>JANUYF010000001.1:429371231-432106231 GCA_026167975.1 Phrynosoma blainvillii | reverse complement strand
AAGATAGATGCCTTTTAATTAAAATTAGTTTTTAACAGTGTCTTTTACTGTCAACGGCTTGTCTTTGCGTTTGCTGTTCTGAGTTACTGGATTAGCTGAGAGCAAAGGGTAGGAACATGCTCAAGTATGAAAATGTATATGCACACAATGATTAATTTGCCTTTTGTGTTGGTTCAGTTTTGTGCATGCTGAGCCTGAAAAATTGTTACGGGGAATGTATACATATGATTATTGTGAATAACAATGCTGGGCTAGCCAAGCTAAATCAACAAGAAAGCATGTCAAAGGGATCATGCATGTGTGTGCATGCAGTTGTATATGTACAACACACACATTTTTACACATCATTTTACTGTGTGTGTGTGTGTGTATATATATATATATATATATATGCACAAAAATACCAGTGTATGTTGTGATTAACAAAAATATGCCAACTATGGAGAGACCTTTAAAAAGCTTTATTTTTACTAGGTGAAAATGTATATGTCCATAGTTGTGCATCTTGAAGTTCCTTTGCTCTACACTGACATGTGTATGCACAAATTCAGCAGAAGAGCAATTAATAGGCAAATACATACAAATATAGTTTATGATAGTGGATGTTTAATGAAACCACATCTTTCAAAAACTGTGTGCTTGTGCAGGTGTGCTAAATTGTTAATACCCACACATGGATCTTTGTGCCACTTGCATACAAATTTCAGAATATAGTAACAAATAAAATAGTTATTTAATGCATATAAATATTATGCATTGTCATAAAGTTGTAAAGCCATCAAAATCTGCCTGTTTATAGTGATGGCTCTGAAGGTTAGAAATCTACACGGACAGGTTGTCTTTAATTGCTCAGCTTGTCTTAACAATGAACATAGGTATTTCCTCTGTAAAAGAAATGGAACTCAGCCTTCAGTATTAAAAGTTTCTCTCACTCTGTTTCTGTGTGTGCATGTAAAGAAATATGTGTTTTTGTGTGTGTTCTCCTGACTTATGCACACTTTGTTCATTTTGACAATCATGGATACTCTTCCTTGTTCAAATGCCTATAATTTAGTGGGCTTATTAAAGAGAATCTGAAATTGTCAGGAAGGCATGATCACGAAGAAGTTTTATCAGCTTATAGTATTGTTAGCTCTTCCACAGATTTCTTTCTCATAGTATGTCACAATCTGTGGGTATATGTTCTGTACTGACAGGATAGAGGGCTTCATTTGAACTTGAAAGAGAAATAAATTAGGTCAGACAAAAGAGTAGGGCTGTCATCCACTGTACGAAAAGCCTTCAGTCTCCTCTAGACAGGGCCTGCAATTTATCTGATGATTCCTCTACTTCATTTAGTGTTCTCATTCACTTTGTTGCAAGCATAGAAACAGGCGGGCAGTTGATTTGACTAACCTGGAAGATGAAGTGATCAGAAAGTCACGTTCCCTTCCATTCTCATGTTATTGTTGCAAAATAAAATAAAATCCTCCCTGTTTTTGTCAACAATAGTTTGCTACAGTCCTGGGACTTTTAAACTTTTCACAATGTTTTTTAAAAGAAACAAAATTAGCACTTGGAGACCAAGGAGGTTCACGTACATTTCTAGCATTTAAAGTATATCTGAAGAAGATGTCTAATGTTTCCAATCTATTCTTGTTTCTTTCTGAAACAGTATTTTTTTCTTAGTGGATCCCACTGAATTTAGGAACACATGAGACTAGAAAATAATTATTATAGCATGATCCTTTGCATGTTTATTCATTAAGAATTAGAAATCAGTCCCAATACATTCAGTGTCCATTTACTCCAGTGTAAATTTGCATAGGATTGAAGTTGAAAGGTACCTTTTGGGCCTTGAAACTTTAGTAATGCCATTAAAAAACACAGCATGAAGGTTATTATTGTATAGCCGTTATAATGTAGAGATAATGTAAAAGAGCCAGGGCACAATCCTTTTGTATAAAGTTGTGCAGCACTCATTTCAGACTGTGTAGTATAAGAGAAACCCCTTAGGCTGCAATCCTGCATTCAGTTGTGTGTTCACTCAGGACTACAGTGGGACTGAAGCATGAAAAGTGTGCATAGGCATAGGCATATGCATATTTCTTATAACAAGATGAGGGGAAACCAGCACTTAGAACAGAGCGGGTATTACTGATAAATGTGCGATCCTTCCAATGGCTGTTATAGTGACACCTTCCTTCTTTTCTGCTTATTTACTTTCATAAAATGTCCTCATGTAGTCTCTAAGCAGTCACTTTTCCAGCTTCAGCCGCGAAGGCGTTTGTGTGTTCACAGTAAGTTACAGCTTCACAAAATCATTTAGGTTTATTCCTGTCCCCTACTTCTTCCTTCGGAAGGCTGTCAACTAAGTCTTTACTATATCTTGGGGGCTGTTAAGCTTTAGGGCAAGCCCTCCTGTTGTTCTTCCCAAAGAGAGTAGTTACACACATGTATGTTTGTATCTAAAAAGGGGTTTTGGAGAACAAATGCAAGGATACACTTCATGTTTCAGCAGACATACACCAGGATGGAAGAAGAAGAAGGTGGGATGTGGCGATAATCATACCAGAACATGATAATTTTCTGGCAAAAGTGACACCAGATTGGGTTTCATTAATGCTGTAGCATTTGCATGAAACTTGCTTGCGTATTTTATTTTATTTATGTTTATTTGTGCATGACTTTCAGCTGAGTGCAAATAATTCATTTCCTGTTAGGAAGCAGCTAATGATTTCTGTGGATGCTGAAACTGTTTGATGGGAATATGTGTGTTTATATGTGTGTGTGTTTGTGTGTGGTGGTAAAAGAGAGACTGATTGTATGCAGAAAGTAACTTTCACTTCACTTTAAAAATGACTTCGTAACAGACTGGCAAAACATGTTGGATGCTGGCTTCTGTATTAGTTGAACGATGGTCCAAGTAAAGTTTGTATGTGGATAATGGTGATGATGTACAACCCTCTTGAATCTCCTTGTCTTCCGAGACAGGCACTTGACAAAGGTCCAACCTGTGTTTCAATTCACAACAGAAATCAAATGCATTGATTTTTCTCATTTGAGTTATTCTGTTGTTCATATATTGCTAAGAATCTATAATTCAGACAGCCTTCTTTTGATACAGCTGAAAGTATAGAAATTCCCTATGTGAACCTCCTTCTTCTTCTTGAGTAGCACCCTCCCATTTGTTTCTATTTAGTTTTAACTAAAACAAATCTATTCACACAGGAACAAAGAAAACTTTTATATCACATCATCTCAATCCCTGATTTATCTGTGAAGATTTACAGCTTTTGTGGTCTATACAAGAACCTGTACATTTAGTCTCTCAGTTGCAATAAATCTGTTTCTTCATCCCTCCTTCTGCACCTCAATCAACTAGTTTATTTAGCAAAATGTTCATCATCTTTGTTCCTTAATATATATACCGGTATGTGTGTACCTTTGTGATTTCGGTCAGGACAGAGACATATCTCACTATAAATATTTACAGAAGTGGGATTGGATAATTCTGGATATTCTAAAGACTTGTAATAATCAACGCTCCAGGCAGTTTGAGTCACCATTTTGTAATTTTTAAATAGCCAGAATGGTAGACGGTCAGTCCACTGTAAGATTGGTAGACGGTCAGTCCACTGTAAAATTAATATTTGTGTTGGAAGATGCTAGACATTTTGTTTATTTTTAAATCATTTCACCCCATCTCTTTCTATGTCTTTAAAAAAAAAAAACACTGCAAATTATTTTTCTGGTTTTGGAGGTATTTGTCCTACATTCAAATTACTAGTGAGGTTTGCTAGTTTTGCAAAAGCTATCTGACTTTCAGGTTTACAGAGGAGTGTCAAAACTCACAGTCATGCAAAAATACCCTTTCAAATGTATTCAGTCTAAATGAATAATTCTGAGCTATATTGCTTGAAAATAATCTGAACTGTGCTTTCCCTGCTTTCCACAGTAACTGGAAGCCACTACATTGAACAGTGGTATTTTGCAAACTAGTCCACAAAACTGTGGTATGTGCACCCCAAACAACCTCTCTCCCATCTTCAGGGCACTTACTGAGCTAGCAGTGGCTATCATGTTTATAACAAAGCTTCAGTGGACATGACCAAATGATAAGTAGGGATTATAGAGAGTGAACCTTCTCCCTTCTTGAATGTTGTAGTTTTTAGACTTGACTTTTTTTTTTTTAAAAAAATGTGCCTTTCAGACTCACTTGTACTCTGATGTATGTTTGAGAGTGCATTTAAGAATGTGGAAAAGGAACGTGTATATTACCTAGTGCAGAATTTATATATTCTCATATCCTTTTGAAACCGGTTTATAAACGTTGCTGCAAAATTGGGCAATCTACAGTTTTGTCTGGCACTGGTTACCTGTTAGTTGTATGTGACTAGATGAATGGCTATTTATAAGCCTGATATAGGCAAATTTAACTAAGCTTGTGTTGTGAAAATGCTCCCAGTGCCATCATGGATGGGTTGGTAGGGCTTTATGGAGCTGTCTTGACACCTGCTCCTCTCTGCACACAAACTTGCACATGGCTCAAATTAACAATCTTAATCCACCATAGCAATACTATTGGATAGAATAACATTTCTCTCTTCTCCCACATAAGCCTGAGCATCACCATTCCCTTTCCTGTTCTATCAAAATCTATGTCCGTGTCTGCACAAAATTTGCAAAATGAAACTCACAGCATGCAGGGCTGCGATATTAATGAAGCTCAGTCACGATGAAATCTCTAAATGTTAATTTTCCCAGTTTGAGAATACTTTTCAGGCTAAATAATAAAATAAAATAAATTGTGGCAGTGGGTTGGTAGATAGCAGTTTCCCGTGAATTGTGTTTTTGAAACTGACGGCATCTTCAGGATGCTTATTAAGTGACTGACCCATGCTGTCTTCTTACTTGCAATGGTGTAAATCTTGAAGAAGAAGGGTGGGGTGGGGACATAACTGCTGATAGAGGCATAACACCAATATAAAGCATAGTTTATAGGCAGCATTTTAAGATGAAAGCAGTTCTACCCAAGTGGGCGGCAAGGTAAAGCTATTGAGTGTAAGAGTTGCTGGTTTCTTCACCCACCCAAGATTCAAAATTCTGGGTGCAGCTGCTGGGAGATCCTCACAGGAGACAGAAGTGGGAGACTCGGTCCAATATGTCTTTGAAGTTAGGATTTCCCTGTAGAGGGGTGCAGCTGGCAAATGCTGCATGATTCATCAGTTCATCATTACAAAACACAGTCAGATCTGGTTAATCTGCAGTCTGCTCATCTGGGTCTATGAAGAGATTTACATGGTAACCAACCTTACAGTACCCATGGTGATTGCCGCACCCGCTGGCACCTCTGCAAATGATCATAGCAGAAGCATTTCCATCGGCTTCTGGCTGGAAGCATGGTTCTGATGTTGTGTAGAGCCCAGGTATCCTTATCACCAGTGAGAGAGAATGATTATTTGCTATTAATTTTTGAGGAAGGGATAGAGTAATTAAATGTTTAAGGTACCAGTCTTTGAACGCAGCAAGATATTGACCCATAATAAGAACCTGGGTTGTTGTTTTTTGTTTTGGCCATTCCCTAAATATTAATAAAAATGACACACACACCCCATTTCCAACCTGAGTGCAAAGGTTTAAAAGTGACATACCGTCACAAAAGTATGAGTGACATTCCGCATGTGCATTTTAAAATTTACATTTCTGTCACATAAATACTGTTTTTGGAAATAAACACAACCTCAAAAGAGGCCACTGTAACTGATGCATTTTTGTTAAGACAATAAAAATGATAAATGTGAATGCAACAAACATGTATCCTTTGGGAATAGTTGTCAGGTAGGTGTGTCTGGATTTAGCTTTCTGTTGTTTACTATATGGACGGGCAAACCTGCCTTTGCTGTTACATGATTTGCAAAATCAGGAGCTTGATTGTCTATTGCAGCATTTACATTTGATCTGTATGGTTTCTTGACTCAAAGTTAGGAATATTCGTAAACTAAGTCCATTCCTGTGAAGGATATCTAGACCTAGTAGTATTAGATATCAACTACCTTTGTTTCTTAACACTCTTCCTGACACAGCCTTAGCATAGTTTAAATCCATGAGAGTTTTACCAGACAAAAAATAGTGGTATTAGTGGTGTCAGTTTGTAAAACCCCTGAAAAACATCCTAAGCCACTTAAACTGTGCTCTGTTTCAGTCAATTGGAATGCAGGGCTTTTGTAGAACTTAGCAATAATAAGGATGATAACAACATTATTATCATGATCTTTTATCATTTTTAGATGAAAAAGGAAGCGGTGTTGATAGGTTCTGATATTCCAGAGACCATATCTGAACCTGGAGCATTCCATTTAATTTCATGAACTTAAACCTAGTTTTTAGTCCCAACTAGAATAAATCCATTGAATTGATGGAACTTGTATAGGTGTTGTTTTACTAAGTTCCCACTGATTCAGATGGGTCTACGCTATTTGGGAGTAACAATTGGATATATACCTTGGCCTCTGGGCTAAGAGCATGGTGTAGTGGTTTGAATGTTGAATCTCATCTTGGCCATGGAAACCCACTGGTTGATCTTGGGCAAGTCACAGTCACTCAGCCTCAGATGAAGGCAAAGGGAAACCCCTCTGAACAAAGCCAAGAGAACTCTGTGATAGGTTTGCCTTAGGGTTGTAATAAGTCATAAATGACATGAAGGCACACATGATATTGATCTGATTTTCTGTTATTAAATAGCCAAGTTAGTAGCAAAGTACTCAAAATGGAAGTATTTTATATCTTTGCATGTATATGTAGGGTCTCCAAGCATAGAGAGACACTTAGGCTTAAGAGTAGAGAAGAGTTATTATGACAGCATGGACAGTCTTCAGACTTGTGTAATCTATTTTTCCCCCTTCAAATCCACCCAAACGAGCCAGAAAGTGCAAGATTTTATACTGCTTTACTACAGTATAAAAATGCAGCAGTGTCATTATGCTGAGCCAAGCACACATGAGGCACCCTGGTCTTGAATTCACCATTGCACAATGGTTGATTAATTCCTCATCTCCCCAATCAAACATGACAGACAAGGTAGGATGTGTGCACTTGTGGAACAATTGGTCACACAACTTTTGAGAAAATGCCCACCTCTTGTGCAGCCATTTGTAAGCTCTTATAGTCCCCCCATAGAATTCTGGCCATACTATGAGTATAGTTGGGCAGACATACATTTAGGATTAAAGGGTACCTTTGAGTACATGGGAAATCCAGGAAAGTTTACTCTCGACCTTTTCATACAAAATCAATTTCTGTCGTACCCTCATCCCTATTCTGCATTTTGGTAGAGAGAGAGGTACTTATAGTTGTTCCTATTGTAAAACAGCTGGAACTTAGAAAGTCAAGTACAACTTAGGTGGGAATCTACCAATAGATCTAATTTTGTATATCCCTTGAACATTGCTAACCCATGTCCTAAGCAAGTGGTCTCTCAACAAAAACTGCTATAGCAGGATGATGAAATCTCTCTTCCCAAGACTCTGTTTTCCAGAATACACTTGGAGGCTGCATTCTGATTCTTTCTTTGGTGGCAAATAAAGCTATCTTAAACCCTCTCTTTTTGTGTGTGTGAAGGAAGACTTGAAGTGATTTATTTCTTTCCTTCAAGTGCAGGTGTTGGAGTAAAGCTCTCCCTTGTCAAAAGAACTGAGGCCTAGGCACACTCAGACAGAAAGTGTGAGGAGCTTTAGGCACTGCCACATCTGTGCATAATGTGTTGAGTTCAGTTTGGCTACTGTCCATTTCCTGTAGTTTGTGCCTTTGAGCTCAAACTATAGAGCACTCATGTTGTGAAAGATCATTTGATGTAAAGGGCAGTCTGTTAGGAGTGGTGTCAGGATGCTTTTTTCCTTCCATCAAAGCTTGATGCTATTTAAGGAAAAGATTGTGAAACACAAATATTTTTGCATCTGGCTATTTATGTGCTAGTTGATACAGAGGTGTAAAAGCTTGACTCTTAGATTTCCTGAAAAATAGATAGTCATTAAAAAAAAATCTTATAGCACTGTAATTTCTATTAGTTTCCTGTGAAAAAGCCATCCAAACTTTTGACCAAATTCCAGTGAAGTACAGATGTCTGGGTTTTTCACACCCATACACAGAAAACTTATGTATAATATATAATTTATACATCCAGTCTTTCATTAAACAATGAATTATACTCTAGCTGTCCCACAAGCATACTGATGATAAGATTAGTTGTTTTATTTTTTTTACTGATTTTGTTTTATGCTTTTACGTATGTTCTTTTTCTTGCCCCTATTTTAAAATTCATTTCAAAATTAAATAAATTTCCTTGAGAATATGTTCTTTATTGATAGATAAAGAGACATACCAGACTACATTTACCGTACTGTAGAGTACACATGTGTAAGTCAGTAGACCTGCTCTGCAATCGAGAAGATTAAAGGCTGCACCTACAGATACTATATACAACAATCTATATGAGTTATTAAATTTAAACCAGAATTACAATAACTTAAAAAAACTTTTATTGATTCCTTTGAAAATGACAATGATCATTCCAGAATGATTTCTGTAGAAAACCATAAACCTGTTTTTCTAAAATGCTGAAATTGTCAAAGAGTGAAAAGGATAACACTTTTTTTTTTTTTAAAAAAAAGAAATGCCATTACTTACTGCTTGTTGGGATGGGAGGAGAGGTGGAGGAGTGCATTTTCTATGCAAGGGTGCATATGGATATAACTACTTAAGTTCAAATGTGAGTGAAACCAAGATGCCAACTTGGGCAAATGCAATGAAGGGAAAATGCCATGTGAATCTAATGATTTCTGATTCCAAGAAAACCATGCAAAACAGGAGAACATACACTCAGAAATATAGACACACATACAGAGTATGATTCTTTTGAAGCAACTTAAACAATTAGTTAGAGAAAAGAAAAGACCTATAGTCAAATTCAGTTGGTCCAGTTGAAGGAGATTTTGAAATTGTGTCAGATTGGGTCTGAAAGTTTAGGAAGGGTTGTAGTTTTCCTTCATTCCTTCCATCCTTCTACTGCATTGAAAAAAAAAATCTCCTGCATCAAAAATATGAAGGAATTTAAAAATAATACCAACCTTATTAGTATATATGCATACTTAAAGTGCTGTAATTTCAGAAGTACCTCTAACTTTAAAGCAGAGCAGAGTGAATTTCTTTTCTTTCCCTCCTTTGCTAGCTGTTGTTTCCTCCTTATGTACCTTGGCTCACTTCAGTGGTACTTGCTTTGCCTCTTCCAGTTCTTTTACCTTTATCTCCTTTTGTTCATGTGTGTTTTAATATTTTGACACCCTGCTCCCACCTAATAGGAATTCTTTTTAGAAATGGTACATATGTTGTCTAAAGGAGTCTTTTCACAGCACTCGTATTTTTCTTTCTTTCTTTCCCTTTTGGCTCTAAAATTATGTATATGTAATTGGTAATTAAAGGTGCAAGCTCTCTTCAATATAAACAGTATTGCTCAATGTTAGATCATTAAAGGGAACAGAAGCACTAAATAATTACCTTTTGCATTGTGACAAACCGTTCGCACAGAAATCCACTTATTTCCCGCTCAGCACCGGGGTTATGATTACATTTTCACGATGGCAAAGAGTCTTTTCATAAAATAAATTGGTAAATTAATTACGTTGCATTGTCTACCAACTGCTTTTAAAGTAAACTTAGAAGAAGGGTTGGGGGGGAAGTAATTAATGGGTTTCACACACAATGCATTATGCCTAGAGTTGAGTTACCTAGTGGATTAATTTGGCTACAAGTAAGTAAAGGAAACTCAAAAGCATCTTCTATTCCTTGGACCACATCTTGTTCTTACACCTCGGTTGACTGTAAGGACTGTTGGCGTAGGCTTAATCTGAACTGCTGTGAATGTAACAAGCTGAGTTGTGATATGCTTCTAATTCTTACATAATACATGTGCTTAGTGGACGGTGATGCAGTTTACGATACATATGATTCACATACTAATTAGTGATCTCTCCCCCAAGATAGGGAAGTTAGATTAATTTTGACTTCCTAGTCACCATTTCTCTGATAGAGGCTGTGAAACTAATCTCCTAGTTAAAACAGTGGCTTTCCTTCTTTTGTTTAAAAACAATAATGAGAATAATAAATTGCAATTAATTTTGGAAAGGCAAAATTCCCATTCAGTTCAATGATTGCAATTCAGAATTGTAACAAACGTTTTACATTGTCCTGCTGCTTTTAGATCTCTAGAAAATTTGGAAACAAATCACCAATGCCAGTATTTCCATGTGTTCATTTCCCTCTCCTGAAGAGCTTACTATTCCCATCTCCAGATAAAACTTCAGTGCCTCATCTCTTTTATTTACATGCTGTTAGTTCTCTGTGTATTGATCGGGCCAAATGATAAAATTTTTGTTCAAAGCAAAACCCTGCTAGCCAATGGGAATTGTGCCTGATTGAAGACCATGTTTCGTGTGGTTTTTCAATTAGGCTCAATGGAAATAAATACGGACATAATAAAAATAAAGTTCACTGCACAGCAGCCTCTGAATTAGCTGCTTTGAGTGCATTGTTGTATTATGCAAACCCTGGTTGTCCCAAACTCCTGGTTATTCAAATTACTGGAGACATGTCATACGTCCCCATTTTGGTTGGTAATGTAACATTTTCTTTTATATTATTGGATTATCTGTCAAAATGTTGGGCTTCCTCCAGGCCACTTACATAAATCGGGATCACCAGAATTTTTAAGCAATGCAAACCATGATATGAATATGAATCTGGAATTCAGGTCTTCCCCGTCAGAAACCGTCTTGTGATTTTCTACATTTTAATATATTTCAGTAAATAAAATAACTGAGCTGTAATCCTGTGAATGTTTACTTAGACGTACATTTCATGATGTTTATTGGCATTTGCTAAATAAACATACATAGACATGGTCAGTAAATTGACCAAATGAATTTGGTTCAAAGTACAGGCTTTTTGTTTTCTATTTGCAATATCTTTCACATTTTTTTTAAAAAAACATATCTTTTGCTTAAAAGTTGTTGTACACAGCTTCCCGTTCAAGTTCTTATTCTGTAAACATTGGACAATTGAAATAAGCAAAGAAAGGAGACTTGAGATTAATTGTAAAACAGTTTAGTAAAATCAAGCAGTGAAAAAGAAGGGGAGAAAGCATGTGACATGGAATTGTTATCCAACAAGAAAATATTCAACACTGTGTATACTGCTTTACTATCTATAGCACATGAGCAATATATAGTTGTGCAATCCTATATATTTACTTGAGAACCAGTGGTAGAGATGTGTACATCTGAAGGTTTTTTGGTTTTTTTTTTTTGGAGAAAATTAAACCAGGTTCATTCTTACACTTCATGGGCAGAAATCTGAATATGGAAAAGTTCAATGTATGTGTCTTGAGTTGGTGGAGATGGTGGCCTCCAAGCACCTACTAATTCTCAATGAACTTCATGTCTGTTTTCATGCATAAACTCATTTTAGAAGAAAAAAGCATTTTTCATCTGCCCATTTTACAGCAGGGATACACTTTGCAGTCTTATGGTTCTCTAGAGCTGGGCACTCAAAGCCACCCAGCATATGCTGTTCAGAGCTCATCAGTGTCTGAAGGGTGTCTTAATATGGTTGGTGGGTTTTCTTGAGTCTGGAAGGTATTGTCGCTCACCCTTTTTCTTTCTGTCTCCCTTTCTCTTTTTTAAAAAGACAACCTGCTATGCTGTCTCAGCTGCAGGCTGTCTGAAGAGCAACAGGTATCTTGCTTTTAGCCCTAGTTGTAATCTTAATGGTTTGGTCAAGCATACTTTGGGGGTGCAGGTTGAAAGAGACTCTTCTTGCTCAAGGCAAGCCAAAGAAGCTGCATTAGCATTTTCTTTCTTTGGGGAGATTGCATACACCAGCAACTGTAGGGACTTGTTCCTGAAGCTAGTTTTGCTCAGCTAGGAGGGGCCCATCTCAGGCAGCTTTCCCACCAGCTTCTTAGCAGTGGTGATGCAAGGACTCTGTCCTTGGAATTGCCTCCTGGCATTGAGAAAGGCTGGCTCTCAGAGTCAGTAATGGAGGCTGTGTGGCTCCTTTCCCCCCAAACTGAGCACAGTAAAACAACACAAGGACTCAACTGCCTCATATGAGAGGCCTATGTGTGTCCAGTGGGTGTGTTCTTTATACTGACCACACATCTGAGCCACAACTGATCCTTGTGTAATATTAACTTCACTGAAGAGCACAAATAATTTTGTTCACTGAGGAGCATGTTAGAATTTCTTCACCAAACCTGTTTGAGCTGGTGGTTATAATACACCTTCCCTCATGCTTATCCAACATGACTAAGGTTAACTTCTTTTCTTTCAGTGGTCTGACTGTACTTGTAATTGGTCCTACATATTCAGCTCTTCAAAAAGACTTCTTATAGTATGTGTGGTCAAAGTTGGTGGATTTGGAGAGTGAGCTACCACGTATGTCTCAGAGGATAGGTTAGAGTTGTAGGAATGTAAAAATGTGCTAAATTGCAAAGGATAGAGTAGTAAAATAAGACTTGAGCTTAGAAGGACCATTTTAAAGAAAAAAGTTGGAAGAGAAATCCATGCAAAATGTCGTTATTATTATTAATATTTTTTAAAATGTCAAAGAACATCTTTATGTGTCTACAACAACCTTGCCAGGCAAGTCAATATTGTTTCCTTTTTTTACAAAAAGGAAAAAAAGAAACTATGGCTGTGAGATTTGGATAGGGTTGCTTAATAAGTCTGTACATGAATTGTTGGGACATGAACAGTGATATAAGTCCATCACCCAGTCCACTGAATCATACCGGTTATGGTTCTATCATAACAGGTCTTTACGGTTATTACTGAATTGCTGTGGGGTACTTGGAAAGAGTGTTCAGGAAAGCCACATCAGATATGTGCCTATTTTGTTTCACAGACAGTCTTGGTTGCAAATTGTATTTAAATCATTTGTGGAGACAAGCAGGGAGGGGGAGCAGATAAAAGATACAATGGGGCTTTATGAAAATCCTGTTCTAATTCCGGTTATGTGAATTTGTAAACAAATTGCTCTCAATTCTTTCCCATTTCTCTCTCTCTCTCTCCCTTCCTTTCTTTCCTTGACCCCCACCTTTTCTCCGTGTACCCACATCAAGCAGAGGCTGACCATGTGGAAACGGCCATCACCCTCGAGGATGAGAGCCTAGCAATAGGAGAGCCAGTGGGGCTCAGCATTGCAACGGGTGGAGCAGACCCTGACCTATTAACCTGTGGACAGTGTCAGATGAACTTCCCCCTGGGAGACATCTTGGTTTTTATAGAGCACAAGAAGAAACAGTGCAATGGTGCTGGAGGTGCCTGCTATGAAAAGAATCTGGATAAGAGCAGTCCTCCCCCTTCGTCACGCTCCGAGCTCAGGAAAGTGTCAGAGCCAGTGGAAATCGGGATCCAAGTCACACCCGATGAAGAAGATCGTCTTCTCACGCCCACAAAAGGAATTTGCCCCAAGCAGGAGAACACTGCAGGTACAGCATGTTTTACATTAAGTCAACTGCAGAGGTAGCTTCTCTCTCTCAATTCTCTTCCTCCCTGCCTTCCACCTTTTTCTTTCTTTTTTTCTTTTTAAAAAGAGACTTTCTGACAATCCAGAACATTTAAGATTTCACTAGAAATTTATTAAAAATTCACAAGACCTGTACAGACTGAGGAACCTCTTGCTGGTAGGCCTCTAATGATCCTGTTCTGTAGATGATTTGCTTGGTGCCTTGGTCTGTGGAGAGGCCTTTGCAGATCTGATTGGTCTGAGGAATAACTACTAACCTAGGTTCTGATGTGCCTTAAGATGACAGGCTATTGTGATAATCCAGTGGGATCATGGATAGGGCATTGTGAAAAGACAGAAATGTTTCTTCTCCCAAAAAGAGAGGCATCTTCTGGCCCAATAGCGATCTGGAAAGTAAACTGATTGGATCATATAGCCTACCCTAGCCTCCTAGCAGTACTTTTTAGCTGTGTGGAGAGGCACAGATTATATGGTCTCCCTTGGAGTGATAGAAAGTGATAGTGACAGAAAGGGACAAAGTGTCACATTTTGCACTGTGGAGTGCTCAGAGAGCCAAAATACAAAGCCAGTTATGGGAGACACTAACAATATAGTGTTTTTCCTTGAACAATAAATACATTAAATGAACAATAAAAACAATAAATAAATTATTTCCAGAAAATGATTGCTTCATTACCATAGTTTTCTCGGTTTTATCTTGGCCTTTAATTTAGGTACTTCCACCTTGTTTATGCAATACAGCAGGCAAGGTCACCATATAAATGACATTTGACTTAAGTGGGCAGAGGACATGAACCTGAATAAAGAGATGTTTAGATCATGAATGTAAAATAGGTTGGGTTTTCTTGCTTCCCCTCCCCATTCTCACCAGAAATCTAATCTTAGTTATTATAGTTCTTGTGAGATGTTTGAAGATCTTGGAGAGGATTCTTCTTGCCTTCATGAATGTGCAAGGTGTCCACCACTGTTAAATCAGTTTCAGATTAATTTAAGCTTGTGTATTGTAGATAGAACAATACAAAGACAAACAAGAGTTCTTACAAGTTGGACTGTTTCTGATGCTTCTACCTTAAGTGGAACTGATCTCATTAGCTTTGTAGGCTTTGAGGAGGCCTGTAGTTCCTGATATATGTCTTTTTATATCCTGAGTGTTTTTTTAGTGTAGATCAAAACATCAACAACAAAAGCTCATATAATGCTAAAGCCTAGAAATTAATTTCTGTAAGGGGGGGGGGAATTAGCATGTAAGCTGGTTTAACGTTAGAAGTTGACAGCTATACTGTATTTTCATTTCTAAAGTGCTTGGACACTGACGTCAGATTGGATATGTAAGGTACAATCACCCTGAGGCTATCTTCAGAAAGTTTAGCCAGCACTTAGTCATGAGGTCACCATAGGCCCCATTACAAGGGCATTAAAGAAAGGGGGACCAAATCATCCACCTGGATGGGTTGTCTGGAGAGATTGTTTTGCACTGCATATGAAGGAGAACCTTTTTCTTTATCTCTGGCTATCTACAGAAAACACTCTTGCTTTACAAACAAACTACAGCTAATACAAACTTTATTGATAATAAAGGAAACTTCTGTAGCTGTAGCTGAATGAATTGTCTGCAGCAATGGAGAGGAGTTTTATTTAAGATTTGCAACACTGTATGTATTTGTTAAAAAATGTGGGGCTACCTTCCATTGACATCTCTCCTCTTTTCCTCTTCCATTTCCTCTAGTCTTTTAGTTTTCAGGGAATGTCAACATGTTTTCCCCATGGTAGTTTCTGGATTTTACTGTTAGAAGTGAAAACTTTCCTGGGATCTCAAGGTAAGGCCGGGAAAGGCTTCTTGCCTGCCAGCCTGGAGAAATGGTGCCAATCACTATAGACCTCACTGAGGCTAGATGGACCATTGTTTGATCCAGTACAAGGCACCTTCCCAAGTTCCTATGTTTCTATCTGTGATCCCTTTATTTGACAGTGGAGTTTGAGCAATCCTCTTGAAGCCAGGGCATAAATTGAACATCTGCTATATTAAAGTTAGAACATTGGTTGGTAGTGGTCAGTTGTCATTTCTTGGGATAGTAAAACATATTATATCATACTATGTTATGGATGTGACATTGTAAGTGTATAATTTTCATCTTACAGGGTATGAAATGGTTTTTTAAATTTACCCACAGTTCCATATCTTTATGCATACACAGCTATAATCCACCTCAGGAATTATGTAATATATTGGCAATCTTTAGAACAAGTTCCTACATCATAGCAGCTGGCAGGAACATTTTTGCTAAGAGTCTCAAGAATCTGATAAGGAGGACTTTAAACTGAGTTATGCGGTGGAGAGAGGCAGTATTCGTGAGGACAGGAGTTGCTCAGCAGATAATAGCCCAAATGTTATGCCTGACTGGATGACTTTATTGGAACTGGGTCAATAGTACAATTACTCAACAGTGGGAGGAAAAAACACCTTAAATAAGCAGATAGGGGAAATGACCCATGGTCCTAGATGTCTCTACACTAATACACAAAGCATGGGAAATAAGATGAACCTGAACTCTTAACACAGCAAAGCAAGTATAATAGGCATCACTGAAACCTGGTAGGATGATTCTCATTATTGGAATGTAGTAATAACTTATTTCAGAGAAATAAACCAAACAGGAAAGGAGGAGGGATAGCATTATATGTCAAGGATATTTACACCTGTAAATCCTGAAAGACAGGCTGAGAGCATCTGGGTAAAAATTAAAGGGGCAAAACAACAGAGATGTCCTTGTGGCGGAGTCTACTATAGACCGCCATGCCAGACTGAGGACTTGGATGATGCCTCCCTGGAATAGATGACTGAACATTCTGTAAGGAGAGATGTAGTAATAATGGGAGATTTCAACTATCATGATATTTGTTAGAAGTCAAGAATATAATGTCCAACAAATTCCTCACTTGCCTTGCAGACAATTTCATTCTCCAGAAGGTGGAAGAGACAACAAGGAGATCAGATAATTTAGATATGATCCTAACTAACAGTGATGACCTGGTTAATGGGGTGAGGTGGTGGGATCCTTAGATGGAAGTAACTACGATCTCCTGGAGTTTGTTATACATTGGGAAGGGAAAGCCAAGAGTAGTTAAACACTCATTCTAGGCTTTCAAGTTGATTTCAGTAAACATAGGGAAATACTGGGTTTGATCCTATGGTCAGGAGTATGCTGCCTCAGAAAGTAATGGAGTCTTCTTCTTTGGAGGTTTTAAAACGGAGGATGGATGCCCATCTGTTGGGAGTGCTTTGATTGTATATCCTTCCATGACAGGGGTTGGACTGGATGGCCCTTGTGGCCCTTGGCATATGCTAGGGTTTGGTTCCCGTACCCCCCATGGATACTATGGGGGGGGGATCATAGAATCATAGAATTATAGAATTGGAAGAGACCACAAGGGCCATCCAGTCCAACCCCCTGCCATGTAGGAACTCCCAATTAAAGCAGGATTGTTTGTTTTATCTTGTAAGCCACCTCAGGTGGGATATAAATTCTTCTTCTTCTTCTTCTTCTTCTTCTTCTTCTTCTTCTTCTTCTTCTTCTTTATTACTAAAATCCATGGATGCTCAAATCTCATTAAATACAATGGCACAGTAAGATGGTGTCTCATATAAAATGGTAAAATCAAGGTTTTTTTTTTGCAATTTATATATTTTAAAATTATTTTCAAACTGTGGATGCTTGACTCTTTAGATAAAGAATCTGTGGATATGGAGGGCTGATTGTATATTTTCCATATGGTGACTTCAGTTCCAGAGTATGTCCCTCCCTTTGAGAATGGAGATGCATGCTGAATGTGTGGTACAATCTTTGAAGACAGATGTTGATTGAGCAACAGTCCTGGTGGGGTGGGGCATGGACTGTTGTTCTCTGTATAGCTATTTGTTACTTTCCCATGACTGTAAAAAGATGAATCAATTATGCACTTTTAGCAAATACCAACAAATGACACAATATACACAGGCAAATTGACACAATTTATATATATAAAAATCACAATCTGATGGAATAACATTTTAAAATTAGGGGTAGAGTAGGTGTAACCTAGAACAAAAGCAGAAAAGTCCCCCTAATAACCAAGCCATGATAATCAAGGTCATAGGCATTGGCTGTGGTGTCAGGCACTGTCATTCGATGTTATCAGTGTATTATAGAAGCATAACTGATACACAATAGGTGAAGTTATCTATCCTTCCTTTGCCAAATTTGTTTTGTTGTAAGATCATACTTCCTTATTTTTGGGCTGCATAGATATGATGTTAAATGCATCTTTCCATTTAATGGGGATGGTTCTTAAAAATGCAAATAGCAGATGCTGAAGGATGTGCCCATGGTAATTATCAGGATCTCTGCTGTTCTGGTGCTGCCAGAATCAGTCATTTGGTGCTGCTGTTTGTATTGAGAACAAATTGAGCAGTAGCACCAAATGGGAGCATTCCTCCTGGAACAAATGAACGATTATTGTTGGGGCTGTAGCAGGGAAGAAAAAGGTTAAACTCCCTGTCTGACAAGATCCTAAGCAAGTGTTACTTGCTTTTTAAAAAGGTGTGTATGCTACAAGTAAAAATACATTTTAATTTCACACCCGGTCTTGACCCTGCTGGGTTTGTTATTTATGGGTGCCATGGTCCAAAAAATTTCCCAGCCTTTTGTATCTGTATGAGTCCTTTTACTCTCTAGTGTGGTTAAAAAACAGAATAGGGCTATTCAAATAGGGACAGGCATGGCTGTTCATGGTTGGGATTGCCAAGGGCAGGCTGAGTGCTCCCACGCCAGTTAATGATGTTCCTAGAATGCAGTGCTTTGCTTTCTCCCATTAGAGAGTCAAAAGTTTTGGAAGAAAGTGAAATAGTTTATTTGAAGGCCAACAACTCTACCTGTGCACATCCATGGACTTCTGCATACACTGTCCACCTGTCATTTTGAGAAGCACTTTGCAGGCCATTACATTTGGGTAGGTACTCCTCAATTTGCATAGGTACATCTACTCTCCCCAGCTCCATTTTGCTTTCTTCTGTTCTCAGCTCCATTTCTGTGCAGGCTCCTTGGGCTGAGTTATTTAAGATATTTCCAGTGCACTTTTACTTTCAATATGGCAGACTTGCAAGGCTTACTCTGAACCTTGCCCCATCCTTCACAACTGTCCACATATAGGAAAAAGGAATAATAATGCTAATAAGCACATGCACACAAGCAAAGCAAAGCAAAGCAAAGCAAAGCAAAGCAAAGCAAAGCAAAGCAAAGCAAGAGGGAGCTTCAGTCTTAATCTTCTCCCTCTACTAAACCAAAGATCAAATGGAAATGAGCTGGAGATTTTGAATCTGCAAATAAAATAAAACAAAATAGGTAATTCTCTTGATTTCCCCTTCTCTGTCTCGCTATTTAACATAGGGTAGGAATTACCTATGGCAGTGATATGGCTTTCTCAAATTAGTGATTGAACTCTTAGTTAATAAGGTTTGAAGTGTCTTCTATTTTAGTTTAGGGTTTTGCTCACTTTCCCTTTCCTTTTTTCTTATTCTTTTCTTTCTTTTTTAAAAAATTTAAAGGATAGTTTTCAATAGTAGGATAAAAGCTTCATATTACAGCCATGGAGGGTAGCCATGGAAAACCCCCACACAGAAGTCATTCACTGAAAAGGCTTTAGTAGGATATGCCAAGCCCCTTATTTATTTTTCAATAGAAGGGCTTTCTGCATTAGCCAAGAAAATCAGAATCTGTATTTAACACTAAAGGTATTTCCCAGTGAGAGGCTGTAGAGCATTGTTGTTAGATTTGTTAAAAAAAGAGACTAAATACGATTTTATAAAAGGGAAACTTAATCTCTAAGGCAGCTTTCCCTCCACCCTATCATCTCCTCCTCCTTTTTTTGGGGGTAATAATGCAACAGCCTATAATATTTTCACTTTCTATGCGACAAAAGATATTCTTAGCTTTTTTCCGCGTTGCGACAGGAAGAATGAAAATTTCTTTATTCCACCAAGAAATATGTAAAATAATCCTTTAGAAGAACGGGGGAGATATGTTTGTTCAAAGCATTTAAAATGTTATTTTAATCAAAGGCACAAAACAGTCGACATGCTATGTCAGCTAAAAGGAGACTATTACATTTGAACCGCAAACTACGCTCATCTTTTTATTTCATTCCCCCAACCCCTTTTCCCTCCCTTCTCTAGTACTTTGAAACAAATTTAGAAAAAAAATTGAATGAAAAAGAGAAGAGAAATAAAGATTAAAAGAATAAAGGAAAAAAAACTTCAGTGGCTCAAATGTGTAAAAGTAATTTAATATGGCGGAAGCATTAATTATTTTAGCTTAATTGAATTCAGAGGACTGCAGCCGTTGCATTTTTGTTAGACAAGCTCTGTTTATTATTTTTTGTATGTAGATTAACAGTAAAGGAAACATAGATAACTTTTACTTATTTTTTGTAAAATAAATGTGCCAATTCATCTGTAGAGCAAGCTGTTCAAAGACAATTGAGTCTTTACATTTGAAGAGAGGGAAAAATAGAAAATCACTCACTACCTGAAGTACACAGTTGCCCTCAAAGAAGCTTGCTGCTACTTTTCTCAAACTCTTTTTATATTCCTCAACCTCCTCTTAGGCAGATCGCTTTGTGCCTCCCAAAATGGGAGCTTCTTTCACTGTATGTAGCCATGTTTAGTCAAGCAATGAGTTTGACATTTCTGCTTGACATCTTTTTCTTGGATTGCACAGGCTGAGGGTGAGAGAAGGCAAAGCAAGCTGGAGCAGAAGCGAGTCAACTGTGTAGGTACACTAGTCCATTTCTGAGACGGTACCATTCAGTGAGAACCTACTAGTCCAGAAGCAGTGTGCATGTATAGGCATTCATATTTCTTCTGACGTAGCTTTCTCCCCTTATAGCTGCATTTGTCCCAGAGAAAGACTCTTTATCTCCCCCGAGTGTGTGTATATGTATTCTGGTTGTTCTTTACTTGGCCTCTCTGTGATGGCAAAAACCCTGAACAGGCTTTGATAGAGAGAATTCCTAAGGAACCTAAACTGATATCATGCCCAGGTTTTTCCTGGCCTCTCAGAGTCTGTATAGCAAAATACTTTTGTGGATTCCAGATTCCCCACAATTTCTTAATAGCTAAGGAGCTGGTCTCATTCTAATAAAACATAAAGGATTGTGGAGATAGGAGTCCAGTAATGTTGACTTCTTAGATCATATTAATTTCCAAAGTTTTGTCAATGCCCTTGTAGAATTATAATCTTAATGTATGTTTTGATTTTTTTCTGGCTCTCTTCTACATATTGATTTTATTTTTATATGATTTTGTTTCAATTAAATCTTAGACACCCATTTCTGTCTTTAGCTCTTTGATAGATACTTTAACATCTATGGCTTTGTGGCAAGTCTTCTTTTCAGTTACAGGAATCCAACAGAGATAGTTTATGGCTTGAATTTGGGGTGTTGCGAGCTTTCATGCCACCAACACTATTTGTATTTCATGCATTTCCTAAACCATATAGTGTACATGTTGGTTCATGCAGTTGCTAGTGCATGAAGGAGTTGACCAAAGTGGGAAGCAACAGAATATGTAGGATAACAGAGTAATATCCTCTAGACAAAACTCTGATGGCTTCTTAGCCCTGGCTCCTGGCCCTTACTGTCAAATCTATAATAACCATATAGTATGTGACCTTCTGTGACATTTATTTATTTTCCACTTGGTTCCTCATTTATACAGAACAAAAATATGTTTGTCTGTGTGATATTGGTGCAGTTGTAAAAGATTATAAGTGTTAAGCTGGGAATGCCAGTATTGTTTGGATTTAATTTCAATTAGGCTGTTTTCAAAATAGAAACAGCATTTTAGTTTTTTAAAATCACATTTAAAACAACAACATTTTAATCTATCTCAGGAGCTTATTCTATTACCTTTTAAATTGAAATTAGCCTCCCAGGATGCAGTCGGGATGCCGTGGAGGTACGAATTATCACATTGTAATTCGTTGCCGAATTGCTGGGTGTCTGCAGCCCGGGGTCCCAGCTGAGCTCAGCTGGAGCTTTTTTGAAGTCGGCAAGCTGTGGAGTTCTAAATGGCAGCCGACTGAGTTCAGCTGGGACCTGGGCTGCACTTGCCTGGCGATTCAGCGGCAAATTACAATGCAATATTCCCGTCTCCATGCCGTGTCCCGGCTGCATCCCAGGAGACTCATTTCCATTTAAAAGGTAATGCAATAAGCTCCTCAGTTTCAGTTAGGTCTTGCAGTAGATTTAAGAGGCAGACTAGTCCATCATTTTAGGTTTCTTCCACTTGGCATTATCTTATATTGTCAGACTTACAGGGCCACCTAGCTCTGTGCTGTCAGATGAGCACAGCTAGACAGGTTTTGAGGCAACATATTTTTCTAGCCCTACCTTGAGATGCCAAGAATTGAACCCAAGGTCTGTTGTATGCAAAAAGACTGTAAGCAGAGCCCTACTAGATTAGTTTAAAAGTACGGTCACCTTGATAACCCAGAATAGGCAACCTGATGCATCTGGGAAAAATACTGGAGGAAAATACAAAAATTAATGTCAGAAATATTACAAATAGAAATTCCTTTAGACCCAACACTTTTCTTATTAAATATGACCAGTAAAATGATAAAGAGCATGAAAGAAAATATAGATATACAATATTATACATGGTTACAGCTGCCAGAATCTTGTATACTAAGTATTGGAAACAAGCTAAAATACCATCAAAAGAAGAATGGATTAATAAGCTGCGAGAAGCAATGGAGCTAGATGTACTAACAGCTCTGATGAATGAGAAAGCAGAAGAAGACATAGAGGAGGAATGGAAGTGTCTAAAAAAGTACTGGAAGAAGGAGGAGAAATAATAGTAATAGTGGCATTTATCTGACTCTTTTATCTTAGCTAAAGTAGAATTGTTTGGAAAGGATATTGAAGTGACTGTGAAAGGACGATTGGAAAATATGTTAAATGTATATCTTATATGGTCCTATAGTATATTATTTAGGGAATAAATAATGTGATACAATACAACATAAGTAGACGGTTCTAGAAATGCTATTTTGATAAGGCAAATATGTATCAGGTAGTTAATTTAGTATTCTTTTGAGAGAGTTAATATTAAATATGTTTAACTTAGTTTGGTTTATGTTTGTAAATAGATTTGTCTGTTTGTAAATATGTTTGTCTGTTTGCTGATGTGTGTATTGTTGAATGTATATTTTATAAAATTTAATAAATTAAAAAAAATACAAGTAGGTCATGGAGACATTAGTCCTCCTTGCCCACTGTTGTTTCTCAGCAATAGCTCATACATGGCAGCACATTGCCTTTAGACATGGAAGTTCTGTGTGACTCCTGCGGCATATATCTTTTGATATATCTATCACCATTCCCCTTTTTCCCCCTGATCTCATTTGAGGAGATCATATAAGCAATGTCCATCACTATGTCTTCTGACAGTAAATTGGTAAATTGTTTAATTGAACACAAGAAAATGTACTAGCAGTATTCTGTCTAGATATGCGATAGACCTAGACCTGCTTAGCTTTAGCAAGATATCTGCATCAAGTATCTTCGTACCATGCCAAAGGCTCATAAGTGCTCTCCCCTCCTGTTTCAGTGTATTGCTTGTTAATTTCTTCCAGTGGTCCTGGGTTCTCATGTTACGAATGGGGGAGAAAAATTATCTGTATCTACTTTCTCCAAATCATGTATAAACATTTGCCATGTCCCTCCCACTCCCAATTTCTAAACTAAAGAGCCTAAAGACATCTTTATTTCCTTGTACATCACCCTCATTTTCTCTCTTTATTATACTTTGTTGCCTAGGGTTTTTACTTTATTTTAATTCCAAGAAGTTAGGCCATCCTGATAGCAGGCAAGCATAATCCATAAACTCCTGTTTCTAGTGTGAATGAAAGCTGGGGACAAAAGTGTTCATGGGATCAGAGAGCTGAATTTTCAACGCCTGGTAATATTGAAGTTGGCAGGGTTTCCTAAACTTGTGGCTTTCCAAGTCAAACTGGTAGGATGGAGAAATCTTTTAGTTACACAATGCTTCTTATTAGTGGTGCCATGCTTTAGTGTGGCACATGGACAGGGTGTGGAAAATCTGTATGGCTCTAGGCTATGTCACTCGTTGTTTGCATGCCTTGCTTTCTATCTACCACAGTGTTCAGCCCTAGCCCTCATTCTCTTGTTCCTGCTATATACTAATAGCAAATTCAGAAATTTTCTAAACACTGTTCCCTGTTTAGAAACATGTTATTATCCAAACTTAAGAAGTAACTCTAAAATTTGCACAATTTGAAAAAAGACCACTTTTAAACATGTTAAGCATACTCAGTGGCTGTGGAACATTGACTGAATATTTGAGGGAAGAAAAGAAACATGGGGCGAGGTAGAGGGAAGAGGAGAGAGAATAAAACCACAAGCTTTCCATGCTTCAAAATTTGTTTCAGGCTGAAATTTTTCATAAACATAGCTGTAAAAAGACCTACCTTGTGACAGTGCCTCTATTTTCAAAATCTGAGCTTTTTTTAAATCCAGGATTTTAAACCAGGTATGTAACTTGGTGTGGAGATGTGCATAAGGGTAGTAAGTCTATTTTGTGATAACTTTCTTTTAAACTTGCACATCTAGCTGCAGATTTCACTGTCATTTGTAAAACCAAATTGTCATCAGGTCAGTAGATTGTTATTAGTTGCACATCCCCCTTTAACAGATACACATGCACAACTGTTGCCTGATTTGCACTGAGAACGAGAAATGCAGTGGCGTCTTAAAACTAATCATCTAATCCTCCAGACATAAATAATATGAAGGCAGTTGTCTTCCCCCATTCCTGCCACTCATTGTATATTGCTTTAAAAGATACAGGTTCAATTTAGTTATCACGGCTAAGATCTGTCCTCCACGAACTTCTCTAGTTCCTTTTCAGTTTGCTCACTACCATCTTTGACTACATCTTCCTGTTTGACTGCTCCTGTTTATGAGCTTATTAATCTCCAGCTGGCTTTTCCTCTTCCTTCCTTAAACTTCTTTGTGGCACATCTGTATTACAGAATTTGACAGTCATTATGCTTTTTGTTGGGATCCCTAGGAATTCAACATTCCTTGAAGGGGCCTATAGATCTCCCAACAGGAAGTTGTCTGCTCCATAACTAAGCTACAGTCCTCAGGAATTTTGGAGGGAAATTCATGGTTCCCGAACTGATGTATGTCTGAACTGTTTATAGTGGTATTAACAAAGTTATTTTGGGGGCTACAGTTCTTAGAATCCTCCAGCAAGAATGCCATTGGCCATGGTGGTTGAGGGATTCTTGGAGTTGTAGACCAAAACAATTTTTCCAAAGTCTGTTTAGACCATTTTCTATCTTCTTCCATATGGCTTCTCATTCCTAATGCAGCAGTCCCCCCTACCTACTGCTTGTCTGTCTGGGAACTCTTTCTCAAAACTCACTTTTCCTCAGAGCTGTTTCTTGATCACTTTAAAGGTCCAGTTTAAATGTTGTGCCTTGTGGTCTCTGTGAGTTTTCCTAGACACTAGACAAGAGAGTTTTCTGTATAATGACATCATGAAATTTTCCTGATCTGTGTAATTAATAGCATCACTATGTAATAATAGTAATAATAGCAGTGAGGTGAATGATTGGAAATGGTCTTCATGTGGTGTAATATGTTAGCTTGTGTGGCAGCCTGAAAGTTGCTCACTCAAATATTACTTCAGTCATGGATTCTTTAAATGGACTCTGGCAAGCTTGTGTTCCCTCAGCCTCAGCTCCATATATATATGTGACATGATTATAATAAAACTGGCCTACTTTACAGGACTTTTATACGAACCACTGAGATGTATATGGATTATTTTCCAAAGCTCAGACTAGGTACCAAATTTAGTTATTTAACCAGCTCTTATTCTGTGCAATCAGCAGTTCCTAAGTTATCGTACTTGGAAACCCAAACCAATTTTTGCTAATTCCACCTCCTTACCAGTGCTCTGTTCCTGTAATGTATAGTTGAAACAGAGTAAAAAAAGTTTCATGGTACTGGTTTCTGGGGAACCTCAGTTTAGAAATGAGATGTTGGAGTGCTTCCTCACATGAAATAAGTCCTTGTAAATAAATAAATAAATAAATAAATGAAGCTTATCAAGGACGTGTCATTTCAGGGAGTTTGTAATGTTGGAGAGCATTTAAAAAATTGAGATTTTCTTCATCTGCAGTTTGAGACGGTACAGCTCAGAAAAAAGCTGCACCCTGTGACTGCCTGGTTGTGTGTTTTGGTGTGTAGAATGAGAGACCTGAGGGAATAGATTGCCTTATACATATGTGTTTGGTATGGTTCTTGGCAGTGATACTTTTACTAACTAGCCGTTACAGTGCCAGAATGGCAGAGCAACATTTACAGACTTTTAAATGCTGATCAAACCAGTATTGGAAATTCATTAGACAGCTGTGTTAATTGCCGAAAAGGCTGCAGAAGATATTACATGAAGCTCACTTTTTATTCATTCTTCAAAAGCCATGTTCTGGATCTCATGGACTAGAACGCGGCATACTTTGCAAAGACGAAAGGAAGATGCGGTGGGGGCAAGCGGGTGTCAAGTGGAGGATTAAATGGCAACCCGTGCTCCATGAATAAACATTTATTTTGGCCTTTTAAATGGTAGAACTGCCAGTGAGAGAAATAGAATAACTCCCATGTGCTGGGGACTAGAGATAAACACTGCCATAGGTTGCTGTGAAAGAAGCTATTTGATATATTTAGAATTGCTATTTTTCCTCAAAATTAAGATTAGTTAAAATCCATGTGTGTTGTGTGAGTGGTTGTTAACTCAACAGCATGGATTAGCTTTTTCTCGCATCATGACAGCTAATTATTATTGCTGCCTACCCTGAAACATTCACGCACATTGTGTACCATTATGGACCCGGGCACCCCATATTAATGTTTAGCAGTCAGACAAGACAACATGGCAGCTTAAATGGGAAAAGAGAGGGAGGGAGACGGGGAAAGTCTTGCTCATCATTGTGTTGGAAAAAAAATCTCTGTCCTGAATGCCTATTATGCCAAGGTTGGTGCTAGAAGCTGAAAAAGCAGCACATTTACTTACTACCCTATGATGGAAATTGATCAGTGAGTACGTGTGTGATTCTGTAAGTGACAGGCCTGGACCATAGAAGAAGGAATTGGGATTCATTCCACAGAGTGGAACAAACAGTCAGAGGCAAAGAACAGATGAAAACAAACCTGGCCATGGGGCCAAGACATTTGTTTGAGGCAGACTGCAAGATGGCACTCCTCCTTCCCATCCTTGTATAGAAGCTGATTTGGAGTCATGAATGTTTGTTCAACATTGGCAATGTGATCGGCACCTCCACTTCACCTGAAGGTAACAGGCCAGTTTAGGAGACAGACGCCAAAGCTATGTAGCACACACAACTCTGCCCTCCAAGAGAGCTGGTGGGCCAAAGGAGGTTGCCACTGCTGACTCCCAGCATGTGCTTCCTGAAGTAGTTGCCTATTAGTAAGGCTGCCTATTAATAAAGTAGTTGCCTATTAGTAAAGCTGGCTCTGGCTGTTCAAGCAAAGTCCCAGACCAAACACCAAAGTTTACCATTAAGAAAGAGTGTAAAAGGGTATCTTTGGACTGAAATTTACAGAGGCCAGTTCCAAGTAACTACTTCACTTTCAATTGATTCTGTTCTATTAGAGTTGAGAGCTGTTTGCCAGTTGTGCGTGGGAGAAGTGAAATTGACTAATTAGTTGCTTCTGTTCCACATCCTCCTGGTGAATTATGTTTACTGTGCCAAAGTATAAGAAAACAAAATTCACAATCCACAAAAGAGCAACATCTTTGTTGGCCAACCAAAATGCACAACATTAGTACAAGAGTATAGTAGCCACAAGCAAATGATAATAGTGTGGCACACTGTCCCATGTGTGTGCCTTTCATCCACCGGTAGTTTTTTTAAAAAAAATGCTAGTAGATCTCATCACTCCAGCCCATCTCCCCATCTCAAATTACCTTGGGCACAGTTCAGGAAGACTATCTTTTGTGTGACTGTCACTGGAATCAGGGAACCTGTTGAAAGATGGCAGCAGCCTCTCACTGTGTTTCAGACTACATTTCAGGAGAACCTGTGTCTCAGACCAACTCACTGACCAAGGCCATATGAGTTCGTTCTTAGATATGTGTATTCACTTAAAACATTCTGGACAGCACAAAGAAACATTATTCCTTGCTGTCTTATCTTGCACAGGTGAAAAATATGTCACACCAAAGTGCTGAGGCTTAGCAGAATGCTTGCCTTATAGGTTGTGTAAGGCATTCTGTATAATGTAGGTACAAGGTGGTTTGAAAAATGTGTATTGCCTTTTATTGATTGATTGATTGATTGATTGATTACTACTGCAATTAGCAAAGTACTTTCATTATAAATGATTAAGTTAGCCTGTGGAATAAGAACAGGTGTAAAGAATGACATAAATAGTTTATGTACTTATTAATCCAATGCATTTGTGCCCTGCCTCATGGCACAATTGTCATATAATTCAAAAGATGACAATTTAGTTTAAGTGACATTACTCAAGTATAAGTATTTGTCAGTTGTAACAGTTTGAAATGCAGAGGGTTCTATCACCCCTGCTAATGATAGTGTTCGCCAGACTTGGAGTGCAACCAGACATACATAATTTGAGTAGTAAGCCTGCTGTGGAAGCATGCTCACAATGTTTTGTTCAGAAATGTGCATTTTTTTTTTAAAAAAAAATTAAGCTCAGGGAAAACCTGTCCTTCCTGTTTGCAGCTGAAGACGGCAGTGTGCATTACTTTTACTGACTTCCTGTGAAGTTGCAGGGCCACTTTTCTCAAGCATTTTAACTTTTTAAAATGTGATGTGTTTCAAAAAAAAGAGGAAACACTGAGAATGAATGTATTAATTTATTTAGAAAAAAAAAGACAAGGCAGTTGCAGCATGTGAGGAACAGGCAAAATGTTATCCATCTATGTATTTGTCATGGGTCTTCTTAATTTGGAAGGAGTCTAGGGAAATACAGTTATGACACTTTTGGCATCTATGTTCTCTTCTCTACTAGAGATACATATTGATTTTTCCAGTGTGGCGTGATTTCCCACCATTACACATCACTGTCCCCCATGTATATCTTCTAGAATACTCTTAATTGTGTACACATTTTGTAACACATGAATATTGGCTAGATAGACTATTCTACGTTTTCAATTTTGCATCTCATGTTCTTGTCTTAATCGGGAGTAGGTTTGTGAAAAGGACTTGCTTTCATTGAAAAATGAATGAAATGCAAACCAGTGCTGCTTAAACACATGGAAGATGGCAAGAAAGGAGCACACGAGTAGGGGATTATAAATTGTGTCGCTGTACTAGAACTATTAGTATGATTCATGAAAGCTTTCTCCACAGTATTCTTTGTTAGGACTAAAGGATTTGTGTAACTAATTTACACCTTATTCACCCATATTATCTATCAGTTGCAGAAGTGCACTGACTTGTGCAAACACAATAGTAGGGTGAAATATTAGCCTAGTTAAAGGAGTGATTGCTTTGTGCTTTCCCTCTATGTGTGTGTGTGTAAGTTGAGGAGGTGGGAAAAACTGATTGTAAAATTTTATCTTTCAAAATGTAGGAAACATGGATGAGAAACAGTGTAGTGCTGGAGAAACACAGCTGTTTTTATGTAGTTGGACAAAACTTTTTCTGTTGGCAGATAATTTCTTTGGTTAGATTTCCATGCTAACCAGCACTGGAGAAATCGAGAAATCTTATGTCTTAATTGAAATGCATATTGAGTTATAATCTTCTTGGAAAATGTGAAGAAATGACCCTTGTTTTCTCCATGTTCCCATCATAGTTCCTAGACATTAAACGTTTCTTTGTGATGGATTGAAGAGGAGCAGTCATGTGATGCTTTTCTCAAGTAGACAGTGTTGTGGTCTGGTCACAGGCACACCTGTGGGCTCTGAAGCCTTGTTGATGGATTGCCAGGTCTCTAGCTGATTGGCAGTGACAGATTTGCTTATGTGAAATCAAGGTAGCATTTGCTAGCATTTGTTTTAATTTGGTCATATTGGTAACTAGATTAATTTTGCATTTACTTTCTCTGTATTGAGACTTCACAGTTATTTAAACTTCAAGGTGCCAGGCAAAACTCAAAGTGGAACTTTTATTCTGATATAACAAAAGATGTATATGTATCCACAATTACCCCATTGGTATATTTTGGAAGATACAATGCCACAACAGAAGGTACCCTTTAAATTTCGGGGTGCTGTGGTATGTTACAGGGAATATCTCCTGTAACACAACTGAACTTTTTGTGATGGATCATTTTCAAAAAGACTTTGGGAGTTATAGGCCTGTATGTATAAATAGTCAACCTGAGCAAATTAAAAACAGAAAAATGAGATGCCTCTGTATATCTATTCCAAAAGAAATAGGTAAAAGTGTGCTCTTGCACTCATGGCCTGCTTGTAGGCTTCCTTATACAGCTGATTGACGGCTGCATGGACATAATACTGGAATAGATAGGACTTTAGTCAGATCCAACTGGGCTGCTTACTGCCCCCATCTGCTTACTGCCCCCATCCCCATCTCTGTTCTTCACATTTGTCCTAGAGAACCTGGACTTGCACTCATAGCTGAGGTAGTGCAATGAGGCAACTTTATGTATTTGTGTAACCCCAGTGCAAGGCCATGTTGATAGAACTCGATAATACTTGGATAATTGTGAGGGTAGATTGAGAGGATGATTATCAGATGACTTAATCTGAGATGATAAAATCTGTCTAATATTTTGGTAGCGCACTGTTGTGGGTGCAACTGAAGTCAGCAATGAGCAACTGTGTAAGCTGTCTCCAGAACTGGTCTATTAAAACCAGAAGGAGATGCAGTCCTTGAAGACTTCAAATATCTGCAATTCATCCAAACAAGTGAATCATGCTGAATGTAGAACCAAAAATATAATGCAGAATGATGACAAGCTGATTAAAAGTAGACAAATGCATTCATTCCTGTATCTGACCTCTTTTGTTTGCACTAATCTTAATAGAAGCAGCACATGCCATTCACACTTTATATGCTTAACTGCAGATGGCTGTTTATACATTCAAAACTAGTAGCTGTTTGTCATAACTGGAAGAAAAAGAGATGATTACTTATGCCATCCGTCTCTGGACAAAACATATTGGACAGAATAAGTTTTTCCACAGTGACTTTAAATGGCTGGGCTGGATTAAGCATTATATAAAATATTATGATGTGTAGAGCTCCAGCAAAATTGAGTTGCCTACTGTAGTGTAAAGATAGGAGCATGGCTTGATCAATACTACCAGTTCTTTGTCTTGGTTCTTTTAAAAGTCTCCATAGGTTAAGTGGTAATGACTTTGCAGAGTTCTTTGGATACTTTGTGAGACTCTGTTATTTTGTGTACATAGGATACTTGTTTTGAGGTTCATTTGCCCTGTGGTGAGAAAAATGTGGACCAGTTCTGAAAATGTTGTGAAATTCTGTAGTTTAGAGACAGAAGACACATTTTTATTTATAAGCAATAGTTCAGCTAGGTTTTACAGAGGATACTGGGTGGCGGTGGTGGTGGTGGCAAATTCAAGAATAAGTGAAAATACTCTTTTGAGGATTTCTTGCAATTTGAGTTGTATGGGACCTTGGACTTCTGCCCCAAGATCCTGCCTTGATAACATTACTGTGTATAAGGTTGTGGTCTCTTCCAGCTCTATGATTCTATGATTCTAAGATTCAGATTTCTGGCATCTCTAGTTTACAAGATAGCAGGGCAGGGAAGAGCCTCTGTGAATTGCTGCCAGTCAGTGTTGGTTAGTGATAAAGGCTAATGATCTGAGACTGCATAGGGCAGTTTTGTATGTTCATATTGGATAAAAGTGGCATAACAAGTCATAGTTAGGGAAAAACTTTAAAACACTTGTCCTGCTCTTCAGGAAAACTGAAACCACTACATACTCTTAGGGCTTGCTCTATTACAGACTGAGCTTTTTAAAAAAATCTAAGCATATATACAGTTATGGAAAAGTGTGTGATCTTTATTTGTGTTGCACTTAGTGTGTCTCACTGTCCTTGAAAAAAAATCTCTTCCCGTGTAAAGAATAGCATATCAAGGGAAGCAGTTTACCCTAGCCTTCTCTTTGTACACAAGAAGCTGGGAGGGGGCAGTGTTGCAGGGGACTTTTCAAAACAAATTATTTTCCACCTGTACCCTGATGTGATACACTCCTGTGGAATGTATAAACTGGTCTACATTTTCATACTTTTTCAGATCATCTTTATAAACTGAACTGGCTTGGATCTTAGAAGCTGTTAACTCATCAGGAAGAGCCCTTTCTTTCCATTGTACTTATGTGCCTTCATGTCACTTCTGACTAATGGTGACTCTAAAGCAAACTTATCATGAGGCTTTCTTAGCATGATTTTTTTTAGAGGGTTTTTTCCTTTACCTGCCTCTGAGGCTGAGAGAGTGTGACTTGCCCAACATCATCCAGTGGGTTTCCATGGTTGAGTGGTAATAAACACTGTGTGTGTTTATGTGCATCCACATGCCAAGTGTGTATTGGGAGGGAGAGAAAGATTTACATGCACATTCATACTGTCATAATGACACACATTGAGAGCTTTTTTTTTATTGCAAAGATAGTACTATAACTGGTAAACAGCAATGATCATCCAATTTGTTGGCTATTTTTGCTTCTGCTCCTAGAAATGAGTTGCCAAAAATAATAACAGAAAGGATTGTGTTTATTAAAGATGACACAAGGAAAGAGAAAACACTGGCCTTTGTTTGAATGTAAGCATAGAGGCAGAAAGAACGAGGAAAAAAAAAATCCAACTACTTTACAGTTAGTGGATTATTGATTGTAGGAGACATGCCATGTGAATTTGCTTGGGAATTTGAAGTCGCATGGGAAAGTGGTTGAAAAGGACAGTATATCACCACCCCACCACCCCTCACTTCCATCAGAAAAGCCAAGTCTGTGAGTACAAATTATTTGACAGCTGGAGACTGTTGGGTGATCAATAAAAGTCACTCTGACTTGGCTTTACCATATGTAAATAAATAAAAGGGACAGAAAACTTCCTCCCTCCCATCCCCACAGGAGAAGAGGTCTGCTATACCACTGGAGCAAGCCAAGCGTTGTCTTTTCAGTGACTGTTTTGTCTGTATTTGAACCTGAACTGCATTAACTCCTATTGACCAAATAAGCTGTGACACAATGTTTTTGTCTTTCCTCTTTTAAAGAGCAGAGTATTTTTTACCACTGCTCTGTCTGTATGTCTGTGTATGTGGGTGGGTCAGTGGGAGAAAACTCTCACACACACATAACTTATAAAGTAGTCACAGACTTTTGTACATGAAAAACTGAGAGAACTATAATTGAGAAAGGCATGTGGATTATTTTGCTGCTGTCTCTGGGAGGGGTAGGGAGATGGGGTTTGAGAGAGCACGTATGTATGCATATAAGCAAGAGGTGGAAAGGAGAGTATCTCCCTCTCTAAATAGCAAGTATATGTGGAATTCACTTTTCTGTTTTATAGTTGACCCAATCTGCAAATAAAGAGAATTACTGGGTTGTTGCCAATTGAAAGAATGTGCCTTAACATTAGCCAAAGCATCACTTTTGGGACTGCAGGTAGAGCTGAAGGTGTGATGGAGAAAACCTCTTTACATCTTTATAAAAGGAGAAAGGTTCAAACCTACAAGTAAAGGACAAGTTAAGGAGAAAAAGGAAAAAAGTGGTAGAAATCATATGAAGAATATCTGAATATCTATCTATCTATCTATCTGTCTTTTTAAAGTGGGTGGGATGTCTTGGGATTTAGTATCTAAGCTAAGGAGCTAAGCCGGAAATCCCAGCAATGTAATGAAAACAAAACGGACTTTTCACTCGCGCTGTGGCATTCTGGCAGTCATAGTGCTTTCGTGTGCCAATGTTTTCATTGTAGGTTTTCTCGAGAGAAGTAGTGGAAACGAATCGTTAACCCCTTAACTGGAATAAATGCCTGTAACAGCAACAGCAGCTCAGGCAGCAATGGTTTCTGGCTCTCTGAAGCCCTGTTGGGAGGGCTGACAGCAGCAGATGATGGGGGGGGGGGGAAGGTAGATGCTTTTTGTCAACAAGTTGGGTGAATCAGTTCTGAGTGTAAAGCAGCTGCTTTCCCTTTTGTCCTCCCCCCTGACTGACTGTTTCATTCATGCCTTTGCCGTTTGTGTGTGTGTGTGTGATGCTCACGTTAAAGAAAAAGAGAACAGATCTAAGCTTACAGCAACAACCCTAGCTTCTTAGTGTTTGTTTTTACCCATTACCCTCTTAAAATTATTTATGATTTAGGGTATGAAAGGGATGTTTGCACACTCAAGATTGAGGCTACTAGTACTGGATGTATATAGGCACAATGTAAATTTGTTGAAACACACCCACCCACACCATTTGTTTTGGGGGATGGGGAAAAGGAGGTAAATTAAGCTAATTAAGCTGTGCTTGCATGCCTGTTTATATGTGGAACAAAAAAAGGCTGGGGCCTCTGTCTCTATAGATTTGGACAGCAATTTTTCCTTGGTTCCCCCGCCCCCCCTTTAACCTTTTGATCATGGCCAGTGCTTACCAACCTAAGCTCCCTCCCACCCCTCTCTCTCATTAGGATCTTTTATCTGCATTTATGCTTGCAAAACTGTATGGCACATCAGACCCTTTACTAGAGAGTGTCTTAATCTAGCCTTTAGAAATCTGCTAAGCAATTAAAATCATTCAGCAGCTCTCTCTCTCTTTTGGTGTCCCACAAGCTTGTGTCTCCCTGTCTGGGTATACCAGTCTCAATCTTTGGAATTTCACTGCCACGCATAATTTAGGCATAATTGCGCAGCTGCTACGAGGGGCCATGTCTCCCCAACTGACCTTGGTCAGCATGCCTGGTCCTTGAATAGATGCTCTGCCTTCTTTCTTTCCACTTTGACAGCTCCCTCCCTTCTCTTCACCCATGACACACACACACACACACACGTCTTCTTTCAGCCCATTTCTTTTCAGTTCTTATTTTGAAAACTCTTTTTGAAAATTCTGGGAGTTTAAGAAGATACCTTCAAAGTTTTGTGCACTGTGTCCTATGAAGGAAGGGATGAATGCTGTTAATGTTAAAAGATATATATTAACAATTTCATAACTCTTTTTAAATTGTTTGGGGTCATTACCTCAGTCACATGCTGAACAACTCTGTGAGGTCTCCGAGTACTATATTGCTTTACATATTGTCACAAATGTTAATTTTATACAGGGATATATCTACTTTTAATCTCGTGATTTAGTGTACTGGTATGGGTGTCTATTGTTGAACACATCAGAAATTTGTATTTATATTTCATTGGATGTTACATGCAAAGGATTTAGGGCTAGATAGTCAGTGAAACTGAGCAAAGCAGTTGCCCGAGGTGTCAAATGTTGGCTGTTATAAAAAGGCAGGTTTTTTTATTTTAAAAAATATCACAGGTAATAGAATGAGGTGGAGAACATTGGGATTTTCCACCTCAGCTCCCCAAGTGTCTGGGGCTAGGACTGAAATGATTTATTTTTAAATAAGACAGTTCCCCTATTTAAAACAGGTTTTGTCTCCCTGGTCTATATACTTAACATTTCCACCTATTTTGTGTGCATGATGAATTAGACTTCTGTCTGAGGAAGCACAAGCCACAAAATGTTTCTAAACTTGATAATTAATATATCAATCATGCTTTCATGGGGTAGAAGCTTCCACCACATGTAGTGTTGCACACTTGGTCACTTGCAGGTGTTATAACTATGTAACTTACTTTTCTTTATGAGAAAGACTAACGCAAATCAGTGACATCCACGTAGGGGGCCTGTATTCAAACTTGCTTGATGGTAGGGGCATATTTGTTCCAGAAGGCAAAGATTTGCAAAGCTATGTGTATGAAGTGGGTATTTATTATTATTATTATTATTATTATTATTATTATTATTTTGAGGAGACATAGAACTCTTTGTCCTGTGAGGTAGATTGTTCTCACTTGCTTCTCTTCCGTATTTCAGAACATTCTTTGTCTTTCTGTATTAAAACTACAGAAATCAGACAGAAATGTATTTTCCCTTTTGAAAATAAAGGCAGGGCGCAGGACAAACATACCAACCCAAGAATGAAGTTCATGTTTATGAAGTAATAAATAACTCATCTGGATTTGCTTCCATTGTTTATTCCTTTTCCTAAGTGACCACATAAAAAGAGGCAGGGAAAGCCAGAATCAAGCAAACACCAGCAAGGCTTAAACATACCTTGCTCTCCTTTATAAAGCCATTTATTATTATTTTCAACATCACACTGGAGCCTGATGCTGTAAACGTGTCTGCTTGAACTCTTGGCTGGAGGTGGGCTCTGAAACCTTAGAAGGCGAGAGATGCCGCTTATTCTGTACAGACAAAGTCCAGACTAGGGGATGTTGAGGGAATGAAAACAGCCCTTGAATTGTTTCATTTTTGCATTTGAGTCCCTCATTTCTCCTTCCCCCTCCGGCTCCACCTCCCCCAATTAAATTTCACCTGGCCGCCTACTGTTGTTTGCTGGAGAGGCCCCGTTATTAGCTTGTTAAAAACAAAACAGAGTCTTGAAATTGAAGGGAAGTTTCCTGAATAGGAGTGTTTCCTATCCCTCCTCCCTGCTTTCTTTCTCTGTTCCAGTGGTGGTAGCTAGACTTGGCCTGATGCCAACCTGTCTTTCAGCAAGAAGAGAACCATTCCAAGTTGAAATTTATAGAGCAGAGTCCAGGTTCAAGGGCCAGAGCCCGCCAGCAGACCAGGCCTCTTTGTTACTGATTAATGCTGCAAGCAGTTCAGCTGGTTTGCTCACCTCTGTCTCTGTCTCTCTGCAGCACTGGTTTCTTTTCCCAACAAGAGTGATCTCCTACTGGCTCTGTTTCTCTTATTTCCTTGTCTCTGTATTTTTCTCCCCCTCCCGCCCCAGTGCAACAATTTCTTCACTTTGTGTTCCCTTTTCAGCCACTTGAGGGCTGAAGTCTTTCAATTTTTATTTTTTATTTTTTGCTTTCCATTTGCTTGATGTTTGTTTGGGGTTTCCTCCTTTCAGCATCTATCAGCAAGCTCAAGAGTTTGGGGTGGGACAAAATAGTTTCTTTCAGCCATATACAGGGAAACCCTCCTACTTTCTCAAGCAGTGGAAGGCATAGAAGGACGAGGGAAGAAATTGTAGGCACATTCCCTGCTAATGTAGCTTTGCCACTTTTGGGAGGCTGGACATTTGCAGATAGTTACCTAGCTTATGTGTAGTGTTAAAATGCTGAATAGGTCACTTCAAATTCATGTTGAATTGATATACCTCAGTGTCATCCTTAAATATAAGTTGAGACTGAATGAATCCAAATCCAGACAATGAAAGACAAGTCCAAATACAGATAATTTTAATATCTCGTCTGCATTCCCACCACCTGCAATGCCCAGACAGTTTTTCTTTATGGTTTCAATGAAACAAGATGTGTTGATATGGCTTCTGCATCCATATAATCTTTCTAATGTGTTGACATTTATAAGGTTATGTTTTCACAATCACTTAAAATGGATTGATAGCATCTTTGCAGGTTTGTAACTGTCTAATGCGAGGGACAATTTTCACAAATGAAAATGGAAGTTCTACCTGGGTACTATCTCTTTCCTGCTCTATCTGTCATAGAGAAATCAGGAGGATACATTCTGAATTGTGACAAAGATTAGGTATTTCCCATCCAGAGAGCAAATGGCATCCATGAATCCAAGTTGGTTTACAAATAGAGTAGCAATAAGAATAATTTGTGAGACTGCACCAAATGTACACTTTAGGAGGGGATGTTAAACATTTCAAAATTGGAGGTGAATGTATGGCCATAACCCTGAGCTTCTAATTGTTATTATTGTCTAATGACAGACAAAAAGAAACTAAAAATGTTTCTGACAGTAGTAGAGAAATGTCTGCAAATTTGAAGTCAAAAGAGAAAGGAAAGGCGAATATGTATTCATATTCCTTGTTCCTGAAAGTACCTTGACAATCTTGAAAAGCAAGAAAAAAATTCTTCACAGCCACTTGTATTTTCACATCTGAGAAGCTTCCAAAACAACAAGAATTTACTCCTTCCCCCAGCAACGTCAACTCAAGTTTATTCTTTTAAGTAATCTGAATCTGGGCACAGCGAGCTGATATTTCTAGATGTTTCAAGTATGTGTCAAGAGCTATGACTCACCAAAATCCACTGAAAAACTGAATTGGATGGTCTGAAGCATGTGTGGAAAGGATAATTCAAGTTTTATGGCCATGGCCTTAATGCCAATATAGACGAATAATTATAGAGTGAATGTATTTGTAACATACCACTCAAATACAAGAAGAGAAATATATGTATTTCAAAGATGAAATATATGTGTCATTTCAGGATTTTAAGAAAATTGACTATTGTGGCCTGATGCTATGATCAGTCAGTCGGGGCAAGGTGAAGCAGGGCAGGAGTAGGAGCAAAGAGCCATGTTATCAGTACAATGATGCTGTGAATTGTACTGTTGTATTGGTCATCACTACTAGCACAGCGCATAAGTAAAAATTAAGTAGTGGGGATTTATTTCTACATCTTGAAGTGCAGCAATGATTAACCCTGCCATGAATACTCAATGCCAAGGTTTACAGTCATAGAAAACGTTGTTGGGGGAGGACCTTAGCTGGCATCAGTTGCATCATATAAGAATGTTAAGTGCCTTTTTGGTAATAGCGATTTAGCAAAAGTACCTACAGGCATTTACAGCATCAGGCTTCCTGTAAGGAGCTCTGCAGAGGTATTCAGATTTTTTGTAGGTGGACTTTAATGAACTGCTCATCCTTGACCCAAACAAAAGAAACGGTAATAGAAGAAAATCAGAAAAAACAGTATGTTGGATTTTTAAAATCATTCAGAAGAAAAGCAATGAGTTATTTTTTAATAATTCCCAGTTGTATAATATGGTAGGGAAAAGTCATTCCAAAGGTTTTGACAAGGATCCCCGTATAAATAAATGATTGGGAGAATTGCCTTTAAATTCAGAGTTGTTTTTCATTAATGAGAATTTCTTTTATAGTAACCAGAAATAAAAATGTATATAAATACTCACTTTGTTGTGGGATTTTATTATCCTTTCCCTCCCTGCCACAATTCCCTCTCCCCAACTTTTAAATAGTTATTTAAAGAACTCAAAGAGTACTTCAAGAGCCAGAAAAATAAAGAACAGTATATGCCCTTACCACAAAGCTCTTAAACTATTGTTCAAACATTTCTCCAAAGCTGTTACTCCGGAAATAAAAAAATGTGCACGGTTTGCCTCTAGCAGATTCATGCTGATGTTTTTGTGGTATGCAGAAACAAGTCTGGACCAGACAGAATACTGTATATTTTAAACTAGAAGGGGAGAAAGTAGGACTTTTTTTTAGAAAAAGAAAAAGAATGATTTGTAATCACAGGCCTTTTCTGAATCTGTCTGTCTTGTAACTTTTTCATTTTAGTGCACACAAATAGCAAGCACAAAGAAGCACTATTTAAATATTTTAAAGGAAAGGGCGAGCTTTAAAAAAATTGAGAAGACCAAACTATTTCTTGTTTAGAGATCACAATAAACTAGGGATTCTGGGTGTACCAGCCTCCATGAAATGAATGGGAGGCTCAGAAAATCTTGTGAGATTTGTTTATGAAATTCTACTGTTGGACTGTACTTTGTAAATGTCTTTTTAAAAAATATATTACTTAAAATTCTCTCACTAGAATTTTTTTAAAAAATGTATCTAAGGCCTCAAACTAGAAGAGCGTCAGAGTGGGAGCTTTCACAGCTGCTGAAGCATGTGTATGTTTGTATGTGTGCGTTGAATCTCTGGGGACCCATTTATAACAGTCTAACAAGATAGAATCTCCCTTTGAATGTCAGTAAATATGGCTAAAGATCACAAAACTATACTCATAATTGTTCAAGTCTAAAAGGCAGAAAACAGTGTTTTCATTAGTGCTTATGGTACTGGGTTTCTTTAAGTTTGTGGTGGGGGAAGGAAGATGCAGTAGTAAGCCAAATGAAATTGTCCTCAAAAATGCAGTGTGGGTCAGTTTTTAAAAACTATATTTGGAGGCATAGATTTTGCTTTAGCTAAGGTTATTTCACCAAAGTTATCCAGCCATTTCTCTCTCTCAATATTATGTATTTATTTATTATGCACCTCTCCCAATGGATCCTTGCAAGAAACAACAGATTAAAATACAGCAACAAATAGACACAGTTAAGACACAGTTAAAAACATGAACATCAGTTAAAAATACATAATCGTTACATGGTTAAATAGTGGGTTCTAGTGAATAAGCAACTATGCCCTTTGCTGTATTCCCTTTGTGGATAGCGGGCTTTATAGATTTTATCCTCAGCTGGGTATTTCACTATATTTTCATTATGCAAAGAGAGAAAAGAAATGCTAGGATGATCGTGACATTTTCTAGCCAGTTCAAGGATATTTTATGAAGTTTCAGGTAGTATATCTTTATCGCTAAATGCTCATCAAAGTAATAGTTATTTACAAATCCATTACACATATAAGAGAGTTGCTTCCATGTTTCAGATGGAAGAACTGAGGCTAAGAAACTTGCCCAAAGTCACTTAGAGAATAACCTGGAGAAGGCTGTCATTTGTCATATCTAAGACTCCCATTAGATTGCACTGTGCTGCAATTTAGACTCTTTAACTTTGTATTCAAATCCTGTCCATTGCAAAAAACAAACCAACCCAGTGATGGTCTTGGAAAGCTATAGTTCTGATTCAGTGAGTGAAAGATTCTCTTGTCTTGGAACAATCATTGAGAAAATCTCATATGGAAACAAACTATGCCCCCCTGTTTTTTACCCTATGCTTAGACTCAGCAATAGGTTGTTTTTTCCCAATCCCTTATTTTGTAAGAGAGGATCATGGTTGGCACCTCTATTCCCTTTCCACTGATTATTTGCTTTGCAGTGGGAAAGAGTGAGCAAATTCTTCTTGTGGAAGAATTAGGAAGATCAGGGACATATTGACACCATTTGTTTAAATATGTTTGATTTAGGTTTAATTGTCTTGACTCCTGCAGAATTTATTGTGGTTGTACAAAATGCTAAATAGAGATGGAAAGAATGTTCAAAATTTTTAACAAATGGTCAAAAAACATATTTCCTGAGCACTGAGAAACACTGACAAGGAGAATCCTGAATTTATGATAATCTTTTGACTTTGGGACTTATTATGTGCAAAATGTGCACATTTTTTGGAAAGCAGGCAAATTTTTCTGTGCAGAAAATGCTATCACCTCTGCAGAAAATACAATTTCTGTGTGGAATACCACATACGAATTTTGTGCAGAATAAAATCCCAACTACAGCATTTTTGTGCAAAATACTATGTTTGAATTTTGCTCAGAATAAGTTTTAAATGATCTTTAAAACCTACATAATTTTTACAGACTTTCTAACAGTAGGAAGAAAATTGCTAGAATTACTAATTACTTCCTTTGAGAACAAAATCAGTGAAGAATTACATCACTAGTGCTAACATTTTCTGATGCTGATCACTAATCTCTTTATTTTTGTACTACTAGTATTGTTTTGTGCTTTCAAATAATTTCAGACTTATAGTGACCCTATCAATGGGGGGTTTTGTTTGGCAGAATTTGTTTAAAGGGAGTTTGCTTTTGCCCTCCTTTGAGGCTGAGAGAGTGACTCACCCAAGGCCACCCATGGCTGTGTGAAGATTTGAACCCTGATCTCCCAGTGTCTTAGTCCAACACATAAACCACTACATCATGCTGGCTCCCACAGTGTGTAATTTCCTGGGATTCTTGTTTGGGTGCTTTGACAATTAAACTGATTTGAAATGGACTTAAATTTGAATATGATTGTTTGCTTCAGTCTTAAGCAACCTTTCAGTATTATTTCTGAAAATGCCTAAGATTTTCACCTTTAAAGATGCAAAGATAGACTAAATCCATCTAGTTTTCTGAACATCTTTAAAGAAATTAGAGCAGGATGCTATGTTACTCTGAACCAGTTTTATTTCTCCTCGTATTTGCCCAGTAGTTATTGTTATCTTCATTATAACATATCTTGAGCCACCAAGAAACATCAATGAAAAAGTGATTGCAAATGGCTCTTTGGATGATCTGAAAAAATGTAGATCTTTGAAGGAAAGGAGGGGTATGGAATTAAAGCATGGCTTTTCTCCATGAAAACAGTGAGAAGCAGAATGTAGGCAAGGTGACATATTTTTATTGGATTACTTTCTGTTGGGGAGTGTCCAAGATTTCAAGCATCACAGATCCAGTGTTCTGCTAAATAATTCTATTTAAACATGTCTTGTAAAATGTTGTCTTAGTCACTCAAATAATAAATTACTATTAGAATTAAAATTCTTATTTTTTATACTGGTGAGAATATTACCCCGTGTGATTAATTCCAGAAGAAGTTTACATTTTTAGGTGATATTCTTAGGATTCTTGGTTTTGACTTGAATAAGGTGGCCAAGGGTTTGCATTGAAAACATAGCTTTTTTTTTTAAAAGCAAGTAATCATGCTAGGGATAGGATTATGCAACATTATGTCCCATTATCTACTTATTCAGCCCTGCAGTTGTCTGCCTGTGAAAACACAGGCTTTGGCCACAGGCAGCAAAATGACTGTCTAGGCTAGAGGACTTGGGTGTTGATGAGAAAAATCAGAATGAGCCAACAGAACAGAGAAACTCAAGTAAGACCAAGGAGAAGTGAGAGCTGCCGTACCGGTAGTAGTTATGAGCTTGGAAATCTCAGGTTCAAGTTAATTCTGAACCATGAACCTATTGGATTAGCTTTAAAGATTTCCTATCTCTTACCATGATATAGAGATACCTTTACCTACTATATGAATATTATCCATCTAGCCATTTCCTTAGCTTCTCCTTTAGAAGTCCACTTGCTGCATTACTTTGGTACAAGGCTAGGTCTTATTCAGTCCCCATCATGGTGGGATTCACAGGAAGGAGAAAGCAAAAGAGCACACAGTACCCCAAACAAACAGGAGTGAGACTGTGAAAAAAACCAAGCTTTGAAGTTTTTTTTTTAACTAGAACTCCCAAGATCCAAATGGTCATGCTGACTGGGGGATTCTGGGAGTTCTAACTGCCCCAAAGGTACTTTTCCAGGCTCTGAGTAAAGAGTAGTTTTAACTGTCCCAGCAAATGGGAGGCTTTAAAGAAGAGGTATAGCATCTGTTTGACCTCCTTTGTTACTCACCCCTGCAAAATCCCTTTATTGTAGTAGTGGAAGGTCTTCTGTTATCTTTTCTACTTCTCACCTGAGCCTCCATATTTCCACCACAGCTCTTTTTATCTGCTCTTTTTATCAGCTTTTGCCCCTGCACAGTCTTTTGCCTTTTTTGTCTTGTGTCTGTGACAGATGGTAATGATGATGATGATGATGAAGCATTAAGAAGTCAAGCTGGATAGCAGGTTGAAACAATTCAAAGTTGTTTCACATGTTAGAAGAGTGATTCTTCAAAAGGGTAATTAACAAGCAATCTTTGCAAAGTGTGGTCCTCAAAATATAATCACTTTCTAGCCCACTACACACATTTCTGTACTATCTGACCCCATCCTCAGGCGGGCGTCCTACACTCATCCATTTTCTTCACCTACAGGTTAGTTTCCAAAGCCAAACTGGTCTTGCCTCTTCATTTCCATACACAATGGCCAGTTCCCAATGTCTTTGTTCACTAATGACCTTCATTTTCATACACAAAAGATTTTGAATTTGAATTGACATTCTCACATACCAATGGCATATATATGTCTGTCCCTGGTTTCCACTCCACTAAATGCATCTTGAGGAAGTAAATTGAATTTTACGAAAGCTCATGCTGCCAACTTTTAGGTGTTACAAGATCTCTCTTCATACTGATTCTACAGACTAACACAATTACATCTTTGAATTCTACCTCCAAATATTGTTATATTGCAGCTCCCAGCCTTCCTCATCCTACACTATACTAGCCAGAACTCATAGGAGTTGCAGTCCAGCAATATCTGGAGCACTGTATATTACCCATCCCTAGTATAGCACATGACCAAACAACATGTAGGGTTTTCACATATGTACAGAGGCTGACTTGGCTGTGGCTTTCTGGCATGTATACACACAACCTAAAATAACTAACCATTTATTGTATACATGGTCCCCATGAAAAGAAGAGCCAGGTAAGCAGGCTCAGGCTTTCCCAAGACTAAGGAGATTATCACACATCTTAAAAACCCATCTTACCTCTCCTGAATTGTAGTCTAATTTGGGCTGCAGATAGGTCCTATTGCATGGCTTTTGTCATGAAATCCGCCAGCGGAGTACAGCCCAGATGCAGCCTGGGTTCCAAAACGTGCTCCGGTGGAAGTGGAGTACATTTTGGGTCCTGGGCTGCATCCAGGCTGTACACCGCTGGGGGATTTGGTGACAAAAGCCATGCGATAGGCCCCATTTGCAGCCCAAATTAGACTTCAGTTTGGGAGAGGTAAGATAGGTTTTTAAGATGTGCGATAATCTAAACCAAGTTGGTGTAATTGATCCTTTTCAGGAATTATCAGTCAGATAATGATCAAGCCCTAAGCAATATTAATATTAAGACAGTTGTCATTGGGTTCTCCCACGAATGCCTGTAATCTATGCACAAATAACTGGGAGTAATGTATTTGGGAGTACACTGAACTGTGTGTTTCTAAGTACACATTATGAGTCTTCATAGGGCCCATGCAGACCACCTTAAGGGCTGGAGTTGGGGCAGGGCGACTGCCCCGATGCCACTGTCAGGCCTCGTGCCCGACCGCATGGCGAGTAGCATCAGGGTGCCCCATTGGCACAGCGTGCATACACGCTGTGTCAAAGGGGCACAAAAGTGGTAGCTCTAAGGGCGGCTTTTTGCCGCTCCAAAAAGGAGCTCTTTTTGGAGTGGCAAAAAGGAGGATTGGGGCCATGACGTGTGGTTACCGCAGTCCCAATCTGGCACTCCCTTGGGGGCTGTCTGCATTGGCCCATAGTTAAGGATATTTCAGTGATAATGTCTATGGAAACTAGTTTTACAAGTAGGCAAAATTAGTAAAAAACCTGCCTGCTAATGTGGAGCCCCACTCCCAACCCCTCCCCCCCAAGCAAAACAGTTCTGGGATCCCAGCTCATATGTGATTCTTCACATTGGGATACAAACACATGAAACTCTTCACAGAGAGAGTCTTCAATGTAGCATGCAACCTCTAATGGCTAGGTTGGAGAAGTTGCAATCTCCCACATTGGGTTATTACATAAAGGTAAAGAGTAATTAAATAAAAACACTGTACCATCCTCTAAGTTAGACGGTTCTGTAGAAATTATGGACTGAATGTATGTTAGTATGAAATATTCTAACTGAGGGTAACCTGAAAATGGCTCCTGTTCATTTTTAATGCTAAGTATATACATTCTCTAGAAGGCATTGATTTACAGAGGAGGACAACAATGTAAACTCTGTGGGAAGTGTTACTGTGAACTCTGAAGCACTTCTTTTGCTTTCAATAAGCCTTAATAGCAAGGCTGCTGTAATTATATAAGCCATTTTAAAGTACATGTTTCGGATGTCTCCACTTACCACTTAGCAGTTGGGTCTGCAGTAGGAGAAGTTAGACATTGCTTCCCATTGTTCTACCACCTAGGCAGTGTCACAAGTCAGGGGCGAAGCAATTGTTAAGCTGAGTGTGCTACGGTTTAGAGCCCTGGCCATAGTATGGTCTTTGATGTAGTGTAATTTTCAGAGAATGATTCTGCAAGAAAGGAATGCCATCTCTGTTATGTAAGGCCACATGGTGGTAACCCTTCACGTATTGCATAATATTTTTGTATGTCTTCAAATCTAGTGATTTATATTCACATTATAAATGTGAGGGAAGGAAAAGACATCCAGTTAAATGGTATCAGTGGTATAGTGTGAAGCTTGAAGCAGTGAAGGCTGATTCAAAGTCTCTGTCAAGAATTGCAGGAGTGGGAAATGTAGCAAGAATTTAGGTATATTTACAGCACTTCCATTCTCCAAGCATGATGTAGCCAAAGAGCCAAGTTCAGCATTGCTGAACACTTGCTCAGTCCCACATCCCAGTAGGGGACTCATTTACAATCCCTTCTGTGCTCCCTTCCAAGAAGTCAGACCATTTTAAAGGGTTTTTTTTTGTTTGTTTCTGTTTTTGTTTTGGTTGAGTTCCAGTTCAGGTTCAGTGGAAAAGGAAGTTGTTTCAATCTATTTCCTCAGTTCTCTACACATAACCAACTGATTTAGCTCCAGTTGATATGATGAGGGTTAGATATAGGGGACACTAAGTAGTGTGACTTTTATATGACCCCCCCCCCTAAATACTTAATGACTAAATGCTTATTTTATTTATATTGCTTAATATTAATTATGTGGTCAGAGATACATGCAGGAGCCAAAGAAGCCACTATATCCATTTTAAAGAGGTAGAAAAAAGAAAGAAAGAAAAGACTGCCATTTAGTTAGGTAACATCAGGTTATATATTTTTCAACTGATTTAACAGAACAAGAAGACTCATCAACTTTAATTTAATTTAATTTAATTTAATTTTTATAACACCTTTCTCCTTAGGCAGGACCCAATCTGTAACATGCTTGACTGGCATTGTTGTTTTGTACTCATTGTTTCTGTAATTTCTCTTCAGTCTCCTCCTTTACTGGATTTCCACCTTCCTGTTGGATCTTTGCAGAGATGATAATTCTCAACTAATTTACTACTCACTTCATGGGATAAGCAGGATCCCCTCACCATTTATTCACTTACATATACATACCCCACTTTTCTCACTGTTGCCTGATATCACTCTCTCTGATCTGTTGGAAGCTTTTGTGCCTCTTCCTTAATCCCAGTATCCTGTGCTTCATCCTTAATCTTAGTATCCGAAAAGTGTTCTCATCTGCACAGGGCAATCTCCCTGTTGTAGAAGACATTACATTACTATGTTTCCCCCCAAATCTTGGAAGAGTTACTTTTTTGCAGAATCCTCCAACCAGAATGGCCATGCTGGCTTTGGGATCATAGGAATCATGATGTAAAAAAATTAAATTTCCCAAACTCTGTTTTTCTCATTCTTATATGATTCTCCCATGAAGTCATGCTCCATTCATTTTTCCATCTATGTTAATAAGCATGTATCTCCTTCTCCATAGAGCTATGTTTTACTAAGCAGCAGATCATAAATCACTTAATTTCTTTGGTTGTTTTACTTTGTTTTTCATTTCTCAAAAGATATGTTCTCACAATGTAGAATGGACATTTCCCCCTTCACTTTTTACTTTTAATTCATTTACCCATGTATAGCTCATTTTCTGTATATTACTATTGGGTTACCAGACACTGGAGTTCCCAATTTCAAAAACAAGTCATTCTACTTTTGATGTATTTAATGTGCTCTTCCCATAGTTTTAACATATATATTTATGAATATTCATAGGCCATCTCCATTGTAATCCTCGTGTTGTTTTATGCCTTTAAGTAATTTCCAACTTAGGGCAACCCTAAGGTGAACCTACCATACAGTTTTCTTGGCAATGGGTGGTTGCCATTGCCTTCCTCTCATGCTGAGAAAGTGTGACTTGCCCAAGGTCACCCAGCGAGTTTCCATAATTGGGTGGGGATTTGAACTTGGTCTTCCAAGGTCCTAGCACTCATGCTGGTTCACATAATCTTTCTACAAGGAAGATAAACCATCTCCTTCACAGATTGCAAGTGAAGATATTTCTTGATTCAGGAAGAAAAAAAAAATCTCTCTAGATTGTTGTTCAAGCTGTGTTTGAGATCTTCTTTCCTCCTTGATCTTGCTCTGTGGTGTTTCTGCAGAGTGAAAGATTGTTTCTCTTCTCAGAATTGAACTGAGCAGTTACTGGCTTTACTATACCTTATTTTGGTGGACTACAAAAATTGGGCTTTGCATTTTTATTAAAATATGCAATTGCATAATGAAAATATAGTCTGTTGGAAACTGCAGTAAACAAATGGTGAAAAAGGCACCTGTGAATTAGGGGAATGGATGAATGAAATATGGAGGAAAAGGAGGAGTTTGGAAAGTGCCTTGGAGGTGTGACTTGTGTGGTATGGTGTGTATATAGGTGTAAGTAAATTAAAGTTTGCATGTACCACCCTTGGAAGGAATGGAGTATCTATGATGAGTGAAGTTATGTCATTGGGGTTTGCATGTACCACCCTTGGAAGGAGTGGAGTATCTATGATGAGTGAAGTTATGTCAATGCAAATGAAAGTGCCTGTGAATTGAGAAGGGCAAGTCTTGTTTTTCAGTACATGCATTGTATGCTAGTGCTTTTCAGGATATCTGATGTTGAGGAATTGGCAATTTCCCCCCTAATATACCAGGACTGGTATCATTTTAGTTATAACTGTTTATTTCTTGGAGACTCTCCATGGACTGTCAACCATTGGGTTGCAGATCAGCACAGTCCAGGGACCACCACTTTTGAGTAGCACTGCTGTACATGGCATGCAGGTGTACCCTTGTTAGCAAACTTTGCTTAAAGCTGAACTGGCAGAATCCTTAGCTACTTGAATACTTTATGGCAGGGGTCGGCAACCTGTGGCCCCTGGGCCAGTTCTGGCCCAGGTCGCCGGACTTACCGTCCCAGGCAGACTCCTGCCGCCACCGCAGCCGCCACGGCGTGTTTTCGCTTCTGTCCGGCCGCACGTGCTGTGGCCGCCATTTTGATTTTCAAAATGGCGACCATGACGCGTTTGCGGATGTGCAGGAGTCACGTGCGGTGGCGGGGTGCGTGTGCACGCGCACGTGCATGCACCGCCATTCCCCCCCCCCCCCACGGCCCAGTGGAAAGAAGGACTTTGGGGGACCGGCCCAGACCTTAAAAAGGTTGCCTACCCCTGCTTTATGGCATCCAACTTAAGTCTGTAGTCTGGAGACAGGACATAAAAAGTCTACATTGCAGTGACCAAGTGTAAGACTGTGTACTCAGATTCTGGCTTCCCTGATGGCTGATTTGAATCTGTAGTATCAGACTGGGAGGCTGATAAACAACTGAAAAGGCACACAGGATTCTGATCAATAAATCAAACACAATGTGTCATCTGACCTGTACTACCAAGTAGATTCACCTAATTTGTAAGCCAGAGTACTGGACACCTGAAATACCATTTCTAATTAAAAAGAAGAGAAATGCCATCTTGGCAACTTGCCTGTCAGCATGCCCTCACCTCTGACTCAAAGGCACCATTTTTGTAATGGAGTTTTCTTCCTTCCTTCCTTTAAAAAAGCTTGCTGTGGTGTTCATTATTCTGAAGAAAGAGCAGTTTGGAAGGAGACGCAAACATGCCAAAATATCTGCCCTTCTTCCAGTGGATATCCTTTTGCTGTTCCACTGCTTACATTTATATGGGGAGCGTGCCACTTTCCCGTGCCATACTATTGTAGTTTTGGGCATGCTGCCAGAAGATGGCTGCTGCCTTCCTAATTGAATAAAGATCTAAGTAAATTTCACTTGTGATCATGTGACCAGACATTGAATTTTGCTGTGGTCCAAGGGGGAGGAAAAAAGTGGAATATTTTATGCTGCTCATATAAGATAGTCCACATAATTAAACCAGAAGCTGTTGCTCTTGAATTGAATGGCACTTTTTTTGCTATTGTGGTTGTTGACTTACTTACCCATAAATACAGATTTGTGTTTATCTGCCAGTGAGTGTTGCTATGTTGTTAGTGTTGAGGGCAGCACACACTTACAAACAACTGAAAGATGTGTGTGGAAAAAGAGGGAACAAGAAAGGATTTGTGGCAAACTCTCACAACACCCACATCAATATTGATGGTATGAATTGAGTCCTTCATCTTTTGTTAGCTGCGGCTTGTTAATTAACAGCAGATTATTGTCACTTTTCTTTTAACACATTATTATATTAGGGTTTTGAAAACACTTGTATGCAATAAACCTGTGTGAACCAAAAAATGCAGAAAAACTACCACTGGAGCTTTGTAATGGATTGCTGCTTAAAAAACAAACAATCCCTCCTCTCTTTAACAACATTCCTTTCCTAAATGCAAGCAAATTTTTGCAGTCTAGTATAGAAGAGACACATTAAACATCGCCAAATAAATCATATTTACCCTTGGTGTTCTTCACAGTGAAACAGGGAAAAAATCCGTTGGCTGTTTTTGACTTCCTTATTTCTCACTGTTTGCTTCCTACCTGTTTTTGAGTGTGTGCCCAGAAATAGTACTTTTGTCAAGCAAGTGGATTATGCCAAGGAGCAGTTTCCTCTGCCAACTAAACTGCTGGATTGGAAAACCCAGAGCTTTTTTTTTTCTTCCAGCAGATATGTCTCCCTCCCTCCAGTTAACAAAAGAAAAGGGGATATAGAATTGAGGGCATTAAAACCTGCAGAATGGAAGACATAGCACAATATTGGCATTTGGTCAGACCAGCAGAGGAAAATTAGAAGGTAGATTATGATGGCCTCTTCCATTCTTGTTTAATGACTGTGCTTGTGTCAATTGTGGAGCTTGAAAAAGGCAATAAGAACCAAATATACTTTTGTTTCCTTTGCTGTCTTCTTTCTCCACAGAGAAATGTGGAAGCTGGGGCTTGACTTTATTTACTTTATTTGTTTGTTTTTAGCACATTTCCTGCTCACCATGGTCCTCTGAGTGGTACATAAAATTTAAAATAAGAAAATGCAAAAACTTAAACTTCTAATAGATTAAACCTGCCATCACAATACAATCTAAATTGATAAAATAAACCCAATAATTACCCTTCATCCACAAGCTTGGATGATTAAAGTCCTTGGTACAGTCAGGTCTTGCTTTGCTTTGGTTTGAATGTATTTTATTATTTCTCATGGGGTTGGATTTGTTTCGGTCTATCCACACTGAGTATATTTCAGGTGCATTGTAACAGAAAATTCCAATTTGGGGAAGTTTCATTTTTCCCCCTTGTGTGGTATCCCAATCAGTGCTCTATTTCTACTGTTTTTTCTGTGAAGGTATTGGCATAGATCAACTCCTAACTTTACTGCAACAGACTCCCTGTTTCCTTGGAATTTCCTTTTATTTCATATTAAAACTTCAGATTCAGAACAGTTAGGTTTTTTTATATTAGAAGCACAGTCATATGCATGCACATTTAGGAAGAGATCCCATTGTTTGAGTAATTAAAAGATTTTACTAGTAGATACGTTAATAGTTTGGCTTTTTGAAGACACAAAAGGGGTGGTGAAGGAGCACTGGCAAACACTTAGTTCTTACTGTCACCCAATAATAGCAATAGGAATAGCAATAGCAAGTACATTTCTATACCACTTATCACTGCACTCAAGCACTCCCTAAGTGGTTTACAGTTTGTAAACTAATTGCCCTCAACAAGCTGAGTACTCATTTTAGCGACCTATGGAAGGATGCAAGGCTGAGTCGTCCCTGAGCCCCTGGCTGGGATTGAACTCACAACCTTGTGGTTTGTGAGTGAGTGGCTGCAGTACAGGCATTTAATCACTGTGCCACCGGGGCTCTTGAGAAAGAAAGAAAAATAAGAAAGTAAAATAAGGAGTTATGTCCAAGTATTAGAGTCAAGCAGTGTGCCTTATTTACAGGTACATGGAGTCAGATTCAGCCTCATTTCTATTTTCCTTTTTTGTTAGAGGAACTGCATCCAAGAGAGATAATTTGGACCAATAATATGCCTGTGCTTCTACTTCAAGACTAATCAGTCTAATTTTAATAACAGTCCTGATTTTGTAAGCATATTTGTAACACAGTATGATCCAGGAACTTTATAGAATCATAGAGTTGGACGGAGTTCAGAGGTCATGATCATTCCTGACATTTGTATTTCACTGGTGAACAGCTTTTCCTTTTAATGACTCCTCCCCCCCCCCCCCCCCCCCATGTTCCATTGGTACTTCTTCTGTAATTTGAATCTGTTGGGTTGATTTCTATCCTCTGGATAAAATATTTAATATATCATAAGCATTGCTTAATTTAGACATGGAGAGCCTTTCCATTTCAGAATGAATGGAAATCCTGCGACCGGTCTATTACGTACACACAATCTCACACACATTGTGTGCAGACGTGTTGGGAAGTTGTGATTGGTTGAACCCTTCCCATATAAAAAGTGCTGCAAACCCATACTTGTCCCAATGTTAAAAGTAAGCACATGTGATTAATGGGAACATATTCAGGGGTGGCCGTGTTGGCCATGCAGCAAAATACAACAACATTCAAAATTCACAAAACAGCGACACCTTTATTGGCCAACCAGAATGCACAAAATACATCATGCAAGATTTCAAATCTTCATTGGCTTCTTCATCAGGCAAAGATGAAGATTTGAATTTTTAAACATCTTTACCTGATGAAGAAGCCAGTGGACCTTCAAAAACTTACATGATTAATGCGGTTATTTGCAACTTGAGGCCAACACAGCTTGCCTTCTACTTTTATGGTGCTTGCTTGACTGTACTCTTAGTTGTATAATGCAGTATTTCTAAGCCTTCTTCTAGTTGAGCTGCCTGATCTGTTGGTTGCTTCCTTGTTTGAAATTCTGATGCTGCTTTTTTGTTGCATCTCTTAATCTTAGGGTAAGAAAGCCCAACATACCTACCATTCCATTTTAGATTGATATGCTATCCCTATTTACCTCTCCAAGTCACTGACTGCTGCAAAAGAAAGGAAAGAGGAGGAGAAAAAGGGGGAAAGAAACTAGGGCCTCTTACCAAACCTCCCCCTTCCTCCCGCACTCAAACTTGTTTACTTAGCTTGTACACATGTTTTTAATGAGCCAATTATTTGCCATAGATTATCATTTATTGCAAACGACCCTTTGTGTTTTCAGAAAGCCAAATGAATTTTTCTTTCCCCTTTGTTAAGCTTTGGGAAAAAATACTTGATTTATTTCATAGTGGGTGTTTGTGGCAAAGAAATTAAGACAAAAATTAAAGTTTATATGTTATGATTCTCCAAAATTTCTGGTGGGAATACTGTGTGATAGAAATGACATATCCATGGAGGCTTTTCCTGCCAGTTTGTTTAATTACATTAAGTAGCGGTATAACCCTCAATAAAAATTAAAGCTCTGCTAAACCCAGTTACTTGAATATTGAATCATGAGGAATAACTAGCCTATTGTAACATTATGAGAATGTGTACTAAATTAATAATTTGAAGTGCTACTGTTTTTTAAAATTACAAATACAGATACGGCCACATATTTTTCTTTTTCCACATGTTAAAAAAACCTGAAAAGAGCATTGAATCTTATTATGGAGGGAAAAACCAAGAAGCTTGATTAGAATGCTAAATTGAAGGACTATTGGCGTTTCTTCAACTGGATCTTGCTCATCTTTTAAAAACGACTTAAAATACTTAAATTGAAATGCTATCTACAGCCTCAACATTAGGGTTAAAAGGGTTACTTTGTTGAAACTAATTATAGCCCTCCTCAGTTTTTTTTTTTTTTTTAAGAAAACAATCACTCTATGACATTTTAGAAAATTGGCTTGAAACACAAGAGGCCATAGAAAGATTTTTTTTAAAAGAACCACATTGTGACACAAAGCAGCAAGCTTCCATTTTGAGAGTATGCACAGTTTCGTTTAAAGCCAAAGCAAAACAAACCCACTGGCATTTATTTTTGTCGTGTGTCTTCAAGTCATTTCCAACTCGTGGTGACCATAAGGCAGACCTATCATGGAGTTTTCTTGGCAAGATTTGTTCAGAAGGGGTTTGCCTTTGACTTCCTCTGAGGCTTAGAGAGTGTGACTTGCCCAAGGTAGTTCAGTGGCTTTTCATGGCTGAGCAAGGATTTGAACCCAGGACTCCAGAGTGGTACCTCAGGGCTCAAACCACTACACAACACTGTTTGTTGGCATTTATTTTACTGGGATAATAAAGATTAATTGAACACAAACTTTCTTCTGCTGAAGCTAGGTCTTTTATTTTATGACCGATGGTATATTTTTACTGTTTTGCTCTGAAAACAAAAATGAAAAACGAAAAAGAAAAAACGAGACCAATCCAACTACCTGTAAACATAAGAAATAAATATGCATGCCATAATTGATGGAATGATTTGCCTGTATCCTGGCTGAAATATTGAACAATATTCATTACAAAATTATAATGCTTAATTCTGTCAGAGAGTAGAAAACTAGGTGCCACAGATAGGCCACCCATATAACATGATATATAACAGCTCAAAAAGTTATGTTTAATGAGGGATTACTCACCGTTATTATTCTAAGGCACCAACATTAGTTAAAAGAAGTCCTGTGGCACCTTACTACTCTGCCATGGATTAAAATGGCTTTTCCACCAACCCTTGATATTTACCATTATAGAAATTATTTAAAAGTAACTCTTACTTCTCTTCAAAGATATAGTTGTGTTAGTCTGTAGAATAAGTACATGGAGAGATTTTTTAGCACCTTTGAAACTAAGGTGCTTATCACACACCCTAAAGAGGTATTTTACCTCTTCCAGCTTCAATCCTTGATCGAGGATACAGCTGGATGTTATCAGACATAATTCACTGCTGATTCTGCCGTGATGCTGTCAGTCGAATGCAGCCCTGCTTGAAGCCATGCTCAGCCGGCACTTTTTCGGAAACGGAAGTTTTCCAACTTGAGAAATTGGCTGGCTGAGTGTTCCTTGCACCCGGGCTGCATTTGGCTGACAGCATCGCGGCAGAATTGGTGGCGAATTATGTCTGATAACATCCTGCTGTATCCCTGATCAAGGATTGAAGCCAGAAGAGGTAAAACACCTCTTTAGGGTGTGTGATAAATTCCTATCTGAAAGAAAGAAATTGGCAGCATGAGCTTTTGTAGACTTCAGTCTACTTCCTCAGATGCATTCGTCATCAATAACTAAAATAATTGCTTTGATTTACTTAACTCCCCACCAGAATGCTACAATTCACTTTCTTGTGGTACAAACACAGTCTTCTTTAGTCCACCTTCTTGAGACCTCAACATCCCCAACAGAGCACTTGCTGTTTCTTATCTGCAGTGGATGAGGCCACTCCTTGATACTCTAAAAGCATAAAAGTTATATTGTAAAAGTAGTGAAACTAACTTTTGTTGTTTTACAATTGTAGTGTAAGATAGTTATGCCTTTGTTATTTGAAAAAGGAATTAACACTTACAACTGTTTATAAGTTATTTCTTATAAATTAATATAACTATGTAATACAGGAGATTAATGCACCGGTTTTTATCCCCACACTAGGCATGGGATGTAAATGCACAGGGACAGATTGTATTACACCTGACCCGTTCTTTAAAAGGTCCGGGAGAAGCCCAGGTCATGCATGGTATGAGTACTGCCGGGGGATGGGGCTATGCAATAGAATCCATACTTGTGTGTTTACATCCTGTGCCTAGTGCAGGAATAAAATCTGGTGTGCTAATTTCCAATGTCAAGTAACACTGCTAGGGTGGAACCACACAAACAGTGCTTAATTTTAACTCCCTTTAAGGTTGTACATTCACTTTGAACAGGATATATTGGGGTTCTCATCTCATATATGCTAACAGTCATCTCATCCTGTTCTACCCTTAGGTAAGATGCTGTTAATTCAGAATGCCTTTCTGTCCATGCAATCATAATTGTTGCACAGATGTTTAAAGCTTCTAATTATTAGTAATTAGGGTGTTTTAAGATTTGGGCTGTCTCTATATGTATTATACAGTAAGTTGTCTTGAACGCTATGAAGAGAGACAACTCGTCAGTTTACAAAGGAATAAATAAATGTAAGAAGTAGTACGGTAACCAGAGGCATTTGGCTATGGACACCAGCCCTTACATAATTTAATACAAGATATAATTTAATAACACTGGTAATTGGTTGTGTATATGGAGCAGTTCCCTTGACACTTATGATTTAGGATTTTTCTACACACCACAATAGTTCTAGCTATTGCCGACAACTGCTAACATCTTTTTAGATTCTAAAATGTAGAATTATAAAATTAGAAGGATCTTAAATCTAGTGAAAATACCCCTATTTATTTGAACCAAGAGGTCCTCAATCTAATAGTGCATTGTAAAAAAACTCAGTTCAAATCAATTTTGTTAGTAAAGCCATAAGTAGTCCACTTATACTATGAGTTTGATCCCAGGCAGGGCCTCAGGGTCCACTCAGCCTTGCATCCTTCTGTAGGTTGCTAAAATGAGTACTCAGCTTGTTGGGGGCAATTAGCTTACACATTGTAAACTGCTTAGGGATTGCTTAAGTGACCTGATAAGCAGTATAGAAATGTACTTGCTATATACTAGGCTGAATTGTTCCTACAGTTGCCAAGTTCTTTTTAGTGTTTCACTTTCATCTGGACAGAATTCCATGTTGTGCAAGGATATGTCTGCTCACACAATGTGCTTTTATCTTCATTTCCTGTCTCCTGCAGCGCATATCTCCATAAAACTCCAAAGGTTTCCCTAATTTACAGAGCAGATGAAGGGGGAAGGCATAGGGCTACATGAGGGAGTGTGGATCCATTCCTCTCATGAATGCTGTTCCACAGGTTCTTCCCTTTCAAAATATAGCTTCTTGTTCTATCTTAACTGGATACAATCAGAGTCTCACTTCTGTCTAGCATCCATTTAAATCTGGGCAGTGGCATATAGAATTTGAGCTTATGCTGGTTTATGTGGAAGAAAGTTCAACTATGTTCAGTATTACCTGTTCCCTAGTACAGGGTGGGAAATACGTCATTCTCCAAATATTGTAGGACTGCAACTCCCAGTATTCCTCACTGTTAAGTATGTTGATTAAGGCATCTGGACTTAACAGTCCAACAACACCTGGAGGTCTACATGATTCCCACCCCGTCCTTGTGTATAGAGGACTGCAGTATTTGTTGACTAATTATTGCAGTTAATTAAAAGCCCTTGTATATATGGATGTAAGAGCTGGACAGTCAAGAAAGAAGACAGGAGGAAAATCAACTCATTTGAGATGTGGTGCTGGAGAAGAGTGATGATCCCATGGACAGCCAAAAGGACAAACAAATGGGTCCTAGAGCAGATCAAGCCAGAGATATCCCTAGAAGCCAAGATGACAAGACTAAGGGCCTCGGCAGACGACCAGTAGGGTCGTCTCCGAGGCAAGGAAGTGGAGGGGCAGCCGCATGAGTGGCGCCCCTTCCTCCTCCCGAGGTTGCCCTCGGAGCTGCCGGCCCTCCGCACAGCCGGTGCGCCGCGGGCAACCTCCCGCCGCAGCGTCCTCACACGCTACGGCGGAAAAGCCAGGGAAAGTGCGCACGACGCGTTTAGGGCGCACTTTCCCTGTCTTCTGAAAGGAGCGCCAATTTGGCGCTCCTTTCAGGGACGCCGCCGGTGCGCCGCCGTGCGAGTGCCTCGCTCCAGCGGCGCACTGTCCCAGGGCGTCCCCGACGCCCTGGTCTACATCCCCCCTTAGATTGTCATATTTTGGACACATCATGAGAAGGCATGAATTGCTGGAAAAGACAATAATGTTAGGAAAAGTGGAGGGAAGTAGAGGAAGGCCACATGCTAGATGGATGGATTTTATTAAAGAGCCCATGGATATGAGTTTGCAGGAACTGAGAAGAGCAGTAGAGAGCAGGGAGGCCTTGAGATATCTCATTCATAGGGTCGCTATGGATTGAGATTGACGCGAAGGCAGTTAACAACAACAACAACAACCTCTGATTAATTAGTTAGATGTTTTCCTTGTATATTTATTTTTAAAGCAAGCATTTACAACAGTTGAGCAACTTGTTCCATCCAAGAAGGGGATCTCCATCGTCTTGGTGTGTTTGTCTTTTATATGAAAGAATGGGTCTTCCAAGATGGTGCCTGTAATGTGTTCATGTCCTAGAAAACAAAGAAACAAAAAATTGTAGCATACATGATTAAGATTTGATAATCTGATAAATGCACTACTTTATTTGAAACCCCTCAGCTTATTATAGTTGCCACTCTTTTGCTGAATCTTTTTTCCATAAGCTAAACAAGACAGTTTCCTCCTTCATGTCCTTGCTTTCTGTGCACTTTACCATCTTTGTTTCACCTTTCCAATTTCTTTCAATTTTGTAATCATCCTTAGCGAATCCACACATAAGAACAGTATTGTAAATATGTTCTCAGGAGAACTAAGCTGAGCAGAACTGTTCTTCAAGTTCTGTACTGTACCTGTGAGTCTTGGAACAGTGCTTGATGCAACCTAAAAAGAACTGTTCTGAATTGCTGCTGGCGATGCTTCAGGAAGGAGGCAGTACTTCACAGCTCATGCTGTGCATACTAGTCTCACCCCTAATCTTTTTCCGTTCACAGGATGAGATAGCAGGTGATGAAAAGATCTCAGCCTAAAATGCTAGTGAGATGTTGCCACTCAAATAGACAGTATGAGGCTAGATAGTCTAACATTATATATGGGCAGTTTAAACTGGTTCAAAGTAGTATTTTAAGTAGGACTGCTTATTTAATGGCTTTTATACATTTTATTATTAGGCTTTTAGTTGTATTTAATCTGTATTGTAGTGCCTTGGATCTTATGTTGGGAAAAAGTTGGGGAAAGAAAGAAAGAAACAAAGAAGAAAGATGTTGATGGTGGATGGAGTTTCCTGAAGTTACAATGCTTTGAGGTCCACTGAGTTCAAGCATCATGCTCTTGACTTATGCTCAGATTGCTACCCACTGAAATTCCTCAAAGCATTTTCAAATGAGTTTTCCACCACATCTTATATTTGTGCATCTCCTTAATTTATTTTAAGCTCAATTGTGTCCCCTTAACAGACCTTGGAGAGAAAAAAAAATCCTTTTTGAGGATGTAACTGTCAAATTACTGGCCAAGGGATTCTGGAGTTTGTTCTTATATTAAAGTGATTTAAAAAAGCAATTCTAACCATTTACGTTAAAGTGGTAAAGTAAAATCCAGGTTAAAACAAAGCGCAACAAATTAGCACAGGTTAAAACTCAAAATAAATCGAACATCAGAAAGTAAATAATGATACAAAATTCTAAAAAGCAATTTTTCAAAAATGACTGAGAAAGAAAAAGCATTTCTAGGGCTGCATCTACACCTCAGAAATAATGCAGTTTGACTCTGCTTTATCTGTCATGCCTTGCTGTGAAGGGCATTTTGCTTGTAAGTTTCCAATGCTAAAATGGTCTCCTGTCTTGTACCTACCTGCCTTACCTTATTTGGATGGAACACATAGAGGGGGGGCATATATCATGATTTTAGCATGTACATGTGGGAGTCAATGTTCCATCAGATAACCTGACCCCACGTTGTTTAGCATTTTAACAACCAAAAACAGCACTTTCAGATAGAATTGCAAACTGACTGGCAAACAGACTCAGGTACAAGATGGAGAGGATGTGAGAGGTGGCACTGAGGAAGTCAGCACACCACTTGCAAAGTTTAGTTGCTGACCTTGGTTATGTCATTGTAATTCTAGCTGCTCTCTATCTATTAAATGTTAATCTTACCAATAGCATTGTAGTACATAGTAAGGCATGCTACATAAAAGGTTATAGAAAAATTTAAAAGGCAAGGGAGCTCCTTTATATTTGTTTAAAAATATGTTTTGCCAGCTGATAGCTTTATCCTGACCTTTTGCTTTCCTGGAGTTCAAGTTGTGTGCAGAGATTTTGAGAGAGGAGTTTCACAATGAGTATCATTTGCATACACAAAACTGCTTCATTTACTAACCTCAAATGGGTGTTTTAAAGCTAAGTTCATTTAGGCTCGTACAGTACTTCAGCATCCTTGAACAGAAGCCATTAGAGGAATAAAAAAACCATTGGTATCAATTATTATTAATGAATTAGCACTCAGTATCTCCCTGCTGGTGTGCAATGAGATTTTTCCCTGCATATTTTGGTGAGGCTTAAGTGGAAAAGCTGATTTTTTAAAAGAAAACATAGTCCCAGTTCTCTTCAGATTGCTTCTTTACTCTGGAACTTATTGGTTCTTAAGTTCATTGAAATATCATTATGGCTTGCTAACAAGCACAGAAGGAGATCTCAAAAAATTAAATAAAAATAAAGAAACAAAATAAGGAGGAAATTTTCTTCTCTAATGAAATTGACATTTGCACAATACTGCTTATCTGACTGTGTACTATTCATTTGCTTCATTGGCTTTGTATTTCAGTACATGTATTGGTATGTATGTAAGAAATAGACAAAAGACTGCATATTTTATGGAAAATTCAAAGCAAAAAGCAAAATCTGAAACACAAGCCAATGTAACTTAAGGCTGTATTTTGATTTAAGATGTGTCAGGCTCATCAGGGAACCCAAGAAAATAATACTGAAGCATCACAAACTAAATTAAGGGACAGTATGTAGAGAGATCTTGTAGCACCTTTGAGGCTAACTAAAGAATGAAGTTGGCAGCATGAGCTTTCATAGACTAAAGTCTACTTTCTCAGATGTATTTGGAACAATGGTGATACAAGATCTCTTTACATACTGATTTTACAGACTAATATGGCTATATCTTTAAATTAAGGGACCTCTGTCTTCCATATCGTTTTCTTGAATCCCTTCAAATACATGTAGGAACATTCTTTCAGCATATTAGGCAAATATATAATACAGATTTGTAGTATCTTGCCAATAAGTTAGCTAAGACTATTCTATAGACACTGTAGGTTGTAGCATAAGACTATTTCAGAACTGTACCACTTCTCTATATGTAATGAGTGATGGATTTCACACACTTGAATGAACAAAAATTAAACATAGAAGGCTAACATGCTATGGTGAAGTCTAGGCTAGACAAATTATTTTGAAGAAGATAGTCTTCACATGAGAGTCAGCATGGTGCAATGGCCTGAGTGCTGGACTGTGACTGAAAAACAGGATTCAAATCCCTGCTTGGCCATGGAAACCCACTGGGTGATCCTGGGCAAGTCACATACTCTCAGTTTCAGAGGAAGGCAAGGGCAATCCCCCTGTGAACAAATCTTGCCAAGAAAGCACCTTAATGGGTTTACCTTAGTGTCGCCATAATTTGGAAACAACTTGAAGGTACACAGGAAGAAGGGGAAGAAGTCTTCCATGTGAAGATATTTTAAAAATAATAATGATGGAAAGACATTAAACCATGCAGTCTCCCTGCTGCAATCTGTAGCAGTACAGTCCAAAAATAGTTTTTCCACATAAGCTTCAGTTTGTGTGGGCTATTTGTTTAAACATATTTACAAAATGGAAGTCTTAGCAAATTATGTTATGTGGGCAAAGATGCTCACTGTGGATTTTAAAGAACATACTTGTTAAACACTGAATGTTGTAGGAATTAATTTTCTTGGGTCAAACTACACATGATGCTCATTTGTGTGCAGCTTGTCATGGCATTTTTCTTGTTTTTTTTTAACTTTTAATTTTTTAATATAGTTAGCAAAATGCAACCATGCAGACTGCATTCTCCAGTACAAGACCTGGAAGATGGAGAGGAAATACTTCTGCTTTGCCATTTTAATGTTAAAAAACAGCCCCTGCATTCCTTGGAGTGATAGTAAGGAAGCTGTTTAGAAGGGCAATTTTTAATGGTAGTGGAAAAACGGCTAAAAGCATGACCTTCCCATACAGGATAGAAAGGTGGTTTGGGGTAGTGATTCTTAGAGAAAAACACAGAAGGCAGCACATGAGTTTTCTATAGACCACAGTCTCTGTAGAAGCATGTTCTAGCAAAAACCTCATGTAGTCATGGGGGCAGGAATAATGGATTTGAAATGCTCTGTGGTTTTCTTGTGGTCTTACCAGATAGATGTATTTGGAGAGGGCCTTTGTGAAATGATGACATTAAAATTTGAGTCTCCTCATCTGCAAAGTACAATGCTGACAGGTGCTTACCTTTAAAAGGTGTGGGGGAATACCTTTCCAGCTTTCCCCCTGTATATGATTTACACTACAGAATACTGTGTATCTTTGAAAGAATAAAACTATTTGTGGAACCTTAGCCATTAAAGACTAATTTAACTCTAAACTACAATATTTACTAATGTATCTTCTGAAAAGGTTGCAGCTTTGATCTCAGAATATCCTTTTTGTAAAATAATGCCAAGCATTTCTGAAATGCAACAACTGAATGGAGCTTGTATAAACATTTCTGTGCTAGACAAGATTTAGCTTGAAAAGATACCTCTCTGCCTCCTCCCATTGATGTAGATCCATGGAACACTGGAGTCTAACAATAAACTCAAGAAGCCTTGTTTTTTTCCTGCATGTATAAGAAACTAAAGTGCTGTTTCCCATCTCCAGAGCACCAGAGAGCACTCAGCCATGCGACAGTGTAGGACTCAACTTATCTCATTCAAAACTGCCAAAAAAGTTGATGTCGTCAGCTACTAATTAGATCTATTTGAATGGAAGAACCCATTTTGGCAGCTAATGCCATTATTATGTGCTTCAGTGTGAATCTTAAATAGAGTTGTGAAATTGCAAGAACTTGAATTTGTCAGTTATTATGTGAAGCTAGGGTTTGTTGCTTTTAAATGTACAGAGATCTGGTGCAGAAGGGATGCATCATTTCCCTTAGAGTTCAACATATTTGACCTTCTTCTCATCCATCCTCCATGAGGGTAGACATATCAAACTTTCCTATGTGTTCTGTGTAACATAAGGAACAGGGTTTAGTCTTGCCTCTATGGGGAGAACATGCTGAACTCTTTCCATCCCATCTGCTAAAGGTGACATAAAAAGTAATATCCTGTATACTTTTTATACCATGAATATTCTGAAGCCCAGGTGCTCATTGTTATAGTCTGCAGAGCTATGTTTCCAAGGAGAGCCCCAAAAGTAAAGCCATGTTGATTCCTGTCAGGAGACCATTTTAAGTTTACTTCAACTTATAGCAACCCTAAGAATGAGAGATCTCCAACTCACCCTGTCATCAACAGCCCTTGGGTCTTGCAGACTCAGGGCTGTGGCATCCTTGACCACCTGGAGTATAGTTTTCCTCTTTTTCTGCTTCCTCTTACCTTGGGAAGTATTATTGTCTTTTCTAGTGAGTCATGTCTTCTCATCATATGTCCAGAATATGACAGCTTAATCAGTTTGGCTTCTAGTGTAGCTTCCACTTCACCTTCTAAAATTGTGGGTTGATCTTCAAATTCTTATTGTTTGAATGAATTTGTCATCCTTTCATCTCTTTTGTACAGTTCTTGTATGTATTGTTTCCACCATCTTATTATTTCTTCAATGTGTTCCCCTGCTGGTCATGTAGCCTCTTAGTTTAAATTTCTTTTGATTTCTTGGAACTTGTGGAAGAGGTCTCTTGTTCAACCTTTTTCTTGTTCTTTTCTATTTATCTGCATTGATTACTATAGTATTTCTCTTTTCCCCTGCACCCAAGTAACTGACTTCAGGGTTTTTATTATTTCTGCTCTTTTTTGGCTGCAAACAGTGTCTTTTTGCATTCTTCTGTCACAATGTCCTTGACTTTGGTTCAGAGTCAGGCTTAATACTGTTTTCTACTGTACTGTGTTTTAATATTGTGAAACACTCTGACCCCCATTTTTGGGGAAAAGGTGGGCTAATAATAATAATAATAATAATAATAATAATAGTAATAGCAAATCTATTTTTACATCATCTTTAAATTCTACAGAGATGTTCTTCATGTTGTATTATGGCATAATGATTGATTTAGTATTCTTCTTTAGTTTTATTCTAATTTTTGATATTAGTAGTTTAAGTCTGTGTCATAATCTACTCCTGGTCTTGTTTTTGCAGAGAGAATGGAGCTTCTCCATCTTTTGCTTCCAATTACATAGTTTACTTGATTTTTGTATTGGCCATCTGGTGATATCAATGTATACATTCATCTCTTTGGTTGCCTGAAGAATGCATTCGTGATGAACAAACCTTTGGTTTCACAAAATTCAGTCAGTTGCTGTCCTGCTTCATTTCTTGCTCCTAGGCCATATTCTCCTACAATGTTTGGTTCAGCTCTGTTTCCTAGTATTGTGCTTCAATCGCCTATGATTACCAATATTTCCTGTTTTGGCATGTGTTCAATTTCCTTCTGGACACTAGTACAGAATCTTTAAATTTCTTCCTTTTCTGCTTATGTAGTTGGAGCATAAACATAGACTATGATTATATTTATGAATTTTCTTTAAGTATTATGTATATTATTTGGTCAGACTTTGCACTAAACTCATTGATTGTTTTTCTCTTCTCACTGAATAACACAACGTGTTACTGACTCAAAATATCCCTTTCCTGTCCATTTTAGCTTGCTCACCCTAAGTATTGCAATGTTTATACATTTGATTTCTTGTTTTACTATGTCTAGCTTTCCCTAGAGAGCCAGCGTGCTGTAGTGGTTTGAATGTTGGACTACGACTCTAGATATCAGGGTGCAATTCCCCACTCAGCTATGGAAACTCACTGGATGACTTTGGGCAAGTCACATATTCTCAGCCCCAGGAAACCCCATGATAGGGTTCAGCTTAGGGTTGCCATAAGTCAGAAATGACTTGAAGGCACGGAACATCAACAACAAACTTCCCTTGATTAATGCTTTTCACATTCCATGTTTCTACCACATGTGTTGTGGAGTTTCAGACTTTCCTTTAACCTCTGAGCATATCAACAGCTGAATTTCTTTTGGCTTGAGTCTAGTTGCGTCTTTAGTCATAGCATTATTTGCCCTTGTCATCCAGTACCTTGTAGAGTGCTTTCTGACCTGGAGGTCTCATCTTCTTGCACTATTACTTGTTTCATATTGGATTGTCTCATCACAGGTAAGGTAGAAACCTTTTAAGGTAAAAGCTTTCAGGAGTGGTTTACCATTGCTCCCTTCTGCACAGTTGTAATAAGGGTTAGCTGTGGTGCCAATGCTGTTGTCTGTGAGACACCCTATGTCAGTATCACCCCATTCGTGTCATTTCATAATATAGTACTTTGCATTACAACAGGCAATGCTCACTACAATACATTGTTGCTTGGGGAGTATTCTGTGGATCACAGCTAGGATCAGAAGGAAACAGGGGATTGCAAATGATGTAATTCTAGCTATTTAGGAAAGCCCAGTGTTTTGACTCTGTGAGCCCTGGCTCCATAATAACAGTGTTTACAGGTGGCAGATGTCTTTTCTAGCCATGCTGTTTGGATCTTAAAAATTTTGATATAGCAAGGATTGGACCTGATTTTTCTACTCTTCAATTAAACCATACACCCTCCCTAAAGATGCAGCATCTATGGAAATATGCCTCCATGGTGAAAGTGATGCCATGTGAAGTTCTACACACTCTCCTTTCCCTGTAATTCAAAGACAAGGCTAGGAAGATGCCACAATTCCACAGGAAAAAAGAAAAATGCAGACTGAGATGTCCGGCAATGAATTCTGCTTTCCTGGGAATCTGAGTTGTTATTTTTCTTAAACCTGGGTTTCTAAACTTTATAGGAAACAAAAAGAAAGTATGATAACTCTTCTCATATTCTGTGAGAGCTGAAGATTCAGGCTTTGCATGGTACAATATGCAAGAAACTTGTGCTGATAATTTAAATGGATACATGAAATTCGGTGGGTGCATTCCAAAGGCTGACTCCTTTAAGTGTGGAGTTCCATTCACATGACATGCTGCTAGAGGAAGAAACAGTTTTTGCCAATTTCCCTTTCCCCATGGAACCCCCAGCTCCACCTCTCATTCTGTTCTGGATAGTTCTTTTACTTTTTCTATGGACGTTTTCACATGGGGCTTTAGGTGGAGGCAATCCTACCTCCCGCCGGCCCCACTCCGGCTCCTCTTCCAGCTTGTTCAGACGCACGCCGCAGAAAACCCCGCCCCTTCCGGTGCCATCCCTGCATACGTCCGGCTTCTAGCTCTGTGTGTTCAAACGTACGGAGCCTTAAGTCCGGCGTCCTTCCGGCGTCCCTCCGGCCTCAGCACGTCCAACTCCGGCTTCAGCGGCGGAAAGGTAATTCTGACTTTTAAAAGGAATTAGCCTGCCACCGCTGGAGCCATTCCGGAGTGGGGCCGGCGGGAGGTAGGATTGCCTCCACCAAAGCCCCGTGTGAAAACGTCCTAATAGTTTTTCTTGTGGCATAGGAAACTACAGGGATACTCAGGAATGATTAAAAAAAAAAATCTCTTGCCCACAGGGTGCCTCTGCTCTAGCAATGCCCATTCTAAAAAGAAAAGGACCTTTCTCATTTTTGGAAGGACATGTTTGGGTCCAACTTTTCTAGCACAGCATACTTGATATCCCATCTGTACAACTGTCTGGATCACAGTGTGCACACATTGCCTTGTGTGTGCAATTGTGTTATAGAAAAGTACATAATCTGATATAGTTTGGAGCAGCATAGATTACAGTTTTATTTCATGTTTTGTGCTGCATTTGCTTCCCCACAGAAAACATTACTTGGGATTGCTCTCTCTACACCAGGTATGACACAATTAACACCTTTCAGAATCACATTATGAAAAGCAATGCGTCAAGCCTCTCAGTAAAGTTATTCTTTTGCAGCGCTATCCGTTTCTAACCAGAATATAGTAATTAAAAAAGAAGAAGAAGCTCAATCCTCTTCTCAGGGCAGGCTTTGTGAGGAAATGGGCTTTTCTTCTGTGAGCAAACAGTATATTTAATTATGATTTCCCCTTCTCTGATACAATCTTACTACCCACTTAGGGCCTTTTCCCCACCCTACATTTTTAAACAAAGCAGCTGATAAAATATTGAACCAATGCATTTTTATTTTTATTTTTTTATCCTGCTCCCTCCCCCTTTTGCCAATTGTACAGACTGAATTGGGTTATCTGCCTATCTTGTTTGTGAAATTTTGTGCTCTCTTTACTGCACAGGCTGTGACTCCCAAATCTTCTGCAGCTCTATTTCCATATTCCTGCGTGCTTGTTCTTTGTTAATCACTTGGCAAGCGCTTATTTGAATATTAAAAATTTCTTTAATCATCAAAGGCAGGAGCACAGCTTCATGAATATTCATATTTTTTCCCCTCCTCAGACTGGATTCTAGTTCATTACCCTGCAGTAAAGCCAAACAGTCATCAATCGCGCTCATTACTGCCGCTGGCGTTTTGATTGGCTGCCTGCTGCTGGTAGCTTTCTGTCCCCCCCTCTCCTTTTCTCTATGAGCCATCGTGTACCTGCCAACAACAACAACAACAACAACAACAACCCAACAATACAAAAATATTTTTTCCTTGTTGAAAAATAACTCTGCACCCTTTTCACATAGTCTTCATCTCTGTCCCCCTTACATTTCTGTTTCATTTGATTTTACTTTAAATTGAAAGAATGGTGTTTTTTTTAAAAAAGGGAGAAACTTGAGCTTCAGAGATGAATATTTGTCAAGAGAGTTGACGTAAGTTTCATTTGCATAATGACTTTGTACTTCTGCATTAATAAAATTTGCATATGAAGCCATGTTAATTACTCCTGATCATGCTTTTTGCATTCATGCATAGTAATTTTCTCCGACTTGTGAGAATTAATGTCTTTGCATGGGGGGGGGGGGGATAGATGAGGGGGAGGTAGTAAGGGGACTGTCAAATTTCTGTGCCAGTGTCCCTCACTTTCAGCCTCTCTTCTTCCTGCTCTCAACATAGCTTTTTCTTGATCTATAACTCATTTCTACTGAATCAGTAGGAATACTGGCTATAAAGAAATCTACAATTCTGAGTGAATTCTTGTTTGCCATTAAAAAAGTGCAGACAAGTCTAAAAAGACATGTGTTACCTTGAAGAGATTAGTTGAAATCTTTCAGTGTGTGATCTTGAGTAATCAAACATTTGTTTTTTATTTGAAAAATGTCATGGCTTATGCATAGGTACACCTGATTGAACACTTGGGGTGCACACTTTTTACCGCCTTTATGCTTGTTTGTGTTTGTATCTGTGTACTGTACATTCTTGACTGTACTTGCACATCTGCATATTCTGTTACAGAGTTTTGAATTTACAAATTTCTTGCATAAAAAGCTTTGTATCAATTTTCTATTTCTGAGAATATTAGATTCAGATGTGTTCCAGTATTTCCATTATTCCGTATCAGATTCAGTCTGTTTTTTTTTAAAAAATTGCCTTAAAAAACCACTTGTGGGAAACTATTCACTTAAAAAATATTGCCATAGGAAAGAGAAGTGAATTAATCAGTTTTTAAAAAAAATACTTTAACCAAATTTCTTTAGCAAAAGGAGGACCACTGTGCGTGAGTCATATCTGTAGACACGCTGCCGTGTTATACAAATCTAGAAATAGCAGTGTCACTATAAAAATCTGTAGCCTTCAGCCAGTGTTGAAGATACTCTAAAAGACTTTACAACAGTTGAATTTCAGACATTTTTGTGCTGTCCATCCATCTCTTTGATAACCACATTGATGTGTATATGCAAAAAGGTTATGAACATGCAATTATTTGGATTGTTCTGTATTATAACACAAGGGGATTTACACACACGGGATGTGAAGCAACTCTTGTTTCAGTTATTCTGCAATATAAATGGAAAAAACTCCATTGGCAGGGATGTTCATTTTCATTACACATGTCTCTTCTCTGTCCTCCCATTTTGTTATTTACAGTGGCATGATGGTAAGTTAACATAAATCCAGTAGAGATAGGTTCAAGGGTGAATTAACCCTATATATGACAACTGTCCCAAGCCTTCGTATTATAATTAGCAGTAGACACCTGTACACACACACACACACACACACACACACGTACTCCCTGGAGAGCCATAATAATCTCTTTGCAACTGTATGCATATAGGGTTGTTCTATGAGATGCAGAGTAAGTGTGGCTTCCTTTGAAAAGCACAGAAAACCCAAGGTTTGTTTTTTTTGAAGCCTTAGATATATTAATGCAAGTATGGCATATACAGATAATATATCATAGCCTGTAGCTCTCTCAGTAATATGGCTATACCAACTGAAAAAACATGGAAGCAAGTGGTGCTTGTATTGGTAAGGCACACTGAATGTTAGGGCCAAAAGCATCTTAAAAAGAAGCTATACATGTGTCAAACCATCTCAAATAAATCAGCAAACAAGCAGACGAATGGAACAAAAAGCCCAACAATTGAAATTGTGTCTTGCACAGGTTTTTGTTTATTTTTTTTAAAACAAGTGGGTACAATTACACATTAGCAACATTTCCCACAATTTCTAGGTAGAAATGAAAATAAATGAGAAACATACCTTAAATGTGGCTACCCAACTGTTTTGTGTGTAGTGTTTTAAATTTGGATTTTGTGGTTTGGCTTTCTTTGATTTCTCCTCTTTTGGGTGGGTGAAATGGGGAAAAGCATTATGTATGAGAACAAGAAAGAAAGTTCTTTTCTTTTAAAAAAGTATTCTTAGATGTGTTTGGGATTCATCAATGTCTACTATAACTTCAAACTCACAGTTCCCATCTGCAGCAAAGATACCCAATTCAGTCCTAGAAACTGTTTATTTTACATTTATTTGCTTTGGAGATCATGGCTGAAAGGCGGTTTAAATTAATAATGGTAATTGTTCTTTTTAAAAAAATTCCAGTTCACCTTGTTGAGAAGTAGCTTCTTATGTTGGATGAAGGCAGACTATATGCTACTGGGACTGGTATTGTTTATGGAAAGATTTTTTTTCCTTTTCCCTAATGGCACTATAGAAAAATCAAAGTATCAGAGAGCTCACATGTTCAAAAGCAGACTTAAATTCAAGCCATGCGTACTGGCAGTCTTCCACGAAAAGAGTGGGTGCTTATGAGAATATGCTCCTGATATGGGAAGGCTCCAGTTCCAAGTCTTGTTTTTCTCTGGGAAAAATTAAAATGAAAACACCCAATGAAAATTAAGCATTAAGCCTGGTTCTGATATTATTACAAGCTCTGCAAATGGTTTGGCCACATAACTGTTGTTTTATGGCATGTTATAGTGTCTTAAAGAGTACATTAGTCTATGATAGGTTGATAGTTTTCTATATCCCAGTAGAATGTGACTATCTAGAAAAGGTTCTGTTTGCTAGAAGATGTGCTCCCCTCCACCTCAATGTTTTAATAAGTAAGTATTGTTTCAAATGCTATTTGATGTAATCCAATGCAGCTTAGCCCTAGAACCAAATTTAAATTCTAGAACTACCTTTTTAGGTTGGTGGATTGACACATACAGATGATGTGACCAAACTGAAATGCTTTTGCCCTTTTTTTGGCAAAGTCCCTCAGCCACAGAATGAGACAAATTATAATCCATATGGTTCGGCTATATTAGGTAGTAAAATCTAAATAAATTTAATTCATTCATTGAACCTGCTCTGCATATCCCTAGAAGCACTGTGGATTAACAGGCACAAGTGGGACCACAACAAAACGTTGTAGTATGAAAGTGTTTCTTTTCAGTATTCCAGCCAATTTGCCATGGCTCAGTGCTCAGTTGCGTTGTCTCTCCCACTCCGTTTTCCTTTCATCCTCCCCCTTGTGCCTCCTGAGCACAACTAGTATTCAGTGGGCTATTTCGGCCATTTTATTGTTTTGTTTTTGCACCATATGTTTCTTTTTCTCAATAATTTTTTTAATTCTTCTCTGTAAACCCTGCTCCCTGCACCTAGCATGGTCATAACTCCCCTTACACAGAGATGTTGCCATTTTGGCTTAGTAAGGACTAGGACTCAGTGAATTTATATCACAATTATTATATAGGGTGGTGATATCCTGGGAGAGGGGAAGGGCAGGTTAGCATACAAGCAGTTTTAAAACGCTAGATCTAAACATAATCTGAGTCAGGATTTACCATTAAAAACTACAACAAATAGTGTTGTCTTTGAACAGTTCTGAACACAACACTGGAACCAATAGTTTCTTACTTGGTACAAATTCAGCAGGAAACATAGACACGTGAATCTTATTGAAATGAAATGCATATCATTTGGACTTCTGCAAATTTTGTACATAATATGTATTGTGACTGCTTGTAACTGAGGTTGTATATTTTGTTAATCCATGGCGGGAAGAAAAATGTTGAGGAAGATGTAATTTCTTTTAAAAATTATAAAATGTAGGAGGGATGAAAGCAACATGTAGATTCACTAGCTAGCTCCTGTTGTTTCTTCCCTTCCCTTAGTCTTGATTCTCTCCAGAACCCAGGCAGATGTACTATTTGTGATGTGATGAATTCTGAAGTCTCTTAAAGCTGCAACTCCACAAAGAGATACAAGTGAAATGCACAGTGTGAAATGAGTGTTCTTTAAAATGGTTTTTAAAAGCATCTTTGCTGTGGTACAAAGCAGTTAATATGGTCAAAAAATCTCTCAATCTCTCTCATGGGGACTCTGTGCATACAGATACTATGTAGAATTTGTAATTCGGCTGAAGAACGACATCAAAGGTATAATTAAAATACGCTCAGATGCTGAGCTAGGTAAAACAGCTGTATTTTCTTCAAGAGAAAGAAGAACAAAACGTCTTTATCATTTTAGCCAACAGATGTTGTGTCCTTGTTGTTCCTGAGGAAAACTGTCTGTATATCCGAGTCATCAAATATTGTAAATTTTTTAGAAGCATCACTCTAGTCTGTATTGCTTAAACTTCAATTTCTTGCCATTTTTGGAATTTTCTTTATTTTAAAAATATTTACTATTGACCTGACATTCTTTTTATTGATTGATTCATTAAGCATTTAAAACTTCCCTTTTATCTTAGGATATCAAGATAAAAAGCCTTTGCCTTTAGTACTGCTGCCAAAACTTTTGGTGGCTGTAAGCCATAGAGAACTGTAGGAGTGTTGTATTCTATATTGGTCCAGGTAAATTTTGTTTACTACTTACCTATAAAAAAGAAAAGAAAACTTCCTAATCTGTTTTCGGCTTTGGTATGGCAGGAAGACAATAACCTTGAGTCTCCCTGGGTCATGTTGGCATTCACTTAAGTGCCCAAGGGCTGTGACTCAATGCAGGAGATATCTGCCACCCTGATTCTTAGTAGAGGTGTGGTTTATGGAGACAGACAACACAGACTTGGTCAGAATAGGCAGCACTTCATGTTGAAGCCTGTGGCCTCTGTACAGTCTTGTTGCTTTCACATCCAGATGATTAAAATGTTTGGAAATGAAGGACAAGACTGTTGCTTCTAGAGTTCTATGCAAGTGGCTCATCAGAATTATCCACTTTATGTATGACTATGAAAGATGGATGGATGGTTTTTCAATTAATTTATTCTTGGGATGGATAAATTCTTTGCTTAGTTGTTGTTGCCGCAGTTGCTGTAGATGCCAACAGCAACAACTGTGCCGGCAGCCTGGTTACCATTTTTGCATCTATTTGGGTGGCCTAGTGGTTAGTTTTAGGGCACCAATCCACATTCAATAACAAAAACAACAATTTGGCATTTGCCAAATGCCAAATTATCTGATACTATTTCACTGATTCTTACATTCTTGGATGGAATCCAAATCTCTGATGGTCCAAAACCCGAGTCAATAATACCTAGTAAACTAGTAAACTGTGTGCCAGTGTTGTGTAGTGGTTTAAGTGTTGGACTATGACTCTGGAAATCAGGGTTCGATTCCCCACTCAGCCATAGAACCCCACTGGGTGACCTTTGGAAAGTCACATGCTCTCAGCCCCAGAAAACTCAGTGATAGGTTCACCTTAGGGTTGCCATAAGTTGGAATGACTTGAAGTCACACAACAACAGCAATAACAACAACCTGTGAAAACAACAGCAACAAGCCTTTGGTTGTAAAGATTTCTGAGATACTGTATGAAAAACTATTTCAGCATTTAAGAGAAAAGCAGTAAATGAATACTAAATATTGGTACCACATTACTGTCTATGATAGAAGGGAAGCTAGTCCTGAAATGTTTCCTCTGCAAAGTGTCATGAATCATCTATCTAAGTCCTTCTCTAATTCCATGAAGCATTACAAGCAGTTATCACAGTGAGCATGAAAAAGTTCCTAATTTCTAGGTTACATGTTCAATAGACAAATTTTCATGTTCCATGACAAATATGTTGTACAGTATCATCTTTTCTCTCTCACTCTGTGTTCAAAACTCTGCATTTTAAAGATAATTTTGGGAAACCTCCCTTGTTTGCACATTTTTCTTGATACATTGAAACATCCTGCCATTATTGCTGTGTTTTCCAAATGACAAGCAAAGTTGTTTCTGCATATTTAGACATTGCATGCCTGCCATCTGCTTTCATTGGTTTGGCACACACAAAGTCATCTCCAGATTGTAATGTAGATACAGTTCTTGTCAGTGGTTTCTTTTACCTTTGTGTAACAATCTGAAGTGAGACCCAAAGCTTGCAAAAAAAGAACAGAAAAAGAATCCCAAGAGACCAGAGAATCTATTAAAAATAAAGAAATAAACCTGCTCCCCAAGCTTGCAAATGTTATCCTTGCTGCTTTGGAGCTGAAGTATTTTATGCTGGGGATTTAGACCGTTCAATTGTGGTTTTGGCAAGAGCTTCACACAAATGTTTTGCCCTGGTAGTCTCTTAGCCATTTAAGATAAATGACAAAATCAAATGCAGTCCTTGCAGACAGGAGGGCTGGGTGTTTTGCCAAGGATGAAGTACCCCATTGGACTCGCATGTATAGCTATTAGATCAACATGCTTTCTATAGCTTTTTGACTGGAATATTTAAATTAGAAGGGGAAAAAACTATTCTGTAACGTTGTTCAGTTAATGGAGAGTTTAAGCTATGTTTTCAGTGTTTGTATACTTGGAAAAATCTTTGTACAGTGTGATGATTATTCAAAATGAGCAGGTGATGTATTGCCAGTACAGGGGATCCAAAAAATAAGCAGGAACTATGGCAAACTCATGCTAATAGGTATTTCAGTATTTGGTGATTTTAAACAAGTATGCAGTTGTGTCAGCTGTAATATTAATACACAGTTTATCTACATATCTGCTGGATTTTAATTGTCTACTGTCTTTTCTGTAGAGGGCTCACAACAGAAATCCAAATAAAATAAACTTGACAGTCTGTGAGAGTCGTAAGGTTTTGATAGAAGCTGCTTTTGATTATTAACTATCCCAATTCAAAGGCTTCAAGTCAACACTGGCTGCAGCTGGAGTCACGAAAATCAGGGTATAGAAGCCTAGCTGAGTTCTGATTAGTACTGACTGAAAGTTAACTTCATACAATATGTGTCTGTGTGTACACATGTCTCTGCTTTTATTTAATTGCTTAAGTCAAAGCCTTACATTCTGACTGCTGCCAAGAGAGCAAGAGCTTCCAACAGTGCAGATACAGAGAATAAATATGATTTTAAAAAACAGATGATTTTTAGATGTGTGTGTGTTTCAGATAAATAATATAGTTTGAAGGCACAATGTCATATGCCTCCCTAAACCATTGGGGAAAAAGAAAGAAGGTTGCATTCTTTGTAGACATGATATAGAGAACAGAATACATAAAGGCAGCATGCAAAATGCATTATTGACTGCAGCTCAGGTGGCAAGGAGGACATGGTGGCCCAAGTATACTTTATTCTAGGAGCATGATTTCCAGTGCTCCTGTAAAGATGTTTAAGCTGTGAGTTGCTGCTGCTCTTCATCTTTGCCAATGGCAGCCTGGCAAACAGTTCTGTGTTGGCCAGCCATATTAAGACTGCCAAAAAACAATAATCCCCCTTTCAATCAGGTTTCCAACCAAACACTGTGTAGCTCGAGCAGCCTCCCCTGGTTTTCATCTGCACTGTCAAAACAACAACAACAACAACAACAACAAACCTCCTCCTAAAGGCCACTTTAAATTTGTTTCTGACAACTCTTCTGTAAGTTGGGCCTGTTGGGGGTTGTATTGCCTGAAACTCAACCTCATTTACTGTGACATGCTCTTTTGTAAGAAAAAGTTTATTGTTTAAGATGTTAAAAAAAGATGTTACCACTTCTTTAATAGGACAAATTATGGTAAACCTAATTCCTGACTGGGGCAAAATCAGTAGAACACCAAGGGGATAATATCAGTCTTAATACAATCATAATCCATAACTGACACTATTTTCATTAGGACTAACCCAAGGGACACAAGAGCATGCAAAGTTACAAATTCTGTGGAACCCTTGATCAGACTAGCTGGTGAAAAAAATTAAGGGATGAGAAGGGAAGCAGAATTGTCATTATCTAATAAGAATGTTGGAAAATGAGTGTCTAATTGTTATAATTTTCTTGCACAAAAGACAAAGAGAACAGCAACAGTATAAATATAGATTTCTAAAATCTATTGACACATTCTTTTTAAAGTATGTTTTCTGTTGCTATTGTTTGATGCTTCCAGAAATAAACCACACATACAGGAGGCTAAACTGACAGAGGTGTTGGGTTTGTAGACAATTCTACCCTAACTGCCTTAAAAATCCAACCATAAAATTTAAGCTTATTATAGGAAGAGCTCCTAAAATATAAATAACCCATCAAAAGATATTAGCAGGGGCTAACCCTAATCCACAGTTAAACTGACATGGCAGGGGATGTATGTCCACCCATGGGTTAAAAGGTACAGGGAGGGAGAAAAAACACAAGTTAATGCCATAGGAATGAAATACAGTCTATTCATTTAGATTTATGGTCCCCTGCTTTGTGAAGGTTTAGGACAGTTAGGAAGAGTATCTCACTTCCCAGCAAATGGGAAAAAACTTCTCTGGCAATACCAGATAAAATAAAATATGGTCTAAGTCTAAGAAGTCTAAGATCTTGATGAGTGATAGTAAGTATGATTTTAAAAGCCACCCTTCATCTCCCTGATAATGGCTGCCGGCTTCAATTTTTCTTGAGCTTTCAGCCTCTCCCTTGTGAGTTTGTTACACTAATGTCCACCATAAGTAAGGCACAGCAGTTGTACATCACTCCTGTTCTCCATCTTTTACTTCAGACATAGGTACCACTGACAGATTTTTCTATTGTTTTTTCCTCAGGGCCGTCCAGGCCTACAAATCTGCCGGCGGTCTCCATAACTGCCTCCTCCCACCCTCACACATCAGTGATCGCACCGCCACCTCTCCGTGCTCTGACCTCAATCCCACCCTGCCTGAGCCTACTGCCTTGCTGCGGTGTGCGCGCAGACACAGTTGGTGGGGCTCAGAGTGAGACATCAGGCACATTTGGATGTCATTGTCAGTTGTCAGGTAATAGAAATGTTTTATTGTCGCTATCTGATGGTCAGCTGCCAACCTGATGTGTCCTCTTTATTAGGGGAGCATCTTCTCTGCTTACATATTATAAAGACATAGTTAATGCACTGTAAAACATCTCCTCACCATTTCTCAGCCAGGAATTGAAATCAGTTTGTTCTTCTCTTGCCGCTTTTGGTTGGTGTGTTTGTGGAGTGATGGTGAAGGGGTGGGGGGATAGTTGATTTTAGATGTTGCCACCAGCCCTTATTGCTGCTCATTTGTTTATGCTACAACAAAAGTCTGAGATTTCTCACACAAATGTGATACTCTGATATCACGATTTCATCTCTCAGGGCTGTTTACCTTAAGCCTAATTGGATAACATTTAGCACCTGAGGTCTTTCTTCCTCATAATTTGTATTTTTCAGATCTCATAAGCACATGGCATACTTGTGGTCCACACACTTTCCTTCCACTGCTAGTGTGTACTCATGGTCTCTCTTTCTCCCTTTTATTAATTTATTCTTGTTTCATCAGTTCAGAAATGAAAGGAAACTTAGGGCCTTTGCAGACTGCCAGAAATAGTGCACATTAAATTGAGGCACTGCCCTGGCTCAGTGCTAGGGAGTCATGGGAATTGTATTTTTTTCTGGGACATTGAGCCTTCTCTGTCAGAGAGCTCTGGTGCCACAATAAATTACAGTTCCCATGATTCCCTAGCACTGAGCCAGGGCAGTGCCTCAATTTAATGTGCACTATTTCTGGCAGTCTGCAAAGGCCCTTAGTTTGGGCAGAGAGGATGTTTTAAACACTAAAAACCATTGAAAGTGTAGTCCATTGAACAAGTGAATGTTACCCTTATGAAAGTACCTCTGACATTGTACAAGAATCCTGGAATCATCCAATGAATACAGTAACATTTGTAGTTACTTCTGTAGTTATGAGTGTGTGGCCTCACTAAATGGTAGAGGAGGAAGTTTCCGTTTGAGCTGTGCCTCATGCTGGTGCATGGTGCTCTGTTTTGAGTGTTGACAGTACAGTGAGATGGATGGGAGGAAAGTGTGTTTTGTGCAACATATCAGCAGCTTGGAGCATTCAGTTGTTCTTTCAAATATAACTGTTTTGAATTACCTCCTGAAAAATGGGAAGTGAATAATTATTTTTTAAAACGTAATTATAAAGACATCTAGTTTGGGTAGACTTGGAAAAAGTATTAAAGTAACTTTTCAGTCTCAGAATTCACTCTCCTTAGATCTTTCTAAAGTCAATTACCTGATGTGTTTTGGAACAATCTTTCTAAAGATCTAGATTGTTCCAAAGTGAGTCAGGTCATTGACTAAGCTCTGAACAAAGTCTGAAAAAGTTTATATATCTTTTTATATCATCTTTCTTTCTGTAGTTTGTACTACAGGTAGAGACAAATATGGTAAGAGAATATTTCCAGATGATGTTTAATTGTTTCTTTCTTTCTTTTTTTAACAAGTAAAAATCATGCCAGAACAGCTCATCTCACACTAACTCATAACATTCACTGGGCTTTAACAATAAATGTGTAGGAAAAAGAAGTAAAGACAGCAAATCAGTAGGAAAAGAAAAAAATGTTGTGTGCCTTCAAGTCATTGCTGACTTATGGCAACTTTAAGGCAAACCTATTATGGGGTCTTATTGGCAAAATTTTCATAGGGGGTTTGCTTTTGTCTTCTTCTGAGGCTGAGCAAGTGTGACTTGCCCAAGGTCACACAATGGGTTTCTATGACTGAGTGGGGATTCGATTTCTGGTCTCCAGAGTCCCGTATCCAAACCACTATACCACTCTGGAAGGAAAAATGAAGCCAGAGACAAGGGACTGAGAAAGGCCTCCATAACTGAATGGAATCAAAGTATACGAGAGTCAGAATAAATGCAAATCCACAGATTTCTGTCAAATTATTTGGTAGTTAAATGTCTAGAGTTTCTCTCCTATTATAAGATAGGATAAATAAGATAAATGCACAGTTGCTGCTCATTTGTTGTATGCAGTCTGGACAGAATCCCTAAGAGTTGTGCTGTTTATTATGCTTGCTGTACATTTTTTTCAAAGATAGCATATGGTGCTTTGAAAAGTTTAAGAGCTTGTAAATTCATAATTTAAAAATTATTTTCTGAACAGACAGGTTGTACCTGGGAAAATAGTGGTCTTCCATCTGGTAGCATTTCAGTCCAATGGAAGGTGGTTGTCTGCATTACCTTCTGGTGGGATATTGCCTGCAATGTAGATGAGGACATGTCAAAAAAATAATACCATGTAGCCATGAAGTGTAGCATGCAGGTGGTACCGGCATTTGTTCTGTTTCTTATGTGAAAATTTGCTTGATGCAGGTTGTTCAGCTCAAAGATGATGATGAAACTTGTGGTCTGATTTGAGCCCATCGCAAACTAGAGCTGACTGATTTGCTTCTGTTGGATGACAGTGAATTAGATACAGCCTCCCTAGTGTGTGTGCATAGAGACGTTCAAAGAGGATGTAATGCTTCCCATAATTCCCCAGAATTCTTTGCATGTAAACAAATACCACTATGGTGTTTTTAAAAATCATGCTGTCCTTGTACATAGTGCTTTACAGTAACAAGTAAAGGACAGCACCTTGATCAAAAGGAGCATACAGTCCAAATTTAAATCAGAAGAAACTCCTCATGGGGGAAGAGGAGAAGAGATCAAAAAGGTGAAAATGAACAGATGAGATATACTTTAAGTATACATTAGATATACTTAGAGATCTTTCATGGGGTGTGTGTGCACGACTATGAAACAGTTATGCTTGAAACAGGGCTTTGAAAGAAGAAGGGGAGAGAGAGCATAGGTTGGTATTAGGTAGCTTTTCTGTGAGATAGTCCCAGACATAAACGGGCCTCAAGGGAAAATAGGCAATGTTATTTAAGACCTAGGGATGACTTGGAGTTACAGAGCTGGAGGAGTGGGTATCATGGCCATAACATACAGAGATATGAAAAGCAGATAATATGAAGGGAGTGACAGTGTGTTGAAGTTTCAGGGTGAGGGCAAGGAGGATCACATCAGAAGATAGAGGGCATCTCACCGGAGGAAGAGAGCAACCATAGTGCAATGCATACAGAAGAGTAATTTTAATTTATCATAAATTCTATGGTTTACTTCCCCCTGTTAAGAGCAGATAAAAAAAGCATGCCAAATTAGAATAGTGGAATCATTAAAAGGAATTAAAACATCTAAAAATAACGATACAATATTAAAAACTAGAGAGACAAAGACAGATGATTTAACACATGGTAATCTGGAAATCAAGAATCAAAAACTTCTTGGAATGAAAAATATCTTCAAATGCTGATGGACCAAATAGCTTGCTCTCGGCTTTGACAGGAATATCCAGTACTGGGACAGGTACAGAACTGGCACATATTGCTGTCTGAGATGAATGACAAGATGGAACCAACCCCCTCCCCCCGCAATTCCAGATATGAAAGCTGACCAGACTTGCAGTTGAATCTTAGTTCAGCACCACTGGTGGGGCAGTCTTCTGTACTATACTTCAGGGTTAGGCTAGACTAAAGTCATGTGGTACACATAGGAGATTTTCAGACCTGGAAAAAAAGCTGGGAGTAAAAGGCATACTCCCTGAGAAAGTTGTGCAATCGCGCTGAAGATTTCAGGTATCTCTGAAGTACCCATGGTTAGCTGTGGAATCATAGACACTGTACTTTTTCCATTTGATTTTCCATGTCTACATATCACCTGCAACCATGTGTATACTATAGACATGCCTGGAATTCCAGCTGGATAATAGCGTATTGGATAAAGCTGGCTATAATCTGCAAAAGATCATACTGTAATAGATTTGTTAGTCTTTAAGTTGCCACAAAAGTATTTGATGCTTTTGCTCTCAGTTCTTAGATACCTAGATTAATGATCTGACTCCATATGAGGAAGCTTTATATGTTCATATGTGCATCTTCTGAATTATGAGAGAGAAGGAATATAATAGCAGTGTGCCTAGTTGTCTACCCTCCATGATGTAGGCTTTGCAATTGTTACAGTTAATGCTTTCCCATAGGAAGGAGCTTATCGTATGCCCTAAAGAGGTGTTTTACCTCTTCCGGCTTCAATCCTTGATTGGGGATACAGCTAATGATCAGACATAATTTGCTGCCGATTCTGTTGTGATGCCACCGGCCAAATGCAGCCTGGATCCAAGGACTGCTCAGCCAGCCAATTTCTGAAGTTGGAAAACTTCTGTTTCTGAAAAAGTGCTGGCATCATGGCAGAATGGGCAGCGAATTATGTCTGATAACATCCGGCATTATCCCCGATCAAGGATTGAAGTGGGTAGAGGTACAACGCCTCTTTAGGGTGTGTGATAAGCTCCTTAGTTCTGCAGCATTTATTTGACATAATATAGACAGAAGCTTTTGCCATATAGAAAACACAGCAGACAAGTGGTGTTGTATTTGCTCACTACCTCTAAGGTAAACAGACATTAACACTAGAGAGAGTAAACCTAAGAATAAAGAAGGAAAGAGTAACTCAATGCAAGCACATAGAAGCAGGGGACTCTTGTCTTTTGCATTCTTTCACTTTCTACTTTATCATTATGCAATGTTAGTTTTTGGACTGATCTGTTTGTTGAACAAGCTGTGCCAGATTTAAGGGGGGTGGGAATCAACCTGCTGCTATCATGGCTTCCTGTAGCTATTGCTGTAGTCTACAGCACTTATAGGGTATGTTAATATCAAAGCAATTGCTAAGTATTAATGACGGTAGTTGGTCAAGTTTTGCTGAAAAGAAACATGTTCTCTCCTTTGAAGAAGAGATTCTTAACCCCTTATTATTTTCTTCAGTGCCAAGAAGAGAAGAAATTAGGTAACATTTGATGTACATTACTGTAAGTACAGCACCTTCTGGGTCCCTTTTCCTCCTGGGAATGCAAATTGAGGAGAAGCTTGTTTTGCAGGGGAGTTGTAATAATATTGATCTTGAACACCACAGTACAGTATGATGATGATTTTGGTATCATCTTACATCATCATTACAGGATTGAGAAGGAAAGGATTACTTTAAATTCATTCTGGATGTTGACTAGTTTCTCCCCTTTGATCCACGTATAGCCAGTTAAACAAGTGTGTTCTTCTCTTGCCGCTTTTGGTTGGTGTGTTTGTGGAGTGATGGTGAAGGGACTGATGTCAGACTTTATGAATTTTATTTCCTTTATTTTTTAAAGTCACTTCCCCCCTTTTTTCATAATTTCAGTTTTAGTTTGTCTCTGAATAATTATTTTTTAAACTTTAGTCTCTTTGTAAAATTAAATACAGAGCATATCAATTCAATAATTTTTCAATGCGGAGTACCATCAGTCTCAGATTTGCAGCAAAAACTAGAACGGCATTTCTTGTTGTACTTGTTGCCATTCTTAAGAAATAAAAGGTTTTATACAAAGTTCAGAAAAGAAACAATGAATTAAAAACATAAATGTAAAAACAAACAAGTTGAAATCACTTTGTAAAAATTAAGATAAAGCAAAAATAAAAAGCCAAGCCATATTCGAGTTTATAGTTCAAACATTAAAAAACAGCCAAAATGTTTCTGGGAGATACTCAGATTTAGAAAAATATTAAGGAGGAAAAAAAGAATCTTGAAATTTTGGCCCAAACACTGAGCTCCAGTTAACTGGCACTAGAACAGATATTTGTTATATAAAACAAATAATGAAGATTTACTATAAGCCTCTGCTTGTAAAGAAATAGGCACAAACATGGAACCATTAAGATTAATATTAGAGATGGTGAAGGTTCAGGAAGATGAGTCTTAAGCACTTTTGAAATCTATGATAGATATTTGACATTCCTAGCTCCTATAACAGTTTGGATACTCATTCAAAAACATCTGCCATTGGAGATACATCCTATTACTATTTCTGTATGGCATTTTCTGTTTACAACCTGATTCTGGGTCTTATTGTGTCCAACACTCAATGATCTCACATCTCAACTTGGCATGAGGTTTCTTGGGCTGCAATCCCATATCTGCTGGGGATTAAGTCTCACTGCAGGCACTGGGACTCAGTCATGTAAAATATTGTATGATCAGGTGACATTTTTTTACCCACTTACCTTGGAGTAACCCCCATGAATGGGGCTCAATACTGAGTTCATGTTCAGAAGATGGCCAAAATGTCCCATATTATGAAGGACTCTTTGCAAGTCTCACAGATTATAAGAGCACACTTCAGTCAGTTGTTTTCTATTAAATGTGATCTTTCTTTTTCTTTTTGTTCATTCTAATTCACTTCACTCACAGGCTTTGAATTCTATATAAAGCCAGAATAGAGAGCAGACTTTTGCAAGATGGGCTCACTCCTTTAAATGATACTTTTAAATATCTACAGACGTCTCTATTGCCATGTCCTTTTTGCCTGCAAGAAAAAGCTTCTGCCTGCTGTACTGGTTTCTGCCGTTGAAACATTTTCAGTGTCTATTTAATTAGAAGCTGGAAAGGAGTCACAAAATTTGCAGGCTTGTGGTACGTGGATCAAAACCAACATATTGCTCCTTTTTCTGATTAACTTGCTCTGAAAACTTAAAAAAAGAAAGAAAAAAACATTGGAAGTAGTTCTAATGAAATCATGAAAGTTGGATGAAGGCAACAAGACCTGGAAATGTTTACAGAAATCCACACTTATAGGTAGGATATATATTTTGCATATGCTCACTGGTATTCTGTTTCATCCATATAAGTGTCATGGCCCACAAGTGTCATGGCCCATGGCCTAGAGAAAAATCACTGATACAGTGAATGAGTTCACTATTATGCCCTCCCCACAAACCCACTTTATCTTGCACCTTTCTTTGATGGCTGTTTAATATTTGTATTAATTTTTGTGTGTGGAACATTTCTATCTTGTTCTGTAGTATGGCTTGGAAAAGTTTTCAACAGGGTCACACCCCACCCCATTCCACCCCTAGGAATTCACAACTTATTAATAGTATTTATATACTTTTAGGAGCCAGCATAGTATAGTGTTTTTAGCATTGGACCACGGCTCTGAAGACCAGATATAGACCTTGGGCAAGGCACACTTGCAGCCTGAGAGGAAGGCAAAGGCAATCCCCCTCTGAACAAATCTTGCCAAGAAAACCCTTTGATAGGGCCTCCTTAGGGTGGCTATGTTGGAAATGAATTGAAAGCAGACAACTTTTTTTTTGGGGGGGGGCAATTTTATATGGAAAACAAAGCATATTCTAATTCTGGAATTTTGTTAAGGTACTGGAATTCTGATAGCCCTGAAACAGTCATCCAGAACTCATGAAAGTTGCGTTTTAGGACTACATCTGTCAGAATCCTTCAGCCAAGATGAGAATGGCTGTCCTCCAAAGCAACTTTCCCTAGTTCTCCACTCACCTGCTAACAAGGGTTGTTTTGTTAATTGGTTTAGTTGTTATGGAGGTAGATGAACATATGAATGAGCATGTGAACATATGAAGCTTTAACAAGCTGTCAGACATTCTGACTCATGATTGCCCTGTCAGGTTTAAAAACTTTGGCTTGGAAGCTTTCTCAACGCACTGAAGTCCATGTAGAGCCCTGGATTTGGAGAATAAAATATAGTACTAGGTGGCATAGTGCTGAATGAGTTGATTCTTTTTGGTCCAGTGCCTCTGTCCTATATCTGCATGCATAGAGACATTCTTCTTCTGTCTTGGTAGTCATCAACACTATAGTTGTTCTGGTAAGCCTCAAGCTGTGACAGACCAAGGCCTCTATCTCATATCCCCAGTGGCTTGCTAGCTACAAATGGCACTTTCTGTGTATTATCTTCCTATCTACCTACTATGTGACTATCACTTTCTATGTACTGTTTTTCTGTCAATGCACTGAAGATCGTTCACAGTGGAAACTAATGGCTTACAGTCAAATAGATACCATACTGAATGAAAAAGGTATGAGTTGGAAAGAAGAAAATAGTGGCAGATAGTGGCTCATACATAAAAGAGACAACACTTTTGTCTTTCAGCTATCAACTGCATATCTGGTGTCATCCTTGTCTAGTCCAGGTTTGGCCTCATGCCTTTTAGCTGTTGCTATCTTTACTACAAAAAATGAAAAATGGGATGAAGGCAGTATAAAAGAGTCTTTGCAGACAGAGAAGACAAAGAAAGCCACTGCATGTTTAGGGCCTTTTATCTATAGTTTTCATTAGATATCAAATTTCACCAATAAGCATATACCTTTCCCCATTGCTTTATGAAAGTGAAAGTGGTTATATGTGTAGAAAGATAATTAATTCTGTTAATTAGAACTCCCTTCTTCACACAATCACACAATCACAAGTAGTACAAGAGGTTCCCCCTTGCATTATACTGGAAGTAAGAAGTGGAAAGAAATAATGGGTTTTATATATATATGGAATGGGCACTGATAAAATTGATTAATGGGCAAGGCTATGAAGTTCAAGGTCCAAGACTGTTAGAACGTGTGTGTGTGTGTGTGTGTGTGTGTGTGTTGGGGACTTAGCTCTAAGAGTGTAAAACAATCTGTCTAAAATATAAGGGTCTTTAGCTTCATTAGTTGTTAACATATTCTAAGTGATCTTGAAAAGATAACATCAGTTTTTTTTTCTTTTCTGTTTACTGCTTTGCTTAGTAATCTGCTGTTTTCTTGGTATGGCTTAAACGAGAGCATAACAGCAAAGCAATACCTGTAAATTAAAAAAAAAGTTTGGAAAGTAGCATTTTCAGATATAGGCATTTATAGTATAGATTTCTTTCCTCCCTTCTTCACTAATATCCTTATATGCATTTTGGGTTGGGTTTCTAACCCAAAGCAACCAATAAGAAGCCTAGATCAGACCACCCTTGCTGGGGGAAAAAAGAAAGGGAAATAAGAAGGGGGGAATAAAAGAGCTTGATGCAATTAATGCAGTCTGTCTAGAAAGCAGTATTATTTCAGAAACGTTTATGTTAATGATATGGTATGTGTTCTGCACATTTCATACTCAAACAAGAAGCAAGCTTTTGTTTCACCCCAGACTGGATTTTATTAAAACTGGAGGATCAATGGGAAAACAAAACAGTAATCAGAGTGGAGAATGCAAACTTAACCAGTTTTTTAAATAAAGGTTATTAAACTCATCAAGTCTTAAAGAGAACACAGTAGATATGGCACTATTCTTGCACTGTACCCAGATGAATTCCTCATGAATACAAACCACACTTCCAAAGTCAGATTTGAAAACACACTGTCCCTGGTTCTCCATGCCACATGGGTGAGAAAAAAATGGTAAGAAGGAATCTTCATACATATCAAAAAGAGACAATTCATATGTATCAAAAAGAGACTTGTATGTATCCAAGAGAGACACAGAACGACAGATACATTGTAATAGAGATATGAAATAGAGCTTTTCCCTGTACTATGAAAACAAAGTTGAAATTTGCTGAACCTTATCCTTTGGAGTGGGGCGGGGGGGGGGCTCTATTAGCCAACATTATTTATATTTCTTGATCTCAGTAAAATATTTATAGCACCTAGAATAATAGAATGTGTGTGAGATACTGAGCATGCAGATGTGAATGTGTGTGAGATACTGAGCATGTAGAAAGAAAAATCTAGAGTTGATACATTATAAATAGTTATGTCAATCTATTTATATAGTATATCTCCCAATCAAACAGGAAAATGTGTCTGAATGCTTGATTTTTTTAAAACTTGCATGACTAAAAAATGCACAACCATTATTGGAAGAATGAAGTTAAGGAATATTATAGGAACGACACAGAAAAGAAAGAGAAGGGTACAATTAGTTTTCTCCATCCACAGTGCTGATTATGTTATTAATTTAAGGTGAGCATGGCTATTGTTCTAAAAAGACATTTAGGCTCAATGTAGGTTGATAAATCCCCTTCCTTTAGAGTTGAGAACCAATGGTAAAGGAGTTTAAGAGGAACATTTGCAACTTTTCAGCAGCTTGTGGTTTTTTTTGTCTGCATGTGTACATGTTTCAGTATTTTGCAGGTGGAAGTAGACTGTAATGTAAAGACAAGCTATCTAAATTGATGAGGATATAGCTGAGACAATGGCTCCAACAGTTAGAGTTAACTGGATTTAATTCTAATACCCGAGCCGAAGAGCTTGAACTCTTCAAACGCTCCAAATGTAGAGCTAAATCAAAGAATTCTGTTCAAATCCGTACAAGATGTTGCTAGTTTGGAAGTGTAGTTTCCTTTCTTTCTTTCTTTCTTTCTTTCTTTCTTTCTTTCTTTCTTTTATAGCTATCTTAAAAAGGAGTTTGGATGTTTAGCACAGCTGGTGCTCATTACATTATGCACTATCAATAAAATAGCATGTGTAATTAATTTTTAATGCGGTGCTCTATGCAGTGCTTTAAAGCAGTTACTGTATGGGGAGAGCTGACACTGGTCACCAACATCAGAAATATTAAAAGAGAAGGCTAGATTTTTGCATTTTTAAAAAGGTGTGGAAAGGAGATAGTAGCTGTCATCCCATTGCTGTGCCTTGGACAAGCATAATAGCCTGGAACACTGTGTTTAAGGTTCAGAAGGGACTTTGGGGAAAAAAGACAACTGTTCATATAATAACCTGAGCCAGTATGACACAGTGAATGGATGCTTGGCTTGTTTGCGGGAGATCTGGGTTCATAACCCCAGTTGGTTATGAAGCTTACTGTGTGGCCTTAAGCAGGTTCAACACTTTTCATGAAAGGCAGTTCTGAAAGCTTTGGGAGTGAATGTAATCAGGCAGTATTTTTTTTTTTTTTGTTAACTGCCTTCACATTGATCTTGACCCATGGTGAACCTATGGATGAGACATCCCAGTGCTCCCTGTCTTCTACTGCTCTGTCCAGCTCCTGCAAACTTATATTCATGGTCTCTTTAATAAAGTCCATCCATCTAGTACGTAGCCTTCCTCTCTTTCTACTTCCCCCAACCTTTCCTAACATTATTATCTTTTCCAACGATTCATGCCTTCTCATGATATGTCCAAACTATGACAGTCTAAGGGCCGTTGCAGACCGGCCCAAAGGGCTGGCCTGGGGGTGGAGTTGGAGTGGGGCAGCCACACCCTGACACCATCCTGACGTCATCCCGGCACAGCATTTAAACATGCTGCACCAAGAGGGTGTGGAAGAGCCACGGGGCCGGCTCTTGGGGCAGCCTTTTGCCGCCCCTAAAAGGAGCGGCATTTTGCCGCTCTTTTAGGGGCAGCAAAAGGAAGGATCGGGGCTGTGGCATGGGGTTGCTGTGGCCCCAATTTGCCACTCCCTGGGGTGGCTCACTGCCACCCCAAACGGACTGTGTGCATCGACCCTAAGTCTTGTTATCTTGACTTTTAGGGATATTTCTGGCTTGATCTGCTCTAGGACCCATTTGTTTCTCCTTTTGGCTGTCCATGGAATCCTCAGCACTCTTCTCCAGCATCACATGGTAATAGGGAATATAATGGCTGGTATGATTCTGACTTTTGGTGCTGAGTTATATGTCTTTGCATTTTAGGATCTTTTCTAGTTCTTCATAGCTGCCCTCCCCCTTCTCAAGCTTCTCCTGATTTCCTGGCTACAGACCCCATTCCGATCAATGTCTGATCCCAGATATAAGAACTCTTTTACTATTTCCATTTCCTCATTTTCTAGTGTGTGTAAGTTCTCTGAATGTGTGTAAGTTCTCTGTGGTCATTATTTTTTATTTCTTTATGTTCAACAGTGAGCCTGCCTTTGCACTTCCTTCTTTGACCAGATGTAATAAATGAGTCTTGTCCCCTCCCCCCCCCCCCACAATATTGGTCTGTTAAGGGAAACTATGGCTTAAAAAAACCTCCCAGAAGAGGTAAATATACCACTGGATTGAGATGAAAGTTAGACTCCCCTCCATCCCCACTTTATCCACCCAGTCCATATTAAAACTCAGCCACAGCTTGTAAATATCAAGTGGGGGAAGTGAAATTCAGATGCAAGTCTAAAAGAAAATGAAAGGGGAAAGAAGTTGGGCTTCTTCCAGGAAAATTGTTCAAACATAATATGAGTGCTTGCCTTTTCTTGTGGCTTTTGGTTGGTTACACTCAAAATAAATACTGAGGCACTTTGCTTCAGATTTGGTGGTGGTGGGGTGGGTGACACTAATTTGGAATACGGAAGGCCAGAAGGGTTGGAAAGTGGGCCTGCATTGTTTGCTCTGATAATTGACCAAATTATAAACAAAATCTATTTGCACTTTTGTCTCCCCCCTGCCTTTTCTATACTTGGTGAATTATAGTGCCTGCCAAATCTTCCAGAAAACTAAAACCAAAGGGAGCATTTACATGATGAGAATTGTCAGTAGGACTTACAAATGCTCTTTCCAATTCCTTGGCCCCTGTACCTTTAAAAACAGCACAGAAAGCAAAAATGCACCTGGTGTGACATTTCTAATCACAGTGTTGCACTGATGAGGAAAAACACACCTAGTGGAATTTTCTCTCACAGGCAGCAAGCTACAGGAGTCATCTCGGGTTGGACTAAACAACATGATTTGCTCAGTATTTATTTTAGCCTTCCTTCCTTAAATCTAGCAGTCCAGATTGAAGTATTCAGCCTAGGAATTATTCAGGATTTTTTGAAGGTGGTGGGAAGATAGAAAATACAATTACACTCGTCCCTCCACATTTGCTGGGGTTAGGGGCACAGGACCCCCATGAATGTGGAAAAACTGTAAATAACAAAAACACACTGTTTTTACCCGAGAGAACACTTCTTTAGGAATCTCTAGGTTCTCCAGTGGAACTCTGTGGTCAACATCTGCCAGACATTGATCACAGAATTGCGCTGGAAGAACTAAAAAAAAAAAGCCTATTAGAGTGTTCTTTCTAGGTCCTTCAGTGCGACCTTTGGTTAAAGTTGATCATAGAATTGCACTGGAGGACCTAGATATTCCTAGAGAGAACATATTAATGAAATCTGTGAATAATCAAATCCACAAAAGTCAAAGCTGCAAATGTGGAGGGACAAGTGTGGTGTTCAGGTGGTGGGGAGGCGAAATTCAGATGCAGGTTTAGCTTACTTTAAAAGAGCAGGTAAGCAGGATTGCGTACGCCCTTCCTTAGAAAAGGGGAAACACTTTATTCCTGCTTCAAGCAATGGCTTTGTAGTCCTTATCAACTTGGCAAATTCTTTTCACAGTTTGTGACCCAAAAAGTGGATTTGGGTAGGTTTGCCAGATTGAAAACAGGAGAAAGCTTTGGTGCCATTAATGGTTGTGCAGAAGAGCAAGTATTCCAGCAAGTATTGCTTGTCACTCAAGGGGGTAGCATGCAACACCTCCTGCAATTTCCGCTTTGCACAACCATTAAAAGTGCAGAAGTCCTGTCCAGTTTTCACTCTGGTAACCCTACCCAGGAGGCATTCTGTCCAAAATTTCAAAGGGAAAAGTGGCAGGATTCTGTGTGGGTGTCGAGGGGCTGGACTGCTATTTGAGCTGGCAGCAAAGCTTCTCCTCTTGTTTTCTTAACTCCTACTCCTAACTTTCCTGTCTCATATTTGAAGATAAACCAGGGTTTCCATGTGGGTGAGGGACACTTGTGATGTAGTAGATCCATGCCTTTAAGTGTGGCTCTGTGCCCATTTCATGCATAAAGTATGGAGGGTGTATGGGGTCTGAATTTGACAGAGAAAGGATGTGGAGTTGGGAGATGGACTATTCTTAGCTGTTCAGTAGGTGAGCTCCCAAGTATGTTTCCATCAGTTGAACTGCCCCAGGGTGGCATGTGCCAGGCACGTCAGGATTCATTAAGACTAAATCTACATCCTCTCTATGCACTTTTGCTTGGACTTCATGTTCATTTTTAAAGACACAGGTCAGATAACATCATGGTTAAGTTAGAGCTAAATGGGAGTTACTTTTGAGATCAGGCTATACTGATTCAAAGGCAGAAGCATATTTTCCATGAAATAGCTAGAGCAGTCGGAGCATGCCTAGGTAAAATGGGATATGCCTGCTTATACAGAAATCAGGGAGGAATTTCCATCTTTTGCAGCAACATCACCTTAGCAACAGGGTAAACCACCATGGATGATTTGTGTTGTAAAATCAGCCACGCTAACTTACTCCTACAACTCCTCAATTTTGCTAAACGCAGCCAGTCAGCTGAATGTCTTTTTGCAAACACTTCATAAAGAGAGAGAGAGAGAGAGAGAGAGAGAGATTAAAAACACACAGAGAAGGAAGGCTTGTTTGAAAGAATAATCTGCTAGGAAATGAACCAACAAATTAGGGAACATGGCACCCGTATGAAAAGGTTAGCCTTGTGCTCAGCACTGAATTTTAGCACTGGGGTTTTTAGACATACATATGTAATAACTAGATATTTCAAGCTATTCTTTTATCGCCTCAATAAAATTCCACTCAGTGATGTGTATTGTATTGTATGCCAATTCATTTGTTTTTAAGAACCTCACCTGGCATGTGTAGTATAAAGCTACTGATCTTACTTGAAAACAAGCTTCAGATAGGTTGCATATTCTATACTGTGGGTGTACAGGACTAGTTTTACCATTCAGTGACTGTAGGTGGCTGCCTAGGATAGAACTGTGCAAAGGGACCACACTTTAAGAAAGTATTCAGAAACCTAGGGAATGTTATAGGGCTACTGCTGTTGCGGGGAGGGGAGGTTTCTATGCTGTCATTCTTGATAATGTGAATGTGTATGGGGAGAATGTGTAATATAGGCAACATTTTCCCGGCTTATACCAATGCAGTGAAAAAAAGTGTAGTATTAGTTTAGTTGGTTTCTTTACATTACATCCTGTGAAGTGAAAATGAAATAATCCTTCCAGCTGGATTGAATCACAGTGCTTGTACTTTTATATGTTTGCGCTGTTGAAGTTATTGTTGTTTGATTAGGTAGAATTGGAAGGTGAACATTGAGAGCAACCCTGAAATAGCAGGAAAAGACCTTTATTGAAAGAACCATCACTTTCTAAATCTGGTCAGCTTGCTAAGACCAGAATGAGATGAGGGAGCAGCAAAATTTACTCTCTTTCCATTGTCTATGGGCCCCATCATCTTCCCATTCACATCAGTGGGAGAGAAAAATACCTACACCCTCTCCAGCTTGGTATTATTTGTGAGCCCACACATGTTAAGGAAAGCCACATTGAGTCCTACTCTTGGGGAAAGTATGGGATATAAATCAAATGATAGAGTGAAGGAGCAGGATTTGGATCTTGTATGATCCCAGGCAGTCCCGCCACACCTCTGGAGTGGTCTGTTATGGACTTTGTTGCCTTCAGGAAGGTCATCAATGGTATATACATTTCTGTAATACTTTGTGTGGGTGTACTGGGAGTGTGAGGTTGAAAGCATTCCACCTCCAACAGCTCTTTGACTGGCTTTAGGCTTACTGTTTGTCTTCTTTTTATTGTCTCTTTTCCTCCCACCCCCATCTGATTATGGAGTGTACTGAGAATTGATCTCTTTTATTTCTTTCTCTCTTCATTCTCATTTTAAAAATTGCAATTTTTTTCAATCCTTTTTTCCTTCAATATGCCAAACAGTCAAGGCCATTTGATTTAGGACAATGAGGAGGTGGGGATCAGAGGTGGCAAATGGGAACGCTAATGAATCAGTAAGATGTGTACAAAGAATGAAACAAGTCCAAATCTGTCCCTGAGAAAGCTTACATTTTTTATGAATTCAGCTGGAGAAGTCAGAGGTCTGGAGACTTATGGAATGAGGTTAATGTTAGTGTGAGCATTGGAGATGACAAGGGCATTTGGAAAATTTCCACAAAACTGCACTTTAAACATTATTTATCCTTCTTTGGAGGAATTAAGGGGAATCTCTAGGTGGAGAAAGGGCCTCTGTAAGGCACATATTTGATGTTCTACTCTTGAAGCAAATACAGGAATGGTGATTTGGATCAAGTGTTCAAGTTTTATTACTTTACCTATTCAAGTAGACCCATTGAAATCAGAGGGATTTAGGTTAGATGTTATTAATATTGGTTAAGCCTGGACCTAACCCATTATGTGCAAGAAGCACTTTGTACATGTTACATAAAAGAGGAATTATTTTTTTTACAGGTTTTCTTTGTTACCTCCCCCCACCCCCACCCCCCATATCACATGCACTGGTATTTTGACCAATCTTACTTCACATATCCTATTTATAAAGGATTTAGAACAGCCTGTGACTTGTAACAAGCCAAATATGTGTGTGCAATTTTTGGCATCTCCATGAATTTTGTAGGGTTTTCTTAAGCAAGGAAAATACTCAAGAGATGGTTGTCAGATGCGTGTCTTTAGGTTATTTAGTAGGATTCAGGGGTTGTCCACATAGGCCAAAAGGCCTGGTTTCTCCCTGGCCTCACATTGTCTAGAGTAGACTGTGCAGGCCAAACCCCCTGGGGCAGGATCGGGCCTGATCCTGCCTGTCCAGATACAGATACAGAGGATCTGGGCTGATCCTAGGTTAAAGAGCCCTTACACTGGGGTAATTAACCCCTGGTTTTGTGCAGAGTTTTCTTAGAAATTCTGCAGCAAAACTGGGCTGTTCAATAGCCCCTCTCTCCATATTCTTTGGCTTGCCACCCATAAATCCAACTAAGAAACCCACAGGTGCTGCATCTGATATGAAAATGGGGTGCCTGGCCATGTGGGTACAGCCAGGCACCCTTTTCCACATCAGACTCAGTAACGGGGGCTTCTCAGTTGGATTAACAGACTGCAAGGTAAGAAGTGGCACACTGGTCCAGGTTATGTGAACATCCATCTGACCCTGTGCTGATCCAGGGACCAACCTGGGTAAGCAGGAGCCAAGAAAGAATAGTAAATCTGCCATTTTTGTGTGTGTGTACAGCTAGTGCTGTAGAAATTGGGGTAGTTGGTTTAGAGGAGATGATTAGATGAGCAAGGTTTACCACAATTAAGATTTTCAAGTTCCTGAGAGACTGCAAAAATATGTGGCTCATGAGCCACATAATGTATATAGTTATTTCTAAATAATAAGAATGGTTGTTGCTGATGTTCTTGTAGTTTATTTTAATCCCAGGATCTAGAAGGGATGAGAATCATGCAGTCCTACAGAATTTGTTGGACTGCAAATCCCAGCATCCTTCACTATTGGCTGTGTTAGCTGGAGTTGTTAGTAGTTGAAGTTTAACAGAATATTCATGTTACTTATAACATTTATTAGTGTACTGTATACTTGGTTTGTTATTCTTAGAATTTATTCACTCAACTATCCGACAAGACAGCTTAGGGCCTCTGTAGACTGGCCCAAAAAGCTGGCCTGGAGGCAGAGATGGGGTGGGGCAGCTGCACGCCGGCTGCCCCAACCCCACGTCGACGCCGTCCTGATGCTGTGTGCCATTATGCACAGCATGTGGCATCAGGACGCCCTCTTGGCGCAGCGTCCTGACATGCTGTGCCAGAAAGGGCGAAGAAGAGCCATGCACCAGCTCTTAGGGTGGCCTTTTACCACCCTTAAAAGGAGCGGTATTTTGCCACTCTTTTTAAAAGCGAGGATTGGGGCTGCGGCATGAGGTAGCCACGGCCCTGATCCGCTGCTTCCCGGTGTGGCCCAGAGCCGCCTGTCTGCACCCCACTTTAGTCTAAGAAGAACCACCAAGCTCTCCAGTGAGATTCATGGTGAGGCGAGAAGTTTCAGTTTAGGTTTTCCATGACCAGTCTCAGCAATTTATTAGTTCATATGTACTGGCTGTCTTCTTGAAATATACTCTCAGTTTTTTGCCCTCTCTCCTGCATCAATTCCTTAAGCAAAGGCAGTTCTCCATCTGTGTATGAAAATCATGCCATTTTGCATAGGTATATGTATGGGATCAGGGTCAAGTCTCAGTACTTGTACTTGAAAATAAAGGCTCATTCACCTACTTGATGGGGATGGCAGCTGGCAAAGACTTAACATAGGTGAATGAATGTCAGAGGTCTAGTAGCACAGAAAGGACTTTCATCCTCGCCTAACCTTTAGTACTTTTCGCTAGGATCAGTTCAGACATTCACTTGTAGGGCACCAAATGTAGAGCAAGGGTAGGCAGAAGGTGGATCACAGTTAGCTGGTAGATGTTCTTGTAATTTCCAGTAGTTCAGCAAAGGTTTGTGACTTCCAGTCATTTAGCAAGAGTAACAACAAAAAGCCTTTGTCTTTCTCAAGAGAGCTAAAGTAGATCTATGTGTGAAAGATTGCCATGGAAGCTTCCGGTCTGATATTGAAAATAAGTTCCTGGGTTGAGTATGTGCTTGCAGGTTCTACATTGCAATTTATTTTTGCCTTTTTGAACCACTATTTTATGCCTGACTTGATGAACTTTGGGTTCTAGTGAAAGACAAAGTAGGTCCCATGTGCTTGAAGCCCACTCCTAGTGTAGAAAAATCAAGCATATAATAAGTATCTGTTGAAACAGTTCTAAATAATTTTTACAGATCTAATTGTTCCATTAAGAAACAAATTTAAACATCTTGTTCATACAAGTGAGGCCAGGTTAAGACCTTAAGAGGCCCTAAGCACTTTTGGCCCTAAATACTTCTGGTGCCCCCATATATATTTAATTCAAAGTATAAACAATAATAAACTATAAAATAAAATTTTAAAATCTCCAGATTTTGGAGAAAACTCCCTATCTGGCTACACTGTACTGAACGCTGCTGCCCTTACTCTCCAGTGGATGCCTGAACATATTTTTAACTTTTGTGTAATGCAATTTTTCTTTTTGTAGCAGCATCTGTTTTAATGTTTTAAAGCCACCTTTTCTCTGGTGGGAAAAAAGTAGGTGGTGATGGTGGCTCTTGTTGTTGTTATTGTTGTTGTTATTATTATTATTTTAATGTGAAATTATATTGGTTTATGTTGCATTTTATGGAAAGCAGACTTTGAAATGATCTATGGGTGGCAATTATTTTTATAATTTGTCTGAATGGTTTGGGATTCTTAACAGATTTTTCTGTTATACACTTAAAATTCTAGCAAAAGCTGTACTATGGAGATACAGTTGGTGGGGTTCTGGTTGCTTTTGACCCTACAATGAGTGACAAACAAACAAAAGTTTGTCATATTGAAGTGGTTGAAATGACTTTAAGAATATACAGCAAATTCAGTGTCTGCTGTATGTATGCAGAGTAGACTTGTGCTGGGACTTCAGCACATTAATGGACATGTTGTAAGCTGTCTATATAAGATACTATACATGCTATATTTTATGTATAAGATGTGCTAATACCCTTAGTAGTGTAAACATTTTGCAGCAAACTTGTCATGTTTAAAATGTTTGATATTTTTTGTTTCTCTCCAGGATTCCTTCCTTACAGAGTTTGGAATCATATGTCAAATTCAAAGTGATTTCACTCTTTCATGTCATTGGCTGGTATACCTTTGAGCATCTTATCATTTGTTGTTATTTGCCATCAAGTTGACTTTAACCTGTGGTGACACTATAAATTAGAGATCCCCATGAACCCTAGTCATCATCAGCCTTCCTCATGCCTTGCAGTGTTGGGGATTTGCCTTCTTTTGTTGAGTACCGTAATTCCATCTGAAATGTGTTCTTCCTCTTTCTGTTGTTGAGCATTACTGGTAAATATTATCATTAACAATAAAATGACCAATAAATATAATAAAATATTTTAATTTATCAGTTTTATTGATCTAGGTAGAAGTTACTGGGCTCTTTGGTCATCTCATCCTAATGGCTTGGTAGTCACAGCTATGACTCTCTGGCCTCCTGTACTGCAAGATAGCTGGGTCCTTCCTAGTTAAAGATCTTTTGTGGCACCTTATAGCATGTGCATAAATCTGCATAAAATGTTCACCATGCACTAAGGAGATTATCACACATCTTTTAACAGGGTCTTACCCCTCCCTTAATTCAGGCTGCATCCTCATTTTATCGCACAGCTTTTGCCCCCCCAAAAAGCCATCCGAGTACATCCCCGCTCCAATGTGAGTCCCTTAACTTGCTTCAGTGGCCATTTTTCAAAAGTTGAAACATCTCCAACTTGTCCTGCTTGTGCAAATATCTCTTTTGAAATATCTCAGCAAATCTAGAAACCTTCTGAAACACACTCTTGTCAACCACAAACACACATACCTCACACAGATTAGTAACACAACACAAGAAGAAACACTGAGAAATTGATTCTCATCTATGGGTTTTCTGTAGAATCTTGGAGTTCTAGAAACATTTAGAAAGTACAGATATGAGATAATATTGAATGTAATTTTACTGTGCAACATACCCAGTCTTGTATGATGTGAAAGTGTACACTAGAACTATTACACTTTTCAACTTATTGGCTGTAGCAGACTGGCATTCCCTCCCACCATGTGCCAGGATCCTGTGCTATATTTTTACCATATTATTGTTGCATTTGTCTTGTTTCCTGAAAACTTTTCTGCAAACTGGCAACAAATGGCTCACCACTGTAACACCAGTCTGCAGATCAGCACTTTGAGTAGCATTAGCCTAGAGCATGTTCCAGAAATCTTCTATGACATGTAGGGATTCATTGGTAGATAAGGCTCCATGAGAGTATTTCCTGAAGACAGAACATACAAAAAGCACTGAGCTGCTTCATATTGTTTATATGCAGAACAAGGAAAAGTTACCTTTTTGTACTACAGCTCCCAGAATATTCCAGCCAGCATAGCTAATTGATTGCGGATGGTTGAGAAAGTAACTTCTCCAAGATAGGTTTTTATTTATTTATTATATAAATGCATGTGCACTTACAATATAGAGAATATATATGTATAAACAGTTAATGACTTTCAGGGGATTTACTTCCTATGTTAACAGTTGTTGAGGTCCATAGTTTATAGTCCTTTCTCTCTCTCCCTCACTCTGTGTGTATATAAATATACCTGCCAGCTGAGGATAATAATACTTCATGCATCTCTGGTTCATGGAAGCACATGCCATAATAAATCTGTTAGTCGTTAAGCGTGGCTGAAAATCCCAGGGCTCCTGCCCCTCACTCTGCTCCTTTGTTTGTGTTCCCTATCAGTTCTGCACCCACTTCTCAGAACCTGAGGATATCTTATGAGTGTAACAGCTTCTCTCAATCAGATAACAGAGACAAATAATGCATTGTTTCAAACATCATATTACACTTGGAAGGGAATGCGTAGATTGTCAGCAACCATGGTTTCAGCACTGAATACCCTTCTGCACAGAACAGCTCCAGTGAAAATTCAATTACAAATCTGCATTTGAAATCTGAGATGAATGAGTTTAATCGGCAAATCATAGCTGAGCTGGATCCCTCAGAGCCTATGGTCTGATATTAAGTTGTATGCCCTAAAACTGATGGGATAAGTAGCATGTGTTTCATTGGCTATGAAATTAGAATGAGACTTCTTTATTAGCAAGTATTGAAATGGTGCCCTTTTTTGAGAACACTCTGCTATTCTTCTGCTGTAGGGTTTCCTATTGCCACTACCTCTCCCACGGCTTCCTCCTCCTCCCTGAATATTTCCATCTTCTCATGACTTCTCCTACACAGACCAGCATGATCTAATCAGTTCCTTCTTTGGGCTTTTGTCTCCATCTTGCTGCAATCTGTTTGAGTCATATATTTTAGTGGAATTTGAAGTTCTGCAGAATTACCAAGGTGTACCATAGGGGAAGACATGACATAGGATTCATCCTCAGCCAAAATGAGTTGAGATCCGGAGATGGAATGATGGGAGCTGTAGTCCAGTACACGTGGAAGATGTCAGGTTGAGGAGGGCTGATCCAGTCTATGTGGTATACAAAGGGATCTTGTAATAATAATAATATAATAATAATAAATAATAAAATTTATTTCTATCCCGCCCTTTGGGAAAACCCAATCAGGGCGGCTTACAACAGTAAAACAGTATACAATACATAAAATCCAAAAATTATTCCCTCCCCTTTGAGACTAACTGAGAAGTTTGTATTGGAAGCTTTCATAAGTCTACTTTATCAGAGGCATCTTGTATATTGATGTAGATTAACACAGCTATGCCTTTCAATATGATTAATCTACATTGGATAGCAGAAACAGCCAGTGCTTTGAGCAAGGGGTGCACACTTTAGCCTAGGATGAAATCCTCCCATGAGTGGCAGGTGTTGGACAGGTTGGAAGTAGCTTGCAATCTCAATCTTTTTTTCCTTTGTTATTCCATATCTATGAATTATTTTCTCCCCTCTCTCATTCTCTTTTGCTTTTAAAATCCCTGTTAATTCCTTTGGCACAACCCAGTTGACCCTCCCTCATGTCCACTTGCACGTAAGTGTTGTTGTTGTTGTTGTTGTTAACTGCCCTCGAGTCAACCTTGACTCATGGCAACCCTGTGGAAGAGACATCTCCAAGACCCTCTGTCTTCAACTATTCTGTTCAGATCCTTCAGGCTCAGGCCTGTGGCTTCCCAGATTGAGTCTATCCATCTGGTATATGTTCTTCCTCTCTTTCTACTGCCTTCTACTTTTCCTAGTATCATTGTCTTTTCTAATGATTCATGTCTTCTCACGATGTGGGCAAAGTACAGCAGTCCTGGCTTCCAGGGAGAGTTCAGGCCTGATCTGTTCTAGAACCCATTTGTTTGTCTTCTTGGCCATCCATGGTATCCTCAACATTCTTCTCCAGCACCACATCTCAATGCATATAATTGTAATAACACATATTCTTCCCATTCATCCCTACCTCCAGTTCCCTCTTCTTTCACTGTTGGTCTTCTATGGCAGATGATAGATTCTAATGTTTCTAGGTAGGGAATTGCAGAGTGCTATGCACATGGATGATTGTTAAACTGGAAAACAATCAAACAAAAATAAGCCCTGCAACAAAATGTTGCAGTGTTTCTTTGCACTGTCACAACCATACTCCTGTTCAGTGTTTCTGTCAGTCTGCCATGTTTTCCTCCATGATGCAAGAAGAAGAATTACAGATTCAGTTCATGGTTGAAAGTTGTTTTTTTTTTTTTTAAAACACACACCATGACTTAGCAGAAGTGGGTTTGTACATAAAAAGCCGCATTTCAACAAAACATACCATGGCATAACACAGCAGTGGGCAGCTGCCGAGGGGGGGGGCAATGACCAATCTCCCCCCAGATCCCCTGCAGACTATCCCCCTGCAACGGCAACCCAAATACTTTCCTTTGCAGTCCTCTCAAGATAGCAAAAGGAAGTGACTTCCATCATTTCTTGTCACCATTTTGGGAGGGCTACAGAAGAAAATGGAGGTATTTGGCAGTAGTATAAGATTCTAGGGTGCTTGTAGGGGTGGAGTGTTATTATTTTTGTGTATTTTCATGCATTTGAAGGGCAGGGGCTTTTGCCTGAAAATCTTGCCAAATTTTCTACAGGTAGACCTCAGAGAGTATGGTCTGGTCTGGTCTGGGGATGACCTCATGGACCATAAAAGTGGAATTCAAGGGCTGCATGTGGCCTGCAGGCTGTACTTTGTGTATCCCTGGCATAAGCAAATGGTAAATGGTAGTTTGTTGTGGCACCAGAACTACCATTTCCAGAATTCTATAGCATAGAGTCATGACAGTTAAAGTGATGTCAAACTGGATTATTTCTGCAATGTGGATGCAGGCAGTGTTGTCATTGTGTAGTTTCAGAGGTACACTCTCTTGCTTCTACACCCATGTCCACAAAAATAGTCTGTTCTTTCACAGTGTACCTGTGCAGGCTTTTGAGTCTTCCAACTTTGAGAATCCTTCCCTTCTAGCCGTCATATTTTTCCAACTAACCCAACAATATGTCCTCTTACATTGCTGACTTCTTTCATGTCTGAAAAGTATCTCTTGAGTTACTCTGGTTTGGTTATTTGTATGCACTGTTTTTAGTTCAGCATTTGTCAAACCCCTGACCAAAATCATAATGATTTTAATTATAAAAAGAGGAAAAATAAATTGAAGTGCTGGCTGACTGGAAGTACAACTCCCTCAATCACACACACACAGCTTTACTGTGCCAGCATAAGTTATTATGGCAGGATCTTAGAAGAAGAAGAAAATTAAGGGCACTGTCCTTTTAAATCTGATCTCTCAAACTTTACTGGATATTTTACAGAGCCTGGTTTCATTTATAGTGGAGCCAGACTTGCTGTGTGAGTCGTTCACATGCTGGAATTAGTCTTAAGCTCGCTTCTGTGGCGTTGCCAAATTCCATGTTTGTGTTTTATTTAGAATTCTTTTCACGGCCAGTCGAATCTGTTCAGGCATACACAGGCGCTGTTGCACCCCACAGAGAAAATAAGCAAGCTTGCGTTTTCTTTGGCATGGGCTGTGGCCACAAAAGACTGCGGTCTAAAAAAACATATTTTTTTTTTTAAAAAAAAGCTATTTTAACCCATAACAGATGTATAAAGTAGGCACATGCATGCCAGTTTCTTTAGTTTTAATTAAAAAATAATTGCAGCTTTAATGGGATGCTGGTGACAAATTTGGATGAATGGTGGGTGACAGTATCTCCAGGCTCCCTTCAAGTTATAAATTAGTATATTTCTCTTGGCTGATGGAACAGATGAAATTAAGAAAAGGGAGCAGAGTCATTTTTTTCACAAGCTGTGTTTATTAAATATAAAATAAAATATAGTGAAATAATAGAAGGCTGGGGAGCTTTCATCTTTGGGTGAAGAATAATTGAGTTGGAGCTAGAGTTTTGCCGTGTAAGACACCTGCAAAGGCATCTTTCACTGTTTTACTCTACACGGTTAAGTCTTTGTGGTTTACACAAAGTTGATGCCATTAACTAGATAATTTTATTAATAGCTACATGTAACCAGCGAGGGCAAGCTTCTCACTAAGCAATTTTTCAAAAGGAAATCCTACTGGCATTATTAAAGCTCAAAGCCATTGTTATCACTTATTCTGCTTTGATGATTTTACAGATGATTTCTACTTCTATATGTATTGTATAGGGTTCCCCTTCATCATAGCCAGCATGTCCTTCACAGCATGTATGCCAAGAAAAAAAATACATCATGCTGAATCAGTGCCTCGGCCTCCTAGCATCTTCTAGCCCTTTCTGTACTGATATAATGGGTGGACATCAAATCCAGCACCACATTATGAACACAGTGACCAAAGTTAGAATTTGAGGTGGTGGTGCTTACTCTGATGAAGGTTTGGGATCCAGGTACTTGAAGGAATACCTACTCCCTGATCAACATGACTATGTATGAAGCTAACGTGTTGATGCTTCTGTCCAAGTGTTCCTGCTGTCTTAGATGAACCTGTAGACATGTAGAGAGGAGACATATTTAATTGTGGTATCCTATTTGTGGAATTCTTTCTTCAGGGAGGATTCCCTGGAGTTTGCATTGTTATCTTTTGAGTGTAAGGTGAAATGGTCCATTAAAAATTATCTCAAATTGTTTTATATTACTTCAGATTGCTTAGGATTCTATTTTGTCTTTTGACATTATATTTTATGACTTATTTGTAATTTGGTACATTGCTCTAGAATCCTTTGCTGGAGATCAGTATTAAAAATCTATTTAATGTAATTTTTTAAAAAAATCAGCACCTAATTACACATGTTGTTAATGGCAGTAACTGTAGCATCATGTGAGGTATTGTTGTCTTAATTGTGATAGTAAGCTCAGGAGAACTGATTCATTTTGATCTGGGATGACATCAGGAATGGAAGAAACTGCAGTCAGGGCATTTTAAAACTCAGGGTTAAACAGCTGCAGAGTCTGCAAGCCAAGATGGACTTGTCATAAGGACACAATTAGACCATATTTTAATATTCCAACACTGAAACTCATGTGCCTGAGTTTTGCAGCAGCAATGAAGGAAGGAATCATTTCTAATATGTACATTGTGTGTACTTTTGGGGAGTCACTACTCTAGAGCAGAGATGGACAACCTCTGTGGTCTTCCAGCTGTTGTTGGACTGCAACTCCCATCAGCTAGCATAGTCAGTGGCAAAAGATCACTACAGTTGCTGTCCAAAAAATCTGGAAGAACATGCCCAAGAATTTTGCACAACTTTGTAGAAAAAAGTGGTGAGAAATCTTTTTGCTGAGTTTGAGAAACACTGTGCTAGAGCATCTTTGTTAGAAATATGCTAAAATGCAAAACCTAGCTGCCTGTTGAGAAGAGGTCAGTCCTTGGCATTAGTAAGCTTCTTGTATAGAATATCAGAGAAGTGGTTTGACTGATGTCAATGTGATGTTCTCAAATTTGGATAGAATATGCCAAACATCTGGATTTTCCTGCTGGGAACTTTCTAAGCAGGATAGATGGGTATTCGAAACATGCCCTTGTGGGTGGAATGGAGAAAGCTTTTCTGCTTTGCATTATGTGTGAGTCACGCTATCTTCAGTGCTACTGCTCGCATTAATAAGACCCACAGGTTTTGGCCTCTGTTGTCTAGGTTCTTCTTGCCCAGCTATTACACTCATATAATTATTTGAATATTGATTTAGTTAGATAGCAGCAATCGTCCTATGACACAAGCAAGCTTATTAAGGCTCACAGAGTTCAGATCATGTCATCTGAAAACAGTTGTTAATATTAGAAGAGGTGAGTATTTATGTGCATGTTTCTCTTATAATGTTTTCCCTTACAGATTTTTTTTTGTCTTCCAAGGCATCTTCAGTCTTTGAATTTGCTCTTGATGGAAATGACTCTGTGCCTGGCATTCAAATGACTTCAGCTCAATTCTGCTTTCACCGAAATCAATCAAAATTAGGCCTCTGGTTTCAAAGAGCATTAGAATTGCAGTCTTCCTGTAGTCTGTTTCCATTGCTGCCATGTAACTTGCTGACAGTAGGCAGCCTTGTCAAGGCTAGGAAAAAAAACACCCTTAGAATTGACTGAAATATACTTTTAATGTAAGAGTTCATTAGAATGTAATTTCTCAATTGATTCCTTCCTTTTCTGCACAAAACAGTACTCCTTTCCACTTGCCAGCATTCTATATTCACTGCCTGAAATCGAGCCAATCCAAATTCCTCTTAAATTCTGGCTCTGCACTTTTAGCCACACGCAGCAAGAGAGAGCAGAAATTTTGTTTTGTTTGTGAATGGGACAGTTCAGAAAGCATGGCCACATCCCTCCAAAGTGAAAACCGTGTTTCAGCTTTAAAGCCATGAGTCATGCAAGCACAGAATGCATTCCTGAATACATATTTTTTTTTGAAGAGAAACATTACATTGGTGTTAATCCATTCAATTATCGCGTGTTACTAAATATCAGTCCAGTATGCATTCTGCAGAGAGCCCCTTGTCCAACTGATTAGAAATGATTAGCCCTTGAAAACATAAGTTAAGTGTTTGCATGCTGTTAAAGTTTAGTAAACCTTCTTTTAGAGAGAAAAAATTACATTCACAAAAGCTTGTTGCCCCTGTTCTTTACTCCTTGTTTTTCTCTTTGTTTTTTTTTTAAAGATAGAGGCTAATTTGATTTGTTCTGATATGTCTCACATATCTAATTGCTGCTGTTGAGAATGATTAATGTCCAGCTGAAGAGTTTCCACATCTATAAATGAAAATTGAAAACAGATGTTACTTTGATGAAAGTGTCTTCCAGCCCTCATCACCAGTGGCTGACAGCGCAGGCTGCTGAGATATAGCTATCTGTCAATAGGTAGATATTTCGTGCCAGGTACAGTTCATACACACACTGACAGAGAGCCAAGACAACAATTAATGATAATTTTATCCAGTGTTTTTTTCTTTTATTTTAAAAAATAAACCAACAGTACTATTTCTGTTTGTAGAAAATATGTGAACAAGTATTGGCTCAGCATTTTTTTTTAAAAAAAAAGATATAAAGAGCTTAAAAACAACTCTGGATGCATTGCCAATATTCATCAGCAAGGACGGTGTTTGCTGCTTGTTACCTGTTGTTGGTTATACAGAAAGCTGGAATGTCATTTCAAATCAAGAAACAATCCAACTGGAGCTACTGATAGTTGGTTGACGGTTGTAATGATGGGGAAGAAGAAAGAGCTACCAACCACCAAACCCTTCCCCACAACATTATTATTGCAATTACTTGTAATTAATTAAATAATCAAAATAATTCTATTCCACCCTATATCATAAGATCCCAGGGCAACATATAAGTAAAATCAATATAGACAGGTTAAAAGAATTTAAAACAAAACAATTTAAACAGATTAAAATATATTAAACATGTTCACAATTTAAAGTAGGTTAAAAAGTTTAAAGCAGTTTAGAACCATGCTCATATGTATTGTGAAGTAAACCCATTATGTTCTAAGGCTTTCACCATGTTTTTACTTAGTGTGTAAAAACAGTTGATGCCACTTGGGCCCCCAATTCTACAATTGAGGTGCTGCACCTGAGTAGGCCCTCTTCCACAGCTTCCCATAGTATATTGAGCTCACTGGTGGGACAAAGGGGATCATAGCAGCTGGGATATCTTTTGCCAATGTACAGTGGGCCCTTGGTATCTGCTGGAACTTGGTTCCAGGACCTCCCCCCATAGATACCAAAATCCACGGATGCTCAACTCCCATTATATACAATGGCATAGTAAAATGGTGTCCCTTATATAAAATGACAAAATCAAGCTTTGCTTTTTAACTATTATTATTATTATTATTATTATTATTCTGAATATTCAAGCCATGCATGGTTGAATCTGTGCTGCAGAATCCGTGGATACAGAGGGCCAACTGTAGTGCAGTTCTGGTCTTGTGAAACAACTTACGTGATAGTAAACTGTCTATTTTGAAGTTTCCTGTGTTCCCTTGTTTTTGGAGTTGTAATTACCATCTCTCCATTCTTTTAGGCCTGTGTTGTTACAGTAAAGAAACTTGGCCATTTGCCATAGAAAGAATGAATGACAAAAGTGGAGACATTTGTCCCATTGATTTTAGAGGAGTCAAGCACATTCTCCTAGGAAAATGGAGGACAATTAGAACTTTTAACAGGATTGTGCCCACTATCTGGCTGTTCTGCCAGTGCTCCTTAGCAATACTTACTTGAGATTATGGGAAATTACCACACTATTTGTATCGGTGTAACTTTTGACAAAGGAAGTTGGAAGAAGTAATCTGGGACAGGGTGATTTTATTCCCTTAAAATAAAAGTAGAGCCATTTCATTTCATTTATAAATTTTTCATTTATAAATACATACTACAGGTGAGCCTCCCTTATCCAAAATGCTTGGGACCTGAAGTATTTTGGATTTTGGATTTTTTGGGATTTTGGAATATCTGTATTTGCATATAGATACATAATGCGATATCCTGAAGATGGAACCCAAATCTAAACACAAAATTAATTTATGTTTCATATACACTTTATACATATAGCCTGAAGGTAATTTTATACAATATTTTTAATAATTTTGTGCATGAAACAAAGTTTGTTTACACTGAACTGTCAGAAAGCAAAGTTGTCAGTATCTCAGCAGTCCATGAAAAAAGGTTTGGTTTTTGGAGTATTTTGGATTTCATACTCAACTTGTATATCCTTTCTGCTGTTTTTTAACACAGGTCAGGGCATACAGCTGTCTTGCTTGTGGCGATTTTGTTACACAAAACATTATTTTATGGTGAACATAACTGGTGTGTTAATCAGAAGCTGCCATTTTACATACCACCACAAACCACCTCAGTGTGAGTAAACACTGAGCCAGAAACATACACATCTGCCTCTTTGTTATATGTACCTTATTACATCTTATGGGTCCCGGCATGTATCAGTTTTCCTTCTGTTCGGCATCACTCATGGCCAGCTGTGTGAGCAGAGAAACTCAGCCCAAACCTTTCTGAAATAATGACATTAAATGGACTGAATGTCATGGTTCTTCTTTTTATGTGATCTTGAAAATGCCAGGAACAGGGTTAAGTCAAAAGGTTCCTTGTACATTGGTAGACAGTTACTATCATGATAAACACAGTGTTATGATTTTTAAGGTTTGTTTCCAAACCCATTGTTGGATAATAAACTCTCTCTCACATTCATAAGCTTCTCGCACGGCACTTACAAGAATGGGAATGGAAAGGAATAGAACGGAACAGGACAAAATGCATTTTACTGGACAGGAGAACACCACCGATGCCGCTAGGAGTCCCCAAGGTGTTTCCCAGCTGTTCCTGGCAGCTGATTTTTGAAGGATGGTTCAAAATTGTCCTTCAAAAATTGGCTGCCAGGAACTGCTGGGGAACGCCTTGGGAACTCCCGGTGGCATCGGTGGTGTTCTTTTCCAGTAAAATGCATTTTTGCCCAGTTCCGTTCCTTTCTATTCCTGTTCCTTAAGTGCTGTGCGATAAGCTTATCAGAGCTTGGCAAAGGTATTTTTCTGGACTACAACTCCCAGAATTCCTCAGCTAGCATAGCCACTGGCTACTGGATTTTGAGAGATGTAATTCAAAAAGTAACTGTCTAATTTCTGTTTATCTGTTAGGGTCTTTTTTTAAAAAAAGTTAAGCCAAGAGAAATGGGACAATAAAAACTCCATTTTCAGAAGTCTAAAATGTCATCTTTATTTACAATCCACAAATAACAGTTTCTCTTCTAAGCATATATTGATCCTTGTTTGCAACCTTGATTATGGTTTGCTGTTGGGGGCAGGAGGATTTTTCATAGGTCTGTGAGAAGGCAAAGAATGAAGAAACACTCTATATCATTTATAGACAGACAAGATCAGACAAGTGTCCTTTCTCTTGAGTGCCAAGACAGAAGAAAATCCTCTGTTTTATCATGATGTCATTACATCTAGTGGGTGGGAGCTGTTGATACCTGCCTTGAAATCTTTCTAGGGTGGATCTCATCATATTGCTTGGGGGGACACTGAAGAATGCTAAGCGAGCAATGTTGAAATGCAGACTTATGAGTATTTAACATAGTGGGCGGAAAAATCAGCTTTATTTCTGACTGGGCAGCTTGTTGGAGTCAGGCTTTAGATCCATATTCTGACACAGCTCACCCTGGTTTCCAGTTGCATATGGTCACCATTTATTGTTAACAACGGTAGGGTAGCGATGGATAATGACTGTTCCTCAGGACTATCTACATCTCTGGCTTGGGTCCATTAACCTTACTCACTGAGCAACTCTTGTGAGGAACAATTAATAATGTTTCTGTGTATCAGATATATATGCCAAAGGTGCAGATTCCTTTGTTTTAAATAATCAACTTTTTCTTTGAAAACACTTTCTTCTGTGCTAATAACATTGCAGTAGTTTTTATGGGGTATATAAAAAGGAAGAAATAACAAGCAAATGCTTTTAAAATATACCATTAATTTGCATTTAATGACCTGAGATTTATTTGGTAGTCCCAACTTGATGTTGTTGTGTGCCTTCAAGTCAACTCTGATGTATGGTGACTCGGTCATACTGTTTTCATGGCAAGATTTATAATAATAATAAATAAATAAAATTTATTTATATCCCGCTTATTGACAAAGACAATCCAAGCGGCTTATATAAAAACTCATACAATATAACCCCTGAGACCAATCCACCCCCCCTTAAAACAGTATTAAATATCTCATAATTAAAATAATCAAACAATAATAAAATCATAATAAACCAACAGAATAAAACAGACAAACAAAACAAACAAACAAACCAGCAAAACAAACCCGGCCAACCTCTAAAACGTTCCTCATCCATCAGAGGAGATTTGCCACTGCCTTCCACTTAGGTTGAGAGACTGTGACTTGCTCAAGGTCATCCAGTGAGTTTCCATGGGTTATTGGGTATTTGAATCCAGAACCTTAATGCAGGACTGAAATCGCTATACAACACTGGCTCTCCTAGCTAGGGTAAATGGTTTGCTGTCCCAAATGAAAAAATAAAGTGATTTTCCATAAATTTATGTGGTAACCAGGCTATTAGTAGACCATATTTCTCTGTATGAGCTCTGAGATCAACAGGAGAGGGCCTTCTCTCACTCCCACCACCATTGCAAGCATGGTTGGTGAGGACACGAGAGAGGACTTTCTCAGTGCTTTCCCCTAAACTGTGGAACAGGCTTTTTTTTTTTTAAGTTTTTTTAAAAAAAAATGGACTAGGGGATGCTGTATGGTTTTAACTGAACTGTTTTAAACAGATTTTATCTTTTTAAATTGTATTTTATTCTATTATTGTCTGTTTTGTTTTAATACTATGATAGTTTAATTCTATTTTAATGCTCACTTTTTCTGAGTTTCTAATTGTATCATTCTTTTAAATTGTGAACTGCTTTGTGTCTTACGTTTGGACACAAAATTTGGAAATTGGTAATTATTATTGTTATTATTATTATTATTATTATTCACCATTCAAATTTGGTTCAAATGATTTACTGTTGTTGGTACTAGTCAGTAGGAGTCAGGCCAGTATGCCCAAGAGCAAGGGTGCATCTACATTATGGAAATAAAGCAGTTTGACACCACTTTAATTGCCATGATTCTATCCTACAGAATCCTGGGATTTGTAGTTTGCTGAGGCACCAGCAGTCTGGCAGAGCTGGCTAAAGACCTTGTAAAACTACAGATCCCAGGATTCCATAGGATGGAGTTACAGCACTTAAAGTGGCATTACCCAAGTTGTAGGACCTTGCTGAACCTTGTCCCTTCCTCCTTACATGAAATGGTGTATTAGAAGAAAATTATACTTTCCACATTGTTTTTAAAAGTTGTTTTCTTTCTTTTTGCAGTTGGAAATGATGGCGCTGGCTTTATGGTACAAATGGTGCAAATCTTTGCAAATAAGTTCCCTATAAATCATTGGGTACCATGATAATTCCTATCTAATTCTTATTCCTATGCCTGAGAAATGACTTTTTTTGTTGCTGTACTGCTTTCTTTCCTCAGTACAGTTGCTACGCTGATGAAAGGAAGATGTAAACAGCAGAGGCTGTCAGTGGCTAGTGACAAGTTTAGGCTAATAAACTGCAAGTAAATAACTGAGTGATTATTTGGAATTGGCAAGCCACTTAAGCACAGCTCTGACTAGGTAGATGGGTTTCCTTTCCACACTTCAGTGCTACATAGCATCGTGGAGAAACAGCTTGAAAACACACAGAGATTTTCCTGGCATCAGTCACTCAGAACTTGTTCCGCAACTACTGTGATACTTCTATTTGTTGTGAATAATGGTGAGAGGTAGTAATAAAAATAAGGATTTATTTTCTACCTTTCCCTTCAATGAAGTAGAAGCTTGTTATTTCTATAAACCATAAACTTGGACGAGTGTTTGACGGTGCTGGTTCATATTCAAAAATCACAGCGGGTCTGTGTTCTCTGTTCCTGCTGTGTAGTTGGAGGTTTGTGCTAAGGGCATATCCGATGGAAGATGTTCAGCCGGTGACAGCAAGGTCAGCAATTTGCAGATAGGACTGTGCAACACAGGACGAACACCCCGGAAAGCACTTATGTGTAACCTGACATTGGTAGAAATGTACCACTCTTACATGAAAGTAGTTGTGAATTGCAAAGCAATAAATTACAACATAGAGAAATGTAAGATGCTGTTTTACGGAAGTCCTGGCAGTTGGTCCATTTAGACCATAGCAGCAGCTCACCATGATCTCAGGCAGAAAGGAATCTTTCCTATTATTTGCAACCTCTTCTTTTTAATTGCAGATGTGAGGGATTGGGACCTACTGCTTGCAAAGTTGGTGTTCTGCCACTGAGATAAAATGATCCAGTTAAAAATGGCATCATATGTGATGCCTGTGTATAGGTATAAATAAAACACTTCAAATAATTCCACTTCTAACAGGGTGGAGAGGGTAAATGGTTACTTAAAGCTATAGAAGCAATAAAATATGCTTTCAATTGCAAGTATGGGAGCGTAATAGGCACTTACCCAGTGCACTGTAATGGTTAGAATGTTGGATTAGCATTGGGGAGATCTGAGTTCAGATTCTTCCTTAATATTGAAGCTTGGTATCTATGGTCTAAGACCAAGGGGCCACAAAAATAGCCCTTAGAGGGCTGTGTGAAGCCTGGGAGCTGCACTTTGCTGACCCCAGTCATTATCTGACAACCTAAATTACCTCATGTTGTTTTAATGATAAAAAAGGAGGAGGGCCATACACACTTCCTGGAGTTCTTTGATGGAAAGGTGTGATATAAATATAACAAACACATGAATAAATAATTGTGCTTATTTATGTGATGTGGAGTGTTGTTGATAGATGGCCCATGATACATGTGTGGAGGTGGGAAAAGAGAAAGAAAAAGTAAAACTAACATAAACACAGACATTATTTGGTCTCTGTGTTTTTATTTCTTGAAATAGATTTAAGATATCCAAGTAAGTGTCTGTAAAATTCATCAAGGGCTTGTTCGGGTCTTCTCTTCCATTCTATTAAACTAATTCTCAATTTTCATTCAAGTTGAACTAAAGTTAGTGGTGATTATACCAGTAGCTTGGAAGTAAGGCTATAAGTTTGGGTGTGTAGAGGAGAAAGAAGGGTATTTAGAAACCAGTGCCTGAAGGGCATTGATTAGTCTAGTTTGCTTATTTGGTCTTTTCAAAATTATCTTTGGCCTCCGGCTCTCCTTTTTCCAGACCCCAGGGAAGGATTGGGCCTACACTTGACTTTCTCACACATCAAAGTCAGCTGTCCCCAGGCAAATCAAACAGCTACTTCACCCTGATGTTCTTTGATTTCTGAATGCATTTGCCTTTTCATAAACATGGAGGGAGTTACTCAGTTGTCCCTGGGCATTCACTTTTGAAAACATGGAGTGGCTGTCCACTGCCCAGGGCATTAGAATCAAATTCTTGCTGTGTGTTTATCAAGAGCAGTAGCTTTCATCCCTCACAAAACCAATTCAGAACACCTCTGGTGTTTTGCGAAAGGATGGGCAACTAGGATTAAATATTGAATGTGTGAATCTGATTTGAAAAGAGAAGGCCTGTAAGCTCAGTGGGAGCATAACTGGCATCAGATCAAAGCTCTCATTTGCTAGCCACTTAGCATCTCTTGCCAAAATGACACTTAGCTGCTTTTTGTGGCAGCACAGTATTTGCCTCACTTCTCTAACCACTGCTTTAATCTCTCATGTATCTTGGCCCCTAGTGATAGTTGTCCGGAGCTGTAAGACTATGAGTTGCTGCTGTTGTTAGCTGTCTTCAAGTTGACTTGGACTTGAATGAGAGTCCTCCAATTCCCTATATGCTCAGGTCTTGCAGGCTTAGGGTTGTGGCTTCCCTGATTGAATCTGTCCATCTGGAAGGTGTCAGGTGTTTAAATATTTTAAAGTTTTCTCCATTTCTGAAAGATTGGCTTCGTACATTCAAATACCAGACCTCATGAATATTGTGAAGTTTCTGAGTCAGACCATTGGTCCATCCAACTGAAACAACACCACCACCTGTTTTAGCTGGCAATGGCTCTCTAGTTAGAGACCTTTACCCACCCTGTTGTCCGAGATCCTTTGGATTAGATTTTTCTAGTATTGACTCTAGGACAGCCTTCTCCAACTTGGTGCTCTCTGTTCACGTTTGACTATGTTGTCCATCCTCCCCAGCCAGCTAGCCAGGCCTGCTTGTTGAGGATTATAGTGGTTGTATGGTAGTACATTTGGAAGGCTAACCTAGGACCTTCTGCATGTATATCATGTGCTCTGCCACCAAAGTGTGCCCTCTCCCCAACTAAATATGAACAAAATAGATTTAATTACAGAACACCAATTTAAGAGTTGATGGTTAATGAAGATCTGCTTAGGAAAACAGTAAAGTTTGCAATTTTGATCAGGGAAAAAAAAGAAACCTGGGTTGGTTTTTTTTAGTAGTGAGGTTAGGTCTTTGTGTGTAACACAATCTATCAAAAATTTTTTTTAGGAAAAACAAAATAAACACACACACAAGGTTGCCTGATGAAGAAGTCCTGAAGCTGTTGTTAATTTGGCAGAACAAAGCAATATACTACAGTTGCTTGCCTTTGTATCTTCCATATTCTACCCAGATTTGAAATAGACTGTGAAAGTCCAGAGTCCAATGTGGAAAAGAAAGGAGTTACTGAGCTGCAAAGGATGTCCTTATAAACCTGGGAATATAGCAAAGGAACCTACCTTGGATATTGAGTGACACTTGACTGTTGCTGAGATGTAACTTACTTTGTCAGTCTTCACTGAACACAGTCTCATTTTCTCTCCGTGGCTGCACTTTTGGCCAGAGCTGTTCAAACCCTGCAGGGTTCAGTTCACGATGGTGTATTTGAAAGTGAAGTCCGCTGTTAGGTTTGTGAGAGTTTGACGGTCAACTAAAGCCTGTCAGGTTTGCTTGGAGGTTGAGCCAGACAAATTTAAATCATATCAGGCACTCCCGCAGCCCCCATCCACTGTTTCCCAGGAGAAAAGGTCCTCTCCTGTCCTGTTCCATCTTATGATTTTGGGGATTAGTAGAGAGAGTTGTCATTAGTTGCTCTCTTTGTTGTCTGTCTGTGCTACGTTTGGAACTGCAAACAGAACAGTTTGAGATGAACAGTGGAATGATAGCATTTGCAAAGTACTTTGCCACTAACTTTTGGGCTTATTTACATCTCTATGCTCAAATATCATTTTCTTTCCTCTTGAGCTTGGAAAAGTTAGGGTTTATTGAGCTACAACTCCCAGACTCTCCCAACTAGCATGGCTAGAGAACTAAATGCTGACTTCAGAAATCAGGGAATTGTAAGTTCAAATAAATAAATAAATACTTTTTTCTAAGTGTTGACTATTTTTAGCCACATCACTAAACCATTTGTTAACATAGTTGCAGGCCTCTTTAAATATGTAGATGTTCTCTGTCAAACAACAGGACCACTGGGGAGTCTTATGGTGTGTCTACATCTGCCATGACTCAATGCTATGGAATTATGGGTTCTGTAATTTTGTGAGATATTTAGCCTACAAATTCCAGAATTCCATAGCATTAAGCCATGGATGTTAAAGTGGTGTCAAACTGCTTTATTGCTGCAGTGTGGCTGTAGCCAAGTGACCAGTGCAGCAAAAAGGAAAGAGATGCAGAAGAAGCAATTTTGTTCTGGAAGGTGTAATGATGTTTCATTGCTGTTTGCAGTGAATCCCCCCCCCCCCAAGGCAGTCATTATGCTAGGATCCAGAAAACTGGAAATTACTAAAAACATCCTTTAGGACTGGCAAATAGCAATAGCAATAGCACTTACATTTCTAAACAGCAATGAAACAGGTTGACTCAGCATTCCATCCTTTTGTATTTTGGTAAAATGAGTATCCAGCTTGTTGGAGTCAATTGCCTAACACATTGTCAACTGCTTAGGATGCTCAGCACTATAAAGCGATATAGAAATGTAAGTGCTATTGTTATTACTATTTGCCAGTCCTAAGGGATGTTTTTAGTACCAATTTCCAGTTTTTTGGATCCTAGCATAGTGACTGCTTTTTGGGGAGGAGGAGTCACTGGGGGAGAAGGAGAACCTCTATTTTTGCAGATCAGTAATAGAATAGCCTTGATTGGCAAGAAGGCCAGTTTCATTGTTTTTGTCAGGAAATATTATTTGCTTGCCTGAGGACACCAGTACTTAGTTCTATGACAGCTGGAGGAAATTGGCTAAGGCTGTCATGAAACCTTTCCAGGCAGAGAAGAACATGTTGGTGGCTGCTTCTTTCTGAAAGAATACAAAGATCCAAATTTAAATGTTGTGATAAATAGAGAACTACTGGAAAGAACAGCAGCTGCATGGTGTGGTTCCAATTTCTCCTAGGTGTGTTCTGGTATTGTGGCATTTTGTGTTTCTCTGCTCCTGCTATATATAATTGACTCCCATTGATGTGCATATATTTGCATTTGTGTACACACAGATGTACACTGGAAAACACAGAAAGCTGGAGAATCAAGCTATGGGGTTAAGTTGCAGTTAAGTCTACTTCAATCTACCCATACTCTGTGTGGACATTGTGGAAGATGAGGATCGAACTAGAGATGATGCAATTATTGGAGGCTCTGGATCGAGATCACTGCAGGGATGGATAACTGTGTACCTCTAGATGCTTTTGGCTTACATTTTCCCCCATCCAATGTAGCAATGGTGAAAGATTATGTGAGTTGCAATCCAAAAACATGTGGATGACCACAGTTGTCCAGCCCTGGTTTCTTGCATGGTGAAGGATTCAAGAGAGGGTAAATTTAAGTGTCCGTTTTCTAAATGGTAAAATGCTAAGGGAAAGTTGTTCCTGCATGAGTGAGCTGCCTCTTGATCCACTCATCTCACTGTGTAGGTTCAAAATCAATATGAATTACGTCAGACAATGGTTGGGCCTACCTTTCTCCCTGAATCCCCCACTGTAACCAAAGGTGAGTGTGACTCACTCCAAATGTTGGATGACAGTATGGAGAGCTGATGGAGCAATTGTATACTTTTTGTTAGACCATTTTTGTATCCTCGGAGCATAAATGTGACCCAGTTTTCTCTCCCTTTTCTTTCTGTTGACCATCCTGGCTTGGGCTGTTACAGCCAACAGGTCTTTGCTGTTGTTGAGTTACAATGGGAAGGCACAAACAATTTAGTTATGGTATTAGAGGTCAAAGGTTGAGTACCTCACCCTTAGATCAAACAGCTTTGCAGAAAAAGAATGGTCTTAAGTCACCTTCTTTCTTGTCTCTCACCTACATATTTATATGCATTGTTCATAAACAGGTGTGCTTTATGACATGGTGGGTTAAAAAAGAATGAATAGGAAGCTAGTTTGGGAGAGTACAAATGGACAAGTCTAGGCCGTGTCTGGCTCAAGGGCAAATTTATTACTGTTTTTCACAACGAGATCTGCATGCACAGGTCTAGGAAGGCCACTTGGCAGCAACTGGTTTATTTTACATAAGATCTCGATGACAGCATCAGACCATCAGATTAGCCACTCTTCATGTTTGAGAGTAAGTAGTTTAGAGATATTGTACAGGAAATAAACACTATAGTACAGTGTCTGAATAGAAAGCTCCATTGGTTCTAATTACTGCCATTCTTGGTTGCTTTAGTTTTGTACATCTTGTTACATATAAATCCTCTATGAAAAGTTTTGAAAAGAAAAAAAAACCCCAGTATGTGGAGGAGGGTGGAGGACAGGGATTTATGCCTGTTGATACTTTTGGCCTATATTCACACTACAGATTTTACCAAAGTTCACAGTGGACTTTTTAAAGCATTTAACTTATTTTATTATTCTGAGGCATACTGCCACGTGTCATGTTTTGTGGCTTGACATATGATTGAATCTTCTTTTTTGGAATGATTCCCAAGATAGAATCCAATGACGTTCCTGGGAGTATGACCCCATTGCACTTGGAGTGTTAGTAAAAAAAAAGGCATTTCTTCAGTATGGCAAAATTCTAATAAAAATCCACCAAACCTAGCTTAGTTCAACTTTTACTGATTGTATAAATTGGTCTCCAACAAATTTATTCATTTTTGAAAAGTAATTTTGCTCAGGAATTTTCTACCATCATGACCTCAGGACAAAAATCTGCACATTCACTGTAATACCAGAGCTTCAGTACACATGTAATCTCAAATTATGGCTTGCTGATATGTAAATTCCTGGATTGCACAGCCATTTAACCTGATTTGCTTCAGCTTTCTCTTTATTTTCAGTATTCCCACAACAATGAAAGTTTTGTGCTTGCACTACAAACTAGAATTTTAGATGACAGGCTGGTTTGCCATTCTGGTTTGGAGGGCATGTGCAAACCATAGTCTGCCAGTTTGGTTGTAACTGCAAACTACAGTTTGACATAAATAAGGAAGTGCAAAGTTTAAAGTGGGCAGTTTAAAATAGACAAAATAAAGGTGCAAGGGAAGAAAAACAAACAAAACAAAACAGATGTGTGAGCCCAAGGCTCATTTATGTAATGCCAAACCTTGAGCTGGTGTTATGTGTGAATCAAGTGACAGAGAAACACTTGCATGACTTAGGGAAAATTCTGCATGTATCCTCACAAGTTTGTGTGTAAGTGTTGGATAACTACAATTCTGAGGTGTTTGTGTATTGACATTGAGATATTAAAACAGTGGGAAAGAATCCCTCTCCATCATCCCACCACACATTTGTTCCATTCTGTCTGTGTTTCTTCTTCAACCCTAGAAATGAAGTAGTCAGGGGGAGCTGTTCCACAACAAATGTGGAAATGTCATAGGATCTTTTGGAAGCAAAACCTTGAAGCAAGGAGGAGGGGAAAGAACCCTTCCTTTCCCTTTATTATTAAGATATTCATCCTTATAAGAGGATGCTAAATAATTAAGTTGGTGGAGGGGGGCAATGTAAATAAATGCTGGAATATATTTAAATAATGAAGAACATCTTTAATTTGCCCATGTAAAATAATTGTGGGCCGATGGCAGGTTAAGCCTTTGAATTTATTAAACAATTCTTTCCCCTGCCTTTTAAAAGTGGAAGGTTGCTTTATTTATTCTGCTATACAGGAAGCTACTTTCAGCTCTTTTCTTCATTGCTGTTGTTGGGGAACAGAACTGATTATGTATTGGTGTTCCCCCCACCCAGCACTCCCCTTGCAGGGCTAGGATATGATGATGAGGATCTTGTAGTAAGTTTATTTTAATGTTTTTCTTTCTTTCTTTCTTTCTTTCTTTCTTTCTTTCTTTCTTTCTTTCTTTCACATACATGCTGCTGCTCTCCATCTGCCATTATTCATTAAAGGAAAGATATGGGGCAGATATGTATGTGCACAGTCTTTTTTGTGCCTGTTCCCTGCTCATCTTGCCCTGTTTCTGAAATGATACCATATTCTGCTTAATTCTTTCATTACATTATTTACATGACAGTTTTCCAATATGTTTCCTAGGCAGCCTGTAGTCCAGTTTACAATCAAAAGCAGTACTGATAATATCAACTTTTAGAGGATGAATAAATGGTATGATCCAGTGGGTTACTATTTCTATTAAGATTTCCTCACATTGGGCCATGATTACTTTTCTTTCCAGGGAAGAGGAAATCGCTGGCCACAGTTCCAAGCTCCATGAAGCTCCCAAAATCATATAGAACACTCTGTTGCACATGCATGCTTCCCTGCCTTAGGAGTAAAGGAGATGTCTGTTAAGGCCTCTTGTGCACATGTGCACTGGATTGGATCAACTATATTCAGAGCTGTAGAAAAATATTAAAAGAAACCCTATATTGAGGGCAAGAACTGCAGGGATGCGTTCTGCAGAATACTTAGCATAATAGTGAATCCAGCCTTGCTATTGTGTTTCACCTGAAAACACTGCCGTCCTTCTTCCTGGATGGAGAAGACAGGCTGGCAATTGTAACCAAATATCTGGCTAGTTAAAATGTGGATTCCAAACGATTCAGTGTACTGACAGCAATCAGAATTCTCGGGCCATTGAAACTTCCCCTCTAATTGAACTGGGAAAGGTAAACCAGCTTCAGCGCTCTGCGCGCTGTAATTGCAATAATTTAATTTAGCTATTTAACCTGTAATTCAGTGGTATTTATTAAAGAGCATAGGAGAAAATGAGGCCATTAGGAGCCAGAGATGAATACATTGAAATGAAAATGAACACTTCTAACTGCTAGTTGACCTTCGTTTTGTAGCAGTTTTTATTAGACTGGTCATGGTAATTACTGGGACGTGAATCATGGAGAAAAGTGAATAATTCTGTAATGAACATTTTTATTCATTATCTCACATTTTCAGGAAGCAGGGAAGTCTCGTGTAAGAGGAGTAGGAGACGCTCTCCCCCTTTTGTTTGTTTTTCTGATAAATAATGGTTTGTGGACAATAGCCTAGTGCAAAACATCATTCCATTGGGTGAATTTGTGTCATGCTAAATTGATGGGCCAGTGGTGTTCAATATGCAGCATGCCGAGTTTCCTAGTGAATTCAAAGAGACGTAGCTGTTTGCAAATTGAACAGGGAAAGTACCAGCAAACAGACAAGCTAGTTGCACAGATTCAAAGGCAGGATCTGAAGTGTTTATTAAAACAGGTTTTTCACATGACATGACTCAGATTTATCAAGAGCATAGTGAGAATGGATCCTGAAAGTCAATCCTATAGAGTAGTTCTTTTACTCTCATTATAGTATTCATCAATTGAGTAATGTGAAATATTTGTGGTAATTGTAGGTAAGTGCCTTCTTTTCCCCTCTCTATGAGGATCTACTTTCTAAAAATGCTTTATATTTTTATTTAGGTGTGCTACCCATGATGCGGAGGCATGACACTTATCTGCAAAATCTTTCTATTTTGAGGATGAATCTTAAAAAGCTGACCACTACTTTTCTTTCTGAGATACTGAGCTCATTCCTGCAGAATAAGGTGAACAGCGATAGAATTATATGAAGGCATAACTGCAGCATTAAAACAATAATCCAAAATCAAGATGGGTTGGTGAAGGGTTCCAATAATTATATTGAAAGTTTTAATAATTTCCATACATTTTTACAATTCCTGAGCCTTTGGGATGAGTCAAACTATTCACTTGAGAACAGTTGTTGAAAGCTATAAATTGCCAAATAAATAAAATACATTTTAATGGATAAAATTAGGGAGAAAAAACATTAGAAATGAGCCACTTTTAACAGCCTCCCTGACAGCATGCAATTGAGATGAGAAATCTGGGCTGCTTGCTATTTTAAAAGTTGATAAGCTTTTTAAAACTCCCTCAGGCATGTCTTCATCACCTGTGGGCATGATAATCCTAACTAATATTAGGAAAGTGCTCCAAGGAACATCCATGTTAATTACATGCAATTATGGTTATTGTATAATATGGGCATACAGGCATGAATTACTAGAGAGGTAATTCAGTACCTAGCCTAAGCGCCTTTTTAGGAACCAGTGTTAAAACACACACACACACACACACACACACACACACACACAAAACCCCTGTTTGGATTGGATTTTGGATTCAAGTATTAAAATAGGAAAGGACATAGCTTTTTATATAAATTTAATTACATTTTGTTCTATTCCACCTGGGGGCAGAGTGTTGTTTGTTTCCTTGTTTGTTTTTTCTTCTGCCTCTTACATTGAATCTTAGGTATTGATTTGAAATAAAGAAATATACTGGATCTAAATTAGAAATATTTCAGGGCTTTAATTATAATGGTTTATATGGCTTGTATTTAGGTGACTTATATATTTGGTGTACGTGTGTGTGCGTGCGTGTGTGCAAGTGCCTTCAGGTCGCCTGTTGACTTATGGGAACTCCGTGGATTTCATAAGGTTTCCTTAGGCAAGGAATATGCAAAGGTAATTTTGCCAGTTCCTACCTCTAAAATATAGCCTATAGCACCTGGTGTTTGTTGGCAGTCTTTTATCCAAGTACTAACCAGGGCTGGCCCTGCTTAACTTCCAGTATCAGATGTGATCTGGTGCCTTTAGGGTACATACTGGGTTCCTTGAATTCCAGAACTCAAAAGGACAAGCTTTTTTTATGAGAGCATGCTGAATGATTTAGCCTCTGACATTCTAGTTTAGAGAGTGAACAGAATGAACTCTTCAGATTATAAATCTCTGTGCTGGAATGCCATGCCTCCTACTTGCCCACCTCCTGTGCATATATTTAAAAATTCTGTAGAAGCAAAATTTAGATTCTTAGGACTTTATCACATGGATTTCCCCGTGAATGGTTTGTTGCTGGAGCATTCCTGGTTCTTCCTGGGATAAGTCTTCTTTAATCGCGACATCACCTGAAAATCTACGCCACGATCTTAGGAAAATGCCAGGAAAATGCTTTTTTAATACCAGCTTAAATCCTGGCATTCTCCCCATGTGATAAAGTCCTCAGTCATAATTCCATCTCTCAAACCATAAACAAAAGCTGATATATATATATATATATATATATAGCTGATGAAACTGGTTTAAAATCTTAATTTCAGTTCCTACACTTGTATAAAAATGTAAAGCAAAATTTAAAAGTATAAAATTTGCCACTTTATTCTGTTGAAAGATTCTAGCTGCCGCAGTAGAAAATATATGTCCCGTAGTTACAGCAGTATCTGGTATCAGCCAAAGAATTGAATACATCTTGCACAGAGCTTGAGAAAAATACTATCACACCCAGAATACCCCAGCCAGCATGGCCTTGGGGACTCTAGGAGTTTTAATCTAAAAAAAAGTAACATCCCTAAACTCCGGTTTTGCAGCTTTTCATTTGCCCTAAATATCTTCAGACATGGGATTAGCTTCATGGTTTCTGGGCTACAAGGCTACCTATCAAGGTCTGTTGGTGATTTTACCTTTGGGGCTCTGCCCTTCAAATATTGTTGGGCTAGACTTCCCATTGTTCCTTGGCATTAATTATGCTGACAGGGGCTGATGGGAACTGAACATCTGCAATTCCACAGGTTCCTTACCATTGCCTTTATGTATACCAGTGGTTTCCAAACTTTGGTCCTCCAGGTGTTTTTGACTTCCATTCCCAGAAGGTCCAACCACCTTGGCCAACAGTCAGGAATTTTGGGAGCTGAAGTCCAAAACATCTGGAAGGCCAGAGTTTGGGAACCACTGATGTATACCAATATGCTCAGGAGATTGTAAATTGGAATGGTTGTGGTGCAGCTCCATGGAGGAGATCAGGACCTAGGGTCAGTGGGAGGGGAATAACTCATTCATCTTTTCTTGCAGATTGTTTATACTTTTTTTTTTACTGTTCCTTGATAGTTTATAACCCTATGAGCACAGAAACTGCTATTGGTGTGAACTGCTAAACACTGGCCTGCATAGATTTCTAGAGGCTCATGTACACTCTTCTAGAGTGCACAATGCAGATCAAATAATTACTCTAGGGGTGGGCAAACTGCAGCCTCTGGATGCCATTCTTGTCATCCTGAAACCCCCTCCCACTAGTCCCACAATGCTTTCCAACCCCCGTCTTTTAAAAAATGCACTTTTTGGACATATTTGCCCCTAAACCCCACAGAAAGCTCCCCAAATGAATGAAAACATGTGAAAATATCACTTCATGCCCATGAGTATCTCAGAACTTTGCACTGGCTCCAAATACCTCCATTTTTTCCCCTCTCAAAATGGCAACAGGAAGTGATGCCACTGCCTAACAGTATTTTTTAAAAAAAATATTTTATCAATTATTTCTAGATAACGTAACATAGTCATACAGCAATACACATTCCACGCTAACAAAAATGAACATGTAAACATACAGTCAAACATTTACATATTCACACTTATACATATGGAAACACATCAACAATAGTTAATAATTAAAAAAAAAACCCCTCCCGATTGCTGAAATAACAGCTATAAAGAGATATTCTGTTTTTTTGTAAACCTTTCTTAAGGAAACATACAAAGAGAAACTATTTTGAAAGAGATTGCAGAGAAAAACGATTGTATGGCTCACATAGGGGTAGAGTAGGTAAATTGGCCCCAGCCTCCCCACAGTTGCCCACCCCTGCTTTACCCTTTCATTTGGCATATTTTCTGCACAAACAACCGGCATGTTCATAGGACTCCTCTACTTGCTTCTTCCTTCACTGCAACCCAGCTGTGATACCCAGATATTTCAGGGTGTACTACTGAAGGAGTCAAAGCCACACACATTTTTGGTCAGTTTCCACTGCTAAGCCTTCTAAAATTGTAAGGTGGGGTGAGGTGGTAGACATCTGGTAGCACTTAAGGTGGAACTGATAAAAATCAAATCAAATAACTGGGCATAAAATATTAAGAAGTGTAAGCAAAAATAGAACAGCCCTCATGCAAGTAAAGGGAATGCCTTCAGCTATACCTTTATTCTGCCATCCTGAAGATCAGCAGAGATTGTACTCTTAGTATCATCCAGTGTATGCCAAGTCAAAATAAAGCATACATCAGTAGATACATTTTTGGTGTTGAGCCAACAACTGAGGCAAATTCTCCCTTTAAAGATTTACCAAACTCAAAGTCTGAGCATTGTTAGGAAGTGTAATATTGCTGTGTGGTGAGATTTACTCTTAGCTGGCTTTTGACAACTTGAACTGAGCTGGGATAGGGTGGGAGCTTTCATTGCATTTTTGTCTACTTTAATAAAGTTATTTTTCAGAGGTATGAATTATGATACCTCCCTGCCCCAATCTAGGCAGCTGTGGGTTTAGATCAGAGCTTGGAAAAGTCACCTTTGGACTAAAACTCCCCAAATCTCCCAGTGGCAATGCTGGCTGTGGGATTCTGGGAGCTGTAAAAGGGGGAAAAGTAAGCTTCCTAAGCTTCATCTCAGATGCATACATAGCTAATGGTAGTCTGTTTTGGGGCCAAATAATTGGTATCAAGGCTATAGTCCTACCAGAGTTAGGGATCATTGAGATACCCTGCATTCCCTTCTATTCTTGTTATGGAGACCAACAATACCCAGACATTGATTGATATATGTTATCAGAGGCTTCCTACCAGTTGAATTGCTGTTATGGAACCGGGAAGTGTAAATTTGCTGCCTGGAAATGTGGCTAAAAACTACAAGCAGTTTTGAAGATAATTGTGTATTTTCAGAGATAGCAGCCTTCAAAGCCTTCTGCTGTTGGCTGGAGTATGATGTAATTGACATTCATTAAGGTCTTGGATTGAAAACAAGGGTACACACAGTGGCACCAGGTAAATGTCAATATACTTTCTGTGGACTGAAGTGTTGGTGAGGTGGGGTGAAGGTGTACCAAGATGCAAAGGAGTGTACTTAGTTCTGTCTGCAGACTGGTTACTTGAGATCAAAACCTATTAAGAGCAACACACCTTTTCTGTTCTGATAAAGGAAAGAGAGGCTAGCTGAATCTTCTGTAGGAAAACCTGTATTAGGAAGTTGATTTACAAAAGGCAAAGTCTGTTCAATATTTGAGAGGGCAGAATCTCTTAATTAATACAGCTATTACAAAGTAGACAAGGGCTTGAGAATCTGAACAGGCCACAGGAATAGAACTAGTTGTTCTGTGTCAAAATTATTTGGCAGATTATTCTGTTTTGTTTTGTATGGTACACATAAGGGGATGCACCAAATGTTCCTGGCATTAATACCCTCTGGAGTTTTGACTGATGTTGGGGGCGTTTGTGTGTGTGTGTTGTTTGCATGTGTGTGAGATGGAAAGCAGATATGAAGAATGGGAAAAGAAGATTATGTTGCCGATATGAAATTGACTAATGGCTCTCCTTTGACACTGCATACGAACTTGCTGTATATAAGAGATGAAATTATGCACAAAAGAGAACTTAATTTGCAAAAAGTCAGAATTCTTTAGTCTTGGAATTTGAAGGGGAAAAGTAACTCACATGTGAGGAATAGGTAGGTGTATCTCAAAATGGATGTCCTCTCTTTGGTTGGATCCTGCTCACCTAAATGATCAGCAGCAAAGTGATCATGTGCTGGAACTTTGAAACCCTTCATCTGTCCGGTTGCTTGGTTACAGTATCACTTGTCATGTATTCCATTAGGAAGGTGTGTGTGTGTGTGAGGGGGGGGGTGCAGGTGAAGATTGGATGTGCTGTTGAAAATGCAATAAGCCCATTCGATCATATCTAATTCCCATTCATATTACTGTGGACAGCCCTTCTGTCCAGCTGCTGTCTTGGAATGCTCAGACACACACACACACACACACACACTCACACACAAACACATATATATGGTAGGAATGAAGATATAGGGCTGGGACAGAATTCTGTTCCCAGTCTTTCCAATCTTTTATAACCTTCTGGCTTTTGTTTTCCTGCTTCTTGTAAGATGTTTATCAGGGAGGACTTGTGTGAATACAGCACAGGGTTGAGAAATGGTAACCAGCAATCAGTTGTTGCTTTAACAGAAACCATTTCTTAAAAGCATAGAACAGCGGAAGGGACTTACAGAGTATCCAAGTGATGACAAATGCCTGTGCATTGTCAGTTGCAGCGTATACCAAACACATTGCTAATGACTGTGATTTTGTGTGTGTGTGTATTGGTGTGTGCACTTACTTCACATATTCACAGTTATGTTGCCAAAGCAGTGTTTGGGTATATCTTGGTTGCAAACCGATTCATTTACTGATGGCTTGGGGACTCCATTAGAAAGGAGAGGAGAAGGACCCCTCTTGCTACAAAGCAAGATGGCAAAGGCACTATTCTTCTTCTAGCAATTGGGCCTCCCCATTCCTCAGGTAACATTGAAAAGTTTGTGTGGAGTCCTGGCTAAGATTAAGGAGAGAAATGAAAATGACCTTCAGTGATCTGAAGGGCCATCATGCACAGCAGGTGTGTTCTTTGCCGCTTCACAGGACTAGGGTGGTGCTCTTGGTGGAAAGAGGAGGGAAGCAGACCTTGGGTAAACATTAGCAGAGACTTTTTGACTGTAAGATCTATTGGACAGTGGATCTGTTCAGGGGTCATTCAGGGGAGAGATTTAAGCAAGTGCATCTGTTAGGGAAGTTGTAGTTGTCTTTTTCATTGCACATCTTGATTTCAGCCACGACTGTACTAGGCTTCTCCCAAGTCCATTAATCTTTTTCTGATTTTAAATAGACATGGCAGTGGATGTTGCAATTTGAAATAGGAGAGGGGCTTTTTAACTCTTTCCTCATATGCTGTTTTTCCAGCTGGAAGATATCCCTCGTCCCTTTCCCCCATGTCTGGGAGAAGATATATGAATTCAAAATTGCTAGGTGGAGAGAGTAGTTTCCTAGAATGGTAATAAAACTTATTGCTAGAAAAGCTGTCTGGATAATAAATGTACCTTGCCCTTGTTTTTAGATGCCTCTTTTAATATTCCAAATGTATGGAGAAATAATGGATTTCAAAATAGCATCTGAATTTTATATGCTGCTATGGAATGGCAACAGAGCACATAGAAGCACAGCAAAAGGTGTGTGTGTGGGGTTGGAGATGGGGAGGGAGATTCCACCAGCTTATTGCACAAGCACTTTCTCATCTATTCACCTGCTAAACAGGGATTGCTGTCTAGACTCTGCTTGGGAAGCAGCAGCTGCAGACTTGGATAAAATGGGTTCCTCCCAGTCAATAACTTCCTTTGACTCCTGACAACCTTTTCAAGTAGGTAGCTTTTTTCCTTAGGGGACCAAGGCTGAGATACTGTATGCTAAATCAAAGCAACTCAGGGAGTCTGCTGCTGATCTGAACATAGGTTCCTCTTCTAAGGTCTTGGTCATTGAGCTAATCTCGTCTCTGATCCGAGATATTAACTTCTGGTTATGATTCCATAGGATACAATGTGTCCTTAATAGATACCACAACTTGCACTTGAGGGCTAAGACAGCCCATTTTGCTACTTGAGGCAAAGGACAAGGTGTTGCCTCTCTCTGTGTTCCATGCAGAGAAATGGACTGGACTGGTAATTCAATACCTAGGATAGGATATTATTCATTACTCTGCCTGAGGCAGCTAGCTAACAGGCCATAGAAAATGAACAGTTCTGTCCTTAAGCTGTAGCTGGTGTGGAAAGCTCAGAAAAAGCAACTGGGGAAGGGCCCCACTGTCCCCCCATAGCATCTGCTGGGCAAGGTAGAGTAGTTGCCTTTCTGTGTCCTGCCCCTGATTAAGGGCTTTTATAATTCCAAACTATTGTTATTTCTAAGGTGCACCAAATACACAGGTATCTTTTCCCCTCCTCCTTCTGTAAGCCAACACATTTTTAAAAAGATCAGACTCCAGCATTGTAAATTTAATTCTTAATTTATTTATTGTAGTATTTTAAAACTACTATTCATCCAGATGAATATCAGGGCAGTGTACATATGTAACCAAAACAAGAAAACATTTAAGACTTCCTTTGACTACAGTGGGTCCTCGGTATCCGCTGTAGTTTGATTTCAGGACCCTCACGGATACCAAAATCCATGGATGCTCAAGTCCCATTATATACACTGGTTTGGCAAAATAGCATTCCTTGTATAAAATGTTAAAATCAATGTTTGCTTTTTGGAATTGTTTGTGTGTAAATATTTTTGAACTGTGGGTTGTTGAATCGGTGGATGCAGAATCTGTGGATACGGAGGGCTGACTGTAATTCAAATTATGATATGAAAACAGTAAAACAGATGCTCAGCCCACTAAATCAGCATATCAGTGATGACAGCCTAGTTAACACTGTATTACTAAGCTGTATTTTGAACTGTAGTTTTTTAAAAAAAATATTTTAGAACAATTTATGGGACAGAGGGAAGAGCATGCTAAGTGTTTACAGACTATACAGATGTTAGCTCAGTTGTTGATGATACATGTAGGCCTCTCTGCCAATGTTTTGTTTTTCTGGGGCAGTCGTAAAAATAATTTTGATAATAGTATAATCTTTAAATCTATTTTATGTAATCACACTTTGTATATGTAAAAAACTCTGAACTAATTGTAAATCCACTGCTTCTAGGAACGTTCTTATAGAACAGTTTTAATAATGGAAATTTTAGTTCCTTCAATTAGAGCTAACCAGTTTTCATGGTAAAAATACAATAGAATGAATAGGAAAGAATAAGAAAAACTCATATTTAATTCTACCACCAACACCCCCCCCAACATCATTGGGGCTTAACTGTGCATGGCTTGGGCTGGATTGTAATGTCCCAGGCTCCTCTTGTTTGTTTTCTACCTGGGAAAAAAAATCTTTGTCTGGTATACATAATGCCTATCATATCCTGTTATGATTTGAAGGCTAAAAAGACACAAACAACTACTGCCTCTCTGTTTTGGTTTTATCCTCAGATGTGCATTCTTATACTTACTTGGGGGGGGGGCATAGATAGTTCAATATAGCCTGCCAATTTTTTTTGGCAATTTTTTTTTCTTGGAAAAAAAATTGTACTGGCTTTATGCCTACCAACCACCCTTGTTTCTCTTGGGTAGAGCATCCTTCTACATGATTTCCCATTGAAACCAGCCTGAGGAAGTGTCATGGATTCAGTCCTCTAGTGGGCGATTAATTCCAGTGTTTCTGATATGGCCCATAGTAAGAAGTTAGGATTTGGCTGTATAACCCTTACTGGCTTTGTAAGAGGAAATGAATGAAACTCTTTTGTAGAACCAGCCCTCCAGATCTACCCCTTCTACTGACAATCATATCAGTACTTCAAGTCCTTTGGACCCAATCTAATATAAATGGAATTTTCACCATGCAAATCGTATTACCTAAACTGCCAATGAAACTAATGTGATTTGCAGTGGTTGGGGAAAAATACTCTGCAATGCAATGTGCAGTTTGGAATATAAAATTACAGGAAAGGAATGGTTGCTGTATGTGCTCAGTTGCGATTAGTGTTGTCATTTGGCCAGTTTTTAAACCAGCTTGACCACATTTTAAAAAGCTTAGCTGCTGTGTCATTATATGCTTGCATACATTTGCATGAATTAACATATGAAGGTGAACTGTTGGGCAATTTTGGCTTCCCTAGGGAAATGGGGCAGGCCAGTTTGGTCCCTAGGAAGCAATTTTGGAGTGCCAAGTGGCATTTCAAAGCCTATCCTTTCTCAGCACTGTAAGAAGCCCACAACTTTGCAAAGGAGCAGCATTCTTCATGTAATCTGATCTTCAGTGCACTGGTTATTGTCTTTTTAAATTTAAAATTCATTTAAGGGTGTGTGTGTGTGTGTGTGTGTGTGTAAATGAACACATACCCCTCCAACTCCAATAAAGATTCAAGGGCAGGCATCCAGAAGAATTATTTCTTTTACAAAGGAAAACAATTTTGCCATGGAGGGTTGGCAGGAAGCACCAGGGACATGGGATGCTCTGGGATGTGTTTTGACAATTGCTAGATCCAAAATGGCCAAACCTATTTAGATAAAACATTGGTTTTCAAAAAGAGACAGAAAGAGAGATTAGCTCCAGGCTACCAACCTGTATGATGTGTCCTGGACTAAGGACAACAAAGGCAGGAACTCTAGGAAAAGCAAAGTTAGTCAATGATTTTGCAGCTGTTATCAGAGCTACGGTAGGTTTCTTTAACATGCCATAAGGAAAAAAGCCCAAGAGTTAATTCACATGATTCCATTGAGTGACAGCAGAGCAAATCCTTTACAAGAGCAAAGCTTGAAAAAGTATTTAAAAACAAACAAATAAAAACTTCAGCTCCTACAATCCAACAACTAGCAGACTATGTGGGGCAGAGGTGCAGGGAGTTGTTGTCCAAAAACATAGCTTTCCCAAGCTCTATACAGAAACTAGCTACATGGCAAAACCTTCAGTCAGTGCATCTTTGCCCTGCCAAATTGGCTTCTTCCAGCTGGCCTGCTGACAATGGCTAATGGCAGCTGTTACATGTGCACCTACAGTCAGTTAACCTGCTGGGATCTTATGTGAAGTTTCACCTGGACAGCCACAGGAAGGATGTCTGGATTTGTCCATTATGGTATGGACAGCTGTGTCCTGTGGTCAGATACAGAAAGCAAAGCTGTATGAACACAGGCCTTTTCATATTCTGTATCTGTACTTGCAGGGTATGGTTTTCTACAAGCATGCCTTAGGTTATGAGGAAAGCCTTCATCAATTTACTAGGAGTGCTGTTATTGAGTATATAGGTTGGCTATGGAAGAAGTACTGCATGCATCATTTATTAACCCTCTTTACATTTTGATGATGACTTGCCCATTTAGTTCTACAGTGAAGGAAGAGTGAATAATTCTTTTACCATTTTTAAAAAAAAATAAGAAAGAACACTTCAGAAAAGTGAAGAGAAAAGAGCAGGAGGTCACAGCAGAAACTACTGAAATCTGCTGTTCATGTGCAAGGTTTTGTGGAGCTGATGATTATTTTTCCCAAAGAAAATAATGTCCTTTTTATTTGCTTTTAACATTTTGCCCTTGGCATCTGTTCCATCTATTGTGGACTAACCTAGACTGTGTTCTGACAATGTGTTAAAGTGAGCACTTATTGAAAAGTGTTCTGTACTTAATTACTTTTCCTTCTTCTGGAAGCTGTTTTTTTCATAATCACATGTTAATTGTGTATTAGCAGGCCTTCCTGATTAGTTGAAAACATAATGAAACCTTTGTAAACAAGGGAGAGAAAGAAGTAGATAGAATAAAAAAGAAAAACATATATGAGGTGCAAAGGGGAAACAGCTCTGATGCTGAGGGTTTTGTTGTTGTTTTTAAACACAAAGTTGCTGCATATGGCAGAACTACATGTTACAAAGAACATAGGGTTGTAATTGAAAACAACAGCCCTGAGTTGTGATTCCTCTCTGTCACATTTATGCATTATTAATTTCAATTTTCTAATTTATTTTAAATTCTAGTATTGATCAATTAAAAAAATTAATTGCTTGTTGCTGTTCCCCTCCTTCTAGTAGTAGTACAATGATGACAATCTACTGCTACTATTACTACTAGTCTGTAGCACAACAGTGTTGATGTATGAGTAGTAGTTGTATATTTACTATTCCTATTGTCACTGTTGTTGTTGTTGTTGTTGTTGTGTGCCTTCAAGTCATTTCCGACTTATGGCAACCTTAACACAAACGTACCATTAGGAAAACCTTGGCAAGTTTCTTTGGGGGGTGGAGTGGGGTTTGCCATTGCCATACTCTAGGCTGAGAGAGTGTGACTTGCTCAAGCACACCCAGTGGGTTTACATGGCCAAGCTGGGGTTCAAACCCTTGTCTCCAGAGTCCAATCCATCACTCAAACCACTACACCATGCTGGCTCCTCACTAATATTAGTAGTACATGTATATTAGTAGTGCATGAGTAGTACTCACTAATATTAGTAGTACACGAGGAGCCCTGGTGGTGTGGTGGTTAAATGCCTGTACTGCAGCTACTCGCTCACAAACCACAAGGTTGTAAGTTCAATACCAGCTAGGGGCTCAGGGTTGACTCAGCCTTGCATCCTTCCAAAGTGGCTAAAATGAGTATCCAGCTTGTTGGAGGGAATTAGCTTACACATTGTAAACTGCTTAGGGAGTGCTTAACTATACTGATAAGTGGTATAGAAATGTACTTGCTATTGCTATATCTTCTGTGTTTTCAGTTTTATGGTTGAAGTCAGATATGATAAGATTTAATAATAATAACATAATAATAAAACTTTATTTATACCCCGCCTTTAGCCAAGGCTGTCAAGGCGGCTTACACGTTATGAGCTCTAGGAACCTCTGAATGGACATAATCTCTTACAGTGGATTTTATGTGTTCAGGACGGTTTGCAACTTTCACCTTTGTGCAAAATTACCATGGGTACAGCCCTATATTTCATCATACCAGGAGCAGAGGGTTCTTCACTTGGTCTCCCCATGTGTCCCTTGAATATCAGGAGAGATTATCCCAGCCAGTCTTGCTTTAATATGTGCCTTTAGGCCACATTCCTGGTGGTTACACACTCACTATTTAGTAAGAAATTGCCTTATATGCTTCTTGAGACCAGATTCCATGATTGACTCAGGGTTCTTTATTGAGTGTAAGTAATTTATGTGCATAGGAACCATCATTCTAATGCCAAATGCACAGCTTGGGAGTAATAGGCAGTGGTGAGCAGGCATAATTTTGTCCCCCATTCACATATGTACCAAAAACATGGGGAGGGCACAAATGGGGTTGTGCACTCATCCCCAAATTATGTTGGTAACTATTCAACTGCTGCTGAAAATAGCAGCACATCAAACTCCCCTCTCTAATGTCTACTATTATTCATCTTGTGCCTTTGGCGCTCTTTGTCGCCTGTTCCTCCCCATCAGTGGCAACCAATGATACAGAATGACATCACAACTTGACTTTGTATGATTAGATGTCACAGAGCGGGAAGCAAGGAACCAGACTGCTGATTTTATTGGCAGAAGCTCAATTAGCATCTGCTTTAGTTTGGGCTTCCGCAGGAGCTTTCATGGAAGTATTTTGAGAAGAATACTTGCTGTTACCTAGCATCTTCAGCCCTAAATGACTCAGCAGTGGGACACTTTCCCGTGCTTCCCTCTTTCTTGGATCTTCTATTTAAAATAGATTATCTGTGTAGTGTTTATATTTAAAGAACTGTTAGAGGTAGGATTTCATCCAGCTAAGTCTCTTTTCTGTTGTTGTATGAGAGACCAATGCTCAAAGAAATGTTGTATTCTTGCTGCTTTTTCTCCTCTCTGTTATTAAAAAACGGGCGTCTGGGACACTTAAAATGGGAGTGCTACTGTATGCGAGAGCAATATCCACTGTAAGCACTCCAAGGGAAGCCTGCCAAAGCACAATGTGAACAGCAGCCAAACACAACACAGGCGCCTTTCCAGTGAAAACCAGCACACTTCTGCAAACAGAGGAAAAATTGAGTTTCTGATTTGGAGTGCTTCTGCAACTCAGAAGCAATACTATAAGAGTTGTTCTAAAAATAATTCCAGGCAGTTTATATTTCAAGAGTTTGAGATGCTTACCATTCTTTCATCAAGCTTTACGTAGGGTGATTAACCAAAGTAATATTGAAATAAAATTTGGAGAATTTAAAAACATATCCTGCCAAATGTATTGCCAGCCCATGGCAATTAAAAAAAAATTTTTTTTTATATTGAGAAGCAAGGAGGGGATACACCTCTCTCTCTTCTTTTTTAGAAATGTATTTATGTCTGATTTTTTTTAAGGGAGGCAGCTGTACTTACATAATTAACAGTTATGATTTCTTCTTATCTATATTATGCAATCAGTATACAAGACCATTTTCAAAATTTCAGAAGAGAAAAGAGAGAAGGTTCTGTCCTCAACTAAAACAATAGGGAGGAAGGAATAAATGCAGAGCAGGATGAATGTAGACTAGGGTTGCTACAGGTTTTTCAACAGAATGAGAAAGTTAAGGGGATAAATGAAGGCTACATGGAGAGCTGTGACAGGAGAGAGGGAAGTGTTATAACGTATATGTACAGAAAGAGAATTCTCTGTGTTAGGAGAGCAATAAAGCTTCTTAAACCTAGAGAGCTATCCATGATGCTACTATGATATTCCTGTATCAGTTTGAAATTTCCTAAAATTTTCCTAAATGTCTGAAGTTTTCTTAAATGTCCCTTGTAGGACTGACAAAGACCCCTGCTGGAAACTAGAGAGGCACTGGCAGTCAAGAGAGACCAGCCCTCACCATTAGCTGTGCTAGACTGCAGCACCCGTTATCCACTGTAATAGAGATATTGGCTGTGCATCCTGGGGGTTGTAGTCCAACATATCTAGGGGCACTGAGTTGAGAAAAATTGACATAGAGTAATGGTCCTCAATCTTTGGTCCACCAGATGTTTTGGTCTTCAGTTTCCACAAGCCACAGCCAGCTTGGCTAGTAGTCTTGGAACTGAAGTCCCAAACGTCTGGAAGACCAAAGATTTCAATCCGCTCATGTAGACAATATTGTGCTAGAAGGACCAATAGCTACCTGACTCTTTATAAGTCCATTTCTGTATTCCTGACCTGCTGAGAATCACAGCTTGAATAGTTTTGCTTGCTGTATTGTTCTTTTACATCCAGTCTGGGAATCATCCTTTGTGGGAGTTTTATAATAGCCATGTTAACCAAAACATGCAGTTTCAGGCATTCTGGCTCTCAAATAATTTCCCTGAAGGAAGGTGCCTGGGATTCCACTTCTCTCCATTCTCCCCCACTAATACCCAGAGTAAATAATGTATGTGGATTTTTAAAATAACTATTTTGCTAGTTTCAGCTACAGTTCATACAAGGAAGGCTTAATAAGAAGGGCTTACGAATGCTGTCCCTTTATCTAAAATGGTGGAAAAGAAAGATATGCTGAGAGTATTATTTTTTCCTCTGAATATAATAGGGCTGTGGGAAAAGGCAGCAAAATCCCCCCAAGACTAATTTCAACAGATCTCTTTCTTCTTTGGATTTCAGTCAGCTTGTGTATGGAGGTTAAACACAAGTATTTAGCAGAAGGGCCTGGGGAGGAACAAAACATAATGACAGCTGACCAGTGTGTCTTCAGTCATGGGTTGTTGCAAAACACTTAAGCTACAGTCTTGGAGTGGGTATCTGGTAGTAAAAAGAGGGAAGGTAGGAGGATAATGCAGAACCATTTTCCCCAGCCACTTGCTCTTCTTCCCAGATTTCCTACCCTGAATCAGCCAGTAGTTCTTTCAGAGACTGCTTTTCAGCTTGAATGTGTTCCCACAATTGTGACTCCTCTTTTTCACTTTCTTCTGCATTCAGGTTTTTAGATCCTCAAATTGTTTGCATTCTGAATATGAAAAAAAAAACCCTTGTAGATGTTAGTAAATTCTTCCTAAAAAAGAACAGTAATAAAATTCTCCTCATTTGCACAATGGCCAAATTTAGTAGATGCATCTACAATCAGAAAAATAAAGGTATGGCATCAACATTTAGAACTAACAGGGGTTGCAGACTGCCAGAAATAGTGCAAATTGAGTCCACTTTTAGGGTTAGGGTTAAGGTTAGGGAATCATGGGAACTGTATTTTATTGTGGCACCAGAGCTCTCTGACAGAGAAGGCTCAATGTTTCAGAAAAAACAACAATTCCCATGACTCCCTAGCACTAACCCTAACCCTAAAAGTGGACTCAATTTGCACTATTTCTGACAGTCTTCAACTCCCTTAAGATTATTGATTACACAGGGATTCAAATCCACATTTTAAAGTGTTTAACATTCTGGATCATGTTGGCTGGAGGATTCTAGGATTGGGGGGGTTGCAGACTGCCAGAAATAGTGTGAATTCAGTCCACTTTTAGGGTTAGGGTTAGTGCTAGGGAATCATGGGAACTGTTATTTTTCTGAGACATTGAGCCTTCTCTGTCAGACAACTCTGATGCCACAATAAAATACAGTTCCCATGGTTCCCTAACTCTAACCCTAACCCTAAAAGTGGACTGAATTCACACTATTTCTGGCAGTCTGCAACCCCCCATTATTAGTCCAAAAAAAGTAGCCTTAACATATTCCCTGAATCTATTAGCTTCAGTTTCTTTTAGATATGAATTTATTAAGGGCCCTGTGTACACGGGCCAAATAAACTGGCCTCCCCACTGTCCTCTTGGAAGGGAGTCAGGATGATGTGCGGCCTGTTCAGTGCCAAACCTTATAAAAAGGGTATACCCTCCTTACAACGTTTTTAAAAAACCTCCCTGTTCTGCTCCAGATCCAGATATGGATTGTAATCTCTCTGGAAGATCCAGAGTCCTCCATTCCAATCCTGGCCAGCTATTTGCACACACATCCCACTGTGCTGCCTGATATGGCCTCCCCGGTGGCAAGTCACATGTTTTGAGGTCTGAATGAGGTACCCAGCCATGTGACCAACAGTGTACACCTTGCAGCTCACTATGATGGCACTGGACAGCACAGTGGGACATGTGTGTGAACAGCTTCCTGGAGTCAGAATGGAGGGTCCAAGTAATAGGGAGAGGCGAGGGCTGCTTTGGGGCCAAATTACTCCAGGCTCCCCCTAGAGTATCCTGGCCCACACAGACACCGCATCTTAAGTTCTTTACATCCTGAATATAAAGTAATTTACAATTGCTGTAAAATTCTCATCAAAAATGGACTGAAAAATAGCAGTTTTCAACTCGGGACTCATTTGACTGCAAATCTCATGGCTACAAAATTTGGCCAAGCTTTTGGATCTCCCCACTTCTTCTGTCACCCCCTAATGTTTTGCTACCTATCCTGATATGCTTTTGTGGTGTTTTAATTAGTCCTAATAAAAGTGTTTCCTGATAGTACTCTTTTCATGGAAGGAGACCCTGAAGGAGTCTTATAATCTTCTGTCAGATTATAAATTGTTAAAAAAACACAAAGCAGTTTTTAATACAACCTGCCCTCCAACCTAGCTAGAAATCTGATTTGAAAAAATAATAATCTGTAGAGGTAAAATACCATCTCAAATTTGTATTGTTATATATGGCTTGTTCTTAAAATATTAAAATTATCTGTATTAAGACTGCACATAAATAATATAAATTGGGTTCAAGACCCAAAGTAAGCAAAAAGCTAGCTTCTGATCCAAAATCGTTGAAGGAGCCAGGAAACAGTTGCTTGAATTAGGTACAAATTCACCAAACACACAGTGAGAAAACAAATACTGTACCAGATAAATTAAATTAGTACATCTGGAGTGGGCAGAATCCCAAGAATTAAGAGCTGAGTATAATGTTGGATGAAGTTGTTGGTAAGAATCTGTATTATTTTAAAAGAGATTTGAATAAATCCTAAAACTACCAGTTCTTGTTTTTCTTGATCTTAGAAAGCGAGTTAATTCAGCTTTAAGAAATTTTTAAAATTATTAATAACCTGTTTTTTGTGTGTATCATGTACTTCTCAAAGAAGAAAGACAGACAAAATAGATTATACACATCGCCCATTGAACTTAGAGGGAGTTATTTCTGCATAGAATTCTCTTAGATACATACATTCAAATAAATAAATAAATAGACATGTACAGAATTATGCTGATAATAATCTATTGCTGAATTAAATTAAGGCAGTAAAGGAGGATACACAGGAGCTTGTTGCGTGGCCAAAAAAGGTGTCTTACCTTTTCCAGCTTCAGTTCTCTTCCGGGATACATCCGGGTGTTATCATACGTAGGTCGCTGCCAATTCTGCCACGATGCTGCCGGCCAAATACAGCCCGGATAAGGTGCGTGTCCAAGCCACATTCAACTGGCTGATTTTTTAAGTCAGAAGCTTCCATCTTACCCGGGCTGCATTTGGCCAGCGACATCGTGGCAGAATCAGCAGTGACTTAACTTATGATAACACCCAGATGTATCCCGGGAGATAATCGAAGCTGAAAAAGATAAGATGCCTTTTTTAGCCATGTGATAAGCTCTATAGTCTCAGTTTATACAGAATTATTCAACAGGGAAAATATATTGATAGCTGTCAGCTACATAGGAAGGTCAACTACTAATGCTAGTTTTTTTGCTAGTTTTGTGACAATGTGTGCATGCATTTTGGCCTTTCGAAACACTCTGTGTAAACTGAAGATTTGTAGGCTTCTACATAGGTTGACATTGGCCTGACAAATAAGTTAATGCTTTATGCACTTAAATCTGTTGGTACTTCTAGATTCCTTGTATTGCCTTCTGAAACAAGCATTTTGGAAGCACAGTTCACTGCAGGCCCATAGACATGAAGTTGTGGTCTGCAGTAGATGTTTCCAATTCTAGTGTTATGTCAACAGCTGCCACAGTTTTGAAAACCAAGCTATTAGCAGGACTTTAACAGTTTTCTGTGACATGTTTGACCCGATGTTCATGTGAACTAGTTCTTAGACTGCATGTGAATAATGTCAAGATTTCAGGATCACATGCTGCATGCATGGATGTCAAATAACCCTTAGCAATTCCCATGATGCTGTTGTGTATCAGCATAGTTACAGCTAGCAAAAACAGACTTTGCTCAGCATCTTGCAACAAACTGGGCAACTAGGTCTGTGTGCCCAAAAGGCTTGTGTTTCTTCAGCCACCACCCTGTTCTAATATCACAATGGTAACCAAGATTTTTGGAATCTATGGTCATTTCAGAAGCAGGCTGTAATATAATATGGTGCCTTTTGTTCCAAGAAAAAAGAGTCAAGGATCACATTAGGATTGTCCAATTCCTATGGGTTGTCCTTTTGAATCAGCTTTTTCCATTTTTCTCAACCAGGAAACATCATTTCAATCTCAGACCTAAGGATTGCAACTCAATATGTTCAGGCTGGAGTACTGAATTTGTGTGACATATGTGCTGTCAAATCACAGCAACAGAGTCCTGCCTCTTTAAATGTTGACTCACAACAGTGGAACCAGGTGAAGTCTGGCCCCAGGTGCTGGCTCTTGCATGCATTAGTGAGCAATTTGAAGGTATGAATATTAGGTTAGGCTAAAGAACCGCAAGAAGAGGGAGGGGAAAGAGACTTTTTTTGTTTTGTTTGTTTCTATATTTGGGTGGATTGTAATGTCACAACAGAATAGGAGCAACTCAGTGGGACATCAGATGTGACTACGTCAGCACATTCCGTTTCATGACCCAGATTCCATTTGATCTTCCAGGAGCCACCCATAGCTATGAAACAAAGCTCTACTTGTGTTGGATTCATATGTTCATAATATTTGTTTTATTACCTATTGGTTTGGCTGTAAGTTCTGCACAGAAGGGTTGTAGTTCTACAAAGGTGAATACTATACAACTGTTATTTTTAATTTATATAGCATTTTTCTCTTGAAAGTTCAGTGTAGTTGTTATTGTAGTGACCTTCACAATAACTGCACAGTAGATCACTGTGGGGCACACTACACATTGCAGTGTAGCTTTAGATAAAACTAGCCTGCTAGTTGCTTCTCTAAAGGAACCAAATCTATGCAGAAGCCAAGGCATATGGGTGGGTGGGTTGGGCCTGATTCTTTTCCTACTTATTGGTTCTTACCTGAGGTGTCTTTGCACGCACTTTCTACTCTAAGTTTCTAATGCTGAAGTGCTACTGTAGACACACCAGCATACATTATTAATCAATTTGTTGTGTACCGTCAAGTAATTTCCAACTTAGGGTACCCTAAGTTGACCCTATTATGGAGTTTTCTTGGCAATATTTGTTCAGAGGGGGTTTGCCTTTACCTTATTCTGAGGCTAAGGATATGACTTGCCCAACATCAACCAGTGGGTTTCCATGATCTAGCAAGGATTTGGATCCTAGTCCAGAGTCGTAGTCCAAAGCTAAAACCAAAATACAATGCTGACTCTGGGGCTATGCAGAAGGAGGCTCTGGGTCGCCCCTGCTAGCCGCAGATCGAGGCTGTGGCAATTGCACGCTGTGGCCTCAATCCTCCCTTTTGCCGCTCCTTTCAGGGGTGGCCAAAGGGCGCCCTAAGAGCTGGTGCGTGGCTCTTTAGTGCCCCTTCCAGCACAGCACATAAAAATGCTGTGCCAGAAGGACATTCTAACGCTGCGTGCCATGCGTAATGGCACGCGGCGTCAGGACATCATCAGGATGGGGTTGGGGCAGCCGGCATGTGGCTGCACTTCCCCATCTCTGCCTCCAGGCTGATCCTTTGGGCTGGTTTGCAGAGGCCTCTGTCTATAAAACAATACTTTAAGAGAGAAATAAATAGAGACGATATGATAGATAAAATACAATTAGTCCTTAAAAAATCAGCTTATTTCCAAATGTCCTCATACCATGATGTAAGAGAGTTAGATAGGAGGCCATCATGTTGCAAGATGTTCCACAATAACAGTGCAACCACAGACAAGGCTTTCCTGTCATACTCATGACTGTATATGAAATACAAGGGAAGAACTAATCTTAGGGTGAACATGGAGAATAATAGATGGTTCCATATGTGTCCAGGTCAAAAACCTTTTAGAAAGCAATACTTGTCAGTGTGGTAGCACCAGCTTAGGGGGTAAATACCCCGCCGTGCCTATGATGTCTCTCAGGATGAACTTGTATCGTGTGATGATGTTAAATGGTATTTTAGCATACTTTTTACAAATCCAACTCTAGCTTTTCATCATGTAGGCTACATTGGCCCTAAGCCCAATCCTATTGGCTTGGATGCAAGTCACACTGAAATCTGAAGGAGTTACTACAGTGTAAATACATTTAGTACTGAAGTACCAGTAATCTTTTAGGATAACTGAAACTGCAATTCATGTTATCTGTGTCCCAGATCTCCTTGATTCTAGGTTTCTGAATCTCAGATAGAGTGCAACAGATGTGTTGTAATGAATAAGATTTGTGCAGTGGATTAGGTTTAAAGTTCTTGTGTGTGAACATAAGTGTCATGTGCTGTCTGTTTACTCATCTAGAATAATTTCTAGTTACTTTCTTCCAGTCACTGATGTGGATTAGAATCCATACTTCATGCATTTGAAACGTTGGATGTGGTAGGGAGTGACCAATCTTTAACCACCTTGTTTTCTGATTATATCAGGGCATGTTAAGGAACAGCTAATGTGCATTAAGTGATCTCACATATGCACCTCCTTAGATCAGTATGCAGACAAATTGTATAGTGGAATGCCTTCAGGGGAAAGAAAAAAATACACACAAGTCATTTCCCTTTGAATTGTGGGGGTTTCAAATTGTCCTCATGGTCAACCAGGGGGTAGACCCAATTAAATCTTGATGTGTGCATGTGCATTTGTGTGTGTGTGTGTGTGTGTTGGGGAAGACTAATAATCTTTACTGAAGGTTTAGGGCTTTGACTTTAATTACAGCAGTTTGATATAGCCAGGGGGGAAAACAGTCCTGTAGGAAGGTTTTATTTTGAGACATCTGTAGGTTGGCAGCTGTGCCAGCCATGTCAAGTAAGAGAGGCAGCAAAGCTAAGAACCTCAGTGTTTTCGTTGGTGACAGTGTTGTGAATATTGGTTGCATTGCACTGTGACAGCATCCTTCCCTCCACCCCATGTTTCCCTCTTTTGCATATGTTTTTGGTGTGTGTGTATATGTGTGTGAGTCTGTGCTTGTACATATGGAATGGAGAATGATGAGGTATCTTACACTTTAATTTCTGATAACAACACTTCTTTAGCTTGTGTGTGCATTCATCAGCATCCTTGCCAAGCACTTTTGCTAATTATATTGGGCAATTCAGTTTAAATTCAGGAGCACTACAACTTTGAAACAGTAACATTTTGACTGACTGATAAGAATGACCAGGGATGATGATGATGATGATGATGATGATGATGATGATGATGATGATCTCCTCCTCCTCCTCCTCTTCTCTCTCTCTCTTTCTTTCTCTCTCTCTCTTTTCTCCCCTCCCTCTCCCCCCATTTCACAGTGAGCTAGTTGAAGGAAGCTGGCATTGTCGCAGAGTGAAAGCTCTGCAGAAGTGCCGCAGGTTTTTTCATATGGAAATGTGAAATAATGGGGTGATTAAATAGAGCTGTATATTAAAGTACATCTGACATTAGAATTAGCATAATGTGCTCTAGCCCTAGGCTGAGTACTTTATTTGCCATCTGCGTCGGACCAAAATCCCCTGGGGAAGTGCTAAAATATTCTGAATAAACTCAGCCCGAGTTCTTATTGAGAGTAAAATACCATTTGTGGCACGTCGTATTGATTCGTCTTAATTGCGGTGCAGAAAAGAACATTCAGTCGCCGATGACTTTTGTACTCTGTGACAAGTCAGCTGGAGTTATTCTAACACTGCAGTTGGTTAACCTGAACAGACTGTGGTGCTCAGAGTAGGGGAAAAACCTTATCTTTAGCCACAATATCATTTCAGTTTTCTTTTGGATTTTTTTCTTTATTTGAGGCAGAAGCCTTTAAAACACACGTACATATATGAGAGAGAGAGAGAGAGAGAGAGAGAGAACAGAGCAGCAAGTGACTAAAGGAAAAACTGGAGGGATTAGCACATTAAAATTAAAGTTCTCTTAACCTATTAATTTTATATGTATATTTGCATAGCATTCATTGAAAGGACTGAACAATCTGTATAACTTGTCCTTGATAATTCATCACTTGAACCATTAATTCTTGAAATTTATTATATATCTATGTTGCAAGCACCTAAAACATTCCTGAATTAAAAATTGTGCTCCATGAAGATGTTCTTGTGTTATTTTCCAACTCAAATGGGTTGCTGAATGCCTTCCTTTATATTATGTGAAAAAGGAAAAAAAAACCCTAAACATTTTATATAAAGAAGGAAAAAAATGGTATAATCTGTGCAATTTTGTTAAAATTCACAGTTCCAGTTTTTACCCTATAATTTCCTATCATTGTACACAATTTACATATTCAAATACTCTCAACAAACCTTAGTCTAGGATGTTTTTATTACAAATTCAGATCAAGGGAATAACCTTTAACTTCAGAGACAAATGAGACAAATTTACAAGTGCATGTCTGCTGTTTTCTTGTGTTTTATAAATCCCTGTGGACCTGAACACTTTTGCTATAACGCCACTCTGAACAATATACATACATTACTACTTGTTTGTAGTGCTTCAGTAATGAGTCCCCTTTGTATTAGATAACCTATATAATTCAGCATCCAGGCTCTCCATAACGTCAATTATCTCCTCATAGCTAAATGTACATTCCATTAAAACAAGATTTACAGCCCTACAATACTTCTTAGGCTTGAATGTGGAGATTCTGTGGATTTGAAGAAGAGAGGATAGTGAGTTCATGTTTGTTAAAGAAGTAATGAATTAAAATAAAAATATTCTTTCATTTACTAGCTGAGAATGGAAACCTAATATTCCCCAGAGCATGTTGTATTAAAACATGCACAGTCAAGCAGCCTGGGCTGGGAGCTGAGGGTTTGAGAATCATGTCAAGTTTTATCTCTTATCTTTTGATACCTTTTGTAAGGTTTTTTTTTTAAAAAACACACACTTTTTAAACCTCAAATTATTTAGGTTTTTTTAAAAAAAACATTTTCCACCCCCTCTCCTTTTCTTCTAACTTCAGAAATCTGGAATCATAATTCATTTCTATAAAATAAGAATATCCAAATTCTGCTCTGGAGGAGAAAGAAAGAAAGAAAGAAAGAAAGAAAGAGAAAACCCCTTTGCTAGCTTTCAAACAAGCTACTATATAAGAGATGGATTTTAAAGGCAAGGTGCTGGCTTATTTCATACATTGTAGCAAAGATTGACATTATTTCAAATGTATTTTACTGCCTTATGCAAAAGGGAGAGGTCTACAATGTCGTTGAAAAGTATAGAGATTTTTCTCAAAGGCTATAAATGCAGCATGATATAAAAAGCCTCTGTACCACAGGTACATCCTATGGCCTTTTCATTTCACTAACAAGCAAATCTTTTTCACTTCATTTTAATATGCATTTTCCTTCTTTTGTTAAAATAATGATTCTTGCTATTTTGTAAAGCCGATTTCTAATCTGGCCTATTCATCCATATTCTGTCAACTGTGGTCTAGCATTTCTATTTTGAACCTATTTTATTAAAAAAACAAACCCAAGCCATGTTAGCATTAACCATGTGGATTTTGCTGAAATGGTGGACCAAATAAAAAAGCTTAAAAGTTAGTCCATTATTTTAGTGCAGACTGAATTGCTCCATTCCACTGATTTACTGTTACTGATAGAGAACTCTTGTAGCTCTTAGTGTTTAATACTGCTTACAAGCATCTATGGAAATATAATGAAATTCTGTATTCTTTTCTCATTTTTGAAGTATATGGAGAATGTAGATACATTCCAAAACATCTTTAGTGATTTTAGGTACTTTGGCACTCAGGGATTTTTTAACGTGGAATCTAGTTTGATGATGTCATAAGCAGAGCAGCTAGAACTGCAAGCCGTTTTTCAGAAAATTTGGCATTGTTAAGGTGTTGCTTTTTAAAACAATAAGACAATAAAATTAGGTACCTTTATTTATATGGTTAATGACACACTCTCTCTCATATCTGACATCCACATACACAAATGGACTTTGTATTTACAGTGTAGTCATCAAAAGCATGATCTTGTTGTAGTGAGTTAAGTGGGAGCTGAGTGACTTCTGTGGGGTGGGATAATGTTTTAGGGGCATCTACCTGTCCCATGATATGTAAAAATACTGAATTCTCAAGAGTAATTTGCTTGGTCCACAGCTAGCTAGTAGTACAGAAATTGCAATGTTTACGTTTGCTATTGGGTTGGTTATTATGTTTGGTTGCGAATGAGTTGGTGAGATCTAAAGTGAGCATCAGTTATTATTATTAGTAAATCATCTAATTCTGCTGTAACATAATCTAATTCTGCTAAGGACAAGGGTGGAGGTTTGTGAAACTAATATCTACACAGTTGGCAAGAGCCAACCGTGTGGCTTGCTATCCATGGAGCATCCATGGATGGCCCTGCCCCATTGTCCCCAATAGCTGTTTGTGCACCACCACAGTTGCGTACACACATTAATACCAATTGGACTTGAGGTCTCACTTTTTTTGGCATCTGCGGTGTGTGTGTCCAGAATGCAAACCCTGCAGATGCGAAGGGTTGACTATAGTAGTATTGTGGTCAGAGTGTGATTTTCTCTCTCTCTCTCATCTAATCTAGTGGTACTTTAATAGTACCACTCTATTCTGCTTTGGTCAGGCCTCTCTTGAAATAATGTATCCAGTTCTAGGCACCACAGTTAATAAAAGGTTGTTGACAAGCTGGAGCGTGTCCAGAGTAGGGCAACCAAAATGGTGAAGGGTCTGGAAACTATACCTCATGAGGAGAAACTTAGGGATTTGGGTATATTTAGCCTGGAGAAGAGACAGTTAAGACACGGTATGATAACCCTGTTTAAGTATTTGAAGGGGTGTCATATTGAGGACACAGCAAGCTTGTTTTCTGCTGCTCCAGAGACTAGGACAAGGAGCAATGGACACAAACTACAGGAAAAGTTATTCCACCTCAACATTAGGGGGATGCAGATGGGCAACCCTGGGCCGCCCCAGAAAATGGAGGATCGAGGCTGAGGCTGCTGATGCGTCGGCCCCAATCCTCCCTTTCACCGCTTGGGAAAGGATCACCAAAACACCGCTCCTTTCCCAGGCGGTGAAAAGGGTGCCTGAAGAGCCGCCATGTAGCTCTTTTGTGCCTCTTTCGGTGCAGTGTGTAAAAATGCTGCACCAGGAGGATGTCCTGACAATGCGCGCTGTGCGTAGCAGTGTGCGCTGTGATGATGTCCTTGGGAAGGGGTTGGGGCGCCCGGCATGTGGCTGCCCCTCCCCTTCCCTGCCTCCAAGATAGCACTTTGCGCCATCTGTAGAGGCCCATTAAGAAGAATTTCTTGACAGTAAGAGCTGTTTGACAGTGGGGCACACTCCCTCAGAGTGGTGGAATCTACTTCTTTGGAGGTTTTTAAACAGGCTGGATGGTCATATGTTGGGGGTGGTTTTGATTGTGAGTTCATGCATGGCAGGGGGGTTGGACTGGATGGCCCTTGTGGTCTCTTACAACTCTGTGATCTATCTATCTATCTATCTATCTATCTATCTATCTATGATATATATATATATATATATATATATATATATATTCCTATATGACCACTGCGGTCTAACCATGAAAACTGGATGACATGTTTAGGTCCAAATCCAGTTGCTAGCCCCTATGAGTAGGTTCATTACTTAAGTCAATGCTTAAAGAAATCCCGCTGATTCATTGGGTCTATTCCAGCTTGGGTTTGCAATTGCATTCAGCTTTCACTATTTCAAATAATTTACCATCAGCTGTGATACATAACATATATTGTTGATTAAGAAGATAACATATTCAAGTAATCAGCAATGTGGATGGATCCTCTTTGTTGCTAGTTTAGTTAACTGCTTAAAGAAGTCAATGAAAAGACACATTTCCATTGACTTTGGAGGACATATTTCCATGTCAGCATATTACATTTTCATCTTATCCAAAACATCCAAGACAGAATGTTTTGCTCTGACTCTGGTCTAGCTAGGTTCAGAAATAGAGGGCCTCTACAGACTGGCCCAAAGGGCTGGCCTGGAGGCAGGGATGGGGAGGGGCAGCCGCACGCTGGGCACCCCAACCCCACGCCAAGGATGTCGTGATGCCGCGCACCGTTACACACAGTGAGCAATGTCAAGATGTTCTTCTGGTGCAGCGTCCTGACGTGCTGCACCGGAAGGGGCCTAAAGAGCCACACGGTGGCTCTTATGGCACTTTTTTGCTGGCTCTGAAAGGAGCAGCATTTTGCCGCTCTTTTTTGGGCTGGCAAACGAGTGAATTGGGGCTGCTGCATGTGCTAGACGCGGCTCCAATCCTCTGCTTCCTAGGGCAAGCCCAGGGCTGCCCTTCTGCACCCCCCCAGAAAGATCAATTCTTGTGATCCAGGAGCCAGTTGCTTAATGTTTTATAGCTTGCTGAGGTGAAATAGTATTTTTCTTTATGGTGGGAGACCATATTTCAGTAGTCCCAGAATGCACAACTCAGTTTTGTTGCTATTTCTCGGGAGCTTTCTGAAATTCATTATGGAATTCTAAGGGTTCATCTCTTTTATCTACTCTCTTGCTTAGCCTTTATTGAATAATGAGAGCTCCTTTTAAAGACCTTCTTCTAAAAGATCATCTTAAAAAGCTATTATTGGATCTGATCCAAGAGCTAACCATGGCCTTTCACATAGGTCAGCCACCAAGCTGAATGTAACTAGCCATGCAGTTAGGAAAGAAATCTGGGGTGGAAGTTCAGATTGTCCCTCAAGTGAATAAGAGAATCCCATTCATAAGCAGAAGTGGCTTGCTACATTTTGAAGTAAGTGAAGTCATACTAAGAAGATAATTCTGCACTAATTTCATTCTTGAAGGAGGCAATGAATAATTTTAGCAATTTTCTTCCCCTTGCAAGAAACTCTGCAAGCTGTGAGGTTTTTAATGACTATTCACAACTCAGGACCTATTGTGTGCAAAATTAACACTTTTTTGTGCAGAAAACAGAATTTTTGCACAAAAATATTATTCCATGTGCAGAAACAGAAATAACTATTTTGCATTGTTTATAGCATGTTGCAAGCCACCTTGACTCTCATTATGGGAGAAAATGTGGGATATAAATGAATAAAATAATAGTATTTTATGCATATGAAATTATCTTTTTTCTGCAAAAAATAAAAAGATATCATGAATTTTGCACAGAATAAATCCTGATCTGCAAAAATTCCCATAAATCCGAGAGCTTCTCCCTCTGAATTTCCTGACATTTAAGGAAGATATTTACCGAACATTTAAAAATCCTTTTAAATAGTCTTTCACTCCTAAGTGATATACTACCACTTAAACTTTAGATTTGGGGACAAAAAATATTCTTTTAGAATTTCTTTCAGGGCTATGGGGTTGCAGAGGGAGACTGACCCCCTGGGGTCCAATGTAACCCGGTTACCTCTGATAGTTGCCCACTCCAATCTAAAAGACCCCTCCCTAAAATTTTTCATCCAGGTTAAAATTACTGAATTTACCACAAAATGATATATATCAACCATTTTCTAGGGGCTTGTCAACATACTCTCCAGAAAGCAGGAAAAAACCTGATCTTTCAGTTTTCCCCAAGGGTCTCTGGTTATGCAGGTCCATTCTAGATGGCATCAACTCTTCCATCCTAAACCATTTTTGACTTCCCATGCATCAACCAAGTAATGCGTGTCTATATGGCAGAATGCCTTGTGAATCCCAAGGGAATTTGTATGTGCTCAACCCCTGAAGTCAGCCTCTTGATGTCTTTCATTGACATGACATTACCAAAAGGGGGGATTTTGATGCCGAGAAAAAGCAGTTGGGAGGTAGATGCCTTATCTGGAGGAGAAACATGCTTTCCAGAGGTTTGGTTAAGAGGGAATTATATCTTGTATCTCACTGTTCTCTTAAGAAGAAGCAAGTGATCTTCTGTGTTACAACTCAATAACAATGGCGGGTGATAATTATGATAGCCTTTTAATGCAACCATAAAGCTGATGCACAGTTTTTGAAGTTAACCAGATGATGATAGCTATGGTTGTCTCTGTTAGCCTTAATTATGTTTACATTCTGATAGTCATGGTTTCTGTTTAAAGCTAGGAAATCCTGTTCTAGTTAATAATAGTCTTAAATTCAAGTATTTGTGCATATTACTGTATGTGTATGACTTGGATCATTTACTTCTGACACTTAAGAGTAAATAGTACATCTGTTTGTTGTTTTGTATGGCACAGAAGTATTTGAGACATCAGAAGCTGAGCTTCTAAGTTAATTATGAAGGTTTCTAATCTTCAATGAATTTGCTAGGCAAATATTCAGTTCTTCTAGTTTTTATTGATTAAGAAAGATGAACTTTTTTTTACATGTTTAATTCCCTTCTCTTTAATATCAACTGGTCTTATGAAAAGTCTTGTTAAACTAGTGCTTTCAATTAAAGCATTGTAATTCAATAATAATTCAATTAAAGGTGTGTTTTTATTGAGTATCCACGCTGCCATTATTGGAGGTATTACAGTGCAAATACATAAGTGGAAGCAATTATTTAAATGCTTGTTACAGGGTGAAAAAGCAGTGGAAATAGCTGTAGAGGAAACAGATACATGCCTGCTCCTGAGAGTTAATAATAATAAACAAGTCTTTGGTTTAAAATCTGGCAAGTTATTATTTTCCTGAATTTATAAAGCTGCACTGAAGCAGATCTAAAATCCCTTATGCTTTTATTGCCTGTGTTGCAGCTTTGTAAAGTGAACCTGCAATATTTTGTAAAAGAGAGCCAAAGAGAAGGGTTTTAACTTTTTTTAAAAGGTTGCTGATGGAAGGAATGGGGAAAAACATGATGGTACACTTCCTAATGGAAGCATACCTATGAGGAGTGGCTGTCAGTTTCTTTCCTGGGAAATATTGTTACACTTATTTACATAAATTAGAATCAACTGTGCATGTGCTAATTAGGAATCCTTTTTAAAAATTCTAACAGTAGAAACTAATAACCTTTTTGTTATTATATTATCCTTCCTTGTGTTTTGAATGAGGAAAATGTTTTTTTGGGGTGGGGGATGTAAGGAGCTTATCACATGAGCTTTTAAATCAGCAGCAGCCCAACAGGATGCAGCAGGAACCCGGGATGGAGGTAGGAATTATCGCATTGTAATTTGCTGCTGAATCCACTGGGTGACTGCAGCCCAGGTCTCAGCTGCGCTCGACTGGCCAGTTTTCAGAGTTGGGAACTTTTGTTTTTGAAAATGCGACTGGGACCTGGGCTGCAGTCGCCTAGTGGATTTGGCTGCAAATTACAATGCGATAATTCCCGCCTCCATCCTGGGTCCCAGCTGCATCTTGCTGGGCTGCTGCCAATTTAAAAGTTCATGCAATAAGGTCCTATGTCTCTTCCTGTACATAAAGAACTTTATTTTATATCTACAAAGAAGACCTTATGGCAACAAAAGCAAATCTTCCCTATCAAGTAATGGCCAATTACCCTTGCCCCAAGCTACATGCTTTCTACCATGCATATACTGCAAGCAATTGCAGCTTATAAGGAAACTAATCTTTGCCTAATTCTCCATGGATGCTTCAAAATTTCCAGTTTCAGCTTTTACATCTAGATATAGGACAGCAGGAATTTCATGGCATAGCCTGCAACTGTCCTGATTTGGAAGAGATAGTCCCTATTACTCATCTGTCTTCCCACTTTTTCAGCTGCATTTAAAATGTTCCAGTTTCTCTCTCATCCTCCCATTTTCATTCTTGTTCCTCAACTTACTTCCATTGGTGCAAACTGAGTTCAAAATCGCAAAATAGTTTGCACTCAGTTCACTCAGCAGTGGGAGAGAAAAGGAGTGGGTGGAATCTTGCTCTTCCCAAGGACGTTCAGGTAAAAGCAAACTGCTGCACTTCTATCTTGTGTTATTCCTTGTAAATAACTTTTGCCTTCTTAACCACATTCTGATGTTGTTTGGCCATTTGTGTCCCATCTGTGAAATGTTGGACAATTTGCACACAGTTAGATGAGTACCACGGGTCTGAGGGCTGCATATGCTTGTCACTGGTTTTTAGATACTGGTAGTTTAATTTTCTTTATTGCCTGATTATTTTTTTAAAAGCCATTCTCTTGGGCCTAAAACAACTTTACGAGCAAAATTGCTTCCAAATTTCACTAGAGTATGCAGGGGACATTTGAGCAAAAAGAAAGAAAAGAAAAGAAAAGAAAAGAAACAGACAGAAAGAAAGAAAGAAAGAAAGAAAGAAAGAAAGAAAGAAGCAGCCTTGGTGGACTACTGTGAGTCCTGTAGGCCACAATGGTCCTCATCTGTTAATATGCATGAGAATGCTGTACTGACCGTGCTTCTTCTGTATATTGTACTTTAGGTCACAATCAGTGCTCCATTCTGGCAAATAGGCACAATATGTGCTCCTTAGAATAATGTCCAAATTTGATCCTGGTAATATACACGCTTCATGTATAACCAGTGGTAAGGAATGCTGAGAGTAGCAGTCCATCAGCATCCAGAGGGGACACACAATTTTTATCCCTGATCCCAAAAGTCTCATCTTTTTGGACTGATAATAAAAAGAGTTGTACTAGGCCTGATCTGAAGCTTGGAAATGTTATGTCAAGGGAGGTGTTTTTGGGTGTAGTAGTCTAAAAAAGAAACATTTTCCAAACTCTGGAGTTAGCTTCCAGTCCAAAGAGGTTGCTGGCCATCACTTCTATAGGTAATCTATCTGTTTAAAAGCACTTGGCGTGCTTTCTCAACATGTTGTGTAAATATCAGTATTAGCTATTATCTATATATAAGAGATTTGAGTTGCATAAATATTTGTCTATACATGGATTCACAGGAGCAGGAATAGGTCAGCCATGAGCAGAACAAAGCTAGAATAAAACAGGCAGTAATTGAGCAAAAGAAAGACATGTGGGTTAGACACTCATCAGAAACTCTGAACACTGGAATTTGTCCTACCTTTTTTGGTGATTGCCCAGTGCAAAAATGGCTTCAAATTCAGAACAAAGCCACAGTGAGAAGCTGTGTGTGGGAGTACTAACTTCAGCTTTTGCTTGGCTTTGTACCTTTTTAAAGAAAGCACATTCACATTTTGAGTATAATGTTGCCCATCACAGAGGAAGGAATAGAACAAGTGTTTATTTTCATAAAAAAACCCATGCCACCCTGCTCTCAGAATAGGCAGGTGAGGTCCCAAAATGCACAATCTGAAGTTACTTGCATAGGTTTAAACTATGGGCTATTTGAAAGATTGTTATTTAATCTAGCAAGATCTATTCTTAAAGACACTAAGTACTGCACAAACTAATTAGTGATACTAGTCTATGTTTCAAAAATGAAAAAGCTTTTGGACAAAGGGTTAGTATAACCCACATAATTACTTTGCTAGTAGACTAATAGGGACCAACCTTCTGTTTGTAAAGTTCGAGGTAAGAAGAATTCATGGAGGGGTTGGTGAATTCAGTGGGCCCTTGGTATTCACTGGGGTTTGATTCCAGGACCCTTCGTGGAACCAAAAATCTGTGGATGCTCAAATCTCATTATAGAGAACAGCATAGTTAAATAAATGGCAAAATCAAAGTTTGCTGTTTGAATTTTTTTGGAGGAGGAAATATTTTCAGGCCCTGGCTTATTGAATCTGTGGATGCATAATCCGTGAATACAGAGGACCAACTACATGCATTCAGCATCTTAGCAGCCCATTATGGAGTGGGGTAGCATGGTTGAAATATTTTTCTTAATTTTTAAAAAATAAAATATTAAGTAATTAAGTAAACATATTTTTTTTACTTTAAAAAAGTCTTTTTGGACTTTTGATCCCAGCACTGATCATGCTGGTTGTGGGATTCTGGGAACTATGGTTGAAAAAGTAACATTACTTCATTCTTATTCTAGTTCCATTCTTGCCATACTGGCCATGCTGACCGGGAGATTCCAGAAACTAGAGTCCAAAAAATTAACCTTTCTGCATCCTGATACCTACTACATTCTGACCTGCTATGTTCAGACTCCTTGTAAATGAAGGACCTTGGGGAGAAATAACTTTCAAAAGTCTTTGACTGAACTACATATTGCAATCCATAGTTGGCTGTGTCACTTTGAATCATTGTAATATGCTTTGTAGCATTATACATTGCAGGAAAGGTTTACAGTTTATTGTTAATCGAGCTGGAGCTTGATGATAAAGAGAACCAGTAGACTTGTTATTAATACTGTTGCTAACACCCTTTAAAAAGTGTATTTAAAAAATAGATGTTAAAATACGCATACTAGGGCCTTCTCGATGGCTGCTCCTAGGCTCTGCAATTCCTTTTCTAAGGGGCTGGGATGGACCCTTCCTTACTATTGTCAGCTGACAAACACAGGCTTTTGAGAACTGTACTTTTTAAAAAATGCTCTTTAAATTTTAAGCAGTTTTTGAATTTTTAATAGCTTAATTCCGTTTTAATGTTGGTTTTTGGTTTGTTTTATATATTATACTTTAAGTTTTAAGCTGCCCTGAATCCTGGTTTTGAGAAAAGGCAGTTGTTGTTTGTTGTTACTATTATTATTATTAAATAAAAATACAGGACTCTGCAGATTTTAGAAGGTGGGAAGAAGCACCAGAGAGTTCAGTTTTCATGCTTCAATTGTAGCTGCCTAATGTAGAGCCAGTGTGGTGTAGTGGTTTGAGCATAGGACTAAGACACTGGGAGACAAGGCTTCGAATCCTGGCTTGGCCACGTAAACCCACTTGGGTAAATTGCACTGTTTCAGCCTCAGGGAAAGGAATGGCAAACCTCCTTCAAAAAACTTGCCAAGAAAACCCAGGATAGGTTTGCTTTAGGGTTGCTATAAGCTGGAAATGGTACACAACAACAATGGAGCCCTTAGTTCCCCTATGATATGTTTGCAATAGGCCATTCAATATAGAAGTATCTACAGATTAACACAAAATACATTTTCGAGAAGATACTTTTTTGGATCACAAAGAAATCCCCCATCATGGCTACATGAAATTCATAGTGTGGATCCTTATGTGGGCAAACTATCCTACTCTTCACACAAGAGAGAAGTAGCAGAAGACTTGAGACAACCTTAAGAACTGCTAAGAGGGAACTAAGCATTCTAGGTGGGCATAGGATACTGAAAACAGGGGCTTGGAGGGAACACAAACCAGATAAAGGGGTAGAATAGAGTACAGTTGGCCTCCACATTTGTGGCTTTGACTTTTGTAGATTTGATTATTTGCGGTTTTGATTAATATGTTCTCTCTAGGAATCTCTAAGTTCTCCAGTGCAATTCTTTGGGAAGTTGTCCATAGAGTTGTGTTGGATAACCTAGAGGTTCCTAGAGAAAACACTTCTCTAGGCATTCGTAGGTCCTCCAGCATGATTCTGTGATCAACCTCTGGCAGATGTTGACCATAGAGTTGCATTGGAGGACCTGTAGATTCCTGGAGACGTGTTCTCTTAGGTAAAAAGGATAGTGTTTTTTTAATTGCGATTTCCCCACATTCACAGGGGTCCTTCACCCCTAACTCCAGTGATAGTGTGGAGGGACCACTGTATTTCTGAAAACAGCCTAGCTGACTGGAATAGTGAGCAGTCCAACCTCAACATTTTGCTGCAAATCTCTCCTCTGCAAGTAGGAGTGATCCACACTTCCTCTTTTGTCCATTTAATGCATAACGGGTAAAGCCATATTAAGCAAGGTAGCTATATATCATCAAAACCTATCCTTTCAGCAAAGCGTTTTTCAGAGTAGGCCCACTGTATTTTTAATTCATGGACACCACTTTATAGCCTTCTTGGACCACTCCTGAGCATTTTAAATAAGTACTTAGCAAGTTTTCGCATATAAAAATGTTCGAAGTGATTCTTCAAAGACTTTTTGACATTGTTTTGTTCTTAAAAGTGAGCATTCAGACCGCTTGGGGCAACTTAGAGGCAAGATAACCGTGAAATGATAATATGGAAATGAACATTTTATTATTATTTTTATTTAAGTGTATAAAAAAATAAAGGGGAGTCTAGGGAGAGCCTTTGAGGGCTGCAAAAGCAAAGCAGGAGGGAACAGGAGAAGAATATATATATATATATATATATATATATATATATATATGAATATATATATATATATATATATATATATATATGAATTTGTCAGAGCCTGATAGCTGAGCAGCCTGAAGTCAGTTTTGCCATTGTGAACAAGGGGTTGCTGAACAGAAGTTTCGGGGCATGAAAGTGAAAAAGAAAAAATAAGACAAAGGAAAGAATGGCTACTGTTATGACTGATAACTTGTCATATCTGCATCTTATGCCAGTAACACACACTAATAAGCTGATTATGAAAGGGAGTTAGGTAGGAGAAGTGAAATGGATTCATTCTCTTGCTGTATTTCACAGAGGTGAAATATTTTATATGTAGCATTTTATTTTTTGAAAACAAATGCCAAAGCATCTTGGCTGCATGAATAACAAAAAAATAATAATAATAAATAAAATAAAAAAAAATGCCAGTGCTTACCAGCTGCCATTTTAAGGCTAATTTTTATTTTTAAAGCATCCATTAGTCTGAGCTTACCTCATAACACACTTTTCTATCTGTCTGCTTTTCTTGAGGTAAACCTTTTTTCCTGTTAAGTGTAAGTGTTTGGAGGAGTGGGTGTGCAGCAATTCTTCTGTTAGGTATGCCAGCTTTTAAGAATGTTGATGGAAAACAGATAAATAAAATGTTTTCTTTGTGACTGTTAAGATGGGAAGATTCAATCATCTGTGGGTTATCGATCAATTAATTAGCATGTGGCGAGAAGAATGAGGGAAAGGGTGCTGAGCACTTTTTAATTTGAAGCTTTGTGACCTTGTAAGTTTCTACTCTTCAGTTGCTGTTACATCACACTTCAAAAAAAGGGGGCTTTATTAAAGTCCATTCAAGGGTGAGCTGAGGTAAAACATATTGTTAAAAAAAGGTTTTGACAGAATATGCTATATATTTTAACCTGCCTCAGTGATTTCTGTCACTTTCTATACTACAAATGGTATTGTGTAAGAAACATAAAAGGCCTAGACTTTTTGTTGCATTTATTCTCAAGAAGGAAAAAAAAATATAGAAAATAAGAAATAGGAGCACTGACTTGAATCGTCTTCAGAACTGACATAAAACAACTTCTTCTCCCTGCCAAAAGCTTCAGTTGCTATTCAGGAACACTCACATCATGGTCTATATAGCATTTGTATGGATTGCTGTTAGAAACTTGTTTTTTTCTGGAGCAATATTCCTTGTTTGGTACAGTCAGTTATATTGCAGATTGTCCTCCACAAAGATTTGAGAGGGAAGGGAGGAAGGAATGTTATCTTTCCCCAGGGATATTAAGGTCTGTCACAAGCTATTCCCCAGGGATATCAAGGCCTGCCCTAAACCTAAAGTGTAACTAATGGTTCATTGATACTGGTGTTGCCTGCCATAGCCATACTGGCTGGGGACTGTGTATGTCATGGATCCCAAAAGTAATATTTCCAAGTTCTGTTTAGAGTCTTCTTTGTCCATCCTTAATTTTAGTGTGGGCCAGTAGATATCTGCCTTTTTTTTTAAAGATGCTAACCAATTTGTGTCTCAAAAGTCTAAAATCTGTTCTGCATATTTGTTCTTCTTGTATATGGGTACAGTTAACCTTGAGAACCAGTATAGTGTAGTGGTTTGAGCATTGGAATATGATAAGAACAGGGTTTGACTCCTCACTTGGCCATGGAACCCCCCAGATGACCTTAGGCCAGGGGTCAGCAACATTTTCTTACCTGGGGCCGGTAATCCTGTTGGTGTCTTACACTTGTACACTTGTTGGTGTCTTACACTTGTATAAGTTCTCCTATGGAAACAGTTGCAGATTTTTGAAAGGCTGCATTCAGTTCAAGGTTGCAGAATCACACCTGTGCATGCTAGTTGCATTGTGCATGGGTGCACACTTGCATTTGGTTGTACATTAAGTTGAGGATTTGGTGTCCTGGTTCAGTTGTGCAACATTATCTTTCAACACAAGGATTGGGTAACACAATGTGTACCTCGGCTTAGATTTATCCTATGCAATCCAGATATACTGCACAACCTAGGCAATATATTAATTAGTTTGAGTAAGGGCAACATTCTGAGGAGTTGTGAGAATGTTTTGTTTCTAGTCTGTGTTCAGTAATATAGAATGGGAAAAAACTAATCCTGAATGGGCAGTTGTTGTTTAATAAACAATTAAGTTATCTTATACTTAATGATCTCAAAAGACACCTAACCTTATATACCACATTCTTTTTTTTTTTTTTTTTAAAAACACCTCATCATTTTTCCAAGGAATTCAACATAATATATGTGATTATCTTTCCACCCTGTTTAATCCTCACAACAACTCCACAAGGTAGGTTAAGCCCCAAGTCATCCAGTCTGCTTAATTTTAAATAGTGTTTTTAATACATTTCTTGTGAACCTTTCAAAACTGCAGTGGCTTAAAGTATAAAATGGTTGTTGATGACTGTGCTGGGATTTGAATGAATAATTTTGAAATAAAGTTAGAACTATTCTTCTTGCTACCGGAACAGACTTGTTTGACTTGCATAAACTATAATTTGATTTATATGCCATACCATAATATAGTATATAATATTATGTAGCATATAAATCCATAAGATTTAATGTATTATACTTTAATACAATTTTGTTGCTGTATCACAAACAGATTGTGAATAGGTGAGAAAGATTATTTTCTTTTTGTTATAAAGATACATAAAAACAAATAGTACTGTATAATAACTATTTGGGAGGAAAGTGTGTTTGAAGTTTTCCTCTTTTGTTACTTTTCTGATTGTTTGTTTTTCTTCTTTCTTTCCCTCTTTTCCTTTTTTCTTCCCATTATGTAGGTAAAGATGAGCCTTCAAGCTATATTTGCACAACATGCAAGCACCCTTTTAATAGCGCTTGGTTCTTGCTTCAGCATGCCCAGAACACACATGGATTCCGCATCTACCTGGAAACAAGCCCTTCAAACAGCTCCCTTACTCCACGCATCACCATCCCTCCTCCTCTGGGACCCGAGACTGTTGCACAGTCCCCGCTGATGAATTTTCTTGGCGACAACAACCCCTTTAGTCTCTTAAGAATGACAGGTCCCATCCTGCGTGATCATCCTGGCTTTGGTGAAGGTCGGCTTCCCAACACACCTCCCCTATTCAGCCCACCACCTCGTCATCATCTGGATCCGCATCGCCTTAGTGCCGAAGAAATGGGGTTAGTTGCCCAGCATCCCAGTGCCTTTGACAGAGTCATGCGTATAAACCCCATGGCAATTGAATCGCCAGCGATGGATTTTTCCAGAAGGCTTCGAGAACTGGCAGGGAACAACTCCACCCCTCCACCAGTCTCTCCTAATCGCAACAACCCTATGCATCGCTTGTTGAATCCTTTCCAGCCAAGTCCTAAATCTCCTTTTTTGAGCACCCCACCCTTGCCACCGATGCCCCCAAGCAGCACTACGCCTCCTCAGCCTCAGGCTAAAAGTAAGTCCTGTGAATTTTGTGGGAAAACATTTAAATTCCAGAGCAATCTCATTGTCCACCGACGCAGCCACACAGGAGAGAAGCCCTATAAATGCCAGCTCTGTGACCATGCTTGTTCCCAAGCCAGCAAGCTTAAACGCCATATGAAAACACATATGCACAAAGCTGGGTCCATGACGGGAAGGTCAGATGATGGTCTGTCTGCTACAAGCTCCCCTGAGCCTGGCACAAGTGAACTCACTGGAGAGGGACTAAAGTCTAGTGAGGCAGACTTCAGGAATGAAAGCGATCCTTCTCTAGGCCATGATAATGAAGAAGAGGAAGAAGAGGAGGAGGAGGAGGAAGAACTGGAAAATGAAAGTCGTCCCGAGTCGAGCTTTAGCATGGACTCAGAACTAAGTCGTAACCGAGAGAATGGTTCCAAGTCATTGCCAGATGAAAAGTCTCTTGTCCTAGGAAAAGTGATAGAGAATGTAAGCCTTGGTACCATCCAGCAATACAGTGACATGCTGGCTGAAAAGCAGAAAAGGGGTGGCTTCATGAAGAGATCTTCAGATCAACGGGATCTCTGCCCTCGAGACCTTTGTCAGAGAGACACAGGTGATGAAGACTCAGTCGCTGGAGAACTTGATCGCACTGAAGAAGGGACCGTCAATGGTAGAAACTTTGGTCCAGGTGAACCCTTTCCAAACTTGTTCCCCCGCAAGCCCACCCCCATCACAAGCCCCAGTTTAAATAACTCATCAAAAAGAATAAAGATAGAAAAAGATCTGGACTTGCCACCAGCAACAATAATACCTTCTGAAAATGTTTACTCACAGTGGCTGGTAGGTTATGCAGCATCAAGGCACTTCATGAAGGATCCATTTCTAGGATTCACAGATTCCCGACAATCCCCCTTTGCAACTTCTTCTGAGCATTCCTCAGAGAATGGAAGCCTGCGTTTCTCCACTCCACCAGGTGATATGCTGGATGGCGGTCTCTCAGGGCGCAGTGGGACAGCGAGCGGAGGCAGCACGCCCCATATCAGTGGACCTGGCCCCGGTCGACCCAGTTCAAAGGAAGGACGGCGGAGCGATACATGCGAGTACTGTGGCAAAGTCTTTAAGAACTGCAGTAACTTAACGGTGCATCGCCGGAGCCACACAGGAGAGCGGCCTTACAAATGTGAGCTCTGCAACTATGCATGTGCCCAGAGCAGTAAGCTGACACGTCATATGAAAACACATGGCCAGATAGGGAAGGAGGTCTACCGCTGCGACATTTGCCAGATGCCCTTTAGTGTTTACAGCACTCTGGAGAAACACATGAAAAAGTGGCATGGTGAACATTTGCTGACAAATGATGTCAAAATTGAGCAGGCAGAAAGAAGCTAAGGCCCCCACTGGGTTAAAATCTGGGGTCTAGGTAACATTTAAGTTGTACAGTTTTAACTATTGCCAACTAAGAAAAAGCTGACCTAACTTGCCTCCATAAACATAACTTAGCATAACTATGGCAGGTGCCAGAATTTGGCACTTAAATATAACCTGTGTCTACAAAGTTCTATTAAACCTGAGGATTGGTTAAGGCAGTAAAAATTGTGAAGCCTTTTAACTGTGCAATAATTTCTGTATTTATTCGGTTATTTTGTATTTTTTTTAATTTTTGGCATGTGCAGGTACTTTTAAATTTTTTTTTCTGTTTTAGATTTCCTTTAAAATTTTGTTGGATATCCCATTCTAATTTTGCCCAGTAGTAACCTGAGATTATTTGCATTGCAGGGGGAGATGCATATCAATTTAAATTATAATTTTAGAGGGCCGCTGCTTTGTTGAATCTTATGCTAAGCATGTGTAATTTCTTGTGAAGAAGCCAACATTTTAAGTAATAATTTCTTATTTCCTAACTCTTTTTATTCTTTCTTTTTGCTGTCCTTTAAAAAGAAAAGAAAAGAAAAGAAAGAAAATCTTTTGAAAATTAAGAAATATGAAATAGAACCGCGGATAACAATCTTTTTAAAATGTAGCACTTTCTTTTTGAATTTGGATCTTTTATGTAGCACTGATGATGCCACTAAAATAGAGGCCTTTATAGGAAAAGAATTTTTTCTTTACATGCTTCCAGAGCAGAAGTTGTGAGCACTGAAAATAAATGGGCATAGGTGTTTTCTAAAGGCAGCTATATTCATATAAGCGATAGCAAGAATTGTGCATTATTAGTAGGGAATTTGATTCAGTTACTAATGGCTAATTTTCACCATTCTGCCATTTTAAAATAGTTCATAAAATAAAGAGAACTTGAGAACCCTGACAGTAAGTATGTGCAAATATTAGGAAGCATGACAGAAAGGAAACCTTGCTTGTTTTTCTCATACGCCCCAGTTATGCTGGGGCCTTGTTCACATTAAATATTATGCACACAAAAATTGGAGTTCTCACTTGATGATCTGAAAGGGGAATCACAGCTATAACCAATCTTTCCATAGGAGTTGGAGTAATGGGCCAAGTCATGTTTTACATTGAACAATTTGACTAACAAGTCTGTGTATGTGCACCTATATGCATGTTCATAGAAGATACTGGATTAGTTTCATTAGTGGTGTTATTCTGGTAAGAAATCTTATTTGATGAATCAGATTAAATCTACCTAAGTTTGCATATGACTAAAACAGTACATTTGAATCTAAAAAGCCATATTTTCTTTGTTTTTTTTAAAGATGACACATGTATATGTCATAGTAGGCACTCATCTTAAAAGAGACATTTCCTCTTGAAGGAACATGCTTTGGAAACAAAATGTCCCTAGTATGGTTCCTGACATCTAGGCTGGACTGAGAAAAAACCCTCCCTAAAACTTTGCACAGCCATTCTTAGTGTACGTGGTACTGAGCTAAATAGTCTATGTTGTTAAGATGGAAATGCTTCTTTTAATATGATGCCATCTTATCTGAAGTTTGTATGATTATGTTAAAAAACTAGAGCTTAGAAAACTTAGCTTTTTTGGATAACACTTCCCCGTACTCCCTCCATGTGAAGACTGGAGTCAAAAAGTAATTCTTTTCAAGCTCTGTAAATCAAACATTTGAAAAACAAAAACAAATATGTAGCCCAATTAATCATGGATGTTTTTCTTTATCAGGCAATATAGCAGTAGATGTTAATCCTTGTGCTTGTTGATCCTCTAGTAACATAAACCTATATAAAGATCTCCTGTGCTAGCTAGATCAGTGGAATGAACAAAACAACCCATTTGCCACATATCCTTTTTAAAATGAAGTCTCAACCAGTTTTACTTTACCATGATACTTTCCTATATCATGGCTAGGGAGTATAAAGAATAAATAACAAATTGTCAGTTGCCATAAGATTTTGTTGCCCTAAATGAAAGTGAAAATACAGGGACTTTTTTCTTTGTCAGCAGCAGCAGCAATAACAAAGAAATGTATTTGCACAAAAAAAGTATTTGGTGGAAGAATTATATCTTGCAAACTCTGTTACCACATTTTCATAAGGAAAATGCCTGAAACATGAAAGATCATTGAAAAACTTACAATCTTGTCCAGAAGATCAAACATTTTGAAATGTGTAATTCTGGCATATGAGGATGAAAAAAGTGAAGATTTACATCTCTAATCACTGCTGCATGACAACTGTTTACAATCCATACTAATTACTACACTTTTAAGAAGTCTATCCTTAAATAGAATTCTGTAAGTGTACTCTATTGGAGCCAAACTAGATGTTCATGTAATACACAACATGCAGAAGAAAAGCTTTGTATTAACTGGTAATTGAGATTTAAAAAAGAAAGCAAAGAATCAAAGTGAATGGTCAGTCCTGGAATAGGGGAATATAAAAAGAACTTTTTATTGGGCTTGTTTTTTTTCAACTGGTTCATAAATTTGCTGATAAACCCATATTATTTAGAATAATTAAAACTCAGGGGCCTAAAAGGAGTTCCAAAGGGATCTCTGACTTGAGCATTAAAGTGGGATATTTCCACTCACTGTAAGTGGAAAGTGGTATATATTGGGGCAGAAAATCTTATTTTCACATACAGGTTAAGCATCCCTTATCTGGAAATCTTAAATACTCCAAAATCCAAAATTGTCTACATGGGTGTCGAAGATAGTGACACCTTTGCTTTCTGTTTGTTCAGTCTACACAAACTTCATTTCATGCACAAAATTATTAAAATATTGGGCATAAAATTACCTTTAGGCTATGTGTACAAGGTGTCCGTGAAACAAATAAATTCATATTTCGACTTGGGTCCCATCTCCAAAATCTCATTATGTATATACAAATATTTCAAAATCAAATAAATAAATAAATAAATAAATCCAAAACACTTTTGGTCCCAAGTATTTCAGATAAAGGATACTCAACCTGTATATGCTGACAGGATCTGCACTGAGAGTGATTGATGAAGAAGGGGAATTTGAAGTTGTAGTGGAAAGCTGAATGAAAAATTTTGATGCGTGTTGCAGCTGCTGTGAAAAAACATATTCCATGTTGGGGATCATGAGAAAAGTCATTGGAAATAGAATTGCCAGTATTAGGATGCCTTTATACAAAACAAAGCAGCTTCATTTTCATATATGCAGTGGTGCATATATGCATAGAACACTATGCACTGTTCTGGTTATTGCACCTCCAAAAGGATAATGTACAGCTGAACACATGCAGAACGGGGAACCAAGACAATCATGGTGTGGGAATAACTCCCCACTGAGAAAAGGTTATATTTAAGGTTGCTTTAGTGTAGGAAAAAAGATTAGCAAGGGAGACATAACAGAAATGTATCAAGTTATGTGTGGTGTGGAGTCAATGAACAGGAAAGTATTTTATTCCTCTCTTGATACTAAAAATCAGGGTCATCCAGCAGAGCTTAACAGCAGGAAGATCCAGGACTGATAAAAGGAAGTAGTTCTTTATACCCTGTTCTTCATTGTTAAACTAGGGACCCAGATGAACTGCTTGCTGCCAACTTGGCTGGCTTTAAACAAGGATTATATACTTATGACAGATGAAGCTATCCATGGCTGCTAGTCATGGTGACTATAGCTTTCAGTATCTGAGGAGGTATGTCTTCCAGTAACAGTTCCTGCAGAACATGAGCAAGTGCGTATTCTTAATTTTTAATTTTTTTCATAGGCACTTGGTTGATCACTCTGCATGTACAACTTCGATCTGATCAAGAATAGTTCTTATTTTTCAAGTTTTCCTCTGTTAATTACAGATGGGGTGATTTTTTTTTCTTGGAACACAATCAGTTAAGAGGAGACGCTTCTCTTTTCCCAGTTTGATCAGAGCAACCTCACCTCCACCCATATTCCAATGGTTACATATAAAGGTCTTAGTGGTATCAATTGGAACATTTTATCTAAAGGGTCCTTGTATGTAAGGTGGGGCAGCTCAATCTGGTCACATTGAAGGAAAGGGAAACCATAAGCTTTTCTCTCTGTATGTTGTCTTCAAAGTTAGGGTTAGTTCCACACATGCACATGTGTGAAGGAAAATGTGATTGGTCACTGCATGTTACATATCAACTGGACATCTAGATTGGTTCTGACTCTACTGAACTTGATACCATAAAACTCTTTTGATATCATAAAAAGCTAATAAATTGTGATAAGAAAATTGCAACTCTCCTTACAGAACATAGATAAATGAATCCATTTAGCCAAATCACATATTTCCCAGAGCCCACTGGCCAATCTAATGTGAGGGGCAATTCCTTCACTAGTCCAGTTATGGCAGTCATATAAAATCTAGAAAAGTACCCCCTGATCTTGAACTTCATTGCCACAAATCATTTGCCAGCATTTGTGCTCCTAATATTTCTATGAGGTACTCATGGATCACTTTATCCCTATTCAGGCATTGTACAGTTATAATTTCCTGTGGGGAGACAGTGTGTATGGGGGTATGAACGATGCTGGTTCTACCTTTGCAGCTCCTGCTCACCCTGCCATCCCTCCATCCATGTTGGGGAAATGTGTGCAGAGGGAGAGGAACCTACTCTATGTGTATGGTGTCCTCCAGTGGTGTCAGTAGCTAGGATGTCACCTAGTGCAGAAGGTGTCACCCAGGAAGGGTGTGTATTCACCCCCCTGCTGTTCAGTCACTGGGCTTCCTCCTCAGGGAGAAAGCCTGGTGATGAAGCAGCCAGGAAGGGTGGGTGTCTGCCTCTCCTCTTTTCTCTTGCTGAGCTTCCTCTCTAGGGAGAAAGCTTGGTGACAGGTCAGTCAGGAAGGGTTAGTATTTGCCCCTGCTGCCAGCCTGAGTGTCACCCCATGTGGTCTGCATCCCCTGCACCCCTCCCAGTGATGCCACTAGTGTTCTCTTGTGATATAGGATCCTAGTTGTATAGGATTCTAAATGGTATGTCTCACATGCATAAAGCATGTATCCCTCTGGAGATAGGCATCCCTAGATTGTGGATGACAGGGTACTGTAGCCATTGGGGGTATGAAGGAGAGATTGGTGGGCATGATCTCGCTCCCTCCATTAACACAATCTATAATCACTCATCTTAGACATCTGTCTTTAAAAAATTGCTACTTTTAAAGAGCAACATATTTAACAAGAAGAATCCATGGGCTCTAATTATAAACTGCCCAATGTTCAAGTGATAATCAACTGGCAGAACACCCTGCAGTTGTCTTTGTTGTTGCTGTTAACTGCCTTCACATTGGTCTCGACCCATGGTGACCCTATGGATGAGACATCTCCAGGCTCCCCTTTCCTCTACTGTGCTGCCCAGCTCCTGCAAACTCTTATTAGAGAGAACTAAATGCAGAACACAAGCCACTAGAGGTTTACTTTTCTGGTTGGTTGTCTGTGGTATAAAAGCAAAGACCTGGCAAACCACAATACATGGCTGGTAGGTTGTAGACAGGTTGGTGAATATCAATTGGTGCAGATCTTTTATTTAATGGCATCAGTAAATAAGTTTCTGATCACCACAGGCCGAACATTCACTGAAATGTTTGTTAGGAATATCTGCTATCTCAGGATAGGAATGAGAACAGAATAAAACACACATTTGCATATTATGTGACATCAGTTTGTACAGGAATGTGTAATTTGCTTAACTTTACAGTTGTGAACCTGGCCTTAGTCTAAATAGATTAACTGCCTATATTATACTCTACCAAAACCAACAGAGATCAGCAAGACTAGTATACCATTCCCAAGTGCTAGGTGAGTGTCTATGAGGCATTTTGCTATTAAAATGAACTATTCTCAAATAATGCACAGTTGTGTTATTGTAAAGAAAACAGATCAAGATCCACAGACCTTGCCCTTTTAGAATAGTGCCACTGAAATAGATTGTAAATATTAACATGTTGTATGTTTAGGAAGATTTTGTGGATTGCAGCCTCAGAAAAGGTGAAACACAAAGCTTGAATGAACTCTTTTTATTTGCAATTACAGAAATTGATTACCGTACTATAAAATAAGGCTTTTGGTTCAAGAACTCTTAAATACTTGATCTCTAAAAGCTGAATTCACCTTTGACATTCTAAATAAATTTGGACAGGGGCTAAATTAGTATTTTTTGAAATTAATATTTTAAACTTTATTTCCCCTCATACATTTCCATTCTGCTTTTCTTCCAGTCACATTTTATATATTGTTTGTGGGTACTGGATATCCTTTGCTTATACAAAGTCTCTTATTCCAGTAGCTGAACACAGAACATTTTCAGGCCCCTTACTAAAACCTTCTTTGAATTTTATGGAAGACACGAGATCACTTTGGTGTTATTTCTGTTTGAAACTGTTAGCAGTCCCTTTCCTCTTGAACTCCAACATGGTGAAGCTGGTGGAAAGACCACTATTGACTTACTGCTTGCAACATTTTTGGAGAAGAAATAGTATCTTGTATAATTAAAATATGGCAGCTCAAGCTAATCAACATGCTCTGCTCTTTCATTATTTAGTCCTGTGCCTCTTCATGTGTGAACTGGATTCCTGGAGGAAGCATAGGCAGCTGTAGCCTCCTCTGAACATTACCATTCTTCCAGATCACCCTGCGTGTGTTGACTGGTTAACAAAGTTTAAGCTGTTATATTTATATGCTTGGAGCAATGTTGATTTACAGGGTGGTGGAAGAATGGAACATTTTTTATTTTTCCAAAGCTTTGGCCTCCATTTGTATCTCATGTGAAGATACTGTGGTTCCATATAGCTGTAATCCAGGGGTGAAGAACTTTTGGCCCTCCAGATGTTTTGAATATCAGGCTCCCAAAAGTCCTATCTGGTAAGGAAAATTGTAAGGAATTGTAGAAACTGTGATCCAAAAAGTCCCTACAAAAAACCTCTAGTGGTCCACAGGTTACTCTGGTGGTGGCTATCAGGTCAGTGGGATGATTAATCTCCTCTCAATTTTAGTCAAGACTTTAAAGGAGCTGTTCAAGATGCTTGTTTGTATACCCCAACACCTTGGATGGGCCATTTAAAGTTCAGACTACAACACAGAACAGACACACCACCCCATCAACACAGCAGCCATCAAATGCACTGGGTGCCCTACCTCCATTCTAATTCCATATATTTTTATTTTTATTTTCCAGATCAGAATAGCTCTGCTCATCTGAATTGTGAACTGGCCATAAAAAAAATTGGCTTGTAAAATCTTGGGTAGACCAATATATTCAGTCTCATTTCCTAGGGAGATATTTTGAGATGTAATTTCAACTCTCCTGATTTAGTCTATAGGTAATGTTGTGAAAGTTACACATTTTGATTCTGTTGACCCGCACTTTAAAACTTTTTGTTTGCTTTCAAGACCAGCGGCTTCTGAACAAGAAATTACAGCATTTTTGTCTTTGCTTGGCCCAGAGTTGGGTGAAACTATTAAGGGGGGGGGGGAACATCTGAGATTAAGTGTCAGTGTTGCTAAGCGTGGCATTCACAATACTGGCACTATAAAGAAAATAATAATAATTTATTGGACAGTTTTTCTACTGCCATTCAATTTGATGTGAGTGCCTTGAAAACTGATCTTCCTATTTGAGTCTCTTGAGACAAATGCAAACATTTTTGTGAAATGAAAAGACTTTAAAATAAAAAAGTTAGAACAAGAAAAGTACGTTCTTTAAGGTTTTAAAAAAAAAACAAGAGCCACATTTACTTAAAAAACAAAAAACAAAAAAAACCCTGGTTGAAGATAGTGGACATGAAAATGCCATAAGACCCAATCAAATGAAGATGTATATCCAGCACAACTTCGGACATCCATTTGCTGAATTGTTCTCAGCCTTTTTCTTTTTTTTCAGGACAACGCTGCTTAGGAAATGGAATGGAAATGATTTACTGCTGAATTAAAACTCAAATGACACAAATTGCAAGTTGTTATCATTGAATGAAAAAAAAATTCAGGAACAACGGCTAATTTTTTTAAAAGTTAAATTTTGTGCACTCTGTCTTAAAATACGTTTACAGTATTGAATACATACAAGGGTAAAAAAAATTGTGTGTATGTGTGTTTGAGCAATCTCTCTCTCTCTCTTTCTCTCTTTCTCTCTCTCTCTCTCTTTTTTTTTTCTTCCAAAGTTTGCTTAATAGGTTATTAAAATGCCATAATGGCCATGTGTATATTGTTTTCTTTTGGTGACGGGGTTTTAGTATATATTATATATATTAAAATTTCTTGATTACTGTAAAAGTGGACCAGTATTTGTAATAATGGAGAATGCCTGGGCATTTTACAAAACCAGAAAGAAAAAAAAACTTTTCTCTTTTTTCCTTGAAAATGTTGCAGTAAAATTTAAATGGTGGGTCTATAAATTTGTTCTTGTCACTGTAACTGTAAAGTCTGAGTTTTAGTAAATTTTTTTCTGCCTTGGGTGTTGAATTTTTATTTCAAGAAAAATGTATAGAAACTTGTATTTGGGGATTAAAAGGTGACTGCTACACCATGTAGAAAAAGTACGTAGAAAAAATGCTTAATATTGTTATTGCTTTGCAGATTAAAAAAAAAAAATCACATTTCTGACCTGTACCTATTTTTATCTCTCCCCCCCCCATCCCCCTCTTCTGGAATGGATATTGATATTGGTTGATTCATATAATGTAGGCACTTGCTGTATTTTTACTGGAACTTGTAATTTTTTAACTGTACGCTTGTCCTTTTAAAGGGATTTAATGTACTTTTTTTGTTAGTGAATTTGGAAATAAAAATAAAAACAAACAAACAGGCTGCCATAATATATTTTTTTTAATTTGGCAGGATAAAATAGTGCAAAAATTAATTTGTATGTCAAGACCTTATTGTACAGAAGAAGAAAAAAAATAAATGGGTTGTTTGACAACCTGTGGGTACAAGAAACAAAACGATGATTATTTTTAATTATTAGTTGGGACTGCTGGGTGGGTTATCAAGTTTGTTTCATTCTAGGTTTTCAGTTCACATTTTTAGTTGTGTGTATGTGTGTATGTGTGTGTGTGTGTGTATATATATATATATATATAAATATATATATAATTTTTTTTCTGTCAGAAATGGCCTACAAAAAAATAAGTGCTGTTCCTACAGGGCAGTAATAACTTGTAGCTGCCTGGACCCCTTGTATCAAGGCCTTCCCAGGTATAGTTGAACTATGATGGATGGCTGTTGCCAGTTGTTGTTAAATGAAATTCAGTTTTTGTGAAGATGTTTGACGTAACATTCCACAGATGCCCCCCCTTTTTTAAAAAAACAGAGAGGTGGCTTTTCCTGGTAAATTTAAAGCTTTCTAGCCCTGGTCCAATGAACTGCATATCTGTGCTTAAGATGCTCAATGCAAGTAGTTTAGATGGCATGTAACATCTACTGAGAAGTGAAAAGGCCTATATGCAGTCCTAACACCATCACTGGCACTGTTGACCATCACTGAGTCAGCCATCTGTTTGAGGAATATGTATCCAGACCTCAGCCCATCTGATTCTAAAAGTTTTTATACTATGTACAGTACCCTTTTGCTTGAGTGGGTCATGATCCAGAGTCCTTACTGGATCAGGGCATGGGTTTTCACCCCACCCACATCCTATTCACAGCTTTCAGATGAAGCTGTTCTAAAAGGGAAACGAGAATGAAGAAAGAGCAGTGTTTTCATGGTGAAACTGTGAATTGGAATGAATTAAAAATTGGTCCAGGCACACCCCATTCCCCTCCCTCCCTGTCAAAAAGGGACCATGTACAGGTTTTCCTGCTGTCTACTTTGATGCTGTTGACTCCTAATTGTACATTCCATAAATTTCTCAAATATTTGAAGGACTGGGATGAAATTCTGTGCCTTTTTAGTTATCAAATTCTTCCCCCTGCCCCTAGCTGTTTGTTTTGTTTTTTGAATGGGGAAAGACAGGAGGAAATGACAAAGTAGTTATAAAATACTGAGGATAACTTTTAAGAAGGGAATCAGAAGTATTAACAGTGTGTGAAATAATGGCAGTGAAAATAGGAAAGTCTACATTATGAATTAGATCCAGAATTTATCTCAGATGGACAGAAAGCTTATGATCCAGTGGAGGAATCCCCTTGACAGAAAGGGAAGAGGTCTTGGTCGATTTCTGCTGTAGTCTCCTATGGTCCCTACTGCTACATTTCTGATTGTTTGGAAGACTGTTTCTTCCCTCTGGAACAGTGGGAGAGGAGCTGGTGTTGAAGGATGGAGAGCTGATGAAGTTTGTCCTCCCTATTTCTGCCACCAGGAGTGTTCTGAGCTTGAGTTTCCTTGATGAATGCTCCTGTCAGCAGAAAAGAAACTGGATTCAACCCATTATGTCAAGTCTTGGAGCCATCACAATGCCAGGAATGTATTGGACAGTATAATCTGGACTAGACAAAATTAGGAATTAAATTCCTTTTAAAAAAAGACTTACTGTAAAACTGTCCACAATAGGTATTTCTAAGAGTTCATCTTAGAGTTAATTCGCAGCTTCTTGTAGGCATCGTTCACTCTACAAATTTTAACTTACCCTGGCATAAAGTCAGAAAATTGAGTGCAGATTCCCCTCCCCTTGGAGATTTAATCCTTGTATATGTGATGTTATCTAAAAACCAATTCCTCAATGAAGTGAATTTACTTCTAAGCACCACACAACCCTTTTCATTTTGGGTGACTGAAGATCTGAACCACCAGCAACATCTTTCCAAGTGACTTGAATTGCTGAGAACCTACCATTAGACACTCTGATCTCTAAAGCACAAATATTGTGTTCAGTGAAACCACGATAACCCCATTCCTTCCTTCCTACTTTTAGGAATCTTGCTTTGCAAGACCATAAGCACAATATGGCAGACGTGTCATAACTATTTTTGCTGCCATAACAATTGTTACACTGTTAAAATTATTAGAATTAACTGTGTTACATTAGAATTATTCCATACAACATAGTCCTGCTCCAGTAAAAAGGTATGCATGGAGCATTTTTGGTGTGTTTACAAGATTATTATTTTTGGCAGGATGTGACATGAAAAAAATAGATGTATACTTACATCATAGTACAGCATTTCATCCTGGTCCTGATTAAATACAGTCCAAGATTTTATTTTCAGAAGCAAACTCATTTTATGGTGCTCTTTGTATTTTAGAACTGCAAAGCAAGGTAACATTGATTTCAGTTGTTTGCATTTGTACCGGCAAGGGAAACTATTTTTATTACCTTTTTCTATTACTTATTGTATGAGCTTTTGTTGTTTACTTGGAGGTTTTGTCTTTTACAACAAGTTTGGAACTATTTATTATTGTTTGGTATTTGTGCTCCATTTTAAAAAAAATGGAGCACCTTTTTATTATTATGGATAAAAATGTTGAGATGGCAGGAGGTCATTTCAATATCACTTAGTGAAATATTTATTGTTCCTTTTATTCTCTGTACAAGACTTTTTGGCCCCTTTCCCCCCCTTATTGTCACATTGTTGAGTTCAGCATGTGTCTACCATTTCATTTGTACGCTCGTTCAAAACAACGTTTGTTCCAGTTTCAAGTTATTAAAATAAATAAATAAATAAATTGGACATTGACTTGATCTCCAAATATTGTCTTCACTGCTTCTTTAGAATTGAAAAGGGTTTGAACTCACATGTTGAGCATATTGTTATTTTCTCTCCCCCCCCCCCCCCCCCCATACATAACCTTTAGGATCTGATTAAAGTGGGAGCGGGTAGAATTTTTCCAGGGTGTTGTAAGAGAAAACAACATTGTTTCTACCCGGATTCAAGGGTCAAGAATCTGTAAAGTCTCTACAACACTAGAATGTGAAGACTGAAAACACAAATAAAACATGAGAGCATGACTGTATGTTCTTACTTGGCAATTTGGGAGGTGAAGAACAAAATGCTCCCACACCAATGGAGCCTACATAAACTGACCAATCTGGCACTGGCAGTTGAATTTTACTTCAACATTGGCAATGGGACAGTATCTTCTACCTCCAGGCAGCAACCTACCTTAGTGCATGCAAGGTAGACCACATGGATGACACAGCTCTGTCCTCCCACAGAAGGGAATAGCCAGTATTGCTTCTGCCACCCAACCTTACCCACCTATGGCACTCATTGAGGTAATTTCTTCATTGTCTTATGGTGGAGATGGTCCTCAGTTTTTTTCAGTACCTGCAAACTCAGTTTTAGTTGCTCAGTACTTTATTGTCTCTCCTTAAATTACTTCTGAATAGATTTATGACCATGGGAGGATCTGTGACTCTCAGGCAGCCTTTACCACTAGGTGCCTACAAAGATAGCACCTTGGCTGCTGGAGAAATCAAAAAGGACATTCACATACCACTAAACAAGCTTCTGCTTCTTAAAACAAGCACTAAGATGAAAGAGTGACCCAGGGAAAGTCCAAGCAACTGGACTGAAGTTTAGCCCAAGGGTGAACAACAAAAATCCACTGCAGCCTGTAGGGTGCAACACTGAAAATTCTAGGATGACAGTGAGTTTAGGAACACTGCATGTGTTTGTAGGCGTGTACATTTAATCATGCATCTCAAAGCAGATATACACTTATTTTTGGTGGAGGTGGAGGTGGAATAAGATGTACTAGGAATAGGTAGATTAAAGGTTCAGTTGGAAGTCCCTCAAAGCTGAAAGACTAAATGCTAGATGAAAGAATCAGGAATGCAGCATTTCAGAATTTTGTATACAGAACTAGTGGTTAATTCATATGAATAGCCCAGATTTCACACTCTGGATATAAAATTAATTGTATATTAAGATGCTTGCCTTTTGGCAAGAGTAGAGATGGGATCAGCTTCTTATATTTAGCCCACTCATTGCTCTTTATTTAACATCTTCTTTCTGACCTCTTGTGCAATGAGTAGATTGTTGATGGAATGTCTTATACATACCCCAATATCCTATCATCCCTCAGCATAACAAGCAGAATAACAGCACATGGTGCTTTTTGAACAAGCTTAAGATGTAAAGGAGGCTTTGTTCTGTTTTATCCATGTTTAAACCTCAATGAGTGAAAGAGATATATCATGCAAATGGAAAATTTAAATGCTAGGAAGTGATTCACTCAATTGAGGTGTGCAGTGGGGAGGCTGTCTGCAGTCGCGTGTCAACAACTGTAGACTTGATTAACTGATTGTAAGCAGTTACCACTAAACCGAATCAAGCAGCACAAATGGTGTGAATATGTCATGAGGAGGGAGAAATTCATCCTGAACCTGACAGGTGTATGCCAATGCGGTACAGAAAAGTGTCTGATAGGCTTACAACAGTGTGATATAGTGCAGTGGTTGATGAAGCCTTTGGTGGGAGAGAGTTTACCAGACCATCCTGCAAGTATCAATAAATCTTCCCCAAATTTGATTTCATCAAGTGTTCACACCTATTAAGTTTTACTTTGTCTCAACAATTTATGGACTAATGTCTTCATTGTCCCTAAAATCATGTCCAAGTAATAAGACTGAGATTCAAAATAGGGTTCAAATGAAATTATTCTCAACATTTTAAAAACTAAATAAACTTGGTACCTATTTCCTTTCCCTTCCACACAGTTTCAAAAACTTAATTGCACCAGATACCACTATCTCCTGCTACACACTAGCTCACTCTGAAGTGAGGCTGTCTGGCCTGTCCATGTCTGAGGCTTAATGTTTTCTACTCATGTTAATGATTAAATCTAAAAAAATATTATAGTAGCAACAAATTTAAATCCAAGGTAGTATTGTTTTTCCATTTGAAGAAGGATCTCATCAGGGCCACTGAAAAAATCATTCTCACTCTTTCTCCTTCAAACTTCACAGCTCAAGTTGTATCAATCCTTGAAATAATTTTATCTGCTCATCCATGAATGGTGGATGTAACATAATGAACTCTGAGATTGAGAGAATGACTTCAAAAATGTGTTATTCTGTACATTAATTTGGGACATTCAGGCCACATATTACCACTGACAAAGGAATCAAATATTATAGTGTTATACCTCTAGAGGGAAGGATGACAGGGATCAGTGTGTACAACCACAAAAGAGTATGTGTAGATCCAGTCCTGGGCATAAATCCAACATCTTTATAGTGAATGTCTCCTATTGTGATAATACTTTCTTGCACCATTCCCCCAATACCCTGCTCCAGAGTTTTTCTTAGCCATTTACAGCAGGCTTTGAGGGTGCATTGTGTTTGTATGTGTATCTCTCTCTGTGTGTGGTTCCACAGGGAACCATATGGTGTGTGTGTGTGTGTGATTCCCCTCCCAGTTGTGTGGCTGGAAACAATTATGTCTATAAAATATCACTGAATTCCTCTCATCCCTGTGTTTCACTATATGTTGTTGTTGTGAGCTTTCAAGTCATTTCTGACTTTGGCTATCCTAAGGTGAAGCTATCACAGGGTTTTCTTGGCCTTCTTCAGAGAATTAAGGAGTGTGACTTGCCCAAGGTCACCCAATGAGTTTTGAACCCTGGTCTTCCAGAGTCCTGGTCCAGCATTTAAACCACAACACCACACTGGTTGACTATAGGCACAGAATTTTTAATCATCTTGTGAAAGGAACTACATAAGCCTTTGTTTAGCTATGTGTATCACTTTCCACTCTGTTATCATTCAAAAGCTTGCAAATTTCTTTCATAACAGAGGCTGTTCTATAAAAAATAAGCACACATACACATACCAGTTCTTGTCAGATATTAAAAGGTTATTAGAGAACAAATTGGAGAGCATACTTTATTCAAAACTACACATGCTCATGCCACAAATATGATTCAGAGATTTACATTCCAGTAAAACGGGCAATAAAGCTGTGGATAAACAACAGTATTTTTGCATTGCTATTAAGTATTTAATTGTACACGTATTTGCCCACCATTTCTGCAGAGGTGAGGGAAAAGAACAGGTGATTTTCTATGAATTATTCTACCAGCTCTGCTAAATAGCGACCTTTAGTTACCAAATGACACCATATATTATTCTGTTTTTCTGACAGACAACAGCCTATTCTGTTCTGAAAAAGATCCGATGTGTTGATGATAAAGAGCTTAGAGTTCATATTGTGCATCTTGCAACCAAGACAAAGTTGTTTCATACAGTATATATCCTGGATATTAACGTTATGCAGATAGGGTTGAACATATTTCCACTACACTGTAGAAGTGTAAAAATATAAGATCATTAAAAAGATTGGTGACCCTATTCTGTCCCTGACTATCAACAAGAGCTGCAATGGGGGGGGGGGGGGGGGGGAGGGGCTCCTCTTGTAGAAGATGCAAAGGGCTTGCAGAAAAATTGGAGCCATTGAACCTACATCTTAGCATATCTGTAAAGAAACAGAACACGTTAAGATGATTTTTTTTTAAAAAAAAGCACGCATTCCAGAGATGGCCATAGGTATCTCCAATAAAATAAGAGTTAAGGGACAGGAGGAGGATGGCAGCAGTACTAAGGGGGAAACCCCCCACAATTCTCAGAACTAAAGGTGCTTACTCAAGGCTGGCTCAAGACATTTTGCTCTCTCAGGCAAAGGGCAAAGGGATGCCTCTTCCCCCAAATCATGTTCAGAAGCTCTCTGATCTGTCAGATGACTCTTCTACCCCACCTGAGGGCAGCAGCCCAGTTTAGCAAAACAGTCCATGGGCCACTCATAGGTCTTGTTTTTCAAGAGGGAACTCTTACAGAACAGCCAAGAACAGATTTTGCCCCTCACCATTTGCTACATAAGGGTTTTGTCTCACTCTGTTTAATGATAGGGCTGGTCCTGGGCATGTGTTTACAAATCTTCCCTCCTTTCACCTTTGATTTACTTTCCAGATGTTACTCTTCATAAGGATTTTTACCCCACAATACAAACTTATGATAAATTCCATGGAGAAGAAAAGCATTGGGGAAAAGAACCTATGAATCAGATGGTTGTGAGCAGAGGTTTCTTCATTCCTTCCTTGTGCACCAATTTTGCTTTTAAAAACAGAACCCTCTTATTCTTTGTATGTTCGTAGCACACAGTCTATATCCCATTTTCACATCCTCTTTGGATTTAAATTTGCATCCTGGGATAGAACTGTCTGTCAACCATTCAGAAGAAAACACCCTGGCCAGATTTAAGAGAAGCTCAGTTTTTAGAAGGCAGTAGCTTTTCACAGCTAGTCACAACCTGGTTGAAAAGCACAATCTCTTGATAGAGGCACAGGTCAAGGGGGGCATTAAACAGTTGATATGTTTACACCAACCTTTCCTGATTTAGTGACTTCCAGGTGTTTGGAACCAACTACCATCAGTCTCAACCAGCATGAGTGTCAGGAAACCTGGGAGCTGTACTTCAAAACAGTTGGAAAGCACTGATGTGGGTAAGGTTACTCTGTTGTTGGGAAATGGATGTCAGGACAAAAGAGTATGGCTCAGGGGTAGGGAACATGTGATCCTTTAGATGACTTTGGACTCCAAGACTCATCATCCCTAGCTATCATAGGCAATGTTCAGGGATAATGGGAATACCAGTCCCATATCATCTAGAGAGGAACATGTTTCTCATCTTTCCCATAGCCACACCTGCATTATGGACTCATGTCAAGATTTCTGGCACTAGAGAATCCCAGTGATGATCAGACTAGTATGCATGACCTGAAATCCTTTATAGGGATCATGGCTTGCTGTGGCCTTACCATATGAAATGCATTTCCAGCCTGCCTGGTGACTGTGAGAAAGATGGACAGCTTATGACACAACTGTGCTTCCTGTGTCTATCATAACCACTTCTAGGAAGCTCTGTGCTCCAGTCATGAGCAGAAATTGCCAACATTCATTTTTTGGAGTCTTGAATCCCCAAAACATCTAGACGTTGGTTGTGCTAGCTGGGAGATTCTAGGAATTGTACAAAAAGTAATGTTTATTTACTCTGAACATTTCTTAGCCTTTCTGTGTCCCTCTGAGGACAGTTGCTAAGACTCCATGCTTGGTATACCTATAACTAGTTAGTATTTTGTAAGAAATATGGAATGAATATTACACATATTACATATATGTAATTATATTACAACATAATGAATGGGAAAAACATGTCACATTTCAAATGCAACATAATGAATGAAAACAACATTAAATTAAAACAATATTTGACTTTATTATTAAAAGACACTTGAAGACATTTTACCAGTTTTTAAAGCAGAATTGTACAAGCTTTATGTCGTTCATCAGTCTAAGTTTATTTTTCTAAAAACAACAAAGCAACAAGTAATATAATGGATAGCACAGCAGGAAGCTTAATTTTTTTGGGGGGGGGCAGTCAACATTAACAAATTATTTGAGATTATAACAAACTACATTAAGAATTACTTTCGAAAAAGTAACTTTTCAAACTGGGAGGTTATTTCTGGCCACCTCTCCCTCCCATCTTTTTGTGACAAGACCTGGCAGAAAGAGATGAATGATGGAAAGTCATACCATTGTTCATTCTCACACCCTGAAAGGAACCACTGATCAATCTCAGTAGGAGAGAGGAAAGCTGAAATGCACTGTCATGTCATATGTTTCTTTCACTAGATGTTATCAGTGAAATGCCTAGGGAAGAAAAAGGTTGGTGGGAACCATTGTATCCTGCCATAATGTCTAATTAGGCCTAGTATTTGGCATTATTTTCTGGAAACTACTAGAGCAAGATAACGTCATCTAGTGACTGTATATAAAGTCATTTGCCTATCAACACTGCCCTTTTGATGATCCAGGTGATTTTTTTCTTCTATGCTCTACTAATCTTGTCTGTTTATGTATTCAAAAGAAAACAAAATGTACACAAATTTTAGGCTTTCTCACAAAATATGTTGCCAAGGAGTGACACCTGTGAAAGTAGTTCACAATTTTGTAGATTTTGATTTAGGAGATTCCTGGCTACATGGAGGACTCCCAAAATGAGCTTCCAGAATGGAGTGGATCCATGACTCAAAAAGTGATCTGTGTTCTGTTGTCTGGGCCTTGCTTTAATTCTTCAGGCTCATTACTTATTTTTAAATTTGGTCACTTCTCCCCACCCTCTGTAAATATTAACCATTTGTGGGCTGCTTCATACATACACATACACCAGTTTATTTGCTTAGATCTGGTGGCTACTAGCTGTGAATGCACAGTTTGGCTACAATGAGAACCATTGTGTGTGAGGTGATGCTGTCATTTTATACTGTTTGATCTAAGGGGGATGGCTCCTTCCTATATGGCTTCTTCCTACACCCACATTGCCACTTGAAATCACAGTTATCAGGTCATAGCTATGTGAACCTGCCCATGATTTAAATCCAACCACCTTTCAGCCATGTATGCCACAGTCTTTCACTTTCAGCTTCAGGGTACATCTGGATCTTACTTACCAGGTTATTTATTTTGTCATCATCCAAATATTTATTGCTGTTGCATGCATTGAAGTCATTGCAGACTTCCAGCAACCTTAAGGTGAACCCATCATGGATTTTCTTGGCAAGATTTGTTCAGAGGGAGTTTGCCATTGCCTTCCAATGTGACTGAGGAACTGAGACTTGCCCAAGTTCACCCAGTAGACTTCCATGGCTGAATGGGATTCAAACACTGGTCTCCAAAGTCCAACGCTCAAACTGCTACACCATGCCAAATATTATGCAATCATTTATTGAAGTGTGGCATTTTCTGTCCAGACTAGACTTTACAGGTTGACCCTCCTTTATCTGAAATGCTTTGGAACAGAACTTGTATTTGGATACATATATATAATTAGATATCTTGGAGATGGGAGCCAAGTCTAAACAGAAACTTAATTCATTTTTCATATACACCCTATATGGATGAGGCATCTCCAGCCCCCACTGTCATCTACTGCTGTGCCCAGCTCCTGCAAACTCATATTTGTGGTCTCTTTAATAAAGTCCATCCATCTAGCATGTGGCCTTCCTCATTTTTTACAATAAAATAAAAACATATTTTTACAATATTTTAAAATAATTTTGTGCATGAAACAAAGTTTGTGTACACTGAACCATGGTGTCACTATCTCAGCCACCCATGAAAACAGTTTTGCTTTTTGGAGTATTTCAGATTTTGGAATTCAGGATAAGGGAGACTAAACGTGTATAGATACAATTATATACATATAACAAATATGTAACAACATATTAAGACTATGTGGATTCTAAGAAGTATATAATTTATCCCTTTACCCTTTCATGTAACCAGCAATAAAACACAACCATGGTTCTTCTGATTTAGTCCTCTTGGCCTGGCTGAGGTGGATTATTTCAGCAAAAAGAGAGAGTGGGGGGGAAAGGTCTTCAGCGGTGGGTATCTCTTGACCAGGGAAACTACTCTGTCTTAATTACCTCAGGACAAGAGATTGCCCCTGAAGCAATCATCTTTGTTTGTTAACACACCCTATCGGCTGTGCAACTCCATATAAATAAAACATGACCAAGATTACAATGTCATGTTCTGGTGGACTATAGACCCTGGTAACTGCTCAAGTCGAATGCACAAAAACATCCCTGAGCAATCTGGTGCATATTGGAGGGCATCAAGGAATGTTATTCATTCCTAAGCAACCACATGTGAACTGGATTCTAATATTAAACACAATTGTTTGCTCAAATGCTAAAAAGAGGTGGAGGACGCTCACTTTTTGTTTTGCCTTTGTCTCGGAGAAGTAGTAAGCTGCAGAGCAAAGAAATGACAGGGCCGCATTGTAACATTTAACTTAAAAAATATTTCCACTCCACCTCTCTATCTTTTTGTCTCCCCTCCCTACCCCCATGGACACCACTCACCCTAGGGTTTTTTCCCCTTTCCCTTTTGGTATTCTGCTTGATTTATTATATATCAGCTAAGGATCAGGCCCTGTTTTAACAAGCTACAAAATGCATTTTAGAAGCAAATACCAAATCTATCAAATTCAAAATATTATTAAGGGTTTTTAAAAAATCATTTAGCCTTCGAAAAAGTACCTTTCTGGTAAACTCAGGTGTTTTTTTTTTTTTTCAAATCACCACTCTTCAGTACTTCACTGGTACTTCATAGTTCTTCATCAATGTTTGTTTCTTTTGTTATTTTAAAAGTGAATCAATTTCCAGAGTGTTCATTTCTTATATAATACCAGCCTCATGCAAGTGAGAGGTATCATCTGGTTTAGGGAAAACCTCACAGGTTGCAAAAGTACAAAAATTTTATCGGAGAAAAAAAAGGGAAATGGAGACATCCCACAAGGGTAAAATGAGGACCAAGGATCCTCAGTGGCCATGGAATGTGGGTAAAATTAATGTCTCTGTGTGTATGTGTGTGTATGTGTGTGGGGGAATGGAAATTAAATGGAAGAGGTTGTTGTTGTGTGCCTTGGTGTTGTTTCCAACATATGGCAACCCTATCATAGGGTTTTCTTGGAAAGTTTCTTCAGAGGGGGGTTGCCATTGCCATAGCATGAGGCTGAGAGAGTGTGACTTGCCCATGGTCACCCAGTGGATTCCCCTGCTTGGCCCTGAAAACCTACTGAGTGACCTTGGGCAAGTCACACTCTCTCAGCCTCACAGGATGGCCATGGTAAACCCCCTCTGAAGAAATTTGATCCCCCATAAATCCTATGATAGAATTGCCTTAGGGTTGCCATAAGTTGGAAATGACTTGAGGCACACGCCACCACCACCACTACCAACAACAAGCCAAAGACCATAGTAAACTAACCAGCAGAATGGTTCTCCAGTGTCATCATGGAACTTCATGATCATTTATGCACAACCTGAGAATCTGTTATTATATTAATATCTATTATTGTCTGAGAATCTACATACCAAATATATAGAATTTTGGGGCAGGCTGTCTTGGATTCTGCTTGAGTAACATATGCAAGGTATCATATAGCTTAGGCAAATGTCATTGGTAATCTCCTTGCAAAAAGATCTCCCTCTCTCATGGCAGCAGCCTGAACTCTGACTCAAAGGAGGGGGGCTAGCCAGATTTTGACTAGTAGAACTGGAGCTGGTGCTCAAACATTGCACATAACACTTAGTACGAAATCCATCTCCACGCAAACCTAAGCCAGAGGTCTGTGATGTCAGAACCACTGAATTGGGATATCTGAAGTCAACAACTTCTGAGGCTGTGTCCACACTGATGGGAAACCCCAGATTACCATCGGAACTATGGGAAGCCACTGGGTAAAGACAGGTAAGTCACACTCTCTCAGTCTCAGACCCCTTTGGAATAAATCTTGCTAAGTAAACCCTGAAATAGGTTCATCTTATGGGCTGCTGTAAGTCAGAACTGACTTAAGGTACAGAACCACAAATCTTATTGACAGTTCTGACTAAAATAGACATATTGAATCAATGGGATTTACAGAACTGTTGACTTATTCAGCATTTAGTTCACTGGGTGATACTAGTTATTGGATTTAGAATTAAGACTCTGCAAAGCTCTTGTTTCATCAGTCTCTGTTACACATAAATTTGTATCATTTGGCCTACTATACATACACCTCTCAAGTGTGATGAGTTACTAGGAAACTTATAGGAACATATTATAGGAAATGTTGAAAGAAGATTTAACTGACATCCTTTTCTTCCCTCACTCTTTTTTGGTTGGATATAAATGCATCCGATCATTAAGGTTGTGCCAGCGTCTCTGTGTTCCCTTGGTGCATGTTGGCACTCCAACGCTCAATCTGGGAACAAACATGCTTACATAATATGCATTTTTTAAATAAAAAACAAATAGTTTTGCCTCTTAAAAATGATAAATGGGGTGGGGGAGAGAAATGAGGTAATACTTATTTTTATTTTGTTTTGTCCATATAAGAAATGTTGTCTACCTAGGTTAGCCTAAAGAACTACATAGTCATGATACATAAGGAGATGGAACAGGGACAGAGGAAAATGTGGCCTTTGAAATGTCATTGGACTGCAACTCCTATCAGCCTTAATGAGCACCATAGCCAATGGTGCAGGGTTATGTGAGCTTCATTCCAACATCATATGGAGGGTCAAATATTCCCCATCCTCATAATGCACAGAGAATATTTTACAGTAACATTCACCAACCTAGTGTCTTCCAAATTTGTTGGATTGCAGCTCCCACCATCCCCAGACAGTATGTAGAGAGAACATAAAACCCTTTGCTGGATAAGATCAAAAGGCTATCCAACCCAGCATTCTGTTCCCATAGTGGCCATCCATTTTTGTGTGAGAAGCTCGACAGGAGGACATGTTCCTCAGCAAATGACAGAGACAGGCATACTGAATCATATGCTGGAGATGATGCATGACATCACCATCCATGAATTTATCTAGGCCTCTGTTAAAGCTATCCAAGCTGGATGATGGGAGCTGTAGTGAATCCTATCTTGCTTATTACACCACAGCTTGCAAAAGTGTACCAGATGCTAGTTTGTTTCTGCATAAAATTCAAGAAGCTAGGATTGGCATAGAAAATTATGTGTTTTGCAAAACTTTAAGAAACAATGCCATAGCCAGGATTCTGAAAGTCTCTGCTTTAGTCCCTGGCATCTCTGGTTTACAAAGTGATCAGTAGCTTGTGTTGTTGTATGTCTTCAAGTCGTTTCCAACTTATAGTGACCCTAAAGTGAAGCCATAATGGTTTTTTGGGGGGCTGAGAGTTTGTGACTTGCTCAAGGTCACCCAGTGAGTTTCCATGGCCAAGTGGGGAAGTGAATCCTGCTCAGTTCAACTACAGTATTCTGGCTCTCAGTCAGGAGTTAGAAAATAAGGAATAGGACTAGAATAGGAAAAAACCTCTGCCAGAGACCTCAGAAGACCTATTTGCAGAGAGAAGAGACAAATGCTGGCCTAAGAGTGCATCCATACTGCACTGTTATAGCACTTTGATCCCATTTTAACTGCCATGGCTACATTCTATAGAATCCCGTGATTTGTAGGTTGGTGAAGTATTTAGAATTCTCTTCCAGGTATCTCTAAAGCTGTAATTCAAGGGAGTCTCTGTACCTCCCCAGTTGTACGATTCTATGATTCAGTCACCATTTTTGCTTGAATACAGCTAAAGAAGGCATTTTGAGGTGTCTGGGCATTCCAGGGCCTTTGAGGGGTTGTTGAAGGTCTGTGTTTATGCATGCCTAGGGTGATTCTGGCACAGTTTGGGGACAAAAATCATCCCCCCATCATCGTAAAAATAGAAAATAAAAAAAAATGAGGCTGAGGGGTTCAGGAGGACTGGCAGGGTTTTCAGGGGATACAACAGTAGGGGCTACATGAGGTCAATTGCTTGCTTTTTCCCCATTTTTGGACTACATGGACTTCTTGTTCTGGATTTTAGCACAAACTTGGAGCTATCCAAGGTTCTGAACTCATTTTGTGGATCAGGTTCAGAATTCTAGATAGTTAATTAAGACTAACTTAAACAATTCACTGCTTCACAGCCTTGGGAGCCTTCAGCTGCCTGTTGATTCTCCCCCCATAACTACATTGCTACCACCGTCTTTAGCTCTATTAGTAAGTACTCTCATATCTCATCTATAGCACTGTGGTTTCCTTTCTTTTGGTTATTTTGTTCTATTATTTCTTATTTGTTCAGACAGAGAGAGAGAGAGAGAGAGAGAGAGAGAGACTGATCCTGTATTATTTGTTGAGTGAAAAAAAATTATATTATTCTTTCTGTGTTTACCCCTCTGCTGTTTTGATAGCCCTGCAAAAATATGTTTCCTATTCCAGTTGCTAAAATCTTTCTTGCATCTTTGTTCTTATCTTCTGTCATTTTCTCTTCCCCTCCACTTCCTGGCCTGTCTTTATTCTCCTTCCAGCTTTCTTTATCAGCATTTAAGTTCTCTCCCCCCCCCCCCCCCCCATGAATCTGAGGCAGGAATTTGTTTCAAATTGTCTTATTTCAAGATTTGCCTGCTTTTCTGTAAGTTTGTTATGACAAGTTGCCACAATTTAATTTCAGTTTAAACTGATAGTGAAATGTAAACAATTCAATGGAAAAACTAGAGAGGGTGGATGCCCATAATTTTTATGGGATGGGTGTCACTGTCCCTTTCTGAATGGACTGCTACCCAATATCCCCTGTTGATAATTTGCAGTTCCATCTATTTTTGATCTCCCTTAAAGGAGAGGGCTTGTACTATGTGACACACAAAGGCCAGAATTTTGTGTGCATATAAATCACATGTAGAGAGTAATTATGTGTGCATATAAATCACATGTAGAGAAATCTTGTTCCACCTTTGAGACTAACTGGAAGAAAGAAGTTGGCAGCATGAGCTTTCATAGACTAAAGTCTACTTCCTCAGATGCACAAAAGCTCATGCTGGCAACTTCTTTCTTTGAATTAGTCTCAAAAGTGCTACAAGATCTCTCTAAATATAAATCACACAATGCATGTGGGCCAAAAAGTCACCATTGTGCAATGGACATATTCTGCTGATAGATGTGGAAGCAGAGCTGTGCAGACAGCATGTTCACCTGTGCCTTGTCTTTGTAAGTTGTGTGTTGTGATTGTGCATCCTATACTTTGCATTGTGATTATTCATTATGGCTATGCATCCTATACTTTGTAATGTGGTTGTGCATTGTGAGCAAAGGCCCCAATCATTGACATGGGTTGTGCCATATAGCTGCATGTACTTCTGTAGCACTGCTGTAGCATATGTCTGAATAGGGCTGTTTATAGTATGCCTAAAAACCCTAAAGGCACCGGATCCTGTTTGATCTTGAAAGCTAAACAGGGTCAGCCCAGGTTAGTACTCAGATGGGAGACTGTCAATAAATACCAGGTGCTGTGGGCTATATTTCAGAGGAAGGTACTGACAAAACCACCTTTGAGTATTCCTTGCCTTAAAAAGTCCTATGAAATTAATGAAATCAACTTAAGTGTGAAGGGGTTTCATATTGAGGATTGAGTAAGCTTGTTTTCTGTTCCTCTAAAGACTGGGGCACAGAAAAATGGATTCAAGCTATAGGAAAAGAGATTCCACCTAACATTAGGAAGAATTTCCAGGTGGTAAGAGCTGTTTGACAGTGGAATACACTACGTCTGAGTATGATGGAGTGTCTTTTCATCTCAGTCAAGAACTCTGTAAACCAGTGATGTGTAAGTACAGTCAGCTCTCTGTATCCATAGATTCCTTATCCATGGATTCAACCATCCACAGCTTGAAAGTATTTTTTAACAATGTATAAATTCCAAAAAGCAAACTTTGATTTATAGTTTTTTGTGGGTTTTTCAGGCTGTGTGGCCATGTTCTAGAAGAGTTTCTTTCTGAAGTTTCGCCAGCATCTATGGCTGGCATCTTCAGAGAAAACTGGAATGGAAGAGAATGGGACTATATATACTTTGAGACCCTGGGTAGGGAGGAGTGGTTCCCAGGTGAACTGTGTGTTGTTCTGTGTTGAATAGGTATTGTTCTGTTGTTAATGGCATGACTCCAGGGTGGGAGGAAGTGCACTCAAGTCCTACAAAATAAGAAAATCAGCACTCAGCAAATGCAAATGGGAAACCAACCAGGGTCAGGGGCTTTCCCAGCAGACAATAGCAGACAATCTCCTTGATTGCATATCCTCACCAGGAAGCCATGCCATTAACAACAGAACAATACCTATTCAACACAGAACAACACACAGTTCACCTGGGAACCACTCCTCCCTACCCAGGGTCTCACAGTATATATAGACCCATTCTCTTCCATTCCAGTTTTCTCTGAAGATGCCAGCCATAGATGCTGGTGAAACGTCAGAAAGAAACTCTTCGAGAACATGGCCACACAGCCTGAAAAACCCACAAAAAACTATGGATGCCGGCCATGAAAGCCTACAACTTCACAAACTTTGATTTGCCATTTCTATAATGGACACCATTTTGCTATATCATTGTATTTAATGGGACATTAGCATCCACAAATTTTGGTATCCATGGGGGATCCTGGAACCAAACTCCAGTGGATACCAAAGGTCCACTATATTTTTGAACTGGCCCTTAGTAGGTCTTGGAGAGAGGGGTGGGAGAGGTTCACTCATGTATTTACTGAAGAATGCTGGAGGAATGGGAAAAGAAAGGTGAACCTGGGCTTAGGATGTCAAGTAGGCCTTTACAAAATTCTATACCAAGATTGTGAGAGAAATATTCCCTATCTCCTTGGTAAGAAAGTAGCAGTGGAAGCTATAAACTGGGGTGGGTGGGGGTGGGTGGGTGAAGAGGGCTCTCAGAAATGCAGTCCATCAAAAAGAACTAAGTGGATGATCTCATTCCATTATTTTTAACTCTGTACACCATTGATAATTAATTTGTCTGACATCATATTGATTTCCTGTCTCTTGTTTTATTGTCAACATTTTGTTTGTAATATACAACTGGTTAGCTTCCAATTAACCCTTCTGTCTAAACAACATCTTGAATCACAATATGAACTGAGAAGCTTTTGTAGAGATCTAACTCTTTTGAAAACTTGAACCTCCTGAAATTGAATCATGGGTCGATTAATGTAGCGGTGAAAGAATTAAGAGAGGGACTCCACATGGAGAAAAACGTGATCTAGGGTACCTTTCTCTCAGCTTGGGAAACAAGAATTCCCCATTCTACATGATATTTGGTCATGCTGGTTGGTGGATTCTGGATTATAGTCCCCAAAGAAGGGTTGTTGTTGTGTTTTTGGTTATCTCTTCCTTTTCTTGTTGGACTGACAAAAGTTTTTCTGCTCTTGGTCTTGCACTTGCCAATTAGTATTTCTAAAGGCATTTTCTTTGCATGAACAAATCAGTACATGTTCTATGCCTTGATAGAACCTGATGACATTTGAAACCTTGATACTCTTCTACTACAAATACAATTTGTATTGGGCCACAGTGGAATGACACAGCTTTCATTGTCTTAATTGTAGGCTTTTCTACTTCCGATCTGTGGTGTGTCACAAAGGATTTGATCTGATAATTAAAAATGTTTATCCTCTTTCTTGCTCTAATTTTCTTCTTTCAGCATCTTTTTAATAACACCAGATTCTGTTTCTCAACCATCATCAGTATCATTATGCATATCTATCCCATGTAGACTGCCTTGGTGGGGAGAAAATATATTGAGAAAAATCTCAGAGACAGACTGATGGCATCTTATTTGGAACGACTGTTGTTCATGATGTCACCCAGTTAACAAAATCTTTAATCATTTTAATCTAAAAGTTTTAAATTGAATAATGAATCAATTAATCTGCATCTCTTTGTATATGAATATGAAAAATAGCTCCAAATGGTTATGTTTTCTCTATCTTTTCAAATGGGTAAAAGGATTTTTTTTCTCAATGTTTTCAACTGTGCATGGAAGAATTGCGGCAGGCACAATTTCAAAAACTAAGGAATTTTTCCTTGTATGAAAGAAAAGGAGAAATATGGGCTGGAATTCTTTTGGTGATTTATCTCTTCATAAATGGAGTTGGGTCTGCATAAATTGGAATTTGGCAGTTCGGTAACATCTGTAGACTGGAAATGGCTGCTATTACGTTACTATATAGGGGAGCCAATAAAGGGACTGATGCATACATTTTTTCATAAATTGCATAAAAATGCATTAAAAAAGACCAATGCACAACTGGACTGATGCACAATGAGATCAATGTACATTGGGACTAATGCTCATTGGAGCAATGTGCATCCCATTGTGCTTCAGTCCTGTTGTGCTCTGATATCAATGTGCTAGGGCAGGGGTAGGCAACCTTTTTGAGCCGGGGGCTGGGTTGCTGTCCCTCAGACAATTGGGGGGGCCAAAGCACTAAATAAATAAATAAATAAATAAATATAAAAATATTTTAAAAATAAAAAATTAAAATAAAAAAATGCATGCACACTTTCTCAGCCCCAGAAAAGCCATGGCAACCCCCCTGTGGAGATTTTTCCAAGAAGACCCCAAGAACAAGTAATAACAACAATAATCAATATCATCATGCCAGGGGACGGTGGCGGTGGGGGATGGTGGCGGCAGCAGGACTGGCCTGGGGCCGGTCCAAAGGCCTCGGGGGGCCGCATCCAGCCCCCGGGCCTTAGGTTGCCTACCCCTGTGCTAGAGAGTGCAGATGAGCATGGGGGAGGCTGATGTGCATTGGAACACTTGTCAAAGTCCCATTATACATGTTCACAACTCACTAGCAGGGTTTCTGAGCCCCTTTGCTACATAGCTAAGTATATGTAAAGTTATGTAACGTACACTTATAGAGGGTTTTAGCTCTGGTCTCTAAGATGGCACCTTGTTTTTGCAAGTTGAAAATCTGTTGAATGGGCCTGTTGATCAGTGGAAATTAATTATGTCTGCTCTCTGATTAATTGTGCAATCCAAGGGAGTGATTCCAGGAGCTTTAGGAGAAGGTGGATGCAAAGATGGAAGTCTTTACCCAGAAAAAGTTACCCCTTGCAAAAGTTACATGCAAAAGTATTTTCCCTTGCAAAATTACTTTTTTTGGACTCCATCTCCCAGAATCCCCCAGTTAGTATGGCCAGTATCATAGAATCATAGAATCACAGAATTAGATGAGACCACAAGGGCCATCCAGTCCAACCTCCTGCCATGCAAAAACTCTCAATCAAACAGCCTCTGTTTAAAGACCTCCAAAGAAAGAGACTCCACCACTCTCCGAGGGAGTGTGTTCCCCTGTTGAACAACCCTTACTGACAGGAAATTACTCCTAATGTTGAGGTGGAATCTCTTTTCCTGTAACTTGCATCCATGGTTCTGGGTCCTGTTCTTTGGAGCAGCAGAAAACAAGCTTGTTCCCTCCTCAATATGACATCCCTTCAAATACTTAAACAGGGTTATCCAAGATTTGCCAAGAAAACCCCAAGAACAAGTAATTAAAACAATAATCAATATCATCATGGCGGGCGGCGGCGGCAGGACTGGCCTGAGGCCGGTCCAAAGGCCTCAGGGGGCCGCTAGGTTGCCTACCCCTGATCTAGACACTATACATTTATTGATTCAGTCTAAAATCATGTTGTCTTTTTTAGCTGCTACATTGCACTGTTGACTCATGTTCAACTTGTGTTCTACTAGGACTCCAAGATCCCTTTCACATGTAGACACGTTAAGCCAGGTGTCTCCCATTGTATATCTATGCATTTCATTTTTCCGCCCTAAGTGCAGTACCTTAGTGCAGTACATTTCTCCATGTTGAAATTCATTTTGTTAGCTTTGGCCCAGCCTTCTAATCTATTAAGGTCATTTTGAATTTTGATCCTGTCCTCTGCGGTATTAGATAATCCTCCTAATTTGGTGTCATCTGCAAATTTGATAAGTATGCCTCCTATGTTTTCATCCAAGTCATTGATAAAGATGTTGACTTGCACTGGGCCCAGGACAGAACCCTGTGGTTGTTTTGGATCACTCTGAACCAAAATAACTTTTCATAGTGTCCTTTCTACAGAGGGTCTTTCTGTATGTTGGAGGATTTTTATACCTCCTCCTCCTCCTCCTCCTCCTCCTCCTCATCTTGTATCTCTCCCCCCCCCCCCCCCAATTGGGACTCAAAGTGGTTTACAGTCTAAAAGCCCAGTACAATTAAAAACTTACAAAAGTGACAATTAAAATGGAATGAAACTATTACAATATTAAAACAGATCATTTGTTTAAAAATATAATACAATTTAAAAAGATACAAGCATTAAAAAAAACCCCATAAAAACATCACTGTAGTTGTGTTATTGCTGATGATATTCTAACTGTAAAGCCAAAAGGAGGATCATGTCAGAGGCGCATTAGAGGATTCTATGGGTACCTGCACAGTTTATAGCTATTTGAACTCACTTTAACAGCTCTGGCATTCCAGCTAACCATAGAATCCTCCAATATGTCTCTGACATGATCCCCCTTTGGCTTTACTGTCATTGGAAAATGTACATGGTCCTCCTTGGCATTTTAGTCCTTATTGGCACTTTAGTCCTTATAATGAGATAGATTAGACTGAGAAATAGTGACCAGCCAAGTTCACCCAATGAGTTCAGGGCCTAGTAGGAAACTGAACCCAGGTGCCTTTCCATACTACACAATCATAGTGCTATGATCCTACTTTAGATACCATGGCTTGAATCCTGGATTTGCAGTGAAGGGAGGAACATTCAAAATTCTCAGCCAGAGAGCTCTATTGCCTTTATCAGTCTACAAACCCCAGTATTCCACGGGATATTGCCAAGGCAGTTAAAGTGGAATGATAATGCTATAATAATTATGCAATGTGAATGAGCCCTAGGTTTCTTAATCTGTTATGCTAACCACTACACCAGACTTCTCTACATGAATATAAACCAATTTGCATGAGTATAAAATATTTATCTCCATGCACAATATTCCTTTTACAGTTCTCTCATTATTTGCAATACCTCTACGGTCTTCCTAGGATTCCCTCTGCTGTCTTGCAATTTTAAGAATTTCCCTATTAAAATAACCCATATGTATGACATAGCAAGCATATAATGCAGCAGATTGGTTTAGATTAACATGCTAGTTTTCTATGTACACTATGTGTTTAAGTTCTCAAAATACATCACTTCAGGCACTTTGAAGTGGCATAGCCTACCACTTATGCTTTGTGGCAGTGGTACTTGTAATGGTACTACTGGTGCTTCTGTTTAGTCAGAATTATCTGAGAATTAGGCCTATAAACACTGGGGATGGGACCTTGACTACTTCTGACAATTGCACACTCTCCATAAATGTTATCTTTATCCTTATTAATATGAAATGTTTCCCTTATAGTTATAGATGTATTTCACACTGTGAAGGCTCATACATTGCCTTCTTCTTTTCATCCTTCCCTCTCCAACTCTTATCATGTCCCAGTACTGTGTATCTGAAAGAGTTTGAAAAAATTGTTTTTGGCAGCCCCCACCCGCTCCACTGACTATAATTACAGAAAAGGCTTGATTTAGGTCACAGCAACTGGGACTGTTGCTCTGTCTTTCCAAGTTCCTGGAGATGGCAACTATTGTAAAGGAGTCATTTGAATCACTTCAAAACCAAGGAGGCCTTCCCTTTATTGCCAACGTTGCCATCCTTTAGAGTTTTATTCTGCCCCTTTCATTGTTTATGTTCAGATTGGTCAGAATTGGTAGAATCTCCCTTTTCTGTAGATATAGAAGGGATGGCAAAGAGGCAAGAAGCTAAAAAGTCCATAATATTTTCTAAATGGAGCTATGTGTGTGTGTATGTATACTCTTTTTCTCCAAATTCATGGCTGGAGTTGGCAGAACAAGTCTTCATGATAAATATCTTATGAAAGGTCTATGTTAATCATTTCAGCTGTTGGAACAGGCACTTTAGTTGGCTTTAATTTGTAAATCTCCTGAGTCTCTCACAACTTGATGGCCCTCCTTCAGGGGAAAACTTTGGAAAATGGAGTGTGTCATTCCACACAGTAATGGAGTTGGCGAGTCTCTCTCTCTCTCTCTTATGGGATTGCCAGTAAATTGTAAATGTATGATGTAATGCACATGGATGGGTGATGGGTTGAACAGCAATGTTACCATGCAGGCAAATTTAACCTACTGTTGATGGCATTTCGGCAAATTTGCCCTGATGTTTAACCACTTGTGGTACAGAATTGCAGTTGGATGTCTTGCACTCTCAACCACAATTTTGGGAACAAATGACATTTTTACTAGTTTTATGCTGAGGGTCATATCATCTGTTAAACTGGGGATGGGTTTCTCAGCACAAATGGAACATATGAAGTTACCCAGATTTCAGCCATTAAGAATATATGTGGGCTAACCTCCTGTTAGTAACTTATGAAGATACCCCTTACACATGTGTAACTCCAATTTATGCCTAAGTAATTTAATAATAATAATAATAATAATAATTTTTTATTTATAACCAACCCCTCTGCTCAGCAATTGGGGCGGCTTACAGCAAGTTAAAAATGCAACAGTTAAAACATTCCGACTCCCCACACCCTCCACCCACATCCCACACCCCTTAAAACAAGATTAAACTTGAGAGAATTAAAATATAACAAATGCAACTAATATAAAAAATAAACAAATAAACAATAAACAAATAACAACAGCAGTAAAATACCACAATCGGCGGAGAGATTAGGGGCAGAGTAAATCCAAATATACTCATCCCTGTGAGGATGTTATTCCGGGAAGGCCTGCCAGAAGAGATCTGTCTTGACTGCTTTCTTGAAAGCAGCAAGTGTCGTAATAAGACGGATCTCGTCCGGCAGGCCATTCCAAAGTTTAGGGGCAGTAACAGAGAATGCCCTCTGGGAGGTCTGTATAAGTTTCGTCTTTGGCTGTTGAAGCAGATTCTTCCCAGCTGACTGAAGGGCGCGGGGGTGTGTGTGTGTCATACGGGAAGAGGCGGTCCCTAAGATAAGATGGACCCAAGCCATGTAGGGCTTTAAAGGTCAAAACCAACACCTTGTACCGGGCCCGGAAACTAATTGGCAGTCAGTGGAGGGATTTAAGCACCGGTGTTATGTGTTCCCTCCTAGATGTTCCAGTAATTAATCTGGTAATTAATTTATGTATTTTAAAGTATACATTTTTACTGTTGTTATTGATTTTATTGTTATTTATTTTGTTGATTGTAATCCTGCAATGTATTTGTTTAATTTGTTAATTTGCTGTAATATATAGTTGTTGATATCGTTTATTTGTTAATTTGACGTAATTGTTAATTTGCTGTGACATACTGTTGTTAATTTGATGTGATATTCTGTTGTACACCGCCTCGATTGGCTTGCCAGAGAGGCGGTATATAAATAAATCGTATTATTATTATTATTATTATTATTATTATTATTTTTGTTGCTGTTTCACAGGTCTGAATTCTTGACCAACCATTCAACAAGCAAACTCTTCCAACTCACTGTTACAACAGCCCCAGCATGGACATTTAACTTGCTTTCTATTTATGATTGTGAAAGGTGGACAGGGAAGAAAGCTGACAGGAAGAAAATCAACTCATTTGAAATGTAGTGCTGGAAGAGAGTTGTATGGATAACATGGACTACTAAAAAGACAAATGAATTGGTCAAAGAGCAAATAAATCCTGAACTCTCCCCAGAAGCCAATGGAAGCTATTGAAGTTTGCACATATCATGAGGCAATATGACTCATTGGCTAAAATGATAATGCTGGGAAAGGTGGAAAGCAGTAGGAAAAGAGGAAGAACACATTCTATCAAGGAAGCCACAAGCCATGAGTTTGCAAGACCTAGTAGGGAAGTTGATGACCTCTGATATTGGCAGTCTTTCATTTGTAGGGTCTCCAAAAGTCAAAGCTAATTGATGGTAAATAAGAACAACAACATGGAGAGTGGAAGAGAAATGTCAAGCTATGCTCCCGATATCATCTTCCAGAACCTTCAAAAGATTCCCAGAAGGTCATGAAAGCTTTTTGTCACCATAAATCTGGCTCTTGGAATACAGCTGGATGCTGCTTCATTGCCCAATCCACTGGCCGGTAAATGGCCATGTTGGTGAGGTTGCAGGAGCTTAAAAGGTAGGTTGTGGGGATACATGTCATAGTTCCACCCATCAGACATATCATCATCATCATCATTATTTGTAATCATAGACTAAAATGAATCAGACATTTACGATCTATCTCCCAACGCAAGCTCTTGGCCATGATTTTCTTTGCTCACTGACTTTAGCTGTTATAGGAACATCTAAAGGCACCAGATCCCATCTGATACTGGAAGCTGAGCAGGGTCAGTCCCAATTAGTACTTGGGAGACAATCAGTGAATACTAGGTGCTGTAGGCTCTATTTCAGAGGAAGGAACTAGCCAAACCAATTCTGAGTATTCCTTGCCTAAAAAAATTCCTTGCCTATGAAATTCATGTGGCCTCTATAAATTGACAGGTGACTTGAAGGTACACACACACAGACACACACACTAACAAACTCATAAATCTTAAAAAAACAAAGTAGCTTTTTAGTCCATTAAAAAAAACAGAGGTGGATAATACATTTATTACAAGGGTGGAAACCCCAAAATCTGCATGTGGCCACTATGGCTTTATTACATTACGTTAGACTCTTGCCCCAGTTTGGCAGCGTGGGGAAGAAAAGTGATGTTTCAGGTCATGGAAGAGTGTAGGAGTTGCCCCTTGCACTTTTCTTAATGTAAACATACACATACACAAAACAAAAGATAGGGTTATGAGATCTTAGGGTCTGGGCTCTCTTCTGTAGGTCTCAAGGTGAGGAGGAGAATCTCAGGATGAGAGCACTGCCAAAAATACTATTTTTTTTTAAAAAAATGTGTGCTGCTATGGCCCATTGATGTTGCAGCTGCTGCAGAGTGGCTGCTGCATATTCTCCATAGATGACTCCTAGATCGTTGTCTCATTGATTAGACTTGTGTCTCTAATTAGATTTTGATGTATTTGATTGACATGCTGTAATGTAATGTGTCATATTTATTGATTTCACCAGTTCTCAGGTTTTGGTCATGCAATCTCAGGGCATGAGGTGTTCATAACCTATAATCTTATCCTGAAGGGATTTTCCAAAAAATAAATAAAATTTCAGCTACTTTTGGTTTTGATTCCTTGCCCTCATAGGATTGCTCATGACCAGTTACTGCTCCTTGGAAAATCCATTTCCGTCACCTTCTGTGTGGATTCCAGGTAAACTCAGAGGGAAAAATTTAATCCAAGGAGGTAGGAGATGAGTTCAAAGTCCTTGGTAATAAAAAAAATGCTTGGAGCTTCATAGCCAGATGTGAAATGACTACAGCAGGGCATAGACTTCTGAATGATCTCAGTGGATCTTAGTGCTGATGTTACCATTTTGTATCTGGCTACAGAGAGAGATGCTTCTACAATGCTGCCCACTCCCCATGAAGCAGGGAGTGATGAACTGATTGCACATATATCTGGCCTTTCTCCCAAAATGGCTTGGCAAGGAGTTCAGGGGCTGTTTAGCAAGTCAGGATAGAACTCTGGGAATTCTAGTCCACCAACATTTGGAGAGCTGCATGTTCCCTGATCCCATGCCCAAGTCTAGAAGCACTGCTTGACTTTGGTCTGTAAGGAGTAGGATAGAGTCCCACCATCAGTACAGTCAGAACTTGAAAAATTGTGCCTAGATTGCAATGCAACATAGTCAGAAGGATAGCAGGATAGGTCTTCTTCCCACGTCTAAAATGTCTAAATGGTATTTAGCTCTCCTCACAATTCTGTAGGGCACTCTAGGGATGCTAACCGAATTTGTGAAAATCTGGCTCGCCTTGCAATACTCTTTGATATTTATGAAATGCCAACTTTCTATGAATATAGGAATTTGGCAGGCCTACACAGAACAATTCATTATACTTCAAAAGTACATAAATGACAAATAGGAAAGGTGATTATATCATAGATTTGGCACACGGGCTGCTCAAGCTAACTAAGTGGTCTCCTGGCTCCCAACCGTTTGACCACCTCCTTAGCTCACTCTCCTGGATTAAAGCCAGATGTGACTAGGAACACTGTATAGGCAAGGAATGAATCCAGTATGGATTATGCCTCATCTAGCCAATCAAAAGAGTGAAGCTGAATCAAAGGCAACTGTGGGTGGTGGACTTCATCCAGAGATGTTTCATCCAGCTGTTGTCTTTCACTTGTCTCTGAGCCTGAGCCAATAGGAGGCAAGACACATTATTATCTGCTTTGTAAAAGACAGAAGAGAATGAACATCCAATCAATAGAAGAGGGGGGCCACCCTAGATGTTTTACAGCTGTATCCTGATCACCGTACTCCCAAATCCATTCTTTGTGGTTGGAGCATAGTCCACATGGTGATTGCTTTAAGAAGGTCCAGCCAGATAGTGACTGCTTGTTTAGATTCTCTAAACTGCTGAGATTCCTATATATACTGAGGTATATATAAGAACATACAAACAGTCATGATGGAGTAAGTACAGGACCTTTCACACTAAACAGTTATGGCACTATGATTCCACATTAACTATTAAGGGGCCCATTCATACTATGAAACTAAATAAAGAATTGTGAAGAACCCTACTGCTTTCTGTGGATTTTCCTTATTTGATCTAAACACATACTTCTCAGAGGAACACACAATAACTTTGGCTTTACATTGTGTGATTATCACCAGGTTATATCAGAAAACAATCAGAACCACTGAAATAACCAAAATAGTTTGAAATACACAGAGAATAATATCTTTTACGTAGAGCCAGGGTGGTGTAATGGTGTGAATGTCTGACTAGGACTCTGGGAGACCAGGATTCAAATCCCCACTTGGTCAAGGAAATCCACTGGGTGACTTTGGGCAAGTTACATTCTCACAGCCTCAGAGGAAGGCAATGGCAAACCTTCTCTGAATGAATCTTCCCAAGAAAACGATAGGTTCCCCTTAGGGTCACCATAAGTCAGATATGACTTGAAAGCACATAACAGCAATATCTTTCATAGCAAAATTATGTTGGAGTCATTTTGAAGTAAGTGAAGGGATTATATTACCTTTCCTAATCCTTCCCAAATTGATTGCCTATATATGTTGTGGATTACAACTTCCATAACCCCCTGATAAAGCACCAGGAGAAATGATGCACTAGTCTTTGTCATGCAGGTGAATGAGGTGATAACAAGGCTTTCAAGCTTTACTGTGCTTTTTTGGTAGATTTATATAGAGGAAGATAGAGAATAATGAAAATAAGCAACTGTGGATTATTTATTTTATCCCCCCCCCCCTTTTTAAACTGCTTTATGCTAGCAGTTTATATGGAAACACTTCTTTGCAAGGCTGTTGAATATCTTGGATGAAGATATTTTGTCAAGACTCCATGTGTTTTATCATTTGAACTGTTGTAGTCAGAATTACTATATATATTCAAATATAAGTCAATCTCACGTATACGTTGAGGGCAGGTTTAGGGTCCAAAATGATGGATTTTGATATGACCCATGGATAAGTCAAGAATAAAACTTAGACTCATGTAACAAAGGATTTAAAGCATGAAGCAAAGGAAAACAATGCCAAAGAATTTACACAATTCCAGCAGACATAGCTGTTTGTGCTCACCCTAAAGGCTGGATGGATGCAGAGTACCAGGAGGATCAATGCTTCCAGGAAAGATTACACTTTTGACTTTCACCAGAGGATGGTTCCTTTTTAAATAAAAGGTAAACTGTGGACCTACATTGGCATGTGGATAAGCTGACTCAGTTTTTGGGGTCAATTTTTTGACTAAAATTTCTGGACTTATACATGGATATATACAGTAAGCTCCACTCTGTTCAATGGTGTTTACTCCCCAGGCAACAATGCATGTAAGAGTCATAATGAATGGAATATTATGGTACACACTGCTGTTCTTTGGGATATGAGAAAATACACACACACACACACACACACACACAGAGTATGACAATGAGGTCCTGAAATTCAAACATCACTCCTGCATGATACACAAAGTATAGAATTCTCTTATGCAAGATGTAGTGGGAACTGCCAACTCAGGAGCTATACACATGGCTCCTAAATGGCAGCTCTGTGCCACCCCTGGGAGCACTGGACTGGGGCCACATTAACTGCATGCCATGGCCCTGATCTAGCATTTTGCTGCTCCAAAAAGAGCTGGCAAATGCTGCTCCTTTTTGAAGCGGCAAAAAGATACCCTTCCCATTGCTGCGGCGGCTCTTCTGAGCTCCTTTGGTGCAGCGTGTCTCTATGCTGTGCCAAGAGAGCACCCTGATGCCGTGCACCATGCAGTGGGGTGCTTGGCATGATGGCGGCATTGGGGCAGAGTCGGGACGACGGCATCCGGTCGCCCTGCCCCAACTTTACCCCCAGGCTGGCCCTTTTGGCTAGTCTGACAGGCTCTCAGATAGATTTAAAGAGGATTAGTCATGGAGAATAAGGCTATCAGTGACTACTAATTAGATGTATATTGTACTACTCTGGGAGTATTATAATATTGTGTTTTATTATATGGAATGTTGGCTTATATTATTGTTATGGTGTTTACATATTGTATTTTTGCACATTGTTTTATATTTTTATTGTAATCCCGCCTCGATCCACAGGGAGAGGCGGGAAAATATAAATAAAAATTATTATTATTATTATTATTATTATTATTATTATTATTATTACAAATCATGCTGATATTAGCTCCAAGATTAGATTATATGTTAGCTCCAAGATTAGAAGAAGCATACCTCTGAATGTTGGCCCTAGTTTTTTTTTTCTGAGGAAAGAAAGAGATGGCATCCCTTTTGTTGTCAAAAGAGAGGAGTGCTTTACCCTATCATTTCTGCTTTGACTATGGGCTATCTCTGCTTCTGAGCAGACAACCATACCATCCAATATTTCTGAACCTCGGTGGCTATCTGTACTGATGGCCCTCTAAGTCACTTGGCATATCTGCTGCCATCACAGGTTGCTCGCATTTGAGGTCAGAATGAGGCATCCAGCGATGGCCACATGTTGGGTGTCTAATTCTGACTTCAGAACAAGTGATCCACGGTGGTAGTGTATGTGCTGTGTGGCCCAGTGGGATGTCCATGCAGACAACTGCTGCAGCACAGAAACGAAAGACTCCAAGTCTTCCCAGAAGATCTGGAGCAACAGGTAAGGGTTTTAAATCCATTTTAACACTGTTATAACCCAGTTCTAGTGTGGGACCTGCTGGATATTGCCCAGACTGCCCACACCAGGACTGGAGTTTGGGCCATCCGTTGTCCAAACAGGATGATGCCAGAACGGAGGTGGGGGTAGGGGCTTTTGGTCCATGCAGACAAGGCCACAGTACAGTGCTGTTGTTGTTAATTGCCCTCGAGTTGACTTTGAGTCATGGACCCCATGCATGTGACAACTGCAAGACTCCCTGTACTCTACCTGCAGGCTCAGGTCTGTGGTCTCCTAGACTGAGTCTAACCACCTGGCATGTTGTCTTCCTCTCTTTCTACTGTCCTACACCTTCCCTAGCAACATTGTCTTTTCTAATGAGTCATTTTTTTTCTCATGATGTGGTCAACGTATGACTCAATTTAGTAATCTTGGCTTCCAGAGAGAATTCAGGCTTGATCTGTTCTAGAACCCATTTGTTTGCCTTCTTTGCTGTTCACAGTATCTTCAGCACTCTCCTCCAGCATCACATTTCAAACGAATTTATTTTCTTCATATTCACTTTCTTCACTGTCCACTGTCCAGCTCTCATATCTATACATAATGATAAGGAATATAATGGCTTGGATGATCCTCACTTTAGTGTTCAGACTTATGTCTTTACATTTTGCAATCTTGTCAGGTTCTTTCATAGATGCCCTTCCCATTTCTTGTCTTCTTTGGATTTCTTGGCTGCAATCTCTGCTCTGATCATTAGTTGAACTAAGGTATGGGAACTTTTTGATGATTTCAATTTCCTTGTTGTCTAGGATGAATTCTTGTAGATTTTACATTGTCATTATTTTTTTTAATGTTCAGCATTACGCTTACCTTGGCACTCTCCTCCCAAATCATCTTCAGTAATAGCTCCAGGTCTTTGTTTCTGCTAGTAATATTGTGTCATCTGCATATCTTAGGTTGTTAATAATTCCTTCCTCCTATCTTCACTCCTCCTGCCTCGAAGTTACAGTGCTATATTCTACTTTAACTGCCATGGCAACATCCTATGAAATCCTGGGGTTTGTAGTTTTGTGAAGCTCTACAGCTCTCTGGCTGAGAATGCCCCTCTCTCAACTCCATGTCCCAGGATTTCATGGGATGTTGCCATGGCAGTTAGAGTGGAATATAGCACTTTAATTGTGTAGTGTGAATGGGGCCAGAGAGGGCTATTTTTGGTCTGTCCACTGTGGGACAAAAATGCTGGCCTAGATAGTCTTTTGATCTTACTCAGTATGACCTTTCCTTAAATTCTTTGGGGACCTGGGCCTCCTACATCTGCCAGTGCAATTGCTAAATCCATATATATATATATATAGATTGTAGTCCTGTAAAAGGGAAGGTGGGGGAATCCCCCCTTTTTTCTCTACCTTTTGGATTATTCATTCTTTACAATTCTTTACAATGAGGGATAGAACTGTTAAAGCTAAGAAAAATGCTCCTTTGTTTTATGTAGTAAAGGCCTGCTGCTAACTTTGACTGCGTGATCACCAAGAGAGCATAGCTTCTGTGCTAGGTCATGGGAGTTCAGCTGAGTGTTGTATAGTAGAAAGACATGCCTGCAGTCTCTTAAAGACATCAGACTTCTGTAATTCAACAATGCCCTTGGCCCTGAAGGGAAATCCACAGCCAATTGAAAGTCCTTATATCCCTCCACCTAATGTTGTCTGGGAGTAAAGTGGGGTAGAGGGCTTGGGGATGCAAGGCTAGAGTTAGCCAGCAAAAATTAAATATCCATTTTAAAACCCCACCAGAAATAAAAAAACTGTATATATTTTTGAAAATCATAGAATCTTAGAATCATAGAGTTGGAAGAGAAAACAAGGGCCATCCAGTCCAACTCCCTGCGATGCAGGAACTCAAAATCAAACCATCCCTGACAGATGGCCATCCAGCCTCTGTTTAAAGACCTCCAAAGAAGGAGACTCCACCATACTCCAAGCAAGTGTGTTCCACTGTCAAACAGCTCTCACTGTCAGGATGTTCCTCCTAATGTTGAGGTGGAATCTCTTTTCCTGTAGCTTGCATCCATTGTTCCGAGTCCTATTCTCTTGAGCAGCAGAAAAAAAGCTAGCACCCTCCTCAATATAACATCCCTTCAAATATTTAAACAGGGCTATCATATCCCCTCTTAACCATCTCTTCTCCAAGCTAAACATACCCAGTTCCCTAAGTCTTTCCTCATAAGACATGGTGTCCAGACCCTTCACCATTTTAGCCGCCCTCCTCTGGACATGCTCCAGTTTTTCAACATCCTTTTTGAATTGTGGTGCCCAGAACTGGACACAGTATTCCAGGTGAGGCCTGACCAAAGCAGAATACAGTGGCACTATTACTTCCCTTGATCTAGATAGTATACTTCTACTAATGCAGCCTAAAATCGCATTGGCCTTTTTAGCTGCAGCATCAATCTGTTGACTCATGTTCAACGTGTGGTCCACTAGGACTCCTAGATCCTTTTCACATGTAGTCTCGTTAAGCCAGGTGTCCCCCATCTTATATCTATGCATTTAATTTTTTTGCCCTAAGTGCAGTACCTTACATTTCTCTGTGTTGAAATTCATTTTGTTAGCTTTCCCTCACCTTTCTAATCTATTAAGATCATTTTGAATTTTCATCCTGTCCTCTGGGGTATTAGCTATTCCTCCTAATTTGGTGTCATCTGCAAATTTGAGAAGCATGCCCCCTATTCCTTCATCCAAATCATTGATAAAGATGTTGAAGAGCACTGGGCCCAGGACAGAACCCCGTGGCACAGGGCCCAGGACAGAACCCACTGGTCACTTCTGTCCAGGATGAAGAGGAGCCATTACTGAGCACCCTTTGGGTTCGGTCAGTCAACCAGTTACTAATCCACCTAACAGTTGTATTGTCTAGTCCACATTTTACTATCTTGTTTGCAAGAATATCACGGGGAACCTTGAGTAGTTCTCCCTTTTCTCTGTCCTCTGTTAGAATTTCTCTATCTGCTCTGCACAGTGGCCTTACCATTTCCTTCTTCTTTCTTTTGTTACGAACATAGCCAAAAAAGCCCTTTTTATTGTCCTTAACCCCTCAAGCAAACCTGAGCTCATTCTGTGCTTTGGCTTTCCTGACTTTACCCCTACATGTGCTAGCTATTTGTTTGAATTCCTCGTTAGTGATTTCACCCCTTTTCCATTTCTTATACATCTCCCATTTAAAACTTAGTTCAGTTGGAGGTTCTTTTGTCATCCAACCCAGTTTCTTGAGACATATCCCATTTTTCCTTATCATTGGAACAGTTTGAGATTGTGCCTTCAGTATCTCCCATTTGATTAACTCGCATCCATCCTGAACTCCCTTCTTCTTTAGTATTCTTTACCACAGGATCATTCCCAATGTTTCCCTAAGTTTGTTGAAATCAGCTCTCCTAAAGTCTAGAATGAGTGTTTGATTTGTTGATTTATTTATAGTGGTGTTGTAGTAGCAGAGATTTCGTGTCGAAAATGCCAGGCATCCATCCATCAGCCACCTCTGACTCTGGAAACTGAGACGAGCTGACCTCAGCATTCTGGTATGCAGCTCCTTGTAGTTTCAAGCAGTTTGCCATCAATCCAGCCCCAGAACAGATAGATCTTCATAATAAGGTTTTTATTTAAAATTGCATAGTAAAGAGAAAAACTATTTATATATCCATCATGCAGGTTTGAAGGTCTTGAACACACACACAGAAAATCGTGCAATAAATTGTAAGAACAAAGGAAACTCTTAAGCCAAACCCCAAACTCCTCCCATGGGTGGATACCTCCATAGACAATTTTCTGAATAGCTTCTAACCCAGCCTCTAACCCAGCCTCTTGCTGTGAGTCATGTGTCATATGATCCCGATTCCCAGACAACAAAGATGACTTAATTGTGCATGTGTTATCTGTCTGTTCCCAGACACTGACCTTGTGTGAAATGTTTACACTTTGCACCTGCAGGCCCAAAATCTTTCCATTTGAAATTTTCCCACATTTATACATTTCCACTTTTGACTATATATCCCAACACTCCTAACATGACTATGCCTAGTTTCTCCTTTCCACTGTATAAGAAACTCCAGGAGAACATGAGCACTCTCACCTAAGGATCCCATCACTTGCACCCCATTTACCAGGTCATCCCTGTTGGTTAGGATCAGATCTAAAATAGTTGATCCCCTTGTTGCCTCTTCCACCTTTTGGACAAAGAAATTGTCTTTGAGATAAGTGAGGAATTTGCTAGACCTTGAAATATTGCCTGAGTTTGACTTCTAGCAAATATTAAGATAATTGAAGTCACCTATCACTACTACATCTCTCCTTTCTGAGTGTGTGGCCAGTGTCTGTTCTAGAAAGGCAGCATCCAATTCCTCAGTCTGACTTGGGGGTCTGTAGTAAACTCCCACAATAACATCCCTGTTGTTTCCTTCCCCTTTAATTTTTATCCAGATGCTCTCCACCTGATTTTCAGGATTTAAGTCCTGGATCTCTTCACAGGTGTAAACATCGCTGACATATAATGCTATTTCTCCTCCTTTCCTGTTTGGTCTGTTTCTCTTAAAAAGGTTATACCCCTCTATTCCTACATTCTAATTGTGAGACTCATCCCACCAGGTTTCAGTGATGCCTATTATATCGTATTTGCTTTGTTGTACTAGGAGTTCAAGTTCATCTTGTTTATTTCCTGTGCCCTGTGCATTAGTGTAGAGACATCTAAGAGCATGTGTCTTCCTCACTTGCTGCTTGTGTGAGTTTTTTTTCCTCCCACTGTTGGGCCCTTGAATCATTTGCCTTGTTCCCTCTATAACACTTTGACCATTTTTTCCAGCCCATGATGTACTCCTGCCTTCCAAGATACCTTCCAAGATACTGTCTCCCTCCCCAACATGACTCAGTTTAAAGCCCTCCTGATCAAATGTTTGAGACTATTGGCAAAAATGTTTCTGCCAACTGGTGTGAGATGCAGCCCATCTCTTGCTAGAAGTTCACCCTCATGGAATTGCAGCCCATGATCTAAGAATCCAAATCATTCTTGGTGGCACCATCTACGGAGCCAGTTATTCACGTCTGCTATCTTCCTCTCCCTTCCTGGATCATGCCCTTCAACTGGGAGAAGAGATGAGATAACAACCTGTGCTTCCAACTCTTTCAGCTTCCTACCAAAAGCCTCACAATCCCTTCTGATATTCTGAAGACTGTGCCTTTCAGTATCATTGGTTCCCACATGGACCAAGAGGAAGGGATAATGGTCAGTAGGCTTGACAAGTCTTGTCAGCCTCACTGTCACATCACAGATTTTTGCCCCAGGGAGACAACACACCTCCTGGGACATCTTGTCAGGCCCACAAACCACTGCTTCTCTACCCCTCAACAAGGAGTCCCCAACCACCACCACACACCTCCTCCGAGGCTTAGCCCTACTCTTAGGGTCCCCTGCACTGTTCCTGAGGACTGTTCCTGCTGGTCTTCCTCTTCATCCTTGATAAGGGAGAGAGCTTCAAATCGATTCTGTGGCTGCAAGCTCCCAGAATGATCCCTGGTTTTCCTACTTCTGTGTGTGACGTTCCTCCAGGTGTCCACCTCCTGTGTGCATGAAATGACCTCCTCCTCCAACAACTTCCTCTGTGTGGTCCCCGTTCAAGACCATTCATTCCGCTCTGTCAAGGAAAAGCTCTTGCTCCCTAATATGCAGAAGTGTAGTTACCCGGGCCTCCAGCTGCTGTACTTTCTCTTCCAGGAGGGCAACAAACCTGCACTTGGTACAGATGAAGTTCCCCACATCTCTTGGCAAGAAGACAAACATCCCACAGGTGTTGCAGGTGACTGCAGCAACTCCCTCAGTGTCCATATTGAGAAATCTTAAGTAAGCACTGAAACAGGACTGTGGGCTTCTCCCTTAAAAAGTCCCCTGGTAAAGACCCACATAAAGGACCCCTATTCTCTTGGTCTTTTCACCAGGCTCTGTCAGCGAGCTGAATCAACTGGGTTTTTCACTCTACAGAGAGCTCCTGGATGCTACCTTATTCTGAAGGCAAGTCTCTGTCTCTCTTCCTCCACTCAATATGGCTACTCAGAAACTGCATTCATAGAATCATAGAATCATAGAATCATAGAGTTGGAAGAGACCACAAGGGCCATCCAGTCCAGCCCCCTGCTATGCAAGAACTCCCAATCAAAGCATCCCTGACAGATGGCCATCCAGCCTCTGCTTAAAGACCTCCAAGGAAGGAGACTCCACTACTCTCCGAGGGAGTGTGTTCCACTGTCGAACCGCCCTTACTGTCAGGAAGTTCCTCCTAATGTTGAGGTGGAATCTCTTTTCTTGCAGCTTGCATCCATTGTTTCTGGTCCTAGCCTCTGGAGCAGCAGCAAACAAGCTTGTTCCCTCCTCAATATGACATCCCTTCAAATATTTAAACACGGCTATCATATCACCTCTCAGCCTTCTCTTCTCCAGGCTAAACATCCCCAGCTCCCTAAGTCGTTCCTCATAGGGCTTGGTTTCCAGACCCTTCACCATTTTAGTTGCCCTCCTTTGGACACGCTCCAGTTTCTCCACATCTTTTTTGAATTGTGGTGCCCAGAACTGGACACAGTATTCCAGGTGAGGCCTGACCAAAGCAGAATAGAGTGGCACTATTACTTCTCTTGATCTAGACGCTATACTTCTACTGATGCAGCCTAAAATTGCATTGGCCTTTTTAGCTGCTGCATCGCACTGTTGACTCATGCTCAACCTGTGGTCCACATGGATTCCTAGATCCCTTTCACACGTAGTCTCATTCAGCCAGGTGTCCCCCATCGTATAGCTGTACTTTTCGTTTTTCCGCCCTAAGTGCAGTACCTTACATTTCTCCATGTTGAATTTCATTTTGTTAGCTTTGGCCCAACTTTCTAGTCTCTTCAAGTCATTTTGAATTTTGATCCTGTCTTCTGGGGTATTAGCTACTCCTCCTAATTTGGTGTCGTCTGCAAATTTGATAACTATGCCCCCAATACCGTCATCCAAGTCATTAATAAAGATATTGAATAGCACTGGGCCCAGGACAGAGCCCTGTGGCACCCCACTGGTCACTTCTTTCCAGGTTGAAAAGGAGCCATTGTTGAGCACCCTTTGGGTTCGACCAGTCAACCAATTACAAATCCATGTAACAGTTATTTTGTCTAGCCCACATTTTACCAATTTGCTTGCAAGAATGTCATGGGGAACCTTGTCAAAGGTCTTACTGAAATCAAGATATACTATATCCACAGCATTCCCTTCATCTACTAAGCTGGTAATTTTATCAAAAAAAGAGATCAGATTTGTCTGGCATGACCTGTTTCTCTGAAACCCATGTTGACTTTTTGTGATTATGGAATTACTTTCCAGATGTTCACAGACTCTCTGTTTAATGATCTGCTCCAGAATCTTTCCGGGTATTGATGTCAGACTAACTGGACGATAATTGTTGGGATCCTCTTTTTTCCCCTTTTTGAAGATGGGGACAACATTTGCCCTCCTCCAGTCCGCTGGGACCTCTCCTGTTTTCCAGGAATTCTCAAAGATTATTGCCAATGGTTCCGATATTACGTTTGCCAGTTCTTTTAATACCCTTGGATGTAATTCATCTGGTCCTGGAGACTTATATTCATTTAGAGTAACCAGATGTTTCTGTACTATCTCTTTACTTATTCTGTGCTGAAATTCTCCTATTCTGTCCTCTGCTCCATTATACTTAGGTTGAGCACCCTTTGCCTTTTCTGAGAAGACTGAAGCAAATAAGGTGTTGAGTAGTTCTGCCTTTTCTCTGTCTCCTGCTAACTTTTTGCCATCTTCTCCACACAGTGGCCCTACCATTTCCTTCTTTTTCCTTTTGCTGCTGACATACCCCCAAAAGCCCTTTTTATTGTTCTTAACCTCTCTAGCAAGCCTGATTTCATTCTGCGCTTTAGCTTTTCTGACTTTAACCCTACACATGCTAGCTATTTGTTTGAATTCCTCTTTGGTGATTTCCCCATTTTTCCATTTCTTATACATGTTCTGTTTAAAACATAATTCAGTTGCAAGTTCGTTAGTCATCCATCCTGGTTTCTTGAGACACCTCCCATTTTTCCTCCTTGTTGGCACAGTTTGAAATTGTGCCTTCAGTATCTCCCTTTTGAGAAACTCCCATCCTTCTTGAACTCCCTTCTCTTTTAGTATTCCTGTCCATGGGATCACCCCCAGTATTTCTCTAAGTTTAGTAAAATCAGCTTTCCTAAAGTCTAGAATGCGTGTCTGACTATGCCTGGCTTCTCCTTTCCACTGTATAATAAACTCCAGGAGGACATGATCACTCCCGCCTAAGGATCCAACCACTTGCACCCCATTAACTAGGTTTTCCCTGTTAGTTAGGATCAGATCCAAAATAGCTGACTCCCTTGTTGCCTCTTCCACCTTTTGAACAATGAAATTGTCTTCGAGGCAAGTGAGGAATTTGCTAGACCTTGAGGATTTTGCCGAGTTTGACTTCCAGCAAATATCCGGATAGTTGAAGTCACCCATCACTACTATATTTCTCCTTTCTGAGTGTGTGGTCATCTGTTCTAGAAAGGCTTCATCCAATTCTTCTGCTTGAGTTGGGGGTCTGTAGTAGACTCCCACACTAACATCCCTGTTGTTTCCCTCTCCTTTAATTTTTATCCAGATGCTCTCCACTTGGCTTCCAGGATTGATGTCCTGGATTTCTTCACTGGTGTAAATATCTCTGACATATAATGCTATTCCTCCTCCTTTCCTGTTTGTCCTGTTTCTCTTGAAAAGCTTATACCCCTTTATTTCTACATTCCAGTCATGAGACTCATCCCACCAGGTTTCAGTGATGCCTATTATATCATATTTGCTTTCTTGTGCTAGGAGTTCAAGTTCATCTTGCTTATTTCCCATGCTCTGTGCATTAGTGTAGAGACATCTAAGACCATGTGTCCCCTTTACTTGCTGCCTGTGCACGTTTTTTTGCCTCCCACTGTTGGGTCCCTGTACTGTTTGCCTTGTTTCCTCTATGACAGTTTGACTATTTTCTCCAGTCCTTTTGTCTTCCAGGACGTTGTCTCCCTTCCCCACACAGTTCAGTTTAAAGCCCTCCTGATCAAATTCTTGAGACCATTAGCAAAAACATTTCTTCCAACTGGTGTTAGATGCAGCCCATCCCTTGCCAGGAGTCCGTCCTCATGGAACCGCAGCCCATGATCCAAGAATCCAAATCGTTCTTGACGACACCATCTGCGGAGCCAATTGTTGACATCTGCTATCTTCCTCTCTCTTCCTGGACCATGCCCTTGAACTGGCAGAAGAGACGAAATGACAATCTGTGCCTCCATTTCTTTCAGCTTCTTACCTAGAGCCTCGTAATCCCTTTTGATATTCTGAAGGCTGTGTCTTGCTGTGTCATTCGTTCCCACATGAACCAAAAGGAAGGGGTATTGGTCAGTAGGCCTGACCAGTCTTGTCAGCCTCTCTGTCACATCTCGGATGTTTGCCCCAGGGAGACAACACACTTCCCGAGACATCTTGTCAGGCCCACAAATCACTGCTTCTGTCCCCCTCAGCAAGGAGTCCCCCACCACGACCACACGCCTCCTCTGAGGCTTAGCAGCGACTGTTCCCTGTGGTGGAACTCCCAGGGTCCCCTGCTCTGTCCCTGAAATCTGTCCTTGCTGCTCTTCTTCGTCCTCCTTGCTAAGAGTAAGAGCTTGAAATCGATTCTGTAGCCGCAAACTCCCAGAACGATCCTTGGTCTCCTTACTTCTGCGTGTGACCTTCCTCCAGCCTTCTACCTCCTGTGTGTGTGATGTGACCTCTTCCCCAGCAACTTCCTCTGTGTGTTCCCCATCCAAGACCATTTGTTCTGTTCTGTCAAGGAAAGTCTCTTGCTCCCTAATATGTTGAAGTGTAGCTACCCGCGCCTCCAGCTGCTGTACTTTGTCCTCCAAGAGGGCTACCAACTTGCACTTGGAGCATGTGTAGTTCCCCACATCTGAAGGTAAGAATACAAACATACCACAGGTATTGCAGGTGACGGCTGCTGTTCCTTCAGTGTCCATACTAAGTCTTAATTAGTACCTGAAAGAGGACTACGGCTTTCCTCCTCAAAGAAAATCCCTTGCTAACACCAGTGTTAAGTCTGCTGATGAATGGAACTTTTCTACAATTAGTACTGGCAGCAGTTGTATAGAGCTAACTGCCTAGCCCACCCCCTATTGACTTGCAAATGCCACTCAACAAAGCCCCACCCACTGAGTCACAGTCACACTCTCCCCAAGAGTTTTTTTTTAAAAAAAATAATTTAAAAACTTACCCTTTCAAGATGGCTGCCTGGAAACTGCTTTCTTCCCCTTTCCTAGCAGGAACTGGCCTGGAAAGCTTTCTTTTCTTTCTCCTTTCCTGGCAGAAAATACCTAGAAAGCCTCTTTCTCCTCTCTTTTAGAAAGAAAATACCCAGAAAGCCTCTTTCTCCTTCCTGGCAGAAACTGACCTGGACAGTCTCTGGGAGGAGTTGTATAGAGCTAATTGGCTAGCTCCACCCCCTATCAACTCACAAATGTGACTGACCAAAGCCCCACCCACTCAGCAACAGTCACACTCTCCCCAAGTGTTTTTAGAAAGAATTTAAACACTCACCCTGCTCAATATGGCTGCCCAGAAACTGCTTTCCTTCTCCTTCCTCAATCATTTAAGGTAGAAAAACACTGATGGGCTTTAATATCTATTTAAAAAAATGAAATAAGAAAAGAATAAATAAATAAATGATGTGTCTTCTATCTTGCAAGTCATCTTGACTATCTTTTCAGAAGCTGACTCACAAATTTATACATAAGCATCACAATAATGATTACTAATGAACCGTTGTATATGAGATCTAGTTTCATAATTTTACTGTTGGAAAAAATGTTCCTTACAGTCAAGCAGGCAGAAGAAAGATGTCTTTATTTCTTCATTCCCTACTTATGCCTCTTCCCTATTTCTATTGGAGCTGACAAAAATGCATTTTAATGTATAATTATTTGTTGGTCTCAAAACTCGAGTCTATACATATCAACATCTCATTCAGGTAATACATGGATTCCTAATGTTCTTTGCTATCTCTTACGAAAAAGAACAGGGATGTACTATTAAAAGCCAGTAGTCTTCTTCATATATTCAGACTCTCCATGAGATGTTCAAATTATTATTTTATGAATGCCATGGATTAGAAACTAACGTAGTTCACAAAATTGGTGAACTGGAAATTCTGAATTGGTGAACCTGAAATGGGAATGCAGTGGATATTTAGACCATGTATCATCTGATATGGTAAATAGTATTTTAATTTGGATTTGATACATCCACACTGAGAGAGTTTTTCCCCCTTATGTAAACAATTTTATACTTTGTTTACAGATTTATACTTGGGTCATCCACAACCTATTTGAAAGAAGTAAATGAACAAATGTGGGAGAGGATATAGGACTGCAGTAGCATGTTTTAGCTACTACCCAATTTCTTTCCATTTGAAGGTACTTTGAAACAGTCAGTGAGACATTTCAGGAATACCTGTGCTTACCAAGGGCTTAGTTTCCATGGAAAGATGTAGCAGGGGGCTTCTGCCATTTCTATAATGTAAAGTCTATTTGCACATTTTTCTCTCAGTTTGAGACATAGGTCTAATTTGTAATGCAGAAATAATGCTGTTTGACACTGCTTTAACTGCCATGTATGAATGCTATGGATTTCTGGAAGTTGTAGTTTAGTGAGCTATCCATCCTGGTCTGTCAGACAGCTCTAGTGCTCCAATAAACTATAAATCCTGGGATTCCATAACATTAAGCCATGGCAGTTAAAGTGTTGTCAAACTGCATTATTTCTGCAATGCAGATGAGCCCATAATGTGCACATTAAGCAAAAGATGCAGCTTCATAGTATGAAGGACTTATGCCACAGGTCATCCTACATAGTCCATTTTTTGCCTTCTTTAAAGGATGGGATCCTGTAGGGGCATTCTGCCGACTCTAGATTATCATACTCTCCAACATTTGACAGATAAAAACCAGGACACATGTGATAAGGCAGAGGTTGGCAACCTACGGCCCGTGGGCCGCACCCTGCCCATCGACCCCCGCTGACCGGCCCCCCGCCGACCGCCGCTGCACAGTACTCCTGCGCATGCACAAACGAGTCATGGCTGCAATTTTGGCAAACAAAATGGTGGCAGCGGCACGTGCGGTGGCGGGTGGCGGCAGTGGTGGCACACGCGTGAATGCGCGCGCTGTCATTCCCCCCCCCCGGCCCGGCGGAAGACCTGGGGACCAGTGACCAGCCCCAGGTATGTGAATGTTGCCGACCCCTGTGATAAGGCAACATTAGAGTATAATCAAGACGGAAACATTATTAATGAGGAGAAACAGGTTAGGAAAAACTGCAGCAGTTTTTTTTTTTTTTTTGCCTGCGTCTACTGGAAAAGGCAAGATTCTGCCTCCTTTTCTCCTTTCATTCCCACTGAGTCAACTGAGTGCAAACTACTTTTATACTTTGAACTCAGTTTACAGCACTTTGAAGTAAGCTGATGACAAAGGGGAAAGTGGGAGGAGGAGAGAGAAACTGGGATATTTTAAAAGCAGTTGAAAAGGGGGGATCAAGTTGTAGTCCAATACTCAAACCATTATACACTCTGGCTCTCACTGGAGAGCATCAATTTGGACAGTGTTTGGCACAACCCCTCCAGATGTTGTCATCACTAATATATGGGACTGCTGGCTAAGACTTGTATCCCAACAACATCTGGAGATCTGTGCTTTGCTCACCCCTTAAGTTGGGAAAGACTGATTTATGATTTGTTAGGCCATTCTAGCTTCCAGTAGGATACACCACCCAAATAATAGTTGCTACCAAATGTATTTTGTCATATCTGAAGAGGTATTGCATCCACACTCTACTAAGAAGAATTACAGAGCTGGAAGGATACGGTGGACCCATCCCCAAACCTATAACACAAAAAGAATAGACTATTACTAGTCTGTTTTGACAGGTCCCACAACCTGCAAAGAAGGCTTCAGGTTTACTTTCTACATATGTAACTTTTGGAAGCATCATACTAGGATAAATTTCATACTTCATGCATTTCCCCCCTGATGGAAACCATTTTGGACGAGGATCAGAACACACTCAAATTTTAACTAAAATCTGCCAACAAATATGGAAAACAAAACAATGGCCCATAGATTGGAAAAGCTCAATATATATACTCTAGCCTCCAAAGGGGACACCACGGATTGCAATAATCACTAGACCATTGAATTACTCTCTCATGTAAGCAAAGTGATGCTCAGAATTTTACAACAAAGACTTTTATAATATATGAAGCATGAAATGCTAGATGCACAAGCTGGAATCAGAAAAGAATAGGCACTAGGGATCATATTACAAACATTTGTTAGATAATGGAGCACACCAAAGACATTCAAAAGAAAACCAGCCTGTGCTTTATAGATGATAGCAAAGCCTTTGATTGTGTGGATCATGAAAAACTATGGATCATTCTTAAAGAAATGGGTATGTCACAACATTTGAATATCCTGATACATAACCTGTACTCAGGAAAACAGACCACTTCCAGAACAGAATACAGAATACATTAGAATGATCTCTAATTGGCAAGGGGGTCAGACAAGGCTTCATTTTATCACCTGATCTGTCTAACTCTAACCTGTATGATGAATGTAGCCTATGTAAATCTGGATTAGACATGGAGGCAGGAGGCATGAATATTGAAGGAAAGGACATCAACAATTAAAGATACGCAGATCCCACCTTAATTACTAGCAGAAAATAGGAAAGATTTGGAATGACTATTGAAGAAAGTCAGGGGAGAAATTGCAAAGGCAGGGTAATAGCAGAACATTATTAAAATAAAAATAATGACCACAGATTATTTACATCACTTTAAAGCAGACAATGAAGGCATTGAAATAGCCAAAGATTTCATAAACCTTGGCTCAGTCATTAATCAAGATGGAGACTGCAGTCAAGAAATTAGAAGAAGATTGGAATTTGGAGGGGAAGCTATGAAGGAACCAGACAAGATCCTCAAGTGTGAAGATATATAATTGAATACTATAGTTAGGATTGTCATTGTATCTCTTATTTCTCTATATTGTTGTGAAAGCTGGAAAGTGAAGAAAGTGACTGGAAGAAAATAATTTCATTTGAAACATGGTGGTGGAGGAGAGAGTTCTGTGGACACTCTGGGTTGCCAAAAAAAGGGCTCATAAATGGACCATGGAGCAAATCAAGCCTGAATTCTCACTAGAAGCCAGAATGACTAGGCTATTGTACTTTGAACATATCATGAGAAGACAAAATTCATTAGAAAAAGTAATGACATTTGGTGAGGTAGAAGGCAGCAGGAAAAAAAGGAAGACCCATGCCACAAGTGGATAGATTGAATCAAAGAAGCCACAGCTCTATGTTTGCTTGTCCTGTGTTTGCAAGCAGGGCTGTTGATGGAAGTCTCTCATTCATAGGGTTGCTATAAGTTGAGGTTGGCTTGATGGCAGTTAACAACAACAATAGATTCTCCTATCTAACCCCCTGAGTGGACCAGATAACAGCCATACCTTTGAGATTACAAACATGGCCACTTCCCTAATGTCATGGGTTCCCACAAGGGCTGCTACAGGAGGTCAACATGTTCCCTCAAATAAGAATTCTGCCTCCCCATGAAATTTTCTTTCTTTTTACAAATTGTTAGCACTCCAGAGAGTGAGACATTGAAAGCTGTTCATATCTAGAACTCTTATATGTACTGTGTTCACATTATCTTGATAACTTGGCCCGCCTCTTTTCTTTGGATGTCTACATTCTATTTCTAAATGCTCAGCTGATCTTTTACAGTGCTGGAATGTTTGAAATTGGGGGACTGAAGGAAAATGGCATGGGGGGGATCCTTAAATCAGAGGGAATGATCTCATCCCCCTCCCCTCAAGTCTCAATTTCACCCTTTCTCCTTCTAACCTACATGGGAGTGTTCAGGGGTAGCTGTGTTGGCCATTTAGGAAATTCAAACAAAAATCCATGATATGGTATCACAGAGATATGGTATCAATAAAGTTATCACTAATGGATTTTTGTATGAATCTACATGGGAGTGCAAGAGCAAAACACCATAGCCTATGCTTGTAGGAGGTGGCTGAGTCCTGAGGTTGCTGCCAAGTCCTGCATGCACATTTTGAATGTGCATCTAGCATTGCTCCTTCTCAGTTGTTTCTTGTATAGGAAAGGAGGAGGGAGAGAGACTGGGGAAGGAAAGAAGAGTCACATCCACTTGCAGGAGCTTGCTGAGATCATGGCCAACTTAATTCCTCCTCCACCATTTCAAGAAACAGAAATATCCCAAGTCTAAGGGCTGCTTTTTAAAAAAAAACAAAAACGAGAAGAAGAGTTTGTTCCTCATTGTTCCTCCTGAGTTACTATTTTGAATAAGGTTTCAGAAAGTGATGGAAAAGGAGACCTCAGACATCATCCTACTCCCCCCCCCAACAAAAACCAATCCGGCTGCCCTGATGTCCTCTTTTGTTTTCATCCAAGTCTGTAGCCACTGCCATTACTCCTTCACACCGTGGATGGATAATAAGCCCCTTTTTTTTCAGGAACAGAAAAAGCTCTTATACATTTTAATGTGACCTTAGACAGTGCTTTTCAGAAATCACAGGCACATCTGACTACACTTGAGGTTGAATTGAGCTAATGGCATTCACCTCATCTTTAGATGCAAAATTGGAAGATAAAAAGACCTTGATGTGAAAAGGAAAGGGGAGGGAGGGAGAGAGGGAGGGGAAGGGAAAGAGAAGCAGATTAGAGATATTGCTTAAAAATCTTATGATTGCTAGTTGATAACAAAATGTCTCCTCTTTCTGGGGGGATAAAAAACCCTGTGGGCTTGCAAGATGTCCTCATGCTTTTTATTTTTAATGATAGAATCTATTTTATTCCCTGGCCAAAGAAATTTCAATGTTGCTGCATATGTGACCAGGAGATATGCTGACCTTTAGCAAATCTTATTTTTAAAATCTGATGGAACAGTTATTGCAATATTCCATCCCTGTAAGATTAAAAAAGAAGCTTTCTTCCTCTGTAATCAGAAGTGGATTAAATTTATTAAAGGTGCAGTAACTCTAACCCCCCTTACCACCCCCACCACCCCCCAGGAAAAAAAATGACACTTGCCAGTCATACTTCATTATAAAAAGCTATTTGAAGATAGTTTCTTCCTGTTCTTTCTCCCTTCTAAAACTCATGCCTAGGTATTAAAAAAAAGTATACAATTATTTGACTAAGAGAGATGTTTGATGCTAACAAGAGAAGGGCTGGTAACATAAAAAAACAAGGGAAGAATTAACAATATTGCTGAAACATGAGAAGCAAATGAAGAAACATGTGTAGCTAGAAATACAAATCATGGAAATACAATCTAAGTACCAAAGTTGAACTACAAATTTAAAAGGTGTAGTGGCTCTAGGGTGAATACTCACTAATGAACAGGTGGGTTATAGTTGCATACAATCTCACTTTTGTTTTAAACTAAAATGGCATGCAGCTGCAACACCTGATGGGTCAATAATATATCGTTGCCTTTCATTACAGAGCAACAATATGCTTCCTTGTTGTCCAAGGACAACCAGCCTTACCTAAAGATTATGATGTCATGAATTTACCTGTTTTATGACCTCTTCCTATTCTCATTTAAGAAATCTATATAACTGCATATTTAGGACTACCTAATGTAACTTCAGTGAAACAAGGAAATGAGGGATGAACAGAGAAAAGCACAGACTCTAAGCAAACTTCTCTGGGAGTGCAATTCTAAATGGCCAAAAGTTAGTGGTGCCAATATTAGGTCAGCTGAAGCCATGTTGAAGCCCAGCCTCCTCCCAGCCTAATGGTGTTGGAAATTCTTTAAGACCATTCTGGCCTAACTTTGTGCTGGCATAATGGCTGTGTCCCTGGACTTGAGGAACTATGGACCAGGACAATTAATCTTCCACCTCATTCTGCTTTTTTTTTTTTTGTCTTTCTACCAGCAAAACTTAGCCAACAGAGCAGTTCTGCTTGCTGATCACTCTTTTGGCAGATATTTGAAATCTCATCCAGCAGAAGAAGTAGTAGAAATAGGTAGATACAGTGGCAGACGCAGAGGGAGTTAAACGAATCAATACATGAATAAATAAATCACCAATAATACTCACTGTAAGCAACCCTGCTACTAGGAGCAGAGCCACCACAAAACAGTATTCCACAATCTCAATTCACAGAGAAGATCAAACAGTACACTATGGTCAATGGTGTCCAATGCCAATTTTGGCATGAGAGTAGCACCTTCTCTATCCCACTTGATTCTTTTGAGCTTGCAGTCCTATATACTTTAATTAACTTATTACATTTTTATCCCACCTTTCCACTAAAAAGGACACTTAGCAGAGAACATAAAAAAAATTAAAGAACAAAACCATTAAATTGCCACAGTAATCAAAAACAAAAAAATTGCAATAATCAATAAACCTCTTCAGCTGGGTATAAGTCCCACTGAATTTGATAGAACTTGCATTTGGGTAGATATACAAGATTATATAATATAAAAACTTGTTTTCAGCCACAGTGTCTGCAGGATCACTGAATTACGCAAATCTTCTTGCCATGATTTTATAAATACAATCCAAATGTTATCAATCCTTTTCTGTGATAAAGTGTGGTGCCTCAAGCAACTGACTGGGAAGACTTTTCTAGAAAAACATATTATTTTCATTATTATTTTTATTACTATGTAGAATGCACGTGCCAGCAAGTGTTGGGGAGGGAACAAGTGACTGGTAGCCTTGTCCTCCAGAGATTTGCAGCATTACTTCTTTAACATGACTTCTGCCGGCCTGAAGCCTGGGTAAGAATTACAGTCATTTTTAATCTTGTTCCTCTAATTGGCACAAGAAAATGAGTTGTCACTGAGATGCACTGGCAGCGAGAGGCCATTTTCATAATTCCTTCTACAGCTTGTATCGCAAAAAACATACTATCATTCTCTAGGCATCTTTCATTTTTGTGTTATTTTATTGGTTTAGAGATTGTCAAATTAGAAACTTTGTGATGTCCTCCCATAACATTTTTCAGTGGAGCTGTTGAAAAGATGGGCACATTTTAGGAGTGAAGGGTGAAAATACTGCTAAGGTCGTATAATCCATCCAGTGTTGACTTTTGAAGCTGAACATCCATGAATATTAATTGATTGGATTGCACCCTGAGATACTGCCATTGTTAAGAATGATTGAGCAATTTATTTCAGGGTATCTGAAATCTTGGGCTTTCTTAGGTTGTAGTTGGGTCGTCTTTGACATCTGGAATTATTAGCAAGTCACATACACTTTGAGATGAACTTTAAATAAAAAAGGAAGATAATGTAAGCAGTGCTAGTTACTCTAGGTTGGGATTTAAGATTACAGAATTTAGTAAGATTATATATTTGATGAACATGGTGAGGTGGTGTGTGTCAGCCTTTGAAGGGGTTACCTCGCTTAGAAAGTAAGTATTAGGAGTGTCTCAACCCTACTGAGATTAATGTCAACAGAATCAAGAGTGGCATTAGCATAGCACTACTGTCAGCATACTGCCAACAGTTCAATAAGTTTAATACCTCTGACATTTGTTGGGTGGAAATAGGTAGATACAGTACACCAGGGCTCTCTGATATAAGAGGGATAAGGTCAAATGAACCAGACATTTCTCCATGTGGTCTGGTGACATGACCTTGAAAGGCTTTTGCTGAAAGTACAGGTTTTCAAGTGCACATTTCCTTATGGCCCAGGAAGCAGAGTTTAACACTAAGCTGTCACCAATTTGAACATTTCTGTCATCACACAACATCTCACTTTCTAAACACTAAAATATTCTGAATTTCATGATGTTATGTTCCACCATCAAAATCCAAGTCCAATAATCTGTCAGAAACAGTAGCACCATTTAAGCATCCAGCCTGAACATACAAGGACACAAAATATGTATGAGAAAGGATCACATGTTTTTGTAAAATGCTGGGCAGCAACCTCCTTGCTGTACTCTTCCTGCTACTCCACCCCTAACCAGAGTTTGGAAAAGTTAGTTTATTGTATTACGCCCCCCCCCTTTCTTGTCTAGTATGGCTATCAGCCATGTGAGTTGCAAGAGTTTGGGAATTGTAATCCAAAATAAATAAATAAATAACTTCCAAGGTCTGGTTCAGGATTAGAGGAGCAAGGGATGGTACATGGGTCATTGTTCCAATCTTTGCTCCTAACATTAAGATTGAAATTCTGTGTACATATAGGTAGGAAACATCCCATAAGGTTTATGTCTGAATATGTATGTATAACAATGCATTATTTTTTTAAAAATGATTTGGCCTTTTTATGTGGCCCATGCTCTTTTGTGATCTGGTAAAGAGCTGTGAAATCATCTATGGTCTAGGAGTTTAGGGTTTCTTATTTTTTTAAAAATGTATTTTTTTTAGCAGATTAGAACTAAATTCTTTTTAAACACCCTGAATCCTCTTTGACCTATCAGCTGTGAGGAACCATACTTGTATATAAATAAATAAAAAATGGGCAACTTTGTTGATCCTCTTTATTAATATTAAAACTGTATTCTGACATCTCAGTTGATATAAATGGCATACAGTGCAAGCTTACCCTATAGCGCCTATACATGCTTTCAGAAAACAGGATACTACAGTGACATAGGCATCATAAAATTATATGCATACACAGATTCTAGCTAGCGTGTGTATGTGTGTGTGCTGGAACTGAAAATTAGCTCCCGTTAAAGGTTGTAAAACATTGCAGTGGGAAATATTTAACAAGTTACAAACACATATGTGTGCCAAAGTTTCTTAGCATTTATTTGGAAAGAATGGAAGAGTTGCCTCTTTGCATTGATCTCTTAGCTAAACAGTTCACATCAAATAACACTAAAGGGGATTATGCTTCAGACAAAGGTTGTGTCACTGGTTTTCTGTTCATTTTCTCATTCTTTCATTCATGCAACACATTTTTACACTGCTTTTCTATCTTCTATGTGGAAAGATTAAAACATATAGGGATATTTAGGGGTTTTTAAAACAAGTGCAGGGGAATATAACAAGGTACATAAGTGGAGAAAGTGAAAATATCAGAAAAATGGGCAGAAACTCATTTGGTGGTGTTCTGTGCTGTCAAGGAGCCCTGGTGGTGCAGTGGTTAAATGCCTGCACTGCAGCCACTCACTCACAAACCGCAAGGTTGCAAGTTCAATACCATCCAAGGGCTGAAGCTCGACTCAGGCTTACATCCTTCCAAGATGGCTAAAATGAGTACCCAGTTTGTTGGGGGCAATTAGCTTAAACATTGTAAACTGCTTAGGGAGTGCTTAAGTGCATTGATAAGCGGTATAGAAATGTACTTGCTCTTGCTAATTTCTGATTTATGGGAACCCTAAGGCATTGCAGATGGTTTTATTGGTGTGTTAGTCAAAATGTTCTTTCTAATTCTGACATTTTGTATTGATGGCTGCTGCCAGTGCTTGTAGGAGATTATTACATGTGGCTTTTAAACCACAATTGTAGTCAGAAAAAAAGTGGCTTTGGCAATAAGTAATGCACTATGATGCCTCCAACCCATAGCTGCAGTGTCCCCAAAGCATAGTTAGGGCATCCCTTTTCATTGACAGGAGAACTCTTCAATAATTTCCCATTCACTCTAGTCATAATGGGCAAAATGTCACTGTGGAGTAGTTGTAATATTGACAATCACATGGTGTCATTGTCTCTTCTTCTCTTCCTGTCCCTCTTCCCACTCACTATTTCCTTTATTTTTTTAATTTCTTAATTAAAAAACTTAATTAACTGTAGCAGAGCTCCAAAATTGAATGAAAAAAATAAAATAATATAAGTAACAATAAAATGAAAAACTTCAAAGGCATACTAGGTCAGGCATAGAGCAGGGCAGCATAGTTAATGCGGAGTTAGGAAAAGAGTGTGATGGTGTGGCAGTCTATTTTGTGAGGTTATGAAGGCATGCAGTAACAGCTGCTCTGAAACTGGTATGTTTCCATTTTTTTAAAAAAAAGTTATGTGTTTGTTGTGAGAATGGAGCTCATGTGGTAATGTCTGTAATGTGGAATGATACCTTCCTTTGAGTGTTAGCTTCAGTGGCATTAGAGATATAAAGAATATTCATATTTTTCTCATCCTGAGTGAAAAAGGCTATCTTTATACATTGAACCACCAAGTTAAAAAACAAAAACAACAACAACAAAACTGTCAGCTGCAACAAGATTTTGTGCCCCTAACTGAAACCAGATTTTTTTGATTAATTGGTTTTTTTTTGGCAAATATATTTTCTTTTTCACAAAATACATTTTTTGCACAAAATTCATTTTTGATCCAAATACAATTTTTGCTCAAATTAAATTTCAACAATAAACCATAGTAATAAACTATGTATCGAAAATGTGCCAAGTGGATATATTTTTTTTTAAAAAGTATTTCTCCCTTGTGAATATTAAATAAGCAAAGATTTACATCCATAAGTTGCATAGATTCCTTGTGTCTATTCTGGGAAGAGGCAAATCTGGGACTTTGTTTCACCACTCATCCACCGTCAATCATCCCACTCCCAATGTGGCAAAGTAGTTGTGAAGCTTGAACTCATCACAGTATAGGATACCATACCATATGTATTTTGCCTAAATAACACGACTGTTAATGGTTTGGCCCTTAACAGGTGCAGTCTCCCCACATTTTGGAGTGTCGAATGAACATGGAAAGCCCTTGACACAACCTGTTAAACTGAAAAGTTATTTTGTTAATTGAAAATGTGTATCCCACACACAGAGACTACTGAGATGTTGCGGGGGGGGGGGGAGTATAATTATTTGCTTAAGATATGTGAAGTGTTCCAGTAATTTTAAGCTGGTTAATTTAAATTTTAAACTACACCTTTCAAGCTTCCAATCACTCTGAAACTGAAGTGGCTGAAACCAAATGTGAAGTGCTGTGGCAGCATTTGAAATATCCAGGAAAAGGGAAAGAGAGTTCTGAATTTTTCAAAAGGGCTTTTAAAAATTGTCATATATTTCAATAATTATTATGTTAAAAATAGTAATGATTATTAAAGGTGTTTTTAGGTGTTCAAGGTTTCCCTAGAACATACAGAAAAAAAAAGTTTCTCGTAGAAAGTTGTGGAAAGGAAGGGAAAGGAATAATGGGAACAAAAATCTTCCTTAGCTTTGGGGATTTGAGCAATGCACCCAGAAAACCTTGAAAAGTATTTGTAGTTGATCAGTGGCTTCTTTTGAAAAGGTATTTGTGTATCCATGAATAGAAGCAAAATCCTGGGTCCCATTCACACTACATTATTATAATGTTATTATTCTATTTTAACTGTCATGGTCCCATCTTATGGACTTCTGGGGTTTGTAGTTTGGTAAGGCACAAGAGCTTCCTGAGTGACAATTCTAAATATCCTTCCCACACTACAGATCTCAGGATTACGTGGTATGGAACCATGTCGATTAAAATGGAATAACAGTGTTATAAATGCACCTCAGAATTTAGACTAAGGGGCTAAGCAGATGGCGCAAAGCACCGTCTTCAGAGCAAAGAAGGGGAGGGGCAGCCACACGCTGGGCGCCCCAACCTCTTCCCCAAGTCGTCCTTGGAGCAGCCAACCCTCTGCACGGCCGGCGCTCCAAGGATGACCTCCCGCTGCAGCGTCCATACACACTGCAGCGGAAGAGTCGCCGAAGGTGCGTCGGCAGCCTTTTGCGACGCACCTTCAGCGATTTGTGGAAGGAGCACTATTTTAGCGCTCCTTCCAGGGGCGGCAAAGCTGTGCCACGGGGCCGAGGTGTGCGGATACCTCGGCCCCACGGCGCAGCTTCCTGGGGCGGCCCCATGCCACCCGTCTGCTTCCCCCCTAAGCTCTTGGGTTGCTGCTTTATTTGTATCCTGTCTTTTTGTTTGTTTGTTTATAGTCCTGGGACTCAAGGCAAAATTTAAAGCAGGGAGAGATCATAGAATCATAGAGTTGGAAGAGACCACAAGGGCCATCCAGTCCAACCCCCTGCCATGCAGGAACTCAAAATCAAAGCATGCCTGACAGATGGCCATCCAGCCTCTGTTTAAAGACCTCCAAAGAGGGAGACTCCACCACACTCCAAGGGAGTGTGTTCCACTGTCAAACAGCTCTTAATGTTGAGGGGGAATCTCTTTTCCTGTAGCTTGCATCTGTTGTTCCGAGTCCTATTCTCTGGAGCAGCAGAAAACAAGCTAGCGCCCTCCTCAATATGACATCCCTTCAAATATTTAAACAGGGCTATCATATCCTCCCTTGGCCGTCTCTTCTCCAGGCTAAACATACCCAGTTCCCTAAGTCGGTCCTCGTAGGGCATGGTTTCCAGACTCTTCACCACTTTAGTCGCCCTCCTCTGGACACACTCCAGTTTTTCAATATCCTTTTTGAATTATGGTGCCCAGAGTTGGACACAGTATTCCAGGCGGGGCCTGACCAACGCAGAATACAGTGGCACTATTACTTCCCTTGATCTAGATACTATACTTTTATTAATGCAGCCTAAAATTGCATTGGCCTTTTTATCTGCAGCATCACACTGTTGACTCATGTTCAACTTGTGGTCTACTAGGACTCCTAGATCCCTTTCACACGTAGTCTCATTAAGTCAGGTGTCCCCCATCTTATAAAACATCATATCCATTAAAAAATACATACTTGAAATGTAATTAAACTATCAATAGTATTAAAGCAATATAAAGATATATACATTAAAAAGCAAGAAATCTGGACAATACAGCACATTATTAAAACCACTTTCTCCACAAACAGTCACTTCCCTCTATCAAAACAAAACAACAAGTTTTTAGCTGTTGATGGAAGGCCACCATGCCAATATAATACTCTGCTCCCAGAGTATTCTGGCCTCAGAGCTGCCCCAGAGTCCTTCTTGTACCACCACATTCCTTAGCAATGCTGCGCAGCTGTCTACACATGCATCTCTGCAGTGTGGCCCAACACTGCTGGCAATGGCACAAGTTATAATGAGGTCAGAAATGAGACACCTTTATTGCCTGTGACTTCAGAGGGAGCAACTCACACCAGGAGTGATGGATAGGTCAGATTCAATGCTGAATTGGCCTTACAGTGTCAAGATAGTCTGCATTTGAATTGAGGATTTGGCCCTGTGTTGTGAAGACAGGTTGCCCTGAGGACAGGATGAGACCATTTTATTTAGCCTGTGTAGATAAGCCCTAAGAGGGGAGTCCAGAGCCTGGAAGCAGCCACCAAGAAGGCCCTTCCTTTTGTTATAATAATAATAATAATAATAATTTTTATTTAATACCCCACCCCTCTTAGCGCAATCGGGGCGGCTTACATCATAAAATCACAACAAACAATTAAGAATAATTTCCTCCCCCTCCCCCCCTTAAAAAATATTAAACCAATTCCAAATTAAAATAAAGTATAAAAGAGGTAGATTCCTCCATACAAAAAAGACAACAATACAAACAAACAAAATGCTGGCGATGTATAAACACTGGCTCATATGAACCTGGTCACATAAAGGGGAGAATCTCGGAGAGAGATTCTGGAGCCGGAGCTGGTAAATTTGATTAATCCGGGAAGGCCTGCTGGAAGAGATCCGTCTTGACAGCTTTCTTGAAGCTGTCAAGTGATGACAATTGACGGATCTCCTCCGGCAGGCCATTCCACAGTTTGGGGGCAACTACCGAAAATGCCCTCTGGGAGGTTGTCACCAGCCTCGTTTTTTGAGGCTGCAACAGATTCCTCCCAGAGGACCGGAGGGTGCGGGGAGGATTATAAGGGAGGAGGCGGTCCTTGAGATAGTCTGGACCCAAGCCATTTAGGGCTTTAAAGGTAATAACCAACACCTTGTACTGGGTTCGGAAGCTGATAGGCAGCCAGTGGAGGGACTTCAAAACCGGTGTAATATGATCCCTCCGAGATGTTCCTGAAACAAGTCTGGCTGCCATGTTCTGTACCAGCTGTAATTTCCGAACCAGGCACAAGGGTAGCCCCATGTAGAGTACATTGCAGAAGTCGAGGCAGGAGGTTACCAACGCGTGCACCACAGTCTCGAGATCCCTTACTTCCAGAAACGGGCGCAGCTGGCGTATCAGCCGAAGCTGATAACAGGCGCTCCTGACCGTCGCATTAACCTGATTTGTCATCAGGAGCGGCGAGTCAAGGAGCACCCCCAAGCTGCGAACACAGTCCCTGGAGGAGAGCGTGACCCCATCCAGGACTGGAGGTTGCAACTCAATTCCTGGTTTCGGGGCCGCTACTGTGAGCACCTCCGTCTTGTCTGGATTCAGCTTCAATCTGTTTTTCCTCATCCAGCCCATTACCGCCCTAAGACATTCATTGAGAGAAGAAATGCCATTGGAATTCGAGGCCGACCAACGAGATATGGAGAAATAGATTTGGGTGTCATCAGCGTACTGATAACACCCAGCACCATAGCTCCGTATAATCTCACCCAGCGGCTTCATATAGATGTTAAACAACATCGGGGACAAGATAGCTCCCTGAGGGACACCACAAGTGAGGTCCCTCTTACTGGAGCTACTGTCCCCGAGCAGCACCCTCTGGGACCGACCCGAGAGGAAGGACCGAAACCACTGCAAAGCAGTGCCTCTGATACCTAACTTCCTCAGGCGGTCCAAGAGGATGCCGTGATCTATTGTATCAAAAGCCGCTGAGAGGTCTAAGAGCACCAACAGGGCCACGCTACCCCTGTCAATGCTCAGACGCAGATCGTTGGTCAAGGCAACCATGGCAGTCTCAACCCCAAATCCTGTCCTAAAGCCGGTTTGAAATGGGTCTAGGTAATCTGTTTCATCCAAGACTGCCTGGAGCTGAAGCGCAACAGCCCTCTCGATCACCTTGCTCAAAAATGGCAGCAATGAAACAGGCCTATAGTTCTTCATATCCAGGGGGTCCAGGGAAGGCTTGTTCCTAAAATATATACCTGCAAAATATATACCTGCAAGGGTGGAGGGACAGGGAGAGTGGCCTCCTCTCAAGATTTCAAAACCCAGGCAGGCTTGTATAGAATAATGTGCCCATTCAGACTGCAATTGTAGTTTCAATGCAAGTACACATCTTGCAAGACCTTTTTATCTTAAAAAGGCAGATTTTTTTTTTTTTTGGGGAGGGGGCAATTTTTGGTCTACTTTCCTTCCATTTCTCTCCAATGTCCCCCTACAATTGGAGGCCTGCTGGTGGTTATACTCTCGTCCCTCCACATTTACAGCTTTGACTTTTGCAGCTTTGATTATTCACGGATCTTATTAATATGTTCTCTTTAGGAATATCTACAAATAAAAAAATCTAGGTCCTTCAACACAACTCTATGGTCAACTTTAACCAAATGTTGTACTGATGGACCTAGAGAAAACACTCTACTAGGCATTTGAATCTCCTCCAGTGCAATTCTATGGTCAATGTCTGGCAGATGTTGACCACAGAGTTGCACTGGAGGACCTAGAGATTCCTAGAGAAGTGTTCTCTCAGGTAAAAACATAGTGTTTTTGTTATCTGCAATTTTTCCACAGGGGTGGAATGAGGAGGGGCAAGTGTGCATATTTCTGAGGATCTCCTTATTTTTAACTGTATTTACAATGATCTCTCTGTGATGTGGCCTTTCTCATTCTCAGGGGCTCTTTCTCACTGCAGTTATAGAACTAGGATCCCACTTTAACTGCTGTGATGGAGTCATTGGGAAGACTTGGGGACTGTACAGATGAGAGCACTGGATTGGGGCCACAGCAACCACATGCTGCGGCCCCGATCCAGCTTTTTGTCGCTCGTTTTTTGGAGTGGCAAAAAGCCACCCTTACTGTCACCGCCATGGATCTTCTGCTTCCCTTTGGTGCAGCATGTCTACACACTGCACCAATGGAGTGCCCTGACGCTGTGCGTTGTGGTTGCTCTGCTCCAACTCCACCCCAGGCTGGCCCTTGTGGCTAGTCTGTACAGGCCCTTGGTTTCCTGACCACTGATCCCTGTTTGGGCTGCCTGTGAGGGAGGGGCTTCTGGGGAAGGAGTAGATATAAAAGGGAGGAGGAGTGAGTGACTGAGAAGTCAGTTAAGTCGAGTTCAGTTCAGTTCAAGAGAGCTCTGCTCAGGGGAGTTCAATGAAGAGCAGTTGAGGGGGAGTTTAGGAAACGTGAAGAGAGTTGAAAGGAGTTGAAGGGAATTGAGTTGAGAGAAGGACATGGACTGGGAGAGAAAGTGTATTGGATATTGTAAAGAGGAACTGGGAAATGCCTGCAACTGTTATATTTACATAACCATACCACCTTGTAACTATTCTACTTAAGCTACATTCATGCTAAATGTTATTCAATAAAGTCAGTGTTTATTTATTACAATAGAAGCCTCTGCCTGTGTGAATTCTGAACCATATAGGCACATAAAAACTCACTACCGAAGATATTAAACTTAGGGCCACTGCAGACAGGCCCAAAGGGCCGGCCTGGCAGCAGAGATGGGGCAGGGCAGCCACACGCCAGCTGCCCTGACCCCACGCCGACCCCATCCTTATGCCGTGCACCATGCGGTGTCATGGTTGCCCTTCCAGTGCATGCCGCGTCATGGTTGCCCTTCCAGTGCAGCGTTCAAACACACTGCGCTGGAAAGGGCACTAAAGAGCCATGCGACAGCTCTTAGGGCAGCCTTTTGCCATCCCTGAAAGGAGCGACATTGGAAACTGGAATCATAGTGCTATAATTATGTACTTGAAAGGGTCCCTGGACCCAGTAACAGGTTGCATATCTTATAAGCAGCTTCCAGAAAGTTGCAATCTCCTCCTCCTCCCTCCCTTGATGCTATGGAATGATTTCAGGTTTCTAAATTTCAACAAAAAGAATGAACATTAAACAGAACCTTAATCCACAGAGTGACTCAAATATTTATGAAGCTGCTTGGTATGCTCCTTTATTCTAGCAGCCTATAAATGACCATCTCCTAAGAAAGGATTGACTTTCCCATAGAAGGGAAGTTCTCTGAATGATCACCACACTACTTACGGTAATCATTTTGGTCTCCACAGCCTGGTTTTTCTCTTTTTGTCCAATTTTAAACCAAGAGAGCTGGCCTAATAGCAAGGAAAGATGTACGAAGCAAAGATGTAGCTATGGGGTAGGGAAAAGATCATTGTCCTCATATAAGTATTCTGACCCTCAAATAAAGGTTTCCTTCAGTTTTCTGATATTACAGGAACTTAAAACTTTGGTTGAACAACTAGAAATACTGGATGGTGCCATACTGCAGAAATAAAGTAGTCTGACACCACTTTAACTTCCATGGCTCAATGCTAAGGAATCTTGGAATTTGTTGCTTGTTCTTTGATGTGGCACCAGAGCTCTCTGACAGGGAAGGCAAACTATCTCACAAAACTATAAATCCCAGAATTCTATAGCATTGGTCATGGCAGTTAAAGTGGTATCAAACTACTTTATTTCTGCAGTGTGGGAGCAGCCACAAAACAGGTATCCAAAGAAAAGGGCAGACAGTGTTATTTAGGGAATGCAAACACAGCAAATAGAAAAATTCCTGGTGTCACTGATTTTCAGTGTCTCACCTCTGGATGCTAGAAATATGAGAATTGGTGGAAAATTTCATTCAGGGGGGTAGAATTCCTCTGAGGGTTAATGCCCTCATTTTGCCTCCACCCACTAACTAGACCTCTGCTTCCTGAACCATTGACAAAAGGTAAAACCCCAAAGGGGAAATGACTTATAAGGTTCAGTTTATGGGCATTGCTTCTTGTGCCTTCAAGCGATAAACAAAAAGACAAACAGATCAATTGATTGATCATTGTTTTGTACTTCAATTGTTTTTCTTTTTATTTGAGCTTCAGTGTCAGGCATTGAATAACTGAATCTTTGTATATTTAAAATATATTTACATATGCAAATATCTAAAGGCCATGGGTGGGCTTTCTCCCTCCTCCCCTTTCTGAGTGGCTGAAAAGTTCTATTCTGCCCTTGAATATGCTGGGATAAAAGGTCCTCTGTGACCTCAAGCTTTTGAACCGGAATTCACACCACAATTCATCTAAAGCTGCAAAACAACATGTGCTGGCATTTGGCACCCAGGGGTTCTTTTTGGAACAATCTGAGCACTGGCATTGTTCAAAGAGGCAGTGGGCAGACATGTTCACCCTGGGTATCTAATTGCTCCATCAAATGCATATACAGAGGCTGGTAGGGGAGGGAGATTTTTGTGGAGTCGGTGTAAAAGGCACAAGCTTTGTATAGTGCAACTCTTAAACACTGGCAAAAAATGAAGATTAGATTTTCCCCTGTGTGGAAGAGCAAGTATAGCACAGTTGCTAGGAGCCTGAGCTTTGCATGAGGGAGTATTTCATTCATTTCTTACCTCTGCCACAGACTCAGTTGGTAGCCTTGGCCAAGGCACTATATTTTAGTCTCAGTTCCTGTTTGCGACATGAGGATAATAACTCTCACCAGCTTTTACAGGTTGTTGGGTCACTGTGATAAAATAGTCAGAATTAGGGATGAGAAAATGTGTCATTTTCACTTTCTCTTGCATTTGAATTTTGGTAATTTCTTTCAAAATTAACTGAAATAAAATTCTGCACCTGTTAACTACAATGGGACAAATGTGAGGAGCCACTGAGAAAAAAAGAAAAAGAAATGGCAACCCTAATTTGGATCTTGGCCTTGGGTGAATCTATCTCTCAGCTTTGATTTTTTCCGCATTCTTTTTTTTTTTAAATCTCAACTTCTTTCCAACCCAAATATGAAAAAACTGAATTTTGTTAAATGTTTATCCCAAATGAACTGAACTAAAATTCTCACCCATAACTAACCAGAAGTATTTTGAACAGTCACAAGTGCTTTATAAAGGCTGTTTTGCTGTTGTTATTAATTACCTTTGAGGCCTCACAACCAGCCCCAACACAGCCATTTCCAAGATGCTAGGGAGTAAGATGGTGAGTAATGATGTGTCCAGCACTCTATCTGTCACAGCTGAGACAGATTGCTGTGACAGGATCCCAAAAGAACCCTGCAGTGGTCTATGAATTATCTACCTCTGTGTGTATATATGCATTCAGGTTTCCTGTCAATTTATAGCAAACTCATGGATTTCATAGGGTTTTCTAAGGCAAGGAATAATCAGAGGTGGCTTTGCTAGTTCCTTTCTCTGAAATAGAGCTGACAGCATCTTCCCCTTCACTTTCTAAAATTCAACATTTTTCCTCATACTGTTCTTTCTCAAATGAATCTGACACTTTTCTTTTATACAGTTCTTGTCTATATTGTTTCCATCATCTTTTTATTTCTGCTTGATTATGTAATGTGTTCATTGAGTATCTCCACTCTTGTTGGGTTGTAGAGTATCCTCACTCTTGGTTTAAATTTCTCTTTGATTTCTTGGATCTTGTGGAAGAGGTCTCTTGTTCTTCCTTTTTTATATACAAAATGATATAAATTGCCTCTGTTCCTTCAGGCCTGTTGGGTAGTGGCATAGCAATAAAACTCCAAGAATGTCTGGGAGCTGTCATTTGTCATGGTCAGCCCTGAGGAGGACGAGGAGGACGAGGAGGAGGATGGGTCTCCTCCAGAGAAGGAAGAGATGCAGGCTCCACCTGGTTCTCATTCTGCTCTCCCAGCCCCAAAGCAGGAAGAGATACAGGCTCCACCTGGCTCTCATTCTGCTCTGTCTGAGCCAAGCCCGGTTCTCCCAGCCCCAGGGCAGCCAGGTCCTAGTGCTCCTTCCTTGGAGGCTCAGCTGCCTAGTGGGGAGAAGCAGGAGGATACAGCAGAGCCAGTGCCTTCCTTTAGGCAGAGGAGAGCTGAGAGTGCTGGCAGTCGCAGGTCCAGGAGACTAGCTGAAAAGCAGCTGCTGAACAAGCCTCAGCTGGCACTGAGGTAGGATTTGACTATTTAAACAGTTGCAAAAGGCTTTCTCAGTGCTAAGACTTATTGTAGTTTCCTTGGGAGACTATGGTCAGTGTGGCTCCTTGTTTCCTGCTTTGTGCCTCTCGCTCTTGCCTTGTGGAACTCTGTTGCCTTGACCTTGGACCGGACTGGACCTTTGCTGATTGCTGCCTGCCCTGACCTTAGACTGACTGACGCTGATTTCTGGACTCTGCTTTGCTGGTGCTTCAACTACAGGAAGGTTTGTGGCTGGCCTTGCTGTTTGCAGCTCACTCTTTCCATCCCTAGCAGCTGTGGGAACTGAGGCTGGCTGTAGTTGAGGACAGAATAAGTCTTGGCCATAATCTAAGCTGCTACAGGATGGTGGAGTGAGCCTTAATCAAAGAGCTCTTGGAGCAGAATCAAAAGCTAGTTGCTCAAGTTGCAATGCTTACACAGGCGGTCTCAGAACTCCAGGCAAATCCTCAGCCGCCTGCACCCCCCCCAGCCCAGGCCCAGGGTTAAATGCCTGCCTGCCCTGCCTGAAAAATTTTCTGGGGACCGAACTTTGTTGGATGGCTTCTTGGCTAGCTGCCAGCTGCATTTTCGAATCAGGGAGGCAGATTTCCCTAGTGACTCTCATAAGGTGGCTTTTGTCATTGGACTGTTGGCTGGTCCCGCTCTTAAATGGGCAACGCCCTACCTGAATGCCCAGAGCCCAGTGCTGGCTGACTGGCAAGCCTTTGAACGTGAGTTTAAAGAGACGTGGGGGGACCCTGTGAAGACTGAGACTGCGGGACACAGGCTTTTGACCCTGAAACAAGGCCAGGGCTCGGTAGCGGACTACTCCGTGGCCTTTCGCCTCCTTGCACAGGATGTGAATTGGGGAGACAGTGCCTTGCAGACTGCGTTTCGGCATGGTCTGTCAGCGGCCATTCTGGATGAGCTGGCCCACTCGGAACCACCACAGACCTTGTCAGCCTTGATTGCCCAGGCCATCCACCTGGACTGCCGCTTGACAGCCCGAAGGGAGGCTCGACACGCTGGCCTTCCGTCTCCAAGTCAGTGCCGTCCTCTCTTGCGGTTGTTCCTGAGGCCGCTGCTCCTGGGACATCAGTGGAGCCAATGCAGTTGGGAGGAGCTCGGCCACGGCTGTCAGGGACGGAGAAGGAGCGGAGGAGATGGGAGGGCCTTGCTTGTATTGCGGTCTCTCTGGACACTTTGCAAGGGCTTGTCCTGCCAAGGGACGGCGAGCCAAGCCGGCGGGAAATGACGCAGCCCAGGTGTAGAGTGGGTGGGGCACCTGGGGACTGCTTGGAAACCCACCTCTGCTATCTCGGTCTCGCGGAGGGACCCCTTGCTGGTCGCTGCCAACCTGAGGCTGCCATCCATGGAACTGTTGCCGGTGGGGGCTATGTTGGATTCGGGGGCCTCCAACTGCTTCATGGACTTGGGGTTTGCGCAACGTCACAGGATCCCAATGGAGGCGTTGCTCGAGCCCCGGACAGTGGAGACCATTGATGGACAGCTTCTCCGGTCGGGCCCCGTGACGCACCAGACTCCAGTACTTCACCTAGAGATCCAAGGACATGTTGAGGAGCCGCGGTTTTTGCTGGCCGCGGCTCCTCACTTCCCGCTAGTGCTGGGCATGTCGTGGCTCTCGCAGCATGATCCGCATATTTCCTGGTCCCGGCGGGAGGTGCTCTTTGCTTCGGAGTACTGCCAGGAGCACTGTTGGCCAGAAAGGATCCTAGCTGCGGTGGTGGCAGGGGCTCAGGACAGTACCGTGATGTTGCCAGAGAAGTACCGGGACTTTGCAGATGTCTTCGACAAAAAGGAGGCGGACCGGCTTCCCCCGCACCGGCCCTATGATTGTGCCATTGATCTGGTGCCAGGAGCCCCTATTCCGGCGGGGCATCTCTACTTTCTCTCGGAGCCTGAGGTGGCGGCTCTGAGGGAGTTTTTGGAGGAGAATCTGCAGCGGGGCTTCATTCGTCCTTCTAAGTCTCCTGTGGGAGCACCGGTACTTTTTGTCTGCAAGAAGTCGGGGGAGTTGGGCCTCTGCAACGACTATCGAGCCCTGAACAAGATCACTGTCCGGAACCGCTACCCCTTGCCGTTGATTCAGGAATTGCTGGAGCGGCTCCGCCACACCAAGGTCTTCACCAAATTGGATCTTCGTGGGGCTTACAACTTGGTGAGGATCCGGGCTGGGGATGAGTGGAAGACGGCATTTATGAGTACACAGTCATGCCCTTTGGACTCTGTAATGCCCCCGCCGTCTTCCAGCATTTTGTCAATGACGTGTTCTGGGACTATTTGGATCGGTTTGTCATCATATATCTAGATGACTTCCTGATTTACTCCCCAACTCAGGAGGCCCATGATGCCCATGTGCGTGCCGTGCTCCAGCGCCTGAGGGACCACCGCTTGTATGCCAAGCTGGAAAAGTGTGCCTTTGATCTCAGGGAGGTGGACTTTCTGGGGTATACTGTTTCGGCACAGGGCGTGGCCATGGATCCTGCCAAGATCGAGGCGGTGCTGTCTTGGCAGCCCCCTCACAACAGGAAAGATGTGCAGCGGTTCCTGGGGTTCACCAACTTCTATCGGAAGTTCATCAAGGACTATGCGGACCTCACGAGCCCTATCTCCCAACTGTTGCGGGGGAAGGGCCGGTTCCAGTGGACGGCGGCGGCACAGTCTTCATTCGAGGCCCTGAAGATGCGCTTCATGTCAGCCCCGATTTTGCAGCACCCAGATCCTCGCACACCCTTTGTGGTGGAAGCTGATGCTTCGGATGTGGCCATCGGGGCGGTGTTGCTCCAGCCCACGGGTCCCCAGGGGCATTTGCTACCATGTGCCTTCTACTCCCGGCAGCTCTCTTCTCCAGAATTGAACTACACCATCTGGGAGAAGGAGCTGTTGTCAATCAAGGCAGCATTCGAGACGTGGCGGCATCTATTGGAGGGGGCGGCACACCCGGTGGTGGTCCATACAGACCACAGGAATTTGGAGCATCTGCAGACAGCCAGGAAGCTGTCTCAGAGGCAACAGCACTGGTTGTCCTTTTTCGCAAGGTTCCAGTTCCAGCTCCAGTATATTCCACAGTCCCGGAACCGGCAGGCGGACGCTCTCTCCAGAAAGCCGGAATACGCCACGGGACCAGGGCAGGAATTGCGGTCCACCATCCTCCGTCCAGAGAACTTCGTGGCTGCTCCAAGGGAGGCAGCGCTGGTGGACCAGATCCATGACCTTCAGTGCCAGGATCCACTGGTGGCGCAGCATTCGGAGGATGGAGAGGCCTTGCCGTTCACCGTCTGCAATGGTCTCCTCTTCCACCGGGGCCGCCTGTACGTGCCAGCAGGTCCGTGTCGGGAGGCGGTCTTGCGGCTGTGCCACGACTCCAAGCCGGCAGGACACTTTGGCTTCTGCAAAACTCTGCACCTCCTCACCCGGGAGTTTTGGTGGCCTTGAGTTCGGGCGGAGGTGGCCAAGTATGTGGACATGTGCCCAGTGTGCCATCGGGCGAAGGACCATCCGGGTCGGCTGGCGGGGTTGCTGATGCCACTGCCAATGCCATCGGGTCCCTGGAAGGTGGTGTCCATGGACTTTATCACGGACTTGCCCCCCTCTGCTGGCTGCACCACCATTTGGGTCATGGTGGATCTGTTTTCCAAGATGGCACACTTTGTGCCGTGCGCAGGTCTTCCCATGGCCAAGGAGACGGCTCGGATGTTTATCCACCATATCTTCCGGCTCCATGGCCTGCCGGAGGGGGTGGTGTCTGACCGAGGCAGCCAGTTCACCGCCCGGTTCTGGACCAGTTTGCTCCGGCTCTTGGATGTCACGCCCCACCTGTCTTCGGCTCACCATCCTGAGTCGGACAGTCAGACGGAGAGGACCAACGGCACCCTGGAGCAGTACCTTCGCTGCTATGTGAACTACCGCCAGGACAACTGGGTGGATTTGCTCCCATTGGCGGAGTTTGCTCATAACAACGCCGTGCATGCCTCAACCCTGCAGACGCCTTTCTTTGCCACGGGAGGCTTTCATCTGCGTGGTTTCCCGGCAGTGCTGCCCAGTTCGGACGTTCCTGCGGTGGACCAGTGGCTTCAGGAGCTCCGGGCAGCACAGTCGCTGCTGCAAGAGCAGTTGGAAGTGGCCAAGGACGCTTACAAGAGGGGCGCAGACCGGAACCATCAGGAGGGGCCTCCGTTGCAAGTGGGGGACTCGGTCTGGCTCTCTACGCATCACCTGCCCCTGCAGCGGCCTTGTCGGAAGTTGGACGCACGGTTTGTGGGGCACTACAAGATTGTGGCTCGGGTGAATCCGGTGGCGTTCCGGCTCCAGCTGCCTGCGACATGGCGAATTCATCCGGTGTTCCACCGCTCCTTGTTAATTCCAGCCTCAGAGGTTCGGCCTGATGCTGGCCTGATGCGTCCGCCAGAGCTGGTTTTGGTGGATGGGGAGCAGGAGTTCGAGGTGGCCCAGATATTGGACTCTCGTCGCCGTCGGGGGTGCCTCCAGTACCTGGTGGACTGGGTTGGCTATGGGCCAGAGGAGCGCTCCTGGGTGGACGCTGTGGATGTCCATGCTCCACGTTTGGTTCGGGCTTTCCACCGCCGCTGTCCAGACAGGCCATGTTCCCTGCCGCCGGAGGGGGACCGTTATGAGGGGGGGAATGATGTCATGGTCAGCCCTGAGGAGGACTCGGACGACGAGGAGGAGGATGGGTCTCCTCCAGAGAAGGAAGAGATGCAGGCTCCACCTGGTTCTCATTCTGCTCTCCCAGCCCCAGAGCAGGAAGAGATACAGGCTCCACCTGGCTCTCATTCTGCTCTGTCTGAGCCAAGCCCGGTTCTCCCAGCCCCAGAGCAGCCAGGTCCTAGTGCTCCTTCCTTGGAGGCTCAGCTGCCTAGTGGGGAGAAGCAGGAGGATACAGCAGAGCCAGTGCCTTCCTTTAGGCAGAGGAGAGCTGAGAGTGCTGGCAGTCGCAGGTCCAGGAGACTAGCTGAAAAGCAGCTGCTGAACAAGCCTCAGCTGGCACTGAGGTAGGATTTGACTATTTAAACAGTTGCAAGAGGCTTCCTCAGAGCCAAGACTTATTGTAGTTTCCTTGGGAGACTACGGTCAGTGTGGCTCCTTGTTTCCTGCTTTGTGCCTCTCGCTCTTGCCTTGTGGAACTCTGTTGCCTTGACCTTGGACCGGACTGGACCTTTGCTGATTGCTGCCCGCCCTGACCTTAGACTGACTGACGCTGATTTCTGGACTCTGCTTTGCTGGTGCTTCAACTACAGGAAGGTTTGTGGCTGGCCTTGCTGTTTGCAGCTCACCCTTTCCATCCCTAGCAGCTGAGGGAACTGAGGCTGGCTGTAGTTGAGGACAGGTTCTTGATATAGGCTGATCCTATGCTGGGGATATGGGTTGCATAAAATCTCTGCATTGAAGGTGATAACAAAAAAAGAACAATCCTGAATTCTCCCTAGAAGCCAAGATGACTAAACTGAGACAGTTGTACTTTGGTGATATAATGAGAAGACTCACTAGAAAATGCTTGGTAAAGTAGAAGGCAATAGGATAAGAGGACAACTGTGTTCCAGATGGATAGATTCAATCAAGGAAGCAAAGGCCTTGAGTTTGCAAAACCTGAGCAAGGCTGTTGATGATAGGATATCTTAGAGGTCTCTCATTCATGGGGTCACCATAAGTCAAAGTCAGCTTGATGACAGTTAACAACTACCAAGTCTCTGCATGGGATTACACATTAATTTTGCTATGTAAATTTGTGTTGGATGGCAATGTTGCACAACTGACCCAAGATAGCAAAGTGCACCATTCCATTTCCCCAACCTGGAACTGAATTTGGCTCCCCAAATGCTGTCTTTGGGGGGCAAAGTTCTATTAGAGAACTTAAGTATGCATAAGAAAACAATCTGGATTGTGGGGCCAAAGTCAAGTGCAAATGCTAGTAGTCCCTGATAGGATCCTGGCAATTGCCTTAGAAAGCCATGCATCACCAATGTGCCCAATCCAGGGAGAATTCTCGATAAGGAGAAATTCAGAATTTTGTCTCTTGTCACAAGAACAAGAGAAATTGTAAGCATGATTATTATTATTGATTTCTATGGCATGTAGTCATGCTTTACTTTGACTTATTTTAGATTCACTGCTCATATTTTCTAATACCCTTGTTGTATGATATACCCTGATGTGGAGTGGATGTAATGCCACCAGTAAAGAAGCTTATTAGAAAAGCAGAACCCCTTATTAGAGAGATTTCTGCCACACAATTAATTATTTTGACTTTTGTTGTTTCTTTCTCTCCCCCCTCACTCTGCCGCCCTGCCCAGTATTAAATACAGTTTAAGTTGTTGATAACATTATCCAACTAACATTTTAAAAAATCATCCAGTGGGCTTGGCAGACAGAAGTGAATATCTTTTTAAGTGATAATAGAGGCAATTAATTTGATGCAATTTGAAAGAAGAAAAGGGATGGTGAAACTGAATTAGTGATGTGTAATTGGAAGAGGTTATAGAACGAAGTGATTTAGAGGGTAATTCAGTGATGATATTGGGGTGGGGGGGGGAGGAAGCATATGTAACTCAATTAAAAATGAGGGCCCTGGAACTTGTAGTTTTATAGCATGAAGGGTGAGTTTGTGTTGGTTGTATGAACAATGAATGGAACATGTAGGACTGCATTAAAAAAAACTTGTGAATGCTGAACCATAGAAGTATGAGTGACAACAGTTATGCGACTTCTCTTTCTACAGCATGTCCTTATGCAAATAAGGCTTATAAATGGAGTCAAACCTTAACTCTTGCTGGCAATGCCAGTGCTTCCATTGCCTTTATTTCATCTTTGTAGTCCCATAATAAACAGCTGCTATATGAAATGTTAATACCCTCACGGAGCTTGATAGGGTTTAACCTCACACGTCTTCTCTTGACACCAAAAGACATTTGAAAGACAGTGGAAAAATTTGAGAATGTTCAGCATGTACTAAGCAGTTTTAACCTGGTAGGCCTCCTCCCTCTGGCTTCCAGAAAGTACTTTATCGAATGCTGATTCAGAGAATAATTATGTGGAATATGAGTAGCAAAACGCTACTGGGCTTAAGGACAGCAATGTAGCAGCATCCTCTGAAATGTAACAAGTTGCACTGGATAACAACAATGGGCTTCTAGTCCAGCATTTTGCCATCACAGTAACCCATTAAATGCATCTGACAAGCCCACAAAGCAGGAGAAGAGTGCAATAGCACTCTCCCATTTGTCTTCCACAGCAACTGGCATCACAAAAATACTACTAATTCCCTTCCATACCATCTTCCATCTTCCATGAATACCCTTCCATACCACCTGAACTGAGGACAACAACCACAACATCTTGACCAAATGCAGGGCTACGATTAACATTGTCATTTTTTTTTAATTTTTCCTGTATCTTTTTAAACATCTTCACTGATGAGGAAGCTAGTGGAGCGTTGGAAGCTTACAACATGTATAATGTGCAGTTTGGTTGGCCCAATAAAGGTATCACTGTTTGGTAGATTTTGGATGATACTGTACTTTGCTATGTGGCCAACATGGCTACCCCTGAATATGTTCACCAAAAACACTGACTCTGATACTGAAGGAAGCATATAGCCATCATGACCAGTAGCCACTGATCCACCATGGATTTGTCCAATCTCCTGTTTAAAGTTGTGTGCCTACATGTTGTGGTAGTGGAATCTGACAACATTTTGACTGCATTCCTGTTGGTTATTCCCAACTAAAATAAGCCCAAAGAATCAATTGTTGAATGGTGAGTCTACACTTAGGTAAATCTAATTGACTCAATGTGTTTACTGTTGTCAAAACTAACAGTAGAATTTAGGCCATTGTGTGAAGAAGTATTTTGTTGTATCTGTCACTATGACTCACCCACGGTTCAGTTTCAGGGATGATCCTTGGCTCTAGTGTTATGTGTGAGGGAGAAAAACTCCCTTTCTGCTTTCTCCACATCATGCCTGACTTTATACACCACAAAAATGTCTTCCTTCCTTACCTTTTTTTCTAAGCTAAAGAGGCGTGATTGCTGACTGGAGTACCATATGGATATTATATAATGCTAGCCTTAAAAGATTTGCACTCGCTGCCAAAATGCTTCCAGTCTGAATTCAAGGTGCTTGTGATGACACTTAAAGCTCTAAACAGCTTGGGACCTCAATACTTGAGGGAATGTTGTTGTTGGTGTATACCTTCAAGTTGTTTCTGATTTATAATGACCCTAAGGTAAACCTATCACTGGGTTTTCTTGGCAAGATTTGTTCGGAGGGTGTTTGCTTTTGCTTTCCTCTGAGGCCGAGAAAGTGTGACTTGCCCAAAGCCACCCAGTCAGTTTCTATAACTAAGCAGGTATTTGAACCCTGTTCTCCAGAGCTGTAGTCCAATGCTCAAACCATTACACCACAATAGCTCTCAGTGTGCTTCTCCCTATATGTGCCTGTTCAAGGATGGAGGTCTGCTTGGGAGGGGCACCAGTGTCCCACCAGTGTCACAACATTGTGTACAGATGTGGAGAGGATTTTCTCAATCATGGCACCCAGTTATGGAATGCCTTCCCCTTGCAGGCCCAATTGGTGCCAAGACTGGTTTCATTTAAGTTCCAAGTAAAAATGCAACTGTTTATTAAAGCCTTTGGGCCCGATGGATTTACCTCAAAAGGCTAATGCATGTGGTTTTAACAACTATTCTTTAAAACCTTTTAAAACTTGTTAATTGTATTTAATATGTTTTAGTGTACTTAAATTATTTCTATTTTTTTTACATTGTTTTAAATATAAAGGTCTTTCTTAGGCACCTGTTTACTCTATGAATTTGAGGATGTAGTCTACATAAACTTATGCTACAGTGACTTTCGCTCAATTATAGTCTCAAAGGTGCCACAAGATCCCTTTTTCCATAGTAATATTACAGGCTGACATGAGATCTCTTGATATAGAGAGGGATAGGAATATTTCAATAAATAAATAAATAAATAAGCAGGCTAAAAAGTCCCTAATGGTGGAGCCTCTTACAACATTTGAGGCTCATAGAGGAAATGTTCCGGTAACTTAATTACTTTTAGTTTTAGTTTTAAAACTATTGTAAATCACTTTGAATCCTGTTCTGGGAGAAAAGAGGGCTATAAATCCCATAAACAAACAAACATTTTGCCCATTTTGACCCTTTTCCATTTCTTTTGTCAGAGGCAATGAACCAGAATGAGGCAGAATATTCCAGATGTGGTCACATCGTAGGTTTGCATAGGGGTAGTGTAAGGAATGCGGTGGCTTAGTGGTTAAGACACCAGTTCTGATGATCGGAAGATTGGAAAGTTGGCAGTTTGAGGCCCGAGTGCTGCATGATGGGGTGAACTCCTGTCACTAGTCCCAGCTTCTGCCAACCTAGCAGTTGGAAAGCATGCAAATAGATAGACAGGTACCACTTCTCAGTGGAAAGATAAATGACATTCAATGCAGTCATGTTGGCCACATGACCACCAGAGAAGTCCTTGGACAATACTAACTCTTTGGCTTAGAATGGATATGAGAACTGCCTCCTGCAGTTGGTTACAACTCGACATTCATGTCAAGGGACTACCTTTACCTTTACCTTTACTGATAGTGTGCTATTGGCTGTTTTGTTTTTTATTCTTTTTCTAATTGTGCTCAACATGAATTTTGCTCTTTTCTGAGCCACGTACAAGATCAATTGGTGAACATATTCAGGGGTAGCCATTCACTATGACCCCAAGATCACTTTAACTGCCAGCTCAAATGCTGCTGTCAGTGCATACATGTTGGGGCAGCAATTGTCTAAGAAAGGAGCCCTGGAGTTGTAATAATTTACAGTAATAATTTAATTTAATTTAGTTTAATTTAATAATTGAACATTATCCCACTTTTCTCACAAAGTGGGAGATCCAAGGCAGCTTAAAATGAGGTCTGATCAAAATACAACTAAAAACCTGATGATACAAAAGTTAAAACAAACAAACTGGCATCCAACCTTGCTGTTATGAATTCGTATCCTAAATTTACTGATCCATCATGGCTCTGTATTCAGCCATGATCTTTCTTTATGATGATGATGGCACTACTGCCATGATTGCAAATGTTTCCCCAAACCTATCTTAACAGCCAGCAGTTGCATCAGATAACAGAGCTCTGTTTTGCTGGCAATTGGGGCACAGCAGGATGACATTCCCAGCCCCTTCCTGTCATTTATCTGTCATGTGACAATCAGAAGCAGGACCTCCTTGTTGCAACACTAATTGCTCATGGAAAGGGCTAGAAATATCATCGTGCTGCACCCCGACCACCAGCAGAACAGACTTTCATCCTTCAATTTGGCTGCTGGTTGTTTAGGTGGGTTTGGAGAGTCAGATTGGAATAGATGTAGTTATGCATTTGTAACTATGGCCTAGTCTGCATGGGCCAAAAGACCCATTTCTTCTCCATTCTGGTGTTGTCCCGTTTGGATGATGTACCTGCTGCAAAAAAGGCAAACTACACTTTCAAGTCTGGCATAGAAAAGATATTGGCCCTATCTATCTATATCTATATAAATACACATACACACACACATGCCACAGAATGAGTGTTGCATTGGTCTAAGGGAGATTGCTGAGATATGAGAGCAGTACCAAATGAAGCTACATGTGACTAGCTCTCAATGCATATTATGGCAGAAAATGAGGAAACATGTGAAGAAGTGCAGTGTGATATTATGAAATTACAGTGGGTTTTTTTTAAACACCCCTCAGTAAGAACAGGTTCCTGACTCATCTTGATCCACTGGGCATCTTCAAAGAAGGGGATGTAAAGAGCAGTTTTCACCAAGGAAAGCAAACAGGGATGTTATGTAGTAAGAACCATCTTTAAATCCTAAGTGAGAATGTGATTCATAAAGTGTTGAGGTTCCTGTGGACCAAGACTGGAATTAAAACTCTGAGATTGGTGTAGCTGAGACTAGAGCTTTATCAAAAGAGAGTAATTCCTGGGGATATTATGGCAGACACAGAGAGACGATACTCGCTTTGCCTGCTTTTGACAGTCTGTCGCTTTGGATGGAGGCTGCTTCACATCCTGCATTTTGACAGTCCATAAAGGCTAATTAAACAAATCTCCCAGGTCCAAATGCTACCTTCTTAGGAAGACTAATTCCTATTACCCAAATAGTTAATATCAGCCATCATGGGCATGAGGCTAGTTAATGTGATATAGCACATATTGCTGGAACCTACTGAACACAGATATTGCCAATTAACACATGATATCAGCAATCAGCATTTCTGCCATTTATAGAACACTTCACATTCCAGTTCTCGTTGCTTTAAGCCCTATAACAATCTGAAGTCATTTATAAAAGAAAGATGTGTGTGTCAGATGGAAAATTAAAATGCTGGGCTAGATAAAGGAGAGGGGAATTGTAACTAACTTAGAAAGGGGGACACACACACACAAAAATTGTACACAATTTGAGGGTATAGATACACACATTATCCTCCTTTGCTATTTACTCCAGGTTGTTGCCAACTTTATATTACACTAGACTGATAGGCTGCAGGTACTCGTGGAATATTTGTGTGTACTTCCATTGAGTTACATTCTAGGCAAGACAAGAATGCAGTGGTGATATCCTGTATACATCTTAGACCCCCCCTTTTTTTTTCAGGTGAAAAAGAGAATTATTGCTATGTGTCTTCACCCTATCATAGGGTTTTCTTAGCAAAATTTATTTAGAAGTGGTTTGCAATTGCCTTCTTGTAAGACAGAGAGTATGCCTTCCCAGGATGATCCAGGAGTTTTTCATGGCTGACTGGGGATTTGAATCCTGGTCTCCCACAATCCTAGTCCAACACTCAAATGAAGAACTGAATAGAGATGCACATTACAGGTTGCTGTGACTGACCAGCTATATGAGATTCTCATTGATCAGGCCAAATATAAATACTGCCTTTGCCCAGTTGACACAGCAGTACTCTTAATTTGCTGCTCCCCAATCCTAGCCAGTGACCTCTGTGCCTCAGAGGTAGGACCTTCAGGTCTAGATTGGGCTGCACCCTCCTACAGGGGGGAGAACCACTGGGGCTCAGCAATATCATGATTTTATTTCGACATAAAAGCTCCTGAGGGTTAAAGATAGAAAGGAACAAAAGTTCTTCACATGTTTTTTTCTGTTAAAGACAGCTGCCACTTTGCCATTCTTCTGATTAATACATTGCCCACTTCTGTCATAATTAATAATTGTTACCATTAATGTGAAGAACTACTTTTTTCCCTATCCCTCCTGCTCCACCTCAGTAGAGTCAAGCCCTCCAAACCAGGTGATATCAGTCATCAAGCTGATCAAGATGGCCCCCTGACTAGAAATAAACACATTCAGCGGACAACAGTATACTGATAATCAAACCCAGAAACAGATTGGGTTTAATATTTAGGATGTCAGTTGAGTGACACACTATGTGCTGTCGACTGAATATATTTCTGGAATCTGAAGAACCCTTACCACAGCATGATGAAGGATCCTACAGTCTGTAAGGGGTACCACAGGGAGGCTATGCAGGAAAAACTCATTCAAGTGTAAGAGCTGATATTGAAGATTGAAAGGATTGAGGCAAGGGCACCTCATGATCACACATCCTCATGCCACCTCGTGACAAGTGATTATGGGGAAATCTTTTAGATACTTGGGTTCCATGGGCTGTCAGGAAGAAACCTATTATAGATGAAGAATGATTGAAGGTGTTTATGTACTCATGTCTATTTGCCCCCATAATTAAGAGCCTCCAAACTGAGGCTTATGACGACTTTTAAAGGCCTGTATGAATAAAAGAAGTGAACCTATTTGCATCAATTTCTTTAGTTCACCTCTTTAATGATGATTAAGGGAAATTAGAAAGATGCTTGGCCATATTCATTCTTTATTCTGTCTGAGAACCAAAGGTCCTACCTTGCAGCTTCCCTGGATCTTGTATGGTACTGTATATGGATTCTCAGCAAGTTTATGAATGAATGCAAAGTACACATTTATTGTACAAAAGTTCCTAAATAATTAGTACCAGCCATATAGGCCATGAATTGAAGACTAAATTTGGAGTAATGAATCTCATCAAGTCTCTAAGGGAATTTCTCTAGGTATTATTAGGAATCATCTAGGATTTGTGTGTGTTTCTTGAGACAGGCAGGAAGGCAGACAGGTAGGCACCAGTCAGAGTCTTTTGTACTATGAATTGGACCAGTTTATCCATGGAGTACTCTTCCAATTCCAACAGTCCAAGTTCCCATATTTCCTGGCAAAACCTGGTCCTGTTCTTATCAAAAAGTTTGTTATCATTATTTCTAATTATTGTTTCCATTTCACTAGTGATTTATGTAGAACTTTGCATTATACAGAAAGTTTTGTTGTCATTTCATTGTAGTTCTAATCCTTTTTTATATGGATTGGGGGTTATTGTTATGATTTTATATATTGTATTTTATATATTGTACTTTTTTATATTGTTTTATATTTTCCTGTAATCCCGCCTCAATTCGTAGGGAGAGGCAGGAAAATACAAATAAAAACTATTATTATTATTATTATTATTATTATTATTATTGTATGCTTAGAAATTACTAAGCCCTCACAAACATTGCGGTTCTGGTTTCCAGATAGACAAGAATTAGGGGTTGGTGGGATCTTGCCTGCAACATGTATGGACTACTCATTAGGCTTCTAGAGTATGGATTTGTTGTGTTGACATTTAGTTTCATTGTTAGGACAGGTGCACAAATAAACACATAAATCTATTTGCATACTCTCTGTAACCATTGTCTCAGTGGTACTCAGACTTTTTACTTTTGGCACCCCCCCTTTACATCTACATGCAGACATTGCTCCCCCCCCCTCAATAGCATAGGAATACAAATATTTTGTTTTTTATGTGCATATTTTCATTTGCACTCTAATGTACATTCATATTTTAATATTTATGAAGAAATAACATCATTGAAATTAGGACATTTTATTTAAGTAAATTCATTATTTAACTCAATACATGTCTAAATTTTACACATAAAAGTTTGGGGGGGAGGAGGATGGGAAGGAGGAGCAAGAGGAATGTATTGGGAGCACCCATCGGAGTTGTGTTGGGGAAAGGGAGGTATGGCTGGAATAGAGGGAACCAATGTTACAAAAGAAGACGGGATTGCAGTTCCCTCTGTTGCTCTGAATGGCATGAGGAGCAGACCAACCATACCACAGAACCTCACTCTGCTCCTTTGCAATGCCAGGTCGGTTAAAAATAAAATCTTTATTATCCAAGACCTTCTCTTGGATGAGGATGCCGACCTGGCATGCTTCACGGATACCTGGCTGGGGGAGGATAGTGCGGCGATCTGGGCACAGATCCTCCCAGCTGGGTATTCTGTTAGTGAGCAGGTGAGGGGAAGTGGGCGGGGGGGCGGAGTGGCTCTAGTCCATAAGAACACTCTGACCTTGACCAGGATACCTGTCCGGAATACGGTCCACTTCGAGTGTATGTACCTCAGCCTGAAGACCAGGGATAGCTTGGCGATTTTGCTAGTCTACCGACCACCCCGTTGTCTAGCAGACTCCCTGACCGAGCTGACGCAGCTGGTCTCTGAGCTGCTGTTGGAGACCCCCAGACTGTTAGTTCTGGGGGACTTCAACATCCCGCTCGAGACCAGTTTAACAGGTGCGGCTCGGGAGTTCATGGAGACCATGACAAACATGGGCCTATCCCAATTGGTCAATGGGCCCACACATTGTGCAGGTCATAAACTCGATGCGGTCTTTAGTACGGAACAGGAATATCCGTGGGCGGAGGTGGTAAGTACCTCCGCATTGTCATGGACGGATCATTTCCTGGTCAAGATGGGGCTCAGAGCCAATATCTGCCCCACCGGGGGTGGTGGACCCATTAGAATGGCCCGCCCTCGAAAGCTAATGGAGCCCGCTGGACTCCGGAAAGCCTTGGAGAGTTTATTGGTTGGGAATGCCGGTGATCCTGTCGAGGCTCTGGTTAATACATGGAACACCGATCATACCAGGGCTATCGACACGATCGCCCCCAAGCGTCCTTGCCAACCCGCTTCGAACCGTAGACCTTGGTTCACTCCAGAGCTCAGGAGGATGAAGCGGGAGGGACGACTAGAGCGCGAGTGGCAGAAGACTCGACTCTTATCGGACAGAACTCGCCATAGGAAATTTCTTAGTTCCTATCGGGAGGCAATACGTGCAGCGCAGAGGGCTTTCTCTTCTGTACGTATTGCATCTGCAGAGTCTCGTCCGGCAGAGCTGTTTAGGGTGGTAAGGGAGATGACGTAGGCTCCCCCTGCGCCAAATCCCTTGCTTAACCCGACGACGGCCTGCTGCGACGCATTTAATAACTACTTTGCAGATAAAATCTCTCGGATAAGAGCCGACTTAGACGCCACTATTGTAACAGAGTCATTATTTGAGGTGTCCAGTGATTCTGCCGATGTGGTTTTACTGGATCAGCTCCAATGTGTGAGTACCGAGGACATGGACAAGCTGCTTGGCAAGGTGAGGAAGACGACTTGCCCCCTCGACCCTTGCCCATCATGGCTGGCTGTCCACGGGGGGGATGCATTGCTGAAATTCCTTACGGATATCATTAATGCATCCTTCAGGGAAGGACATGTTCCATCTTGTTTAAAAGAGGAGGCTGTTAGGCCGCTTCTGAAAAAACCTTCCCTGGACCCCCTGGATATGAAAAATTATAGGCCTGTGTCATTGCTGCCATTTTTGAGCAAGGTAATCGAGAGGGCGGTTGCTCTTCAGCTCCAGGCAGTCTTGGATGAAACCGATTATCTAGACCCATTTCAAACCGGCTTTAGGACTGGCTTTGGGGTTGAGACTGCCATGGTTGCCTTGACCGACGATCTGCGTCTGAACATCGACAGGGGTAGTGTGACCCTGTTGGTGCTCTTAGACCTCTCAGCGGCCTTCGATACAATAGACCACAGCATCCTCTTGGGCCGCCTGAGGGGGTTGGGTATCGGAGGCACTGCTTTGCAGTGGTTCCGGTCCTTTCTCTCGGGTCGGTCCCAGAGGGTGCTGCTCAGGGACTGTAGCTCCAATAAGAGGGAACTCACTTGTGGGGTCCCTCAGGGAGCTATTTTGTCCCCGACATTATTTAACATCTACATGAAGCCGCTGGGTGAGATAATACGGAGTTATGGTGCTGGGTGTTATCAGTACGCTGATGACACCCAAATCTGTTTCTCCATATCTCGTTCGTCGGTCTCGAATTCCAATGGCATATCTTCTCTCAATGACTGTCTTCAGGCGGTAATGGGCTGGATGAGGAAAAACAGATTGAAGTTGAATCCAGACAAGACGGAAGTGCTCACGGTAGTGGCCCCGAAACCAGGAATTGGGTTGCAACCTCCAGTCCTGGATGGGGTCACACTCTCCTCCAGGGACTGTGTTCACAGTTTGGGGGTGCTCCTTGACTCGTCGCTCCTGATGACGAATCAGGTAAATGCGACAGTCAGGAGTGCCTGTTATCAGCTTCGGGTGATATGCCAGCTGCGCCCTTTTCTGGAAGTAGGGGATCTCGAAACTGTTGTGCACGCGCTGGTAACCTCACGCTTAGACTTCTGTAACGCGCTCTACATGGGGCTACCCTTGTGTCTGGTTCGGAAACTGCAATTGGTCCAAAATATGGCAGCCAGGCTTCTATCGGGAACATCTAGGAGGAATCACATTATGCTGGTTTTGAGGTCCCTCCACTGGCTGCCTATTGGTTTCTGGGCTCAGTACAAGGTGTTGGTTATCACCTTTAAAGCCCTAAATGGCTTGGGTCCAAGCTATATCAGGGACCGCCTTCTCCCATACAATCCTCCCTGCGCTCTCCGATCCTCTGGGAGGAACCTGCTGCAACTTCAAAAAACAAGGCTCGCGGGGACCTCCCAGAGGGCTTTTTCGGTTGTCGCTCCCAGACTCTGGAATGGCCTGCCGGATGAGATCCGTCAATTAACATATTTGGATAGCTTTAAAAAGGCTGTCAAGACGGATCTCTTCCGGCAGGCCTTTCCCGATTAAATAACCCGGCCTTGAGACCTGGAATGTGTGACCGACTGTTCTCAAGGGAATTAGCAGGGTTATTGGCTGGTATAAATTTTAAAATTTATTAGCTGTATTTATTTTAAATTGATTGATTTAATGCTTTTTTAAGGGGGGAGGGGGGAATGATGTGTTTTAGATTGTATTTACTGGATGTACTATTTTATTATGTCCACCGCCCGGATTGGTTCGCCAAAGGGCGGTATATAAATAAAAATTATTATTATTATTATTATTATTATTATTATTAAATCAGGGCCTCCAAATCTCATGCCCACCTTGAGCAACTCTTGTGTCCCCCTAGAAATCCTGCCCCATCATTTGGGAATCACGGCATTACCTCATTTAACGAATTATTCTCTACTTAAACTGGGAAAAGCTCTCCAAAGTTTTAGCCAAAGTTCCCCCTCCCCAATCTCTTTAACTGTAGGGATAGAATTTGAAACCCTCTTATGCATACAATTCATGTGTTATGCTTTCATCTATGTGCCTTCCCCAGTACAAACTCTCTGTCCCACTGAGTCTGTATCACCACCACATTCATCTTTGTCTTTCTGATTCATGATCAGCAGCTGAACTGGATCCTTTAAGGAGCACTGCTGTGTGTTGTGATGTCAACTGAAATGCAAGTTCTACTTCCTAGTAGTGGCTTGTAGTTTCCATGTCAGTGGGGGTCATAAATCCTCTGCAGGTTTTTGATTTAAATTTAAAGGAGTTATCTGAAGCACTGAAACTTATTTAAAAAATAAGTTTAACAACTTGGATGCCCCTTAAATGTCTGGGCTAAATCTAGGAGTGGATTCACCTACCTCATTGACATGGAAGCCACCACGTGCCATTGCTACCTGTGGTGTTTGCATCTACCCATTTTGTACCTGGAAGCCAATCACTTGATAATTAAATCATCATCCAGACTTTTATCAACCAATCCTGCAATCAAGGAGCCAATTATATTAATTATTCCACATTAACTTGGTCCCATCCTATGGAATCCTGATGTCTGTAGTTTGGTGACATACAGGAGCACTCTGGTTGAGAAGTCTAAATATCCTTCCCTAAAATGCCAGCACCAGAATTCATAGGATGGAGTCATGGCAGTTAAATTGAAATAATAGTGCTATCATTCTGCAGTGTGAATGAGCCCAAGTATGCATCAGTTAAAACACTAGCCAGCTTCTCAGTGGCCATGTTCTGTCATGGTTGAGGAAATTGATCCTCCACACTGAATCACCACAGTGACCACCCTCAAGTCAGATTACATAATTCCTGTGCTATCCTCTGAGTCAGGCTGCCAAACTCTTCTTATTTGATAATAAATGTGGACAGAAAGGGAGGAGAGAGCCCTGGCATGTGAAACTATTCAAATAGGCCAGTCTTTTCCCATTCCTGACATACAAGAAGGCTAACTAAAAACATGTGTCTGTCTTTCTAACTTCCACATGAATTTCTCCCCACGGTTACTTCAAGTATAGTTACCATGCAGTGGGACCTTGGTATCTGCTGGGTTTGATTCCAGGAACGCTCCCCTCCCATAGCAGCCAAAAACCATGGATGCTAAAGTCCCATTAAATACAGTGGCATAGTAAAATGGTGTTCCTTAACATAAAATGGCAAAAATCAAGGTTTGCTTTTTGAACTTTATTTTTTTAAAAAAATTTTTTTTCCAAGGCATGGATCCATGGATTAAAAAAAATATCTGTGAATACGGAGGGCTGATTGTATTATAAAACCTAACAGAGTATTATCTATTTAACTTTTTGATACCACTGCTGAAAAAGGAAGGGTGTTAGTTTTGTGGCAGGAAGAATGAAGGGAAGGAAGAAAAGAGGTGGAAGGAGGATGTGGATGAAAGTACAGAAACTCAGAGTCCAGCATTTTGTTTAGAAAAGATCTATTATCTCTCTCTCCCCCCCCCCCCCGCCTTTTCCCACCTGTGCTGTGACAGATGGGCAAAAGGGGCCCAGAAGAAAGTGTTAATTGCTCTTTTTTACACTAGTAGTTTGGATGTCCAGGAGACCCTCTAATTAAAGAATCTGTGAGAGAACTGGTCGTCTGGCCTGTGCCATTTCCATCAAAGTTGTAACATGAAGAAAGGGCAATGGTCGTCCAATTATTTGACAGCTTGAAGATGCATACAGGGTAAGGGGATAAAGATGCCAGAAAGGCTGGATTGTTGTCATATTGTAACGCAAGCTTATCTATTTTAAAATGTCTATTAAAAGCAAAGGTGGGCTGGCTGTGCTTTATGCCTCTGCAGTTCTGCACCAAGGGATTGCTATTAAGTTCAGAATTTCATATCCCAACAATTTCAACTTTCATTGTTTTTGTTCTAAACCTTCAGGTTTCTAGTCCTTATGGATGGGAGGATAGTCTATGCCTATATGTTGTCTATCACTGACAACTTTCTTCTGTCTTTTATAGCTGGGCCAGCAAATAATCAATTTGAACAAAAGCAGACTGTTTTCTTATCGTTCCAAGACCTGCATTTATAGTATCCACATACTGGGGTAATTATTGCTAAATAATTTAATATTGTAAAAACTGACATATCCATTTAGGTGCATTTCTATTATATTGTTTAACTGTATTGGGGTGCTGACCTCTATTAGACAGCAAATAATCCTACTAAAGATTGGTCATTTCCCACCCCTCCCACTTTCTCTCTGATTGGGATTTTATTCATGGTTTACTCCATTCTCATAAACTGCTTATTAGGGAATGTGGACTAGTTGGTGTAGAAGTTCGGCACAATCATAATCACATTTGATTACCAGTTCCGAACAAGCTGACGATCGCGGTTGTAAATGAAAATGTTGTCTCCATTTAATAGCTCTGGGAATTGTATGTGATCATGCTGTGTGACCAACTAAAATAAAATAATAATAATAATAAATGAATTAGATTATTTGCTAATGCCAAGGCACATTAAATATTTTTTGACAACAATGAAGATGCTTTCTAAATTGTAATTAGACTGGAAATTATTGCACAAAGTCGGCTTCCCTGTAATCCTTTAAAATCAGAGGGGTTGTAATTGGCCTTAGAGATTCAACGCTGCTTTGTGCTTCATTTTCCAGAAGTTCTGGTTCTGCATATGTAATAGCTGGATCCTTTGTGGCTGTGATAGGAAAGAAGAAGAAGAAAAATCATTAGGGAGGGGGAAGTGTGAAGCAAGTAAAGCAATTGGATTATTTCCCTCACTTTAAACACATGCTAATGGATAGAGTGTAATTCCAAACCATGTTTCCTATTGTTGATCTGGATTAAATAATAGGGAGTAGAAGAAGATATGGCCCTGTATATGGAGAAATTGCACAAAATCCAGCATTTGGCAAAGATCCTTTTGGGATTACAGTGCTCAGAATCCCACCAGCCAGCATGGCCATTGGGAAGGGATTGTGGGCCTAGTGGGTTTGCACTTAATTTACACTATTTTTGCAGGTGTGGTGGTGGTAATCAATGACAGTCCGAACATTTTGGAGGAATGGTTGTGTCGCTGAACCATTCTTCTAGGACCTTATTGACTGTGCTACTGAGAGTGATGGCTTAAAACCAGTGATGGAATGGCAATAAAATAACTAACAACCATAGGTTAGTTCTATAGGGGATAATCCAATTACCCTTAGTGATGTACAGAGGACAAGATGCTGAAGATTTGCAAGGATACAGTCCTGTTGGGGGCTTATTGTTTACACTTTGTTTTTCTAAAATCCATCCTACCAGTGGAAGGAGCACAAGTGTGTAAATCTTCGTGCTGTTTGTAACAATGTAAAGCACTCACCTGCACATGGAGGATAAGGTTGTCAATGGCTATTCATTGCAATGGCAATATATTAAGTATCTTAATACATTGCAAAGTACAAAAACATCCAAAATCCACAAAACAGTGATACCTTCATTCAGTCAACCAAAATGCACAAAATACATGATGCAAACTTTTGAAGCTCCACTGGATTCTTCACCAGGCATAGGTGTTAAATATCATATAGGATTTTTTATTTAATTTATTTTTTTTAAAAAAATGACGATGTTAGTCACAGGCCTGCATTTTTTCAAGATGTTGTTGTTCTGTTGTTCTGTTGAGGTATAAGGTAGGAAGGCCCCTCCACCTTCTGGCCATGTGGTACTTGAAATAAAGAATTCCAAAGTCTAGATATGAAACGCGAATTCCATTAGCAATACAAAGAGGTACTTCTTCTGAGATCCAAGATGTCATCTCCAAAATCTTATGAGACAGGCTCTCAAGAGAAGGATGGAAACACTTGGGATCTCAGAAGAAATACCTCTTTGTATTGCTAATAGAATTCATATTTTATTTCCTGGAAGCCAGTGGAACTTTGAAAGCTTGCAGTGAATATTTTGTGCACTTTGGTCGGTCGAATAAAGGTATCACTGTTTTGTGGATTTTTGATGTTATTGTACTTTGCTATATGGTCAACATGGGTACCCCTGAATATGTTTTCTTTTCCCCCCCCCTTTGCTTCACTTCTAATTGCAATATTTTTTCCTTTTATTTAAGTTTTATTTATTACATTTCACATAAGCATGTTTGTAATATTCATACTCTATCATTTTCACACTTATCATATTATTCCCCCTTATCCCCTTTTACACCTTCTTTAAGCTTGGTTTCAATGTCCATTAGTAACTTCCTCTTAGTCTTAATTCATCCTTCTTGAAATATCTTGTATCAATTTTTTTTACAACTTGTCAATTAATACCTAAATATTTTCCATTCATTTCAAAAACCCAAGTTTTCAAACTATATCATCATTATTAAATCCAGTTATTCTATATTAATATTGTACCCATTACCACAAATAATATATATTCCATATCCTGTTTATATATTTCCTTCTTCTTTTCCCTTTTTTATATATATTACCGTATTTTTCGGCATATAAGACGCACTTTTTCTTCCCCAAAACGAGGGTGAGGAAGTTGCTGCGCCTAATGAAGCGAATATACAAGCTGAGGGCAAACTGCCGAGGCCTAGGCTAAAAGTAGGCCTCATTTCAGCCTGAGCCTTGGTGCTGCAGTGGGCTCCTCCCATCCCAGGAAGAGCCCATTGGAGCAGCCAGGATGGGGGTGGAAAGAGTCCTCTTTTCCTGGCTAGTTGAATGTGCTCCTCCTCTTTCCACCCCCATCCTGGGTGCTTCAATGGACTCTTCCTGGGGTCAGAGGACATCCTCCCATCCCAGGAAGAGTCCATTGGAGCACCCAGGACAGGGGTGGAAAGAGTCCCCCCCTTGAAGAAATCTGCCAGTCAAACGCTCATGGTAGGATCCAAATGATCCAGAAATTACTCCAAGGCACTGGATTAGTACCCTGGCCAAGTTACACTGTCTCAGCCTCAGAGGGTGGAAATGGCAAACTCCCTCCTCTGAGGAAATCTGCCAGTCAAACCCTCATGGTAGGATCCAAATGATCCAGAAATTACTCCAAGGCACTGGATTAGTACCCTGGCCAAGTTACACTGTCTCAGCCTCAGAGGGTGGAAATGGCAAACTCCCTCCTCTGAGGAAATCTGCCAGTCAAACCCTCATGGTAGGATCCAAATGATCCAGAAATTACTCCAAGGCACTGGATTAGTACCCTGGCCAAGTTACACTGTCTCAGCCTCAGAGAGTGGAAATGGCAAACTCCCTCCTCTGAAGAAATCTGCCAGGAAAACCCTCATGGTAGGATCCAAATGATCCAGAAATTACTCCAAGGCACTGGATTAGTACCCTGGCCAAGTTACACTGTCTCAGCCTCAGAGGGTGGAAATGGCAAACTCCCTCCTCTGAAGAAATCTGCCAGTCAAACGCTCATGGTAGGATCCAAATGATTCAGAAATTACTCCAAGGCACTGGATTAGTACCCTGGCCAAGTTACACTGTCTCAGCCTCAGAGGGTGGAAATGGCAAACTCCCTCCTCTGAAGAAATCTGCCAGTCAAACGCTCATGGTAGGATCCAAATGATTCAGAAATTACTCCAAGGCACTGGATTAGTACCCTGGCCAAGTTACACTGTCTCAGCCTCAGAGGGTGGAAATGGCAAACTCCCTCCTCTGAAGAAATCTGCCAGGAAAACCCTCATGGTAGGATCCAAATGATCCAGAAATTACTCCAAGGCACTGGATTAGTACCCTGGCCAAGTTACACTGTCTCAGCCTCAGAGGGTGGAAATGGCAAACTCCCTCCTCTGAAGAAATCTGCCAGTCAAACGCTCATGGTAGGATCCAAATGATTCAGAAATTACTCCAAGGCACTGGATTAGTACCCTGGCCAAGTTACACTGTCTCAGCCTCAGAGGGTGGAAATGGCAAACTCCCTCCTCTGAAGAAATCTGCCAGGAAAACCCTCATGGTAGGATCCAAATGATCCAGAAATTACTCCAAGGCACTGGATTAGTACCCTGGCCAAGTTACACTGTCTCAGCCTCAGAGGGTGGAAATGGCAAACTCCCTCCTCTGAAGAAATCTGCCAGTCAAACGCTCATGGTAGGATCCAAATGATTCAGAAATTACTCCAAGGCACTGGATTAGTACCCTGGCCAAGTTACACTGTCTCAGCCTCAGAGGGTGGAAATGGCAAACTCCCTCCTCTGAAGAAATCTGCCAGGAAAACCCTCATGGTAGGATCCAAATGATCCAGAAATTACTCCAAGGCACTGGATTATTACCCTGGCCAAGTTACACTGTCTCAGCCTCAGAGGGTGGAAATTGCAAACTCCCTTCTCTGAAGAAATCTGCCAGTCAAACGCTCATGGTAGGATCCAAATGATCCAGAAATTACTCCAAGGCACTGGATTAGTACCCTGGCCAAGTTACACTGTCTCAGCCTCAGAGGGTGGAAATGGCAAACTCCCTCCTCTGAAGAAATCTGCCAGTCAAACGCTCATGGTAGGATCCAAATGATCCAGAAATTACTCCAAGGCACTGGATTATTACCCTGGCCAAGTTACACTGTCTCAGCCTCAGAGGGTGGAAATGGCAAACTCCCTCCTCTGACGAAATCTGCCAAGAAAACCCTCATGGTAGTGTCAAACTGAGCCAGAAATTACTCCAAGGCACTGGATTACTCTGGCCAAATCACACTCTCTCAGCCTCAGAGGATGGAAATGGCAACCCCCCTCCCTTGAAGAAATCTGCCAAGAAAACCCTCATGGTAGGGTCAAAATAAGCCATAAATTACTCCATAAGCCAATGGCCTAAAAACTCCAAAGGTACCAGTCCATCTGATCTTGGAAGCTAAGCAGGGTCAGCCCTGGATAGTCCTTGGATGAGAGACCGCCAAAGAATCCCAGGTGCTGCAGGCTGTATTTCAGAGGAAGGAACTGGCAAAACCACTTCTCGAGTCTTCCTTGCCTAAGAAATCCCTAAGAAATTCATGGAGTCACCATAAGGCGACAGGAGACTTGCAAGAAAGTTGGGCAGGGAATTTGTGCAATACCTGGCCCTGCTGCTGGCTTAAACTTACATTTACAACTTAAAATTGTTCTTAAACTGCTGTTAACTTTATACAGTTGATATAAAATATTTTACTACAGTATTTGGTTAAGAATCTTTTTTTTCTAGATTTTCCTCCTTTAAAATTGGGTGCGTCTTATATGCCGGAGCGTCTTATATGCCGAAAAATACGGGTATATTAAATATTCAGATTATTCTTAAAAGTATCCGAGAGTATTTTTACTTCAATTAAGTGAGTTTCTTTATACTCCATCTTCCCAATCCTCACTCCATTGTTTAAGTGGCTTTTCATTCAACAAGACTGTAAGTCTGTCCATTTCTAACGTGTCTAGCACTTTCTCTAAACAATCTTCTATTGTTGGTATATCAGGACTTTTCAATTTCTTTGCAAATGCAATCCTAGCTGCGAACACTATATATAATATATACTTTAAATGTTTTCTTACTATTTTGTCCTGCACAATATTTAACAGAACTAGTTCTGGTTCTAAATTACACTGAATTTTGAAAATCTGTTGTATCATTTTTTAAATTTGTCTCCAAAATTTCTTAACTTGAGGACATGTCCACCAGATATAATAAAACATCCCTTCTGATTGGTCACACTTCCAACATTTTCTATTTCCATTTTTGTAACTTTTTGCCAGTCTATTCAGGGTCAGGTACCATTTATGCAGCATTTTATACAAGTTTTCCTTCGGTTCCATACATAATGTAAATTTTAGGTCCTGACCCTATGCTTTCTCCTATTTGTGTGAACAATATTTTGGGCCCATTTTATCATTACTTCTTTTATAACCTCTGTTTCCATATCCACTTTCAAGAGAATTTTGTAATATTATGAGATTGTACCTTTCTTGTCAGCACAATCTTACAAAGGCACCCAGCAGCCAGCAGATCTTAGCCAAGATGTAAAGGGCTCTGCATGTGGATTTATGCATTAATAGTGTTATACAGCCTTCGTGTTGATTGGCAATTTTCTCAATTAAATGAAGACACTAAATGTGAAAATGAATGCAGAAATGTTAAAATGAATGCACAATTAAATGTGCATCTAAATGTACAATGCATATACATGAACAACATGAATTCATACACAATGTGCATTGCACATCTACAACTTAGAACTGAATACAAAACTGCTCAATTACTTCCATAGAAGTGCTTGTGGAAAACACATACAGGCCTTGAGTCCCTTGACCATGAAAAACCTGCTGTAATGGAGTCTTCATTAATTTTGGTGGGATGTGAATAAAACAAGGATTGTAACTGTCTTTCCCCCTCTTTAAAGTGGTAAATAGGAAAGATCTTTGTGGCTTGAAAAGAAGTCCCCAGAGGGATCATGTGAATCAGCTAAGAATCATCTCAATTTGACAAAAGAAAGCCTGCTTCTTACCATATAATTTCCCCCTTTAAACAGCACAAAAACAACAACAGCAAACCCCCCACAGCGTATTCCTTATGAGAGAAAATAACAAGGCAGATTTTGGCCTCATTGGTTACTTTTTGTCAGCGTTTCTTGAAATGGATCTTCTCCAGATCAGATTTATTTTCCAGCCAGACTGAGGCCTCCAGCTATGAATGCAATCCTTAATTAAGGTCTCTTCCTAGGCAACATGTTAAGTTTTACTGCTGTCCCTTCAGGACAGCCAAACATTTTTTGTATTACAAAATTTTGGGAGGTTCTTCATTCATTGCTGAATGATACATTGAAGAGACTGAAAGCTGGTAAACTTCTGTTGTACAAAGGTTATATAAGATATCGGAGGGGAGGGAAGGAGGAAAACCAGTAGAGTTTTCACTGAGTAGAATATAAGAAAATGCAGGAAATGTTCAGGGATTAGAAAAATAGATGTTTTACCATGAACCAAATCTGAACCATTACACTTTGGAATATGCAAAATATGTATTTTGTGCCAATTGTTGAACATAAAAGTGTAGTCTATATATCCTCTTTGCATGAGCAAGTATAACCCTGATGGAATACCACTGAGTCTTTCCCCTTTCTCCTGACTGCTCTTTGGGTGCTCATGGTGCCCAGTGTACCTCAAGACAGACATTTATTGCTCTCATTGGAAAGTCTATCCTTGTTTGTCATATTGAATCCTAGAATTTGTCCTCAGACCTCCACACTCTGAGCATAAGTAGCCTATGAAGTGGGCAGAGCAGGCCATTGGATTTTTATGCAGGTTGCAATGTCCTCTTTTTGCCATAGGTTGCTCTGCTCTCTCTTAAGATACAGTCCCCTCTTTATTGGTCCCCTCTACCCAAATCTGGTTTACGATAAAGCTCCATAAGAAGGGAGACACTGATAGGGCTAGTCTTAGAAATGTGTGGAACTCTGAGGACAAAATTTATAATTCAATGTGACAAAATGATGGACTTTTCAAGGACTTTCCACTCATGAGAACTGACCCTTTGACAGGCATGAAGAAAATACCTTTAGGAAAATAAAATATTTCCTAATTCTGGGGATGTTCCAGCTATAAAATTTGTATATAATCAAAACAAAAAGTGTATGCAGAGGAATTTTGCAAAATCTTTGAAGCTAATTGAAGCTGAGGAAGTAGGTGCAAGTCTATGAAAGCTCATGCTACCAACTTCTATCTTTCAGTATGTAGAGAAATCTTGTAGTATCTTTGAGACTTAGGGCCTCGGCAGACGACTAATAGGGTCGTCTCCGAGGCAGGGAAGAGGAGGGGCAGCTGCACGAGCGGCGCCCCTTCCTCCTCCCGAGGTTGCCCTCGGAGCTGCCGGCCCTCCGCACGGCCGGCGCGCCGAGGGCAACCTCCTGCCACAGCGTCCTCACGCGCTGCGGTGGAAAAGTCAGGGAAAGTGCGCCCTACGCGTTTAGGGCGCACTTTCCCTGACTTCTGAAAGGAGCACTGATTTAGCGCTCCTTTCAGAGGCGCCGACGGTGCGCTGCGGTGTGGCTGCGTCGCTCCGGCGGCGCACCGTCCCACGGCATCCCCGACGCCATCGTCTGCTTCCCCCGTAACTGAAAGAAAGAAGTTGGCAGCATGAGTTTTTGTAGACTTAAATCTACTTCCGCAGATGCATTTGGGGAAGTAGACTTAAGTTTATGAAAGCTCATGCTGCCAACTTCTTTTTTCAGTTAGTCTCAAAGGTGCTACAAGATCTCTCTATGTACTGATTCTACAGACTAATATGGCTATATTTTTGAATTCTATTTTTCATCTAATCTCAAAGTTGCTACCTTTGCATACTGATTTTCAAGACTAAGGGCCAATGCACACAGCCTGTTTGGGGCGGCAGAGAGCCGCCCCGGGGAGTGGCAGATCGGGGCAGTGGCAATCCCACACCATGGCCCCGATCCTCCCTTTTGCTGCCCTGAAAAGAGTGGCAAAATGCTGCTCCTTTTAGGGGTGGCAAATGGCCGCCCTAAGGGCCGGTGCTGTGGGTCTTCAATGCCCTTTTGGCACAGCGTGCTTAAACGTGAGGCATCAGGACGGCGTAGGGGTGGGGTTGGGGCAACTGGCATGCAGCGGCCCCATCCCAGCTCTACCCTGAGGCTGGCTCTTTGGGCCAGTGTGCAACGGCCCTAACACAATCTTTGAAAATAAAAGATGAACACTGCAGGTGAGGATGTACTTGGGAATTTCCAGTTTCAGGTAGCTGGAAGGATGACAGAGCCTTGTGCAACTGCATTTTCACCCAGTTGGCCTCATGCTTATGGTCAGACGTTATGGTCTTTATTGTAGAATTACCCAGGCAAAACTCCCTTTGAGTCAGTGGCAAGCTATCTGAGTCACAACAGAATAAGGCTCTTGAGTAATTATGCCTCTGGCTAAATGGACTGGATGGCCCTATAGACTTTTCCATCTTTGGTTTTCCTGGGCAAAATAGGGAGAGCTGGGATAATAGGCTGGAAAGCTGGGAAGACAGGAAAGATAGCAATCAAGGCGAGGTACCTCAAGGCCTTGTTGAACCTCATTCTTATTTTTTCTCCTGTAGTACAGGGTGGGGCACATTAGGAAATACTTTGGTTTCATCTGAGAACAACTGTACTCAGCAGTGTTCTTTAGGGGATGGCCATTGATATCTTCTCAGGGTCACTGGCAGTTCTGGATGGTTCCCTTTTCTAACACATCTGCCACTTGTCATCCAGCAAACTGTGTTGTACGTGGATGACTCACACGGTCTATTCCATTTGTGTCTATTTTGAGAATGAGTATGTATCTCTTAATCTTTTTTACACCTCATTACTATACACTGACAAGCACTAAAGCCTGAAAGGATATGAAATCCTGTTGATTTAGTGCACAGGTATAGGTGGTATCATAGCAGCTGAAGCAGAAGGAAAAATGCTTGCAGGTACTGCAGTTGTGAGGAAAGGTAAACTCTATAGAAATAATGCAGTTTGACAACACTTTGGGCCTCGGCAGACGACTAATAAAGTCGTCTCCGAGGCAAGGAAGAGGAAGGGCAGCCGCACGAGCGGCACCCCTTCCTCCTCCCGAGGTTGCCCTCGGAGCTGCTGGCCCTCCGCACGGCCGGCGCTCCGGGGGCAACCTCCTGCCGCAGCGTCCTCACACGCTGCGGCGGAAAAGCCAGGGAAAGTGCGCCCGACGCGTTTAGGGTGCACTTTCCCTGACTTCTGAAAGGAGCGCCAATTTAGCGCTCCTTTCAGGGACGCAGCCGGTGCGTCGCGGTGCGGCTGCCATGGTCCCGCGGCACACCGTCCCAGGGTGTCCCGGACGCCCTGGTCTGCTTCCCCCCTTAGAGTGCTGTATCTCCATCTTATGGGATTTGTAGTTTTACAAGGTCTTTAACCTTCACTGTCAAAGAGTGCTGGTGCCTCACAGTACTACAAATCCTAGGATTCTGTAGGATAGAGACATGGAAGTTAAAGTGGTGTCAAACTGCATTATTTCTACACTGTAGATGCACCCATCAGCATCAGGAGAGAAAGACTGCTGGCTCTGAGACTATGGGCCTTTGCAGACTGCCAGAAATAGTGCAAATTGGGTCCACTTTAAATTGAGGCACTGCCCTGGCTCAGTGCTAGGGAATTATGGGAACTGTAATTTATTGTGGCACCAGAGCTCTCTGACAGAGAAGGCTCAATGTCTTAGGAAAACAACAACAACAATTCCCATGATTCCCTAGCACTGAGCCAGGGCAGTGCCTCAATTTAAAGTGGACTCAATTCTCCAGTACCTCCTTTCTGAATGGACCCTCAGACCTCGTGTGTTCTGGGAAGGGTGGCTTGGAAAATTGTCTGTGCCATGGGACAGGCAATTTTACAAGCCAGACCTACCAGAACACCCTGGCTCTGAGACTGCTTCCCCTGAAGGCAGATCTTGGAGCAATGGCCTGCTAATAAGCAGCAGATTTCTCCTCCTGATGAGGACTTTCTTTGCTTGCCCTCACAGCTTCTGTGTGACCATGGGAAAAGTTGAACTGTTCCTGTAATTATTAATGGGAGTTGCACTTCAAAATGTCTAGAGGGCACTAGGTAATCTAACTCTGAAATTTCTCTGAAGATGCCAGCCACAGATGCTGGCGAAACGTCAGAAAGAAACTCTTCTAGAACATGGCCACACAGCCCGAAAAACCGCAGAAAACTAACTCTGAAATAAGCAATACTTGGGAGCTTTTGCATTAATTTTAAAAACGGTTTACCTGATCCGGATTAAATGTTAAAGCGGGTGGCATCCTGATATTATCAGAAGGATTTAGCCACTGAAATCACCACCTGGGTCCATCACGGGTCCATCCCCACTCCCAGGGCCACTTCAGTGTCCATTTTCTTAAGCCGGAAAACTCCTGGCTTTGAAAAGAGGTGCGCTGAGCACCCCTGGGAGCAGGGATGGACCCGAGATGGACCCGGGTGGTGATTTCAGTGGCTAAATCCTTCTGATAATATCAGGATGCCACTTGCTTTAAAATTTAATCCAGATCAGGTAAGCCAGTTTTAAAATTAATGCAATAAGCTTCTTGGCTAGATGGGAATTGGCTAGGTGGGAATTGGATCATTCTTCTATCAGTGATTGCCAATTGATATATGCAAATTATCATTTTCTTCATCCCACTTTTCACCTTTATTCTTAGCTTACTTCAATTACTGCAAACTGAGTTCAAGAGAAATGGTAGCTTGTACTCAGTTAAAGGTAGGAGAGGAGTGGAAAGGGCAGAATCCTGCCCTTCCCAGTAGATTCATGCAAAATCACACTGCTGCAGCCTCTTCTAGCATGTGTGTTCTTCATCATTAATGCCTTTTGCTATATTGACCACCCTCTGATGTTTGGCCACCTGGATTGGTTTTCCATAGGCGGGGTATTAAATTATTATTATTATTATTATTATTATTATTATTATTATTATTATTATTGTCCTGAGTTTCTTCTGTGAAAGGTTGGAGAGTTTTGAAAGCATAGGACTGAAGAAGTTAGCACCACCACAAACAATTTGATTCTATCTACACAGAACTCTAGGTTTTACTGCTTTCTGTTCACTCACTTTTTGTGAAGGTTAGTCAGATTGTTTAGATTTTTTTTTGCATGTTCCTCCTGTGTTTATTCAGAAACCATGCAATGGGAGTCATTTTCTTTTCTCCTCTTCTTCAGATGAATGGATAAAAAGGAAAGGGCAGAAATAAAATTATTGTCCCCTGTCTACCTGAAAAAGTTGTCAAAAGCCTCTTCTATAAGATGTTTATAGAACAGAGGTTTCCTGTCCCAGGGAAAACTTTACTAACTGTTCCATGCAACTGTTGCATAATATCTTGGGGGAGAGATTTATAACCAAGATGGCTGTTACTGGAACATAAAAGAGGTCAATATCATCATTATGAGACCACCAGCAGCCAGGATCCATCAGTAGATCAATAGGAAAGGTGTATAGGTGAGAGCAGCTAATCTTTGTGAAGGTGGAAACAGCGAACAGCTTCCTATGTCAATGCAGAATGGTGACTAATAAATAAATAGCCTTAAACTCTCTTGTCAGAAGTTTGATGTACATGTCTTTTGTGCTGAAGGCTCATATGAAAGCTGAGTCCTGTCTCTTCATGAAAGGGGGGCAGGGAGGAAACCTTCAACCTGAACAGAACTCTGAGCTGTGCATCTTTGCCCAGGGCACATTTTTCAATGTTGAGTAATGGCTTTTCTCACAATCCACCTTTTATATTAATTTCTGTAATGTTACACAGTAAATCCTGCTTTCCTTAAAGGAGACAGCAGTATTTGTTTTTGGAACAGGACTAAAGTTAGAGAGGACTCTGCAACTTTGGATATATATATATATATATATATATTCCTCATATCTGCAGAAACATAAATTGCAAGCACAACGTGGCACTTTTAAGGTGTTTATTCTGAGTATGGACGTTATCACATGGGGTCTAAAGCAGTCCCATCCCCGTACCGTCCCCTTCCTATTCCGGATACTTTGACCCTGTGTTCAAACGACGTTGCAGTAAACCCCGCCCCATCCAGTGCCATCCCCGGCGCATCCCCGTCCCATTCCGGATCCTTTGCCCCTGTGTTCAAATGACATCGCAGCAAACCCCGCCCCATCCAGTGCCATCCCCGGCGCATTGCAGCATCATCCCCGTTCTTTGCAATTCCTCTTTTTTTGAGGAATTACATCTGCCGCGACCAGAACCATACTGGAATGAAGCTGCTTTCTTGTATTGCCGCCGCGTGTGATAACGTCCTATGATGAACACATGGGCTGGCATTGTATATTGCAATTATGGATCCATAACCTAGAGTTGCAGATCTGTAAGTGCTCTGTATTCAGCCATGCTCTGTGTTCATGACTGTGCCACTGTTATAGAATCATAGAATCGTAGAGTTGGAAGAGTTCTCAAGGGGCATCAGTTCCAAACCCCTGCCATGCAGTAACACAGTATCAAAGCAGCCATGGCAGATGGTCATCCAGCCTCCGTTTAAAGACCTCCAAAGAAGGAGAGACTATCACTCTTACTGTCAAGAAGTTCTTCCTAATGTTGAGGTGGAATCTCTTTTCCTGTAGTTCGCATCCGTGTCTTAGGGGCTAAGCAGACTAGCGGCCATGGGCCGCCATAGGAAGTTGCCCCGCGGGACCGAGGCATCCCCATGCCTCAATCCTGCGGTGCAGCTTCGCCGCCCCTGAAAGGGGTGCTAAATCAGTGCTCCTTTCACAAGTCAGCGAAAGTGCGCCGCAAAAGGCTGCGGCGCACTTTCGGCGACTTTTCCGCCGCAGCATTTGCGAACGCTGCGGCAGGAGGTCCTCCTCGGAGCGCTGGCTGTGCGGAGGGCCGGCTGCTCCTAGGACGACGTCGGGAGGGGGTTGGGGCGCCGAGCGTGTGGCTGCCCTCCCCTTCCCTGCCCCCAAGATGGCCTTTTAAGCCATCTGCTTAGGCCATTAGTCTCCGTGTCCTTGTCTCTAGAACAGCAGAAAACAAGCTTGCTCCATCCTCAATATGACATTATTTCAGATATTTATTTATTTTATATTTATTTTATTTATTTGACAGATTTATATACCACCTTTCTCCCACAATGGGATTCAATATTTAAATAGGGCTATTATATCACCTCTTGACCTTCTCTTCTCTAGGCTAAACATACCAGCTCCTTTCATCATTTTGGTTGCTTTCCCCTGGATATGGTCCAGCTTGTCAACATCCTTTTTAAATTTTGGTGGCCAGAACTGGACACAGTATTCCAAGTTAGGACTGAACAAAGCAGAATACAGTGGTACTATTACTTCTCCCGACCTAGATGCTGTACTTCTATTGATGCATCCTAGAATCACAAATGTCTGGCCAGACATACTTTAACAGTCAGCATCTGCATTGGGGGAGGAAGGTCTGCTGGTGACTGGGATGCAGCAGTAGAATGTTTCTAGCCCCCACTTGCCAGTGATCTTTGCTACAATGATCAGAAGCAGGATCTCTCAGAAGCAGGAACACTGGAGATTGCTGGCTGGAGAGGTTGAGAATATTATCCTGCTGTGCCCCAATTGCCAGCAGAACAGACCTCCAACTCTTAGGCCTTGAGCAGATGGGGTAAAAGGAGAATACAGCTCCCTGTTCAGTGCAGGACCGTGACAACCAGATGCTCTGGTTCCAAGGCCAGCCACCACCGTGGCCCTCAGCGGATCGCCAGCAAGGAGCACCTTTTGTGCTTCTTTTTGCACTGGATTTGGGCTGCCTTGGGTGGCTGTGGTGCATCCGCAGCCTGATCTGGGGCATGTGTCATCTGAATGCCATGCCCCTGGATCAGCTTGAAGGCAGCACTTTTGTCCCGTCTGTTTAATAATAATAATAATAATAATAATAATAATAATAATAATAAATTTTATTTATAGCCCGCCCCTCTGCTCAGCAATCGGGGCGGGTTACAGCATTTTAAAACATACAGAGTTAAAAACATTCCCACATCCCAGAACCTACCCCTCCCATCCCATTAAAACAAGATTAAACTATAAGGAAATTAAAATGCCATAATGCAATAAAAACAACAAAACAATAGGGCAACCATAATAAAAAGGAACAATAGGAACCATCTCCCCTAGAGCCAGGGAATTATTCCGGGAAGGCCTGCCGGAAGAGATCCGTCTTTACTGCTTTTTTAAAAGCAGCAAGAGTAGTAATAAGACGGATCTCGTCCGGCAGGTCATTCCATAGTCTGGGAGCAGTCGCAGAAAAGGCCCTCTGGGAGGTCTGAGACAGCCTAGTTTTTATTGGCTGTAACAGATTTCTCCCAGAGGACCGGAGGGCACGGGGGGGGGATTGTACGGGGAGAGGCGGTCCCCAAGATAAGGAGGACCCAAGCCATGTAGGGCTTTAAAGGTTAACACCAACACCTTGTATTGTGCCCGGAAACCAGTGTTATGTGCTCCCTCCTGGATGTGCCTGTAATTAACCTGGCTGGCATATTTTGGACCAGTTGTAGTTTCCGGGTTGGGCACAAGGGTAGCCCCATGTAGAGTGCATTGCAGTAATCCAGATGTGAGGTTACCAGAGCATGTACCACAGCTTCCAGATCCCTCATGTCCAGATAAGGGCGCAGTTGGCATATCAGCCGAAGCTGATAACAGACGCTCCTGACTGCCGCATTCACCTGACTAGTCATGTGAAGCGACGAGTCTAGGAGCACCCCCAAGCTGCGAACACAGTCCTTAGAGGAGACTGTGACTCCATCCAGGACTGGAGACTGTATTCCCAAATCTGGTTTCGGGCCTGTAACTGTAAGTACCTCCGTTTTGTCTGGATTCAATTTCAATCTGTTTTTCCTCATCCAATCCATTACTGCCCTGAGACAGTCATTGAGAGGAGAGACGCCATCTGAAGTCTGAGCCGATGATCTAGTCATGGAGAAGTATATCTGGGTGTCATCAGTGTACTGAAGACACCGTGCTCCATGCCTCCGAATGATCTCACCCAGCGACTTCATGTAGATATTAAATAACATCGGGGACAGGATGGCACCCTGAGGGATGCCACAATTAAGCTCTATTTTAGAAGAGCAACTGTCCCCGAGCCTCACCCTCTGGGATCTGCCCGAGAGGAAGGAACGGAACCAATGCAGAGCAGTGCCTCCAATTCCTAACTCTCTCAGGCGATCCAAGAGGATGGCATGATCTATAATGTCAAAGGCCGCTGAGAGATCCAAGAGCACCAACAGGGTCACACTACCCCTGTCGATGCCCTGGTGGAGGTCATCAGTCAGAGCAATCATGGCAATCTCAACTCCATATCCTGTCCTGAAGCCAGTTTGAAATGGATCAAGATAATTGGTTTCATCCAAGACTGCTTGGAGTTGGGAAGCGACTGCCCTCTCAATCACCTTGCTGAGAAAAGGTAGCAAGGAGACTAGTCTGTAGTTGTTTCTATCCAGGGGATCCAGGGAAGGTTTTTTCAGGAGTGGCCTAACCGCCACCTCCTTTAAACAAGATGGTACATTACCTTCCCTGAATGACGCATTGATTGTGTCCCGGAGGAACACCTTCAACGCGTCCCCCCCGGACGACCAGCCACGATGGACATGGATCAAGGGGGCAAGTCGTCTTCCTCACTCTTCCAAGGAGCTTGTCCACGTCATCAGTACTCACAGATTGTAATTGATCCAGTAAAATGCCATCAACGGAGTTGCTGGATGCCTTGTCTACGGATTCTGCCAGAACACTGGCGTCCAAGTCAGCTCTTATCCAAGAGATTTTGTCTGCAAAGTGGTTGTTAAATGCATCACAGCAGGCTGTTGTGGGGTTAAGTAGGGGGTTCGGCACTGGAGGAACCTTCGTCAAGTCCCCCACCACTTTAAACAGCTCTGCTGGATGGGACTCTGCAGACGCAATACGTGCAGAACAGAAAGATCTCTGCGCTGCACGTAGAGCCTCCCTATAGGAATCAAGGTGCTTCCTATGGCGAGTTCTGTCAGATAAGAGACGAGTCCTCCACCATTCACACTCTAGTCGTTGTCCTGCCTGCTTCATCCTCCTAAGCTCCTCAGTATACCAGGGCCTACGATTCGAAGCAGGCCGGAAAGGACGCTTGGGAGCGATTGTGTCGATAGCCTTGGTTAGATCAGTGTTCCAAGTATCCACCAAGGCTTCAACTGAATCACTGGCATTGCCAACCATTAAACCCTCTAAGGCTTTCTGGAAACCAGTTGGTTCCATTAGCCTTCGAGGGCAGACCATTCTAATGGGTCCACCACCCCTGGGAGGGCGGATAGTAGCTCTTAGTTCAGCCTTGATCAGGTAATGATCCGTCCATGACAATGCAGAGGTTTTGTTGACCTCCACCCATGGATATTCCTGCTCCGTACTAAAGACCGTATCGAGGGTATGACCAGCACAATGCGTGGGCCCGTCAACCAAGGAGTTCATGGATAGGCCCATGTTTGTCATGGTATCCATGAACTCCTGAGCTCCCCCAGCCAGGTCTCAGTAAAGCATGCCAGGTCGGCCGCCTCATCCACCAAAATATCGTGGATGATATGGGTCTTGTTTTTGACAGACCTGGCATTGCAAAGGAACAGATTAAGGGTCTGTGGAATGGTTGGCATGCTCTCCAAGTTATCTTGGGAAACAGAGTAAACTGAAGGAGGGATAGGTATTAGACATCGATCCCTCCTTGTTTTGTAACATTTGTTAACTCTGTTACCACCATACCTTCCCTGCCCCAACATTGGGATAGGCCCATGTTTGTCATGGTATCCATGAACTCCTGAGCTCCCCCAGCCAGGTCTCAGTAAAGCATACCAGGTCGGCCGCCTCATCCACCAAAAGATCGTGGATGATATGGGTCTTGTTTTTGACAGACCTGGCATTGCAAAGGAACAGATTAAGGGTCTGTGGAATGGTTGGCACGCTCTCCAAGTTATCTTGGGAAACAGATTAAACTGAAGGAGGGATAGGTATTAGACATCGATCCCTCTTTGTTTTGTAACATTTGTTAACTCTGTTACCGCCATACCTTCCCTGCCCCCACACAACCTCAATGCCCACTCCCAGACTATAACCGGCTCCATTATATGGATGGGGAGATGGGTGAGCCAGATAATTCCTGTCCCTAATAAGTGGCAGTGTCTTTCATAGATAGATGGCGACAAAGAAAGGGAGCTAGGAGGACCTCTCAACTGAGGCTTCTTCCAGAGCAAATGATTTCCCTCCTAATGACATTCTGGGAATTTGAAATATTAACAAATGAAAGATCTGGTGATGGTGATACTAGCCCGGCCCAGACCTCCGTGGCCCCAAACGCTGCCGCTCGCTGCGTGGTTGCCGAGGGAGGGGTGGAATTCAGGTGGGGTTTTATCCCCGCTGGTGCTCCTCCCGGCTTCCCACAGGTATGGCGGCTCATGCCGCTTCAGATGGTTGTCCGAGGGCTGAAAGCCGGGGCTAGAACAGTCCTCTGAGGCCCCAAACGCCACCGCTCGCAGCGTGGTTGCTGGGGGAGAGGTGGAATTTGGGCGGGGTTTTATCCCCGCTGGTGCTCCTTCCGGCTTCCCACAGGTGTGGCGTCTCAGGCCGCTTCAGATGGTCCTCCGAGGGCTGAAAGCTGGGGCTAGAACAGTCCTCCATGGCCCCAAATGCCACCACTTGCCGCGTGGTTGCCAGCGGAGAGATGGAATTCGGGCAGGGTTTTATCCTTGCTGGTGCTCCTCCCGGCTTCCCACAGGTGTGGCGGCTCAGGCCGCTCCGAGGGCTGAAAGCCAGGGCTAGAACAGTCCTCCGTGACCCCAAACGCCGCTCGCCACGTGGGTGCCTTAAACTGATTGCTGGCTGTTAAGGTTTTGAGCCTTAGATTGATTGCTGGCTGTTAAGGTGACATTGTGTTAAGAAGCATTTTCCCCTAATTTCATCTGCTGAGTTCATGGTAGAAGAAAGATTTAATCTTCCCAACTCTGTCTTCTAGCCACTGTATTACACAGACTTAGAAGACTGGTGTCAAAGTATTTTTAAAATCAAAATGGTAATTAGTCCTTATAACCATTGAGCATTCTCCTTCTTTGGAGGTCTTTAAACAGAGGCTGGATGGCCATTTGTCAGGGGTGCTTTGCTTGTGAGTTCTTTCATGGCAGGGGGGTTGAACTGGATGGCCCTTGTGGCCTCTTCCAACTCTATGATTTTACAATTCTATGATTCTATGAGAGATTTTTTTTGTAGGTCTTAATGTTAAGTTAGAAACCTTTCTTGGGAACAGATAAACCTGCTCTGAAAGATCTCTCTCTCTCTCATACACACACACACACACACACACACACACTCACAAAGTTCTACTCTGCTGTCTCATTGTGGTAGCATGGGAACTATAAGCTCTTGAAGGCCACTGATTCACAAGCTCTGGCAGATTCTTCCAAGTTGGTAAGGCCACAAGTATGGCCCTGGTAGCACATGCCATGTGATGGTCAGCCTAACAAAGAACAGAGGGGGTGATCACTAGAAGGTAATGAATTGGCTATAGTAACTATAAATACAATAATGGTATGGAATAATTGCAGTCTGCATAGGTGAAGGAACTACTTGCTCTGATGAAAGCATGGGTCTTCAGTGTTTTCAAGTAATACATGCACACCCTTTCTTTTAATGTCTTGCACAGTCAGTAAATGACAGTTCTGCAAATTGCTAGTAAAGAACTTAAATGTCTAATTAGATCTTGAAGATGTACAAGAGTTTGAAGAATATGATTGATGCCCGCAAAGGTACAGCTTCATAATGGAGCCATCCTGACAGCAATTCCAGAAGCCCATTTAACAGCTGATGCCTTGTTGTGATCCATGTTGTCATTTTTTCATTACGGATTAAAATTAAAAATCGGCTTGGCAAATCCATTGTAAAAAATTTCCTTCATGGAAATCGACGAGTACAAATTATTTTGTCAATCGCCTGGCAATCAAAATGTGAGGAGAGATTGTTTTATGCCCATTTTATTTTCCTCCTCTCCTTAAAAAAATAAAATAGAATAAAATCATACTGGTGACTTCTCATAACAAAGTTTTCAAAAGCATAGGTGGCAGCATCACTAAAAAAAAAAAAATTAATCCAAGATTTGTCTGAATGTTTTGGCGAAATGTTCTTAATGTGTTCCCTTTCCCTTTATTTTATAAGAGGGAAAATACTGCCATTTCTTCAGAAAGTCATTCTGTGCTGTATAATTGTCTAATGCTGTGTAATGACAGGTCAATAATAGTAATAAAAGTCTTTATTAGTGTGAAAATCTGTTTTGCAAAATGGGAAGCAAAAAAGAAAGGAAAAGAAACCATCCACCACACTCCCCTTTGAAATGCAAAATGAAAATGATAATACTCATGCTATCCTATGCCTATATTCTGAGACCATCAGCAATAAATCCCCCTTTTCAAGCAGCATAACCCATTGGAAGAGTTCTCATTTTAATAAGCCACCAAAGTTCTGTCCTTGATGTCAGCTTGATGTGCAGATGTTAATAGCTGACAATGCTCATCATCATGCTGAGAGCAAATTCACATAAGAACATAAGAAGAACAATGTATGGGTCAGTCCCAAAGCCTGTTTAGTCCAGCACACTGTTTCTCTTTGCCTCTGGAAAGCCTAGAAGCAGAACATGAATATCAGGGCATCTTCCTGATCATCCCTACAGCATAACCTCCAACTAGCCCACTTTAGCAAGGACAGTCCTGGTTAACTGTCTGTTATCCCACTTTCTCCATTGCTTTTAAAAGGGCCTGGCTTCTTTCTGCTCCTCCCACTTTCCTGCTTTGTCCTTGGTTATTTCAACTGCTGCAAACTGAGATAAAAGTGCAAAAGTAGTTTGTACTCAATTCTGAAACTCAAACTCAGCAGGAGGGAGAAGAGGAGGTGGAATTTTGCTCTTTGCAGTAGAGTGCTTTAGAGTCTCCCCTGGTTTTTCCAGGCTTTCCTTAAACGTATAAGCTTATCACACTGTGTTCTCATAACTTAATGGGTACGTAATGTGAATGGAACAGAATGTATTTTATCGCATGGTATGATCCTCATCGAGTTCCTGTTCTGTGCTTTGACAATGCCTAACCCATTCCAGCAGGAGAACTGTAAAAATGCATCCTTAGCCAGCAAGAACGCTTACAGACCGTTCCATATGATGTGTGCAATAGTCTCAATCTGTCCTCGTGTTCTGATTGGCTAAGACAACCTCCTCCCCTCCCATCCTAGAACATCCACAAACTCAACTCAACTCTTCTGGTGTTGACGCAAGGAAGGTACCACAGGCAATTTAACATTTATTTTATTTTATTTTTGTAGATTGAATTGCGTCGTGTTTATGAGAAAAAACAATGAATGCTTGCTACCTAAACCTCTTGGTAACATTCTTTCCAATGCAGACATATGGGTTTTCGCAACAGTGAGCATGCGCCAATGAAGGACGACTGAGGAACTACTTTAGCACCGGTACCGGTACAACAGTAAATGCAGTGTGATAATATGTGTTCTCTTAACGTTGCTATCACATTAGCAATAGTTTAATGTGGTAACACCTGTTTCCATATCGTTACACTCCAGGGACTCAGTGGGAGCATTACAGGTACTGGTGTGGAAAGCTTAATATGTTCCAGGGCTTTTTTCTGCTTAAAATAGTACTTTTGTGCATTCTCTGCCATGAATACTTTTAGGCCTCTTGTTGCCTGGCTGCTACTTTTAGACCACACTCCAATATTGCTTGGTCACTTGTGTCCCAATTTTCATCTGTGCAATGTTGGAGGGCATGATACAGCCAAGGAGTTCAGTAAATTAAGCTAGGATCTAACACTGGTAGAACTCCAGAGTAGATCCCCCCCTCATAATGGTGAATCTACTGGCTGCCCCTGATATTACTTCTGTTATTTGCTAATTCCCCTTATCAGTATATGGTATTAGAGAAAAAGAGCAAGCTCATGTGTTTTATTTCAAGCAACTGGAAATCCTAGGAGATAATTATTTTTATAGGGACATACAAAAGGTTGGCCCTACTTTTAGGTAGTATAAGGTGCCTCAGGAATTCAGGACAGGTGAGGACCTGGCAGATAGAGGCTGCTCTCTACCTCAGGCAGCATAATTTCTTGGGCTGGCCAAACCCTTCACTATTCCAACCAGGAATTTCTCAGAGTGGAAAGATAAAGTAAGAGAAGAACTCAACCAAACAACTGAGTAGTGATTGACAAATCTGTCACATTTGCTTCCTCCCACATTTGAATTTTTAAAATCTCAAGTTATTTCTGTCACATTTATGAAGAAATTTGCCAGTGTTGGTAAGTTCTTATTCAAACAACAACAACCCTCGAATGAATTCCTTACCCCTCTCTAGCACCAGCCAAACTGAATACAGATAGCTATTTCCAGCATGGAAAGGAGTGTGTTGTACCTGCCTGCCACATAGCTGTTAAAGTTTGGGAATCTGTTGAAAAGAGAAGTGACAGCCCTCATTCAGCACCACAGTTTTTGTTTTTTTGAAAAAAGAACTAAACATACCAAAGGCTTTGCTTGGATGGGCAAATCTGTCCATTTTATTTTCTCTCACAATTCAGAGTTTGAAAAACTCAAGTTCTCTTTATCCTGCTTAGGGGAAAATGTTAGTGTATGGGTACCAAGAAATGAAGTAAATGAGCATCTCACCCAGCCTTAATCCTCAAGAATGAGAATTCTTATAAGGTCTCAGAGAACAAAACAGATACTTCATCTTGCATAGCCTCAGTCTAAGAGACTTTTATATTTTCTTCTTCCATTCTTATTATGCTTGATGAAGAACATTGACTAGGGTAGAGGGGCAAAGAAGAAGAGCAAGATGAGCAGGAAAAGGGAGAATGCTTTTCTTACATCTTTCTTGGTATCTTAGATGTGAAGGTATTGATCTTTTGGTTCCCGTCGAGATCTTTCTTATAGATATTTTAAAAAAATCAATCCTCTTTTGGTACGCTTTGCCCTTGGTGTCTGTGCAGCTGTGTGAACAATTGAAGAAAGACAAACTGTAGCAGTGTATAACATTTTCTTGCAGGGGTGACCCAGATGTGCAATTCTGTCTCCTTCTAACCTTTGTCTTTATGTATATGGTCGGGTATGTGTTCTTTTCAAAACATAAAATGTAAACATTTCCAGCCTTCAGTGAGGAAAGGTCAGGGAGGAACAAATGTGTGTGTTTTCCTTTCCAACTATCGGTAAAGTTGCATGCAGATGTTGACGCACTGGCCTGCTATGCTCAAAGTACTACAGGGTTTGCTGCTGCTTTCCAGACAATTGCACTGGATTTTTGCTGCTTCGTTGGTTATTGTTCGTGGTGTGGGTAATAATTGAAGACAAATGGGTTTGAGAGGAAAGGGGAAAAAACAGAAAGAAAACAACAGGGTAACCCCAAAGCTAGGGATACTTACTTGGCACCCCCCCCCCCCCCACACAGTGACCTGTTTTTAATAATGATTTTACAAGTCAAAGAAATGCCAAGAAATACTAATACGTTGTTGTTTATTTTCCCCATCAGAACAAAAGCATGAGAGACTGTCCAATTGAGGGTAAGGGTGGGGGTGGAGATGTAGGAATGAGTGTCAACCTCAGCTTATTAATATTATTTTGCATGACAGGAGCTGCCAGAGTATTCTCAGGGCAAAGGAAACCATTGTCATGTCCAGGCTCTTTCTTATTGTTGTTTGTGGGATGGCTGTTTTCATACAGCAAATATCTGTGTCCTTCTTTGGCTGTTCCTCCCTCCCCTTTTCATTTGTGCAGGAGGAGTCAAGATTCAGAGCAAGGTTCCAACACCCACCCACCCCACACACACCCACACACCCACACCAACACCCACATCACATTGTGTACAGTATATAGCTAAGATGTATAAGGTGTGAAGAAAAATCTATGTGCATGTCATACCCACTTAGTGCCCTGATTTGGCAGGGACAGTCCCAATTAATCCACTTTCATCCCACATTTTCAGCTGCTTCTAAAATCTTCCAGTTTCTCTTTCCTTCTTCCACTTCCCCCCATTGTCCTCAGCTTACTTCTATCAGTGCAAATGGAGTTCAACATGCAAAAATATTTTGCATTCAATAAGCTGAGAAGTGGGGAAGGAGAGAAGGGAGGAGAGGAGGGTTTGGAATCTTACACTTCTCTGTAGACTTAGGCAAAAGCAAGTTGCTTCAGCTTTTCCTAGCTTGTCTGATCTTCTTCATTAATACTTTTTGCCAATCTGACTACACTCTTCTTGTTTTCATTTGTGAAAAGTTGGAGGGTATGGTGTGTGTATTTGTATAAAATGTGCATTTTAAGAAAATTGGTTTAGATTATTATTTTTAAATTTTAGTTTAAAACTACCATACATGGCGAGAGAAATCCCAGAGGTCCAAGCAGGATGCAGGAAAGGAAGAGGAAAGGAAGAGATACCAGAGATCACATTGCAAATATACGATGGCTAATGGAGCATAGCAGGGAATTCCAAAAGGAAAAAAAAACAACAGCATGTGATTTATAGAATATAGCAATGCCTTTGACTGCATAGATCATGAAAGGCTATGGGACACCCTTAAAGATATGGGAGTGCCAACACATCTGATAGTCCTGATGAGGAATCTGTACTCAGGACAAGAGGCTACTCTCAGAACAGAACATGGAGAAACAGAATGGTTCCCAATTGGCAAAGGAGTCAGACAAGGCTGCATCCATAATCCTACCTATTCAATCTATATGCAGAACATATTGTAAGGAAAGCAGACTTGAGCATGGAAGAGGGAGGAGTGAAAATAGGAGGAAGAAATATCAACAATCTGAGATATGCTGATGACACCATAATACTAGCAGAGAACCTCATAGACCTAGAACAACTACTAAGGAAGATCAAAGAAGAAAGTGCAAAGTGAGACTTACTGTTGAACATAAAGAAAACAAAAATAATGACCACAGAGGACCTTCACAAATTCAACCTAGACAATGAGGAAATAGAAATAGTAAAAGAGTTCTTATATCTGGGATCAAACATTTATCAGAATGGGGACTGCTAGCCAGGAAGATTAAGAATGGGGAGGGAGGCTATAAAAGAACTAGAAAAGATCCTAAAATGCAAAGACCTACAACTCAGCACAAAAGTCAGAATCATACAAGCCATTGTATTCCCTATTACCATGTATGGATGTGAGAGCTGGACAGTTAAGAAAGATGATAGGAAGAAAATCAATTCATTTGAGATGTGGTGCTGGAGAAGAGTGCTGAGGATTCCATGGACAGCCAAAAGGACAAACAAATGGGTCCTAGAGCAAAGCAAAGCAAAGCAAAGCAAAGCAGCTTCATTTATATACCGCTTCATACCACACTATGGGGTGTCTAAGCGGCTTACAACTCTAAGCTCATTGCCCCCAACAGTTGGGTACTCATTTTAGTGACCTCGGAAAGATGCAGACCTGAGTCTAGCTTGAGCTCTGGCTAGTATTGAACTCGCAACCTTGCGGTCTATGAGTGAGTGGCTGCAGTACAGGCATTTAACCACTGCGCTACCAAGTCTCCTCAAGCCAGAGATATCCTTAGAAGCCAAGATGACAAGACTTAGACTGTTGTACTTTGGACACATCATGAGAAGTCATGAATAATTGGAAAAGACAATAATGTTAGGAAAGGTGGAGGGAAGTAGAAAGAGAGGAAGGCCACATGCTAGATGTATGGACTTTATTAAAGAGACCATGAATATGAATTTGCAGGAACTAGGCAGAGCAGTAGAGGAAAAGGGGGGGGGGGGAGCTGGAGATGTCTCACTCATAGGGTCTCCATGGGTTACAATTGATGCAAAGGCAGTTAACAACAACAACAATTTTTTAAAACCAACTATATGAATCCTTTCAGCACAGGTCAGACAGTTATACTGCTTAATAGTAAAAGGATATCTGCTTATTGCATGCATCTACATTACCATACTGATGTATTTAATGGTTTATAACAATAGTTGATTTGTACCAGCATGGTGTAGTGGTTTGAGCATTGGACTATGACTTTGGAGGGCAGGGTTCAAATCTCTGCTCAGCTATGGAGCTCCACTGGGTGATACTGCACAAATCATACTCTCTTGACCTCAGAAGATGGCAATGGCAAACTCCCTCTGAAGAAATTTGCCAATAAAACCCTGTGATAGGTGTGCCTTAATGGTGCCATAAGTCTAAAATGACTTGAAGGCACAACAACAAGCATCTGACATATAGATGTTAAACATAGTATCAAACTGCTGTAACTGTGTAGTGTGAAAGAGACATCATGAGAATAAATGAATAAGGAAGGGTCATGTTTTGGAATTACAATGACACAAACCTTTATTAGTGTCCGCCTTGAAATGATAGACTGGAATATTTAAGAAACACAACATTGCCAGTAGAAAGAACAGCCCTTGTGGACTGCCCCCCCCCCCCCATGTATTCTGGTTATCTCCTGTCCTGAGCGTGCAGTTTTTGTACCTTTTTTTTGGTGGCCACTCTTGTAGCTCCAAAAGAACATCAAATAATTTAAACCCAATTTATTTAAAAATGTATGCATCCACAACAACAAAATGCATCCCTTGTATTGATGCTAAATGTGCCAAATTTCAGTTCATGGCAAGTTTTTATATGCTGCAATGTTGCATGTGTATGTGTGTGCCTTCGAGTTGCCTGTTGACTTATGGTGACTCCATGACATTTGTAGGGTTTTCTTAGGATAGGAATACTCAGAGACGTTTTTGTCAGATCCTTTGTCTAAAATAAAGCCTACACCACCTGTTACCTTCTGAGAAATGGAATCTGTGGTTGGAGCTCAGCCTACAGAGGAGAAAGTGAGTGTTAATGATACCTAGAAAATCCATCGGGGACTAAAATCTATGTTCACATGGGCAGGTTTCAATTTGCTATATAATCTCTTAATATAATATTGGCTCTGAGTGTTATAATTGTAGCTACCTGACGTAGCTTTGTGAATGTGGTTTTTGTTTGATAAATGTTAATGTGGATGTTCATGCAATTTAAAAGCTGCACTAATTGAGGTGGCATTTTGTGGTTTTTATACTAAGTAAAAGAAGGAGATTGGACCTTCAGGAGGTTTCGGCCACTGCCTTTTGAGTCATGGCAGTGTAGCCAATTTATAACTCAATAGTTAAATATGTCTGCTATAACCAGGATTGGGGGCAAATGCTGATAGGGCTGCCAAATTGAAAACTGGAAAGATTTCCTTATATCTTTAATGGTTGTGTAGAAGAAGGAATTTCAACAGGTTTTTCTTTCACATACCCTCCAAGTGTTCCGGGATTATAAGGGATAGTCCAGAATAATTCTCTGACATCCCACTCTTTCACTTTCATGCTGGCATGTATGGTGCTCATGTAGTGAATCTGGGGCAGCTCTGGAGCAGAATACTCCAGACTGCACCTACATTATTTTGGCTGGTGGAGACATGTCTATTGATGGCACAAAAACCCAACAGTCTACCAGATATACCTAGTAGACTGTGAAAACACCACCACCACCAACAACAAAAACATTTATATCTCACCATCTTCCCATTATTGGAACTGAAACCAGCTTATATTATGCAGTTGTGTCCTGTGATGTTACTCCCACTGCTGGTTCTCATTGATCAATTGCTGCAGCTTATGTTCTGCCCCCTACCAGGTGTCTAAAGTTGTCTAGTGCTTGACCTACATCTTTGGGAACCCCCCCCACCCCAAGAATCAAATGTTAATTGTTATGTGTTCAGACTATTCTGTTTTTTCACTTCTTACATGCAAAACTCTGCTGTCTATGATCTATTACAGAATTGATTGAAAAGAGAAAATGAAAGAATCCCACTAGTGGTCACATACAGCTCCAACTGGGACCTCTCAGGCTTCTGACTTTGAAATTTGCTGGCTGAACGTGGCTTTGACCTGCATCTGACCCGGGCTGTATTTGGCCGGCAGCATTGCAGTAGAATTGGCAGTGACTTACATGTGATAACATCTGGGTGCATCCTGGAAGAAGATTGAAGCTGGGAAAAGGTAAGATGCTTTTTAAAGAATGCAATAAGCTCCTCAGTCTCAAAGGAGCTACAAGATCTCTCTACATACTGATTCTACAGACTGAGGGCCTTTGCAGACTGCCAGAAACAGTGCAAAATGAGTCCACTTTAAGGGTTAGAGTTAGTGCTAGGGAATCATGGGAATTGTTTTTTTTTTCCTGAGACATTGAGCCTTCTCTGTCAGAGAGCTCTGGTGCCACAATAAAATACAGTTCCCATGATTCCCTAACCCTAACCCTAACCCTAACCCTTAAAGTGGACTCAATTTGCACCATTTCTAGCAGTGTGCAAAGGCCCTAACACTATATATTGTTATATGTTTGAATTCTGTCTATCTGTGATTCTCTGTCAGTTAGTCAGCGTGACTTACAAAACAGAAATGTTGAAAGTCATAAAGCAAAACATTTGGTCTTTGTTTTAGACTTTTCATATTTCTGTTGCATTTGTCACTCTAATAAATACAAGTATATAGCGATCCGCTGAATCCTGGCATCCAGCACAAGCTTGTATAAATTCAAGCTATGTATATTTGAAGCTTTATCTATATCTCTATATCTCTGTCTCTCTATATGGCACACAGTCCCCCTAAATGCAAATGGGAATAATCCCAAAAGTTTTCTTTATGCCTGTGTTGTCATAAACAATGCACTATTAACCTACCCCTTGGTTAAATATTCATTCATTCATTCATTCATTCATTCATTTTTTCAGGTTTGGAAACTTATGTTGGTGAATTTAACTTTTAACATGCTTAAAAGATACATGACAGGCAGTTAGAGTAATATCACTTTCCCTTTCACCATTGCTTTTGGCCCTTTTTGTTTTACTCGGGATTAGGTGTAGGATGGTTCTCATTTTTAATATTAATAATAAAGCACACTTCCCAGACCAACATGGATATGGAACACAGCTGTCCCTCAGAGTGCTCGTTTTTCCAAATTTTGTGGTGGAATTTTCCACTCAAACTTTGATCATCAAAATGTGTGTATTAGGAAGAACTGCACATAAAAATGCAAATTTATAGAAATGCTGTGCACAAACATGTGTATATAAGGAAAGTAGCATACAAAATGTGTATTGTTGGGAACCCCCCCCTTCTCTTTTTAAAAAATAATAAACTTTATATGTTGTGTTTAAAATTACATCCTGATGTAGAAACTCCATGGAATTGACTTAAAATAAAATATGGAAAAGTGGAACTAGGGGGACTGGAAATAGATTGATTTGTCCTTTCCTAGTCTTGATGACAATGAAGTTGTAGCTAAAATCTTGAATATAAGGTTATTTTCTTATTATTTTTCCTAACACCCTTTCTTGACTAATAATTCTTATCTTTATTTAAAGGTGTGGTAAACCTATGCACAAGAGTTGGATAATTTTTGGTCTGGCATATTTTACTATCTTGCTAGCCCGCCCCCATCAAATTCATCACTGTCCAGAGTGTAGGGGAGCAAACTGCGAACAAAGCAGAATCCCCCTCCCATGGAATTTTCCTTTAGTCCCCAAATTTCTAGAATTGCAGAGTAGACACTGAAAATAATTTACTCTGCAAACTCTTATATTTGCTATGTTTGCATTCTATTGGTAACATTGCCTCTGATGCCTAGACTGTGTATCTAAAGGCTCAACTGAAGTTTTAAGTTGCTACACTGCTAGAAATACAGGGATTACAGGAAAATTCGAGGAGCAGGCAGAATTTGCATGGAGGGTCAATACATTTTGTCACCCCTGGCAGCCATACCACTGAAATTGGTGGCTAAAACTCCCACAATCCCCTATAAGAGTAAGATACTTCTGGGGACATGAGTTTTGAAGCATCATCATGCTCTTGGAAGCTTTATCTGGGAGTAAGTTCTGTCTATTGTAGAAGGATGTGGCGACCTTTGCACTGTTTTTGTGGATCCAAAGGTGCTATTAAGAGAATTTGATATTCACCCCATAATTTAAGTGGATTTTGGTACTGGGAAAGTGTAGTGTTATAAATTTACATGAATATATTGGCAAGCCATATGACATGGGCCCAATGCAAAATGTCTGGATATTAAAGGAATTAAATAGTTTTTAAAAAGAAGTGTGACCCCCGGGTTCATTATTTCTTGTAGAACAGGACCACACACTGGGGAAATTCAATGTACTATAGTTTTCTTTTCTTTTCTTTTTTAAAATGTAAAACCAGTAAGCATTAAAAAAAGCATACATCTATTATGTCACAAACGAAGCTGATCTAAATGAAAGGCTTCTATCCTAACATTTAGCATTTATAAGGCTTGTTACTACAGTAATAGAATTCTCTGCAAATTTCAAACGGAAATTTCCATCTGAAGTGTTTTGGGAAGGCTATTATTACCGACCTTCTAATTTCCACCCTAGCTAAGCATGTATTAATAACAAGGAGAGGTGAGGCAACCGCTGATACATCCAATGGTGTTTGACATTTAGTAGATGAATTAAAGTTTACAGTCCAATTGGTTTTTAACCAGTAATATTAGAGATCTTTGTTCCAAGCATTCCTTTTTTCAATTCTTTTCTCTCCCCCCTTACCCTTATTATAATTAGCCATTTCTATTATTTATATTTCTCTCTCCTCCTTTGCCATATGTTTCATGGCACTAGACGACAAGCATTAGTCATAAAGTGGTTGATCTACATTTTGGATATTCACATTCCTGAGCACAAAGGGCCTAGGCTAAATTCTATTGTAATGTATCCTTAATAATCATGATAAAAGGGGGAAAAGCTCAAACCTAGTTGTGTATAAGCATAGGTAGACATTGCAAATGTAAATACCTGTTGTGGTAGTATTATTGGTGTATGTATAGGATTAGTAGAAAGTCAAAAATGGAGTGGGTTAATTTATCTTCTATCATGGTTGTAGTGAAAATTAGCTTCCCTCTGACATTGCTATTGCCCCAGGAGGGCAGCTCCCTTTGGTGTTAATGAGAGCTTCTCTCTTGATGCAAGTTGCAGGTATGTGCATATGTGTTGTGGTTTGATGTTGGCCAGAACAGTTGTAAGGATATAGAGATGTTTTCAATCCTGTATGTTGTGGTCTTAATCCAGATCTCTTGCATTAAGTTTATCTTCACCCTTCAGCCTTCTACAACAAGTAGTACTTGCAAGATGGTCCATTCCTATCAAAGATCTAAAACTGGGGTGTGAAAAGTCCAGCCCATGGGCTGTATGATCTCTCCAGATCCTTCAAATGTGGCAATACTACCTCCACCATATGGTTTTCCAGCCATTTCTGGCTGAAAAAGGGGGAAGGGGGAACCCTAAACATTTTTTAAAAAGTAGACAGTTGTGGGCTAGTGGAAAAGCAACATGCCTGCAAACACTGGTAATTGTTTACCCTTGGTCTAAAGCTTTGGAGACTGCATGGTGTAGTGGTTTGACCATTGGACTATGACTCTGGATACCATGTTCAATTCCCTGCTGGGCCATGGGAACCCACTGAGTGACTTTGCCAAGTCACACACTCTCAACCCCGGAAAAGCCTTAGTTGCCATGTTGGAAACAACTTGAATGCACAAATCAACAACAAAGCTCTGAATTTCCGAAAGACATCTATCTAGTCCTACTTTCCTTCTGTCTGCTGCTATCATTTTGTTTCAATGACATTTGGCTCATTGAATGAAACATTTTGAGTGATCTACTGTTTGTTTTGTGTTCTTTTTTTTAAATTCTTGATTACATTTATCAGTGATTGAAAGCACTGTTAGTAGCAGCAGCTATAAGACAGGAATGTGGGATACAAAGCAGGGCTAGCTCTGCCATGAAACAGAATGTGGAAGGAAATACCAACTGCTATAACACCCACCCAAGACACATGCAAGCGTAAGGTGACCTTAGTCCTGCAAATGCCAGTAAGAGCATGTCAGCCCATGGGTGATATGCACTTTGACTTAGACAAAGTTAGCTAAGGGGGCAGTCTAAGTATGGGTGCAAATGATTAGAATTAAATTAAACAAAACATTAAAAGGAGGCTAGTTGTGCTTTGTTCTTCACCAAGACTTCATAGTGTATAGGTATTTTGGATGAGAAAGGGGATCCTTGAAATGCTCTACTTTTAATGGGCAATGGACAACTTTTGTCAAGAAGATGGCAAAAACTGGAAGGTCCTTGGTTCAATGCTCAAGTCTCCTCTCAAGTGGAAATAATACGCATATCCAGTGTGGGCCTAGCTAGCAACAGAATAACAGCTACATGACAGCTGTCTTCCGTGAATCTTCTGATTCTGGTGAAAAGGCAGTAATAACTTTTGTGTGAACACGTGGGTGGAAGAGCTATCTCTGTCCTTGGCTCCATCTTGTCCTTCACAGATACTTGAATAAGTTAATTATAAATTGCTACTTAATGACATAACTAGGCTCCCTGATTCCCTCAGAATGGTAGTCTATGAAGAAAACACAGCATCTCAAGGTTTCTTGCCTTGCTGAGGAAATTTAATACCAAATATAGGCACCTGTGTGTATATATTTAATTGTACATGCCGATTAATGGGTGATTAGCTTACATAGGATGCGACAGTGATTCTTTTCACATATTATGTTTTTAGTGAATATCTGAAATCTAAATGACTAACTAAAAATATCAAGTGTGAAATTGACAAATAGACAGAGTTTGGAAAAGTGGTTTTTGGTTTTTTTTGGACTATAGCTTCCAGAATCCCAGCCACTATAGATAGTGATTGGTGGGTGGGCTGGTGGGATTCTGGGAATTTTAGTCAAAAAATAACTTTCTCAGCCTCTTTAAATCAATGTATGACAATATGTACTATGATGTTAATATGGACTTAGTTAATGGGTGCAAGTGGTTGGATCCATAGGCGGGATCCAACAGGGAAGACTTAGGGCCTTTGAAGACTGCCAGAAATAGTGCAAATTAAGTCCACTTTAAGGGTTAGGGTTAGGGTTAGGGAATCATGGGAACTGTATTTTATTGTGGCACCAGAACTCTCTGACAGAGAAGGCTCAATGTCTCAGAAAACAACAACAACAATTCCCATGATTCCCTAGTACTGACCCTAACCCTTAAAGTGGACTCAATTTGCACTATTTCTGGCAGTCTGCAAAGGCCCTTAGTTAATGGGGTGCAAGTGGTTGGATCCATAGGTGGGAGTGATCATGTCCTTCTGGAGTTTATTATACAGTGGAAAGGAGAAGCCAGGCATAGTTAGACACGCATTCTAGACTTTAGGAAAGCTGATTTTACTAAACTTAGAGAAATACTGGGGGTGATCCCATGGACAGGAATACTAAAAGGGAAGGGAGTTCAAGACGGATGGGAGTTTCTCAAAAGGGAGATACTGAAGGCACAATTTCAAACCGTTCCAACGAGGAGGAAAAATGGGAGGTGCCTGAAGAAACCAGAATGGATGACTAAGGAACTTGCAACTGAACTAAGTTTTAAATGGAACATGTATAAGAAATGGAAAAATGGGGAAATCACCAAAGAGGAATTCAAACAAATAGCCAGCACGTGTAGGGGTAAAGTCAGAAAAGCTAAAGTGCAGAATGAACTCAGGCTTGTTAGAGAGGTTAAGAACAATAAAAAGGGCTTTTTTGGGTATGTCAGCAGCAAAACGAAGAAGAAGGAAATGGTAGGGCCACTGTGTGGAGAAGATGGCAAAAAGTTAACAGGGGACAGAGAAAAGGCAGAATTACTCAACACCTTCTTTGCTTCAGTCTTCTCTGAAAAGGCAAAGGGTGCTCAACCTGAGGATAATGGAGCAGAGGACAGAATAGGAGAATTTCAGCACAGAATAAGTAAAGAGATAGTACAGGAATACCTGGTTAATCTAAATGAATATAAGTCTCCAGGACCAGATGAATTACATCCAAAGGTATTAAAAGAACTGGCAAATGTAATATCGGAACCATTGGCAATAATCTTTGAGAATTCCCGGAAAACAGGAGAAGTCCCAGCGGACTGGAGGAGGGCAAATGTTGTCCCCATCTACAAAAAGGGGAAAAAAGAGGATCCCAACAATTATCATCCAGTTAGTCTGACATTAATACCAGGAATGATTCTGGAGCAGATCATTAAACAGAGAGTCTGTGAACATCTGGAAGGTAATTTCATAATCACAAAAAGTCAATATGGGTTTCAGAGAAACAGGTCATGCCAGACAAATCTGATTTCCTTTTTTGATAAAATTACCAGCTTGGTAGATGAAGGGAATGCTGTGGATATGGTATATCTTGATTTCAGTAAGGCTTTTGACAAGGTTCCCCATGACATTCTTGCAAACAAGCTGGCAAAATGTGGGCTAGACAAAGTAACTGTTACATGGATTTGTAATTGGTTGACTGGCCGAACCCAAAGGGCTCCTTTTCAACCTGGAAAGAAGTTGACAATGTCAAAGTCAACAATGGCTCCTTTTCAACCTGGCAAGAAGTGACCAGTGGGGTGCCACAGGGCTCTGTCCTGGGCCCAGTGCTATTCAACATCTTTATCAATGACTTGGATGAGAGTATTGGGGGCATAGTTATCAAATTTTCAAATGACACCAAATTAGGAGGAGTAGCTAATACTCCAGAGGACAGGATCAAAATTCAAAATGACTTGAGCAGACTAGAAAGCTGGGCCAAAGCTAACAAAATGAAATTCAACACGGAGAAATGTTAGGTACTGCACTTAGGGAAGAAAAACGAAAAGCACAGATATACGATGGGGGACACCTGGCTGAATGAGACTATGTGTGAAAGGGATCTAGGAATCCAGGTGGACCACAAGTTGAACATGAGTCAACAGTGCAGTGCAGTAACTAAAAAGGCCAATGAAATTTTAGGCTGCATTAGTAGAAGTATAGTGTCTAGATCGAGAGAAGTAATAGTGCCACTCTATTCTGCTTTGGTCAGGCCTCACCTGGAATACTGTGTCCAGTTCTGGGCACCACAATTCAAAAAGGATGTAAAGGAACAGCACTGACCACCATTTAAGCATTAGGTTTAATTTTACAGTACTGTTATCTCTAGGTTTAAATTCAGTATTGTTGACTATATTGCAAGTCAGTTTCTAACCCAGGTTGGTCAAGAACTGCTGGGGCTACCACACAGTCATGGAAGAGACTTGACTGGAACTGAATGGTTGCTGGATTTTGTGGGAAAAATATACCAGGCACTGTATGGACAAGACGTGGCCCAGTAATCAGAAGTGCTAGGGGATTAGCCAAGCAGAGGGAGGACCAGACTCCTGTACCATATCTTCCTGTGGATTTCTCATCTAGGGAGACCAAGGATGCATCTACACTGTAGACATAATGCAGTATGACACCACTTTAAGTACTGTAGCTCCATCCTGGGATTTGTATTTTTCCAAGGTCTTTAGCCTTCTTTGGTGCCTCATTAAACTACAAATCTCAGGATTCTGTAGGATGGAGCCATAGCAGTCAAAGTGGGACCAAACTGCTTTATTTCTACAATTTAGATGCACCCACAGCCAGCCCACTTGCTAATGAAATGACATGGAAGAAGCCATCCTAGCCTCTTCCCTTTTGTGAGGGAGTTCCAAAGCCTGAGAGGAGCTACTGAGAAAGGCCCTCATCTGCATTTCCACCAGATGATCTTGACATCGTGGTGGGACTGAGAAAAGGGTCTTCCCTGAAGGTATTATAGCTCGAGCAGGTTCATATTCTTCTTCATATGGTTCTTCAGACAGCCTGGATCTCAGCAGTTCACCATACTATTTCTTTTCAGTCAAGAGCTAGTAAACTAGTGTCTCATCAAACCCTGCTTTAGTTCCCAATTTTGGAAGAAAAGTGGGATACAAATTAATATAATGAATAAATAAATTTAAACCTCAGGATTCCATAGGATAGAGTCAGGGCAGTTAAACTGGTATTCAACTGTTTATCTCTGCAGTGTGGCTACACCTGGAGATTCCAACTAAACATTGGAAAGAATTTTAATAACGAAAATTATTTCACAGAGGGATGGACTGCCTGGTAGGATGGAAGACTCTCCTTCATTGGAGTTTTTAAAAATGGATTATGGATTACCAACTCTCAGGGGAACTTTTGTGATAGGTTTCTGCATTGTCAGGGTGTGGGTCTAGTTGGCCCTTGGGATACATACCACATATGATTCTGTCCTATCCTCTGGAAAACTTTATATCAATCATAAAGATCAATAAATTCAGGCCAGAATTGTTGTTGTTTGTTGTTAGCTGCCCTCGAGTCATCCTCAACTCATGGCAACCCTGTGTCTGAGATATCTCCAAGCTCTCCTATCTTCACTACTCTGCTTAGGTCTTGTAGATTCAGGTCCATCACCTCCCCAATTGAGCCTATCCATCTGGCATGGAGTCTCTTTCTACTGCCTTCTACCTTTCCTAGCATTATTGTCTTTTCTAGTGAGTCATACCTTCTCATGATGTGGCCAAAGTACAGCAGCCTCAATTTAGTCATTTTGGCCTCCATGGAGAGTTCAGGCTTGATCTGTCCAAGGACGCATTTGTTTGTCTTTCTGGCTGTCCATGATATCCTCAGTACTCTTCTCTAGCACCTTATCTCCAATGAGTTGACTTTCTTCTTATCCACTTTCTTCATTGTCCAGCTCTCACATCCATACATGGTAACAGGGAATACAATGGGTTGGACGATTCTAACTTTCTGGTTCAGTTGTATATCTTTACTCTTTAGGATCTTGTCTAGTTCTTTCATTGCTGCCCTTCCCATTCCCAGCCTTCTTCTGATTTCTTGGCTGTAGTTTCCTTTCTGATCCCAAGGTATGGGAAATCTTTAACTATTTCAATTTTCAGAATACAGAAGGATAAAATTTCAGCAAAAGACCAAAAGGCCAGCCAACAAACAAACAAATATTGTAAAGGTGAACTAATAGGAAAGCAGATTAATTCTAAAACATTATTAGTGGAGGACATAAGAAACATCTGATTGGCTGGAGCTCAGGAGAAAAAAAAATGGGGAAATTTCTGTTCACTCAAGGAGCCAAACTATTTAATCCCTTATTTGGTCACTCCAAGCATGCCAAAGAATTTGCCTTCTTTCGGTGTAGATATCTGCCCTTATAACTGCCCAGGAGATCAGTCTGCTGTTGCATTAGCATTTGATTTCTCTGGTTTCCATCTGACCTGCTGCCTGAGGTCCTGTTTGTGCTCATGGCACTTGAGTTTCACTCCTGCACTTTATCTGCTATGCTATTCAAGATTTTAGTTTAGTGGGTGGGTGGACTGAAAGAGGGAAAGTACACAAAGGGGGGTTGCAGACTGCCAGAAATAGTGTGAATTCAGTCCACTTTTAGGGTTAGGGTTAGAGTTAGGGAACCATGGGAACTGTATTTTATTGTGGCATCAGAGTTGTCTGACAGAGAAGGCTCAATGTCTCAGAAAAATAACAGTTCCCATGATTCCCTAGCACTAACCCTAACCCTAAAAGTGGACTGAATTCACACTATTTCTGGCAGTCTGCAACCCCCCAAAGATAGGCAAAATATATTTGTCTCAGGGTAACAGTGCAGGTGCCTGGTGCCAATTTCCTCCCTACAACACACCCTCCTGGCAGTGCTCCCCAATACCTCTATTTTTATCAGAATGACAACCACTAATGTCTGGTGTCATTTACTGTCACCATTTTGAGAAGGACTCTGACAAAAATAGGGGTATTTGGTGGTATTTGGGGGCTTTGTGTGGGGGATCAGAAGTGCTTTTGAACATTTTGAGGGGCTTTCCATGTAGCTTTTGGGCATAAAATATCTGAAAATCTCACTGAAAATTAAATTTTTTCAGGGAGAAGGTTTGTGTTAGGGGTTTTTTTGTTTTTGTTTTGCTGGACTGCTGGGGTTTTTAGAGGCAAACATGGGGTTCGGCAGCCACATGTGGCCCTCAGGTTGTTTTTTTTGCCAACACCTGGCCTATAATAACATCTTTTAAAAATGTTTCTGCTTGTCATTGCTCATTCTAAGCTTAAAGCACATGAAGCAACAGTAAAATAGTCAGACCTTGAAGCCTGTGTAATTGCCATGCAGCTGATCCATGATTTTCAATATATATGTTCTTGAACTTCTAAATTTGACATCGCCATTCTCCAACGTTCATACATATTCTAGGCAGCAATTCCAGCTGTGGACTCTTAATAAATATGTGAAACACGTAACACTCTGGTTATCAGAGATTGATAGAAATGGGAGGGAGAAAATAACAATTGTCATACTATCTTCCTGCTATGGCAAGAACATTCAACACTATATTAGATGTTCTACTGCTCTGACCTTCCCATGTTTAGAAGTCCATAGAAATGAAGATCCCATTATGATGTATTGGTTATCCCTTTGTATAAACATGTACCTTACCCACCACATTATTTCATATAGGTGTTCTTGGCTGTCTGCCTGCATATTCACAATGGTTAACATCCTAGCTGGTAGATGGATGCTTAAAGTTTTCTAAGCTATGAAACAAAACCTAAAAGCCCCATGTACAGACATCTATACATGGAATCTAAACAAGATGTCTTAAATTCTATAGACTTGAGAAATGTTCTTCTTAGAAGAAAATAGAAAAGAGGTCGATAGACTCAATCCCAGTGCTTTCTTTCCTAGGAGTTTATCTCACTCACTTTTGTTAACGATCCGGGCATGGGCTGGGGACACACATGAACACGTGTGACTGAGGGAGAACAGATTTTATCGCACTTGAAAGAGTTGGCAAGCATCCCCATGCCATTGCTCGACCACAGCCATCCCCGAGCCATGATAAGCTGGCTGATTTTGCAAGGATGGAAGCTTTCCAGCTGAGTAAAATTGGCTGGCTCAGCACGGCTCAGGGATGGGTTGTGGTAGAATGACGGCATGGGCATGGCTTGCTGACTCTTTTGAGTGTGATAAAATCCATTTTCCCTTGGTCATGCATGTCTCCAGCCTGTGCCCGGATTGTTAACAAAAGTGAGTGCAATAAACTCCCTAGACTCAGCAATGACTGAGATGGACCAATAGTTTGATATGAATAAGGCAGTTCTGTATATTCTTCTTTACCTTTCTAGAACAGAGAATATCCAGTATGGCTTACAGAAGGACTGGACAGGTCTGGGAGCCAATTTGTTGTCCAGGTGCTCTCTGTCCATACAACCGTGGACTGCCAAAAACCAAACCAACCTTAACCAACCATCAGTCCATGAGAATGGAAGTCCAGTTCTGGTTTTGAAAAAATGAAGTCCTTACCTGATCCTGCAAACTATTTTAAAGGTGAATTGCTTATTCTGAGGGCTTCCAAAAAAGGAAATTCACTTGGCTGGGGGAAGGGGGAGTCTGGAAAGGGCAATGGCTTCCAAAATAGACTTGGGAGCTGCATGTGTGCTGCACATGAACACACACATGCACATGCGCGCGTGCACACACACACACATTTTTTTTTAAAAAAAACTGTAGCAGATAGCTTATCTCAAAAGGTTAGAAAAGTTATTTTTTTACTACAGCTTTCAGAATTCCCCAGGCATCTTGGCACTGGCTACAGTGTGAAAGTGAGAAATAGGGAGAGCTTGGAAAATTTATTGTTTGGGGCAATAGTTCCCAGGCTTACTCAGCCACCGTAGCCAGTACATATTTTTGGGTGGATATTTAACTTTCAGCTAAAAACCAGAAACACAATGTATTTCATTGTGCAAAGTGCAGTGGCAACTACAGTGTAATTGTGGTTACAGATGCAACAAAAGTAGATTTCCATGTGAGCTAACAGCCTCTCGATAGATCTGTACATTCATATGTATATATGTGTTCACATAGTACATGTGTCCACATTGTCCACATAGATGGCTGAGATAGTGACACCTGTGTTTTCTGATGGTCCAGTGTACGCAAACTTTGTTTCATGCACAAAATTAATAAAAATATTATATATAAAATTATCTTCTGGCTATGTGTATAAGGTGTATATGAAACATAAATGAACTTGTTTAGACTTGGGTACAAATATTTAAAATTTTAAAAAATATATATCTGGTCCCAAGGCTTTTGGATAAGAGAGACTCAACCTGTACTTGCCATTAAACAATTTGTCACCCCCTAGATACAATTGGTTCCTTACAAACCATAGTAATATATATATATAAAGACTTACAGTATTAGCATAGCCAAAGAAAAGAAATGTCAGTGGCACATACTGGGGAAATAGTTCAGTAACAAGCAGCATGTGTTCTTTTCCCAAAGCCCAGCTGAAAGAAAAGCCATGCCTTGATGGCTTGCAATGTCTGAGAGATTTTTAGGGGGAAATATTTACCTGTAGGGAATGAAACTGAAAAACCACCCCTGAGGCCAGATATTTGAATTATGTGGGCCAGCCTTAATTAGGAAGTTCCCACCTAGAGATATTTGGTGTCATTCATAATTAAAGATCAATTTAAGGTGATTTCTAAAAAAATGAATTAAGAGAAATGTCCTTTCAGAAATGATGGTGAGTAAAATAGCTACAAGCCTTGTCATATTGATAGATCCTTTATGTCTAAACACACATTAACTTGGGCAGACAATAAAAATTAATCCCTTTCCTTCGTCAAATGGAAGGTCACTTCCCCCGACCATCCCCAAGGGAAATGATGTCATTATGCATGCTACTCAAACATTTTATTAAATCTGACTTGGCTGTTTGCATGAAAACAAATTAGGGCCATAGATACGGAGGATGAGAGGGATCTTAAGGCACAGCAACTAGATATATATTTATGGTAAATATATGACAGAATGAATGTGTAATTAACAGTGAAACAAGTTCATTAAAAAAGTGAAATGTTGGTTCTCAACTGATAAAAGCAAGGAGTTTATGTGTCCACTGAGGTACTTGAATATGGATTTCTTATAAATCAAGAGTAAAACTTAATATTCCACCAATGTTGATAAGAACTTTTAAAATATATAAAGGCCATCTGTCAGGGATAGTTTAGCTATGCATTTCTGGCATTAGTCAGGGGCTAGAAGTCCCTTTCAACTCTACCATTCTGTGATTCTCTATGGATCACAGGACAGCAGTGTCTTTGCAATTCTAAAATGAAGATGGTTCTAGCAGAGATGTGCACCCCACAATTTTGATGTTGATCTCCCCTCCCATCTTCCTCACAAGCTTAAATAGTTGGACCTTCCTGATATAACAACAATATTTGTCATCCAAGTATTTTGTTGTAACAGTGTATATTGAAAGCCATATAAAGTACATGTGAAAGAGAGCTGGGAATCTAAGATCACAAGCTGAACATATGTCAGCAGTGTGATGCAACAGCTAAAAAAGCCAATAAAATCTTAGGCTGCATAAATAGGAGTGTAGTGTCTAGACCAGGGGTCCCCAAACTACAGCCCGCAGGGCGGACCTGGTCCACCGAGGCCTTCCTACCGGCCCGCTGCCGCCACCGCTGCCGCCACCGTTCACGGCCGCCGCCGTATGTCATTTTGTCTTACAAAATGGCGCTTGGAGTCGTGCACACATGCGCACTACTTGGACGCCATTTTGTCTTCCAAAATGGCGCCTGGAGTCATGCGTATGAGCGCACGCGCGCATGCTCTTATGCCTCTGCCCCCCCCCCAGACTGAGGGAAGTAATAGTGCCACTCTATTCTGCTTTCATCAGACCTCACCTGGAATAGTGTTACAATGGCTGATTTAATATAAAGACCCCTTTTGGGTCCCTGCCATCGCCCTGGACTGGGATGAGCCCCTATCGCCATGTACTCAAGGTGTGTACATCATGTAGGCACCTGAAAGGTCACATCTGCATTTACAACAATTTGCAGATCAAATGGGCCAGGCCTAGGAGCTGCTAAGCAGGACATTCACACCTAGAGGATTTATGAGTGCCAGCCAGGATGTGTCTGGCTGAAGATGAGATAACATCTCATCTCCTCTCCTTGGAAATTGTCTACTTCAAAGCATAGCAATAGGAATCCTTTGACATACAATAGCAACTCTTCACCTCAGGCTAGGTTTAAGGGTATAAATGCTCCCCAAAATCTCAGGCACATTGGGCTCTGGAACTCCCTCCCTAGAGAGGTCAGGATGTCTCCATCCCTGCTGTCCTTCTGGCATCAAGTAAAGAGGTTTTTATGCCATCAGGCCTTCACATGACATGGATGCAGTTTTGTTTTTGTTTTAAAGAATTTTAAACTTTAAGTTTTAATAATGTAATGTTTTTAATTGTTTTAATTGTTTAATTGTCTTTTAAACTTTGTATTTTTAATGTTTTATACTGTTTTAACTGGACTTTTTTAGATTTGTTAGCCACATTGAGTCCCTCTACTGGGAGGAAGGTGGGATATAAATAAACATAATAATAATAATACAGTAAAGTTTTACTAAGGTAAAAAAACACATTATACAATGAGGGAGACAAACAAATGGGCAGATTGCCATGGGGGAAGCAAAAACCCATGAGCAGGGAACCAGTGCTTGTTGTTGTTGTTCTGTGCCTTAAAGTTGTTTCTGGTTTATGCCAACCCTAAGATGAATTTATCACAGGATCTTCTTGGCAAGTTTCTTCAGAGGGGGTTTGCCATTGCCATCCTCTGAGACCAAGATTGTTTCAGAGGTCAATCTGTGGGTTTCCATGGCCAAGTGAGAATTCAAATCCTGGTTTCCAGAGTCATGGTCCAATGCTCAAACCACAACACCAAGGGTGTAAATTCATTCCCAGTCCTATCATTAACAGGAGGTAACCTAAGATCTTGACAGTACATAGACCAATTTCCTATGGTCCGTAAGGCAATTTTTAGCTTCCAGGATGCACTGTGTGGGCGATTCCAGGCTTAGAAATGCTTTTTTTTTTTAAAATCCAAATGTAGCTGAAGTTTATTTTGGGAATTTGTAGTGTGGTGGAGCTTCTAGAGCAGGGGTCGGCAAGTTTTTCTTACCTGGGGCCAGTCCACTAATCTCCAGGTCTTCCGCGGGGCGAGGGGGGGGGAATGGTGGTGCGCACCCTCATGTATGCATGCTTGGCCCCCGCCGCCCCCTGCTGCCACCCCCCGCCACGTGTGCTGCTGCCGCGCTGCTGCTGCGCCTCGTTTGCGCATGCGTAGTACTCCTGCGCATGCGCGAATGAGCCGTGGCCGCTATTTCACAAAACAAAATGGTGCCCATGACTCATTCGTGCATGCGCATGCACAAATGAGTTGTGGCCACCATTTTGTTTTCCAAAATGGTGGCTGCAACTCGTTCGCGCATGCAGTGGCTGGGGGTTGGCGGGGGCCGGACCCGACCGGTGGGTCGTAGGTTGCCGACCCCTGTTCTAGAGGCTCTGATGAATAGAAAAAAAAATATTTTTGTGGTGGGCCGGTTCCATAGAGGAGAGCATTGAGGAAGTGGGGAACCTCTAATAAATTATCTTGGGGATGTCCATGAGATCTGTGGGATGAACTTTGCCCACTTGCCATAGACTCAGTGCATAGGAAAGATAGATGGGGAAGCTGAAATGACACTCAGTTCAGATCTCAGTGGCCCATGATATGTTCTGGTGATAGACCAGTGGTCTGTACTGACAAAGCTCCCCTATCCAGGCAGCTCAGTGACCAGTGCAGGGAGTCCATTCTCAGTATGCTACATGACATTGCATCACCTTCACTAAACAGGACCCAGACTCCTTTCCACTCCAATTCCATACACCACATGGCAGAAACAGGGTGCCCAGGTAAACAGGGGCCTAGATTTTCCATTGTGATTTGTAGTACTACTTTGGTTCCAATCCTCTTCCTCCCATCATTTTGACGAAATAATGGATGGAAAAAGGAATAGGTTGACACCCCTGTACCTCTTTGATCCTAGTAACCTCTTCTTTAATGGGACTTCTCTAATAAAAATGGGTTTTTGACCTACTGTATTCTCTTCAATATTTCACAAATGAAAATTGGAACAAATGTTGCCAAGGAACATCATAGTATTGCCAAGATGGCCAAAATTATTAATGCGAAAGAATAGACAAGTTTGGAGAGGCTGCAACAGTTTGCTTTTGCTTGAGTCTGCAGGGAATGGAAAGACTGCTTTTGCATTTTGAACTCAGTTTGCAGCATAGAATCATAGAATAATAGAATCATAGAGTTGGAAGAGACCACAAGGGCCATCCAGTCCAACCCCCGCCATGCAGGAACTCCCAATCAAAGCATCCCTGACAGATGGCCAATAGAATCATAGCAGTTGAAGGAAGCTAAGGATAAGGGGGAAAGAGGGAGAAGATGAGAGAAATTGGGACATTTTAAAGCAGCTGTAAAAGTGGGACAACAGAACATTAATCAGGACTTTCAATTAATCAAGACTGACAAACAGTTGGAAAATATGCTACTGTTACATGTGTTCCTATGTAATGTGTTATTTGGCTTTCTATTTTTCATCTCTAAGATTCATCATTGACAAAAGCCTTGAACAACAAGACAATAAAAAGTTTGACATGACAACTAACACAAGGAGCTCATGAATAATTTGCTAGGTAAATAATTTTAAGGAAACATTCAGGAAAAAAAAAACATCCAGACTCAGACATTGTACACTCTAAGCACTATGTACAAACTAAGCACCGTGGAGCATACAGATGGCAAGTGTCCAATTTGAACACGTTAATCCAGCCTAAGTCTGAGGTTTTATTCCCCTTCCGTCGAGCTTCAATATGCATCTGATCTGAGGATATTGGATTTTCTCCTCCTTTGAGGAGAGAAATAAATGACTTATCTGGGGAATAAATTCGGTTCTGCTCTTAACATATTGCTCACCGTATACACAATGCTGAAAGAAGGTTCAGTGTTTCTAATGTAAATCTCTAAAGCTGAACCATGATAATGAGTTCTGTATTTTCTTTCTTTCTGAATATTTGGTAGGAAGGTTTGAGGCTTCCTTGGGAGAATGAAAATAAGTGTGCGTGCACAAACACACAAGATTAGTGTTTGTATCTTGGGAAAAAAGAATAGAATCACAAATAACTCATGGGCCTGTATTCCCTTGATATGGTAGCAAAAGGAGACTGCAAAGCACATTTGTTTTGGCTAAAAGGATGTCACTCAACTGTCTTAATTTAGCAGGGACAGTCCCAATTATTCTTCTGTTATTCCACTTTTTTAGCTGTGTTTCAAATGTCCCAGTTCCTTTCTCCTCCTCCTCTGTCCTCAGGTTCCTTCAACTGATGCAACAGAGTTCAAAGGGCAAAAGTAGTATGAAGTCAGTTAACTTAGGGCATTATCACACCAACCCTATTTGTGCTGCAATCCGACAAGCCAAAATGAAATGGCAAAATGCCAGTTTTAGAGCAGCCATCACATCTTCCATTTGTGCTGCCAGCATCGCGTTCCCTTCCCATTCTCTCCCTTAACCCCTCCCTCTCTCCCTTATGCCTTACCCAGCATGCCTTTAGTGTTTTTTTACAACTGTTTTTGCACAATTATGGACCTCTGCAGCCCCAATTTAAGATTTTTAAAATGATTTTTCAAAATTGTGAGGCTTCAGAGCTCTGAAATTGTGCAAAAAATGAGAAATGAGGAGGAAGAGGGAAAGGGAAAGGGAGGAGGAGGGGACAATGACACCACATGTCTGCCAATCACACATATGCCTTGGGAATGGGTTTTCACACCTGTGGTATTGTGCAATTGGCAGTTCATTCATGGGTTTCTCCGGTGAATGAAAAGGGATAGGACAGAGACGGGGCAGCTACAAGAGGGAAGTGGTATTGCGTGATCATCGTTGCTGATTCTGTTTCCTTCCCATGGGAATTGTGGTTTAAAAGCCATGTGTGATAAAGCCCACAGTTATCAGTGACTTAGATCAGGGGTCGGCAACCTACAGCCCGCGGGCCGGGTGTGGCCCACAGAGGCCTTGGGACCGGCCCATGGCTGGTCCCGCCACCGCCACTGCCGCCGCCTTTCATGTGCCGGCACACTGCACCATTTACCCCCTCTCCCAGCCCCCCCGGCAACAAAGGTTGCCAACCCCTGACTTAGATGATGGAACAGAGGGTATGCTTATCAAACTTGTAGATGACAATAAATTAGGAGGGGTAGCTAATATCCTAGGACCTAGACGACTGGATCAAAATTCAAAGTGACCTTAACTGATTAAAAATCTGCACCAAAACTAACAAAATGAGTTCCTACAGGGAGATGTGTGGAATACTACACTTGGGCAGTAAGAATAAAAACCACTGATATAGGATGGGTGACACCTAGCTTGATGGCAAAACATGCAAAGGGGATCTAGGTGTCTTAGTGGATCATTGGTTGAACATGAATGTGATATGGCATCTATGAAAGCCAATGCAATTCTAGGCTGCATCAATAGATTGTGTATCTAGTATCTAGAGTGTGACTTATGACATCACAAGTCACTGTTATTTTCGGGACACAGGCACGAACCAAAAGTTCCCCGAACCTACTTTTTCAACAATACATTCACCACCACCCTCAACATCCATTTCCATGTTGCCAGAGAGAGAGTAGTGAGCTTTCTTTCTATAGCTGGACATGCTGGACAGCTGCATATGACTGTCACAGTATGCCCAGCTAGAGAAAGAAAACTGGACACATCTCTTCTCATCCGCCCATTCTCCAACAACATGGAAATGGTTGTATGTGTGTGATGGTGGTGGGCTGGTGCATTGTTGCATTGTTGAAAAGGTAGGTTTGAGGTGGTAGTTTTGGGAGACATAGCTACATCTCTGTAGCAATACCTTTTGTTGCAGGATCTCTGTCATGGTTTGATACTTGGATCTGATAATTCATTGCAAATCATGGTTTGTGAGACTGTGTATAGGGTCAGGTAAAATAGGTTAAGGTCTGGAATAACTGAATCAAAATTTTACCAATTTACTGTGAAACTGCTTAAACTCACTACTGCCAGCATGAAGTGTTTTGTTGAAAAATGCCATAAGATCCAGCAGGATGGCTTGCAATTTGCCAGGTTAAAAGGTAGCAACTAAAGTGGGCAAACACTGATCATGTCTGCCACAGCCATAAAAAACACTAAGAAATGAAAACAAAGAAACACATAGTGAATACAAAGTCAATGCCGTATATATGGCATTGTTCACTGCATGTAAACTGTTCTTGTATGCTGACTTTTATTGGGGCAAAGAGTACTTCCCATGACTGAGAACAGCAAATTACATTTGTTATACTTATTGGATTATTGGGAAATGTTCAGAGATGAAGGTTTAAAAATGTAATAAAAGTGGATCAATATGTGTTCAAGGATTTCATCAATCGTGTATTAACAGCACCAGTCCCTTTGACCTTTTTTCCTTTATGCTATTCCCTTGATCACAGAATCCACCCCGATATAATAAATTATACTTTATATACATCTGTATTTTGAAGTACAGACCATGCTCTCTCATCTTCCAGATGGAAATTGGAATGAGATGCAAGACTGCTGGCTGGTTAAAGTCAAGCAGGTCCCTCATTCCTGCTCAGACCAGTGGCCCATATAGTTCTACACTGTCAACATTTTCCAGGCTCAGATTTTACACTACCGAATGTTCTTGTTATTTAACATACATTAACCTGGTCAGATGTTATATCTTAAGCCTGGTGTGTGGGTGTGTTGCTGTGCCTGGAGGGAGGAGGAATGAAGAAGGTGATTCAGGTGCTGTAGAAGGAACTACAACTGCATCCAAGACAAATATAAATACTGTTGCTCTCCTGGATGAAGACTGATATCATTTTTCTGTTCCTCTAGGGTATAGAAAGCAGCTACTTGGTTACCTGTGTTGCCTTCTCCCCTCCTTTAGCCAGTGAACACTTGCAGAATTGCCTCCTGGGAGAGAGAGAGAATTGTGGAGCTGCACATGTGAAACATTATGCTCTGCATGTTTGATGCCAATAGCTCCTTGTGTACAGGTCAAAAGAAGACATGTATGTGTGCAACCATGAGTTGTGTTCATGTATTTCACCAACAGGATTCCAGGTAATATGATGAATATAAGTAGTCTTCCAGATGCAACATTGATGATAGATGCAATATAATCCTCAGCCAAACGTATCACAATCAGTAGTAGAGGGGAGTAATACCATATCCTAGCAGCATTGTTTTGGACTCAGAAGGAGAAGAAGAGCAGTCAGCATCTGCTGAACTTACTCCCTGTCTCATTTGCCTTGTTTATCCTATCTTATTTCGATTGTAAATCTGAGGGCAAGGGACTGTCAAATTGACTATTTGTAAAGTGTTCCAGGAGTCTTTTTGACTGAAAGGCAGGGTTTATATAAAAAGATAAGAAAGCAAGGAATCAAGAAAGTTCTCTAACCATTCATTAGCAAAAGCAGGGACATTCTTTTTCTAACCTTGTTTTGTGTATACTGTCATTGTGTAGTTTAGCCACTTGATGGTACTGGATTTAGTTTTATTGGACTGGAGTCAGGAGCTTACTAGCAGAATTCTGTGTTTGCTGAAGTGAGACAACAGAGTGGTTCATATGAACACCTGTATTTGAGTATTTGAAAGAACACTCAAATAGGATTGAGGAATTCTTTCAGCTATCCCTGCTCCATTGTGTATAAGACTTAGGCTGCCACCTCCAATATCTATGAGAGAAACATTTTTTGTATGTCTGCGCATTTGGACAGCATGGGAATAATTTCTTCACAGGCATTGATGTGCATGCATAGATGTGCAGGCATTATTTGGCATTTGGGTTTGGCAGCCCCTTCTAAACCATGGTTGGTGTATTGACATAATTTCAGGTGTAAAAAAACCCCTTGCAACTGGCATTCAAAAGCATAGTTTCACTTCCCATCTTAATGTAGCCACTGTTTCCTAGATCAGGGAGGGGAACTAAATATACACAATGAACATTATTGCTGGAGTGAAAACATGTACACAATTTGTTAACAGCTTTTAGAGCCTTGGTGTAGCATAAGGTAAGGTAGCTTTGGGCAACTCACCTGTCATGTGATGAAACAGTCCTCCAACCTACAGACCAGCTACTGGACATAGTGTTATGGGATAAGGTATGGTCCCAGACACTACTTTTCTGCTCTAATTCAACTTTTCAAGCCTTGTGTGATAAAGTCTTCAGTTTGGTCATTTTGGGTTCTAAGAAAAGTTGAGGCTTGATATGCAGTCCATAGTATCCACAGAACTCTCTTTGAACATCACATTTCAAATGAGTTGATCTTTTCCCTGCCAGCTTTTGTCACTGTCCAGCTTTCACAATCATATACAAAAATCAGAAATACTATGACAAAAATATTTCTGACTTAAATACTTAGTAGCTTTCTTACTGGTATATTTTAAAGTCTTTTCTGACATCTATTCAAGGACCACAACCCTGACCTTCCCTGCCCTCTATTACTCATTGCTGAAGGCACTGCTCTGCTATCTGGTGTATTCATTTCCTATGTGGTAGCATGTCCCCTCCTGATTAAAAAAGAGTGCAAGTTTGTTCCTTCTTGTGGCTAAAGATATACCAGAAAGACATAATTGTCCTACAATATGTTGCCAACAGTGCAAAATATACCTCGGCATCTGTACTGTGAGAAATGGCAGGCTGTACACTGCATGGTGCCTTAGTGTCCATATGCCTCTACTTACACGCATGTGTACTAGGAACAAGATGCACCCCACCACTATTTCTCAGAGGTTTGCATAAGAGAACAGGTGAGGATAGAGGTTGAAGAGAGGCTGAAGGATGGCAACTGACAGTAACAAAATTTTGCCAAAGCACCCCACAAATATAAAATTAGGGGCAAAACATGATCAGAAACAGAAATGGTCCTTGGTACATGATCTGTGTGAGAAGACAGAAATGATTAGTAGATAACTAAGGTTGCCAAGTCAAGTGCAACCCAGACTGAGATTTCAGGACAAAAACCTGAGAGATAAGGTTGGGATTAGTTTTGTCATAGGGGTAGGACCTAAAGGTTTGATTCAGCATGATATATTCGGCAATAACTACATTTTCTCAGAGCATGTAATTCTAATAAAAATTACCAAGTCTAGCAAAAGACAAAAATGCATACTTCCTTGGTACTAGAATCAGTGTGACATAGTGATTTGAATGTTGGACTAGGATCCTGTGAGACTAGTGTTCAAATCCCAGCTTGACCATGGAAACCTACTGGGTATTGGGCAAGTTGTACTCTGTCAGCCTCAGAGGAAGGCAATGGCAAGCCTCCTCTGAATAAATCTTGTGAAGACAACCCTGTGGTATTTTCACGTTAAAGTTTTGCTTTTAACAACACATGGGAGTTGTAGTACAAGCTCCAAAATTGTCCATACTCTTCTTTGAACAGAAAGAAGCAATTTCCCCCCAGTTCTGTTTCTACTTATTTTCCAAACAGTGTATTGAACACAAGTTGAACTTTAACCAAAAAAATGTTTCTAAGTGAGAAGAACATTTTTTTAATATCCTGCTTCTAATGGATTGTTAACAACAAACAATGTTGCTCACTAGCCACATTTTCTTCTTAGTGCATTTGTGGAATTCCTGCTCATTCCCCTAATCATCATCAGTCATCATCATCAGTCATCATCATCATCATCATCATCATCATCGTCGTCGCCATTGCCATCATTATCATGGCATTAATAGATTAGAAGGAAGAGAAGGAGGAAGGAGGAGGATGTGGAGTCGATAATAGATTAATAGGGCCATAGAAAATAGCCAGGTGGTATGCATGCCTATTCAGAAACAAGTAATATGGAGCTTAATATAACTTACTAATTTAAAATGTTGAGGATCTAACACAGTGATTCCCAAACTTTGGTCCTCCAGATGTTTTGGACTTCAGCTCCCAGAATTACTGACTTTTGGTCAAATAGACTGAGACTTCTGGAAGCTGAAGTCCAAAACACCAGGAAGGCTAAAGTTTGGGAATCACTGATTCTAACACATTCAAGACGTGATTTCAAAGTATGCCATGGGGACAGATCAAATAAGAAAAAGTTGGAAAGTTAGAGTGGGTTGGAGAAGAAATAAGGAGAAGGCAGTGTACCTAGGAAGTGAGGGTAGAAATGGAAAGTGTGAGAAAGCAAGCAGAGGGAAATGATAGGGAAAGAGGCAAAAGATAAATGATTGACAAATTCTCACCTGGCCCTTAGTAATTTTCACCAATTCAGATTGCTATCTTATCTATAGTGATCTTGAATGTGAATCAGTAGGCAATCTAGAGATTGTGTCTTCCTGACTAATAGACTTGTTCTGAATATGATTCCTAGTTTCGTTTTCTAGACTTCTACAAGGGGCTGGCTAATTTTTTTTTTTATCCAATTAACCAAATGCATATTTACAGCTGAATGTAACTTGCTCAAAAATCTAAAAGTATCTAAATATTAAAATGGGTTTTGCCACCAGCTTCATTTCTACACCATACTTTGTATTTGTTTTTTTCTACTGAATGCAATGGGATGTTAAGAATCTCGTTGTGATGAAATTGTCCATCTGACATTTGTTTCCTCACACACACACATATTGCTTTTCTTCAGTGGCTCAGATATTTTCATTTAATCTCACAAAACCCAACAATTACTTGGAAAAAGGAATTATGTAAAGCCACTCATCTTTTTGCCCCAGTCAGTCTTTAAACAGATGAACAAATTGAAATTTAATACTAACAAGATGAGTGGCGGTGGTGGTGGCATAGAGAATATGATCATTCTTGACGGAGGTATGCAGCCAGTTCCTAAAGACTGCACTATCTTGAAAGACCAAGTTGGGAGTTCTTTTGGACTCAGAGGTACCTGGGTATTTTCAGGTGGCAGCTGTGGCTAGGAGTGATTTTTACTAGTTTATCAACTACAGCCATTTTGCTGTAGTCTTGCTTTAGAAATTATGCTCCAGTGGCATCCAGCCTAGATTAACAAAACAAACTCTATGAGGATCCTTAAGAAAGGTGAGAGCCAGTATGGTGTAATGGTTTGAGTGTTGGACTGTGACTCTGGAGACCAGGGTTCATATCCTGGCTCGGCCATGTAAACCCACTGAGTGATCTTGGGCAAGTCACACTCTCTCAGCCTCAGAGGATGGCAATGGCAACCCCCCCCCCCCCGAAGAAACTTGTCAAGAAAGCTTCTTGATAAATTTGCTTTAGGGTCACCATAAGTTGGAAATGACTTGAAGGCACACAACAATCTCACCCTATATCTAGAAATCTCAAGGCTGGGTACAAACAGTAAAGCAATTTAATTACAAAACAGTTTAAAACAATTTACAAAAATAAAGCACTAGATGCAAATCAACAACCCACTAGGTCATAGTCAAAAGCCATAGTCAAAAGCTTGGATGAAGAGCCAAGCTTTAACCTGGCACCAAAATGAGCCCAGTGTAAGGAGTTTTTCACATGGGGTTTATCCCATGCAGAAATGGGATTTAAAATAGGAAAAATTCAGCAAAAGCGGGATCATTTTGACATGATGTTGGGCATGAACGAGCACAGAAAGTGGGCAAATTGCAGAAAAGTGGGATCGTTTTGACATGATGTCAGTGGCATTGAGCATTAATGCAAAAATAATCTGCACAGAAAGTGGACAAAATCAGCTGCTTTTTACTTTTGGGAGAATCCTGAAAGTAAAAAGAGGGTGATTTTATCCACTTTCTGTGCAGGTTATTTTTGCATTAATGCTCAATGCCCCTGATGAGTCTGAAAACGATCCCGTTTTTGCAGGATTTTTCTGGGGTTTAAATCCCGTTTCTGCACAGGATTTAGGCACAGCCTCCTGTGTAATAAACTCCTAGGTGCCAGCCGGGTCTCCAAAGGGAGTGCTTTAAACAACCAGGACACCACATTGTATGTACAAGCAATTGCTATTGGCCTTTAGGATCCCAAACAAAGTGGGTCTAGGAGGGCAATCAAAGAACCTCATTCGCACATATCAACTTGCTCATATTCAGATATTAACACTAGAGGCCTTGCTCAAGTACTTGGCTTTTGAAGCAACTGGGTTGCTGGGTGTAAGGGCCAGATCCTCCTTGGTAGTGGCTCTCTGCTTTTGGAACTATGTTTCAACTCATGTCTATCATGTCCTATAACTACATAACTACCAGCCTTCACAAAGGGCCTTTGCAGACTGCCAGAAATAGTGCAAATTGAGTCCACTTTAAGGGTTAGGGTTAGTGCTAGGGAATCATGGGAATTGTTTTTTTTCCTGAGACATTGAGCCTTCTCTGTCAGAGAGCTCTGGTGCTACAATAAAATACAGTTCCCATGATTTAAAAAAATCTTGGCCTACAATTAAATTATGACTTTATAGAACACAATTGTTTCAGTGCTGATTTTATCATTGTTTAATTGTGTTTTATAGTTTTCACTTTGGTGAAAGTTCTTTGGGAAGGTTAAATACCCTGTAAATATCTAAATAACTAAATAATGAGATATAATACTCCTACAGGGCAGTTGTAAGGACTTCCAAGATCATGCTTTGAGCATTAATTTTCCAAAATGTTGCTTTCCCTAAATATAAATCCAAAGCAATTTCTTTACCTTATTTATAGTTGAAGTACTTAATATTAATAGGATGGCTTTTTCTAACCTGGCTTGTAATCCCATATATTTTCAATATATATTTGGAGATGAAGGGGGAAAGTTTGAATTTATATCATAATTGTAAGTGAAAAATTGACTGTTTCAGTTCAATTAATCTAGGCTAAAGGATTATAATTAGCCTTGTATGGGGGGCGGCTTAATTTCTCAAAGGGAAGTGTCTGGGACAGAAGATTCCCCATTAGTTTAAGTAGTGTGTTGCTAAAATATGTCCTCAAATTTCCCAAATCTTTTTGTCCCCTCAAAAAATAAGCTTCCTTGTTATGTTATTTTATTGGCTTTATTTCTTAGGGCACTTTACAATTTCTTTAGAATTTATTTTAGAGCTGTGTTTGGATTAATTTTATTGTTGTGGGGTGATTGACGATGTATTTTTCTTCTTCTTTCTGTCATGCAGATTTCTCTGTTGTGCTGCTGTCTGCCTGCCCAGTTTTTCTGGCCTGAAAAAAGCTTAATAGCAGGTCTTCTTATCATAGAATGACTGAGTTGGAAGGCATATCTTGCAGCTAGACTTCTGCAGACTACACGAAAATCACCAATACATGACCATCCAATTTCTGTTTTGCGAGTCCACCACCTTCTGGGGTAATACGTTTCACTGTCAAATTGCTCTCAGTATCAGGAAAATCTTCATTATTGTATGCCTTCAAGACATTTCAGATGTACGGTGATCCTATCATGGGTTTTTTGTGTCTACAAGATTTGTACAGAGGGAGTTTGCCATTGCCTTCCTCTGAGGCTGGGAGAGTGTGAGTTGTCCAAGATCACCTAGTGCATTTCCATGACCCAGTGGAGTTTTGAAGCCTGGTTTCTCAGAGACATGGTCCCAATGTTCATTCCACTATATTACACTGGTTCTCATCTTCATGTCTGGTATGAATTTCTTTTCTTATAATTTGAATCTATTAGTTTGGGCCCTACTTTCTAAAGTGGTATGGGGGAAAAGTTGGCTCTATCTTGTCAGCCCTTAGGATATTTAAAGATGGCTATGATCTCAACTCTCAGTCTTCTCTTCTCTAAATTGTATTCAGTTCCTCAACCGTTCATCACTGAGCTTAGTTTCCAGTGCCTTGGTCATTTTGGTCATCCTCTTCCAGATACATTCCAGCTTATCTTCTTGAAATATGGGAATTGAAAGAGCTGTAGAATGCCTGAGGGAAGACTTTACCATGAAAGATAGAATAATCATATACTTTCCTAGGCCACCTCACTGAGGATGCATCTACAATGTAGAAATAATGCAGTTTGACACTACTTTAAGTGCTGTAGCTCCATCCTATGGAATTCTGGCATGTGTAATTTTATAAAGTCTTTAGCCTTCTCTTTAAAAAAGTGTTGGTGCCTCACAAAATGACAAATCCAAGGATACTGTAGACTGGAGGCATGGCAGCTAAAGTGGTATAAAGATGCATTATTTCTATGGTGTAGATCAGGGGTAGGCAACCTTTCCCCTTTAAGGGCCGAGGGACTTCAGCTCCCAGAAGCCTCAGCCATGTTGGCCAATAGCTCCTGGGATTCTGGGAGCTGAAGTCCCTCGGCCCTTAAAGGGGAAAGGTTGCCTACCCCTGGTGTAGATGCACCCTAAGACATGAGGGTGTCCTCTGCCCTTGAGAATTCAACTTTTTTCCCTTTGAACCATCCCCACCCTGGCTGAAAGCAATTTCTTTTCTATGGAGTTTATCACACAGGAGGCAAAGTGCCCAAATCCCATGAATAAATGGGGTTTAAATCCTGTGAATATCCCACAAAAGCAGGATTGTTTTCAGAAACATCAGGCAACTTCGACGTTATCCCAACATTAATTCATGAATAAAGTTGCAAAATCATGAAAATAAAAAGCGGCACGATTTTGCTGCTTTATTCATGGATTAATGTCGGGATAATGCCGAAGTCACCAGATGTCATCTGAAAACAATCCCTCTTTTGCAAGATATTCACAGATTTTAAACCCTGTTTATTCATGGGATTTGGGTGCTTTCTGCCCATGTGATAAACTCCTGTGACATGGAATGAGAACTGGTGGAGGTGGGGAAAGTTGGAATTAGGTTTTTGTACAGGTTAATAAATATGAACAAGAACCATTGGAAGATACTTCTTGCAAATCTCTATGAGACCATTGAGGTTGTGATGTAGCTTTAAAAATAATGATCAAGATGAAGAACTTGTAATTCTCAGAAATCTGTTGCATAGATCAATTAGATATCTGTTCTAAATATAAGATTATACAGATGTGGAACACTGAAACAAAACCAGCTTGCCTACATTTATGTACATTTATCTATGTATAAATCAGCCCAAGTTCTACTGAAGTGAGTGGAATTATACATGCTAATTTGGTCGTTTTGGCTGCAGGCCTTATACCACTCACTCCTGAGTATTCCTCTCAGAGAGAACTAAGTGGTTTAATGATTGCGGGTTCTGGCTGGCAGCCACACACCACTTACTCTGGAGTAGTCCCATTGGCACTTGGGAATGAGACTACGGTAGGTTTTTATATGTGTATGCATGCAATTTTTTGAATTTGGCTTACAACAAGAGATAGCTGAAACAAAACGTGAAAATAAAACATGACATGTAATACTTAAAACTCCTTGGGCTAATTTGCTGAAGAATAACCAACAGTAGATGTTTTGTGCCATTAAATGCAGGGATTTTTAGCTCAAGTAAAAAATGCACGTCTGAATTCAGATTAGCACAGGAAAAAGAAGGGAGGAGGAAGAGTTAAGGCCTAAGCAGACTGCCAAAAATAGTGCACATTAAATTGAGGCACTGCCCTGGCTCAGTGCTAGGGAATCATAGGAACTGTATTTTTTTCTGGGACATTGAGCCTTCTCTGTCAGAGAGCTCTGGTGCCACAATAAACTACAGTTCCCATGATTCCCTAGCACTGAGCCAGGGCAGTGCCTCAATTTAATGTGCACTATTTCTGGCAGTCTGCTTAGGCCCTAAGAGTAGTAAAGGAGGAACTATTGTGGATCTTGTCTGCTTGATGCTAGCACTTGGCAAGACTGTGTGAATGTCAAAGTGCATTGGAAGCTGAAAGACCTGTGAAACACACACTCAGATGCCTCAAGAGCAGGAAGCTTAGTGAATTAAACAACCAGTACAGCAAAAGAATAGACTGAGGGCAACCTAATTTGTGCCTTCCAGATGTTTTGAACAAGAATTTCAAGAATCCACTAGTCCATTATGGGAATCTGGATCCCCAAATTTGATCCTCCAGGCATTTTGGACTTCAACTTCCAGAAGACCCAGACAGTTTGGCTAATATAAATTTTGGGAGCTGAAATCCAAATCATCTGGAGGATGAAAACTTGGGAACCATAGGTTGAGAATATCGATAAGGCACCAGTTTGGGAGAAGCCAGCTCTGGAATTATTCTTATGTATTAGGATACCCCCCCCCACCTTAGGGTAACAAGGAGGAGTGAAGACAAAAGGTGGCTGAATCTTGGAACAAAGTAGGACTGAGTAGCCTTAATTCTATTGAATACTCTCAAATTGAATCAATTTCTGAATGATAAATCATTGCATAGGTAAATCCCAATGATGTTGCAGAGTACACTGTTACAGAGTGCAGTGTGGCAGCAGCTTGTTTCAATATGCAGTGCAAGAGTACACCCTTTAACAATGCCAATTAAACATGCCAACACACATTGACCAACCAAAGTTCCCCTTTATGTCTGTCCAGATAGTGAATATGTGTACTAGTGTACATGTAAAGTAGGGGTGGAAACTGGGTGGCCTTCCAGTTGTTGTTGTTGTTGAACTGGACAGCCAATGGTGAAGAATGCTGGAAAACATTTGGAGGACTACACAGTTCCCATCTTTCATGTAAAGGGTGGTGTTGCCTAACCTGTCCCTGTCCTGGTAGAATTCAAAAATATAGCCATGTTCATCTGTAGAATCAGTATGTAGAGAGATCTTGTAGCATCTTTGAGACTAAACTGAATAAAGAAGTTGATAGCATGAGCTTTTGTAGACTTCAGTCTACTTCCTGAGATGCATATAGTGGAGTGGAAACTAGGGACACACATATATATGCCATTGGTATATGTGAATATCAATTTAAATTCAAAATCTTTTGTGTACGGAAATGAAGTAGCAAGTCCAGTTTTAACTATGGTCATTAGTGAACAAAGACATGTGAACTGGCCAATGTGTATGGAAATGAAGCCTCTTCAAACTATAATTGAATATTGCAAACACAGTTGCAGTTTAAATTCATGTGTGAGTGTGTGTGTGTGTGTGTGTCAACAATGTAACAAATTGTATAATAAATTTGACACACATAAATCCTAGAAGTTTCATGCATCCAATGAGGCACCAGTGCAGGACTTGACTGCAGGACTCTTTCACCTTCACTGCTTAGGAGTATTGCAACATTTGGATGCAAACTTAAAGACTTAAATTTAAAAAAAACCAAAAAGCAAAATAGATGCAAATGCATTATAGAAATTCCACTATAAAGAATATACTCTTTTATCCCCTCATAAATGCACAATTAAAAATCTTACTATCTTATTCAAAGTGAAAAGGCCTAATCCTTATCCCTGGTGACTGCAGCTCTCCTCTCCTCAATATTTCTTCCTTTCTTTCTGAACTCACCTAATAAGGCCCTTCTTTACAGTTTTTCTGTCCACTGGACCAAACCAATAATTCACAGGGGTTCCACTTATGTACATATGCACATTTCAAACGGTTGTGGACTGTATGTACATATCAGGAAGTGTTGCCAGGTTTTCAAAACAGCAAGAAGGAACACTTACAATTCATGACATGCAGGGTTGACAATCAGGAAGCAGCTATTAACAAGTATATGTTCTGCCTAAATACCAAATGAAAGTATTCATAGAATCATAAAAACTTCAAATTGGAAGAGACTACAAAGGCCATCTAGTGCAACCCTCTGCCATGGAGGTATACAAAACTAAAGCACCATGAAAGATGTCCATCTAACCTCAGTTAATTAATTTCATTTCATTTAGCCATGTATTTCTCTGCAACATTAATGGACTATCCACATTCAGAAATTACATGATGCACACATTTCTGTCTTTAGGGAGGGCCCTTTATCCAAAATACATCATGGTATATAAAAAGAAATGCTTCCCAAACCTCAAATAGACAACATCCTTGAAATAAGGGACATGTGCCAGTTCTATAAGGGATAAGGTTTTTCACTCTCAAATAAGGAATGCCCCTTATAATAAGAGTCACCTAGCAAACATACATTTATCTGCACACAAGCAGGTATCCACATCCATAAGTTACATGATGCACACATCATGTGCATCCACATCCATAAATGGATCCACATCCATAAGTTACATGATGCACACATTTCTGTCTTTATAGAAGGCCCACTATCCAAAATAAAGTATTTTAAATAAGAAGCCCTGTGCAGATGGGGCCCAAATCGGATAGAAGTTTGAGATAGAACCAGTGGGTGTGACTCTGATTTCCTACTCAGTGTGTACATTTGCTCATTTTGACTGTCTGCACATGAACATTACTGTTCCCTGAAAGAGCACATCTCCATATCTGCACATGATAATGAAAACAGCATTACAGAAAAATTCAATTAGATTAACAGCGACAAGCAACTGCTTGCCCCACCATTCCTGAGCAACAATTTATTCCTAGGGTGGTGAGAGGGACTCGAGCCAGCGGTCAGCAAGCTGACAAATCTGTCTTCTTTGCTGGGTGGCTGTCACTCAAATTGGGTGCCTGCTGATTGTTGTGGCGCTCCCTGTATTAACACCCTGCTGGGATAATTCTTTTTTATCCCCTTTTTTGGCCACCAAGAGGGTCTGCCACTGCACTGCTGTTTTTCATCTTGTTAATTGAGTCATTTATTTCTTTAAAAGGTGAAACTTTATCAGGCTTTACATGCCAAAATGTGAGAAGGCATTTTTAATGATACATCAAATGTTAAAAGCATGCAGGTGCCTCAGTGAGAGGAGAGTAATTTTTTTTAAAAAAATGCTGAGTGGGAAAATTGGTGAAAACTGCCCAATAGGAACTAACAAAAAAGCTAGTTTATTGCCTTCCAAGCTAAGCTGTAGTTGTATTATACAGACTACATAATTGATGTGTACATAAAGAGATGAAGCAGTAATGTGCAAGACTGTGTTGGACATTACATGAAAATCCCTCAAGGCTAGGTGTGGACTCTGCACATTGTCTTGAGAATGCACAAAGTGTGCATAGTCTGGCTGGAGATTACACACACTGACAGGGAAATATGAACAATTCCCTCTTCATGGACACATGTACATTTGGTCCTCTGTATCCACAGATTCTTTATCCACTGATTCAACCATCCATGGCTTGAAAATATTTTTTAAAAATATTGTTATTGTTATTGTTGTTGTTGTTGTTTGCCTTCAATTAATTTCTGACTTATGGTGACCCCAAGTCGAAGCTATATTTGGGTTTTCTTGGCAAGTTTCTTCAGGGGGCGGGGGAGGTTAATAATAATAATAATAATAATAATAATAATAATAATAATAATAATAATAATAATTTTTTATTTATAGCCCGCCCCTCTGCATGGCAATCGGGGCGGGGTACAACATGTTAAAAAACAGAACAAAATTAAAAGACATTCCCTCTTCCCATAACCCCATCCTCCCATCCCCCTAAAATAGAATTAAACAACAAATCCAATTAAAAAATGCCACATAGTTAAATTAAAAATAATTAAAAAAACATATAACAACACAGGAATCAAGGCAACAGGATTAAAAAACTCATCTCTCCACTGAGAGTTATTCCGGGAAGGCCTGCCGGAAGAGATCCGCCTTTACTGCTTTCTTAAAAGCAGCAAGTGTAGTGATAAGACGGATCTCATCCGGCAGGCCATTCCAAAGTCTGGGGGCGGTTGCGGGGAAGGCTCTCTGGGAGGTCTGAGACAGCCTAGTCTTTATTGGCTGTAACAGAGGTTGCCATTGCTATCCTCTGAGTCTGAGAAAGTGTGACTTGCCCATGACTGAGCCAGTATTTGAACCGTGGTCTGCAGAGTCATTGTCCAATGCTTAAATTACTATAGTGCACTGGCTCTCTATTTTAAAGAGAACTCTGTTTTAAAAAATATGTAAATTTCAAAAAGCAAACCTTGATTTTTGTCATGTTATATAAGGGACACCATTTTACTATGTCATTGTATTTAATGGGACTTCAGCATCCAGGGATTTTGGTATCCACAGGGGGTCCTGGAACCAAACTTCAGCGGATAGCAAGAGCCCACTGTATTCACATTCTCCATGTGGGATAAATAATAGGCATGCATATTTATTATTTAACTCACATTATGTCAGGGACAGCCAGGTGGAGGAGGACTCTGAGGGGGAGGATGTGGGGCCAGATCCTAGCTTGGTGCTCCCAGCCCCCATAGACCTAGCTGAACCTGGACCTAGCTGTGTGGAGCCCACTGAGCAACAGCCTAGCCTTCCTCCTCAGCAGCCTAGCCTTCCTCCAGCAGAAAGCCTTTCCCCAACAGAGGTTGCAGGCCAGGAAGAAGCAGAGGAGCAAGAGATTGAAATCCCTACCTTTGCTCAGAGGAGAACAGATAGGGAGGGGCTGCGGCGTTCTCGAAGGTTAGCTGAGAAATGCGCAGCTAAAGAGAAACACCTGGGAGAGAGGATCTGAGGCTAGATAAGCAGCTGGGAAAAGCCAAGCTCTCCGTCAAGGCTTATCTTGGATTCCCCGGTGAAAGCTCTTGGCTCTCGGCTTGACTTTAGACTGGTTATATCCTGTGACCTTTGGAACGGCTCTGGACTATCTGCTCGCATTAACCCTGGACCTTGGATTGCTCTATGACCTGCCTTTCGGAACTCTGGACTTGTTGGTTGCCTGCTGCAAACAAACAGTGGTACGTCACTTGCACTGGGTTGTTGTCTTGGAAGAGGCCCTGTCTTTATCAGCCACGTGTTAGCAGCTTTCCCGGACACATTACCACAATGTAAAGCATAAAAACTAGGTTTGATTTACCTGCAAATATTTACCCTCTTCCTCACTAGGGCAGTCCGGATTGTCTGGGCCCTGGAGCTGTACTTCCCCTGTTGCAAAGTCCTCTGTGCTGATGCTGGGCAGCTGAGTGCATGCATGTCCTACTAAGCTGACTGGTGTATCCACTGCCACCATAGATCACTTCACTCTGAGATCAGAACAAGGTGCCCAACAATGGTCACATGGCTGGAGGCCTTGCTTTGACCTCAGAGTCAGTTACTGGTAATAATAATAATAATAATAATAATAATAATAATAATAATAATAATAATAATGTTTTATTTATAACCCGCCCCTCTGCTCGGCAATTGGGGCGGTGTACAACAGATTAAAAATACAACAGATAAAAACAATTCCTACCTCCCACCTCTAACCCACTCACCCCTTAAAGCAGAATTAAACCATCATAAAGTTAAAAAATAAAGCCGAGATAAAATACAGTACCCTGGGCAGCTCAGCAGAATGTGCTTCAAACAGCTATCTGGCATTAGAATGGAGGGCTCTAGATCTTCCTGAGCAAACAGGGACTTTATTAAATCTGGGGTTACGGGGATAAAATCTGTTTCTGGTGCTGAGCAGGGCAGCTGTCATCTGGTCTGCTTGCACCGGACAGTGCTTTGGGCCATACAGTGTCTGGTTTCCATGCCAAAGGAACAAAGGGGAAGCCAGGGAAATTTTAAAAAGGGACTGGGGAAAGCCAGAGGAAAGAAGAAGCATGATTAGGGTAAGAGGGAACAGAGAAAAGGAGCTGAGGAACAGGAATATGAAACAGTTTTGGCCCAAATAGATTTGGCTCAAAGCAGAAAGGGCCTAGGCTGAGGACTCAAAGTGTAAAAGAGAGTCCTTGACCATACAAGATGGTGAAAGAATTAAGTGATATAATGTTGATGAATATAGACAAAGTAGTTGTTCCAGGTTGGTGAATTGAATGGTCAATTGGTCTGAAGGAAAAAATAACACAGGACTCAAAGACAGGAAGGACTCCATGTGGTTGGTAAAAAGTGAGAATTTTGGTATGGGTGTTCAAAAGCTGGGAAACTAATAGGATGTACACTCACCCCTCCATTTTCGTGGACTTGAAGTCCGAGGTCTTGGTTCTTCACGGAGGGGTGAGCCCCATTGGGTAAAATGGCACGTGCACCCATGGCATGCACACAGCCATTCAAGCCAATGTGGCTTGAATATTTGTGAGTTTCCGTTTTCATGTGGGGGGAGGGTCTGGAATGGATCCTCCATGAAAACGGAGGTGCAAGTGTTGTTGAAAAAAGAGGCTGTCCAGGGAAATTAAAAAAAAGGGACTGGGGAAAAGCCAGAGGAAAGAAGAAGCATGCATAGGGTAAGAGGGAACAGAGAAAAGGAGCTGAGGAACAGGAATATGAAATATAGGTAAGATTAAAATCTTGCTTAGTAATAAGGACTAGCTGTCTCCTGATACAAGGAATGACAGAGGGAAACAAAGCAGTCAGTGGGTGGGATAATATGCCAAATAAACTGGTGAAGGTGCCTGTGATGATGATCATTGTCACTGTCATCACTATCATCTCAAAATTACCATTTTATTTTGGGAGCCTTGTGAATGACCTCCACAAAATGGAAGATTCAGAGAACTGGCTGCCCTTCCAAATCATCATCTTTCTCACTTTGGATCTGTGATGTGAAGGTGCTCAGTTCACATGATCAAAGTGTTTGGGTCCCTTTCATGAACAGGAATGATGATGACGATGCCATCTGCCACACCATTCAAACTTCCATGTTCCCTCTAAGCAATTTCAAGAGTGGCTGGGAGGTAGGGATGGTTTTCTCAGTAACAGGTCAGGCACACCAGTGTCATGGAGTGGCCTCTAGCCACTCCAGCCCCAGTTGGGCCCTGAGTGGCCCAGGACCATGGCAACTGCACAGCCCATGGCAAAGAACGGATTTCCCCCACTCTTTGTGCCAGCAGCCTCAGAGCGGCTTCCAGCTGCTCTGGGGTGTGCATCATCTGCATGCCCTGCCCCAAAGCAGCCAAAAGCTGCACTTTTTGGCCTGTCTATTTCAGGCCAAACAATGGATACCTGAATTATCTTTATGTGACTTTGGTTTGAAAGGGAAGTTAAGGCTCATCAGCTTGACATGAGACCTCTGTCTGGTGGAGAAAAAAAAAGTGCTAGAAATGCTGAATCAATGCAGCTATCTGCATTTTTGTACACTGCAGATTTTATCACTGTGCCAGTATTAAGAACTTAAACCTATTGAACTTTTCATTTACTTCTTGGTCACTTTTCTTTTCCTATAGCAATATAAGTTGACAGGCAACATGAAGGCATGGTTACAAACACACATGGTTTTTGACACCATTGCCTGATGAAGAAGCCGGTGAAGCTTTGAAGGGTTGCATGATGTATTTTGTGCATTTCAATTAGCTCAATAAAACTCACTGTTTTATGGACTTTGGATTTTGTTGTACTGAGCTCAAGATGTTATAATATGAACACTTAAACCATGTTGAAACTACAATTGATCAATATAACATGAATCCTTTCCTGCTGCTCCAGAGGACAGGACCCAAGCCTGCAGTTTCAAGCTATAAGAAAAGAGATTCTGAATAAACATTAGGAAGAACATCTTGATGTTAACAGCTGATCATCAGTGTACTACTTTGGAAGGTGGTAGACTCTTCTTTGTTGGAAGATTTTTAGAGAGGCTGTCTAATGAGAATGCTTTAGCTGTGGATTGCTGAATAGGTGGTGGTGTGTCTAAAAAAACATTTGTGATTCCTTCCAGCTCTACTGTTCTATGCTTCCATGATTGTTATCATGGAAGAATGGTGTCAAGCCATGCTCTATTACATTTATCAATTATTTATCATTTTATTTTACTTATATCCCACCTTTCTTTTAATATGGGGACTCAATACAAAAATATATTATACATTTTTACTATCTCATCCCACTTTTCTGCTTTTTTGAAGGCTCTTGACCAAGTTCTTTGTCATTCCTTTGGACTCATTCAGAACAAGTTGGTGGTGGTCAACAGCCTTAATGGTTTGCTTTGGAAGGAAGTATATTAGATGGGAAATGATCACAGATGCCATATGGAACAGTTCAAGGAGGGCATGGCATCCTGAGCAATTGGCATGGCTCAGAGGTGACAAATAGAAAGACATTTTCAGGAAGAGCAAATAAGCAAGATGCTGGAGCTGGCAGTACCGACAAAGCAGAGGGTGTGGGGGTGAGAGCCAAATGAATATGTGATAAACATGTTCCTGTTGGGGTGGGAACAGAACTAGGACTTGAAACTTGAGTGTATGAACTAGAACCTGATACGTAGCAAGAAACTGAAATATTCAAAGAGAACAGAGAAGGTGAAGAAGGCCCCTGGATTCAAGAAGTTCAAATTTTGGCAAATAATTTTTTCTTCTTCAAAGGACATTGAAAGATGTCAAAGATTTGGAAGACAAGAAGAAAAATCAAATCGTTAAAGATATGTTACCGAACAGTGGAACCCAAGTTCAGGTCAAACTCTCAACATGTGGCTATCACACACAGTTGCCAGGGACCCCAAGCTCCCTATTGCTGCTTGTAATGGGTCTCACTGAGGCCACAAACAACAGCACAAGGCAGCTAGATTTCTCATTATACCTTAGACAAATATTACATTGGAGTATTATGGTAAATTAAAATGTTGGCTCTCAACCACCTGGTGGTTGAATATTAGTATACCCTGCTGCTTCTGGTACCAAATAAGGCTGCCAGAACTCTTCTATGGGGGTGGGGGAAGAGGAGTGACATGGGAAAGGGCCATGAGAGCGTACTTTTCAATGCCTTTCCAAAGGCTTCAGCGTGAAGGTGGGGACTGCTTTGAATTGGTGAGCTGGACCCTCCCCCATTGGGCACTTGACATTAGGGACTTTGGCCATATCCCTTATGGCAGTATGTTTGTTGTGCTGGGTGGAATTTTTCCACCTGGTGCTTTGGCTGGAAGCTATACTCCAATTCTCTGCCCTCTTCCTTTTGTTTGTCTGACCTAATGGCAGCTGTACAGCAGATATAAGCTTCAGGTTGCAATCTGTTTTGTCGTATTCAAAGTTCATTCCTCAGACCTGTAGCCACTTTTGCCCAAAGTTGGATGATGAGAAACCACAAACCCAGTTCAGGGAAAACATATAACTTTGTTTGGGCTTTACTTCATTCCAATGCAATTAGGGGATGTGAGTTAATAGCTTAATTTGTTGTGTGTGTTTATGCAACATGAGAAAAGAGAATAGTGCATGCGGGTAAAATGAGAACATACTCGTTGGCCATGCCTCCCTGCCCTCATTTTCATTGCTTGTATTCATTGTCCTCCATTGTCTGGTTACTCAGGCTTGCAAGTTGCTGAAAGAACTTATCCCTGCTGCAAATATTCACCTTCTAAGACACTGAAGATGGGATCAACTACTGAAAACAAAATGGAGGGAGTGAGGCCAAGGAGCTCTCACATAATTCCAATTATTTTTGTGGTGAACACTGGGATAGGGCTTCTATATTTTCCTACCTGGGAGACACCTGAATTAGGCTTTGACCTAGGATATGTGTGTGCACCTGAATATGGGTTGTTCTTTGTTTTACTTCAGTGAGAACATCCAATTGGGACTTCAGCAGGGTGCATGGGGTGAACATCTATTTTGTCCTGACTAAGCTTAATCTGTGCAGCTATTTTACTTGGGTAGAACTGGTTGTAGGTTTGAGGAATGAATACTTTGACAAAGCTGAGAAACTTCAATCTGATGCCTGTGTTTAGCTATACAGGGGTAGGTGACTTGGGCACCTGGCTTGGACATTATTGCTAGAGGCATCTGAACTATATTGAGTGTGAACTATATTACTGACTCTCCCTTCATCTCCATATTAAGCCATTATAATGACAGTCATTTTGCTATTTTTTAAATATTAAGATGATAAATGTGAAGAAGGTAGCAACAGCCTTGAACAGGAGTGTAGCCACGTGAAGAGAATGAAACATTTAGCATTTTAGAAATGCCATGAAAAGAGATGCGCAAGGCTTTAAGACACTTAGTATGGTTTTGTGGAGGGGGTATAAATGGTTCTTCATTTAAGCCATTCAGAGACAGAAGGAAGAAGGAGAGGTAGAAATTGGCAAAAGAGAAAGCAGTGGCAAAATGACTTGCACAGGAAATAGAGACAGCTACATTTCATTCAATTTAACTTGGCATTTAATAGCAAAAAATTATAATTGTGGCTAGTGGCAGAAAGATGTTGCTGGCAAGCATAGATTCAGTTCTGTCACTGGCTTATCATGTGGCTTCTCCATTGTTCAGCTGACTGAATGTCGTTCTGCTGAGATGAATGGAGATCTTCATTTCTCACAAATGAATTTCAGAACCCAGGGGCATGAATAGGTTAACCTATACTAGTTTTCCTGCCTGAAGTTCTGGCATCCTGCAGATATTTTGCACTGCAGCTCATGTCTGAAATCTTGTCTCAGCTTATATTTAATTAAGTACTTAACTAATGTTGCAGAATTAATGCAGTTTGACACCACTTTACCTGCCATGGCTCAACGCTATGGAATTATGGGATTTGTAGTTTTGTGAGCTATTTAGCCTTCTCTGTCAGAGAGCTCTGGTGCCACAACAAACTATAAATCCCAGGATTCTATAGCATTGATCCATGGCAATAAAAGCAGTGTCAAACCACATTGTTTCTGCAGTGTATATGCAGCATAAGTCACTCCTCCTGGACTAAGCCCCTGAAACCTGATGGAAACATCATGCAACTGTGCTCTGATCATCAGCAGAATGGCACTCCTCTTCATGCAGCTGATGTCCACTGAAGTAGGTTGGAGGCCAGCTATGACTGTGGCAATAATGTCAAAATCATGACTAAGCAGTGATCATGGATACAAAACAGTTAACATCACTACCAGTACTTTGCCACAATTTTGACACTGTTGCCACAATCATAACTCATCAGCTGCAGGAGGAGAAGGAAGGCCATTCTGCTAACTATTAGAGCACAGTAGAATGATGTTTCTGTTAGGGTTTTTTTTGGGGGTGGTGGTGATGGTCAGGCCAAGAGATGTTACATTTAGTTAAGTATAAGCTGATACAGGATCCTGGCCAAACTCAACCGATAGGCCATGCTGGTTTGGGATGATGCAGGTTGTAGTCTGCAGGATGCCATGTTGCAGAAAGTTGTCCTATACTGCTCAGCATTCTGGTGTGCAGAGCGGAAATTGCCCAGCTCCTGGTTTTGCTAGTCAGAAACACTTTTAAGGAAAACAAAAAACAAAACAAAAACCCTTAACTGAATTTTGTTGTTAGCTGCCCTTGAGTCCACCCTAAGTTATGCTGACCCTGTGGATGAGATATCTCCAAGGCCCTATTCACACACTGTTTATTTTAGCACGACTATCCAAATAATCTCACTATAGCATTTCAGTTTTGTTATTCACACTTTTTTAAAAAATCGGAACTGCATTGCTGCACATCTCTGTGAGTTGTGTTGTTCACATGTATCAGAACTCAAATAAAGATGGAGTTGATGATGCAGATGTATTCGAAACACATTCAAAGCATGCAAAGTTTTAACCCAGTTTATCCTGGGTCTATTTGCATTGGTTATTTAGACAGCCAACTATGTGAATCTTTTAGGAAAACTCTGGGGGGAAAAATGAGACCAATCATCCCAGTTTAAATGGTATTTTTTTTGCCCCCCCTCCCCCCCAAAAAGCTTGATTGGATGCATTTGAAATGCATGTGAACAACAAAGATTCAACCCACGTTCTACTGGGATTATTTTCACTGTCTGAACAATCCTCAAGACCCCCTATCCTCCACTGTTCTGCTTAGGTCCTGCAAATTCAGGTCCATGACCTCCTTGATTGAATATCCATTTGGCATGTGGTCTGCCTCTCTTTCTGTTAACCTCTACCTTTCCTAGCATGATTGTCTTTTCTAATGAATTGTGTCTTCTCATGATGTGACCGAAGTATGGCAGCCTCAATTTGACCATTTTACCCATTAATCATTCACTATTAACTATAATGATATAATTTTGCTTATCATTTAACTCACTAAACAGAAGGTTCAGTTTTGTCACAATTAGGGTGCCAATGTGTTCTCTTGTACATAGGAGAATCCTCTTTTACATGTTGCTCAGTCCAAGTCCATTTTAAGGACAAATAACCATAAGAAGGGAGGAGGGCTGGCCTTGTCATTAAGCAAAGTGGCAAGCACCTTGGGTAGCATATGCTGAGGTGGCAGTAGCAGCAAAGTGTTGGTGAACAAAAGCAGAGTGAGTCACAGGGCAGAGGTTACGTGGCCACAGTTTTCCTTGGCTGCATCTGCACTGCAGAAATAATGCTGATACTTCTTTAACTGCTGTGTCTCAATGCTACAGAATTCTGAGATTTGTAGTTTTGTGAGATATTTAGCATTTTCTGTCAGAGAGATCTTGTGCCACAACAAGCTACAAATCCCAGGATTCCATAGCATTGAGCCATGGCAGTTACAGAGATGTCAAATTGCCTTATTTCTGCAGTGCAGATGCAGATCTTGTTGAGTCACATTGTTGTGCTAGTCGTTATAGTAAGCATTTCTAAAATTGCATTGATTCAGCGTATGTAAATTTTTATCCAAATCAGTGTCTTATTTTGACCTCTCTTTTTGGTTAAGATTTTGGATTTGAGTTGAGAACCAACTCAAATCTCCAATTAGACGTAACATTCAGCTCCTGTTAGTTGCTGTGGGCAAAGTGTGCTCTATGGGTGGAGAAGAGAAGGTTAAGGGATGACATCATAGCCATGTTTAAATATCTGAAAGGATGTCATATTAAGGATGGAGCAAGCTTGTTTGCTGCTGCTCCAGAGACTAGTATATGGAGGAATGGATTCAAACTACAGGAAAAGATAACCCACCTAAACATTAGGAAGAACTTTCTGACAGTAATAATAATAATAATAATAATAATAATAATAATAATAAATTTTTATTTATAGCCCACCCCTCTGCGTGGCAATCGGGGTGGGTAACAACATTTAAAACAGACAAAGTTAAAAACATTCCCTGGACCCATAGTCCAACCCTCCCATCCCCTTAAAACAGAATTAAACTAAGGAAAAAAATGAGATCAATCATCCCAGTTTAAATGGTGTTTTTTTTTTTTTTTTTGCCTTAGTTCCTTAGTGACAGTAAGAGCTGTTCAACAGTGGAATATGCTGTCTTGGAGCATGGTGGAGTCTTCTTTGGAGATTTTTAAACTAAGGCTGGATGACCATCTGTCAGGGGTGCTTTAATGGGGGTTGAACTTTGCGGTATCTTCCAAGTCTATCATTCTATGATTCACTCCCATTCCAAAACATTCTTTTTTCCAGTGCTGTCCTGTTGTCTCTCTTGTACAAGTAATTCCCACAGGACTGACCTTGGCAACTCCCGATACATATGGTATTACTTCCCCTTCTCACCTGCTCATCATCCAACTCCAAGAAAGGTAAACATCCTTTCCACCCAGCAACACCAAATGTATGACATAACCCATCATCCTGCCACATAAAACAAAGCAGGCACAATATAATTGACTAGCAAGCATGTCAGGAACTCAGAGGGATTCAGATCCTAACAGGGGAGCATCACCTGAAAATCATTCAGACCTTCACCAAAATGTATTTAATGTAGCAGTCTGAGCTAATTCCCTCTATAACCACACTAAAAGGAAAAAAGGAAGTTTAAAATCAGCTTATATCAAATATGGAAGTGATGTCCAGTCATTTTTAGGTCACAAGGAATGTGATGATGGAGCCTGCATGGTGAGAGAAAGTGGCTAGGCTGAACAGCAGAGAAAGTAAGAATAGTTAAACTCACAGACACCATGGACTTGGTGGGGGTGGGTGCTACAGTGATTCTTGTAATATTTTAGCATGCTGTGAAGTTGTTCCTGAATGTAGCATGCTGGATCAAATATTGCTGTTGGACCTGACCAATGGCTCAGGCTACCTGGTGTATTTCTGTTCCCAGCAATCATTGTGTAGCAACAACGCATTAATTCTTCCAGAGTTTTTTGCAATATATAGGAAGTGATTTTTGTCATGCAAACAATGCTCCAGTCCATAAATTATAGCATAGAAGTACTTCAGAGTAAATAACCTCTGGGTTACAGTCAGAGGGGTGATGATTATTTTCAGACAAATGTAACTTTTGAAAGCTATTTTCCTGCCCAGTCACCTAACAAAGTAGAATCACACTTTAGAAATCAACAGAAATGGATACCACAGTACTTCCAGAGGAGAGAAATTAGAAGGGAGTTGAAGATGGCATGATTGCATTAAAACTGGATTAGGATCACAAATGTTTGGGTGGAAAGTTTGCTGGCTGGAGTCCTGAGTGCTACAAGTATTTTTCTTTTGTCTCACAAGAAGGATCTGAAAGTGGCTTTAAGATATCTCTTTTTCAATGAGAGGTGATAAGAATGACATGTATATAAAGGCAACAATCACAAAGTAAAAGTCTTCCTGGATTTTAGGAAACAGTTTACTGCAGGACTGGATGACTAAATGCTCTGTCTGTTTCTATGGAGGCATTGTTGTTGTGTGCCATCAAATAATATCACAAGGTGAAACTTTCACTAGGTTTTCTTGACAGAATTTGCTCAGAAGGGCTGTGTCCTTGCCATCATCTGAAGCTGAGAGTGCATGACTTGCCCAAGGCTACCCAATTGATTTCCATGGCCAAATGGAGATGAAAACCCTGGTTTCCCGAGTCCCAGTACAACACTCAGCCACTACACTGTACTGGCATTACTTACTTCAAAAGGCAAGACCAATGTCATATTAGTAAATTTTGAAGTGCTCATCCTGCTGTCTGCATTGCCACTCCTGCCCCAGGAGATTCTAAAGATGCAGGAATTCATGCTGAGTGATATCAACAAACCAGTTTTAGCAGTTTTCATCTCCACAAGTAGCAGATTTTACATAAAATGATGGATTATTATTATTATTATTATTATTATCCTGCCTCTCTGTAAAAAAACAACCGAAGCGGCTTACAAGATGAAACAGACAATCCCTTCCCCCAATAGCCCACCCCCCTTAAAATGCAATGAAACAGACAAAATATAAAAACATACTTAAAAAATTACAAATAACAAATAATTTAAAACGGCTATAATGAAAATCAGGGACAGGCTTAACTATTTTCGGTGACTGGTTACCTACTCAGGAAAGGCCTGCTGGAAGAGATCCATCTTAACAGCTTTTTAAAAGCTATTTAGGGTGGTCAGATGACGGATCTCATCCGGCAGGCCGTTCCAAAGTTTGGGAGCAATAGCTGAAAAGGTCCTCTGGGAAGTTGCAGATAATCTAGTTTTTATAGGTTGCAATAAATTCTTCCCAGAGGACCTTAGTGCACAGGGTGGATTATATGGAAGGAGGCAGTCCCGAAGATACATTGGACCCAAGCCATTTAGGGCCTTAAAGGTAATAACCAACACCTTGTACTGCCAATTCAAGACTGAGGTCCAAAACACAGTTCAGAAATAATCCAGTCACTGCCCTGGCTAGGGAACTGTGGTTTTGTGAGACATTTAGCTTCTCTATCAGAGAGTTCTGGAGACAAAATAAACTGCAATTCCCAGGATTCCATAGTACTAAGCAAGGGCAGTTAAAATGGTCTCAAACTGGATTATTTCTGCAGTGTGTTTTGGATCTGAGCCTCCTCACCATACTTGATAACAGGGATAGAAGGGAAAAAAGGAGACCATGCTACAGGCCTCACCATACTTGCATGATAACAGGGATAGAAGGGAAAGGAAGGAAAAATGAGACTCAGTCAAGTTTGACTCAGACAAGTTTGCAATTCACCTTTGCTCCTTGTTGGTGAATTGATTCCAAAAAGTCTGTCGTTCCCACTATGAAAGTAGATCTTTTCATTATTCCCTTGCTTCTTTTTTAGTACGATTGTCATTCCCACTAGTTTGCGCTGCTTCATAATGCATGTCAGTCATCAGTGACACAAGCGACAGCATGGTGAGGACAGGGCCATTCCAGGAGCTGAGTGGGGCAAATTTAGCAACTGAGCCTTCCTCTGCTCCTCAGCAACCCAATTTCTCCTTTGAGCAGCCCAGCTTGGGAACTATATATTTTTTAAAAAATTGACAGGATATGTGATCCATTTGTTTTGCAACTACTTGCCTTGCTGAGCTGCTGTCTGCCCATAATTGTAAGTAGTTGCAAATATGATGGATCGCATATTCTGTCAATTTTTAATTATATATATATATATATATATATATATATATATATATATATATCATGCACCCATAGGTCACACCATAAGCACAAAGGCAGCGCTGAAAGGGGGGGGGGGGGGGAATGGCTGATTTCCCCAAAACTGAGGAGGGATGATAAACACCCTTTTGCCATTAGTCCCTCCCCTCTAGAATGATGCAATTCAGATCCATTGTTCCCACTTGTTGAACATGCTTTAGAATTGATTCTTTTCAAAAGAACTCTCTAAAATTTTCCTTCAATCTTTGATTCTGCTCTGTTTCCTGCTTTTGCATTCCAATTGCTTATGATTAACAAGAAATTCTGTTCTGGTGCATAATCAATTTCCTCTTGGACTCTAGCATAGAATCTTTCAACCTCCTCCTCCTCCTCCTCCTCCTCCTCCTCCTCCTCCTCCATAGTTGGAGCATAAACTTGGATTATAATTATATTGATGATTGATATTATTTGTTTAAACTCCTTTGACTGCTTTTACTACATCTCAGTATTAATGAAACCGTGCCTCACTGGACTACAAACCTCAGGATTCCATAAGACTGAACCATGACAGTTAAAATGGAATAATAGCACTGTATGTGTGTATTGTGACTATGGCTGCATTTGCAGTGCAGAAATAATTCAGGTTGACACCACTTTAACTGCCATGGCCCCATGCTATGGAATCCTTGGATTTGTAGTTTAGCGGGGCACCAAAGCTATCTGACAGAGAAGGCTAAATATCTCACAAAAGTACAGTTCCCAGAATTCCATAGCATGGAGCCATGGCAGTTAAAGCAATGTAAACCTGGATTATTTCTATAGTGTGGTTGCAGTCATGTTTTGACCTTGTAAACCCTAGCAGTGGGATGGTGGGGCACTTTCTCCCTGTCCCTCATGTGATGACAGTGAACTTCTGTTATTTTTCACATCTATGAAACTTCCCTGCATAATCTGAAACTCTAACAACAACAACAACAACAAGTCTCTCAATCACTTGAGGAGCTTTCTCTGACCTGCTTTGAATGTATATAATCTCAGGTATCTTTCAAAAAGAGGTTCAGGTATCTAGAAATGAGAAAGTTCTTTCTCTGCCTTAGATTCTGGACAGTTGCCATCATTTAGAGCAGGGGTAGCAACCTGTCCCCTTTAAGGGCCGAGGGACTTCAGCTCCCAGAATCCCAGGAGCTATTGGCCAACATGGGACTATTGGCCAACATGGCTGAGGCTTCTGGGAGCTGAAGTCCCTTGGCCCTTAAAGGGGAAAGGTTGCCTACCCCTGATTTAGAGTATATTGATTGATTGTATACTCAACCTTTCTCCCAAAAGAAATGGCACTACCTAAATAGATAAATAATCTGAGCGTCAATATTTTTTGTTTTGACTTTCTTTGCCTAACCCAGCATGTAAAATAATAAAATTATAAAAATGACACAAAGATGGCATTATAGTTTCTCTCTTTTTTCCTACTGGCAAAGGGTACCTGCAAGCTCTGCATAGGCTGCTGACAGATTTGGGTTCGCAGTGGGGTTTTGTATTTTCCAAAAAGGGAATCAAATTTTCTGACAAACTCTTCCTAGCAAATGTATCTGCTTCTTTGGATGGCATCTAATGACAAAACTTGTTTGAGATTCAGCACACCACTGGTGGCAGGTAGCTTCCATATCATTGGCGGGTGAATCTGGTTTAGATTTTAGTCTCAATTGTAAAAGAGCTGTTTAAAATTCTGAAACCTACTTTTTCCCAATAGGTTTGGCAATTTGCATAGCTCCAAGAATACAACTTGGATTCATACTTCACCTGCGGCAGAGCCTCACCCCCCCCCCCCCCCCCAGCATTCTGCCTTTGCCTGCCTTTTGTACATCTTGCCTGATTAGAGATCCCGAGTTTTCAGAGGCTTGCAGATTTGTGTACCCTTTGTGTTGGGCTAATAAAGATCTTGCCACAATATGGATTTTGGAATGTGTCTCCCGGCCAACATGTTTGCCATGCACTTGTGTAGGACCAGCTATGAAGCAGCTTTCTGTGAGTTTGGATACTGCCTCCTTCCCTCCCGCTCTCCTATGGTACACCCAGTTATGCTGCACCATAGGCATGTACTTTATGGTTGGAAACCTTGTCTTTTCTCAAGATACTGCTCATATTTTCAGTTGACTACCATATCATGTTCTGCTTAGCCATGGGAATCCACTGGGAATCCACCTTGCATGAGTCACACTCTCTCACCTGGAGAGAAAGTCCGTGGCAAACCTATTCTGATTACATCTTGCCAAGAAAAGGGTTGCCATAAGTTAAAGATGATTTGAAGGTGCACAAGGAAGCTGCATTTTGGAATTAATCTTATGGAAGGAAGAAATACTATTCAAATTGGTAGCAGTGGTTTAGTGTCACTTGCTAAATAAACACAGAGATTCAAATTTGTGTACAGCCTTAAAACAAAAATAAAACCATAAAGCACTTGATAGAATATATGAAGGTTTATTCCTATCACATTGTTTACAGCTTCAGGTTCTTAATGGCTACCTTTCCCATCTATGATTGATGCTGTGCTAAGGTTAGGTCAACTTTGTACTGATATGCAAGCTGTATCAAGTATAATAGAGTTTAGAGATACCATTCGAACATGACACTGTTTGCACTGTGTTAGTGAAAAGCTATAATCCTGACAAAAAGCTGGGCCTGGAGGCCTTTTTCTTCAAGATGATGATGTGATGATCATGGTCATGATCAGGCTGTAGTCAGCAGTAGTAGCCCACTAAGCTAAAAGCTAATGATTTCCCCCCCCAAAACACTGTCATTCATTCTGCAAAATGGCTCCAGGCCAAAAATACAACAGCTAATTCTGAACTCTTGTGGTCTTTGTCTGAGAAGATATGTAGCAATTAAACTTCTGTCAAAAGGTAACCTTAAGTCAAACTCCCTGTTGAGCTTTGTTAAAATTACTTTGGAGAACTACAATTCCCAGAATTCCCTAACCAGCACAGCTTGGGATGTGTAGCTTCGTCTCTCTTGCCTTCCAAGCTCTGACTCTCAATTTAAACTGGGCTTTTCAGAAGAGAAATCATATTGAATGCTAATGCCTCCATCCTATGTTCACGAGATGCAGATGGCTGTTTACAAAGAGGCTTCATCTTATATAATCAGAAGCGCCTGATAGTTTCTATGTCAGGGGAGTTAGCAAATCTGTTCCATGTCTGAATTTGAAAGGACTAATCCTTGATGCTGGAGCCCTGGTGGTGCAGTGGTTAAATGCCTGTACTGCAGCCACTCACAAACCACAAGGTTGTGAGTTCAATACCTACCAGGGCTCAGGCTTGACTCAGGCTTGTATCTTTCTGAGGTTGCTAAAATGAGTACCCAGCTTCTTGGGGGCAAGTAGCTTACAGTTGTAAACTGCTTAGAGACTGCATAGCACAGTATGGAGTGATATATAAATGCTATTGCTATTGAATAATTGTTGGGGGGTGGAGTTCAGCTCCTTCAAATACCAAAGCCAAATGTGGATTCACTATTCCACTTCCATGGTTCCCTTTCAAGTCACACAATTACAGCACCATGCTTCTGCATTAACTACCTCCTATAGAATCCTGAGTTTTGTATTCTATTGAAACATCAGAGTTTTTTGGCTGAGAATTCTAAATATCCCTCCCTAAACTGCAAATTCTAGCATTCAGTAGGAAGTTACCATGGCTATTAAAGTACAACCACAGTGCTGTAACTTTGCAGTGTAAAAGGATGTGGAAGCCACCAGCCACTGCTTTGTATAATAAAGCTTGATCTCTATGAATTCATTTGTTTTCATTACTTTCAGTCCTTCCTCCATCAGTGGTAAGTTTTCTCATAACTGAGCCAGCTAGAACTCTTCTAACCAAAAAAGGTATAGAATTGCTGAATAATGGAATTGGAAGGCATCCCCAGAGCCATGTAGTCTGAGCTGTACCAGTGTAGGGATTCCTTGCTAAAATATCCATGCATCAGTGGTATCATGGGGGTGGGTGGGTTCAGGGAGTTAAAACCACATTAGGTGATGCCTCAGAACAGTACCATGATGAGAACAGTACCATGAGGAGAACAACGCAGTGGCAGCGACGGAGCCAAGTGCCTTCCCTCTCCCTGTCATGCACCATTTCACTCACATGTATAGTGGCACACAGCAGAGAAGTGGGTGGCACCCTTTTGCCCCACCCCTAGAAGCCCCCCTCTTTGTATTGAGGGACACTGCAGGTGGCAACGCCACTGGTAGGCATGCAACTTCTGTTTAAAAACATTCAATGAAGGAGAGTCCATCACCTTTTGAGGGAGCCTGTTTCATTATCCTCTGTGGTTTACAGACTTCACATGCTTCAACATAGATGGCTGCTAGTGTGACCCGATCTTTTTCTTTCCCTTCTGTTGTATGTCACAAATGACTGACTTTCTCACAATTGGGTTTTTCATGTCTATAATACAAGTCTATAATACAGAATAGGGTGTTCTGTTCACAGCAGTGGATGTTACATACCTATTACGGGTGGGGAAGGAGAAGGTTCAGTTCCAAGCAACTATTAAGAATTTTTTTGGGGAAAAATATCAGACTTAGGGAAAAGATGAAATAAGTAAATAAATAAATAAATATCCCCCCTGCAAGTGATCTTTTTATGTTATAGGTTTATTTATTTATATATATATTTATTTAAAACAGGTTATGAATGCAATTCTATTGTACCCGGGGGATGGGTCTGAAGGACAACAAAGTACTATAGACCTTCCTCATTGCAGGGGAAGAGGAAGGTTCATGCAGGGAGCAGCAAAAGAGCAGCAGAAGAGCAAAAAGAGGGCATTTTAGGTATGTAAAGGTATAGGTAAAGTTTTCCCTTTTGACATGATTGTCAAGTTCTGTCTGACTGTAGCAGGTGATGCTCATCTCCATTACTAAGCCAAGGAAGCTAGCATTGTCAGAGATGACTCCATGGTCATGTGGCCAGCATGACCACAGAACGCTGTTATCTTCCCACTAAAGTGGTACCTATTTATCTACATGCTTTTGAACTGCTAAATTGGTAGAAGCTAGGACTAGTGACGGGAGCTCACTCTGTCGATGGACGTTTTCACACGCATGGGTCCAAAGCCGGCTGGAAGCAATCAAGAGCCATTCCGGAGGTGAAAGCAGCAGCATTCTGGAATGGCTCTTGATTGCTTCTGGCAGCAGCAACTTAATTCCTTTTTTAAAAAAGGAATTACAAAGACCGGGGATGATGCCACCCAGCGCTGGGGATGGCGCTGGATGGGGCAGGGCTTGCTGCGACGTCGTGTGAACACACGGAGCAAGGACCCGGACTGACGCCGGCTAGCGCCGGGGATGGCACTGGATGGGGCAGGGCTTGCTGCGACGTTGTCTGAAAAATTTGCACAGGAGCTGGACTGGGGCCGGATGGAGGTAGGATCGCGTCTGCCTAAAGCCCTGTGTGAAAACGCCCATACAGTGCTTTGGTCTCAAACTGCCAACCTGCCAACCTTCTGATCATAAGAGTCAGCATCTTAACTGCTGAGCCACTGCATCCCATATGTAGGTATGTGGTGAGGGTGAATTTGGGTAGATTTTAGAGGGCTGGATTGGGAAGCATCAGTGGGGCCTTTCAAGACCTCAAAGGGAGTCAGAAATGGTTTTTAAATTGTTTTAAATGGTAAAATCATTGTCCCAAAGTTATTGGTGGTTTAATTTGATATATTTTTAGCTAACTTTTTTCAGTGTAAGGGGAGAAGTTGAAGGGATAATAGGGGAAGAGTGGGTACCTGACCAGGCCACATATGGCACATCTTATTTTTGAAAGTTCTGTATAAAAAAGGTGAGAGCCAGCATGGTGTAGTGGTTTGAGCATCCGACTATGACTTTGGAGATCAGGGTTCAATTCCCTGCTTGGCCATGGAAACCCACAGGTGATTTAGGGCATGTCACACCCTCTCAATCCCAGAAAAGGGTAGGTTCACCTTAGGGTTGCCATAAGTTGTAAACTAGTTGAAGCCACATGACAACCACCACCACCACCTCCACCACCACCATATCAAAAACAGATTAAAGAGGCAGTATCTGATCCAGCAAAAAAAGAAAAAAGAAAAAAAGAAGACAGTGGCATTTATTTTTGCATATTATGACATGGTTCCTGATTTTTCTTCCTTCCTTTGGGAAGTAGGCAGCCCATACCCAACCCGGGCTTCTCTGGCAGCTTTTCAAGAATGGGAAAATCCTATTCTTGAAAAGCTGCCAGAGAAGTCCCGGGTTGGGTAACGGCTGCCTACTGCTTGGGCATGGGGCAGTGCAGTAAGATCCATCTCTTAAAGTTAGAAACTGCATGTAACCTGTGACTGACTTCCCATGTGATAATCTCCAATGTGTGGATGGGCAGGGGGCTACAAGAGAAGCAGAAAATAGTAAGATTTCCATTAGAAACATCCTGTAGTAGAAGCATTTGGCTTCAGGATGCTCCTTTGATGGCATATAAAACCATACAGCTATAGGCTAGTCTCGCTATTACCTTTTTTGAGCAAAGTGATTAAGAGAGCAATGGCTCTTCAACTCCAAGATGTCTTGGATGAAACTGATTATCTAGATCCATTTCAAATGGGCTTTAGGACAGGATTTGGGGTTGAGACTGCCATGGTTGCCTTAACTGATGACATTCGTCTGAGCATCGACAGGGGTAGTGTGACCCTGTTGGTGCTCTTAGACCTCTCAGTGGTCTTTGACACAATAGATCACAACATCCTCTTGGATCTCCTGAGAGTGTTAGGAATTGGAGTCACTGCTTTACAGTGGTTCTGTTCCTTCCTCTTGGGGTAGATTCCAGAGGGTGTTGCTCAGGGACAGTAGCTCTGCTAGGAAGGAGCTTAGGTGCGGCGTCCCTCAAGGCGCCATCCTGTCCCCGATGTTTTTAATATCTATATGAAGCCGCCGGGAAAGATCATCTGGAGACATGGGGCGGGGTGTTATCAGTACGCTGATGACACCCAGATATATTTCTCCATGTCTCGGTCTTCAGCCTCGACCTCAGATGGCATCTCTCCCCTCAATGACTGTCTTAAAGCAGTAATGGATTGGATGAGGAAAAACAGATTGAGACTGAATCCAGACAAAACAGAAGTACTTACAGTAACAGCCCCGAAACCAGGTATTGGGATACAACCTCCAGTCCTGGACGGGGTCACACTCTCTGTTAAGGACCACAGTCTGGGTGTGCTCCTGGATTCGCTGCTTCAGATGATTAATCAAGTGAATGCGATGGCCAGGAGTGCATGTTATTAGCTTCAGCTGATATGCCAGCTGCACCCTTTCCTGGAAATTAGGCACCTTGAAACTGTGGTACACGCGCTGGTAACCTCTCGACTTGATTTCTGCAATGTGCTCTATATGGGGCTACCCTCGTGCTTGGTCTGGAAACTCCAACTAGTACAGAATATGCCAGCCAGGTTGGTCTTGGGTTCATCTAAAACAGGGGTCGGCAACCTTTGTTGCCAGTGGGCCGGAAGGGGCGGAAATGGCATGGAGGCCGTCGTGCGCATGCGTGCGCATGTGGGGGCACCATTTTGGAAGGCCCCACCATGCGTGCGTGGGGCGAATTCACCCAGCGCATGCATGGTGGGGCCTTACCAAGGCCCAGGGAAGGCCTCACCACGCGTGCACCATGCGAATTTGCCCAGCACATGCATGGTGGGGCCTTACTAAGGCCCAGGGAAGGCCCCACGGTGGCTGCGCAGCTGCCGCGGGCCTTCCAAAATGGCGCCCGTGGTCGTGTGTGCATGCGCGCATGAGCGTGGGTGCCATTTTGGCAACCAAAATGGCGCCTGTGGTTGCACATGCGTGCGCAAGCACGGGCACCATTTTGGCATCCAAAATGGTGCCGGTGCATGTGGGGCAGCGGCGGTGGTGGTGGCGGGACCAGCCACAGGGTGGTCCCAAGGTCTCCGCGGGCCTCACCTGGCCCGCAGGCCGTAGGTTGCCGACCCCTGATCTAAAAGAGACCATATAACACCTGTATTAAAGTCTTTTCACTGGCTGCCTTTCAGTTTCTGAGCACAGTACAAGGTGTTGGTCATTACCTATAAAGCCCTAAATAGCTTGGGTCCAACCTATTTTTGAGACCACCTCCTCCCATACAATCCGCCCCATGCACTTCGGTCTTCTGGGAGGAAACTGCTGCAGCCTATGAAAACGAGGCTGTCTGCAACCTCCTAGAGGGCCATCACAGCCCTTTTAAAGCTCCCTAAGGTCGCAATATGACGGATCTCGTCCGGCAGACCATTCCATAGTCTGAGAGTGGTTGACGTAATTTTACATTGTTCTGTCACATCATTTACATCTTGATACTTGAGAAATGTCAGAAGGGCCTGAATCTAGAAAATGAACTAAATGTTTGTGTTTCAGATTCCAAATTTGATTTTCGTTTACCTGACATCATTCATATGTGATGCTGCTGCACTGAGACTTATTTCTCACTTCGGTTTCAGACTGAGCATTGTTGTGTTAATGTTCTAGCCTTTTGTAAGTATACCCTTCAGGAACTGCAGTAACATGGAGGTTTTTGCTATGTTTTTGTTTTAAAGACAGTCCTTGTCTCCAAGAGTGAACAGATGGAAGGTGAATTTAGAAAGGACTGTACCTTTCTTTAAATGTCAGTTATTGTGTTGGATTTCATTCTGTCTCTTTGAGACAGATGGCAGTGTTTAGGATGTGGACTAAGCTTATACCTCTTATTGACACTGCAATGGTTGGAGAAATTGTCTATCAGCAAAGATGCTTATTTGGTGATTTGTCATGAGGAGAGTGAATAGCTTCATGGCAGTATATGCAAAATGGAGATGATATAACTGTAATGTTGGCAAATTATTTCTTGTCCAGGAAGCAAGAATGCTGTTAGCAGAATTGCCATGTATTAGAAAATAGATAATGGAACTAGTGCAACAGTATGTTTCATGAACTATATTGGTTAATGGAAAGCAAAAGACCTGTTCATGCAACATAATGGTCAGGATCCTACATCAAGGAGACAGAGCATAACTTTACACACATAGAGTTATATGAAGATTGTGCAATGCCATCTTTTTTGTGAATTGCATTGTTGCACAACTGAATGTTTAGCTAAATGCACATGAATCTGCATGCACAATCTGTAATGCACAGTATGCATCTACATGAACAATGTGAAATTGCAATGTTTGTGCAACTCTTCTGCACCCTTGAACAAAATATAGACATTCCACATTGGACAAAAACATCTGTCAACTTCTATTGGGGAACTTATGCATGCATTAGCCACCAACAAGATTCTAGCTAGTGTGTCCAGGGAACATCTGTAAGAAACAAGAATAGTATCATGTCTTATCAGTCCTGCCATCATTTGTTATGTATTTAATGGGAGGTGTGAAGGGGCTGGGGAGTCTGTATATAGAGACGACTACAGACATTAGCACTGTATGCATGCTTGCGACCCTAGCACTGTTGGCTGCCAAGACACAACCAATGCATGTACAGTTGTACATATGTAGCCTTCATTCAGACTTTGCAGTGAACTGGGGTTAATAGGCCAAATCCTAGTTCTTCCCTCTCCCACTTTCCCATACTTGTCTACATGTATGTAGAATGAATAGGGATAAAAAAATATGTAACCACTCTAAACACATGTTGATCTCATTTGAGTTTAGAAACTAAGAAAGCTCAAGCCTGATTAACACTGTGACATACCAGGGTTCTTCAGAGAGAATTAGAAAAGAATCCAGCCCAAGGTCCAGGGGAGTCAGTGCCAGTTTGAGCTGCAAATGCTAAGCTAGATGTATTAATAGTCTCAGTATAAGGACTTTATCATACAAGGCTATAAAGGTTGTATTTTAACAGGACATATTTGACTGGTGTTCATCCCGCTGCTGCCTTGCATTCAATTTTTACTGTAGTGCATCTTTTTATTTGAATGTCTCAACACATCAAAATATCTTATCTTACCAATGGGTAACTGCCATGGAAATTTTTGCATTTCTTGATTACTCATGAAACTTTTTTTTTTTTTTTTTTTGCACAAAACTTTGTCTTTTACACACAAGAAAACCTTCATTGTGTTGCATGGAAAACAGTGCACAAAACAGATTTCTGCCACAAACCATTCTTTCTCCCCCTTTCCTTTTTCTTTCTTTCTTTCTTTTTTCTTGAAAAAGTAACTTTTTATGCTAATAAGGGCTGGCATCCTTATCAGTATTTACAAGATAAATGAACTGGGCCTATGATCTTGTAACTGCTGGGGACTCACATTTACAATAGGTAATGACCAAATATAACCCTCTCTCCAAAGCTACCTTTTCAGCCTGGTAGTGCCTCACATGCAGGGTTTCCAATGTACTGCAGATCAGGGCCCTGGGAAATAATGTCCCCCTTGGAGCAAGCAGTTGTGATAGGACCCTTAGGTCTCCAGCTGCCTGTTCTCACCATGTCTCTCAAGGGGAAGAGTGCTGCTGATGCCATTTCTCAATGCACTAATTGGCAGCACCTCATAAACCCTTTAGTTGAGGAGCTGTCAGGCATGAAAGATAGGATTTTTAGGATTGGCATCATCAGGCATAACTATGAGGATGGAGCTCCATCATTGCTGCTATGTGAGACCATGCAGGATCTTGGCCATTTTATTTTCTTTGTAAAAAATGTCCTTAAGTACAAAAATGCACCCCAAATGTGCAAACATTCTTGTGATCTCTCCCATTCCATGTTCTTGCATGAAAGAATGGAATAGAAGAGTTATATCCCTGTTCTAGTATCATATCTGAGGCTACCATATCATTATGGTCCTAGGAAAAGAAGGGACCACTCAGTGCTCATAGGCTCTTATATGGTTTAAGGGGTGAAATTTGGGATGAAATTGGGGTTCCAGCTGACAAAGGAACACAGTTCTGGGACATATATTAATAAAAATCCAAAAACAAACAAACACATGCTTAAGTAAAAACATGAAATCGTACAACTGAAAGGGTCTTGAAATATTTTCCCCCAGTTCCTGTTGATTTAGGGAGTGCACTGTTACAGCATTTTTGTTAGATGGCCATCCAGCCTCTGCTTAGAAACCAATAAGGAAAGCAAGTCAACCATCTTTTGAGTCAATCTGTTCCACTGTCAAACTGCTCATTCCATCAGGAAGTTCTTTCTCATGTTTAGTCCAAATTCCTTCTTGTAATCTGAACAGTACAAGCTGTTTGGAGTGGAACAGACTGCCTTAGAAGGTGTTGGACTCTCCTTTATTAGAATGATTTCTAAACATGCCTGCAAGCACAGGAAACTAACTTTGTGCTAGAAGTGGGATCCTCTTGAACTCTGAACCCAAACATTCTGTACTATCAAACAAAAGGCAAAATAGAAAACAACAGTCCTTGTAAATAATTTAAATACAGAAGGTACTACTCAAGTCCAGTCTCTACTCTTGGCTGTTGTTTGTCTGCATAATGTATTTGTGAGTCATAAATGGGATCAAATGACAACATGTGTAGACTGCTGGGTGTTCTGTAATGTATGTGAGAGCCCCAAATGAAGGATGCAAATTCTTCTTGTTTCTTCATCACTACTCTCATTTCACAAAACACTGTGGCCAGCCCCAATTTAATTTTCCAAACAAGGAGATCTACAGCAAGGAATTAACACAGCAACATTTAAATGTTCAGTTCCATGTCTTGACTTTATTGAACTAGATACACTCCTTTCCTTGGAGAGGTTTTAAATAGTTTCCTAAAACTCTGCAAATGTTAAACAAAACACAGAAAGGTCACATCAGACACAATTATTTGGGGGTTTTCTCCTATGATTTTTGAATGTAGAACATGTTTGAAAACCACTTTTACAATCCAGTGTGTGATTACAGTCAAAATCTCTAGATTTAAAAAGCACTGATTTAACAGTTGTGCAGAGATGTTGGAAGATAGGTTACGCAGAGGACGTAAATTATAACTTGTTTCTTCCCTAAGTCTAAATGTGAATGTGGAATTGTTTTTCCTTGTCATATCACAAGGTTTTATTTTTGTCTTTCTCACAGACAGTTTGAACATTTGCAAGACTGATCTGTGTTGATTTCTATAAATGCACAAGTTTTAAAAATACAGTAATTTCTGTCTTCCTTCAGATTGTTTAAAAACAGAAGCATGGGACACATTGTATGTGTTTTTGTGAGCAATCATCCTGTAGTTTGTTCTTGTTGTTGATTGCTGAGTGAGGGTGCATAGCTCCACAAAGGGAAAAAATGTTCATAAGATTATTGTGCAAATTGTGCCAAAAACAACAAGAACAATATTTCTTTCAATGCCACTGCATTCACAGGCATGATCAGTGAGGCTATATCACAGGCCCTTCCTAATAGTTGCTCCTAGGCTCCAGAACTTCCTTCCTAGAGAAGCTACAATGACCCTTTCTGTTCGTCCAATCAGCAAATAAAATCTTTTTTAAAATTCAAGCAGGTTTTTGAGAACTACTGAAAGTTTTAAAAGAAATTCTGTTCAAAATTCGCATCTTTTCAAATGGATTTACATGTATGGAAATTAGAATTGCAAAACTGCATAAAGTCCATATCCAGTAGAGTTCTTCTGCTACATTGCTATGTGGTAGAGCTAGCAAAGTCTCTGGTGCACATTGGTACCCAATGAAGAATGGGACTGATGTGCATCAATCCCCGTGCACATTGCATTGGTGCTGAGGGGCACCACATTGATCCTGATGCACATTGGGCACCAATGCAGATTGAGCACTCTTGCTGGTGTCCCATTTCACAAGCTTGCAATTCAAGAAAGGAGTTTCTTAGCACCTCTGCTATACAGAAAGGTATATGTAAAGTTATATAGGTCATATAGGGATCTTAAGAGTGTGGTATACTGTTTAAATTGTACTGTTTTTTTTAAACTGTTTTAAAAATATTTTAATTGTATGTTTTAATTATTTTTAGTGTTTTATTCTATTTTAATGTCAAGTGTTTTGTAGTTTTAAACTAACTTGTACTTGTTTGAATTTGTAAGCTACTTTGAGCCCTGGTTTGAGGAAAAGATGAAGTATAAATAAAAATAACACTACCATCATCACTACCAACAATAACAACAACACTTGGAAGGGAGAGCTCTTGTTGCGATTGGGAAATCTTGATGGGCTGCCTTACTATGTTGAGACAGCTTCTTGTGACCATAAATCAGACACAGGAGAATAATCTCTAAGGTGAAACCATTAATTTATAAAGCCCTCAATTGTCGAATTTGATTGGCAGATGCAGTCCTTTTTGTCACACCTGGAGGCAGCAAGCAAGCTTAGTGGGCATAGGGCAAGCTGCATAGCAGATGACACTCTCCTCTAATGCCTATCAGCATCTACTGCCTGAGGTGGCCATCTTATTGTCTAGTAACAGACCTAGCCATGTCTTCCAGCCTAGCTCTGTACACAAGCAATGGACAAATTAGGCAATGGAGTAAGAGAAGAAAACTAAGGTTCAGCATAAAACAGGGACTTCTGTCTCCTTGGTTGCTTGCATTCCAGTTGCCAAATCATGAAGTGTGTCCAGTGGGTAGCAGATACCAATGTATGGAGGAGAGAGAGAGAGAGAGAGAGAGAGAGAGAGAGAGAGAGAGAGACTAATGGTAATAATAACACTTAAATGCCACTCTCATTGTCCTGGCTCTGCATTATAGAATCCTAGTATTTGTGGTTTTCTGATTCTTTAATAATATAATAATAACAATAATAATAATAATAATTTGCCAGGGATCTCCACTGCCTCACCAAACTAAAAATCACAGGATTCCATAGGATGGACCCATGGCATTTAAAAAAAAAATCAGAATGCTATAATGCTGTTATGGGGGAAAGACCAAAATCTCAAGATGTTAAGTAAAAAGTTTAAAAAAAAATAACCAATGCATTTTGACAAGGAAATATTAGCCATGCAGGCTGATTTTCCAAATTGTTTTTAAAGTGAATAGAGACTCATGTTTGAATGTGATTTTGTTTATCTTTTTGTTGTTGTGTGCCACAAAATTGTTTTCTAGGCAAGTTTCTTCAGAGGGGGTTTTGCATTTCCATCCTCTGAGGCTGAGTCTGAAGATGCCAGCCATAGATGTAGGCGAAACGTCAGGAATACATTCTTCTAGAACACAGCTTCACAGCCTGAAAAACCCACAAAAACCAATTAAAGTGGTGTCAAACTGGATTATTTCTGCATTGTTGATGCAGCCTTAGTTGTGTATGTCTGGAATATCATTATGCAAAGGGATCTCATAGCATTTTTGAGACAGAGAGGCTGTACAGATGGGCAAGAAAAGATGACATGAAGCTGCCTTTTCCTTAAGCCACAGCAACTGCCCCGCCTGCCCTGAGGATGCCCTAAATGAGGATGGAGCAACTGCACTAGGGGTCCCTCAATGCGGCTTTTCCGAGGCCGTATTGAAGCCCCGCCAACCACACTGCCAGCCCTGAGGATGCCATGAAGGGAGACGGAGCAACTGCATGGGCCTGCAGCAGCTGCTTTAATTTTTTTTCATTCTTTCATACACATGCACAGGAACACATGCCTGAACACCTGCGTACCTGCGCAGAACACATCATAGGCTGGTATATAGTCTATCACTCTCTGCATACAAAGGTGACTGAAGTTTGGCATCATGGACAGAACATGTCATAGGGTGGCATACAGTCTGTCATTTTGTTTGTACAAAGGTGACTGATGTTCAGCATCCCTGCACACCTGTGCAGGACCTGTCATACACCCACAGATCATGCAAGGATTCACTGACATTGGCTTCCCCAAGTAGTAGGTGTCATAGACAGGTGCCACTGTCTGATTGTGCCACCCTTGGGGTGGAGGAATGAGTTTGTCAACTGAAAAGACATCTACTCTGTCGTCCTCCACAAAACATGCCCCACACAGATCAGGGGGGAGGGGAGAGATACATGCAAAAGAGGTTTGTGTGGACAGGTTGGATACATGCAGCTGGTGGTCATGCAAGGGACATGGTCACAAGACACACAGACAAACGTTACTCCAGGAGCCCAACCCCAAGCATGCCAGGAAGTGGTATGCAGGTTTTATGCACACCTGTACATCTGTGCAGAAGAGGTCAAAAAAGCCTCTTTCATGCAAACTACTGTGCATGTTGACAGCAAATGTACATGTGATGGAATGCATAGAGAACAGTTGCTAGGGTGCATGCATAGGGTTACAATTAGGGTTAGGGTTAGGGTTACAATTAGTGTTAGGCTTCTAATATTCAAGCATATCTGCAGCGGTGAATCCATACCTGGAAGCATAGGGTGCTTTAAATTAAAGTCTGCTTCATAGGACGCATGCTCTGGTTTGCCGACTCGATTTCTGCTACATGGGCAATGGTGCATTTATGTGGCCATTTTAAATCTCTGGTGCTCTTTTTCTGACACACCAGTGTCGCTGCATACATATGCACATGCGAAGGTGCACATGTTTTTAGAATAAGCGGAAAAAAGCTGCCCCTTTTTGGAGCAGCTTTTCCCAGCATACAGCACCTAGAAGGAGCTTTCCTGAGAGCTTTTAGGTGTGCATCTATTTACATATTAAAAGGGAGTGGTTGATTTTAAAGAGCTCTATCCAGGGGAAGTGATTGTTGAATCAATGCTTCTGGCATGTGTTCACTTATGGCTTGGAAATACTTGAGCTACTATTTGCATGCATCTCTAATCACTTTTTCTGTCAGTCAGTGGCCTTTTCTTCATATTTGTCTATCAGCTATCTGTCATTGTTTGCCCATCCATCCAGTCTCTCTCCAACTTTCCCTGAGTGTATCTGCACCTTAACAATGCACCTCTTCTATGCAAACCACAGGGGAAAGTAATTATATTTAATAGATGGTACCCTCATTTGAAGCTACCCCAGTCTAAAGCTGCATAGAGAAGTAATTAAATTTTATAGCAGTGTCAGCTCCCAAACAAGGATATACTATCTAGTCCACCAATAGTTCTTGAGGGAAAAAAAAGCATATCCACCAGTAGCTTCCTCACCCAAAATATTCATGCTTTTGTAATTGTTCAAATCAAATCTTCCTCGACAAAGGATTGTCCTCTGTTTCTGAAATGATGGAATGTAGAAATGTTTAAGCATGTTCCCTGATTGGCAAGGGGGAGTGAGGAGACAAAAGGGGGGGGGGGGGAAGGGCACCAAACAAAATAAGATTATAAAAGAAGTCCCCAAAAGTCACACTTTAATATTCTAGTCTCATTTTCATCAATCACTGAAGCAATACCCCCTAGATCAGTGCATTAACTTGTTTATCTTTTACAAGGAGGAGAAAGGGGAGCAGAAGAAGGGGAAAAAACTTCATAGCTTCATCATTCATTCCAGAGTGAGGGGGGGGAAAACAAAAGCCAGCCACCGAAATTTGCATGGTGCTCAATTATACATTAGTGAACATCACTTGGCAATCTGTTCATATCAATTTAATTGGATTTTAATACTGCCTCTGATCTTGTTTTCTAATTAACAGCAGTGCCTGGCAATAAAGCAGAACCATGCACCCAGCAACACCTTTGATCTCAACCATATGGAGCTCCTCCGTGCTCTTGGATTAAAAAAAAACAAAACCTTCTCCCTTTTCTCCAATGCAGGCCGAGAAATACTGGGAGCTCCCAGATGGCTGTATACCACTCCTGACTGCGACTTCATTGATTATTTTCTCTTCTGATTGGTCCTGGTTGAAAATAAATAAAACATGCACTTGGAACTGGATGTAAATTGGTGTCACAATCTTTCGGTTATGTTGATCGCTTGTTTTTTTCTTTTGTTTCTCGGCTCCTTCTTTGGATGACGAGCATTTCAAGTAAACATTAATTGACTCAATGGTCTGCGTTTAGGAGCACAACTTTTATCACCAGGACCTTGTGTTTGTATGTCTAGCTACTGTCCTCCAAGCACAACATTTTAATTAGCATTGAAAGAACCTAACTGTTCATTCCTTATCTTTCTGATGCTATCATCATAGGCAAACTATTTAAGCCTGATTTGAGCACAGCAGAATGTGATTTATATCTGCTTTTTGATGGTTCACTGTCAACAGTCAGTTCCTTTATTTTGCTTATATTATTATTTTGCCCCCTCCTTCCCAGGTCAAACATGAAGTGCAGCCTGCTCAAGAAGACCAGATGCTGGCATGTCACATTTCATGTGTTCTCTCAAGTAGCTAGCATTCTCATCAGGCTTCTAGGATGGAAGGAACTGATTAGCGGGGTGTGTGTGTGTGTGTTGGTATGTGTTTGTGCAAGAGGAAGAGAGAGAGAGAGAGAGAATGAAAGAGAGAGAGAGAAAGAGGCAGAGATTCACCTTGATTTTGAGGATTCTTGCCAATACAGCCTGGCCCCTAATGATTCCAATTGAAGAACCAATTCCTTTGGAGAACTGTTTTCTGTATTGGAATAAAAAGTGCAGCCCAGAAATACAAGGGAGCCATCTACACATCTGAGTCTTTATAAATCTCTCATTTGGAGCATTATTTTAAGAACGGTCTGCCTCCTGGAAGCTTCAGGTGCTGATTTTAAACTGGGAAAAAAACCCCATGGATGTAGTGTGGCCAATAATCCATTGTCAAGTAAAAGGAAATGCACCCCACCACAAAAAAGGTTGAGAGATGAAAATTACATGTGGTTAATTATAATGTTTAAACTGACCTCTAAAAATAATTATGGAAATTTGGATAGGAATACAATGCATATTTTCATAGCAGATTAGAATTTGAACGGGGGCATGAGTGTGTGCTCAGTCTGCTGTTCAGGTGTTGAGAGTCAATGGGCAAATTCAAGGCATTTGCTCTTCTCACTTTGGGTATTTTGATTCTTAAACTGAACTTGAACTCCTGGGCTGTCTTTCAGACAAAGGACGTCTTCAAATAAAGAGCTGTCCTTAAGATACAGGACTACCCTCTGTAATGCAAGCTCATGGCCTCTCTTTGTGTATCTGTGGAACAGCACACAATTCCCAGCAATGCCAGTAAAAAAGATCAAAGCGGCAGTGTTGAGAGAGGTGGTAGCCTTAAACCTTGGCAACACCTTATCTGTCAATGTCCTGGAATATATGGATCAGTGGTTTGGCTTGGTATAAGACACCTTTATAGAACTTTATAAAGCTCTATTTGTTTGTCTGTCTATCTATCTATGAATGGTGGACTTGAATTTTCTACCTTATGATGGTTTTTGTACAGCACATGGAATCCTGCAAAAGAAGGCAATGAAAGAAGTTAGAAGTACTCATGTTAAGACTGAAAAGTAGGGATGTAATTCTTTGCTAATTATGGGGTTATGCAGATGGGCGGCTCTGGGTCGCCCCTGCCAGCCACGGATCAGGGCCGCAGCAACTGTGCGCCACGGCCTCGATCCTCCCTTTTGCCTCCCTTGAAAGAGTGACAAAATGCCGCTCCTCTCAGGGGTGGCAAAAGGGCATCCTAAGAGCTGGCATGTGGCTCTTTAGCACCCTTTCTGGCGCAGCACGTCAGGATGCTGAGTCAGGACATCATTGGGTTGGGGTTGGGGCGGACGGCGTGAGGCTGTCCCTCTCCATCTCTTCCTCCAGGCCGGCGCTTTGGGCCAGTTTGCAGAGGCCCTTTGTTAGTTATTTTCTTCTTACTGTAAAAAAAATATTAGAAAACTGAACTGTTTTTGAAGACTGACATGTGTTTAGGATTTATTTCACACCAAATTTGCAAGTGGTATTTTGTATGTGTTGTTTTTGTTGTGTTGTTTCAGACTTATGGCAACTCTAAGGAGAACTTTTCATAGGGTTTTCTTGGAAAGATTTGTTTAGGGTAGATTTGCCATTGCCTTCCTCTGAGACTGAGAGCATGTGACTTGCCCAAGGTAAGCCAGTTGGTTTCATGGCTGAGCAGGGTATCAAACCCTGGTCTCCACAGTAAATTAGCATTTTCTGCAAAAAACAAAACAATGTATGAATTTTGTGTATAATAAGCCCTGAACTGCAAAGATTCTCATCAGTCCAACATTCTTCTTATCACAGTTTTTTTTAACACTCAAGAAATACATCTTTTTGCTCATTTTGGGCTGTATTTTCAAATATTCATCCTATCTCTATCCCGAGGAAGTCAAGCGCTCACTTGGTGTCCTTGAATCTGATTATCTCAAGGACCACCTCGTCCCACATAACACATATCCAGGCTTTAACATCTGTTTTGGATACCCTGATTGATGTACTTTCAGCTTATCCCAAGAAACAGGAGAGCACAAGACGCAAGGCCTTCTAGGACTGAGAGGTTAGTACAAAGAATCACTTTTCTATGTCTTGAGTAAAAATTTGTCCAAAAATCACACTTAATTTCATTTTGCAAAGAAAGCATTAAGAAGCTCGGGATGATTAGTTGAAGGATTTCATGGTGGGGTGGAGACTTCACATGCACCCCCCATGCAGCAGTTTCACCACCCCAATTTAGTCCCTCCTTTGGGACCAAGCATATGCCTCTGTCAAGCTCAGAGGCAGGATAGGATGGCAGTAAGCACCTTGCACCTGAATTTTGAGAGATAGGACGTTATCACATGGGGAGCTCTGAACAGAAGCCGGCTTTAAAGTGAAAGCGCTACCGCAAAAGCGGAAGCAATTAATTAGCCGGCTTTCCCGTGTGAAAACCTCCTGCACATTTAAAAGGAGGTTACTCCAAAGGGAAAGTAGGCAGAAACTGCTTCTTTTTATTTTCGGAAGATCCCCGAAAATAAAAAGAAGCAGTTTCTGACTACTTTCTGTTCGGATTAACCTGCTTTTAAATGTGACGTCGTCTGAAAATATACCCGCTTTTGCAGGTTATTTTCAGTTTAAATCCCCGTTTCCTCACAGGATTTCCCCCATGTGATAATGTCCATAGGTGGGATATTGATAACACCACCACCACTCTGTTTTTTGTTGTATATGACTTACAAATATAACAGCAAAAGCAGGACAATGGGCAGTACTAGAAAATGGAAACTTAAATATGTGGCTGGAAAATGCAAAAAGAAAATTCTTACTTATGCAAACAAGGATTACAACAGAAAAACAGAATATCCAGCTTGTAAGGACCTTGTTTTAGTGGCAAAAACAAAGTGCTGCATTCACACAAGTTCATGGATTTTTCAGGTTACCCTGGAACCACCGGTGATACTGTAACACATACACTCACACACTTTTGTAAAGAAAAACAAAGGAGATGGAAGGTATGAGTAAAGGGTGTTTTAGCCAAGTGGATAGAATGGCACTGTTTTTTGTTACTCCCTCTGTTACAGGCTGATGGGGTGGCTATTGTTGGCAAGCTGAGGGAGAGGGAAAGTTTCACAGTCCCTCTATATTCTGCACTAGTCAGGCCTCAGTACTGAATGCAGTACTGGAGTACTGCATTCAGTTCTGGGCACCTTTTTAAAAGAAAGATATAGACAAGTTGATGTAGATTCAGAGAGGGGCAACAAGGATGATGGGAGGTATTTAGAACAAAACATTTGATGAAAGGTTGAGGGAGCTGGGCATGTTCAGCTTGGTGAGAGAAGATTGAGGGTGACATGACTGCACTCTTTAAATATCTAAAGGGCTATTACAAAGAGGAAGGTGCAGATTTGTTCTCTGTTGCCCAAGAGGGTAGGATTTTGATAGAATGTTAGAACTACTTAACAATAAGAGCAGTTTGACAATGGAACTAATGACATCTGAGAGATGGTGGGGTCTCTTTCTCTGGATGTTTTCAGAAAGAGGCTGGACAGCTACCTACTGGAGATACTCTAGCTGGAGTTCCTGCATTGTGCAGGCAACTGGACTCAATAGTCTATGAGGCTCCTTCCAACTCTATGATTCTATGGTTCTAATAATTTCAAAAGGATTTCTATGTCTGATTCTACTGCTATTTTAAAATTTATTTATTTCATTTCTATGCTGTCTTTCTCCCAGAAAAGTACCCGAGGTTGCTCACAGATAAAATCATTTTGAAACTTTACAATAAAAACATTAAAGTTTATTTAAATTAAATTAAAATGAGAATTATGTTTATGGCTGTGATAGATTATATCATATTTAAAATGCATTGTTCTTACTAGGTTGTTTCTTTAATCATTAAATTGTGTTTTTCATTGCTGTAAGCCAGTCATGGGAAGAAGGTAGATCAATAGATTGATAGAAAGATTTCTGACTCTTAGCTGTTAACAGTGATGAAAAAATGACTGCCTTCTCACCTCAGTCATGTAGATGAAACAAACAAGACTTGGGTAACGAGATATGGAATTCTCTGTGTGAAAGAACTTTGGCTTGCCTTCAGCTTTGGTACTCAGAAGAAACTTCTGGGCAAAACTTATTTAATTCTAAGTATATGTCATTTTCACCAGGCTCTGGTTGGTGGGTCTTATGGTTCCAGTAAATGCAGCAATGTTCCATGCACTGGTTAGAGTAGAAATCAAGTTATTGTATGTAGGGATTTTCACATTCTAGGTGAAAGGAGTCAGCATTGAGCCAGTGTAATATAGTGATGTGAGTGTTGGATGAGGATTCTGGTATACCAGGTTTTGAATCCCTGATCAGCCATGAAAACCCACTGGGTGACCTTGGGCATGACATACTCTCTCAATCTAACAGGAAGACAATAGCAAATCTCTTCTGAACAAATCTTGCGAAGAAAACCTATGATATGGTTGCCATAAGTCAGAGTCAAGTTGAAGGCACATGACAGAAAAGCAGATAAAATTCTCAATCCCTGAACTAGGTTTAGGTATTTAGATGAATGCACATTTCCATGGGCTGCCCCGAGAAGCCCCAATGCACCCCCTCGCCCCCAATGCACCTCTTTTTGGGCCCTGGAAGGAGCGCTAAAATAGCACTTCTTCCACAAGGTGCCGAAGGTGCGCCACAAGAGGCATTGGGCACCTCTTCGGTGTCTCTTCCATTGTAGTATGTCCAGATGTTGCAGCGGAAGGATGTCATCAGAGCGCCTGTCATGTGGAGCGACGGGTGCTCCGATGACATGTTCGGGAAGGGGTTGGGACATCCAGCGTGAGGCTGCCCACCCCTTCCTTACCTCCAAGACGGCGCAAAGCACCGTCTGCAAAGGGGAATAGTGAACCTAACGTTAAGCAAACTCACTCCCACTTTTACTTTCACCCATTTATACTCTCCTTATGAGAGGGTTGCCATAAGTCAGAGTCTATTCGGAGGCACATAACAAGGTTATTTGAATTGGTTTGTGACTCCACCATCCAACAGTTCATCGTTCACATGATACATAACCATTATGTTAAACAGCTATTACTTTTACTGCTATTCAGTTGCTACTATTTATATTTACTGCCATCTGCTTCTTAACCCAGACATACATTCTAATTTGTGTTATATATTACATCAGGAATGGAAAAAAAGTGGGGCCAATTGACCACATGTGATCTCATTTTTCTGACACCTCTCCACTATTCCATTGGCATTTAAAAATTATTATGATCACTTTCTGTTTTGGGAAAAGACATCTAATAGTCCTAAAACAGGAAAGAGCAAAAATGTAGCAAAATTGCCTTCATATCCTACAGATTGTGTAATAGGCATTTTCAATATATATATATATATATATATATAGAGAGAGAGAGAGAGAGAGAGAGTAAAAAATAGTGTGTGTGTGTGACCATCCAAAGCACAGTAGAAAATATATGTGATACCCATCTCCTAGACATTGGCCACCCATGTACTACATATTTCAAGGACATCAGTGGTAGCCAAGTACATAAGCCATATATATGTTTGGTTGCTGATCTGGGGCAAGCGATACCTGTGAGGTGCACCTTGTGCTTGGACAATGTGCTGCTGGTCATCTCTAGATGTAGGGTATGCCTTAATCTCACATTAGTACTTGATGCCAGCTTTGTTCTCATGTTTTGGAGAATGCATGCAGATTGAAAGTAGGGATATGGATAGGGCCATATATACTGTTGCTGCCTTCAAGCCATTTCTTACTTAAGGCAACCCTAAGGTGAATCTATAATGGGGTTTTCTTGGCAAGGTTTGTTCAGAGGGGTTTGCGTTTGTCTTCTAGTCATATTAGATTACCACACTACACTCTTATAGTGCTGCTATTCCACTTTAACTGCTTTGGCTGCCTCATGTTGCATTCTGGGATTTGCAGTTTAAGGAGGGGCATTTAGGATTCTCAGCCAGAGAACTCTTAGGTCTCAGTGAACTACAAACCTCAAAATGCAACAGGAGGTAACCAGAGCAGTAAAAGTGGAATAGCAGCACTATAAGAGTGTAGTGCGATAATGTGAATAGAGTCTTGCCCAAGGTCATAGAATCATACGTTGGAAGAGACCACAATGATCATACAGATCAACCCCTTGCCATACAGAAATACACAAACCAGTGGGTTTCCATGGCTGAGTGGGGATTCAAACCCTGATCTCTAGTCCCATGCTCAAACCACTATATCACACTGGCTCTATAAACCCCATCCAAATGACCGCACCCTATTGAATGAAAGGAGGTTTGAAATGGAATTCTAAGGACATTACTAGAATACTCAGTGCAGCTGGAGGTCCTCATAATGTGAGGACTTGGATCATGTAGAATGTTTGGATATCCTCCCACCCTGAGGCCCTGCCATCAACAACAGAACAATACACAATTTACATGGGAATCACTCCGCCCTACCCAGGGTCTCACAGTATATATATACCCACTCTCTTCCATTCCAGTATTCTCTGAAGATGCCAGCCACAGATGCTGGTGAAACGTCAGAAAGAAACTCTTCTAGAACATGGCCACACAGCTTAAAAAACCCACAAAAAACTATAAATTAATGTTTTTCTTCTACATTGTGAAAGCTGATACCTATTTATTTGCTCAGAGCTTGGAAGTACCTTGTGCGAAGCAACTAATTCCTTGAAATGGATGCATTTTTGTAATAAGTACCTGGTTTAGCTATTCCCAGCTAGAACAGATACATTAAATCAGCAGGATTATCATAGAATCAAAGATTAATAGATTGGAAGGGACCACAAAGGCCATCTAATCCAACCTCTACCCCACAGGACACACTGTTAAAGTATTCCTGAGAGATGGAGAGTCCAACCTATGTTTAAAGACAACCAAAGAAGGGGAATCACCACCCTCTGAAGCAGTCTATTCCATTGTAGAACAGCTCTTACTGCCAGGAGGTTGTTCCTAATGTTTAGGTAGCATTTCCTTTCTTGCAGTTTGAATCCATTGGTTCATGTTCTAGTCTCCGGGGCAACAGAAAATAAGCTTACCTCATTTTCAACATGGCATCCCCTCAAATATTTAAAAATGGCCATTGTAAGTGTCAGTGCACCTTCAGCAATTGATTCAATAGGTCTAACTATAGATTTAGGTCTTTATGTACTGCTACCAGTTTTGCAGTGGCAGTGGAAGCAGCACTGCTAAGTAGTTACTGGATGGCTTGGCAGGACTGTTCTTCCCCCTCATCCAGCATCCCCAAAAATCTCTCTTGAGCAATGCTGTGTCAACATGCAGCATCCTTTTGTGTTGTTTTTGGGGACAAAATGGTGGGTTCCAGTTGCTCAGAGGGTTTCAGATTGATCAGTCAACACAATGGGCATGGTTCCATCCCCCTGTTGATATATTAATTATAACAATACATGACAGCACCTGAACAAGTGTTACAATGCATCTTCACCTTTGCAAGTGCTAAAATATTTTAGCTTCATAGCTGAATTGAAGATCATAAAAGAACACCAGGGTCTTAAAGGTAAGACTAGGGAGTTTATCATATTACAAATAAAAGTGATTTACTTCTCCTGGGTTAGAGTCAATTGCAGGATGCAGCCAGGAATTATCGCATGGAAAATGCTGCCAAGGCCGCTGTCCAACTGCATCCCGCCTAAAACTTGGCTACAAGCTGAGCTCAGCTGGCCAATCTGCAAAGCTCTCAACTTTGCAAACTGGCCAGCTGAGCACAGCTTGTAGCTGGGTTTGAGGCAGGATGCAGTTGGGCGGCGGCATTGGCAGCATTTTCCATGTGAGAATTCCTGGTTGCATCCCACAATCAACTCTAACCTGGGAGAGGTAAATCACTTTTATTTGTAATGTGATAAACTCTGAGGGCTGTGTCTACACTACAGAATTAATGCAGTTTGACACTACTTTGATTGCCATGGCTCAATGCAATGGAATTCTGGGATTCGTAGTTTTCTGAGATATTTAATCTTCTCTGTCAGAGCACTCTGGTGCCACAACAATGTACAAATGCCAGGATTCCATAAGATGGAGCCATGACATTTAAAGTGGTGTCAAAATGCATTAATCCTGCAGTGTGGCAGTAGCCTAGGAAAATATCCTGCATGAATCCCTGTTTAGACCTATGGCTACAAATAAGAGTTGTTCATATTGGGCTTGATGGACCAATAATCTGACTCAGTACAAACCAGCTTCCTTTGATACCATGACACTTTCTCTCATCGCCCTCTCAGTAAACACCTCCCCTTGCATTTCTGATCTGTTCCTGGTCCAAGAAGAACTGAAAAAATGTATAACTCGAGAAAGGAGTTTTTAAAAACCATGTTTTATTATTTCATTGCTGATAAATGAACAATATGCTCTCTTCTATGGAGTGCAGTGACATTTTACCGATTGAAGGAGCAGAGCTGATAAACAACGGGGTTTCCTGTTTAACTCGGCAAAGAAGCCTCTGGTGATTGGCTACATCGTGCCTCGATTACTCTTGTGGTCTCTCTGTGCCCTGGGACGTGACATCCTTGTCATCATTAGTATGCTGACACACCATTTTGATCTTTGTTGCAGATTTCCTTCCTCTGAAAGGGGAGGGGGAGTGAATACTGCTGCTGATTCAAGTATCAAGCTGTTGTTGTTGCTGTTGGAAGTGTTTTTGCTAACAATTAAATCACACACAGCTCTTTGCAAGTCTTAAAACTTTCACTGTTTTATCCTGGGACTAGCAGGGCCAGCCCTACTATTAGTGAGAATGAGATGGCTGCCTCAGGCAGAAGATGCTGGGGGGCAACAATTGGAAAAACGTTGTGTGTTTCACAGTCTGTCTTGTGCATCCTAGGATAGCCTACTCTTTTATGTGTAGTAGAAGACAATGGCTGCATCCCTATTGCAGAAATAATCCTATTTGACACTAACTGTCACAGTTCCATCCTATGGAATTCTGGGAATTGTAGTTTTATGTGGCACCAGAGCTCTCTGACAGAGAAGGCTAAATACCTCAAAAAACTATGAATCCCAGAATTCCATAGCATTGAGCCATGGCAATTAAAGCCATGTCAAACTGCATTATTTCTGCAGTGCAGATGCAGCCTTAGTGGCTAAGATGCTATAAATTCATACATGCCTATGTTTAGTTTCCTTGGAGATGTATTGTGTTTTCCCTTCCCTTGGGTGGTGTAGGTAAATAACATCCAATCATCCAACCCAAGCACTCAGGTCCTCTGGGGGACATTTACTTTAACTGGCCAGGACAAGACTAGCAACTGTCACCCAGAGGACATTTTCACGGGTCACTCCTAGACTGTGGAATGACCTGCTGGGAGAGATTTGGCAGCTAAGCATGCTGTCTGAATTTAAAACAGTATTAAATAATAATAATAATAATAATAATAATAATAATAAATTTTTATTTATATCCCGCCCCTCTGGTAGGCAATCGGGGCGGCGTACAACATTACAAAACATCAAAGCAATACATCAAATTAAAATCCCATCCCTCCTTCACCCACCCACCCATCCCCCCAAACATACAAGCAAATTAGATAACAATAATTAAAAATACAATTTAAAAAGCATAATTTTCCTGTCTTGTGGTCCTCCAAGAGCTATAAGATGGCAAAATAGTCCTCTATGGCAAAGGTGTTCCCGGCGGCATTGTGTAGCTGTCGGCGCTCTTCCGGCATCCACAGGGGTGGAGCGGAGGAGGGGTTGCTCAGTCCGCTCAGCTGGTCTCCCAGAGCTGGTCTTCCGGGGCTGGTAAGTGGTCCTCCATGGCCTGGAGGACACTGCCGCTCACCAGTAGATTACCTTTGGGCAGGGTTGAGATGCCTCCTGTTCTGCTTCTCTTCTAATACTAATGATGGATTACCAGACAGGACTGCAGCTCCTGGTATGGAGCTGGAGGCTATATGCAGCAATACAGGAGAATCTTCACACTTGTGGAATAAATTACTGGAACTAACACAGAATAGGGACAGACAGAGAACACTGCCTGACTGCAAGTGTCCATCTGATGGGAGCCTGAGGCAAAGCTAGGCAATCCCCAGGTGCAATGTGGCTAGGCAACAGCAGCAAATCCCAGCCCAACTTGCAAGAGTTCTCTCTTCTGGCAGGCCTACCCAGTTGATTTGAAGCTATGGATTTTAAATGGGTATATTTTTAATTTTCTGTTTGGATGATTTTAATATGTCTGTGTTTATGTGTTTTAACTTATGTGTTTTAATGGTTTTATGTGCTTTAATCTATGTTGTACCTTGCCTCGAGCCTTGAGAGAGGAGTAAGAAATAAAATTTATTTATTATCTGGAAGGCAATCTTTTGGCAACTGATGTATACCCCAATCTCACTCTCCAAGTGCTACCAACTCCCTTCAGGCCCAACTGGGTCCCCTCTTCTTCTTCTTCTTCTTCTTTTCAAAATAAAGGAATGTGTTGTTGTTTTTTAAAGTGTGAATTATATAATGTGTACTTGGTCATATTTAAAACACTCATAGACGTGGGTTGCTGGAAACATTCAGCAGATATATCTTCTGATTTTGGGTCAACACAAGTTGACTTGTCTTCAAAAAAAGTGAGGACTGGAAATGTAAACCACACGTGCACATGAATGCATGCACACACATACAAACACACACAATGAAATACATGACTTGGTCCTGTAAGCATGTCAAGCATTAAATCTTCTGGTGATTCATTTGTTTTGTTTTTAATACTTCTACTATACTGACTCTGCTACTAAAGAATATCCGGCAGGCTGGCATGGATCGGTGTCTGACTGTTCCGCTTCTATCAGTCTCCTGCAATTCTGATAGAAAGGAATAGACAGTAAATGTGTTTAAACAAGCTGTCAGAACATTAACCTATTTGCTATGATGTAAAAACATTCTCCATCTCCAGACCTTGGAAGTGAATGATCTATGATATTTTGAGGTGTTTTTGGATTCCTAGCAACAGGAGTCATTTTAGATGTATCCAGTCTTTATTTTAAAACATCAGAAACTATTTGTCTGGCCTTTGCAGTGATGGAGGAACTGGCTAATAATATTTTTTGACTATTTTCAAGTGATAGAGGGAAGAGGGAGGGTATAGTGGTAATCAGAATCTGAGAATTCTCCGATAAATTGAAATTCAGTGGGCAAACCAATAAACGTCCACCAAAATGAGTATTTCCTGCTTGTTTTAATGTCTTTCCCCATTTTGCTACTGAAATTCAGTAATGTAATGGCAGTGATATATCTCTGTGTCTGGCCTTGTTAGGGTTCAGGGCAGTAAGGGTGAACAAATTTAGCTCCTGTGGTGTAGCAGTTTAAGTATTGTATTGGGAATCTGGGAGTCAGGATTCAGATTCCTGCTTAGCCATGGAAACTCACAGGGTGACCTTGGACAAGTCACTCTAAGTCTGAAGGCAATGGAAAACTCCTTCTGAATAAACATTGCCAAGAAAACCCTATGATAAGGTTGCCATAATCTGGAGTCAACTTGAAGGAACATAAAAAGGAATGTGGCAAAATTGCCAGTCTGCTAACTAGCCTCATATTTTTGGATGAAAGCAGGTTTTTACCTAAATTCAACTAGATGTAGTCCCAGGACTTTATCACACAGGGAAAATCCCACGCAGAATCAGGGTTTTAAATAAATAAATAAAAAACCCTGCAAAAGCGGGTTGATTTTCACATGACACTGTTGTGTGATAAATCCTGAAAGTAAAAAGGAGTGGCTTTGACTACTTTCCATTCGGGTTAACAACATTTTAACAACGATGTGTGTGAAAATAAACCCACTTTTGCGGATTTTCCCCAGCTTTTAAATCATATTTCTCCACTGGATTTCCCCCATGTGATAAAGTCCCCACATTGACTCATTTCCTCTCTCCAGAATAGATTATCAGTACCAAACCTGGTCATTTGCCTAGTGTGGTTTCCTCTAGCTGCTGGATGGAACAGTTTGGTACTGGCACATCTACTTCAGGGCCAAAATCCTCTAAAGGGACCAGATCCAATCTGATCTTGGAACCAAAGTAGTCAGCTCTGTTTAGTACTTGGATGGGAGACTGCCAGTCAGGTGTTGTAGGCTATATTTCAGAGGAAGGAACTGGCAAAACCACCCTTGAGTATTCCTTGCCTAAGAAAACCCTAGAAATTCTTGTGGGTCACTATAATTTGACAGGAGACTTGAAGGCATGCACAGACAGACTGACAGATTTGTGTCTTCATGTAGATGTAGTTGGACTGGGTTAAACTGGTCTGGAAACTGTCATATTTATTGAGTTAATAATAGAATTGATAGAGTGGGGTCTCACAAGAAAGGTTATTGCATCTATTGTACAATGGAGTCAGGCCTTAATAAGGGTTTTGCACAGCACATTTCCACTTCGGGAAAGTAGCTTCCAGTGGGCCAAAGTAGGTATGCAGTTCAAAGCAGATCACAGCCCAGTTCCAAAACACCAATCAAGGCTTGAGGGATGGGAGAAACAGGTAGACTTAGCATAAGTTTCCAGCCCCACAACCAAGAATATGGAATAAGATTCTAGATAATGCCTTCAAATTATATTCTGCTGAATCTAAATAGTATGCTCTGATCCTAGGTCTACATATAGTCATTTGGACAGGGACAGGACCTCCAGTGTCAGCAAACTGAATGTCCAGGCTGATGCTGCAACCTAGATGGCACCCTTGAAGTACAGAGCTTATTCTGTCAAATATTCTGGTGGTCTGTGAAAGGCACTGTTGAGATAGATTGCTGGGTGTCTTGGGTTGTGACCCTTGTCCTGGTGACATATAGTTGATTCATATATGCCAGCTTCTTTATTTGTGGCTAGACTGGCCATATGTTCAACTTTGCAAGGACAGTTCTTTCTTTGAAGATATCTTGAATGTGAAGGTCTGAGCCCCGTCCGAGGCCAGTTTAAAGATAAAGAACCATAAGAAGAGAAAGCAGGAACTGTGAAGTTGGCCATTAACATTAGTAGGACTGGGGCAACTGAGTAGTCAGGCACAGAGTTCACACAGGCCTTGTCTTCACTGGCCAGGATACTCCAAGGGCAGCCAGGAGTATCCTGGCCTGGAGTTGCCCTAACCTACTCCTGTTACCTCACCCTATGTTTCTGCATGGCAGTAGTTGAATGCATGGGTGTCTCATTGGGCTGCCTGACGTGTCTGCCACTGCTGTGGATTAGCAGCTTCTGAGGTTAGAATGAGGGGCCCAGCAACAAGCACATGCTGGGTGCCTTGTTTGGACCTCAGAATGAGCAGTTTGCAGTGGTGATGGATGTGCTGGGTGGCCCAGTGGGATGCCCACGCAGATAGCTACCACAGAATGGAAACAGAGGCCTCCGAATCTTTTCAGTAGATCTGGAGCAACAGGTAATTTTTTTTACTCTGTCTTAGCATTATTATACCCCAGTTCTGGTATGGAACATGCAGAAAGTTGTATAGATTTCCTGCACTGGGTCTGGGGTTTGGGATGTGTGTCATCTGAACAGGACAATGTCAGAACTGGGGGTTGGAGGGGAATGGGTCTTTTGGCCCATACCACAAGGCCCAAGTTGCAGCTTCTTCCACTAGGATGAGAAGTCAGTTAATAATAATAATAATAATAATAATAATAATAATAATAATTTTTTTTATAACCCGCCCCTCTGCGTGGCAATCGGGGCGGGGTACAACAAGATTAAAAAACAGAACAGAGTTAAAAGCCATTCCCCCATCTCATAATCCCACCCTCCCATCCCCTTAAAATAAGATTAAACTGCAATCAGATTAAAAATGCCACATAGTTAAAAAATAAAAATAAACAGAATCAGTGGAGCAATTCTAAAAACTCTAAAAACTCATCTCCCAGCTAAATGCTATTCCGGGAAGGCCTGCCGAAAGAGATCCGTCTTTACTGCTTTCTTAAAAGCAGCAAGAGTGGTAATAAGACGGATCTCATCCGGCAGGCCATTCCAGAGTCTGGGAGCGGTTGCGGAGAAGGCCCTCTGGGAGGTCTGGGACAGCCTAGTTCTTATTGGCTGTAACAGATTCCTCCCAGAGGACCGCAGGGCGTGGGGGGGATCATACAGGGAGAGGCGGTCCCTAAGATAAGATAAGATTATAAGTTAAACTATAGTAGTTAGGTATAAATTAGAATACACTCATGTTGTGCAAATTTGTGTCCTATTTTGTAGTAGTAGTAGTAGTAGTTGATGATGACAATTATTTGGAGAGGGGGAATGCAATATGTAATGGTCAACTGTAATTCTACCTTAGCTGTTTGTGTGTGTGTGTGTGTGTGTGTATAGAATTGAACTTGAAAACAATAGTTTTTGGGAGAAGAGCTCTTAAAGTCAGCAGTTAGCATAGTCAGAGGGGAGGGGGAGTAACATTTCTAACCTCTGGAGGGGAAATTCATGAGTTTTGTTTTGCTTTTAATTATTGTTTTTGAAGTCAAATTTTGAAAAATCCACTTGGCTGTATTGTCAAAGAAAACAAGTGGTCAATACAGCTGTTTTGTGAAATCTAGGCCCTCAGCAGCTGTTCTAATATTATGGGATGCTGGGAAACTGGATGAAATTAATTTTATTTGTGGCTCTGACAGAAACTCTGGCAGACCATGCTACATCCACCGTGATCTAATTTGATAATGATATTTATGTTTTGTTCTTCAAGGTCTCTTGTGTACAGGAATGTTTAACACCCTTGAATTATATGAATGGGTGCACTTAATGGAAAGTAGAAAATGGACCATTATTTGGAGACAATGGTCTTTTATTTGTTTGTGTTCATATGAGGCCATAAAATAAACAGGCTGCCTCCATTCCTCCCAAACATCCTTCCTCTCTGTCTGTCTGTGTGAAGGGACAATTTTCAGCTTGCTGTCCACCAAACCAAAGGGTTAATTAAGGCAAATAAAGTTTTTAAATTGTTAATAACCCTCCCAATTTGATCTTGTTCTCCTCTCTCTCTTCCTCCCTCCCTCTGAAGCAGTAAGAAGATAAGTGCAAGTGATAGCCAGATTTATACATTATTTCTCGCAAGCTGAATGCTTTAAAAGGGAACATAAAAACCTGCTATGTGTCAAGCAATCCACAGAGGCATTAGTGAGCATAGCTGATTTCACAGGCTCCCTGAAAACTGGAGCAATAGTTGGTAAATCTAGCAACTCTATGTGCAGAATAGTAATTTGTCATTAGTCAGATTAATGTGATCAAGGGAAAAGAATAGATTATTTACACATAAAAATGGTAGGGCCTTAACTAATAAATAAATTTTAATAAAATGGTGTCAATATACTTTAGGGAACGAGTGCAAGAGTTTTTAAGCTGTCCTGTAGCACTGGGATTTAGCTTTTTATGTGGTGCGAAATGCATTGAATTTGAGAATGGCTATGCAGAAAGACTGTGTGTGTTTGGCTTTGATTGCTTGGTTAAAACTGCATCTGAAAAAACCCTTCTGATAGAGTGAAGACAGAGTCCCAAATGGCTTTTCTCTGTGTTCTGTTTTTCACTAGCTTTTGAAACACAGATTTAACATGGGACCACTGGAAAAGCTTCAGACACTGCAGAGGTCACCATTACCTGTAGGGCATTATTATTTTTGTAGGTACTTGCCTAACATTTTAAAAATAAAATATGGGCACCGAGGTTTTGCTCTGGTGCCATAACAAACTACAAACCCCAGAATTCCATAGCACTGAGCCATGGCAGTTAAAGTGGTGTCAAACTGGATTATTTCTGCAGTGTGGATGCACCCCTAGGAAAGTGCAAATGTGGCTAATGCTGATTTCAAATTATGTACCAAATTGCAATGATACAACAAGGTCTAAAATCCAATGGTTGTCCCAACTGGGTTAGACCTATTGAAATCAATTAATGTTGTGTTACTTGTGACTGACACCACCCATTGATTTTAATGAGCCTGCTTTAGTTGGCTTAATCATTGGATTTAAGCCTGTGTGGGCTACTCTGATGCTTATTGGAATGAGGCATAGGGCCTTTGCAGACTGCCAGAAACAGTGCACATTAAATTGAGGCACTGCCCTGGCTTAGTGCTAGGGAATCATGGGAACTGTAATTTATTGTGGCACCAGAGCTCTCTGACAGAGAAGGCTCAATGTCCAAGAAAAAAATACAGTTCCCATGACTCCCTAGCACTGAGCCAGGGCAGTGCCTCAATTTAATGTGCACTATTTCTGGCAGTCTGCAAAGGCCTATAGACTTCTACCATAGGATAAAGCATAACACTGATGTGGACTTGAGTCGACAGACTTAAGGCCTAAGCAGACTGCCAGAAATAGTGCACATTAAATTGAGGCACTGCCCTGGCTCAGTGCTAGGGAATCATGGGAACTGTATTTTTTTCTGGGACATTGAGCCTTCTCTGTCAGAGAGCTCTGGTGCCACAATAAATTACAGTTCCCATGATTCCCTAGCACTGAGCCAGGGCAGTGCCTCAATTTAACGTGCACTATTTCTGGCAGTCTGCTTAGGCCCTTAGACTCGAATCAGACTCAAGTCACTTCAATGAATCAAATTGGACTGAACTTGGCAAAAAATGATATATTGACCTCACTCAACCCACAACCTATATATTTTTAGCGATTAACTTGCTGGCTTAATTTCATCAAGAAATGTTACAGAATGGAAAATAGTTTTCATCCTTTGAACAATGCTTCATCTCACTGCTTTCTGCCTACAGGTCACGTGATAGAAGTGGTACTTTATTTCTGCCTTATAGGAAGCCCCTGCTTCCAGTACACCCCCCCCTCAAGTTCATTGCCTAATTTGTGTGCTGCTCCTCTCCAAGTAATGCTCACCATGCTATAGGAGCAAGTCTTGCCTGCTCCATCTAGAAAAAGCTTTAGAAGACTCCTCCAATGTGTAGCAGTGATAGGATGCTGAGTAGACCTAAATCCCCACCTCAAGTCCATTGCCTAACACGTTTGCTGTTCCCCTGTGAGAAATGTGCTCTGTGCTCTGGGCTTGAGGCAGGTGTTGATGTCTACTCAACAGCGTGCACATTGTAGGAGCCTTCTAAACTCTAAAGCTTTGGAAAAACTTTAGGAGTCTTCCATCTCAAGCCTGTTGCCTAAAACATTTTCTGTTCTCTTCCAAGAAACATGCCCCACACTATGGGGGTGGTTCCTGCCTACAAAAAGCATTAGAAGGTCTGATGTGCAGCGAGGACAGGCTGCTGAGTAGATTTCATTTTTCCAAAATACAATCTAAATAAATTGCCTATGATAATTTAATTATTTTTTTACTTACATTTGCACATATCTTGATTTTCTAGTTTATGAACCTTTACACTTCACACCCCACATCACCTCCCTTTTTCCTTGTTAAAGTTGGCTCCCAGACTTGAGACTCAACTTGAAATTGGACTTGAAAGTTTCTTGCAAGGATTTGAGAATAATATTTCTGTGCAAAAAAATTCTGTCTTGTGTGCAAAACAAGCACATGAGAATGTTGCGTAGTATAAGTTGTGGTCCAAAAAGATTCACAGTCCAAGGTTCTTCTGAGGTTTGTTGACACTAAAGAAATACATTTTTATCATTATTTTTTCTCCAGATATTTTTTCATCCCTACTCTCATCTCTAAAGATTATAGGGAAACCCTTGCTCGAGTGAGAAATTGAAATCTTGTTGGTATTGGTGATAACTATGCCAATGTTTGTGGCAACTGGAGAAAAAAAAAAGGATTTGGGCACAGAAGTCATATCTGCTGTCCTTCACCACCACTGTCTAAGACTGGAAAAAGTGCAAGTACTAATGTTGGGTACTAACAGCGTTTTGGTCAAAATGTATATTGTTTTTCACCTCCTTACACACCTTCAGGGAAGGAGAAATAAATAAAAACACTAAGAACAAACAATGATGTGTTGGCTCTAAAGATGGTCTTTCCATGGAGAAGGCATCTTCCATTCATGGAATGGCCATTTGGCACCTCACATAGGAGCATTCCAGAAACAAAATCCAAAGATGTTCTTCTGAGTCTGCAACAGTTTATGCAACTTCTTGAATAAATAGAAATATGGAAATAATTCAGAATTTACTGAAAGGTTAATAAACTCTTACACTACCATTTGCTAAATAATGCCAGTAATTCTCACCTTCTCTACCTATTTTTACAGAACCAACTTAACAATAGTGAGAACAATAACTAATACCAATGTAGTAGGCATTTCCTTGGAGGATGAGTAACAGGTGGAGAAATTAAAGTGCTTACAGCATTTCCTTTCCAATGCACAGGTTCTCCTAAGCCTATGGCCTTAGCTTGGACAGCAGGTTTAATAATAGTCCCATTGAGCCAATTGTTAGGGATTTAACTCCTGTATATGTTCTGCTTCTTTTTCTTCATAGTCATAGTCATTGATTTTTTTAATTTTATTCTATGTCGTTGTATCCTCCAGTATAACATTACATTTAATATTGCTGGCAACATTGCTATATTCTTTTAGATGGCCTGTTTTTTCAGACTTCTTCACTGACATCTCACAGTGTTATTTCTGGTATTTTGGTTTTCCGTTCTACCATCTTCCTCTTCACCTTCCCATTACTTTCTTATCCTTCCCAGGAAACAAATTTGACTTCAAGTAGATCTAACCCAATGGTGTGAACCCAAGCACATTTTTTAAAAACATAAATAAGCTCCTCTGAAATTAACAAGAGTAATTTGTACAACCTAAGAGACGATGTTGTCAACATGGTCTTCTTCAAAGAGGGTAGGCTTCATCAATGGTCTGCCATATTTAACACAATTTAATTAATATTTGCTCAGCTTTATTCAAGGTCACTGCATGGCCCCTTATCTATCAGTATTACATTCAAAAGACCTCTTTCTTTGTTCTTTGGCCAAGCCAACAGAATCATAATTTTCTGAATATTCATCCTGAAACACACCATCTATAGCATTTTTTTTCTGAAGAAATATTATAATCTCACTTCCACAGATACAGATCTGTAGTAACAATTCCAATTAAATGTCATAAATGAATAATTACTTCCCAAAGTAAAGATTTGAATTTAATAGGATACGTATTGTTAAGTATTAATTAATTAATTGTTAATTAAAGATTATTAAAATCATATGGTAGGAAGGATGAAATTTAATATCCATGTAAAAGATATGTAGATAAAACTAAGTGATACATATTTTGTGTCTACTTGTCAAACCTCAATAAACACTGGCATTAATTTAATGAATTGCTCCACTTAAATTTGCACACTGAAGAAGTCAAGGTTTAAAGTATTACCACATTTCAGGCATATGGAAGATCTGATTTGTGCTAGGAATGGAGCGGTTAGTGCAAAAAAAAATTAGAGCTCGAATTCTGTTGGTGTCTTATACATGCATAACTTCCACTATGGAAGGAGTTGGATATTTTTGTCTGATGCAGAACATCTGTATTCACTCTAAGGTTGTGGAAGTGAAGTTGCGCATGTAGTATTACTGTGCAGTCAGATGTGTGTGTGTACAGTAGGCTCTTGGTATCCATTGGGGTTTGGTTCTAGCCCACCCACCCACCCCACCGTGGAAACCAAAATATGTGGATGCTCAAGCCCCATTAAATACATTGGCATAGAAAATGGGGTCTGTTATATAAAATGGTAAAACCAAAGAATACTTTTTTTGGAATTTCTATATTTTTAAAATATCTTCAAGCTGCAGACGGTTGAATTCCCGGATAGAGAGTCTATGGAATGAAGGGCTGACTGTACTTCTGGGTTCAAACACAACTGCACTTTAAATCTCAGTATATACATTTTAACATAAATTACATTTTAAACTTGTCACACATGTACAGTCCCAAAAGTTCCATGCATCCAATGAGTTGCTAGTGCAGGATTTGACTGCAGGACTCTTCTGCCTGAACTGGAACATATGGGCAAAACCCTAAAGCCATATATAAAATGCAAAATAGAAAGTAATACTATATAGAATTCACACTACAAAGAATGTATCCTTCTGAATAAATAACTGAAAATACTACTAAGAGGGTGCACCTACACTGTGGAAATCATGCAGTTTGACACCATTTAAATGCTTTAGCTCCATCCTACAGAATCCTGGGTTTTGTAGTTTTACAAGGTCTTTAATAATAATAATAATAATAATAATAATAATAATAATAATAATAAATTTTATTTATAACCCGCCCCTCTGCTCGGCAATTGGGGCGGCGTACAAAAGAATTAAAAATACAACAAATAAACAATTTCTACCTCCCACCTCTTACCCACCCACCCCTTAAAACTGAACTTTATCTTCTCTTCTAAAGAGTGCTGATGCTTCATAAAATGACAAATCCCAGGATTGTGTAGGAAGGAGCCACAGTTAAAGTAGTGTCAAATTTCATTATTCTTGCAATGTAGATGCACCTGTATTCAAGTGAAACGGACCTGCTCCTTAGCTATGGCAACTGCATTTCCTCTCCATCTCTATTTTTCCCTCTCCCTCTGAACTCAACCAGCATGTAAAGGCCCTTCCTTATGGATTCCCCACCAAATGAACCAAGCCAATAAACCATAGGGGTTACACATGCATGTGCAAATATGCATTCAATTGGACAGTTGATGCAACACAATGAGGTTGCATGGTACAGTTAATTTGTAAATCCACATTTGTTGTTATTGTTAACTGCCCTTGAGTCAATTTAGACCCATGGGGACCCTATGAATGAGACATCTCTAGGACTTCCTGTACTCCACTGCTCTGCTTAATTCCTGCAACCTCCTTAATAGAGGCCATCCATCTAGCATGTGGCCTTCCTCTCTTCCTACTTCCCTCCATCTTTCCTAGCATTACTGTCTTTTACAGTGATTCCTTCCTCCTCATGATGTGTCCGAAATACAACAGCCTCAGTTTGGTCATCTTGGCTTTGAGGGAGGTTTCCGGTTTGATCTGCTCTAGGACCCATTTGTTTGTCTTTTTGGCTGTCCATGAGATCCTCAGTACTCTTCTCCAGCACCAAGTCTCAAAGGAGTTGTTTTTCCTCCTATCTTATTTTTTAACTGCCCAGCTCTCACATCCATACATGGTAATAGGGTATACAATGGCTTGTATGATTCTAACTTTTGTGCTCCTGCAGTTGCCCCCGAGGTCGCTGCTCCTGGGACCACAGAGGAGCCGATGCAGCTGGGAGGAGCTTGGCCCCGGCTGTCGGATACAGAGAAGGAGTGGAGGAGGTGGGAGGGCCTGTGTCTGTACTGTGGCCTCTCTGGACATTTTGCCAGGGTCTGCCAGGCCAAGGGACGTTGAACCAAGCCGCCGTGAAATGGCGCACTCCAGGTGTAGAGTGGGTTTGTCACCTGGGGGCCTCTTTGAAACCCACCCCTGCTACTTCGGTCTCCCGGAGAGACCCCTTGCTAGTGGCTGCCAACCTGCGGCCTCCGTCTATGGAACTTTTTGCCGATAGGGGCCATGTTGGGTTTGGGGGCCTCCAGTTGCTTCATGGACTTGGCTTTTGCTCGTCGTCACGGGATCCTGATGGAGGCGCTGCTCGAGCCCCGGCCGGTGAAGACCATTGACGGACGGTTTCTCCATGAAGCACCAGACTCCAGTGCTCCGCCTTGAAATCCAGGGCCATGTCGAGGAGCTCCGTTTTTTTGTTGGCAGTGGTCCCTCATTTCCTGCTGGTGTTGGGCATATCGTGGTTCTCGCGGCATGACCCGCATATTTCCTGGTCTTGGCAGGAGGTGCTCTTCGGATCAGAGTACTGTCAGGAGCACTGCTGGGCGGAGCGGATCCCAGCTGCGGTAGTGACAGGGGTTCAGGATAGTAAGGTGACGTTGCCGGAGAAGTACCGGGACTTCACGGACGTCTTTAATAAAAAGGAGGTGGACCTGCTTCCCCCACACCAGCCCTATGACTTTGCTATTGACCTGGTGCCAGGGGCACCTATCCCGGCGGGGCATCTCTACTCACTCTCGGAGCCTGAGCTGGCGGCTCTGAGGGATTTTTTTGAGAAGAACCTGCAGTGGGGCTTCATCCGTCCCTCCAAATCCCCTGTGGGCACCCCAGTGCTCTTTTTCCGCAAGAAGAGTGGGGAGTTGCGCCTCTGTAATGACTATCGGGCGCTCAGTAGGATCACCATCCGCAACCGCTACCCCATGCCGTTGATTCCTGAGTTGTTGGAGCGGCTCCGCCATGCCAAGGTCTTTACCAAGCTGGATCTTCGGGGAGCCTGCAACTTGGTAAGGATTCGGGCTGGGTATGAGTGGAAGATGGCCTTCCAGACTCGGTATGGGCATTACGAGTATACTGTGATGCCCTTTGGACTCTGTAATGCCCCTGCCATCTTCCAGCACTTTGTGAACGATGTGTTCAGGGACTATCTGGACCGGTTCATGATCATCTGTCTGGATGACTTCCTGATCTACTCCCCGAACCAAGCTGCCAGCGCTTGAGGGAACACCGCCTGTACGGCAAGTTGGAGAAGTGTGCTTTTGATCTCCGAGAGGTAGACTTTCTGGGTACACTCTCTCAGCACAGGGCATGGCCATGGACCCAGCCAAGGTCAAGTCAGTGTTGTCTTGGCAGCGCCTCGCAACAGGAAGGATGTGTAGCGGTTTCTGGGGTTGGCCAACTTTTATCAGAAGTTTATTGAGGACTATGTGGCCCTCACAAGCCCCATCTCCCAACTGTTGTGGGGGAAGGGCCAGTTCCAGTGGACGGCTGCAGCGCAGTCTTCGTTCAAGGCCCTGAAGGTGCACTTCATGTCAGCCCTGATCCTGCAGCACCCAGATCCTCGCACGCCCTTTGTCGTGGAGGCGGATGCCTTGGACGTAGCCATCGGGGCGGTGCTGCTCCAGCCCATGGGTCCCCAAGGGCATCTGCTGCCTTGCGCCTTCTACTCCCGGCAGCCCTCTCCTCCGGAATTGAACTACACCATCTGGGAGAAGGAGCTGTTGGCGATCAAGGTGGCCTTCGAGACCTGGCGGCATCTGCTGGAGGGGGCGGCACATCCGGTGGTGGTCCACACTGACCACAGGAACCTGGAGCACCTGTAGATGGCTGGGAAGTTGTCCCAGAGGCAACAGCGCTGGTCGTCCTTTTTTGCCTGCTTCTGCTTCCAGCTCAAGTACATTCCCCAGTCCCGGAACCAGCAGGCAGACGCCACATGCCCAGAGAGGGAGTTGAGGTCGACCATTCTTCACCCGGAGAGTTTGTCTGCGGCGCTGAGGGAGGCCGTGGTGGTGGACCAGATCTGGGAACTCCAGGGCCAGGACCCACTGGTGGCACAGCATTCAGGGGAAGGGGATGCTTCGCCTTGCGCCATGTGGGACTGCCTGCTCTACCACCAGGATCGACTGTATGTGCAGGCAGGCCCGTGTCGGGAAGCAGTCTTGTGTCTGTGTCATGACTCCCAGCCGGCGGGGCACTTCAGCTTCTGCAAAACTCTACACCTTCTCACCCGAGTGTTTTGGTGGCCTTGAGTTCAGGCGGAGGTGGCCAAGTATGTGCACACGTGCCCAGTGTGCCATCGGGCAAAGGACCATCTGGGTTGGCCTGCAGGGTTACTGATGCTGCCCCTCTCTGCTGGCTGCACCACCATTTGGGACACGGCTCAGATGTTCATCCAGCACATCTTCCGGCTCCACGGCCTGCTCGAGGTGTGATTTCGGATCACGGCAGCCAGTTCACCGCCCGGTTCTGGACCAGCTTGCTCCAGCTCCTGGACGTCACGCTCCACCTGTCCTTGGCACATCACCCGGAGTCTGATGGGCAGACAGAGAGGACCAATGGCACCCTGGAGCAGTACCTCCGTTGCTATGTCAGTTACCGCCAGGACAACTGGGTCGATTTGCTCCCGCTGACCGAGTTTGCCTATAACAACGCGATTCACGCCTCGACCCTTTCTTCACCATGGGAGGCTTCCATCCGCGAGGCTTTCCGGTGGTGGTGCTGAACTTGGAGGTCCCTGCAGTGGATCAGTGGCTCCAGGAGCTCCAGGTAGCACAGTCACTGCTGCAGGAACAGCTCAAGGTGGCTGAGGAGGCCTATAAGAGGGGTGCAGATCAGCGCTGTCAGGAGGGTCCTCCTTTGCAGGTGGGGACTTGGTCTGGCTCTCCATGCATCACCTGCCCCTGCAGCAGCCCTGTCGGAATCTGATGCTTGGTTTGTGGGGCCCTACAAAATCGTGGCCCAGGTGAATCCAGTGGCGTTCTGGCTCCAGCTTCCCCAGACCTGGCGGATTCATCCCATGTTTCATCGCTCCCTGTTGCTCCCGGCCTCCGATGTTTGGCCTGATGCTGGCCCAACGCCCCCGCCTGGGCCGGTTTTGGTGGATGGGGAGCAGGAGTTCGAAGTGGCCCAGATCTTGGACTCTCATCACCATCAGGGATGCCTCCAGTATCTGGTCAACTGGGTTGGCTATGGGCCAGAGGAGCTCTCCTGGGTGGACGCTTCGGACGTCCATGCCCCGCAGCTGGTCCAGGCTTTCCATCACCGCTGCTCGGACAGGCCACATCCTCCGCAGCCAGAGGGAGAGCATTATGGGAGGGGGAATGATGTCATGGCCAGCCAAGAACAGGTCTCAGAGGATGAGGAGGAGGATGGGGCTCCTCCAGAGCAAGAGGTAATGGAGGCTACACCAGGGGCTAATCCTGCTCCAGTGAAGAAGGTAATTGAGGCTACACCAGGTGTTAATCCTGCTCTGCCAGAGCCCAGCCCTGATCTCCCAGCCCCAGAGGAGGAGGCTCAGCCAGGTCCTAGTACTGATGGGATTCCTCTGGTGGTACAGCAGCCTAGTGGTGACTCTGGGGAGGAATCAGACTTCAAGGTTCCCTCCTTCAGGCAGCACAGGGCTGAAAGTGCTGGCAGACGCAGATCCCAGAGAATTGCTGTGAGGCAATTAGCTAACCAGCCTCATCTGGTACGGGGGAGGGTGTCCCCTATTTAGGAAGCAGAGAGACCCCAACTCAATACCAGAGTTTATTTCATGATCCTTTGGTGTGATTGCTGCCTGCACTGGCTCCCTGCATCTCGACTCCTTGTTGCCTTGACTCTTGACTTCGGAACGGACTGGACTATTGCTACCCACTGGCTGACCTGACCCTGGACTGGACTGACTATCGTGACTCCGATATTCCTGATTTCAGCTTGACTTTCGGTTTGCTCTTTCTCTCACTCCCTGCAAGGTTTGTGGACTCTTTCTAGCTGCATAACTAATTACCTTGTTGAGCCATCCTTATCGGCGTAGGTTTGTGTGTGCTGGCCGCAATCCAGGACAGCCCCCTTCTTGGAGATTACTCCTTCATCACCTTAAAATGGACCTCAAACCCATCATTGGTAAGGGATACCAAACTCACAAGGGAATTCTTCAGTCTAGGTGCACACAAAACATTATCAAATGTTTTCCCGAGCCCTGGGATGAATACAAACCCTTTAAACTCAACTCTACCAGATTCACCATCATCAAACACCTCTGTATCTACTAGTGCTGGTTTTGGGTTCTGTAGTCTTCCCTTGTCTGGTACCATGTGGTGAGAACAACCACTGTCCAAAATCCAGACAGGGTCACCCTTTTTCCCACTCACAACACCCTCCTCAGCAGAAACAACCCCCCTTCCTTCTGGGGCTTTTTATTTTGTGAAGACCGTCCCTTCTTTGCTGCAGAGACTCTCGGACAGTCATTCCTGAAATGTCCAGTCTCTCCACAGGAAAAGCACCGCTTAGTCCTGCAGATGGCAGCACTCCTGGGACGTCTTGGTGGTTGGTTGCCTCCAGCTTGCTTTCCCAGGTTCACTTGATCTCTCCTCGAATTCACATCTCTGGACCTCCTCCAGGATCCTTGAAGCAACAAGCTCAGTCTTCAGATCTGCCTCGGCAACCCCCTGTAGACCATACATCAAAAAGTCCCAGTCATTGGTCAAGCTGCTCAGGAGTATGAAGACTTTTTGAGACTCCTCCATCTGGATGTCTTTGTTGCTGTACTCTGCAAACAAGCTTTGCATTTTCTCCAGATGAGTAGTTACAGAAGCACCCTCCTGAAACTTATAGCCATACAGTTTTCTACAACAAAGCATCTCAGATAAGGCTCCATTGGGCTGATGAATGCGTTCCAAGGCATGCCACACATCAAAAGCTGTCTGCTTCTCCCTGATGTGATTCAACTGGCTTTCTTTTAAGGCTAGAATCATAGCTCATGCCTTGCGATACTCATCAATCTGGTTGGTTTTGCACTATGTTCCATAAATCTTGTTTTATCAGTAAAGCTTGCATATAGATTTTTCAAGAAGCACAATTTGATTCACTCAGCCTCTGAAATCTAATAGCTGTTTCCATTTTTCCTGCTCTTTGTTAGTGACTAACAGACACAGATGGACTTTTGGGCAAACTGCTAACAGCCCGGGCAAGCAGCCAATACATGTGGAAGCTAGATAAGCCTTGGGCACACTGATAACACAGTGATAACACTGATGGTGAGAAGCACACATAACTCACTCAGTTTCAGGACATGGCCTTCACCTTCTATGAATTCAGCAGCAAACCACTGGCAATCCTGGAACTCTCACAACCACTCAAGGCGTTGTCTATGTGCAGTGTAGCGTGCTGGGCCCATAACCCATGTCTCTATGCATAAGCCATGTCTCCATACACACAGGTAAAATCTATCATACACACATGCAGAGTAGATGCATGTAAGCAGGAATGCCCAGAAGATGGTCTTCTGTGAAGAAGCTTGCTCCAGACAGCACAGGAAAAATCCTCCCACATGCAGGTGCTGCTTTCAGCTTGCTGAAATGAACAGCTGCACAGCGAGGCTTCACTCAATGCGGGCTTTAATCTTTATTACAAATATTTACAAAGATACACAAAGTATCAGACAGCTGTCTTGAATGCTCACAGCTATACAGACTAACAAAGTGCTTCGCCAGCCACCAACCACAACTAAACAACAATGGAGATTCTGACTCTCTCCCATATATGTCTTCTTAGGGACATGTGACAGTCATGCACTAATGAAACCTTGCTGGTTTCATTCCCAGTGACTGTTGCATAAGACCTCCCATGATGCATACCTGGCTTGTCTCATCCACTGTGCATGTTGCATCAGGCTTCCAATGATGCACAGTTTACTAAATGCTGACTCATGCACTTGCCACTTGAACTGTAGTAGCCCTGTTATCATTGTTCCAGTTCCTCTCAGTGGCCACATCCATGCCATTTTCCAGACCAGGGTGCCACATAGTCTTGACTGACCCTATGGATGAGACATCTCCAGGCCCCCCTGTCCGCTACTACTCTGCTCAATTCCTGTAAACTCCTGCAAATTTATATCCTGCCTTTCTCCCAGTATGGGACTTATGGTGACTCGTAGCATAGATTGACACAAAATACATGTTAAAAAAAATTGAACATATCCCTTTAAAATGGCCTTAATTTAGAACAGTGCAATAGCATTTACAGCTATAACAATTAAAATAAAAGGATACACACATGTACTATTAAAATATTCTTCTTTTGTAGCAATTAATCACTCAAAGTCTGTTTGTGCAGAATCACATAATCAAAGAGTTGAAAGAGACCACAAGGGCCATTTGGTCCAATCCCCTGCATGCAATGCAGGAATACACAATCAAAGCCCCCCGGAAGATGGCCATCCAGCCTCTGTTTTAAAGTCTCCAAAGAAGGAGACTCCACCACACTCCAAGGGAGTGTGTTCCACTGTCAAACAGCTCTCATTGTCAGGATTTTTTCCCTAATATTAAGGTGGAATCTCTTTTCCTGGAGTTTGAATATGTTGCTTTGAATAGAGAAATCTCTACCTTCTAGTACAGTGGTCATCAGCCTTTGGTCTTCCAGATAATTTGGACTTCAGATCTCATAATTTTTGACTGTTGGCCAAGTTGGCTGGGGCTTCTGGGAACTGATGTCCAAAACAAATGGAGGACAAAAGGTTGGGAATCACTGTAAATCTATCAGAAAGAGAGCAGGGAGAAGGTCATTCAGGTCTCCTGGGGAAAGAGAATTCTGCAGCCTGGGAGCAAGCACCTAGAAGACCTTCTCAATGTATGTTGCAATCTGTGCCATTTATCAGTATCACAGTCTGATCAAAAAATTCATGGCAGTAATATTGGAGTGTTGGTACTGATAATGCATTAGCAATTAGCACCAAATATAGGTTAGCTTAGCCAGTCTAAAATTTCTATCCCTTCGTCCTTGGGGCCTGGTATGTCAGGAGCTCCCTTCTAGAACAACCACATGGTATTTGCAACTTTTCTACAATTGGCTTCAGGCTAGAGGAAATTTGGGGGGATGCAGAGAAGAGGCAAAGTCTCAGGGTGTTGAAAAAGATGGTTTCATTCTTAAAAACAGTCCAATGCATTTCAGCCTAGAAATATTTAATGACCTTCTTCAGGGCTTGTTAAAAGATAAGAGCAAGAAAAAGGACAATACATAAACAACAAAAATCATAACAGGAGTTATCATTCCTGTATTTTTGTAATGTTGCTTTATTTACAGGTATGCAAACATAGGCAAACAGCAGGCATTGATTCTTTACCCTATTGTTTTTCATTTTTTGAAATAGGAAAGCCAGGAAGCCACGGGAGTGAAGTGGAAGAAATAGTTTCACATTTATCATAGAGTCAAGGGTGTACTTATGGGGGCAGGGGGATGAAGATATTGTGGTCGCAAATAAAAATTCATCCTTCCAGTGAAATTTGCTTTCACTCCCTGTATTTCTAGCAATACAGTAATCAGTGGCATTACTAGGTTTGGCATCACCCAGTGCACTCATGATGTCACCCCCCCCGACCTCCTTCCATATCACACCATCTAGAACACTTAGTAATTTTTTTTTGTAATAATGTTATTCATAAATCATAATTTATAAATCATAATTCCCATATTGGGAGGATTATGGGAGGGTGGATTATGGGAGGGCGGATTATGGGAGGGTGGATTATGGGAGGAAGGAATGTTTTAACTTGCTCTGTTTTAAATGTTGTAACCCCCCCCCGATTGCTGCACAGAGGGGCGGGCTATAAATAAAACTTATTATTATTATTATCATCATCATCATCATCATCATCATCGTCATCAACCATGGAATGTAATGGTAACAATTGTGACATAAACAACTAGCAAAATTAAAATTATACCTTTAAATTACATTATCATATGCACAGTTTAAATGTATTTACATGTACCTTATTTTCCTGCGTATAAGACTACTTTTTTACCTGCAAAATCTGTGGCTAAAGTGGGGGGGTTGTCTTATACGCTGGATATAAGGATAATGAGGATAGAGGTGCTAAAACTCTATATTTTGACTGGAAAAATGTGGGGGTTGTCTTATACGTGGGTCGTCTTATATGCCGGAAAATACGGCACATAGTTTCATGTAGTTAAAGTGAAAATTTGACAAGATGTGATTGTTTTAAAGAAAAAAAATTAAAAGAATAAATTTTAAGAATTAGTTTTTTAAATTTTAATTTAAAAAAAAAAACCTGGGCCTCTCCTTTCTTTTTCCACTGAGCCTTGCCTCACTCACACCATCTTGTCTGAATTTTAAAGGGATGCAAGTGAACACGACAGCCCATTTCTACCCAAAGGCAGATGTTTGGGGAGCAGTGGTGTCACCCTCCCTTAGCGTGTCACCTGATGCAGCCTGTACCCCCAGCACTCCTCCTGGTGACACTGCTGGCAGTAATTTGAAGTTTTAGTCAAACATTTGGAAATATATTCAAAAAGAAATCCATCAGTGATATCTTTATTGGCCAACCAAAATGCACAATATACCGTACTTGTTGGAAGCTTTCAAAGCTCCATGGGCTTCTTCATCAGGCAAGATGTTACAAACCAAACAGGAGAAAAACAATTGGAGATGTTAGTCAGATGCCTACATGTTTCAGTCTTTAGTTAAGATGGTATCTCCAATTGTTTTTCTCCTGCTTGGTATGTAACATCTTGCCTGATGAAGAAGCCCATGGAACATTGAAAGCTTGCAATAAGTGTATTGTGCATTTTGGTTGGCCAATAAATGTATTACTGATGGATTTATGTTTGAATTTGCTAAATGGCCAACACAGCTACCCCTGAATATTTAGAAATATAGTTTAGGCATCCACAGAAAATAGGCAGGCAAAGTGACCATGGAAATGCAAATACAGCAAATATAAGGGTTCTAGGTATGAATGATTTTCAATGTTTCACTCTGTGTAGTGTTAGAAATTTGGGAACTTAAGGAAAATTTCATTTTAGGGACAGAATTCTTATTTTGGGGGGCAATGCCCTCATTTTGTTGTCCCCCTCCATCCCTACATCCATGGGCAGACTCCTGTATGAGTCACTGGACCTCCATAACCTCCTTAGGGGAACCAGAACAACTCTAAAGCCAAGGAAGAAAGTATTGGCTTGAAGGAGGGAAAGGTCTGATTTATCAGATAATTATTCTTAACTATATTGGTCCGATAAATCACATCTTTCCCTCCTTCAATCCAATACTTTCTTCCTTGGCTTTTTCTGAGATTTAACATGATAAATAGTTGGGAAAGTTGTTGAAAAAGTAATGTTTCAGTCTTCTGTTTATACCTATAATACACAGTATCCCATATACCTTTGCCAAAGAGGTTGATTCAGATGTCAGAAGTGTGGTTGTTTACACAAAGTAGGAAGAATCCCATTGCCATCCCAATTACCTTTGTTGGCAAAGAGAACCCTGAATGGTATTTTTGATGGTTCACACACAGAACTGGCCCGAGACATTTTGCTATCTTAGGAGAAGATCAAGATAGTATCTCCTCCCTTGCCCTCTTGATCCTTGCCCTTCGTGGCTGGCAGTCCGGGGTGGGTGGGTGCATTGAGGTTGTTCCTTGTGGACATCATCAATGCATCCCTCAGGGAAGGACATGTTCCACCTTGTTTAAAGGAAGGGGCAGTTAGGCTGCTTCTGAAATAACCTTCCCTGGACCCCCTGGATATGAACAGCTATAGGCTGGTGTCCATGTTACCTTTTTTGAGCAAAGTGATCGAGAGGGCAGTTGCCCTTCAATTCCAAGATGTCTTGGATAAAATCGATTATTTAGATCCATTTCAAATGGGCTTTAGGACGGGATTTGGAGCTGAGACTGCCATGGTTGCGTTGACCGATGACCTCCGTCTGGGTATCGACAGAGGTACTGTGACCCTGTTGGTGTTATTAGACCTCTCAGCGGCTTTTGATATGATAGATCATAGCATCCTCTTGGGTTGCCTGAGTGGATTAGGAATCGGTGGCACTGTGCTACAGTGGATCCATTCCTTTCTCTCAGGCAGATCCCAGAGGGTGCTGCTCAGGGACAGTTGCTCTGCTAAAAAAGATCTCAACTGTGGCATTCCTCAAGGCACCATACTGTCCCTGATGTTGTTTAATATATACATGAAGCTGCTGGTTGAGATCATCCAGAGACATGGGGCTGAGTGTTATCAGTACGCTGATGACACCCAGATCTATTTCTCCATGTCTCGATCGTTGGCCGTGGCTACCGATGGGATCTCTCCTCTCAATGACTGTCTTAAGGCAGTAATGGACTGGATGAGGAAAAACAAATTGAAGCTGAATCCAGGCAAAACAGACGTGCTCACAGTAGCGGCCCCGAAACTGGGAATTGGGTTGCAACCTCCAGTCCTGGATGGGGTCACACTCTCCGTGAAGGACTGTGTTCACAGTCTGGGGGTGCTCTTGGACTCATCACTCCTGATGAATAATCAGGTAAAAGTGACAGTCAGGAGTTCCTGTTATCAGCTTCGGCTGATGCACCAGCTGCGCCCTTTCCTGGAAGTAAGGGACCTTGAGACTGTTGTGCACGCACTGGTAACCTCCCGTCTGGACTTCTGTAATGAGGGCTACATGGGGCTACCCTCGTGCTTGGTCTGGAAACTTCAGTTAGTTCAGAATATGGCAGCCAGAGTGGTCTCGGGGACATCTAGAAGAGATCACATAACACCGGTACTGAAGTCCCTTCACTGGCTGCCCATCAGTTTCTGGGCCCAGTATAAGGTGTTGGTTATGACCTTTAAAGCCCTAAATGGCTTAGGTCCAAACTATCTTTGGGGCCACCTCCTCCCATATAATCCACTCCGCTCACTCCGGTTCTCTGGGAGGAATTTGTTACAGCCAATGAAAACTAGGCTGCCTGCAACCTCCCTGAGGGCCTTTTCAGTAACCGCTCCCAGACTATGGAATGGCCTGCTGGAAGAGATGTGTCAGATGACAACTTTAAGCAGCTTCAAAAAAGGCTGTGAAGACGGATCTCTTCTGGCAGGCCTTTCCTGACTAGATTTTCCCAGCCTCAGGAATTGTTTTAGCTTCTCCCCTTTTTGGCTTTTTCTGGCTCTCGTTATTGCCCTGCTTAATTTGTATTCTTATTTGTTTTTGTTATATTTTTTTCTTGTGATGTTAGTTTCATATGTTTTAATGGATATATAGTTTAATACTTTTTAGGGGTGGGTGGGCTTTGGGGATTTTTAGATTGTATTTTAGGATGAATTATATTGTATGGAATTTTAATTGTTGTATGCCGCCCTGATTGGTTGACAGTGGGGTGGGGTACAAATAATTTTTTATTATTATATTATTGTTATATTTCTATACCAAATACAGAGGCCAAGTGGTAGTCAAATCTTACTTGATTACATATACTTGGTATGGCTGAGCACTTATTGGAAGAGTTATTACAAAATCCTTTATCTCACACATTGGACCAGATTTGCTTTAAGTAGCCATTTCAGGGCAAAGAAACAAAAATAACAACAACCAATTGGATGACTCCAGCATTTCATTTTTAGGTTTGTTTGTTTTTTCATGGCTTGTACCGCAGCTGAATATGTGTCAAAGCAGTAGTTGTTTTTGCTCAGAGGGAGAGTTTGTTTGATGCTTAAGTCAGGGAATTTCCTAGTTTTCAGTGTCTTGTAACGGAATGATAAGTAACATTTCATGGGCTGAATATGTATGTGAATTGACCAGAGGTCCTTCATGAATTTCCTCCAAAGGCATTGCTAGTAATGCATTAGAAAAGAGTCCTGTGCTATGACAATAGAAAAACTGCTAGACAATTCATGTATTCTTCAGAAAGGACAAGCATCTGGTAGTTGGAAGGTATATAACAATGGTGGGAAGCTATGCCAGTGGAGGGAGGCATTTCTCTCTCCTTAGGATGCTGCACCAATGCATTATGAGCAATTCGGGAATTACTTGAAGTCATGTTTAGATTTGATTTCATCTGATTTTTCAGCCATTTTGATGATAGGTCTTTTTTTGGGGGGGGGAGAGCATTGTGGGAGTGAAACAAGCCAAACCACCACATTTTAGCAATTTTTCACATGTAAATTTTTAAATGGGGTGGGTGCTTTGTGGGGGGAACAAAGTTGTGAAAGGGATTGAGCCTTCATTTGGCCCACCCTGGTATAAAGATGTTAAGGTACAAAGTCCTTGGAAAGGCTCATGGTTCAGAGGTAGAGCACATGTTTTGCACACAAAAGGTTCCAGGCTCAGTCTCTGTTTTCTTCAGGTATGGGCTGGGAAAGATGCTTCTGAGAAACCCCAGAAAAGTTCCTGCCAGTCAATGTGAGTGTTGTCAGGTCAGGGCAATCCCAAACTCTGAGATTTCAGGGCCAAACCTGAGATCTAGGCACTATCTAGGGTTGCCTGGTCCTGGGTCTCCAGTTTTCATGAGTCATCCCTTGGAGGGAAACGAGGGTGTAAATTTGTCAGTTTTGATGGGCTCCACTCTGAGCAAGAAGAAAGGGCTGTGTACAACTCTTCAGCTCACCTTCTACAGAGGTAGCTTGGTGCAGATTGACTTGTTGCTGCAACTTGCAAAGACCATTGAGGGGGGTTGTCTATGTATTTACTCCCTCCTTCCCTCCCAGTTATTGTGGTGTCAGGACCCACTATTCATTCTGCTTTACAGCCACCTTCTGGCTAGAAGGAAGTAGGCTGGATTTAATTTTCTTTATCCTATCTCACAAAGTGAGAAGGAATAATCCCCCCATTTTACAGTCAGCTCTTCCTTTCTTTGGCCTTGCCATCCATGGATTGGAGCATCCGCAGATGGCCCCATCCTATTCTCCACAATGGTGACACATGCACGTGGCTACTCAACACAGTTACATGTATGTTGCACTTCCATTGAGAAGAATGGGACTTGAGGTCCCATGGACAAAGGGGCATGGAATGGAACCATTTTTCACAGCTCCTTTCATCTTTTCTACACAAGGAGCCTTGTTTAGAAAAGATGAAAGGAGCTGTGAAAAATGATTTACTTATAAGGGGTTAATTAGGAGGATAATGAGGCTAAATTCAAGTCTCAGAAGGAATTGGTTGGAGAGGAATATGACCTTCATTGGTATTCCTATAAACAACTATTGGAAAGATTTAAAGTTGATAAAATGTTGCTGGGATTTTATAAAAAAAAGACTGAGTTTGAATTGACTTTTACTGATAATGAACACTTGATTGGGAAAATGTGTAAGTTGTTATTCAAAATAGAAATGGAAGATGAACAGGTGACAGACTGTATGGTTAAATGGGTTCAAAGTATAGGATATTATATAGAATTAGAATATTGCGAAAATGTGGATGATTGGTTTGAAAGATTTATTATCTTATAATATGAGAGAGAATTTTTATAAGATGATGTATCAATGGTATTTGACACCAGCAAGATTATTTAAGATGTGTAAAGGTTTTAACAATAAAGGTTGGAAATGTGGGGTTCATGAAGGAACTTTTTACCATATGTGGTGGTCTTCTGATAAAGAAAAAAAAAAAAGAGGTAGATACTAAAATTAATGCAATCTTTTTAAAATGCAAAAAATTCATTTTAGACCAGAGCTGTTTAGACTGGGTTTCTTAAAACAGAAATTTAACAATATAGACTTCAAACTGAGGCATTATTTGATTGTTGCAGCAAGATGGTTATATGCTCCAGATTAGAAAACAGATTCTTTGCCTACAGAAGAGGATTGGATTATTAAAGTGCTGGAATTGGCTGAGATGGACAAATTGGCATTACTGATCACAGAAAAATCATCAGACAGCTTTAAAAAAGTCTGGGAATTATTTCTTACCTAAATGAAGAAGAGGGAGGGAAGGGAAGTTAGATTTTGAGGCCTGAAGCAATTACATTTAGATTTTTAGGTTAGATGTGAAATAAAAATGAGTTAACATTATTGAGAAATTTAAGATATTGAGCATTTGTATTTCTAGGCTTGGGATATGGGAAATCAATTTTAATTATCGTTATTTGTGCTAATTGGGGTTTATATTGATTGCATGTGGGTTCTATTAGATTTAGTTTTTGGTGGGGAGGGAAGAGGGGGATTGGGAGAGGGAAGTGATATATGTTACTTTATTTTATTTTGATTTTGTTAAGTATTGATTAGAATAGGATATGTTTTGTGTGTATGTGAGTTTTTTATTGTGTTTTAAAACTAAATAAAAATAATCAAAGAAAAGAAAAATTAGGATTAAAAACTCCATCCCTTATCTCCCAGAAAGGAAATCACGTCTTAACTCATAGACCTTCATTGCTTATGGGTCAGTACTAGCGATGACAACATTTGGCTGGCTTTTGCCATGTTCAATTGTCACAGCAAAGAAACGTATCTAAACATTAAGGGACATTCAACAGGACATCACTATGGCCACAGCTTGCCATGACATATTCACTGTGTGTTTAGGGAAGCAGATCTCTTCACAGTTCACATGTTTATCACATCACAAAAATGCCTGTTGACTGGATGAAGGGTGTGTGGATACACAAATGTTGAACAGTTGAGATTTCAGGATGCTCCAATGCATAAATTCAATACTGTGCTATGGAATTTTAAAGCTTTTCAACAAAGGCAAAATGAATGTAAAACATACAATCATGCCAAACCAACAGATTTATTAAAGTGATGTTGGCAAATGTTGGTGTGTACACTATGGCTGTGTGAGTCAGATTTGGAGATACTAGAATGCACAATGTAAAGAGAAATTGCATGTATAGGAGGTTATATTTAATTACCTGAAATAACCTTGAATGTTGCATGAAAAATACAGTTTTCATTAACACCATATTAATTATTCTTGCTAAAAGCTATAATTGACTACCGTGTGTCTCTGTTCATGAGTCAATGGTGACTAAATGTTTACTTCAGTGCTTCTAGTTGCCTGTACATAATACTTATTTCCCCTGATATCTCCAAGGTCCAGTTCTGCTTCCTATTTTATGTGAGCAACCATAGATTCCCATCCCCACCGTAATGGTCAGTCCTATTTCAGAGGAAGAAACTGGCAAACTACCTCTGAGTATTACTTGTCTTAAAAAACCTATGAAATTCTTGGGGTTACCATAAGTCAACAGGTTAAACGAACACACACAAATGTCAGAGAAAGACCCCTTTGGTTATGTGGAAGAAGGATATTATGACGCTGCATTTCTACCCTGAGTAAAAACTATGAAGAATCCATTCTTGATTTGGGTGGGTTCAAGATGGTAGAGTTTGAGATTTTAGGACTAAGAGAAGAAATGCAAGGGAATGTGGACATAGCTTACAGCAAAATAGAATATTTATACTTTGATTCTTGCTATACCTGATGAGTCCTAGTGAACACAGGAAATTGTATTAAACTAGGCTAAAACATATGTCCATCTTACCAAGGGACAGGCAATTTGCTAGTGACAAGGGACCTGCTTTCAAATCTATGGGGTTTAAATCCCTGCCACTGCTGAAATATGGCAGACATGGCTGAAAAGTGAAAGCTGCAGCCAAGGTTCCTGCTGCTGTACGTGCAGGTGAAATGAGCATATGCGGGCAGTAAGCTATGGCCAGATTTTGTAGTCAAATTACACATTCATGCTGAACTGGTGAAGCTACCTCTCCTGTATAGAGTTCTACTGGCTCATACTGCCTCTTTCAAATAAAATGATGCGTGGTATTCAGTATTGCAGTGACAGATTCATAACCCAGATTTATGGATCCAGAACTAGTCTGTCATTGCTCTGTGTCCAGCTATAGAAAAATAGCTAGATGCTTGTCTGTTGTTCCCTTCTTTCTCCATCAACCAGGAAATGATTGGGATTGGGTTTGGGTTTGGGTTTGGGATTGGGATTGGGATTGGGATTGGGATTGGGAGGTCTCCCACTAGAAAATGAGGATGATAACCATGTACTCTCTGTTTATTTCAACAGGTTGGTCCACTTATCTTCCATGTTTTCCTTCTGTATTATACTTCCCCTATTCTCTCTCCTCATTGTACTTTTTCTGGTGAATAATTACTCAGATACTGCTTGTTACTTCACTTTAGCTGAGCAAAGAACAAAGCTATTCTGATCCTAAGTGAAGAATTACATCCCTAGAACAATCCATAGCTTTTCATCATCTGCACAGTCAAAATCTTTGCTGTATTCTATAAAGCAAAAGCCATTTTTATCCTAATATTCTTTGGTGCACTTCATTATCCTATATGCTTGCAATATGAAGCTTAGTGCTCTTCCCTGTCTGAACCCAGCTTGAACACCTGGCATTTCTTGCTCCTACACAACTATTAAAAGTGCAAGAGTCATCTTCAGTTTTCAATCCGGCAACCATAGTTCATAGTCCATGTTATGCACATTCTCTTATTTTAATGGACCCACATCTACCATCATTATCATTATCATAATATTTATTTCTATCCTACTTTTCCTCCAGTTTGGGACTCAAAGTATCTTATAACAAACTAACTAAATAAATAAATTAAAAATTCACAAGATACAAAAGTTAAAACAAGATTAAACAACAACAACAACAAAAAATTAAAACAATATTAAAACATACGTCATTAAATCACCTACACCAGCTCAACAAGTAACAAGATCCAGCTTAAGTGAGATGGCCCTTATATAGTCATTTATCAAATGTTTATTGGAACAGAAAGGGAGGGTGCCAGACTAACTTCTCTGGGAAGGAATTCCAGAGCCTGGGGGCAGCCAATGAGAAGGTCCTCTTCTATGATCCCACCAGATGTGAGGATGGTGGGACAGAGAGAATGACCTCCCTACCAGATCTCAAAGCACACACAGGTTCATATGGGAGAATACGGCCCTTGTTGGTCTGTTGGGCTTCTCATATAGCTTTTCATAGATGAGATTTGCATGAGAAGCCTGGAGAATACCAGATTGCATAGAGGCTGCCTGCTGCCCAGAAGCGGGGAAGTGAGATAGAATCCATTTTTGAGTTTTAGATCTGCATCCCTCCCAGTGCAGAAATGGTGTGTGGTAATCTCCATAATCCTCTCTACTTCATCAGCAGCTGATGAAGTTTTAATTCAGGCTGGCCTTTGAATTTTTATTATGAAGTGGTAGTGTGTATGTGTAAAATCGTGTGCTGTATTTTTAATCCCTTTTTTACTGGAAAATATGTTTTAAATATGTTTTAAGTGTTTTAACCATTTTCAACATGTTTTTAAAAATAATATTGTTATTTTTTTAACTTTTGTAAACTAATGTTTTAGTTTAATTTATTAAAAATTATTGGGAGTCACATTGAATCCCATCTTGGGAGAAAGGTAGGATATGAAATAAATACGTAAGGGGCTATACAGACCCGCTGAAAGGGCCAGCCTGGGAGTGGAGTTGGAGTGTGGCAACCGCACACTGGCCGCCCTGACTCTGCCTTGATGCTGCTGTCATGCCACCCATAGAAACAGACAGTGGGCGGTGTCAGGATGCTCCCTTGGTGCAGCATTCATACATGCTGCACCAAAGGAGCATGGAAAGCCGCTGCTGCAGTGGCAAGGATGGCTTTTTGCCACTCTAAAATGGAGATGCATTTACCACCTCTTTTTAAAGTAGCAAAGTGCCGGATCAGGACCATGGTGTGTGGTTGCCATGACCCTGATCTGGCAAGGAAAGGGGCAGCGGGAGGCCACCCCTTAGGGGCTGTCTGTGCAGCCCCTAAGTAAATAAAATAATAGCTGATGATAGAATATGGTGTAATGGGGCAAATGGGCAATGTAATCCAAAACAGGGTATTTTTCCTGATTTTAGGGCATAGGATGAATGTCCATGATCCAAAAACCTTATTGAAGCTAAACAAAAATGGGCGTATTTCATGCTTGCAAACAGTAAATACACTGTTTTCAGTCTCGTGGAAGAAAAATTGTATTTAAATGTAATAAACAGAGGTATTAATATGTCTTTTGCTCATGGTGAGATTTCTAAACTTATCTGATTGCTGTGGTGTGGTCAAGAGTGGCTTGTTTTCTTTCTGTTGTTCATCTCTCAATTGCCCTGTAGCCTCTTTGGCTGCCTTCATTTCCTGATCTTAAACATCCTTATGGGAAGAGTTACCCCATGATAAAGTTTTGGGTTTTAAGTGAAGTGTGAGAAATTGAGGAAGCTGCTGACCACCACGAGATTGCTGCACAATGAAAGACAGAATACTCTTACACACCTCTCAGCTTTAAGCACATGAATCCCACTGCCTTGTTCAAGAATTCCCTCAGAATTTTCTTTTCCTTTAAGATTTATTTTTAAAAAAGCAATTTCTACTTTATGAAACTGTCATATACTGAGTTGGAGTATTGGTCTATGTAGCTCAGTAGTGTCTATGTTGACTGGCAGATGCTCTCCAAGTTTTCAGAAAATAGTTTTTTCCTTCTCTACTAAACTGAAGATGTCAGGGCTGAACCTTTTGTGTACAAAGGCTATACTCTACCACTGGACTGCAGACTTTGATGCTTATTGATTTTCAGCTAGAATCTGGGAACATATTCCAGGGAAAACTATTGCATTTGAAGACATACTATGAACGTCCTTTCAGTGACATGATTGTTCATTCTTTCAACAAATTTTAGAAACCAAGACATCTAGTGACAGTGAGTCATCCATCCTGGCTATGCCCCAGTGATCGATTTCAATGTTGTGATCTTTGGTCTTGCTGAAAACTTATGCAAAGCAGATGGCCTCTCATTGGCTATATGTCTGAAGAGGATCAAGAGTGAAAGTTATTCCTTTCAAAACTTGGCCATGTCTGACTGGCGCACATCTAATTAGTTCCAGATCTGCTTTGTGTAGGCAGTAAGAGAGAAAACAGTTTGAGAATTTTGAGAGAAAATACCCACCGCTTCCCCAGCCATCTCCTCTTTGGAGACCTGCCATTGCAAACATGGAGGACATGTAGATCTAAGGATCCATAATTTATGGAGGAAAGCCGAAATCCCAAGCAGATCAAAAGTCTGGTGGGGTGGCTGTTGTCAAGAGCGCAAACGTTTAACTGATTGCACTTGTGAGAGATCTGTAGGACAGATCTGAAGGGAGATTTTGGCCTTTTGTGATGCTGGTTTTCATCCCACAATTTTCGAGTGAGCTCTTTGTGCCTTGTTTACTGTGGAGTATGATTAGATTTTAATTTAACAAGAAAGGAATGTATCTTTCATGTGGCGTGTCTCATGGGGCCAGAGCTCTAGCATGCAGGAGATGGAGGGGAGGGGAGAGGTTTAGAGCTTTTAAAGACATACTGGAGAGTCCTAATATATTGCTCATCTCGGAATGACTGTTTGTAAATAGGCCTGGCCAGTCTTGGGCAACATGATTTCAATAATTTCCCCTGTATAAATAAACCATGCCTTCTGAGCTGTACTCGTTACGGGAATTCTCCCTGGCTTTAGATTTGACCACAGTCTCCCAGAGGCCTGCAACCAATCTAGATGGAAAATTTAAAAAAGACACAGCCCCCCTTTTTGATAACCCATTTGGAAGTCATCAGCAGAGAAATCAATTATAAAATCATGAGCAGTACAGAAAGAAGGGATAGAAAGAAGCACGAAGTCTGTGGCTGAAGAATTGGCTGGTTAGTTTAAATCAATATATGACATTCAGCTCTTTTTTCTGTCATGGTTTTTGGCCCTTGCTGCACCTTTGGAGTTGTCTGACCACTATGCTGTAGTGACCTCAAAAACTGTAGTGAGAAGAAACTTCTATGTTTCTTTTAATGGTACAGCAGCCTTGTCAGAATCTAAGCTTATCAGCCTTATACCTTGTGAGCTTCCTGAGTAGTAAGTCATAATCCCAAACACAAATTTGTCTTACCTTCTTAATACACTTCCTTCTTCTTCCTACACTCTGTGAAGTTTTGACATTCCTTTATTTATTTATTTATTTGGAGTATTTATACCCCACTTTTCAGCCACAAAGGCTCTCAGAGCAGCTTACAAATCATTAATTAGAAAGGTTCCCTGTCCTCGGACTTACAATCTAAAAAGACATGACACAAAAGGAGAAGGGAATGGCAATGGGGAAGAGGATCAAGTCCAGCAGTTCTTATCTCCCTCTGAAGCCTGGACCATGGCAGATGGACTGGAGGAAGGGCTCTCCTTCTTAATCTAGGCTAGGACAGATGGAGCTGACTTGCCTCTCTCCCTATATTGAGCTGCCTCTCTCCCTCACTGCTTGGCTCCTGATTTTCCCATATCCGTGAACCATTGTTTCTTCAACCTCCTACTTTGCACAATTTGATGTCATTGTGTAACTTCAAGTCATTTCCGACTTATGGTGACCCTAAGGTGAGGCTATTATGGGGTTTTATTGGTAAGTTTTGTTCAGAGGAGATTTGTTATTGTCTTCTCCTGAGGCTGAGAATGTGTGATTTGCCCAAGGTCACCCAGTGTGGTTTCATGGCTGAGCCAGGAATTGAACCATGTTCTCCAGAGTTGTAGTCCAACACTCAAACCACTATGCCACTTGTAATGCATTCTTTATACCACTTGTTTATGTAGGTGGTTTCTGTATCATTCCTGTCAGTACAAAGATACCTCTCCTGCTTACTAGAGGACATGGGAGGTTTCTTCATAGGCTCTTCTCACCTCATTGTCCTGTTTCTTTTGAGCTATTCTCATCTCCTTCTTCTGTACCACTCTTTGCTCAGCCTTGTCTGCACTGGCCTGGGTACTCTAGGGGCAGCCCTTGGAGGCTGCCCATTTCCCCACCAGAGAGATTGCTGCATAATGAAAGACAGAATACAACCAGCCCTCTACATTTGCGGTTTTGACTTTTGCAGATTTGATTACTCATGGATTGAGTACATTCTCTCTAGTAATCTCTAGATCCTCCAGAGTGACTCTGTTGTCAACTTCTGCCAAAAATCATGCTGGCGGACCCAGAGATTCCTAGACAGAACACTTCTCAAGGCATTTGTAGGTGTAGGGCCTCCAGCACAATTTCATGATCAACCTCTGGCAGATCTTGACTATAGAATTGCGCTGAAGGACCTAGAGATTCCTAGAGAGGTGCTCTCTGAAATAAAAAAGTGTTTTTTATTTGAGGCTTTCCCACTTTCACAGGGGTCCTGTGCCCCTAACCCCAGCAAATGTGGAGGGTCCATTGTACTCTTACACACCTCTCAGCTACATCTTAATTGCAGACCGGCCTAAAGGGCTGGCCTGGGGGGTAGAGTTGGGGTGAGGCAGCTGCATTCTGGCTGCCCAAACCCCACCCTGATGGCGTCCTGATGCTGCGTGGCCGTATGCACAGTGCACGGCATTAGGACGCCTTTCCAGTGCAGTGTTTAAATATTTAAAGGGTGCTCTTTTCAGGGTAGCAAAAGGGAGGATCGAGGCCATGGCGTGGAGTTGCTATGGCCCCAATCCACTGCTTCCCGGGGTGGCTCTGTGCTGCCCCAAATGGCCGGTCTGCATCGGCCCTAAGATAAGCTCGTGAACCCCACCATCTTGTTGAAGAATTCCCCCCTGAAATTTCTTTTCTTACTATGGTTTCCATTTTCATGGTGTGGCAGTAGCTAGCTACAAGGGTGTCCCACTGGGCTGCCTGGTGTATCTGCTGCCGCTACAGCTTCCTTGTTTCTGAAGTTGGAATGAGGTGTCCAGCAATGGTCCCATGCTGGGCACCTCATTCTGGCCTTAGAATGGGTGGCCTGAGGTGGTGGTGGAAGCACGAAGTGTCCCAGCTGGATGCCCATGCAGACAGCTGCCATGCCACAGAAATGGAAAGTGCTAGCTCTTCTTGGAAGATCCAGAGCAACCAGTAATTTTTTAAAAATGTATTTTAACATTGTTTTGCCCTGGTTTGGGTGTGGAACATTCTGGCTGTTGTCTGGATTGCCCGCATGAGAACCAGAGGCTGAGCCATATGTCAACCGAATAGGATGATGCCAGAATGGAGTGGTGGTGGTGGCTTTTGGCCCATGCAGACAAAGCCTTTGCCTCTTCTTTAAGCCACTTTGTATTTGTGCTCTGTGCCTCTTTCTTTTTACATACAGAACCTTCCAACAATCCTGATTAATCCTCTGCCATCCCACTTTTCAGCTGCTTATAAGAAGCTCCAGTTCCTCTTTCAGCTTTCATCCCATTTTCAGCTTACAAACCTGAATTAAAATGGGAAATAAATAGTTTGTACTTCATTAAATCAGCAAGAAGGGGAAAAGAAGGGGCAGGATTTTGTCTTCATTAATACCTTTTGCCATGTGACCATACTCTGTATCCCAGTTTTCATCTGTGACATACTGGAGAGTATAATGTAGGGGTGGAAAAAGTGTGGTTTCGGGACCACATGTAGCCCCAAGACCTATTTTGCACCCCTAGTAAACCCCCAAAGCCTCAAATCTACCTTTAATTTGGGGGGGGGGGCTGAAAAATGCTCTCCCCACAACAGATAGACAAACCAAACAATCAGTACCATCACAATAATGCAGTAGTCATGTCAACAAGGACTAATCTGGTGAAGTTGTTCTGTCCTGACAGTATGAGTAGTCTTTTTTAGAAGTTCTTTTAAATTTGGGGTGTGGCTGCAGGAAGGAGTTGCAGCCCTCCCAAGACTGGGAGTGTGTCCTCTCCAGCCCTCTCTTTCTAAACTAAAACTTTGCAGGCACAGTCCCTTCTTTAGGGATTCTCCACCCACTAAGCTAAACTACTTAACTTGTTCAGATTTCATTACCAGGTATCTCCAATTGAAAGGTTGTAGATGATAGGATTTGCACAAAACCTGGAGAGCCACTGTCAATCAGAGCAAATAACTCAGAGCTAGAAGGGCAAATGGTCAGATGTGGTTCACAGTGAGCTCCCCAAAATTCCAGGGTAAGTGGGGCTATGAAATCCATGGGAATTTGTTATATAGTACCAGTCAGAGCATGATTGGAAAGAATTCCTTGGATAGTGTCTGCTGACTGAATAAAAAAATCCAAGAGAAGGTGGAAGAAGTACTAAAAATGAACCTTAAACCTCCTATCCACATTTGAGGTCTTCAGTGCTTGTCTTATGACAGGCATGCATCTACACTGTGGAAATTATGCAGTTTGACACTACCTTAAGCGCTGTAGCTCCATCCTATGGAATCTTGGCATTTGTTGTTTAAAGGGTCTTTAGCCTACAAGTGCCAGGATTCTGTAGGATGGAGCCATGGCAGTTAAAGTGGCATCAAACTGCATTATTTCTAAAGTGTAGATGTGCCTGTGATCTCAAATCAGACAGTAAATGAAGGAACCCCCGCCCCAAAAGGAAGATATTTTGAAACTTATAGCATTCACCTACTAGCATAGAGGACAATGAACACTGATGTAATCCATCACAACAGTACTTAAGTTCTTAATCAGGCAATGCTGATGGCTATGGCAATATGACATCACTCCCATGGTGAACATTTTCATTCTACCCTACCTACAATTGTCCATAGAATGTACATCTATTTCATACAGTAGCTGCATTTTTATATTGAGGGACTAATAAATTATTGATAGCTGGAAATCACCATATTAAAGGTGCATATAATACAAATTATTGATAGTGGCACCATTCAAATATGCTATGGATGGCTGCATGCAACTTACAATTTTGATTAACTTTATAGCCACCTCTAAATTCATTAAAACCACTTTTTAATAATTCAATATTCCTGTGATGAAAGCCACCACATCATACAGTTTGGAAGAACTTCTCCCCAGAGTCGAGAAAGATGACACACTTTCATGGACAACTAATGGGTTCTGAGCCAAAAACCATTCTTCTTTTGGCCATCACAGATGCCTAGAACTTAGTGCCATAATACACAAAAATCAGAGAGCAGTTTGCCCAACATTGCATGTGCAGAAATGTAAGCTAAATGAAGCTGCTTTAGCTATATCATGTTTGTATAGTGAATTAAAGATGATGGATGGATGGACAGATTGATGAAGGTGTTATGGAATGTTGGAGGAGCAGGTTTTGTATGTGTGGATAAATCCATTCAGCAGAGTAACTTGTAGCAGAGAAGACACCACCACGCAGGGCAAAATCCAAGCTTCTAGCAGAAGGCTTTATTATAGAAAAGCATATGCAAAGTAAAAACTATAAAGTCCAATAAAACATCACTTTAGCCAGACGTGGCTAACGGGAACAAAACTATAAATCCTTAATGCTACATTGTGAAAAATTGGTCAAGCTACAGCTTCAGCAAAAATAAAGAAACTTAATCCATACTTTTAGAAAGTTCAAGAACAGACTGACTTCTATGCCTGAAACACAATTTCCCAGCCCAACCTTTCTCCACTTCTTGGGTGTTAACCTCAGGTTAATTGGTTGATCTGTACATGACGTATGTTAACCAAACCCCTTGTTGTTCATCTTTTACCATGTGATCTACTTTCACATAACAACTTTTATTATTGAATTCACTGTATAAACAAGAACACTTTCCCATCTATTCCAACTTGTGGTTTTCACTTGTTGTGTCTCTTCGAACACCTGGACTGAGTTGTTGTGTTAGGCCTAGAAGCATTTTCTCATCATGGAAAAATACAGACACACACATCTTTACATTTCAACATTGACTATATATCCCATCAATATCCTGACAGAAGGATGGATAGATGGACAGAGTGACAGACCTACAGAAACATCTGGCTTCATGAGTGCAATTAAACCTACTGCTGACTGGATATATCTGCAGGCATCAAATGGTTTCACAGTCATGTATTCTCCTCTTAGACTCTTAGGACTTGTAGTTCTGTGAGTGGAGATGTAATGGGATTTCCAAAAGTAAATTTTCCACACCCTCATCAAAACTACAGTCCTCCTGGCCCTCAGTTCTCTGCAGGTTGTCAATGTAATAGTTCAAATAGTAAATACCATGCAAATCACCATGCAGAGGACATGGGAATGAATAGCTTTTGCTTTAAAGACCAGAGCTTGGGAAAGTTACTTTTTGGGACTAAAGCTCCTAGAATCTCTCAGCCACTGGCCATGCACTGGCTAAGAAATTCTTGGAATTATATTCCAAAACCCAACTTTTCCAGGCTTTTTCAACAATGAGCTTTGAGAATGAGACTCCAAATTGTCAAACTTTGGATTTATCATAGGGCAGCAAATTAAAGTAATAATAGATAATCTGATTGAGGTGTGTGTGTCTGTTGACAGTGGTAAGGTGAGTAGGATCCCAACATGGAAACTAGCATACTTGGGTCAAGCTCCTACACTGGGATTACATAGTGTAAACCTCTGCATATAGAATTATACACTAAGTGCTCTATACACCCCTTGTGCTGAACTTCACCTTTCAACAACAGAAGCAAGGCAGGAAATGTGCAAACAAATGCATAACCAAATACACATGTGCATTGATGTGCAATGGGCAACGGGCACAATGCAACTGCATGTGCATTTCAAGTTTGGCAATCTTGAACTGCATGTAGACATTCCACATTGGACAAAATGTTCAACTATTTCCTTAGAGGAATGCACACATGTGTAAGAAACCAATGTGAGTCTGGTCTTAATCCTGAAAGAGTTCACTACTCTTCTTTGCTTCTCACATTTGAATATTGCTTTTATTAGCTGTCTAAATAGGGTTGATTGTAGCTCTAGTACAAACATCCCAACATGAGACACACCAATTGAATGACACCCCTTGATGGGGCTCTTGTTAAACACAACTTTACCACATATGGTTCAACCTGTATTCCTCCAGTAAATATTACATTTATTTTCAAATTCATATCTTTTCCAGTATAAACTTCAAAAAATTTAATCTGTTTTCTTATATCACAAGAGCCACTTTTATATGAGGAGGGAAAATCATTGTCAAATGGTAGGTTAATGAATTATAACTAAAAGGTTGTCATTGGGAAACTTTTGTTTTAAATTATCTAAATTAAAGCAATGGTTCCTTCTATTTTTATGCATGTATAAAACCATTGCACTTTTCATTTAACAACATAGCTTTCATTCTCATTATCAGAATCATAAAAAAGATTGAAGTGATGGATTCTTTTTAAAATGCAAAGTGTTTCAGACCAGAAGTTCTGAGAAATCACATTTCCTTTTTCCTTCCTTCTTATATGCATCTATTAAAATTACACACACACACACACACTGCACACACATAATCTCCATTTTTTATTTTTTTAAGTTTTCCTCCACAAGATAAGGTAAAGGAAGGAGGTGTCCAAAATTGCATTTTCACAAAACAATGATAAAAAAATAAAACCGTAGAAATGAAAAGTTCTAGATGTATAAAGCTGAACAGAGAAGTAATTCACATTAATTCAAAGCAGAGTCTCTTTATTGGATTATAGGCTGATTATGTTTACAAATACATCGCCAGAAGGTTTTTTAATTTTGGGGCAATTTCATTGTACATAGATAGATCTATCTCTCTATAGATACACATCTACAAAATTATGTGGTTATGTGTTTTAAATGAGATACAGCTCCTTCCTGCTTAATGTAATATATATGCTCCCAATTTTTATGGCACAGTGCAAAAGCTGTGCAATTTTATAACTATTTTTATTCAAAATATCATCATAAGTGAAAGATGTAAACAACATTATGTTTATAGACTGGGTATTCATGGCAACTTAGTGACTCCAGCATTCGAAGAGAAGTAGTTTTCATCAGGAAAACATGATCAGCTTTATTATCCCCACCATTTCTAGACTTTGCATTCTTAAAAACAGGCAGTTTCATGTGAGTTTTAAAATATATTTTGTAAACATTACTTCAGTGTCCATCCCTCCCTCCTGGTTTGTTAAAAATAATTTCTTCAGCTGGGATGAAATGACACAGTTTTGCAAGCTTTAATAGATGTATCAATTGAAAATTTATGACAAATTTGTATCGAAGCTTATTCAAAAGTTAGGTCCCCTTGTATTTTAACAAGTGCTGCATCTGCACTGCAGAAATAATACAGCTTGAAATGCCTTTAATCATTGTGGCTCAATGCTATGGAATTCTAGGATTTGTAGTTTTGTGAGATATTTAATCTTTTCTATCAGAGAGCTCTGGTTCCACCACAAATTACAAATTCCAGAATTTCATAGCACTGACCCATGGCAGTTAAAGTCGTATCAAACTGCATTATTTCTGCAGTGTGGATGCAGCCTGAGATTACCCTTAATGATGGCTGTTGATTGTGTAGTACCATAAACTGGGGAGCAGAGCTTCAGAAAGTTATCTTTTGGGACTACAGCTCCCAGAATCCTCAGCCAGTGGCTGGGGATTCTGGGAACTGCAGTCAAAAAAGCAACATTTCCAAGCTCTGACTAGATGCAGGCAACATTTTTCTGCCCGGGGCCAACTTCCAATTTGTCAAGAGTTTTCAAAGATATAAGCCTGTTTGATCAGCAGACATAGAATGGCCCAGGCAGGCCTGTCTTCCCCATTGCTGAGAAATACACAGAATTTCTATTTCACTTAGTGTGATTCTGTATTTACAGTACACCTGTAAATTAAACAGTAAACATTTTGTTTGAATCTTTGTTCTTCTTTGCTCTGTTTTTCTGGCAATTCCATTTTTTGGCGTTGACTAAGGAGATTATCACATTAGCTAGCGCTGCCAGGATCACCCATCCCTGGGCATGGGCAGTATGCACCCCGTATGCAACCCGGCCTTCTCCAGGCTTGTCCCACATCAATTCTAGAACAGGAAAATCCAATTCTTGAAAAGCTGAGAGAGAAGACTGGGTTGCGTATGGGCTGCATACTGCCTAGCGATGGGTGAATGTGATAAGATCCGCCTTAAGAAAGTTACATCCTGGGTCTATCCTGGCAGCGAAGCTAATGAAATAATGTTGGAAGATCTTTGCATTCTCTTTCCTCCTCCTTAGATAGATAAGGATTCCTGCTTGTAAACTCCTCCCTCCCTCTCTTTCATTCAAATTAACCATGTGACTTAGGTCACACCCTCTTTGGGAATAACAGACTTTTCTCTCAAGATTCTCAACTGAATTGTTCCCATTTTTCTGCTTTCTCTACTTTGTTTGGAAAGATGGTGAGATAAATATTTCTCTTTACCTAAACCATCACTAGTTAGTTTAGGACTCTAACAGGTTTAGTTTTTCATATTTGTATATTTTTGTTTCCTTTGAAAAAGGGTTGAATCCCTAGCAAGCTTAAATTACTGCACATTTTTGGGTTATGGGCCCAGTCTATTTTGTTTTTAACTGCTTTTCCTGAAGATATTGACTGCAAGAAAGCTTTTAATACTGTAATAATAGAGAATGGCTTCTCCTAATCCTAATACCACAATGATCATTGAAATATTAACTGGAACAAATTATAAAATGTGGTCATGGAAAATGCAAATGTATTTGACTACAATGTGACTATTTGAAGCAGTGAATGTGCAGAAGCAGGAATACAGCAACAGAAGCAGGGATACAGTAACAACATAGTTTTTGTGGTTTTTTTGGGCTGTGTGGCCATGTTCTAGAAGAGTTTCCTTCTGACGTTTCGCCAGCATCTGTTGGTGGCATCCTCAGAGAAAGATGCCATTCTCTGAAGATGTCAGCACAAGATTCTGGTGAAATGTCAGAATGAAACTCTTCTAGAACATGGCCACACAGCCTGAAAAACCCACAAAAAACTGTGGATGCCAGCCATGAAAGCCTACAACTTCACACAGCAACAACAGTTTGATAAAAAAAAACCCAGAAAAAGCAGCTGCTTATATTTGCTTGTCTATAGATCCCAGCATTACATACTATATCCAAGGTTTAACTGATGCAAAACAGATATGGGACAAACAACAGAAAGTGTTTGATTCTCCAAGTACTTCTAATCAAACAGCTCTCATGATCCAACTTGTTAACATCAAGTTGGATCATCCTCAATTTTTGAATCAGCATATTAATGACTTTATGACAACTTTGTCTGGAGTTATAGACCTGGAGAATCCTTTCCAGAACATGCAAAACTTGGACTGTTTTTGGCTAGCCTTCCAAATATTACTCTCCAATAATGAATGTTTTTCAAGTTAAAGGAAATGTTCCTTTGGAAGGAGTTATTGCTCAAGTTGTTGAATTTCAAAATAGGCAGAATTTGTTGGAAGGCAACTATAATACAAAAACAACAGACAGAGAATTAGCTCAATTTTCTGCAAAGGATTTGCAAAAGGCCTCCTTTTCTCCCACGTCAAATAGAAACCATGTTAACAAGTCAAAGCCAAGAGCTGAGCTGCAATAGCTAGAAAGCCAGGAGCTAAATACCAAAAGCAAAAGCAAATTAAACAACAACAACAACAACCAGTTTTTAACCCTAAACAGAAATATTCTAGCCATGTAGCCATGTTGATATTGGTTTGATTCAAAAACAATTATTTCAATTTTCTGGAGATAAATATAAAAACCAAGTTTTTATTGATAGTGGCCTTACAAATTCCTGATGCTTACTATGTACCAGATTTGCAAGCCTCCTTTTATAATGTGCAAACCAGTTTCAGAAAGCAACCCTGCTTTGGTTTTCATGGCAAAAAAAAAAAAATCGATTTTGAGAGAAGACTTAGGATCTCATGGCTATTATCAAATGCAGATCATGCATTCATCTGCAATGCAATCACAAATACCATTTAACTTTATGGCATTGCAGAGTTTCTCATCAAAGTGTGGAAAATATTAAGAGACTGGCCAATCAAGAGCTTGCAAGAGACAAAGCATGCTCCAGCAATGAAAAATATGTAGAATGCTTAAAAACAAAGGCCACAAGAACTCCATACCCTCAAGTAACTTAGAGGCAATCCAATAAGGCATTGGATCTTTTATATGCTGATCTTTCTGGACCAATGAATCAAGAGTCAGTAGGTGGCAACTCTTACTTTATTATTGATGATTTCAGCAGATACACATACACTTACCTTCTCAGAGAGAAGCGTCAAGCCTTTGAAAAATTCAAAGAGTACTTTAATAGAATCTCTAACAAATTTGGCTATAAACCAAAGAGCCTGCACACAAATAATGTAACTGAATTTGTCAGTGCTGAATTTGATGAATTTTTAAGGAATATGGCATTGAATATCAGACAACACAGGCTTATTCTCTGGAACAAAATGGTATAGCAGAGAGAATGAACAGAACTCTCAAGGAGATGACAGTTGCCATGCTTTTGGAGGCTAATATGCCTAAACACTATTGGTCTAAAGCCATCATGATTGCTACATAACTGTGTAACTGACTGCCAACTAAATCCAAAGATGTAACCCCATTCCAGTTATGGCATGGAATTAAGCCTAAATTAAACCATCTTCAGATGATTTTTAGAAACAAAGCATTTACCTATATTCCTAAACAGAAAAGAGACAAACCTGACTGCAGAAGTGAAGAGGAAACCTTTGTTGGTTATGCTAGAAATGGTTACAGAATTCTAAATCCAGATGGACACACAATGAAATTAACAAGTGCTGTTTATGTTGATGAAAGACCATAGTCCAAAATCTAATCCAAACCAAGATGTCTATCCAGATTTATTTGCAGTGGGAGAAGACTCCCACCAGCAACCAGAGCATGTGAAGTTCTTTTGTCCTCCAGAAGTCTTGCATCCAGAAAGAGCTACACCTGCAGTAGACCAGCCTAATGATGAGGAACTGGACAGTGTGCAAAAAGCAGAGCCAGGTATCCAAGTCCAGGTGAAAAGGTCAGACCACTCCAATAAAGGTGTTCCACCTGATAGATTCTCTTATTAAGCCACAGAGGAAAGAATTCCAAAACACTCTGATTTGAAAAAGATCAAGGGACTGCCAAAGACAGATTCTGAAAAGTGGGTGCAAGCTGCTGGTGAGGAGGTCCAATATTTATATAAAAACAAGACATAGACTTTGTCAGAATTGCCAGAAGGAAAAAGAGCAATTGGCTGTATATGGGTCTTTACCACAAAGGTAAATGCAAAAGGGGAGGTTCAGAGATACAAAGCAAGACTTGTGGCTAAAGGCTACAGTCAAATGTATGGTGAATGGTGAGGACTACAATGAAACCTTTGCTGGGGTAGTCACACACACAACCATTAGAACTCTCCTAGCTGTCGCAGCCTACAAGAAAATGAATGATCAACATCTGGACATTCAAACAGCTTTTCTTTATGGCAATCTGTCTGAACAGCTATTTATGGAACAGCTCCAGGATTCCATGTTCCCTGAAAAGTACATCTTGTATACAAATTTCAAAAGAGCATTTATGGTTTAAAACAGGCTGCCAGAGCATGGAGTGAAGAACTGAACCAGCTTCTTATCAAAGAGGGGTTCATTCCAGGTGCTGTTGACAACTGTGTGTACAAGAGATTCAGAAATAATAAATAGACTTATATCACAAGTTATGTTGATGATGTGATCCTGTACAGTGAGGACAAATCAGATAGTGAAGAAATAATCCAGAATCACAAGAAAGAGATTGATATCAAAAATTTGGGAGAAATCTCACACTATCTTGGAGTACAAATACAAAGAAACAATTATGGATGTTTCTTCCTTAATCAGAAGCAGAAGATAATGGATCTTCTGGACTGTCTTGGCTTGAAAGATGCAAATGCTATGCCAACTCCAATGAAAATAGGATTCTTAAAGGAGATTAAGAAATCTGAACCTTTAAAAAATGGAGACAAGTATAGGACTGCAGTTGAGACTAACAGACTTTTCTCTCAAGATTCTCAACTGAGCTGTTCCCATCTTCCTGGTCTCTCCACTTGGTTTGGAAAGATGGTGAGATGCATATTTCTTTTTACCTAAACCATCACTAGTTAGATTAGGATAAAGCTTTTTATGTAAATATAGATTAAAGCCATTGTTTTGAACTACAAGCTACGTGTTTGTTGTTTTCTTCAGTCACTCTTAATTCTTTAGGGAAACATAGTTAGGCAAAGGGCCTTTACAGACTGCCAGAAATAATGCAACTTGAGTCCACTTTAACTGCCCTGGCTCAGTGCTAGGGAATCATGGGAACTGTAGTTTATTGTGGCATCGGAGTTCTCTGACAGAGAAGGCTCAATGTCTCAGAAAAAAATACAATTCCCATGATTCCCTAGCATTTTATGGAAATCTGTCTGAACAGCTATTTATGGAACACTCCAGGATTCCATGTTCCCTGAAAAGTACAAAAGGGCAGTTAAAGTGGACTCAAACTGCATTATTTCTGGCAGTCTGTAAAAGCCCAAAGTCAGATTTCTGCTGTTCTGCTAGTGTAAACCAGACTCTAACAGGTTTAGCTTTCATATTTGTATATTTTTGATTCCTTTTAAAAAGGGTTGAATCCCTAGGAAATTTAAATTACCTGACAGATAATCTCCAAAGTAGTAACTCTGTATGGGGAAAAAAAATAACATAAAAGTTTCATTGCCTTAAAGGTAAAGGTTTTCCCTTTGACAAGGTTGTCAAGTCGTATCTGAATGTAGGGGGTGGTGCTCATCTCTGTTACTAAGCCGCAGAGCCAGCATTGTCAAAGACTACTCTGTGATCATGTGGCCAGCAAGACTGCACAGAACATTGTTACCTTCCCACTGAAGTGGTATCTATTTATCTACTTGCACTTTACATTCTTCTGAACTGGCAGAGGCTGAGACTATTGAAAGGAGCTCATCTCTGTCAGGTGGCATTTGGGTCTCACACTGTCGACCTGCTGATCTTGCAATCAACAGAGGTCCAAAACACGCTGCAGAAATAATCCAGTTTAAGATCTCTTTAACTAGCCTAGATCAATGCTATGGAATTCTAGGAACTGGAGTTTTGTGAGACGTTTAGCTTTCTCTGTCAGAGAGCTTGGGAGCCACAACAAACTACAATTCCTAGGATTCCCTAGCACTGAGCCATGGCAGGTAAGGCAGTCTCAAACTGGATTATTTCTGCAGTGTATTTTGGACCAGAGTCAGCATTTTAACCACTGAGCCACTATGTCCCTTAATACCTGCTTAATATATGCTTTTCAAATACTTCTAGGGGCCATTGTATTAAGCAGGATGCTGGACTATCTGGCCAGATTGCCTCTCACAGGATAGCAGTTTACATTCTTAATTGGCATGTTCATTTTTTAATTGTAGCATTGTAGTTTGAGGGCATTTTTTTTTACCCAGTGTGGTGTAGTGGTTTCAGTGTTGGACTATGACTCTGGAAACCAGGGTTCAATTCCCAGCTCGGCCATGAAATCCACTGGTGATCTTGGGCAAGTAACATGTGCTCAGCCTCAGAGGAAGGCAATAGTAAACTATCTCTGAAGAAACCTTGCCAAGAAAAACCTATGATAGGTTCTCCCTAGGGTCACCATAGGTTGAAAAAGACTTGAAGACAAACAACAACAATAATAGTCTGAAGAACCATATTTCCACTGGACATTGTCCCTCCTAGGATGGAGGTTGAAATGATTCAGTTGCTGAGGCTAGTCTGTAGTCTGGTGGCCATCCTACTGATGATATGTTTTGCCAAACATAGCTAGGCTGGCTCACCAACAAAACACAATCTGCCTCTAAAGTTGTATTTCATGACTGATCAGTCTGGTAGAGCATGTAAGAATTTATGGGCCTAAATCCAGTTTGCTAGCTCCAGTTGTACTAGCCTCATTAAATCAGTGAAATTTAAGTGTTGACTTATCATCTAGCAATTGATTCAACAAATCTACTCTGAATGAGGGCCTTCTCAGTGGCTGCATCCAGGCTCCAAAACTCCCTTTCTTGATGGGATAGACTGGCACCCTCTTTGGTATTCTTTTGTAGGCAGATGAACATATTTTTAAACTTCCTTCTAGTTTAATTCTGTTTTAAGGGGATGGGAGGGTTGGATTATGGGACGAGGGAATGTTTTAACTTGTTTGTTTTAAAATGTTGTACCCCACCCCGATTGCTGCGCAGAGGGGTGGGCTATAAATAAAAAAATATTATTATTATTTATTTTTGTTTTGTCAGGTCTTTGAGGGCTGACTGCTCAGGAATAAAGAATCTTTCACGCAATGTATTTGCAGAATTCAGAGGCATAACCACGTTAGTCTGGAATATCAGTATACAAAGGGATCTTGTAGTATCTGTGAACTAACTGAAAGGAAGAAGCTGGTTGCATAAACTTTCTTAGACTTGGTCTTGCATCTGAGGATGCAGACCAAGGGGCTGAACAGACTGGCATGATATGCTGGCTTGGGGGCAGCATGGGGGTATGGTGTTTGGACGACACATGCCCTGATGCCACCCCTAAGCTGGCATCACACCTCTCCCTTCACCACAAGGCGGGCAGCAATGCATTGTTTCTGCTGCACAGCGTTTACACACGCTGCACTGCAGAAACCTGGAAAAAAAGTCACCAGAGTGGCAAAGGCACTCTTTTCCCCATGCAAAAAGGAGTGGCTTTCTGCTGCTCCTTTTTGTGCCAGGAAACAGCCAGGTTGGGGCATGGCATGTAATTGCCACGTCCTCAACCCAGCATTCCAAGGGGCGATGACAAGCCGCTCCTTTGGGGTGGTCTGCTTCACCCCCAAATCTATGAAAGTTTATGCTACAACTTCTTTCTTCATGCAATAAGGCTCCTCAGTCTTTTCAAGCTAATATCACTCTTTGAGATCCCTCAGAACTAGGGTTGACAATTTTAGGACCATCCCAGACCCTGACATTAATTGTTATACATTAAGTACCAACTATAGTTGCTCCTATCTTATCATTTAAACACACGTGCGCACACACAATTTCCCTGATAGTTAAAGAGGCTGTACCCAGATCTAGGTGAAATGAGAGGATTATTCTTTCTCACCTATTTAGGAAAGTGAGAGCACATTTAATCTAGTTTACTTGCTTCTAGCCAGAAGGTGACTGCAAAGCAGACCAGAGCAGACCAGAGCAGAGGGTGAGCCCTGGCACCACAAACACTAGGAGGAAAAGAAGAAGCCAATGAAGTAAAGACGTTGATTACCTAGAGAGTTTTTGCAAGTTGCAGCAGCAAATCAGTTAAGCCTGCTGTTCTCCTTGCTGAACTGGAGATTGCCAAGCAATCCTTTTCTTCTTGCCCAAAGCTGAGCCCACCAAAATGAGCCAATTTTAATCCTGTATCCCACCTGGAGATGACCACAAAAACTGGAGGCTTAAGAACAGACCCTAACCAGAACCCAGGATTTTGGCCAGAGAACCTTGTTAGCTTATTATCTTTCTCAAAGCCCAAGTTCTGATATAGAGGAATTTGGTTAGCTTGTCCTACTTTTCTTTCCTCTAGTTCCTTAGCTTCTCCACAGAAAGTTTGAACTGGACCACAAACTTTTGTCTACCTTTCAAAGAGTATTTCCCTGCACACTGCAGCTCTTCAGATCTGCCCTCCAATTTTCTGGTTTGTGCATGTATGTGTGTGTGTGTGTGTGTGTGTGTGTGGATTACAGAAGTATTATGTTACCTCTACTTTTTGAATCATTGTCTCTCCTTTTTCCTAACAATATCTAAAGTTTTGATGCCTTAACCCAACCCATCTCCACCTGACAAGCTTGTTAACTGGAGTTAGTGTTTCCAGATTTGAAAGCAACCATATTAGGCTAGCTATTTGTACATATTTCTGTATCCTGTTTGGCATTCATGAAGCTCTACCATAGTAGCTACAGTGTGATGTAGTGGTTTGAGTGATTACAACTCTGGAAACCAGGATTTGATTCCACACTTGGCCATGAAAACTCACTGGGTGACATTGGATGTGTCACACACTCTCAGCCCCAGAAAATCATGTTATACATTTGCCTTAGAGTTCCCATAAGTTGGAAATGACTTGAAGGTTGTTTAAGTAAAAACAACAACAAAGCATAGTATTTTCATTTCTCCAAGGCAATTACAGTGTATATTTTTATTCTTTACCATTTTTGTATACTCAGTAAAATTTATTTTTGTCTATTTTTGTATATACAGTAAAATTGCTCTTCAGATAGCTATGTGTGGATGTGGATTATTGACTCAGGTTTGCCTAAGATTCACTGCTTCCAAGGTCACAAGATTGCTTACAGGCATGTGTCTTCATAACATGTGTGAGTTCAATCATGTCCTCTGAGAATATCTCTGTTAACACTGTGCTATTTTATGTAGTATACCAATGGTGCTACAGAAGAATTAATGGGTGGGATAGCTGTTGCAGCAAAAAACAAAAAACAAAAGACTTCTGGCACCTTAAATATGAGCAAGTTTTATTTGGAATAAATTCTCATCGACTAATTAAGTGGCTGGAGTTCTTGGAACTTGATGCCAAATAAAACGTAAAACGTTAGTTTTTAAGGTGAATTGTGCTGGAGTCCATGTCTTATGGCAAATAAATTTGGGCCTTTGCAGACTGCCAGAAATAGTGCATACTGAGTCCACTGTAAGGGTTAGGGTTAGGGAATCATGGGAACTGTATTTTATTGTGGCACCAGAGCTCTCTGACAGAGAAGGCTCAATGGGCCTAAGCAGACGGCTTAAAAGGCCGTCTTGGGGGCAGGGAAGGGGAGGGGCAGCCACACGATTGGCGCCCCCTCCCCCTCCTGAGGTCGTCCTCGGAGCAGCCGGCCCTCCACACGGCTGGTGCTCCGAGAAGAACCTCCCGCCACAGCCTTTCCATGCGCTGCAGCGGAAAAGTCAGCGAAAGTGCACCATAGCCTTTTGCGGTGCACTTTCGCTGACTTGTGAAAGGAGCGCTAATTTAGCACTCCTTTCAGGGGCGGCGAAGGTGCGCCGCAGGATCGAGGCATGGGGATGCCTCGGTCTCTCGGCGCAGTTTCCCAGGGCGGCCCATGGCCGCCTGTCTGCTTAGCCCCAATGTCTCAGAAAAACACCCAATTCCCATGATTCCCTAGCACTAACCCTAACCCTTAAAGTGGACTCAATTTGCACTATTTCTGGCAGTCTGCAAAGTTGTTAGGCTTTAAGATGCCACGAGACTCAGATGGTTATGTTTATATAGTACCATAAGCCTTGGCTGTAATCCGCTGTTATGTTTGAACTCAAGTTTAACTGGTTATTGACAAAAATATACAAAATATACTTCAAGGGAGAAAAAGTGCAAATCAAAATGGCACAATGGATCGTTTCTAATGAAACAGATTTACTTTGGAAACAAGACCAGTTAATTCAGCAATCTAAAATCTGGGGATGAATTATAAAAAGACAAATTTCAGAAGCATCTCTCAGTAATCATCTGGGAAAATATTCACTGATGTCATGACTCCAGGCTCTAATCAGCCCCCTGTAAAAAAATCAGACGAATGCTACCTGTATCTATTTGCTTATTTGAATTCTCTGCTTTTGCTCTGCATTGTCTAAAAACCCTTTATTTTATTTATTTTCAAATAAATACTCTGCCCAAGGCAACTTATAATAAAATCAATAATATACAATGGAAACAGTAAAATAAAACAGCATAAGTTAATAGACAGAGCAGACACAATAAGCAGTAAAATCAGAGTATAATATGAAACAGGCTAAAAAGATTTTGCACTTGCCTCTTTGCCTGTAAGGAAAGATTCAGCTGGGCTTCTCTGGAGACTAAGGTCCAAAACACACTGCAGAAATAATCCAGTTTGAGACTGCTTTAACTGCTCTGGCTGAATGCTAGGGAATTCTGGGAACTGTCATTTTGTGAGACAGTGCACCTTCTCTGTTAGACAGTTCTTTGTTGTTAACTGCCTTTGCATTGATCTCAATCTTATAAATGAGACATCTCCAGCCCCCCCCCCCCCCGTCCTCTACTGCTCTGCCCAGTTTCTACAAACTCATATTCGTGGTCTCTTTAATAAAGTCCATCTATCTAGCATGTGGCCTTCCTTTCTTTCTTCTTCCGTCCACCTTTCCTAACATTATTGTCATTTCCAATGATTCATGCCTTCTCATGATGTGTCCAAAGTATGACAGTCTAAGGGCCGATGCAGACCGGCATTTTAGGCTGGCCTGGAGGTGGAGTTGGGATGGGGCCACTGCACACCAGCTCCCCTGACTCTGCCCTGACTCCACCCCTATACTGTCTGTCCGCCTGAATAGCGAGCGGCATCAGGGCACCCTCTTGACACAGCATGCGCACACACTACACCAAAAGAGCATAAAAGAGCTATGGTGGTGCCTCTAAGGGCAGCCTTTTGCCGCCTCCAAAAGAAGTGGCAAAAAGGAGGATTGGGGCCGCAGTGTGTGGTTGCTGCGGGCCTCATCCGCTATTCTCGGGGCAGCTCAGAGCCACCCCAAATGGGCCATCTGCATCAGCCCTAAGTCTTGTCATCTTGGCTTCTAGGGATATTTCTAGCTTGATCTGTTCTAGGACCCATTTGTTTGTCCTTTTGGCTGTCCATGGAATCCTCAGCACTCTTCTCCAGCACCACATTATCTCAACTGCATTGATTTTCCTCCTATCTTCTTTCTTGACTGTCCAGCTCTCACATCCATACATGGTAATAGGGAATACAATGGCATGTATGATTCTAATTTTTGTGCTCAGTTGTATATCTTTACATGTTAGGATCTTTTCTAGTTCTTTCATAGCCATTCTCCTCATTCTTAATCTTCTTCTGATTTCATGCCTGCAGTCCCCGTTCTGATCAATGTTTGATCCTAGATATGAGAACTCTTTTACTATTTTTATTTCCTTATAGTTTAGTTTGAATGTGTGTAAGTTCTCTGTGGTCACTATTTTTGTTTTCTTTATGTTCAACAGTAAGTCTGCCTTTGCACTTTCTTCTTTGAGCTTCCTTAGTAGTTGTTCCAGGTCTGTGAGGTTCTCTGCTAGTATTATGGTGTCATCATCATATTTCAGATTATTGTTATTTCTTCCTCCTATTTTCACTCCTCCCTTTTCCAAGCTGCTTTCCTTACAATATGTTCTGCGTATAAGTTGAATAGGTAGGGTGATAGAATGCAGCCTTGTCTGACACCCTTGCCAATTGGGAACCATTCTGTTCTTCCATGTTCTGTCCTGACAGTAGCCTCTTGTCTAGAGGCTAGTAGAGAGCTCTAGAGCCAGAATAATCTACATTTCCTAGCACTGAGCCAGGGCAGTTAGTGGTGTCAAACAGAATTATTTCTGCAGTGTGTTTTGGACCTGAAGGCAGCTCAGGTCCACATCCTCCTTAATCAGATATCACAAGGAACTCAGTAATATGAATCTCTTGCATTGATTTGAACACAGGGTAGTGGAGAGATCATACACAGGGATGACCAAATATACTTTAAGCTAGTAGTAGCAATTGTGGTGGGTCTGGTAGCTAATTTTCTTCCCCAAACATTTCAGAGTGTGGTCAGGATGGCAAACGATATTAATGAGAAACAACATCCAAGCTAGGAGAGGCTACAGCAGTTTGCTTGTGCCTGAGCCTACTGGGAAGAGTGAGATTCCACCCCTCTCCTCTCCCTCCTCCTGCGTTAATTGAGCAAACACTTATGCCCTTCGAATTCAGCTTATAGCAACTGAAATAAGCCGAGAACAAAGGGGAAAAGTGGGAGAAAGAGATAAAAACTTTGAGATTTTAAAAGCAGCTCAAAAAGTGGGACAACAGAAAATTAATCAGGACTGTTCCTGCAAAAGTTGGACAATAGTAGGCTATGTGTTAAACAATGGAGTCTCACTACAACTATTTAAAAGGTGAATTGCTATTCCTGTAGACTTCCAGAAAAAGCCTTTTTTGGTATCTCTGCACTGGTCAAATGAAATGGTTTTTCCCTGCCAGCACGGCGACCTGTCTTCTCAACACAGAGCCAAATCCCTGATTTGAATCCAGACTGCCTTCATTATGTAAGGCCCATTTTGCACCAAATTCACCCTTTACCTCCCTTACATTGGTTTAAAATAACTTACCTTTCACTTTGGAATTTGCAGGAAAATCCAGAGTACACCATAGCAATGCTGGATGGCTATTTAAATGTGTGTCCACACTGTGTTGGGCAGTGCCACAGCAGCTGGTGTGAGTCACTCTCTCAGAGATCACAACAAGGCATCCATCCTTGTGATCAATGCTGGACTCCTCATTCCTGACCTCAGAGTAGGTAACTTGCACCAGTGGTGGCGGCACTGGGTGACACAGATGGATGTGTGTGTAGAGATCTGCCTGGCATCACTATGGAGTATGGAGGTAATGGGGGAGGGGGGAATCCAGGACAGCTCCGGGACCAGAATACTCTTGGGGCAGCCCAGAGTATTCTGTCCAGTGTAGACGAGCCCTTTGTATGGACCTGAGGAAAGGTGGTCTGGGGATTTGGTGGGTCAACAGCCACAAAAACAGCCTGGGGGCCACAAACAGTGCCAGGACTGGACTTTGCCCACTCCTGCTCTAGGACCAAACCATTCTGAGTAGTAGCGGTGATAACTGACTTCAGGAATCCAATGCAAATGAATAACTGGAGGTGAGTAGGTCTTAACTCTGTTGTTGTTAACTGCTTTCAAGTGGTCCTCAACCCATGGCAACCCTGTGGATGAAACACCTCCAAGTCTAATTTACTCTTTTAAAATTGTGAATAAAAGCATAGAGGAACATTCAAGCCTTCAACTAGAATTTAATTCAAAATGAAAATAAAAGCTGAGAAAGAAATAAGGTGGAAAAATATTCACTTAAACCTATTGTCCTTAACTTCAGTTCCATTGTCCAAGGACTTTATCACATGGGGGAAAGGCTGGGATTAAAATGGCATTTTTCCAGCAAAGTCCCGAGATCGTGGCAAGATACATCACAATTAGAGAGGACCTATCCCGGGAATAACCAGGGAATAATCAGCAACAAATCATTCATGGGATGTCCCTGTGAATGATTTGTTGCTGGTTATTCTCTGGTTATTCCTGGGATAAATCCTCTCTAATTGCTACGTCATCTGAAAATCTTCACCCTGATCTTGGGATTTTGCTGGGAAAAAGCCTTTTTAATCTCAGCTCTTCCTCACTTTCCCCCCATATGATAAAGTCTCATGATACATTGATCTGAATCCTGGATTTGGGAAAAGACAGGGTGTAAATAAAGTTCAGAATAACAACAGACTTTCTTAAAGAAAAAAACTGCTTTTCTTTGCACCTTGTACCAATAACCTTACATTGCCTCAGACTCAATCCCATGAATCCTGCTTTCCATCACCTCTTGTTCATTATTACTCATTTCAGACAAAGTAGGATGACATCCAGAAATGAACTACTTCTCCACTCCAAACATACATCTGAGGAAGTCTATGAAAGCTCATGCTACCAACATCTTTCGTTAAGATAGTCTCAAAGATACTACAAGATCCCTTTGCATAATGAGCTACTTCTAAAATGCACCCAGGGACATTATTCTTTCTTTCACCATCCTCCATCTTTCTTATGGTTTCTGTTTGATGGCCAAACTTATAGATCTATGTTTTGTTTTGTTTGCTTTTTTAAGCATATAGGATAGTGGTAAGGCAGGCTTATCTGCCCTCTGCTTATCTTGCATTTCATGCATGCTCAGTAAGGAATTCTTATGAGAGCTCCTGTTTACATTCCCTGTTGTAGGCAGGCACACATAAGAGATTATTGTACATGACTTATCTCTTCTTTTCCCCAATGAGATACATGTGCATTTAACTGTCAATGACAGATCTTATCACATTCTTCCATGGCTGGGTGTATGCAGCCCCTATGCAGCCCGTATGTGACCTGGGCATATCCTGTGGCATTTCAAGGATGGGAAAATCCTGACTTTGAAAAGCTGTGGTTCAAGCACAGCTTACATATGGGCTGCATACGCCCAGCCAATGGAGGATGTGATAAGATCTGTCATTGACAGTTAAACATGTGTGTAACCTAACAGGAAAAAGACGGGATAAGTAGTGTGCAATAATTTTCCTAGATACAATAGGATTGGCTAGAGTAATATCCCGTCTCCTTCCAAAAAACTTAAGCTTCATTGCATTGTTTACTGTGGACATGCTGCTGCAACCTGATATGTTTCTCTAGCCCTCCTTCGCCATACATCTGGTGCCAATGTTGCTAAAAACCTTTAAGCTAGACAGAGAGTGAGGGGGGGAAGGGTCTGAGCAGGCAGAAAAAGAGTTTGTAAAAAGGAGCTTCTTTGTCAGAGGCTTTGTTAACTGAGGTATGCCTGTACTCTACAGTGTGTAGAGAAAATCTTCCTTTACATCAATCCTCATCTTCATTCCAGATCTATTTGCATGTTATAAAGCACAGTACAAAAAGGGGCACAGTTTGCCATGTTACTAGGCCCAGAGTTAGTGAAGAATGAATATTGGGCACACAGAGATGCAACTTTTTTGTATTAGCCTTTGTTTTTGAGATCTTCTGCCGTGGCTCTTCTTAAAGTGCCTTCTTTTCCAGAAATGTACCATGTAACTGCACAAGAAGGACCCTTTTTGGGTGATGCCCAATTGACCTTCCCTAAAGTATTTCTAGCACTTAATTCTCATAGGTTAAAACACCAGGTTAAGACAATCATATTTTCCAGGGCATTTTATTTTGAAAACCATTGTACCTTAACCTGCTGTATGTTTTTATTTGCATTTTTGTTGTATTATTATAGTTTGGTTAGTTAAGCTTTTTGCTTAATAATCTGATCAATACTTTTTAGATCCTCCCTTCCTGTGTTCCACCTTGTTACTCAGAGTTGAATCAAAGAAGTGGAAAGGCAAGAATGGAAACAAAATGGGTGAATTTTTCAAAAAGATTCTGTCTTTCCCCCGTGTCTTTGGGGATCATAAGTAAATAAGAGAAGAAGGATTCTTGCTTATAAAATATTTGGGGAATCTTCAGAGTAAAGCAACACTATTATTACCTGTAATTGCAAGCAGGATCATACTGAGATTGGATTAAATTCAGAATGATTTTGGAAATGCACAATAGCATAGTATGGATATATAGATATTTGTGTGCATAAACTCTGTGCTCATGTATAAAACTTCAATTACCACTGAAATGGAAGATATGGGGAACAGATATGGTCTCATCTGACTTGAATGCTTCTCTTTAAAGTTATGTAACTGATTTTGGTAAAGATACTATGATATTTCCTATCACACTATATTTAAGTATTAATGGATTTTTCCCCATGAAATCTCTATCTCTCTTCTGCAAGGTAACCTTTGTCCATAACACTTGTTTGATATTGTGGGCCTTTCCATGGCAACCAATTGTGATGTCATGCATGGAAGGATTATGAGGTAAAAAAAAAGCACCCAAAGCACAGTTAAAAACAAGAAATGAGAAATATGCAGTAAAAGCACAAATATTTAAAGTTGGGTATTCAAAAGGAATTGAAAACAGCTCCAGATAGATTGGAAGTTAGAGAAACACATTTTGGTGGTTATTTTCTAAAACAACAGGCCTGTGTGTGTGTGTGTGTGTGTGTGTGTACGTGTGTGTGTAAGAGTGTGTAATGTGTGATAAAAGCCAAATACTTTTGCATTGGTCAACCAACATAATAGGAAGTGTTGCAGCATTGTGGCAGCAGATTCTAGGGCCAACATGCATTGTGCTGAATACTGATGGCTCTATATAGTTGTGGACAGAGAGCCTCCATTGGTGCAGCTTTATGTGCAGAGCTTGTGATATATCCTGTCAATGGTCTCTATTTGTGATGGCTGTATAGTATTCCCAGAATCAGAGGTAGTTCATCTCTATACCACTTGTTCAGAAACACAAGCAAAAGGATGCTGGAGCACTCATATGCTGTTTGTGCATTCAAGTTCTACTACACCACTCATGTCCTGAAAGAAATAGGAGGTACTTAATTTAGACCCCTTCAGGGCTGTTTTAAGTTCTTAGTCCTGTTCTCAGTTGTGACTGAAGGCAGAGCATTGGATCTTGGAGATCCAGATGCTTTTCTGCCTGGTTTGCATTATGGCCCTTTTTCCTTCCATGATGCCATTGCTCCCAGCTGCCCCAATTCCCCCATTACCTGGCCCTCTGTTCCTACACCATGGCAGCAGTCTGCACAGGCATCCCACTGAGCCACCCAGAGCCAGGGCTCTCATCTTTGAGGTCAGAACAATGTACCCAGTGATAATCAAATGGATGGGCACTTCTTTCTGACCTGAGTCAGTAACTGTTGACAGCGATAGATATGGCAGGTGGCTCAGCAGGATGACTGTTCAGACAGCCACTTAGGCATGGGAATGGAAATCTCTGGATTCTCCCAGAAGATCTAGAGTAGGAAGTATGTTTTAAAAATTCATTTTAAGGTTGTTATATCTTGGTTCTAGTGCTGAACATGCTGGACATGTTCCAGACTGCTTGCACTATAACCAGAGTTTGGGCCATGTATCATCTGAACAGGTCAATGCCAAAACAGGCCTTTTGGCCCATGCAAACAAGGCCTAGGAATTTCTTCCTGATGTTTCGCCTGCATCTGTGGCTGGCATCTTCAGAGAATAGTGGTATGGAGGTGTGGGGGGTATATATACTGTGTGACCTTTGGTTAAGACCAGGGGTCGGCAAGGTTTACTTACTTAGGGCCGGTTGCTGGTCCCCAGGTCTTCCGCCAGGCCGGGGGGGGGGGGGGAAATGGCGGTGTGCGCACTCATGCACGTGTGCACACCCCGACCCCCGCCACTGCCATGTGCACTGCCGCCGTGCTGCCAAAATGGCAGCCATGACTCATTTGCGCATGCGCAGTACTCCATTTTGGCACAGCGGGGGTCGGTGGTGGTCGTTGTTGGCTGCCAGCAGCGGCGGTGGTGGAGGTCGGCGGGGGCCAGTCAGCGAGGGTTGGCCAGCCGGGTGCGGCCTGCAGGCCGTAGGTTGCCAACCCCTGGTTAAGAGGATGTGATTTGCATGTTAATCTGTGTATTGTCCTGTGGTCCAGGTCAGAATGCACAGGGAATCCATTGAAATCTACAAACACCTAGATAACTTCAAGAGGAAAGAAGAAACAAAGAAACAAAATTTAGCTACCAGTCCTGAAAAACCAAAATCAAGACCCAGCAAATGCAAATGAACTTCACCCAGTGGCAGGGGTTTTCCCAGCAGACGGTGGACCATAATTAAATAGACACTAATCCTTCTCACATACCCTGCCACCCTGAGGCCTTGCCATTCAACAACAGAACAATGCACATATTAACATGGAACTCACATCCTCTCAACCAAGAGTCACACAGTATATATACCCCACACACCTCCATGCCACCATTCTCTGAAGATGCCAGCCACAGATGCAGGTGAAACACCAGGAAGAAATTTTTCTAGAACACGGCTCCACAGCTTAAAAACCCCACAAAAACCCATGGATACTGTCCATGAAAGCCTTCAAATTCACAAGGCCCAGGAAGTTCATAAGTGGACTCTTCAGCAGTGGGTGTGGAGCTGGGTGGGGTCACACTCTCTGCTAAGGACTGTGTTTGCAGTCTGGGGGTGCTCCTAGACTCGTCGCTTCACATGACAGATCAAGTGAATGTGACAGTCAGGAGCGCTTGTTATCAGCTTTGGCTGATACGCCAGCTGCGCCCTTTCCTGGAAGTAAGGGACCTAGAAACTGTAGTACATGCACTGGTAACCTCACAACTCAACTTCTGCAATACACTCTACATGGGGCTATCCCTATACCTAACTTGGAAACTACAATTAGTACAAAACATGGCAGCCAGGTTGATCACTGGAACATCAAGGAGTGATCATATTTCACCTATTTTAAGATACCTCCACTGGCTGCCTATTGGTTTCTGAGCACAGTATAAGGTGTTGGTGATGACCTTTAAAGCCCTACATGACCTGGGCCCAATTTTTCTTAGCAAGTGCCTGCTTCCATATAATCCACATCATGCTCTCAGGTCCTCTGGGAGGAAGCTGCTTCAACTGATAAAGACTAGGTTGACGGCGACCTCCCAGAGGACATTCTCTGCTACTGCGCTCAGACTGTGGAATGCCTTGCTGGAGGAGATCTGTCAGATAACCAGCTTAGAAGGCTTTTTAAAAGCCTTTAAGACGGATCTCTTCTGGCAGGCCTATCCAGAATAACTATTTGTCTGTTCTCCTACCATACTCCTCCCACATTTTTAGAATACCTAATGTTTTTAACTCCGTTTATGGTTTTAATCTTTGTTTTTAACTGATATCTGAATTTAATATATTTTTAAGGGGGGTTAGTGTGTTTATTAATATGATTTGTTGATTATTGTGGGATAATGTATGTGTTGTTTTAGATGTAAGCTGTCTTGACTGCTTTGGCAAAAGGCGAGGTATAAATAAAATTATTATTATTATTATTATTATTATTATTATTATTATTTGATGACCCTTCAGTCTCCTGTCTTTATTCCTTCTTAGCTCAGGACATGCAACCCTGGTGTTGCTTAGTACTACTTTTGTTTTATTCCCCCATTGTTTTTATTTAATCAAACCATCTGTGAACTGTTTAGTCAATTGCTTAAATGCAAATATAATGTTATTATTGATACTGATTACTGAGTTGTTGCCCTGTGACATGCTCATTTAGATTTTTGATAATTTTTTCAATATGTTATTATTGGGCTGATGTACTCATCATATGGTTAATGCACTTAGGATTTTTTTTCATGGGTTATGTAAATTGTGTTGAGGACAATGCATTATGAAAAATGTAATGTATACAAACAAATCTCTGACAATGACTATTTATTCTCCAATATTGCTTTTAACTGGAAGGTAGGTTGGATTGAGCCGGAGGAGGATCTAGTTTGCTGGGTAAATTCAATGAGGTACCGGTAAACCTTCAGGCTTGAAAAGAGCTGAATGGAAGGTTTCACTCACATGTAATAAGTTCATTCACTACTGAAAGGAGAAGAAGGGAGGGAGAGCCATCATCCATAAAGTGAATGTTTCCAGAGGTTCTGCATGTTCTGTAAGCATGGAAAGCTGAAAATGAAGTTCTTTTGCAACACCAGTCTAACAGGATGAAAATGGAAGTTAATTGTGCTGCAAGCCATAAAGCTAGGTGAGAAGAACTTGGAAGCTTGCTTCTGATATGTGTTGTTGTACTGCCCACAAGCTAAGCAGCTGAAAATCATTGTGGCAGTCTGCTGCTGGCAATAATAATAACAAAAATATCTTTTTAAAAATGCATCATTGAAACATTCTCCAAGGTTGAAGAATGCTTCTGGGGTGTTAACCTCCCAGGAATATTTTCTTAGCAGACCCCTAAAGACTTGAAATATTGGGGGAGAAAGGAAAGGAGGGAGTGCCTTTGGGTGGAAAAGTACTTCAAAGAGAAAAATGAATGCAATGAGAATCTTCAAAGCGCAGCCCTCCTCTTCCCAACAAGTCAAATTGCTGCATCAAAGGCAAACCTATTGGTATATTACATGGCCCTCTCTGTCTAAATGCAAACATTCTACTTTAAGGAGTAGCTCCTTATATGGCACTTGTTAATGAGCCTTTAAGCTGACTCTGACTTAGGAAAGTGTTCTCAGAGTTTTATTGGCCAGACTGATTCAGAGAAGGTTTGCCATTGCCTTCCTTTTAGACAGATAGTATGACTTGCCCAAGGTCCCCTTGTGAGTTTTCATAGCTGAGCATGAATTCAGCCCTGGTCTTCTGGAGATCTAGCCCAACACTCAAAGTACTATACCATGGCACTACAATTACCTAGGGACGCAGTGGTTCAAGTGGTTAAGATGCTGACTCTGTTGATTGCAAGATCGACAGGTTGGCAGTTCGAGGCCTGGGTTCTGTATGATAGGATGAGCTCCCATCACTAGTCCCAGCTTTTGCCAACCTAGCAGTTCGAAAGCTTGCAAATGCAAGTAGATAAATAGGTACCACTTCGGTGGGAAGGTTCACAGCATTCTGTGCAATCATGCTGGCCACATGATCACAGAGTAGTCTCTGACAATGCTGGCTCTTTGGCTTAGTAATGGAGATGAGCACTACCCCCTATGGTTGGACATGACTTGACAACCTTGTCAACAGGGAATACCTTTACCTTACCTACAATTACCTTAATAAGACTTACTCAAGAACAACCTGTTGCCCATGGAAATATTTTTCATCCTTTTTTTGCCAGAGATGGGCATAATTTCCAAAAATTTTGCCATTTTGGCCATCTTCCTCTGGAATTGCTCTTGCTTGTCCACATTTTTTTTGAATTGTGGTGCCCAGAACTGGTTGCAGGTGAGGACTGACCAAGCAGAATAGAGTGGTACCATTACGTCCCTTGATCTAGACACAGTACTTCTATTGGTATAGCCTAGAATCTCATTGGCTTTTTTAGCTGCACATCACACTGTTGACTCATGTTCAACTGGTCATCTACTAGGACTCTTAGATCTCTTTCACATGCACTATTGTCACAAACATAGAAGCTAAGAGAGGCTACGGAAATTTGCTTTTGCTTGAGTCTACAGAGAAGGAAAAGATTCCACCCTTCATTAAGTGAATGCAAACTACTTTTGCACTTTGAGCTCAGTTTGCATTTCAGGGGATTAATCACTCGGAACAGTTCTAAGGTATGTTTTTGACTCTCAATATTTGGACATTTTATTTTTCCCAATGAATGATCAACATCTTGAGAAAAGCAGATTTTTTATAAGTAGATCTTTGTTTAAGCAAGAATATGGTGATCTTTGTTCTTCCCTTCAATGGTACTACTTCTTGCCATAAATTAAATCAGGCAGAAGCTCCAACAAACCCTTACTGCTAATTCCTTTGCCAGCCCATACAAAAATTTGGGATGACATGTCCAGCATAGATAAAGGGATCTTCTTTGGCAACTCCTATGTAAATGTCCCAATCAAGCTAGAAAATAGAGTTATCTGATAGGAGGGAGTGGTGCTGATAGGTCTATTTTGAACAAATGGAGTAATTTCAGGCTGCTTCCCTGAAGGTAATTGGCAGAGGTTACTTAAATATAATGTGCCAGGAATGTAATTTTGCTAGATGTGGAACAGAGGAGTTTACTTCCCTGTTACACAACTCTCCAGTGGAAAAGCACTGTCAATATATGGCATATTATTAACACTTGCATCTTTTTTATCTCAAGTGGTACACAGCAATAGGCACACATTGGTATGTTAAACATGCTTATAACTATAACTGCATGTACATAACTTGTAACTATAACTATATATACATGAATTTTGGATGGCCCCAAAAAGGTACTACTGTTTTGTGGATTTTGGTTGTTATTGTACTTTGTGTCATGCCCACCATAGTTACCCCTGCATATTTTTAGATATGCATACTCATTTATGTTTATATCCTCTCATACAACTGTTTGGTTATTGCAAAGTTTTTATGTTCTCAGGCTTATGTTCTCAAGAAATTTCAAAAACCTTGAACGTGTTCTATCTGTGTATCTGCACAGAGTACTGAATCATATTGTCCTTAAGATGGAAATTCTTGTTGTTAAATGTTTCCATGTGTCTGCTACATAGTTGCATTGCAGAATTACAGAAATTGGCTGTGTATGTGCATGGTTATATGAATGATGTGGCATATGCACACTTTTATCTCTTAGGTGTGGAGGTGAAAACATATCCACATGCATGATCAGCAAGACATAATTGAAAGTGTGATGGAAATGGGGTTTCCCACACAGCAGAGAACCATACTTCAGCTCCAGTGGCACAAGTTATTACTTGTGCTGTTTCAGCTAAATGTGATCCAGAGATGTAAGGGAGGACAAACATGAAGGGACAGGAAAGGGCCTCATAAAGACATAGTGAAGATGGATTAATTGGGAGCAGACAGCCCAGAATAGGTGAGGTTGTGAAAGTCCTAAAAAGGCTTTCCAAAATAAGCATACTTTGCATATAAATTTGAACCAGGCAAAAGAGATAGCAAGAAAGGTTAAGGCAGGGAGGATGTTCCAGACATAGGAAGTGGCACAGTCAAAAGTGAGAGTCTGGGGAAGAAGGAAAGAGATTGCATAGACTATGGGAGAAGGTTGAGTTCAGCCAGAACTCACTTGGAGTCTCCTAGTCTGAGCATCTAGGTCTTGGGTGGTACACCTGTTATGCTGAGCCAGTAAAGAATGGAGGAAGAAGAATTACATTTTGGAACATGGGCAGCTGACATACATTGGTCCGTCTAGTCTAGGACTGTTGTTTCTAACTGGCAACATATATCCAGCGCTTCAGGGAGGATTTTTTCTTCTGCTTGCTTAGAGCTGTTGGGGTCTGAACCTGGGATCTTTAGAATGCAAAGCATAGGCTTTAGTGCTATGCCTTTCCCTATGGCACTGTCCTCCTAAGTTACAATATGGCTTCATTCCTCTCTAGGCAAACTTGATCACTGGTTCCTTCTGATCTAATTGTATCAGGATTGAGTTTTTCCTGGAGAACAAGTTAATCGTGTTGGCTCCTTGGCTTGGTAGATTGTGCCAGAGGTCTGCCTGCTGAACTCATCTCTCCCATCTGCAACTATTTGGTGCATTTGCCAGCCTGGTACCTCACCTATATCCTTATTCAAACCCCTTCAGATGGAACCTCTTGCCTTAGAATATGACCTGCAATCAACTCTAAGTTGAGACTGACCCACTTGTGATCTCATTTGGTAATCCATCCAACTCTGGTCCTAACTTTGCTTCTGTATGCAATCACTGCATGCATCTTTGGCCATTTGCAGCACCATGCTAACAAAGGACAGAAAAGGAGAGAAGAGAAAAAGTATAGTGTGTTTATGGGGGGGGGGGGGAGAGGAGTTGGTGTGTATAAATACAGTTGGCCTACATATCCATAGAATCTGCATCCACGGATTCAACCATCCATGTTTTGGATTTTTTTAAAAAAAATCCCAGAAAGCAACCCTTAATTTTGTCATTTTATATAAGGGACACCAATTTACTGACCATTGCATTCAATGAAATTGAGCATCCATGCTTATTTGTCCTCTGGGAAGTCCTGGAACCAAACCCAGTGGATACCAAGGGTTCACTGTATAGCTGAAATTGAATGGGAGAAGGCAGGACAATGATGCAGCCAAGTTACAATTACTCTTTCAGGGCTGAAACATACAATCCTAGTCTAACCCCTTGTTCTTCCCCAGTTAATATAATTAAACTTGTTAACTTATTTCTACATTGCCCAAGAGCTAAAGGAAAAGACATGTGAATGAAGTTTCAGATTGAAAAGCTGTTTTAACTTTTTTATACAAGCAAGGGAGACTACAACCAGTCTGATTTTAATAGCAGGCTGAGAGAGCTGCATTGAAGCTGATTTCTTTTTTTAAATCTAAGCCCCTAATAAAACCAAATGATATGAAGCTTAAGTCAAAGACAGAGCACAAATTTCGTTAACAATATATAGTATATGTACACACTTTGTATTATCAATGATTATTGTCTGGCATGCACGCATGTGTGCATATATGCAAACATGCATATACAAAATACAACTGCATAAATGCAAGATTCCCCCACCCCACCCCCCGGGACATCTTGGAATAAGTTTGCAATAAGACATCACTGCAACAATTAATGGCTAGCATCCTGTTAGTAACATATACAGCCATAAATCCAATGTATAATTTGCCTATTTTTTGTTTTTCAGTCATTGCAGACATTGGTATTTTCTTTTTCCTGTACAGTAGTCAACTCCACTGATAACTGTTAAGCTTCTTCAGCCTCTGTGGCATATCAGTGGCTGGTGGAGAGCAGTGGGAGATCAAAGGTATAGTGTAGTTTTCTCTGTGCAACTTTTACATTATGATTTGCCATACAGGATCTCAGACAATAAAAATGGCAACCCCCCCCCCCCCCAAATTTAGATGTTGGTGCAATTCAGTGGGAGCTCAGAAATTCACTTAAATGAATACTAGGCCACTTCATTGTAGGATGCCAGCCCTTTCTAATGCTGGTCCATATCACTATAGGCATAGTTTTGGCCTGGGATGGCTCTGTCCAGGCTACCAACAGAGCCTCCTGTTGCCAAAGCTGAAGGCTTAACAAGGCTACCATGAAATGACCCTGATTAAACTTTTCACTAAACTACATACATCATCTACCTGATTGATAAAAATATTGAATGGTGTCAGCCCCTGGAGAGAACCCCACAGCAATCCACTTAAAACTTCTCTCCAGTTTAAAACACAAACTGGGGAAAGCTTGATTATGATTCTTTGAATATGGTTTTCCAACCAATTATGGAACCATCTGATAGTATTCCTACCTATTCCATATTTAATCAGTTTGCTAATCAAAATATCATGGGAAACTGAAATCCAGAGAAATGACTTTCACAGCATTTTCACCATCTACTAAAGTAGTGACCTGATTTTTTTTTTTAAAAAAGATTTAAGATTAGTTTGACAGATTTGTTCTTGACAAGTCCAGCTCACTGCTATTGATTGTTGCATTATCATCAAGATACACTCAACCCTCCACATTTGTGGCTTTGACTTTCATGAATTTGATAATTCACAGATTTGAGTAATATGTTCTCTCTAGCAATTTCTAGGTCCTCCAGCGCAACTCTACTGGAAGCTGACCATAGAGTTGCAATAGAGAACCTAGAGATTCCTAGAGAAAACACTTCTGTAGGCATTTGTAGGTCCTCTAGCATGATTCTATGGTCAACTTCTAGTGGATGTTGACCATAGAGTTGCACTGGAGGACCCAGAGATTCCTGGATAAGTGTTCTCTTAGGGAAAAACACAATAGTTGATTTTTTTTATTTGCAGTTTTCCCACTTTCATGGGGTTCTGTATCCCTAACTCTAGTGAATGTGGAGACCCACTGTACTTAAAGACTCCTGTATATTCCTTTCTAATATTTTTTCTTGTTCAGGCTGATTGGTCTTTGATTTCCTGGAACTTCTTTCTGCCACTTTAGAAGAGAGGAACCATGTTTGACCTTCTCCAATCTTTTGCCATCTCACTTGTTCTCCAAGATTCTTTTTTAAAAAAAGATGACAAGTGGTTCAGAGAGTAGATGAGCAAGTTCCTGTAGTACTCTGGGATACCATTCACCTGGCCTTGCAGGTTTGAACTTGTTTAGTTTAACTAGGTGATTTCTGACTATCTCTGTCAATTTTGGTTTGCAATCCAGAGCCCTTACCAAGATCTCTGCTGATGCATGGAAGCCTACAATACTCTATTTGGGAGAAAACTGAAACAAAATAGGTATCAAGAAGTTTGCTTTTTTGTTGTGAGTTGCTAGCTTTGGATGCTGCAGAGGAAGAAACAGAATACCAACCACCACCACAACCAAACCAATACACATACAAGCATATCTCACTAATAGGATGCTGGCTTGATTGTATTATATCCTGATTTTGTTCTTTGAAGAATGGTTCTGTTCTATTCTTTCACTGAATGCAATCAAGTTCCAGTTTACACAATTTTTGTGGCATGGAAGAATCATCACTAGCACACTGAAAACTCCTTACATAGAGATTTTTGGGAAGTTTACAGAAGTGATTTTTAGATCCTCCCCCCAGCCACAGAACTCAATAATAATGAGCTTGCATATGGAAAATGGTATGACCACATACAACTCAAAATATCATGGGAAACTGTCAAATGCTTTCCTGAAATCCAGAGAAATGACACTCACAACATTTGTGATACATAATACAAAAGTCAACATGATTTAGAAAAATCAATACTCTTAGCCCCTTCTCTTCTGAACTCCCCATGTTGAACTGGAAGGTCTGAAGAGCTTTCTGAGATTTGGGATATGCAGGGTAAAGTCCACAATCAGCCTTGAAACAAATATTTGGCCTGTTATTCTCTCTTAAACCCTCACAAGATTGTTCTGGGAATAAAGGGAAGAAGAGAACTATGTATGTTGGCTTGAGCTTTTTGGAGGAAAGGTGGGATAGAAATGTAAGTAATAAACCTATAAAATTTGTTGGGTCCCATATGGAAGAAAGGCAGGGTAGAAATTAAGTGAATAAATAAAATATATAATAAATAAGAGTGATTGGAACCATATTCAGCTGAATGGTCTTACAGTCAGTGGCAGCTGTGGCTTCCCTGACTGTGCGGTGGTAAATCCATTTTGGGTTTAACTCTAAACTCTAATCTTTGGATTAAAACCTGGAGTGGGTTCACTGGCCCACTGATCACAGTATTTCATGTATTTGGAAACACAGCACAATTATGGTTCTTGGTCACATAGAATATTGCAACCTTGTTCAGCTGGACACAGTTAGAATCTCTCTCCAGACTCCCTGATTCAACTCAGGACATTTGTGCATATGTGTGAAGGCTGGCATTTGTGCAACCATGTCTTTTTCATTCTTAGATTTTGAATACTTGAATGTGGTCATGTCACATGCTATTCTATGAATTAAGCTAAATAAGGAAAAGGAAAAGGATAGTAGTGGCCCCTAACTGGGCTCAACACCTGACCAAATCCATTGAAACACAAAAACAGATGCAATGTGAATTGTTGTACAAGATGAGTATCCTTTATCTGGAATTCCAAAATCTGAAATACTCCCAAATCCACAATTCTCCACATGCATGGCTAAAATAGTGACACCTTTGCTTTCTGCTGGTTCAGTGTACACAAACTTTGTTTCATTCACAACATTATTAAAAATATTATGGATAAAATTATCTTCATGCTATGTGTGTAAGGTGTATACATAACATAAATGAATTTAATATTTAGATATGAATCATTATGTATATACAAATATTCCAAAATCCATAAAAATCCTAAATACTTCTGGCCCCAAGCTTTTGCGATAAGGGATACTCAATCTGTAATCACTTGTAAATGCTATTGATGAAAAGGCATTTTGGATAAGAGAAAGTCACTCTGTAATCTCTTGTAAATATTAGTGGCAATTAGTGGTTCCTGTGTGAATGGGGAAATCTATCTTCACTGTGTTTCATTCTGAAATGTAAAGGAACTATCCAAGATGTTTAACCTCATCCTAAAAATAGTTTCAGAACCTTGGATGGCTGTATTTGAATTTCAGATGGAAGATTCACTGCCCCATTGACAAAGGGCCCACCAGCCACCACTCTTGCTAGTGAACTTATAGATGAAACATAAAGCATAGGTGCTAGCCTGTGCATTGGAGATGCTTTAAGAGCAGGTAGTAGAACAGGTTTGGAAATGTCTATTGTGAGAAAATGTCTATTGACTTCTTGAATTCATATTGGCTCTCATCCTCATTACTGCAGGAGGATTAGCTCTGTTTCCCAGAATGCCAGGCCATGGGTCACATGAAAAAACCTGCCACAATTTGCATGAGGATTCACACAGCAGGTCAGTACAAATGAGAATAGTGTGCTGGAAAAGATGGATCTCTGCAAGATATTGCAAGCTAGGGCATTATTTGCATGCTCTGGTGCCAGGGATATGATAAATTGCTTATATAATTATCTAACTCATCAGCATGATCAGTTTTCCATTCTTGGTACATTCTGAAATGTAGTTGTAGCTTTGCATATATTTGGTATTGAATCAGCATGAATTCACTGAGCTACAATCCTAGTTTTAAATATATAACAGAGACTGTGTGGATGAAATGTTGACTATGAACTTAGGGCCTTTGCAGACTGCCAGAAATAGTGCAAACTGAGTCCACTTTAAGGGTTAGGGTTAGGGTTAGGGAATCATGGGAACTGTATTTTATTGTGGCACCAGAGCTCTCTGACAGAGAAGGCTCAATGTCTCAGAAAAAACAACAACAATTCCCATGATTCCCTAGCGCTAACCCTAACTACATGTGAAAGGGATCTAGGAGTCCAGGTAGACCACAAGTTGAACATGAGTCAACAGTGTGATGCAGCAGCTAAAAAGGCCAATGCAATTTTAGGCTGCATCAATAGAAGTATAGTGTCTAGATCAAGAAAAGTAATAGTGCCACTCTATTCTGCTTTGGTCAGGCCTCCCCTGGAATACTGTGTCCAGTTCTGGGCACCACAATTCAAAAAGGATGTGGAGAAACTGGAGTGTGTCCAAAGGAGGGCAACTAAAATGGTGAAGGGTCTGGAAACCAAGCCCTATGAAGAACGACTTAGGGAACTGGGGATGTTTAGCCTGGAGAAGAGAAGGTTAAGAGGTGATATGATAGCCATGTTTAAATATTTAAAGGGATGTCATATTGAGGAGGGAACAAGTTTGTTTTCTGCCGCCCCAGAAACTAGGACCTGGAACAATGGGTGCAAGCTACAGGAAAAGAGATTCCACCTCAACATTAGGAGGAACCTCCTGACAGTAAGGGCTGTTCGACTGTGGAACACACTCCCTCGGAGTGTGGTGGAGTCTCCTTCCTTGGAGGTCTTTAAACAGAGGCTGGATGGCCATCTGTCGGGGATGCTTTGATTGTGAGTTCCTGCATGGGGGGAGTTGGACTGGATGGCCCTTGTGGTCTCTTCCAACTCTATGATTCTATGATTCTATGAACCCTTAAAGTGGACTCAATTTGCACTATTTCTGGCAGTCTGCAAAGGCCTAGTCTCGATTCATCTTAATAAGAAGCCAAGGACATGCTTTATAACCTTTTGTTGCTGGCCAAGGTGAATATTGCAAGGTATAGTAACAGCTTTGATAGAACTATTTATCACAACCAGACATGGAGCACCCCATGTCATATGAAGTTCTTGGGCTGATGAATAAATGAAACATCAGGTCTCAACAACTTCCCCATCTGTTTCAACAGACTCAGCAAATCTGCATGTGAATTCCTTAATGAACATTAAAGTGCATGTGGGGTTCAGTCTCAGACATGCTGTAGAAAAGACAGAACAGATCTGGTTCAGAGGAGAATGCAGGCCACTCAACAGCTTGTTGCATAGCATTTGCCCAAAATTCTGCAGATAAAATTCATCATATTCTCTCTGACTGAGGGCCTTTGCAAACTGCCAGAAATAGTGCAAATTGAGTCCACTTTAAGGGTTAGGGTTAGGGAATCATAGGAACTGTATTTTATTGTGGCACCAGAGCTCTCTGACAGAGAAGGCTCAGTGTCTCAGAAAAAATAAACAATTCCCATGATTCCCTAGCACTAACCCTAACCCTTAAAGTGGACTCAATTTGCACTATTTCTGGCAGTCTGCAAAGGCACATGGGGGGGTTGCAGACTGCCAGAAATAGTGTGAATTCAGTCCACTTTTAGGGTTAGGGTTAGAGTTAGGAAACCATGGGAACTGTATTTTATTGTGGCATCAGAGTTGTCTGTCAGAGAAGGCTCAATGTCTCAGAAAAATAACAGTTCCCATGATTCCCTAGCACTAACCCTAACCCTAAAAGTGGACTGAATTCACACTATTTCTGGCAGTCTGCAACCCCCCTTAGATGCCAGTTGATACAGTTCTGGCAGATTATTTTGATCCATTTCAGTCTGGTTATGGATCACCTTGGTTGATGACCTGTGCAGAGAACTGGACAGAGGGAGTGTGTCCCTGTTGTTTCTGCTGGACCACTCAGTGGTTTTCCACCATTGATCATGGTATCCTTCTGAGTCGCCTCTCTGGGATGGGCTTGGGGGCACTGTTCTACAGTGGCTTCGTTCTTTCCTGGAAGGGCACTCAAAGAGGGTGGTGATGGAGGATTCCTTTTTGGATCCCTGGCCATTGGCCTGTGAAGCCCCTGAAAGTTCAGCCCTATTCCCTATGCCAGTGATGGTGAACGGTTTAGAGACTAAGTGCCCAAACTCAGTGGCATTATTGCACTGGGTGTCACCGGGTGCCTGGTGCGGGACTTTCGGGGTGCAGGACTTCTGGGGCCAGGACTTCTGCCTCCTGGGTGTGCAACTTCTGAGGGTGGGACTTCCACCTTCCAGGGGTGGGATTTCTAGGGGAAAACCCAGGGCACACTCTCTCAGCCTCAGGCTAGCAGTAGCAAACCACCCTCTGTTGAAACTTGCCCAGAAAACTCCATGATAGTTTCACCTTAGGGTCGCAATAAGTCAGAAACGACTTGAAGGAACCACACACACATATGTCACACTCTCTCAGCCTCAGAGGATGGCAATGGAAATCCTCCTCTGATGAAGCTTGCCCCATGATAGCTCCACCTTAGGGTCGCCAGGTGCTCAAGGTGCTCAGAAGGGAGGAAGGGTGCACTGGGCCCATAAGATGGAAACAAATTGGAGGCACACAACAACAACAACAACATGGATGGCCTCATTACACCTCACAAAGCTACCCAGAATCCCATAGCATAGCATGGTGTGGGCCTTCCAGCCGATAGGGGCAGGGCTTCCACCCAGATGGTCTGCACATGGCCCCTCCTTGTCATAGCTCAGTTTTTTGAAGGAGAACAAGGTTTTAAGATCATCTGGAGGGGTCCTCCTCCTTGTCCCATGACCTTCTCAAGTGTGTTTGGTGGGAACAAGGGAGGGGGCCTTCTCAATAGCTACTCCCAGACTTTCGAACTCCCTCCCTAGACAGGCCAGGATGGTTCCATCCTTGCTGACTTTCTGCCAGCAAGTTAAAATATTTTTGTGCCACTAGCCCTTTGTTGTGGTTGGGTTCTTAATGGTTGAGGCTGGGCTCTTAATGCTGTATGGTGCTAGTTCTGAGTTTTTTTAAGGGTCTGAATATGGTTTTATTTTTATTGTTTTAATTGTGTTTTAGTGCTTTTAATTGTTTAAATACATTTCAAGCACCTTTATCTTTTAAATCGTATTTTATTCTTTTAATGAGTGATGTGCTTTAATACTGTACTAATTTAATTCTATTTTAATGTGCATTTTTGTATGTTTTCAATTGTATTGTTCTTTCAATTTGTAAGCCACTTGTGCCCCAATTTTGGGGGGAAAGCAGGATACAAATAAATGTCATAAAAATAGCAATAATAACTGCCAATCAACAACAATAATAACAACAATACTAATAGAACAACGATGTGCACACTGACACTTTTATTTGAGTTCTTCTAGAAATATCTGGTGTAAGGAACTAATGATCAGTGGTAGAATGCCTGCTGTCCTTGGAAGAGATATCAGATCTACTCAATACATTTTTTTTAAACTCCTGGATATCTTCTTGGCTCATTTTTAGTTTGCAAAGTTGAAAGAATTGAAACAGCAGGATCCAGGATTAGAACACAGTTTATGGGAGACTTGTAATTAATATGACTGAACTCAGGGAGGAATGTAAATGTGTCTGGAGAAGATGAATATTGCCACTGTGAATCATGTATTAATGCTGTTCCAACTGGAATATTGTAATGCACACCTATGTGTCATGATCCTGGAAGATAGCAGTGATCTGGACCTGTACTCAGATACTGAAAAACCCATGATGCCAAACAGAGGAGGCATCAGGACCACGTTCCACCATAGGAAGATACTCTCCAGCCGGAGATGTTGGAGACAGTTAATCCCACACAAATGCAGACTCTGAAATACATCTCTAAATGGCGATCTAATACATTATCTATGGAGTGGGTGTGCCAGCACCAGTACAAAAAATCAGCATGGGCTTTTGGGGTAGCTGGCTCCAGACCAGACACATATCTGTATTTGGGTGGGAAGCTGCCAAATACCAGAGATCTCCAGGCATGGCTAAGAAAGAATCCTGCCTGAAACTTTGAAAGCTTCTGCTAGTCAGAATTGGCATTATCTGATTACATACACCAATAAATAATAATGATAATAATAATAATAATAATAATAATAATAATAGTTTTTATTTGTATTTTCCCGCCTCTCCCAACCGATCGAGGCAGGATTACAGAGAAATATAGAAAAATACAATATATAAAATACAATATATAAAATCATAACAATAATAAAAAAACCCACAATCCATATAATAAAATCCAACACACAATCATGTGCACAGATTGGTCGTCATCTTCACATATCCGGGAGGCCATATCAGATAGTACAATTAGGGTTCAGAGTTACAATTGGGGAGATCAGGTGGATAGGCCCACCGGAAGAGCTCCGTCTTAAGCGCCTTCTTAAAGGCTTCTAGGGTAGTAATAAGACGGATCTCTTCCGGCAGGCCATTCCATAGTTTAGGAGCTGCAGCTGTGAATGATCTTTGGGAAGTTACTTTCAATCTGGTATTATAGTATTCCAGTAAATTCTTCCCTGATGTTCTGAGAGTGCGGGGCGGATTATGTAGGGAGAGGCGTTCCTTCAAGTAACTTGGACCCAAGCCATGTAGGGCTTTAAAGGTAGTGACCAACACTTTATATTGCACCCAGAAACTAATTGGCAGCCAGTGAAGAGCTTTTAACACAGGTGTAATATGGTCTGCCCTAGATGTTCCGGCGACTAGCCTGGCTGCCGCATTTTGAACTAATTGAAGTTTCCGAACTTGGTACAAAGGTAGCCTCATGTAGAGTGCTTTACAGAAATCCAAACGAGAAATTACCAGGGCAAGTACTACTGCTTCAAAGTCCTTTCAGTCCAGGTAGGGGCGCAGTTGGTGAATCAACCGAAGTTGATTCCAAGCACTCCTGGCCATCGCATACACTTGAGATGACAATTGTAGAGATGAGTCCAGGACTACTCCCAAACTGCGTACTTTGTCCTTCAGGGGAAGTGTGACCCCCATCTAGGAAAGGTTGACAAAACTCCTTCCCCAGACCGGGGGTACCTATCGCGAGCACTTCTGTTTTCTCTGAATTCAGCCTGAGTTTGTTTTCCCTCATCCAGCCCATTACCGACCCAAGGCAGGCATCCAGAGGAGTGACACCAAACTTAGTTACTGCAGCAATCGGAGACATAGAGAAATATAGTTGGGTGTCATCAGCATATTGATAACCCCGCACCCCATATCTCTGGATGATCTCTCCCAGCGGCTTCATGTAAATGTTAAATACCATGGGGGACAGTATGGCGCCCTGCGGGATGCCAGATGTCAGCTCCCTTTTTGAGGAGCAACTGTCCCCCAGCCTCACCATCTGGGATCTGCCCGAGAGGTAGGATCGGAGCCACTGGAGCGCAGTGCCCCCAATAACTAACTCCCTCAGGCATCCCAGAAGGATACCATGGTCTATACCATCAGTGCTATGACATAAGGAAGTTCCCTAGGTTTCCTTCCAAATTAATTAGTCTGGTCTCAAATCTTGATGGAGCAAGTTGTTCATTATGGGCTGTCCTAAACTGTACAACATCTGGCCTGCCTTGCTCATTGTGAGATTCTTCTTCAGATCAGAACATGACAGGCTGCTTTTAAAAGCAATTTAGAAATTTCAGCTAGTGCTGAAATTTGTCTGCTGAGTGTTGTTTGAAATTTACAAATTCAGAATTTCTAGACAATGTGTCATACACCTGAAGTGGGACCATTGTCCATGAACGCTCATGTGATAACGAATGTTAGTTTTTAGGAAACCATATGGGCCTTGTTGCAGCAGAACAAAATGGTTACCCTTTTGGAAACTGTAATTGCCTCAGGGTCTCTACTAAATATCCAGGAGCTCATAATTTTGCTGCTGTCAAAGAAAGTCACTACAACAGTTCTTCTTGCCACCACTGTTGTCATCACCAGGCAAATTTCAGTGAGAAATACAAAAGGTTGATATGGGATAGGCTTAATTAATTATGAGTTGAGCTCAAAGGTGGGAGAGGTTTGGGCTACGTCGTAACAAGCCCAGAAACTCAGATCTCAGTTAATAATCTAATCTCCCCAATTCTGAATGTTAGCTTCACCACTAATCAAAACAGGATTCTAGCCAGTTCACTGAGGCCTGCTGAAAGCAGCTGGGAACACACAACCAGATGCACATCTTCTGATAGACTGGTTTTGCTCCTGGAAACTTGTTTCCACATGCAGATTACCCTTGACGGATTACACTGGTGAAATGGATATAGATTACACACGTACAACAGGATAACAGAGTCTTGATCACCTGTTGAAGCATGGATGATTTTCAACACTTAGTAGTTAGAATTGTCAAGATAGAAGGCTGGTGATCAGAAGGCTGGGAGTTATGTACAGATGATAGTCCTTCTTCTCAAGTGAGCAGCTTGGGAGTAAAATAAATACATTAAAATGAAGAGCTACTTTATTTTCATTCTTAAATAAACATGTCACTGGAAAGCTTCCCTTCAACTGCTTGAATATATTGTCCACAAGATGCTGGAACTGTTGAAATTAATGACAGCCGGTCTTAATAAAATATCACCAACTGCTTTTGTTACCAATAAATATTTAAATATCAATTTTCCATAGGAACTGGCAGCTTAGAAACAAATCATTTAAATATGCTAAGATAGCTTTCATGTGCTTGCTATTCTTTCTCTATTGCTCTTTCAATCAGTGGATAACTATTAAAGATAAAATGGTTGTAATCACTACTGAAATAGATCTCCCCCTACCCTGTAAGATCATTCTAATAAACTAGCCCTAATCCTCTGCCTTTCTCATTGTATTTCAATCTTCAGAGACGGAATAGGAAGAGATGACACAAAAGATTATAACTCATCAGTAAGAATGTGCACGGAGACTAAAATTCCTCTTTTTTCAAAGGGGTCTATTAAACATACAAGCTGAGAGTTTCAAATCTGAAAAACATCACAAAATCCAACATTATTTCTTAGAATAACTGTGTGTGAGAGAGAGAAACTCTGTTTCACTTTTTACAGAAAACACAAGTTAATTATGGGAAAATGTACTTTTTTTTCATCCTTCAAGGGGATAAAATAGGGCAGGACTGTATGCATACAAACGGTGAGAAATAACTTATAGGACAAATTCCCCATAAGACGATTCAGAGAGAAGGGTGAAAAAAAAAAGTCTTGGCTCTTGACACTAAAGGCTTAACATCAAATGCGGCCAGAAATCCATTTTCACAGTTTTATTGCCCATTCTGGACGCTTCATTTCAAAGGGAAAGAATTTGAATTCAGACACATAAAATTCCCTTTGTTCTCTTGCCCTCCAGCCTTTGGTGCCAATGTGGACAGTTCTATGGGGAGAGGTGGAGATAAAAAAAAAAATGCAGCTTAGATACCTGCCCGCAAATCATACCCCTTTGGCACTGCTAATTAAATCAGGTTTGCAATAAGCTTGACAATGCGCTGCCAATTATAATCATTTGCATTAGCAAACTGAGTATAGAAGCTTTGAACAACTGCACACAATGCTTTGAAAGCAGTGTAGTGCTCCTGAAGTAAATTATATCTATGTTGGACAACCTGAGTGGATGCTTTTGCAACTCATGACCCATTTGAAAACCTATTTCGGTGAGTTTCAAGTTGCTCATGCCTTCAGTGTGCAAAAAAGCCCCCCCCCCATAGTACTTGGTATAGAAGACAAGTTTGTTGTAGATTATTTAATAGAAAGGTGTATTGGATTTGACTGAACTATAAATTGAATCAGGCCACATTATGCCTCCCTCAAAAGCTAACAGAACCAAAGCTGCAGCTTATCCAAAGCTTTGTGCGTGCTTTAAGCTTTGAAAAAAACAAGGGGAAATATCATATTTTAAGTTCTGTTCCTGTGAAATGTCCAGAGTTGAGGAGAAGAGAGGAGAGAGGGAATCAAGTGACAAACATGTCCACCTTCTTAACCTAGTGAAAGTTTTACAAGGGGCTCTTCAATTGCTGTGGTCTGAGCAGGCCAAAATGGGACCATTCCTCTAGTGCTAATGTAATTATTTTAAAAGCCTAAACTATTTTTCAGGGATCATCAGTTCTTTGACCTTGCTGAAATTCTGCAGATTTTGGTGGCTATTTTAAGAATTGGCCCATTGTGTCTCTTCAGTTGATTGCTGAGTATTTTATATTGCTGACATATAGTTCTTAGAAAGCTAGTCACAAGGAAACAGGGCCCTCATGTCAAATAAAATTCCCTATCTCTGCTTGACAGTTTTCTAGGTCAAGGAAAACAATGGCAAACTGGATGGGTGGAGTATTTTAGAGTCCAGGAACACTTTAGTGCCAGAGAAATTTCTCATCCTCAGCCATGATGTTTCAGTGCATGTGGCAGCAGTGATTCCTGAATCTAGCATGAAATATAATGAGAAAACTATAGAAATATTACAGGTGACAACAGCCCCGAATAAAAGGCAGTCAATATAGTACTGAGGCTGTAAAGCTGGAATAGAGGCACTCAAAAAAGGAGACAGATAGATGCACTCAGTATGGACAGTACATGTTCCACTGATTGCCATGCCAGAATGCTTTCTTTTTTTTTTTTACTGTATGCCAGTTATCCCTGGCTATAGCTTTGAGTATGAATGTTTTAAACATGTTACTTAATTGGTCTCATGGTGCTTTGGATAAATATACATTTTTTGATCACATGGTCCAGGTGTATTTGTGTAATGGCCAAATACTATATCTAGTGGTGGAACCTTTAAGAGTCAGGCTTGGATTTCAGCAGCAACTCCCTCTCCTTGGTGCATAGGTATGGTTCTCCTTAGAAATCCAGCTAGAACTGGCTGTGAGAATCTGCTTTATATAGTTAATTCCAGATATTATGCTTTTCTCACAGTTAGTTTGCTGTGTTTTACACACACACACACAACACACACAAACATATGGAAGTTTTGAAGCCATCTCACACAGTGAACATCTTTCTTTATATCAAAAAAATAATAGAAAACAAATTCTAACTGCATGAAGTTTTAAGTACAGATACATTTTAAGAACACTGTGGAAATGAGCAAAGAAATTGCACCATCTATCTTGCTTCAGATCATACACAGCCCAAGCAGTAAAATACAACAAAATCTGAAGTATACATCATGGTGATATCTTTATTAGGTTAATCTGACAACCTAAACAGTGGCACTGATAATGTAGACTAGAAATGCAAAGAACATTAGAAAACATTTGAAACATGGTCAAAAAACACATTTTTCAAGTGTTTGGAAACCCTGGTGAGGAGAAGCCTAAAACAGGTGAGAATCTTGGCAGTTCAGGACTTATTCTGTGCAAAATATGTATGTGATTTCCCTCCCACATAAAGTGTCATTTTCTGCTCAAAAATACATGTCTTTTTAGCACAGAATGGTTGTCATCCAGATAAGAAAATACACATGCTTATGTCGCACTATTCATGAGAGACCAAAGAGTCATCATTGTACAATGGAAGTATTCTGCTGATAGAAGTGGATGTGGACTTGTGCAGGCAATATGTTCCTCTGTGCCTGGTCTTTGCAAGTTGTGATTTCACACTGTACATTATAAATTGCAGTTGCACATTGTTTTGCAGTTTCACATTGTGCCTTGCATTTTCACATCCTATATTGTGAAATGGAATTGTGCATTGTTTATTGTGTATTGTGCAATAGCACTTAGTCATTGACATGAGTTGTGCAATGTTGCTATTCTGCATGGTGATGGCATAGTACTTGTGTAGCACATTTTCACAGATGGATATGTATGCTGTGCTACGGGATTGCAGCCAGTAAATTCTGAATTACAAATAGTCCTAAAAATAATGCAGTTTTCCAACAACTTTTACAGTGAGGAGGAAAAACAGTAATATTTGTTCTTGCCTGCAAGAATGAAATCTACATTTATATTTCTAGTACAGGCTATTATGTTATGATGAATGATATTTCTAAAAAGAAACATTATTTTCTTTTTAGGTAGCACCTTCTTCATCAAGCATGTTTACATCAACCTTTGGTGTTCAGTTGTTGGCCATGTTGTTACTCAGCTAAGTAATGTGGCTTAAAAATCCAATTAGAATATGAATGATTGAAATAAAATATAGAAATTTTAGTGCAAATTCATGAAGGTCTATTCATAAGTAAATCCTACTGGATTAATGGAACCAACTCCCAAGTAAATGGAAGGGAGGCTCCTAGAGATCCAGGCATATGAATAAGAAACAGCCTTTTGATTTTGTAACTCTGTTTCCCCCTCTGTTTCTGTCTTTTCTCATCACATCGTATAACCTATTGACTCAGATATTTATATTTGTTTTGGTAGGCTACCCATGACTCTTGCCTCTGACACTGATTTGTGTTGAATTTCTTTCCATTTTGAGAAACAAAAGGAAACACTGCAAAGTTCTAGAGGTTAGTGCATGAGATGCTGTCACACATTCTGTAGTGATTTTCTGGGTTTTCTTTGTCACAGGTAAAGCTTGGGGTTGCTGCCCTTATCATAAGTTGGATAAGTTTTATATTTCAGGAACTGGATGAAACAATATGTAGATTGTGTAAGTTCTGGGTCTAAATTTTTCAAAAGCAATCCTGATTTTGGGTCATTTCACATCAGTTTCATGTGCATGTGTGTGATTGTCAGTGATCAAGAACAATGTTTGCCTAGTAGCAACAGTATATGGAACATTTGTGTTTTGTTTTTTTTACAGCAAGGGTAGGAATTATTAGGAATTCCAGATGTTTTTGGGCTGCAGATCCCAATATATGTCATCATGGGTTATGCTAATTGGGTTGCTGGGAATTATAGTCCAAAAATATCTGGAGGGCTGCATGATTCCCACCTATGGTTTACAAGAAAGAATTGCTAGCAAGTAGTCAAGTGGTGGCCCCCCAAAGAAATGTCTCTCTCTACCAAGTTTTTGAGCACTGAGCAGAGACAGGGGAGAGTAAGGGGGGTTGCAGACTGCCAGAAATAGTGTGAATTCAGTCCACTTTTAGGGTTAGGGTTAGAGTTAGGGAACCATGGGAACTGTATTTTATTGTGGCATCAGAGTTGTCTGACAGAGAAGGCTCAATGTCTCAGAAAAATAACAGTTCCCATGATTCCCTAGCACTAACCCTAACCCTAAAAGTGGACTGAATTCACACTATTTCTGGCAGTCTGCAACCCCCCTAAGTTGCTAGGGTACCTCTCTTTTATAAGCAGAAGAAAATACTGAGTATGCTGTGTTTACCAGGTTTAAGTTTCTTTGGCAGAACATTAGTGGATGCTTGGTTACATTTTGGCTATATATTAAACATCAACTCTCATCTCTGAACATTGAAAGTAGAGGGAAGGGTATGATACCCATCATGGAGACAGAGAAACTGGGAATGACAGGTGCTAGGTGCAATGATATATCAAGAACCTGGAAGTAACTATTTACATATTACAGCTACTGGGCAGCAACTGTAGTGTGGGGATGTGTGTGATGGTAGAAGATGATCTCTCAGACACAATAGCAGTGGCACCATAGCTAATGCTTGATAGTTGCACAAAAGGAAGCATGATAAACTCTATTAGAATATCTTTTACTATGAAAACCCTATGACAATGCAATACAAAATGAAACCACAGATAGTGCCAGAAGATAAAACTCCCAGGATGGCACTGTGGCACTGTGGCTAATGGGACAAGTGGTCTCAAGCCAAAGGTCATTGACGCATGCAGAGATAAAAGGAAAGTCCAAAGCCGCACAACACATATTGAAGGAACATGGGATGTGAAAAGAATGAACAGAGAGTGCTAGATATAGTAAAACAAGAACTGGAACATATAAACCAGGGGTCGTCAAGTTTTTTTTTACCTGGGGCCGGTCACTGGTCCCCAGGTTTTCTGCCGGGCCGGGGGGGATGGCGGCGCACACGCTCATGCGCACACGCACAGCCTCCACAGCCCACCACCGCCGCCGCTGCCAACCCCCGCTGCCGCTACATGCGCCACTGCCGCGCCACCACCATGTGTGTCACAGCCACCATTTTGTTTGCCCAAATGGCGGCTGCGACTCGTTTGCACATGCGCAGGAGTACTGCGCATGTGCAAATGAGTTGCAGCCGCCATTTGGGCAAACAAAATGGCGGCCGTGACACACGCGGGGGTCAGCGTTGTCGGGGGTCAGTGGGGGCCGGTCGGCAGGGGTTGGCGGCCCGAGTGCGGCCCGTGGGCCATAGGTTGCCAACCCCTGATATAAACATTGCAATACTTGGAGTGAGGAAGCTAAAGTGAATAGGAATGGGACACTTTGTATCAGATGATTATAAAGTTTCACTCAGGAAATGAAAGAATAAATGGGGTGGCATTAATAGTGAGGAGAGATGCAACAAAAGCAGAGGATATAATGCAAATTCTGATTGAATAATACCAATAAGACTTGAGAGTAGCATCATTACCTGGTAGCTGGGGAGTCCCTTTTGAGTAGCCAGGTTGAATTTATCTTGCTGAGCTTCATAAGCAGACTATAAACTGGCTCATATCTTAAGATCCTCAGAGGATCGGCTTTTCCTCCAACCCGCCACCTTCAGTTATATTTGATGAGGACATGTAGGAAGGCCTGCTCGGTGGCTACTTCCAGACGGTGAAATTCCTCCCTAGAGGTAGCATGTCTGGCTCTTTCCTGCTTTCCTTTTATGGGCAGATGCTCTATGACAATAAAAATAACATAATTCAAGACTAAGAAGGAATGATGAAATGAAGGAATGAAGAGCCATTTAAGATGAACCCCAAATTCTAAAAAGTGAGGCGGAAACTGCAATAAGAGAAATAGCGAAAAACAAATAACCAGGAACAGATGATATTCCAATTGAACTGCTGCAATCCACATTGACAGAGTCAACTTTCGTGCTGACCAACATATGTCAACAGATATGGAAACAAAATGATGGACAATAGATTGGAAGCAGTCAATATACATCCCCATTCACAAGGGAGACACAAGAGACTACAGCAACTATAGGACCATAGGACTGATCTCTCACACAAGCAAAATTATGCTCAAAATTCTGCAACATAGACTCCAACCATACTGGGACACCTACTAAGGAAGATCAAAGAAGAAAGTGTAAAGGCAGGCTTACTGTTGAACATAAAGAAAACAAAAATAATGACCACTGAGGACCTTCACAAGTTCAACCTAGACAATGAAGAAAAAGAAATACCGTATTTTCCAGCATATAAGACGACTGGGCGTATAAGACAACCCTCAACTTTCCCAGTTAAAATATAGAGTTTGGGATATACTCACCGTATAAGACTACCCCTACCCCCCCCCAAAAAAAACCAGACTTGATTTCAATATGGTAATTTTAATTCAAATGCTTATGACATGCAGGTACTTAGCAGGACAACTGTCACTAATAAACACAAGGCTGTTTGTCATCAAACATGTAAACACAAAACAGTGCAAGTGGATTAATACATACATACTTAAAATGCATCTCAAGAATGTGGTTAACCTCCATTGAAATAAACTGAATTTTTGCCACTAATTTCAGAGACTGAAACCCCATTATTATGAATGAAATCCACTGTCTCTGCCTGTGGCTCTCAAAATTTGGTTATCCAAGTGTTTTGGACTTGACCTTCCAGACACCTCAGTCAGGTTCTTCAATGGTCAAGGGTTCTGGGAGCTGAAGTCCAAAACATCCAGAGAACCAAAGATTGCAATCCCCTGGCCACCATTACTAACACCAAACTGGAATGAACATAATCATTTTTTCTAAAATTATTTCTGTAGTGTGGACTCGCCTAAGAAGGCTCCAAGGAACCCTGCTAGCCCAGGGTGACCAGATATCCTCACTGCCAAGGAGGACAAGGCACCGCAAAATAAAGGACCTTCCAGAAAAATGTAGGACATACCCAAACAAAAGCTCAAAACACTCATATCAGTATCAATTCATGCTTCATACTCAACATGGAGGACATTTGGAGATTCCTCCTGAGTAGAAAATAAAAGCTAAAGATGCTCATATCAATGTAAATGCATGCTTCTTCATCATGCTCATCATGGTGGACATTTGGGAATTCCTTCTGGGCATAAAACAAAAGCTAAAAATACTAATATTACTATAAACCCATGCTTCTTCATCATGCTCAACCTGGGGGACATTTGGGAAATCCTCCTGGGCTGAAAACAAAAAGCTCAAAACACTCCTGTCAAGATCAACCCATGCTCCTTAATCATGCTCCAAATGGAGGAGCTTTGGGGGATTCCTTCTGGAGAGAAGGCTGAGACCTTGTGGTCTCTTCCAACTTTATGATTCTATGAAATGGAGGACATGCCCAAAGAAAAGCTCAAAACACTCTTCTCAAGATCAAGGCAAGCTCCAAATGAAGGACCTCTGGAGGATTCCTCCTGCACAGAAGGCTGAAATGGAGGACATGCCCAAAGAAAAGCTCAAAACACTCTGATCAAGATCAAGCCATACTTTTTCGCCATGCTCTGTAGGAGGGAGGAGGGGGACCTTTGGGGGATTCTTCCTGTAAAGCAGGCTGAAATGGAGGACATGCCCTGGAAAAAGGAGGACCACTGGTTGGGGCAGGGAGGAGAGTGTGTGTGTGTGTCCCCTTTCCTGCAGCCCTTCTTACCTGGGTCGAAGAGCACCGTGCCCTTGAGGTAGGTGTACTCCTTGGTGCTGATGTCGAGGCTCCAGCACTTGGCCAGGAAGCCCTGGATGGCTCAGATCTCTGCTGCTGAGGGGAGCCTCGGGCAGCTGGTGCCTTTGGGCAGCTCTGCTTGGCGGGCCTCGGCCCGGAGGAGCAGGACCCATTGGGGCGGCTGTGCCTCTCTTCCTCCTCCTCCTGGTCCTCCTCTTGGTGGTCCTCCTCTAGGGTGCCCTGGTGGCGGGGTGTCTTGGTGGTGAGGAGGTGGTGGAGCATGCTGGGCTCAATGGATGCAGTCCTGGGCCAAGCCGAGGACCAAGAGGGGTGCCCAGCAGCTCCGCCCCAGCACCAGCTGCTCATTGAACCGCAGCGTCTTCACCAGCACCGCCGAGGCCACCTTGCCCACCGCCTGAGGGCTCTGGAGCCACATGCGCCAGCCGGAGCCACAGGAGCAGCCAGGACTCGAACCCAGAGCTGAGGCGCCCGCTTCCTGGCCATCCTCTGAGACTGAGAGAGTGGGACTTGCCCAAGGTCATCCAGTGGGTCTCCATGGCTGGGAGTTGGACCCTGCTTGTCCTCCCATCCTCCCTCCTCCTCCTCCTCCTCCTCCTCCATCTGGCCTATAAGAAGACCTCCGACTTTAACCCAGATTTTCCTGGGTTAAAAAGTCGTCATATACGCCAGAATTCTCATACCTGGGATCAAACATTGATAGAAATGGGGACTGCAGCTAGGAAATCAGAAGACTAAGAATGAGGAGCACAGCCATGAAAGAACTATAAAAGGTTCTAAAATGCAAAGATATACAACTGAGCACAAAAGTTAGAATCATACAAGCCATTGTATTTCCTATTACCATGTATGCATGTGAGAGCTGGATAGTTAAGAAAGTTGATAGGAAGAAAATGAATGCATTTGAGATGTGGTGCTGGAGAAGAGTGCTGAGGATCCCATAGACAGCCAAAAGGACAAACAAGTGGGTCCTAGAGCAGATCAAGCTGGAAAACTCCCTTGAAGCCAAGATGACCAAACTGAGACTGTCATAGTTGGGACACATCATGAGAAGGGAGGACTCTTTGGAAAAAACAATGCTGTGAAATGTGGAGGGAAGTAGGAAAAAAGGATGCTAGATGGATGGACCGTATTAAGGAGGTCACGGGTATTAAGGGATTTCAGGATTTAACCAGAGCAGTGGAGGACAGAGGGTCTTGGAGATGTCTCATCCATAGGGTCTCCGTGAGTTGAGTCAACTCAAGGGCAGTTAACAACAAAGAGATCGATTTATTTAAACAGTATTTTTGTTATTAACTGCTTGGTGCAGTTTTAACTCTCTCTCTCCATGCTATTCTTCTCATTATATTTTAAATGCTTTAAATTACTTTAAATCAATGCTATTTTTTAACAGGACAGTTTATTTAAGAGTTATTTATTATTATGGTTAGTTTTTAAGCTAGATTTTATTTTAAACTGACTTGTCTTTGGTCTCCTATTTGGAGAAAGGTGGGAAAATAGGTAAGTAAAGGCCTGTACAGACTGGCCAAAAGGGCCGGCCTGGGGGTGGAGTTGGGTTGGGGTGACTGCATGCTGGCTGCCCTGATTCTGCCCTGATGCCGCCCTGATGCCGCCATCATGCTGCGCACCCCACCACATGGCATGCAGTGTCAGGGCGCTCCCTTGGTGCAGCATACAGACACGCTGTGTTAAAGGAGAGCAGAAGAGCTACGGCATTGGTAAGGGTGACCTTTTGCTGCTCCAAAAAGGAGCAGCATTTGCTAGCTCTTTTTGGAGCAGCAAAGTGCTGGATCAGAGCTGTGGCATGCGGTTGTTGCGGCCTTGATCTGGCGCTCCCAGGGGCAGCACAGAGCTGCCCCTTAGGGGCCATTTGTATAGCCCCTAAGTAAGTTTACCCTGCCTTGTTTGCTGCACATATGTATAGAAACATGTATTGCTCATTGTAGCCAGATGCTGATAACAGAAGCTGTAAAATTTAACAGAAGAAATAACATTGACTGGCTGAAAGGTTTTGGCTTTTGGGACATACAAAATCCTGTTTTTGTTTGATCTGTCCATTTATCATTTTGGCAAGTCACTTTGTGATTGAGATATTAGAATGAAATTTCTTTCACATATTCAGGGCCCAGTTATCTGTTATAGGTTCAAATATTACTTTAACCCTTAGGGAAGAAAACAGACAATGCAGTTTACTATTATACTAGCTCTCTTTTACAAGCAGAAATCAGGAGAGGCTACTTAAGTTTTGTTGTTGTTGTTGTTGTGTGCCTTCAAGTTGATTCTGACTTATGGCAACCTTAAGGCAAACCTATCATAGGGTTTTCTTGGCAATATTTGTTCAGAGGAGGTTTACATTGTTTTCCCCTGAGACTGAGAGTGTGACTTGCCCAAGGTCATGCTATGGGTTTCATGGCCAAGTTAGGAATTGAACCCTGGTCTCCACAGTTGTAGTCCTACACTCAAACCACTACACCACACTGGCTCTCTACTTAATAACTGATTTAGCATACTGGTCAATGATTTTAAATACTTTTGAGAAATGGGAAAACAAAGAGTTACTAAAAAAATTAACTACTTTTTTGTGTTGAGCAAGTCACCATAATTAATTACTTTTCAAAGATAAATTTCCAATTTAATATCAAAATAGCTCAATTCATAACTCAACTGCATATGCAACCCTAAGCTTATCCACCACTATTCCTGAAGAAATTATGCTTCCTGTTCCAAAGTTTGAGAAAAAAAGACAGTGGCCCTTCCCACTAGAAAAGAAGAAGGTAGTGTTCTTCCCCAACCCAGAAGAAGGAAGGGGACATAACTGTAGTTCCCAATGCCATGCCAGAAGCCAGCTGTACTAGACAGAGAGTAGAGTTTGCATGTCATTCCTGCATGACAGGGAATTGAACTGGATGGCCTTGAAGTCTCTTTCAACTCTATGATTCTATCGACTTTATTACACAAGGAAAACCGGGTGGTGGGGGAAATCAGGGGTTTAAAAAGCCATTATTCCACGATCAGGTGAAAGATTTTCACACAACGTTGCAATTAAAGAGCCATTATTCTGGCAATCAACAGGCAATAAACAGCAACAAATCATTCATGACCCCATGAATGATTTTTTGCTGTTTATTGCCTGTTTATTGCCTGGAACCCTAGGCACAGTGGATCCTTAATTGCGATGTGTGTGAAAATCTTTCACTCGATCACGGGATAATAGTGGGATAATGGCTCTTTAAACCCCCGATTTTCCCCATGTGATAAAGTCCTATGATTGCCAGGTTAGGACTAAACCAGGCCATAAGATTTCAGGGTCAAAACCTGAAACCTAGGGATGATGTCTTATGATACCACAGTGGGTGGGTCCTCGTGACATAAGAGGAGTGCTGTTACAAGGGACAGCCTGTTGTGATGTTATTGAGCATCATGACTAAATATCAACCCAGTTGTTCTAAGTGTGCCATTCAAATAAAAAATAACAGGTCAAACAAAAAAGGAACACACACACACTTTTTAAGGCAGTGCCCTTTCTCACAGATTCCTCCCCCTTGCCATGAGAAGAGGTTCCAGGTCCTAAAATCCAGGACCAGCCCTTGAGATCTGGGAACCCTAGGCACAGTGGATCTGCAAGGATGCCATGGTTACACCCTTCTTGTTCTTGGAGCACTGTTGCTGCAACCCTTCCTCTTTCTAGGGATGTAGATAGGGTGAGAATCATAGCATTATAGAGTTGGAAGAGACCACAAGGGTCATCTAGTCCAGCACCCTGCCATGCAAGAAAACACAATCAAAGCACCCATGACAGACGGCCATCCAGCCTTTGTTTAAAAACCTCAAAAGAAGAAGATACCCCATACTTTGAGGCAGTGTGTTCCATTACTGAACAACTCTTACTGTCAAGAAGTTCTTCCTAATGTTGAGGTGGAATCTCTTTTGCTTTGTGTCCTAGTCTTTGGAGCAGCAGAAAACATGCTTGGTTCATCTTCAGTATGACATCCCATCACATATTTAAGCAGGGGCCCTGCCAGAATTAGGTGTTGCAGTGAATTTGATGCTTCTGATGCCCCACCCAATCTAATGACAGTGCTGTCCCTGTAAACCCCTGGCCATTTCAAAGACAAAGCAGAGGGTTTTTTTAAAAAAAACTATTTCTTTTATTACCACAGCTGATGCCAGAAACGAATGCAGTGCAGGAGTCTTTGGTGAACTGCAACCACATCTAACACACTCCACATTTTCAGACTTCTTGAATGCAGACCTTCTAAAGAGATCAAGGAGCTGGAGTTATCACTCTCTGCAGCTTCCAGATTAGTCCAAAATGGAGCTCATTATAATGGAGGAGTCTGAATGAAAACTTGTGAGGTCTGCATTAGATTTGAGATTAATGACTGCAGCCTTCTGGCTAGGCTGTAGACTGCAAATCTACAATCAAATAAGGTCTCATGTTCATTATCTATCCTAACTAGTAGATCTAGTTAACCTTTGGCTTTTCTTTCTTAAACACAACTCCTATAATGTATCTCCTGCTAGAACTGATTTTCCTGTTTCTCAGTCTCTTTTTTCATTTGGATTCTCTTTCTGCTATTTATTAATTTTCCCTTCCTTTCAAGGACTGACATATCTTGCAAGTATCCAAGACTATTAGGAAGATCCCTTTATTTTTAAGGAGACACTCAGGTCTTCTTCACATTGTCAGCATTTCTGATTTTCTACCTCAGTCACATGATCCAGACATCTGAGCAACAATAATTCATGCTTAGTTCAAATCACACACACCATGCAGAAACATCTATGAAAATCAGATTATAAATTAGATTGGATCAGATCAATGCCTAGCATTTGCTGTTGTTGTTGTGATGGTGGTTATTATATACCTTTAAGTCTATTCCAACTAATGGTGACTTCATTATAAGATTTTCTTGGGAGGATTTATTTAGAGGAGGTTTTTCATTGTCTTGTTCTAAGTTTGAGAGGTGCAACCCAGTGAAATTCCATGGCTGAGCAGGGATTCAAACCCTGGTCTCCTGAAGTCCTAGTCAAACACTCAAATCACTAGACCAGGCTGGGACTAAACAAAAAGATTTATTCAGAGAAGACTTTCTATTGCCTTCCTCTAAGCCTGAGAGAGTACGACTTGCCCAAGGTCAGTCAATGAGTTCCCATGGCTGAGTAGAGATTTGAACCCTGGTTTCTAAGGTTCCCACTCCAACATTCAAGGCATTATACCATACTGACTTACACTCTAGTGTTTTTCTTATACATGGACCTTCTGTCTGAGGGCAGGATGCTATGCATCTGCGTAACATCCAAACAGGGCACAGGTGGTAGCTTTATAGCCTTCTCAGCATGATGGAGGATCCCTTGCCAAACTAATCACCAAACTTGACCTGTGAAGAACTAGACAAACAATGTTCCCCACAAAGAAACATCCGCTCTCTGGAGTGCACGTTTTGAGCTGGCCTTCTTGGAAGAAAGCACAAGCTCACTGATCCACAATGCCCCAAAGAAGGCAGTTACAAAGGCGGCTCTGAAAAGGCTGGCCTTGGCTCTGGAATCACAGACTCTACCAAGCTGTGTGCAGAGTCTACAAAGGACCTTGAAGCAAATGGGTCTCTGGCCGTCCGCCCTACCCACAGATGTCCTTTTCCAGCCCTCCAATACCCCCCTGACAAGGAAAGATGAACATGGGTCACAAACCCCCCAGCTTTAGAGAAGAAAGAAATACTGGCCAAGTGGACTGCTATGGTCTGGGGTGCGATCCCAGTTTCCCTCAAGCAGACCAGGAATTGTAGAACAGTATGGGATCATACTGGCCAGTGGGCCCAAAGGCTGGTCACCTCAAAGACAGTGTACAGCTTAGAACAGCTCTCCTGTAGGCACTTCAGGAAATTTCCAATCTCCCACAATTCCTCTGGGAAGGGCGTGGGTGAGGGGTCTGATTCAGGTGCCAATTGATGGAACCTGGCCTCCTGAAAACAAGAGACAGTGTCTGCAATGTTATTCTCCAAGTTAGGCACAAAATGAGCCTTGAATGTGATGTTCTTGTGGAGACACAGTAGAACAAAAGGGTGAACCAGGAGTATGACTGCCACGGGGCCGGCTTGCTCCCTGATCACTGGCCTGTTCACTGCAGCCTTCCAGTCCTATCTGACCATGTGGGTCTTAAGGCCCTGAACAGTGGTCCCTCAGCCCTCGACTGCCTGCTGCTGCCCGGTCCTTCTACCCTCTAACTGAGCAGGAAAGCCGAGGTGGTCCTGTAATGGCTGAGAGCCAAGCTGGAATGGTGCCATCATCCTGCGCCATGTGGCCTTAAATAGGCCCATCCTCCAATCAAATTGCTTCCAGCCACCCTGACCAATCCAGCTGATATCTTGACCCTGTACCAACCAATGGGGTGGCACTTCCACCCCTGTTGCATGCTGGGAGTTGTAGTCTGGCGTTGGGCCAGAAGCACCGCCTTCCTCGACCCAGCCAGCCAATCTGGACCTCACCATCCCAAACTAATGCCTGCTGGACAGTGCTGGGGCCAGTAGGACCAGCAGAGTATGGCAGCTTCCCCCTCATGGCAACCAGGCTGTACCTGGTGAGTCAGGTGGCCTCATTTCATGCAGATTGGTTTCCCATCCTTGCCTTCTTTTTAATATTTTCATGGCACATCTCCATATTTTTGGAAGGTGGAGGATCTACTGGAAGGTACTGGATTAGGTCCAGTGTGCTTGTTTCCAGTAATGGCCTTAACAAATGTCCCCAGGAACCCCATCCCCCATGGACTTGACAGGATAACAGCACCCCTCCGTACTCTCTGTTCTTGTATTCCAAAAGATTGAAGTCAATACCTAGATATTTGCTTCCTCTGTCTATGGAGATTCAATTTGGCTTGGGAGAGATCTTGTGGAGCTCCCCCATGTGAAAAGGACTCCTCTGGTACATCTTACTTCCTCCATCTTTTCCAAGTCAAATCTTTTCTGCTGTGAGAAGTCAAAGCTAGTCTGGTGTGGAAATGAAGAACAGAAGAAGTGAGGTATGGAAGTTAATTTTCCCCCCCATGGGTGATAACAGATTTCCCTGTTAATGTAAATAGACAAGGGCCCCTGATTCTAAATAGGATGGGAAATATTTGTTGAAGAGCCAATAGGGAAGGATAATAAAATAAATAAATATCTAATATATAAATTAATTAAATAAATAAAAATAATGGAAGCTGCACTCCAGCAACACCTCTGTTTTAAGTCAATTCCTCAAAAGTGACAAACTGTTCACCCTCTTCCTTTGCCTTCCTTTTTAACTGATAGAAGCTTCCCTTATGGCTTTTATTTACTTGATAAAAAAACAAAAACTGACCATACTCCCACATTGTATGAAAAACATTCCTACTCTTTTGGCTTTCAATTTCCCTCAAAGTCAGTGAGGAAAGGAGATGAAGAAGACCCAAATATGTTCTTTCTGGCAGCAGCCATGCATCTGACAAAATGTCTGGTTTCCTCTTTAATAAAACCCATGTTTTGTTGCTTGATGACTGGACATTAGACATGTCCCAATGAGGGGAAAAATATGTCTGGGTTAACATCAGAAGATTGAGAAAACTCTTGTCCACAATCCCTGATATGTAGTAACCATTTTGCTCTTCTAACTTGCTGCTGCTGTCATTGGGGGCAATGAATATAGACTTGATAGTGGCCAGTAACCTATAGACAGGCCAGTTTCTATGCAGCCAAGTTCTGAAACTGCTCTTTAACCTACACATTTCAAATACAGTGAGTCCATGATTTGCTGTTCAAATGTTCATCATTTAACCTCACTCACATCAGTGATGGTGTAGAGGATCAAAATCCTTACCATGTGTTGAGCACATGGTCAAAAATATGTGTAACTCTTGCCATCTTCCTTTGTATGCTTCTAATTATGGCTTGAAAGAGAGAGGAGGGGAGAGGAAGGGTGGGAGAATATGAGAATGTGTAAGAAAGCCAGACTGTTAATTGGGGGTGCATATCAATGCAAATCTTTCCCCTCCATCTAAGATTCTTCTTTCTCCACTTCATCTTTCTCTCTTTTGTGCATTTCACCACTTATTGGGAAGTCCAAATCATTTTCATTTGTTATATAATATTTATTCCTCACACACTGCACCATTGAGTTGGCTCTCTTCCTGGGCAATGTAAATGAAGGAGCTGATGGAGAAAGGAGAGGATGGTAAACAAAGGCTAGACAAATCTATCAATTTTGCTGTTTCCTGCTTTTCTTTTCTTTTCTTTTTTTAAAAACAGCAACATTTATGTTGTTCAGATATCTGCAAATGTTGATAGGTTCTTATCAAAATCCAAAGCAAACCAAATTACCTCCACATCCAACTGCACATTCAGTATTTATGCTATTGCCATCATAAAGAAGATCATGTTGTAGTACTTCCTTGGCTTACCAGGGCTGTGGAATCAGAGTCAGAAGCAATTTTGGGTGGACTCAAGAGTAGGGACATGGTGAAGGGATGCAGTGGCTCAGTGGTTAAGACACTGACTCTGACAATTGCAAGATTGGCATTTTGGCAGTTTGAGGCCCAGGTGCCATGTGATGGGACTAGTTTCTGTTCAAGGGAAAATATGTCTGAGTTAACATCAGAAGACTGGGGAAAGTCTTGTCCATGATCCCATCACTAGTCCCAGCTTCTGTCAACATAGCAGTTTGAAAGCATGTAAAAGTGCAAGTAGATAAATAGATAACAATTTGGAGGGAAAGTAACAGCATGCTGCTCACGTGATCACAGAGTTGTCTTAAACAATACTGGCTTTTTGGCTTAGTAACGGAGATGAGCAGTGCCCCTACAGTTGGACACGATTTGACAACGTTGTCAAAGGAGAATATTTTTACTTTTTACATAGTTAGTAGAAATGTACTGGCTCTGACTCTGGTTCGAAATAAAAACTTAGGTCCAATCCACACTGAAGAAATAATCCAGTTTGACACCACTTTACCTGCCCTGGCTCAGTGCTAGGGAATCCTGGGAATTGTAGTTTAGAGCTCTCTCACAGAGAAGGCTAAATGTCTCACAAAACTACAGTTCCCAGAATTCCCTAGCATTGAGCCAGGGCAATTAAAACAGTGTCAAACTGGATTATTTCTGCAGTGTGGATTCGATTGTAGACCATTGAATGTCACTTTGAGGAACTGTATCTGTTTTCTCTTCTATCTTCCGTATCTCCTTCAATGATTCCTCCTCTTCCTCTTCCTTCTCATATTTATCAGATTGCATTTTCTTAAGGAAATCTCTTGCTTTCATTACTGAGATTATTCTGTATCTCCTTTGCTTGTATATGAAAGAAACACCTTTAATTCTGTCCCAAGCATATCTTATTTTTCTTTTTATCAATTCTTGTGTAAGAAATTTGTAGTCTTGTCTCCTCCTCAAAACCTCCATTGGAACATCCTTGTATATTTTAACTATTTTTCCATCTATGAGGAGATCTTCTTGGTAGCTTTTTTGTAGAATTAATTCCTTCATTCTAGACCTTATAAAAGAGATTACCACATCTCTTGGAGTGTTTCTCTCTCTCGCTATCGCTGAATTAATCCTAAAGATCTTATCTGTGTCTCTAATGATCTCTTGTTTTGGTATTCCCATAAAATCTGCCAATGAAGTTGTTATTTTCCCAAACAGATCCTGATTTGGCACTTCAGGTACCTCTCTCATCTTCAAACCTTTCTCCCTATAACGGTCCTCCTGCGTCAAATGAATATAACTCCCATGCTTTTGTTGTTCGGTTAATTCTGTCATTGTAATCTTTAATTCTTGGGTTGCTCCTTTAATGTCTTCAACTTCTGTTCTTAATCCTTCTACTTCATTCAATATTTTGTCCAATTTCTTTCCAAATTCACCAAGCTCTTTATGCAAATCTTCTTTTGTTTCTTTTCTTGATTGTTTCAATTCATTCTTCTTATCAAGATGCATCTCATGTCTAAATTCATGAAATTCTTCCAAAAGTGTTTGCATAGGATCAGTTGCTTTAGCTGTTTTATCAGTGGATCCTCTCAAAGTAGAAGTTGTTTTTTGATCCCTGTCATCATCTTAGCCGAATCTTAGATATAAAAATTATTCACAGAATTTCAAACCAAATTCCTACAATTCTAAACTTAAGTTCTGCTTCCTTCTTGTCCTCTTATCTCCCTTCTTATCTGATATCTAATAGTTTCTATTGATTAATTTTGATTCTATTATTACAAATTAACACTTGAAATCAGCTTCTTCTGTTATATAACATCAATCAAAGTAAAATTCCTTAAGCATAACATTTCCAATTTTGGAGTTTCATCACTACTTTAAGATATATTTATCAAAATTAATTCCAGCAAATTCTAGTCAAAATCAGTTCAGGATACGGATTACTTGCCTCCTGCAACTTATAAATATGAATCAATTTCGACCCTTCCCTCCACATTCATTATTTGTAAATTATAAATTATTCAATAGTATAATATAGCTGATTGTATGATAAGTTAATTGAATTGCAATTTGTTCTCCTCAATATATCAAAGCTGTTACAACAAATCACATCTGTCTGAAATAATTACCTATAATCAATTCTTTCTTCTCTTTACTTTGTCTTACTATTATATATTATGTACTCCAATACTTTAAAATTAATACATAAGATAATTATTCAATTTCAATTCTAAATCAATACTTACTGCATTTAAAGCTAGTTGTTACTTCAGAATGTTAGTATCCACAACCTCAGCCTTCCTGTTCATCTTACCTCTTCCTTTATATTAACACAGTCACTTTCATAGGAATTTAGAAAAGTTTTGTTGTTCACAAATTTTAATCAAATAAATATAAGTTTATGCACTGTTAGTCTAAGTAGTCTGATGATTCTTGTGGTGGTGATGAAATGCCTTGTGCTACCTTTTTACTACAGTACATTTGTTATTACAGTGGGCCCTTGGTATCAGACCCACCATGGATACCAAAATCCATGGATGCTCAAGTCTTATTAAATACAATGGTGTCCCTTATATAAAATGGCAAAATCAAGGTTTGACTTTTGGAATTTATATTTTTAAAAATATTTTTAAGCTGTGGATGGTTGAATCTGTGGATAAAGAATCTGTAGATACAGAGGGATGACTCTATTATAGTAGGGCCTCCATATCCATGATTTCTTCTTTTCATGGCTTCCTCTTCCATGGCTTCCTCTCTTTCTACTGCCCTCTACCTTCCCTAGCATTGGTTTTTCTAATGAGTCTTGCCTTCTCATGATGTGGCCAAAGTATGACAACCTTAACTTGATCATCTTGGCTTCCAGAGGGGTTTCAGGCTTCAGACCAATAAGGACCCATTTGTTTGTCTTTTTGGCTGTCCATGGTATCCTCAGCACTTTTCTCCAGCACCACATCTCAAATGAATTGATTTCTTTTTATCCGCTTTCTTCACTGTTCAGCTCTCACATCCTTATGTGGTGATGGGAAATAAAATGGTTTGTATGATTCTAGCTCAATTGTATAACTCTTTAGGATCTTTCCTAGTTCTTTCATAGCTGCCCCTCCCATTCCTAGTCTTCTTCTGATTTCTTGACTGCAATCTCCTTCCTGATCGATGTTTGATCCAAGGTATGAGAAGAAAAACTATAATGTTACAAATCACAGGCCTACATTTTACTTCTGTGGTCAGTTAACATGGTCTAGAGAGATATCAGTGCAGAGAGAGGCCATTCCACATTGTCAAGAAGGATGTGCTGTACATTAAGAACAGCATCCTAACTGTATAAGCCATTCAGTGGTAGAACAAACCAACTCCAGTGAGCTCTCTTTCAGAGGGGACATTGTAGAGGAGGCTGGATGGCCATGAGTCAAGTTTGCTGAAATGCATCTTGCATTGGGCAGTGGAGTGGACTCTGTGTTCTCTGGGTCCCTTAGAGTTCTATTATTCTGCAGTTTAGATGACATGTAAGCTGCATCTCCTCTCAAACTATACTTATTGTTGTTGTATGTCTTCAAGTAATTTCTGTTGTTTGAGAAAGCTGCCTCCCTCTAACTAATGGTAAGGCTGATAATGTCAGGAAGCTTATGAATCGATACCAGGAGAACGTCCAAGTGTGCTACAAAGTGGTAGCTATAAGGAGTGAACAAAAGAAAGGAGTAGAGGTGTGGGATAGTTGACAGACTTTGGATGAAGCAGCTCTTACAAATTCCCAAAGCTTTGGCTGCAGAGATACTTCCAAAGATGTAGATCAGGTTGACAAATAATATATTCATGATCCTGAAACCCATAGAAATAATGAAACCCTAGCCAATAATGTTGGACAAAACCCTGCAGTGAGCAAAACTTTAAATCATGTGTGAGTGCGGGCAATTGTCCATTTATCAAATGTACTAGTACTTCTTTTCTATGGGGCTTTAATTTTCTGGGAAATTTACATTCACCTCACGGTGCTTTTCAATAAGCAACTAACTCTGATCCATAATATAGTCAACTCAAACAAGGAAGGTTTCAAAAGGTTTATCCGTCTAGCTAAACTGAGCCTCAGTCGTCTTTGTGCAAAAAACACCCACGTAGGCTATTTGTCTTGGACTTGAGTGTTTGGCAGGAAGCCTGACTTAAGCCTTCAGAATAAGAGCTTAGTGAAAAATGCTGGCATTCACAGAGAGTTTAATGTCCACAACTGACCCCACCCACTGTACTTAGCTGCAAGGTTTTTGGCAAGCGCATGCAAACCGCAAGACAAGTTTTATCATCTGGTAAACCTGCCGCTTGAAAAAAAAAGTTGAGAAAAAAGGTTTCAGTAAAATATTTCAACAATTATAACACACTTTAATTAGGTATACAGTGCATAATTATGTCTCTTTTATAATGTATAGGGTTTCAAGCAACCAAACATCATTTTGCATGTGGATATAGTGATCTTACATGTTTACTGCTCAGGATTCTTTGCCTATGAATTCATATCTACTCCAAAGCCAAAGGATGGCCAATCTGGAAGCTTAAGTTGTTAACATTATTCCCTGTGATTCACTATTTATTTTTTCAGTCTTTCTGGATTTAGGATCCTGGGGCTAAATCCAGAATATGTTAGAGGATATGTCCTCTGTCAGGACATAATAGACAAGTTATTGGGGGGAGATGGGTGACAGAGGCTTTGTTTTCTTAATCAGAGGGGGTTACTACAGCTCTGTGCTAGAATAACCATCTCTTCCCAGTTTTACAACCATTTTTGACAGGGGACAGCACAAATTACAAACTCCTCTTTCATAGCTGCAGTCTGTGTTGCTGTAATATGCCTTCAAGTCACTGCTGACCTAGGCAATTCTCTCAGAGAGTTTTCTTGGCAATATTTCTTCAAAGGACATTTGACGTTGCATTCCTGGACAGTAAAAAAAACAACGAATAAGCTGGACAGTAAAAAAAAAAAAAAAAAAAAGAATAAGGAAAAAATCAATTCATTTGAGATCTGGTGCTGGAGAAGACAGGCAAAAAGAAAAACAAATGGGTCCCAGAACAGATCAGACCAGAACTCTCCCTAGAAGCCAAGATGATGAAATTATGGCTTTCATATTTTGGTCACTTCATGAGAAGGTATAACCCATTAGAAAAGACAAAAATGCTAGGAAAGGTGGAGGGCAGTAGAAAGAGAGGAAGAATGTGCACCAGATGGCTACACTCAATTAGGTAGGTCATGAACATGAATCTCAACAGAGCAGTGGAGGGGGGGGGCTTTGAGATATTTCATCCACAGGGTCACCATAAGTCAGGGCTGACGTAAGAGCAGTTAACAACAATGTGATGCTACTGGAGGAGTATTCACAACCAATGCTTCTCAATATGTTTCTGAAAAAATTGAATGACTTAATATCTTAATATCACCACACAGATATTACCTTCATCCTATAGACTGACATAACATCATTCACAGGCTGTATTTATAGTGTACAGTCTATTTATCTGCTGCACTTTTCAAGGATCCCCAGTTCCCAAATGACTGTGCAAAACCAGAACAGATATTCCTGCTGCAAACAATTTTGGCTAGTCTTCCACTTTGCATTTTCCAGATTAAAATCCACCATCACCACCACGACAACCATAATTTCTTTCATATTAAGGACACTGGGCTAATTTAGATCATAATTTAGAAAAGTGATTCTTTGTTTGGATTAAAGTTCCAAGAATTTCCCAGCCAACATTGGCACTAGCAGTTGTACTCTCATCATACTTCATCATTGATCAGCCTGTCTAGGGATCATGGGAATTTCAGCTCTAAAACACCTGGAGGATCATAGGTTCTAGTGATTGCCCAGATTATATAGCAATAGCCTTCCAAAAGTATCTGCTTGACTAGGTTGGGGTCTACATCATGCTAGTTGCACTTTGCTTGTTTTGAGTTGAACATGACACTTTTAGTATTATTTAAGTCATACTGATTTCAATGAGAATTAAGTGCAACTAACCATGTCTAGACGCACTCTCCTTTTTAAGGACAATACGTCTTGTTTTTATGCTACTGCATCTGAATGGTCAGATGGCAATGGTTGACCAACTTGTGGTCCTCCAGAAGTCATTGAACTCCTCCTTGGTTTAGACTCACTGGACCAGACCTTAAACCAGGGGTAGGCAACCTTTCCCCTTTAAGGGCCAAGGGACTTCAGCTCCCAGAATGCCAGGAGCTATTGGCCAACATGGGACTATTGGCCAACATGGCTGAGGCTTCTGGGAGCTGAAGTCCCTCAGCCCTTAAAGGGGAAAGGTTGCCTACCCCTGCCTTAAGCCTTTACGAAGAACCTTTTCACTAATGTTGCCAGACATACATAGGCTTCATTCTTGTGTGATAGATCAATTAAGGGGGCCCAGTTGAGCTCAAGCCTTGTTCCATATTCTCGGTTGCTTTGGAAGCCCATGAAAGCATTCTTCGAAGCCTCTGCCAAATTTGATTTAACAGTCATTTTCATTTCAAAATAACAAATATTTGCTTTTAGGCTAAAAACGTCTCTGAAAAATGTCTACTCAAAATATCTACTTTTAATATCCAAGTTAAGAAGCCATGAAAAATGAAATATATACTGGAAAGTCAGCTGGGGTTGGTGGGGGGAGCCCTTCAGCTATTGTAACTTTGCCAGCTAAGTACTTTAAATTTTGATTCTAAGCCTCCTCCTGTAATTGTCACCCATATGTTGAAGGATACCCTTTAGGAGTATGTTTTGCTTGATTGCGAAGAGCACTTAAGAAGACACTTTTTACCTATTACCCATGCAGGCTTGAGTTATTACTTTCCAGGTTGGATTCGGTTGGCTCGAAGAATCAGCAGAAAGATTCCCATTGACTTAAGTAGATCTTTGATTATTACATTTTTAAAAGATGGTTTTAATTAGTGCCCCATCCAGAAATACCACTTTGAAGAAAAAAAAAACTGTTGAAGCCTTTTGTACTGTCAAAGGTGATCAAGAATCAATTGCATGGTTGCTGATATACCTTAAGATCTGTGTTGCATTTTAATTCTAGCTTAATGTTTACATGGTTCTTGATAGCTCAGTTGCTTTGAGAGGTGCAAAATTATTTATTTATTTCAGACAATAATAATGCATCTATTAGGATATTCAAGATGGTGAACAGTAGCATTACAAAATTAAACAAACTAAAATAATAATCCCAAACAAGCATTATGAATTGTCAGTCTAAAAGGGGGTCAATATCTGATGATGATGATGATGATGATGATGATGATGATGACAACCTCAGTGTGAAATTTGAAAATTTCTGCAGTGTGTCTTATACGAGCCACATAACTATTGCATTGCCAAATAAATTAGAGAAGATATATGTAATCCACAGTGTCTTATCACTAGAGAAACTATGATGCCTCTCCTTGGTCCCAACCATCTCAGTAGTCAAGAGATCCTACTATACTATATGACCTATAGGATACCCACTTATATACCACTCAGAAATGACAAATGAGGCATAAAATATATGATATATAAAATGGGATATAAAACTGGTATATGCAAACTGATATGCATAGATCAGATTTGTCAGTAACTGATATCCAAATAAAGCCAGCATGATTTAGTGGTTTGAGTGCTGGATTAGGACTCCAGAAAATTAGGGTTTACATTCCAACCCAGCCATGGAAACCTATGGTGTTCAAATCCCTCTTCAGCCATGGAAACCCACTGGGCAGTGACCTCCTCCTATTTCACACCATACAGAATCCTTAGTAATGCTTTTTTGCACTAATGTTACTTGTAAATAATAATTCCTATATACTATTGAATGTAATGCTAATAGTTGTGACATAAACAACTAGCAAAACTAAAATCATACCTTCAAATTACAATATCATGTGTATTTACATATACATAGTGAAGATTTGGTTAAAATGTAATGTTTTTGAAGAAAACTTAAAAAGAATATTTTTCCCCCAAAAATATCATTTTTTTAAAAAAATAAATTTTTGAAATTTGAAATTTTAATTTAAAAAAAATCCTGGGGACCCTCCTTTCTTCTAAACTTCACTTGAACTTCTTTCCCACTCAGCTTCACCTCACTCCCACCATCTCTTAATGCATTTTAAAGATATATAGGGAAATGCCACAATGTTTCTGTCCAAATACAGGTGTTTGAGCAGCAGTGGTGTCACCCCCCCTTAGGGTGTCACCTGGCACAGTCTGAACACCCCCCCCCCCCCCCACACACACAAGTGATACCACTGCCATTGGGTGATCTTGGTCAAGACACACCCAACATAAGAGGAAAGCAATGGCAAATATCTGAATAAATCTTGCCAAGAAAATCTTATGATAAGGTCTTCATAAGTCAAAATTAATTTAAGGACACACAACAATACTACCCAAATAGAAATATGGTAAAACGTTTGATTCCTGCTTGTCCATGAAACCCACTGGGTGACCCTGGACAAGTCATATGTTCTCAGCCTCAGGGGAAAGCAATGGCAAACCTCCTCTGAACAAATCTTGCCATGAAAACCTCATAATAAGTTTGTCTTAGGGTCACCATAAGATGGTTATGACTTGAAGGCACACAACACACACATGAACTTTCCACTGTGCAGAAGACTGTGATAAGGTGCCTGCTCATTCTGCTGTCTCAACTATTGATGGGCAATGTCAAGGTCCCTGGTCTAGTTTCATATGGTTCTTTCAAGCAGAGGACTGCTATCTCTTCAGTGCCATTTTAACCTCCATCCTTTTTACCATCAAGGCCTAGAAGCTTTTTGCTCTGTTGCATGATGAAGTGTCATCTGCTTTCTACATGGGTGGTGGAAAGGAGTCCTTTGAGACTACCCAGATAAACTCTCTCTCTGTGTGTGTGTGTATGTGTTTGTGGAGGGGTATGTCATTGACTAAACAAAAGAAAATTTTGATAAAGGAGAAGACAAGCCCTTTAAAAGCATGTCATATATTACAAGTCTCAATGCATCCATGCTGTCATATTGTTTTTTCTCTCTGCTATATTCTTTGTTTCAGGTAGGTCTAGAAGCCTTGGCTTCATCTGGAGAACCTTGAGTATATCTCAGAGGCATAGTCTGGAATATCACTATGCAAATATATCTTGTAGCACCTTTGTGACTAACAACAAGATCCCTTTGCATACTTGAGTATATCTGCAGTTCCAAACAAATGCAGACATGAACTGAGCCACCAAATTTAGCCAAACTTAAGATGCTGTGGCGAATTGGAAGTTTCCTGTGTAGGCAAATATATGAAAATACACTTTGATGGAAAGACAATTTCAGTAAGAGTGCAAATATTTCTCAGGGAGTGTTCTGGGGTGGTCACGGAGTGTTTATGTCACTTACAACCTATTGGTGCTCTTCAGTACTTTTCAGAAATAAAAAAAAAATCCTTTTCACCATCTGCTAAGGTATCCCTCTTTTATCTAAGGATGCTGGGGTAGAACCTTATATGCATAGACTTCCTATGTGTTAAGTATACTGTTTCTTTTTGAGAAAGGATTTATGTAGATGCAAAAGGCTTCACAGGTTGGATAATTCTAATTCTTAGAACAAGGGAGGGAATTTTCCCACATGAGTGCAGCAATCAGCCAATGAGGATCACTTCCTCATGCAGTCTGAGTCTGATTTCTACAAGGACCAAGGCATTTTATGTTATGGCTCTGCAGCCATGGAATACTTTATGTGTAGTGGTTCATTTAGGTTTCTCTTTGCTCAGTTTTTGATTTAAAAAATGCCAAGTATTTCAGAAATTAACTGGAAGTAAAAGCCATTGCTTAGAACTTGGCTTAAAGTCTTCCAAGTTGGCTTAAAGTCTTCCAAAGGTTTGTTTTTTTTTTACATTTATATTTAAATGTTATGTCATTGATGAAGGACCTAAGGTGCTTAAAGATGGCATGCAAATATTAGATCTCCTCAGAAAACTGTCCTCAGCTATGCAGATTTTGGAAAACATTGATTTATAAAAGATTTTTTGGTTCATTTGTATCTTACATTTCCTTCAAGGATCTTTCAGGGTGGCACACATAATTCCCTCAGTTTTATCCTTATAGCAATCCTGTGAAATGGCAGGTGAGAGAAAGATGGGGATGGACTTTCTCAAGCCTTGGGGCTGAATTTGGCCCTTCTTGGATCTTGGATACTCAGATGGCACACCACTTCTCCATAACATCATGTTTAGGATGGTTTCTCAGTTTATGTACCCTTTCCTTTCTCATTCTAAAATGTGGAAATACATCTCTTAGGGTTAGTTACAGCAGAAAGGCATTTAAACTACAATATACCAGTATTTCTAGTCCCATCCTTTTGCCTTAGGCCCATCTGCCATGGGAATTGTGGCCCTAAAAGCTTCTTAGAAATCTAGTCCTCCAGCTGGAACAAGTGTCCTATCCACAGGCACAGAGAGAACCCAAGGTCACTGGGGCTGAATTTCAGTTTTCCAGTTATTGTCACCCACTCTAACCTTAACACCCAGCTGAATCTTGTGACATGTGGAAGATGTTATATATGGAATCTAAGTTCCATACAAATGTTGGAGTCACTTCTCACAGCCCTTCACAAGCAAATCATTTTAATTACAAATGTTCTACAATGTAGTCCCATTTTATTATAACTTTATTTCTTTTTCCCTGGCCAAATCTCCTACAGTGCTGAGAGACTAAAGTGATGAACCTAAGCAGACAGATAGATTTTAATGGAAGTGTTAAAAAATCTAGGCAAAGGGGTAATTTAAAAGATTTACAGTAGCCATATATGTTAATTTTCAGCTCTGCTGTATAATAATTTAGTAATTACTCTTTGACTGGATGATAAAATATGGAGCTTTGAATATTGCTCTTTGTTTTGCATGGGGATTATGGAAATTGTGAAAATTAGGTGCATATATTTCATGCCCTTTACCCGGATGTGGAGCATATACGTTGGTTTGTTTCTGATTTATTACATCTTTATCTCCTCCTCCCCATAAGGAATCTGGGGGTGGGGAAAACATGCATTGTTTTACCCCTCCACATTTTTTCCTCATAAAAACTTGGTGAGGTAGGCTGGCTGAAAAAAAATAGGGACTCCATGACACTCAGGGAGGTTCACAGCTGAGGAAGGGTTTGACCCAAGACTTTAATCATCACATCAGACAACTTTTAATGTGTAACTGCCCCTTTGTCAAGGTTCAGCTCATGCTTTTCACAAGACTAAAAATGTGAAATAAACAGATAGCAAGACCATAATTGCATTATTGTGCCATCCTGAACACACCTGATCTAGTCTGATTTCAGAGGCTAAGCAGGGAATACCACTGATCTCCAGTTAGGTCTTGGGAAAAAATCTGCCTGAAAGTATAGAATTGCCACCAGGTAGAGTTAACTACAGTTTTAGATGGAGCATTGGTTTGAATCTGTATCTGGCAGCTTCCTGTGTTCCTAATCCACTGTTTTTGTTTTTTGCTGAAATCACATTTTATTCTAGCCTATGTTAAACTTCCATTTCTCCCAATGAATCTTTCCAGTGGGTACCTAAATCATATTTATTACCTTTCCTCCCTGAGGACTTCTTGTAGCAATATAACTACAGGAGCAAGAAGCCATCACAGTGTATTGATACATATATTGGACTAGGATTCTGTGAGAAGAGGGTGGGAATCTCCTCTCAGATGTGGGAGCTTATCGCTTGGGATTTTAAATTGAGTCAAGCCTTCTGGGCTGCATCTGGGAGGTGGGATGGAGGCGGAGATTGTCACCTGCTAAATCACTGCTGACTCATCAGCCATCATTGGCCCAGGTCCCAGCTGGGCTCAGCCAGTGCTTTTTAGAAATTGGAACTCTTTCTGGTTTTTAAAAAGCACCAGCTGAGCCCGGCTGGGACCTGGGCTGATGGTAGCTGGCAATTCAGTGGTGATTTAGCATGTGATAATCACCGCCTCCATCCCACCTCCCAGCTGCAGCCTGGGAGACTTGATTCAATTTAAAACCCCAAGTGATAAGCTTCATGGAAATCCATTGGATTATCTTTGGCAAGTCACACTGTTTCAGTCTAAGGAGAAGTCAAACCTCTTGCCAAGAAAACCCAATGGTAGACTTCTAAGAAGTTAGTGTAAACTTGAAAGGACACATAAAAATGCCCTATGATCAAACTGGAGAGGAGCACAAATGTGACCCCAAGTAGTTAAAGGAATATCACATGGAATGCTATAGGGATGATTATGTTTTCAAGGTACGTCCAATGAGATCCCCCCCCCCCCCATGTGGTTCATAGGCTTTTGTAGGGTAACTTTTACAAGAATTAAAAAAGGACAGATGATCAAAAAAACAGTTCTTTGGCTAATCTTATGCAGCCATTTTGAAAGCTTGTTTCAGTGGAAGCAGCCTGTTTGCATACCTGGCTGGGATAGCTAAATCATTGGAAGATAGAAACAGAATTCATGAGAACCTTGAGACATCAGAAATTTGGGCTGTAACTAATGGAATAAAATTCAATAGAGACCAATGCAACATTTTGCATTCAGACCACAAAAACCATAAGCACACTTATAGGATGAGGGATACTTGGATTACCAGCAGTATGTGTGAGAGTTTGTTGATCATAAGTTGAACATTACTAATTAGCCCGCATTAGTAGAACTATGGTCCTTAAGAAGAGGGGAGTGATAGTCCAACTATATTTTGCACTAGTCAGGCCTCATTTGGAATACTATGCTCAATACAGGGTGCCTCATTTTAAGAACAATGTAGACAAGCTGGAGTGGAATAATTTAAAATGATTTAAAACATAGATTGCATAAGTCAAATCAAATATTTAGAGTATGGTCCCAGAAATAATCTAAATCCCATTTTTTTGGTCATTTCAATAAACTGTCAATTTTTTCAATACACTTAATATCACAGTGTCAGAGAAATATCAGAGAAAGGCAACAAGGATGATAAGAGGTATAGAGAAAAAATGTTTGAGGAAAGGTTGAGGGAGCTGGGCATTTTCAGCCTGGTGAAGAGACGACTGAGGGCTGATGTGATTGCACTGTTCAAATACCTCAAGGGCCATTTGAATACCTCAAGAGAGGAGAGTACAGGTTTATGCTCTGCTGCTCCAGAAGGTAGGACCAGGTTAATGGTCTTAAATTACAAGACGATAAATTTTGATCAAATATTAGACGGAATTTTTTGACAGTAACAGCAGTATAGCAATTGAGCCAATTAGCTAAACAGGTGATGGGTTTCTTTCTCTGATGTCTTCAAAAATAGTCCAGACAGCTACTTGCTTGAGATGCTCTGGCTGGAGTTCCTCCATTGAGTGGCAGATTGAACTCCATGAGCTATGTGACCCCTTCCAACTACGGAGATTATTGCACCCTTAAATCCTGCCAGGAGAGACATGGGATCTAAAAGACAAAAATGGGTATTATCATACATACCTGTGCCTGGACTGTAGGCAGCCCGTATCCTCCTGGGCAGCCTGTCTGCAACCTGGACTTCTGTCACAGTTTTATTAAGAACAGCCTCATTCTTGAAAGAGCCAGGGCAGAAGTCTGGATTGCAGATGGGCTGCCCAAGTGGATACAAGCTGCCTACAGCCTGGGCATGGGTAAGTATGATAGTACCCATTTTCGTCTTTTAGATCCCGCCTCTCTCCTAGTGGGATTTAAGGGTGTGATAATCTCCTGTATGATTCCATGATTCTGTGATATTCTGCTGTCCCACTTCTTCATCTCCTTTTAAAATATCCCACATTCTCTATTCTCACTTTATCTCTTGGTTCTCAGTTTACTTCAGTTGATGCAACTAATGCAAACTGAGTTCAAAGTGAAAAAGTAGTTTGCACTCAGTTCATTTAGCAGGAGAGGAGAGAAGAAGAGAAGGTGGACTCTTGCCCTTCCCTCTAAACTCAGGCAAAAGCAAACTGCTGTAGCCTCTCTCAGCTTGTGTTCTCTTCCTCATTATTAATTTTTGCCTTCTTCACCACACCCTAATTTTGCATGGCCACATGTGTCCCACTTTTTATCTGAGAAATGTTGGAGCATATGCTTCTGACATCATTAATCTTGCTGAATTCCTAAATATTGCAATTGATGAATTCTTAAATATTACAATTGGTATTAGGCTTTAAATTCTTGATGCTCAGCACTCCATTGTGTGAATGGTCCTGTAAGCAGTGTTTGAGGATTTGTTTTGATAAGCTGTAATTTGATAAACCTTAATTGAGAATGTATGAGGCCAGTAGGCCAAGCAAAGCTGCAACACAACAACCACTAATTGATCTTGAAGCAAAATGCATAATTTACTTGGGGAAGGTGAATGGGGACCTCTAGCCTTTGTGTCTAAACTGGACTATGCATAACCCAAATCCATCGCTTAGGGAAAGCTTCATGTGTGATTTGTAGGTTCCATTCTCTCTTTTTACTTCTACACTCAGTAGGTTGTCAGGAGAAGATAGGAATTCTTTGGCCAGAAATCTGAAATGATGAGTTGTGCTAGCCTTTGAAACTGGGCTGAGAACTGTATGAAGTGAGGCCAAGACTCAAAACGCTATTTGCTGGATTGTAATTCTCGGAACTGCACTGCCAGTAAAGCTGTTGGGGGATTCTTGGAGTTGTAGTTCTGAAGTCGTTTTTCTAAACTAGGCCTATACTGATAGTGTGGCAGAGTGTACAAGTATTGCTTGGAATGTCCTCTCTGTCTTTCAAAGTTCATCCATAGTACATTTTGTGTGCAGTTAGAGGCCCCACCTAACAGCCATTACATGAGTGATAGGGAAGCCTCTAGAGCTCATTCTTGCCAGTTATATCCTTGAAAAAGGACAGTGTAGATCAGAGGTGGTAATTGTGCAGTCCATGGGGCATATATGGCAATCCAAGATGTCCATGTCCCCATCACAAAACTATCTTTTGCCTCTAGAAGCCTCCATGAGACCCCCTCCCTCCAGTTTTGGGACCCAAAATAACTTTAAAACAAACAAGCAAACAAACAAACAAACACAACAGAAATGAGTGTCTGCTCACTTCCATTTTTTTTTAAAAGATGGGTGCTGCCTGCAGACATCTGTAGAATTGGAAAATGGAGTTGGTATGTGACCTCTTCAGACCTCCTCTAAATATCTGAGCACAATGTTTTTGAGGGGTGAGATTGTTATTGTTGTTAGCTGCCCTCCAGTCAGTTCTGACTCATGGTGACCCTGTGTATAAGACATCTCTAAGAATCCCTATCTTCCACTGCTTTACAAGCCCTTGCCCATAACCCCTCTGATCAACTTATCCATCTGGTTTGTGGTCTTCCTCTCTTTCTTCTACCCTCTATCTTTCCTAGCATTATTGTTTTTTCTAGAGATCCATGTCTTCTCATTATGTGGCCAAAGTATGATAGTCTCAACTTGATCATCTTTGCTTCCAAGGAGAGCCCTGGTCTGATTTGTTCAAGAACCCATTTGCTTGACTTCTTGACTGTCCATGGTATCCTAAGTATTCTTTTCCAGCACCACATTTCAAATGAGTTGATTTTCTTTCTGTCTGCTTCCTTCACTGTCTAGTTCTTGCATCTATACATGGTAATTGGGAATACAATGGTCTGGACGATTCTGACTTTCGTGCTCAGTTGCATGTCTTTGCTCTTCAGTATCTTTTCCAGTTCTTTTATAGCTGACTTTCCCATTCCTAATCTTCTTATTTCTTGACTGCAGTCTCCATTCTGCTCAATGTTTGATGCTCCTTCATATATCCCTGTTGAACACTACATAGGGTTAAACACTTTTTTAAAAATAAAAAAGTCACAACTAACCATGCATGCAATCAGGAGACCCTTGTGAACAACACAAGGTAGAATAATCCCTTAGGGCTCCAGGAGACAAAAAGGTTGGGAACCCTGCCCTAGAGTGATACAGGAACTACTAAGTGAAAGTGTTTAATATCCATTGGTGGTTACTTCTGTAACTTCTCTGAACATCCTTATCCAATGACACACTGTTCACATGATACAAACTTCTTCAGTCAGTTTGATGCATAAATAGGATGGGCCTCTGCCTCTATGGGCCTCTGCAGATGGCTCAAAGTGCCATCTTGGAGATAGGGAAGGGGAAGGGAAGCAATATGCCGGGTGCCCCAACCCCTTCCCAAGGACGTCATCAGAACGCCTGCCGTTACACACAGCGGGTGCTCCGATGACGTCCTTCCGGCTCAGCATGTCTGGACACACTGAGTCGGAAGAGGCGCAAAAGAGCCGCATAGCGACTCTTTGGGCGCCCCTTTCACGCCTTGTGGAAGGAGCGCTATTTTAGCACTCCTTTCCCAGATGGTGAAAGGGAGGATCGGGGCCAAGGTGTGGGGCAGCCTCAGCCCCAATCTGTCGCTTCCCAGGGAGGCCCATGGTCTCCTGTCTGCATCCCTCCATGTGATTTTAGCTTGTTTAAAGGGGTTTCTGTTTTTTAAAATTGTTCATTTGTTTTGAATTTATTAAATTGATTCTATTTGTCTGTTGCTCTGAGATCCCATGATATATTTAATATCTACATGAAGCCGCTGGGTGAGATCATTTGGAGGCATGGAGCGTGGTGTCATCAGTACGCTGATGACACCCAGATATACTTCTCCATGACCAGATCATCGACTCAGACCTCAGATGGCGTCTCTCCTCTTAATGACTGTCTCAGAGCGGTAATGGATTGGATGAGGAAAAACAGATTGAAATTGAATCCAGACAAAATGGGGGTACTTACAGTTACAGGCCCGAAACCAGATCTGGGAATACAGCCTCCAGTCCTGGATGGAGTCACATTCTCCTCCAAGGACTGTGTTCGCAGCTTGGGGGTACTCCTTGACTCGTCGCTTGACATGACTTGTCAGGTGAGTGCAACGGTCAGGACTGCCTGTTATCAGCATTGGCTGATACGCCAGCTGTGCCCTTATCTGGACATGAGGGATTTGGAAGCTGTGGTACATGCTCTGGTAACCTCACGTCTGGATTACTGCAATGCGTTCTACATGGGAATACCCTTGTGCCTAACCCGGAAACTACAACTGGTCCAAATTATGGCAGCCAGGTTAATCACAGGTACATCCAGGAGGGAGCACATAACACCGGTGCTTAAATCCCTCCACTGGCTGCTGATTAGTTTCTGGGCACAGTACAAGGTGTTGGTGTTAACCTTTAAAGCCCTACATGGCTTGGGTCCACCTTATCTTAGGGACCGCCTCTCCCCGTATGATCCCCCCTGCGCACTTTGGTCCTCTGGGAGGAATCTGTTACAGCCAATAAAAACTAGGCTGTCTCAGACCTCCCAGAGGGCCTTCTCTGCGACTGCTCCCAGACTATGGAATGGCCTGCCAGACGAGATCCGTCTTATTACCACTCTTGCTGCTTTTAAAAAAGCAGTAAAGACGGATCTCTTCCGGCAGGCCTTCCCAGAATAATTCCCTGGCTTGAGGGGAGATGGTTCCCATTGTTCCTTTCTATTACAGCTGCCCTATTTTCTTGTTGTTTTACTGCATTATGGCATTTTAATTTCTTTGTAGTTTAATCTTGTTTTAATGGGATGGGAGGGGTAGATTCTGGGATGAGGGAATGTTTTTAACTCTGTATGTTTTAAAATGCTGTAACCCGCCCCGATTGTTGAGCAGAGGGGCAGGCTATAAATAAAAAATTATTATTATTATTATTATTATTATTATTATTATATAGAATAGGATATAATTTGGGGCCAAAAAGTGGAATATAAATTATTAACAATGACAATGTATTTATTTATATTTATTACTTATTTATATTTATTTCTTACCCACCTCTCCCCATGGATCAAAGCAGGGAACAGCAACATATCAAAATATAATACATATCAGTTAAAAGCATATAACATCAGTTAAAACACATAACATCTGTTTAAAAGAACATACAAGACAAATACATTAGAAAGAAAGAAAGAAAGAAAGAAAGAAAGAAAGAAAGAAAACATACAAACCAGAGATGCACAGGAAGATCATTGCTTGCCCATTAAAGTAGTTCAACATAGCCATCTTCAAATTATCCAGCTTTAAATTAACCAACTTTTAAAAACTCTACAGATCTGGCATGTAAAAGATGAAGTGAGTTTATTTTCTGCTATTCGAGTTATAGGGAGATTTTGACATTAACATCAGGAAAGAATTCCTAATGGTAAGAGCTGCTTGACAGTGGAATAGAATATTTCAGGAGGTGGTGAAGAGAGATCTTGTAGCGCCTTTGAGACTAACTAAAGATTAGAAAGAAGTTGGCAGCATGAGGTTTTGTAGATTTAAGTCTACTTCCTCAGATGCATTTGGAGATCTTTCTACATACTGATTCTACAGAGTAACATGGCTATGTCTAAATTCTACCACTCAGAAGGTGGTGGACACTCCTTCTTTGGAGGTCTTTAAACAGGGGTTAGATGGCGACCTCTCAGGGGTGCTTTGGTGGTGGATGCCTACTGTGGTAGGGGTCCCACCCAACTCTGTAATTCTATAAAGTCAGACTCAGTTTCTGTAGTAAGAAAACAGATCTCTCCAGGGGCTGGGCAGCATCCGTTGCCTACCTCCTCCCTGTCTCCCCAAGGCCAGTTACTAAGGAAGGGAAAAGAGATGTTGCTGTGCTTACAGGTCAAGGTAAGTATGGATCTTGCTTGCAAATTTTTTTTTGGGGGGGGGAGGGGAGGGAGATTGTTTCTCAAAAGAATAGGCACTCTTATTCAAATGTACAGCACCGTAATTCGAATTGGCTTCTAATTTCTCAATGATTGGAAATGAAAACACTAACATTTTATGATTCCCTTCCATTTTTTCCCGTAGAAAAGAAAAGCAATCACAGCTTCAAAAACTCTTAAATAAATGGCTTTTGAAATATGAAGGCTCGTTTTAAAAAAAGAAGAAAAAGCCCAGTGCAAAAGGAGAAAAAATCCCTGAGTTTCAATACCTCAGAGTTATAAGTGCAACAAATCCAGTCCTACTATGAATTCTGGATTTCATAAAAGGCTACTTAGGGACAAGATAGTTTTAGATCTAAGAAACATGTAAAAATGACTCATTGTTAATAGGGTGAGCTCTTTGCATTTGGATTAGGGTTAACTGACAGTAACCAGTCACCTTTTATTCTCGTGGATTCCACCAGAGGAATGCTTTGTGTTGGCCTGAAAAAGGCAGAATTAGGTGTTCCATTTATACTATTGATCTTAATAACCTCCTCTCATAAATACCTACTTTATGACATCAATAAAAAAGAGAATAGTGGCAACTCCTAACAATAGAAAATTGTTACTTTGTAATTGAAGTATTTCAATGAGCGTCTCAAAGAGCCTCCATAGTGGTACAGTAGTGATATTTTATTACCAGCGTTTAAATATCTGTCCAGAGAGACTGCTCTCTTTTTCTTTATTTTTAACAGCTCTAATTAATTGAGCACACTGCAGTTTCTGGGTTCCTATGGTTATCAGAGCTTTTCTTTTCCATCTGTGATTCATTCTTCCTTTTACTCATAAGCATAAAAGGGACTCTTCCTCTTTAAGGGGCTGGATGGGTGCAAAGGCAGATCTGAATTACATTTGGGTTGAATTTAGGCAAACTATGGCAGAGGCCATTTTTTTTTGTAAATACTATTTTATGTAATTTGTTACTGATGGAGACTTAGCTCCTGCTAAGAGGGAGCTCTCCTTTTGCACTGGACATTTTTCTAAAAAAGCTGGTGTGTGGCAACACACCCTTCAATTGATTTTGTCATATTAAAACTGCATTTGTTTGGTTTCAATAGTCATTTGTCCAAATCATACTAGTTTTTGTTATCTATGTGTTTAATTTGTATTCATTTCATGACTGAGATTTTTGTTCTTTTTATTTGTGTTTCTGACTTGGCACCATAGAGGGTGGGGAGGTGATTTGTTGTGTGTCTTCAAGTCGTTTCCAACTTATGGCGACCCAAAGGCAAACCTATAATGGGGATTTCTTGGCAAAATTTGTTCAGAGGTTTGATGTTGCCTTCCTCTGAGGCTGAGAGCATGTGACTTGTCCAAGGTCATGCAGTGGTTTTCATGGCTGAAGTGGGAATCAAACCCTCATTTCCAGAGTCATAGTCCAACCCACAAACAACTATGCTGGTGAAGCAACTCTTTATTGTTCAGCCTTGTCCCTGACAAAAATCTCCACTCAGAAGCCACTATTTGCATTTGAAGAGCCTTCAAGGGCCTCCCCTTGGTTGTTATTCAAATTATACAGAATTACTTCCTTGGATGTCATCTCCCCAGAATGCTCCACCAGCATAACCACAGGATGTGGCCTTTTAATCCAAAGGAATGCCAAGGAAAAAGCTGGGCTTTGTAGTTCACATTACAGAAATTGCACACTCATTTCACAACAATAATGCAATCAATACAAAGCTTTGGTTGGTTCACACACAACACTCCCATTATATTACAGCCATGCATTTTATAGGAAAGAATAAAAAAATATCAGACCATAGTCCCTTTTCCCCGGGCCTCTTTCACCGTACACAATTATAGTACAATGATTCCACTTTAACTTCCATGGCTGCATTCTATGGAATTTTGGGGTGTGTAGTTTGGTGAGGCACTCTCTGGCTGAAAATGCTAAACATTGCTCCCTAAACTGCAAATTCCAGGATTCCATAGGATGGAACCATAATAGTTAAATTGGAATCAGAATGCTATAACTGTATAGTGTGAAAGTGCCCCTGGTATATGCAAAATATTTTGTGCAAAGTTTGGCTCATGCATAGGTCCCTGTTCACTGGAAGAAAAGATTTCAGGGTAAGCAAAGCAAAGCAAAGCAAAGCAGCTTAATTTATATCCTGCGTCATACCGCGCTATGCACTGTCCAAGCAGTTTACAACTGTAAGCTCATTGCTCCCCAACAGCTGGGTAATCATTTTAGCGACCTCGGAAGGATACAGGCCTGAGTCTAGCCTGAGCCCTGGCTAGTACTGAACTCACAACCTTGTGGTTTATGAGTGGCTGCAGTACAGGCATTTAACCACTGTGCCACCAGGGTAGGCCCTATTCTGAAAGAAATACATGTATGTTTGTCTCTGGCAAAACCTGATTGTTGACTTTCACTCTGTGTCAATCAATCTTTAGAAAACAATGAAAGAAATCTGCAATGTAACTTCTACAGTATGGGTGTGTGTGGACCGTATGTATTCTAGTACATCAAAGAAAATTGACACCTAAATCTAATTATTAATTCAATGGCAGTACTCCAGTTAGAATAGTCTCGCTGAATTAATGGGATTTATGTAAGTGTAGACTTATCAGATTTCCATTGATTCAGTCAGTTTGCTCTAGCTGGGACTAACAATTAGGTTCAGGCTTTAATAATAAAGATGTATTTGTACTGATCCATTTTAGAACCAGATAAAATCTGCAAATTCCTTGGTGCTGTCAATCTATTTCACTGAGTTTGGCAGTTTTATGTATTTTATGTATTTCTATGGTCGGACATGACTTGACAACCTTGTCAATGGTGAATATCTTTACCTTTATAATTGAAGCTTCTATTGTTGTTGTTGTGTGCCTTCAAGTTATTTCCAACTTACAGTGACCCAATGGCATATCACAGGGTTTTCTGGGACTGAAAGTGTCTGATTCACCCAAAGTCACCCAATGGATTTCCATGGACAATGGGGGAATCAAACCCAGATCTCCAGAGTCATAGGCCAGCACTCAAATCACTGCATCACATTGGCTCTCACAAAGCTTCTGTAGTCTGTGTGGTGGAAGATTGTGATTCAAAAACAACCAAGGTGACATCTGTTCCCCTTTTTATTTGTCTCAGCAATGGTAATGTTATTTGCTGCTATGTAAATTCTCTATCACCACTACCACCACCATCAGTTTATATAGTGCTATTGCTGTACTTGGTTTACAAGTAAAAGAACAACCAAACAGTTCCCTGCCCTCAGAATTACCTTTTAATCAAGACATGACACAAAAGGAAAAGAGAAGGCAGTGTAGGAGAGGAATAGGTTCATCTGCTTCTGAGCCTTTGCATGATGGAGCTGTGCCTGCCTTTACTTCTCTCCAAGGCAAGGGCAGTGGCAGTTGGGATGGAGGGAGTGCCTTTCAATTATTTGGAATGAGCTCTTTGGGAAACCCAGTTTTCTATTATACATACAGAGGACACTCACTCATAAAAACAAATCTAACTCTCCTTCTACAATACTCTTTCACCCAGTCTAGTACTATCACAATGACATTCTTCATTGTGTCACATCTACATTAGACTAATATAAGGAGATGTTACCTCAGTACTGTAAAAGAAAACAATGCTCTTGATGTTATTTCCAAAAACATTTGAATGCCGTTTGCAAATCGACCTTGTGAATATATTAAATAATAGCTTGTGAAAATGTCCTCCAGCACTTTTTCTCCCTCTCCACTTTCCCTGAATGCATGCAAACGCACACAGCAAGGTTGTTTACATTTCTTTTACGGTGTCTGGGAATTATACAGTAGATCAGTGCACATGAGTGTTGTCTTTGGGTATAGTTGTCATTTGTGCTCAGTGGGTTGCACACAATTCTGGCATGATTTGCCCTTCAAGTTGTCCATTTTTTTCTCCTCTCCTCTATGGCCTGCATATTAAACTTCACTGCTGTGAGACTCCCAGATTTTGGTGGTCCTCTCCATTTGTCAGACTCATTACAGCTACTCAATTGCTCTTCTCTATCACACATGCTCTCACTGAACTGCATTTGGCAACCCCTCTGAACTAATAGATACCTTTCGGATCAGAGCATTTCAAGGGTTCTTTCAAAGGAGGCACCTCAGTATTATTTTAGAGAATGGAATAAATTTGAATGCAAAATTTCCTGGCAACGGTTTGAATTCCTCCCCTTCATAAAAACTGGGGTTACATTGGACCTACCATAGACTAAAAATAAAAAATGTTGTGCTGAAGAATGTTGTCATTATGGTGTTATTATAGGAAAGGTGAATTAAATAACATACAAAGAGTTAGAGTTAGGATTCAGGCTGAAAAGCATCTTCCACAAAGAGAAGTGTTGTTTGCACTGGCAAGGATACTCTGGGAGCAGCCGCTCCCTGTTACCTTGGTCCTCTGTTCTGGCATCGGATGACTGCATGCACCTCCCACTGTGCCACCTGCCTCTGCAACCACCACCATGGGTTACTTGCTTCTGAGGTCAGAACAATGAGCCCAACCTCCATCACATGCCTGGGTGCTTTGTTCTGGCTTCAGAGTGAGAGATGTGTAGCAGTGTTGATGCTGCTGGGTGGCACAAGTGGGCGTATGTGAGAATAGTTGTCAGGCACCAGAATAGAAGGCTCCAGATATTCAAGGAAGATTCAGAGCAAACAAGGAGGTAGTTTAGTATAGTTTAAGTCAGAGAAGTATTCCCCAATTCTGGTGTTGAACAGGCTGGATATCATCTGATCTATTCACATTGGAATTGGGGTTTGGGTATAATACAGTCTCCCCACGAAGAGGATGGGAGGAGGGAAGCCAGTTTTTTTGGCCTGTGCAGACAGGGCCAGAGGTAGTTGTGCATGTCAAAGTGTGTGGGATGTCTACTTTCGGCCTTCCAAACTACGTGGAATAATGGGGAGTGATCCTGAAAATCTTCATGATCAATTTTTGGTGAATACAAGAGCTTGTAGTGTGAAGAATGTCTATTTGAGTGGAACATGGTTTTCTCTTCTTAAAATCCATGCCTTCTCTGGGTGATCTATGATATGTATTGGTTTTTGCTTGGTATCTGCTCTTTATGTTTATGCTTTCTTCCAAGATAGCAATATAATGTTTTCCTCTTAAGTTTTGTGTGAGATATATTCATTTTGGGGCATGGAAACAAACTCTGGGTTGAAGGCAGAGACTGATGGAATATCTGCTGAACCCACAATGGTGCTGATAATTTCTTTTAAAAAGCAAATCAGTAGGATTCCTCTGTGCAAGAGCTGAGCCTTTTGGATGGGGTTAACTCTAGTTCCCACCATCTCTAGCTAGCCTGGTCAATGTTCTTGGCATAAAGGACTAGTTGTATTTTAATCTGATGTGACTAGTTGAGGCATGATGGGATTAGTTGTATTTTAATCTGTTTTTGATCCTTGATCCATAGGGAGAAGTGAAAAAAGAAAGAAAGAAAGAAAGAAAGAAAGAAAGAAAGAAAGAAAGAAAGAAAGAAAGGCTGAAGGTTCTCCATGCCTACCTTGGGAAGTTCCTGCAAAGAAGAAATGACTGTGTGGGAGCCTCTCTTTCTCAGACAAAAGTTTCTAGTTTTCCCACATGAAAGTATGATGATTCTCTTCTTGGCTTTCTAACAGTTGACCCCACTCTCCACGTTGGCTTGAAGAGGCTGAAACAGACAGGCTCCCAGCCATGTGGGATGTCATCACTGTCACCAGCAATACCATTATAACATATAACATTATGTATGGTCCAAAAATGAAATATAAGACAGGCTCTGTGCATACACATCTACTCTCATCACAGTTATAATTAATTATAAACAAAAGAACACTTAATATATTGATCTGTTGCTAATATTTACTACTCTAGATATGGGTAAGGCCCCTGTGACATTCAAATGTCATTGTATAAGGAAATAATTACCAGTGCTTGATAGTTTGAGGAAGAGAGCCAAGTGGGCAGAGTACCTTATCTGGCATTTTGAGATGAGACACCTTCTGAGGTCTTTTAAAGCAGGGGTCAGCAACCTACTGCCTGTGGGCCGAGTCTGGCCCACGGAGGCCTTGGGACAGGCCTGTGGTTGGTCCTGTCGATGCCGAGCGCGCGCCGCTGCTGCCACGCCACGCGCGAGCATGGGCTCCATTTTGGCCTCCAAAATGGCGCCTGCACTCGCGCCTGCATGTGCACAGCAGCGGGCGCCATTTTGGAAGGCCCAATGGTGGGGCTGCCATGCGAATTGGCGCTCTGCGTCATGCATACATGCGCATGACACAGAGTGCCATTTCGGAAGGCCCAACGGCGCTGGTGCCATGCGAATTCTCATGGCGCTGGTGCTGCTGGGCCTTCCAAAATGATGCCCCCCATGCGCGCAAGCATGCGTACGACGGTGGGCGTTGTGCGCATGTGCATGGGGACAAGCACGCACGTGCTTGCAAGCACACACGCGCCGGCCCCCAGCGCCATTCCCCCCCCGCCCCCCACAACAAAAAGTTGCCGACCCCTGTCTTAAAGTCACTTTTAAACCCAGTGCAGATTCATTCCCCCATGGACATGGAAGCCACCAGCCACCATTGGTTAGTCTTAAATGAACAGTGGGGCTACACTTTCTTCCTGAACCTCCTTTGATGATGAGCCTGTTCGTACAATCCTACTTTTCAGGTTGGCAGGTGACCCTAGTTTCTTACGTTCATCCATTGCATGAGCCTTGGCTTTCTTGCCTTGAATTATTTGGATGCATCTGCTCTGTAGGCATGATTCCACTTGGCCACAGCACAGAGAGAGGAGAGGCAGTGTGCCCTTCATCAGCAGCTTCTCTGTGATTATCTGCCATTTAGCTCCTGCTTTTCAAAGCAATTCAGGATAACAGCAGAACCCTGCTGGATCAGTCCGATGGCCTACTGAATGTAACATTTTATTTCCACCATGGCCAATCAGTTGCCTATGGGAAGCCCAGCAGTAGGACATGAGCACAGTTCCCAGCCGTGCTGCCTCTGATATTGTTGTTAATTTCTGTCAAGTCAGCTTCTACTTATGGCAGCTCTGTGAATGGGAGACCTCCAAGACACCCTGTTATGGTGTCCCTTATCTCTATGAATTCAACTAATTCCCATTTAAAGGCATCAAGGCATCAACATTTTAATTCTGTACTGCATAAAACAGTACCTCCTTTTACCTGTCCTGTTTTCCACCATTCAGTGGATGACCCAGAAATGCTAGTTTGGGAGAGCAAAAGGCTGGCAAAGTATTTAGTTCCTGCTATACCAAGCTTTCTGTAGCCCAAATACCCTAAAGGTTCTGTCTGATCCTGGAAGCTAATAAATACCAGGTACTGTAGGCTATATTTCAGTGGAAGGAACTGGCAAAACTACCTCTGAATATTCCTTGCCTAAGAAAATGCGATGAAATTCATAGGGTCACCATAAGTCAACAAGCCACTTGAAAGTGTGTGTGCATACACACAAACACACACATGGGTTTACTATAATGTGGCTGAAACAGGGAAAGTGAAAGGAATAGTGGGAAATATCTGTGTATATGGGAGTGCATAGTATCTTAAAGTAATCTCAGCCCAGAATTGTCCCCCAGGGACTGTTTCTCCTGAATATTTATGTAATTCTGTGAAAAATTCATGCCAGGATTTGTATGTTTCTGTTCTCTTCTTACTTCTTTTGTATTGTGGCAATTAGACTATAAACCTGGATGACTGTGTTTTCCAAAACTAGGTTGTATAATCCTTACTTTTACATATGATGATTGTTGTTGTTGTTGTTACATATGGTGACCCTACAATGGGGTTTTCTTGGCAAGATTTCTTCAGAGGTTTGTCATTGCCTTTCTCTGAGGCTGAAAGTATGTGATTTGTCGAGGTTCATCCAGTTGATTTCATGGCTGAGCTGGGAATCGAACCCTGGTCCAATACTCAAACCACTATGCCATACTAGATACATGGTGATAATCCTAACCACCACCACTACCACCACCACTAATCAATCAATAATTTATTAAAGTCATAGACCAGCATACAACAGCAAGGATGATGACAATGATAAAGTACAAAGTGAGATTTTTATTCTGGTATGTTGTTAAATGCTGGCAGAATGATCAGATACAATGATCATGAAATACCATTTATATCTCACATTTATGACAATTTATCTAACCTTTATGACAAGAAATGCATCAAAGGTGACTAGCAACAGAATTAAAATAAAAACAGACATATTTGTTTGCTTACTTCCTCCCATCATGTCAGGGTGTCTGAGGTGATATACAGATAAGAACAGATAAAATTAAACAATTAAAGCACATCAATAGTAACAACAAAATAGCATCCAATCAATGAAAGCATTGCCCCATTCCATTGCAATCCATATTAACGATCAAAGTCATGTGTAATTTTTGTTAAAAAACCAAAGGCCTGCCTGCAGAAGGATAACAGAAAGTAAGCCAGACAGCTTTGCTTCCTTTGGCAGGGACTTCCAGAGTCTGAGTACAGCAACTGAGAAGGCCCTGAAAGTATTATTGGTGAAGCAATATGAGTAGATGGCTCATTTATTTTTTTACCTAAATGTACATTTGAGCTTATTGAACTGTATGATTCCAAGAAAGTTTTTCTTCAGCCCACCCATTCCATAGAATCATAGAGTCATAGAGTTGGAAGAGGTCCATCCAACTCCATCCAGTCCAACCCCCTGCCATGCAGGAACTCAAAATCAAAGCATCCCCGACAGATGGCTATCCAGCCTCTGTTTAAAGACCTCCAAAGAAGGAGACTCCACCATACTCCAAACAAGTGTGTTCCACTGTCAAACAGCTCTCACTGTCAGGAAGTTCCTCCTAATGTTTAGGTGGAATCTCTTTTCCTGTAGTATGCATCTGTTGTTCCGGGTCCTGTTCTCTTGAGCAGCAGAAAAAAAGCTAGCACCCTCCTCAATATAACATCCTTTCAAATATTTAAACAGGGCTATCATATCCCCTCTTAACCATCTCTTCTCCAGGGTAAACATACCCAGTTCCCTAAGTCTCCCTCCATTCCATCTGATGTCATCTGGGGGAGAGACACTAGGCCCAGCACCATTGGGCCTAGACTAAGAAGAAGAGCCTTCCCTCCATTCCATCCGATGTTGTCTGGGGAAGAGGCAACAGGCCCAGCACCATCGGGCCTAGACTCAAAAGAAGAGCCCTCCCTCCATTCCATCCGATGTCATCTGGGAGAGAGACATCAGGCCCAGAACCATCGGGCCTAGACTAAAAGGAAGAGCCCTCCCTCCATTCCATCCGATGTCATCTGGGGAAGAGGCAACAGGCCCAGCACCATCGGGCCTAGACTCAAAAGAAGAGCCCTCCCTCCATTCCATCCGATGTCATCTGGGAGAGAGACATCAGGCCCAGAACCATCGGGCCTAGACTAAAAGGAAGAGCCCTCCCTCCATTCCATCCGATGTCATCTGGGAGAGAGACACCAGGCCCAGAACCATCGGGCCTAGACTAAAAGGAAGAGCCCTCCCTCCATTCCATCCGATGTCATCTGGGGAAGAGGCAACAGGCCCAGCACCATCGGGCCTAGACTAAAAAGAAGAGCCCTCCCTCCATTCCATCCGATGTCATCTGGGAGAGAGACACCAGGCCCAGCACCATCGGGCGTAGAATAATAAGAGCCCTCCCTCCATTCCATCTGATGTCATCTGGGGGAGAGACACTAGGCCCAGCACCATCAGGCCTAGACTAAGAAGAAGAGCCCTCACTCCATTCCATCCGATGTCGTCTGGGGAAGAGGCAACAGGCCCAGCACCATCGGGCCTAGACTAAAAAGAAGAGCCCTCCCTCCATTCCATCCGATGTCATCTGGGAGAGAGACACCAGGCCCAGCACCATCGGGCCTAGACTAAGAAGAAGAGCCCTTACCTTTTGAGGGGCGGGTGGGTTTCGGGATTTATAGGTTCTGTTTACATTGTATTAGCATATCTTTATGTAAATTTTAATGTTGTAAGCCGCCCCGATTGCTCTGCAGAGGGGCGGGATATAAACTATTATTATTATTATTATTATTATTATTATTTATTTCCTCATAAGACATGGTGTCCAGACCGTTCACCATTTTAGTCGCCCTCCTCTGGACACGCTCCAGTTTTTCAACATCCTTTTTGAATTGTGGTGCCCAGAACTGGACACAGTGTTCCAGGTGGGGCCTGACCAAAGCAGAATACAGTGGTATTATTACTTCCCTTGATCTAGATACTATACTTCTATTGATGCAGCCTAAAATCGCATTGGCCTTTTTAGCTGCCGCATCACACTGTTGACTCATGTTCAACTTGTGGTCTACTAGGACTGCTAGATCCCTTTCAGATGTAGTCTAGTTAAGCCAGGTGTCCCCCATCCTATATCTATGCATTTCATTTTTTTGCCCTAAGTGCAGTACCTTACATTTCTCCGTGTTGAAATTCATTTCATTAGCTTTGGCTCAGCTTTCTAATCTATTAAGGTCATTTTGAATTTGCATCTTGTCTTCTGGGGTATTAGCTATTCCTCCTAATTTGGTGTCATCTGCAAATTTGAGAAGCATGCCCCTTATTCCTTCATCCAAATCATTGATAAAGATGTTGAATAGCACTGGGCCCAGGACAGAACCCCATGGCTCCCACTGGTCACTTCTCTCCAGGACAAAGAGGAGCCATCGCTGAGCACCCTTTGGGTTCGGTCAATCAACCAATTACTAATCCACCTAACAGTTGTATTGTCTAGCTCACATTTTACTATTTTGTGTACAAGAATATCATGGGGGACCTTGTCAAAGGACTTACTGAAATCAAGATATGCTATGTCTACCGCATTCCCTTCATCTAGCAAGCTGGTAATTTTATAAAAAAATGAAATCAGGTTAGTCTAGCATGACTTGTTTTTGAGAAATCCATGTTGACTTTTTGTGATTATGGCATTGCCTTCTAGATGTTCACAGACTCTCTGTTTAATGAGCTGTTCTAGAATCTTTCACACTTTGACATTTGTGCTTTAAAATTCAACCACTTGTCCTCTCTATCTCTAAATACATAAGGGCTCAATTTCCTGATTTCTTTCAGTGCTTTAAAACAAAACCTTCAAAATATCAAAGCCTGGTTTGGCCATTTAAATCTGAATTTTCATCACTTCCCTAGGATGGAATGTTACCTTCCTGAAATCACACTAGCATCTTTTGTTCCCATCTTCTTACATGTTTTAACAGACACTTTTCCCCGACTGCCATTAGGTTCTGTAATATAATGCCATCTGGTGTCAGATGGTCTTTGGCCATTCTGGATTGACATGTCAAGTAGATGACATCCACTGGCAGCAGTCAGTTGGCTCTTTGAGTGTTCTGCTGTTTTGTTTGACCTTTCCTGGGGAGGAAAGGATAACTTTGTTCATGCCTGGAAACTTTCATATTGGGAAATGTCTATTGTTTTCATGATGACGATGAGAGTAATTTTCCACTCACAGCTTTGCCAAAAAAAATAATTGTTGCGGCTGCCTATATATTTTGTATACCTATTTTTTCCAAAGCTGTGGAAACTTTTATGACCAGCATGCTGTCTTAAGACACCGAAGAGTCCATCTGATTTTGAATAACAAAATCATATTATCTCCTCCTTACAAGATGTGAAAATAACTTTTCTTTTCAATTTGGCTTTGCAATTTGGCTGAGAATGGAATTTTGATGACCAGACAGCTGGCAGTAACATACCCTCCAAAATTTCATGTAATGAAAAGAGGGACATGTGTGGCCGAGCAACATCAGAATGTGGCCAGGACACACAAACCTGGAGTGACTACAGCAATTTGCTTTTACCTGAGTCTGTAGGGTAAAAGCAAAATTCTGCCCCTTCCTCTCCCCCCTCCTCCGAGCTTATTGACGATAGCCTAATTTTCCACTTTAAACTGTATTTGCCCCAATTAAATGAGCTTAGGGAAAAGTGGGCAAAGGAGAGAGAAACTGGGGCAGCTGAAAAAGTGGGATGACAAAGGATTATCTGGTTCTGTCCCTGTGAAATGGGGACAGTTGGAGTAAAGAAACATGAAGATGAAAGACAAGGGTTAAGGAAGAGGTTGGGCTGGCTCAGAGCTTGGACAAATTACATTTTTAGATCCCTCCTCCCAGAAACTAGCCCTGCTGGCTGGTGAATCCTGAGAGCTATCGTCCCCAAAAAAGTAAGGTATGGACTAGCTTACCACTCTCAATCAGTAATGGATTTCCCAGACTCTGCATTTGTCATTTTTATTGGTTTTTATTTATCAGTAAATGTTACATTTCCCTCCAATAAGCTCAAGGCAACTCATCTTCCCCACATTATCCCTACATCACCCTATTAGGTATGTCAGGCTGAAAAAGATTGCCCCAAGGTCACCCAGTGAGTTTAATGGCTCAGTGGATACTTGAACCTAGATCACCGAAGCCTCAGTCCAACATTCCAACCAGTATACCACACTACTTTACAGGGCCCTGGTGTGAGGTCTGCCTGGGCATACAGGATCCATTTGTTAATTTCCAAGTGAGGGGAGAGGCAGAAGAAAAATGGCTGAACTGACTTCTTTACTGCTAGCTGTGTGGTCATTGAAATGTCATGCTCAATACCCTCATTACAGGACTGGAAAGCAAAGTTATTTTCATTAGTCTTGCAAGAATGAGATAATATGAATAAGTCCTCATCTACTGGTTTTTATGCTATTCAGAATCAGATGGACTTTTTTTGAGGGGAGGAATCTTAAAAACTGCATGCTGGGCATAAATGCCTTAGTCACTCATGGGAAGAGTGGTGTGGCTGGACTTCAATGCCTAGCATGCCTCACTATTGTCTGTGCTGGCAAAGGCTCCTGGGATTTGCAGCCAACAACATCTGTAAGGCTGCATGACTCTTCCTCTTGTCCTGAAGACACCATTGTTGACCCCCACTTTTCCCTGCAAGAAAAGTAATGTTGAGGAGCCAACTATTTGTGAAGCTTAAGGGTGTAGCTTACATGTACAAAGGCTGGCTGGGTTGCTTGATTTCTTAAGCAGAAAAGCTTAAGGTCTTGGATTGCTTTCCCATAATCTGGAGGAGGAAAGGTCAACATGTTGCCTTTCAGATGTTGTCAGATCACAACTTCTATGATTTTTCCATATTGATTATGATAGGGCTGATGGAAACTGCAATCCAAAAACATTTAAAGTGCCAAACATTTCCTACCTGGAATTGTGGTGCACCTGATCCCTCAGGAACCCCCACAAAAATCAGGACACTTTCCTCTTAGATAGAAATGTCTAGAAATTTTGAGTTTCAGAGCATGCTGGGCACAGAGTTTCAATTACCTCCCTAGCACCACCTTACTTTCTTCCTCAATGCTCTTTTGGTGGTTTCCCCCAAAAGAAGGGCTACCCTAAGATTAATAAAATCAAGAATGTCCCAGCCTGTAGATTTACAATTGGAAGAAGCTGTCACAAAAGGAAAAATGTATAGTCATTCTGTACATTATTAGACAAACATTCATAGTTTATACAATGACTATCTAGAAGGACTATCTTGTAGCACCTTTGAGACTAAAGAAAGAAGTTGGTAGCATGAGATTCTGCAAAATAGAGTCTACTTCCTCAGATGTATGGGGTGTGGGGGCATCATTAGGAGTATGTGGGGGGTGTGGGCCACACCAGGTGACACCTGAAGAGGGGTGACACCACTAGTCCCCAAACATCTGCCTTTTGGCAGATATGGGCTATTGTGTTCACTTGCATCCCTTTAAAATTGTCCCTTTAAAATTGAAGAGGTGGTGTGAATGGGGTGAGATTCTGTGGGGAGAGAAAGGAGAGGCCTCAGGTTTCTTTTAAAAAATAATAATTAAATGTTTAAAAAAATTGTTTATTCTTTTAAAAATTTCTTTAAAAAATCACAAATTTACCAAAACATTTACTAAATTTTCACTTTAACTACATGAAAAAATGTACATGTGTGTATGATATTGTAATTTAAAGGGATATTTTTAATTTTGCTAGTTGTTTATGTCACAACTATTGCCATTACATTCAGTGATATGTAGGAAATACAATTTATAGGTAATATTAGTACAGTCATTTCTCCCTGTTCACAGGGGATTCGGTCTGCCCCCCCCCCCCCCCACAGCGAACAGGAAATATCGTGAATGTTCAAGTCCCATTGGGCACCATGGGTGCGCATGCCATTTTGTTCCTCCTGGCTTGCTGTCCACAGAAATTCAAAACTGTGAACAGCAAGTCTGCGAATGGGGAGGGACAAGTCTATATAAAATTCCTAAGGATTCTGTATGGTGTGATATGGGAGGAGGTCAGTGCAGGTATGTGTGTGTGTGACAACATGAGGTACTGCACTGGGTGGCACCAACCATAGGGCTTTTTCACACGGGGCTTTAGGCAGACGCAATCCTACCTCCGTCCGGCCCCAGTCCGGCTCCTTTGCAAATTTTTCAGACGCCGCCGCAGCAAGCCCCGCCCCATCCAGCGCCATCCCCAGCGCTGGGCGGCATCATCCCCGGTCTTTGTAATTCCTTTTTTTAAAAGGAATTAAGTTGCTGCTGCCGGAAGCAATCAAGAGCCATTCCGGAATGCTGCTGCTTTCACCTCCGGAATGGCTCTTGATTGCCTCCAGGCGGCTTTGGACCCATGCGTGTGAAAACGTCCATAGTGATGCCACTGAAGGGGTGGAGATTGATTTTCCATACTAACATGGAACAGGAATAGTTCAGGGACAGGAGCAGTGAAAAGGATTTGGTGTCAGCACAGACAATAGAATGGCTTTACTTGTCTGCTGAAATGGCTGCTGGCAAGTGAAAGCTGAAGGATGGAAGAGCCCAATTGATCTGATGGAAGGAATGGGCTTTCCATTGAAAAATGTAGAAAAATAATGACCTTAACAAATATAGTTGCATTGTTTAATCTTTAAAAGGACATCATCAGAGAAATCTGCCATGCACATATGATTGAGATGCTGTGAGCTCTCTAGCTCAGGGGTAGGCAACCTGTCCCCTTTAAAGGCCGAGGGATGCTTTCTTCCAAATCCACAAAAAATCAACAGGTCAATAAGGGAAAGAGGGCAAAGGCACCACTCCAAATAACACCACTATTCTTGAACACACACTTCACTGCTGTGGACTGCAGAACAGAACTACAGTTTGAGGAAGCTGCTTGTTTTCCTGGTTGATGCTTAGACCTTCCCGGAGGGCTTTTTTCCCCTTGAGTTTTCTACTATTTTTTCTGCAGCACCAGGTTGGGCCTTTGTTTGTAGAGACTGCAATAGGCTCATCTTTGTCTCTCCTCTAAGTGACCACATCAGTGCCTTTCCCACAGTTCACATGCAAAATACGATATTGTGGTTCTTTTCTTGACCTTTGCTGTCAAATGTACCCTGCCTCTAGACTAGCATTCCCCTTTTCTTAACCATAGTAGGAGCAATCTTCAGTTTCCCTTTAAGGCTGGATATATTCCTTATCTCTCTATGTGTGTTGTGGATGTGTGCAAACTGGATAAGAGGGCCCCAGGAATTATGTCTTCACAATCATGGAGTGGGATTAGTGAGGGGGAATACAGACTGGCCAAAAGGTCTGGACTGGGGGTAGAGTCGGGGCATGGTGACCACACGCCAGCTGCCCTGACTCTGTCCCAATGCTGCTGCCACGGCATGCACCCCACCACACGGTGGGTGGTTTCAGGGTGCTCCCTTGGTGCAGCGTTCAGACACGTTGTGCCAATGGAGTGTGGAAAAGCTGCTACTGTGGCAGCAAGGGTGGCTTTTTGCCACTCCAAAGAGGAGCGGCATTTGCCAGCTCTTTTTGGAGCAGCAAAGTGCTGGATTGGGGCCACGGCGTGCAGTTGCCATGGCCCCGATCTGGCAAGGAAAGGGCCAGCAGGACGCTACCCCTTAGGGGCTGTTTGTATAGCCCCTGAATCACACATACCCTCCAACATTTCACAGATGGACACATAGAATCATAGAGCTAGAAGAGGCCACAAGGACCATCCAGTCCAACCCCCTCTGCATGCAGGAACTCTCAATCAAAGCACTCCTAACAGATGGCCATCCAGCCTTTGTTTAAAAATCTCTGAAGGAGGAGACTCCACTACAATCCAAGGGAGTGTGTTCCACTGTTGAACAGCTCTTATGTTCAGGAGGTTCCTCCTAATGCTGAGGTGGAATCTCTTTTCCTACAGCTTGCATACATTGTTCCAGGTCCTAGTCTCTGGAGCAGCAGAAAACAAGCTAGCTCCATCCTTAATGTGACACCCCTTCAAATACTTAAACAGGGATATCCTATCACTTCTTAACTGTCTCTTCTTCAGGCTAAAAATATCCAGCTCCCCAAGTCTCTCCTCATAGGCATGGTTTCCATGTATGTGGCCAAGCAGTATGACAGCAAAATATGGCAAAATTTGTGGAAGAACACACAAGCTAGGAAAAACTGCAGCAGTTTGCTTTTTTTCTGAGCCTACTGGGAAAGGCAAGATTCTGTCCCCTTCTCTCAATTAATTGAGAACATACTACTTGTGTGCTTAGAAATCAGTCTGAAGCAATGGAAGTAAGCTGTCAACAAAAGTGGAAAGGGGAAGGAGGAGAAAGAAACTGGGATTTTTAAAAAAACAGCTCAAAAGATGGTATGGCAGAGGATTAATCAGGATGGTCCTTATCAAATCTGAATAATGACAGGCTTCGCAGTAGATTCAGGAAAAAGCAAACTGCTGTAGTCTCTTCTAACTTGTGTGTTTTTCTTTATTAATAACCTTTGCCATCTTGACCACACTCTGCTGCATGCTCTCCTAGCTTGTTCTTCTTATTAATTGCTTTTCCCATCTGGACCATGTGCCTGGCCACATGTGTCCTTGTTTTCATTTATGAAATGTTGGAGCATATGTGCATGGGTATGTCTTAATAGGCCTGCTTTCATGATTGCAGGAAACTCCTGGTGCTCTTTCATACAACATAATTATAGTGCTATATTTAACATCCATGGCAACATCCTATGAATCATGGGACGTTTTCACACTTGGGGTCTAAAGCCGCATGGAAGCAATGAAAGAATCATACCGGAATGGATCCTGCAGCTTCAGATCGGTGACAGCAGCATCATTCCGGTATGATTCTGGCCGCGGCAGATGCAATTCCTTTTAAAAAGAGGAATTGCAAAGAACGGGGCTGATGCCGGGGATGGGACAGGATGGGGCGGGGTGGGGCAGGGCTTGCTGCGACGTCATTTGAACACGTGGAGAAAGGACCCAGAATGATGCCGGGGATGGCACTGGATGCTGGGGATGGCACTGCGATGTCGTTTGAACACACTGGCAAAGGAGCCGGCATGGGGCCAGAGTGAGGTAGGATTGCTTCTGCCTTAAGCCCAGTGTGAAAACGTCCATGGTCTGACGTCTGATTAGGCACTAGAGGTCTCTGGCAAAAAAATTAAGTACTCCCCCTTAAATTGCAAATCCAGGGGTTCCACAGGATGTTGTGATGATAGTTAAAGTGGAATATAGTGCTATCATTGTGATTGTGAATGGGCCCCTGAACTCAGCTCACTTAATGCACAGGGCCAAACTGCACATTATGTAGCAAATTGGTGCACCAAAACTGGGGTTTCCTACGTGAGCACATGCTGTGTGGCAGAGGATGGATTTTCTGGAAACAATCATGGATAGGAGCTCACTATGGCTCTTCTGGAAAATGCCCTATCAAGGCCATCCCTGTTTTACCACTCCACAAGGCTGGTTTTGTCATTAGACAGGGTGAGGAAGCCATCTTATGCAAAGATTTTAGATGTGGTGAAATGAATACAAATTATTGGTTAATTAATTTATTGTTATTGTACATTTTTAATGCAAGGCAAAGGGAGTGATGCTGTGGGTTTTTCTGCTTCAGGTGCCAAAATAACATGGCTGTCTTTAGTTACTAGGTACCTTGAGTTGCACTGGGGTGAGGTTCAATTTTGCTGCTTCACCTGCAGACACAAAATTTATTGAGTGACCCCTGCCAATCAACTAGGCATCTTTTTAGTACTGCAAATGAGATGTGTACCAATAATCTCAACTCTCACATGGGAGAATCAGAGAACAGAGGAAAAGTGAAGGACATCCCACAAACAAAAAGGCAGATTCACAGTTGATAATGGTTCCCGGTGCATCCTGAAGAGACTGTCTTATCAACGGCCATCATTTTGAGATCCTCCAGAGTGTTGGAGTACTGTCATACCTTGTTTCCCCATGTAGAGACTGGATAGAAGTTTCTTCATTTATAGCCACTCTCTTCAGGTATTTTAAGGTTGTTTCTGAGTGCCTCCAAAATAACTTCTCATGGTCTAGACTGGCCAAAATGAGTGTTTTAAGGCAGATTTCTTGGACTGAGACCTGGGGAAATTGGGTTTTCTCAAGCACAAAGCCACCTGGGATCTCCTCAATGGCTCCACATGATCTGTGGGCTGTAGGTTCCCTATTCCTGAAATGAAAGAAGTTCTTTTTAAAATCAGAAACATAGCTGTCCTAATTGACATGTGGCTTTCTCTTCTGCTCATTGTGGGAATAAATGGCCTTTAGTGCACAGAATCTTAGCTCTGCCTCCCACAGACCTTTATTTTAGATCAATGTTGTCGACAAGAACTTTTTCAAAGTTCTCCCTCCCCATCTGAAGTGAGTCTGGCCCCCTTATCATTGATCTATACCAGATTGATTTAATAAAAAACAGAAGTTCCTCCCACAACATGTGGCGATTATTTAGCACTCTACATTTTCCCTGTAAATACCACAAAGCACTGTTAGACCTCTGTCTGTACACAGAAAGTGCTGGCAAGGTTGCAGAATTAAAAAAGCTATTTCTTGCATACTGGTTTGAAGTCTGCTTATTGCCTATTCTGCTTTAGTCATTGAGATGGAAGAAATGGATAATCTGTGACCAAATGATTAGGAGTTCAGCATAAGGAGAGGGCTAAGTGAAAAGCAGCGGAAGACCTGGTCAGAGATTACTGAAGTACTTTTACACTGCACAATTGTAGCACTACGATTCCACTCCATCCACCATAGTTCAGTCCTATGGAATCCTGGGATTTGTGGTTGAGAGAGGGGTAATCAGCCTTCCCAGTCAGGAAGCTCTAATGCTCCACTGAGCTGTGAACTCTAGGAATCCATAGGATGTTGCCATGACAAAGAAGATTATTGCATTCAAATTAAAGCGACTTATCCCTGATGGGATGCAGCCATGTTTAGTTTTAATAGCGGGTGTTATCACACGCAGCCGAGGCCAGGCGACTGCAGCCCGGCCCCCAACCATTCTTAGCTGGCCACTTTTCAAAAATGGCAAGCTCCCATTTTTGAAAAGTGGCCAGCTAAATGCGGCTGGCGGCTGGGCTGCATGTGGATTGCAGTTGCCTTGCCTTGCCTTGCCTGCATGTGATAACACCTGCTATTAAAACTAAACATGACTGCATCCCATTGAGGATGTCACTTTATTTTGAATGCGATAATCTCCAAAGTCACTAGGCTCATGGCCTGTGAAAGAAGAAGTGTGAAACCCGTTAGTACATTGTGACATATATCCACCACAACACATATATCTTTGTGTGCATGTGCACCCACAAGAATTTATTTGAATGAGTTAATAATTTTAGGCTGCCTTTTGAGGCTTAGGCCTTTACAAGTAGTTCAAGTGAGCAAAACATAAAACAGGCCAAAATTATTAAACAATTTGGAAAAAGTAGCAAAACTGCAACCACAGAGTGAAAACACAACTCCAAAGTGAACATAAAACTGAAAGAGCCCAGCAGCTTCAAAACCATCAGCAGAAAGCTTTTAAAAGAAGGCAACCTTAAACTGGGCAGGTTTTAATGTATTGTAGGGGCTTTATGCAACTCATTTGGAAGTGAGTTTCATAAAAGGAGGGTCCCACTTTAAAAGCCTGGGGCATATGAGCAGGGCTCATGTGACTGATTTTAACATCTGGGCAAGTTTATATATATGAAGGTAGTCATTCATATGTCCTCATCCCAACTTGTACCACACTACATTGTTATAGCACTAATATTCCACTTTTAATACTATGGCTGCCTCCTTTAGCATTCTGGGGTTTGTAGTTTAGTGAAGCCTAAAAGCAGTTTGGCTGAGAATTCTAAATGACCCTAACTGACTACAAATCCCAGTGCTATGACAGTGCAGTACGAAATTGTACATGTTAATTAGCTGTGCAGAGCTACATCTACTACGTTCAGTAGATGGGCAGAACTATTTCCTAATCAAAAAAACTCTCTTGGTATGAAAAAAATTGCATTACTAGAGTCTGCTCGGCCCTGAAATCCGCTGGGTGACCTAGGGCAAGTCATACTCTCTCAGCTTCAGGGTAAGGCAATGGGAAACCTCCTCTGAAGAAAAACCTGTGATAGATTTGCTTTGGGGTCACCATAAGTCGGAAATGACTTGAAGGCACACAAAAACGACAAACTAAAGTCTAAGGAAGACTGAACATTTTGTTTGGTTCACATTTAGATGTAAACCTATTTAATTCACACACTCTGCACTCATAATCAGACATGCAGTAGGTTTCAAAAATCCACACATCTAAATGTTACGATCTTATTTAATGCTGAAAAATTACACACAAAAATGTGCTTATTATTAGGAAAGGGTAAACAGAAAATGTGTACATTAGGTGATGGTGTGAAGAAAATCAATATGTGTAATTGCGGAAAACATGTAGATCTGTAGCAGTGCATACATTAAAAATACATCTAGAACAAAATATGTGCATTTGGAATACATAGGTATGATTTTCTATTTGTATCATATAATTATAAAATGATAGAATCATAGAGCTGGAAGAGACCACAAGGGCCATCCAGTCCAACCCTCTGCCATGCAGGAACTCAAAATCAAAGCATCCCCGACAGATGGCCATCCAGCCTCTGTTTAAAGACCTCCAAAGAAGGAGACTCCACTATACTCTGAGGGAGTGCGTTCCACTGTCGAACAGCTCTCACTGTCAGGAAGTTCCTCCTAATGTTCAGGTGGAATCTCTTTTCCTATAGCTTGCATCCATTGTTCCGGGTCCTGTTCTCTGGAGCAGCAAAAAACAAGCTAGCTCCCTCCTCAATATGACATTCCTTCAAATATTTAAACAGGGCTATCATATCACCTCTTAACTGTCTGTTCTTCAGGCTAAACATACCCAGCTCCCTAAGGGCATGGTTTCTAGACCCTTCACCATTTTAGTTGCCCTCCTTTGGACACGCTCCAGATTTTCAACATTCTTTTTGAATTGTGGTGCCCAGAACTGGACACAGTAGTCCAGGTGGGACCTGACCAAAGCAGAATACAGTGGTACTATTGCTTTCCTTGATCTAGATCGGCCCGGGGGCTGGATGTGGTCCCCCAAGACCTTTGGACCGCCTCCAGGCTTGTCTTGCCGCTGCCACCGCCGACCCCCGCCAACTCCCCTCCGCCCGCTGCCGCCCACCATGATGATACTGATTATTATTGTTATTACTTGTTCTTGGGGTTTCCTTGGCAAAATCTCCACAGGGGTTTTGCCATCATGGCTTTTCTGGGGCTGAGACAGTGTGCATTCATCCCTGCTTGTTTGTGGGCCTGCCTTCCAGTCATTTCCATGATGATAATGATTATTGTTGTTATTACTTGTTCTTGGGGTTTTCTTGGCAAAATATCCACTGGGGTTTTGTCATGGCTTTTCTGGGGCTGAGAGAGTGTGCATGCATATTTTTTTATTTTTTAAATTTATTTATTTATTTATTATTTTGCTTTGGTCCCCCAATTGTCTGAGGGACAGCAACTCAGCCCCCAGCTCAAAAAGGTTGCCTGCCCCTGATCTAGATACTATACTTCTGTTGATGCAGCCTAAAATTGCATTGGCCTTTTTAGCTGCAGCATCACACTGTTTACTCATGTTCAACTTGTGTTCTACTAGGACTGCTAGATCCCTTTCACACATAGTCTCGTTAAGCCAGGTGTCCCCCAACCTATATTTATGCATTTCATTTTTTTGCCCTAAGTGCAGTACCTTACATTTCTCCGTGTTGAAATTCATTTCGTTAGCTTTGGCCCAGCTTTCTAATCTATTAAGGTCATTTTGAATTTTCATCTTGTCTTCTGGGGTATTAGCTATTCCTCCTAATTTGGTGTCATCTGCAAATTTGAGAAGCATGCCCCTTATTCCTTCATCCAAATCATTGATAAAGAGGTTGAATAGCACTGTGCCCAGGACAGAACCCCATGGCACCCCACTGGTCACTTCTTTCCAGGACAAAGAGGAGCCATTGCTGAGCACCCTTTGGGTTCAGTCAATCAACCAATTACTAATCCACCTAACAGTTGTATTGTCTAGCTCACATTTTACTATTTTGTCCTCTGGGGTATTAGCTATTCCTCCTAATTTGGTGTCATCTGCAAATCTGGTAAACATGCCTCCTATTCTTTCATTCAAGTCATTGATAAAGATGTTGAACAGCACTGGGCCCAGGACAGAACCCTGTGGTATGAATTTTCATGTGAATATTCAAAAACAAAATGTGCAAATGGATACAGAAATAGGATGCAACAAACTTCATAGTAGGGAACTGAGAAACTAAACAAAAAGATCTTCACAATTTATTTTTAAAATTTAATTTAAAACATCCCTTTCTTCAAAAATTGCCAACCCCTACTGGAGACTGATTGAAGGAATTTTGATGCCGTACCCCCTCCTAAAGTTTGCCAGTTTGACAATATGGTTTAGTGACTGCAAACTCATTTAACTTTTGCTTCAGGTAAATTTATTTATGTATTTATTATTTGGAGTATTTATACCCTGCTCTTCAGCTGCAATGTTGGCTTACAAATGGTTAATTAGACAGTTCCCTGCCCTCAGGTTTGCAATCTAAAAAGACAAAAGGAGAAGGGGATGGTAGTGGGGAAGGGGATCAGATCCAGCAGTTCTTCTCTCCCTCGGAGGCCTGGACCATGGCAGATGGATTCAGGGGAAGTCTCTCCTGAATTCAGGCTAGGAGCTGGCCTACCTCTCTCCCTCTGAGTCCAAGGAGGTAATGCAGGTAACAGAGTCTCATCTATGTCCAGCAGAAGGACAAACCTTTGCCCTCTATACCCAGTGCAAGAATAAAGTGCAAGAGTAAAGAGCAATGCCTGCTGAATCAGGGCTTCAGTCCTGCAAAGAGCTAGACCACTGAGAGAAATAGAGGTAGTAGCAAACACAGCAATCTCTTCCTTCCTATATAGCCCCTTGATACTCTCTGGGGTCCTCAGTCTCCCTGCTGGGTGTTGTATGGCATGGCCTCCCTGGAAGTCCTGTATTTATAGTTCAGCCAGGCAAGGCAGCTGTGCTGGGTAGTGGTCAGTGCTTGCTCAGTGAGGGCTTCTTCAGAGCAAGACCTCCGAGGCAAGCAGAGGTCCAAGGCAGTAGCAAATACAACAGCCTTCCTACAGCCCCCTGATGGTCTCTGTTGTCCTCAGTCTCTCCCCTGATGGCTCTTCTCTCCCTCAGAGGCCACAACAGTAGAAGACGGAATGGAGGGAGGGTGCCTCACTAGCTGCTGGGATTAGGCAGTGATGGCTCTTCTCTCCCTCAGAGGCCACAGCAGGTAAATGAGTTTCATGTCTTGCTGTCATTGTGGTTGTGTGCATTGAAGTCATTCCCAGTTTATGGAGATGGTAAGGTGAGCCTATCATGGGATTTTCTTGGCAATATTTGTTCAGACAACATTTGCCATTGCCTCCTTCTGAGGCTGAGAAACTTCAAATTGTCCAGGTACAGAAAGTGGGTTTCCAAGGTGGATTTGAACCCTAGTGTCCCAGAGTCCTAGTCCAACACTCAAACTGCAACAACATGCTGGCTGTGGTATGCCTTTTCATATCATTTCAAAAACTTGAAAAATCTAATTGACTAAAAGATATGTGCATAGAACAAGGACATCCATGCTTCTTTCAATTATCTTAAAAACTGTTTCTCACCAACCTGAATGTATCAAGTGACCTGACAGAGAAGAATAAGGAAAAAGGAACAAGGAGAAACAAACCCATCTCAGATACAGCAACTGTAATAAAGAAGAAAATAGAAATTCAACCTACAGTTCTGTATCACAGAAGTTAAAATCTACTGAACTCAATGGGAATAATTTCTGAATTGATATATACTGGAATATAGTACATTTGATTTGGCTCAAGGTGACAGGGGAGACAAAGAACTGAACTCAAAAGGTGTTTCAAAGAAAATCTTCATTTACTATGCTGACACATCTAACATTCAAACCATATTATTTTTGTTTAATCCCTGCTTGTCCATCTAATGGCCCTATTGTCAATGGCATTTGTCTTGGTGAATATATGTTGAACATCCTCTGTTTACACTGCTGATAGGAACACAGCGATTGACATCTAACTTTCTAATCCTTTATAAAAGATGCACTTCAGTTATATTGTGCAACACTTCATCCATCTAATTAAATGGGCCATGTTCCATAAAAGGTTCTTCCATAATAAAGTTATTAGCTTTTGAGATGCTATAAGTTTTGTTTTGTTCTTTTCTTTAGCTAACAAGGCGCTGGAAACTGCAAGACCAAAACCTGAAGATTAGAAACTTGCATTTGCCCTCAGCTCTTTTACATCCAATGGCTAAATTACCATCACCTTTTAAAAATTTCATGATCTCTCTTGATATGGAAATGCCAGGTGAAAAGGCATACCTTGAAGGGAATGATTCCTTTAGAAATATATTAATTTATCTAGGATTTGGACTACAGAGTTTAGGGTAAGGCAGCTATAATGTTTCATTTTGTCCATTAACCATGCTTTTTATTTGGTTTAAACAGATTTTTAAGTGTGAAATGATGATACTGGAGCTCCACTGATATTGCTTATATATAGAAACTATATATTGCTATATATATAGAAACTGATATTGCTTATATATATCTCCACTGATATTGCTTATATATATATCTCAGATACAGCATTCATTCTAAGTTAATACTCAAATAATCAATACACTATCCAGTTGGAGTATCTTGTCTTTAGAACAATTGTTCCTATCTTACATTTTGAAGTTATCTGAGTTATCCTATTCAAAAGATGCATCTGCACTACAGAATTAATGCAGCTTGACACTAGTTTAACTGCCATGGCTCAATGCTATGCAGTCCTGGGATTTGGTTTGTTCTTGCATAAATGATCTCTACACGATTTTGTGTGTCTGACTCGGTCTTAGAAAAATAAGTGAGAACTTCTATGCCAAGTTCTGAGTAGATGTTTTTCTACCAAGTATGCAATATCTGGGCTTTCATGAAACATTCTGACCCTGTCCTTGCTACATGCGAACCATGCAACACAATCCCATTCTTGTAAGAATGGTTGGTCAACACCTTACCTCTGACATCTGAGACTTCTGAAAACTGATGAGTTTTTAATTTATTTATATCAAGATTTATATCAAGAACTGCAATTAGAGTCAGTTTAGTTGGAAACATAGGTCATTGACAGGAGACTCCTAAATGAGGGTCAGTTTAAGGGAAACAACAAGAAAAACAGAGGGTTAAAATACCAAACTCAAAATGCCCTCTCATGCAATCAGGAAAGGCAGACAGGTAGAAGAGTTGAAGTTATGTAACTTTTGTGTGGGTGGCAATGTGCCCTCTTTTACTGAAGACAGTTTTTGAAGACAACCTCTGTATGAAGGCAGCCTTTGTATGAGACTCTTTGGGGAGATTATTATATTTCTCTTTAAAATTACATATAAAAATTTATAATGGGACCTTGCTATCCACAGGGGTTTGGTTCGAGGACCATGGATATCAAAATCTGAGGGTGCTCAATTTCCATTATATAGAATGGCATAATAAAATGCCCCCCCCTTATATAAAATGGCAAAATTAAACTTTGCTTTTTGGCATTGTGTGTGTGTTTGTGTGCATGGATATGTTCAAGCTGCGGATAGTGGAATCCATGGATGTAGAATCAATGGATATAAAGCATATTTCGGATATGCTTTGATTTAGAGTTCCTACATGGCACGGGGTTGGACTGGATGGCCCTTGTGGTCTCTTCGAACTCTATGATTCTATGAAAGGGTTGATTGTACATATATAGCTAGAATCCTGTTAGTGACAGATGCAGGTGTGAATCTAACTTATATCTGTTCAGGGAATGGCTGAGAAATGGCTATGCGCCTATAGCCAGATGCACAATGGTGATGATAACTTCTTGGATTTCTCTGAAAGATGCCATCATTAGGCTGGCCAGTCTTTTCATTCAGCTTTGTCTAAACCCAGAGTGGGGAATATATGGCTCTTCATTTGTTAGACTACAGCTCCCAACAGCCCTAATCAGCATAGCCAATGGTGAGCGATCATGGGAGCTGCAGCCCCCAAACAGCTGTAGAATTACATATGCCTAATCCTTGCTCTAAACCAATCAGCAGAAAGACTAGTCTGATATTTTAGGCAGAATCTTTCCCTCCTCTGCTACCTGGTAGATCAGGAGTAGGCAACCTAAGGCCTGGGGGCCGGATGTGCCCCCCACAAGGCCTTTGGACCGGTCCTGCCGCCGCTGCCACCGCCCCCTGCCACCGCCGCCCACCATGATGATATTGATATTGTTATTACTTGTTCTTGGGGTTTTCTTGGCAAAATCTCCACAGGGGGTTTGCCATGGCTTTTCTAGGGCTGAGAGAGTGTGCATGCATATTTTTTTATTTTTTTAAAAAATATTTTTATTTTTATTTTTAATTAATTAATTTATTTATTTTTGGTGCTTCGACCCCCCAATTGTCTGAGGGACAGCAACCCGGCCCCTGGCTCAAAAAGGTTGCCTACTCCTGTGGTAGATGATAGGAAAGCAGGGTAATGATGGTGATAACTGGGAGGACAGACAAGGAGACAAACGCATCATGTTAAATAAGGCCATGTGGTATTAATTGTGAAAAAAGGATCCATGTAATAGGAATCACAGCATTATTTGTAACAGTGACATGGCAAGATAAAGTTAGCAGTGGATTATTGTTTTCCTGGTTTTAGGATTTCTTCACTTTTAGGTAACTGAATTAAAGCTAGTTAAAGGTGCCAAAGTGACTGTGCCAAGGACCAAAATCCCTTAATTACCCACAGAACAGGTTCAGCTGGGCAAACAGCAGCTCTCCTTTCCCAGGCCATCCTCACTCGAATAAGTTCATTGGACTGTCCTCTTAAGACAGGACTGTGATTAGTCTTTAGAGAGCAAAAAGATTCAGAGGTGAAGGTCTTGAGTTGGAAATAAATAGTTAATTACTTGGTTAAATTATACATTTGTTAATTTTGCCCTAAGGTGGCTTAGATCACTAGATTTTATCATTATAGATGCAGTTCATTCTATACTTTAACAAGTTATTTAGGTTATTCAAATTCATTAGGGTGGATGGATCTCCCTCTGCAGATGCAGTAAGACCATACAACAAAACAGATTAGGATTGGAAGCAATGAATCTGTTTCTAGCCAGTTTTGATTTGATTGTGGTCTATGGGAATGAGACAGAGAAACCAGGAGCAAGACTAGATAGGCAAGGGAAGGTGATGTAGAGAGGGAAAGAGTGAACCCTGGCATGGAATGGCAGAATGGAATGATCTGTTTGCTTAGCCCTCAAGCAGCTATGGCCCTTTCTGAATGTCAGGCCCTTTAGTTTTGAAAGATGTCAGAATTTTCTGAAGATTGTCTATGTGTATTGTAACTTTTGTCATTTTCTCTCCTTTATTCATTTGTATTGCATATTATTGCACAATATATTTTGCACAGTATTATTTGGAGTGAGCAGCAGTGAATTCATTTCTATTCCTTTAGAGTGTGTATTATTGCTCACACAGTGCTTGCCATTTGTACGATTAAGTAGAAAGTTCCAAATCAACTTCCCTATTTAATTTTTCTTTGCTTGGCGTCTTCCTCTCCCTACTCCTTCTATTCTACTTTTTATAAACCCCCTTTCTTCAATTGGTTACACATTTGAAGGTTTTGGTAAGATTGCAGATTGAAGTCAAAAGATACAAGTAGCTAAATTCAGGCCCTTCTACCCTTGCCTATACCCCTACAATAATCTGTTGAAAAAGTATTCCCATTGATTTAAGTGTACAAAGCATATGCTATGCTACTGATCTTTGCAGATCAAGCTGCTTGATTATCAGTAGGGAGGCACAGAGGACGCCACACCATACTACTGACACCTATAAGCTGGAACTGAGTGCCATTATATTTAGGTTATTACTAAGAACAGTAACAGGGACTTACACAGAGCGTGCTCTGTAGAAAGAGAGGATAGTTATCAGCAATCTTCTTTTTTGAAATTCTGTGCCACTCTCTCTTGCAGGGTTTTAAAGCTGAGGGGGGATAGGTTATTCACAATGAACTTTACTAATTTGGTAAAATCTCCGCGGTTGCAAAACAAAGATAAGTAGTTTGAGTCTATATCTCTTTAATATTCTACCTAAATAGGAGCCAGATGCCTAGTTTTCTGGTTGCTTGTCTTCTACCAGTTGGTAAAGATGTTTTTATTCTGACATCTTTTTTCCTATTAAGCATCTGCAGTTTGAGATAAGAACAAAGATTTTCATGAAGTTATTTTATTGACTTGTAACATCCAGAATCCCCAGGTGGGCCTGGCCAATGGCCAAGGGATTCTAGGAGCCGTGGGCCAAAAAAAGTAACTTTTCAAACTCTGAATGAAATTTGTTTTGTCTGTAGGCCCTCCCTTTGTGTTTTTTAAAAGTGTTTTTATTGTATATTTTAATTGTTACATTTTAATATATTTTAGGTTTCATGACATTGTAATTTAAGTTGTGAGTCATTGTAATTTAACTGTGATTCTTCTAAACCAGTTTGATGGATGCAGAAGAGGAGGCTGCTACTTTCTGCCCTGTTAAGTGTGGCAGTTCATGTGATGTCTTGATACTGGGCACCTTGAGGAATACGTAGGTGTACTGGAAATAGCTATGTTAATTAATTAATAATTTCACATCCCATTTATACTTCACAGCTCAGTTCAATTTTTTTTTTTTTTTGTATTGTTCTTTCAACAGGATTGCAGTTTCACAGACTAGAACCAGCAACTGTGAGCATAGAAAAGCGATAGCCTGACCACTATCAGTAAAGAAGTCCAGAACCTGAAATTACCATCCTGGATATAGTATGGTCTTTGAGCAGACAGAACTGCCTAATTCTACTCTTGAAAAGATTCAGTTGATCTGCCACTTCTCTTTTCCTTTCAGTGAGGTTCCTTAGGCTCCAGTGTTTATTTATGTTTTTCCAGTTTTGAATGGACCTCATGTCTCTTCTACTGGTATCTCAGCTTCAGTGTTTTAGCCTCTGTCTTTGTGGTCACTACATCCAAAACACTTAGGTGAAGAAGGTTTATTTTTAATCGTTCTCCCTTCAGCTGCTTTTTACTTAAAAATCCTTCCTCTACAGAGAAGTTTTAAAATAAGGGAAAAAATCTCCACTGGTATTAATGGGGGGTTTCTTTTCCTTTTCCCTTTTTAATCCTTCAATGTGTGTGGTTGGGTTGTATAAAAATCGGAAGGGAGGAATGTTTAAATCTCTTTCATTTAGGTACATGTCTCCCAGTCCACATCAGAGCTTGATACCTTTTCTTTAAAGGGTGGGTAGGCAACTGTGGCAGGTCTGGTGGTCTGGCCTGGGACAATGCAGAGGCAACATGCACAGCCAAAAAACTCCAAAAACCACCAAGTCTAATGCTAGTTCTCAAAAATGGCACACTCTTCAACATTTCACAGATGCAAATTGGGACACATACAGCCAAGCAACATCAGTGTGTAGTCAAGGTGGCAAAAATTTATCAGTGTTGACAAACATGGGAGCTAGGATAGGCCACAACAGTTTGCTTTTGCCCTAGCTTACTCGGGAGGGCAAAAATCTACCCCTCCTCTCTTTCTCCTGCTGAGATAATTGTATGTACACTACTTCTGCAATTTGAATTTAGTTTGCAGCAACTGAAATAAGTAAAGGACATAGTGGGAAAGTGGGAGGAGAAGAGAACAACAGAAACATTTTATAAACAGGTGAAAAAGTAGGATGACAGAGGCTTAATCAGGACTGCCCTTGCCAAGTTGGGATAGTTGGAGAGAATGAAATTTATATTTTTGATATCAAATGGTACAGGTATGATAATCTATTTAAATGTTAAATTTTTGTACACAGTGCTTTCAGAGTCAGTAGTTCACCCTTTTGTTTTTTGGCCAGAAAAGTCTGGGAATTCTGGAGGTGTCAAAGGCCACAAAATCATCCTTGGAAGGCTGCATGTGGCTCTGGGGTGGCCCTTTGACAACTCTTATTTTAGAAAAATGATCTTTATCTACATGTGACTTGTTTCATGTAGAATGTTTGATCCTCAGAGCACCCAAATCATGCCTTCCACTCTTAATATTGGTTTCCATCCATGATGGCTTGACAGCATCCACTATCCACCCATCTCCTTCAGCATAAAGCATCCACCCATCTCCTTCAGCATGAAGGACCTCCTAAACACATTTTTGTCATTTGATACAAAAATGTTCATGAAAACTCCTCCAATAACAATTATTGATTAACTTCACAATAATACCATTTTTGGTAAATGATTCATCTTAATAGACGCAATTTTCCCCAACCAAGATAAATCTAATGATGAGAACAACAACAACGGATCATTGTGGAGATGTGAAAATGATTGCATTTTCCTATTTCCTATTAGAATGTAATAATCTGCATCAAAAGGAGTTTATATAAGCTCAGGATGAACATTGCCTCTACTTAGGAATATGTCCTAATATATAGCTGAGTATGAAGGGCAGAAAAAAGTTCTTACATATTAGTGTGTTCTTAATACAAAGATTATTTATGAACTAATACATTTCATTTATATTACTCATCATCTGTTACTTGCGTAAGTGTATTAATGCCTCTTGATTCCACCATCTATGCCTGTAGTTTATTCCATCAACTTATGTCTTTCTCAAATAATGCCTCTATGTTCTGATTGCATTTATTCCCTCTTAACATAAACTTAAATCTCCTAGTACAGGATTTTTCAGTGACCTCAACTGAATCTTCAAATTTAATTGCATAAAAACTCTTAGCTTGCCATTCAACTCATTTATTAAATATCTTTCCTCTTCTTTAAAAAAGAAGAACTTCAGCCCCACGTTTGTTGGCATTTTTTTCAGACTGCAAACTCTTTCATATAGCTGCACAACTTTTGGCTTTCCTTGAATAAGGAGGATGGGCAATCCCATGAAACTGATCTATTTGCTACAGTGGAAAACAGCCTATGCCACCGGAGTGATGAAAATGGTGCAGGGGGTTTGACAACTCTATTAGAATACAATTCATCTCTGCCTAATATGCCAGTAAAAGTTCTCTTTCAAAGAGAGTGGTGATGAATATGTGGCTAATTCAGGCAGAACTGATCTACAATGGACTAGAATCCAGTGCTGTTGTGTATTTTTCTACAAAGCATGAGGACATATTCTGCACATCTAGAGACATCAGTGACAAATATGATATGAAGATGCTCTGTTTTGTAGTGCTATCATGCTGTGCCCTGGTGCCTTAACAATAGTGCCCTAAACAGAATAAAAAAGACATGAATACAAAGACATGAATCCCAACCCATACATACAAGCTCAAGAATTATTAAATAAAACCTTCCATTTAAATTCAGAAATTAAATGCCCCATGTTCTGAAATTATACCAATTCCTACATTGGAGTTTCCCTTTTTGCTATTTTTATTTTACAAAATATGCATCCTGGAGATGTTATCTCCCAAACTTTGTTTGCTATTATGTAAATGTTGTGATGGTCTTAATAAAAGCATCAGTCTGCCCATGTTTTATTTTGTTTATTGTAACCTACTAATGCAACTACAACAGTTTAATACACACATTCACTTTAAAATGTGAAAGGCCTCAGTTGAATGTACCCTGTCCTCCCTCTTGCTACCTGGTTTCAACCTGTTCACTTGCTATTTATTATGCTCTTCCATATCTTACTAAGGGCCTTTACAGACTGCCAGAAATAGTGCAAATTGAGGCCACTTTAACTGTCCTGGCTCAGTGCTAAGGAATCATGGAAATTGTATTTTTTTCTGGGACATTGAGCCTTCTCTGCCAGAGAGCTCTGGTGCCACAATAAACCAGTTCCCACGATCCCTTAGCAATGAGCCAGGACAGTTAAAGTGGCCTCAATTTGCACTATTTCTGGCAGTCTGTAAAGGTGCTAATTCACATACAGACTGGCTCAGACATTTTGCTTTATCCTATCTTGCCCTGTGCTTTGAGGCATTTACTTTCACTACTAAGACCACATGTGTCTCATGGGTGAATGATGGGTTCTTCTGGAATGCTCATACCTGAGCAGAGGACTAAGAATATTACGTACTGGTGCTGGTCTTGCATATATATACCTGCCTGAGAACTGGGACCTTCTCTGTGCCCTATCAGTGGGAACTTTAAGTTATATGAAGACGTGGGTGAAAGCCTTCTGTATTGTGTTACTTTAGCCGTGGATACTTTCCTGGTGGCACAATGGTTAAATGCCTGTACTGCAGCCATTCACTCACAAACTGCAAGGTTGTGAGTTCAATACCAGCCAAGGGACTCAGGGTCAATTCAGCCTGGCATCCTTCCGAGGTTGGTAAAATGAATACCCAGCTTACTGGGGGCAATTAGCTTACACATTGTAAACCGCTTAGGGAGTGCTTAAGTGCACTGATAAGCAGTATAGAAATGTACTTGCTATTGCTATTGCTATTGACCCAAACTTTTAGGTCCCAGTGATTATGGCGTGACTTTGACTTATTGGAATTTGGAACATGCCCATGGGTATACAGTGAACATCAATGTGCATTTCAGATTTGGTTGTGCATTCACTTGCACCTTTCCTGTCTTGGTACAGTTGTGTAATATTGCCATTCAACACAATGATTGCATTGTGTTGACCATAAAAAAAATATCTGTTTTCCTTTCACAGTGAAAAAGGACAAAGAGAAGGCATTTCCTTTACATTGGCCAAAGTGAACTTTTTAGAAAGTAGTTTTCTTAGATTTTGGAAGGTCTTCACTTCATGGTCTTTAAAAAAAGATTTCCAATGTTCCAATGTTCACAAACCACTAAGGATCAATAAAAATTCTGTAAAAAACATAGCCTATTATTATTATTATTATTATTAAAGTTTATTTATATAGCACTGTAAGTTTTGCACAGCACTTTACCTATTAATCAAAACAAGATACAGATAAAACCTATCTACAGCACACAGGCTTTAGGAGAAAGGTGGGATACAAATAAATTAAATAAATCTAAAATCAGAAAACAGCAAAAATTATAAAATAAATGACTTATCATTAAAATAACTGTAAAACAATAGATTATCAAAGCAATACACATTTAATGCACACAAATAAATGGTCAAATGTCTTCTCAACTCTCTGTATCTCCACTTAAAACAAATGTACTATGATCTCAATGCAAATAGGAAGAGTAATCTCATCCAATGTAAATACAATAAAATGCATGCTCTCTCTCTCTCTCTCTCTCTCTCTGTAGCATTGTCTCATGGTCTCTCATTTGCTATGTGGGAGCATTCACTTTCCATAGCTTTGGCTTGGTTTTTCTTTTATCATTCTTTCTCTCCCCACTTCCCACCCTCCATTCTCTCTGCATCTGATGTTTTTTCAAGATGGTTCATTCCTTTTCACTTAAAGCATCCTGTTATTTTCTTTTCTTTTGTTATGTGATGAGTGGAGACATGCACTACAAACTTTTCATTTCAACCATCTTTATAGCTGTATTCAGTAACCGAGCTTGATTATTAAATTTGAGTGTTATTCTGCATCACTCCACTTCTGTGCTATGTTCTCAGGCCAAGTCGTCTATGCACAGACCATAAACCAGATGTGGATCTCAACTTTTTCAAGACTTAATTTTGCCACTTGGTTTGGATCACAGAGAAGTTTTCAGACTACTGTCTTTGATGCCTTATGTTTGCATTCATAAAAATTATATGGAAAGTTATAAAAGGGTGATAAGACTTTCCAGTTTTACCACCAAATGGAAAAGCTGTCCGCACAAAGAATTTATAACCATCTTGTAGCAATTTTGAAGATCTAAAATCATTTTAGCTGATTATGCATTAGCAATGTTGAAAAGAATGTAAATCTAGCAGATTGCATATTGGACTCATGAGAAGCAGGTCTGCTTCCTCCTTTTTCACACTTTGGGCCTATCTTACAAATATGGGCATATGCTGAATTTCTTAGATTTCATCATAATATTTATGAGTAATGGAAAATGCATAGTGAACATACCAGTCCTAAAAATGTTGCATGGGGAAAAAATATTGAGTAGCTGCTTCAAATATTAGTTGCCTACACTTCTGGGAAAAATCTAAAACCTTTTTGAGTTCTTGAGCCAGCAAGTGAATATCTCCAATCTAGGGACGTTTTCACACTGGGCTCCCTAAAGCCGGCTGGACCCCGTGCCGCTGACATCGGAATGACTCTGGCGGCGGCAGGCTAATTCCTTTTGCCACCCGGAATTACCTGAAGCCGGAGTTAGCCAGGAATTAGCTTGCCGCTGCCGGAGTGAGGCCGGACTTAGGGCTCCGTGTGTTTGAACACACGGAGCGAAAAGCCGGCCGGATGCAGGGATGACACCGGAAGGGGCGGAGTTTGCCGCCGCGCGTGTCTGAACACACGGGAAATGGAGCCGGAGTGAGGCCGGCGGGAGGCCGGCTAGCGTCCTCAAAAAGGCCAGTGTGAAAACGTCCTAGGAATGGAAAAATATTGCTGAATTTCAAAATCTCAAGAAAAGTATCCATTTTGCATCTTCTGAGGCCTTTTTCAAGACAAAGAGTACCATACCTCTGAAATCTGCACATCTGTGCATTTCAGAAAAATAAAATATGCACAGAATTATGCTTATGTTTTAAAATGGAGCTGTCAACAAATATGTACAGTTGAAAAATATATACAAAAACATTTTAGTGACATAAAAATGCATAATAGAAAAATGCCCTACAAACATATACCTGTTTTTAATGTGAAAAAATATACATGTGTTTCTTTGTCAGTAGAAAGCAAAACAAAACCTTATAACATCCCTCATATGAATGAGCAGAAACAGAGGTGAGAGTCAGAAAAATACGACAAAATTGTGACTGAGAAATATTCACATTCTTATAAAAATATTAGCTGTACTTTAACTGGTTGTTTGCTTAAGTTAAAGAATAGTGTGTTTCCTTTCATGTATAAATGGAATTTATGATGGCTTAGCCTCTATACAGTTTTAGGAGGACATCTTGGGGGACAAGTTTGAGTTACTCCTAATTTCATATGCTTACCTTTCCTCTACTGAAATTAGTAGAAACTAAAGCCTTATTCCAGATATAGGTTAACCTGAATGCATGGGGAGAAGGAGCAGGCTAGCCTTTCCTTTATTTTATCATTCACCATGGAGAGCAACTTTCTGAAAGGGGATAGTATCCTATATACATACAACTTCTCCATGTTATTCTGCTGGGTTGTTGGGAGAGGTTCCACTATGTGTGGAAATAGAGGCTCCTTCTTTTTTAACCTGCCATTCTCCACAAGGAGGGAGAGCCTTCACGATGTGCAGAGGGTCTCCTTTTCACTCTGTTGTTCTCCATAGGCAGAGAATAACAAGGGTGTTGGCTGATCTAACCTGTTCCCTCTCCCCACATTGAGGCCAACTCTGATCTGTACATCTGAAGAGAACTATCTTTTATGCTTTAAGAGGACTTAAAGGTGTTTGACTTCACAGTGCTATCCAAATAAAATACAGAAGCAGTAAAAACAATGAGAGAGATTCCTATGGTATAATAATTAGTTTTTTTTAAAAAAAAAATATTCTGTGTGGTTTAGTTTTATTCATTTTATTTAATTTTCCTAAACTGCTAAGATACTGGAGGTAGTTTGTTAGCCAGACTATTTTGCTGTCACACATGATTACAGGCTCCTTTTAAAGCCTATATATGTTAAAGAGCAAAGGGGTATGTGTGGATGGTTTGTGTGTGTGTATATGAGACAAACAACAGATTGCTTTTCTATGGCCACATTCACATTATAGAAATAACCCGCTATTATGAAACCTGGTTATTTCCACAATGTTCACACTGGCCCTGAATGTGGGGTGGGAGGGGGGGTCATTTGTGGGGTGGGAGGGGGGGTCATGGAAAACCCACTTAAGGACACTGGGTCCTTAAGCACATCATTTTTAAAAATCTGGAGTGATCCAGGTCTTTCGGTAGTGTGAGTATGGGGGGGTTGCAGACTGCCAGAAATAGTGCAAATTGAGTCCACTTTAAGGGTTAGGGTTAGTGCTAGGGAATCATGGGAATTGTTTTTTTCCTGAGACATTGAGCCTTCTCTGTCAGAGAGCTCTGGTGCCACAATAAAATACAGTCCCCATGATTCCCTAACCCTAAAAGTGGATTTAATTTGCACTATTTCTGGCAGTCTGCAACCCCCCTATGCTACTGAATCAATCTGGACCACGGGGATCATTCCCGGACATGGAGGCTCCTCCATGTTGAAGTGAAGCAGCACGTATGTGAATGCCAGAGAGAATCTAAATGCCTCTGAGAGATTCAGTCATGTTAAATGTAGTGGGAACATCAGTCCTGTATTGCATCACTTCAGAGATCCAGAGATCAGCAGGACAAAAACGTAAGCGTGAATGACCCCTATAAAACACTTTTTAAAAACATCCTTGTAAATACTTGGGAGGTGGTATTAAATCTCTCCTCCCAACAATTTAGCAAGGAAATGTGAGAAACATAAGGATGAGTCAGTGGCAGCTGGTGCCCATCAGGACTGGCAGGCCAAATGAAGATGATGCCAATATCCACATCTGAGGAAGTAGACTCAAGTTCATGCTGCCAATTTCTTTCTTTCAGTCACCCTCAAAGGTGTTACAAGATCTATGTACTAATTCTACAGACTAACATAGATATATCTTTGAATTCTATCAATATCCACATTAAGCATAGCCATCATATTTTGGTTTTGCCTCCTTCCTCCTCCCTTGCAATGACACTACAGTACAGTCCTTTAATGTTTAACACTGAATGGAAGAGTTGTAATTTCTTATGCTATGTTCCTCTAAGCAGGCAAAGACTTGCCTGTTACATTCTACAATGACAAGACTGGGAGGCTGATTATAGAAGAAACCAATCCCCATGGACTGACTAGATGTAAAGAAGCTGGTAGAGAACTAGTTGGGGTTGGCCCAGGGGTAGCCTGAGTGGGATGGTGGGGACCACCTTCCACTGCTATTATTCTACTAGTATTAAGCAATATCAAATAACTCAGGCAATGCATAGATAAACAATGCATTATACAATGACCTCATCCTGTACACATAATGGTTTTCTAAAGCAAACCATGAACCTAAAAACAAATACACAGAACTGGAACAGAACTGATTTTCTGAAGATAAATTAGATATCCTTTTTGATCTGTAGAAGCATTCTATCCTGTTGCAAGGTAGAAACCTTTGATCCTGCAGAAGTGAGCATTCTCTTCCAACTTCATTGGTTGTTGCAATCAAAGTTATTTTGCTGCCTAAAGCGAGTAGTCCTAAATAGGAGTCTGGGAAATTGCCACAGAAAGGCTATTCCCCATAGTAAATGCAACTCAGCACTGAATCTTAGGGGGGTTGCAGACTGCCAGAAATAGTGTGAATTCAGTCTACTTTTAGGGTTAGGGTACCATGGGAACTGTATTTTATTGTGGCATCAGAGTTGTCTGACAGAGAAGGCTCAATGTCTCAGAAAAATAACAGTTCCCATGATTCCCTAGCACTAACCCTAACCCTAAAAGTGGACTGAATTCACATTATTTCTGGCAGTCTGCAACCCCCCTTAGCGAACTATTCCAAAAGGCAGTGTGGTATTAGCAACCTCAATTTTTCTAATTTTTAAGAATTATTATTACTTAGCAATTTTGCTAGAGTGTTCAACATTCTTCTCCCGCTCACTCCATTTTTTTTTTATTCCTCATTTTTAAAAACACACCCAAAAAGCACATTTCTTTCTTTAAAATAGTTTCACCAAGGAAAATATCACAGTAACCCCTGTGTTTGATAGAACAGCCTTTCCACTTGGCAGATTGCATATACAATTTACTTGTAATAATAAACTCCTTGCCCAATAAGTGCGGTAGTGGCACCCCCTGCTATTAGCAGTGCTATTTCATCCACCTAATAAAAGCTAAGCAATGGAAATAATAAGGCAATTTACAAATACGAAAACAAAATAAGAGAAGTCATTGTATATCTCCCCATCTGTAGGGTCTGTTCTGATCCATTTAGGTTTCTACTGCATTCTGCTGAAGCATGAAAAGGGTTGTAAATCATATTTGACATACATCCCATGGGTCAGCCACCACTCTTCTAAGATAACTGAATGGAATGGGAATAGCCATGTGGGAGACAGACTGTGAAAAAAGAAAGAGTGATGTACTGTATAAGGCAAGAGCCCCCCCCCCTTCCTGTCACTGAAGGGAATAAAAAAGAAAAGCAATTAGCAGCGATACAATTAAGTGATGGCATTTTTCTTTTCTTCTTTATGGCAGGACACTGTGGGGCTGCATAGTGATCTTTCTGAATGAACTTTAAGCAAGTTTATGGAATGGGCCAGAGAAGGAGCAAAAGGTTAATTTGGGGATAAATGGATCAGAATGGACCCAATCACAGAAAATGGTTCTTAGAAATTGTGATGTGAGACATGAAGAATTCCTGTATTGTCAAACACATCAGGCTTTACCAAGGGCCCTTTCATACTGCACAATGATAGTGCTATGATTTCACTTTAACCACCATGGCAACATCCAGTGGGACCCTGGGATTTGCCACATAGGGAGGGGCCTTTAAAATTTTCACCTAGAGAGCTCTAAGTGCCTCCCTAAACTAGAAATCCCAGGATTCCAAAGGATGGAGCCATGGCAGGTAAAATGGAATCATAGTTCTAAATCGGTATAGTGTGAAAGGGCCCCAGGTATTAACCCCACTCTTTTATAAGAGGCAGGAAGGTATATAATCATAATTTCAGGCTACACATTTTCCCACCAAAAACACAGCACAAATATTCACCTTTCCTCTGTTCTGTTTGGTACTTTGGTTTCCCTGCTTTTATGGTACAATTTCCTCCCTTTTCCCAGCTGCAACCACTCTTCTTTCCTTCTTTAGGTGAGCCACTTTGGTGAGTAGGAATCATTTGCACAAGGACAACTGACCCCCCCCCCCCCGTCTCACCAAACTTGAATTGTAATTCAGAAATCAATCTTTGTGTCTCCTACTGAGTTGTGCTGGAAAAGCAAAGCAGCATAAAGGTCCCCCCCCTTTTTTTCAAGAACTACAATGAATTTGAAAACATGGTACTTTGGGGGGTTGCAGACTGCCAGAAATAGTGTGAATTCAGTCCACTTTTAGGGTTAGGGTTAGAGTTAGGGAACCATGGGAACTGTATTTTATTGTGGCATCAGAGTTGTCTGACAGAGAAGGCTCAATGTCTCAGAAAAATAACAGTTCCCATGATTCCCTAGCACTAACCCTAACCCTAAAAGTGGACTGAATTCACACTATTTCTGGCAGTCTGCAACCCCCCTTTGTTAACCTTTTCAAATTGTATGCAGAAGGGAAGTGTGTGCTTTAAAGTTTGCCTTAATATGTTAAAGTATGTTCATCTGTGCTGTTTTTTGGGGGGTATGGTAGAGTCTGTGCTATGTGTGTCCTGCTTGGCCAGTAAGTCTGTAACTCACACAGAGATGGAAGAAAAAAGAAAAAAAGATCAAACACTAAACAACACAGATGGAAATCCAAATCACATCTAACCTAAAACATCTGAGACCAAAATTTCAAAGTTGAGGCAGTAAGGGGAGTGTCATTGCCAAGTAAAATTAGTACAAAATACTAAATGCTACTAGGGATTTAGTAGTCTGGAAAATACACTTTCTACCAGAACTTATCACCAACAGGATTCCTCTCTACATATTAAAGTTATCTTGCTTCAAAAAGTGTATATTAGGTCCCTCCTTATGAAGAATGATATGTATCTTTGATGTATATATGTGTGTAAATTTTGAGCTATGAGATAATATTCTTTACAATGTCAATTAAACTAAGATGAAAATAATGTCATGTGAGATAACCCTTTTTTCCACCTTTAAGAATCCAATCCCATACAGGTGATAGGTGTAGGGTACTGCTTATGAATAATATGGCTTTCTTTGTTAAGGGCAATTTATAATTTTGAGGTTGTACCATCCTACACATATTATTCAGCCAGTGTGGCATAGTGGTTTGAGTTCTGGACTAGGACTGTGGGAGACCAGGGCTCAAATTCATGCTTGACCATGGAAACCAGTAGGTAACATTGAGCAAGCCACACTCTCTCAACCTCAGAGGAAGGCAATGGCAAATTCCTATTGAACAAAGTTTGCTAGGAAAACCATTGAGAAGTTTGCCTTAGGATTGCCATAACTCAGAAATGACTTGAAGGCACACAACAACAACAACAACAACAACAACTGTTATTTGAAAGGTGAGGACAAGGTAAGAGGGGCCATCTCAAATTTCCATCACTAACAGAAATACATTGGATAGTTATATCACATAATGACTGGGGCTGGTGCTCACATTAGGCAGAATGAGGCAACCATCTCAGGTATTACATGAGTGAGGGTGGTGACGGCAATGTTTAGGTCTCATGAACTTCATGGTTGCTCCTTTGTGATGGGAAACAGAACTGTGTATGCAACACAAGCTGCCCTCCAAATTAACCTAGTACACTCAAGTATGTGTCCCATAATAGATAGTTTTTAGGTAAGAGTCAATCCCAGTCAGTTTCTGGGGCATCATTTTGTCAATCTCAGGTGACATTGCAATACTTGTGGTGAAGGACATAATGTGGAAAGGAATGGGACATCTTGAGTCTGACAATTATACAGTGTTTTATTCAGGGAATGAAAATCTAAGAAGAAATGGGATGGCATTAATAGACAGGAGAGGTATAACAAAGTAGTTAAAGGATATAATGCAAAGTCTGAATGAATAATTTCTATAAGGCTTAAGGGAAAACCCATCAATAAATTCATAATCCAAGTCTATGTTCCAACTAGTGGGACATAAGAAGCAACTGAAAGATTCTGTGCTGGGTACAGGAGGTAATTGACCACACATCAAAATAGGTTTTCTTGTTATAGGTGATTGGAATGCAAAAGTAAGAAACAGAGTAGAATCAAAGATTGTAGGAAAATGTGGCCAACGATCAAGAAACAAAGCAGGAGAGTGTCTGTTGTGTCGCCAATGGTTTGTCATTTGCAAACATTCTTCAACTCAAGAGGCCACTGTATATAGAAATATCATCTGATGGCCCATATAGAAATCAAACAAACTATGTCATTGGGAACATCAGATGGAGAAGCTACATTCTCTCTACAAAACCTAGACAAGGAGCAGATTATGGCTCAGACTAGGAACTGTTAATATAAAAAATGAGAGTAAAGCTAAAGAAGAAGAATGGAATACACCAACAAAGGAAAAATAAGAAATCTCTTCCACAAGATCTGACAAATCAAAGGGAAGTTTAAACGAAGAGTGGGGATGCTTTACATCCAGTAGGGAAGCACATTACATGACCAAGTAGAAGTGAAAAGATGATTGAAATATTATGCTGAAGAACTATATAAAAAAGATGAAAGAATGACCAATTCATTCAAGGAAGAAGCATTTGAAGATGAACCTACAAATTTAGAAAATCAAGCGAAAGCTGCACCGAGAACATTTGGGAAAAATAAAGCACAACAGATCAACTGCAAACTACAGAGACAGAATCTACTCTAATTCTTACTATAATCTGTCAACAGATATGAAAACCAAGAGAATGGCCCACAGATTGGAAATGCTCGATATACATTGTAGTCCCAAAGAAAGGGAAGAGCAGAGATTGCAGCAACCACAGGGCCACTGTATTAATTTCCCATGCCAGCAAAGTGTTGCTCAAACTTTTGCAATGAAGACTTTTACCATATATGGAGTGAGAAATGTCAGATGTCCATGTTGAGTTCAAGAAAGAAAGGGACACTAGGGATAATGTTGCAAATATATGTTGGATAATGGAGTGCACTAAAGAATTTCAGAAGAAATTCAGCCTGTGCTTTATAGATTGTGTAGATCATAAAAGCTATGGATCACTCTTAAAGAACTGGGTGCACCACAACAATTGTCTCTTGACTATCCTTCTACTTAGGACAAGATGCTACCATCAGGACAGAATATGGAGAAATAGCATGGTTTGCAAGGGGATTGTGAGCAAGGTTGCATTTTATCTCACTATTTGCTTAACTTGTATGCTGGATTCATAATTCATAAAGCAGGATTTGACTTGGAAAAGGAGGCTTGAAGATTGTTAGAAGGAATATCAACAATTGAAGATATGCAGATAATATCATGCTACTATCAGAAAATAGGGAAGACAGATGATTACAGAAGAAAGCCAAGGAAGAAAGTGCAATGGCAGGTTTATAGTTGAACATATATAACTGAGTACCAAAGTTAGGACTGCCCATGCCATCTTATCTCCAATTTCTGTGCATGTTTGTGAAAACAGGACAGTGAAGAAAACTGATAGAAAGAAAATCAACTAATTTGAAATATGGTGCTGTAGCTGAATTCTACAGATGCTATGGACTCTTAAAAAGGTGAATAAATGAGTCCAAGAGCAAAACAAGTTTGAACTCTCCCTAAAAGCTAAGAAGACTAAGGGCCTCTGCAGATTGTGCAAAGCACCATCTTGGAGGCAGGGAAGGGGAGGGGCAGCCACATGCTGGGCGCCCCAACCCCTTCCCAAGGACGTCATCGGAGCGCCCGCCATTGCACACAGCAGGCACTCCGATGACATCCTTCCGGCTCAGCATCCGGACATGCTGAGCCGGAAGAGGTGCAAAAGAGCCGCATGGTGGCTCTTCAGGTGTCCCTTTTGCAGCTTGTGGAAGGAGCACTATTTTAGCGCTCCTTTCCCAGGCGGCGAAAGGGAGGATCAGGGTCGAGGCGTGGGGCAGCCTTGGCCCCAATCCGCCTCTTCCCAGGGCAGCCCATGGCCGCCCGTCTGCATCCCCCCTAAATTAAGATAGTTGTGCTTTGGCTATATCTTAAGAAGAAATTACTCCCTAGAAAAGACAATAATAGTTGGTAAGATGGTTACTGCAATCTCTGCAGTAAGAAGGCAGAGGAAGGCAGCATTATAGATGGATAGACTCAATCAAGAAATCCATGACTCTGAATCTGCAAGATCTGAGCAGGGCTGGTGGGTTGATAGGATGACCTGGAGGTCTCCCATTCATAGGGTTGTCATAAGTTGAAGTCAATTGGAAGCCAGTTAACAACAATTTGGCCCTTTAATAACTATAACTAGATATACCACTGACTATTTGTTCTCTGTGCTGATTGTTTATTAGATTTATTTTATTTTATTTGTTATATTTTTTTGCTAGTTATTTCAACAACATTGTTACATCATGGGGATTTTTATTTTGCTTTTGTGTGATTTTATTTTATTAAAAATAAAATGATTTTCTACCACTGGATGTGGTGATTTTAAATTGTTTTTAAATTTTATTGTTAAGACTTATTCTCTTTGGGAGCTGCCTTGGGTCCCACTATAGGAGAAAAGTGAAAGACAAATTAAATACATGAATAAAATAAATTAAAAATAAAGTTAGAAGGTCGGTCATAAGTAGAACTAAATAAATATAGACATGACTCCCTAATGAAACTCATTAGAATGGTCATATTTACAGGGGAAGGAGTTGGGAGTTTATTTTTATTGCTATATTATATTTTCATGTAGGGGAAAGACATATAATGCTTGACGTATCAGACTGGATATACATTACTGGCAGAGAATGCAATGGAAAGGATGAGGTAGCATGAAATCTTGACAAAAGTCCCATGATTTTCTTGAATGTGATGCTCTTCCATGTACGATGCCAAATGCAGGAGCATATTATGAATGCGCTTTCATGTAACAAGTCAGACATTTTGTGACACATGGTGCCAACTTTAAATAGATTGGAAGTTGTGTTCACCTGTGAGTTTGCTTTGGCTGCCTTTTCCTATTTAGATCAAGTTCTGCCTGTAACCTAACTTTACGCTGACTCTTACACAGGGAAGAAGAGCAAAATAGCTCTAAGTCTCAAGCGGACAGTTCCTTCCTCAACCAACCATCCCAAGCCAACTTCCCCTCTCCAAACAACAAAGTCTAATTTGTTTTGGCATATATAATGAGTTGAAGAAAATCTTTGATTACCTTTCATGATTTTGCCTATTCTATGGCAGTTCTCCAGTGGGTGGCTACAGGCACATTCATCTCAGGTTATCAGAAAAGAAAGATGTTTCCTTTTTCTCCCTCCTTTGGATGAAGTGTTAATGCATTTGTAGATGAAGGGTAATCGCCAATGTCATGACGTCACAGGGGGCCCATAATTGCCCATCAATCTATAGGCTCTTTCCCTTGATCTGCAGGTTCTCATTACTGGCAATAATGTTGCTGGTGTAATCATGCATATACTTGGTATTCCTCTGGCCAGGATGAAGCTGTAGGAGCTAATGTATTCTGAATCAGACCAACTGCCGCTCATGAAGGGGGAAAAAAGAAAGAGAGAGAGAGAGAGAGAGAGAGAGACTTGCTTGAGTAACCGTAATAATTGGAAAATTATTTTGATAGCCTGAAACAATCTAATATATTACAGAATTTTATTAAAATAATATCAAATCAAATTAACTGCTATTCCATAATGAATTAGGTAACAAGGTAGGCAGATATTAATCGGCCTTGGCTCCCAGGCAGGGGAGCCAGGAATTTATTAGTTCTTGCAGGTTGTATGAAGACGAAGTCAGGCATCAGTATCACAGGCTGTGAAGAAAGCCCCTGAGACAGGCAAGCGTCTTTTTCTCTCTGTTTTTTTTCCTCTCTCTTTCTTCCCTTCTATCTTCCACTTTATAATCTGTCATTAAACACTTGTATTCCTTTTATGTAAGGCCCTGTGCATTTCTTTTAATAAATTAATTGCTTTGCAGTTTAATAATTGTAACAATTTAATGGTTGTATACATTTTGTGAGCAGAGAGAGACAATATTGGCAGGAATGATACTCCATTGCCCACTTATAACTAGTCTTTATGAACAGTTATAGAGATGCAGAGAGCCAGCATAGTGTAATGGTTTGAGCATTGGATTATGACTGTAGAGATCAGGGTTCTATTCCCTACTCAGGCATAAAAACCCACTGGGTGATTTTGGGCAAGTCACATTCTCCCAGCCTCAGAGGATGGCAAAGGCAAATCCCTGTGATAGGTTTGCCATAAATTGGAAATGGCTTGAGGTGCACAACTACGATGGAGATGTAGCTTGTTTGATTAGCTCAGAGGAGATGGGTTTCCAGACTAAAAGAAAACATGGCTTTAAACATAGACGGTCATCATGCTGACTATATTGTGGGTCACATATCTGCAGAAAAGTAAATCCCACTGAGGCAGGGAACATACCATAGTTATACTCAGATACACTCTCCATACTGTTAGCTCAGTAGTTTCTCCAGTGAATTAATTTGCTGTCCAGGGTCTTATGCAATGCTCTTTCCCATCCATTGCTCCCTGATCCTTTTTGAGAGGCCAGGATTGAAACCAGGATTGAACCTTCTCCTTCATATGCCATTCGACAGGGCTAGGTTGCATTCTCTGCAACTACTGGCCTTTGCAGATTGCCAGAAATAGTGCAAATTGAGTCCACTTTAACTGTCCTGGCTCAGCGCTAGGGAATCATGGGAATTGTATTTTTTTCTGGGACATTGAGCTTTCTCTGTCAGAGAGCTCTGGTGCCACAATAAACTACAGTTCCCATGATTCCCTAGCACTGAGCCAGGACAGTTAAAGTGGCCTCAATTTGCACTATTTCTGGCAGTCTGTAAAGGCCCTACATTAATTTTCCTGTGTTGTAATGGGTTTATCCCCATTTAAGGGCATACAGGATTGCAGAATCTTCTCCTCCAATTAATGCTTTAATGTTGTATCTGAATGTAAACTTAACTGCTATAGCCATGTAACAGCAAACACTCTATAAATGCAGTGATTCCTTGCAAGGAACTAGACTTGGATTCCCTTGTGCATCTTGAACATTTCTGCCTCAGCAAGGTCTCCTTTCACTGAAAAATAAAAATAAAAAGTGTTACTCTGAATTTGGGCCAAGTGTGTGGCTGGGACATTGGGCTGGAAATCAAAAGCTGCTGTGACCTTTTACACCTAGCAAGGACCAATTAGAGCCATAGAAAACTCAAGAACAAAGAATGAGAGTGAGAGCAAGAGAGACTGCACAAGCAGATATGACTCTCAAGGCATTTTGAGCAAATTCTTTCACAAGGCAAACATTCAGTGCTTCTCAATAAAGGGTCTTGGATTAGGATGGTTCAGTTTTTTGTTTTTTTAACCAGCCTGCAAAAAATGTATTGTGGGTGAAAGAAATACCACCAGATTTTCCCACTACTAATCTTAAACAGAGCTTGGAAAAAACACATTTTGGATTATAGCTTCCACAGTTCACTAGCTGCGGGATTCCAAGAGCAGTAGTCAAAAAAGTAACTCTTTCAGGCATAGGTATTTTCAGGAAATTTTTTTTTTTTTTTTGCAGCACATCTAAGCACAGTCACTAAAGACTTTGTAACTTGTCATTGGATGCAACTGCTTTGTGTCTCTGCTCTAATCCCTACTATGCTTTTTTTAAAAAAAAGAGAGACAGAAGGGCTGGGTGGGGTTTTGGGGGCTGGAGGTATTTTACTGGAGTTTTAGATGTTTTAAGCCACCCTGATTGCATTTCAGAGAGGTGGGATAGAAATAAATAATAATAATAATAATAATAATAATAATAATTACAAAATTTTGGAATATATTTGCATGGTGATTTTTGAAAAGATTGCCTAAATAGCACTTTTAAAAGCAGGTGGATGAAAATAAGTGTCTTCCTAGAGATCAAATGAACACTCTGCGTTTTCCTCAGCTGAGTCTGATTGATTTCACAGATGTCACCAGTACCTATTCTTAATTGTTTATTATTTATTTGCTTTTTAAAAAAAATGTTCAAAGGAAATATATTCAGGTTGTCCTTACCAGCTTGAAAATGCTGGATTGGCAATAGGATACCTGGAATTCATTATGTTGCATACTGTGGATCTGTAGACAGAATTCATTAAAGAAAAAGAAAAAGACAATTGGTAAAAGTAATACAGCAGTTAGGGATTGCTTTCATTTCAGACCTAGTTTTTGCAGAATTTTTAATGCTCAATGTCATACTTGATCAAAAGTGGAGTTGAACTACTTCACTGTACCAAATGACTTTATGCTGAATTCTAATAAATGTACTGTTGCTCGACACAACTAAAAAGTTTTTAAGTGGGAAATAAGTTAAATTAATAATGGACTACATTGATCTGTGACATTATTTTAAGAGTTAAAATTGTACAGGTTCATGTTATTCAAAAGCACTGTATGTCACCTGGAATTCTAGCTTTTTGACCTAGTGGAACATAAATTTTAAACCACATACTACACAATTATCACTCCATGAAGAGACCAAAAGCATATGACTACCTATGAGCTTCCAAATCCAAATGGGACACAGTACTAAGGAGTTAGATTAAAAAAATGTGTAATACAGTTTGTAGAAGATGAGAGATAAAGCAAAACAGGAAGTTCATATGAAGTTAAACCTGAGACAATTTAGAATAAATTAGCTTCATTCTGGGGAGAAAATATGTTTATCACAATGGCTTTCTATTATATCCAAACCCTTGACTTGCCTTTGGCAAAAATTAAACAAAAGATAGAGAGACTGAACATACAGGATTCTCTCTAAATGTCTGTACAAAATTTTCTTTTCTTGGTTGTTCATATTTTATTCTTAATTCTTCACTTCAATTTCCAAGCTAGCAAATATTGATTAGGCTTTTTCTTGGGTACTGATCTGAAGTGGTAGGAATGGATGTATGCAGTGAAATCAGCTTTATTTATGGTCAGTGTGTATCTTTACCACTTGTCCCTTGGGCTAGTTTGGAGGTAAATTGGTAGAAAATGGTTTGAAATTAGATATACTAGAAAATATGAAAAATATAAAATACTTTGAATATTCTTTCAAAGTTGTTTTAGTAGACATACTGGTTTCAACAAATGCTAGTGAAATGTTGGGTTTTAGATAGCTATGGAATGAATATAATTCCAACAAAATGTCCAGTTTTCTATACTTAGGCACTACAAAATCATTTGCTAGCTCTTTACCAGATTTACCCTTTCCTACAACTTGTGCAAATTAATGGTCTTTTCTTGATACAAACCATTGTGCTCTGTGTGCATGGGGAGGTATATGTTTACTGCTATAGACTATGGGATCTCTTTTGACACTGTTGATAGTTTGGCTTTCTATGTAATAGCTTCTGAAATTAAGCAAATTTTCTTCTTCTTTCAGTAGAATTTGAAATCTTAGGCCTCTATTTGGCTGAAAAGTGTGGAACAATTTCTGGGAACTGATGAACATCTTGCTGGAATCGCTTTGAACTTGCCTATCAATGAACGTTGTAATTATAGTTCTGACAATGGTCACAAAATACATGAAATTTTTATGCAATTAATAGAATAAAAAGTATGAAGAAAACCCAGAGTTATGCATATTGTACATAAGCATCAACATTGATGAGTTTGAGGAATTTCTGATTAGAATATTCCCAGAGAAAAACAGCTCTGTATTTGTGGAAACCAACTGGTTGAGGATACTGTGCCTTATGTGTAACATTGTAAGTGATATGAATTTGCAACATAAATACTTGGTAAGATGTTTAGAGTCTGTAACTAACCTTAATGAGAAGCATAAAATTATATACTTGCTGTCGAGTTCAATTATGCCAATTCTGATTAATGTCTCTAGATTTGTAGTGAAAGCAGCCCAACTCAGAATCACCCATGACAGTAACTGAGATTGTTTCTTCTAAGAACTATGGATTCAGTAAATATATTTGTATTTGTAAATTTTGTATTTGTAAGTATTTGTATTTATAAGTTTTTTGTTTATATGTTATCTTTTTGATATATCTTTTAAGAATTTTGAAACCTCTTTCGCTTACCTTTTATTGCATTTCTTTGCTTATATTTGACTTTTTTCTTTCAGCTATAGCCTGTATTTGGTTGCCTAATAATTACATTGAAAGATTATAATACCTAACCAGATCTCTTCAATCTCAATGGACAGCCACTCAAAGATTCTATAAGCATGCCCATCACTTGATAACTGCAGTACATGGGATAGTATTCATCAAACAGCAAATATCACAGATGTCACCTAATTATCACATTCAGCACAATGTTTCACGAAGCAGGGTGTTCACCTGTTCATTGGATAATCATTGACTGTTAAGACATCAGATGTCATTGAACAATGTGCAGGCATGAGTGCAATGGGAGGACTATGGGCCGTCTATAGTTGGCACTGAAGACTATAAAAGATGATAGGAGCTTTTTCATGTGCTTTAATGGGTCAATTCATCGGAAGATCCCCAAAAGGCATATCTTCCTATCCATGCAGATAACATTTGCTCTGTCAACATGTTTCTTATAACATTCTTCTTCCTCAAGTACACATTGTCTTTAAAGCATGTCTTTAAAGCCTGGCAATAAGCATCCAATACAATAACCACAAGAGTTAATATTAGCTTTAGGTTGTTTTGCTTGTTAAAGCTAACTTATGCAGAATAGGGAGGGGGCAGAGAAGAGGAGAAACTTTTTGCAAAGTGAAGCCAAGTTATTTTAATTTTTTTTTGGCTTCTTAAATTAATCAAGTGAGAATGATTGTTTCAAAGGATGGAAGAGTTCACCACGGCTCCAGAAAAAAAATCAAGTACAAGAGCCTAGATTATGGCAGAAGACATGCAACAGCCCACGCATTAAGCTTGAAATCTGTGCTCGCACCTGCCCCAACTCATTTTTCCCCCATTGCGTTTATTGAGATGACACAATGTCAGTAGAATTTTACAAACTTTATGACAAAACTGTGACAGATCTGCAATGGCAGAATGACTTATGGAAATGTTGGAGTGGCTTCTCAATCAAGTCTCTGGATAGTTTGTGATGCCATTGTCCTGTAGGTCACAAGTCAGACGCTACTGAGGAGACATCACTTGGGGCTCATCCAAAGCTTTGCCATCTGCTGGGAGCGGGGGAAGGGGGAGGGTGGGTGAGTTTTGAAATGTGAGTCCCGATGTCTTCAGATCCAGGCTACTGGCAGTTGCTATCACATTCTCAGTTCTTCCTAGCTTTTTTTCCTCCATTAAAGGGCTTTTTTAAATTCTCAGAAATTTGCGATGATTGCAATGCATGGCATCAATTCCACTATGGCCTCAGTTCCCTCTCTGTAAAATGGGAATGACACCGACCTGGCCAGGGTTGTGAGAATGAATACGTTGCAGATGGTGTAATACACCTTGTACATTAAAGCTGTTGTATAAAACCTACATTCTTAAAAGAGGTCTGGGCATCCTGCTAAACTGAATCTAGTGATATAATAATTGTGTTAAAATAATATTCCAGATATTAGCAATCAATATATATGTCCGCCAAGGCCAACCTATGCCCCCTGAGTCAATTTGCTTATATGGTGAGAAAGCAAGAAGATTAGAGTTGGAATTGGATTTTTTTGTTTGGGGAACTAGTTACCTTCTACTCAAGAGAGTACCCCACCCAATTCCCATTCCTCTATGAACAGTACAGAAATTATTCTATTGGTGGAAAGCTCAAGGCCATTGTGACATCAGTACCTAGTACTGACTGATCATCTCCCACTGCTCTTTTTCACAGTTTCATGTTTGGAAATACTGAGCTTATACTTTGATGCCCCATATTATTTCCATTATGGAGACATCTCAGTGGTGTTACAATAAGATATATTCCTATCCCACTAATAAGCATTATGGTTGAATGGAAAGGAAGAAAAGTGAAAGCATCTTAATTTGGTAAGTGTTCATGCATTCAGTCTTGATGGTGATTTTCTGCCATAGGAATTGTAGGACTGAAACATCTACAGAATTAGATTAAAACAGGCCAAGATGCAGGAAAAAGTATTTCCTCAGAATGACCAGGAAATAGCTTTGAATTAGCAATAACTAGTGGGATTTCTGAAGGAAAAGCACCACTCTTTTCTTTTTCTTCACTAAAACTTCAGTATTGGCCAAGAATAATTATATTATTGGATAAGACTATATGAGTTTATGGTATTTGATTTTTCTCTCCCCTGGTGAAATTTAAGATCAAATTTGGATGGGGTGGGGAAGATTCTTTGGTCTGTGTAAGGGCCATGAACTTTGTGACATATTCTCGGACATTATCACAGGACCCTGTTCCAGATATTTCTAGGTTTACCACATGCTGTTTCTGAGTTCAGCTCTGTAGTGCTTTCATAGTTCCATCTACCCAAAAGGATGCTTAAAAACAATACAAAACATTGGAGATCTGCAGTTCAATAAAGCTTATTTACAGAGAGGTGTGGGGAGCACTTCATAAGCTTTCCAAACTCTTAAGATCATGCACATAACAAAGGTAAACTGAAATGCATGCCTACCACTAGTGTGGCAAAAAAAGAAAAAGCATCACCAAATCCATGCTGCCTGATGTATCCATGATATTCTGTTGGAAAAGCATGCACACGTAATAGGGCTTTCTCTGTAACAGCACCACAACTGTGGAACTCCTACCCAAATTAGGCTGGCTCCATCTCTTTTGATATACCAAAGGCCAGCTTGTTTGCCTCAGCTTTCTTCCTATTATGCAGCATCACCTGAGCCACTTGCCTTTTTCAACACTGCTTATCCTTGAATTCTACAGCTAAAAAAAGTGCTGTTCAAAGAGCTTGATTTACCTATTTATGCATCCTATACTGACAGTTGTTCTCTGGCAACCCTTTCCAACAGTCATCCTAGGCATAGGAATCTCTGTTAGTTGTGAAAGAATGAATACTCCTAGCCTGTGGTTACAATAAATGGCTTTGCTTCTTCTTCCATGAATGCTTCTTCTGGCATGAGCATGGAGTAACAGCGAGAACATAGCAGCCTGGGATAGCATGACCATGGGTAGTTTATATTTAATGTCGGTGGCATTACAGTACTATTTGTTTATTTAAAGCTGAACTTCTGTGCTCAGTCAAACTTTAGACGCATGACTTAAACATAAGTCAATTTGCCAATCATGTATCCACTGCTATTTCCCTCCATAAATCATTAATCATTAACGAGAAGTGTTTGTAAACAAGAGCTTTTTCTCTCAACAGCCATCTTCTTCTGCTGCTCGTTCATTCTGAGAAGTTGGTGTACACCTTAGTTCAGTATGACTTCATTTCTTTCTTTTCTTTCCTCTTGCTGCAGGAATGTCAGCACTGAATTTGTCTGAAAGAACAAAACATTTATTTGGTATGAACCAGAGGGAAAAAAAGATGAGTAAGGATGTTACTTTCTATGTGTATTTGTGTAAAATATCATTTTCTTGATAAAAGTAGCAAACATCTTCAAGACATGTCAGAAAGAAACTCTTCTAGAACATGGCCACACAGCCCGAAAAACCCACAAAAAACTATCTTCAAGACAGTTGGGCCAGGAATTGATTCAGTAAGATATAGTATAATTTAGTACCATCGGTACTTATCTGTGCTTTTAAAGTTTTCCACATGAAGCCTTCTTCAAGTGTCCCTTCATTCTTTGGTTGTAAATAAGGAAAGAGTGATTTTTAGGGGTTCTTTTGGGGGAGTGTTAGCTCTGATTCTGAGGTGGGAATCAAAGAGAAGCTAACTTGTGCTGGTCTAACTGTTCTATTGTCCTAGTATTTTCAAGTATTTTCAAAACATTTTTAGGCTAACTGTTCTGTTGTCCTAGTATTTTCATTTTCAAATATTTTTAGCATTTTTAGGCTGCAATCATATGCTCACTTCTAGTTGCTGTTGTTAAGTTTCCGCAAGTCATCCTCAACCCATGGTGACCCTGTGAATGAAACATCTCCAAGAGCCCCTGTCCTCTACTGCTCTACTTAGCTCCTGTAATTTCATGCCCATGACCTCTGATTGAGTCTATCCATCTAGCATGTGGGTCTTCCTCTCTTTCTACTGCCTTCTACCTTTCCTAGCATTATTCTCTTTTCCAATGAGTCACACCTTCTCATGATGTGGCCAAAATATGACAGCCTCAATTTAATCATCTTGGCTTCCAGGTATATTTATGGCTTTATCTGCTCAACATTTATTTGTCTTTCTGGCTATTCACAATATTCTCAGCACTCTTTTCCAGCACCACATCTCAAACTGTGGTAGTCTATGACTGTAATAAAGTGACTTAAGGCCTTTGCAGACTGCCAGAAATAGTGCAAATTGAGTCCACTTTAAATTGAGGCACTGCCCTGGCTCAGTGCTAGGGAATCATGGCAATTGTATTTTTTTCTGAGATATTGAGCCTTCTCTGTCAGAGAGCTCTGGTGCCACAATAAATTACAGTTCCCATAATTCCCTAGTCCTGAGCCAGGGCAGTGCCTCAATTTAAAGTGGACTCAATTTGCACTATTTCTGGCAGTCTGCAAAGGCCCTTAGCTTGACTTGACCTCATCTCAAATGCATTGTTTTTCCTTTTATCTGTCTTCTTCACTGGCGAGCTTTTGCATCCGTACATAATGATGGGGGGGGGGGAATGGCTTGTATGATTCTAACTTTAGAATTCAGTTGTATATCATTGCTCTTTGTGATCTTGTCTAATTCCTTCATAGCTACTGCTTGTTATTTGGTGTCTATACATATGTATGTATATATATATATATATATATATATATATATATATATATACACATACACAGCAACTTCTTATTATTTGATGTCAAGTCAACAGGCACGTCTACCAACACAGGACTGTAGCCTGAGTCTCATTCAAACACTGCTTTATATTCAAGCTTTAACTCAGGAACCCAGAGAAAAGACAGTAACCACAAAATGATTTTATTGTATTCCATAGTAAAGGTTCTTGATAATGCTGTAGTCTACAAAACCTCATGCTGTAATAAAAACATCAGGCTTTGAAGTGCTACAGGATGCTTTTGTTGTTTTTGTAACAGGCTTAATATGGCTATGCATATGGGACAAGCAAAGCCAGAAATCCTATTCAATTTTACAGAATGTTAACAAGGGAAACAGACCTTCCCTTTCTTCTGCTCAGCATTTGGGGATGGAAATGCATGGATGTGCCTACCTGCAAACACACACACACACACACACACACACACACACACACACCATATAGATATTATTCTTAATAACCCGCTATTCTTTGCCCCACAAAAGAGAGGAATCAGGTTGCAATGAAAGGGACAAGTTGAAATGTAGCTGGATTTACATACGAATGTTATGTTTTCATTTCATTTCAGACCAAGCTTAAAGGTTAATATTAAAAGCATTAGCACAGTCTCACCATTCCTTTCTCAGGTACTTGAGCGAATTGCCAATATATGGAGTTACATTGTACAAGTCAAAAGATTTTATATAAGAAAAAGAGAGAGAGAGAAAGAGAACTAGAATTTGTAGCTACGAGGACCTAAAAAGAGAGAGAGAAAGACAGGTGTTTTTTTTTTTAAAAAAAAAAAAGAACAATAATGGCAATGTTACTTATTAAATTGGCTAGCAGTAAGTGAAAGGGAATTAATACGTATGGACAGAGATGTTAATCATATAATAGCAGAAGCCTAGTCATTATTATGGATGGTGTGTGAAAGGATGGACTGTTGTTGAAAAACTATGACTTAATGAGGAATACACTTTTTTATGCAGTAGGTGACAGCTTGGAAAATATATCTTCTTGGTTTACAATTCCCATATATGTCCAGTCAGCATGGACAATGGCCTCCATAGAGGTTCTGGGAGTTGTAATCCAGTAATATGTTTTTGTCAAGCCCTGGCATAGTGCATGAGACACCCCACTTCTACCTTCACAAGATCTTTGTGAGTCAGCACTAGGCCATCTTTTGTCAGGGTAGGATGGGAGGTTTGAAATGCAATGTTTTTCCCCCTTCCATTGAGAGAATGGCAGCAATTGTGAAGGGGAAAAATAAAATAAAATGTATAAGTTCTACCATGCCTTGCTTTGCATGTGGGAGCTTGAAGGTTCAACCACTGGTTACAAATAGCAGGTGAGGAGAAAGTCTTTATTGTCTTAGACCTTAGAAAGCTGTTGTCAGGTGGCAGAATAAGATGAAAAAATAATAGTTTCAATTTCATATAATGTGTTTTCTTAGTGGCTAGTCACCAGGATTACCATACTTCTGATTTGGGCAGGTTTCACCTAGATTCACAACCCTCTGCACATTTGATCAAAATCTGGCCTGGATTCCAAGCTTTCATTTAAACACACACACACACACGTCACTGGCATCAGATCTCAGCTGGTATTGGGAGATAAGCAGAGTTAAACCTGGTTAGTAGTTGGATGAGGGACAGCCAAGATTGCTAGTTACAATAGGGCACTCTTTCTGTGTGTCTGTCTGTCTATCTATCTATCTATCTATCTATCTATCTGTCATGCCACCTTTCTCCTAAACTGGGCCCAAGGTGGCTCACATTTCAGAGTAAAACAATGGCTAGCCATCACTGAATATTCCTCACCTAAGAAAACCCTCTAAAATTCATGTGGTTACTGTAAGTCTACAGGTGGCTTGAAGGCACAGACAGTCAGACACACTTGTCCTTTTAGGAGCTTAGATATTAGACAAAATGAGGAGGCACTCTTCTGCGAAACTGTTCTGTGAGAAACAAATCTGCCTCTGCCTTTCAGGCACAAAGTCACACAGATAGTGCAGGGACAGATTGTGAGGGAAGTAAGTGAGGTCAGGGAAGAGTGAATGAGTAGTGTGAGTAGCAAAATGCAAGAAGCAATGGTGGGACACATTGCAAGGCTGTAAGATGAGGTGAGAGAGACAGAGTGATGTAGTGGTTTGAGTGTCAGACTAACAATGCTGCCACATTGCACAATTAATGCAGTTTGGTACTGCTTTAATTTTCATGGCACCATCCTATATAATTCTAGGATCTGTAGTTTGGTGTGGCATCAGAGCTCTCTCATAGAGAAGGCTAAATATTTCAGAAAACTACAAATTTCAGAATTCTATAGCATTGAGCCATGGCAGTTAAAGTGGTGTCAAACTGCATCAATTCTGCAGTGTAGATGCAGCCTGGGACATTGGGAGACCAGGGTTTTAATCTCTGCTCAGCCATGGAAATCCACTGGGTGATCTTGAGCAAATCACAGTTTCTCAGCCCCAGAAGAAGACAAGGGCAAAACCTCTCTGAACAAATTCTGCCATGAAATCCCCGTGATAGGTTTACATTAGGTCATCGTTAAGTCACAAATGACTTGAAGGCACACAACAAGATAATAATGGATATGACATAGAGATTTCTCACTGTTTTCCAAAACATGAAACAAAATATAACACAGGAGAAACAAAAATGAAAATTCATGTGAAAAACAAAATTTGGTATGGACAGTAGCCAAGCTGACAAGAGAGTTGTAGTCAACACAACTAATGATTTCAAGGTCTGCCTATTCATCTCTCTAGAGTGGCCTCATTGGTCCAATTTCTTGATCACATTAGGGTATCATAAAACCTTGGGATGCAGAGCAGGCATAGATGCAGAGACGGAAGAAGTGAAGATTGGAGGAAGGAACATTAACAACCTAAGATATGGAAATGACACAATATTACTAGCAGAAACCAACAAAGACCTGGACAAATTACTGAAATAGGTCAAGGAGGAAAGTGCCAAGGTAGGCTTACTATGGAACATTAAGAAATCAAAAACAATGACCATGGAAGATCTACAAGAATTCACCCTAGATAGTGAGAGCATTGAAATAGTCAAAGAGTTCTCATACCTTGGATCAAGTATTGATTGGAATGGCAATTGTTGTCAAGAAATAAGAAGAAGACTGGTACTGGAAAGGGCAGCTATGAAAGAATCAGACAATATCTTAAAGGGTAAAGACATAACTCTGAACACTAAAGTAAGGATGATTCAAGCCATTTTATTCCTCATTACCACGTATGAATGTGAGACCTGGACAGTGAAGAAAGTGGATAAAAAGAAAATCAACTCATTTGAGATGTGGCACTGAAGAAGAGTGCTGAAAATACTGTGGAAGCCAAAAAAGATAAGCAAATGGGTCCTAGAACAGATCAAGCCTGAACTCTCCCTGGAAGCAGGAATGATATACTTCAGCCCCATCATGAAGAAAAATAAATAAATAAAAAAGGCAATGATGCTAGGAAAGGTGGAAGACAATAGAAAGAGAGGAAAACCACATGCTAGATGGTTAGACTTGATTATGGAGGATACGGACCTGGGCCTGCCAGATCTGAGCAGGGGGTGGAGAACAGGGAGTCTTGGAGATGTCTCATTTATGGTGTCATGAGTCGAGGTTGACTTTAAGGGCAGTTAACAACAAACAACAAAACTTTGGGAATTGACATAGGCAGGTAGATGTTAAGAATGTGACTATTTCTTTTTCGCACTCATTGTCATACCATTGTATACTCTTGGCCTTCACAGCATCCTCTAGAAAGCATATTCCTCTGTTATTTGAAGGATCATAAAATATGTTTTTATTCTCTGGTGAGATTCATATGATTCACAATTCTTACGCAATGCAGTTTGGCCCTTTAACTCAAATAGATTATCCAAGTCCATTTGAAAAAAACTTTGTTTGCTGCAAGCCTATTCTGTTGAATTCAGCAAAGAATTGCTGAGGACAGCACAGACACTTCAGCACCTAGGAGAATTTGCTGCATTATAGCATATGCCTACAACATTATAAGGAACTACTGAAGGAATGGTGTTGGTTCCCATCTGGAAAGTATTTTATTGTTGGACAAAGATGAGAACTAGATATCTTAGGTGCCTAAGATCCAGTTCTGACAATCAACTGCTTGATCAGGATCCCTGGTTTACTAATGAAACATTGCAGGGTAGATCACTAGCTAAAAATCTTGCACTCATATCAATCAGCTGTAGAACTATATTTTTACTGTGCTCCAGTTTAGAATATTTTTCTGACCACACTGTACAATTATAGCACTTTGATGCCACTTTAATCACCAAGACTCCTGAAATCCTGGAATTTGTAGTTTGTGGAGAATTGTCTGATAGCTTTAGGCCAGGGGTTCCCAAATTTTTTGACTTGTGGAGCACTTATTTCTATGGCAGAGCCACTAACAGGCCTACCCTATGTTTTACTAGTTAATGGTGTTTAGGAGTATATATAAGAATATATTTTTATTCTTTAATTTCATTCAATTTTTTTCATTTTCCCTAGTGCAGCCACAGAGCGCATGGGAAGTGCATGCAGAGCCCTAAGGGCTCCTCAGAGCACAGGTTGGGAAACCCTGCTCTAAGTAACTCTCCCCTGAACTACACCTCCCCAGATACAGTGATTTAATCCTTAATCTGTCTTCTCTCAGGGTACAGTCAGCCCTCCATATGCATGATTTCTTTATCCACAGATTTAAGCATCCACAGCCTGAAAATATCACAAACACACACACACACACACACACACACACACATTCTAAAAAGCAAACCTTGATTTTGCCATTTTATAAAAGGATCACCATTATACTATCCATTGTGCTTGAGTATCCATGGATTTTTGTATTGAAGGGGGTCCTGGAACCAAACCCCAGTGGATACTAGGGATCCACTTTATTTGGCAACCATACTTCAGGACACTTCACTAGAGCTGTCTAGCAGAGAATTCCATACAGTATCAATTTATTAAAAGCCCCATTTACAACAGCTAATCATTTGCCAAAATTTTTAAAAAATAAAAAAGGCCATTGTCTTTTGATACCAACAGGAAGGAAGCCTGTTTAGTCACTCCTGGAAGGGGGTTCCACAACCTTGGAGCAGACCCTTTTGAGTACAAACACATGTACATGAAGGGAAAGTGTAGATAAATAATTTAAAAATAGACTATATTCAGATTTGCAAAAAAAAGTCTACATTATAGGAAAATGCATCAATGAAAGAGAAATGTTCACAAAAATATATAGTTTAGGACGCAAAAAGCAAACTTGGAAAAATTCTCAAAGTATGTGAAGAATTAAATGTAATGCTGGAAAAATAAGAAACTGAAAGAAAACAACACAAGATCTGTCCATCCCTGTTTTAGGGCTAGTGTGCACATCCCCATTACCTCTCCAAATGTAAGATTTATAATGCCTGAATAGGGATAAATGTACTCTTCTTATTTGTGGGATCACACTTTAATTATGTATAACATTTTGAACAGGATGTTGAGTATGATATGATATCAAATTGTCATGTGAGAAAGAGTTAACCATTTGTCCCTAATTTTCTTTCAGAAATGTGTGATTAGTCTGAATTATTATGAAGACACAATGGCTTTATTCTTCCTGTCAACTGTGTGAGAGGAAGTCTGGATTAGCCATTCCTAGGGATCAGCAGAAGATTCGAGGCAGGCAGGCAGAAGGACGGCTAACTTTTTGAACTTAAGAGGGCTTTGCTGGGCAGGGGTGACAGTTGTAGTGTCTTTAGCATGGATTTGAATGTGAATCCTATCTGCTGGAGCAGCCGATGCTATGACTTGGCAATATGCTATAATAATCTTTGTGACACAAATGTTGGAAGTTTTTGTTGAACATCCTAAAAGAGATTTAGGTAATTAATGTTAAATTGATGATATAAAACTCTCCATTCTCTCTCTCTCTCTCTCTGTTATGCACATAGTAATTCCCATCTATAATAAATATGAGAAAATATTCACAGGACAATCCCCTCGATGCTGCATGGAGAAGATTATGATCTGTATTAACAGTTTCAGCCCAAAAGCACAAAGCTGCATTTCTGAGGAATGAGTTTGACTGAAACTCAGGGGCCAAAGCAGACATTATATTACCAATATTTTCTGTTTTTACTCCAGCATAAAAGCAAGGGAGCTATTCTGAATTGGGAACACAATAAAGGTGGGTAAATAAATTTTTGCCCTGCCTTCCCTACTAAGGGGGGTTGCAGACTGCTAGAAATAGTGCAAATTGAATCCACTTTAAGGGTTAGGGTTAGTGCTAGGGAATCATGGGAATTGTATTCTTTTCTGAGACATTGAGCCTTCTCTGTCAGAGAGCTCTGGTGCCACAATAAACTACAGTTCCCATGATTCCCTAACCCTAACCCTAACCCTAAAAGTGGACTCAATTTGCACTATTTCTGGCAGTCTGCACCACCCCTAAGTTCTTGATCCAGATTGGGGTCACCACACCTATATTTTATATTTATTTATCATTTTAATGTGTTCAAGATGATCTCCAAAGCTCCTCTCCTTACCTTTTTGTGTTCACAAAACCTAACCATGTTCTTTGAGGTAGATCATGGTGATCCAAGAAAATTCAGTAAATTTTGTGGCTTAATGTTGATTTCAACCTGGATCTCCCATCTCTTAATTCCAGCTTCTAACCATTAAATCACACAGGAGCTACATAAGCCAAACTCTCTACCCTGCAGCCCCTTCAAGATTCCTAGAGTGCAATTTCAATGTGTGATCAGGAAAAAAGACCAGAAGATCTTTACAAGTTGGGAGACAGAAAGTCCAGTATCTGTGCCCCACCCAATACAATTCTAGGCTGAATCAACAGAAGTAGAGTGTCCAGATCAAGAGAAGTAATATCTCCACTCTATTCTGCTTTAGTGTGACTTTAAGTGGAGTATTGTGGCCAGTCGTGGACAGTAATTTAAGAAGGATTTTGACAAGCTGGAAAGTGTCCAGGGCAACCAAGATGATGAAGGGTCTGGAAACCAAACCCTATGAGAAACAGTTGAGGAAGCTGGGTATGTTTAGCTCAGAGAACAGAAGATTCACTGGTGCTTTATATATAGCCATCCTTAAGTATCTCAAGGCCTATCATAGGGACTCTTCAGGGTTCCTCTGTTGCAGCTACAATGTGGTATCTCACAATCAATGAAGAGTGAACTAGTGGATTGGGACCTCCAACCAAGGTAAAACAATTTTTTTCTTCTTATATTTAAACTGGATTGGCATGTTTTACCTCAACACCTACCAAAATGTTCTTGATGCAAAAACATGAGGAATCCATTGTCCTCTGCCTACAAAGAGGCCTGTGACCTCATAGGAATGGAGGCATATTGGATTGCAAGAGAAGGGTCCTTGTTGAGATGCAAATGGACTTTAAATTTCCTGGTCTTTGCAAATCTTCCAATAGCTACATGGACAGAAGGAGGAGAGGGCAGCCTGCAAAAGATACCCTCCACTTACCATCTTAACTAAGGACAGAATCATCAAAATGCAGGCATCTGACCAACATCTCCCTTTTTTTCTCCTGTTTGGTTTGTAACATCTTGCCTGATGAAGAAGCCAGTAGAGCTTCGAAAGCTTGCAACAAGTATATTGTGCATTTTGGTTGGCCAATAAAGGTATCACTGTTTGGTGGATTTTTGTTTGAATTTGCTAAATGGCTAACACAGCTACCCCTGCATGTTACATAAAACTAACTATTGTTTGGTCTGATATTTTTGGTTCCAGCCTTTTTGTCCTTGGCCCAGCCTACCATTGGAATGTAGCCCATGAGAACTTTTCTAAATTGAACTTAGCCTCAGGGCTGAAAGAGATTCCCTACACTCCTCTTCATATATGTCTCTTTGATATAATGAAGGAAGTGTGAGATAGCTTTGCAATGCATTAAATGCATGCCACAATCTATTGCTTGGAGAGGGCAACTTATTTTTTTATTTTGCATCCAAATGGGTTTCACTAAATTACTAAGATAATGTACAGGAGGTGGAAGTTAAGCTGCCAAGCCCCATAGGTAATGTAAATAATAATTTGAATATCCCATTATGAAATAATAAATTCATTTTACCAGTCAGTCTAAACTTTGATTCCTGTTGCAATGTAGCAGACTGAATTTCCCTCTCTTCCATTCTTTTAACAGACTTAGGGCCTTTGCAGACTGCCAGAAATAGTGCACATTAAATTGAGGCACTGCCCTGGCTCAGTGCTAAGGAATCATGGGAACTGTAATTTATTGTGGCACCAGAGCTCTCTGACAGAGAAGGCTCAATGTCTCAGAAAAAAAATGCAATTCCCATGACTCTCTAGCATTGAGCCAGGGCAGTGCCTCAATTTAATGTGCATTATTTCTGGCAGTCTGCGAAGGCCCTTAGATTTTCTAAGGAAGATTATCCTGCAACTTTCCTGCTTCTGAGTCAGTGTTAGAAGCTGTATTATTGAACATGTGTAGAAAAGAAGTGTCTTAGTCTGAGGTTGGAAAAATAGTTTTTTATACTAAAGCTGTTAGAATTATCCAACCAGCCAGGTTACTGGGGAACCATGCTAGTTTGGGGATCTTACAATTGTAATCCAAACAAGTAACTTTTTAAACCTTCACATAGAAGTGCTGTAGTTTCCTGTTAAAGCCAAAGGTCCCAGGTTGAATCCATGCCATTTCCAAGAAGGGCTAGGAGGTGTACCTCACTGATATATTGCAGATCTGTTGCCACTCATCATTGACAAATACCGAGCCAGAGATACCACTGCTCTGATGTGTTATAAAGCTTCTTCCTATACAGTGGGTCCTTGTTATCCACTGGAGTTTGGTTCCAGGATCCCTGTGGATACCAAAATCCATGGATGCTTAAGTCCGATTAAATATAGTGGCATAGCAAAATGATGTCCCTTATATAAAATGGAATATCAAGGTTTGCTATTTGGAATTTATACTTTTAAAAAATATTTTCAAGCTGTGGATGCTTCAATCCATGGATAAAAAAATCTGTGGATAAGGAGGGCCGACTGTATTCCTATACAGGTCACAGCTACTGTATTTATCAGTGTCAGGTTTGCCTCTATGGAGAATATCAACAGTTAGGTAGTATGTGTGAACCAGTTCTTAGGATATATTCATACTTGCATGTTCAAAACTAAAGGCCTAAGCAGACTGCCAGAAATAGTGCACATTAAATTGAGGCACTGCCCTGGTTTAGTGCTAGGGAGTCATGGGAATTGTATTTTTTTCTGAGACATTGAGCCTTCTCTGTCAGAGAGCTCTGGTGCCACAATAAATTGCAGTTCCCATGATTCCCTAGCATTGAGCCAGGGCAGTGCCTCAATTTAATGTGCACTATTTCTGGCAGTCTGCTTAGGCCCTAAATCTCTTTGACATTGAAAAAAGTTATTGGAATTTAGTTTTTCCAAGAGTGCTGGTGGTAGGGACAATGTTTCAGGGCACACTCCCTTGTCTTCTGGCAGAGTATCCCAGGAGCCAGGAGCCTAAATCCAATTGATAGTCCCAAGTAGGATAGATTTCCATTGAATCAATGGCACCTTGATAAGCCAATGCTCATATAAACATAACTGAAGCAATATGTCTGTTCCAGTTTGGACTAAATTTGGATTTGGAACATACAGTAGAATATTGTGGACCAGAGAGGGATGGTCAAAAGGTGTGGAAAGTGATAGAATCATAGAATCACAGAGTTGGAAAGGGCCCCATAAGCCACTGAGTCCAACTCCCAGTTCAATGCAGGAAATTCAGCTAGAGCATCCCTAGCAACTAGTCTTTCTAAAGACATTCAGAGAAAGACTCAATTTCCTCTCTAGATATTTGGTTCTATTGCCAAAGTGCTCTCATTGTCAAGATGTTCCTTCTACTGTTCAGTCGAAATCTACTTTCTTGTAACTTCAGACCATTAGACCTAGTCCTACCATCTTGGGTAGCAGAGAACAAATCCCTATGACAGCCCTTGAGTTATTTAAAGAGGGCAATCATGTCCTCAGACTCTTCTTCACCAGGCTGAACATGTCCAACTCCTTCAACCTGTCTCAAATATTTTGTTCTCCATACCTTATATCATCTTTGTTGCCCTTCTCTGAACTGGCTCCAACTCGTCTATATCCTTCCTAAAATGAGGTGCCCAGAATCTGCCCGTGAAGCCCTCACTATTGTGATAGAAATCATCACTGCCACTGCTCATCCATCATCATGGTAGAAGAAGAAAAGGGGAATGAGTGAAGTTTCAGTGTGGACAGATGAAAGGAGGCTTGGGATCATCCTGATTTCTCCACATGAACCTGACAAAGGAGGGAGAAATATGCCAGCCCTAGAAATGTTATCATGCTTATTTTTCTTGCAGCCATCTACTGCCCCTTATGTGAGACTGTTTGGGATTTAGATGGAGATGCTTCTTGCTCCCCTGTTCCAATAGGATAATTCTGTGATTCTTTAAAACAAACAAACAAACAAACAAACAAACACTTTAGTTGTTTTGTTATGCACAGATTACTAAAAACTATACTTAGTTACTGAACTGTTGACTCCTTGGTGCAGGAACCTTGAATCTTCTTAATGAAAACCTGTAAACCTATGGTAAGAATCCTTCACTTAAGACTGTATGAGAAACAATACATTTTTTAAAAACAACAACAACAACAACAACAACAACAAAAGAGTTAAAAGCTGCTATCAATGTACTAATTTTCCTGACATGGCAAACCCCCTCAAATACCTCCCAGAATAAAAGATTCCCCTGTGCCAATGAGGGATTGTCAAAGAGAACAGCTCTGGTTTACCTGGTCTCCCACGACAACAGACTTGATGGCAGCCAAAGAGATCCAAACGCAGTCAAGCATGACAGCCGACATCAAAGCAGGAATGCCACACCTTGATCCAGAGTTTGCTCTACCTGCCAGGGCAAACCTATTAACATGACCACCCTGAGAATTCAAAGGAGCAAATACATGCACACAAACACAGAGCCCTGCCCCTCGACTCTCAAAACAATTTTTTTAAAAATCCAGTCTAGACAGACTTTTCTTCAGAAATCACCAACACTGACCTAATTATTCAGATCATGGGCTTTAGTGTTGCTCTTTCCAAAGACCCAAGAAGAATAGTTAATTTCACTTAATGGAATAATTGAATGTCATAATTACGTTGTTTTTTTTTTTCTTTTTCATTTCAACAATAAGGCTTTAGCCAAGTTGCTGTCCTTCTTTGTAAATCTGTTAATAAATAGGCAGCTCAAACAATGCCTTGGTTCCTTCATTGTTTCTATTTGGGCTAGCTTAGGCTGACAAAGTGTGCATGAATGTGTGTGTGTATGTATGTGTGTGTTTCTCTAATGACTGTTTTTGTCTGTAATTGTCTGGTTAAAAAAATGGAAAGCTTTTCTATTCACCCATGAATTAATTCACTATGAATGCATAGTGGGGGTGAAGGGAGGGAGAAAGCAGCATAACAAAGGGTTGATTTTCAGATAGATCTTCAATGATCAGAAGGAATCCAGAAATATGACTATAGACTAGTCAATTGACCATTGGAGATGACACAATTATAGCACTATGACTGCACTGTAACTGCCATGGTTCCCTCCTATGGAAGTATGGGATTTGTAATTTAAGAAAGGGTATTTAGAATTCTCAGCCAGAGAGCTCTATAGCCTCACCAAACTGCAAATCCCAAGATAACATAGGATGTTGCCATGGCAGTAAAAGTAGAACGTAGCTCTTTAATTCTGTAGTATGAATGGGCCCCAGGGCCCTAGTGGCAACTATCTCATAAGTTCATCTCATGATGTTCTGGTAACATAATGGGTACGTAATGTAAAAAGAATGGAACAGTTTTTATCACATGGTATGATCCTCATTGAGTTCCCATTCGGTGCTCTGATAGTCCCTAGCCCATTCCAGCAAGAGAACTCTAAAAAATGCATCCTCAGCCAGCAAGAACGCTTACAGACCGTTCCATATCATGTGTGTGCGATAATCCTACGCAGTCTCAATCTGTCCTCGTGTTCTAATTGGCTAAGACAACCTCCTCCCCTCCCGTCCTAGAACATCTACAAACGCAATTCAACTCAACTCTTTTTCCAGTGTTGATGCAAGGAGGGTGCCACAGGTAATTTAATTTTTTTTTTAATAGATGGAGTTACGTCATGTTTACAAGAAAAAACAATGAATGCTCGCTACCTACACCTCTCAGTAGCATTCTTTCCAATGCAGACATAGGGGTTTTCACCATACATTAGAAGTATTTTTTTATATACAAATTCTTATTTCATCTATTATTTTATATGATAACATATCACCATGACATAGACTAAGATTATAGGGGCTGCTGATTTCATGATTGTCTCAGAAGGGTTTATTGCAATTATTTTTCATCTGGTTAGAACTTGTACAGTAAAGTTGTAGCAATAGCAATAGCAATAGCAGCTTCATTTATATACCACTTTATACTGCACTATGCAGTTTCTAAGCAGTTTACAACTGCAAGCTAATTGCCCCCAACAAGCTGGGTACTCATTTTAGTGACCTCAGAAGGATGCAAGCCTGAATCGAGCTTGAGCCCTTGGCTGGTATTGAACTCACAACCTTATGGTTTGTGAGTGAGTGGCTGCAGTACAAGCATTTAACCACTGCACCACCAGTGCTCTTGTATGTCCCATATTTCTAATTAACATCACATATTCCATTGGAATTTCAAACTCAGGATGATTGGATTCCTCTGGAAGATTATCAACATCAGTCCAAAGATTGCAATCAATTTTTATGTGTGGATCTGAACAATACTGTACTATCTATTGTATGTAGATATATTCTTAGCCAACAGTACACCTCGGTGCTGGGAAATGTATGGTTTAGACAATGAGTGTTTTTTTTTTTTTTTTTTGGCAATGTGTTTGTGTGCCTCCACAATATTCAGGCTACAAATGCTTTGGGGAAAGTCATCCTTTCCCCTTAGCCTTCCTCCTAGGCCTCTATGTCTTACCCTGTTTTGACAGATGGAGCAGTATTTATCATTGGGTCTGTCCTATACCCCCTAAACTGACTTGTTGCATTGAAACAAGATTCAACTCCCTGCCCCCATCAAAAAATTATATGAACCTGTCTGAGTTTTGAGATACATCCAGACTCTTTTTGAAGACATCCAGAGGAGTCTTTACCTTTCTTACTAAAGAAACCAAATGCCTAGAGAGTTGTTGAGGTCTCTTTCCCTGGATGTCTCCAAAAGGAGGCTGAACAGCTAGCTGCTGGGGATGCTCTAGCTGGAGATCGTGTGTGGAGCAGGGGATTGGACCTGATGGCCCATGAGCCCCTTTCCAGCTCTATGATTCTATGATCTCTGGGGGGAGTACTTTTATATCTGTTCCCTTCTCCATCTCTGATCATTCCGTTTTCCAGTGTTGAAGGGCAGAAGAGTATTGGCTGGATCCAGATCTACCTCTAGGCAAGCTTATTTTATGGTACTCCAGAGGCTAGGACATAGAGCAATGGATTCAAGCTACAGGCAAAGAGATTCCACATAAACATTAGGAAGAACTTCCTGACAGTAAGAGCTGTATGACAGTAGAACACACTCCCTCAGAATGTGGTGAGGTCTCTTTCTTTGGAGGTTTTAAATGGAGGCTGGATGGCCATCTGTCAGGAGTTCTTTAATTGTGTATTCCTACATGGCAGGGGGTTAGACTTGAATACCCCTTGTGGTCTCTTTCAACTCTATGATTCTATGGTTCTATGATCATCCCCTTAAACAAAACAAGCAAAAATATCTCAGCCGCTGCCAGAAAGATACCATGGAGGGAGCAATCTATCTCATCTACGAAGGGAGCTCCAGAGTCTGAGAGCAACCATTGACAGCCCTTTTCACTGCTCTTATTAGATGTACCTGTGAGGGTGGTGGGATGAAAAGGAGGGAAGATCTCAAAACCTGGGCAGTTTCATTTGTGATATTATAGTCCTTCAGATAACCTAGACTGGATTGCAATAGGCTTTATGTATAATAACCACCACTTTGAATTATGCCCAGATACACATATCAGAAGCCCATGGAGCTGTTTTAAGAAATGAGCTGTATGGAGAGAATTAAGGAGAATAACAAGTCTTCTAAAAAGTTCTAGGCAACCTTCTCTCTCCCAGTCCTATTTGCATAGACCCCACATTTGCTGCAGATTTTGAAAGGCAAGTGAAATATCTGTGAAGTCCCTGGCTTACTCATTTCCTATCTTTAATGTGCTCATATGGTGTGCAAAAGTTCCTAATAGTAAGCCTGAAAAGATCACAGGCCATGTTGTTAGCATCTGTGTGCCGTTCCTCACATTGTTTGTAAAGTGTTAATATCTGAGATGCCAAGTATTATTACTATTAACACCGAGAAGCTACATTTGCCAATATGTAAGCATAAGATATGAGTATGAAGAACACCCAGGAGCTGAGAGTTGAGGAGAAAACAGCAATTTGGGGTGGTGATTTTGCTTTAGATTTGGGTGCTGATTTTGCTTTCTTCACTGTCCACAGAAATGGAAATATGATAGCATGGACAATCCTAACTTAAGAATCAAATTATATATATTTAAAAGCAAAGCAGCTTCATTTATATACCGCTTCATATCACGCTATGGGATGTCTAAGCAGTTTACAATTGTAAGCTCATTGCCTCCCAACAGTTGGGTACTCATTTCAGCGACCTCAAAAGGATGCAGGCCTGAGTCTACCCTGAGCCCTGGCTAGTATTGAACTCGCAACCTTGTGGTCTATGAGTGAATGGCTGCAGTACAGGCATTTAACCACTGCGCCACCAGGGCTCCATTTCACAATCTTGTCTAGTTCCTTCATAGCACCCTGCATACCATACACTATTTTGTTACCGTGGTTACGCAGCGCGTGGAGACCACGTAGACGTGTAGCACCAGGATCACAACCTTCTCAGATGAAGCCAGTAGCTTGTCAGCTGGAGAAGCACTTCTCCCCTTCCAGATAGAGCAAAGAGACTCCACAGACAGACGTCTCTCAAATGAGGCTTTAATCTTGGTTTCTCTATGTACAAAGCATATCTATGTACAAAGTAATCTTCCAACGCAGCTCACAGCAGTCCATACACCAACATACATCAACCCACACGTGTCCTGAGGCTTCTGCCTTATATAGCCATGCCTCCACATGGCACTCTGCCCCTGCCTCTTCCTCTTGGACACCTGTCACTCACCGGAGTGACTTTGCAATTTTGCAGCAGTACTGGGTGCTTTACAGCACCTGATAACCATCCCCTTGATGTCACATCCTGTGACACAGTATGAGTGTGCATGACTCAGCAGTGATCAAATGCTGTGTCATCATGGCTACTGCTATTCCCCACATTGTACATTTTACCCCTGGGACTTCATCTTAACATATTTTGGGGTACAAATATTTTGTTATATTTTGTTATAATCACAGTTACATAGGGGCCAAAAAGCATGATCCTGAAAATGTCATGATGACCTTTGCAAAACCCAGTGAACTTCTCATAAGTGGTCATATAAGACCCAAAGGTTTGTGGAATGAACACATGGGTGTAAGTATTGCTTCTTCCCAACTCCCTGCCATGTGCATTTTCTCTTGAAGGTCAAAGACAAAAGAGGTCTGTTAACCTAAAGCAGTAAGTCAATCTCCTTGCTAGCCTCTATTGTATTTCTCAACACTTCATCCTGTCCCAAACTACTTGGGGTTGTCCTGATTTTATCACTGCTTGATTAAATCCATGTCACCACTATCAACCAAAAAATATTCATTTTCTAACTCTGAAGTTAAAACCATCAGCCAGCTGGGAATCCCACTGTTTCTGAGATTTCTGGAAAATCCACTCAAACTCGTGAGAACTGCCTCAGGACATACAGTTCACTTCACAAATACATCCATCAGGACCGCCCCCAATTTTGTCCTGTTGGAATCAGGCAGAAACTCTGTTGGATTTAAACTTGACCCCCTCAGTACTGTTGTCTGTGTCACAAAGCAGCAGACTGAGCCCCATCTGACTCCCAGCTTTCCCCCTGATTGGAGCCTGTCATCTGTAACTGGAGTTCTTTGGGTCCAGAACCATTAAACATAGGATTGTATCCTGGCTTAGAGTTGCCCAGGCCCTCTTGCTGCTCCTAATCGAGCTAACAATTCCCCTATTGAATACAATTTGTGGGTACCCGCCTGGGACCCTAGGTTTTTGGGTAACACACTTCCAAGGCCTAATCTTCTTCTGGTTTCTTGACAGCAGTCTCCATTTGATCAATTATTGACCAAGGAATGGCAAATCTTGAACTATTTCAATGTCTTTATAATCTCCTTTAAACTTTATTTTTTTCCTGTATTCTGTCCTGACAGTAGCCTCTTGTCCTGAGTACATGACAACCTGGTACATCCATTTCTTTAAGAGCCATCCATAGTTTTTTACCATCTACACAATCAAAGGTTTTGCTATAAGAGATTATCACACTGCTCAAGTAACCCTGCTTACCACTTCCGAATTGAAGTCTAATTGGAGAGGCAGCTGGGTCCTATCACAAGGATTTTGCCACCGAAGCTGCCAGTTGAGTCCAGCCCGGGTGCAGTCCGGGTCGCTGGTGCACTTTGGTGGCCATTTTTATAATTCAGAAAGCTCCTGGTTTCAAAATAAGGCTGCCGAAGCATTTTGGGGACCCGGGCTGCAGCCAGGCTGGACTCACCTGGCAGCTTTGGTGGCAAAATCCTTGCAATAGGGCATGGCTTCCTCCTGAATTAGACTTCTTTTGGAAGAGGGAAGCTGGGTTATTTCAGCAGAGCAATAAGGTCCCAAATCTATAAAGCACAGGCTAATTTTCTTCCAAAATTCTTTGGTGTGCTCCATTATCCAAGATATATTTGCATTATGATCCCTAGTGTCTCTTCCTTTCCTGAATCCAGTTTGGAAATCTGGAATTTCTCATTCCATATATGGTAAAAATGGTTGAGTCTCCCTTATCTGAAATGTTTGGGACCAGAAATGCTTTGGATTTTAGATTTTTTATTTTATTTTGGAAAATTCTCATCTACATATGCAATGGTAGCTGTGTTGTCCATTAGCAAATTCAAACAAAAATCCACCAAACAATGATACCTTTACTGGCCAACCAAAATATACAATATACTTCTTGCAAGCTTTCGAAACTCCACTGGCTTCTTCACCAGGCAAGATGTTACAAATCAAACAGAAGACAAAATTGGAGATGTTGGTCAGATGTCTGCATTTGGATGTTTCTGTCCTTAGTTGATGGTAAGTGGAGGGTGTCTTTTGCAAGCTGCTCCTCTTCCTCCTGTTCATATGGCTATTGGGAAATTTGCAAAAGGAAATTTAAAGTCTATTTGCATCTCAACAAGGACCCTTCCCTTGCAATCCAATATGCCTCCATTCCTATGAGGCCACAGGCCTCTTTGTAGGCAGAGGACAATGGATTTCTCAAGGAGTCTTCATGTTTTTGCATAAGGAACATTTTGGTAGATTTTGTAGGTCTGAGGGAATTGGGAGAGACCGTTTTATTTGCTCTGTGCAGGCAGGGCCTGAGTTCAAAGCAGAATAGTAGTTTATCTTCAGTTGGGGAAGAGGAGAGAAGGGGGTGGAATTTTGTCCTGTCCAGTAGTCTCAGGCAGAAGAAAACTGCTGCAGCCTTTGCTAGCATGTGTGCTCTCCCTTATTAATAGCTTTTGACATCTTGACCACACTCTGGTGTTGCTTGGCCTCACATGTGCCAGTTTGCATCTGTGAAATGCCGGAGGGTATGCATCCAGCCACCACAGCATTTTACCTTCTCACACTTAGCTGCATGTCTAGGCAAAGCTGAAGTTCAGTTTGGGTGAAGGTAAGGCTTAGCTGGTCCTATAGATGTCATATTTGGATGTGCACCAGCCTGTAAGAAGGATATACATGGATTCAAAGGAAGGCAAAAAGGAAGCTGCATGCCAAACATGAATGGCTTCTCTCCCTCCCTTTAGCATGTTTGTTTTTTAAGGAAAGGACATTTCTTTTTCTTTTCTTGTCTTTGTGTGTATGGTGTGTGTGTGTGTGTGTGTGTGGTGTGTGTGCAAAAACAATAATCACAAAAAGATTTGTCAAGACAAGCTTTGGCAGCTACTGTATACTATGAACACAGAAGAAGGGGATAAGGGTTTCTGTTTTGAAATGCCCCCTTCCTTCTCTTAAGAATGTGTGCATGATGTATAATAGATACCTGTCTGATATAATTAATTATATTTTTCCTAAATTTAACATTGCCTGAAGAGGAAAACCATTTTGCTTGGTGAAATCCCTCATGCCACACAAAGTCTGTGAGCAAGCCAGATTTAATTGCTGTGATAAAAACCACAAGAAAGACCAGATTTGCATTAAATCTGTAACCGCATCTGGGGAAGAACAGCTTTAATCACCTTTGAAATGGTGACCACAAGATAATTAAAGGGAAAGTGCTCTCATTAGTAATTATCCAAGAATATCAAATCTCGCCATAGGGTTTTGTGTGTGTATGTATGTGTGTAAAGTCCAATTTTAAAATGCTTTTGTATGGTCTTCATTTGTTTCTGCTCCATTTTTGGAGGGTACAGGAACATTAGGACTCTTGTAGAAAAGTAGGAATGAACTCAAAAAGGTTTCTTGAAGTTCACAACTAGAGAACTACCGGTACATCACCAACTGCCCAGTCACTACATGTATGATAACACCAGTTGATATCCCAGCCATTAACAGGGCTTCATGCCCATTTTATTACAACTTAGTATTGATATGGGCTTGGGACCAGAAAAGAGTTGTGCCCTTAGTATCCGCTGTGGTTTGGTTCCAGGACCGCCTCCTGTGGATACAATAATCCGTGGATGCTCCAGTTCCATTATATACAATGGTTTAGTAAGATGGTGTCCCTTATACAAAATGGCAAAATCATTTTGCTTTTTGGAATATATATCTATTTTAAAATTTTCAAACTGTGGATGCTTAAATATGTATATAAAAAATTCACTAATATGGAGAGCTGACTGTACATCAGACCAAGAACGTCCTCTATTGTTCATTTGTTTATATGTTGTCGGCTGCCACTTTTGTGCCCTAACTATTCTTTAATGTTGTTGTATAAATCAAAGACATAGTCATATTAGTCTGGAAAATCAGTATGCAAAGGGATCTTGCAGCACCTTTGAGACTAACTGAATGATAGAAGTTGGTAGCAGGAGCTTTCGTAGACTTGAGCTTACTTCCTCAGACACATTTGGTTTCAGAGAGTAGGCTCAAGTGTACGAAAGCTCATGCTACCAACTTCTTTCAGTTAGGAGATTATTGCACTTACCAATAATGTTACTGTTCCCCAATGGGATACAGTCATGTTTCAGGTTGCTACTGGGTATTATCACACATAATTCACTGCTGCTGCTGCCAGGCAAATGCAACCTGGCTGCATCCCAGGTCCCAGTGGCACTTTGGAGGCTACTTTTCAAAAACAGCAAGCTCCTGTTTTGGAAAAGTGGCCTCCGAAGTGCTGATGGAATCTGGGATGCAGCCAGGTTGCATTCGCCCGGTGGCAGTAGTGGCGAATTACATGCAATAATGCCCAGTAGCAACCCGAAACACGACTGTATCCTGTAGAGGAGCAGTTGTATTACTGGTAAGTGCTATAGGGCCTTTACAGACCCGCCTTTTGGGGTGGCACAGAGTGCCCCTGGGAGCGGCAGATTGGGGTCACGGCAACCACACACCACGGCCCCGATCCTCCCTTTTGCCACCCCCAAAAGAGCAGCAAAATGCTGCTCCTTTTAGGGCAGGGGTAGGCAACCTTTCCCCTTTAAGGGCCGAGGCACTTCAGCTCCCAGAAGCCTCAGGCATGTTGGCCAATAATCCCATGTTGGCCAATAGCTCCTGGGATTCTGGGAGCTGAAGTCCCTCGGCCCTTAAAGGGGAAAGGTTGCCTACCCCTGTTTTAGGGGCAGCAAAAGGCCGCCCTAAGAGCCGGCGCCGCAGCTCTTCTGCATCCTTTTGCCACAGCATGTGTACAAGCTGCGCCAGGAGGGCATCCTGATGCTGCATGCTGTGGAGATGGGTGCATGGCATCAGGATGATGTCTGGGTGGTGTTGGGCTGTCCAGAATGCGGCTGCCCCACCCCAACTCCACCCCCAGGCTGGCCCTTTGTCTCAAAGGTTTTGCAAGATCCCTTTGTATACTTTTGTTGAAACTGAACAGTACACTTCATCACTATAGGCATGTCTCTTGCATTTCCATTACAATTCACACTCCCTGCCCCTCCCCACTCATTCATTGGTATAAAGGTCAGTTCATAAGTGCCTCATTCCATGCATCTGGTGAAGTAAACTGGGTCTATGAAAGCTTATACTACTGCTGCTTTCTCACAGGACATTACCACACAAGCCTTGATCTCACAGGAATTGCATCATTATTATTTTTTTAAATGGAAACATACCGTTTTCAGAGCAGCCATGTTCGCACATCTTCTCAACTGTGCGATGTGGCCTCTTGCTACTATCACATTATCTTCCTGACTCTCCCTTAATCCTGCCTTCCTACCCTATGCTCTATCCAGCATGTCTTTTAGTTATTTTATTTTATTTTATTTTAATCACTTTTTTTCATGCAATTCTGGAGCTCTGCTACTGCAAGTTAATTTAAAAAAACAAACAAAATAGAAATAAATAAAGGAAATCAGGCTGCTTGGGAGATCAGGCTGCAAGGGGGAGAGGGAGATGGGTGTGTGTGTGAGGACACAGACCTCATGTCACAACTGCCCTAACTGGGGACTTGCACGATTGTGATGTCATTGACAAATTTTCCCCATCAATGAAAAGGGATGCAGGAGCTACAAGTTAGAGGTGGTGTTGTGCAATAAGTATTGCAAAAGCCATGGTCTAATCATGGTTTAAAAGCTATGTGTAGTAATCTCCTTAGTCTCAAAGATGCTATGGTATCCTTTGGCTTACAGACTAACAAGGTTATTGCTTTGAATATTGCCAATAGCCTAGTAGGTAAACTTTTCACCATCTCCATACAGATTAGAGACATATATAAGGTCCTGCTTAGTCTGCCTGTCATGAAGATGTATTTCTTTATATTTAAATCAGTGATGGATAATATTAGTTAGCTGTTACAGGGAACTGCATCCATTGAGTTTATCCAGGTGTGGGAAATGTGCCAGGAAGTTGAAAATGGAGTTCCGATAGTTCAGTTTTTTTTTTTTAATCCAAACAACAGTTTGGTTGTTCTGGTCTATTTTCTGATCATTCTTGGCACCAGCTGAAACATTTTATTATCATCCTTGAGTGGGCTTCTTGTCAATTCTGGGACATACAAAAACAATTTGTTCCCTTCTCCTTGTTAAAAAAAAATCTTAGCATTATAGTGTATCAGTGCACCAGTGAAATATACTTTTGTACTTTAACACTATAATTCTAAGTTTTTTAAAAAACAAAATCAGAGAACATTTGTTCTTCAAACCAAAGGTAGCTGCTGCGTTCTACCTAATGGTGGGGCTATCCCTAGATACAAAGCACATGCTCTACTACTGTGTTATGGGGATTCCCTGGTTATATTTGCTTCCAAATAGGCATGCTTTCATGGCCTCTGAATCAGTGTTGGTAAACATTTGTTTCCAGGATTTTGATTTTTTTTTAATGTTATAATTTTGCTTTTCAAGTTTCTTTCTAACTAGCTGAGGCATCTAAAAAATAATTCTGAAGACCAATGTTTATGGACTGCACTGTGACCAAACATCCTCCTTTTCCAGGACTATGTCCTTCATTTCAATCTTTTGTCCAGGAAGAATTCCAAAAATGTTTTCCATTTTGAGCATGACTAACTAGGCTATTGAGTAGCACCGTGTTTCCTTCTCCCCTTTGAGAAATCTGTCTACTTGACAGTTTGTCCTCTCAGAAAATAGAGCAATAGCAATAGCAATAGCATGTACATTTCTATATCTCTTATCAATGAACTCAGCACTCTCTGATTTATAAATCTGTAAGCTAATTGCCCCCAACAAGCTGGGTACTCATTTTACTGACCTACAAAGGGATAGAAGGCATAGGGGGGGAAGCAGACAGCGCTAAGCGGCCTCTTCAGGGCAAGGAAGGGGAGGGGCAGCCACACGCTGGGCGCCCCAACCCCTTCCTGAAGGCATCGTCGGAGCGCTGGACCTTCCACACAGCTGGCACTCCGAGGATGCCTGTCCGCCGCAGCGTCTGCATACGCTGCAGCGGAAGAGGCGCCAAAGGTGCACTGGCAGCCTTTTGCAGCACACCTTCGGCGTCTTGTGGAAGGAGCACTATTTTAGCACTCCTTCCTGGGGCTGGGATGCTGTGCCGCGGGGCCGAGGTGTGCGGATACCTCGGCCCCGATCCGCAGTTTCCCGGGGCGGCCCACGGCCACCTGTCTGCTTAGCCCCTGAGTCAACCCTGGATTCCCTGAAATCAAACTCACAACATTGTGGCTACAGTACCAGCATTTAACTACTGCACCACCAGTGGGATAGGATGGATCCTTCTAAAGTTCTATTTTCCTAGGAGCAGCAGCAGAAAAGACATGCCCCCAGAGCTCAGGGAACATTTGTTTCTCAGAGGGGAAAAGGACAGCAAACATGATGTTAGGCAGAGGGCTGCTTGTAGACACAATGCAAATGTTGAAGGTCCCCCCCCACCTTAATTTCAGCACAACGGACAAATGAAAGGAATAATTTTAATGAAGATTCAGTCAAGGGTCTGTTGCTAGTAAAGTACAATTTTAGGCATTTATCTTTCTATCAGTATATCGTGAGACAACAAGGCATTTTAACAAAGATAGGTTGATCAGAAAAATGGGGTTGAATACATAATAAAACACAGTATGTGTAATATAGATTTAAATAAACCATATGAAATGAATTTATATTTATAGCTGAGATTTTAATATTTTGTATTGTCCTACATTTTTCTTGAATGGCTTGCCTTTTGTGGTGCCTTGACCTTCTTTGTATCATGATATCTGGTCACTCTGATTTGCATAAAAGCAGCTTGGAGTGGGCAAACAGCTATTTATTAAAGGAAGAACCTCTCTATGTGTGGGTGTGTTGTGATTCTGTTCACATCTGAGCATTTAGGAGGGAAAGGAAGGGAGGCTGTTGTCACCAGCTAGGAAAATGACCTGTAAATTCATGCAGGAAGGTTAGGTATTTTACTGTCTCAGTATGATTTCTTTTTTTTTCTTTCTTCCTTTCTTCCAGCTCAAGATCTTAAAGGATTCTTGGTGGTATTACAGCCTTCAAAGCAGTGACACTGTAAAATATGGGGTACTAATCATAAGGAAGCTGTGCCACATCCCGCTTTTTCTGTCTGTCATATTTAATAACTAGACTATCATATCATATGATTCTCAGGTGCCAGATTCAAAGCCCTACCTCTCAACAATTTGGAACCGTGACAAAAATAATATTGGCCAGGCAGTCTTGCTATTTGAGTGACCTTCGCCTTTGATCCAGTCAGATCTTATCTGCTCTTCACAGGGTCAAATTACACCTGTTCTCAGTCTTTTAGCTTTGCTTTTTTAGCCCTAAGCATGAAGGGCTTCAGGGGACAGACAATGCTTCGAGGAACTGGCATAACTACATTTCTTCTTTCAGTGTGTTTTAATTATGCAATATGTTCTTTTTAAAAAATGTCTTTTAGTAATGGCTGATAAGCATTTCTTTCTCATGTATGGAATACAAATGGGCTCCATTGTTTTATTGCAATGCAAATATAGTCCCTTGTTTTACCAAATCACACTTTAATTAAGGCTGTAGTCCAGAGTCAGGGAAACTCAAAGGTTGATAGAGAACTCCATATAATTGGAGGTTCCTGTAGATTCTTCAGTTTACACAACTATTTGATGGGTACACTGCAATCTCCAAGTGTGTAATAAAACAAGTGAGTCAGTGTGCAAATTGTTTAGATGGCTGCAAAGCAAGAGAAGCCTATTTTCCCCACACTGACAATGCAGTCATATGTATGTCTACTCAGAAATAAGTCTCACACAGTTTAGTAGGGCTTACTCCTAGGATGATGGGGGCAGGATTGCATTTTAAAATGATTACCTATGTGCACATAATGGTACAAATTCCATGTCCACTCAACCAATAGAATTTGCACTGACAAAACCATATTCTGTTATTTGCATCCAGAGATGACTCTCTACAAATGGAAGGCTGTCCTTAAGATCATCTTTAATGTAGGGGAATCAGGGCTCACAGGGTCAAAGAACCAGGATTGTTTTATTAGCTGTAACATCTATTATCTACTTTGGACTTACCCAATCCCTATGAGTTTACTTACAATGCCTAAAGTAACTAGAGGGGAAAATGGTTTTTCATAGCAATAATGTATTGTTATGATTTATCCTTATTTTGAATCAACATATCCATCTACACTTTTGGGGTTGTCTTGCTGGTCCTGGTGAGGCTTGCCACTATTCCACTGCTTATGTTTGATGCAAACTGTGTGTTGATTGGGGTCCTTGTCTCCAACATATACATTGGACTTTGTTATGAAAGGGGCAAGAGCAGACTGCTTGTACACTACAGCTAATTCAGGTACAATCAACCCTCCATATCCACTGATTCTTTATCCATGGATTCAACCACCTACAGCTGGAAAATATTAAAAAATATAAATTCCAAAAATCAAACCTTGATTTTGCCATTTGATGTATAGGACACCATTTTACTATGCCATTGTATTTAAGGGGACTCGAGCATTTACAGATTTTGGTATCCAGGGGGGAGGGGGTCCTAGAACCAAACAAAGAGGGAGAGAAGGGCAGGCCAGCTTCATCAGGCCTAGCCACAGTAAGAAGAAGGGCCTTCCCTCCAGTCCATCTGCCTTGGCCCAGGCTTTAGAGGGAGAGAAGATCTGCTGAACTTATTCCCTTTCCCCACCACCATTCCCTTCTCCTTTTGTGTCTTGTCTTTTTGGAATGTAAGCCTGAGGGCAGGGAAATGTCTAATTAAAGCAAAGCAAAGCAAATCAGCTTCATTTATATACCGCTTCATATCATGCTATGGGATGTCTAAGTGGTTTACAACTGTAATTGTCCCCCAACAGTTGGGTATTCATTTTAGCGACCTCAGAAGGATGCAGGCCTGAGTCAAGCCTGAGCCCTGGCTAGTATTGAACTTGCAACCTTGTGGTCTATGAGTGAGTGGCTGCAGTACAGGCATTTAACCACTGCGCCACCAGGGCTCCATTTATAAACTGCTCTGATAGCCTTTTGGCTGAGAGTGGGGCATAAATACTCCCAATAGTAATAATAATAATAATAATAATAATAATAATAATAATAATAATTCCCAGAGGATACCAGGAGACCACTGCATTTGTATTGGATTCATATTGAATTCTTGAAGAAAGCTAATTTCAAAAGAGCATCTTGCTGAATCCAGAGGTTGGTTTGGATTACCACCCCCAGAAATGCAGCATGGCTACCATGCAATTCAAATAAACACTCCCAGTTTCTGGATCAGTCACATAACTAAACAGAGCTGAGGGTGGATGAGAATTTCATTTGCTTTCCTCTTTATTATACTAGAACCTTCCAAAATTTGCAAATTTCTACATAAATTTAAAGGAAATTATAGGAGATTAAAAATGAGGGATAAAGGGAAAGGGGCAAATACACTCATCCAGGCAGAAGACATTGAGTGCTCAGCTTCTAGAAGACTTATTTATAATGGCAAACTACAGTTGCCATCTCTTTGTTCATAACACTTTCCACATTTTAACACCTACAGAGCCAACAGGTACAATTCTCCCCATTCTGGAAAAAGTTCTATTTAGCCAGTTGGCAATTTTGTTCTGCTCTTTTCTATGTATGTATAAGAACTTAGCAAACTGAAAAAATCTTCATAAATTAGATGGAAAGGGCTGGAGTTTAAAAGAATCTGACTGTGGAAGAACAGCATTCACCAGAAAAGCCATTCATGCTGGGAAACATTAAAGGCAGTAGGAAAAGTGGCATGGCTGTCAATAACAGGATCTCTTGGAGATCACCATAAATTGAAGCTGACTTGATGGTACATAACAACTAATGTGCATTGAGTAGTCATTTTACATAGTGCTAACATGTGTCCTAATCTATGTAGTTACTCATAAGTGGAGGTTGTTCAGACACATCATTGTCCTGATGATTTCCTTTCTGCTACTTCAAGTGGATTTAGGCTTTAGGAAACATAGGGAAAGATGGGCTGCAAAGTAAGGTTTGCATAGGATGGATCCAAATCTGCACATGACACTAACACAGAGACTCTGGAATCTCAACTGACCAAGGGCTTCAAAGCAAAATTCTGTTTCCCAAAACACCCATTGGGACAAGATGATGACTTTTCAAGATTATGAGCTACATCCATCCTTCTATTGGTAGTTGCAGTGGGATGTTCATTCTCTTCTTGTCCTCACTTAGCCCTCCCACTCATTGGGTCTAGAAGGTCTCCCAATTCCCATCTCTCCTGAGCCAGTCTTGAGGACATGGGGGGGGGCTGCAATGGAAAGGAGAAAAAATTCCCCTAGTTCACTTAATTCTGCCATTCCACCAGCAGAACACTCACTTTGGATATTGGAAAGTTATTATTACTAGCTGGGAATTCTAGGGGTTGTACTCATCCCCCCCCCCCCCCATAAAAACCCTTTTCAATCTATGCCTATGGCTGTGAGAAATCATCCATCCTAGGGGAAAACTGTCTGTCATATTTCATATTCTAGATGTGAGCATGTGGATGCTGATTTCTAGTGTAGTAATTTTCTAAATTTGTAGTGCTGGCTCAGCAGACCTGAATCACATCTAAGAGGGTAGAATTATGTTTATCTTCTGATTTCTTTTAAAAATTGCCTCTAGTTCCTGATGCTTTTGTTTACCAATAAAAATATTATTTTAGTTAAGTGCTTTAAATTGGTGCAGTTCTACCAGCTCAATGATGTTCCCACATGTTTAGACACTTGAATAATATTAGAAGTTTGAAGTGAAATGAGTAGTGGCTGGCACCATAAAGTACATCATCCAGAAGAGACCTGTTTTCCAAAATTATACAGAGATGCTCCCTCCCACTGAATGAAACAGACTACAGTTTATCATGGCAGACAAATAGTTCTCTGGGGGGAAAATCTAGAGAAAGGAGTTATAAGTTACCAACTTGCTACATTGGGTATACAAGCATGTAGTAAAACTACCCCAGATAGTCTGGTTCATGTTAAGCTCAATGTAATGTCACATTACCACCCAATACTTACACAAAGAATGGCAGACACACACCTGGAAAGGATTATTTTCATGTGAAACTTTATGTGGGAGACTCTGCAATTTTCTATTGCATACTATATAAAAGACATTTTTAGGAAACTGTAGTATGCAGATAAGTATGTGAGAATGTTATTTCCATTTAAGAGACCCCCCCCCTTTGCCACACATACATCTGTCAGTCAGTCAGTTAGTCAGTCAATCAATCAATAAATTATCTGCCCTTTTATTATTAATATGACTTTACTTGGAATGCCTTTTTTTCAAATTAAAATACTTCTTGGAGACATCCAAATATGAATGGATAGCAGCAACACACACAAGCTATTATTCACAAGAGAATGCTTTGAAGGCTATGAGGATAATTTTTCAGTATAATTATTATGTACAGAAGATATAGGAATTGTTTGCCCCAAATCCTCAGTAGGTGTTATTGAAGCATACCTGCATATCTCAGAGTGTGAAAGCAAGAATGCTTTCTTAAAGAGCCAGGTCATATTTATTGCAATTACTAGATCAGAAGCATTGAGGTGGTCATAGGGCTGATTCATATACTTCTAATGTATTTCTAATGGAACATTAGGTTTGACACATGCAATTTGCAGGCAGATGTTCTCTTAGTATGGTTACGTATAGATTAAACTGGGCCTGCAGATTTCTGAACTTCACCTTATGTCTGTTTGCAGAAATAAATGCTTCTCCCTCAGAACAGGACATTTCCATTCCCCAAAGTCATGTGTTCTTATAGAATCAAACAGAATCAAATCAAACAGATCTGAGATATAGGCCTTCTGTGCCATTTTCACCCAAAGTGTGATAAACCATTTCCTCAAATTTTAGTCATTGTCATGTAGAGCTGTAGTTATTGTTTTACAAAGAATGCACAGGACAACTAATCAATTGCTTTTTGACATTGTACTTTTTTGCACTAGTCAGTATAATGTTGCTGTGTGCCTTCAAGTAATTTTTTGACTTATGGCAACCTTAAGGTGAACCAAACCTATCACAGGTTTTCTTGGCAAGATTTGTTCAGAAATGGTTTATCACTGCCTTTCTCTAGGGCAGAAAATGTATGACTTGCCCAAGATCACCTAGTGGGTTTCTATGGACAAGAAGGGATTTGAACCCTAGTCTACCAGTGTCTTAGTCCAACAATGAAACCAATACACCATACTGATGTAGTGTACTGGAACAAAGAAATGTTTTAAAAAGGCATAAACAATTTATTTTATCATTAGCATTGGAACAAAGAATTAAAAATAAACAGACCTAACCAATTTATTTCATCATTAGGTGTTTTTTTTTGTTTTTTTTTTGGATGACAATGTACTCCCAGAGACATAGATCAGATTATAACCCACAAAAGCTCACACCAAACTAAACGGATGAGTCTCAGGGCCCAGACTCTCCTCTCCAGTCCTCAGGGTAAAGTGTGTGTGTGTGTGTGTGTGTGTGATTTTATTGTGAGAGCACTGTATTGAAAATTGTGTTCTTGTCTGTATATACTTTGTTTTTTAAAATTTGAATGGCATACTTTCAAAAACTGACTTTGATGCGTAGTATATCATGCTGAATTGTGTTACCAAAGCATCACTTGTAGCATCATTAGAGGACAGATCCTGGTATATCACCAGAAACCATGCCTTGGTCTCAGGTTTTGGCCTTGAAATCTCAGGGTTCCCTGGGATGATGCTAGCCTAACAATCTTAGCTTAGGGGGGATGCAGCCGGGCAGCCGTGGGCCACCCTGAGAAGTGGTGGATTGGGGCTGAGGCTGCCCCATGCCTCGGCCCCAATCCAATCTTCTGCCAGCCAAGGAAGGAGTGCTAAAATAGTGCTCCTTCCTCAAGATGCGGAAAGGGTGCCGAAAGAGGTGGCACGTGTCCAGACGCTGCGACGGAAGGACGGCATTGGAGCACTTGCCGTGTATAATGGCGGGAGCTCCAATGACGTCCTCAGGAAAGAGTTGGGGCGTCTGGCGTCCGGCTGCCCCTCCCCTTCCCTGCAGAGCTGTAGAGGCCCTTAGTCTTTTTTTCTTTTGTCTCAGTACAGTACACTGATTGGGGAGTGGGGGACTGTCCTAAGAAAATTGAATTTAGACCTATTACAGCCTATATGTATATATGGGATCCTGTTAGGGACATACACATGCATACATTTCCCTTATGTGTATGTATATCCTTTTTTTGGGTCCCATGGGGGTTGGTATTTCCTACTTCTCAATGCCTCACCAAAGTGGTCAGGTTCATAGAAGAACTCCCCATAGCCAGGTGCAAAATGATATCAGCACAAAGATCCTCTGTGGTCCTCTGGGTATCTCAGTTCCTATAAGTAATTTTTTTTGGTCTGGCTACAGGGACATAGCCAGATGCTTCTGCAATGCTTCCCACTCCCCATTAAGTAGGGAATGGCTGTGTGGAGGCAAGGCATCAGAGGCTATTCAGTAAGTGAGGAGCCTAGCCTAGGTCTGCTGTGGTGAGCCATACAGGATTATAGCTTGACTGCTCACTTGCTTGCCTCTATTTACTTTGTATTGCTGCACATAAACAGCAGCCCATAGTCCAAACTGGAGGAAAGAATGCCTCACTCTGTCCTGTTCCTACATCTAGTACAATGGATTCCCCCTGCCACAAACACCATGATTTTTTCACAGTTTTGAAAAGTTATTTTTATGGTTACAACTCCCTTAGTCTTGCAGTGCAGTAAAAGGCTGTCCACGGAACTTCCTACCATTTGGAGAAATAGGAAGCGTGAAACTGATATTAAATGGAAGGACATTGCCAGCTGTTTTAAAATGCTAGCTTACTAAAGAATGGCTGCTAATAGAGAAGGAGTTGCCTGAATCTGTAGACCTATCCTAATCTATCTTTTCCTGCCTATTAAGTTGATAATGGGGGACTGTGCAACACAGTCATTACGCACTGTTGTCATTCTTGAGCCAGTTTTATGACCTGTGTCCAAGATGTACCCTCATTCTCATTAGAAAGCCTAAAATGAACCATTAATCTTTTACACTGTCTTATACTGTCAGGGGTGCTTCTATATTTTTAAGAAGAGCTTTAAAATAGGTGCAGCATAGATTAACATCTCTGAGACTGCAGCAGCATAGGAGGTTTGAATTAATGTCTTTCTTTCTTTCTTTCTTTCTTTCCTTACTTCCTTTTATTACTTTTTATTTTATATTCCATTCTTCCCTAGGACTCAAGGCAAGCTGTCATAATTTTTAAAACCATATAAAAATATAAAAATAAAATGGCCTATTAAAATATAACTTATTAGTTTGAACCCAGAGCATTGCATTTTAGTCTCATTGAAATTGATGGGACATGTTTTAGTTTGTTTAATTTATTTATAGTTTAGATAGTCATTACTAACTGAAGTTCTCTTGATTTCTCTTAGCGAATCTGGGTATTTCTGGTTCACATTACTTTAACACATGTGTACCCATATTTTGGAGATCCTAAATACCCTAAAAGCACCAGATCCTTTCTGATCTTGTAAGCTAAGTAGGGGCAACTCTGATTAGTACTTGGATGGGGAATATCAGGTGCTCTAGACTATATTTCAGAGAAAGGAACTGGCAAAACCACCTCTGAGTATTCCTTGCCTAAGAAAACCCTATGAAATTCATGGGGTCACCATAAGACAATAGGTGACTTGAAAGGACATGCATATGAACACACATATTTCAATTTAATTCTGTTTCTGTGTTCATCTGCATATATTTTTTTAAAAAATAAAACAATTATTCAAAATGTATTTATTACATTTTTAATTGGCAATCAGTTGGATTTCTCTTGGCTATGAATGTATAGACTGAAAAACATATGCTAGAACCTGGTTGTTACAAAGTGTTGCCAGGTCAGGACTACCCCAGGCCCTGAGATTTCAGGGTCAAAACCTGAGATCTATAGATGACTCCCTTATGATGTCTTGAGAGGTGAGCACAACAGATGTTATTAAACATGATACCTTAAGCATACTGGAGCCAGTGTGGCATTGTGATTTAGCACTGGATGACTCTGGAGACCAGCATTCGAGTCCCTGCTCAGTCATGGAAACCCATTGGTAGAAGTATATAAAAGCCTTGGATTGTCAAGTGGAATTCAATTTTATATTATAGGAATGCCATGTTGGTGAGGGGAAAGCCAATTACCAGTGCAGTCTGGGGACAAGTCACCCACATGCAGTCAAACAATAATGTAGCAGAGTTCAAAAACAAAAACACCCAGTAGCTATTGGTATTGATAATGCACTGGCCACTTTTCACACTCAAAAGAAACACTTATAGACGTAGTTGGTCCATCCAACATTCTGGAGGCTTAATCTTCAGTTATAATGTGTACAATATAATACAACACACACACACTCCTCTCCACCAACTTCCATCCAACTACTCAGACATCTGTTCCAAACAACTCTCCAAACAAACCCAACTAACCCACAGGGGACCAGTCTCATGGTACACTTATATTGGAGGTTAAAAATTAAAGGTAAAGGTATTCCCCGTTGACAAGGTTGTCAAGTCATGTCCGACTGTAGGGGGCAGTGCTCATCTCCGTTACTAAGCCGAAGAGCCAGCCTTGTCAGAGACTACTCTGTGATCATGTGGTCAGCATGATTGCACAGAATGCTGTTTATCTTCCCACTGAAAAGTAGTAACTATTTATCTACTTGCATTTGTATGCTTTCGAACTGCTAGGTTGGCAGAAGCTGGGACTAGTGACAGGAGCTCACCCCATCATGCAGCACCTGGGCCTTGAACTGCCAACCTGCTGATCTTGCAATTAACCACTTGAGCCCCTGCGTCCCTGTATATTGGACGTTGACATATTCAGTATGACATAGCATGATGCAACCTTGCTTTGCCTTATGCCATGTGTTCCTGACTCAGCAGTCTGTGGCTGTCCCATATAATATGTGTCATTCCATGTCACCTGTCACTCAAAATATTTTTCTATTGTTAAAAACACAATTACTTCAACATGCCAATGGTGGGAAAGCAGGTAATTTGTTTATTTTTGTTTAGGGATAGGGTTTATATTATTGTTATAGATTACATATTGTTAGTGATAAGTGTGCAAAGCTGTAATTCTGTTGATATGTTTATTTGTTTGTTATTAATATTATATCAATAGATGATGATGATGATGATGATGATGATGATGATGAGTGACTTTGGGCAAGTCGCATACTCTCAGGCTCAGAAAAACCTACAAAATATTCACCTTGCAGTGGCGAGGCTGAGAGCCAGGCCAAGCGGGACTTTTACATGTAGCCTGTCCTCCCCTCCCTCATTAGCACCTGGGACCTCATTAGCACCTGGGTGGTGGCAGAGACATGGGAGCTGGGCCGGGGGTATTTTAAACCACCCACAGCCTCACTCGTTTAACAGCAGCAGCAGTGGCAAGGCTGAGGACGTTTTCACACGGGGCAAAAGGAGGACGCTAGCCGGCCTCCCGCCGGCCTCACTCCGGCTCCATTTCCCATGTGTTCACACACGCGCGGCAGCAAACACCGCCCCTTCCGGTGTCATCCCTGCATCTGGCCGGCTTTTCTCTCCGTGTGTTCAAACACACGGAGCCCTAAGTCCGGCCTCACTCCGGCAGCGGCAGGCTAATTCCTGGCTAACTCCGGCTTCAGGTAATTCCGGGTGGCAAAAGGAATTAGCCTGCCGCCGCCGGAGTCATTCTGGTGTCAGCGGCACGGGGTCCAGCTGGCTTTAGGGAGCCCCGTGTGAAAACGTCCTGAGAGTCGGGCTCAGCGGGACTTTACATCTAGCCCACCCTGCCTTCCCTCATTACCAGCTGGGATGCTGTGGCGGTGGTGGAGAGGTTGGAGAGATTGGGAGCCAGGCCGAGCGGGACATTTACATCTAGCCTGCCCTGCCCTCCCTCATTAGCACCTGGGATGCTGCGGTGGTGGTGGAGAGGTGGGATCTGGGCTGGGGGTACTTTAAACTACCCACACCCTCCTTCTTCCAACAGCAGCAGCAGCGGCGAGTCTGAGAGCTGGACCAAGCGGGACTTTACATCTGCCTGCCCTGCCCTTTATTAGCTGGGACAGCCACAGCAGCAGTGTGGTTGGGAGGGTTATTTGGTTCTATTGGCTCCTTCATCAGCAGAGGCCGGGAATGGTCTGGGGGTGGAAATCGGAGTTGTGCAGGGGAAAGGGAGGTATGGTGGGAACAGAGTAAATAGATGTTACAAAAGAAGGCAGGATCACTGCTTGAAAGCTATCTTGCCTTCAGTTCACTCTGTTGCCCGGAATGGATTGGAGAGCGCACCAACCATTCCACAGAACCTTACCTTGCTCCTCTGCAATGCCAGGTAGGTTAAAAACAAGACCCATATTATTTATGATCTCCTTTTAGATGAAGATGCCGACCTGGCTTGCTTTTCAGAAACCTGACTGGGAGAGGACAGCACCATAACATGGATGCAGGCCCTCCCAACTGGGTATTCTGTCAGTGAGCAGGTAAGGGGAAGTGGGCGGGGAGACGGAATGGCTCTGGTTTATAAGAATAACTTTTTGACCAGGATACCTGTCCAGAACACAGTCCACTTCGTGTGCATGTACCTGAGCCTGAGGACCAAGGATAGTTTGGGGATTCTGCTAGTATACCGGCCACCTCATTGTCTAGCAGACTCCCTAACTGAGCTGACACACCTGGTCTCAGAGTTGCTGCTGGAGTCGCCCAGACTTTTAGTTCTGGGTGACCTCCACTCAAGACCAGTTTGTCAAATTTAACAGGAGTGGCTCGGGAGTTCATGGAATCCATGACAAACAAATTGGTCGTTGAGCCCACTCACTGTGTGGGTCATACCCTCGATGTGGTCTTTAGTACGGAACAGGAATATCCATGGGCGGAGGTAATAAAACCCTCCACTTTGTCATGGATGGATCATTTCCTGGTCAAGACTGAACTTAGAGCCACCATCCGTCCCACTGGGGTGGTGGACCCATTAGAATGGTCTGCCCTTAAAGGCTAATGGAACCAATTGGATTTCAGAAAGCCTTAGAGGGTTTAATGGTTGGTAATGCTGGTGATTCTGTTGAAGCTTTGGTCAATACCTGGAACACCGATCTCACCAAGGCTATCAACACGATCACTCCCAAGTGTCCTTTCCAACCCGCTTTAAACTGTAAGCCATGGTATACAGAAGAGCTTAGGAAAATGAAGTGGGTTGGACAATGACTACAGTGCACCTGGTGAAAAACTCGACTCTTATCTGATAAGACTCATCATAAGAACCTTCTTTGTTCCTATCGAGAGACAATATGTGCAGCGCAGAAATCTTTCTCCTCTGCGCATATTGCATCTGCAGAGTCCCATCCAGCAGAACTGTTTAGGGTAGTAAGGGAACTGACGCAGGTTCCACCGGCACAGAACCCATTACTTAACCCAACAATGGCCTGCTGTGACACATTTAACAACTTCTTTGCAGATAAAATCTCTCAGATAAGAGCCGACTTGGATGCTAGTATGGTAACAGAATCAATAGACGAGGTGTCCAGCATCTCTGTTGATGTAAATTTATTGGGTCAATTTCAATCTGTGAGTACTGAGGACATGGACAAGCTTCTTGGTAGAGTGAGGAAGACAACTTGCCCTCTTGATCCTTGCCCTCCATGGCTGGCCATCCGGGGTGTGTGTGTGTGCCTTGATGATGTTTCTTAAGGACATCATCAACACATCCCTCAGGGAAGGTCATGTTCCATCTTGTTTAAAGGAAGGGGCGGTTAGGCCTTTTCTGAAAAAACCTTCCCTGGACCCCCTGGATATGAACAGTTATAGGCTGGTGTCTATGTTACCTTTTCTGAGCAAAGTGATCAAGAGGGTGGTTGCTCTTCAACTCCAAGCTGTCTTGGATGAAACTGATTATCTAAACCCATTTCAAACTGGCTTTAGGACAGGATTTGGAGTTGAGTCTGCCATGGTTGCCTTGGCCGATGACTTGCGTCTGAGCATTGACAGGGGTAGTGTGACCCTGTTGGTGCTTCTAGACCCCTCAGCAGCTTTTGATATGATAGACAATAGCATCCTCTTGAATTGCCTGGGTGGGTTAGGAATCGGAGACACTGCACTGCAGTGGTTCCATTCCTTCCTCTCAGGCAGGTCCCAGAGGGTGCTGCTTGGGGACAGTTGTTTGGCAAAAAAAGACCTTACGTGTGGCATCCCTCAAGGTGCCATTCTGTCCCTGATGCTGTTTAACATTTATATGAAACTGCTGGGTGAGATCATCCAGAGACATGGGGCTGGGTGATGTCAGTACGCTGATGACACCCAGATCTATTTCTCCATATCGCGATCGTTGGCCTTGACTCCCAATGGTGTCTTTCCTCTCAGTGACTGTCTTAAGGCAGTAATGGGCTGGAGGAGGAAAAACAGATTGAGACTGAATCAAGACAAAACGGAGGTGCTCGCAGTAGCGGCCCTGAACCAGGTATTGGGTTGCAACCTCTAGTCCTGGACGGAGTCACACTCTCCATGAAGGACTGTGTTCGCAGTCTGGGGGTGCTCCTGGATTCATTGCTCCTGATGACTAATCAGGTAAATGCAATGGTCAGGAGTGCCTGTTATCAGCTTTGGCTGATACACCAGCTGCACTCTTTCCTGGAAGTAAGGGACCTAGAGACTGTGGTGTACACACTGGTAACCTCTCGTCTGGATTTCTGTAATGTGCTCTACATGGGGCTACCCTCATGCTTGGTCCAGAAACTTCAGTTAGTACAAAATATGGCAGCCAGAGTGGTCTCGGAAACATCAAGGAGAGATCATATAACACCAGTATTAAAGTCCCTTCACTGGCTGCTTATTAGTTTCTGGGCCCAGTATAAAGTTGTTGGTTATTACCTTTAAAGCCCTAAATGGCTTGGGTCCAACCTATCTTTGGGACCACCTCCTCTCATAAAATCCTTCCTGCGGACTCCAGTCCTCTGGGAGGAATTTGCTGCAGCCAAAGAAAACAAGGCTGATTGTTTGACAGAGGGGCAAGATATAAATCATCATCATCATCATCATCATCACATCATCATCATCATCTTAGGGTCTGCATAAGTCAGAAATGATCTGAAGGCACACAACAACAACATCCTTAAGCATGCTCAACAGCTGCAAACAATTTGTTGTTTTTGTGTGTTTTCAAGTCATTTCTGACTTATGGAGACCTGAAATGATGATGGGTTTTCTTGGCAAGATTTGTTCAGAGACAGTGTGTCATTGCTTTCCTCTGACACTCAGAGAATCCAACTTGCCCAAGGTCACCCAGTAGGTTTCCATGGCTAAGTGGGAATTCTAACCCTGGTGTCCCAAAGTCCTAGCCCAACAGCCAAACAACTGTACCACAGTGACTTTCTGAATGTGTGCATGTGTTTGCAAGTCACCTGTAAACATATAGCAATAGCAATAGTATTTACATCTATACCACTTAATAGTGAACTCAGAACTCTTAAGTGGTTTACAATCTGTAACCTAATTGCCCCCAACAAGCTGGGTACTCATTTTACTGACCTATGAAAGGATGGAAGGCTGAGTCAACCTTGGAGCCCTGCAATCAAGCTCATAACCTTGTGGCTGCAGTATCAGCATTTAACCACTGCACCACCAGGGCTCCCTATGGTGACTCCATGAATTTCATAGGGTTTTAGCATATGATTTTTTTCCTCATTTGTTGGATTTGGTGTATCATATTTGAATAAATAGAACATGCCATTCAAATAAGAAACGGCAAGTCTAATGAATGAAGAAAATGTATATCCGCATACATTTAAGACTGTGCTCTCACCTTGAGATTCCTCCTCAATCCTAAGGACTGGAGAAGACGATCCAGGCTGTGAGATGTAGGAACCCTATATGGTACATAATGCTTGTGTAAGCATAGCTGCATATGCAATGGAAGCAGGGAGAAAGGGGCTGCAGCCACTATTTTCATCTGCCTTTGTAACAATGCCCTACTGTTGACTGCCCTAACATGATTGTGTTTTCCTTTTCTTTATGTTATGGTGTTCTTTGACATTGGTGGTTAGAAAGTGAGTTACAAATCTGTAAAAAATAAAGTAAAATGATAAAACAGTGGATTTACATTTAGAAAAGTATAACACTGGCAGAACAACCTTCTGAAAGGCTGGGTAGAGATAATATTAGTCCAAACAGAGAGACATATTACCATTTAAAGGAAGGGGGGACTTTATTCATAACATTGGCTCTTTAAGTGGCAACACCCCCTAGCCTGAGAAGAACACTTAAAGAAAAAGTTGTAGTCCAGCTGGCAGGGTTCCTTATTATAGCTGAACCAGTAGCCCAGTTGAGGACTGGCTGTGAAAGAGAACAGATGGAAACCTGGCCAGGAAGGGAACCAGGGTCAGGAGCTGAAGTTACATCCTTTAGCACAATCCCAGTACATTATGAAGGACCAACAGAAAGGCTTGTTCAAGAGCACTTGAACACTTTACACTGAAGGAATCACATTTGTGTGAGCTTGACTAGTGGTCTTTCCTTATCTTCTATAAACAAACCTGTCAAACTTCCTTATCTTCTATAGACAAACCTGTCAAACTTCATTTCACACAGCTTCTCATTTCTCATATGAGGTTTCTTCCATCTCATTCCCACTTCAGTTTACAATTTTTTTAAAAAAAATCTGCTTAAGAATTCATACACATGCATTTCTCAAAATGTGCAAATAGTGGTACACACATTCCATATGTATGGATCTTTACAAGCATTTCTCCACAAAGTTTATTGTTAACTGCCCTTGAGTTGACCCCAACTCATGGTGACCCTATGGATAAGGCATCTCCAAGTCCCCCCATCCTCTACTGCTCTGCTTAGGTCCTGTAGATTCTGGTCCTTTGTCTCTCTGATTGAATCTATCCATCTGGTGTGTGGTCTTTCTTTTTCCCTCCTCCTACTGTCTACCTCTCTAGGAATAGGGGTCCTGGTGACACAGGAGTTAAAGGCTGGTACTGCTTCCACAAGGTTGTGAGTTTGATCCCAGGGTTCCAAGGTTGACTCAGCCTTCCATCCTTTCGTAGGCCGATAAAATGAGTACCTGTTTTGGGGGGCAACTGGCTTGCAGATTGTAAACCACTTAGAGAGTGCTGAGTTTAATATTAGGCAGTATAGAAATGCAAATGTAGATGCTATTGCTATTGCTATTGCCGCTATTGTCTTTTCTAATGAGCTGTGCCTTCTCATGATGTGGCCAAAATACGATAGCCTCAACTTTGCACACACATTTGATAATCTTGGCTTTCAAGGAAAGTTCAGGTTTGATCTATTCAAGGACTCATTTGTTTATCTTTTTGGCCATCCATGGGATCCTCAGTACTCTTCTCCAGCACCACATCTCAAATGAGTTATTTTCTTCTCATCTGCTTTCTTTAGTGTCTAGCTTTGACATCCTTACATGGTGATAGGGAATACAGTGGATTGGATGATTCTAACTTTAGTGCTCAGTTATATATCTTTGCTCCTTAGGATCTTTTCTAGCTCTTTCATAGCTACCCTTCTCATTTCTAGCCTTCTTCCTATTTCTTGGTTGCAGTGTCTGTTCTGATCTATGTTTGATCCAAGATAAGGTCATCATAACAAAATATGACTTGAACAATATCCCAGCAGAACTTATGGACAATGTAAGAAATAATTTTTCACTATTAAACTTAATTGACCACGAATTAGAAGGACTATAGTCAGAAGCCAAGGATATAATCAAGGAAGAATGCAGAAAGGCACTTTCGGTGGCCTAAAAGAAAGAAGAAACAATGAATAACATGTGAAATGCTCCAAGAAGTTAAGGAAAGAAGAAAAGCAAAAGAAAATGAGATAGGAACAAAACCAGAACTATGCAACTGTTCAACAACTAGCATGCAAGGATAAAAAGGACTACTATAATAATCAATGCAGAGAAACAGAAGGCAATAATAAAAAAGGAAGAATGAGAGACGTCTTCCACAAGATTTGGGAACTCAAAGGGAAGTTCAAACCAAGGGCTGGGATGCTCTATGTTCAGAAGGGGGGCATACTACCAGATCAAGAAGAAATAAGACATTGGATGGAATACACAGAAGAGTTATATAAAGTAGATTGAAAAAAGAATGACATATGGAAGGATGAAGCATCTGAAGATGAACCATAAATTCTAGAAACTGAGATAGAAGCTACAATAAGAGAAATTGAGAAAATAAATCACCAGGATTAAAGTCTATCATAAAGTCTTTACCAAGGGACTATTTAAAGGAGAAGCCCACAGTCCTGTTTCAGTGCTTACTTAAGATTTCTCAATATGGACACTGAGGGAGTTACTGCAGTCACCTGCAACACTTGTGGGATGCTTGTCTTCTTGCCAAGAGATGTGGGGGAACTTCACCTGCACCAAGTGCAAGTTTGTACCCCTCCTGGAAGAGAAAGTCAAGCAGGGCTGTCCTGGGCCCAGTGCTATTCAACATCTTTATCAGTGATTTGGATGAAGGAATAGGGGGCATGCTTCTCAAATTTGCAGATGACACCAAATTAGGAGGAATAGCTAATACCCCAGAAGACAGGATAAAAATTCAAAACAGCCTTAATAGATTAGAAAGCTGGGCCAAATCTAACAAAATGAATTTCAACACAGAGAAATGTAAGGTACTACACTTAGGGCAAAAAAATTGAAATGCATACATATAAGATGGGGGACACCCGTCTTAATGAGACTACATGTGAAAGGAATCAAGGAATCCTAGTAGACCACAAGTGGAACATGAGTCAACAGTGTGATGAGGAAGCTAAAAAGGCCAATGCAATTTTAGGCTGCATCAATAGAAGTATAGTATCTAGATCAAGGAAAGTAACAGTGCCACTGTATTCTGCTTTGGTCAGGCTCCACCTGGAATACTGTGTCCAGTTCTGGGCACCACAATTCAAAAAGGATGTTGAAAAACTGGAATGTGTTCAGAGGAGGGCGACTAAAATGGTGAAGGGTCTGGAGCCCTATGAGGAATGACTTAGGGAACTGGGTATGTTTAGCCTGGAGAAGAGATGGTTAATAGGGGATATGATAGCCCTGTTTAAATATTTGAAGGGATGGCATATTGAGGAGGGTGCTAGCTTGTTTTCTGCTGCTCCAGAGAATAGGACTTGGAACAACAGATGCAAGCTACAGGAAAAGAGAGTCCACCTCAACATTAGGATGAACTTCCTGACAGTGAAAGCTGTTTGACAGTGGAATACACTTCCTCAGAGTGTGGTGGAGTCTCCTTCTTTGGAAGTCTTTAAACAGAGGCTGGGTGGCCATCTGTCGGGGATGGTTTGATTTTGAGTTCCTGCATGGCAGGGGCTTGGACTAGATGGACTTTGTGGTCTTTTCCTACTCTATGATTCTATGATTCTATATTAATGAGGATAAAAGTACAGTACCTCTCTATTAAAAGACCCTTCTGAGCAACCAGTTAACAGCTGAAAGCCTGTGTAAATAATAAGGAATTGGTCTGCAAACAGAAGGAGGGCTAAATACCCCAACTGAATATTCCAATTGATATTCCAATTGAATTTATACAACCCACACAGATGAAATCAAGTCTAATGCTAACTAAAATATGCCAACAAATATGGAAAACAAAACAGTGGCCAACAGACTGCAAACAATCAATATACATTCCCATCCACAAAATAGGAGACACAAAAGACTGCAGCAACTAAAAGACCATAGCATTAATTTCCCATGCAAGCAAAATAGTTAAAACTTTCCATACTTTAGATCAAACATTGGTTTTCTATGCTTGCCCTCCTGTATTATATACATTTCACCCTAATATAATATAATATTTTGCATGCTGGGCTCTTGTGATTTCCTGCAGTCTGTATAAAGTTTTTTATGTATATATTGTGTGAATTATATTAAGGTACAATGTTCTGTGAAGTTTTAAAGTGTGTATGTAAGGATATTAGTCAATTTGCTTATTAATTAATCAATTCATTTAATATCCCACTTTTCTTTCAGAATGGAACCCAATGCAGCTCACAACATAGATTAAAACAAAATATAGCTTAAAGCCTATCAAAGTAATAAAAACAAATAAAAATTAAATAAACTAACCTATTAAAAACCAGCACTAATATAACACATTATTAAAGCCTTTGAAACATATCAATGAGGATAAAAGTACAGTAGTTCTCTATTAAAATACTCTTCTGAGCAACCAGTTAACAGCCAAAAGCCTGTGTAAATAAAAAGGTCTGCAAACAGAAGGAGGACTAAATACCCCAAAGGCATGAGATCGTGTCTGATCTTGGAAGCTAAGTAGAGTCAGTTCTTGTTAGTATTTGGATGGGAGTCTGCCAATGAATACCAGGTGCTGTAGACTTTATTTCAGAGGAAGGAACTGGTAAACCCACCTTTTTGTTTGTAGTCAAGTGGTCACCATAAGTTGATAGTCAAAGGTGCTCCTGCACACACATCATATATTAAGGGCAGAAAGGAATCTCAGTGAAGCAGTAGTATAATGCTGGTTCAAGTAGTGGAAATAAAGTAAAAGAAAAAGTAAAGATAGAAATAAAACAATAACTTTCCCTGCCTCCTTCACACATCTCCATCACTGCTGCTGGAGTCTGTTGGTGAGTGGTGGATGGTGTGTCACCTCTCCTTTGCTGGATATCTTTTAAGAGACTGGAAACCATATTTTGGGGATACTATAACTTTAGATTTTCTGTGTTAAGATGGAGGCTGAGCTTGATAGCCTTTGCTGTTGTTTTGAACCATTAAGTCAGTTTCAACAGTATTTCTTGCTATTTTTTCTGTTTTGTGCTGAAATTTCAGCAGAAACCTGGAATAGGGATATAATCTTGGACATATGTAGCATCTTAGCTGTAAACACCAAGACATTTGGGGCTCAACTACCTCTTATGCTTGATGCATAGTGTGTAGGTGTGAAATACCCTGAAATCTTGACTGCAACATATGGGCATGAACTTTTCTTCTTTCTTCTTCAAAGATCCATAGGGACCACCCACAATACACCAATAAGGTGCTAATAATAATAATAATAAATTTTATTTTTAACCCACCCCTCTGCTCAGCAACCAGGGTGGCGTACACAAGATTAAAACAGATAACAGTTAAAACACTCCTTCAACCCAATCCCTAACCCTCCCCCCTTAAAACTAAATTAAACTAATGCAAAATTAAAATAACAAATACACAACAAAATACATTAAAAAACCCAACAGCTTTAACAAGGACAAACAGGTGGGTAAGCGAACCACCTCCATTGAGCCGGGAGATTTATTCCGGGAAGGCCTGCCAGAAGAGATCCGTCTTTACTGCTTTTTAAAAGCTATCAAGAGTAGTGATAAGACGGATCTTGTCCGGCAGGTCATTCCATAGTCTGGGAGTGGTCACAGAAAAGGCCCTCTGGGAGGTCTGCGACAGCCTAGTTTTCATGGGCTGTAACAGGTTCCTCCTAGAGGACCTAAGTTCGTGGAGGGGGGAATCATACGAGGAGAGGCGGTCCCTAAGATAAGATGGACCCAAGCCATGTAGGGCTTTAAAGGTTAAAACCTGTGCCCGGAAACTAATCGGCAGCCAGTGGAGAGATTTGAGCACAGGTGTTATATGCTCTCTCCGAAATGTACCAGTGACTAACCTGGCTGCCATATTTTGTACCAATTGAAGTTTCTGGGTTGGGCACAAGGGTAGCCCCATGTAGAGTGCATTACAGTAATCCAGACGTGAGGTTACCAAAGCATGTACTACAGTTTCCAGATCCCTAGTCTCCAGGAAAGGGCGCAGCTGGCGTATCAGCCGAAGCTGATAACAGGTACTTCTGACCGTCGCATTCACCTGACTAGTCATGTGAAGCGACAAATCTAGGAGCACCCCCAGACTGTGAACACAGTCCTTGGAGGAGAGTGTGACTCTGTACAGGACTGGAAGTTGTATTCCCAGACCTGGTTTCAGGCCTGTGACCGTCAGTACCTCCGTTTTGTCTGGATTTAGTCTTAATCTGGTTTTCCTCATCCAATCCATTACCGCTCCGAGACAGTCATTGAGAGGAGAGACGCGATCTGAAGTCTATTCCACTTTAACTGCCATGGTTGCCTCTTGTAGAATCCTGGGACTTGTAGTCTGGTGGGGCACTGGGACACTCTGACTGAGAATTCTAAATGCCCCCCCTTTAACTACAACTCCCAGGATTCCATATGACAGGTCCATGGCAGTTAAAATGGAATAATAGTGCTATAATTATGTAATGCAAATGGGACCCTAAAAAAAGAACTCAAAGCTAGGAAAAAGTTACTTATTTTAAAACAATTCTCAAATTGGTCATACAAGTGGGAAATTTTGGGAATTGTCAAGAAAGGGTGGACCAAGCCCTTTAGCTACTGGAAGAGTTCCAATTCCATTCTCTTCACAGCTAGGGTTGGGATACATTTTTCATTCCTGTGTGCTGCAGTTTTGATAACAACCAGGGGCCTCAATGCCATTAATTAATTAAGGAAAAGAAAGTGTATTTGGAAAGTATGTATTAAGCAGATGGACTAATTCTGTCAACTGCAACCCTTTCTTGATGGCAAGATAGCTTATAACTAAAGGAACCCTGAGGGATGCCTGTCCAACTTTCCTTTGAAAACAAGAAGGGGAGGAATTCCACAAACTCTATCGGCAATTTATTCTACCACCCATTGTGAGAAACAGCATCTGTTGGCCATGACTTGTGGTGTGCTGCAGATGCACATAATATTGAAGTCTAGGGATGGAAAGAATCTTTGAAGACTTGGTGCATGTGTGTAAAAAGGGCTTCGTGAGTGTCAGGAAACCCTGAAGTGCAGAATTGGAGAAAAAGCCCTGGCCCTGATGAGAAGCTCCCTTTCCATTCCCCCCAAGCATTTGAATACTCCTGAATAACTATTCTTTTCCCCTTGAGACTCATCATTTTTTTTGTCTCCCCAACATGATCATATAGTGGCCAAGGGAGGACAGGAAGCAGCCAAGGAACATCTTCATGATAGCTGGTGCACAATTACTATGAGCTTGTCTACATGCGTTATTTATGCTGAATTCCCCTGGGCTCCCTACATCCTGTTTACATGGTGCAGGGCCAAAATCCTTTACAACATTCGCATGCCATTCAGCCTTTCCTTCCCTTAACCACATTTTAAAATCTTATCCTTTGCTTCAGGTGTTCAGCTCTTTATGCAGCAATGACAGGTGACATGGTCCCTGTGAGCCACTTGGTGCCACTACAGCGGGTGTGAGTCACTCTTAGGACAGAATGAGTATTGACAACATGGCTGGATGCCTTGTTTGACCCCAGTGGTGGCTCTGGGTGTTGAACGAACATCATGTGGGAAAGCAGCTGCCTGTCATTACTGTGGAGAAAGCTCAAGTAGTAGGGGGAATTCAGGGCTAGAATACTCAGGGGTCAATGATAACAAGCCCTATGTCATTCCTTGGGACTTCTCAGGGGTTCTCTGTAGGTCCTGGAGGATGGCATCATTATTGTATGCCAGCTATCAGAACATAGCCAGGCAATGCTCAGCTGCCCTTATTTCCCCAACATGGCCAATTACTGAATCTTGGAGTGGGGGAGACTGCAGTTTTCAAAACCATTCTGACAGAGGAAGAAAGTTGAATAAATTATTTCTTTCCTCCCCTGTGAAAAGAATTTTAAGAATAATATCCCAGTTGAACACACCTTTGAGAATAAAAAAACACTTCCATGCAATAAAAATAATATCGATATCCAGGTCTTTAGCTGACATACACTTTTACCACTAGCAAACTGTAGCATATGAGATGCTGTTGGGTAAGGAGACTATTGCAAAGCTAAAATAAAACGGTTTATCTGAACCGAAATTAATCTTAAATTGGGCTGCATCTGGACCCTATCACAGTGATTTTGCCACTGAAATTGCTGCACAAATGTAGCTGGGTCCATCCCCACTCCCAGGCGCCTCTTTTTGAAACTGGGAGTTTTCTGACTTGAAAAATGGCTGCTGAAGTGCTCCTGGAAGCAGGGATGGCCCCAGGCTGCATTTGGGTGGTAATTTCAGTGCCAAAGTTGCTGTGATAGGATCTGGATGCAGCCCAATTCAAGATTAAATTCGGTTCAGGTAAACCGTTTTATTTAGCCTGCAATAAACTCCTAAGTGAAGACTGAATTTTCAAAATGGGGATTGTATATACTCAGTGGCAGTTGGTGTCAAAACTAAAAGGGAGAAACTCACAAAGTACCAAGGTACTATATATCGCCAAGTACTATATATCCCAACAAATAAACCACCACTTAAACATGATTCTAAAATATATTTTACAGTAACACCATGTGGCTAACAGTGAAAACCAGCAATAACCCATACAAAATACTAGGTACAAATTACTAAGTACAACACTATTACTCAATGAAAGTCTAGGAGTATTCCAAGTCCTTCTGGCCTCTGCTGCACTAAATGGAGGCTGATGGAATAGATTTCACAATTGATAGGTGATATACTGTTAAATCTTCATAATAAGGTTGCATTCTTAATGATCAACTGCAAATAAGTGAAAATCTTTTAAGTAGCAAAGTGAGGTTGTCATCTCAAAGATGAATTAGAAGTAAGTGGCAATCGAAAATGTCAGTTGGTGGTAATCACATTACCAGGATGGGAGTTCCCTTTTGCTGGCATTCAGCTGTCTCTTGGCTATGGACTGCAAATCCCACAATTGGTAGAGGTTTTTCCAAAAGCAAATATTTTAAGCTCTGAAAGGATCATGTGTAGTGATGGTCTCTTCTTTTATCAATGCTGTTGTGTACCTTCAAATTATTTTTGACTTATGGAAGCCCTAAAGCAAACCTATCATCACGTTTTCTTGACAAGATTTATTCAGAGGAGATTTGCTATTGTCCCCTTTTGAGGCTGAGAGTGTGGCTTAAGGTCTTCTAGTGAGCTTCTATGGCCAAGCATGGATTTGAACTCTGGTTTCCAAGAACCCTAGTCAAACAATCAAATGACTACACTATATTGGCTTGTAGGGTCTTGTATATACTAAAATTATTAGCCAATGAATATGGCAACAGAACCATAATGACAAAAGGCCATGGGCCTCAGAATAAAAACAGAGCTGCCTCCAGTGGGAACTCCCAGCAGGTGATGAAGGATTCTAGCATTAAATCTGAAATGAACGAAATATATTTCCAGAGGGAAAAACCACACATGATAAACTGGCATGATGTGCATGCACACTATTACAGATGGTGGCATCTGTGTTGAGCTTGGACTATCCCTTGCCTTGGACAAGAATTAAACCAAGAATTCTCGGGCAATAATTCTACATTAATAAAAATGATCTACTTGTAATTTGATACTTTCCAATTTTTCCCGGTTACATATGCTGTTTTATTTAGGGATTTTAGCTCCAAGACAAGGCATAAAAACATTGCATGTTCATATTTAACTGAGCTGCCTTAGAAGGAGGACTGGATTATCAATGGTTCAGCTATGCAATTGGCAAAGATTGTTTAGTCTTTCTCTTCTCTTCCATTATTATTATTTTATTTATAAAGATCTCCCAAAGTTGCTATTATGAACAGTTTGTTTTACATACCCTCCAATTGTCCCAGTTTAGTAGGGACAATCTTCTGTCATCCCACTTTTTAAAGTTGCTTTTAAAATGCTCCACTTACTCTTGCCTCTCCCCATGCTTCCCCTTTCCTCTCATCCTACTGCAGTGCTGCAAAGTGAGTTCAAAGTGTAAAAGTGTTTTTGCACTCAATTAACTCAGCAGAGGGAGAGGAGAGAAGAGGGCAGACTCTTGCCCTTCCCAGTAGGCTCAGACAAAAGCAAACTGCTGCATCTTCTCCTAGTTAGTATGTTCTTCCTCATTAATAACATTTGCCATCTTGATCATACTCAGATGTTGCTTGGCCAAGCGTGTCTTAATTTCCATCTTTGAAATGTTGGAGGTATGGTGCTACTTGAGTAACTGAGTAAAAATGCATGGGTTTAGTGTCAATAAAGTAGCAGGACTGAGAATGGGCTCATACATAAATATTTTGGTGTTCAAAAGCACCCCATTTTTGAAACCACTCCAGGGCCTCCATGACCTTAATCCAGACTTGTAGTCATGCCGGATCAGACCTTTCAGATGACCTATCAGATTAGTTCTAATGCTACAACTCTATGATTTCATAAAGAGTAAGATCCACTCATCTTCTTCTCAGTGGACAACGAATGTGAGGAACCTATATTTCCCACGTCTACTCCCAGTTTATTCCCTTCTAGAGATTGTAACAACATGGGTAAATACAGATAGTAGTAAAAGGCCTGATATTTCTGTGCCTGATTGCTAGCCACAACCTGCTGGCAATGGAATTAGAAACAGCCTGTACACCCTGCTTGCTATTTGGCTGACAAAATACTAACTGAGCAAATTATAGGTTGTTATTCATTTTGCAATCCAGCCCTTGGGAACTTGTCTTTTGTAGCAAGGCCTGTCATTCTCCAAATCTCTCAGTGGGTTGGGCATTGGTCAGTGTTACCTCCAACACAGGTCAAGGTGAAGAGAGGGAAGGAAGATAGGGATGGAACTTTGTATCTTTTGTGACAGCTGGGTACTTAGTTCACCATTTCCCAGTAGTGCCTGGTCATTAGGAAGATCACTGTCTTTAGTCCCAATATTCCTACCTGCTGGTGCTGCTATTTTAAATTGGAACCCCGACTGGGGAAACTGGGCTACTTTTGGGCAGTGGGAATCTAATATCAGCTCTAAGCAGTATAGTACCATGTCTGATGAGAAATATATGCAGTGTTCCTTGTAAATAGTTATTTATCTATTTATTATTTGAACCCGGGGCTTGTTAGCAAAATCTTTCAAAAAGGCTGAGCATTAAAAGAAAATCAAAAAGCCCAGTTCATAATATATTTAGTGACAATATTAAAGGCAAATGTAGGAAATACTAGTAGGTATACTTCACTATAAAAAAGCAAACAAAAAATATTTTAAAAAATCTCTATTCAGTTAAAAAAAGAAACAATGACAATGACAAACAAAACAGACAGAACAAAAAAGAAACAAAGCCACTCACAAAGAAATGTATACTAAACAAATAGAATATTAAACACATAAAACAATCCAACTTATTCCTACAAAAAGTAGGATTATTTTTATATATCACTATTACTTCCTCTAACTTAAACAAACATATCCTTTTTACCAAACTCTAAAATCATTTAATGTAAATTATTTAATTTACTTCATGTAACCATTTGATGTAGTTTATTTAATGTAAATTAAAGTATAAAATCATATCCTCCAACTCTTCTGATTTGGCAGGGACAGCCCCAATTAATCCTCTACCATCCCAATTTTTCAGCTGCTTTTAAAATGTCCAGTCTCTGTCTCCTCCTCCCACTTTCTCCTTTTGTCTTCAGCTTACTTGCTGAAAACTAAGTTCAAAGTGTAAAGTTGTTAGCATTCAATTAATTCTGCAGCAGGGAGAGGAGGAGATAGAATTCTACCCTCCTCAGAAGGCTCAGGAAAAAGAAAACTGCTACAGCCTTTGCTAGCTTGTGTATTTTTCCATGTTTGCCATCTTGACTACACTTTGATGCTGCTTGACAATATGAGTCCATCTGTGAAATACTGGAGCATATGGAAAAATGTAGTGGCATGGCCTAGGTACCTCCCCAAATTTGCTAAATTTAACCCAAAGCTAAGTAAATGCTGGCTTCAGCCTTTGAGAGCTTCATGGTCCCTAAAGGTCTAAAGTGCTCACTAATGGAGATTATCATACGAGAGCCAGCTCAGCAACAATCACAGCATCAGGAGAGAATGTGACAGTACCACTATAGTGGCCGATATTTTCACACATGAGAACAATTGATAATGCCAACACAAAAGCCAAATAATCTCACTATTGCATTCTGCACATATCCATCAATACAGCATTATTATGGTCATTTTGTGCATGCACCATTTTGGTGCAACAGCACATGTCTACACTAATTGTGTCCCTTCCACACAATAAAATAAGTCCAATTAAATTTTGCACATCACTTACAGCCATTGGAAACAAATTCATGCCCCATGCCTTAAAAATAAGCCCTAATCCACTGCAACACCAATCATAGTCATGAGAAGAAAGTGCTGCCGGCAAAATGCATTGTGAGTAAATGCTTCTCCAATCGCGAGAATGAACCACAATTGACTTTGCACTTCGCTAATCATGCTTCATTCTCATGATTGAGAACTAATTCACGGGACTGTCCCATGAATGACTTGTGAGAGGATTCTGGGGTCTTAACGCGAGAAGTCCTGGATTAGTGCGATGTCATAAAAAATCTTTTCCTCAATTCCCTGGTGGCGCAGTGGTTAAATGCCTGTACTGCAGCCACTCACTCATAGACCACAAGGTTGCGAGTTCAATACCAGCCAGGGCTGAGGCTCGACTCAGGCCTGCATCCTTCCGAGGTCGCTAAAATGAGTACCCAGCTTGTTGGGGGGCAATCAGCTCACAGTTGTAAACCGCTTAGACATCCCATAGCGTGATATGAAGCGGTATATAAATAAGCTGCTTTGCTTCAATTGTGCAACTATACCTTGCACATACCTTTTCTTTGCTGCTTTCCCCCTCATGTGATAATCTCCAATATGAGAAAAAATATTATTTATTATCACAATATCTTGCTCTCCTTCTGCTGAATTCAGAGCAGTGTCTGTGCACCACAACATTGTGAGATAGGCTGGTCTGAAAGAAGGGCAGTAATAGCTAAGCAAAGATTTGAACCTAGTTCTCCCTTCTTGTAGCCTAGGTATACCGCTTCACCAATATGGTGCTGTCCAGTTGCTTATGGGTTGGGTCAAGACAAACTGAGAGACCATATTTCTTCATGACTCACCAAAAACAATGCTTCCTCAGTTTGTGCATCCAAAAACCTCTCTTCTACTTACAATTTCTTGATGACATCTTTGTAACCATCTAATTAACCATTTGTAAGCCACTCTGAGAGCCTTTGTGGCTGAACAGCAGGGTATAAATACTCTAAATAAATAAATAAATAAATAGCCTACATGGAAAGCAATCACTTGAGTTTCAAGTGGATTTCAAGTTTCAGCAGGATTTCAACAACTTCAGTCCTACCATCACTCTGAGCCTGGAATAATCCAAGCAACAAATTCACTTTCTTGCCACCACGGTGCAACTGCAAAATGAACTTCTAAGTACCAGTCTCTACTGAAAACCCATTGATTTCTATACATGCATACAAGCCTCCAGTTTCCATTCAGAACACACTACCAAATCTATTGTTTATAGCCAAGCCTTCCAATACAATCACATCTGCTCAGACCCACAAGACAAAGACTCAAAACTCTTGGATTTACAATAGGTAATTCTCAAACGACAATACTCACCTAAGGAGGTAAAGACACAAATTGATTACTCAAGGTTAATATCTAGGAACTATTTACTACTAGACTGACCAAAACCACAAAATGACATAACATCCCCAGTGGTCACCTACAGTCCCCAACTGAGACCACTCAAATGCATCATCAATGAGCTACAACTAATTCTGGAGAATAACATAGCCCTTTCACAAGCTCTGGAAGGCTGGTCTTTATTGGCCTATAGACTGCCTCCAGATATTAAACTACTCACTTACAACAAGATACATAACATAGATGCTAATACAAGGAGAAGATCATGCCACAAACCTAAATGCCACATCTACTCTGGGAGCAATATTACAGGGGCTGATAACATCACTCACAACATCAGGGGGTACATTTACTTGCTCTTTCTCCAATGTGATAATCCTCATCCTTTGCTAGCGATGCCTCTACACTCTACATTGAGGGGAAAAAACACAAGGTAGTATCTGTGCAAGAGGATTAATGGACACAAATATGACATTAGAAATGGCAATACCCCAAAACCAGCTCCAGAACATTTCAACCTTCCCTGCTGGAATCCTGTTGGGTCTTCCTAATTGGACTTACATTTGCAGGAATTAGAATTGCACAATTGTGCAATATTTATATCTAATGGAGAGCTGCTGTGACCTTACTAGGTAGCAGAGCTGGTAAAGTGCCAGATATGCATTGGTGCCCAATACACAATGGGACTGATGTGCATCTCATTGATCCTGATGAGCATCAGGCAGCAATGCACAATCAGACACTGGAGATTATTGCACCACCAATCTCCCACCGGGATAGATGCAAGTTGTAATAGATCTTATCAGACAGCTCCATGGCCAGCAGTAGGCAGCCCGTATCCCATCCAGGCTTCTCCCACAGCTTTTAAAGAATCCCAGGAGCTATTGGGATTCCCAGAATCCCAGGAGCTATTGGCCAACATGGGACTATTGGCCAACATGGCTGAGGCTTCTGGGAGCTGAAGTCCCTCTGCCTTTAAAGGGGAAAGGTTGCCTACCCACCTGCTGTAGGTTAATGGTACACATTCAGTGCAAGAGGGCCACTGAAGATCTACAGTCTGATAAAATCTATTACAGTTATAATCTGCATCTATCCGGCCAGTATTGGCAGTGTAATAATCTCCACAGTTTCTGGTGTCCTGTTAGGGTTAGGGTTTATTTATTTATTTATTTATTTTAGCAATTCAATAACCTGTTTTTATAGATCCTCTGCTACATAGCAAGGTATAGTCAAAGTTATGTTATGTAAAAGATAATATAGGATTCTGGCAATTCTTTACATCACTAGGGGGAAAAACATTTCAAGAAACAGTCTGACTTGCCACACATTACTGGGAGAAGAGTTAATAGCGGCACAGTGATAATCCTTTTGCAAATACAGGTTGGGTCACTCTTATCCAAAATGTTTGGGACCAGAAATGTTTTGGATTTCAGATTTTGGGGAGATTTTGGAATATTTGCATATACATAATGAAATATCTTGGAGATGGGACTGAAGTCTAAACATGAAATTCTTTAATACGTATTTAGTATACAGCTTATACACATAGTCTGAAGGTAATTTTATACATAATATTTTTAATAATTTTGTGTATGAAAAAAAGTTTGTGTACACTGAACCATCAGAAAACAAAGGTATCACTATCTCAGTTACCCATGTGGACAATTTTGGATTTTGCAGTATTTCAGATTTCAGAATTCCTGGTATGGGAGACCAGGAACCTGTAGCATAATGAGTGATAATATTGTTCCTCCTCCTCCACTTGACAACGCTAGGCTTTTATATACTTCTACCAATGGGTTTCCATGCCTGAGCAGGGATTTGAACCCTGGTTGTCAGAGTCATAGTTCAACCACTGCATCACACTGGCTCCCATCCCTGGAATAAGTGAATCAATCAATAGATATGGATTAAAATTTATTTTTAGCTCTTCACTGAGTTCTGTTGGCTTGAACTAGTTTAAGTCCAAGTGGCTTGGCTGGCAAATACTACCAATGTTATTCTCTTGCCATCTCTTGATATTTGATAGTTTGGGCAAGCTCTCATACAAGGAAGTATGTGTGTGTGTGTGTGTGTGTGTGTGTGTGATATAGTATAACCAGACCAGAGAGGAGGGACTTGCCATTTTGCAAGGTCTCCTATTTTCTGTTCTGACTCCTGCCGATGAAGCTGCAGGCTGTTCTGTCTGTCCCTGGTTTCCTGTGTCTGGATTGGTTTGAGGTCGAGAGTGGTTTCCTGTTTCTTTGAAGCTCAGGGCTGCTCTAATTGAAAAGACATGTCTTGCAAATATGTGTCCAGTATGGTTAAAAAGCAGTCCAATGCTCAGTGCTGATAGCCTCTAAGTAAATGGAGAAGGCTCTGAAGGATAATTAATTATAGGAAATGACTGAGTTAATGTCTGAAGTGATGAACAAAATTCCTCCATTTCTCCTGAGATGGCTTGGAAGGATTACTGGCCTGTGGTAAGATGTGGAGGAAACCAGGACAAATAAGAAATATTAATGGAAGCAGAGCAAAGTACTAACTCTTTCCAGTTGTACTGCAGCTGATTGGTGTCTACAAAGAGAATGAACAGATTAGTCTGTAGGTTAATGGTACACGTTCAGTGCAAGAGGGCCACTGAGGATATTTTCCAAATTCGTACCATAATTGAAGAGGATAGCTTTGAAAGGAGGGAAGGTCATGATGTGAAGTGGTTTCAGAAGCACTTAAGGGAGCCAACCGAGGAGTTTTGTGGTGTGAGCATTGGTCCCAAAGTAAGGAAGTTCTGTTCTGGAGAGATCTGACCTAAGCAGTCAATTGGTTTGAAACATGAAATTTTGGACTACAGAATGTGTGGGTAAGCATACATATGTGCAGATGCATACACAGGAATGTTCGGTATGATCCTCATGCCTCTGAGTTTATAAAACTTCTTACACATTTTAGTGTAAGTGACACATTGTATAGTTCTTAGGAGATTAGCGTACTCTTTTTAAGTGCCTTATCCCTAACAGGATAGAGGCACATTTAAATTTACAAACAGGGTTTATTGCATTCACCCATGGCTGGGTGAATGCAGCCCACATACAGCCTGGATGCCAGCAAATGCAGCCCGTATACAGCCCAGCTGGCATCTGGGTTTATTCTGCAGCTTTTCAAAAATGGGATTTTCCAGTTCTTGAAAAGCCACAGAATAAGCCCAGCTGGCATCTGGGCTGTATATAGGCTGCATTTGCCCAGCCATGGTGAATGTGATAAAACTCATTTGTAAATTTAGACGTGCCTCTATTCTATTGGGAATAAGGTGCTTTAAAAAGAGTGTGCTAATCTCTTAGTCTCCTTTGTCAACTCATGCCAAAATGAGATTAAAGCTAACATCACATTCTTAAGGTTTACTCAACTTTAGTCAACCATACCTTTAGAAGGTCATATGCAGGTCCCTTCATTTTCAAAGGCTAAAAGATTATGCCAGGTCACATAAGAACCATATATGGCAATGCACAGCAAATTTAGAAATAATTATAATTTGAATAGAAATGTAATGGATGGGGGGAAGCAGACGGGTGGCTGTGGGCCGCCCCGGGAAGCTGCGCTGTGTGGCCGAGGTATCCCCACACCTCGGCCCCGTGGCGCAGCTTTGCTGCCCCTGGAAGGAGTGCTAAATTAGCGCTCTTTCCACAAGTCGCCGAAGGTGCGCCGCAAAAGGCTGCCGGTGCACCTTCGTCAACTCTTCTGCTGCAGCGTGTATGGACGCTGCAGCAGGAGGTCATCCTCAGAGCCCCGGCCATGCAGAGGGCCGGCTGCTCCGAGGACGACTTGGGGAAGGGGTTGGGGTGCCCACCGTGCGGCTGCCCCTCCCCTTCCCTGCCCCCAAAACGGCACTTTTAGCCATTTGCTTGCCCCCGATGTTACCCTACTGGAGCAGATTATGACTAACAGTGCATCTACACTGTATAAATAATGCAGCTTGACACCACATGGCCCCATCCTACAGAATCCTGGAATTTAGAATCTTTTCCTGCAATTTAAATCTGTTGCTCTGGGTTCTATTCTCTGGAGCTGCAGAAAAAAAACTTGTTCCATCTTCAGTATGACATCTTTTCAAATATTTAAACAGGGCTATCATGTCATATCTTAAACTTCTCTTCTCCAGGCTAAACATACCCAGATTCTTAAATCGCAGCACATAGGTTTCCATTTTCACCCTTTTGGTTGCCCGCCTCTGGGCTTCTCAACATCCTTTTTTAATTCTAGTTTCTCAACATCCTTTTTTAATTCTAGCACCTAGAACTGGATACAGTATTCTAGGTGAGATCTGACCAAAGAAGAATAGAGTGGTACTATTACTATTACTTCCCTCAATCTAGACACTATACTTCTATTGATGCAGCCTAGACTTGCATTGACTTTTTAGCTGCATCACACTGTTAACTCATGTTAAACTTGTGGTCTACTAGGATGTCTAGATCGCTTTCACAAGTAGTGTTGTCAAAGCCATGTGTCCCCTATCCTACATCTGTGCATTTCATTTTTACTGCCCATTTCTCCCCATCCCTGTTGAAATTCATTTTGTCAGTTTTGGCCCAGTTTCCTAATCTATTAAGGTAATTTTGAATTTTGATCCTGTCCTTTGGGGTAGTAGCTACTCCTATTTTGGTGTCATCTGCAAATTTCATAAGCATGTCCTTTATTCCATCATCCAAGTCACTGATAAAGATGTTGAATAGCACTGGGCCCACGACAGAACCCTGTGGCACCCCACTGGTCATTTCTCTCCAGGATGAAAAGGAGCCAAAGAGGATTTTGTGTTGGTGCATGCCTTCAAGTTGCTTCTGACTTATGGCAGTCCTAAGATGAAACTATCATGGGGTTTTCTTGGTAAAATTGGTTCAGAGGAGGTTTGCCTTTGTCTTCCTCTGAGGTTGAGGAAGGGTGTCTTGCCCAAGGTCAATCTGTGGGTTTCCACAGTCCAGCAGGGATTTGTATCTGGTCTCCAGAGTCATAGTCCAACACTTAAACCACAACACTACACTTGCAAATCAATCTATATATTTTATGTTATTGTTGAAAAGTATTGTGAGTACTCCTCCTTACACAAACAGTAAAAATAACAGCTTTGCATTTAATATATTGCCACCAAGCTCTGCATTCCTCACCACCATTGATTAAAGTATATTTAAGGAATGTTTTGTACACATTTGAAAAGCAAGCATTCTGTATGTACACTCCACCCCTCACCTATCCTTCTTCTATTTTCTGTCAATGCCAGGATTTCACTGTGAAGACAGCACCCAGCCTGTGGACAGTTCAGGAAGTGTGGATAAAGACAATCTCATGGAATCACAGATTTAAAGTAATTTCTCATGTATGGCCCATGATTTCTGCCTGTAGGAGAATACATGAATGTTTGCTTTTGCAATGTCTCAAGTAATGGCATATAGAAACATACAGATCTAGCATATTTAACACAACTTTTGATGTGATTCCCTCTCCTCATTTTAGAAGTGTTGGGCACTGAAGTGTTTTTGCTAAAGTACAAGCTTCCATTTGCTGTTAAGAGTTTTAATTTCCACATCTCCTTTTCCCTGTTTTGGGAAGTTCACTCTCCACTTGCTAACCTAATGGGCTTTTGCAAACGTGGCAGAGATTTGCCTCTTATGATAACTGTCCTTCTGAAGGTCGGGAGAGCTCTTGTTGTCACCATCTTCTTTTTCATGAGAAGCACTGAGGAGCAGGTGCAACTCTCTCAGCGTGGACTCTGCAATGTTTCCACACAGTGCATCCAGAAAATGCATGCCTTCAGGGTAGAACAAAATTATCAGTGTTCCCCCATGAGGGGCCTGCACCTCAAGAGGCTACAGTCAACTACAGAGCAGTTAGCTGCATGGCCGAGCACTGGCAGTAAATGCTTATTTCAATTGTGGCAACTGCCACTCAGAAGGTATGCATTTAATCTTGAAGGATAGATGTCTCAAGACATCCTCCCAGAGTGACACAGAGGCCTGGGATGTATAGGAGGCATTACTGGAGGGTGACTGTGAGAGGAAAAATGTGTCCTCTCAAAAGGATGGGGGTTGGAGTTTGGACAATTAAAAAAAATGACTTATAAGCATAACGCCTTTTTGCTCCTGAAGGTTCTGACACATTTGGAAATCAAACTGACAAAAGGGACAGGGAAGAGTGGGAGGTCAGTAATTATGCTCTGGATAGGCAATATTCTTTTCTTTTTCTTTTTTCCCTGTGATGCATTGATTTCTGTGGTGATTTTAGAGATGAGAAAAGAAGAGTTTATTCCAGGGATTCCATAGCTGGGCTGTCATTTGGGTCTGTCACACAGAAGGACAGTTATAGTACCATTAGTTTAGAAAACTGAAAGGTGTGTGTCTGTATGTCTGTGTGGTGGGGAGAATAGTGAAACCCATAAACTTTGCCCTTTAGCTCTTTCCAACATTAAACAACCCCCTAGCTCTCTAAGTATAGCAGTCAACCTGAAAAGAAAGGTGGGCTAATGTAAGCCCTGTATTTCTCCTCCCCCCTCATCCTGTAATTTAAGCACTGACTCTAAGCTACTCCATTTTAAGAGCTTACCATGATATTCCTGAAAGCATAAAGGGAAATGGTCATCTGTGGACTCTTCCAGATTGTTCTAAGAAGTGTGAGTTCTTATCATAGAATTATAACTTTGGAAGAGAACACAAGGGCCATCCAATCCAAACTCCTGTCACGCACAAACACACAATCAAACCATTCCAGAGATATGGCCATCCAACCTCTGCTAAAAACCTCCATAGAAGGAGACTCCGCCACACTCCAAAGCAGCATATTCTACTGTCGAACATCTCTTACCATCAGGAAGTTCTCTGGATCAGCAGAAAACAAACTTGCACAATCTTCCATATGACATCCTTTCAAATTAAACAGGGCTATCATATCACCTCTTAACCTTCTCTTCTCCAGGCTAAACATATCCAGCTCCATTTTCACCATTGTGGTTGCCCTCCTCTGGACACGTTTCAGCTTGTCCACATTCTTCTTGAATTGTGGTGCCTAGAACTGGATACAGTATTCCAGGTGAAGTCTGACCAAAGCAGAATATTGTGGCACTATTACTTCCTTTGATCTAGATACTGTGTCCTATTGATGCAGCCTAGAATCACATTGGCTTTTCCAGTTGCCACATTACACATTACACTACTGACTGTCATGGGCAGAAGCTGCAGGACTGGGACCTAGAGGAATGATGAGGAGGCTGAAGAATGGACCCAGGCATGTCTTCCAGACAGGAACAGCCTGCAGATCTCCCTGTTGCAGAACAGCCTCAGCCAGAACAACCAAGGCAAGACTCACCTGGTGATGAGGCAGAGGACATAGCTGGGGTCCTAAATCCACAAACAAGGAGGAGGTACAAAAGAATACAAAAAAGGCACCCAGCCAGGCTGCAGGCCAAACAGAAACAGGGAAGCTCTGATCAGAACTAACTGTTGTCAGGCCATTTATAAGGCTAATGCTGGGAGCAACTCATCTGTTTCCTGGCCAGCATGCCTGTCCCTGTCATCTGTTTCCTGACTTCCTGGCTTCTTCAGCCCTTGGACTGTGTTGACCCTGATTCTTGTTGCCTCCCTTGACTCAGATTGTTTTGATGAACACTTTTCTTCTAACCAACTCCCACAGTCTAGGACACTTTCTATCTGCTGGTAATGTACTGCCTCTGTCTGTACTATCAGTTGATGGTCCTCCCCCAGCCAGCCTGTGTATGTGTTTGGTGAATCAGGACACTGACTCATGTTTAGCTTGTGCTCCACTAAGGCTCCTAGATCCCTTTCTCATGCACTGCTGTCATGTGTCACCCATCCTATATCTATGCATTTCATTTTTATTGCCAAAGTGTAGGACCTTATATTTTCCCCTGTGTCCTTGTGAAAGAGCTCTTTGGGGTTTGATAGTTGTTGTCAACTCCATATGAACACATTCCATTCTTTTGGGGGGCTGCTGGTAGGGATTTCTTGGATTTCACTAAGGGGTGTTGCAGACCAGCCTAAAGGGTGGGCCTGGGGCTGGAGTTGGGGTGGGGCAGCCGCACGCCAGCTGCCCCAACCCCAGCTCAATGCCATCCTGACGCTGCATGCCCATAGACACGCTGCACCGAAAGGGTGTGGAAGAGCCGTGGCACCGGCTCTTAGGGCAGCCTTTTGCCACCCCTAAAAGGAGCGGCATTTTGTCCTCTTTTAGGGGTGGCAAAAGGGAGGATCAGGTCTGCGGTGTGCGGTTGCCACAGCCCTGATCCATTGCTAGCAGGGGTGGCCCAGAGTTGCCCATCTGCATTGACCCACCGCTAGCAGGGGTGGCCCAGAGTTGCCAGTCTGTTTTTTAAATCTTTTGGGAAAGCCTTTGGCTTTTCCAAAAGATTTAAAAAACAATGACAACAACAACAACCAAGTATGGTTTACTGAGGAAGTCTTGTGGTTTGAAGTACTAATTTATTTTTCTCAGATTTTTTGAAAATTATAGAGTTATTGTGCAATAGTGCTGTTTCAGGTGCTGATACCTTATAGCCCTATAATACTATAGAAATATTCTTTTTTAAAAAAAGGAATGAAGTGAAGTGAAGCAAAGAGAACATATTGTTCTGATATCTGTCCAAATAAAAAAGAAACCCACTTGAAGGTGGGAACAAAATGTTGCAGCTGGTACTGGGAATTACATACACACAGAGAGAGTGGGCCTGCCACAATGATGGGCTAGCATTCAGCAGATTCCATGGATTGCCACACCCTATATTACCCAATAGTGGTGCATGCCCATGGGCATGCTGACACAGATGTCAGCATTGCCCATTGAATAATATGGGGTTGAGCATCTGCATTTTTCCCATGGGGGGAGAGAACCAAACCCCCATGGATGGGGAGGGTCCACTGTATAGCCCAGGACAGCACCAACTAAAACAATGAATACTGCAACCACTGAACACTGACTGGAGGAGCCATGTTTTGTTTTTGTCTTTTTAAGGCATTATTTTAACTACTTAGAAAGCAACTGTGTACAACTGTATAGGACAGACCTCTTTGGTTCATAGCCAACAACCATGTTTCCTAGATTCAAGTGTAATGAGGATGACACAATACTCTTTCTAATTGCATCCTGATCCATAAAATATAGATGGAGGCTGCAGACTAGAAGACTTTGTTGTAGTTGCCGTGTGAGCAACCAACACATGGTCTTGTGAAAATGGAATGAGGGTCGGTTTTTGTCTCCATGTTTAGTATCCAACTAAGGTAGTTGACTGAAGGCTTGGAACTCACAGGAATTAGAATCAGGATGCAGAATCATCATAGCAAATACAATCTCTTAATGTTCAGTGCCTTTTCCTCTGTATAGTAGTGGTCAGTTTCTCAGTTCTTCCTTATAGAATAACCTCACACAGTCCAGTAAAAGTTCTGAGGTAGTGCTGAGTGACTAACCCTAGACATTCTGAAATAGTGGCTTGGATCAAGGTATACATTTGTCACAATCATTACACATGTGGTAAGCTTTTGTGGGGCTATTACAAGGTTGACTCTTGTTCTGAATCCATCATCCATTTATTGAACTGCTGTGGCCATGCTAAATCTAAATTCTATGCAATCCATTTCTTACCATAAACAAAATTAAAACAGCCCCATTCTGAGACTGCTTTGCTTAGAAGCAGCTTCTATTTGTATATAAATATAGTTTGGGAATATGAACAACATTCACAGCATTTCTCATTCTTGAAAATGTGAATACTGTTTCTGAGGAACATGAAAAATGAGATCTCCTTCTTGCACATGATAATGAGACAGGAAAAGGATTTATATCCCTAAATTACAGGCATTTGCATGCTACAGTACAATTTTCTATTTTAGTAATTTTTTAAAACTTTTTTAAAACAATTTTTTTGTAAGCTGCTGTGAGTCCCTGGCCCTGAGAATGATAGAGTATTAATTAATTAATTATAGGATATACTCTGGTTTCTCTTCAGATTGTTTAAATCTTTCATATAGTGTAATATAGTTTGGACCTTAATAATTAGCCTACATTCTTGATCAAAGGACTTAGATCCCTGAGAATCTCCCTGAGATTCTTGATATTCTTGATCAAAGGACTTAGATCCCTGAGAATCTCCCTGAGATTCTATTGCAAAATTGCCGTGCAACATTTTTTGTGTGTTTATTAATTGTGTATTTCTGTATGTTAGGAATCTGGAATGGATGGCCCTTATGGTATCTTCCAACTCTATGATTCTATGAATTGCTCAAGTGGTTCATCTGTGTCTCTTGTGATTTGAATAAAACTACTGTTTTGTGACTGGTCACTTGTCATAAGGTTATTAACACTGTTTCTAGTTTTTGTGTTTCAGTTCTCTCTGAAATCCCTAGACAACAATAAGTATATAGAATAATATGTGATAACATCACATGCATCTGATGATGTGGGTTGTATTACAGAAAAGCTTATACCATGATCAATTTCACAGTCTAAGATTCCACAGCACTCCTGTTTTTGTTGCAGCAGGCTAACCCAAATACAGCTCTAGAAATTAGAATATGGGTTTTTGAATGGCTAGGCCATACTTTTTGTAATACCCTTAGGAGAACTCTTTTTTAAAAAAAGAAAGAAAGAAAGAAAATCTGTTAGATAACTATCTGTCAGGGAAGATTTGGTGTTCATTGTCAACTTGATTGTAGAGAATGAGACACATGAAGCAAGTGGTGACTTTTATTGGGCCAATTTCCTTTTGGGCAAATAAATGTGAGACATTGAAGCCTCAAAATACTATTCAGGCAGAAATGAAAGCCAAAAGAGAAGCTGAAACTAACTGCAGAAACCTACTGGGTTCGTTAATTTATACTGCATGAATTCTGGTGACTTTGGCCAGGATATGAAGCAATTCCTACCATGCTTGTTTGCTCATTTTTAACTCTCCTTTCTGGCTGCATTCTGTTGTAACTAGGGTTTCCAGACCTTGGGACCTGATCACTCTTCTCTAATCCTGGGTAAGCTTGGCTGGAGTGGAAGAACGTGTGGGTGCAGTTTTCCTTTGATTGTGAAAGGATGCAATTCTTCTTTTCTCAAAGGAAGCAGTAAGTAATTTTAACAATTTTCTTACCATTGTGAGGAAGAATTTGAAAACTGCAGCTTTCGAAAATTATTCATAGTGTAGGACTTATTCAGCACAAAATTCACACATGCTATTTTTGCACCAAAAAATATCATTTACTGTGCAGGAAATTATATTTCTGCACAGACAATGATATTTTCTACTGTAGTTATGGATGTATTCTTTACAAAATAGCTTTTTCTGCACAAAAAATTATATTCCTGCTAAGAAAATGCTGTTTTCTGTGCAACAAAAATATTTGTGAATTTTGCACAGAATAAGCCCAAAAATGTAAGATTCTGCTCAGCCCAAGTATCCCCTAGTCAGTCTTTCCCAGCACCAAAGAAGCATGTTTTTCCCCAATGATTTTTCAAATATTTTTGAATGTTCTTTCCATTCCTACCTTCTTGGTCCAAGCAAGAAGGTGTTGTTTCTCATCACTGGGGTCTGGCACGTATGCCAAAGGGCATACATATGCTTTGCTTGCTTTTAGTTGTCAAGCAAATGAAGCATCCCTATCTTGCTGTCTCCTATGAAGTCTCTTGTTGGTATGGAGGGAAGCAAAGGATTTTTTTCTTCTCCTGTGGGAGAATGGTTGCTGAGAGCTGCTTGCCTGTCAGACACCGCTGAAGTCTTTACTGCCTCTTGCCTTGTGTAGCTAGATATAATAATTGAATTAGAGAATCAGAGAGTTGGAAGAGACCACAAGGATCATCTAATCCAAACCCTGCTCTGCAGGAATATACAATCAAAGCACACCTGATAGATGGCTATTCAGTCTCTGTTTAAAAATCTCCAAAGAAGGAGACTCTACCATACTCAAACAGTTCTCATCATCAGGAAGTTCTTCCTAATGTTTACATGGAATCACTTTTCTTATAGTTTGAATACACTAGTCTCTGAGCTATTCTTTGGAGCAACAGAAAACAAGCTTGCTTCAACCTCAATATGACACCCTTTCAAATACTTAAACATGGCTCGTAACTTTCACTTCTGGGTAAATATACCCAGCTTCCTAAGCTGCTCCTCACATGATGGACAGTTGGGAATCTCCCTTTTCTTCATGGTTTCCAGATCTGTTACCATTTTGGTTGTCCTCCTCTGGACATGTCCCACCTTGTCAATATCTTTCTTGAATTTTGGTGCCCAGAACTAGTCACAGTATTCCAGGCCAGGTCTGATGAATGCAGAATAGAGTGGTATTATAATTTCCCTCAATCTAGACATACTCCCACTGATGCACCCTAGAATCACATTGACTATTTTAGCTGCCACACCACACTGTTAACTCATGGGTGCTTCTCCCTCTAGTCACAGTGCCCAACTCACCAGGAGGAGGACAAAACAATGAGGACAAAAAGCAGACACCAGCTGGAGGAGGAACCCAAAGTCAGGAGCGCTGCCTGCTCTATCCATTTTGTTGCTGCCACCCTGAGAGCTTATTTATTTTATTTTATTGTTTTATTTTATTTTTATTTTTATCCTGCCTTTCTCCCAAAAAGGGACCCAAGGCAGCTCACAATATAAAAACACATCTAAACATTTTAAAAAAACAATTAAAATAGCCTAATTAAAACAGTAAACAAAGTTAATTTTTTAAAACATACAGAATTTAAATCAAACCCCCCCCCCCCACAATAAAACCAGGCTTGTATGATTTTAAAAAGCTTGCTGGAATAAAAATGTTTTTGCTTGCCTGTGAAAGGCCAGCAGGGAGGGGGTCATCTTAGCCTTCCATGGAAGGGCATTCCACAGGATGGGAGCAGCCACTGAGAAGGCTGTCTCTAGTGTCCTCACCAAATGAGCCTGGGATGGTGGTGGGACCAAGAGAAAGCCTTCTCCCGAGGATCTTAGGGCTCTAGCTGGTTCATACAGCTTTATAGGTCAAGACCAGCACTTTGAATTGTGCTTGGAAATGAACCACTAGCCAGTAAAGCTGTTTCAATACAGGAGTTATATGCTCCCTATAACTGGCTCTGGTCATCACCAACTATGATAGGTCCAACTGGATTAATCTGAGTCAGATAGAGCCAAGAAACAGTTATTTTTGTCTGTAGGTCTTGTCTGCCCACCTCCTATCAAACCTGTCTCTGAAGAGGCAGCATAGATTTCCTTGGTAGGACATCCCAACAGTGAGGAGTCTGGACAAATTGATATTGCCTCAGCAGAGAATCTGACAGCTGGGAACCTCATTTTTCATCAAAGTTTAGGAAGAAAAAAAATGAATGTTCTTAAATTCCATACTATGAAAACTACAACTCACTGGAGTAATAGGCTTCCCAGAGCTAGCTTTTTTTTTTTTTTTTTTTTTGTAGTTTGTTTTAAAATCTGCCTCACTCATCAGTGACCCAGGAACAAGTATTGATAACTTACAAGAACTGAGCCATTGTTTGCCAAAATCGTGTGATCAAGTTATTGTTTTCCTTTTCATTTGTAACCTAGTTCGAGCCAAGATGGGTGTTCAATAAATTTTTAACAATGTGCTTAAATGAAAGTTTCAAAAATAGGAAGAAAGTTACAGAAGCAAAAGCCAGCGAAAACAAACTTTGCAAGTCATATCTTCATATGGCAGGGACATGTTCTCTTGTAGCACCATGCATACTTGTGGTATATGAAATAATAAAATTATATTTGTGTATTAACAGAAACAAACAAACAAATCCAGTGCTGAAAAAAATGCCAGTAGAACTCTGGACTGTATACACACAGAATGCAGACAAGGAAGTGTATGTATGTGCGCACACATTTTTATAATTAATCTAGTTTTGTGAAGATGTACAATTAGATGAATACTTGAAGCCTCATGGAGACATCACACATTAAAAGAGAGATATGCCTGATGGCGAAACAATACAGTACATGCAGTATGTCATATGTGATAAACATATGAAGCAAAACACAGTCCACTGATCATATATTTTGAAGTATTTTATGTATTTCATTGGCTACTTTGTAAGATGGTTTGAGTTTATTTTATGAAGTAAAATGATCAGATGATATTTGATATTTCAGTCCCAACCAAGAAGAAAACAAACCAGGAGGCTTATAGAGTCCCACTACACATGGTGGTGGTTGGTTCCATGTGGGTTTTTTGTGATAGAGGTTCTGCAGACCCATTGTAAATTACATATATATGCAGCTCTTACCTAGGGGAAAAAAAACACTGTTTTTATAAGGTTCACTGCATTGCATGGTTACCTCTCATGGAGCCATCCTTTGAAAAATTAAATAGCTAATTCCAAACTTTCTGTCATGTTCGTGCATTTCAGGATCCCTTCAGTAAAATAGTCTATGACTGTCAAATACAGTAGGCCCTTGGTATCCACTGGGATTTGGTTCCAGGAAGGCAAACAAATGGGTCCTTGAACAGATCAATCCTGAACTCTCCCTGGAAGCCAAGGTGACTAAATTGAGACTGATGTACTTTGGCCACATCATGAGAAGGCATGACCTGTTAAAAAAAGAAATGATGTTGGGAAAGGAGGAGGGCAGTAGAAAGAGAAGAAGACCACATGCTAGGTGGATAGACTCAGTCAGGGAGACCACATGCCTGATCCTACAGGATCTTAGCAGAGCAGTGGAGGATGGCGGGGGGAAGTTGGTGATGTCTCATTCACAGGGTGGCCATGCACTGAGGTTGACTTGAAGGCAGCTAACAATAAACAACAAAGTAAAATGGTGTCCCTTATATAAAATGAAACAAAAGATAGATAAGAAAGAATGGATGACAGATGAAACACTTCATGCAATAAAAGAAAGAAGAAAAGCAAAAGCAAAGAGAGACAGGAACAAAGCCAGAAGTATGAACACAACTGTCGAACATCTGACACACAGGGATAAGGAAAATTACTACAATGACCAATGTATAAAAATAGAAGGCAACAACAAAAAGTGAAGAATGAGAGACCTCTATTTAAAAAAAAAACTGGAAAAAAAATAAAGCCAAGTTCAAACCTAGGGCAGGGATGCTCTATGGAGAGAAAAAAAGAACATAATATAGGAACAAGAAGAAATAAAAAAGCAGTGGAAGCAATATACAGAAGAGTTATACAAATGAGATGAGGGAATGAATGATATTTGGAATGAGGAGCCATATGAAAATGAACCGCAATTCTAAGAAGTGAAATGGAACCTGCAATAAAAGAAATAGATGATATTGTCCCGGAAAACCACCAAGAGTGCTGATAACAGCTTCTTGTGAGGGCTGAAGATAAACAAAGTCTTTTGCTAATGTAAAGCAAGAAAGCAAAGATCTGTATTACCAATCCAAAGGTCCAACTAGAGAATGGTCAAGCAGTCCGAAGGTCTAGGATTCCAGAGAGGCAGAGTGACAAGGCAGTCTGAAGGTCAAGGGTTGCAGAGGTTCAAGATAAGTCAGCAGTCCAAGAGTCACGGTTTCAGGCCAAGGAACAAGGAGAGACAGAGGCTTTCTCTAGGAACCTCAGACAATCTCTGGTACAAAGGCAGACCTTCTGCACCTGCTTAAATTAGAAAGCTGCAGGAGCTCAGCTGAGGATGATTCCTCTAGCATTTTTCATAAAGTCTCCTCAAACAGTAAAGGGCCTCCCTTTCTGCTCAAAACTGGTTGAAGGTAGGCATTGTCCTTTGATCCTCCTCCATGTCTGAAAGTTCTGCTGCTGCAAGGCTTGGTTGTGGAGCCTCCTGGGAACCACAGGCTCTGCTGGAGGCTCTGTTGCAGCTGGCAAAGCAGAACTAGGGCCAGGCTGAGGCTCCACAGCTGCAGGCTCAGGTGCCAGAGAAGGTTCTGGCTCATCCTCTGAATCCTCCTCCAGGCAGGGCATGACAGATATCCCAATTGAAGTGCTATAGTGCCTACAGAAAAATGCAACTTTTGTGCTAAGTGAAATATGCCAACAAATATGAAAAAATACATACCAATCCACAAGAAAGGAGATACAAAAGACTTCAGCAACTATAGAACAATAGCACTAATCTCACATGCAGGCAAAATAATGCTCAAAATTCTCCAGCATACATGGATAAAGAAAATCCAGAGGTGCAAGCAGGATTAAGAAAAGGAAGGGGCACTAGGGACCACATTGCAAACATATGATGGCTAATGGAGCACACCAAAGAATTCCAAAAAAGAATCAGCATGTGTTTCATAGACTACAGCAAAGCATTTGATTGTATAGATCACGAAAAACTATGGAATGCATTCAAAGACATGGGGGTGCCACTACATCTGATAGTCCCGATGAGGAATCTGTACCAAGGACAAGAAGCCACTGTAAGAACAGAATTTGAGGAATCAGAGTGGTTCCCAATAGGTAAAGGGGTCAGGGAAAGCTGCATCCTATCACCCTACTTGTTTAACTTACATGCTGAAAACATCATAAGAAAAGCAGAATTAGAAACAGAAAAAGGAGGATTTAAGATAGGAGGAAGCAACATTAATAGCCTTAGATATGTGGACGACACCATAATATTGGCAGAAAATATTCAGGAATTGGAACAATTAATAAGGAGCATTAAAGATGAAAGTGCAAAGGCAGGTCTGATGCTGAACATAAAGAAAACAAAAATAATGAACACAGAAGAAAACACAAATTCAACCTGGACAATGAGGAAATTGAAATAGTTTAAGAATTCCCATATCTAGGATCAAACATTGACCAGAATGAGGACTACAGTTAAAAAATAAGAAGAAGACTAGGAATGGGAAGGACAGCTATGAAAGAACTGGAAAAGATATTGAAGGGCAAAGACATAAACTAAGAATTAAAGTCAGAATCATCCAGGCCATTTTATTCCAATTATCATGTGCGGATGCAAGAGCTGGACACCGAAGGAAGCAGACAGAAAGAAAATCAACCCATTTGAAATGTGGTGCTGGAGAAGAGTATTTAGGATATCATGGATAGCCAAGAAGACAAACAAATGGGTTCTTGAACAGATCAGACCAGAGCAAAGATGATCAAGAGACTATCGTACTTTGGCCACATAATGAGAAGGCATGGATCACTAAAAAAAACCCCAATAATGCTAGGAAAGGTAGAGGTAGAGGAAAGAGAGGAAGACCACAAACCAGATGGATAGGCTCAATCAGAGGAGTTATGAGGAAGGGCTTTCAGGATCTGGGCAAGGCAGTGGAAGATAGGGATTCTTGGAGATGTCTCATCCACAGGGTTGCCATGAGTTGGAACCGACTTGAGGACAGCTGCTAACAACAAACAATATAAAATGACAAAAATCAAGGTTTGCTTTGTGGAATTTATATTTTTTAGAATATTTTTGAGCAGTGGATGGATGAATCCATGGATAAAGAATCTGTGGATATGGAGGGCTGACTGTATTAGTTAAGGATTGGCCTACAGCAGATTATAAGAAGCTGTCCTTTATTAAATAACACCAGTTCTTAAAAAAAAAAGAGGGGGAGGAGACAACGTATATTGCTATTTATTTAAGATTATGTAAGTTTGCTCTGAAAATGCAGTAAATGCTAAACCTGCCTGACTTTAGATAATTTACTGTAAAGTTACTCCTCTCTTTCTCTCTCTCTCTCTCTCTCTCTCTCTCTCTCTGTATATATATGACTTCCCCCCTAAATATATTGGTCTATTTACTAGGGTACTTACCTGTTTAAGACCCGCAGTTATATTAAGTAAAACAGAGTGCCTGAACTAATACATTTACTGAGAGCCTATTTGTTTCACTGAAGAATTTATTGCAGCAGTAATAACTGTCAAAGGGAAACCATGGTTAAAGTGCTTGAGAAGGGACCAACTGCATAGGGTATCTATCATGCTATTGACTTTCTGACAGTCGTGTTGTGAACTCCTTTGTCATAAACTCAAGCACCCAGAGTCAAAACCTCGATCAATGAAAGGGGACGCTGGTATCCAGCTTTCAGAGAGGGCATCTTTTCTCTTTGAACCATTAGGACACAAATAACAGAGGTTTCAGCCCCTCTCCCTCCTTCTCTTCCCCCCACCACACATACACCTCAGTGCAAGCTTGATTTATAACAACTCTTCCAGATAGCTGCCAGCTACTGTTTATATTTGAAATGACAGCAGCAGTACTTAACAAGGGAAAGAGTTAATATACGGAGTTCCCCGATTACAGCCCAATAAAAAAAGGGCTACCTCTGGAAGTTGCAAACTGAAATTCCATTACATTGTGTAATTACTTAGCATGCTGGTATTTCCCCCCTTTCTCTTTCTTCCCAGATTCTTGGCACATAGCATCAGAAACAGACTACTACCCTTGAAAATTATTATAGCGATTTTCAAATGCACCTTTCTCCTCAGCAGAAAATTCGTTGTGGGTATGATACAAATGCAGTTCATTAAAAACAACAACACAAAACCAAACTTTCCCAAATCATTTCCCCCTTTTTATCCCCCTGCTCTCTTGTTACATACATACAAATTATAATAATATTAATATTAATAAAATTGTGACAGTTTAACAAAACGTCTGACATTGAAGTGACTTGTATTTTTTTTTTTTTTTTTACAAAGGCTTTTAATGCCTGTCCAGCTCCCCTTTCTTTCTTGTCCTCTGCCTATCTGGAAGTTATTTTAGCAGCACTGACAAATTTTTGGTTAAGTTGCAGCAGCATATCTTTAGTGAACAGTGCAACAAAGCTGGAGTTGGGAAAGAGTGGGATTCTACTCTAGCTGATTCTACTGCAGCCATGAATGCCTGTGTCCAACAAACAAAGTAAGCAATGGCTTTGCACCGGTACAAAGGACAAGAGATGCCTCTTTTGGGTATGAACAAGCCACAACTTTTATTTTGCTGTCCAGGGTCTCTTCACATAAAAAATTACAATCAAACACAAAATGCTTTGTCACATGTGTATGTGAAGGTGTGACTAACCCTAGTGGGTGGTCCTTCACATCATGTGACAAAGCATGTAAATAAATAACAACAATTAACTTTGGCCCTCCCAACCGGAACTGACGTCATATTTAATTTTATGACGTAACTATTTTTGATGACATCATATTCTTAATAGAATACAATAGAATACAACCACAAATACAACCATAACCTTAATTGAGACCCTGAATCCCCAAGTTGTGACAAAAATTCAATTCAAGGTTGAAAGCCATCAACTTTCCATATAGTAACATAAAATCACAATCACTTAACCAAATAACTATAAGAAAATTGCTTTTCCAGCATATAACCCAAACTCAACAATCTATTGACAAACTGATCTCAGGGAGGGTGAAAAACCCAGGGAAACAGCCCTGGGAAAAAATTCCCTCCCGGCCCCCAAAGACGACCAGCTAAAGCCTAAGAGTAACTTATACCAAGCACTAAAAATAGGGTGGGTGGGTTGGGTCGCTCAGCTGCTGCTCTAAAATGGCTGCCGCCACGTGGCAGCGCAGGGCTATATAGCCCAATAATCCCGCGGGAAATCTCATGATACCTGATGTCTCACGAGATTTCCCAGCATGCCTTACAACATCTTATTGAATACCTGATTGGCCAGGCGCACATGAATTAAGGCGGGAATTCCTGCGTGCCTAGCCAATTAGGCGTCGCCCGTCCCAAAATGGCTGGCGCAACAAGAAGCTCCTCCCGATGAGTCGGGGTGTGTGTGTCTTTCTCCAGATTCTTTTATTGAACATGTATGAATATTAAAACAGAGAGTAAGGGGGAGATCAGATAAACCCCCCTCCCCAGCTACCCCTAGTATATTAACAACAACAACATAAATCTAGAAGTTTGGCCAGTAAAATGTATGTTATATGAAAAGTGCAGGCTGGTGGAAGCGAGACAGACCTGGATGCATTTTGGAAGAAACATTGAAATGATGTCTAGAAGGTTGAAAATGTTTTTGATTGCTCATACAAGATGCCTCTGACTCAGTTGCTTCCTCTCTCATGTGCATATTGTTAGTTTTGAGTTAAAAGTTTGCTCAAAATATGTTGGTCTTCTCTTTGTTCTTGTGGTGTAGAAACCTATCCCTATCTCCCCATGTTAATTCTGTTTCTGGTACAAGATATTCAAGAAGTAATCCCCCAAACACATCAATTTTCTTAAGTGAGGAATACCTTTACATATTCCTACCAATTCTTCTGTGGTGACTGTTATCTATTAGAGCTACTGGGACAGAAAGCTACCCAAGCTGTAGCCTTGAAATTATTACATAAACAGAATGATATTATTATACTAAATAGAATAATAGTGACTCATATTTATTGTTACATTTATTTCTGTGCTGAGAAAAAAAATCACTGTGGCCTCCACTATTTCTTACAGCAACATTATCCAAGCATTATCCCAATCCTTAAATGAGGAATTTGGCTTCAGCAAAACTGTAGCACTGAAAAAGGTGTTTGTATCCCCATCCCCAGAAGAGCAGGGAATATTTGCAGGAGCATGCTTGGTTTTTTTTTTTTGGGGGGGGGGTGGTTTTTGTTTTGGAGGGAGAAAAGATATGTGTTGCCCCCCCCCCCCCCATCCCACTTACATTTACTCCCATCTTTCAGTTAGGTACACTGCTCCTTGAAAAAGGAGATAGACACCCAAGCTTTCATCCCTGGGAAAGGAGAATAAAGAAAAGGCAGTTTAGAGATGTAAATCTTCATGTGCATGCAAAACCTGTGGTGTTCTCTCTCTCTCTCTCTCTGTGTGTGTGTGTGTCTGAGCAGAATAACCACATGTTATTTTAGTGTATAACAATTCCCTGAAAGACTTTTGTGAACTTTGTCGCTGCTCTAGTCTTATCTCATGGCTTCTTGAATGTCAAGAAACTCATTATTCTTCTGGAGGAATGAATAGTAACAAACATTGTATTCATCCCTAGTTAAATTTCCCACATTGCATCTCAGACTGTACACTCTTACAAACTTACAAATTTACATTGGACTATGTTCTGCTGGACAAAGCAGAATGTACTTCTGAGTGAAATGCAATGGCTTAAGGGGAAAATTCTAGGAGGGCTCACAATTGCAACATAGGAGGCTTGGACTTGATCTGAACAGCAATCCTATCTATCTATCTATCTATCTATCTATCTATCTATCTATCTATCTATCTGTCATCCCAACTTTCTCCCAACATGGGACTCAAGGCAGCTCAGACTTTGAGTTAAAACAAAATACAGTTAAAATAATGGATAACGCAAAAACTCTCAAAAAGCAATTAAACAATCATATTAGAAACACTAATTCAAAACAGTTTTTAAATGGCAGCTAAAATGCAATAATGATGATAAAAATACAAATGTAGCACACCCCAGCTAAAAAACCTCCTGGATCAGAAGGCTAGCACTCTAAGTTTTGGGTAAACAGAAGTGTTTTTGCCTGCTGGTGTAAAGAGACCAGAAAGGGAAACATTGGGAGCAGCCATAAGAAGGCTTTCTCCCATGTCGTCACCAAAAGTGCCTGTGATGGTGGTGGGACTAAGAGAAAGCTCTCTCCCAAGGATCTTAAAAATCAGGCTCATAAGTGCTCACAGGGTGAAACTGAAGCATATTAACTATAGGATAGTGTCTGGAAAGCAGTGTGAGTGAATTTGTGTGAGGGGGTGGAGGGAGGACAGTTGGTGGTTGTAATGGAATCTGCAGAATACAATATGGAAGAAAACCCCAGTATTTTCAATGGAGGAGAAACTGGCTTCACAAGTGGAAATAGAAATTATAATTGCAAGTGAGAGTTTGGGTTTGACTCAACAACATACTACAGTTCAAAGGTTGGACCGGGTGTCTTCCAACTCTATCAGTCCATTTTCTGATAAATCAGGTCTGTCATATAAAAATCTGCTTCTGGTTCCTCCACAGGTTTTATTCCATTTCAACAGCTTGATCTGAATGGTAAACGAGAGATGTTGCTGCTGTTGTTAAAATAATTGGGAAGCAGAAATCATTGGAAATCAGCTGCAGATCCCCTTGTTGTTTGATGATCTATGCCAACCATCCAGATTTCTATCTATAGATTTTGTTCTGCTTTCTTCCTACCTTTGAGCAATTGAACTACCAAGGCCTGACCCAGTTTCATGTTTTTGTATGGACATTTGATGATCTTGACTGGTAAGAATAAACACTTCTTCTGTTTCCTTAGAGGTGGGAGGTTAGAAGTGCTGTGTGCAAGTTCACATGAGCTCCTACAATAGCAGGGAAAGTATAGGCTACTCTTACTCATGGTAAAAATGGCAGCCATATTGTGTTGGTGTTAAATAACTGAATCTGAAGTAGATGAAATTTCCATGCAGAAACTGAAATTTATGGGACGGATCCATTCTCTTACAGAACATACAAACTGATATGGTGCAGAATGAACCATTCAGAATGAGGAGATGGCCACAAGCAATAACTCTGAGATTTCATATACAGTAGTACTAACAATCCTTGTTTGTTTCCTTGCTTTAATAAGAATGGATAAAATATTGTTTAAAAACTCACTGGTAATATTTCTTCCTTGGAGCTTGAGGCTTTTATGGTTTGGCTTAAATATACTCAGTTAAGAATCAATAAAATTTATTTTGGGCTCAATAAGACTAAAATTAATTTCACAAAACTATCTAATTCAGAGTTTCTGTAAAACAGCCCCTCTTTTTAAGCTCTCCTATTAAATCATTATTGGGAGACTGTGAGGAAAAACAAAGCCATAATAATCAGACCTGTGATCATGATCCCCCCCACCACCATTCCTTTCTTAATCGGTTATGAATGAGATACAAATGGTAAAGCACCAAGCACATCAAAAATGTGAACACATTTCCTCACCTGTTTCTATTAATGGAAAAGCAGCTGGGAAAATGCAGTTGCGGTCTTTAAAAATGTCTTATAGGGAAAGAGTTAACCCCTAACCAACTGCTGTTTCTGCTATCAATTTCAGAAACAGATAGATGGGTAGATAGATCAGGAGATTAATTGTGATTTCCCCACATTCTATACAGTTTGTCGCTAAGCCATTTTAACAACAAAGACTGCAATTCTTTGTGCATATACTTTGGAGTAAGCCCCATGTATAACAGGCATGCATAGGATACTCTATGTATAAGGAGGCAGTGTGGCATAGTGGTTTGAATATTGGACTATAACTATAAAGGTTTGTATCCTGGCTTGGCCATGTAAATCCACTGGGTAACCTTGGGCAACTCACACTCTCTCAGCCTGAGAGGGAGGCAATGGCAAAACTGCTCTGAAGAAATCTACCAAGAAAACCCTATGATAGGTTTGCCTTAGGTTTGCCATAAATTGGAAATGACTTGAAGGCACACAACAACAGGTAGTGAGGCAGATGGGTTTTATTATTTTATTTTATTTTATGAACAATAGGATACTGCACTTCAAATCACACTCCCCCCTACAATTTCTGTAGCATTTTCCTCTTCAAAAAGTGCCATTGTTTCTGAATTTGGGCTGACAGGAGAGAATGTGAGAGTAGCAAAATAATCGGATCCTGCTGCAGTGTGGCTACTTTTATTTCAGACTGGAGCTCATCCAGTTTATATTGGTTCAAAATCCCACCTAAATGCCAATCTCGGATTATATCCTTGGAATCAGTGGCGGCTGCCTGTTAAAATAAAACCGTTCAGTGTGTCTTTTTCTGAAAGATGCCCAACTTAATAATGTATGACAGTTTGGTATGCATTTCTCAAAATGTGCGATACTAGCCAGTTCTAGCAGACTAATGCATAATCAATACATCTTTTACCGGTGACCAGAGGCCTAGTCAGGCATGCAGAGAAGCCAGTCAATGAATAATGGTTGGAGGTCATTGTCATGACAACACTAAACTCTTGGGTCATATTGCCTCACTTTGGCCCTGACCATGACTCTTAGGACTTCATGACAGCTACAGGTCAGTAGCAGGTCAAGTTTATGCCCAGCGGGATATTGGCCTCTTAGATGCTGCTTCTCTCTCTTTTTCCTGTAACCCCATCCAGTAAGTTTACTCTGGAGCGAAGTTAACTCTTTCACTTCTACTTGCTGTTCTGCTTCCCCTGCAAATTAAATATGCAGTTATTCTCATCATTATTTATTGATTTGATATCCTCAGTGATTCTCCTTCTTGCTTTGTGAATTAACAGAAGCTATTGCCATCTTGTCTTTGCACCAAACAGGTTGAGTCTTCCTTATCCAGAACTCAGAAATCTGAAACATTCCAAAAACCAAACACTTTTTCATGGGTGGCTGAGATAGTGACACCTTTGTTTTCTGATGGTTCAGTGTACACAAACTTGGTTTCATACACAAAATAATTAAAAACATTGTGTGTAAAATGACCTTCAGGCTATGTATATAAAATGTATATGAAACATAAATGAATTTCATGTTTAAACTTGGACCCCATCTCCAAGATAACTCATCATGCACATGTTTGCAGATAAGAGGTATTCTGAAACTCCAAAAATTCCAAATTGCAAAACACTTCTGGTCCCAAGCATTTTGGATAAAGGAGACTCAGCTTGTAAAATGCATTTCAGGAAGAACACTTTCAAAATCCTATAAAACCACAATGAACATATTACAGTTGACCCTCTGTATCCACAGATTATTTATGCATGGATTCAAGTATCCATGGCTTGAAAATATGTTTTTAAAATAAATAAATTCCACAAAACTAACTTTGATTTTGCCATTTTATAAAAGGGTCACCACTTTACTATCCGTTGTATTTAATGGGTCTTGAGAGTATCCATGGGGGACCCTAGAACAACACCCCAGGGAATACCAAGGGACCACTGTATTACGTCAAAGAAAAGAATAACAACTATGCAAACATAAATGGTGAATCAAAGATTGCCTTAGAATACTCTCCATACAATCTGATGCTAGGTGTTTAGCCAATGTGTGCAATGAGGCCTGTCCCCATGTAAGATAGAGTGACCCTAGCCAGAAGCAACAACAACAATAAATTAAAAATAAATAAATAAATAATAGGCAGTTGAGTGTATCTACACTACACAGTTTGATACCACTTTAAGCGCCATGGCTCCATCCTAAAGAATCCTTGGATTTGTAGTTTGGTGAGATACATACTTAATATTTCTGATGTATGGTTGTGAAAGTTGGACTGTGAAGAAAGCTGATATGAAAGGAAAACTCATTTGAAATGTGGCGCTGGAAGAGAGTTCTATGCATGACATGTACCTCTAAAATAGGGAAATGAGTGGGTATTAGAACAAATCAGGCTTAAACTCTCCCTAGAAGCCAGCCAGAAGAGAGTCTTGTTGCTTTGTGCCTTATTGCTCTTAATATACAAACAATATAAACCACAAGGAGATATATGTGAAACTACGAATCTCTGTGTAACTACTTATTGTGATTTTAAATACATAAAAAATAATTTTCTGAAATAGTCTCTTTGCAGGCTATGGAATGCTAGACATGTTTCAGCTAGGTCACATGGGCTGATGAACACACCACTGCAGGGGAAATCAAGGCAAACATGTTGCTGGAATTAAACAGGGACAGCTTAATTTTATGGTCTCTAATAGCATTTTAACAGTCATGTATTCTAGGGTAGTAAAATAATTCAAAAATAGAACATATTAATGACTAAAGTATTCATTCCCTTTTTCTGTTTGATCTACCTGTCTCTCTCCCTTGCTATTTTCCTTGACATTAGGTATGGGGCAATATCTCCTTTCAGGAGGTCGGGGCCAACCATTTTATGCATATGCATATGGGCTGAAAATGCTGCTGCTCAATGCCAGGTTGGTAAATGGTAAAACACCACTGGTCCAGGACTTGATCCTGGATAAGCATGCCGATCTGGCTTGTATTACGGAGACCTGGCTAGATGAAGCTGGGAGGGGGGGGGGTTGCTAATCTCTCCCAGCTTTGTCCACCTGGGTTTTCCATTCAGCAGCAGGCGGGGTGGGGGGATGGGGAGGTGGAGTCGCAGTGGTCTATTGGGATTCCATCTCCCTTACCAGGTGCCCTGTCCCACAGTCTATTGGGTATGAGTGTGTTTACTTAAAGGTGAGTGGCTGGGACAGAATAGAGATTCTGTTGGTGTACAGCCCCCTCCCCGCTGCACAATAGTCTCCCTTCCTGTGCTGATGGAGTTGGTCTCTGCAGTGGTGTTGGAGTTCCCTCAGCTGGTGGTGCTGGAGGACTTCAACATCCATGCAGAGACTCCACTGTCAGGAGCAGCTCAGGACATCATGTCTGCCATGACAACCATGGGGCTGTCCCAAGTAGTATGTGGGGCTACCCACATGGCAGGATACACTCTGGGCTTGGTTTTCTGTTTGAGGCAGGATGACAGTGATCTGGGGATGGAGGAACTCTCAGTAATTCCGTTGTCATGGACTGTTCACTACCTGGTAGGGTTTAGACTCATTGGGACTCAGGGCCTGAACAGACTGCCAGAAATAATCCATCTTGAGTCCCCTTTAACTGCCCTGGCTCAGTGCTCAGGAATCTTGGGAATTGTAGTTTTTTTTCTAAGAGGTTGAGCCTTCTCTGTCAGAGAGCTCTGGTGCCACAATAAACTACAGTTCCCATGATTCCCTAGCACTGAGCCAGGGCACTTAAAGGGGACTCAAGATGGATTATATCTGGCAGTCTGTTCAGGCCCTCAGAGCCTCTGCAGGGGTAGAGGTCCGATTAAGATGGTCTGCCCCAGGAGGCTTATGGATCCAGATGGAATCCTGATGGCTCTTGGGGAGTTTCCTACTGCCTTGGCAGATGATCCTGTCAAAGCCTGGCTGATATCTGGAATAGGGAAATGGCCAGGGCAGTGGACACGATTGCCCCTAAGTATCCCCTCACACAAAGTGGAGCCAGGCATGCCCCCTGGCTTACCAGGGAGGTGATGGTGATGAAATGAGTGGGGTGGAGATTAGAGTGATGATGGCGGAAGACTCAGAGTGAATCCGACCAAACATGGGCTAAAACCCACTGGAAAGCCTATGCTGTGGCAGTGGTGGCAGCAAACAAACTGTACTTTTCTGCCACCATTGCATCTGCACAGTGTCATCCAGCAGAGATGTTTTGAGTTGTCAGGGGCCTCTTAAATTCTGGACCCTAAGAAGGAAACAAAGATCACCCAACAGCTAATTGTGAGGAATATGCAAGACACTTTGCAGACAAAATCACTTGGATTTGCTCTGACTTGGATGCTGTAGTTGAGACAGGTCCAGTGAAAGTAATCATAGCACCTGCTTCTCCAACAGTATTAGATAAATTTCAGTTTGTGCAGCCTGAGGATGTATATAGGATCCTTGGAGAGGTTAGTGCATAATGGATCCTTGCCCTTCCTGGCTTTTCAGATCAGCTAGTGGGGGACTGGCCGAATGGATAAAGGGAGTGGTGAAAGCTTCACTGTAGCAAGGCAAATTTCCATCCTACCTAAAGGAAGCTGTGGTGAAGGCATGACTCAAAAAGACCTCCCTGGATCTCACCATCCTGGATAACTATTGGCCAGTCTCTAATATTCCATTTTGGGTCAAGGTTCTGGAGTGGGTGGTGGGTCAGACTATTTGAGAGACCATATCTCCCAATACGAACCATCTAGAGCCCTAAGATCTTCTGCAGAAGGCTTTCTCTCTGTCCCACCACCATCACAGGCTCATTGGGTGAGGACACGAGAGAGAACCTTCTCAGTGGTTGCTCCTATCCTGTGGAACTACCTTCTACTGGAGGCTAGGCTGGCCCCTTCACTGCTGTCCTTTCGCTGGTAGACAAAGACATTTTTATTTAAGCAAGCCTTTTAAAATCCTGCAGGCTTGGTTTCGTTGGGGGAAGGGGGGTTAGTTTTAGATTATTTTTAACTCTGTTTCAAATTTTATATTTGTAATTTTTATATTTTTTATGGTTTTAAATTATACTATTTTAATGTTGTTTTAATGTGTTTTATATATGTTGTTAGTTTCCTTAGGTCCCACTTTTAAAAGTAAAAGTAAAATAAAATAAAATATGTTTCCCAAATATCTGGTTGGCACATTTTAATCTTCCCTGCTACTGAATTTATAATTTTATAAATTATAATTTTTTAAAAAAGGGAACTGACTTTTCATCCAGTTAAAAGGACCAAGTGGCAAGTGATAGAAAAGCCCTTTTGTTACTTAACATCTTGGATACACTTGCTTTGGAACTACTGGTTAAGGCTGCTCAAACATATGATAATATTCCTGCTGGATCAGACCAAAAACCTACTGAAAAGCCAACCCCCTCTTTCTCACAGAGAAAAGTCAGATGCCTCTGGAAGGCTCACACACAGGATGTGATCCCCAAAGTCTTCTTTTATAGTTGGTCCACAGCTGAAGAGCCATACTTAATCCAGGACAATTAAAGAATCTCTTGACTGTCTCCACATAGCTTCTTCATGGGTTTCCATGCTAATAGATGCATTTTGTCCTGATGAGGGATGGGGAGCCCAGTCATCAGGGTTGGCATTACCCATTGTAGTAAATTATGGTGTCACTCCCCCATTGACCTCCTTCCATACCACGCCATACAAAATCCTTAGAAAGCTTTTTTGTACTAATGTTATTCATAAATCATAATTCCAATATATCGCTGAATACAATCATAATAGTTATGACACAAATAACTAGCAAAATTAAAATTGTGCCTTTAAAATACAATATCATATGCACAGCCTAAATGTTTTTACATGTACCGAGTTTCATGTGGTTTATTATGGCTGCAGTGAAAATTTGGTAAAATGTGATGTTTTTAAAGAAAATTTAAAAAGAATTAGAATTATTATTTTAATTTTTTTTTTAAAAAAAACTATTTTTTTCCACACAAAAAAATAATCTGGGCCCTTTCTCCTCCCACTGAATCTCACCGTATTCATCTAATCTCTTCAGTGTTTTAAAAGGACACAGTGAACACCATAGCCATAGCCACATCTGCCACATCTAACCACCACCCCCCCCCGCCGCCTAGAGATGCTCCTTGGAAAACCTATTCCTGAATATGAACATATAACCCTTGGCCTTGGCGAGGGGGTGAAGAAGTCCAGAGAGAAAGAGGTGAAATAATGGAGAGGGGGGCTGAGATGGATGGAGTGATGGCAGGAGGGGGGCAAGCCCTCTGTTCAGACCTCTGCTATTTATTTATTTATATTCCATCTTTTCCCCAGTTTGGGTTCAAAGTGGCTAACATTATATATATATATATATATATATATATATATATATATATATGGAATATTCACAAGACACAAAAGGTGAAATCCGATTAAACAATCAAAAAATTAAAACCAGATTAAAACATACAGTGGGCCCTTGGTATCCACTGGGGTTTGGTGGAATATTCACAAGACACAAAAGGTGAAATCTGATTAAACAATCAAAAAATTTAAACCAGATTAAAACATATAGTGGGCCCTTGGTATCCACTGGGGTTTGGTTCCAAGACCCATGGATGCTCAAGACCCATTAAATACAATGGCATAGTAAAATGGTGTCCCTTATATCAAATGGCAAAATCCAGGTTTGCATAGGGGAATTTTTATTTTTTGGAATATTTTCAAGCCGTGGATGGTTGAATTTGTGGGTAAAGAATCTGTGGATTCAGAGGGCCAATTGTATATCATTAAAATGCACACAAATACCAGCACAACAATTAGCGAGATCCAGCACATTATTTGGTGGGAGATGCCTTATATAGTCAATCTTCAAATGTCTGTCTAAGCAGAAAAGTATTTATTTGTCTGCAAAAAGCAAGTAGGGAAGGTAGTAGTCTAACTTCTTTGGGAAAGGACTTCCAGAGCCTAGGGGCAGTCACTGAGAAAGCCCTCACTTCTGTTTTCACCAGAGGGTATTGGAACAGAGAGAACAATGTTCTCAGCAGATCTCAATGCACAGGGTGGTTTAAAAGGGAAAACACAGTTCTTCAAATAACCTGGATGTGAGTCATATAGGGCTTGTGTGAAGTCATAGGTTTTCATGGCCGGCATCTATAGTTTGTTGTGGGTTTTTCGGGCTACTCCTGCCCACTTTTGTCTCTAGCCCCTGTGTACACTTTTACCTGATTAGCCCCAAAGATTGCCCAGCTAAGGTATATTTTTGGACATTCACTCGTGGAATCTTGTAAATGGCATGACTGTGGCTTTGGCAAGGCTCTGCTGCTTGGAGAGCATACAGCCCTTAACAAAGGAGTGGGGGAAAGCCCCCTAAGTTTAAACATATCAGTGGGCAGGTACCTGGAAGAAAATTGTAAATATAATGCTGAAACACATTTAACAGAAAGTTAATTTTAAATTTAACTGCTGGAAATTGTTTTTTAAAATGCAGTTTTCCAAGTACAGAGGTTTTTGTTTTTTCTGCAATGTATTTCCTTGCATTCACAGTTTGGACATACTGGGAGATGAAAAGACGATGATGCTCAGTAAAGTGGAAGACAATAGGAAAAGAGGAGGGCCACATTGTGGATTGATAGATTTAACCATGGAGGCCAGCACCCTGAGGGCCTTTGCAGACTGCCAGAAATAGTGCACATTAAATTGAGGCACTGCCCTGGCTCAGTGCTAGGGAATCATGGGAACTGTAATTTATTGTGGCACCAGAGCTCTCTGACAGAGAAGGCTCAATGTCCCAGAAAAAAATACAATTCCCATGATTCCCTAGCACTGAGCCAGGGCAGTGCCTCAATTTAATGTGCACTATTTCTGGCAGTCTGCTTAGGCCCTGAGTTTGCAAGACCTGAGTAGGGCAGTTGATGACTGGGTCTCTTGCAGGTCTTTCATTATTAATAGAGTCACCATAAGTTGAAGCTGACTTCAGGGCAAATAAGAACAAATTTTATTGAATTCTGAAATCTAGCAGAGCTCTTTCCCTTTGTTGTTAACTGCCCTCGAGTCAATCTCAACTCAAGGCGACCCTATGGATGAGACATCTCCACGACCCTCTGTCCTCCACTGCTCTGCTTAATTCCTGCAATCTCTTAATACCCATGACCTCCTTAATAAAATCCATCCATCTAGCATGTGGCCTTCCTCTCTTCCTACCTCCCTCCACTTTCTCCAGCATTATCGTTTTTTCCAAAGAATCCTCTCTTCTCATGATGTGTCCAAAGTACAACAGTCTCAGTCTGGCCATCTTGGCTTCCAGGGAGGTTTCTGGCTTGATCTGCTCTAGGACTCATTTGTTTGTTCTTTTGGCTGTCCATGGGATCCTCAACACTCTTCTCCAACACTACATCTCAAATGCATTGATTTTCTTCCTATCTTTCTCACATCCATACATGGTAATAGGGAATACAATGGCTTGTATGATTCTAACTTTTGTGCTGAGTTGTATATCTTTGCATTGTGGAATCTTTTATAGTTCTTTCATAGCCACCCTCCCCATTTTTAATCTTCTTCTGATTTCCTGACTGCAGTTGCCATTTCTATCAATGTTTGATCCCAGGGAATTCTTTTAATATTTCTATTTCTTCATTGTCTAGGTTGAACTTGTGAAGGTCCTCGGTGGTCATTATTTTTGTTTTCTTTATGTTCAACATTAAGCCTGCCTTTGCACTTTCTTCTTTGATCTTCCTTAGTAGGTATTCCAGGTCTGTGAGGTTTTCTGCTAGTACTATGGTGTCATCTGCATATCTTAGATTGTTGATATTCCTTCCTCCTATTTTCACTCCTCCCTCTTCTGTGTCCAAGCCTGCTTTTCTTATAATATGTTCTGCATAAAAGTTGAACAGACAGGGTGAAATGATACAGCCTTGTCTGACCCCTTTGCCAATTGGGAACCATTGTGTTTCTCCGTGTTCTGTTCTGACAGTAGCCTCTTGTCCTTAGTATGGATTCCTCATCAGGACTATCAGATGTGTTGGCACTCCCATGTCTTTAAGGGCATTCCATAGCCTTTCATGATCTATGCCAGGGGTAGGCAACCTGTTTGTCAGGGATGATGGGAGTTGTAGCTCTTCACCTCTGGCTCTAACTCACCACCTTGTTATGCAGCAGAGCTGACCAGCTTTGATCAGTGGTTGATGCTTCTTTCCCAAGCAGCAGAGTTTCAGAGAATAGGCTGAAGACCCTGACAAACTCTCCAAGCCTTCTCACTCTCTTCTTCCTGAGATGTCTTCAATTTCTCCAGGATTCTTCTGGCTCTTGTATCTTCCCTCAAGACACCAGACAACTCAGTAGTCTTATATAAAAGATCTACTTTATTCTACTATATATAAATACTATATGCCCTACAAATCACAATCTCTACACTTCACCAAAATATCTCCAAAACTACTCCACAATACACCAAACTACTCCACAATGTACATTAGCAAACATTGCAATTTATAGCCATTGTTAGACACCACCCACCAGTCAGTTTCCACCCAGTGGGTGTGTACATACATCTTGATTGGTCCACATAGATCATCCCAGACCTAAGACCAACCCAAGTGTTTCATCACTTTACCTTGACCACTTAATGAGTCTCAGGTGTTTGCAATCTATCACAGGTGTTCTCAATATGCCTTCTATAACTTTGTCCTTGGCTCTCAAGGCTTCTTAATTATATTATCTTTTTCACCTGTGCATCTTCCTGATTGCTCCTGGTTAGTCACTTTGACATTCACATACATATTTTTATTTCTATTACTGTATATCCCATGTTGCTTTTTCCTTAACAGGTCTGGGGGCCGGATGCGCCCCCCCCCCAAGGCCTTTGGACCGGCCCCAGGCTGGTCCTGCCACCACAGCCGCCGCCGCCACCCGCCATGATGATATTGATTATTGTTGTTATTACTTGTTCTTGGGGTTTTCTTGGCAAAATCTCTACAGGGGTTTTGCCATGGCTTTTCTGGGACTCAGAGAGTGTGCATGCATATATTTTTTCAATTTTTATTTTTTTCTAATTTTTAATTTTAATATTTATTTATTTATTTATTTATTTATTTATTTATTTATTTATTTTTGGTGCTTCGGTCCCCCAATTGTCTGAGGGACAGCAACCCGGCCCCTGGCTCAAAAAGGTTGCCTACTCCTGATCTATGCGGTCAAAGGCTTTGCTATAGTCTATAAAGCGCATGCAGATTTTCCTTTTATAATTCTCTGACACACTCCATTAGCCATTGTAAGTTTGCAATGTGATCCCTAGTGGCTCTTCCTTTCCTTAACCCCACTTGAACTTCTGGGATTTCTTTCTCCATGTATGATTGGAGTTTGTGTTGTAGAATTTTGAGCATGATTTTGCTTGCATGGGAGATCAGTGGTATGGTTCTATAGTTGCTACAGTCTCGTGTATCTTCCTTTTTGTGGATGGGGATGTATGTTGATCGCTTCCAATCTGGTGGCCATCATTTTGTTTTCCATATCTGTTAACATATGTTGGTTAGCGCTAGAGTTGACTCTGTCAATGTGGATTGCAGCTGTTCAATTGGAATATCATCTGTTCCTCATGATTTGTTTTTCACTATTTCTCTTATTGCAGTTTCTACCTTGCTTTTTAGAATTTGAGGTTCATCCTCATATGGCTCTTCATTCCATGTGTCATTCATGTTTCGGCCAGGACAGGGGAAGGAGGAGGAGGAGGCTCTCCAGGCCAGTTTCTAACAGAGAGAAGAAAGAGAAAGAGGCTTTCTAGGCAGTTTCTGCCAGGAAAGGAAACAGAGAAGGAGGCTTTCCAGGCCAGTTCCTGCTAGGAAAGAGGAGAAGCAGTTTCCAGGCAGCCATCTTGAGTGGGTAAGTTTTTGAATTCTTTTTAAAAACACTTGGGGGGAGTGTGACTGTGACTCAGCGGGTGGGGCTTTGTTGAGTGGCATTTGCAAATCAATAGGGGGTGCAGCCAGAGGACAGTTTCAGGTCAGTTTCGGCCAGGACAGGGGAAGGAGGAGGAGGAGGCTCTCCAGGCTAGTTTCTAACAGAGAGAAGAAAGAGAAAGAGGCTTTCTAGGCAGTTTCTGCCAGGAAAGGAAACAGAGAAGGAGGCTTTCCAGGCCAGTTCCTGCTAGGAAAGAGGAGAAGCAGTTTCCAGGCAGCCATCTTGAGTGGGTAAGTTTTTAAATTCTTTTTAAAAACACTTGGGGGGAGTGTGACTGTGACTCAGCGGGTGGGGCTTTGTTGAGTGGCATTTGCAAGTCAATAGGAGGTGGGCTAGGCAGTTAGCTCTATACAACTGCTGCCAGAGCTGCACGCCTAACGGCGCGCGAATTTTATAACCAGTACTAATTGTTGAAAAGTTCCATTCATCAGCAGACTTAAACACTGGTGTTAGCAAGGGATTTTCGTTGAGGAGGAAAGCCGTAGTCCTCTTTCAGGTACTAATTAAGACTTAGTATGGACACTGAAGGAACTGCTGCCGTCACCTGCAATACCTGTGGGATGTTTGTATTCTTACCTACAGATGTGGGGAACTACACATGCTCAAAGTGCAAGTTGGTAGCCCTCTTGGAGGACAAAGTACAGCAGCTTGAGGCACGAGTAGCTACACTTCAACACATTAGGGAGCAAGAGGCTTTCCTTGACAGAACAGAACAAACGGTCTTGGACGGGGAACACACAGAGTGTCATGGTCAGCCCTGAGGAGGACTCGGAGGATGAGGAGGAGGATGGGTCTCCTCCAGAGAAGGAAGAGATGCAGGCTCCACCTGGTTCTCATTCTGCTCTCCCAGCCCCAGAGCAGGAAGAGATACAGGCTCCACCTGGAAACGACGCAGCCCAGGTGTAGAGCAGGTGGGGCACCTGGGGACTGCTTGGAAACCCACCTCTGCTATCTCAGTCTCGCAGAGGGACCCCTTGCTGGTCACTGCCAACCTGAGGCTGCCATCCATGGAACTGTTGCCGGTGGGGGCTATGTTGGATTCGGGGGCCTCCAACTGCTTCATGGACTTGGGGTTTGTGCAACGTCACGGGATCCCAATGGAGGCGTTGCTCGAGCCCCGGACAGTGGAGACCATTGATGGACGGCTTCTCCGGTCGGGCCCTGTGACACACCAGACTCCAGTACTTCACCTGGAGATCCAAGGACATGTTGAGGAGCTGCGGTTTTTGCTGGCCGCGGTTCCTCACTTCCCGCTAGTGCTGGGCATGTCGTGTCTCTCGCAGCATGATCCGCATATTTCCTGGTCCCGGCGGGAGGTGCTCTTTGGTTCGGAGTACTGCCAGGAGCACTGTTGGCCAGAAAGGATCCTAGCTGCGGTGGTGGCGGGGGCTCAGGACAGTACCGTGATGTTGCCGGAGAAGTACCGGGACTTTGCAGATGTCTTCGACAAAAAGGAGGCGGACCGGCTTCCCCCACACTGGCCCTATGATTGTGCCATTGATCTGGTGCCAGGAGCCCCTATTCCAGCGGGGCGTCTCTACTCTCTCTTGGAGCCTGAGCTGGCGGCTCTGAGGGAGTTTTTGGAGGAGAATCTGCAGCGGGGCTTCATTCGTCCTTCTAAGTCTCCTGCGGGAGCACCAGTACTTTTTGTCCGCAAGAAGTCGGCGGAGTTGCGCCTCTGCAACGACTATCGAGCCCTGAACAAGATCACTGTCAGGAACCGCTACCCCTTGCCGTTGATTCTGGAATTGCTGCAGCGGCTCCGCCACGCCAAGGTCTTCACCAAATTGGATCTTTGTGGGGCTTACAACTTGGTGAGGATTCGGGCTGGGGATGAGTGGAAGATGGCCTTCCAGACTTGTTATGGGCATTATGAGTACACAGTCATGCCCTTTGGACTCTGTAATGCCCCCGCCGTCTTCCAGCATTTTGTCAATGACGTGTTCTGGGACTATTTGGATCGGTTCGTCATCATATATCTAGATGACTTCCTGATTTACTCCCCAACTCAGGAGGCCCATGATGCCCATGTGCGTGCCGTGCTCCAGCACCTGAGGGACCACTGCTTGTATGCCAAGCTGGAAAAGTGTGCCTTTGATCTCAGGGAGGTGGACTTTCTGGGGTACACTGTTTCGGCACAGGGCGTGGCCATGGATCCTGCCAAGATCGAGGCGGTGCTGTCTTGGCAGCCCCCTCGCAACAGGAAGGATGTGCAGCGGTTCCTGGGGTTCGCCAACTTCTATCGGAAGTTCATCAAGGACTATGCGGACCTCACGAACCCTATCTCCCAACTGTTGTGGGGGAAGGGCCGGTTCCAGTGGACGGCGGCGGCACAGTCTTCATTCGAGGCCCTGAAGATGCGCTTCACGTCAGCCCCGATTTTGCAGCACCCAGATCCTTGCACACCCTTTGTGGTGGAAGCTGATGCTTCGGATGTGGCCATCGGGGCGGTGTTGCTCCAGCCCACGGGTCCCCAGGGGCATTTGCTACCATGTGCCTTCTACTCCCGGCAGCTCTCTTCTCCAGAATTGAACTACACCATCGGGGAGAAGGAGCTGTTGGCAATCAAGGCAGCATTCGAGACGTGGTGGCATCTATTGGAGGGGGCGGCACACCCGGTGGTGGTCCATACAGACCACAGGAATTTGGAGCATCTGCAGATGGCCAGGAAGCCATCTCAGAGGCAACAGCGCTGGTCGTCCTTTTTCGCAAGGTTCCGGTTCCAGCTCCAGTATATTCCGCAGTCCCGGAACCGGCAGGCGGACGCTCTCTCCAGAAAGCCGGAATACGCCACAGGACCAGGGCAGGAATTGCGGTCCACCATCCTCCGTCCAGAGAACTTCGCGGCTGCTCCAAGGGAGGCGGGGCTGGTGGACCAGGTCCGTGACCTTCAGCGCCAGGATCCACTGGTGGCGCAGCATTCGGAGGATGGAGAGGCCTCGCCGTTCACCGTCCGCAATGGTCTCCTCTTCCACCGGGGCCGCCTGTACGTGCCAGCAGGTCCGTGTCGGGAGGTGGTCTTGCGGCTGTGCCACGACTCCAAGCCGGCAGGACACTTTGGCTTCTGCAAAACTCTGCACCTCCTCACCCGGGAGTTTTGGTGGCCTCAAGTTCGGGCAGAGGTGGCCAAGTATGTGGACACGTGCCCAGTGTGCCATTGGGCGAAGGACCATCCGGGTCGGCCGGCGGGGTTGCTGATGCCACTGCCAACACCATCGGGTCCCTGGAAGGTGGTGTCCATGGACTTTATCACGGACTTGCCCCCCTCTGCTGGCTGCACCACCATTTGGGTCGGGGTGGATATGTTTTCCAAGATGGCACACTTTGTGCCGTGCGCAGGTCTTCCCACGGCCAAGGAGACGGTTCGGATGTTTATCCACCACATCTTCCAGCTCCATGGCCTGCTGGAGGGGGTGGTGTCTGACCGCGGCAGCCAGTTCACCGCCCGGTTCTGGACCAGTTTGCTCCGGCTCTTGGATGTCACGCCCCACCTGTCTTCGGCTCACCATCCTGAGTCGGACGGTCAGACGGAGAGGACCAACGGCACCCTGGAGCAGTACCTTCGCTGCTATGTGAGCTACTGCCAGGACAACTGGGTGGATTTGCTCCTGTTGGCGGAGTTTGCTTATAACAACACCGTGCATGCCTCTACCCTGCAGACGCCTTTCTTTGCCACGGGAGGCTTTCATCTGCGTGGTTTCCTGGCAGTGGTGCCCAGTTCGGACGTTCCTGTGGTGGACCAGTGGCTTCAGGAGCTCCGGGCAGCGCAGTCGCTGCTTCAAGAGCAGTTAGAGGTGGCCAAGGAGGCTTACAAGAGGGGCGCAGACCAGCACCATCAGGAGGGGCCTCCGTTGCAAGTGGGGGACTCGGTCTGGCTCTCTACGCGTCACCTGCCCCTGCAGCAGCCTTGTCGGAAGTTGGACTCATGGTTTGTGGGGCCCTACAAGATTGTGGTCTGGGTGAATCCGGTGGCGTTCTGGCTCCAGCTGCCTGCGACGTGGCGGATTCATCCGGTGTTCCACCACTCCTTGTTAATTCCAGCCTCGGAGGTTCGGCCTGATGCTGGCCCGATGCATCCGCCAGAGCCGGTTTTGGTGGATGGGGAGCAGGAGTTCGAGGTGGCCCAGATATTGGACTCTCATTGCCGTCGGTGGCGCCTCCAGTACCTGGTGGACTGGGTTGGCTATGGGCCAGAGGAGCGCTCCTGGGTGGACGCTGTGGATGTCCATGCTCCACATTTGGTTCGGGCTTTCCACCGCCGCTGTCCAGACAGGCCATGTTCCCCGTCGCTGGAGGGGGACCGTTATGAGGGGGGGAATGATGTCATGGTCAGCCCTGAGGAGGACAAGGAGGAAGAGGAGGAGGATGGGTCTCCTCCAGAGAAGGAAGAGATGCAGGCTCCACCTGGTTCTCATTCTGCTCTCCCAGCCCCAGAGCAGGAAGAGATACAGGCTCCACCTGGCTCTCATTCTGCTCTGTCTGAGCCAAGCCCGGTTCTCCCAGCCCCAGAGCAGCCAGGTCCTAGTGCTCCTTCCTTGGAGGCTCAGCTGCCTAGTGGGGAGAAGCAGAAGGATACAGCAGAGCCAGTGCCTTCCTTTAGGCAGAGGAGAGCTGAGAGTGCTGGCAGTCGCAGGTCCAGGAGACTAGCTGAAAAGCAGCTGCTGAACAAGCTTCAGCTGGCACTGAGGTAGGATTTGACTATTTAAACAGTTGCAAGAGGCTTCCTCAGTGCTAAGACTTATTGTAGTTTCCTTGGGAGAGTACGGTCAGTGTGGCTTCTTGTTTTCTACTTTGTGCCTCTCGCTCTTGCCTTGTGGAACTCTGTTGCCTTGACCTTGGACCGGACTGGACCTTTGCTGATTGCTGCCTGCCCTGACCTTAGACTGACTGACTAAGGCTGATTTCTGGACTCTGCTTTGCTGGTGCTTCGACTACAGGAAGGTTTGTGGCTGGCCTTGCTGTTTGCAGCTCACCCTTTCCATCCCTAGCAGCTGTGGGAACTGAGGCTGGCTGTAGTTGAGGACACAGAGGAAGTCGCTGGAGAAGAGAAGGTCACATCACACACACAGGAGGTAGAAAGCTGGAGGAAGGTCACACACAGAAGTAAGGAGACCAAGGATCGTTCTGGGAGCTTGTGGCTACAGAATCGATTTCAAGCTCTTACTCTTATCAAGGAGGACGCAGAAGAGCAGCATGGACAGATTTCACAGACACAGCAGGGGACCCTGGGAGTTCCACCACAGGGAACAGTCACTGCTAAGACTCGGAGGAGGCATGTGGTGTGGTGGGGGTCTCCTTGCTGAGGGGGATAGAAGCAGTGATGTGTGGGCCTGACAAGATGTCTCGGGAGGTGTGTTGTCTCCCTGGGGCAAAGATCTGAGATGTGACCGAGATGCTGACAAGACTGGTCAAGCCTACCAACCAATACCCCTTCCTTTTGGTCCACGTGGGAATGAACAACACAGCAAGACACAGCCTTCAGAACATCAAAAGGGATTACGAGGCTCTAGGAAAGAAGCTGAAAGAAATGGAGGCACAGATTGTCATCTCGTCTCTTCTTCCAGTTCAAGGACATGGTCCAGGAAGAGAAAGGAAGATAGCAGATGTCAACAATTGGCTCCGCAGATGGTGTCGTCAAGTACGATTTGGATTCTTGGATCATGGGCTGCGGTTCCATGAGGGCGGACTCCTGGCAAGGGATGGGCTGCATCTCACACCAGTTGGAAGAAATGTTTTTGCCAACGGTCTCAAGAATTTGATCAGGAGGGCTTTAAACTGAACTGTGTGGGGAAGGGAGACAACGTCCTGGAAGACAAAAGGACTGGAGAAAATAGTCAAAGTGTCATAAAGGAAAAAAGGCAAACGGTACAGGGACCCAACAGTGGGAGGCAAAAAAATGGGCACAGACAGCAAGTAAAGGGGACACGTGGTCTTAGATGTCTCTACACTAATGCACAGAGCATGGGAAATAAGCAAGATGAACTTGAACTCCTAGCACAACAAAGCAAATATGATATAATAGGCATCACTGAAACCTGGTGGGATGAGTCTCATGACTGGAATGTAGAAATAAAGGGGTATAACCTTTTCAAGAGAAACAGGACAAACAGGAAAGGAGGAGGAATAGCATTATATGTCAGGGATATTTACACCAGTGAAGAAATCCAGGACATCAATCCTGGAAGCCAAGTGGAGAGCATCTGGATAAAAATTAAAGGGGAAGGAAACAACAGGGATGTTAGTGTGGGAGTCTACTACAGACCCCCAACTCAAGCAGAAGAATTGGATGAAGCCTTTCTAGAACAGATGACCACACACTCAGAAAGGAGAAATATAATAGTGATGGGTGACTTCAACTATCCGGATATTTGCTGGAAGTCAAACTCGGCAAAATCCTCAAGGTCTAGCAAATTCCTCACTTGCCTCGAAGACAATTTCATTGTTCAAAAGGTGGAAGAGGCAACGAGGGAGTCAGCTATTTTGGATCTGATACCAACTAACAGGGAAGACCTAGTTAATGGGGTGCAAGTGGTTGGATCCTTAGGCGGGAGTGATCATGTCCTCCTGGAGTTTATTATACAGTGGAAAGGAGAAGCCAGGTATAGTCAGGAAAAAGAAAGAAATGGTAGGGCCACTGTGTGGAGAAGATGGCAAAAAGTTAACAGGGGACAGAGAAAAGGCAGAATTACTCAACACCTTCTTTGTTTCAGTCTTCTCAGAAAAGGCAAAGGGTGCTCAACCAGAGTATAATGGAGCAGAGGACAGAATAGGAGAATTTCAGCACAGAATAAGTAAAGAGATAGTACAGAAACATCTGGTTAATCTAAATGAATATAAGTCTCCAGGACCAGATGAATTACATCCAAGGGTATTAAAAGAACTGGCAAATGTAATATCGGAACCATTGACAATAATCTTTGAGAATTCCTGGAAAACAGGAGAGGTCCCAGCGGACTGGAGGAGGGCAAACGTTGTCCCCATCTTCAAAAAGGGGAAAAAAGAGGATCCCAACAATTATCGTTCAGTTAGTCTGACATCAATACCCGGAAAGATTCTGGAGCAGATCATTAAACAGAGAGTCTGTGAACATCTGGAAGATAATTTCAGAATCACAAAAAGTCAACATGGGTTTCAGAGAAACAGGTCATGCCAGACAAATCTGATCTCTTCTTTTGATAAAATTACCAGCTTGGTAGATGAAGGGAATGCTGTGGATATAGTATATCTTGATTTCAGTAAGGCCTTTGACAAGGTTCCCCATAACATTCTTGCAAGGAAGTTGGTAAAATGTGGGCTAGACAAAGTAACTGTTACATGGATTTGTAATTGGTTGACTGGTCGAACCCAAAGGGTGCTCAACAATGGCTCCTTTTCAACTTGGAAAGAAGTGACCAGTGGGGTGCCACAGGGCTCTGTCCTGGGCCCAGTGCTATTCAATATCTTTATTAATGACTTGGATGATGGTATTGGGGGCATAGTTATCAAATTTGCAGACGACACCAAATTAGGAGGAGTAGCTAATACCCCAGAGGACAGGATCAAAATTCAAAATGACTTGAACAGACTAGAAAGTTGGGCCAAAGCTAACAAAATGAAATTCAACACGGAGAAATGTAAGGTACTGCACTTAGGGCGGAAAAACGAAAAGTACAGATATATGATGGGGGACCCCTGGCTGAATGAGACTATGTGTGAAAGGGATCTAGGAATCCAGGTGGACCACAAGTTGAACATGAGCCAACAGTGTGATGCAGCAGCTAAAAAGGCCAATGCAATTTTAGGCTGCATCAGTAGAAGTATAGTGTCTAGATCAAGAGAAGTAATAGTGCCACTATTCTGCTTTGGTCAGGCCTCACCTGGAATACTGTGTCCAGTTCTGGGCACCACAATTCAAAAAGGATGTGGAGAAACTGGAGTGTGTCCAAAGGAGGGCAACTAAAATAGTGAAGGGTCTGGAAACCAAGCCCTATGAGGAATGACTTAGGGAGCTGGGGATGTTTAGCCTGGAGAAGAGAAGGCTGAGAGGTGATATGATAGCCGTGTTTAAATATTTGAAGGGATGTCATATCGAGGAGGGAACAAGCTTGTTTTCTGCTGCTCCAGAGACTAGGACCCGAAACAATGGATGCAAGCTGCAAGAAAAGAGATTCCACCTCAACATTAGGAGGAACTTCCTGACAGTGAGGGCAGTTCGACAGTGGAACACACTCCCTCGGAAAGTAGTGGAGTCTTCTTCCTTGGAGGTCTTTAAGCAGAGGCTGGATGGCCATCTGTCAGGGATGCTTTGATTGGGAGTTCCTGCATGGCAGGGGGTTGGACTGGATGGCCCTTGTGGTCTCTTCCAACTCTATGATTCTATGATTCTATGATTTTGTCATCTCTTTTGCATAATTCTACTGTGTATTGCATCCAACATCTTTTTATTCCTTCCTGGTCTTGAATTATGTTATTTTTATTGTCACAGACCATCCCACTCCTTCATTTGAATTTTCTTTTGATTTCCTAGATCTTGTGAAATAGATCTCTTGTTCTTCCCTTTTTGTTGTTGTGTTCTATTTCTCTGCTTTGGTTCTTGTAGTAATTTTCTTTATCTTTCCGTACAAGCCACTGTACTCTTGCATTCATAATTACTAGTTTGTTCCTATCTCCTTTTTATTTTTTGTCTCTTCTTTTATTTATTGCTTGTAGTGTTTTTTCTCACATCTATATTTTTTCTCTTTCTTTTTGTTTATTGATAGTGTTTGTCTGCATTCTTCTTTTATTATGTCTCGGGTCTCAGACCATAGTTCCTCTGGTTCTTGGTCTATTATGCTTGGTAGTGTGAATCTGTTTCTTATGTTCTCAACACATTCTGTTGAGATATTATTTAGATCATATTTTGGTATAATCACTGGTTTTGTTTTCTTCTTCAGTCTTACTCTCATTTTTGATATGAATAATTTGTGATCTGTGCCACAGTTTGCACTTGGTCTAGTCTTGGCCACTAGTATAGAGTTCATTTTTTGCATGCAGAAATTGACACATGGGAAGAGACACAGACACAGGAAAAGTTCTATTTTCAAACATTGAGTCCCTATCCACAGTCTGAAGTGGTATAGTCTCAACAGAAAAGTGTTATCTGGCTATCCTATTCATGTTGCACTTTGTGTTTAAAGGAATGCAGATTTTCTGTTTTCCTAGGCTGCTGCCAGACTGCAGAAATAGTGCAGATTGACACCACTTTAACTGTGATGGTGCCATCATATGAAATCCTGGAATTTATAGTTTGTTGTTGCAGCAGAGCTCTCTGACAGTGAAAGCTAAATATTTCACAAAATGACAATCCCAAAATTCCATAGCATGAAGTCATAGCAATTAAAATGGTATCAAATTACATTAATTCTGCACATAGATGCAATCTTTGTCATAAATATCCATGTGTGAATGAAAAAAGTGTTATTTAATATACCCAACACCAACCTTTTCTGCAGACTGATTTTATATGTGGTTTGGTTTCTGGTCCACCCATTGCTTAGTTAGTAGTTAAATACCACAAGTTAGTTCCAAGTGAGTTAGTATTTTCAGAAACTTGAACCACAAGACTGAAAGATGTAACTATGTATGCTTGACTCCAGTTCAGCAATTAAGCATACAATTAACTTGATGGTCATTAATAATCCTGTAATAGTTTCTTGTCTGTAAAAGGGAAACTTTATAAGGCCGTTCGTCATTTGTAGCCATTGGGAATCTTAAGATCAATGTCCAAATGCAAATGTAATGAGTTATTTTCAATTCCACAAAAATGTTTACACAGTTTAATGCTGGTGCCTTTTTATTTTTCCTCCCACTTTGGGAGTTGGGAATCTCAGCTTCCTTCCCATCATTATTGCTTTGATGTGGCCAGAGTTTTGTCTCTCCCAAGGAAGACTGCATCTCTTAGAGCATAAAAACACCAGCTGGTACAAACTATAGTGGCCATGATGTTTGGGGCTGGATACAGGGATCAGGAGACCCCACCCAGGCTGAAATAGTTGCATTGGCTACTGGTCCATTTTTGGAGAGAATTCAGAGTTCTGATTTTGACCTTTAAAGCTCCACATGGCTTGGGTCCATACTATCTGAAAGACCATACACAAGGTGTGTGTTAAGATCTGTAAGGGAGGGCTTTCTCATCCTGCATGCATGGTTGGTGAGAACTTGTGAGAAAGTCTTCTGTGTCATTACTCCTGATCTGTGGAACTCCAGTTGGCTCTCTCCTCTGTATTTCCAGTAGTGGGTAAAAGTGTTCTTATTTAGGCAAGCCTTTTGAATTTTTATTATGTAGTGTGTGTCTAATATAGTATGCTGTACTTTTAAATTTTAAAACCTTTTAATGAAATTATATTGAAAACATGTTTAAAGTCCTTTTAACTGTTTCAGCCATGTCTTCAATACTTGTTGTGTGCCTTCAAGTCATTTTTTACTTATAGCAACCCTAAGATGAACCTATCATGGGGTTCTTTTTCCAAGTTTCTTTTAGAGGAGGTTTGCCATTTACTTCTTCTGAGGCGGAGTGTGTGTCTTGCCCAAGGTCACCCACTGGGTTTTTTTATGGCTGAGCTGGGAATCAAACCCTGATCTCCAGAGTTATAAGTTGGGATTTGATTTGAAGCTTGGCCATAAAACCCACTGAGTGACTTTGGGCAAACTACATGCTTTCAGCCTCAGTGGAAGGCAATGGCAAACCTCCTCTGAACAAATCTTGACAAGAAAACCTCATGATAGGCTTGTCTTAGGGTCGCCATGAATTAGCAATGGTTTGAAGGCACACAACAACAACAACTTCTATAAACAAAGTAGATTGTGAAAGTTTTATGCTAATCTATTTCCCTTTTTTTTTTTTTTACAGATGATCTTTTATTGGTAGAATACACACATAAATATGAATACAAAATAGAAAAAATAGAAGTGAAAAACTTCTACTATTGATTTGTGTGTAAATCAAAGCATTCCCAATTCAATGTTCCCCGCCCTCCCCACCCTCCTAATCCCAACAATTATGTTTCTAATTATGGTTTAGGTTTATAAAAAAAAAACTTCATTTTTAACTTATTCTTCTTGAATTTGTAACATTAGGATTCATCCACAGATCAGTACATCTAGTGAGAGTGATTATATACCATGCTGTATTGTTAACAACAGTATAATATAATAAAAATAAAGGGGTGCTTGTAAGATATTCTATCATCTCTTTTTTTTACTAATTCCGACTTCGGCTGCGCTAACGGATTTAGAAACTTAGACATGCCATTTCTGGTCACAGAAATTGAACAATGAATCCCAAGTTTTATTCCAGTCTTGGTTCGGTTTATCAGATAAGAATGCTGTTAGTTTATCTAACTCTCTCATGTCAAGGCATTTTGTAAGCCAGTCATCCAGAGTTAGTGCTTCTTTTTCTTTCCATTTTTGAGCATAGACCATTCTAGCGGCCGATACAGAATATAAAATATATTTTAAATGCCTCCTTTCCTCCTTTCCCTCCACTTTGTTTAATAAGAAGCACTCAGGAGTCATTTTTTATTGTAGTTTGAGTTATTTGTTGCAGAGTCTTGTGTATTCCCTTCCAATATTCTTTTGCGGCTGGGCATGTCCACCAGATATGGTATAAAGTCCCTTCAATTGTACCACACTTCCAACATTTGCCTGTTTCATGTTGTTGGATTTTTGCCAGCTTATAAGGTGTCAGGTACCATCTGTGTACCATTTTGTAAAAGTTTACTTTGATAACCATATAACGTGTAAATTTTAAATCCTGGCCCCAGACTCTTTCCCAACTTTCTAATTTAATTGGGTGACCAATGTTTTTTGCCCATTTGATAAGGCATTCTTTAACTGTTTCAGATTCCATTTCAGTTTTCAGAAGGAGTTTGTAGAGTTTGGAAATCACTGATTTATGTGGTCCCATTATAATCTCATCTAATTCTGTTTTCTTGTTACTTATACCTTCTATTTTAAGATCGATTTTAAATCTCTCATATATTTGACGACAAGTAAACCAATGACAAGTGAAACCATCTTCTTTCAATTTTTGAGGTGATTTTATAGTTGGTGATTCATCCTGCCAAATTAACAAGTCTTCATATTTAAAGTAACCTTTTTGTTGTGTTGCCTGAGCAAACCATAGTGCTTCTTGCGATGAAAACCAGTTTGGAAGTTTATTATAATTATTTTGTTTGATTTTTGACCAAGTTCGTAAGAGTGCTCTTCTGATAGTGTGATCACAGAAATCTTTATTAACCTCTGCTTTATTATAAAATAGATAGCCATGCCAGCCGTATCTGTTATTGAATCCTTCTAGGGCTAGTGTTTTTTCGTCTTCCAATAATACCCATTCTCAGATCCAGTCTATGGTACAGGAGTAATAATACATTTTTAAATCCGGGATACCAAGCCCTCCTCGCTCTTTAGCATCTTTCATTATTTTCCACCTTATTTGCAGTTTTTTACCGGCCCAGATGAATTTTGATATATCAGTTTCCCAAAATTTAAAAACCTTGTTGTTCATTAATATTGGAAGGTTTTGTAGAAGAAACATTACTTTGGATAAGACATTCATCTTAATCGAAGAGATCCGGCCCATGAGTGATAAATTTAATGATGTCCACCTATCCAAATTTTTTTTTATGCCTCTCCATAAAGATACATAGTTATTATCAAATAGCTCTGATTTTTTCTTTGATAAAGTTATGCCAAGGTATGTGACTTTTTTACAAACTTGGAAACCAGATTCTCTCTTTAAAATTTCATCTTCTTTTCTAGACATATTCATGAATATGAATATGAATATGAATATTTCCTTTTTTTAAAAAAATGAACTTAATATGTTTTCATTACCTGTAAAATAATAATAATAATAATAATAATAATAATACAATGTATTTATATCCCGCCCTTTGGGGGCCCAATCCCCAAAGTTATCTTAACCCGTTTTCTTTCTGTTTCTTGCCTTCTTGTGCCCAGACAGTTGCATCCCATTTGAGCTAGGTTGACACTCTGGCCACTATATCACACAAGCTAATTAATAAGTTATTGTCTAGCTGGTTGTTATATGAATAGCTCTCTGGCTGCAGAACTTCTGTTCCTTCTTCCTCTGTGAATTGAGGTCATTTACAGAATGAATTTCCTGGATGGACACATAGCTCAATATTCATAAAGTGCCCAGCTGCCAAACGAGAATAACTGGGAATGATGTATAGCCATTGTTTCCTTTGCTGGTTCAGTCAAAGATAAACTTCATAAATGAAATTACAGCAAATGCAGTCTGTGTGAGAGAGAGAATATAGGGAGGAGGCCTTGGAAATAGCAGTGGTGAAGTTTTGATGCTTCAAGGGTATATTTCCAAGGGTAGACTGATTAAGTTTACAACAAGGAAAGTCCTTGGTAGGCTAAATTGCTAGTTTGCTAATGTCTGTCTAGAGGTTTTGGCAAATCACACATCAGATCTGAATTTTACTAAGGTCCTCCGAAACCTCCATGTCAGTGGGTTAGCTAATCTGTTCCAGTGTTTAGGATTAAATTTATATGAGTTTTCCAAGGTGCTGTATTGAAACCCCCTCCGATGAGTCAGAACCTTGGATAGCTCCTCTGAAGTCTAGACTGAAATCTGGATCTGTTTTAGCGTTCTGACCCGCTCCCTCCTCTCTTGAAACATCTGGGAAGTAGCCCTCCAGCCAGCAGAGAGGTTTTTTAGCCTGCTTAACCAATTGTAATGTTTTTTTCCTGCTTAGCCCACCCTGCCTTCCTGCCATTCGGGGCATCAACAGCAGCAGTGGCCGGGAGGGTTATTTGACTCCTTCGACTCCTTTACCAGCAGAGGCTGGGAATGGCCTGGGAGTGGAAATTTATTATTACCATGGCAAAGTATTCCATAATTTAAGTAATGGAACAGAGAAGACATTTTTACAATCACCAACAAGCATCACAATAAATCCCATAAAGTGAATTAAAACAGTCAGAATTAGTCTAAGAAGAGCAGCAACATGATCCAGCTCATGTTTTTAAACACTATGTAGGGACCACTAAGTGTTAAACTAGGACCCTGGAGATAAGGATTTGAATCTTAGTTCGGCCATGTAAACTCACTGGGTGACTTTGGGCAAGTCACACTCTCTCATACTTAGAGGATGGCAATAGCAAACGCCCTCTGAAGAAACTTGCCAAGAAAACTCTATGATAGGTTTGCCTGAAGTCACCATAAGTTGGAAATGACTTGAAAGCACACAACAACAACAGGAACCATTTTCTTATGATCTGTTTTCATCATTCTCAATTAGAACCTGTACAGAGGAATCCCACACATGAGGAAAATTATCCATTTCTTTTTTATGCAGCATACTGAAGATGGGTTGACTTGTTGGTTCAGTCAGTTGTTAATTGAATGGTAACAATTAACATTAATTTTCCATTAATTTTGTTATTTGGTTTGGACATTGGGACCAGAGGCTAGAGATTAATAGCTTCATCAGAGCAGAGATCCTAACCAATGATCCATCCTCAAATACTGACACCAGGCATCTTCCTTCTTTTCATTTGCGAACTTGTTTCCAATTGTGTACGCAAACTCCTAAAAACTTTTCACTCTGCATAGTGAAAGGAGGAAGAATTAGACTTTTCTTTCTTTCTCCTCTAGAGGTACAGAAGAGAAATGAATGCTTTTAGGAAATTAACTTCTGGGGAAATTAATTTGGGGTGGATCTGGAAGGGAGATATATTATAAGGGTAGCTGGGAAGGAAATGAACACATTGAGTGAATTTATTAAAGAAATAATGATTTGAGGGTGTTGGAAAAAGAAATGAATTTGGGGGATTTGTGAGGGGAAAATTATTTTGGGGTCAATGTGGAGAAGAAATGTATATATCCTATTCATATCTCCTCAGAAGTTACATTCCCCTCAGTTCTGGGTTATAAACAGACTGTACAGGTAGTATCTTCATTAATGGCTTTTCAGAGATAAATTGTTTCCAAACAAGGAGGTTTCTTATAGGTTTCATAACTGATGGGAGGTCAGTGGGCTGAACTTATGTAAAACATAAGAGAAATTATAGGTAGGTGAGACCATGAAGAAGTATGATAGTAATGACTTGACAGGGTGTTAGAATTAAAATCCATAGCCATGTAAATCTTTAAAATCAGTATGCAAAGGGGACTTGTAGCACCTTTGATATTAACTGAAAGAAAGAAGCTATAGCATAAGCTTTTGTAAACGAGTCTACAAATCTGAGGAAATAGACTCAAGTCTACAAAAGGTTATGCAACCAGCTTCTTTCTTTCAGTTAATATCAAAGGTGCTACTATATTCCTTTGCATACTGCTATGGTGTATAAAACATACAGCATTCACATTTCTGTGAGGCACCAATTTTTACTACAATATAGTACGCAAAAACAAAATAAGTAAGATGCATTTACTGTAGGTGTACATGTTCTCTGTCTTGGGACCTCTGCAGACTGGCCCAAAGGGCCGGCCTGGAGGCAGAGTTGGGGTGGGGCAGCTGCATGCTGGCCAACCCAAACCAACAGCGACACCGTCCTGATGCTACGCGCCGTTACAGACAGCGCGTGGCATCAGGACGCCCTTCTGGTGCAATGTTCAAATATGCTGCATCGAAAAGGGCACTGAAGAGCCATGCACCAGCTCCTAGGGTGGCCTTTTGCCACCCCTAAAAGGAGCAGCATTTTACTGCTCTTTTCAGGGTGGCAAAAGGGAGAATCGGGGCCACAGAATGGGTTTCTACGGCCCCAATCCACTGCTTCCCGGGCAGCCCAGAGCTGCCCGTCTGCAACAGTCCCCCTTGTTTCTCTCTCTCTCTCTGTGTCTCTTGTTTTCTTTCACACACAGAGAGAGAAAACAAGCACACAGTCTGCAAAAGCCCCATTAAAGTAAGAGGCAAACAATGAAGCTGGATTCATGAATCCTCTTCCACATGAAGTGACCATTTTGTACCCAGGGCAAATAAGCAAATACCAAGTACATTTCTATACTGCTTATCAGTGCACTTAAGCACTCCCTAAGTGATTTACAATGTGTAAGCTAATTGCCACTAACAAGCTGGGTACTCGTTTTAGCAACCTCAGAAGGATGCTAGGCTGAGTTGACCCTGAGCCCCTACCTGGTATTGAACTCCTCGCACCTCTTTTCAAAGACAGGAGTTTTCCGGCTTGAAAAAATGGCCACTGGAGTGCCCCTTGGAGTGGCAATAGAGCTGGGCTGCATCTGGGCGGCAATTTCTGCAGCTAAATACATCTGATACTATCAGGATACCACCCACTTCTAATTTTAAGCTGGTTCAGGTAAAACGGTTTATAACCTAATCTGATAATATTCCAAGTTAGGGGTATGTAAACCAAGAGGGGTTTTGGTTATGCTGCTTTGGCATATCAAGGCATAAATCAAGGTAAAGCCCACAAATGTGTAGGGTGGGGTACTGGCATCACTAGGAGCCTGCGCAGGGTGTGTGTGCAGCATCAAGTGACGTCCCAGAAGAGAGGTGACACTTGGTTGGGCCCTCCTCTTGCCATGGAGGAATGTTCAGTGTGCATGATGTGATCTTATTGTTTGCTCCTGCTGTTGTGTTGTGTTGCCGAAGGGTGGGATATAAATAAATTTTATATTATTATTATTGTTGTTGTTGTTGTTGTTGTTGTTAATTTATATCATGCTTCTCAAGAATGAAAGAAAGGAGCTCACAGCCAATAAAGCAAACTACAAAGCAATGGGCAACACTCACATTAACATTGTAAACATTGCAAAAGTTTAAGACAAATATTTGTGTTTTGTCTTTCAAAGACAAAAATCTGATGGGATTATGTTACAAGAGTATTTTAATTATTTTTAATTTATTTTATTTTAATTAATTGTAATTAATTCATTAAAATATTTATCTCCCTCTGTAAAGATTTCAGATAGCATACAATAAAACCAGTTTGACTAATTTAAAGCAATGTAAATAATTTAACAAGTTTAAAGAAGCCAGATTAAACCTGTTAAGATGGCTGAAATCAATATAAAAACATGCACACATGTAGATTTGTGTAAAACCAGTTACAGCTCCTGTTGTTTTAGCAAACAACCATGTTTTAAATTGTTGCCAGAAAGCCAGCAATGTTGATGCCAGTTGGGCTTCTTGAGGAGGGTATTCCTTAACTGGGTAGCAGAAAAGGCCCTTTCCTCTGCAGCATATTGCTCTGATTATTGGGACACAGAGGAGAGCCTATCCAGCAAACCTCAAAGCTTTGGCAGACATATGTAGGGAGATGGTCTCCTTAAAGCATTAAATTGCTAAGCCTTTTAGGGTTTTAAATGCCATTATCAGCACTTTGAAGGAAGACAGGAAGCATATTGGCAACAAATACAATGCCTTTAAAACCAGGGTTATATGTTTGTGTATTTATTTATCTGATTGGATTTATATCCTACCTTTCTCCCAAAATAGGATTCAAAGTGGCATGTTCTGGTCTAGCTACTAAATTTACGTTAGGGCTTGCCTGAACTTTAAAAGGCATTTTCTAATCATAAGAGCAGTTTAACAATAGAACAAAATACCTGGTGGGGTGTGTACTTTGCAAGCACAGTTAGGACAGCCATCTGCTGGAGATCCTCCAGCTAGAATCCTATTGGTGACAAAATGCACCAGTGCTGCAGCCAATTTCCCCAATGCTTGCCTTTTTCTTCTTGCTGCCAATGCCTGTGCCTCCAAAGTGCATCAACCAGATTTTAGCTACTGACTTTAACATTCATTTCAGAACTTAATTGAGTACATTAAAGAACAGGCTAAACAGTGGATTCTTGATGGGTATCTCAAAACAGATGGGCATTTCATCTGAAAAGTAATGGCCACGCAGTTCATTTGTACATCCCCAGCTATCGTGTGTGATCTATATCATGTGTATCCAAGCTAATCAAGGGCAGGAGGTTTATGGAAAGAATATCATGGGAAGTTATCAACATCGTAGTTCTCTAATCTGAAAGCAACTTTGTGTGTGTTTGCGCGCGTGTGTGTGCAGAGGATATTGTCTGCAAGAGGCCTGTGAGTTCACAAAGGCTTGGAATTGAAGAGTATCATTTAGGAGCTGTGATGACATTGTACTCAAGAACAAGTAACTGTAAAACCCATTCAAAATTGATGGCAAGAGGTTTGTGGCACTGGAAACCTTACAAGATGAATCCAAGTGCTGCAATGGCTGCGTCGCAGATAGAAATGACTGGAAAATAATTGGTTTTGCTGTGTTTTGTAACAATCCCTAGCCAGGGCTTGCCCAAGACATTTTTCTACCCAAGGCAAAGGACATTATGTACTCTCTCTCACATTCCACCTACAGGACTGGTGGCTGAATCTTATTTTAACACAAAGGGAGGTTGAAAAAGTACTGTTTTGGAGGCATGACTCCCAGAATCCCCCCCTTGAATCCACGTTGGCTAGAAGATTCTGGGATCTGTAGTTCAAAAGGCACCCTTTCTTAGTTCAGAACACTGGAGAGGGGGCAGCAGTTTATCTTAGAGGGTGCTGGTAGGTAGCATGGAATATACAGTCCTTTTTTCCAACAGGAGACAATGGCTAAGGGGTTACTCCCCCCTCTTCTTTCACATCACCCAGCATTTGCCACCTGAGTCAACCATCAGTTCACTCCACCAGCTGAAGATCTCTGTCCTCAGTTGGTACCAATCAGCACAGTTCCTTGGCCATTTTGGAATTACAGGATCAAGAATATAATTATAATAATAATAATAATAATAATAATTTATAACCTGCCCCTCTGCAAAGCAATCGGGGCGGCTTACAGCAGATTAAAAATACAATAATTAAAACATTCCCATTTCCTACAGCCCCCCACCCACAACCCACACCCTTAAAATAGAATTAAACTGATTGGATTTAAAATCGCACATGTATCTAATAAAAATAACAACCAACAACAATAACAACTAAATATAACAAATGGCCACTCAGAGGGGGGATAAGGGACGAGTAATCCCCATATATTATCCCTGCAATGGGTTATTCTGGGAAGGCCTGCTGGAAAAGGTCCGTCTTGACTGCTTTCTTGAAAGCAGTCAAGGATGTACTAAGACGGATCTGCTCCGGCAGGCCATTCCACAGTTTAGGGGCATTAACAGAAAATGCCCTCTGGGAAGTCTGCCTAAGATTTACTTTAGGCTGCTGTAACAAATTCTTCTCTGCCGAACAGCTAGACAACTGTATCTATCTAAACAGCTAGACAACTGTATGGGGAAAAAGAGATTAATTTGTTATAGAGATGCACATGAGGGGTACTAGGAGGTTTATATTATAAGAAAAGAGATTCTGCCTAAACATGGAATCTCCTTCTTTGGATGTTTTCAAGCAGAGGCTGAATGGGAACCTGTTGGGAGTACTTTGATGACGTATTCCTGCATTGCAGGGGGTTGGATTTGATGGAGCTTGTGATCTTTTCCAACTCTATGATTCTATATATATATATATATATATATATATATATATATATATATAATGTATTCCAAACAGCACTAGGGAAAGTTAAAAAAATATTGACCATACTCGCTGGGAAATTATGGGAGCTGAAGCCCCAAAATGTATCCCCCCCCCCCCATTCACCTATGATTCTGCAGTACTTATAGTCGGTTGTGGCATGGGGTAAATACATTCAAATAAATAAACCTAATTTCCTTAGTCTGGAGTGATATATCACAGGAAACGTCAAATCTGTAGCTTGGCAGAGCTCCACCCTGAGCTAATGTCAGGAACCAATTTATTAAGCCAGTGAAAATGCCAGATCATTTTCTCCCAGCTCACCTCAAAAATCAATCACTTTTTCACTCTCCCTGAACTATGCTTGAGAATTCTTGGGGCTTTTCTCCAGAAACCTTGGGAAGAAGAAGCTGTGGCAAAGACTTGTTTGTAATCTTCTCTGATGGCAGCCCATTTTTCTGGAATGTACACTGGGTCATGACACCCTGAAAGGTAGCTTGCTGCCCTTCTCATAGGAGGAATAACCCAAAGCCTGCCCATTTGGAACATGCTCTGAAGTGTCCACTGAGGTCTTGAAAACAGGGAAATGGATTTCAGAGGCACTGGGAACTCTTATTTACTATGGCCACTGGAATCAATGGAGGCTTCCAAGCTGGCTCTCAACAACTCAGCATGCCCAAGGCCTTGTCTGCATGCATCAGGATACTTCAGTGGCAGCCTGCAACTGCCCTGACCTCCTGCTGTCACCTGGTTCTCCATTCCAGTGCCATGGTGGCTGTCTGCACAAATGTTCTGCTGAGCCACCTGGTATGTCCATCATTGGTCACTTGTTCTGAGGTCAGAAAGAGGCACCCATACATGATCACATGGCTGGGTGCCTTGATCTGACCTTAGAATGAGCAACCCGTGGTGACAGCAAATGGTCTGGGTGACTCGGTGGGACAATCATGCAGACAGCTGCTGCACCACATGAACAGAGGACTTCAGATCTTTGTGGAAGATCTGAAGTAACCAGTAACCTTTTAAGTTGCTCATTCTACTTCATTTATGGTGCAGAACATGCCAGATTTTGTCTGGACTGCTTATACCAGAACTGGGGTTTGGGACAAGTGTCATCTGAACATCAGGATGCTAGAAAGGGGGAAATTGACCTTTTGGTCCATACAGACAGGGCCTGAGCCTTAAAGATTATTGGTCTTTCTTTCTTTCTTTCTTTCTTTCTTTCTTTCTTTCTTTCTTTCTTTCTTTCTTTCTTTCTTTCTCTTTCTTTCTGTTTGTTGCTGTGAAAGCTCTGCAAACCAGTCCTCTCAGGCCCCTGTATTTGCCATTGTAGATTTTAGAAAGGGGTGACCAGAAAGAGGGGTCAGTTAATCCTTCTGACCCCATCTCCAATGTTACCTCTTGTCATGGTCAAGGCTTTGAATTGCAGACATAAGGTCTACCATGTTCACATACCATACAACTATTCTCATTTGGCAGGAACATTCTAGGTTAATCTGTCATCCCAATTTTCAACTGCTCCTAAAATGTTCGTTTCTTTTCCCCCTCCCACTTTTCCCTTTTGTCCTCAGCTTGCCTCCATTGCTTCAAACTCTATTCAAAGTGAAAAAGTAGATTGTGCTCAGCTCAGCAATATGATGAAGAGGGGAGCAGGCAGAATCTTGGTTTTCCCTGCAGATTCAAGCAAAGCAAACTGCTGTAGCCTCTCTGACCTTGTGTATTCTTCATCATTAATGATTTTTGCCATCTTGACCATATTCTGGTGTTGCTTGGATTCAGATGTCCCAGTTTTCTTTTGTGAAATGCTGGAGGGCATGTTTTCAGTCCACCTTACTCTCGGAAAAATGGCATGGGATTATAACTAAACTAATGAGGTTGTGAACATTTCTTCTGAATAAGCTTTCCAGTGAAGAGTTGGTTGAAAGCTGATTCACATGTTTTAGACCAGATTTGGATAACTGGATGACCTGGGGAACATCTTTGCCTCAGATTTTATGTAGTCCTTGAAAGCCTTTAGAACATGGACAGTATCAAGCTGGCTCCCTTCTGGGGAGAGCTATTTTCATCTCTTACAGCAAGAGTGCAACATAGCCAAGTGATAGCTGAGCCAACAAATCCAAAACCCATAAAGCCTACTTGAAGTTACTTAGGACTTCCCTTGTCTTTCTAATTTTGTTCCAGCTTTGTAGCTGTGTGCTTGGGCTCAAGGACATTTGGATCAGAAATAACTTGGCTCCTCCCTCACTTCATACCTCCCCCCATCCCTTTTTTTTGGCTCTTCTGTTGGCAGATCTTAGCCTGCAGAGCAGTTCTAAGGCAGATTGCTCTGCTGGCAGCTCTCTGAGGTCAGCTGGCATAACATATGCTTATTTTCATGGCAGAAGGGCATTTCAGCTGGCAGAAGAGCCTTCTGTCTAATCCAAACCTCTTACAACGGGCACATCTTGGAGTCCATTGATGTCTTTTGCTGTATGCTTCTGAGCATGCTCTGAAGAACCTCTTGCTAGATACATAATCTGAGCATGCTCATATTTTAAGGAAGAGGCTGGGAGTGGGACAAAACATCCCAACATTTCAGCTCTATAATATCAGTGAAATATTTTTTTCTCTCTCCTTCTTTCCTTCACAATCTTCCCTTTTCACCACTGAGAAACAGAAAGAGCATTGTCAGGAATGCTAAATGTATGGATGATAGCAGTATTGATTTTTAAAAAAAATCTCTTTAATAAATTATTAAAGTGACCCAAGACTCAGTTTGGTCAGTCATTGAGTTTATACTTAATTTCTGATAATACCAGATGCTATGGTCAGGTGGAAAAGAGGAAGCTGCCTTGTACTGAATTAGGTAGCTGGTACTGCTAACTTAATTATTGCCAGGAGCTGCTGGCAACTTGTGTTAGATGTCATTGCACATTGCACATAGGCTGCAAAAGAGAGAGAGAGCCTTTTCAGTAGTAGCATCCTGTGTGCACCATGACCTTGCCAGGTGTTTCCACATGGTTTTTCTGGTGAGCAGTCGGCAATCCACTATTCCAGGCATTTAAATAATTTTTAAAGTGGTTTTAGATCTTCAGATTCTTCTATTTTTACTGCTGATGTTAGTGTGCTTTTGTTTTTTCCACATGCACTGTATTTTTAACCTCTAGGCGTTATTTTAATTTTATTTTTCATTCAAAGATATAGCTGTGTTAGTCTGTAGAATCAGTGTAGAGAGATCTTGTAGCACCTTTGAGACTGAAAGAAAGAAGTTGGCAGCATGAGCTTAAGTCAGTGAAAGCTCATGCTGCCAACTTTTTTCTTTCAGTTATATTCAAAGGTGATACAGGATCTCTCTACATACTTTATTTTTTATATTATATATGTTTCAATTTACCTTTTCCAGGGCTCAGAGAATGCAGTATTGGGTAATGGGCAGTATAAAAGTAAAACAAGCAAACATACATTTGCAGGTATCCTAAGGGATTGAATTTTAATGGCGAGGCAGCATCACAGGAAAGACTCTACTGTGAGGTTAGGAAACAGATACCATAATCTATGCATCCTCTGAATGATATGGTGGTGGGTATACAAGCATTGCCAAGGCAGAGGAAATACATCCTCAAAAGGGTATACAAGAAGACACAGATGTGCATAAAATCTATGTGTTCTAATGTGCAGATATGCAAATTTAGTAAAGGTAAAGGTATTCCCCGTTGACAAGGTTGTCAAGTTGTGTCTGACCATAGGGTGCAGTGCTCATCTCCATAACTAAGCCAAAGAGCCAGCATTGTCAGACTCCTCTGTGATCATGGGGCCAGCATGATTGCACAGAACACTGTTTACCTTCCCACTGAAGTGGTACCTATTTATCTACTTGCATTTGCATGCTTTTGAACTAGTAGGTTGGCAGAAGCTGGGACTAGTGATAGGAGCTCACCCCATCATGCAGCACCCAGGCCTCGAACTGCCAACCTGCCAATTTTGCAATCAACAGAGTCAGCGTCTTAACCACTTGAGCTACTGAGATTGCTATAATTTAAATAGAAACCAATACTTCCCACCATAGTACAGAAGACTAAAGATGAGCTGTGCACCTACTGCCCAGTTAATAGTAACTGTTGATACATAAAGGGCTGTCTTATATAAATTAGGACCCATGAAAATGAACAACACAATACTCAGCTCAGCGTTATGTTTTTCATCTGTTGGCCAGTTCCCAGGATCTATAGCATAAAGATCAGAAATTTATTGCTGTTGTCACAGCTGTTTGTTTTAAATAAAACATAAATTTTAATGCTTGAATTTTGAATAAAAGCCAGGAACCTCATTTTCACTTAGTAAACATTTTTATACTATAGCCTTATTCATGTGTTCTGGAAATGCATTGAATCAGAGCATGAAGAGGGTTAGTCCTGCATCTTCTGTTGCCTGTTCCATTGTTCTCCTCATGTAGAGAATAACAGGTTTGTACAGAAGAGTTTCTGCTACATGTAGCCATACTTCACATGATTGAGCATTCATGCTCCTATGCATGTGTGAGTATTAAAGTGATTAATAAACAGAACTTAATACCTCTCTCTAGGTTACAGATGGAGAGCCAGCATGGCATAGTGGTTTGAGTGTTAGACTCCAACTCCGGAGACCAGAGTTCAATTCCCAGCTCAACTTTGAAACCCACTGGGTGATCTTGAGCAAGTCACACTCTCTCAGCCTCAGAGGAAAGCAATGGTAAACCTTCTCTGAACAAATATTGCAAAGAAAACCCCATGATAGGTAGCATTAGGTTTGCCATAAGTTGGAAACAACTTGAAGACACATAACAACAACAACAACAAAGGTTACAGAAACACGTGTTGTTAGCAGCATTCTAGCTGTTATTATATACATAGTTTCTGATCACATAAAGAATATCCACGTATGTGGAAGTTCTCATATTCAGACATGTTGCTCTCTAACTTAAGAGACTGACAGAACTGTAAACAGGCTAGTCAGGGATGAGGCTAGTCAGGGGTGCAGTTGCTGGGTGGGGGGAAATGAAGGAATTTCCCTTCCAAATAAGAACTTTACCCTCCATATGAATTTTCCTTTCATTCCCAACATTTTAGTATTATAGAGAGTAAGAGACTGAAAATCATTCACACCTAGAAGTCTTTTATCTGCAGTGTTTGCATTCCCTATATAACTTTACTGCTCCTTTTCTTTCGATGTCTCAAATGTATTTCTAAATGCTCAATTGAAGCTTTAAGTTTCTGCAATGATAGAAACTGAGGGACTGAAGGAAAATTTCATGGGGGGGATGACAATTCTTATGTTGGGGCAATGCCCTCATGTTGCCCCTCCATATTTACAGCCCTGGGGCTAGTGTGCTCTGCTTTTCTCATGTTGATTCACAATGCTTCCTGAATGGCTAAATAGGACTTATGTAGTTACTACTTAAGAGCCAGTGTGATATAGTGGTTTTAGCATTGGACTAGGAATATGGAGACTAGGGTTTGAATCCCACCTCAGCCAAGTAAACCCACTGGGTGACCTTGGGCAAGTTACACTCTCTCAGCCTCAGATGAGAACAATGTCAAATCTCCTCGAAGAAATTTGCCACGAAAACCTCATGGTAGGGTCATCGTAAGTTGGAAATGACTTGAAGGCACACAACAACAACAACAACAACAACAACAACAACAACAACATTTCTGTGTAAGAGCCATCATGGTATGAGTTTCGAACTACAACTTTGGATACCAGGTATCAAATCCTCACCCAGCCATGGAAACCCATTGGGTGACCTTAGCAAAGTCACACTCTCTGCCTCAGAGGAAGGCAAAGACAAAGCATCCTCTAAACAAATCTTACTAAGAAACCCCCATGATAGGTTCACCTTAGGGTCTCCATAAGACATAAATGATTTGAAGAAACACAACAAACAAACAGTTGCCACATATACATAAATCTGCCTTTCATAACTGATTTCCATCCCCTTTGTACAGCCAACAGTGGAATAGGCTGATGTGGGGAAAGCAACGTTGAGAGCCTATGGAGATTTGTCTTCATTCAAACTTCTCTGTACCACCCTGTCTGCTGGCCTGCACTAGGTCTTGTATTTGATCATGCCGAGAAATCAGAATTTTTGAAATAAAATGCTGTAGCAATCTTGTTGTGTGTCCTTGTTGGATAGAGGAATCCCATGCAAATGAGAGTTTCTTAGACATTTCTTTCTAGTGCTTATTAACTGTCTAGGAAGCAGTGCATGGGCTGAATATAGGTCCTTCCACTTCTCTCCTTCAAAGTTATTGGTACTGATGTTTTTTGTTTTTGTTTTTTAGGACAGTCACAGCTAGAAGCATGCATGGCTAGAAGAGGGTTGTGGTTTCCCGTATTTGTAATGCTGAACTGAACAACTTCCACTCTCATAAGAACAGATCAAGAGCATTTGTTTTTCAGTTGTCATGTTGTATAGAGGGTTTTTTAAATAGTATTTCTTTTGTGTGGATACAGTTTAGGAGGGGGAAAAAATCAAGGCTGATTACAACTTGTTAGCTTTGCCGCTGCTCCAGTTCTATTTAGGAAAAAAATATGGCTTTATATTTCCCTCCCACTGATTTTCAACTAAAACAGAACTTAGTTGCCTGCTGATCCTGCTGGCTTTTTAAAATGAAAAACTTATTCTTCTTAAACTACTGGAAAATTATGTTTAAAAATCAGCATAATTTCATTGCCTTTTATTTCTGTCTGTCATGAAAACTGCTAGCCTGCTTTCTGGAGCAGCCCAATGTAATTTAATGCCCAAATTTAGTTATAGTTATGAATATACCGAGTGAAAAATATATTAATGATCCAAAGATATTAGTCATTCTACAGTACAATTGGCTGTGTGCATACACTGGGAAAAATCTGTTTCCATAGGTGCCCCTATCTTTGTAGCAGATAATTGTGCAAGATTGAGACTTGGCAGGTTTTATAAGAAGTGAATGTGCTCAAGCAATGTACCAGCTGTAGCCCAGCCACTTAAATTGTGGGGGGTGAGGGGTCGGGGTGGAGAAATTAATTCAAGGTGATGATATCACACAACCTATTATTTTTAATTAGGGGTGGAAAGGGAATTAAGCCATTGTGCACGAGGTCTGAAGGGGGAGAAATTGACAATGGTTCTAAATGTTTAGACCACATGAACAAATTGAAATACTTTCAACATTATTTCCTAAGAGTATGAAAGGTGTCTGGGATAGGTGAGTCGCAAAAAGAAAAGTAATAAAATACCCTGGAGTTAGAGATCAGGTTTGAGAGAGGTAAATGTTATTCTGGTTGTTTACCAAAGTCTAGTCTAGAATTTTAATGTATTTGTTTTTCATGAACAGACTTGTGACAAAATACTACAGTATGACTGCTTTGGTTTTGAATTTTCCAAGGTGCTTTTTTCCCAGTCACTAGGAAACTGGTTTTGAACTTGGGAACAATATTCATTTATACAACTGGACATCAGTTATTTATAGATTACTAGGTTTTTAGGATTTTGTAGCATCTTTTAGAATAACTGAGTGAAAGAAATTATATCATAAGCTTTGGTAGACCTAGGGGCTGTACAGACCAGCCAAAAGGGCCAATGTCAGGGTGGAGTAGGGGTGGCGACTGCATGCCACATACTCCGACTCCACTCCCAAGCTACTGTCACACTGCCTGCCTGACCAGATGGTGGGCAGCATGAGAATGCTCCTGTGGTGCAGTGTTTATACATGCTGCACTGAAGAAATGGTAAAGAAATACTGCCATGGCGGCAAGGGCAGCTTTTAGCTGGATCAAAAAAGTGTGGCATTTTGCTGCTTCTTTTTGAGCCAGAAAACCGCTGGATCAGGGCCATGGTGTGTGGTTGCTGCTGTCCCGATCCGGCACTCAAAGGGGCAGCGTTAAGCCATCCCTTTATGGCTGTCCATTGAGCCCCTTAGTCTATTTTCTCAGATGGGTCCCACAGCATGTGATCATACCTAACCTTTCATCTTTATCTAACTGAAGGATCATGGTTTCCATTTCCTCATAGTTCTATTTTATACCACCCTTACAATGCTTGCCATCAGGAAATCAAGCAGATGGTTGCTCATGTGACCTCTTATATTTTATTGTTGCCAGAATGGAGTGGGATAGAGTTATGTGGGACTGGCAACTGCTCTACTTTAGAAGATGTGAGAGGTTCCTGAGATCATTCAAAATAATGAAAACGAGTTCCCACAGTCAAGCTGGTATGGTGAGAATATCAGTTGAGAGAGTATGTGGAAGGTTAGCCACATGGTGAATCATTTGTGCTTTCTCTGTTGTTGCTGCTCTGTGCCTTCAAGCCATTTTCAACTTATGGTGACCTGAAGGCAAACCTAAGGCAAAACCTAAGGAAAAGTGTTGTTGGCAAGATTTGTTCAGAGAGGATTTGCCTTTACCTTCCTCTGAGGCTTGCCCAACCTCACCCAGTGGGTTTCCATGGCCAAGAAAGATTTGAACCCTGGTCTTCAGACATGTAGTCCAATGCTCAAATAACTATACCATGCTGGCTTTATCAGTGTTTGCTTTGCCACGCGGCATACTTGAACAGCAAAAACCAATGTAGACATGAACATCAAGGATTGAATGCCAACCAGAAGTGAAAGGTCTCAGCCTAGTGCCTGAATGCTACTGAAGAGGAATCAGAAGATCTCCTCTTAGGAGGACATTGCACAGCTGAAGAGCACTGCTGAGAATACTCTTTCTCTGATAGCCATCTGTCACACCATCTGTTCTCTGGGTAGCAGGACCTAGAGAAGACCTTCTGAAGATAACGGGGGGTTGCAGACTGTCAGAAATAGTGTGAATTCAGTCCACTTTTAGGGTTAGGGTTAAGGTTAGGGAATCATGGGGACTGTATTTTATTGTGGCACTAGAGTTCTCTGACAAAGAAGGTTCAATGTCTCAGAAAAAAAACAATTCCCATGATTCCCTAGCACTAACCCTAACCCTAAAAGTGGACTGAATTCACACTATTTTTGACAGTCTGCAACCCCCCAACCTTAATAATCAGGCAGGAACCCATGGGAACAGGTGGTCCTTCAGACAGGCCAGTCCTAAGCTGTTTAGAGTTTATTGATTTAAATCATCTAATCTATTGCCAATCTCTCTTTAAGACTTCCATAACCTTGTACTATGCACAAATATGAGTGGGTCACTGTTCTTTCTTTGTCCTCAGTATCCTTGGCCTCACTTGCCTTTACTGTTGATTAACTTTGGCATGTCACATGTGATTTCCTTGATGTTGTAATGGCCTTATGTTGACATGATGACATCACCAACAGTTGCCACCTGAAGTAGTGCAAAGAGGGAACAGATTGTGACAACATAAAAATTTGATGTGTTGTGAATGTCAGAGCATTATCTCTATGTTCATTAGAATATACTATCATTGCAATGTGTTAAATTAAATTTGATTTTTGCAGTAATGATGCTTTCTTACACTCCATTGCAAGGAACAATTCAACAAAATAAGGAACAACTGGCAAGACATTGCTACCTGGCAGGTACATGGCAATGAAAGCAAATAAAGGAAGGACAATAAGGGTAGAAAGAATAATGGCATAAAGAAGCAGCATTGAGAGGAACAAAATAACCTTGGAAAGCATCAAAATGATACAAATATGCAGCAGAATAAATGTTGTTTTAGTAATTTTTTTGGTTGCATATCTTAAATTCAAAGCAAGTAATTTTGTGGCCAGTACATCAGTTCTTGGGCTGTCAGATTTGGTCATGATGATACACACCTTAGTTACATCCTTCCTAGATTACTACAGTTTATTCTTCAGACAGCTGCCTTTTGAGAACTGTTTGGAAACTTCAGCTAGTTCACAATGGTGGAATCAGATTACTGACTGGAGAAAGCAGATGACCCTGGCACCCACTCCATTTCTGGCAACCATCTAAGTGCTTTCTAGTACCTATTTGGTCCTAAATGGTTTCAGTCAACTAACCTTAAGGACTAACCTCTCCCTTAGAAATCATCTCAAGCTCTGGATTAGCTCATCTGTCCTATACCACCAACATCCTATTGATTTCAGTGGGAACTAGCTAGTAATGGGAATGCATACACCCTATGATTTTGCCTGTTACAATAGGATTTCCTTGGAGATATGTGCCTCAGGAAGCAGAACTCTAAATTAAGCTTGTGCTTATCTTCCAATGACCATTCATAAAACAAAGCATGATAAATGCACTGTACATGGGTGAGGAAAATCCCATCCCAGATGTCTTTCACCAATAAAAAACACATCTTCATTAATGCTTGACCTTAATTCAATGGGATCACTAGTGGGGTTCAGACTATACTGGATGACACCATCAGAGGGGATGACACCAAGCCGCAGTGAGGTGTCCCCAGGTCTGTCTCTTGGAAAGAAAGGAGGAACTCTTCTTGGCATGCCATTCTCCTTTGGGTAGATAAGAATAGGGGTGAAACCATGGATTGCTGTGCAGAGGGGTGGGATATAAATAAAATTTATTATTATTATTATTATTATTATTATTATTATTATTGAGCTTTGTCTCTGCTCCCCCCAGCCTCCCCCTCTTGATCTGTTTGTCTCCTTCCCACTGCTAACCTTGAGGGGGGCAATGTTTACTGTGACTCCTTTTTCCTTGAGGGTGGGGATATTTTGTAATTAAAAAAAATGTTCTTGCTCCGTGTGTGTGTGTGTGTGTGTGTGTGTCCCATACTTTCATTTTGGGCTGAAATGGAGAACAGCAGCAGGATGCTGGGTCTCCAGGCTCAGACCCTTGTTCCCATCCACACCTCCATCCCCAGAGGTCCATGGGGGTGACACTATGAGTTACCGCATTGGGTAGCATTAACCCTTTCATTCTCAGTGTATCCCCATGCTCTGGAATGACACTACCTCCCCCCCCCCCCGCCATGTGTGCTATCCATTTGAAACACAGCTATGTATTTTAATTGCTCTGGAAAGTTTTTTTTAAATCACCTTTCCATTAAATAAAGCATTTTGGATTAATGAACTTATTCTTCTTCCTTCTCCTCCTGCCTATATTTTAACCTGCATTTTGATGTAAATCTTTCTGTTATTTTAATTGGCTGTTGACTCATTTATAACCAATTATTTGACAGTTATATTTTTGTCATTTTAGAAGGTGTTCATTTAGGTGTCTACTCAGAAGTAACCTCCATTGACTTCAGTCATACTGTCAGTCCCTGGTTATATCTATAAAAGCTGGCAGCATTAAGAATTAATTATGTATTTTGTTGCATCTAGTTGTTAGTCTTCTGGCATATTTCACATGGAAAGGGTTGACATTTAAGAAACAAACAAATGATAAATTACAGAATAATATGTTCTAATAATAAACCTGATAGTTATGCAGACTGAGAAAGAGAAGATTCTAATAGAGTGGGCCCTTGGTATCTGCTGGAGTTTGGTTCCAAGATCCCCCTGTGGATACCACCATGGTTGCTCAAGTCCCATTAAATACAATGGTGTAATAAAATGGTGTCACTTGTATAAAATGGCAAAAACTAGGTTTGCTTTTTGGAATGTATAACATTTTTTGAATATTTTCAAGCTGTGGATGGCTGAATCTGCAGATAAAGAATCTTTGGATATGGAGAGCCAACTATTTGTTGTTGTTGTTGTTGTAGCAGAAAGTCCAGGAAGTAGGAAATGCAATGGAAGTATGAGCATGAAAGCTGGATATGCAGAAAGGTGACAGGAAGAAAATTAGTTCCTTTGAAATGTGGTACAGGATGAGAGTTCTGTGGATACCACAGACTACTAAAAGGCCAAATAAATGGGTTTAAGAGCAAATCAAGCCTTAATTCTCTTTAGAAATCAAGATGACTAGCTAAGAGTGTCATACTTTGGATACATCACGAGAAAAAATGACTCATTAGAAAAGATAATGGTGCTTGTTAAGACAAAATGCAGTAGAAAAGAAGGAAGCCTGTACTGAAGGTGGACAATCAAGGAAACCACAACCCTGAGTTTGCAAGAGCTGAGTTAACAACAAATTCTCAAAATGGGCATGACTGATTCAAGTCCTGTTGAACAACAACATTTGTTGCAGATTTTTTTTACTCTTTCATGCTACATTTTGAATGCTTGTTTCAAGATAGTGAAAAGATCAGATAGACATCCAATAACACCTAGCTTAACAATGCAATTCTGTTAAGTTTCCCATCAAAATTTAGGGAATATGGGACAGAGGAGTTTTCTTGTAGGTGAGCTTTTGTCACCATCTGCTTCGCATCTCTTTTAATTGTAAGATCTAATTTTGTAGATTTTTTTTAAAAATTGCCTGACCATATAGGCATCTATTTATAGTTGGTTCCGGGGAAAAATAGGGACATGTTAAAACATGTACTGTCATGCATTATACATTTGAGATGCAAAAGTAATTTTCAATGTGAGCTTTGGTTATTATAGCAATCTAGTCACATGTGCACCTAGGACTGCCAACTTTGCAACCAGCTGTGGTAGCTCTGCCTTAAAGGAAGCTTGATGTATTGAGTCATTGATGCTTTCTTGCAGGCTACAAACAGAGCCATACATTTTCCTGCTTATCTCTGCATATCACATCTGTATAGACATGGCAGCAGGCCAAGTGAGGGTTATGTGTTTTTCAGGGAGGAAGATCCTAAGCAGTTGACAACTCTGAGCTGTATGTCTGTACAATTAAGTGCTGTAGCCTATCAACATGTGCTTTTGTTAATTGCCATCACATTGACTTCAAATTATGGCAACCCTATGAATGAGAGACCTCCAAGTCACCCTGTCATCAACCACCCTGCTCAGGTCTTGCAGATTCAGGACCATGGCTTCCTTGATTGAGTATACCCATCTGGAATGGGGTCTTTCTCTTTTCTTACTGCATTATGCTTTGCTGAGCCTGTGAGTCATGTCTTCTCATGATATGCCCAAAATACAACAGCCTCAGTTTAGTCGTCTTGGCTTCTAGTTCAGGTTTGATTTGCTCTAGGAGCAATTTATTTGTCTTTTCAGCAGTCCATGATATCTGTACGATGCTTCTCCAGTATCTCATCTCAAATGAATTGATTTTTTTTCTCTCTTTCTTCACTGTCCAGCTTTTGCAACCATACATAAAAATGGGAAATAAGATGGCACGTACAATCCTTACATTAGTATTCAATGCTATACCTTTACACTTCAGGTTCACCTTTGGGTTGCCATAAGTTGAAAACCACTTAAAGACACACAACAGCAATATTATTATTGTCATCATTATTATTTTATTAATTTATATCCTGTATTTCTCCCAATAATGGGACTCAAGACAGCTAACAACATATTTTAAAATAATACAGATTAAAATATATACAAAAAATTTGATAGAAGTATAAATACAATACTTATTTTGTAAGTTAAACAGTTTACAAAGTTAAAACATTAAATATTAAATACATTAAAACTGATTAAAAGATAACACAAACCATAAAACAGCACAGCACACCATTAAAAGTCCATCCCATTCAGGCTGTCCTGAATGTCCAGCCTGGTTGCACAAATGTTTTCAGTTGCTTATGGAAGGAGACCAAGAAGGGAGCCATTCTGGCCTCCTTCCTATTAACTAAAAAGGTGGTGGTGGTGGGGATCTGGGGTCTCCACCAACAATGATAGCATATTCTTGGTATTTGAGGGGAAGTAATTTGCTCAAGAGGAGGCTGTGAGAGGTTGGGTAACTTTGGGTATCTTTTCCAACTGTGTGTACCAGTACTAACTGCAGAGAGATTCTGGTTTTAAATGAATAAAAGGGTTTTATTAAGAAATGTATAAAGGGACATGCACACATACACAACCAATGCAACCTGAAGAACCATAGAGAGCTAACAGAAAGAAAGGTGTGAAAGGTTGGATAGTGAGAAATCAGGAGTAAGAGGGGGTGATAATTATCAGTTCTGAAAAGGAGATTCCATGGGAAATGAGGTGGGACTCAGTGCATCTGAGGGCTGTACAAAGAGTAGAGCTCCAGTCTGTGTAAAAAAGTTTCAATGTGTAGCATTGAATTAGTCATGTGTTAGGCTGATATTTATATCTGATTTCATAGCCTAAAGAAATACATGGTGCTAGCTTGCAGTGTAACAAAGACCTGATGGTTTTCCCATGGAATGGACAATAGGATTCTGGAATGACTGATGGTTTTAACTTTGGAGTAACAAATCAGTGATAGGATATGAGGCAACTGCTGAATGGGTGGCTAGGTAGGGGAAATAGGGACACAGTCTTGGGTAAGAAGGAAGTCTGGTCTTTAACTTCTCTGCAATGGGACTCACTTGGTTCTTACTGTGAGAAGATATGCAGAGAGCCTGGGGGAGGATAGACCAATCAGTAAACCCATTTAGTCTTTATTTAGTGTTATCTAGACCCTCCACATGTCTTCAGGACAAAGTGCCTTTCCCATGGGAAAACTTCCTAGTGTTCCAAAGGTCATTGTGACCTCTTAAAAATATGCCTGGCTCTAGATATCAAGATATTAAAATATGAAACCTCATATTTCAGTGAGAGGGGCTGAAGTGTATGCTAACACTAGGAATGGAGTTCCAAAGACTGGAACTCTCTTTGTACCCAGTGAATGACTTGAGAAGGTGGTGGGACAGAGACAAGGGCCTCTTCAGAAAATCTTAGAAGTCTAATGGACTCATAAAGGATGATATCGGCCTTCAAATAGCCTGAGCCAAAGCTGTATAGTTGATCACCAGCACTTTGAATTGTTCCCAGAAAAGACCAGCAGCTACTGAAGCTGTAGCAACACAGGGAGCTACATATGTATTCCCTGTAGCCAGCTCCAGTTAACATTCTAGCAGTTACTCCTTGGACACATGAGGAAGAATATACCACAAGTTTATCCCCCCCCCATTCCTTTTGGTAAAAATGTAATAATAACCAGTCAAACAGGTAACCTTCTGGTCCCTTTTCATAATACCCCAAATCTGTTGACTGACATGGCTGCCGTATCCTATTTATTAGATGCCCTGAATCCAAGAATAATTATAATCAACCAGAAACCTACCAGCAAAGAGTAGACTATTTCAAATCAATATGTGAAAATCTACCCTCAGTTCACTAGCATTCAGTTCACCAGCATTCACACATGATGCCTCCTTGACTCCCTTCCTCTGTCTCTCCCTCCCTATTTGCTTTTATTCACTTTTCAACAACATAGCAAGCAAGCAACCTCATTTCCTGCCTATTCCTATCTCTGCTTTTCAGTCCTACCTCTTCTTGTGACCTTACTTGTTTATTAATCTGTGCCCTTCAACCACCCCCCTTCCCTTGAAAGTCTTTGCTACCAATTTCTGAAGAACAGGGGGGAAAGAGAGCTGAAATGATGAGTGTAAGGAGAAACATTGCATGTAGGGACAGTGGTGTGGGGAGTCCTAGGGCTACTGGTATATGTCTCCAGTCACAGAACTCTAGGAAGTGTGACCAGATATGGGAAACATCCTCCCTTTTTTTTCCTATTAGGGGCTGGAGAGCTGTCCTTTCCTGGCAGGTTTTCCCTGTGAAACCACTGTACAAGGTGCAAAAATCCCACAATAAAAGATCAAGCAAATAAATAAATAAATAAATAAATAAATAAATAAATAAATATCTTCTAATGAAGACACCTAAATAGGAGAAACTGTTGCTGCTGAATTTTATTTGAAGTGCTGTTAAAGCCTAGATAACAACACAAAGCTGCTGCATTTCATTTGAAGTGTTGTTAAAGCCATAGATAATGACACAAAGCCAGCTTTCCTTTTTTGACAGAGGCAGTTGCTCTGGGATGTCAGAAAAAGGCAGCAGATCATTAGTTATTTCATTTCTTGTTTTTGTGGCTTTACTGTAAGAGTCAGCATGGTGTAGTGGTTTGACTGTTGGACTAGGACATTGGCAGACCAAGGTTTGAATCCTTGCTCAGCCATTGAAAGCCATTGGGAGACCTTAGACAAGTCACCCTCTCTCAGCCTCAGATGAAGGCAAGGGCAACACCCCTCTGAACAAAAATCTGCCAAGAAAATCCCATGATATGTTCACTTTAGAGTCACCATAAGTCACAAATGATTTGAAGGCACACAACAACAACAATTTTTACTGCTAGGGTGAGGAAGATGGCCTCTTCCATCTTCCATCAGGGAAAGCAATCTATTTTGTGAGAAAGTAGGTTAGTTCCTTCTCGATTTGTAAATATCCCGTACCCCCTAACTGTCTTTGACAGGATTTGACAGGAATAGACACAATTTGTCATCCCACTTTTTTGGATGTTTTCAAAATGTTCCAGTTTCTCTCTTCTCCTCCCATTTTTCCTCTTTGTACAGGAGGTAGGAGTTTTTGGTAGGTGGCACTGGCTGGATCTTGAAAGCCTGGTGTGTGTTGCCATGTGTTTCTACTGTCGTGTATGTCCAGCTAAGAGATCAGTGGTAAGAGGTTAGATCAGGCCATCCCTCCCCCTCCCTCCCCCTGCCCAAATGACATGTTTATTTTTTACTAATTTTATTCTCCCCCTCCAGTCACCCCAATCATTCACTCATGCACAGATCTCACACACTACCTCCCCTCTGATCACACCTCTATACATACATTGTAGATCTCCACATGAGAGTAAGAGTGAATGACTGGGAGGGAACAGAGTGAGGAAGAGTAAAAAGAGTAAAAATAAATATGACAGTCAGGTGAGGGGGAGAAAGAGAGAGAGGAGGAGGCCTGATTTAATTTCTCATCACTGATTTAATGGCTGGACATTTTTGTAAATAAAAAATTAATGAAATGCAAATTTATTTTTTATTTCTCTGTTGTGTGTGTGTGCACGCATAGACACAAAAAACCCTCACTCACTGGGCAGCAAAGGGGGAAAGGGGATTGAATAGGGATGCACCCAACAAGAGGGAATCCAATAGATTAATGGCAGACAATAAGGACCTTTGGCTGATAGGCTGATGCATGGTGAAAAGGGGAAAAGAAGCAAGTTCACCAGGGAAATGTGTGGCCAGTTATGCTGATGTCACTTCACTGTGTCTATGAGTATGTGACCTTAACAGAGTCACAGCAGGATCATTGTAGACTGGAAAAATGCAAGGTAAGGCCAATCGTCCCCGCATTAGCATAGATGTGCCCTACATTGGCTAGGCCAGATGGTGATTACAGTCCAGTCACAACTGCCTCCACACAATAGCTGTCTTCCAGTCATCCCAGAACTCCATTCTTGAAGTCTTCTTTTTTTAAAAAAAAATCATGTTCAAATCCTGGAATCTCTGCTGGCATATCCAATAAGGGAAGAAAATACTGTAACCCTGAGAGGAATGTATATAAGCTCTGGGATTTTTGTTTGCACTGCATTTCTCACCATTAGGCTTTGTCAGGAGGAAGGCAACCACAAGGAGATCAGAAGATGTTCTTTGAGCTCTCTTGAGATCAAAATAACTCTCCTTGGACAAGAAAGAAAGAAAATGGGGATGGGAAGGTAGGATACCTGGACTCAGAGGTAAGGTCACATGAACTGACCATTTATTTCTAAGCTTGGCTCAGTTCCTTCTTTGGACTACAGCTCCCCACATCCCCAGCCAGCTCCTCACTGGGGGATTCTGAGAGCTGTAGTCCAAACAAGTAATATTGCCAGGCTCTGATTTATTTATTAAAAGAAACAATTAACACTGGTGCATTCCCAGAAAAGGCATATCTGTGTTTTAACAATTTTTAAACATATTTAATGGTGTTTTTACAATATTTAAATGATTTCTTATTATACAGTTTAATAATTTTATAAACAACCATTAATTTTAAAAGAAAACTAACATCAACATATATTATCTCATATCATACAACATCTTCATTCTATATAGACTATATATTCTACATTCTCCATCAATCTAGAAGAACTAGATAAAGAACATGGAAGAATATTATTTTATATGGCTGCTGCTTTTTTAATGTTAATAGCCCAGGCTTGGAAAAAGGACTCACTTCCTGGTATAGAGGACTGGATTATAAAATTACTAGATATGGCAGAAATAGATAAATTAACTTGTCTACAAAGAGAAGGTAGAACAAAGAATTTCAGAAAAGATTGGAATATAGTAACAGAATATATAAAGTATAATGGGATGCAGTGGCTCAAGTAGTTAAGACGCTGACTCTGTTGATTGCAAGATTGGCAGGTTGGCAGTTCGAGGCCCGGGTGCTGCATGATGGGGTGAGCTCCTGTCACTAGTTCCAGCTTTGTAGACAAGTTAATTTATTTCAACCTAGCAGTTTGAAAGCATGCAAATGTAAGTAGATAAATAGGTACCACTTCAGTGGGAAGGTAAACAGTGTTCTGTGCAGTCATGCTGGCCACATGATCACAGAGTAGTCTGACAATGCTGGTTCTTCAGCTTAGTAACAGAGATGAGCACCATCCCCTATGGTTGGACACAACTTGAAAACCTTGTCAATGGGAAATACCTTTACCTTTTACCTTTAAGAAAGTATATAAGTAATATTTGGGTGAATTGGTGGTGGTTGGAGTTGCAGATTGAAGCTGCAAAATTGTTATGTGCTATGAATCATCTGGAGAAATGTACAGCTTTGTAAACTTAAGGTTTGAAATAGCAAATAATGGTAAGATAAGAGTTATGACATGATTTAAGGCATAAATCAACAAGAGGGAATGACTGAATGTTACATATGTTTATGTTTTTTTATTCTATGTTGTATCCTGCCTTGGGCCTTGGGAAGAGGCAGGAAAGAAATAATGTTTGCTGTTGTTGTTGTTGTTGTAATCTGCACCTTGGGATTGACATATTTTAAAGTGGCAGAATTTATATTTTTCCTAGTTGCAGAATACTTCATGCATACATAGCCACAACAAATGTGATGTGTGTTACTGTCAAGGTGAGACTCACCCACCCAACTTCTTTTCTCAGATGGCAGCACAATGGGTCTGTTTTGATCCCACCGCTCCCACCAATTATGTGAAGGTGATGGACACTATCCCACAAATTCTTCACTGTAAGACTCAAACTTAGGACTCTCTTAAGTGTCCCTGCATTATAACTGTTTTTAGATGCCAGCCCCCTGGGTTTCAAATCCCCACGCCCAGCTTGGCACCAACTATTCTTTGACAGCCAGACACCCACTATTTAATGTGTCCCAAACCTAAAATACTTTTCTCAATGTTGGTGGTGTTTTTAATATACTTCTGAAATCACTTCAGACAGCTGCTTGTTGAAACAAAGAAATAGATTTATTTACAAGTCAGGCAGAATATGGTATCTCTTTTAGTGGATAGTGTTCATAATGAATACAGTGTATAAATACTTTATTAGTTACACAGTTTGACAGGTTTTTTTTTAGCTTGTCTTTATAATTGTTTCTTTATAGCTTTATATATGTTCCCTTACAGACTAAGTTCTCACAGAACCTTTATTAAACATTTGTATTGTATAACCCTTCCAATTACCTGTGACTCCATTAGTCACCAACCCGCAGGACACTACAACAATATAATTGAGGACACTCTTCATTCCTTTCTTCGGTACCTAAACCCCTTTCTAGCTGCCCTCACAGCAGCCTAACCTAACCTCAATGGCTCTTCACTCCTCAGGGCACACTAAGCACCTACAACCCCTTTCAAATCTCTTCCTCCCTCTTATATTCTTAGGAGCAGCCCTCACCTTTTCCTGGCTTTGCTTCCATTGGCTAGTGCCAAGATTCTAATCTGCCTGTTGTCTCCACAGTTATTCTTTCTATATTATGAAAATGAAAAGAATTACTTTGAACATATCACATTGTCTAAAGCAATCATTTCATTCATGGTAGAGCCTTTCTCCTTTTTGATCTCTGTGCATATTAATATTTTTTGGAAATGACATATAGGCTATGGTGCACATTTTCTCCCTTGTGTCACAGGAGGTTTCTGACTGTCAGGTGTGGTCCAGTTTACTGGCTTCTTTTTTAGTACTACTTCAGTTGTACACATCTCCTTCTGTGTGTTTCCACATAAACATTAAAAGCAAAGGGAATATATATTTCAAAGACAGTGTTCTGTCGAAGTTTCACAAAAGTTCCACGCCTTTTTCTGGCATGGAAAATAACCAGTTTATCTTATAGCTTTCAGGCATTTATGTAGGTCTCAATGAAATTTTAAAAAATAGGATTGCTAGACGGGTCACAACTGCCTCTTTCCTTTATCATATATTTACCGATATGCATTGTTTTCATAGTCGCTGGCCTCAATTACTACCTGCCCACACCATCAACAAACTGTATTCAGCAGTCTGGAATGTATATAAGAGAATCAGCACAGTGTAGTGGTTTTAGTGTTGGATGAGGATTTTGAGAGACCAAGTTTCAAATCCTCTCTTAGATGTGGAAACCCACTGGGTGACCTTGAGCAATCACATTCTCTCAGCAGAGGAATGCAGTGGCAAACTCACTGTGAATAAATCTATGCCAAGACTAAGAAAATGAAACAGCCTGAAGGCACTCCACCACCATCACCACCACACAGAATTTATATAACAAAAAGCCTGGACTCACCTCTCTTACACTTTCTGGTAGAATGAGCGAGTGCACTTGTAGGTTTTTCTCTTATTCAGTTAGTTCCATCTTTCAGGGACAGAACAGGATTCCATGAAAGTCCATGGAATAGGGTGATTCTCCCCCCCCCCCATGTTATTGTCTGATAAACAATATGTTTCAGTAAACTCAGTGCAGATGGTCAATGTGAATAGTTACACCCAGTGATACCAGAGTAAATTTCTTCTTATTTATCATCATTGTTCTTCTTGTTGTTGCTTAGTTTCTTTTCTGAAAAGAAAAATACATCTGAAAAGGTAGGAACACAAGTCATGCAAGGAATGTCCCAAATATACAGGTTAAGAATGTGCAGTTCTTAAGTCAATGGCAGCTGGTGGCTGCCATATCAGGAGAGCTTAACCTAGGAGTTTATCACACGGGAGTGATCCTGTGCAAAACGAGGTTTAAATTGGGGGGGAAAATCCACAAAAGTGGGGTGATGTCCACATGACACCATTTTAAATGTGTTGTTAACCTGAATGGAAAGTCGACAAAACCTGTAAAAATGGGTTGATTTTAACACAACATCAGGGTTAATGAGCATTAATGAGACATTAACCTGGACGGAAAGTAGGCAAAATCCACTCTTTTTTACTTTCATAAAATCCCAAAAGTAAAAAGGGGTGGGTTTGTCTATTTTCTGTTCAGGTTAATTTCACATGAACCCCAATGTGTGTGAAAATCAACCCACTTTTGTGGGGGGTTTTCCGGGTTTAAAATCCTGTTTTTGTGTGGGGTTTCTGGGAAAGTGGTTTTGGTCTGAATTTTAAAAGAGCTATGCAAAGTTGTTGTTGTTATGTACTTTTACATTGGGTCTGACTTTTAATGACTGTAGTCTAGGATCTTCTTGAGAAAATGTATTCAAGTAGCATTGCCATTGTCTTCCTGTAAGCCTGAGAAAATATGAATTACCAAGGTCCTTGAGTGGGTTTCAATGGTTGAGTGGGGATTTCAACCCTTGTCTCTTAGAATCCTAGTCCAACACCTAAACTACTATACTAGATTCTCTCTCTTGAGTGGTAGTAACCCTTCAAACAGTCCTAACTATTTCTTCTTTCACCAAGGCATACATAAAGGCTTGAAAACAAAATAGAGCATTCTTAGCCACACTGTGGCATGGGAATTGCCAGCCACCATTGATTTACATACTGTAGGTCACAGAAATCAACCCTTCCAATATCAGTCCAGAAGAACTGCGTATGTGGACTTTCAATTGTGCATAACTGAGTGTGTCTACCAGTAGATCAGACACCTCTGGTAGACTAGTTTCCCCTTTGTCCTTGTACATTGTCTCCAAAATCTGCTCCAGAGGTTTTGAGAACCTTTAGAACAAATGTCAGAGGCATGGGTATGTGTGTGTGTGTGTGGACTATGTTAATAACAATGCTACCTGTTTCCCAGCACTTAAGGATAAACAAGTCCCAGAGCTTGATGAGTTACTTTTAAAAAGGTCTGAGATGGGGATTTATGTCTTCTTGATGGCTGGGAAACTTAGAATCATAGAATCATAGAATTGGAAGAGTCCACAATGGCCATTCAATCCAACCCCCTGTGATGCAGGAACACACATTCAAAGGACTCCTGACATATGGCTATCCAGCATCTACTTTAAAAACTCCAAAGAAGGAAACTCCATCACAGTCCAAGGCAGTTTCACTTTTGGACAGCTCTCACCATCAGGAAGTTCTTCTTAATGTTTAGTTCAATAACTTTTCCTGTAGTTTTTGGATTGTGGGGTGGTTATTTTCTAAATTTCCATCAGGTAAGAATAGATGGCTTCAAGGTTGTGGGGAAAGATAGTGAGATCTAAATCCAAAGAATTGGCCCACATAAGCTGAAATGTGCTATCAAATTTGAGATTTCTGCTCTGATTTGTATCTAGGTTGTGCCTCATTATAATTTACTTCAGAAGTCCTGCCTTTAGTTTTTGGAAGCAGTGTTTGTCAGTGTTTTCCAGTTGTGAAATGGCAAATCCTTATGACACAAAATTCAAACAGAAAGCAAGATTGTGGAAAGTCAACAAGGTGGCTATTGGCCCAAATTTCATCTCAAAAGGGGAGCATGTGGGGTGAAAGTAAACTTGGAGAGTATGTGCCATGGAAATTTTGAAAAGTGCAAAAACCATAGGGTTTCACCCAGCTTTAATCAATTATTTACAACATGCTCATTAGTACACAGTCAAAGGGTGGCGTGTTCTAATTTGAATGTTGTGTCTGTAAGGGAGTTTGAAAGGGAATGTCATCTTCTAGGCAGTGTTTGCCTAGATCAAATATGCATGTGTTAGTTTTACAGATTGGTGTCAGTGTTGCATTTATTTATTTGGGGCAAGTGGTAATGATATGTAGGCCCCTTTTTCCCCTCCCACAAAGAAAACAATGCATACTGAGATTATTTGCAGAATGTATAGCAAAACCTGATTTACTTAAGGCATTCTGCATATATATATTCCCTCCCTTCTTCATATATATCTTGGCAAGCGGATGCTCTGAGGGGGCACATGGAGGCGTGTGCAATCATCCTGCCAGTTTAATTAACAGTGTTTTTGACTGATATGTGTTAATGAGGATAATGTACAGTATGGAGGAAAGAACCCTGTGTGCTATATTAAAGGGACAGGTGCCTGGCATATTGGAAAGTTCAAGCTCTGAAAAGGAAATAACATAACAGTGACTTTGAAAGAAGGGGTGATGAGAACATTTGCTAGGGTGTATTTGAAAAAAGAAATCAGCTTGTATATTCAGTTCAGATGCCTGAAAATGACTATTGTAGCCTTACCAAACCTGGGGCCCTCCAGATGTGTTACACTACAATTCCTATAATTCTACAACCTGTCTGTATGTTCCACCATGTTTATAGCACTGAATTAGAGTTGCCACCTCTTTTTTATCTGACAGATTCCTCATCTTGAATGGTTACATGACAGGCAGGTACAACACGGTCCTTTCCATGCTGAGAATAGCTGTATGTAACTGAATTTGGCTGGTGCAGATGGGTGAGAATTTCATTCATTTTTAAAACAAGATCTTACCAAAATTAGTAAATTTATTCATAAATGGGATGGAAAGAGTTTGAGATTATTGGTTTGAGTGTTTTTTAAAAAGGTGAATGTTAGAGAAAGGATAGCTGATAGAATCTATCTCTTTCTCAAAGCCATCTTCAAAAAATAAGTCTGCTAAAACTGCAACTTTGTACAGAGTTGAAACAATTATTTTCAACAGTGGCTTCTAGGATCCCCTAGGGAACATGGTCAGTGTAGTCCAAAAGGTAACTTTTGCAAGCTCAGATTCTCTACTTGCAGGAACATAGGGCTCATTGAAGGATCAACTCCCTCAAATCTTTTAGAGGTTTTATAATTCCCTAACTTTGGAGAGTAAGAGTTGTAGTCAGATTTGTTAGAAGTAAAGGTATATCATTGCAACAGGGAACTACTAGAAAGTGACAGAAAAATACAGAGCCTGGTAGACAAGGATATTGGATCAGCATTTGATCCTTCTGAGTATCTCTGGATAGGAAGAAAATCAAATCATTTGAGATGTGCTGCTGGAGAAGAGTGTTGAGGATTCTGTGGACAGCAAAAAAGACAAGCAAATGGGTCCTGGAGTAAATCAACCTCCCTGGAAGCCATAATGATCAAATTGAGGCTGTTGTACTTTGACCACATTATGAGAAGGCATGACTCATTAGAAAAGACAATAATGCTAGGAAAGATAGAAAGTAGTAGAAAGAGAGGAAGACCACATGTCAGATGGATAGACTCCATCAGGGATTTGCAGAACCCAAGTGGAGCAGCGGAGGACAGGGGTCTTGGGGATGTTCATAGGGTTGGGGATATCCATAGGGTTGCCATGAGTCATGGCCAACTCGAGGGCAGTTAACAACAAACAATAAATAAAGATAACAATGATGATGGTGAGTGATGATGATGATTTACTCTTATCTGAAGCTGCTATTTGTTTTGTTGGATTCTAATGGAAGATTTCCTTTCACTGTAAATTCCACTTCCCTCATTATGAACCTGATAATTATCATGCTCTCTTCAAATGATTGTGTATGCATATCCTACCCACCACCCCGTATGTTATGTGTGTGTGTCTGTGTGTGTTTGTATTTGTGTGTGGGGGGGGTTGGGTTGTTGTTGTTGTTGTTGTTGTTGTTGTTGTGTGCATTCACAGCATTTCCAACTTATGGTGATCCTAAGCAAAACCTATCATGGGATTTTCTTGGAAAGATTTATTCAGAGGAGATTTGCCATTGTTTTCATCTAAGGCTTAGCCAGTGTGACTTGCCCAAGATCAGCCAGAGGATTTCTATGGTTCACTGAAGATTTCCCAGAGTCTTATTGGAACACTCAAACCATTGCACTACACTGGCTTTCCTTTAGATATGTAGATATAGATAAATATAGTGAGGTATAGATATATACATCTGTAAGGAGCCCTGGTGGTGCAGTGGTTTAATGCCTGTACTGCAGCCACTCATTCACAAACCACAAGGTTGTGAGTTCAGTACTAACCAGGGGATCAGGGTCAATTCAACCTGGCATCCTTCTGTAGGTCGCTAACATGAATACCCAGCTTGTTGCGGGCAATTAGCTTACACATTGTAAACTGGTTAGGGAGTGCTTAAGTGCACTAATAAGTGGTATAGAATTGTTATTGCTATTGTGTGTGTGCATGCATATTAGAATGATTACTAAAGCAGAAATATTCAAATATTCCAGGAAGACATTTCACCTTCCACCTTCTTCATCTGCTTTGAATGTACAAGACAAGGTGGCAGCTATAGCATGCATAGGATGGGATATTCCAAGTAGATGAATGATGCTAGGTGTTATCTTTTAGGTTAAAGCTATGTGATGTTAGGGTGCTAAGTCTATATATACATAAGCTCTCCCCTTTTTTCTAATGTTCTTAGATTTGATGGTATGTCTGTTCCAATCACTGACAAATTGAATAGGCTATGATACTCTGAATTAACATGTTTTACCACTAATTGCTGTTGCACATATATTATCTACATAGAATGCAGAAATGAATTTAACCTCATTTTTTATTTTGAATTGAAGATACAGTGGCTTGCCTAGTGCCACCCATACCATAAGTACTGAATAGGGAATTGAATTCATTGAGGTGACAGGGAGAATTTGTCCTCCATCAACTTCCATTCCACATGTGATCATTGCACCAATGAGCATATTCATTACACAGAAATGTCCATAATTCTGGTTGTTAATAGTTAGTTACTTAGCTAATAATAACATAAGCACAACAGATACTTTTAAAATATACCATTTATATAAGTATACTCTCAATAGTATATTCCCCGCTTGGCCATGGAAACCCACTGGGTGACCTTAGGTGAGTCACCCACTCTCAACCTCAGAAAACCCTGTGATAGGTTTGTCTTCAGCATGCCATAAGGTCAGAAATGATTTGAAGGCTTCAAACTACAACAAATACCCAACAGCAGGCCTTTCACTCATTTCATAAGACTTTCTTCCACACCACTCACATATATACTGCCAAATATTAAAGTAGTACCCCTGAAATTGATATCTTTCTAATGTAAAGTCAAACTGGGGCAGAGTTATTATGGAATGAATCTGGGATACAGCCTTCATGTAGATCCAGCCTTTGTGTAAGAGGAAGGCAATGGCAAATCTCCTCTGAATAAATCTTGCTCAAGTCCCATTGTATACAATGGCATAGTAAAATGGCATCCCTTATATAAAATGGCAAAATCAAGGTGTACTTTTTGGAATTTCAAAGCCATTCTTGAATCTGTGGATGCAGAATCTGTGGCTACAGAGGACTGATGGTATCTATAGAGGTGATGAGCTCTCTGGAGCTCTTCAAGGAGATGCCATTGAACATATTTTAAGGGTCTTCCAGGTCTAGATTTCCTGCACTGAGCTGTGGATTTGATTAAACCAGGGGTCGGCAACCTACGGCCACTGGCCAGTTCCGGCCCAGGTCTCCGGACTTACCGGCCCAGGCGGACCCCTGCCGCCGTTGCCACTGCTGCTGCCACCCGCTACGGTCGCCACACAGCCGCGCGCGTCACGACCGCCATTTTAGAGAACAAAAATGGCGGTCACAACGTGTTTACTCATGCGCAGGATTAATGCCCGTGCGCAAACGCGTTGCGACCGCCATTTTGGAGAACAAAATGGCGGCTGTGGCGCTGGCAGCACCCACCGCACCCGGGAAGAGACCTGTCGCCACTGAGGGAATCCTCCCCGGGGGGACCCTCGGTGGCTCTGGGCTTCCAAGAGGCCCACCGCCGCCGAGGGAATCCTCCCCAGGGGGACCTTCGGTGGCTCTGGGCTTCCAGGAGGCCTGTCGCCACCGAGGCAAGCCTCCCCGGGGGGACCCTCGGTGGCGCTGGGCTTCCAGGAGGCCCGTCGCCACCGAGGGAATCCTCCTCGGGAGGACCCTCGGTGGCGCTGGGCTTCCAGCAGGCCTGTCGCCACCGAGGCAAGCCTCCCTGGGGGGACCCTCGGTGGCGCTGGGCTTCCAGGATGCCCATCGCCACTGAGGGAATCCTCCTCGGGAGGACCCTCGGTGGCAACGGACTTCCAGGAGGCCCATCGCCGCCAAGGGAAGCCTCCCTGGGGGACCCTCAGTGGCAATGGGCTTCCAGGAGGCCCGTCGCCACCGAGGGAAGCCTCCCAGGGGGACCCTCGGTGGTGCTGGGCTTCCAGGAGGCCCGTCGCCACCGAGGGAATCTTCCTCGGGGGGACCCTCGGTGGCGACGGGCTTCCAGGAGGTCCGTCGCTACCGAGGGAATCCTCCTTGGGGGGACCCTCGGTGGCGCTGGGCTTCCAGGAGGCCCGTCCCACCGAGGGAATCCTCCTCGGGGGACCCTCGGTGGCGACAGGTTTCCAGGGTGAATTCCCCCAAGGATCGGGGCGGGGGGGCTTGGAGGGACCTTTCCAAGGCCTCCCCGCTCGATCCTGAGGTGAATTCAAGGTCCCTCCTCTTGATCCTCGGGTGAATTTACCACAGGATCAAGGAGAAGCACCTTGGCAACGGTCCTCCAAGGTGCCTTCGCTCGGTTCTGAGGCGAATTCGCCGAAGGATCAGGGCGGGGGGGGGCTTGGAATGGCCCCATGGCGGCTGTGAGGGGTGGGTGGGCAGGTGCGTGCGCGGGTGCGCGCGCACACCCCCAACCCCAGTACAACCAGCCCCCATACCAATTCCCCCCCTCCCCTGGCCCCCTGGCAACAAAGGCCGTGGCGGCAGCGTGCACAGGGGGGTTGTGCACGGCGGCGGAAGGTACGCGCGCGCGCCACCATTCCCCACCACCACCTTGGCCCAGCTGAGACCTGGGCTACGGGAGAGCGGCCCAGGTCTCAAAAAGGTTGCCTGTCCCTGGATTAAACCATACCCTAGGCCTCCTCCAGCTACCTATGATTACGTGGTATGGAGGTTCATCTCACTTTTCATTAGCTAAATCTTTTTTTCTGCAAAGCTTCATTCTCTCAGAATTGACCAGAGTAAATAAAAGTGACAGGACAAATAAGAATATCCCTTGGGAGAAGTGATCCTTCTTTAAAACAAACTAGAAGTGTCTTAGAAATCATTGCCATAACTCAGTGTCTATCCATTAAAGTATGTTGTCTCCAAGGATTGAAAAGTGAACACAGTTCTGAATCTTTGTACTTCTTCCAAACCCGACAGCATTTACTTTGAAGAGCAATCATGGGGGGGGGGGGGGGGGAACGGGACCAACTGCATAAGGGCTTGATCTTTACATTTTCCAAGAGCCTCCTGCAAGGTGCTGAGAACCCTCCAAAATCAATAGGATGGGGCCTTGGCATTTTACATTTGCATTCTTTACACCCTCCTCTCCTCCCATCTTGGCCCCCAGTGCTAAGAATGTTGAAGCAGCACTGCACATATTCACAGGCAGCCTGAAAAAAAAGATAAGGGTTTAGCATGACAAGCTTATTTATCTGGAAGATATCCTTAAAGATTGGCAGCATCCTGTCAGGACTTCTAGATACTTATAAAAAAGTGTTTATTTCTATGATCTTTGCTGGAACAAAGTTGGCTGAAATATTTTATTCTAGCTGGAAGCCTGCTCTTATAGGGAAGCCGAGTATTAGTGTAGCAGCAGGTTAAATTCCTACTGAGTATTTCAAGCTGGTTTATCATATTTTTTCCCGTGACCTGCATTAAAAAAAATCTGTAGTGAGTCAGTGAAAACACAAATATTTTAGGGCTGTTATCACCTACTGCTGAAGGTGTTCAAATATGTCCTTTGGAGACTGGAGCTCTTTAAAATGTTCAATCAAATAGCAAATAGTAGTTAAATGTAAGGTTATTTTTATCAGACTGCATAAATTTGAGTGCCTTATACATGTGAAATATGCATGTTATTAGAAATAATCATGGAAAATTTTATATTATGGTAAGACTAAATAAGGCATGTATGAATAAATGTATAGCTATTCTAAGACTCCATCACAGGGGTTTCATCTTATGCTTAATGAGCAGTATGAGTTCAGATATTTCTTCCCCCATCCCATTAGACAATGGTATGAACTGATGGTAATGTGCTTCCTGACTATGATTTCGTTTCACAGTCACATTGGTAGGGAAATGCATGTGGAAAGGGATATTCCAGTTTAACTATGTTAGAGGAAAGGAAGAGTATTAATATATTACTAGCACATAATCCATTTTTTAAACCAACAGTTACATATTGTCTCCCAGCTTCCATCTTATCTCTGTATGGCTGCAGGATTGGCAGGGATTGGAAACCGAGGAGAAGAATTTTGGATCGAATGGATTACCCTCTCTTGACCCATAAATGCCCTTGGCTGTGTAACTCTTATGAAATAGCCAATCTTCACTGTACCTCAGTGCAAGTAATACAAATTCCTGACATTCATTAGTTCATAGTATCAAGAACTTTGAATGCCTTGGGGACTTTGCATAAAGCGCAAAACCTAGCCCAAACATATCCATCTAGCATGTGCTGCTCCCTTTCCAGAAAGTGAGCCTGGCACCTCCATTCAGTCTTCAGTAGATACCACCTTTTCATGACCTAATATTATGGCTTCCTTTATATCTTTGAACTTAGTGTGCTTTTCAGGATAATGTGAAGATTTGCTAGCATTTGCACTGACCAGTACCCCTGGCTTGGTATCTACTCATCTTCCTGCCCAGTGAAAGTTCTGGTTTGGGATTTATCTTGACACTAAGTATCCCCCTCTGTCTCCCATGCTCTGGCCACAGTAACAATTTAAACTGAGATGTATCTGTCTCTTTCACTCTCACTTACCCCTATTTTTCCCTTAGTCACCCCTGGTTGTCTGTGATAGTAATACAATTCTTTCTCATCCATTCCAGATAACCATGCTAAAAATCCTTTCTTGACTAGTCCTCACACAGTCCAACCTCTGGCAGAAATTGAACCAGGACCACAGGAGAAAGAGGCTTCTCTTCAACTAAGAATGTGTGAATCTATCTTTTTCTCTCTCTGGCATGCAACATGTAATTGTGCATTTTGCTTGCCCCAATAAAGGTATCATTGTTTGGATCTTATTGGATTTGTTATATGGCCAACACAGCTACCCACAGATTTTTTTGGATTTTAAGATACCACATTTTAGCTGTCACAGGGGAATCCTAAGGAAAGAGCCAGTGCACTAGAATCTTGCTATATGACGCTTCTGCCTCCAACAAAGGTACTGCATTTTTTCCCTAATATTGGGACTGATTGACATGCTTTACCTCTACACCACCTAATGTTTTCCTGATGCAAAACATGAAGACTTGAAAAATTCAGTGTTCTTTATCGACCAAACAAAAACATCCCAGGCTCCAGCTCCTTCCTTCCTTCCACTGGAAAACAGGCTCATACTCTGTCACTGGAGATATGTGTTCCAAGCAAGTGCAGCAACAAATTGCAGCAAACTGTTGAAGACATGAAAAATGATCACTTCACTCCATTAGAAGATTGATTAATTCAAGTTGAATATGAAGTTCAGTTGACCAAATCCAGTATCTAAGAACAGCATTTCTAAATAAGAACAAAAAACTTTCATTTTTTTTAAAAAAATCAGTCCTTGCTCTAGGCTTAAGTTTCTCTCTTATATATACTGTGATGTATGAATATATGATCCTTACAGTCCAGGATTTAAACACATTTGCAAATAGGTTGCTGTATATGGTATGTGTGTGGGGTGTTGCGGTGAATAGTGCTGGAAAAAAAGTCATTTCTCCAAGAATGGCATAGTGTCTTAACAATTCATTGTCAGAACAATACATTTTATGGCTCTGCTGTAGATAGTGTACCATCTATCATAACGTATGCATCTCAGAATGCTTTCTAGAGTTAGTATTACAATTTCAGCAATAAATCATCTAGTTGTAAATATGAACAGAAGAAAGATATTAAGAACTAGCAAAACAGAAAAGAGCATTTTTATGATTTTAAATACAAAGCTGCTTAAAATACACTGCATAGTTGAGTGGATTCTACAGCTTGATTTGTCACACTGGATAAAGAATACAATTTTAATTTCATATTAAGTATTTATTGTTATTATGGAATGATGCACAGGTGGTCAGCAAGCAATAATTTCTGCTGTTCTATTCAATTTTTTAAATTATTATTAGAAGTCTTCTTTTTCTTAGAGACTATATGATAAGGTAAAATATGGTTTTATGTTATGTTTCTGTTGGATTGCCAAATGTGGTTGAAGAAATTCCTAGAGATGATGGATGGATAGATAGATAGATAGATTAAATGGACATTGAATTTCTACATGTTTTTTTTTTTAACCTGGCTAAATCTATAGACTCAATATCACCTCTTTAGTTCAGCTTTACTGTTTAAACCCAAATCATCCCTTTGGAGACTAAGGAGACTATCATACCACTTTTTAAATTGACTTACCTCTCCCAATTTACATTTTAATTTGGGCAGCATCTTGATGTAAGGATTTTGCTGCTGAATCTGCCACCCGAATACAGTCTGGGTCTATCCTCACTCACAGGGGCACTCAGCATGCCTCTTTTCAAAGCCAGAAAACCCCCAGCTTAAGAAAATGGCTGCTGGAGCACCCCTGTGAGCAGGGATCAATGTGGGCTGTATTTGGGCAGCAGATTCAGTGGCAAAATCCTTCTGATAACATAAGGATGCTGCCTGAATTAAAATTTAAATCAGGAGAGGTAAGTCAATTTAAAAAGTGGTGTGATAAAGTCCTAAGGCACATACCACCCCATTTACAATTTTGTTTATAATGTTATGTTATTTTTGTTTTGTACTTGTGTTTTCTTCTCTCACTGTACTCTTTTTTCTTATCCTTGTATCATTGAAAACAACTTCTGTAACGACAACAGATTAAATTACAGGAAAAGAGATTCCATCAAAAGATTAGGGAGAATTTCTTTAAAGTAAGAACTGTTTGAGCGTGAAATAGACTATCTGTTGGAGGATGGTGGATTCTACTTCTTTGGAGGTTTTTAAACAGAAGTTGGACGGGTTTCTTTTTAGAGCACTCTTGCATCATACGGGGTTGGACTAGTAGTCCTTGGAGCCCTTTCAAATTCTAAGATTCTATGATTCTAACAATAAATTCTGGGGAGAGCTTATATACAAACATGTTTTTGTATGCACTAGACCAAAAAATGCATTTTCAAAGATTCTTATTTACTGTAAAATTTCAAGAAGTGTTTTAGGAACCAAATACTAATCTGGAAAGTGGAAATTGTGTTGATTTGCTTGAAAATGTGGATTCAACAAAATACATAATGAAATGATAGGTGAGGGTTGTGTGCAGTAAAATCTACCAGGCAGAAATATTGGTTGCAAGCTTTTAATATTATCTGAATGTTGCCAACTTCTAGATCCTTTTGTGAAGTGGGAATAAAAGGAGGAGATTGATTTATATTTTTAAAACAAGTTATTATATTTCCTTGTGCTTCTTTCTCTCCTGTTCTTTTTGATGTCTGTATTCAGAAACATTTGTCATCAGTTTTGAAACAGCAGGTATCAAATGCTTAGACCCGGTATAATAATCATAATGATTTGAAGAAAAACATTGAGCTCTACGGAAGTGGTGATAAAGTGCAGAAACCAAGTATGTTCCCTCTCTTAGGATGGAGCTATTTACACATTCTCAATAAAGCTCTGTTTTCTATTCTTCCATGCCATCTGGAAAGAGAAATTTATTATTTCTTTTGTCAGGTTTACATTTTTAAAAACCCACTGATCCAGCAAAAATTGCTCAGGCTTAAGCTTTCATTCCAGTCAATGAAAGAGGTCAGCTGTGTTTGCCATTGATTTCACTGAGGATTGCTCACTACTAACATTTAGCTTGATGGAACCATCCCTCTGCATATAATAAATTTAATACTCCACCTTGGAATTATGGAACAAACTCTAGTTTATTAAATAAACTTTCAGACACAGTTTTTGTTGCAGAGTGTGTTGAATCAATATGAATGGAGGGGAGTGCCTTGCTCCACCCATTCCATTTGCCGTTCTGTCACCTTTCCACACATGACAGGTGACAGTCTGAAGTGCATAGACTCTGCTTGTGAAGTAATGAGACTTCTGAATAGTGTGTGTGCATGCAGGGGGATATTTATGGATAGCAAAGATTCTCCAGTTCAAACAAAGGAAATGAGGAAAAAGGGGTGAGCCTAGGCTAGGTACAGCTTCCCTCCTTATGCACTGATTCAGCATGTTCTGTGAATGACTGAATAGAGGTTTATAGGATCCCAATCCTATTTACCTGGGAGCAAGTTTCTTTGAAAACAAGAGGACTTATTTTTTACTCATATATTAATGTGCAGTCTAAAAGAGAAATAATGGCAGGCATTCTGTTTGGGCCTTACATCTTCGTAAATGGCCTTGTTGTTGTTGTTGTTGTTAATTGTCCTCAAGTTGGCTGTGACCTATGGCAACCCTCTGGACAAGATATCTCCAAGCCTCCCTGTTCTTCAGTGCTTAAGTCTTATAAGTTCATACCCATGACCTTCCTAATTGAATCTATCCATCTAGCATCCAGTCTTCCTCTCTTTCTACTGTCCTCCACCTTTCCTAGCATTGTCGTTTTTTCCAATGAGTCATGCTTTCAATGATGTGGTCAAAGTATTTTAAGGGGATGGGAGGGTGGGATTATGGGGTGAGGGAACGTTTTTTTTAACTCTGTTTGTTTTTAAACTGTTGTACTCCGCCCCGATTGCCACACAGAGGGGCGGGTTATAAATAAAAATTATTATTATTATTATTATTATAAAGTATGACAGCTCAGTTTTATCATCTTGGCTTCCAGGGAGATTTCTGGCTTGATCTGTTCTAGGACCCATTTGTTTGTCTTTTTGGCTGTCCATGGTATCACCAGCACTCTTCTCTAGGACCACATTTCAAATGAACTGATTTTTTTTCTTGTTTGCTTTCTTCACTGTCCAGCTCTTGCATTTGTACATGGTGATGGGGAATACAATGGCTTGGACAGTTCTGATTTTAGTGCTCAGTTGTATATTTTTTACTCTTTAGGATCTTTTCTAACTCTTTCATGGCTGCCCTTCCCATTCCTAATCTTCTTCTGATTTCTTGACTGCAGTCCCCATTTTGCTGATTAATGCAGTACATAAAAAACACAAGAATAAGTATCACAGAGGACCTACATGCATTCTACTTAGGCAATGAGAAAATCAAAATAGTAAAAGAATTCCTGTACCTAGGATCAAGCAGCAATCATAGTGGAGACTACAGTGAAGAAATGGCTTTACATGTGTAAAACTGAATTAAGTCGTTTTATACCATAATAATAATAATAATAATAATAATAATAATAATTTTTATTTAATACCCCGCCCCTCTGAGCACAATCGGGGCGGCTTACATCATAAAATTATCAACAACAGTTAAGAACAATTACCACCCCCTCCCCCCCTTAAAAAGTTATTAAACCCAATACAGTTTAAAAGAAACACAATATAAGGAGGTAAATTCCTCCATTAAAACAAGTAGTACATAAAAGAAACAAAAAGTACCGGCGGATGTTGGATACTGGCTCAAGAAGGAACCCCATCACAGAGGAGGGGGGCATCTCGGAGGGAAAAAGATTCTGGAGCCAAGCTAGTGAATTAATCCGGGAAGGCCTGCCGGAAGAGATCCGTCTTGACAGCTTTCTTGAAGCTGTCAAGTGATGACAATTGGAGGATCTCCTTCGGCAGGCCATTCCACAGTTTGGGGGCAACTACAGAAAATGCCCTCTGGGAGGTCATCACCAGCCTCGTTTCTTGAGGCTGTAACAGATTCCTCCCAGAGGACCGGAGGGCGCGGGGAGGATTATACGAGAGGAGGCGGTCCTTAAGATAGTCTGGACCCAAGCCATTTAGGGCTTTAAAGGTAATTACCAACACCTTGTACTGGGTTCGGAAACTAATAGGCAGCCAGTGGAGGGACCTTAATACTGGGGTAATATGGTCCCCCCTAGATGTTCCAGATATTAATCTGGCTGCCATATTTTGAACCAATTGCAGTTTCCGAATCAAGCACGAGGGTAGCCCCATGTAGAGCGCATTGCAGAAGTCGAGGCGTGAGGTTATCATATTCCCTGAAAATTGTTTGATGCTACATTGTACATGCATCTGTTGCACAATGGTAGCAAGATTGATGTGTCATGGCCCAATGCACAATATGTACTGATGTGCATTGGGACACTCTCAGTTGCTGAATAAGACACCATCTAGGAAGCACCAGAGCACAACAGGAGAACCCAATATACTTAAGAAGTGCTTGGGATGTATCAGAAATTGCAGAGACGCTCATCAGAAGTGCCCAATGCTCATTGGAGCACTCTTGCCAGTACCCAAATGCAGAAATTTGCTTTTCACTAATAGTATTTTGCTGTGGTTTTTGCATTGTAGCTACAGATTTGTAAATTATAAATGTAAACAGTGATGCAGGATCTCAGGCAATATTTTGTACAAACATTTGTCCCCTATTATGATTATCAAATACAAATTCCTTTTTAAAAAAGAGCATTATTCTCTTGGGATAGAACTTGAAAGCAGCATTATTGCTTCTCTTTTGAGGACTTTTCTATAAATAGAAAGCTGCCTAAGGCATCTCATTAATTTGAAATGGGGGGGGGGGGAGGTCCTGCTCAGATGTTTTTAGCAGCAGAACATGTGCTGTGCATACAAAATGTTCTGGGCTCAATCCTTGACCTTTCCAAGTAAACCCCCCAATCTGAAGTCCCAGGAAGCTTTTGTTAGTTGCTCCAGACAGTATTTGAGCTACATAGACCAAAGGTATGACTTGGATAAGCAGCTTGTTATGTGAGAAACATTTGGGGAAAATCTGTATGTAATTAAATGGTAGAGTGCACACTTTTCATGTAGAAAGTCACAGGTTCAATCACTGGCTTCTCCAGTGAGTGTTAGGGAGGACCATGACTGAAGATCCACCAATGGTCAACTCAATGGACAATTAACCTGACCCAAATCATTGTAAGGAAGCCAAACTATGGCTTCCTAAATTAGGACTAATCTAATTGCTATGGCCCCATATATCAACTGAATCTGCTGCTCAGTGCTGAATCAAGATTTATATAAATTCCATTGATTCAGCGAGTCTGTTCTATTTGCTGCTAATAGTTGGTATTTGACCTGCAGGTCTATATCTCTATGGTGCAGTGGTTAAATGCCTGTACTGCAGCTACTCACTCACAAACACTTGTGAGTTCAATCCCAGCCAGGGGCTCAGGATTGACTCAGGTTTGTATCTTCCGAGGTTGCTAAAATGAGTACCCAGCTTGTTGCAATCAATTAGCTTACACATTGCAAACCACTTAGGGAATGCTTAAGTGCACTGATAAGTGGTATAAAAATGTACTTGCTATTGCTGTTTCTACCTCTTCCCCATGCATGGTGGGACATCATCACCTATCAAATTTCCCTTCCACTCAAGTCCTCCTCTGCCCCACCTCACTCTACTTCATTGATTGCTGTTGGAGGATGTGAGAAGGAATAAAATATGGTGAGAGTACATCATGAATTCTTTGCTAGCTACAGGCAGATGGGGAGAAAGAGGCAAGGTGTCTGTTCTTTTTTCACTGGCAGCCACATATCTCTTCTCTCACTACATTGACTTCCTCCCTTAGCCACTATGCTACAACAACACTAATTACTTCAATGGTAGGTTTTCTTGGGGCAAACCTATGCTGCCAAGCAAGGCAATGCATTTCAACACTGCTTTGGGGTGGAATAATGCAGAGAGATTACTTTCCATTGTGTAGCACCCACTAAAGAGAAAAATCACAGAGTAGACATGCTACATATTGACAATAAGAACCATTTTAATGAAATGCATTAATATTTTATATGGCATCCTTCACACAAAGTACAATAACACTGTAACATTTTACAATTATATATAATGCTTCTTGTTCTGAAGACTGGGAGGTATACATGGGAGCCTTTCCACTTTCCACAGATATTTATTAAGTTTGCTACAATGCTGGGGCATTTAAATACCACTCCAGGGGAAAATGAAATTAAACCCAGGTGGCAGATCACCCTATATGTACACAAATAACTTTATCTGTGGCATTACTATTTGTTAGCCATTTATTATGCTATTGGTGCAAATATTTAAGCAAAGATTCCAAAACTGTTAGCAGAGCTCATGAAAGTTGCTGTTTTGGGCTACAAAACTGAGGGGCTTCAAGTGTTGTGGTCCAAAAAAGTAATTTCCCCCAACTCTATTATTGCCTTTTTGCTCTATTGCAGGGAGTTGTCCCACATTTGGGCAATATTTCACCCTATCTCCAATTTGTCATTGCTGTTAACTGCCTTTGAGTCAACTTCAACTCATGATTGAGACACCTCAAAGCCCCACTGCCCTCAGCTGCTCTGCTCAGGTCCTGTACACTCAGGAATGTGGCCTCCCTGATTGAATCTATCCATCTAGCATGCAGCCTTCTTCTCTTTCTGCTGCTCTCCACTTTTCCTAGCATTATTGTTTTTTTTCCAGTGAGTTGTGGCCGAAATATGACAGTCTGAATTTGGTCATCTAGACTTCCATGGAGAGCTCAGGCCTGATCTGCTCCAGGATTCATTTGTTTGACTTTCTAGCTGTCCATTGTATCCTCGGCACCCTTTTCCAGCACCACATTCCAAATGAACTGATTTTCTTTTTATCTGATTTTTTCACTGTCCAGCTGTCACATCTGTACATGGTGATAGGGGATACAATGACTTGGACTATCCTTAAAGTGTTCAGCTTTATATCTTTTCACTTTCGGATTTTGCCTGGTTGTCTCATAGCTGCCTCTCCCAGTCCTAATCTTCTGTTGTTGTTTTTAAAACTTCAGTCTCTGTTCTGATCAATTATTGATCCTAAGTATAGAAAATCTTAAACTGTTTTGATTTCCTCATTATCTTGGTTGAATTTATGTAATTTAATGTAAATCCTCCATCATTATTTTTGTGTATTTTTTATGTTCAATGGTAAGCCTGCTTTTCACTTTCTTCTTTCACTTTCTTTAGTAATTCTTCAATGTTTACACTGTGTTCCCATAGGAATATGGTGTTGTCTGTCCAAGTCCAGATACAGCTTTTTAAGATATTTAGTTAGGGCCATTCCAAGATGTTTTTCTGTCTGAGGCAAAGGCAAGATGGCACTCCCTATCTCACATGTGAAAGACAAAAAGCCTGAGCTGAGTCTTGCTTCAGCACTAGTGATGAGGCAGTTGACCAGACAGGCCATCACTTCATCACTGTTGAAAGGACAGCATCTTCTACTGAAGGACATCAGGGTAGCTTAGGGGGACACACACAACACTGTCTACTAGTAATTTGTCACTACTTCTTAAGGCCCAACGACTGCTGCTCAAAATAATCCATTCTTTCTGAAGATTACTAAGCCTTGTGTTGTATTCAGGCCCACTGTTGTAGGAAAGTCCAAATACCAGGCTTCCATTTTACAATATAGATATACATTAGTGCATGCCTAACTTTAAGCATCTCTTTAAAAAAAAAGTTTAGCACATGCTAACTCAGCTGGGACTAACAAGTAAAATGATGATCCTTTGGCTCAGTGGGATATTGCTAGTTAAATGAAAATGCTGTCATCATAGTGTGGCATATATAACATGTGTTGTTTCTACATCCTTCTGTCCTCTTGCTTCATTGATTTCATTTGATGCTAATTGGATTGCATTTGCCAAACTTGATATAACTTGTTATCCTGCCTGATTGACCTAAGCGACTTCTATGACTTGTTTTAAAGAAAACAAGAATCATGATTTGCTCAGCTTTCCTTATCAGGCTAATGAAGAGCTCTGTGTGGCAGGGGAGATTATAACCAGAGATGGTCTTTAGCATTCCTTAAAGATCAATAATTAAAAATAGATTTATTGTATTGAAAGATCTATAATTTCTAAGATATATTTTATTTTACTTTATTTTTAGGGGGTTATTTTCCATCATTCTGTCACTCAGCAAGCTCTATGTTTCATCCCCTCTGGCAGATTGCCATACATGGAAACTGAATGGCCACTTTGTAGAATTAGACAAAGGGATGTGGAGAAAAACTCAGAGGTTGAGAACTCAGAACATCATCCAGTAAAGAATTCATTCTCCATTTAAGGCTAAAACCACAAAACCTGTTCCTCTGTATATTCTTCATTTTCCCCCACCTGGTGTTCCAAATGAAGATGCATGAAAACTGTTTGTATCTGAAGAAAACCTCTTGTGAGGCAGGCAGCAAATACTGAACTGCAACTCTAGAGCAGTGGCGATAAGCACCACCTCCTATAGTTGGATACAACTAGGCAATCATGCCAAAGGGGAAACCTTTACCTTTTAGTGAGATCTAACTTAAGCATCCAGTTGGATCCTGGCTGCATTCACTTACTTTTTTATTAACCAAACCACTACGCTCTACAGATTTATTCTTAGTGTCCAAAATTGTTCTATGTACGAAATAAAGAGAGAAGTCTGAGCCTGGGTCCAATCCTACAGGTTTTGAAGGATGAACTCAGAAAGGCCCAATTAGACTAGAATCTTTGAAGTAATTGCAGAATAGTAAATCACATTTATGTATATATCAGTTTCACTAATCTCCTCCAGTTAGCAACTGGATTTAGCCCATGCATTTGTTTATTTAATTGTTTGCTTTATTTATATGTAGCCTTTTTTCTAGTATGGATTTGAGGTCATTCTGCCTTCCCATCCTTACAGCAGCCCTACAGGCTAACTCAAGCTACAAGAAAAAATGAGTACTCCAAGGTCAACTAGTGAAGTATAATAATTTCATGGAGTTTGAATCTGGATCTCTCAAGCCCTAGCCAAATGCTCTAACCACTACACTAAATTAACAATGTATTGCTGATCAAATGGAATTATAGCTATGTACCCAACTTTCTTGTGTTTCAGATGCGAAGCCAATATTAGTTGTTGAAAACCATGCTATGTTTCTATAATATATACCACCTACATTTTGAAGGGGAATTTTCCCCAGATCTAAAAGGAGACATTGCTTGATTCAGCCCCTTCTCTTTTTTTATTTTAATATTTTATTACATTGTGCCTGATTTTTTTTTAAAAAAAGCTTCACCTTAGGCTATCAAATGCACATGATTCCACCCCTTCCTTCCATGCAGGTGTCCCTTGAGGTGCATTGTTATGTTACAGTCTCACACTCCTTGTCATATCGTATTGTTTCCTTGCTGCTTGGGCTAGCATTTTAAAACATGACAGAGGAGGCCCAGCCTCAGTGTATCAGCACTAGTTTGTGCTAATTTGAAATGCCAGGGCATAGTTTCTATAGGCAAACAAAAGAAATATCTATGAGGAAATATAATAATGAAGGTTGGAGGCCATCTATAGTGAGTGAAACCTTGAGATTGCTGCAAGGTAAAAATCTCATTCTGCTCTGAATATACATGGCACCACGTGTCTTTTGTCTTACAATTAGGCAACACAGAGGTCAGCCAAGGGCACACTTGTGCCTCTCCTGAGTTACATCTAGTTGTGATGATTCTACTCAAATTTGGTGACCCCCACATGATGGACCATGACACCCAAAACTGTTCTATGAGGCCACATTGATGGGGGATTCTTGAAGTTCTGGTCCTCAAAGGGTCACCTTTACAAGCTTTGCCTGTTGCAGGCTTTTTGCACAACAGTTTACACAATAATGTAACTTCCTGAAGATATAACAGTGTTTGGGGCAGGCTGTGTGCACAGTACAGTTCAAATCTGTGTTCCTATTGTAAGCGAGACAATATGTACTTTAATGCCTCTTCATTCATGAAATAACAGATAATATAAACATCTAATTATTGTAGATTAGAAAAGAGGTTGAAGACACATCACAATCTAAGGTTTTATCTACATAGCTCCAATTAATGCTGATAGGTGTTGTGCTCCTGATTCCCACGAGATCATAAATACAATTACAAGGGGGAAAGCCATTTATAATACAGAGCACATTTCCATTCCTTTGAGTTACCAAGTACATCAACATTCATTAGGGTGTAAATCTACAGGATATTTTCAAGGTCCTAGTTTGAAAATACATCACGAGGAATCTTAGAGTTCTAGAACTGTGGAGAAGTTTATTGTCCCAAAATGTTTAATCAAAGAATGAAATGTAGGATTGGAGGACCTTCATGTCTAGTACATAAGTACTTAAGTATAGTTGTGAACTAGGATAACTTAGAATCATAGAATCATAGAGTTGGAAGAGACCACAAGGGCCATCCAATCCAACCCCCCCCACCATGCAGGAACTCAAAATCAAAGCATCACTGACAGATGGCCATCCAGCCTCTGTTTAAAGACCTCCAAAGAAGAAGACTCCACCACACTCCAAGGCAGTGTGTTTCATTGTTGAATAGCTCTCACTGTCAGGAAGTTCCTCCTAATGTTGAGGTGGAATCTCTTTTCCTATAACTTGCATCCATTGTTCCAAGACATATTCTCTGGAACAGCAGAAAACAAGCTAGCACCCTTGTCTGACTATAGCTGGTCATGGGTTTTTTAAATCCTTATGGAAATTTATATTTCATTTCAAGGCATGGTTATGAGATAAAAATGGTAACTAATATTCATATATACAAGGCCTCTATACCATAACCTAGAAAAGTTACATTTTGGACCACAACTTCCAGAATCCCCTAGCCAGCATGATTACTGGCTGGGCAATTCTGGAAGCTGTAGTTTATTTAATAAAATTTCCAAGCCGTGACCTGTACTCTGAAATTTCACATTGTTTCCTTCATGGCTAATCATTGCTGTCAGATTTATTTTCCCATGGATTTGTCTGATCTCTTTTCAGTGGAGAATAGAAAAAAATACTTTTGGTGACTGCAGCTTCCCAAATCCCCTGCCTGTTCAGCCAATTATAACAAAAAGAAAGAAAGAAAAGGTAACGTTTTCCTGCTCTATCTTAAAGAAACTACCTAAAGTGAGACCTCCTGGAGAAGTCCCCCTTTGTCTCCCATCAGTGGGAGCAATGTAATGTGGCAGCACAAGGGAAAAGGCCTCCTTCATTGTGGCACCCTATTTGAAGAATGCTGAACCCTTGAAAGACTGATGGCTGCAGGTGTGCATTGAGCAGGGAGCCCCTTTCAACTCTATGATTCTAGAATTCTATGACATAGGTTTCATTCCAATGCTAAGTTAAAAAACAGCTTTTGATCAAAGCCTTTGTGAACTAATTGATTTCTTCCAAAATGTATCTGTACATAGTTTTAAACTTTAAGTTATTTTAACTTGTTTAATAAGTTGTTTGTTGAAATGATGATTATTTGCTTTAATTAAACTTTTAACATTTTTATTACATCACTCTGAGATCCTATGGTATGGCAGGATGCAAATACAGTCAGCCCTTCCTAACCATGGGCTTGCCATCCACAGATTAGAGCATCTGCAAATGGCCACACCCTGTTTTCCCCAGTGGTGGGGCTTGCACGTAGTTGTGCCAGCATAGTTGTATGTGTGTCACACCACCATTGAGAAGAATGGGAATTGAGGCTTTTGCCATCCATGGGGGTGTGGGTGGTCTGGAATGCAACCCCTGTGGAAACCAAGGAATGACTATATTTTAATAAATAAAATAAAAGAAACTCTGATGGCGAGTCCTCCACATTTGTGACTTTGACTTTTGTGGATTTGATTATTTGATTAACATTTTGATTAACGTGTTCTCTCTAGGAATCTCTAGGTCCTCCAGCATGACTCTGACAGTTATTGACCATAGAGTTGTGCTGGAGAACCTTGAACTTCCTACTGAAAACACTTCTCTAAACATTTTAGGTCCTCCACCATGATTCTATGATCAACTTCTGGCAGATTTTGGCCATAGAATTGCACTGGTGGACCTGGAGATTCCTAGAGAGGTGTTCTCTCAGGTAAAAAGAATATTTTTTAATTTACAGTTTTCCCACATTCATGGGGGTCCTTCATCCCTAACCCCAGGGAATGTGGAGGGACCACTGTAATCACATCTGCTCCCTGTAATTTTAAAAAAAAATCATTTATGGGTTAGATCTAGATTTAGAAGCATTCAACGGGGCTGTGGGGAAGAGTTTTCCATACTCCATTCTCTCCTTGTCAGCCCCTTCAGCTCTCTGAAAATGCCACACAAAGGAATCCTACTGCATGGGGTGAACAGTGGTATAGAGAGGAGGAAGGGAGGCATCTTCTAGGAGTGAATCTTTCTGCCAAGAGATCCTGGATCCATCACCCCATGTGTTATGTGAAGTAGTAGCTGATCACTTACACACAGGATATGGGGATGCAATCATACAACACACTTAAATAGGGTACAAGATATACATCCTGGAGAAGAAGAGGTGGAGGAGCATTCCCATCCTTTCCCCATCCAAAGAGACCTTTCCCATCCAAAGAGAACCAAACCACAGGGGTTTGGTTTCACCCCAGCCAATGGCAAAAAAACCATCAATGGGCACTCCCAATATTATTCATTGGCAGCAATGTGCATGTGGACAAATCAGAGCCACTGAATACTGTTCCCTACAACAGCCCATTTGCTGGGCTTGATGGGAGAGGGTTTTCTCTTGTGTTGCTCCCAGACTGAAGATTGCATTCCCCTTGGTGTTGCAATCAATTTTGCCCTTCTTGCTGTGTGTGCAAGTTCTGGGGATCTTGGTAGGGTGTGAAGATGTGTCTTCTCAATTTGGCCTTTTATTTTTATTGTTGTTGTTAACTGCCTTTACGTCTATCTTGACCCATGGCGACCTTGCTGATGAGACATCTCCAGGCCCTTCTGTCCTCTATACTTTGCCCAGCTTCTGAAAACTCATATTCGTGGTATCTTTAATAAAGTCCATCCATCTAGCTGTGACATTCCTCTCTTTCTACTTCCTTCTACCTTTCCTGGCATTATTGTTTTTTCCAATGATTCATGCCTTCTCATGATGTGTCCAAAGTACATCAGTCTAAAAGTTGTGTAATCTTGGCTTCTAGGGAGATTTCTGGCTCTAGGACCCATTTGTTTGTCTTCTTGGCTGTCCATGGAATCCTCAGCACTCTTCTCCAGCACCACATCTCAAATGAATTGATTTTCCTCCTATCTTCTTTCTGAACTGTCCAGCTCTCACGTCCATACATGGTAATAGGGAATACAATTTTATATTGTCTTGTTATTATAAAAAGACATAAAGGAATCCCATAATACCTCAGTAGTATAAGTAGTATCCAATAATACCTCTGAGATTAATTGGAAAGAGGAAATTTCTAGCATAGGCTTTTATGGACACAGTCTACCTCATCAGATGCAATTGATTATTACAATGATTTCAATAGGGCTATCATTTTAATTGCTTTTAATGAGGACCATTACCTTCTTCCTGCCTCTCTTACCAGTTTAGATCCCGTATGTGGCCACAAGAAACTGAGGTAGATGTTTACAGTGATACCTTTAATCACGGCCTCATAAATCTACATCTTACAGTCACCTACCTTTTCAGCTATCTCCAAGGGTTTTCATCCCTTCCTGGTCCTTTCTGGACTCCCCTGGGGGGCTGGAAAAAAATCTGCTGAAAAAATTAGAATTGCCACCCTGGAAGATACTTGTATCCATTAAATGTGAAACACTTTCTTCAAAATGTTTTCATTGTGCTGTTTTCATTGTGTGTGTCTGTGTGTTTAAGTGTGGCCCCACTACTTCCCAGATGTGTCTCCATTAAATCTGAAACACTTTCTTCAAAATTGGATAAGTATTTCTAGTACCAGTTTGTGGTGCTGTTTTCATTGTGTGTGTCTGTGTGTTTAAATGTGGCCTCACTAGTTCTTAGATGTGTCTCCAAGATCCCCAGAATTTGCATATACACACACCATTTGATTTTGCTAGTCATGACAAAGAGAAGGGAAAGTATAACCAAAGATATCTGCAAATCATGGATAGTAGGGGGCCTGGAGGGAGTTGGAAATGAATTCTCTTGCTCCTCCTTTTGCCTATTCTGTCATCTGTCTGGGGAAACAGTTTGCCAATTTCCCCCACCCCCTGTAATGCTCCAAAGCAGTGGTACTCCTAGCAAGAGCTTGGAAAATCTCAGGTGCAGATGTAGATGTTTTCTTTTGTTTGTTTTTGGTGAAAGTTGAGTTCCTAAATACTATTCCAGACCCTTAAACTGCCAGTTTAAACAAACTTTGGTTTAGGGAGTGTGTGGAAGAATATATATATATATATATATATATATATGCACAAACACACCATAAAGCATGTTTACATACTTTCTGGCATTGCCAATATTTTATGTGCTCTTCTTATTTATGTATTTATGTATTTTGCTTTGATGGGGGATTATTTTTCTTACTGCAAACTCCATTTGATTGATGCCGTGAGCCTGCTTACTTTCAGATACGGATGGTGAAGACGCAGGCCCAAGGTGGGTGACTATTTAAAATGGGTAATACAGAATGGGTTTAAGCTTTAATATTTCATACAGACATTTAGGCTTACAAGTAATTTATTTTGTGAAGTGCAGATTTCTGCCTGGACAGAGATGATTTTTGACTGACTGGGGTGGATGAGGGTGGGTGAGCTTCCTATCCCAGACTTTGCATATTAATGTTATTTGGACACAGCAGTTTTGGAATACCTTATCTCCTTCAGGACCCTAGAACTGAAACCATTTTATCATGAAACTGGATTTCTAAAAAAAAAAAAAAAAAAAAAAACCAGCTTCAAGTAACATATTTTTGTGTAACATACAACAGAGACACCAGGAGTTTAAAATAACTTTCCTGAAATTAGTATTCTCCAATATGTTGGAAATTGGATAGCAATCTCTATCATCCCCAGCAGGATAACAAGAGAAGGGGATTGACAAGACTTGTAGTCCAACATATCTGAAAGGAACTGGGCCAGGAAAGGTTTGGTTTAGGATAATATTGTAAATTAACAGTGAAATCCTATGTGTGTCACATTTAAGAGGCTTCCAGGGCATGTCCAAGAAATAAAATGTGCTACAAGCAATGTGCATGTTTTAAAATGTGCACTGCTGACCATGTACTCTAATAAGGTACCTTACACACACACACTCTTTCCTCAGTGGGAAAAAGCAAATGGTGTGAATTAAATGGGGGGAGGCAGTGTGGTGTAATGGTTTGAGTAGGATATTGGGAGATAAGGGTTTAAATCCCGCCCTGGCTGTGAAACCACTGGGTGACCTTTTGCACACCACACTCTCTCATCCTCAGAGGATTGCAGTGGCAAATCTGCCCTGAACAAATATGTCAAGAAAATCCTATGACAGATTCGCCTTAGGGTCATCATAAGTTGGAAATGAATTGAAGGCACACAACAGCAACAACAAACAAACAAATCAATGTGCAGATCAGGAATTATGCATTAAAATTTGCACAAATTTCAGATCAAGAAGAAAACACAAAGTCTTACAACCTAATGTGAAAGATATATAGGAAGGAAATAAGTATTACTGCCGGTAAAGTGTACATAAGATTGCAGCTGAAGTTATCATTTTCAACAAGTGAAGCTGCCATGCAGAGCAGGAGCTTTGTTGCACCTAGCTAAGAGGTGGGCAACTGCAGGAGAGAATGAATCCCCACACATAATCCCACTGCTGTGTGCCACACTGGCACATAGGTGGTACATTGGAAGTTGTGCCAGGTCACTTCCAGTTGATGACTGGGCTGCTTTGCATCCTTTCAAGAGGGTCTTTCTTTCTTTCTTTCTTTCTTTCGAGGAGGAGAGTGTTTCCGTGATTGCCTTGTTGAAATTAATGGCAGCTACACAAGGGTGCTCATTTCAATGGCCTCACAAAACTAAATGTATAGCTAAATTGTGCCAGCCGTATTTGTTAAGGAAAGGGAGCTTTGTGAAGTTGTGAATTTTCCAGCAAATAAAAAGCTTAACTAAACAGAAAAGTAAAGGCTTGAAGAGTACTCCCATCCTTAAACTATTAAAATATTTTTTATACACAGCTAATATTTTCAGTTTCTTCACACTCTCATTTTTAACTATGCTTAGACAAATAATTTGAGTGCAACACTTGCCTTTATATCATTAAGTTTAGCATGCATACCCCCTCTAATAAGAGCAGTAATTGTTTTGGTAGAGCTGACTAGGATCTGTCTTTCTGACTGTTGCTTGGTTTCTCAGTTTTCCCCTAGCATTCTTGCCTTGTTGTTTCCAGACTGCATTATGAGGCTCCCTCCTTCCTGTGATTATTTTGCATGTATGTAGTGGTTTGGATGTTAGACTAGGGCAGTGGTTCCCAAATTTTGGTCCTCCGGGTGTTTTGGACTTCAGTTCCTAGAATTCCGGATTATTGACTAAGTTGGCTGGAGCTTCTGGGAGTTGAAATTCAAAACACCTGGAGGACTAACAGTTAGGAACCACTGGACTAGGGTCTAATCTGCACTGCAGAAAGAATGCAGTTTAACACCACTTTGGAATCCTAGGGTTTGTAGTTCATTGTGGCACCAAAGATGTCTGACATATCTCCTGAAACTACAAATCCCAGAATTCCATAGCATTGGGCCAAGGCAGTTAAAGCAATATCAAACTCCATTATTTTTGCAGTGCATATTAGACCTAGGACTCCAGGAAACTAGGGTTCAAATCCCTGCTCAGCCATGGAAATCCACTGGGTGACCTTGAGCAAGATGAACTTTCTCAGCGTTTGAGGAAGGCGATGACAACCCTCTTCTGAATAAATATTTCCAGGAAAATCATATGATAGAATTGCCATAGGTCAGAGCCAATTTCAAGGAACATCACAACAACAAACATTTTTTAAATGTGGTATGGTTTTGTGGGCACCAACTTCCCTCTCCTGAAATACATCAGAGGACTCACAAATGTACGACATTCCAAAGAGAGATGTGGTCTGTTCTCAGGAGTTGCAAAACTAATCTTTTCACTAAAAAAACAAAACAAAACAAAAAACATAAAAAATGTTTTCTTAATTCTGAGCATACAGAACACTTCTAAAATCAAGACGCTGTGCAATAGGATACATGTTAACTCAGAAATAAGTCATATAGTGCTTATCCTCCTGGGATAAGGGGTATTTCACTGTCTGGCATTTTCTCCTTCTCCTTTCCCTCCTCTTTTTAGGACAGGTATGATAATTGTAATAAACAAGGAGAGCAGCAATGATTAAACTTCAGTTGTTCTGTGACCTTAGCATCATCCCAAAAGAATAAAAGACCAAGACCGGGTTTTGTAAGTTTCCATGGAAATCTAACATAAATGGGAGTTGGGTTACATTTCTATAATTCCTGCCATGACTTTTAGGACTTTATGATAACTCTAGCTTAATGTAAAATGGAATGCAAATCTTTAAAAAGATAAACCCTTATATACCTAGCCTTAATTCTCCTGGCATCAACAGAGAAAAACCATGCTTCCATTTGCATTAGCACTGGTGATGGGGAAAATATTAAAACAAAAGAAACTGCTATATATACTGAATTTTCTGGTGTATAAGACTACTTTTTAACCCAGTAAAATCTTCTCCAAACTCGGGGGTCGTCTTATATGCCGGGTGGAGGAGGAGGGAGAAGGGGTGGCGCAGCACAAAGCGGGAGGAGGAGAAAGAGAGGAAGGCCAAGTGAGAGGAGGAGGACAGGAGCAAGGGGTGGCATGATGTGGTGTGAGGCAGGAGGAGGAAGCAGCAGCAGATAAGAGGTGAACCCCTATCCTGAGGTTTTCTTGGCAAGACTGGTTCAGAGGAGGTTTGCCATTGCCTTCCCCTGAGGCTGAGAGTGTGTGACTTGTCCAAGTTCACCCAGTGGGTTTCATGGCAGAGTGGGGAATCAAACCCAGGTCTCCAGAGTGGTAGTCCAACACTCAAACCACTACATCATGCTGGCTCCTATTCCCATGTACTACCTATGAAACAATTGCAGACTTTTTTTTTTGTATGTGTGGGGGGACTTTCCGACTTATGGTGACCCTAAGGCAACCTTATCATGGGGTTTTCTTGGCATGTTTCTTCAAATGTGGGATGCCATTACCATCCTCTGAGGCTGAGAGTGTGTGACACGCCCAGGGTCACTTACTTGGCTGCAAATTGTACCTACTCCAGAATGCATCACCTAGTATATTTGCACTCCTTCCCCCCAACACTTTCTCATTTCCCCCCATTGGAAGAGGGGTAGTCTTATACGGCGAGTATATCCCAAACTCTATATTTTAAATGGAAAATATGGGGGTCGTCTTATATGCCCAGTCATCTTATACACCAGAAAATATGGTAAATTTTATAGCTTGAACTAATTTTCCCCATGTACATAATAAAGGGAAAAACTGACCCACGTGCCTGTTCGGTGGCCTGTATAGATGACAAATTCAAGGTCCCTTCTTTCCCTTCTGAACGATTTTCAGCTTTAAACTAGACTCTTTACCAAGAATGCCTTCAAATAGAGCATTGTCCTTTGACAACATTGTAGATAGGAAACTAGGAAACCCCAAACTAAATGGACAATCTCTGATACACAAGGTATAGGTCACCTCTGTAGTCTACCTCTGATATGAATTTCAGCATTGTGTGTAAGCTACTACACAACCCTTTTCACCAATGTCTGAAGGCTGAGAATTTTTAGGAAGCAGATGTGATTGTAATTTTCTCTCTACTTCCATAGCTGGACAAGAGCATACCTCCAACATTTCACAAACCAGGACATGTGTAGCCCAGCCACATCAGAGTATGGTCAAAATGGCAAAAAATGTTAATGAAGATGAATACATAAGCTAGGGGCTAGTCTACATGTTTAAAATACTCCTCATTCCAATCAAATAGAATGTGATCCGGCTGCATGTGATTTGCAGGAGTTTGGGCTTTTTGCGGAATTCCCCCCCCCCCCAACAAAAAACTCTTAAAACTCTGGGGAGAAGGGCTTTGTGGTTATTACTGGAATTACCTACTAAAATCCATAAAAATACACATTATTGTATGTGTTGCCATCAGGTTGCTTTGCTTGCATTTGAATGTCTGTGCATTTTGGCAGAGGGAAGGTGAATAAATGAAAATTTGTGCAGGAAAGTGAAGATAATTAACCATCAATGTGAATGTGTGAAAATGCACACCAACTTGCATAGTACACTTACATGTAGACTAGCTGTAATAGTTTGCTTTTCTACCTCCACCTTTCCTCTTCCTCCTGAATTAAATGAGTGCAAACTACCCTTGCACATTGAACAAAGTTTACAGCCATTAAAGTAAGCCAAGGACAAAGGAGTGGGAGAATAGAAAGTGGAAAGATAAACTGGGACATTTAAAAGCAGTTGAAAAAGTGGGACGATAAAAGATTAAGTGGGACTACCCCTGCCAATTTGGGACAGTTGGAAGTTATGCAAGTGCACAGGGTCATCTGGCTACCGTCTTCCCTTCTATGGTGAGTGTATTGCATTTTAATTTAAAGCATAATAATTTGCACTGAAATGGAGAAGTATTGACCAATCAGCATATTCAAATTGCATGTAGATCAACCCTCTCATGTGTTCTCTCTCTGCTCCATTGTCTTTGTCTCTATATTTCTCTCTCTCTGTTGATGCATTTCTTTCTTTCTTTCTTTCTTTCTTTCTTTCTTTCTTTCTTTCTTTTTTTTTTTTTTTGAGTGATGTGTACATTGCAGTCCTAGGCTGAGGCAGCTGGTGTGAAGTGATACTCTGTGCCATCAGGAGCAGTTAATCTCTCAGGGGACCACCATTCCCTTTCTTTTCTGCTTCAACCAAGGGTAGCTTTGGAGGAACTTGGAGCCATTTTCTTGCCTCTGCATTTGCACTTACCCTTTTGTTCAAAAGCAGAAGTTTATCCTTTTCTGTATTGGAAAAAATAATGGCCATTTTGAAATTTGGAAGACAACCTTCAGTTCTTGGGACTTTTGGGGCACTACAAAACTAAAAGAAAGCAGAAATAGCCATAAGGTTACTCATGGGATGGGGAAAATATATATATTAAGTTTGTAGCCCAAATCCAAGCTGCACTGATCCTACAACTTTTCAAAAATGGGACTTTGCCATTTTTGAAAAGTCACAGGATAAGTACAGCTGGGGTCTGGGCTGCATATGGGTTTGCACTTGCCCAGCCACGGCTGTATGCAATAACACCCATGTTTGACTTTTCAATCCTGCATCTATCCCAGCAGGAGTTCTGGGAGTGATAATCTCCTTAAATGATGAATTGTTTCTCCTGGGGCTCTTTCACACTACACAGTTATAATGTTGTGATTCGCCTGTACCTGATATAGCAGCACCCTATGGTATTCTGGGATTTGTAGACGGGTATTTAAAATTCTTAGTCAGAGAGCTCTAGGGTCTTTCCAAACTACAAAATACAGGATTCCATAAGGTGCTGCCATCATAGTGGTTTAGTAGTGGAATCATAATACTATAATTGTATACTGTGAAAGGACCCCTGGAGACTTCCAGGAAAGGTAATTTACCTTTTTTTCTTAGACACAAAAGGGGTGGTTTATAAAGTCTGGAGGCCCAGGCCTCATGCTAACTGTGGCTCTTGCTTTCCCTTGCCCTAGCTTAAACAATGCAATTGCAGGAGCCTGTAATGAAGAAGCATCTTGTGAACCAACACAGGGATAAACTTCTTCTCATGCTATTGCCACTATCTTTATACCCAGTTTTGCGCATTCTGAAAAGATATTCAAGACTTTTAAACAGTTACATGATCATGCCCTCCAATTCTCCCAATTTGCCAGGGACAGTCTTGATTAATCCTCTGTCATTGAACTTTTTCAGACACTTTTAAATTGCCCCAGTTTCTCGCCTCCTCTTCTCCCTGTGTTTTCAGCTACCTTCAATTGCTACAAACTGATTTCAGTGTACAAAAGTAGCTTGCACTCAGTCAACTCAGCAGGAGGGAGAGGACAGAATGGGTAGAATTATGCTCTTCCCAGTAGGCTCAGGCACAAGCAAACTGCTGCAGCCAATCCTAGTTTGGGTTTTCTTCCTCATTAATAACTTATTTCAATCTTGACCACACTATCATGTTGCTTGGCTACACATATCCCAGATTTCATCTGTGAATTGTTGCATGGTGGCTGGGAAAAGTGTTGCCTGTTGCCTAACTATTCTGTTGTGCCATCATGAAAGACACGTATCCCATCCTCTAAAAATACTGTCAGCAACCCTATCTGGTTTTTAGAACAGAAATCCAAACGAAAGAACTGTTCGTTCATTTCCATTATTGCATAACTGTTTCACTTTTTTTTCCCTCCTCCAAGACTTTAAAAATATTCTGGTTGTGGCACCTTGAAGGGCTTTGGCAAAATATTGTGGGAGAAAATGTGCAACACATTCGCATAAAAAAAAACTGTGAAGAAAATACTGTAGGTTGTGTTGAAATGTCTCCCACTTGTTATTTTGAAATTTCATGGTGGAAGGCAGCATCCGTTTAGAAAGCCTGGTTTAGAAAGCAAGATGCTGCATATCTCAGGAAAAAATATCCCTAAAATTAATGAGGATAGTTCTAACAATCTTGGTGAAATAGGGCTTGCTTTATGTAAACATTTTGCCTTCACACTTATTTCCCTTTTCCCTTTCATGTCTTAATACAATGCTACTGGGATTTGTGAAACCACAGTTTCCTAGTTGTTGTTTGTGGACAAACTGGGGGCTCATTCTCATTTACAAATAAATCAGTTTGTGATCTGAATTGATGGATCGGTTTGACAGCAGAGTGTGGTTCACACTACATTTGCCCCAATTGCATTTTCTTGTAAAATAACCCACTTGTCGTTCACATTGACTAATGAATTGATTCAAAATGGACCCTCTTCAGCCTGCTGGCAAATTTAAAGGGCAAATTTAAATCATTTCTGATCCACATCCTGTTCACACTTGCGCTGAATCGATTTATTGAAAAAGACACAAAAAAATGACCGTCAAAAAGACACGCATTAAAAGGGTCTAGTGTGTGTGTGTGTGTGGGGGGGGCTTGCCAAACCGCTTCAGCAATTTGGCTCAAGTGTGAACCAAGGTCATTTAAACCGCTTCAAACTGATTAGTGAACTGGTTTATAACATAGTGTAAATGAGGCCTGGGATTATAAACCGCTAGTGTTGCCTTGTATGTCCCCCATTCTGTTCTTCTGGTGCTTCAATCAGTGTTGGGTACCATCAGATTGAGAGATGCCATTTTAACTTCCCTTAATGCCCTTGTGCAGTATAATTCCATAGGGATTATTGAAAATTAAAATAGCACTTCTCAAAATGAGGCAACTGGCACTGATCAGAATTGTTGCTTTCCTTTGCAGCTGCTGTCAGCTGGGTTAAACAACGTAAGAGGAAGTCCAATGACACCAGAAGTGGTCCACCAAGACACTTTGTCAAGGCAGTCTCCAATGAGGTCTAGAAAAGCTGTGCCCCTTAACATGCAATTGAACTGCAGATCCCACAGCCCTTTGCCATTGGCCAGGCTTATGAGAGCTGATGGAAGTTGAAGTCCAACAACGTCAGGAGGATCACAGGTTCCTGAACCCTGCTACAGTACATGGAAGATGGCTATTAATCTGTAAGTGATACATATGCTTATAGTACACTAAACAAAAGGATAATGAATATCTAATTCACATATTCAGCTCCAAAGGACTTTATATATAAAATAGATGAGATAGTATGTTGCCTTTTCCCATAAAAATATTTAAACATGAAAACATTAAATAGGATCATAGCTTCTTATCACATGAGTACACAATGTAGGCTTCTGAAATAAACAAAGCACACTGAAGAGTGTGACTCAGGCTGCATCTACACTGCAAAATTAATGCAGTTTGACACTGCTTTAACTGCCATGGCTCCATACTATGGGATTTTGGGATTTGTAATTCTTTGAGATATTTGGCTTTCACTGTCAGAGAGCTCTGGTGTCACAACAAATGACTAGTCCCAGGATTCTGTAGGATGGAGCCATGACAATTAAAGCAGTGTCAAACTACAATAATTGCTCAGTGTGCCAGCAGCCTCACTAGTGAATTGGAAGGGTACCAACCTACTGAATGTACAGAGAATGTAAACTTTCCAAACTAAGTACCAATTTATCACTATGGAGCCTCAACCAAAGGCTGTCTAATATATTCAGTGGCGTGGTAAATTTCTACAGTTAATGTAACATTTAGGTTGTTCTGTTGACAGAATTGCTCCCATCAGCAGATGTATGGGAGAGATCCCTCTGTATAGCTAAAACTGGTTCCAGAGCAAGCTCTGGGAAATCCTCCAGAGTGAGTTTCTGGGCAGCATGGAGGACTGCAGGGGGCAGAGATGGGAAATAAAGGTCTCTCATGCTAGTAGACATCTGTCATCATGGAGCTGGATGTAGACCAATTTTAGCAGCAAGGAGTTCCAAGTTAATGATCTACCTTCAATCAAGGGACATTTGCCATCCCTTGCTGACATGCTTAAACAAATTTTCTTTCCTTAAACTTTTTTTTTCTTTGCAAATTATGGACTTAACATCTCAACTCATAATATTCTGGCAGCAATGGAAGGGAAAAACATAGCTGAATTGCACACATGATTTTTTTTTTAAAAAAAAGGAAATTTCACTCTAGCCTTAGGTATGCAAAGATCTTATGTTCATCAAGTGTATTCAAGTATGCATTTTAAAACTGGCATTTTAAAGAGCTAATTTTCCCTGTCAAAGCAAGTAAAGGCAATTATACAGTGTAAACATTTGATTTGCTTTCATTGGGCAGTCTATTTTTGTTAGCCTCACGTTCTTAAAAAGCACCTTTAATTTCAATGGGACATGCCTTTGTTTGTGTAAAAGAGTAGGAGGTTGGTTCTTTCTTCTGGCTGAGGCTTGTTGCTTCCATTGCCACAAATGGGAGTTGAATATGTGCATCAAAGGATAATATACCGTTGGTGGGTTGATATCATAAATGGTATGCTATGTCCCAATCCCAGTGTTTGGCATCTCTAGAGCGGGTGTAGCATTCTTAACCATGCACCCCATCTACTATGTTAAAGAACACAATTTTAATTTAGTACTTTATATATAAACATTCATTTATGAAGCAAGTCCCCACCAAAGTAAGACCAGAAAGAGGTAGTAGTTGCTAAGGCTGAAAAATGCTCTTACATGACCTCAAAGTTTTGTTATTTATTTTTTTAAAAAAAATATCAATTTACTTAGATGGAAGGGCTTGGGGATCAGTGATGACAGCAAATGCAATTTGTATGCCTTGTCCCAAGGCTTACTGATGAATATTCATTTATTAAGCTTGGCCACATGTGAAGTAATGACTTATAACGAGAATACCTCTGAGCACATGCAAATATCATAATTGTCAAAATTCACTCACCAAGTAGGATGCACATGCTTCTTTAAACCATCCCATTAATAGGTGATTGCTGCATGTAGCTTTTACTACACTTGATCTTAGTCAAAAGGCCAGGAAGCGATATCTGCACATGGTTTTTAAACCACGATTATAGTAATAAAGCAGTGCCTTTGGTAATACTTGTCACATGACGTTGCCTCTGACCAATTGCTGCTGTGTCTGCCAAGTGTAGTTAGGGTGTCCTTTGTCACTATTCCCAAGCATCCTGAATCACTTTAAAAAAAATTGTTAAAAAAACTTAAATTGCATTCCCTGGACTGCAAAACTGAAAGTGAAAAAATAAAATGAAATGAAAGACATGCTGGGTAGGACATAGGGCAAGGTGGTGGGGAATGTGGAAAACTGTGGTAGAGAGCACAAGGGCAGCATCAGCAGCCCCAATCATGTGATTATGAAGATATGCAATAATGGTTGCTCACAAAACTGATATGGTTGCATTTTCACTGATTTATGGGATTGCAGCGAGAACTGCGATAAAGTCCTTAGACTCTTGCTCTCATTCTCTTTGACATTATATTGCAGCATTACTTACACCAGGGGTAAGCAATCTGATGCACTCTGAATATTTTTGACTATAACTCCCATGAGTACCTAGCAATAAGGCAATGGTGACAAATTATGGATGCTGTAGTCAATAACATCTGGAGAACTCCAGGTTCCTTATTTCCAATTTGCATATTAAACCCATATGGAAAATCTATTTGTCCTGGGATGAGTTCTCTCAAAGAGTAGCTCAATCATCTATCACCCTGCCAAGTATTAAGAACAGTTTTCCTACATATCAGGTGCAAATGTCTGGTAAATTTCTTCATTAGAACATGTGGAAAAAATGACAGTGTGAAAGCTCTCACTGTTTGTCCTAGAATGCATGCAAGTCAAGTCACCTTCCTGTGAACTGTGCATAATAAATGAGAAATGTTTCACCACTTTTCATGAGAAGAGGGATTTTTCTTCCCCCAAGATGTTCAGGAGATGTGTTAGTAGCGGAATTCCAGCATGTGAAGTACACATGCAGCCAAGAAGTAAGAGGCAATCCCTCCCTTTCTGAGACCTCTCCGTTCGCCATACAGCTAAACACTCATGGTGGATAGCACTGTCAGAATAGGTAGTTGCCTGTTCTCAGGGCTGAACAGGAATTTTGGTGCCCCTAACTGGGTCTTTGGTTGATGATGATGATGATGGTGATGATGATTTTTTAATTCCTAGCCTACTTTTTTCCTGTTTGGGACTCAAAGCAACTAACAAATTAAGAATTCACAAAATACAAAATTTAAAAAGAGATTTAATGATTTGTAGTTGTTATGTGCTTTCAAGTTATTTCCAACTTATAGAGACCCTAAGGCAAACCTATCATGGGATTTTCTTGGCAAAATTTGCTCAGTGGAGGTTTGCCATTGCCTTTCCTTGAACCTGTGCTTTGCCCAAGGGTATCCAGCAGGCTTCATCACTGAGCTGGGAATCAAAACCTGGTGTCCAGAGTTGTAGTCCAACATTCAAATCACTATGCCACACCAGTTTAAAAAATAAAATAAAACCACATGCACACACAGACACCAGCACAACAATTAACAACATCTAGCACATTGGTTTTTGTGGGTTTTTTGGGCTGTGAGGCCGTGTTCTAGAAGAATGTATTCCTTTCAGAGAAAGATGCCAGCCACAGATGCAGGCGAAAAGTCAGGAATATATTCTTCTAGAACATGGCCTCACAGCCTCAAAAACCCACAAAACCCTATGGATGCCAGCTGTGAAAGTCTTCAACTTCACATCTTATTAGGACCGGCCTTACATAATCAAGCAAGCAAGCAACATCAGAACATGGTCAAGGTTAAAAAAAGTTATTAATGAAAGAGGATACACAAGCCAGAAAAACCTGATTCAATTTTCTATCGCCTGCATCTACTGGGAAGGGCAAGATTCCTCTTCTCCCCACACTGAGATAACTGAATGCAAACTATTTTTGCCTTTGAACTCAGTTTGCAGCAAATGAAGTAAAGGAGGAAAGAGGGAGGAGAAAGGGGAAACTGGGACTTTTTAAATGCAGCTGAAAAATTGGTGGTGGAGGATTTAACAGGACTGTCCCTGCCAAATCAGGATAGTTGGAGCATATGTAGGTAGCTGCAAAGGAAGCAGGGAACATTTATCACCCTTGCACCCCAAAAGGGCCATATTGGTGGGTCCATCACAATCCAAAGTGATTTCATGTCATTTGGCCCATTTTGGCCCATTTTTGGGGCAATAAAATAGTTCATGGGTTTTTAAAAAGTAAGAGTTTTGGTTCTGGAGTCTTTGGAGACCTGTGGGGCAATCTAGGGACCACACTTTCCCACTCTTATGCTGGAGGATCTACAGTTTTGCTCAACAGTACAATGGTTGTCAGATAGCCCCTGGGTGCAGCTTGGTCCCCCTATCCAAATGGTAGTTACTGGCTGAAGGCATGCACAGAGGAAGCTCCCTAGCACAGCTACTAGGCTGACCAATACTGTCTTCCCCTTTCAGCACCTGGACCTCAATGTATAATGTAAGTACATTGGCTGATGGAAGTTAATACTCTGTCATCATCAAATAGGATCTCAGCCACTGTTTTCTAATTTTCTACATTATTTTTCAGATGGTATTATTGAAGCCCTGTGTGTTGGTGGTGATGATGATGACATGCAACAGTGACATCTTTGCCCACAGGAAAAAAGGTTGGGGACCTCACATTGTCATACTTTCATTTTTACAATAAAAATACTGCTGCAGTACCATGCTTTGTCAAACTGTTTTAAACATCCTGTAGCAGAGTGTTTAGATGTTACTAAAAAAGTAATAGGTACATAAGAAGGCAGGGGTTTCCTGAAGCCAACCTGCTTCTTCAAAAGGGGCTTGGTGTACACAAGAAGGTCCATTTTCATCATTCCCCATTAGAGGGTTCTTTGCCGAGGTCCAGAATAGAGGATAATCCCTCCTCCTCTGGTGTGGTCCCAAAAACGTACATTCCAAGCCATCATAATTTTCTTTTTACTGAATGCCAATGTGCTGCTCTCCTCACAAAAGCCAACCATAATTGCAGCAATAATTTCTCTACTGCAGCCAATGGGTTTTATATTGGGCAATATTCAGCCATGTGCAAGAGGCCAGTTGAAGGCCCCATTTGAGACAGTTAAATCCCACTTAAGCCCTTGAAGGCTTAACTAGTGATGAGACCTTCAGCTGGCACCCACACAAGGCAGATTTTCAGCCTTAACAGGGAACTGGGCAGCCAGCACAGGATTCTCACATGTGAATAGCTGGAGTTTGTGTTTGCTGTTGCCCCCCTTTAAAGCACTTCAATTTTCTCTTTGTTGTTGGCTGGTTGCCTAGTTCTGGGTGGGTGAGATGGGGAGGGGGGAGAATGTCAACCTGCCAAAAGCATCTTCCATTTGCATTCCAGCCCATTTGGATGAAAGACCATCCAAACAAAACAAAACAAAAAATTAGAGGGGAGAGGCAAGGACTTGTCCAATTTCCTGCCTTGATCCCTTAGGGAAATGGTTTAGTGGTGAACGTCACTGGAAAATGGAGAAGAACATATGAATGGGAGAAATGGGGAGGAGGGTGGAGGAGAATGAGGAGACAGATGGGCAGAGGAGGGGATGCCTCTAAATCATCAAACATGAAATTTATAAACCGAGAGGCACTCCTCAAATTCATTCTACAAGATGTAAATGTAAAGATTTTCCAAAGGAGTTCAGCAGAACAATAACCAGAAAAGGAAAGGGAAAGGTATTGTATCTGACAAGAAGATTGAGGGTGGTATTTTGTCACTATTCGTCTTAGTTTTGTTTAAACATGCAGTGGACAGTCAAATCTCTTCTTGATACTCTGTTTGCTTTAGTTCTGATTAAGTCACATTGAAAACATTGGGATAAGATGGACATGACTATTTTGTGCAGTTGATTTCTGTGGGGTTTAGTCACAAAAAACACATGCTGGGTCATGCTCCTTGTATTCATAGATAATGCCACAGATTTTTTTTTTTTTTCTTTACGCCTTATGTAAACAACAGAACAAACGTTAGGGTAAACTTATCCTTGCATCTGTCTGTGTGGGTGTATGCTACAAATGGACAGACCATTCTCTTTCCAATCTGTTCAGGCTTTATATGTTGTTCAAAAGCCCTTTCTGTCCTGTTTGTACGCAAAGCTGATATTTCTTTTCTCTAAAATAAAAGTATAAATATTCAGATAGGTTTTTGAACAAACCTTTTCACAAAACAGTGGCTAAGATCCTGCACTAGCATACATAGTAATGCGGATGTAACTAGAACATCTCCTGATGTAAAACCTACCTTTTAATATTTACACCTCTCTCTCCCCCAGCCAACACCGTCATTTTTCTATATGAGCTCATTAGAGTACTAAAATAATCTGGAGATATCCTTCTCTCTGTCCCACCATCTTCTCATGCTAGTTTGATGGGAATAAGAGAGAGGGCCTTCTCAGTGGCTGCTCCTAGTCTTTGGAGCTCCCTCCTTAGAGAAACCAGGATGGTTGCCTTTTTGCTCTCCTTCTGAATCAAAGTCAAAACATTCTTATGCTATCTGGCTTTTACAAACTAATGAGGGTTGGGCTTTTCATGCAGGGATGACCTAGTTAACAGGGATGACCTAGTTAATGGGGTGCAAGTGGTTGGATCTTTAGGTGGGAGTGATCTCATTCTCCTGGAATTTATTATACAGTGGAAAGGAGAAACCAGGCATAGTCAGACACGCATTCTAGACTTTAGGAGAGCTGATTTTGATAAACTTAGGGAAATACTGGGGGTGATCCCGTGGTCAGGAATACTAAAAGAGAAAGGAGTTCAAGATGGATGGGAGTTTCTCAAAAGGGAGATACTGAAGGCACAATTTCAAACAGTTCCAATGAGGAAGAAAAATGGGAGGTGCCTCAAGAAACCAGGATAGATGACTAAGGAACTTTCAACTGAACTAAGTTTTAAACGGAGCATGTACAAGAAATGGAAAAATGGGGAAATCACCAAAGAATTCAAACAAATAGCTAGCAAGTGTAGGGTTAAAGTCAGAAAAACTAAAGTGCAGAATTAACCCAGGCTTGCTAGAGAGGTTAAGAACAATAAAAAGGGCTTTTTTGGGTATGTCCGCAGCAAAAGGAAGAAGAAGGAAATGGTAGGGCCACTGTGTGGAAAAGATGGCAAAAAGTTAATAGAGGACAGAGAAAAGGCAGAATTACTCAACACATTCTTTGCTTCAGTCTTCTCAGAAAAGGCAAAGGGTGCTCAACCTGAGGATAATAGAGCAGAGGACAGAATAGGAGAATTTCAGCATAGAATAAGTAAAGAGATAGTACAGGAATACCTGGTTAATCTAAATGAATATAAGTCTCCAGGACCAGATGAACTGCATCCAACGGTATTAAAAGAACTGGCAAATGTAATATCGGAACCATTGGCAATAATCTTTGAGAACTCCTGGAGAACAGGAGAAGTCTCAACAGACTGGAGGAGGGCAAACGTTGTCCCCATCTTTAAAAAGGGAAAAAAAGAGGATCCCAACAATTATCGTCCAGTTAGTCTGACATCAATACCAGGAAAAATTCTGGAGCAGATCATTAAACAGAGAGTCTGTGAACACCTGGAAGGTAATTCCATAATCACAAAAAGTCAACATGGGTTTCAGAGAAACAAGTCATGCCAGACAAATCTGATCTCTTTTTTTGATAAAATTAGCAGCTTGGTAGATGAGGGGAATGCTGTAGATATAGTATATCTTGATTTCAGTAAGGTCTTTGACAAGGTTCCCCATGACATTCTTGCAAACAAGATGGTAAAATGTGGACTAGACAAAGTAACTGTTACATGGATTTGTAATTGGTTGACTGGCCGAACACAAAGGGTGCTCAACAATGGCTTCTTTTCAACCTGGAAAGAAGTGACCAGTGGGTACCGCAGGGTTCTGTCCTGGGCCCAGTGCTATTCAACATCTTTATCAATGACTTGGATGATGGTATTGGGGGTATAGTTATCAAATTTGCAGATGACACCAAATTGGGAGGAGTAGCTAATACCCCAGAGGACAGGATCAAAATTCAAAATGACTTGAACAGACTAGAAAGCTGGGCCAAAGCTAACAAAATGAAATTCAACACGGAGAAATGTAAGGTACTGCACTTAGGGCAGAAAAACGAAAAGTACAGATATACGTTGGGGACACCTGGCTGAATGAGACTACGTGTGAAAGGGATCTAGGAATCCAGGTGGACCATAAGTTGAACATGAGTCAACAGTGCGCCTTCAAGTCATTTCTGATTTATGGCAACCCTAAGGCAACCTGGGGTTTCTTGGCAGAGGGGATTTGCCATTGACATTCTCTGAGGCTAAGAGTGTGTGACTTGCCTAAGGTCACCCAATGGATTTACACGGCTGAGCTGAGATTTGAACCCTGGTCTCCAGAATCATTGTCCAATACTCAAACCACTTCACTATGCTGGGCTCTCATTAAATCAGGCATATATCAACATAATGTCCGAACAGGATATCAGCCATATTTTTTTTCACCTTATCCTAAAATATGCTTCTGTATTATCATATTATCCCAAAATGTGCATGTTTACATATATTAATATTAGAAAAACAGGTTTCTGAATACATCTTAAATTAAAATATGCAGATTTGGCACATATATTAATCTAAAGTATGCTTTTTATCTGCATTGTTGTACTTTTTTTTTAAAAAAAGAGTCAAGAACAGTCTCACAAAAATATTAAGAAATATAAGGTAATTGCATTCTTCTGTATCATTAGTTTGGGGAGTGAAACTAATATCATTATTAGGGAGAGATCATCCGGAGGCATGGAGCGCGGTGTCTTCAGTACGCTGATGACACCCAGATTTATTTCTCCATGACCAAATCATCGTCTCAGACCTCTGATGGCGTCTCTCCTCTCAATGACTGTCTTAGAGCGGTAATGGATTGGATGAGGAAAAACAAATTGAGGCTGAATCCAGACAAAACGGAGGTGCTCACAGTTACAGGTCTGAATCCGGGTCCGGGATTACAGCCCCTAGTCCTGGATGGGGTCACACTCTCCTCCAAGGACTGTGTGCGCAGTCTGGGGGTACTCCTCGACTCGTCGCTTCACATGACTAGCCAGGTGAATGCGACAGTCAGGAGTGCCTGTTATCAGCTTCGGCTGATACGCCAGCTGCGCCCATTCCTGGATAAGAAGGACCTGGAAACTGTTGTGCACGCACTGGTAACCTCACGCTTGGATTACTGCAACACACTCTACATGGGGCTACCCTTGTGCCTAACTCGGAAACTTCAGCTGGTACAAAATATGGCAGCCAGGTTAATTACTGGTACATCTAGGAGGGAGCACATTACACCTGTGCTTAAATCCCTCCATTGGCTGCCAATTAGTTTCCGGGCGCAGTACAAGGTGTTGGTTTTGACCTTTAAAGCCCTACATGGCTTGGGTCCAACTTATCTTAGGGACCGCCTCTCCCCATATGAGCCCCCCCCGTGCCCTTCGGTCAGCCGGGAAGAACCTACTCCAACAACCGAAATCCAAATCTAAACAGACCTCGCAGAGGGCATTTTCCATCATTGCCCCTAAACTATGGAATGGCCTGCCGGATCAGATCCGTCTCATTACAACACTCACTGCTTTTAAGAAAGCAGTTAAGACAGATCTCTTCCGGCAGGCCTTCCCAGACTGATCCCCTTTTGAGGAACGAATACTGAATCTCCCCCAGGCTCTCTGTTGTCTTGCCACCATTATTTTATAGTTTTATTCTTTTATTGATTCTTGTTTTAAATCTTTCTAGTTTAATTTTGTCTTAAGGGGGGGAGGGATGGGTGGAGGGATTGGGATACCTGAATGTATTTTAATTATTGTATTTTAACTGCTGTGAGCCGCCCCGATTGCTATGCAGCGGGGCGGGATAAAAATAAAATTTATTATTATTATTATTATTATTATTATTATTATTAATTTGGGAAGTGAAAATCAGATTGGCTGTCTGAGAAATGAAAACTGAACAAATCCTTGATCATCCCAAGAGTTTGAATGCTTTTGGAGGGGAGATAGCTATGTTGCCAAACTCCATCCAGGATTGGGCTGCTATTCCCTTCTTAAAAGCCTTAAGGAAGATCAAAATTCCCATGGGTGTAGCTTCTCTGAGCAAGCTGTTGTAATGTTGACAGAAATTGCACCTGCTGAATGTTGCCCTTGCTTCATAGAAGACCTCACAATGAGGAAAATACACAGTCCCTTTAGGGATGTAGTCAACAAATAAAAGTGATCGTCCCTTACAAAGTGAGTCATGGAAAGCTTCTTGCTCTTCAAGCAGTGTGAGGAAAAAATATTAACATATGGATTTGGAGAGATGCTTGTTGAAAGAGCAGAAGGTATAAATGTTAATTAAGAACCACCAAAAAGAAAAAAAACTCAGAAAGTGGCAAGAGGCAAAGATGTGTGAAGCTTCTAGACTTTAGTTGTGTAGGAAAGGGAGTTCAATAGGTCCAGTCTTTGTCACCCTCGAACAACTTGCTCCATCTTAGCTAACTATCCTCTTCAGTGCAACTATTCAAAGTATAGAGACAAAGCAGAGAAACACTTTGCTAAAGCAGGAGAAACTCTGGTCTTATGCAGTAAGATAAAAATTGAAAGCCACTTTGCTGAGTTAATGATGACATGCTACTGTTTAACCTATAGAAAGGAAAACCAGCTTTCTCCATGTAGGACAACATTGTAAGCCTTCTTCTGCAAAATTGAAATTATCTCCTAATTGGGCTCCTTCTGATTTGACTAGAGAGTAAAAAAAAGACCCACAGAGATCTTGATGTTCTCTTCATAAAACAAAGCACTAAAATGTTGTGCACAGATAGTTCTTCAGGGAGTGAGCGTGTGCTCCTGCCCATCCACTGTATGCTTCCCTCTTCAGCTATTCCCTAGTGCATATCTGGCAAGATCTCAAAACATTCTTAACGCAAATTGTCTTTGGTCAATAAATAGCAGAACAGAAGTGTCCTGGAAAAGAAGATTTATTATGTGAGCAATACAAACACACCCATAAATCAGGACGAGATGAGAGCGCTTTCAGGTAGCACTGTTGGCATTTATGCAAATCCTGGTAAAGGCAAGGATCCATCTATAGTTATTTGAGTAATGCTTCACCTTTTGATACTGAAAATTAGCAGCTACTGAAGCTAGCTTACAAACAAGCAAAGCAGATCCTCAAACAATACATTTTGCAAAACTTTATTTCTCATGCTGCCTTTTCAAAGCTGAGAACAGCTTAATCCCTATGGTCTGCCATACAAGTGTTAAGCTTCTTAGGTTCAATAATGCCACCGCACCAGGAGCTCCTAGCCACTTAACATTTTTAACTACAGCACTAGTGAAATATCTGTCACTGAGAGTTTTCTTTCTTTCTTTCTTTCTTTCTTTCTTTCTTTCTTTCTTTCTTTCTATACATTTTATTAATTTATAAACTAATTAAACACATTATAATATAAAAATACAATACATTATATTAAACTAGATAAACTAACACATATACTTTAAAATATCCTCTCCCCATCCCAACCTATGTGTGTGTGTTGTATGCCCTCAAGTCATTTCTGACTTATGGTGACCCACCATGTCATTTTCTTGACAAGATTTGTCCAGAGGAGGTTTGCCATTGCCATCCTCTGAGGCTGAAAGCATGTGACTTGTCCAAGATCATCCAGTGAGTTTCATGGCTGAAGCAGGAAATCAAACTCTGGTCTCCAGAATCATAGTGCAACACTCAAACTTCTAAATTACTCTGGCTCTCAACTCACCCACACAAAAAACCCCAATACCGACGCCAAAAAATACACAAAAACAACATGAAAACAACAACACTTAGGTGACTTCCCACCCTCCAAATCCAAGAATACAAAGCTAAATAATAATTATGATGAATGTCTCTATAATACTAATACATTTTATGCCACTTTTAACCTAAAACATAACAACATAGCACTAAACTTCAAATCTCACAAACATAATCTTCCAGTTTTTCTTTTTGATAAAAGACAAAAATAATTCCCATTTTTTAAATTGAATATGTCATTATCAGTAAAGTCAGTACAGTTTTTTTTTTGGGGGGGCAGTTAATGGGTGAATGTAAACCTATAATTGTTCAGGAAGAATATGAAGCTATGGTACAGTATCCCCAGCATATCCATATGAATTTGTGCATAGTGCAAGCGAATTGCCCCATGTCTCAGGGTAATTATCAGCATCTCCAGGATTAGCATCAAGGACTGACATAACACAGCCTAGAGCTTGGAGAATCTTATAAAACATTAATCCAAGATGCTGGGCCACTCCCCCATTTCTACATGAAAACACTTATGGTAGCAGCAGAATGAATGGAGTGAAAAAAAGTTGCTTTCCTGTATATCCTCTTTGAGGCACTTCTGTCATTGGAGTTTATCACACGGGGGAAATCCCGTGCAGAAACGGGATTTAAAAGGTGGGAGAAACCTACAAAAGCAGGCAGATTTTCACACACATTGCTGTTAAAATGGGATTTTCCGAAAGTAAAAAGGAAGCAGTTTCTGACTACTTTCCGTTCGGGTTAACCCCATTTTAACAGCGACGTCGTCTGAAAATCTGCCCACTTTTGTGGGTTTTTTTCCAATTTAAAACCCCGTTACTACACGGGATTTCCCCCGTGTGATAAACTCCATTGAGAAATGGTAGATCATCCAGGAGGCATCAGTTACTTCACAGGAGCTTTCTAAGTGATTGTCCTTTTCCCATTTAGGTGGGAAGTGACTGTCTTTGGGTTCCTTTAAGTCATGCACATTACATAAGTGTGTGAACATTCTTTATCAGTGCCTCCAGAAAAAAATTGGAAGTGATCAGCCCAGAGGATCTGACCAGCATGACAGAAGGCCTCAAACAAATTTCTTTTTTATTTTGAAGAGACTTAGAAGAATTAGAATTTTATGGACTTGGTCTTGGTGATAATTTATGATAATCTCTTATTATCTGTTCCGTTCATGAAGATGGGGCTAGAGGTAAGCAAGGAAGCAGAAAGGATTTAAAAACAAAGAAACATTGAGAGCCAGTGTGGCGTAGTGGTTTGAGTGTTGGTCTATAACTCTGGAGATCAGGGTTTGGTTCCCAGCTCAGCCATGAAACCCACTGGGTGGGTTTCTCAACCTCAGAGGAAGGCAATGGCAAACCTCCTCTGACCAAATCTTGCCAAGAAAAGTCCATGACAGGTTCACCTTAGGATTACCATCAGTCGGGAATGGCTTGAAGTCACACAACAACAACAACAACAACAACAACAACAACAACTTTTTTTGGACTTCCCTAGAACAGTGAGAGACTCTAGGAGGAGCAGGTGGAAGGCTGCCCCTGCTGCCTTCCACTTTCTGTTGCCTAACAGCAGTGTTTCACTTTGCCTAATGGCAGGGCTGGCCCTTCAAATAATATATTTAAGGTTCTCAGAGCATGTCTGCAACAGTGATGAATAGCCAACCATAGTTCAGGGATTTGTTTAATAAGGTGTCTAATAAGAAACAATCATAAATAAATGCCAGCATCTCAGTGCCATAATCTGAAATAGAGATTACAGCCTGACTTAGTCACATATTTAATTAAGTCACAGCGTGGATGAAAAAGATAAGAAGTCAGTGGTTTCGAAACTATCTTGAAGCATTCATGGTCCTGAAAAGTCACTATAAAGATTGCATTCATACCAACATTGGTCCACTTAATCCAATGCAGAAATAAAATGGCTCGAGTCGTACTTGGGTTGCCTGAGAGATGAGCATTGTGGATAATAATGCACAATAACACTAAAGCATAGCTCAGTAGCAGGCCAGGCTGGAGATGGGATTAAAGCAGGTGTGCATGAGAATGTACGGGCAGGGGAACAAGATAACTGGCTCTGCATTCTCAACATTTTCCACACTTCCTTAATTCTTATGTTATCTCCATGTGATACATGGTTATGCCGCCAAACACAGTCACATTGCAGCTCTATATTTTACTACTTGTTGGTAATTTTCTTGTCCTGTCAGAATCAAGTAACTTCCTCTTTGCTATCAATGTGTGTCTAATGCATATATCTTGTTGTGCTCCAGCAGTCTGACATATGCATTAGACGCGCTGACAGTAAACAGGAAGTTATCCAAAGTTATTAGGAAGGGGGGAAAATACAAGGGAGACTGTAAGCATTAACATTGCAAAGCTGACAGCATTTCAAGGATTTTGTGAGAATGTGTGTGTGTATATATATGTGTGTGTGTTTCTTTCTTTTTTTTTTTTTTTTTTTTTTTTTTTTTTTTTTGATGCCGAAAGCTATAAGCATACATGCTACAAACTTTGTTTCTGACATCCGAGGGAGGGGGGAAATGACAACAGAAAATATACTGGAAATTAAGAAAGGAAATCTTGCTATATCAGATGCCCTCTGCAGACAGAATGCTTAAGCATGTTTTTGTTTTCCTTGAACAGTGTTAAGTAGCATGTCTAAAGCACTAATGGGGAATCTGCAGTTCTTTGTCTGGCCCATAAATTTCTTCTTTTGTTATCTTTAGTCAGCAACTGGAGACATGAGGGTATTTTATGCCATCTAAACTTTAAACACCCTGCATAGGACTGAGTTGTGCTTTGCAGGCAGCATGGAACTGAGTTATACTTTGCAGGGACAAAGTCTGTGGCATGGAACATACGTGTGCTTTGAATGCAGACAAACTGTGGCATGAATTAGGCTCTGCTTTGCAGGCAGGAAAGCTGTGTTACTAAGACTTTTTCTGAGTAAATGTATATAAAAATGTAATGTAGGATCAATGGAAAATTAGTTTGAATGTGTATTATACAGTCCATAATGTTTTGGTCTCACCTATTATGTCCTTAGCCCCATGCTGTGTGTTTGCCCCCACCCAGTACTGGAATGTGGTCCCTGAGACCCTTCCCAATTTGAACTGGGCCCCTTGCTAAGCAAGAGTCACTATTCCTTGCTTAGGGAAAAGCCAATAATAGCTTTTTGTGTGGAATGGTACTCATTTAATTTTGGTATGACACCTAATACCTGACCTGAGCACATCTCGTATTCTTGGAAATTACTATTAATGTTTGTACTTCTTGGCATTTCAAGGTTCTTCTGAAAGGGAACAATAGTTCACACAAACCAGAGCCTGCTCAATCCAAATTTAAATGCTTGGGTTGCCACAAGTATCATTCATGTGGCATGTCTCGGATAGGAGGATAAGAAGAGTTATACAGTCCTCCCTGGACCCCCTGCGAAAACAGAAAATCATGTATATTCAAGCCCTATTGGCTTGAATGGAGGCATGCTCCCATGGGGGTGTGCAAGCACACACCACGGACATGCCCCCCATTTTGTCCCTCTCCATTTTCATCCCACAGATAAGCAAGGGACTTGGATCCCAAGTCCGCGAGAACAGAGGGAGGACTGTTTTGAAGCTGACCAAAGGCCTATCTAGTACAATACTTTGTGCAGTGACTAATCAGCAGGGCATGAATGTAACTTACTCTCTGTTTTCTCAGCAATGGCTCCACAAAGGAATACTGCCTGTGGCACCAGAGGTAGCTGGTTGTCTCAATCTCAGTGGCTTTGAAAGGCATTCTTGGGTCATCTCGGTGCATAATGGAATTGATCATTTCCCTCCCTCTTGATCTGTTCAGTAGGTTTTCAATTCAAAGCAGTGAAGGTAAAATTTTATTTATTAATTCAATTATTCATGCATTTAATGTGGAGCCAATTTATAAAGATTGGTGGGGGTTCCGTTGTAGTGTTTATATGTTCACCATGTTCTTAAAGACTTGTGACCCTTTCAAACTGTTACTTCACAACTCTTAAACCCTATCCTTATTCTCTCATATTTTATTAAACATGTCAGGGATGTCAATAGTCTAAGGAGATTATCGCACATCTTAAAAACCTCCTGACTTTGAAAAATGGCCACTGAAGCATGTTAAGGGACTCGTGCTGCAGCCGGGCTGTATTCAGATCGCAAATTTGGTGACAAAAGCTATGCGATAGTACTTGGACAGTCAAAATTTGACTTCAATTCAGGAGAGGTAAGTCATGTTCTTACGATATGTGATAATCTCCTATCACAAAAATGGACAACTTCACAGGGTCTTGTACAAAGAACTGCAAACAAATTGTTAAGTGAAGTAACAGTTTGAAAGGGTCACAAGTCTTACACTACAACGGAACCCCCACCAATTTTTATAAATTGGCTCCACATTAAATGCATGAATAATTGAATTAATAAATAAAATTTTACCTTCACTGCTTTGAATTGAAAACCTACTGAACAGATCAAGAAACATAAAATTCTTTTGCTAAAACTGGCAGTCTGACCTCTGTTTCTAGACTCAATTCAAATGTTGGTCATGACCTATATATAAAGCCCTATATGGCTTAAGTCCAGACTTTCTGATAGCCCATGTCTCCTCATATGGGCTGCTTGGGCTCTGAGACCCCTTTTTCAGTTCCTCCACTTTCAGGCTTGATCTGTGGGGATACACAATAGGGCCTTTGCAATGGCTGCCCCTAAGCTCTGGAACTCCCTTCCTAGGGTGGCTTGCTTGTTGTCCTTCTATCGGCAGGCAAAAACGTTTATTCCAACTTTTGAGGACTGAAGATTTCTTTCTTTTAACAGGATGCACTGTACTGTTTGAGTTACAATGGTTTTTTAACTGCTTTTAACTTAATTTATAAGCTGCCTTGGCTCTAGTACTGGAGTAAATGTGGGATATAAAGGAGAAGGAGGTGATGGAGGAGAGAAGGAAAAGGAGGTGGATTATTTTGCTCTCATGGGGACCAACACCATATTTCCTCTTGAGGAAAATTCATGTAGCTCACAACCCACCTCCATTTTCAACAGAAGACTATTCATTAAGAGTAACTGGGAGCTGTACAATGTGGTTTAAATGAGACTTCCAAGAGCAGAATTCTTCATTTGTTATTGAACAAGCCTCCTTGAAAAGGGCCTTGGACTGAGAAGGCTACACTTTCTGGCGGTGGTGGTAATGGAGAGATCTGGCAACTTCCATATGGGCAATAAGGAACTACATGAATCCAGTGGATGACATATTGCCTACTTCTGGTCTAACCAGAAACACAAAAAATGGTTGTTGCATTAATTTGTAAGTTGTAACCTATGCATCAAAAATTGTATTTCAGTTTCAGAATTTCCTCAGGCAGAGAATACATTTTATTTATAATTTTAACGTTCTACTTGGAACAGGAAGGAAGAAAACTATTGACTGAAATAATCACACCAATACTGTGAAACTGAATGAAAGGAACTTCATTTAATTGGAGTAAAAGAAATGCATTTAATGTTATTCCTAGGAGGAAAAATAAGATGAAGTGAAAGGGTTATTGGTTACGTAAACTAATTTAACATTTTCTGGATGTCATTAAGTAACAATCCATCTTATTTTAACTTTGCAGAGGCAAAGAGTGGCTTTCTCTAATTAACTAGAGTGCACTGGTTGTTCCTCATAGCTGGCTTAACCACCAGATTGTGCCCTCTCCTGCCATTTCTTCAGTCTTTCCATTACAGGCAAATCTGATCTAAATACTTTTGTCTTCGTATGCCTCCCTCTTTTCCTTCCACTTTTGGATGACAGAACAGTTTTTTTGTGGCAACATATTATTTGGCAACATACTATTTTACTAGAAAATTTACCTGCTGTTCATTTATTATTTGAATGAAACAAAAGTTTGACTACTACTTTTCAATAAATATACTTTCTTTTATACCAAGTTCAAAATCAATTGAACCAAACTCAGTAATGCTCAGTAATATGATGATGAGAAAGATGTGGAGCTAGAGATAGATAGATAGATAGAGAGATGCAGATACAGATACAGATACAGATACAGAGAGAGAGAGAGAGAGAGAGAAGACACCTCATGATCTGGATCTCCCAAAGTTTTGTTGTGCTGTGGTGGACCTTGAAGGCTAATAAGACAATGTTTTGGAAGAGGTTAATAACTCTTTGCAGAATTAATACTGTAGGGGAAGGAGAAAAGGTACATTGTGAATAATATGTAGGAAGAGAAGTGTTGGAACATATTCTCCCAAAGCACCATATTCCCAATTTTCAAATTAGATAATGAGCAATGCAGAATAGTTGGAGATCCCCAACATGGATCCCTGAGACACTTCTGTAGTCATACATACCTACTGAGTCTCATCTTGGGGGAAAAGTAGGGTATAAATCCAATAAATAAATAAATCAAATACTGCCTTGTTGGAGTTGTTAATTATTTTATAGCCTGCTTTTTCCTCATTGAAGTTTAAGGCAGCTTACAAAAATTAAATTAAGTACAGTTAAAATCATCTAGAATAATAAACTCTAAATAAAAATACAAAACATTATTGTTAGAACACAATAAAACAAACCATAGAATTAAAACTCTATAAAACACATTCATTACAAGACAAAGGCTAAAAATCAGCGAAATAGTGAAACAGAATACCATTTCAAGCACTTGTGGTCAACTTCTAAAAGCCTGTCTCTAAAAGCTTTTACATTTGCCAGAAGGACAGCAAAGAGCAAACTATCCTAGTCTCCCTAGTGAAAGATGTCCTCCCTAAGACAGGGTGACCAGATGTCCTCCTTTTCCAGGACCTGTCCTACATTCCAGCCTTCTGTCCAGGAGGAATTCCAAATTGTCCTCTATTTGGAGTATGACTAAGAAGCATGCATTGATATTTCTAGGAGTGTTTAGCTTTTCTAAGAGCAGCCACTGCAAAGCCCCTAAATGTGTCTGAGAAGGTGGTGGGATTAAGCCAACAAACTCCCTTTTGTCATAGTTGCACTGTCAACTACAAGGCTTTACTTCCAAATGTTGACATTCATCTTTCATCAGTCTGTAGTCAATCCCACTGTGTTTTTGTTTAACAAAATAAGTTTCTAGATCCATGCTATGGAATTCTGGGAACTGTAGTTTGTTGTAGCACCAGAGATCTCTGACATCAAAAGCTAAAGACCAGGACTTGAATCCTTGCTCATTCCTGTAAACTCAGTGCATGACCTTGGCCTTTGAGGAGGGCAATGGCAAACTCCTTCTGAACAAACAATGCCAAGAAATCCCTGTGTTAGGTTCTTCTTAGGGTTGCCATATATTGGAAATTACTTGAAGGCACACAACCACAACATACTTTGAAAATTGTTGAAAATAAAAAAAAAATGTGCTGGTCTCTCACTGCAGTTGATAGGTTTCCCCCTATCAATTTGGGACCTCTATATTTGACGAAGTGCCTCACTTTATTCATGCCTGCCTAAGCAATGAAATCTGTTGAAAGAACTCTCCTCTATGTCCCACCAATTGGAGCAATTCACTGGGTGATGACATGGAAGAGGACCTTCTTTGCTTTGGCAACCCAGTTGTGGAATGCTTTCCCCTTGGAAGCTCAATTGATTAGCTTCATTTTAACACCTTTAAGTGTTTGAATGAAGGCCTTTTTATAAAAGCCTTTTAGGTGTAATGACCTCACCCCAAGGGTATATAGATAGATAGATCATTAACTAAGCAACCCCATCCCCACAATTCTCTGCTACCCCCTCCCCCCCCTCAGTGCCCCCTTCTACTCTTTTTTCCCTCAGCACCCCCTGGAGCTTTCCAATGCCCCCAGGGGGCACTACTGCCCACTTTGGGAACCACTGGTCTAGAGAATAGTACCCAGACCACTGCATTCAAATTACAAAAAAGAAGATTACAACTAAATATTAGGGATAATCTATTGATGGACAGAACAGTTTAACAGTGGGATAGACTACCTAGAAATCTGGTGGACCATTTATTGGGGATTTTTAAACAGAGGTTAGTGTAGATTCCTGCTTTGGCTTGGGGGTTGGTTGATATGACTTATTGTGTACTTTTCAACTCTATGATTCTAAGGATGAGCAAATTTACAAATGTGCTTTAATTCACTAGGTTGTATGAGTGCTTATGTCCCTGGTTTCCTGTCTGTGTAGACAAACATTGGAAAAAAAAAGCTTCCTATATCTTTGCTCAGTCATAAACCAAGATTGGGACTGTAGTCAAGAAATCAGAACACCAAGACTTGGAAAAGTAGTCATAAAAGAACTACGGTAGATAAGATCCTCAGCTGTAAAGACATTTGGTATTATTAAATATCAAAGTAAGGATCATCCATGTCATAGTATTTCTAATTTCTATTTATGGTTGTGAAAGCTGGACAACGAGGAAAGCTGTAAGGAAGAAAATTAACTTATTTTAAATATAGTGCTGGAGAACAGTTCTATGGATGCCTTGCAGTGCTGAAAAAACAAATGATGATTAACGTCTCATTAGAAGTGAAGATGACTAAACTGAGGTTATCACATTTTGAACATATCATGTGATGACTTGACACATTGGAACCAACAATGCACTTAGTAAAATCCACTGCACTACATATGGATTCAAGCAAGGAAGCCATAGCCCTGAGTTTGCAAGAACTAAACAGGGCAGCTAATGATTTTGGAAGTCTTATCATCTATTGAGTTATCATGAGTCTATGTCAAGCTAACAGCAAATAACAACAACCAGATAGGCAGCTAGATATTTAGATATATAAATTGTGGCTATGATCCTAAAAGAGGAAGTGTTTACACAAGAGGTTCTTATGAAACAGTGTAAAGCAGAGGTAGGCAACCTTTCCCCTTTAAGGGCCAAGGGACTTCATCTCCCAGAATCCTAGGAGCTATTGGCCAACATGGGACTATTGGCCAACATGGCTGAGGCTTCTGGGAGCTGAAGTCCCTCGGCCCTTAAAGGGGAAAGGTTGCCTACCCCTGGTATAAAGAGTAGAACTGCTGACATATTCAGAATACGCCAGTGTAATGTGCCAACAGGATTCCAGCCTATTTGTTTCACTGTATCTTATATTGATTGATCAGTTGATTGACTGGGAAGTTTAATCCTTGACCTGCTGTCATACAGGTCCTGTAGTGGTCTTCCATCCAAGTAGCTTGTTATTTTTTTGTTTGGTTACCTTCAGCACTGCTGCAAATTCAAATGCCTTCAGATTATTTGCTGGATTCCATGACATCTTCTTCCTTGCATTTGGAAATCCCCTAGAAAGGCATTTAATATTGCTGCAATTGGTTTCATTAATTTAAGTATTGCTGAGTCTGATTTATCCAGACTATCATGGCAAGTTTAGAAAAATAAGATAAATCTGTGCTCTTCTAGCTTTATAATTTATTTCCTCTTTCAAAGAGATGCTATTATGGGTTATTAAAATAATTTGAGGGCAATTAGGACCAGGGATCATCAAGGTCAGATTATTGGTTCAGTACTGTTCATGTTTATATATATATATATATATATATATATATATATATATATATTGAAGTGAAGCTCCAGTTGGGTTGGGGCCACATTTTATGGGGGGAAATAAGATGAAGAAATAATAAATCATCAGCTATAATAAAAAAAGCCATTGCAGTAAGAATAGAGCTGACAGTTGTGCTGATTCGGATGAGACAGAACAAGATCTAGCTTGCTCCTCTCAATTTCCTGGCTCTTTTTACAAAGCCAGCTTGCTATCCATCATTGCATTTAAAGAAAAGAAACCTATCTGTTTTAAACAACTTCTACAATATTGTTCAGGTGTACATGGGGATAATTCCTCTTGAACTCATGGGCTTGCCTTTCTGTAACGAGATGATCCAAGGGGGACATGGTACATATTCGGTAGCATTAGCTTTCCACTGGTTACAACTTCAGGTTGAAAGTGGATGGGTTGCATTTTTGTATGTTCTCCATTGGAAATACGCACATATTCCCAGCCAGTGTTTAGACACACACAAAGAAAACAAAAATAATGAGTACAGAGGATCTACATAAATTCAACCTAGATAATGAGGAAATCAAAATAGTCAAGAGATTTCCTGTACCTTGGATCAAATGTTGATCAGAGTGGAGACTGCAGCCAAGAAATTAGAAAAAAAAACTAGGAATAGGAGATCAGCTATCAAAGAACTAGACAAGATTCTAAGGTGTAAAGATATACAACTGAGCACTATAGTTAGAATCATCTAAGCCATTGTATTCTTCTACACTATGTATAGATGATGAGACCTGGACAATGAAGAAAGCAGACAGGAAGGAAATCAACTCATTGGAGATGTGGTGCTGGAGAAGAGTACTGAAGATACTTGGAATGGCCAAAAAGCCAACCAAATGTGTCCTAAAACAAATCAAGCCAAGACTCTCCCTGGAAGCCAAGATGATGAAACTGAGCCTGTTGTACTTTGGCCATATCATGAGAAGGCATGACTCATTAGAAAAGACAATAATTCTAGGAAAGGTAGAAGGTAGTAGAAAGAGGGGCAAGTTTCATTCCAGATGCTTGGACTCAATGAAGCAGGTCACAGGCCTGAATCTGCAGGACCTGAGCAGGACAGTGGAGAATGGGGATCTTGGAGATGCCTCATCCATTGGATCACCATGAGTTGAGGTATACTCGAGGGCAGTTAACAACAACAACATTCCTTGAAATTCCCATAAGTCTGTTTAGACTCTCCACTGGCCAGTATTTGAGTAGTATCCTTTTGGCTAAACAAACAACAACATTCACAGCCTGAAGTGTATTGCCCTTGTTTCCTGTCTGTATAGACCAGGGGTAAGCAACTTTCCCCTTTAAGGGCCGAGGGACTTCAGCTCCCAGAAGCCTCAGCCATGTTGGCTAATAGTCCCATGTTGGCCAATTGCTCCTGGGATTCTGGGAACTGAAGTCCCTAGGCCCTTAAAGGGGAAAGGTTGCCTACCCCTGGTATAGACAAACATGGAAATAAAAATTTGCTATATTTTTCTTGGTCATAAACCAAAACTGAGACTGTAGTCGAGAAATCAGGATCACACCAAGACTTCGGAGTTTATTACACTGCTAAAATTCCAAGTCTCTTTTGGGATAAAGTATTATCATACGCAAAATGCCACTGATGCTACCAGCCGAGTGCAGCCCGGCTAACTTCTGGGTTGAAACCGTGCTTCAGCCGGCTTCAGATGCACTTCAGCCAGCAGCATTGGAGGCATTTTGCATATGATAATACCTGACTTTATCCCGAAAGAGATTCCAATGCGGCAGGGGTAAGTTGGAATTTTTAGCAATGCGATAAACTTCTTGGAAAGGCAGTCATGAAGGAACTAGATAAGACTCTGAACTGTAAAGAAATTTTGTATCATTAAATATCAAAGTCAGGATCATCCATGCCATAGTATTTCCAATTTGTTTTCATGATAATGAAAGCTGGACAATGAGGGGAGCTGAGCGAAAGAAAATTAACTAATTTTAAATATAGTGCTAGAGAAGAGTTCTATGATACCATGGACTGCTGAAAAGACAAATGAAGTCTAAACTCTCATTAGAAGTTAAGATGACTAAACTCAGACTATTTTACTGTGGACATAAGATGACCTGACACTTTGGTTTCTGCTAAAACAAACACAGCTATTTCATTGAATACTACTGTCTGGTTATGCCAGATATATTAATTCCATGTGGAATATCAATATTATAGAATGTTTTGAACAGTCACTTCTAATTAAAATAGAGAGCATGTGTTTCTGGTCCAAGTGAGCATCACTATTAACTGACTCACTATTAACAGACTAGTGATTTCCCTTTGAGGTACCTAAAAAAACTGCCCACAAACTCAAACCTTTATATTCTCTCTCTCTCTCTCTCTCTCTCTCTCTCTTTTTTTTTTTACATCATCCAGGGCATCATTCTGTCCTTCCTCTTCAGAGCTAAATTTGCCCTTCAGTGTCTTGAAAGTTTCCTTCTTCTTTGAAAGAAGTTCCTACTATTGTGCCTCATTTTGATGTGGCTTTATAGCCTATGAGAAGCGACTGAAATTATTATATGTTTTATATTCCTTGCTCATGGTTCCTGTTGGAAAAAGGGCCTTTGAGAGGAGCTGTCTCATAATGTTTTGTTGTTGTTACATTTCTTCAAATCAGTTCTGACTTATGACAATCCTATCCTAAAATTTTCTTGGCAAGATTTACTCAGAGGAGATTTGTTCCCTTCCTTTGTGTGTCTTGCCCACAGACAATCAGTATTTTTTCACAGATGAGTAGAGATTTGAACCCTTGTCTTCTAATGTCCTAGTCCAACACTCAGATCACTATATGACACTGGATATTGCCATGTTTTACACTGGCATTTAACTGAAGAGTGGAAAGGTTTGGAGGCTGTGGACTACGAGAGAGATAGCTGTATTGACAAGACATCCACAGACACCCACCCACATCCTTGGTAATTACAGTAAAGACTTCTACACCATATCTGTAAGAATTTCCATGAAAATTTCCTCTCTTTAGAAAAGATTATTTTTTGAAAACAATTTCCCCATTAAAATTGTACAAGAGTAGCTGGGATATGGATAAGAAATATTCTGCATAGCACTAGCCCCCTTTTGAACATGGAAGGTTAGAGATGCATGTGAAACAAAACATTCATTCTCTTCCTTTCTCCATTCTGAACAAGCTCATGAGAACAACAGGCTGGAACCCCAGGGTGTGATGATACTCTGAGATACTGCCATTCATAGGACAGTTGAAGGCCTTAAAACCTTTGACATTGAGCCTAATGAGGTGTTTTAACTCTTTCCAAGAACTGTGTTTGATAGATCTCAGTAGTTTGGTGCATGTTACAACTGATATAGTTACTGATATATGCATCAAGGAAACAAATCACTTGAGCAAGATGATCTATGCTATAATTATACAAATCATTCAATTAAAATGCTACTATCAATTCCCTGGCTGCTTCTATTCTTTTCCTGCAGTTCAAAGAACTAGGGACTCCTTTTTTGGCTGGATCAGGGAATGGAGTGTGAACAAAGAATCTAAGGGTCTTCAACTGAGGCCTAGCATAATGAAATACCATACAGTGTGAGCTCTCAGACCTGGAGAACTTTCTGGCTGCAGAAGGGAATAGGGGTATGCAATAACATCTTGGCAGACAGCATGAACTCTCCAGATTGTCTAGACCTGTATAAATTCTAGTTGTTTGGCTTCCTGCCCTTTCAGTCTAGCAGTACAAGGTTTTCTAATTGCTGTACTTCAAGTTCCATCTTTTTATGTTCAATCCAGGGTGTATGTACACTGACAAAAAGAACTGGCCTTACCTTGCATTTGTCAAGTCTACAATGACCCCACAGCAACCCCCTTCAAGTCACACATTCACAGACATAGCGAGTAACAACAGCACAACTGGCCACATAGTCTTTCCCCTTTTCCAGCTTACCTCAGCCTATCAGTCAATGGCCATTATTGTTTGCCTAATTAATCTATTGGATCCACTCTGATTGAATGCCTTTCCATCCAATCTCCTTTGCACCTTTTCTGCCCCAGTAAATGAGGGACGGAATTTTAAATCTACACACACACACACACACACACACACACTCAGGATGAAGACAAACTAAAAATGTATTTTATTCATATTTTATTTATGAAAATGTCCAGTGATGAGATCAGTGGTGAGGGGTTAGATTGGGCTATCCCTCCTTCATTCTCCACTGTGCCCAAGTGTTGCATGTGTTTGTTCCACTTTTGCTTCCTCATTTGTGGCAATATCTCAGAGCCCTGGTGGCGCAGTGGTTAAATGTTGGTACTGGAACCACAGTGTTGTAAGTTTAATCCTAGAAGAGGGCTCCAAGGTCCACTCAGCCTTCCATCCTTTTGTACATTGGTAAAATGAGGATTAGAGTCAGGGAAAGTAAAAACAAAGATGACACAATGGTGATCATATGGAGAGAGGATCAGAGGGGGGAAGAAAAAAAACAGCATAAACAAATGCAACACTTGGGCCAGGAGGGAAGGAAGAGGGAGGCAGTGGTCAAATCTACCCCCCCCCCCCACACACACTGCTGATTTTATGGCTGAACATACACTGATGTAGGACAACTAGGTGACATACATCAGGCTATTGGAGTGCCTCTACAATGAAGGAATAGTGCCATTTGACACTACTTTAAGTGCTGTAGCTCTACCATATAGTATCTTCTCTTTTCCAAGGTCTTTAACCTTCTCTGCCAAAATGTTCTGGTGGTCACAAAACTGCAAATACCATGATTCTGTAGGATGGAGCCATGGCAGTTAAAGGGGTGTCAAACACCATTGTTTCTACAGTGTAGATGCACCTTTGGTTTCAATGGTAAAATCAGGCACTTCTCTAAGTGAAAAACATGGGCCATGTATTCTATTAAGATGTATACCCTTTCATCCTGATTCTGAACAATTAATTTTCATTGTGTGACCATATTAGGTTCTAGTATTATGGTAAATGAAGAAAACCCTCTATCATCTTTCTCCAGGCCATAACATGCATAATTTTATACCCTGGGATCCTGCGTCTAAATAGAGGCCTTACTTGCCCCAAATTTTATATTATTTCCTTACAAGGTAATTCTTCATAATTTTTGGCATGCCCAATACTTTTTGGTGTACTTCTTTAATTCTCACACAAGAACCCTGTGATTATTAAGATAAGTCTCTTGAATATACTGAGAGAGAATGACTGCCCTCAGGTCACCAGATGTGTTTTTAGATGAGCAGTGATTTGAACTTGCTCATCCTAGTCTAAATCCAACATAATACTTTGTAATTAACTAATTGATTGGGCGAGTCATCATGAAACCCTTGTGTAATATTTAAAATATTCCCCAAACCATAATAAAATACTGTATATTCTGGGCACCAAGCTGTACACATCTCATTGACACCATTCTGATGACAAGTAGACAAAAATAGAATGACTGTCTGCAGGATTGGGCTCTTAGATCATTAAAGTACAAATCAGTGTTTTTCCTGGAATGTTGCCTAGCTATATCTTTATGTAATGCTCATTATCATGGAAGCCAGTGTCTTGAACTGAAGTCTAAATCTGTCAGCTTTAGCATTAACCCTATTGCTTTTATTTGTGTACCAGACTGCTGAGGGTCCCCCCAAAAGTTGATGTTTCAATACTTACATGTTCTTACAAGTAAAACATTACCTCAAGTCTGATGAGGTTGTGTCTTTTTTTTTTTTTTTTTTTTTTTGCTTTTGTAAGAAAGTGCTTGGTCTCCTCCTACACTTCTCATCTGTCTCTTCCCAGACACATAATAATTTCCAAGGTGAGCAGTTTCAAGTACTATCACTCAGTCATGTCAGAACCTTCTCTGGAATATCATAGTCAGTTCTGATCATCACAATTTAAGATGAAGAAAGATACATTTGGAAACTTTTAAACAAGAGATGGGTATCAAGACTGTAACCTCTCTCTCTATGTGTATGTGATCCTGAATCTATAATCAAATTAGGGAGGGGACACATTTTTGTGTTGTTTTGCAAAGAATGTATTATGGTTACATGCCCACCAATTTGGCAACGATACTGTGTTTTATTCTCTGCCATGGGCCATTCTCTTTCCTCCTTCCATTTTTCCCCTTTGTTTTGGGCTTATGTCAACTGCTACAACTGATTTCAAAGTGCAAAGTAGTTTGCACTGAATTATCTCAGCAGGAAGGTGGGGAGAGGAGGGGTGGAATCTTATCCTTCCCAGTAGGCTCAGGCAAAAGCAAACTGATGCAATCTCTTCCAGTTTTGGAATAGAAGATCCTATGCTATATCACTTCAAATTGCTTCTTGAGGTAAGCAAAAAGAATAAACATACATTGTAAAAAGTAGGGGAGGGAATAGTGCTGCCACTTAAAAGGGACTTTCTTTCCGGAGATCATTTTGAATTATGTAACTTCCAGAACTTTGTACCAGTTGATCTCTCAATCTCTCTTTCTCACAGACACATAGATTCCACTTACATTTTCATAAAATAGCATGGATATTGCAGAGAAACATTGCTTATAAGATTTTTCTGCCCTCCATTCAATTCTGAGTTTTGTTTGGTTTTGAGTTTTGTATAAACCTTATATTCCAAGCCTTAGTTTTACTGGTTTTCTTCTCTCTACACTCCTTCTTTTTGATTTACCTATCCTTCATGAATGCCAGTATCACAAGAATAGACTCTAATTTGTCACTGTGGGAGATTTTATGGTCTTCTTACTTTAAGAAAGTGGTCTGTGTGTGTGTGTTTTTTTCTGCAGAGGAATTTTAACAATGTAATCATGGATATTTACTCAGAAGTAAGTCCAATTAGTTCAGTGGATTGTACTCCTAAGTAAATGTGTACAGAATTGTAGCCTGAGAGGTTCTAAAAAGGAACCAAAAGATGCAGATTTCCTTATGAAAATGATGTGTTTTTTTCCCCCACCTACAGCTTTCTTAACTAATTTACATTCCATTTATTTGTAGGAGATAAAAGTATTTCACCTTAAAACACAATAAAGTTGGATTAGCTGAGAAGCTAGGATCGGCTTAATGTGACCTCATGAATATTATGTTATGGGAAGCTTGGTTTGACCAGTTCGATAATGCACACAGAGTTCATACAGTGGATCAGAGAGAACGCTATCAGAAAGCTATGTTGTTATATCTCCTAATATTTCTTTTTTCTTTTTCCCCTCTGGCCCCGCAGCGCAGCTTCCCAGGGCAGCCCACAGCCGCCCGTCTGCTTCCCCCCAAAGTCAGTACAAAGTTTGGCTAAATAATGAAATATCTGTTTTCTCTTTATAGGACCATTAAGTCCTTTGACATTCCATGATATACACTTCCTTAAACTAGTCATTTTCAGAAATCAGGCCTTCTTTGTCCTCTGAGCTTTTCCCTATGTCTTCTAATTCCTTCTCAACCAAGACTGGAATTTCTTGATTGCTATTTGGTTCTTTAACTACCACTATGTCATCTTGCTTTCCCTTTCTAGACAATTTTGTGATTTTTTTTCTTTGTCTTTATTTCTCTTATTTCTAGTGTGTTCGCCTCTCTCTCCTTTTCTGCTTCTTTTTGCCTATTTTCTCTTTTTCTTTCTGTTCTCATTTCTTCTTTGGATCTTCTTCTGCTTTCAAATCTTTCATCTATTTTAAATTCATTTCTATACTCCCTCCAAAACTCCTTTGCTTCAGCTAAAGATTTCAGTTCAACTTTAGTTTTCTTAAACCAAAAAGTTAATTCTGTTGGGATTAACCATCTATAAGGTATTAGAAATCTTTGCAATTGATTAGTTAGGAATGAATATTTCCGTCTTTGTCTTATTACGCTTGGAGCCACATCCTTGAAGATTTTTAACTCAATCCCATTTACTATCAAAGGGGTGTCATTTTGTTTAGTTAATATTTGATCTCTTATATGTCGCCTCACGAAGTTCACTACCACATCGCTTGGGACCTTTCTTTATAGTGCAATTTTTGAATTTTTGAATTTAATCTGAAAATTTTATTTATCTATTAAACCAGAACATTTAAAAAGTAGTTGAGAAAACTGTGCAGCAGAGGATTAAACAGGGCTGTCCCTGCCAAATTGTGACAGCTGGAGGGTGTGTAAACATTGCACCTTCTTAGCAAAAATTAAAATAAAATACAATAAAATAAACAAACTGAAAGAATTTCCATTCCACTCATAATGTGATTATAGATTCATGGTATGCCACACACACACACACACACACATATATCCCCTCCCCACACACACATGCAAGGGTTGCAGTCTTTAACTCACCTCTTTTTTGACTACTTCCCAATTTATCTTTCTCCATTTTTAATTGTGATAGAGCAGACTATGATATTGCTTTTTCCTGAGCCAACTGAAAGGGGAAAATTCTACTTCCTCTTTTCCTTCCTCGCTGAGTTAATTGAGTGCAAATTGCTTTTTCAGTTTAACCTCAGTTTGTAGCAATTGAGGTAAGCTGAAAACAAGGGTGAAAAGTCGGAGGAGATGGAAACTAGGACATTTTAAAAGCAACTGAAAAAAATGAGACAAATGAGCAGATTTATCAGGACTGTCTCTGACAAAATTAAGACAATTGGGGGATATGATAACCTTGCTTGTCACTGAGGACTGTATTCCAAGCTAGGATTTTACAAATTTTGGTAGTACTGTATTACTGTATTCAGTAGAATCAACCCCTTTTGAAAGTTTTGAGTGAATATATTATTAAGCTTAGTTTCCACAAATAGTACAAAAGCAAATGAAGCAGCAAACCTATACCTTCAGCACTTCCCTATATGACAGAGTATACATGATGGAAACTTCTCTATGAAAGAAAGAGTCCTATGCATGGGAAACTCCTGCATGTCCAGAACACAAGGACATAAAATAGCCATGGTGGATTAAACCAAAGACTGATTCATCTTTTTCACAAAATGGCTTCTCAGAGTGTTAGAAGAATGACCAACCAGTTGCCTTTGGGAAGCCTGACAACCAGGCACAAAATGCATTTGCACCCTCCATTTCATACTTTCCAAAGCTAGAGTAGAAGTGTCCCCAACATTTAATTTTTTTGCAATGATTTTTCAAAAATATGGAAAAAGAATACCTCATTTTTGATTCCTTATGCTTCTATCTGCAGTATGAAGTGTCACACTCAGGACAAAGTTATATCTTTTTAATCTCTTGCTTCTGAAAACTAGGCTTCTCAGGTAGGTAGAACACTTCCATCTTTACTCGAGTTCCCAACCATTTCTCTATTTTACTTTAATTTACTGTAATAGAAAGCATAACAGTGGAATGCTATATAGGATTACTCAGAAGTAAAGCTGAGTATAGTGAGACTTACTAGTAGGTAAATGGGTTTAGGATTGTACCCTAGATATTGAGAGCTACCCATTCTTTTGCATGCTAGAGTTGCATGCAAAAGTTGGACGTATGTGTGTGTATGTGTGTGTGTGTGAGAGAGGGGGGGGGGGAAGAGAGAGTTCTTCTGGGTATATCATTTGCATGTTTATGAGAAAATGCCCTCAGAACTTCACACTACCCCTCACTAGGGGTTAAGAATTAATTTTTAACCTAGCCCTTGGTAAGCAAGCTTAAAGGCTCCTTTCTCAGCGTGGAGTTTATCAGGCTTACCAGAACAGTTAAGCTTGGATCTTAAATTTATGTCACAGCTCTAGCCTGAGGCTTAATTTGTGGTTCCTCAGAATACTTTTATTCTTCCATTTGATCTTAAAGGAGCCTTGCCAAATATTTTAAGCATTGGGAGTTGGGAAGGAAAGGTGTCTTTAAAAAAAAAAAAGGCCAAGCTAAAACTAGAAATACTATGTCTTTTCACTGGGTTTTGTTTTATACAAAAGCTTCTTCCTGTTTTACAGTGTTCAGTAAAACATGATATTAATCATGAACTTTAAAGATTGCTTATGTAAATGATGCATCTCATGGTACAGAAGTCAGACTTGAGAACAGTCTTGTTATTAAAAAAAAAAAAATTGGGAAAGGGTGCCCACACTGGGCAACATTGCCAGTAATTCTTCTTAACAAAGTCTGCCCTTCTGATTAGATGTATACTCTGTAAACATCTTTTGAACAGAATGAGATTTCTCTTCCTCCTCTGCAGCACCACCATCTCCACTATATAAATGGAGGAACACAATTTCCAGAACAGTATGAAACTATACAATTTGGGCAGGTGATCAGCAACTAGAAAAATATAGTTTGGTCATAACATTTTCAAAATAAGAAGTTTGAATTTAATATGCGCACATACTCTAATACAAATATGTAATCCTATTGCTCTAAGGTTGCTTTATGCTCTTAATCAATACAGATAGTTAGGTTACAACTGCAATACTGAAATAAAATATAATGGTTTCTGACTGTAATCATATTGGTAAGAACATAAAATGCTAACATAGGTGTAGTTGTGAGCAAAGTTAAGATGTCTTTTTGGCATTGAAAGTGACAAAGCAACTCAGCTCTTCCAAAAAGGCTAGCCAAAGAGTGTGCGAATAATTCTCCACACACATGGAAACTGAATTATGGGAGCCTTGTCAACAACAACTGCCTTCAAAAGAGTGGAGCTGGTAAACATAAATAAAGAAGGGTCAAAGTACATGTCCATCGTCTTAGAAAGGAGGAATAGATGCCTTTTATCCAGTATTTCTGATCTTCTTGTTGGGGTCAGAACATTTGCACTCCCTTGTCAAGACTAAGACAAAAGGTATTTGACTGAGAGGATAAACAGATGCAAATACCTAAATGGCAGTTGTTGGCATAGATCCAAGGGTTGGGGTTATTCCCTCATAAAGGTTGAGCTGATTATACAACTGAAACAATAGCCTTAAAAAAAAACTACCCCCTCCTCCTTCTGTTTTTTTTTGGCAGTTATCAACCTGGCTCTGCTCCTCTTTGGAGCCTTTGTACATTGAACAGACAATGTGCCTATAAAATATAAAATAAATACAGACATCTTAATTTTTGTAAAGCTTGAAATGAGGAGATTAATCTGAATCTCAACAGGTCAGATATATGGCTTCCCACCACCTGCTAGACCCCACAATGGTGGCCCCAAAGAAGAACACAATTAAGAACTGCCACCACCTCCCTAACCCATGTGGTTTGATGTTTGTAAAGGGATCTTTGTGATAAACAAATGGTTCTCAAAGTGTGTGGTGGCCCTGCCTAGGGAGATGCAGATGGTTGCTGTGAAAACACGAACTCCTCCCAAAATTGCCTTCTCCCTTGATCAGGACTGGAATGAATTCCAAGGTTTCATAACTATCTGCCTCATCTTATTACTGTTTCAGTTATCAGGCAATGCACCTCCTTTATATTGACTGATGGCTTTTTTTGAAGGGGGGGGAGTTTACAATGGAGTAATTCCAATATTGTACTGTTATAAACCGGAACACTAAAGTGATGATTGTCCAAGCCATCGTATTCCCCATCACCATGTACAGATGTGGGAGCTGGACAGAGAAGGAAACCAATACGAAATAAACCCATTTGAGACATGGTGCTGGAGAAGAGTGCTGACAATACTGTGGGCATCCAAGAAGACAAACAAATGGGTTCTAGAACAGATCAAGCCTGAAGTCTTCTTGGAAGTTAAGATGATCAAACTGAAGCTGTCATACTTTGGTCACATCATGAGAAAAAAAAATGAATCATTAGAAAAGGCAATGCTGCTAGGAAAGGTAGAGTACAGTAGAAAAAGAGGGAGACCACATGCCAGATGGTTGGATTCAATCAGAATCCACTTTTTTAAAAGGCATTTTAATATTTTAATTGTTTTAATATATGGTTGTTTATCTGTATATTTTATACTTTTGTTTAAACGTTGTGGTGCTTTTTAATCTATTGTTTTAAAATGTAGTAAGCTGCCTTGATTCCCTTTATTGGGAGAAAGGCAAGATATGAAGAAAATCATTATTAAAAAGCGAAAGATTTATACGATCTGAAGAGAAACCAGAGCATCACCATAATCTCTTCTGGCAGGTCATTCCATACTCTAGGGCAGGGGTAGGCAACCTTTCCCCTTTAAGGGCCGAGGGACTTCAGCTCCCAGAATCCCAGGAGCTATTGGCCAACATGGGACTATTGGCCAACATGGCTGAGGCTTCTGGGAGCTGAAGTCCCTCGGCCCTTAAAGGGGAAAGGTTGCCTACCCCTGCTCTAGGGCCAGTGATGAAAATGTCCTCTGGGTGACAGTTGCCAGTCTAGTTTTTGCCTGTTGAAGTAAATGTTCTACATAGGTCATGAGTGTATGGAGCAGATTATATGAGTGGAGGAGATCTTATAGATAACCTAAACCCAAATCATATTGTGATTTAAAGGTAATAAAAACACAATTTCTACTTTGTCTGGAAACTAACTGACAGCTAGTAGAATGATTTTAATATTTGTGCAATATGCTCACTCCTAGGTGTACAATCAATCAATCAGTCTTCCATGTTTTGAACTAACTAAAGTTTCCAAACTTGGTAGAAAGGCAGCTCAATATAGAGTGCATTGCAAAAGTCTAGCCTTGAGATTACCAGATTATCTGATCAAATTAAGCACATTAGGGTGAAATCAGGCATCCTCTGCTTCTCCATTGATGTCCTCACATGGAGAGTGAGAGAAGACAGTATCTACTATATATGGAAATTCTCCATGTGGTGCTGAACCCTGAAGAATCATTATGTGGAAAACCTCTCAGCATGTGCCCAAATCAGATGGGCAGGAACGTGCGGCTTCCAACTGCTCTGGGGATGTGACATTTAGGCAACACATGCACCCAGAGTGGCTGGAAGCTGCACAAAGAGTGTGCCCCAGCAGGAAAATGTGGCCAGAAAAGGGGTGGAGAAAATCCACTCTTTGCTGGTGTCCCATTTGGGACCATGGCAGCGTCCTGGATCAGGACCAGGACCAAGCAGTTGCCATGGTCCCGCATTGATTGGGGCTGGAACAGCCTCTAGTCACTCATTTTGCCCCACCTGCATGACCCCATAGAGGAGGCTCTCCACTGTAGAGTGGGACTCTGACCTCTTTCCATGTTTAGTTTAACTAGATCATACAATATATGAACTGACATACTGTTTACAATCTTTGGCTGGATCCCACTGAGTGATTCCACCAATTCTGTCACCTGAACTAGATAGTATGATTACCTCTGTTCCTTGCAGTCCCCATATACCCTCAAAACGTGTTCCAGAGAGCTGGAATATCCTTTATAGCTGGTATTCAGGCAGTGTGTAAATCAATGCATGGAGAAGAACAGTAGAGTGTTCTGCTTAGCAATCTGACAGTAGCATAATGCTTGATTCAACCATTTACCATTTTGAATATGTTCACCCACAAGTTAATTCCAATCTGTTTTTGTATTAAAGTTTTTTCTTTTTTCCTTTTTTTTTTTAAAGGCAGCATAATAATTCACCTTTAAACATGCAGTTCCAATTATAGAAATAAGCACTGCATTGGAGCATTTAGAAAGTGCAAAACCCAGTGGATAGGTTCCAATCTGCACATTAGTTGAGGAGATGTGGAATCAGGTCAGTTCATATAGAAAGTGATACGAATTCCTCAAGCATCCCTATTTAAAAGGCCATTCAGTCTTTCTAGCCTAATGTTGTTAGGCATGCAACAGAGATTTAAAACAAACCAATAAAAAGATTGAATCTGTTAAGCCATTGCAGTATGGTGAAAAAATCCTACAAATAATCCCTGAAGTGATCCAGCCTTCTACCTCTCAGACTAATTTAAATCAGAGCATGATGTCAAGCCAATATTAGCTCATATAAAGCTAGTTATAAGATTAGAATCAGTGTATGCACTACTCCATTTCATTAGGCCATGGTCAAGATATCTGGTACATTAAGATCAAGGAAAAAAAATAACTGCTAAGGTATATCAATCACTCTGTATTGTGTAGGATAAGCAGATGCTGAAGTTGCATATGTCATTATAAATTGACTTGTCTCCCTGATAAGTTCTGTTCAGTTGATATTCTAAAGTGAATGTACACTGTATAATAGGCATTGCAATACTGCATTGTTTATCTTATTTATAATCAAAGTACCAATAGTCTAGTGCTGAAATCTATCAGGATCTTTTGTTTTTCTTTCACTTTCCTTCTTCCTCTCTTGCATTACAGCTTAATATCTGAGCATCGGGTAAAAATCAAATGAAGAGAGAACATGGCATTGTCCTCAAACCTGATACCTATTTGCATTTCTGATTAGAAGAGTGCCACCTCAGATTCACATACAAAAGAATTTGTGTTAAATTTCCTCAAGTGAAAAAAAATATTAAAGCTGGCCCTAATTTTTAAATCTTCTCTGGTATGGTAAAATGCATGATTTCTGTGTTTTGTGCTTTCGGGTAGGAATGGTCAAATGAGAGGGCCAGCATGGTGTAAAGTTTTCAGCATTGGATCAGGACACTGGGAGACAAGGGTTCAAATCCAGCTCAGCCATGTAAACCCACTAGGTGACCTTGGGCAAGTCACATTTTCCTAGCCTCAGAGGATAGCAAGGGCAACCCCCCTTGGAAGAAACTTGCCAAGAAAACCCTATGATAGGTTTGCATTAGGGTTGCCATAAGTTGGAAATGATTTGAAGGCACACACAGTAACAAATGGTCAAATGGCATGGAGTTGGACTGGATCACCCTTTTGGTGACTTCAAGCTCTATGATTCTAAAAATGTATATTTGTATGTGTTCATTCCTAAATCTTTTGCTTCCTGTTTCTCCAGTGATCAGAGAACTGAGTGAAATTTTGCATTTAAATATAAGCATAAATTAGGGACTGTTTCTTTCCTTTTACTTCATTTTGTTTTACACAGTTAAAGCGGTGTCAGACTGCATTAATTCTGCAGTGTGGTAGCAGCCTCAGTCAGGTATTTAGCCATTTACCAGACCTGAACATGGAACTGAATGTAATTTGCAGTTATCAGCTAGTGACATAGTAAATAAAGCAAAAGGTATGTAAAAAAAAAAAAAAATGCAAACATTTAAAAACCTACAATGGAAAATGTGTACATGTGTAATATGTCCCCAAAGATATGTTAGTTACTTGGGAAATGAATACAAAAATATACTGTTTTCAAAGACTATTCACAGTTCAGGACTACCGGTAATTCTGGGCCCCATCCCCAAAAAAAGAAAAAAAGAGGAGAGTATGGGGGTGGGCAAGAAAAGACATTTTCTGCATAGAAACCATTTCTGCTCAAACAATGCTGTTTTCTGTTCTGGAACCTTTTTTTCTTTTTCCAGAAAAGTTATTCTCTGTGCACAAAATACTTTCTTGTGCAGAGGAAACTTGTTTTATGTACAGAAATACTATTTTCTACACAGAATTTGTGTTTTATACATAGCAAATGTGCATTTTCCGGACACAATGAGTCCCAAAACTGCAAAGATTTTCACTCTCTGAGATTCTTATCATCCTTTTCTGTCCCTGAAGAAATTCATTTTTCAACAATTTTTGAATATATTGTATTTTTTTTTATCCTTGTTATTCAGACAGGAGAGTATCTTTGGTTGCCTCCTTCCTACAGTCAATGTGACAAAGGAGAAATCCAAATCTTGGAGCCCAATCCAGTATTTATCTTCTCTGGCCAAAAAAATAAAAATAAATGGGATGATTGAGTTTTGTTTGCCACTACCATCCTCCCCTGCCCCAAAACGTGGATGTTGTTTCTCCCTTAGGTGAGGCAAGACACAACTATGTGCAGTGACATGCAATATCTACTACCACCCATGGCAAGCAAAAAGAAAGATCCCAGTTTTATAGTACAATATCAATTTCACCCAAACACCCTCTCAAAAAATACTGATGAAGAAAATGTTACATGCTTCCAAATTTTGCCTTTTGCTATGAAATTCAGATCCTATGGCTGTTCAGCTTAGTCCTAGATCTGCAATATTTTCACTCAAAATACCTACTCTTTTAATTAGGACTATGGGCTGATTTTTTAAAAGAGGGCTAATGAAGGGAGAACAGAAAAAAATATTCTTGGCTGATTTGGTAAAGCCTTCCTTCCTTACATTGAAGATAGCACCTTAATTTTTCTGCTGACACAAGATAAATGCTAAACAAGTGCTATATTTTCCCTTCCAGAAACTCAAAAGTATACCAGTGGGTGGAGAACAAGTATAATAACCAACCCTTATTTCCTGTTAATGATTGAAAGCTTCAATTTAAGTGTCATTAGTATATTTCACTTAAGGCATGTCACAGTGATTCTTGCAGCTCTTTGGGCAATTCCTCTTTGTCCAGTTCTGTTATTCATCTGGGTGTCTATATTGAAATAATAATATTAACAACAACAACAACAACAACAACAATAATAATAACAACAACAACAACAACAACTTATTTATTTATTTATATCCCACCTCTCTGCAAAATACAACCGAGGTGGCTTACAAGATAAAACAAACAATCCCATCACCTAATAGCCTACCCCCCCCCCAATGCAATTAAACAGACAAAGTATAAAAGCATACTTAAAAATTACAAATAACAAATAATTTGAAATGGCTATAGCAAAAATCAGGGACAGGTTTAACTATTTTCGTGGCCGGTTACCTACTCAGGAAAGGCCTTTAGGGTGGTCAAATGACTGATCTCATCCAGCAGGACGTTCCAAAGTCTGGGAGCGATAGCTGAAAAGGTCCTCTGGGCAGTTGCAGATTACCTAGTTTTTATAGTTGCAATAAATTCTTCCCAGAGGACCTTAGTGTGTGGGGTGGATTATATGGAAGGAGGCAGTCCCAAAGAGGTTGGTCCCAAGCCATTTAGGGCAGGGGTAGGCAACCTTTCCCCTTTAAGGGCCGAGGGACTTCAGCTCCCAGAAGCCTCAGCCATGTTGGCCAATAGTCCCATGTTGGCTAATAGCTCCTGGGATTCTGGGAGCTGAAGTCCCTCGGCCCTTAAAGGGGAAAGGTTGCCTACCCCTGATTTAGAGCTTTAAAGGTAATAACCAACACCTTGTACTGAAATAGAAAAGGGGTAAGGCCTGTCAAATTGCATTTGGGCTGGGGATGTCTGGATGTACACTTTACATGATAATTTCACCTCTGGGATGATTGCTCTTCATAGCAATGAAAGCACTCAGTTGGTTTAAATAACTAAAGGATAATTAATTTTTCCTGTCTTCCAGATTCCATGTTGCTGGAGATCTCTGAATGATCCTATACGGTTCTGCTTTTCCTGAAATGCTGCCCAAGAAGAATTCAATCTTGGCTGGGCTTCTTCCTTTTGCATTCCAGATTCTACTCTTTCTCTGCTACTTAGGGATGTAAAGAATATTACAAGAATATTACAAGATTTTCTTGTCTTCAGTACAAAAAGGAGAGGTGTGTCTCAGCAGGTAAAAACAAATGTTACCCACTGTGAGATTCATACACCTTGTCCGAGAATGAACAGACCACTACATCCAATACATTTGTTGTCTATCAGTCAGCAATAGACTGTTATGTCTCACAAAAGACACCAAAAATCTTGACGAAATTTTTGCAAAACAATCCTGAAATCTGTTAAGTCATTGAAAAATATGCAACAGCTCTCATAGTTTTTCACAGTAGGGAGGAAACTTTTGAAATTTTAAAATGCAAAAATGCATCCCTACTTCTGCAAATTACAATATTTCATCTTGTGAGGAATAGATAGATATCAACTCAGTACAGTATTTCTCTCAGCCCCAACCTGTCAGGGATGTAACCCAAAATGGCCTGTGCATATAAGTGTAAAACATGCCCCACCAAGCAAAACTTTTGAATGCAGTCGTCTAGCCCTATATTTTATCCTGCAAGGTACCTGAAACCCCATCCTGTTTTTTTTTAATGTCAATGCATACACAGTATTTACACTTATGGTTACACCTCCAGGTGGTAAAATATAAAATAAAGATGCATGTAGATGTATTTCATATTAGAGGTGAGCCCACTCTGGTAGTGTTTGTGATAATGTAGTTACATTCAACAATATACAGTTACATTCAGCTTTTTGTGATTAGGGAATGCCATAATCAAAAAAAGTCAACATGGGTTTCTCAAAAACAAGTCATGCCAGACTAATCTGATCTCTTATTTGATAAAATTACCAGCTTGCTAGATGAAGGGAATGTGGTAGACATAGCATATCTTGATTTCAGTAAGGCTTTTGACAAGGTCCCCCATGATATTCTTGTAAACAAGATAGTAAAATATGGGCTAGACAATACAACTGTGGATTAGTAATTGCTTGAACTGACTGAACCCAAAGGGTGCTCAGCAATGGCTCCTCTTCATCCTGGAGAGAAGTGACCAGTGGGGTGCCACAGGGTTCTGCCCTGGGCCCAGTGCTATTCAACATCTTTATCAATGATTTGGATGAAGGAATAGGGGGCATGCTTCTCAAATTTGCAGATGACACCAAATTTATACCCCAGAAGACAGGATGAAAATTCAAAGTGACCTTAATATATTTGAAAGCCAGGCCAAAGCTAACAAAATGAATTTCATCACAGAAAAATGTAAGGTACTGCACTTAGGGCAAAATAAATAAATAAATAAATAAATAAAATTTTAAAAAATGAAATGCATAGATATAAGATGGGGGACACCTGGCTTAATGACACTACGTGTGAAAGGGATCTAGGAGTCCTAGTAGACCACAAGTTGAACATGAGTCAACAGTGTGGTGCCACAGCTAAAAAGGCCAATGCAATTTTAGGCTGCATTAATAGAAGTATAGTATCTAGATCAAGGGAAGTAATAGTGCACTGTATTCTGCTTTGGTCAGGCCCCATCTGGAATACTGTGTCCAGTTATGGGCACCACAATTCAAAAAGGATGTTGAAAAACTGGAGCGTGTCCAGAGGAGGGCAACTAAAATGGTGAAGGGTCTGGAAACCATGTTCTATGAGGAATGACTTAGGGAACTGGGTATGTTTAGCCTGGAGAAGAGATGGTTAAGAGGGGATATGATAGCTCTCTTTAAATATGTGAAGGGATGTCATATTGAGGTGGGCGCTAACTTGTTTTCTGCTGCTTCAGAGAACAGGACCTAGAACAACGAATACAAGCTATAGGAAAAGAGATTCCACCTGAACATTAGGAGGAACCTCCTGACAGAGCTGTTCGAGAGTGGAACACACTCCCTCAGAGTATGGTGGAGTCTCCTTCTTTGGAGGTCTTTAAACAGAGGCTGGATGGCCATCTGTCAGGGATGGTTTGATTTTGAGTTCCTGCATGGCAGGGGGGTTGGACTGGATGGCTCTTGTAGTCTCTTCCAACTCTATGGTTCTATGAATAATACTGACATTTAAGACCTTACTTACTGCTGCCTCTTTTCATGGTACTTCTGACAGAGTTATTTTTGCAACATTTACCATGTGTATTTCATTTTAGTGTTGAGAAGGTGCCCTAATGACGTTAAGGAGTATAACTAATGTCTAATGTTGTGAGCCCTAACACACTTGTTGCACTTACAAAAGCTTTGATGGGCTCTTCAGCTCATGCTAGTAGGTGGCAGGTGGGGTGGGATGAGTAACAAAATAAAATCAACCTTGAACATGCACCAAAGAGCCAGGAACAGTGTGCAAAACATTAGCCTTGGTTTTGCAACTTCTGGCTTTTGTGGTATTAGTCATATCCTTAACATGACCTTAATACAGTTTTGTGGCTTCATATTTACATATATTTTATTATTGCCTCAAAGATATATGGTAGGTGGTTCCTAACAGAAGAGGCCTAGAGCAAGGTTTTAATATTATTAAAAAGGATGGCATAAAACATGCCAAAACAAAGGTAAGAGAGTTTGGGGCACATAAAAAGAGTTGGGAACTGCCAAAAAAATCAGAAGGCTTCCAAACGTGATTTCACATCCTGGACAGTTCTGCAAAGTTTTAAGGCTATATTTGTATACAATTAACCAAGAGAAGATATTAAGTGTTTGATTTTATGAATCTTTAATAACTAGCTATACATAACAAGTATATTCTGCTCTGCTACCATCTTCCAAGCATTACAGCTCTTGAGGATCACGTCTGTGAGCATATTTTAGAACACGAAGTGCTAGGTACACATGGCTCATGTATAATTATGTATAATATAACCTCCCTGGTGCTGGTGGTTTTACACATATATGAAAATTGGTTTCAGGAGGCAGGAAGTTAAGATGGAGTCATAGGAGATCTGTGTGCTTAACCCAGTTGTCAATGCCACCCTTCTGAATTGATCCATCTTTTTCAGGGATCAAGACATATTTGATATTTGCTCTTGGCTTCTCTCTTTTCCCAGCATATTTGAAACTTGCACATCAGTGGTGTGGGAGTGTGTTGGGGTATGTAGACAGCAAGGATCTAGCATATACACATGCAGAGTAGATGCACATAGGCAGGAACTCCCAGAAGCTGGTCTTCTGTGAAGATTCTGTTCCTAACGGCACAGGAAAAAAACCTCCCACATACAGCTGCTGCTTTCAACTTGGAGAAAATAATAGCTTCACAGCAAGGCTTCTCTCAGAGAGGGCTTTAATCTTTGTTGCAAATATTTACAAAGATATACAGAGTACCAGATGTTCTTCTTGAATACTCACAGCTATACAGAGTAATAAAGTGCTTCACCAACCACCAACCACAACTAACCAACAATGGAGATTCTGACTCTCTCCCATATATAGGTGGTCCTCTTGAGAACATGTGACAGCGAAGCACTAATGAAACCTGGCTGTTTTCATCCCCAGTGCCTGTTGCATCAGGACTGTTGCATCAGGCCTCTCATGATGCATACTTGGCTTGTCCCATCCACTGTGGATGTTGCATCAAGCTTCCCATGATGCACAGTTCACCAAATGCTGATCCATGCACCTGCCACTTGAACTGTGTAGTAACCCTGTTACTATTGCTCTAGTTCCTCCGTGTCATTTTCCAGACAAGTGTGCTACATGGTCTTGACAGAGAGCAGCTTAGGAAAGTATTTAAAGTGAGAGGCTACCAGTGCAGAGAATGGCAATATAATGCCCTGGATTATCCTGTTCTGGACTAGCCTGAGACACCTTGTCACCTGGTGTGAAGGACAAGAGCGGAGATCCTTTCCTCTTTCATGAACAAAAATCAGCTGTTCAGTCTTACTTCAATAAGTAAGAAAGTGGTTGAAGAGCGTCCTAAAATAGCATTAAGCCAGTTGTCACAGTTGTGTGACAGAGAAGAACAGCTGTGGAGTCCAGAAAAGACAGCTTTGAAAAAAACCGTTGTCCTACCTCACAATATCTATGGTCTGAGTTGATCTCTAGGGATATAAAGAATATTTGCAGATTTTTCTATTCTCGACCAGTAAGGGTGTCTCAAGATTTCATGAAAAAATTGTTAGCCACTACAATATTTTTCACCCCAATATGAGAGCGAAAAGAACAACAATTTTCCATTAACACATCGGAGAGTGATGGACTCTCCTTCTTTGGAGGTTTTTAAACAGAAGTTGGATAAGCATCTTTTATGAGTGCTTTAGTTGTGGCAAAGGATTGGACTAGGTGGCCTTTGTGGTCCCTTCCAGCTCTAAGGTTCTGTGAATTTAATTTTGGTATTGAAGAGTAGTTAGTGGGAGACAGATTTTGCATACAAGCTCAGATAAGCAGATAAACATATATGTCCATGTTGGTGAACCTATGGCATGTGTGCCAGAGATGGCACACAAAGCCATTTTCCCCGGCACATGGAGGGCAGGGAGGAGGAGGAAGAGGCATGAGACTTCCAGGGTGGAACTTCCCCCCCTGCCCTCCTGGGCTTTCAGGCCTGGGAAGGTGGGGGAAGAAGACCTGCCCAAGAAGTCCCACCCTCAGAGGGCAGAAATCCTGCCCCTGGCACAGGTAACAGCTGGTGCCAGAAGGCCTTTTAGTTTGGGCACTCCACCCCTAAAAGGTTTGCCATCACTGGTATATATAGTGGATGAAACTTTTAGACTAGTGAGTTCATTTGGATACAGCATCCTTACAAATATTGTCATAAAAGAGGCATAAGGAGAGTTTTTCTGCATGTGTGTTGCTTTGTTGAAGGCTGTTGTCCTCAAGTCTATTCAGTGACTGGGGGAAAAAACAAAACAAGAAATGGGCTTGAGGAAGATGCTACTCCTGGGATGTTCTGGACAGTTGGGAAGCCTCTTTCCCATTTTTTCTTTTCCTCTTGCCTTCCAATATTCTTTCCATCTTGAGAGAGCACATTTGTGAAGTATCTTATTTCTGCCTATTTTAATTTCAAAAAACAGTTAAAGAGAAACATTGTCCAATTGCCTCAAAAAGAACTTTTTATAAAATCAAAGTTTTTGAAATAATGAGTAACTGTTACTCCTTATACCGACCACCAGTGCCACTCTTAGAATCACATTAATGTTAAATTGCCAGAAATGGAGAGACTATCATTAGACCCTCATTAGCCCCCAAAGTAATGTGTTAGAGGTAATGTCATTACTTGTAATGCAAGATTTCCAAGCTTGGCAAAGAGGTGGCCTCAACATTTTAAAAAATTGCTGAAGCTTGCAGATTCAGTACAGACGAAGGGGTGAGAAAAACTGGTGTAAAAACCCCCTGGAACTGTGACAAGTCTGGTTGAAAGTGAAAAGATGAAGTAAAGATCAAGGTGTTTTGAGGAAAAGGGCCATTTGTCTCAAGTTTCATTCTGATAGTAAAAGAATGTGAAAACTTGGTTCCGAGTGAAAGATTAACAGCATTGTCAAGACAGATAGATGCTGACAGCACTTATTGTCAACAGAAGGTACTCAGAAGGGTGCACTAAACCTAAGAACAAGACCTCTGTATATAGAGCAAAACTAAAAATGATCCTGTTTCACCTTTTTCAGAGAAGTTGGATCTCATGGAAGGAGATTTGTTATTAATTTGGATTGGTTCCCACAGGGATAGTGAGTTGTTGTGGAACTAGATTCCATTTGTAAATTAATAGATTGAGTGAAAGAACAAAACACTGCAGATTAAGGTTGATTTCCCCCCTGATGGTCAGGGTAGCCAGGTAAAGTAAGGGACAGAAGACCAATCATTTATTTTCTCCAGCAACCCTAATGGGGGATGGGAAAATATAATTTATTTATTTATTTCTTACCCACCCCATGGATTGATGTGGGGAAAAAGCAACTAACAGACAGGGGGAAAAGTTAAAACATATCAGTTAAAACACACATCAGTTTAAAACGACAAATAACATTGATACCATTAAAAAGTTTAAAAGGACAAATAATATCAACACCATTCTAAGAGTGGCACTGGTGGTCAGTATAAGAAGTAACAGTTACTCATTGTTACAAAAAAAATGGATTTTTTTAAAAATCATTTTGAGGTCAGTTTAAAAGGACAAATATTAAAATAATCCACATTTAAAATTCACAATTTAAAAATCACCTGGATAAGCCTGTCGGAAGAGACTGATCTTGAATGCTCTTTTAAATTCAGACAACATATTCAGCTGTCAAAGCTGTAACTACTGATGGCACCACTGGACTTAAAGATGTATCATAGTGTCAAAGTTCCCTTATGTGTTAATCAAAAATACACACACACACAGACACACATACCAAGATGGCTTTGAGAACTGGGTTTTATTTTAGATCATAAGAATAGTATCAATACAATATCAAACACAAATAAGATCTAGCCTTTTGCCCTTATAGTCTGCTTGTGGACAGGATGCTAGACTGGATAAGCCTTTAACCTCTTGGAGCAGTACTTTTTTTTTTATGAACGGCAGGAGAATGTTTTTAAATAGAAGTAGTCCTTCAGAAAAAAAGAATCACAATTGTACTGTTGGGAAGGGAGTGGAGAGCAATCCAGGCTGAGGAAATACTTTCTTTGAAAACCTGCAAAATCTGACATCCTTTATTGCCTCTAGTCATGTATTATTTTATGAAAAATAAAGGAAGGAGCAAATGAAATTTCCCATGACATACTTGCTTTCTTATTAGGAGGAATAACCACCATTGAGAGCTACAGTGTTAGAATAGCCACAAAAATAAAAAATAAAATAAAAATAAAAACTAAAAATCACCATCACAAAACAAAACAAAAGTTATTGTAGTGCATTCCAATCAGGCTTTGAATTGTTGAGTTGGCTGTTTGTGAGATGAGACAGACAGGTACGTGTTTTATACAAAATAACTCGACTGGAGGCAGTGACACTTAAAACGAACCCATAGGAATCAATTTGTTTTATTCACAAGCAAACCCCAAAGGCCAAAAGCTGTAGGCTGCTGCCATTGGAACTCTTGACAGACATGAGGCTTGTGTGTGTTGTGTTGTATGCACACAGATTTGACAGTCATTCCCAAGCAGGCACTATATGTCAAAAATTAATGGATGGAAATCCATAAAACTGCTCTTTCTATGCAGAGATGGTCTGGGGTAGGATAATGTTGACATGACCCATGCTTTTTTTCTTTCAAACAAAGATCATAACTTAACATTTTATGAATGTCCCTAATTAATACCATTGCTAGTATTTGTGCATCTATGCTTTTGTGTCCTTTGTTACCAGGTTGTCATAGAGAAAATGATGATGTCATAATTTTGTAAGAGACATCATTTAGGAGAGGAATGTTGATTCAGCTCCTGCCTCTATGCATTTGTTGTTATTCTATGCCTTCAAATTGTTTCTGACTTGTTAACTGCCCTCAAGTCAACCCTGACTCATGGCAACCCTGTGGATGAGATAACTCCAAGGGCCCTCCCTCATCCTCTACTGCTCTGCCCAGGTCCTGTAAATTCATGCCTGTGATCTCTCTGCTAGAGTTCATCCATGTTGCATGCAGCCTTCCTTTCTTCTTCTTTCTGCCCTTTACCTTTCCTAGCATTATTGTTAGCCATGCTTTCTCATGATATGGCCAAAGTATGAAAGCCTCAGTTTGATCATCTTGGCTTCTAGGAAGATTTCAGGCTTGATCTGTTCAAAGACCCATTTGTTTGTATTTTGGATGTCCATGGTAGCCTTGGCACTCTTCTCCAGCATCTCAAATGAGTTGCTCTTCCTCTTATCTGCTTTCCTCAGTAACCGTAAGGTTAGCCTATCACAGAGGTTTTTTGGGCAAGATGTATTCGGAGGGGGTTTGCCATTGCCTCTCATCTGAGACTGAGAGAATATGGCTTGCCCATGGTCCAGTGGGTTTCCATGGTGGGTCTTAAGAGTTGCAGTCTAATACTCACATCACTACAGCATGCTGGTTCTTTTATGTTTTATAGCACATGGAAGTATTCCTCAGCAGCATTTTCATCTCTGGTCAATATATTGATTCTGCATTGAATAACTATTCTTATAAATGGCCCCATTTAATAGATATCAGAGAAGTAAACCTTGTTCATTCATATTCACATATGGTATGTTTACACACACACACACACACACAATGAAGTGGCCAGGCTTTTTTCTTTTACTTTTTGGTCAGTCTTTGAGAGAAACTGAACATTTACTAGACCGATTTCTGTACATTTCTGTTGTAATGAAAAATTGTGCAAAGCATATGTAGGGAAACATGGTTTCTTGATCTTGTTTTGAGGGCAAGACTTCTCACAAGAGTCTGAGAGTCCTCAACAAGCTTTCTTTCTGTGTTACCAAGCCTGCCTCAATCATAGAACAGCCATTGGTTATTCTTCCCACATCTCTTGTAAAGATGTATGTTGGGTTGCCAGGAGTCCTTTAATATACAGGTTATCCCTTATTTGAAGGCAGGAAAGCTTGTCCCTTTATAAGACTGGCAGGTGTCCTTTGTTATAATGGGATGTCCCCTATTTGAGGGTTGGAAAGCTTTCCCTTTAACACAGAGTGAGCAAAATGCCAAAAATTCTGAATTCTGGGGTGTGGATATTGAAGCAGAAATACATACATCATTTAATTTATGAATTTGGGCAATATATTAATTTTACAGATATATCTGGCCAAGTAAACAGATTAGTATTTTCCTTTGGTATTTAGAAAGAACACAAACCAGTCAATAGCTACTTCTTGTTTATCAACCCTGCATAATTTCAGCTGTCCTTTCTTGCTATTTTGAAAACCTGATAACTCTATATGTATAAGAAGGTCATATGGGATGACTGACATGTGTTAAGAACATTCAGATCCATATCATAAGGTTGAAAGTAACCACTAAGGACGTCCTTTAAATATACTGCTTTTTGCAGTTTTATCTTGTAAATAGGCAGTAATGTGATCTTTAAACCTTCTCTTGGTTCCCAACATGTCTGTATGCTGTTGTGAAAATGCAAAACAATATCTTGTGTATTGGTCTCTGAACTGATTTTCCCATGAACAATTAACTGAACAGCCCCCCCCCACACACACACACAAAGGAATGAACAATACAAGGGATAGGAAGAATTTAATTTCAGTTGGGTTTTGAAAATAATTTTCCAAAACTGAGTGATTTCTTAATATTTGGGATGGAAAAAATATCAATGTGCAGCCAAACAAAATTGACAGTTTTATTAATCCCAAATTAGGAGTTCAAGTGCTTAATTCTTAAACATTGCCACCTCTTTGTAGAAATGCAAGTACAACATGGTCTTTTCCATGCTAGGGAGAGGTGTACCAATTTGCCAGAACAAGTCTGAAAGAATTTTATTTCAGTTTATTTTTGAAGAATTTATAAAAAGTCACAAATCTTATTTGGGATGGAAAGAATCTGAATGCAGGAGAAAGTGAAACTGACAGATTTTTTTCATTCCTAAAAATCTGCATTCATTCTAGATGAAAATATACAGAAATCTCCCATGTAGTGGCAAAGAAATGGAGGTTAGATTTCAGTTGAGCCCTAATCACGGCTAATGCTTCCTGAACTGGTGGAAACTTCTGATTCTTTCACAGTGATTCCTTGAGGATCTCTGAATGGGAACCATTACAGTGCAGACAAAAGTACTGGGGGAAACCAAATTTTCCTGTTGACTCAGCCCTCATTCTAGCTCAGTGAAACGATTTAAAGAAACTGTCCTTTCTGTGTGAGGAATTCAGACACAGCAATGCCACTTTTATTATTTTTTGCTTGAAATTTCATACACTCCTCTTAGTTCAGCATATGAACTCAATAAACCAACCGATGGAATAGTGGCCAAGCTTACTTGGAGTAAATGGAAACTTCTCAAACTTGTCTATCCAGAAGAAAAGTTAACAGGTCATTGTGAATTGTGTACAGTTTTGTTCTCATCTGGCAGCTATTTACTTCAAGTTTGATTGGTGTAGTAGCTCTGCAATGTATAAGAAAAGGAGCATGCCATATTAATTGATTGATTGATTGATTATTTTCCTGTTTTTCTCCCATATGGGACCCAAAGCAACTGGAGATGGTAAGAAAACTGGTGCTGAATTATATAAATGTCTAAATTATGGTAATGGGGTGGGTGGAAAAAGGGATGAGCGTTTCAAATAAAGTATATTCTCTGGATGCATTTAAAATTTTTATATAAAATATGATCTGGCAAAAAAAGCTGTAATAATTGTTCCAGTATAGATGTTGATGTCTTTGGTTGTGGGAACAGCATGTAGCTCTTGTTTAGCTTCTTAATATTGACAACATCTGGGTTGTGCTATTTATCACAGTGATGGAAAAGCTTAAATAAATTGTAATAGACACAATAGGGTACTATGTGAGTCACATGAGGGCTAGAAGAGTCATTATCTTTCTGTTAATAATCCCTGTTACATTTTAATGTTTGTTCAGGTAGCCCACAAAAAAGTAACTAAACTATTACTCAGTGCAGATATTTCATTTTATCACATGAAGAATTTTGAGCTTTATTAGCCCTCAACTAGACATTGACACTATTAAGAAATATAGGACTCTGAAGAATCTACAAATACTTTTTTCTCCAAAAATTTTCATTCTGAGCAGCCTTGATTAATCCATTGTTTCTGACAGAGAAAGTGGAATAAGTACATGAGAAAAAAAAATGTTGAATGTACCAGGTGATGAGACCTATTCATTCTTGCATGGCAGCGTGTTGGACTGGATGGCCCTTGTGGTCTCTTCCAACTTTATGGTTCTATGATTCTATGAATATTCAGATCCAAGGTTGTGTGATGTTAGAATATCAGTGCAGGATGGAGACACTAAAATCCTAATCTTCATTGAGCCATGAATCTTACTGATCAAGGCAAATCTCTGTCACTCAGGGCTTGTCTACATGGGTGATTTACACTGAATTTCCTCTGGGCTCCCTGCATCCTGTTTATATGCACAGATCAGTCCAGACTGTCTTCCTAATGCCCACACCCAATTCAGGGCTTCTTCCCCATAACCCACATTTAAATAATTCACCATTTGCTGCAGGTTTTCAGCTTTCTTTGCAGTGACAATGGCAGATATCTTCTCTCATGGTCCTTGTGAGCCATCTGGTACCACTGCTATGAATGTAAGTTGCTCTGAGGTCAGCATTGATAACATGGCTGGGCACATCATTCTGATCTCAGTAGCAATAGTAGGTAATAAACAGGAACCATATGGGAAGGTAGCCACCAGTGGTTACTGAGAGAGCCAAAAACACACAGCAAAAGATAGAAGGTGGGGAGGGGGGTTGGGGGGATTTGGGAATTCAGGGCCAGAATACTCTGGGGGCACCCTGAAGTATTCTACAAGTGAAGCTGGGGCCTTAGCCTCAACGATTTCATAGATTGGTGAGGGGGAGAATAATGCACATTCCCCAATGTTCCTTGGAGAGGGATGGAATAAAAATCATTATAAAGAAATCTTCCTTTCATGTTAAATGTCACCACCACCTATTTTTTAAAAAAATAGGTGGCTATGTGCTTAGCCACATGAATCATATGAATTTTATGAATTATGATTCATATGAATTTTAATTTTAATCATATAAATGTTAATGATCAATAAATAGTTTATTGATCAAGCCAGAGATATCCCTAGAAGAAAAGCAAAGCAGCCTCATTTATATACCACTTCATATTGTGCTATGAGATGTATAAGCGGTTTACAACTATAAGCTCATTGCCCCCCAACAGCTGGGTACTCATTTTAGTGACCTCGGAAGAATGCAGGCCTGAGTCTAGCCTGAGCCCTGGCTAGTATTGAACTCACAACCTTGTGGTATATGAGTGAGTGGCTGCAGTACAGGCATTTAACCACTGCGCCACCAGGCCAAGATGACAAGACTTAGACTCTTGCACTTTGGACACATCATGAGAAGGCAAGAATCATTGGAAAAGACAATAATGTTAGGAAAGGTGGAGGGAAGTAGAAAGAGAGGAAGGCCAAAAGATGATTTAATAAACTATCCTATTAAAACACCATTAATTAAAACACCACCAATTTTAAACAGTATAAAAGCATCTGAAAACATAACAATGAGAATAAAAGTACAGCACACACACCCTGTTAAAAGATCCTTCTGTACAACCAGTTAATTAACAACCAAATTAAGTCTGCATAAATTTGCATATTGGTGAAAATAAATATTCTGAAAAAATTGATGTTTTCTGAGTTTTTATATGTGTGTATACAATGCAGTAAAAGCCAGAATTATTCCTTAAGAGAGAGATCAGACATACATGTCACCTCAGACACCCTCTACAATCTTACCTGAAGTTATATCAGTGCTTATATTAAAAACTGAAGTGAAAGTAAGCTATTGTAATATTTAAACCTTGACATCCCAAGCTGTGACTTTTTTTTAGGGAAAAGATGTCATGGGCAATGTGCTTGACCAGAGAGTAATTCCACTCTGAAAGCTGGCTTGTTCTATGACTTTGCCAGTTAAGGAGTTAATTTTTGGCTGTGTCTGATTAAATTATGGAGCCGTGGTAGGATTTTATAAGGAATCCAATTGTCCTATTGTATTGTAAGATTGTGTCAGTCCACGTTTGTTGGACTATATGTAGACTTGGTGCTATTAACACTCCAGAATCCCTATGTTGATTGATGCATGTGGGCATGTCTGGAAAAATTGGCATGTTTGAAAAAAAATGTTTATAGAAAAAAAGCACACTTAAAATACTGAACACTGCTGAAAGTCACATCGGTTGATATGGGCCGGAAAGCAAAGCATACAATTTTGAAATTTGCATACAATGGATATTTTTGAAAAAGAGACTTGGAGGGACAGGGGAAGGCACAGATTTTGAATTAAAAAGTGATGAAAAGGGGAAAAACATGATAGAACCAATCTTGGACTAGATGTGAATTTGGGAAAGGGAAAAAGTCTGTGGGTAAGAGCTTTATAGAAGTATACATCTCAGCCATCATTTTCAAATAATCTCACCACCACTTGACACTTCCTCATATCAGTGGTACAAGAAAGCAGCAGGCACTTTGACTTAAAAAAATCTAGACAACTTTTTTAAATCCTGACTTTTCAAAAGAGTTGCATCTTTGCATATTTCTCTCAGTGTGTCAATATTTTTGTGCATGTCAGGGAAGCATTAGCATCCTTGGATAAGAGAAAAAGAATTGACAGTAATGGTGAAAAGAAGAGCCTTCAGTCTAGATACTGAGAAAGCCTTCAGTCTTTTTCTGCCCCTCTCTCTGTTGAGCACAAGCCCTGCTGTTAATAATTGAAGGTTGCTTTGTGCAGAAAGCACTGTCCGTATCCATCATTTTAAAGATGAAAATTTTCAAGCTTTTTCTGTTTTATGGCATATCAAACAATCCAGCAGTAGACGACTCACAAGTCTCACAACCAGATCCAAGTTTCTGGCCTTTGAAAAGTTTGCTATTTTGACTTAAGTATTGAGATACTTCTTTTTCTCCCACAAAGAAGATGCATCGTTTGAGGATTCAAAGGAGCAAAAGAGAAAATCCTCATTTTCCTTGACAGATTGCTTGCTGTGCTCTCCACATTGAGGACTGGCAAATATGAACAGACAGGTTTACACTTTTATCCCTTCTTGTTACCCAACATGGCTTTTAAGACTTTCTCCAAATGAAGTACTCGGCAAGACATCCAAAGATGAAAGCAATGGAGGATGAACTCACCTTCATAGAGTTTATCAAGGCTTTAACATTGTGATAGATAATGCTCCTGTACCTGTGGCATATATATATTAAAACCCCTTTGTGGTTTTGAATGAATATATCTCATGGATACATAGGGGATTTCCCCCTCCCTACTAAAGGACAAGACTGTCAAGCTGAAGAAAAATGTATGCTACCATTGGCTCTAATACCAGATATATAGGACAGAGTAGATTTCAGGTGAGAACCAATTTGATTCTCATTTCCTAGCCTTTTTGTAGTTAGATAGATCTACAGTCCTAAGACAAAACTAACCAGAGTCAAACTGAAATAAAATGGCATCTCAAGATTTCTGGTACTCAAATTTGAGTTAGAGATGAATTATAGATGGGAGATATGTTAATGCATTTCAATAAATATGAGACCTTCCATAGTATAATAGCTAGCATAATATTGTGACACTCTTTCTTAAAGTCCTCAGTTAAAATATAAAGAAATAAAAAAGTTTCCACAACCACTAATACAGTAGAATGGAAAGGTGCTTGGACCTTAAAATTTAAAATAGGCTATAATTATATAAATAACCATTGCTAATCACAAAAACTGAACAGGGGTGGGTTTTCAACAATTATTGTTGTCATATGCCTTCAAATTGTTTCAGATCTGTGGCAACCCCAAGAGGAACCTATCACTGGGTTTTCTTGCCAAGATTTCTTCAGAGGGGGTTTGTCTTTACCTTCCTCTGAGGTGGAGAGAAAGTGACTTGTTCAAGGTCACCTGGTGGATTTTCATGGCTCATTGGGGATTCAACCCTTGTCTTCAAAGTCCTAGTCCTACACCCAAAGCACTATACAACACTGGCTCTCTTTCAAGGTTTTACATCTGAGAAATCCAGGCACTAGGGTCCAAAACACACTGCAGAAATAATCCAGTTTGAGACCGCTTTAATTGCCATGGCTCAATGCTATGGAATTCTGGGGTGTGTAGTTTTTATGAAGCGTTTAGCCTTCTCTAGTGTCACAATAAACTACAATTCCCAGGATTGCTTAGCATTGAGCCAGAGCAATTAAAGAGGTCTCAAACTGGATTATTTCTTCATTGTATTTTGGACCCAAGTTCTTAGTCTTCTTCTGATTTCCTGGCTGCAGTCCTCATTTCAATCAATGTTTGATACCAGGTATGGGAATTTCTATTTCTATTTCTTCATTGTATAGGTTGAACTTGTGAAAGTCCCTGGTGGTCATTATTTTTGTTTTTTTTATGTTCAACATTAAGCCTGCATTTGCACTTTCTTCTTTGATCTTCCTTAGTAGGTGTTCCAGGTCTGTGAGGTTTTCTGCTAGTATTATGGTGTCATCTGCATATCTTAGATTGTTGATATTCCTTCCTCTATTTTCACTCCTCCTTCTTCTGTGTCCAAGCCTGCTTTTCTTATATGTTCCGCATACAAGTTGAACAGACAGGGTGAAAGGATGCAGCCTTGTCTGACCCTTTGCCAACTGAGAACCATTCTGTTTCTCTGTGTTCTTTTCTGAAAGTAGCCTCTTGTCCTGAGTACAGATTCCTCATCAGGACTATCAGATGCGTTGGCACTCCCATGTCTTTAAGGGCATTTCATAGTCTTTCATGATCTCTATGCAGTAAAATCTATGCATATATATGCACATATATGTATATATGCATTATGATTCCAAAGCTTTGAAAAGTTGCTTTTTATCATAAACCTAACAGTATGTATATGTGTGTGTGTACATAAATCCACACCCACCAAGGTTTTCCCTTACTCCAATGTGCATCACTTTGCTGATATACTGACTCTCATTTGCCTTTAAGTTGCCCATTTATATTATTTGGAGAAACTTTTCAGAACATCCCCTCAGTCTGTGTTTCATCTGCCTCTTGCAAATCTGGCTGCCTCACTGCTTATTTCTTACTTTGTGTCATTCATGGGGAAAACCCTGACATTGCCTAGACCTGCCAACATTTCACAGATGTAAACTGGAATGCGTGTCACTAAGCAACACCACAGTTTTATCAAGATGGCAAAAGTGATTTTGGAGATGGTACAGTAGTTTGCTTTTGTCTGAGCACACTGGGAAGGGTAAGATTCCTCCCACCACTCTCCATCCAGCTCAGTTAATGGAGTGCAAAGTGCTTTTTGCACTTTGAACTCAGTTTGCAATAATGGAAGTAAGTTGAGGATAATGGAGGAAAGTGGAAGAAGAGGGAGAAACTGGGAAATTTTAAAAGAAGCTGAAAAAGTGTGATGACAGAGGATTAAGCAGGATTGTCTTTGCCAAATGGGGACAGTTGAATGTTATGTAATATGGATATTTAGAGACCTTACTCGTGACATGTTCTCGTTTTCCCCCTGTGAAAACTGTCCACTTATTCCTGACTCATTTTCTTGTTCTTTAACGAGTTACAAGTATACAAGAGGCACATATCTGATGAGATTTATTCAGTAGACTGACTTTTTAAATTTTTTTTCAGATAGCAAAGTATATAGTTGTCTATCTCATTGATTTGATCAATACATAGGGTGGAGACTTGAGGATCATCCCAGGCCCTGAGGTTTACAAGCCAAAACTGAGACCTAGGGATGGTCCCTGGTGATGTCATTAAGGATTATGCATTAAGGACTAAACACAGTTGTTCACACCTTGTTATTCAAACAGAGGAGGGGGGAGAGATTTTGCTGCATGAAAATTGAGAAATTAAAGGGGGTTGCAGACTGCCAGAAATAGTGTGAATTCAGTCCACTTTTAGGGTTAGGGTTAGAGTTAGGGAACCATGGGAACTGTATTTTATTGTGGCATCAGAGTTGTCTGACAGAGAAGGCTCAATGTCTCAGAAAAATAACAGTTCCCATGATTCCCTAGCACTAACCCTAACCCTAAAAGTGGACTGAATTCACACTATTTCTGGCAGTCTGCAACCCCCCTAAGAAACCCTAACCAAAGGGACTGTTCTACTAGTTGAGCTGGATATTTCCACTCAGTCCTTTCCTCTTTCCTCTAAAATTGAGAATTTGTACCCTCATCTCCTACCTGGAGATGACTCATAAAAACTGGAGATTCAGGGCCAAGCCTTGAGATCTTGTGGCTCCATCTGTATGTTTGATGATACTCACTTAAACAATTGGTAAAGTAGATTCCTCTGTATAAAAGTTATGTTGATTTGTCTTCAGCACAGCCTTTCCATCTGAGAGTTTAATGATTCTAGTTTCAATAATGCTTTTAATCAATCTACATACATTAGACAGTCAGATCCATGATATCTTTGACCTCTCACCCCATAGCATTTTTTCCAAAAGAAACATTTTATTGTCTACCCTCTAATCTGATAATCTCATGATTTAAATAAATGGTGCATTTTTATTAAAAGATCAGCAGTGTCTCCACTTCTTGGAGACTTCTTGACTGAATTGTTGTTCATTCTTAATTTGTAAGTTAGCTCCACAGCATCAAATCTTTTCAGATACCCTCCATGGAAGAATGATTCAGATGTCAGTATCCACCCCAGTTAAAATGGTTCAAAGATTTCACTTAGCCTCTCAGTAATCTCTCTGTGTTCCTTCACAACTGAACATTTTTACTGAATTCATGTCTTACTGCTAGCCATCTTGGCTGCTTGCCTGTTCCTGAAGTGTTTAGGAAATGTTTCTTACACTGTAACACTACCTTACAAACCTCAGAATTACTTTCTTAGTCTTTGTGCTCACTTCCCTCATCTTTTTAATTTAGGGAAAATATTCACCTTTTTATAGGAAGCCTACCCTGTGTTTTGTTGCTTCATTAGTACATCTTAAATATGCTCACAACTTCCTATGTCTGGCCATTCCCTTTCTAATCTGTGGTACGTCTAAGAATGTGTCTTCACTCCACAGTTACAGCAGTTTGATACCACTTTAACAATCATGGCTCTGTCCTATGGTAGCATGAGATTTCTCATTTGAGTGAGGTATATAGTATTCTCTTTAAAGAGCACTAATATACTTTGAAATTGCTAGAGAAATCTAGCATAGAATTCTAAGCATCTCACCCTAATAAAAATCCTAAAATAACATAGGATGGAGCCATGACAGCTGAAGCTATATCAAACTATTACTGAGCAGCTATTACAGCAATCTGAAATTATTTCTAAGCTTGGCTTGATATAACACTTCTACTGATCTCCTTTTAATAAATACTATCATTAAAGGAGGTTTTCTTTTCTGTGACTATGGCTGCATCCACACTGTATAAATAATCCAGTTTAAGTGCCATGGCTCAGTGCTATAGAATTATGAGGTTTGTAGTTTTGTGAGATATTTAGCCTTCTCTGTCACAATAAACTGTAGTTCCCAGAATTCCATAGTACTCAATCGTGGCAGTTAAAGTGGTATCAAACTTGATAAATTCTGCAGTGTGGATGCAGCCTTTTCCCAAATTCTCTCTCTGTCTCTCTCTGTTACACACACACACACACACTACACACACACACACACACACACACACTTATTCATATGCATAATGCAACAATGCTGCTGGTCTCTCCTTCTGAGTATTATCTTATCTTAATCCATGAAAAACCTATTAAGGTATGTTTTCGTCATAATTTTAGTGGTTTTCCTAAATAAGTTCATGGCAGAGACACTGCTGTGAGAAAAAAACCCAATCTTCCACACCCTCAACATTTTACAGATGATAACTGTGGCCAGGCATCATCAGAGTATGGTCAAGATGGCAAACATTATTAATGAGGAAGAACAAACTAGGGAAGGCTACAGCAGTTTGCTTTTGCTGGAATCATCACAGAAGGATAAGATTCCACATCTTCTTTCTCTCTCCTTCCTGCTGAGCTAATTGAGTATAAATTACTTTTTCACTTTGAACTCTGTTTGCAGTGACTCAGGATGAGGGGAGAAAATGGAATGATGAGAGAAAAACTGGGACATTTTAAGACTGACTGGGACAACTGATGATCAGTGGTGTCTATCCCTGCCAGTGTGGTGTATTAGTATGAGTGTTGGGCTCGGACAGTGGAGACCAGGATTCGATTTCCAGCTCAGCCATGAAACTCACCAGGTGACCTTGGGCATGTCACATGCTCTCAGCCTCAGGGGAAGGCAATGGCAAACCTTCCTTGAACAAATCTAGCCAAGAAAACCCCAAGATAGGTTTGCCTTCAAGTTGCCAAAAGTTGGAAATTACTTGAAGGCACACAACATACACACACATATCCTGCCACATCTGGACAGTTGGAGAGTAATTATTCTTCAATTTTGCAAAACTTGATTAATATTACATAATGCAAGATAGTACACACACTCCAATGACCACTATGTAACTAAAATAAGTGCAAGAAACCCTTCCTCGCAAGAATTTCACTGACTTATCCTTTTCCTTTGAATTTTACATCTCAAATCAATTTCTTTTCTATGAAAGTGGATGTAAATGGTTGAGGTAAAATGCAAACATGGTTATCAATGCAGCATTGTTGTTGTTGTTGTGTCTTCAAGTCATTTCTGACTTATGACTATCCTAAGGCGAACAAATCATGGGGCTTTCTTGGCAAATTTCTTCAAAGGGGGTTTGCCATTGCCATCCTCAAAGGCTGAGGGACTGTGACTTGCCCAAGGTCATCCAGTGGGCTTCATGGTGGAGCGGGGAATTGAACCTTGGTCTCCAGAGTCATAGTCCGATACTCAAACCACTATGCCATGCTGGCATTACAACCTCACAAATCTGTGGTTAAAAAGTAAATAGTGGGTCCCAAGATGCATATTTTAGCCTCAGCAGGGTCACAGGTCAGAAATCTGAAGACACAACATTGTTCAGTTCACTGCCATTTTTCTCACTGTACTATTTAGCAATATGAGGTAAAATCCCAGTCTTTTGATCATATGTATATGTAAGCCAAGTTCGGGAATGTTTAGACACACTGACAAACTTCTACTCCTATTATAGCTGAGATGATGTTATCATAGCTTGATGAATTCTCTCATACATATACACATCCGATGAAATCTTATTTAGTACCTAATGCTATGGGGGAGTGAGGGGCAAAGGAGCATTGGCTTCCATCTCTTTCCATCCCTATAACACAGCCCCTATTGAAAGCTTCCATTCTTAAATAAGCTTCTTTTTTTAAAGTGCATTTTATAGTCAAGCAAGCAGTAATTGGACACTGTGACTATGAGTGGCCCTTGTGGTGTTTGGACCAAGTCCAAATGTACCTTCTGTCTGTCTCTGACACAGGCAGACAATAGCAGTATTATTTACTGTGCTGGCTCTGTGTAATTCGACAGGCCAGCTGCAAGAACAAAGAGCCACTAACATTTTGCCCGGCCCTATTCCCAACTGAAGGCCCATCTACATTTCATAAATTATTTCCTCAAATGGTAGATTCTCTTTCCTCCTTCTAATCCTTACTGTGCTAATTTGGAAACTAAATGTTAACCATAAAAACACTATCCCCTTTCTTAGCTGTCACTCGGGTATTGTGGGATACTGTCCTTGAAGCTATCACCCTGGAGTCATTAGATTGTCATTATTTATTATTAAATACAATTTGTCTGATTATCTCAGCCCCCAAGATCAAGGATTTTTCCCTTGCACAGACGTTCTCGGGGTTATGACGGTTGTAAGAAGATAGGACAAGAAAGGGGTTTTGTGTGCATTTGTGTGTGTGTTTAAAGCTTCACCAAGCAACTGGAGGTGGCATCCAGACAGATGCAGATTTAGATATGTGCAGATTTCCTGGTAATAAATATTTATATTGCTTAAAACAATGTTGTGCTAGTATACTTCCACAAGTATGAGTATGATAGCAAATCTGCTGCAAAGGGTTTCCTAGCCACCCTGAGAAAATTTTAAGCATGTGCAAGGAGTTGCAAAGAGGGAATTCCCTCTCTCCTGTTTCCACCGATGGAACTGCTCCCATCTGCAGAATGATACAATTGGATCCATTAACCAGAAACATGTTAGTGTCTTACACATGTGGCTGAATCCGCATTGCAGAAATAATCTGGTTTGACACCACTGTAACTGCCATGGCTATAGAATTCTGGGAATGGTAGTTTATTGTGGCACCAGAGTGCCCTGGAGTAGCAGTTGGACATTTTTTGTCTTGTGTGAAATGCCTGCATTCATTTCAAAATTGTAGAAGCTGAGTGAAACAGGTGATGTCATTGCTGAAGGATGTGCACTGTGTGTGGATACACACTACCATGGTACATGGATGTGTTTTAGTTTCAGTTGCACATTTGCTGTCTTGGTTCAATTGTGCAACATTGTCATTCCACAAAAGATTCACTTAGCACAATCAGTATATCAGTCCACATGCAGTGGTTTTTGATATGCAACCCCATAATAAGATCTCAACCAATGACATTATTTATAGTTTGTCTTTCACCCCATTTATTCCCATCACAGCTTGCCACATAGGCCACATATCTAGTGACTACCTAAGGTGATCCAAGAGATCATCATGTCTGAATAGTGATTTGAACCAAGGTCTCCCATGTCCTGGTGCAACATGCTGATCACTATGCATATATTATAGATGTTTTGGGAACACTGATGTTTAAAACTATGGCCTAGCCAAGTCTGCCCATTGTCAACTTGGGTATATAGTCAGTCCTCCATATCCATGGATTTTTTTTTTTAATCCATGGATTCAAGTATCCACAGCTTGAAAATATTTTGAAAATATTTTAAAATACAAACAAATAAAATCAAAATATCCAAGGGGATCAGGCAAGGCTATCTACTTATTCCATTACTGTTTATTCTGGTACTAGAAGTTTTATTAAACAAGATAAAACAAGATGAGAATATCAAAGGAGCAAGGATTAAAGAGCATGAATACAAGTTTAAAGCTTTCGCAGATGATTTGGTCATTAGTCTAGAGGATCCAGTAAGACAAATAAAGGAAATATTTCAGACAATGGAAGAATTTGGAAAAAATATTGGGATTCAAAATCAATAGAGACCAAATAGTTTTATTAATGAAACTGCCAACTACAGAATAAAGCTAAATGCCTAGGTATTTGGTTGACTAAAAGGAATGTTGAATTATTTGAAAATAATTATAAAAAAAAAAAAAAAAGGAAAGAAATTAAGAGAGATTTGGAAAATTGAAACAAACTACATCTTGCATTGATGGGAAGGATAGAAGCAATCAAAATGATGGTTGTACCCAAAATGAATTTTCTTTTTCAATGCATCCCAATTATAAGTAATGAGAAACCTTTTGAAGAATGGCATAGAGACTTAAGAAAATTTATATGGACTGGTAAAAGACCTTGAATGAGGTGGAAAATATGAACAAAAACTCAAAAGGAAGGTGAAAGAAATGTGCCATATTTAAGACTTTATTATACAGCAAACACACTAAATTGGATATCAGATTGGATAAATTTGGATAGCTCTAAATTACTAAATTTAGAAGACTTCAATAATCATTTCGGTTGGCACAGATATGTGGTACGACAAAGTGAAAATTCATAAAGATTTTAAACACCACATTATAAGAAGAGCTTTATTATTAGTTTGGGATGAATTTAAAAGAAAAACATACAGGAAAATACCATTATGGATATCACCTCGTGAAGCCTTTTTTGAGAGATGGAGTTCATTGAGTAAATGGTTGAGATACAATCATATTCTTAAGAAGCAAGGTCTTGATAAAATGGAGTGAAAACTATAGATGAACTTGAATATCTTGATTCAAAAATACACTGGTTATTTTACACCCAACTAAAAGAAAGTGGCTCAAGTGGTTAAGATGCTGACTCTGTTGATTACAAGATCAGCAGGTTAGCAATTCAAGGTGCTGCATGATGGAGTGAGCTCCTGTCACTAGTCCCAGCTTCTGCCAGCCTAGCAGTTTGAAAGCATGCAAATGCAAGTAGATAAATAGATACTACTTTGATGAGAAGGTAAACAGCATTCTGTGCTGGGCACATGATCACAGAATAGTCTCTGACAACGCTGGCTCTTCGGCTTAGTAATGGAGATTAGCACCGCCCCCTATGGTTGGACATGACTTGAAAACCTTGTCAACGGGGAATACCTTTACCTTTAAAAGAAAGATGCAGGATGGACATTAAATTGAGAGATTGGAAGAAGATCTAAATGAATATTACGACATTTTACTATGTACAAAAGGGGGCAAACCCAGCAAGATTATTCAAGGAACTACTGAAGAGGGAACAAGAATATGAGCCAATTACTGAGGCAATGATAAAATGGGCTACAGATATAGGAAGAGTAATATACTTGGATAGCTGGGAGTACGCAAGAGAGAAAACAGAAAAATTTACTAAATCACAAGATTTGAAAGAGAGCTTTTGGAAAATGGAACAAATTGCTAACATTTATAACACAAAATTGAACAAATGTTGGAAGTGGCAACAGAATATTGGATCTTCGTATCATACATGGTGGAGATGTTCAAAGTTGAAAACTTTTTGGAAGAAAATACATATTTCAATACAAGATATTTTGGAAATTAGATTTGAACTAAAATCAGAAATTTATTTATTAAATATGCTGAACTCATTACCCCCTACATAGAAAAGAAATGGTGGAGAATCTTGTTATACATGATCTCATCTGCAAGATTAATGATAGCTCAAGTATGGAAGAAAAAAAGACCTCCCAATGGTAGATGACTGTCTTATAAAACTTTTTGACATGCAAGAGACGGACAGACTAACCATAAGGATATGGGAAAAAATAGAAGAAGAATGGTTTCCCATAAATAGAATTTTGCAAAAAAAAAAAAAAAAAAATGGCAGTAACAAAGCGAGTAGGAGGGTTATATGATTACAATTTAAGAAATAAGAATAGGGGGGGGGGGGGGGAGGAGAAAGAATCCAGAAACATGAATTTGAGTTGAAGGAGTCTTTATAGAAAACAAAGGTCAAAAATGACAAAGGAATAATATCTAGTTTGGAGCACAAGTCTTAATGTCAGGAAAACTGAGGAAGTTAATTTTATTTATTTTGGAATTTGAGAATATATATATACTGTAAAAATAGCTTAATAGGTTTTGATAAATTTTATATATGTTATGAGAATAATGAAATGAGAACAGAGAGCTTGTGAATTTGTAAAATTATATATATATATATATATATATATATATATATATATATGAATAAAATAAAATAAAAATGCATCCCAGACTAAAAATGATTAGAAAAGTATCTTTACAAACTAGGCCAAAATTCAGTACATAGTGATCCTTAATTAACAAAGTGATCGTATACACTTGTATGCAGAGTTCAATACAGCTTGCTTCAGTGTAAATGGGTATAGGATTGTAGCAGATACCAAGGGTTCACTATACTAATATTTCACTTTTTAGAATTGTTGTAAGGGTTACTGGGGTCATGTATAAAAAGTGATGTGAACACCCTGAAGTGCTGCATAAATGTGAAGGGTAATTATAATAGTTAGCCAAATACGTATTTTTGTTCAACATATTTTTATTCAATGTCCCTGGGAAAAAAACAAGGTTTGGTTATTATGAGCAGGACATCTGTTGCATTATTTGCAAGGGCAGAATGACTAAAGAAATCTTATTTAAAGTGACAAGAGAAAAAAAGATTACAGGAACTGAAAGTCCACTCCCAGAAGTTGTAAGCAACTAAATATGTGGCTGGAGGAGATTTTAAAAAATATCAGGAGAAAGTTTCAAGAACTTGCTTCATTTATTGGAGAAAGACAGGAGCCAAAAATTCTCTGACACATTTTCTCTAGGGCTTTTCCAGAGGTGGTGCAGCTTTATGCTCTCCCATAGCGCTGAGATGAAAGGTTCTTTTTAGCCTTAGGAGTGCAATTTCTGCAGGGCATGAACTTGGTATTTTTTGTGTTGTGAACTTAGTATTCTTATGCTTCTGTACTGTACTCTCGAAAGGATTGGTGCTGTTCCAAGGTTAAAATCTCAGTTTTCTGTTATTGTCAACAGTAAATTATGGGAGATGAGAAACATTAAAAGTAATGATTTTACATTGTTTTCTCCTGATTAAGTGTACATTTTGATCTGTTTGTCTGTCTTTCACACTGTTGCCCTCATGAGTATGGTAGATTAATAGGCCTTGATTCTAGTAACAAGATGTGACACTTGACATATAATAGATTAATATAGGTCAAGATCCTATACAAAGCTGTTGGAGAATCTCATCAATAGAGTTATGCATAGTCCATACTGGTGGGGAAGGAGAACAAGGTCATCTGGCCCAGCAATGATATGGAGAAATTTACCCAATGTATTTTTCATGGCCAGTCAGTTACTGATTGGGTCATGATGTGGATCTGTGCTTGGCTCCATCTGATAGCCATTGCACTGCAGAGGAGATATCTTGTGTAAGGAAGTACCAGATGCCTTCCTACACAATGCTCTAAAAAGCACTCTGCTTATGTAACCCCTAGCTAAGATACCACAAAGTCTCAATAGGTTTCTGGCCATAAACTCAAGATCTAAACAAACAAGTAGGGATTCACTTAGGGGTTGTTCAGATGTTGCGAATCATCTCACATATTCTGGCTTTGTTATTCACACTATGGAACTACATCAATGCACATTTCTGCAAATTTGGTTGTTCACACATGCAAGCATTTGAATAAAGATGGAGTCAACAATGCGAATGGATTTGGAACACATTCAAGGCATGCAGGTTTTTTTATCCTGGGTCTATTCCGGTCTATTCGCATTACTTATTCACACTATCGATGATGCAGATTTTTTTTTTAAAAAAATGGGGGAAAATCAATATCAATTATTCTGGATTAAGTGGGTTTTTTGGCAGCCCCCCCCCCCCAAAAAAAACCCCTCTTAATCGGGTGCATTCAGGATGCATGTGAACAATAGCAATTCATCCTGGATAATTTTTTGCAGTGTGAATAATACCTCAAATAGGATCAGAAAAGCTTTGTTCTTTGTTCAAGTGAAGTAACAGGTAGCATCTGAGTAGTTATTCCTGAGAAAAAGAACAAGAAGGACAGTGGAGATGGGAAATATAATACAGAAGAGAATATGGAAGAAAACTGGACCACCCTGGAGAAATGTGGAGATGGTACATGGTTATCATCCTCCTTACAAATGCTAACACTGAAATATACATTTTCAATTCACTGGGCTCTCGAATGCCTTAGTGCCTCCAATTGTTGTTAACTGCCCTCGAGTTGATCTTGACTCATGGCGACCCTATAGATGAGACATCTCCAAGACCTCCTGTCCTTCACTGCTCTGCTTAATTCCTGCAAACCCATACCTGTGACCTCCTTAATAGAGTCCATCCATCTAGCATGTGGCCTTCCTCTCCTCCTACTTCCCTCCACCTTTCCCAGTATTATTGCTTTTTCTAATGAGTCTTCTCTTCTCATGATATGTACAAAATACAACAGCCTAAGTTTTGTCATTTTGCATCCAAGGGGATTTCTGACTTGGTCTGCACTATGACCCATTTTGACCCATTTGTTTGTACTTTTGGCTGTTTGTGAGATCCTCAGCACTCTTCTCCAGCACCACATCTCAAATGCATTGATTTTCTTACTGTCATCTTTCTTGGCTGTCCAGCTCTCACATCTGTATATGGTAATAGGGAATATGATGGCTTGTATGATTTTAACTTTTGTGCTCAGTTGTATATCTTTGCATTTTAGAATCTTTTCTAGTTCTTTCATAGCCAGCCTCCCCATTCTTAATCTTCTTCTGATTTTATTATATTTGATTTTGGTCACCATGGGTTTCTATTTCTAGCAATGGCTAAAAAAATGGACTATAATTGGTTGAGTTTCACCTATATAGCACTTCAAAGTTTTCAAGATGTAACAGTACAGAGACTTCTTGAGAAATTCAATATTCTATGCCTAAGACTTTTTCATCTGCTGTCCCCAGACTGTAGAATGACCTGCTGGAAGAGATAAGATAGCTGAAAACACTAATTTTAAAGCATTATTAAAGACATATTTCTTCTGGCAAGTCTACACAGTCAATTTTAAATCATGACTTTTTAATTGTATATATACTCTAAGTGTGTTGTAATGATTTTATAGTGTTGTATTTTAACTGTGGGTTTATGTGTTTTTAATTGTGTTTTGTATTTTAATATGTTGTATTGTACCTTAAGCCTTGAGGAGATGTGGGAAAGAAATAAAATTATTATTATAAGAAAGGGACCTGTGGCTTCACAAATGACAAAACAGTCGTCTTGGAGGCCCGGAAGAGGAGGAGCCACCGCACGCGCGGCGGCCCTTCCTCTTCCTGAGGTCGCCCTGAGCGCTTCCGGGCCACCGCACGCCGGACGCGTTCAGGGCGACCTCCCTCCACAGCGTCCGGACGTGCTGTGGAGGATAAGTCGCAAAAAGGGCGCCCGCCGCTTTTAGGGCGCTCTTTTTGCGACTTATGAAAGGAGTGCCTTTTTGGCGCTCCTTTCAGGGTCGCCGGGGAGGCGCCGCGGTGAGGCTGCCATAGCCCCGCGGCGCTCCGGACCAGGGCGCTCCAAACGCCCTGGTCTGCATCCCCCCAGAGACACCCTGAATCCCAAGATGAGTTGCTTTACTGTGGCTAATGGACTTTAAAATATACTGTCCTTTGTCCCCACATAGCCAAGAGGGGAATGACCTTTGCCTGTATTGAGATCCCTCCAAATCAACTGAACTACAGCAGATACAACATTTGATACAAAATGTAGATCTGTGACTCAAACATCATCTCCACTCTCCATATGATTTTTTAAAATATATTTTTCCTGATGAAGAAACCAGTGGAATTTCCAAATTTAATTATGTGTTTTGTGAATTTTGGTTGGCCAGTAAAGGTATTGCTCTTTTGTGGAATTTGTTCTATTTTGCTGTATGGCCAGCATGGCTACCCCAGAATATCTTCCCTGAGGGGAGTAGGATGGCTTCCTCCTTTCTCTCTTTCTGTCAGCAAGTAAAGACATTCTTATTTTGACAGACTTTTATAGTAATGGAAAGCATTTGAAATGGATGGGTTTGTAATGGTGGGCTATCTTATTGGTTTGTATATATGAATTTTAATGAATTTTAATTTTTTTAAATGTTGCACATTGTTTAATTGTCTTTTAAATAACTTTTACATTTATACATTTTATTGATGTGTTTGTAGTTTTAATCTGTTTTGTTTTTAACCAGCTGTAAAATGCTGTGACTCCTACTCCTGGGGAAAAGGTGGGATATAAATAAATAAATAAATAAATAAATGGTAGAGGGATAAAAACAAAGCAAACTCTAGACCATCTGGTTGTTCTACATACTTTCCTATCCAATGGGATCCTGAGCAGGACCTTTCAAGTTATGACTGCCTTTGGACTCAATGTTGCTGGGAGCTCACAAGGCCTGCACAAAACATGGGGCCCACTGCTGACTTCCCAAAATGTTTCTGCCTCTCCTTCCCCTTGATTTTGATAAGTGTGGTGAAAACAATGAAAAGGAGCAGCAGCATCAACTTAACTTGCCATCATCTTCCAAGATTTTGTGGATTGGCCTTAAGGTAGAAGACAATCCAATGGCCAAAAGAGACAATAGTGAGGAGAAAGCAAGATCTATGCAGGCATTTTGTCCATAGCCTCCCAATTCTAAACCCATACTGTTTCTCATCATAGATCTGATAAGGTAACAGATTCAGGGCTGTTGCAGACTGGCCCAAAGAGCCGGCCTGGGGGTAGAGTTGGGCTGGGGCAGCCACCCGCCACCCGCCACCAGCCCTAACCTCACCCCGACGCCGTCCTGACTCATAAGGTCACAAATTCAGGGCCATTGCAGACTGGCCCAAAGGGCCCACCTGGGGCTAGAGATGGGGTGGGGCAGTTGCATGCCGGCTGCCCTAACCCCACCCCGATGCTGTCCTGATGCTGTGCAAGTGTATGCATGGCACGCGGCGTCAGGATGCCCTTCTAGTGCAGCATTTAAACATGCTGCACTGAAAGGGCACCGAAGAGCTGTGGTGCCAGCTCTTAGGGCAGCCTTTTGCCACCCCTAAAAGGAGAAGCATTTTGCTGCTCTTTTTGGAGCAACAAAAGGGAGGATTGGGGCCGCAGTGTGGGGTTGCCGCAGCCCCGATCCGCCGCTTCCTGGGGCAACTCTGTGCCACCCCAAATGACTGATCTGCATCGGCCCTCAGATATGTAAGAAAGCCAGTATCTTGCATATCCTAGCTTCCTCTCTCTCCCAAGAGGATAGGTGACAGCACTTTTTACAACAAGATCTGGGCCTTCAATAAGAATTTCCATGTTATCCCATGTTATCCCTTGGGGTCAAAATGACAATATAGTTGGCAACTACTGATTCTCCCTTCAGAAAGCATGCCACAGTCAAGAAACAGTCACTCACTCTTTGGAAGCCACCCTTCTCATCTCAGATGATGATAGCACTTATAGGGGTTCTTCTTGTGCTGTTATCTCTGAGTTTGTCGGAGTGGAGATGTAATCAAAATGAGTCAACATCTCAGTTCATCTACCCCTCTGCCTTATTAACCATGAACTCTGGTAAGAAAGGAATAGACTTACCACTGTCTTTTTCACTACATACTTTGAACACTTTGGACCCTACCACTACCTACATATTGGGTTTTATTGACTGTGTCATCATCATTGTCATCATCATCATCATCTTTGTAGCCATCTAACCCTTTGTAGAAGTTTGATAGTATGCAGCTTTAAAAATAAAAATAAAAGGTTCAGAGTTGGAAGCAAATCCCACAAAGGCATGTCAGCAGAATTCCTCACGACAGGTATTCACCCAAATACGAGCATCCAAATTTCGGATATCATTCTGAATTAAAACATTTGGTTTGATGAGCAATATCAAACATGACAAGTACTTTTTAGGATTCTTTGAAAAGATGAGCTGCAAGCATTGACATGCAGGTTTATTGCTTTCACAGTGAGAAAGCTGGACCCTCTTAAGACAGTGGACAGGGCTGTTAAGATAACTAGCATGACAACTGCAGTAAAGAAATGGAAGGGTCCAAAATTTAGCACCCTGAATATTGTGACTGCTGAAGCCAAGCCAAGTTTTGCGCATGAATGTGCACTATGTTATCCCCCACTCCTACCCTGTTTATACTTTGTGAACATGATCAAACATGTGGATGATGTTATTGAGATTCCAAATTGTTATGTGCATTGAAATCATTTCTGACTCATGGCAACCCTAAGCAAACTTATCATGGAATTTTCTTGGCAGGATTTCTTCAGAGGAGGTTTACATTTGCCTTCCTCTGATGCTGATAGTGTGTGACTTTCCCAGGGTCACCCAGTGGATTCCCATGGCTGAGTTGGAATTTGAACCCTAGTCTCCCAGAATCCTAGTCCAAGTCTCAAACCACTGAACAAGCTGGCTCTGAGACTCTCATATGGTGTAACTGAAGTCTAGAAATATGTGTTACAGAATTATCAGAGGGGAACTCATAGTCTTATATGACTTGTAATTATCTGTAGTGTAGGTTGGTCATGCATATCTTGATCATATTACAAGTACACGGTTCCCTGCAAACTAAACAATAGGAAGCACTATGTATAGAGAACTTGTACCACTTTTGAGACTAACTGAAAGAAGTTGGCAGCATGAGCTTTTGCAGACTTCAGTCTACTTCACAAGTCTACAAAAGCTCATGCTGCCAGCTTCTTTGTTTCAGTTAGGGGCTGAACAGACAGCCCCTAAGGGGCGGCATCCCACCGTCCCTTTCTTTGCCAGATCGGGGCCATGTCAATCACATGCTGCACCCCCGATCTGGCACTTTGCTGCTCTTTGCCTCCAGTCTGACACTTTGCTGTGGGGTGCATGGCATGAAGGCAGCATCAGGGCAGAGTCAGGACACGTGCGATTGCCATGCCCTGACTCCACCCCTAGGCTGGCCCTTTTGGCTGGTCTGTATTTCCCCAGGTGCTACAAGATCTCTATACATAGTGATACTACAGACTAACACGGCTATATCTTTGAATAGAAAGTACTGGAAGTTCAACATTACCAGAAAGATAAAGCATCACAATTACACCCAATACTTCTGGCAATTGAAGATCTGAAAAATGACTATGTATTTCAGTTGCTACAATATGGAAAGATAGCGGCTGAATACAGATCAAGTGTAAGGACTTGGGATCCCATGGTTGCTGATGCCTTGGAATCCCACGGATGCTGTTGCTTTAGGATCCTGTGGGTGCTGGTGCTCTGGTCCCACTGCACTGAACTGCTTGGTCAGGGAGCTGCCATCTTAATTTCATAAAATGCCCTGGAGTGATGCTGTTTAGTGAATATTGTTGCAAATTAAGATAGAGGATTTGTTTTTACTGACTGATGTGCTAATGCAGTCACTACATGAGAACATAAGACTGGATCAGACCAAAAGCCAGTGCAGTCCAGTTTTCTGCTCTCACAGTGGCCAGCCAAATGCCTATGTGAAGCCTGCTGACAGTGCATAAATATAACTGCATCTTCCATGTTGAGTTCCCTGGCAAGTTGTATACAACAGCACAAGCCTTTGATAGTAGATGGAATGTATGTCTATCATTTCTGGCTGGTGCTTCTCAATCTCACCACATTCAGAGGCACATATAGCAGTAATGTGAAGAAGGCCTTTGGGGAACTGGATGTTTTATGTAATGGGCTTTTTGGCAAATTTACTTTTTACTCTGCTATTATTTGTGAATTTTAAATGATGAATTTTAAATGTGGATTGTTTTAATATGTGTATATCTTATTTATCCTTTTAAATTGATGTGTATTTTAACTAATGTGGTATGTCTATTAATTGTTGTTGTTCCTTTGATCCATGGGGAAAGGTGGGTAAGAAATAATAATAATAATAATAATAATAATAATAATAATAATAATAATAAATAGGAACTGAACAAAATTCTCCTCTATCTTTAATGATGGCCATCAAAACGCTGTTGTTGTTTTCAAGTCAACTCCAATGTTTGCTGACAGTATCTTATCTCTTTCTTGGCAAGATTTATTCAGAGAAGGTTTGTCATTGCTTTCAGAGAGTGTGACTTGCCCAAGGTCACCCAGTGAGTTTCCATGGATGAGCAGGTCTCCAGTCTCCCAAAGTCCTAGTACCATGCTCAAAACTACAAAATCACACTTTCTCTCTCCATAGATGTAAAGTTGAGGAGCCTCTTGGGTAAAAGCAATGGCAATTTTAATACAGTGCATACACTGTATCATTTTATTTCCTGTATACAAAATAGTATGTTTCTAAATGAACAGGAGAGGCTGTTGAACTCATGTTGTGGTTTTCTGATGGGCATTAGGCTGGACACAGTGAGAACATAGAGCAAGACTAGACAGATTCTTGGGCTGGTTCATTGGGCTTTTTATGTTCTTTCAGTACAGTTTCCCCCCCCCCCCCCCCTATTTTCCTTAAGTACATCAATACAAACAGGAAGGATATAGTAGAAATGTATCTTTAGTAGAGGTTCCCTAGGTTTATAGTGAAAACCTGATGAGGGATGGGTTACCTTCTAAAAATAGACTAGATTCTTTTAAAACCTAAATCCCAATGTGATGTTCAGGGATCATTATGGATATTTTGGTCATCTACTTTTGTGGTGTTTTTTGTGTGTGGCTTTTCTGGTATTTTAGAAAATATTTTATATTATTTAGCCTGCCAGAGTCCTGAATATGGAGATGTTTTTACAGCCTGGGGGTTGGATTACATCATTTAAGACATCCTAATAATAATAATAATAATAATAATAACGCATTAGCATTATGTGTTGCTTATATTTGGTTCTCTAAGAATTTATTTGGATAAACAGCCACTGCAGAAAATTCATTAAATAAAAGATGCAAGCAGTTTCCAATCAAGAGTGCCAATAATTTCACAAGCACTTTAACCCTTATTCATTAGCATGTGTAACAGCTGGCTTTCTATTTCTTTGTGGGATTGGAAAGAATCTCATCTGGAGTAGCCTTAAAATGATGAGAACAGGTTATGGTTGGAGTTTCAGCTGGTCTCTCTGACCACAAACCACAATGATAAGGCTTTAGCCAGACTTATCATGGAGTCCCTTTTAAAACAGCCACAAATGATGGGGTCAGAAGAAGTTGTTGGCCACAGAATAAGAAAAGTCTAATCATGGTTAACCTTCTCCCCATCTTCAAGGCATAGCGTTCCCCCATAGTAAGGGCCAGTAGTGGCCTTTTCCTCTCCTCCCCATTCTAATAGCATGTATATATCTGTTAGAAACAAAGTCCAGAATGACATAGTACCTCTCTTCTTCATGAATTATATCTCCCACAATGGCCTTGTTATGCCATGCAAACCACAAGTAATGTGGAATGAATCCCTCTGCCGTCACTTGCTTTTTGCAACATCTTGCTTGATTAGTGCATGATTTTACACTCAAACCAAGTAAACTATAGTTTTTGTCAGGGGTGGGAATTATGCAGCTCTTGAGATGTTGATGGACTGCCCCCCTCCCCGGAATTCTTCACTATCTACTCTGCTGACTAGGGTTGCTGGAGGATGCAGCCAAACATATCCTCCACCCATCCTGATTTAACAGGACAGCCTCGAGTAATCCAGTTGTGACACTTTTTCAGCTGCTTTTACAAATGGCCTGGTTTTTCTCTCTTCTTGCTTTTCCCTGTTGTCCTCAGCTTATTTCCATTGGTGTAAACTAAGGGGGAAAGCAGACGAGGGCGTCCAAGACGCCCTGCGACGGTGTGCCGCGGGACTGGAGCAGTTGCACTGCGGCGCACCGTCGGCGCCTCTGAAAGGAGCGCAAAAATAGCGCTCCTTTCAGAAGTCAGTGAAAGTGCGCCCTAAAAGCGTTGGGCGCACTTTCACTGACTTTTCCGCCGCAGCGCGTGCGGTCGCTGCGGCGGGAGGTTGTCCCCGGAGCGCCGGACGTGCGGAGGGCCGGCGGCTCCAAGGACGACCTCGGGAAGAGGAAGGGACGCCGCGCATGCGGCTGCCCCTCCTCTTCCTTGCCTCGAAGACGGCTCAATAAGCCGTCTGCCGAGGCCCTTAGTTCAAACTGTAAAAGTAGTCTGCACTCAGTTAATTCAAAAGGGACAAAAGGGGTGGATTCTTCCCATTCAGGAAAAAGAAAACAGCTGCAGCCTCTCTTTGGTCTACTCTACACTGCAAAATAATGCAGTTTGACACTGCTTTAACTGCCATGGCTCCATTCTATGGAATTCTGGGATTTGTAGTTTTGTGAGATATTTAGCCTTCTCTGCCAGAGAGCTCTGGTGCCACAACAATGAACAAAACCCACAATCCCATAACACTGAGCCATGTCAGTTAAAGTGATCAAACTGCATTATTTCTGCAGTGCAGATTAGACTTTAGGTCATGTGCCATCCCCCATTAATATTTTTTGTCATTTTGACCACACTCTGATGTTGCTTGACCATATGTCCTGGTTTCTGTCTGTGAAATGTTGGAGGGGAGGGTATGGTTTAATATCTGGAGGCCTGCACAATTCCCACCTCTCTTTTAGAACTTTATGTTGTTGTTGTGTTCCTTCAAGTCATTTCCAATTCATGGTAACCCTAAAGCAAACTTATCATGGGGTTTTCTTGGCAAGATTTATTTAGAAGAGGTTTGCCATTGCTTTCCTTCAAGGGTGAGAGAATGTAATTTGTCCAAGACCACACGGTTTCCAGAACCTGGTTTCTCAGTGTCTTAGTGCAATACTCAAACTACTACACAATGTCAGCTCTTTTCAGATTATGAGAGTACTCTAAATAAAAGAAAAATGCCACATACTTGGAGGCAGGGGTGACCTTTGGTACATCCTAACCTGGATTTGTGCCAGATAAAAGAATCCCAATATCATGGTGCACAATTTCTGCCCTTTTAGCTGCTCTACAAAAGATATTACCCTTATATGGATTTTTAAAATTCAAAATAGAAATATAAAAAACATTTCACCTTAATGGGGCTGTCAATGACCAGGTGACCTGAGTGTGTCAGCTGCTCAGTCTGTTATCCAGGCTCCAAATTTTGATGGGCAGATTCAAGACCCTGATCTGCATTCTTGTTGTCCACTAGAACACATCTGCATATATAGTATATATTCATAGTGTCTTTTCAATAAACATTCTCATTCTCACGCTTTTAGAATAGCTTTTCTGTGAGGAGATTCCCACTTTTTTATACTGTTTTTCTCTGAATGCTATTATAAATATTATTGGGGAAGATATTTCATTGACTGGACCCAACAGGAGTCTGACACTCTTATTTTGACCAGCTGTTTATTGTGCCTATAGCTAACTTGCCATGTTAAAAATACAATTTTTCAAAATAGACACAAATGACAAATAGAAAAATCACAGGAAAAGTATGGAGCACACTCAAGTCTCAACTAGATGCACTTCAAAGGCTCATTATAATCAGCAAACGAATATTAGCGTAGATGTCATCTGCTTTGAACTATTCCTATTTTCAAGACTCTCTCATTCTTCCACATCAAAAACAACAGGAGACCCAGTTATTTGTATTTTAGAGTACAAAACACACAAGATTCTCAGTGGAAGTGTAACTCTTTCCCCAAGTTCAAAGCTCCCTCAGGCACATTTAGCAAAGAAATAGTTTGGAACCACTAGTCAGAATTTGGAAAGTTACAAGGAAGTAAGTTTCAAGACCCAAAAGGTAGCTCTTTTTGGTCATAGCTCAATATTAGAAGTAACTCTTTGCTTTCTTCTTGTTCAAAAGAAATATGCATTGTTTTTTAAATGTTGAAAGCAGAAACCACTGGTGTCCATATAACTTAGGGGCTATGCAGACCGGCCTAAAGGGCCGGCCTGGTGGTGGAGTTGGGGGGGAGCAGCTGTACACCAGCTGCCCCAACTCAACCCTGATGCTGTCCTGACACCGTGTGCCTATCCGCACAGCGTGTAGCGTCAGGACACCCTTACACACACTGCACCAAAAGGGCATGGAAAAGCCGCGGTGCTGGCTCTTAGGGCAGCCTTTTGCTGCCCCTAAAAGGAGTGGCATTTTGCCACTCTTTTGAGGGCAGCAAAAGGGAGGATCAGGGCCATGGCATGCGGTTGCCATGGCCCCAATCCATGCTCCCAGGGGCAGATCTGTAATGGCCCTTAATCAATGAGACAAGACCCCCTGTAATGGCAAATAAAGGCAAATAAAACAACTAAACCTACATAGAAAAGGAGTGACGCTATTCCATATAGGCAGGAGAGAAAAAGTTGTGGGTGCAACAGCTATGAAGGAGGAATCAGGGTTCCAAGATCTCAGCGTCTAGCCCCTTTCCCCCAGTGCCCAGGGTGTGTGTGTGTGTGTGTGTGTGGAAATCTATATAAGTCTGAAAGCCCTGCCTTGCAAAGCGTGTATTTGTGAGTATACATATTGTCCCCTGTTAGAGTTGATCTGGTGTTCAGTACTGCGGTTACTGATTTGTAACCTAGAATTACGGACCCATAGCTTCTCTGTAGCCTCACACAGGACAGAAGCAACCTAGATCTCAACAGAGGTTTCTTTTTGTGGTGCTAGTGGACTTTAAATTTCATTTTCTGGAGTTTACGACTCTTTGTCCCACAGAGTCCATATGGCCAAGGAAGAGGAATGACAAAATGGAGGCCTATGACTCCAACATCATTTTTTTTTCATTCTCCTGATTAATTTTTAAACATCTTTGCCTGATGAGGAAGCCAGTGGAGCTTCCAAAGCTTGTGTCATATATTTTGTGCATTTTGGCCAATAAAGGTGTCACTGTTTTGTGGATTTTAGACTTTGGACTTTGCTGTTTGGCAAACATGGCCATCCAAGGGTACACTCTGTATTCAGTAAGACTGTTTAAATGCCACTCCAGCCCACCTTAAGAGCCAGCAACTGAGGGCCTAAGCAGACTGCCAGAAATAGTGCACATTAAATTGAGGCACTGCCCTGGCTCAGTGCTAGGGAAACATGGGAACTGTAATTTATTGTGGCACCAGAGCTCTCTGACAGAGAAGGCTCAATGTCCCAGAAAAAAAATACAATTCCCATGATTCCCTAGCACTGAGCCAGGGCAGTGCCTCAATTTAATGTGCACTATTTCTGGCAGTCTGCTTAGGCCTTGAATCAGGCAAAGGAGGCCCATTCACCTTCTGATTAGGGTACTAGGAGGATCATGTTTCCACCTCCTCATACCAATGGGAGAGGCTGCAACAATCATAAGAAGGAGCCCTGTTGCAAGTTCTTGCCACATCTTCACTCATGGGAGCAAGGGGGAAATATCTTCCTCTTTACATCATGATCAGAAGCTGAATTGATCTTCTTCATCTGATCCAGCTGCTGGCTCTTTTAGAAGTTTAGGGTAGAAGATGTTGCTTATAAACATTTTTTAAAAATTGAATGCCATACTTTGGAAAACTGTGTTTGATGCTTAATGTTTCATACTCAATAACATCATGAGGGAATGCCCCTTTTGATCTCACCAGGGGATTTTCCCTAGGCATCAGGTTTTGATGCTGAAATCTTGTGGCTTGGGAAAATCTTGACCCATCATGTCTAGAAGTAAAATATTAGAAAAATAAGCTGTTCAGTGTTAGCAGATTTTGTCTGCCTTTCTCTGTCACCAATCCACCACCCTAAAAAAGAGTTCAGTCACTTGCACTGTGTGCCAGCAGTATTCTGGCCATAATTTAACTCATAATTGTTACTTGCTTGGTTTGAATCAATGTGCAAAGACAGGGAAGATTATCACAGGAGGGATGGGATGTCGTTGTCTCATCCCTGTCCCATCCTTTTGCCCGATCATGGGAAGGACTTTCACACATGACTCGTCATTGACCTGGCAGGAAAGCACAAGTGAAAGTGATCACATGAATCACTTTCACATGAAAGCGGGCTGAAGGCTGAAAGCACTTTCTCCTATCATTTGCAGTCTTTTGTATTAACAGAAGAACTTGTTAATACCATAAGGCTAAAAGGGCTTTTTCAGCCTGCTTTCATGTCAAAGTGATTCGTGTGATCATTTTGACTCCATTCACAGATGGGATAAGTGATCCTATCCGCCATGTGATAATCTCCAGGAGCACCTAGTCTCACATGGAAAATTACAGGTCTGGAAAGGAAATGTTCTTGCTTGCATTGAAAGTTTCCATCTCAGCAAGGACACTGGAAAATCAAAGTTCTTGCCTATGGGGAGAATTTACATGTGCACAGAAACTTCCCTTCAGATTTCTTACAGTTTTCAATGTGAGGAAAGCGATGATGGAGGGAGGCAGGGCTAGATAGTCCCCTACTTGTGTGTTGATTCAAACCAAGGGTTCTTTCACAATACATAATTATACCACTATGATCTCACTTGAATGGTCATGGCTGCATCCTATGGAATCCTTGGATTTGTAGTTTGGTGGGGCAATATAAGCCTGTAGCTGAAAATTCTAAACACGTCTCCTTAAATTGTAAATCCCAGGATTCCATAGTATGCAGATATGGCAGTTAAAGTGGAATCATAACAGTATTAACTGTGTAGTTTGACAAAACCCCTAGTAAGTAACTTCTGAATAGGACTGGAGACCCACTTGGCTCCATCATTATCATCTTCTTGATGTCAAGGTGAGATATTTCTCTAATCCCAGGCACATGACTGGATGTGATTGATTGATATTGAAATAACTATCTTAAGGCAGTGGAATAATTTGTACTTTGTTCTTGGGGTGAGGTATTGCATTATCTCAGGACTGGGCAACTTCAGTGAGTTTAGGAGCCAATTTTCTGCTCCCACAGACCTTCAAAGGCTTCACAGACTGTCAAAAAAAAAAAAAAAAAAAAAAAAGGGAAAGGGAAAGGAAAATGGTCAGAAGTTTATTTTTGCTTTTGGAAAATTTGTATTTTTAAATATTCAGTGATACAGATACTCCTACAATCTGTTTTAAAGATAAATGGTTACTCACAGGGATTTCCCAAAAAGACAGTTCATCCATTCTGGTAAAAAATGCTGTCTGGAGGAGCTAAGGGACTGCCAGCATTCACACTTCTAATGTGTATTATATATTATTTTCATTGTATATATCACTGCATATTTTACCTATAAGATAGCTAGACTCTTTTAAAGAAAATGGCATCCAAGAAAAAGAAGAGAATTTGAGATTAAAACAAAAATATATTGGGGAAAATCAAAACTGGAATATTGATGCATCCAGGGCCAGACTTTTGTGGGATTGCCTTCTGAAAGTCTGGGTTGGAATCCCTTTTTATTCCACCATGTTTTAGGTGCTGAATTAGTATTGCCACCTCTTTTTTCTAAGTCAGTCCTCATCTTTAACATGGTGGCAGGTCGAACATGGTTTTCTCCATGCAATAAATAATGTTATCTATGAAATCTGGCCTTTTAAGGCCTTTTATTGTGTTTTTTCATATATATATATATATATATATATATATATATATATATTCACTGTTTTAAATGTTCATATCTGTTGCTCATCACTTTGGGAGCCCTTGTGGGCTGGGAGGTGATACATACATACATTAAATATGAAAATGGAGGAGAATTTGTTTCAGATCCTTTTTGCAACATTTACCAAAATTAACAAATTTCTTGATATTTGGAAAGAAAAGAACATTCTTTAAAATATCTGAATGTGGGAAGAAGCAAACAAGAGACTTTTCTCCAACTGGTGAATGTATAAAACTGTTCATCATCATCATCATCATCATCATCATCATCATCTCACCACTTTTCTGTTTTACTAAAGGAGAAAGAATGGATAAGATTTTGCCTTGGGTGTTAAGTTAGATTCACAGGGGATAAGAGGCAGAGAGAAGGGAGGATTATTTTGAAGCATCAGCCCATCACTTGCCATCTCATTTTCATTAAGCTTAGTAATAATGTCAGATAAGCCTTTCACATGTATTGTGGAGTGCCTCTGTGTTTAAATACATTTACCAATATGCAGGGAGAGGGGGAAAAAACCTCTTTCAATAAGTCACCACAGGCAAGCAACAAAAATGCTACTTCTCCATGTCTGTAAATAAAATACATTGCTGCATGTGCTGCACAAACTGACCTTTGTGGAATTGTTCAAATTTGGCAATGAAATTGATAGATTTACATGATGCATATGCAGGGACGCTTCTCCATCTTTGTGTCCTTGTGCTCATTATAAAAGGCAGGGACACCGTGCTTGGTTTATAGAAGGACGATAAAATACCCCATGGCACCTGGGTTCTCTGTAGAGCTCAAAAGATTTATCAGCCTTTAGATGAGGTACTTTTCACAGGGACAGTTCTCTCACAATCTCCCCACCAGTGAACTTAAACCTGGACTTAAAGGGATCACTTATCTGTCTGGAAGAATAATTTAGTCTCTGTCCACTACACAGTTTGTCCTCCTAGGTCTGTATTTTAATAAAGGACATCCGTTTGCACAATTGTGCTGAATTGTAATTTTTGGGTTTGTGATTTAAGCCAGAAGGGTATAATAGCTGCTTTATCTTGCCAAGACCCAGCTTCTTCCTTCTGGGGGTGGTAACTGCACCGCCTCTTTCTGCTAATGTACATATACAGACCAAAGACCTTGAAGAAGGGTACATGGCTGACACCCAAATGTAAGCAGAGAACAGTAAATCCATGCCACAGTGAAGTTACATTGCATGCTTTAAATTTGCTGCAGATGACATTATGAATACTTGCAAGGGGCACTGATGCTACTGAGCATGGAGAAATTGATTTGAGGTCACATCACTGTTAACAGTGGTGCTGACTGTGGTCTTTGGGTTTTGATCTGTGTATGCAGAAGTGCTGCATGTATGGAAGGTTTGGGCAACTCACTTTCTGGAAGGAGGTAAAGGCCTAGAGAGCCCAGTAGTACCTGAAATTTTATACACTTTATTTATTGTGTATATTTTCATATAAACCAGGGGTAGGGGCCACTCCCCCCCCCCCATGCCTCTACTTTAGGTTGCACCATTTTATTTTGACTCTCTGGAAATGATCTGCTGCCATTTTGACTGGGTTGGGGGCTCTTGGGGTAGGGGAGGTAAATTTCTACATTTGTGGCCAGTTTTGGGAATTTGAGACCTGTTTTGGGGTGAAACATCATCACAGTTTGGAGCCTTGGAGAGATTCCAGGAGCTGTACTTCTTGGACAAAAGGATTGTATGTGCCTTGTGGTCCACATTTTGCCCACCTCTGATCTGTTGCCTAGCTTCTAAAGTCTGGAATAAATGGAGTAAGGTTTCCAAATTTTAATGGATTGGGAGACTTGATATTCATGGACCCAGAACATTACTAAGGATGGTCAAAGAAGAAAGAGCAAAAGCAGGCTTAATGCTGAATAATAATAATAATAATAATAATAATAATAATAATAATAATTTGTATCCCACCTCTCCCTGTTGAGGATCGAGGCAGGTAATTGCAAAGATTAAAACAATTACAGAAATAACAATAAGAAAATAATGGCTCCAGGTAGGGTCGTAGCTGGTGTATCAGCAGAAGCTGATAACAGGCACTCTTAGCTATCACATCAATCTGAGGTGACAGTTGGAGCAACGAGTCCAAGAGCACCTCCAAACTGAGAATGCAGTGCTTTAGGGGAAGTGTGACCCCGTCCAGGACTGGTGAATTTATCTCCATACCCGGAGAATTTACAGGACCTGAGCAGAGCAGTGGAGGACAGCAGGGCTTGGGGTCAGTTAACAACAACAAGACTTGATAAAAGAAACTGTAGCTTGTCATCTATCATCCTCATTTTCTTATTAAATGAATAGACTTGATGTTTCATTTCTCTGTCTTTTCAAACAACTGCTGTCTTTTAAGATTGCAATCCCATCCACATTCAACTGATTGTTCAGGTGGACACATTTTCAGTTTCTCATGTTTCCATTCTTCAATTGCTCCATTCCATGTCCCCATCACTTTGTGATTATTTTTAGGAAAAGTCAGAATGGAAAAATTAACCCATTTTAATTTACATTTCCCTTAAGTAAACAGTCATCATAGAATAGTGACTTGAGTGTTGGAGACCAGGATTAGAGTTCTTGCTCGGTCATGAAACCCAGTGGGTGACCTTGGGCAAGTTACACTCTCTCTTCATGTAACGTGAAGCACCAGGATCCAGACTTCTCTCTCAGAGGAAGGCAATGTTAAGCGTGGTAACGCAGCACGTGGAGACCATGTAACGTGAAGCACCAGGATCCAGACTTCTCCGATGAAGCAGGCTGCTTGTCAGCTGGAGAAACTCCTCTCCCCTTCCAGATAGAGCACAGAGACTTCACAGACAGAAGTCTCACGAATGAGGCTTTAATCTTTGTTGCTCTATATACAATGATATGTACAGCATACACCAACACAACTCCAACAATCCGCAATCCACCATCAGCAATCCACACACCACAGTCCACATGTGTGTCCAGAGGCTTGTGCTTTATATAGCCTGTGCTCCACATGGCTTCCTGGCCCTACCTTTTCCTGCTGGACACCTATCACTCACCTGAGTGACACAACACTTTTGCAGCAGTTTCTGTGCTTTCCAGCACCAGGTGACTACTCCCATGATGTCATGTCCTGTTACATCAGCATGAGGCTGCATGACTCAGCTGTGGCCAAATGCTGTGTCATCATGGCTGCTGCACTATCCCACAATGTACATTTTCCTTTGGGACTTAATCCTGACAGGCAATGGCAAACCTCCTCTGAAAAATATTGCCAAGAAAACATTATGATAGGGTTGCTATAAGTCAGAAACTACTTGAAGGCATATAGCAACAGCAGCAGCAGCAACAACAACAAAAACATGCTAATATATGCTTGTCTACAGTGTTCCCTTATATAATTCTTTATTGTGTATCATTCCATTAATATGCACATTTTTATGGTCATGTATCCCTAATCAAGGCATTTTTTATTCATTTTATTTTGTTTGGAACAGTCGTGGTGTAGCTGAGCAAGGGTTGACAGGGCTGAAGCCTTAGCACATTTTGAATTAGCTAGGACTAGGCTATCAATTGAGCCAGTATGGTGTAGCAGTTTGAGAATTAGACTATGATTCTGGAGATCAGGGTTCAAATCTCACTCAGCCATGGAAACCCACTGAGTGACTATGGGCAAGTCACAAACTCTCAGCCTCAGAAAACCCCATGATAGAGTTGTGTTAGGGTTGCCATAAGTCAGAAATGACTTGAAGTCACACAACAACAACATGTGCCATTCACCTTGGAGTCCTTTGTTCTTTCTGGGTTCAGGTGCAATTCCTACAGTAACCAGAGGAGAAGCACATTTTCCCAGAATATTTTATTTTTATAAGCTTTATTTTATTTTATTTTATTTTATTTTATTTTATTTTATTTTATTTATATGCTGCCTTTCTCCTGGAAAGGCACCCTAGGTGGCTCACAGATAAAGTTATCCCTGTTGTCATCCAAATTATGTGGTGGTAGTTATAATCTCCGCAGGGGTATTGTTCCAAAGACTGTGCTAGTGAAGCTGTGCTCTTCAAATTTTTACCACAACACCAGTGGTTTAGAGAGCCACTGCACGAAATTCAGAGGAGTGTGAATACCAAATAATTGCATTCTGGTTTCCCACAGTAGTTCAGGAATGGCGAATTTGGCAAATTCTTATCAAATTGCAAAATGAACAAATGTTTTCCTCACCTTTACTCTGAGAAAGCCCCACTGAACATATGAAACATGGGTCTAATCTGCACTGCAGAAACAATGCAGTTTGGCACCAATTCAACTGACATGGCTTAGTGCTATAGAATTCTGGGATTTGTAGTTATATGAGATATTTAGCCTTCTCTGACGCTAGAAATCCCAGGATTCCACAGCACTGAGATATGGCAGGCAGTTAAAGTGATATCAAACTGCATTATTTCTGCAGTGTAGATTAGACGATACTTTCAAGTAAGCCTGAATAAGACTGCACTAGAAAATTAACCATTATCCCATTTCTTCATTTGTCTAGAATTACATGACGGGAGAGTGAGAATGGACTAGCTAGCTCCACTCTCTCCATTGTGTATCTGCCACAAAAGGCAAAGGTTTGCAGTAAGGATAGAAGGGATATCTGAAAATATTTGAAAATGTGTGTTTTGAATGTTGGGGAAACCTGATGAAGAGAATCCTGGATTGACAAGAATCTTTGCAATTTGGGACTTATTTTGTTCAAAATTCCAATGTGGCTTTTTTTTTTTAATGCAGAAAACAGAATTTTCTGGATAACAACAACAAAAAAAAACACACCAAAACAGACTTGTGATTTTCTGTGCAGAAAATGCTGTTCACTGTCCAAAAATGTGTGTCTTTTGCACAGAATAAGAACAGACCTGTGAATAGTCTTTTTAAAACCTGTGCAGTCAACTATTAAGACTCTGCAGTTTTTGAAGACTTTCCTGGCACAGGAAGAAAACAGCTAAAATTAGTCATTGCTTCTCTCAGAATTAGTGAAGAATTGCAACTCTAGCTGCAGCAGCCAACTAGCTAGACTTATGAAGGCTCCTTGTGCAATTTAGAACCCTGCACTGTCAGAGTTTTCAAAAGACAGAACGAAACAAAAGGAGTGCACATATACACACAAAACCGACTGAGTAGTATTGGCATAGCTCCAATTTAAATATATGCAAATTTTAAAAACACCTAATCACTGGCACTGGAGCTGAGCAAAAATAAAATCAATTGGGTGGGGAGAGAAGTACCCCAATCAGGATGATTAAAATCATTTACAGCATGCTTATTCTAACTTTTCTTTCTTTCTTTTTCTCTTTCTTTCTTTCTTTAAAAAAAGGAGGTGTATTCATGACAGGCAGGTGATTTATTTTTTCCTGCATGACTTGAGGTATTTATTTTAATGTTTAAGAGGCAAGTTGTCTTTGCAGGTGGACACCTCTGGGGTATTAATGTCTCACTAGACTTGGGTTTTGTGGTCTACTATTATTCCCTTAGTACCTGGATATATACACACACACTGTGTATTGCACAGCGAGAGAAGGTGTGGGCAATATACAGGTTTCCTGTTGGTTGTATAGCATTTTACATTCCTCCTGAAATGGGGTTGGCAATAAGTGAGGGAGAAGAAATGACTGGTGGGGATCCTAGAGGCCCAAGAGAAGAATGTCAGAAATTAGTGTATTTTTTGCATGACTAAAGCTGTGTAAAACAGGGGTAGGCAACCTAAGGCCCGGGGGCCGCATGCCCCTGCCGCCGACGCTGCCCACCATGATGATATTGATTATTATTGTTATTACTTGTTCTTGGGGTTTGCTTGGCAAAATCTCCACAGGGGGTTTGTCGTGGCTTTTCTGGGGCTGAGAGAGTGTGCATGCATATTTTTTAATTTCATTTATTTATTTATTTATTTATGGTGCTTTGGCCCCCCCAATTGTCTGAGGGACAGCAACCCGGCCCCCAGTTCAAAAAGGTTGCCTACCCCTGGTGTAAAGACTTGTGTCAATGCAGGTCTATGCCCTACGAAAGGAGTTTCCCAAATCTTATACCAATGTGATGTACCTGTCTTGTCAGAGAAAGCAAGACAGCATTCTAAGAGTCTGAAGAAATTCAGGAATAACTCATTATTGCTCAGACACCAGTAGGTTTTCCTCCTACCATGCCGGGGCCTATTTTGTGCTGTGGGATTATCATCATTATTCCTCTTTCCTCAACTAAGCCTGATGCTCAAAGGCTGCCCATAACTTAAATGCACATGACAGGTAACTAACACTGTGAAATAAAGCATAAAATAAATAATTATAGCCATAGGAAGCCAACTCCCACGTTAACATAACACAGCTCCTGGATACAGGTCTTGAGCTAGGCCTTGAAGGAAACTGGGGAAAGTTATGCATTTGCTAGCAAAATGCCACATCAAATGGCAGGCTGTCTGAATGCTGAAGCATGTTCCACATCACCACAGTAAACTCTGAATACTTAAACATACAAATTGGCAAGATGGCAAAAGCAGAGAATTGGTTAACTGGTTTCTGGCATGGACACCGGATCAAACCAGACATGATATTAAATGTGATTTTACTAGTGAAGGATTTTCCAAACTATTTGGAAACAAACTGGAGCTCATTCCAGACACGACAGAGATGCTTCTGGTCACATGAAAGGCAGATCAGGGAGTAGGGATGCAGCCTGCAAAAGCAAAGCAGCTTCATTTATATACTGCTTCATACCGCGCTATGGAGTGTCTAAGTGGTTTACAACTGTAAGCTCATTGCCCCCCAACAATTGGGTACTCATTTTAGCGACCTTGGAAGGATGGAGGCCTGAGTCTAGCCTGAGCCCTGGCTAGTATTGAACTCGCAGCCTTGTGGTCTATGAGTGAGTGGCTGCAGTACAGGAATTTAACCATTGCACCACCAGGGCTCCTCAACTAAGTGCTGGATGGGGTTTCACATCTCCTGAAGATTCAGGTTCACAGTTTTGGGGTACTCCTGGACTCAGCCTTGAAACTGGAAGTCCAGGTTTCTGTTGTGGTCAGGTGTGCTTTGGTACACTTCAAGCTTGTGTAGCAACTGTGCCTATGCTTGGAGATGCCTGATCTGACCATGGAGATATAAGCCCTGTTTACATTCTGTTTGGATTACTATAATGCACTCTACAGGGGACTACCTTTGAAGAGTGTTGAGAAAGACACCCCCCTACATGTTGTGAGGGGTTTCTTGTTGTGCTGGCCAAATAAGGACGGGAGATGCCTGGTTGGTCGGGGCGCACGGGGAAATAGGAACACCTGCGCACCTTGCCCAATAGGTTTGGTTTGAACCAAGCCTCGCAGTGTTTGGTTCTGCAAGAATTGGGGAGAGAGTTTGTTATTTATAGCTCTGCGCTGCCACGTGGAGGCAGGCATTTTAGAGTTGAGACGGAGAGAGTAACATCCCTCCGCTCTTTGCTTTTGGCGATCCATCCTGCCACCCTTTATAATAGGTTGTTAATCTTACTCTCAGGCTTTGGCTGGTCACCTTCGGGGGCCAGGATGGAATTTTTCCCCCAGGGTCTCCCCTGGGTTTTTCGCCTTCCCTGAGATTTCCTTTGATGATGTTATGTAATGTAATTTGGGAATAGGTCACAGTGTTAATTGTTATATTCAAATAATTGTCACAACTGGGGGAACAGGGTCTATGTGTTGAAATTATGACTTGTATTGTGGGGCAGGTAATGACCCCCACCCCACAGAATAATTGCATTCAGTTAATTAAAATTGGGAAAGAAATTTGGCATTAAACAAATTAACAGGAAAGGATGTAGGCATTTAATGCTTGACGTCACAAAATTACATGACGTCATATGACGAAATATGACATCATTTCCGGGGAGGGGTTTATTTATTGCTTATTTGTTGATGATTGTTTATTTGCTTTGTCACGTGCAGTGAAGGACCACCCATTTGGGTGGTTACACTTTCACTTACACACGTGACATATTTATTATCATTATGTATTGTTTATCCCCAGGGTCTCCCTGTACAGTTTAATACATGTTGTGGCCTGTTTAAACCCAAAAGAGGCATCCCATGTCCTTTGTGCCAGTGCAAACTTCAGTTGGTATAAAAAGCTGGAGTTACTGTGCTAACAGGGATTGGTTATGGGGAACACACAATGCCTTGTTATAACAACTCCACAGACTGTCAATTAGTTTCTGAGCACAATTCAAAGTATTGGTTAAGATTTTTAAAGCCTTATGAGGCTTGGGTACAGGCTACCTGGGAGACCTCCCTATATGCACTTGTCCAAAACTTGAGATCCACAGGAAAGGCCCTCCTCTCTGTCCTACTACATTCACTGGTATGGTTAGTGGGAACATGAGAGGGCCTTCTCAGTGACTGCCTCTTTTGTATATTTTTAATTGCAATCTTTTAAATGTATAATCTTTTTAACCTTAAATCCCAATCCTGATGGACATGTAGGATATAGATAAAGATGATGAGGATGATTTCAAAATATACACATTTTGTATGCGTTTTTAAACATATTTTTGTACAAACTTGTATTAAATTTTTCAAGTTAGTGTGTGCTTTGTGCTTTGTTTTGCTTTGGGGCACATAGTTTACTACATACATTTGCTACATGCATGGCTTCAAGTGTATGCATTTTGGTACTATTGATACTTTTAAAATTTTCAAACTACACTGAGAACCTCAGAAAAGGATGGATTTTGTGATTTAAATACATTATATAACATGTTACATTTCATGGAAGAGTGGATTGGGTAATTTTGCACTGGAATTCTAACTAAACAAACTTCTCACCTATCCCTGTTCAGACTAGTCCTCAGGGAAATCTTTTCTCTAAAGCTTGTTCTTTGCCTTGGAAAGAAATGCCCATTGGCACCACTCTTTCTGACCTGCAATTTCTTCCTGGCACTTTCTGACCTGCATTTTCAAGTCAACTGGAAACATGATGATTAGAATGAAATATGAAAGCACCCATAGTTAGCAATCAGAATATTCTAGGTAGATATTTACATAATTTTATATTTTATAATACAAATAAAAATGGGTGAAGCTGCCTATGAAAAAAGTTGTTTCCCATTTTCTAATTTTGAGGTGGAAATAAATTCTCATGAAATCATTATCCAGTTGAAATCATCATATAGTCTTAGGGAAATATATACATGTCACAAGATAATTCCTTTTGTTTAAACACTTTATTATTATTATTATTATTATTATTATTATTATTATTAAAAAAACAACACCTCTATGATTTGAACATGAACTCAAGCCAAATAACATTTTTTTTAACCAGCTAGACCAAGCTGTGTAGGCTTGCCAGAGTGAAAACTAGACACAGCCCCTGGCCCTTTAATATTTCTACAGAAGAGAAAATGGCGGCAGATGTTGCTTGTTACTTGGTTGTGTAACAAGTAACACCTGTGTTTACTTCAATATATTTACTCTAATAGAGTTGCCAGAGTGAAAATTGGAGATGGTTTCTGTACTTTTAATTGTTGCATTGAAGCAGAAATTTTAGCAAGTATTGCTTGTTATCTGCTTGTGTGACAAACAACACCTCCTGAAATGCCCTCTTTAACAGAACATTAAAGATATAGGAGGCATCTCCAGTTTTCAATCTGGTAACTCTAGGCGGGGCTAATAGGATTTTTTTTCAACAATCCCCTTCTTGTCTCATACCTGAAACAATTCTCATATTCAGGTATGAGAATCAAGGGGAGGTCTTAGCTTCTAACTGTAAAGATAAATGTAAAGGTTTCCCCTTTAACAAGATTGTCAAGTCATGTTCAACTGTAGGGAGTGGTGCTCATCTCCATTACTAAGCCAAAGAGCCAGCATTATCAAAGACAACTCTGTGGTCATGTGGCCAGCATGATTGCACAGAATGCTGTCACCTTCCCACCAAAGTGGTACCTATTTATCTACTTGCACTTATATATGCTTTCAAACTGCTAGGTTGGCAGAAGCTGGGACTAGTGACAGGACATCACCCTGCCACGTGACACTTGGGTCTTGAATTGCTGACCTGCTGACCTTTTGATTGTCAGAATCAGCATCTTAACTGCTGAGCCATTGCATCCCAGCCTCTAACTATAACCATCTCAAAACACACATGCACACACACAATAAAGGATTTTACAACCCATAGTGACTCTGGAAATCAGATAGCCCTGCCTACATCTTACCTGTTAAATTCTTCACCACACTTACCATGACACACATGCACACATACACACAAATACATTATTGTCATGCCCTGCCTGGATGAGGACTCGGAGGAAGAGGAGGACAAGCCAGAACTTTCTTCGGGTCATGAGTCTATAGTAGAGGAGCCCCAGTCCTGCCCTAACAGCCTTGCTTTGTCAACTCCCATGGAGCCTCCAGCAGAACCTGTGACTTCTCAGGATGTTGCTCTGCAGCCAAGCCTCCCTACAGTAGAACTGTTGTACATGGAGAAAAATCAAGGAACTGTGCCTATCTTCACCCAACAGTGAGCAGAAGGGGCAGGCCTCTGGTGCTCAAGGAGGCTTTATGAAAAATGCTAAGGTAATCAAAGTGATCAACACCAGCTGAGCTCTGGCAGCTTGGGGATTTAAGCAGGTGTGGAAGCGCTGCCTCGGTGCCAGAGGTTATCTGAGCTTCCTGACAAAAGCTTCTATTTCTGGCTCTCCTTGTTCCTTGGCCTGAACCCTAGACTTATCATGGACTACCCAGAACCCTTGACCTTCAGACTGCTGACTACTCTTGGACTTCTGAAACCCTGGACCTTGGACTGCCTTGACTCTTGGCTTCTCTGGACCTTCGAACCATGTTTGACCCATCGCTGGCTGACCCTTCAGATTGGTAACTAGGACTTGGTTTGGAACTTTCCCTTGCCTTGGCTATCAGCCCTGCTGTCAGCTTTCCAGGATGATTATAAGCACTTGAATACTGGGCAGGCCGGGTAAGGAGGAGAAGAAGGTGTGCATGCATGTCCGTGTCCGTGTGTATGCATGTACCTCTTTCTTGGCTTCTGTTGGGCCAGTTATGAATGCATACTGCAAACACATTCACAATGATGTAAACAATTTGCCAGTTGAAGTCTTTTTTTTTTTAAAGGCAACAAAAACAACATATATTACATACCAATCTCAAAGTTCCATGTATCTAGTGAGGTGGCCAGTTCAAAACTTGACTATAGGTCTCTTCTATACATGTTGTTCAACAGAACTATAACCTAGCATACATACTTTAAAGTAGGACTAGGCAAGTGGGAGTTGCTGACCACATGTGCCCCAGGGACATTATTGTGGGCACCAGGACTTTCTGCAGTCCAAACATGCTTTAGGGGGCATATGGGCATTTTCACTACATTTTAGATCTCCCCAGGTCATTGTGGGTCTCCCTGAGCCATTTTGCAATAGGGAGTGTGGTGTAGGGGTTTGGTCCCCTTGGTGTATAGTCCATTAGCCTTCCACAGTTGCGCACTCCTGGCTTAAAGCCTTAATTAAAAATTTAAAATAGGTGCAAAGACATAATATACATTCACCTATGGCAGGGAGTTGGAATGGATGGCCCTCGTGGTCTCTTCCAACTCTGTGATTCTATAACTTGCCCATAGTCACTCAGGGAGTTTCTATGGCTGAGTGGAAATTTGAATACTGATCTCCCACAGTCCTAGACCAGTACTCAAACCACTACACAATGTGCACATCTTTATAGTCTATTATATAAAAAAAAAACTTCTTTCTTTTCCTTTCCTTTCCTACATCAAGGTCCAGTCCATTTGTGGTTCCATAGTCTCACCCCTACTTTCCTTTTTTTTAGTATTTTCTCTCAGGTATGTGTATTTGTGCAATTTCTTGAATCAATTCAATTGCTTGAATGCACCCCACCAACTGACTAAATCACATGTTAGCAAGATTTTGCATACCTTTGGAAATGGACACATTTTCTATGCACACTTAATGTACAGTTTTTCTGAGACATGTCCCCAGACTAGGGATGTAAGTTTCTTCCCTTAGGTAGTAATGAGTAATTTCAGCAATTTTCTTCCTGCTGGGAGAAAGTATTTTGATACCCATGAAGTTTTTAAAGTGTATTCGCCATTCTGTGCAAAATTGACACACAGTTATTTTGTGCAGAAAACAGCACTTTCTGTGCAAGAAACTGCATTTTCTGCATGGAAAATATTTCAGTCTAGACCTATTTGCTATGAAGAAAATGATGTTTTCTGATTTAAAATATGTTGATTTCAAAACAAACATATGAGAATTTTGCTCAGAATAAGTCCCAAATGGTGAAGACTCCCATCAGTCCAAGATTCTTCTTGGCACTTTCTTGACACTCAAATAACTTATTTTTCAACCATTTAAAAATAGATTTGAATATTGTTTCCATCCCTACTACAAACACCCAGCAAACTATGGATTCTGGACTGGGAATTATATTCAAGTGCAGACACTCTGAGAAGTGGAGACTATGAGTTTATCCTGGCTGGCCCAAAGCCCCGATCCACATTAGGTGATCTTCTGCCTGGAATGCACAAGTCAGCACTATTGCATCTGTCCTCACATCAGCCATGACTGAAAAATACCAGGGTTTGTATTTTTGATTGATGTTGGGGAAAGTCTCCTCCCCTCTGGATGCATACTGAGGGAAGGTCTGATGGAACCCCAATCCAGACTGCCCCTGCAGTTCCATCCCAAAGGCTGCTGTCAACTCACCTTGTCTTTTACCCTCAGCGTCCCTGCCTAGATCTGATACTCATGCCTCAGGGTAACATCTATATTGGACAGGTGGCTGTGTTGAAGTGTGGCAAAGTGTGGCCACGTCTCCCTTTCAATTCTTAAATGAAAACAGTCTGACATGGTTGTAGAAAATAAAGCTCATAAAGATTTGTTTTGTGACAATTAAGTTAAACAAACTCACTGAACTCTTTGCTTGTTCCTAGCTCCCAAAACCTTATTCAGATTTTATCAGTTCTTCTCTTCCTTACTGGTCTTCAATCTGCCACTGACTGCCCTAACCCTTCTATGAACAAGCACCTAGATTATAGTCTTTTGCCTTGAAGGCCCTTCTTCACCACATTCCATGAACTGAGATTGGCTGGTTCTACCCAGATTTGCCCACATAAGGCATGAAAAGGGCACTCTCCCATCCATATTGTCATCAGTGAGGATCACCCAAGAGTCTAGCAGGAACTGACACAAGGAAATCAGACAAAAACTTTACTATTGATTGTCTTAGGAGTACCTTGGGGTTTCAAAAGAACCTTATTCTGTCCTAGGAGCAAAAAGTCACAATTGGACCTGCAAAAATTGTACCCGAAGAAAGCAAAGGAGCGTCATCTTTTGGAACTTGAAGAAGAAGAAGAAGAAACCAGTCAGCACAGTGAAGTTTCTGGTCAAATCCCCTAGATCAGTGATGGTGAACCTTTTAGGGGCTGAGTGCCCAAACTAAAAGGGCCTTTTGGGACCAGGGGTTACCCAGTGCTGGGGAGGAACTTCCAGCGGTGGGACTTCTTCCCCCTGCCCTCCTGCACCTTCAAGTGCCTCTCTAGGGACAGCTGAAGGCCTGGGGAGGCAAGGAAGAAAGAAGAGCAACAGGTGCGCGCCTCTTCTTTCTCCTTCCCCAACACCATCCCTAGCCATCAGCTGCCTTTAGAGAAGCAACTGAAGGCTGGGGAGAGTCTGGAAGGCAGAGGAACAGATGCATGCCTCTTCCTCTTCCTCCCCGCCATCCAAATGCTGGGGAAAATGGTTTTGTGTGCCATCTCTGGCATGTGTGCCATAGGTTCACCATCACGGCTCTAGATGAACCCCGAGAGAAACTCAGGGTATGAACCATCCACACATCCCTATTTTATGTTCAACCATGGCACAGTCATGGAGAATCAAATATCTTTTGTTCCATGGTCTGGGACACCTTTTCACAGATCACACTATACAAAAGTTTAAAACAAATAAGAAAAGGGAGGTTAAATGCCCCATATCCCTCAGGTTCCCCTTTTATGCCAATGTGTCTTTTTTTTTTTTTTACTAGACATGGAGATAAAGAGTTGATTAAAAGCTTGAAAGTGTTCTTTGTTAAATTCTTTATGCAGGGTATCTCCTCAGATAAATCATCTCAACTCAACACTGAAGCACAGGGAAGCAGTAAGCAAGTCACTCAGTTAGTACAATTTTAAAACACAAAGGAGAGCCAACACTGTACATCAACAGAAACATTCTTCAGAATGGTTTTCTTTTTTATATATGTAATGTGTTTTCTTTGTTGAGCTATCTGAACGATCAAGCTTTCAATGCCTAGCAGAACAGTCTGCAATGGGAGCTTTATTTTAGTGCATATTTACAGCTTTAACAAATAAATGTTTTTTTTTTAAAAAAAAAAATCCTGAAAAGTAAATTCTTTCTCTTTTGTCCTCAGTCTTGAGAAGCATCACAAAAGAGAGGAGGGCATTAGGCAGGACGGATGTAATCACCTCAAAAATCAAGTAAATAAATTTGGTTGATGGAATTCCACCCGTCTTCATAGTGAGGATTTGTATATTATTATTAATTCATTTACATTTCTAGCTTTCCCTATTCCTATGCCTCAGGGCAGGTTTACATTATTTTAAATACAAAATGCAAAATAAATATCAAAGCTCAATATCAAATGCTAGCTGTGCTTTATTGTTCTATTTGAGTCTGTGACTTATAAAATGTTCATATGAGACTGGTCTGTGTAACAAGTGACAAAATGTATGTATCTTCTGAACATACTCTCCAGCTGTCCTAGTTTGGCAGGGACACACCCGATTAAGCTGTCATCCCACCTTTTCAATTTCTTTAAAGATGCCCCAGTTTCTCTCTTCTCCTCCCACTTTCTTCCTTTATTCTCCTTTTGCTTCAATTGCTGCAAAATGAATTCAAAGTGCAAAAGTAGTTTGCACTAAATTAACTCAGCAGGGGAGAGGAGAGGAGGACATTAAATCTTCCCCTTTCCAGTAAGCGTAGGCAAAAGCAAACTGCTGCAGCATTTCTCAGTTTGCCTATTCTTTGTTATTAATAACTGTGGCCATCTTGATCATACTTGTGTCCTAGTTTTCATCTGTGAAAGGTTGGAGGAGAAATGGGGGATGGACACATTCTTCTTTTTGCTCCAGGATGAGAAAACCAGATTGGATGTATACACTGCCTTGCGGGTTGGCACATTCCATACTTCTCTGGAGGGCGGTGCCTTTAGCTTAGGGCCTAAGCAGACGGGCGGCCGTGGGCTGCACCGGGAAGCAGCGGATTGGGGCCGAGCTAGCCCCACTCCTTGGCCCAAACCCGCAGCTTCTGAGGCCCTGGAAGGAGTGCTAAAATAATGCTCCTTTCACAAGATGCCGAAGGTGCGCCACAAGAGGCCTTGGGAGCACCTTCGGCGCCTCTTCCGCTGCAGCATGTGCAGACGCTGCGGCAGAAGTACGTTGTTGGAGCGATGTCATGGACAGCCATGAGGAGGACTCGGAGGACGAGGAGGAGGATGGGTCTCCTCCAGAGAAGGAAGAGATACAGGCTCCACCTGGCTCTCATTCTGCTCTGCCTGAGCCAAGCCCGGTTCTCCCAGCCCCAGAGCAGCCAGGTCCTAGTGCTCCTTCCTTGGAGGCTCAGCTGCCTAGTGGGGAGTGTCAGGAAGATACAGCAGAGCCAGTACCTTCCTTTAGGCAGAGGAGAGCTGAGAGTGCTGGCAGTCGCAGGTCCAGGAGACTGGCTGAAAAGCAGCTGCTTAACAAGCCTCAGCTGGCACTGAGGTAGGATTTGACTATTTATGGAGTTGCAAGAGGCTTCCTCAGGGCCAAGATTTATTGTAGTTTCCTTGGGAGACTATGGTCAGTGTGGCTCCTGGTTTCCTGCTGTGTGCCTCTCGCTCTTGCCTTGTGGAACTCTGTTACCTTGACCCTGGACTGGACTGGACTTTTGCTGATTGCTGCCTGCCCTGACCTTAGACTGATTGATGCTGATTTCTGGACTTTGCTTTGCTGGTGTTTCGTCTACGGAAGGTTTGTGGCTCGCCTTGCTGTTTGCAGCTCACCCTTTCCATCCCTAGCAGCTGTGGGAACTGAGGCTGGCTGTAGTCCAGGACAAGCGCTGGTTGTGCGGAGCGCCGGGCTCTCCAATTATGTGTTCAGGAGGGGGTTGGGGCGCCCAGCGTGAGGCTGCCCCTCTCCTTCCTTGCCTTGAAGATGGCGCAAAGCGCTGTCTGCTTAGGCCCTTAGTTAACTATGTATTGTTGAATATATGGTATAAGGTAAATCCACACACAACTGTAAATCTTTTTGTATCTTTTGATATTAGGAATGTCTCCTACTAGAAGCTTTGTTTCGGACTTGATTAGATTCTTTACCCTCCCCATGTGATGGCACAGAGGTACAATGGTTACCTCCAGCAAATCTAGGTAACAATTAAATCAATTGTATTTTGTGGGGGTTTTGGGGCTATGTGGCTGTGTTCTGGAAGAGTTTATTCCTGATAATTTGCCAGCATCTGTGGCTGGCATCTCAATTAGAATTTGGAAAGTCAACATTGACATAAGTTCCATTCATTCAATGGGGGTAGTGTAGTTAGGATTAACAATTACATTTAAGCCAGGGATGGAAGTTATGTGGCTCTCCAGATGCACTGCACTGTGACTCCTAGCAGCTCTCTCCAGCATAGCTAATGCTGAAGAATGCTGGGAACTGCAGTTCCATAAAATCTGTAAGGACACATGACTCTTACCCCTGCAGTTAGGCCCAATTGCTATTAGAAATGAAAAAGAATTAAGAAGCTCTAAGAGTCCATCTGTCATTTGAAACTTTTTGTCTTTTTATGAGCCATTGAAGATTGTCTTAGGGATGTGCACATGAGGAAAGAAAGAAAGAAAGAGAAAAGCTTTGGTCTAGAACTTGGTTTGGTGTTTGGAAAACAGTCCATTAAAGCTCAAACTAGTCACAGCCAATCCACTTCAACTTGTCCTTTTGAATCTGAGATGATTTTGTGCCATACTAATGTTTTAATTAATATATGGTTATTCAAAGTTCTTTTCCAGTGTCTTCTTACTGATATATGCCTTTCTTATTTTTCTTCTTAACTTCCAAGAGTTTATCTCAAGTTGTCTGGGAGTGCTGCCACACTGCAGAAATAAAGCAGTTTGGCACCACATTAACTTCTATGGCTTAATGCAATGGAATTCTGGTATTTGTAGTTTAGTGAAGCACCAGAACTCTCTGGCAGGGAAGGCTAAATATCTCACAAAACTGCAAATTCCAGAACTCCATAGCATTGAGCCATGGCTATTAAAGTGGTATAAAACTGCTTTATTTTTGCAGTATGGATGAGACCTCTGAAAAATGAGATCCATATTCCTCTAGTACTCTTAAAACCCTTCTCCAGAAGGATGTGTGACTGGTGGAGTTCCATATCTTAATTTCCTCTCATAAAGCAACACAGTAGGCACGTTTTTTTAAGAGCAATCTTTGATTTCACTGTTTTGCTTTGCTCTAATTCATGAGACATTTTCTCCATCAAAATAACATAACATCTCTCTTCTATCATCCTGTAATACTAAGGTTTTCCACTTTGAAGCTATTTTTGTCCTTGCTACAGATATTAATAATGTAAAGAGTGTTTGCAACTTACTATTAGCTCCAGTAAATCTAGGTAACAACAATTTGCTGCAGAATGTAATAAAGTGAGATTATGTGAAGTAAGTCCTTCCAAAATGTTTGAACTCTGGTCATAAAGGAATGTAATTTTTTTTGTTCCCAACAATTTCTCCAACACTGAGGTGAGATGTTGCTATTAATCTTTTTCAACCTAACTGGTGTAAAATACCAATGGTGTAGTATTTTCAAGGTATTTTCTCTGGTGTTAGCAGATGTTGATATTATACCAGTTTTAGATGTGTTGATATGATTTGGACTGTGATGCCGAAAACCGGAAGCAGTACTTTAGGTGAGGTCTAACCAAGGCTTAACATATGAATGGATTTCAGTCTTAATACATTCAAAGGCAATATTGACAATTTATTGCTTTCTTGAGTCTTAAGGCATGCAGAAATCTATAGACCTTGTTTTACTTAAGAGAGAGCCAGCGTGGTAGAGTGGTTTGAACACTGGGCTACAATGCTGAACATCAAAGTTTGATCCACCACTTGGCCATAGAAACCTACTGGGTAACTGTGGGCAAATCACACATTCTCAGCCTCAGAAAATCTTGTGATGGGTTTGCCTTAGGGTCACCATAAATTGGAAATGACTTGAAGGTCCATAACAACAAGGCAAAGGCAAAGGCAGTATGACAGCAGGGATATAGGTTGAGTCCTCTTATACAAAATGCTTGGGATCAGAAGTGTTTTGGATTTGATTTTTTGATTTTTATTTTGGAATACTTGTATTTGCCTATATGTGCATGAGATATCTTGGAGATGGAACCCAACATGTTCAAGAAAACTATAAGCTTTTATTTCTATACAGATTGAGTCTCCCTTATTCAAAATGCTTGTGACCAGCAATGTTTTTGGGTTTTTTTTTTATTTTAGAATACCTGTTTTTGCACACACATACATAATGAGATCTCTTGGAAGTGGGACCCAAGCCTAAAAACAAAATTGATTTATGTTTCCTATACACATTGTACACATAGACTGAAGGTAACTTTATACAATATTTTAATTAATTTTGTGTATGAAGCAAAGCTTGTGTACATTGAACCATCTGTAAGCAAAGCTGTCACTATCTTAGCAACCCATGAAAAAAGTTTTGGTTTTTGGAGTATTTTGGATTTTGTAATTCTAGATTACAACATTCTAGATTCAGTAAATAAGAAAGGTCAAAGATGAAAGTGCAAAGGCTGATCTGATGCTGAACATAAAGAAAACAAAAATAATGACCACAGAAGAGATACACAAATTCAATCTAGACAACAAGGAATTTGAAATAGTTAAAGAATTCCCATATCTAGGATCAAACATTGACCAGAATGGAGACTGCAGTCAAGAAATAATAAGACTAGAAATGGTAAGGAAAGCTATGAAAGAACTGGAAAACATACTGAAGAGCAAAGACATACAACTGACCACTAAAGTCAGAATTGTTCAGGCCATTGTATTCCCAATTACCATGTATAGATGAGAGAGCTGGACAGTGAAGAAAGCAGATAGAAAAAAAATAAACTCATTTGAAATGTGGTGCTGGAGAAGAGTACTTAAGATACCATGGACAATCAAGAAGACAAACAAATGGGTTCCTAAACAGATCAGACCAGGAGTCTCCTTGGAAGCAAAGATGACCAAGTTGAGACTATTGTACTTTGGCCACATAATGAGAAGGTACAGATCACTAGAAAAAAACACCAATAAAGCTAGGAAAGGTAGAGGGTAGAAGAAAGAGAAGACCATAAACCAGATGGATAGACTGAGGGCCTTTGCAGACTGCCAGAAATAATGCAAATTGAGTCCACTTTAAGGGTTAGGGTTAGTGCTAGGGAATCATGGGAATTGTTGGTTTTTTACTGAGACATTGGGCCTTCTCTGTCAGAGAGCTCTGGTGCCACAATAAAATACAGTTCCCATGACTCCCTAGTACTAACCATAACCCTAAAAGTGGACTCAATTTGCACTATTTCTGGCAGTCTGCAAAGGCCCTCAATCAGGAGAGTTATGGGCAAGAGCTTGCATAAAATGGGCAAGACAGTGGAAGATAGGGATTCTTGGAAATGTCTTATCCACAGGGTTGCCATGAGTTGGAATCGATTTGAGGGCATCTAACAACAACAACAAATTCTAGATAAGGGAGAATCAACCTATAGCAGAGATGAGAAGTGTTGGAAAATGTACGAGAAATTTCTGGATCATTGAAGCAAGGTAATCAAATTGGCAGGACAGAAGCTGAACAGTAGCCAGCCCCGTGTCCATCCCCACTCCCCTCAGGGTCTAGCCTTTAAAAAGACATATGCTTAGGGTTCTTTGCCAAACATAGAAAAGTAGCTTTAATTGCAGTAAAAGTAGCTTTAAAAGTAGCTTTGCAGTAAAAGTAGCTTTAATTACATCATTATTATTATTATTATTATTATTATTATTATTATTATTATTTCATAAACAGACATAATAATAATAATAATAATAATAATTTTTATTTATATTTCCCACCTCTCTGTATGGATCGAGGCTGGATTACATCAATAAAATATGATACAAATAAAAATACAATCAATAAAATAATAACATTATTAATAATTCAATAAAATAGCCAGTCATCATCAAAACACCCCAAAAAAACCATACAGTCAATCAGAAGTAGTTTATTTTAACTTAAAGTCTACTATAAGAGATCAGGTGGATAGGCCTGCCGGAAGAGATCCATCTTAAGTGCCTTCTTAAAGGCATCTAAGGTATTGAGTGATAAGACTCTTCCAGTAGGCTGTTCCACAACTTGGGGACTGCAGCTGTGAACGATCTGTGGGAAGTTGTGTTCAACTTGGTCTTATGATATTCTAGTAGGTTTGTTGCAGATGTTCTGAGAGTGCGGGGAAGATTGTATGGGGAGAGACATTCTTTCAAGTAACTCGGGCCCAAGCCACGTAGGGCTTTAAAGGTAATAACCAACACTTTGTACTGCACCCAGAAGCTAATTGGCAGCCAATGAAGAGATTTTAATACAGGTGTTATATGGTCTGACTTAGATGTTCTGGTGACCAATCGGGCTGCTGCGTTTTGAATCAACTGAAGCTTCCAAACTTGGTACAGAGGTAGCCCCATGTAGAGCGCATTGCAGAAATCTAAACAAGAGATTACCAGTGCAGGTACTACTGCTTCAAGGTCCTTTTGGTCCAGGTAGGGATGCAGTTGGCGTATCAAGTTGGTACCAAGCACTCCTGGCCATCACATATACTTGAGATGACAACTGTAGAGGTGAGTCCAGGAGTACTCCCAAATTGTGAACTTTGTCCTTTAGGGGACTTGGGGTACCTGTCATGAGTACGTCCATTTTTTCTGGATTCCCCTCATCCAGCCCATTATTGACCCAAGGCAGGCATCCAGAGGAGAGATGCCATCCTTAGTCATTGCAACAGTAGGAGACATAGAGAAATAGATTTGGATGTCATCAGCATACTGATAACACCATGCTCCATGTCTCCAGATGATCTCCCCCAGTGGCTTCATGTAAATGTTAAACCGCATGGGAGATAGAATGGTGCCCTGTTGGACACCAGATGTCAGCTCTCTTTTAGAAGAGCAACTATCCCCCAGCATCACCATCTGGAATCTGCCCAAGAGGTAGGACTGGAGACATAGAAGCGCAGTGCCCCCAATGCCTAACTCCCTCAGGCATTCCAGAAGGATACCATGGTCAATGGTATTGAATGCCGCTGAGATGTTCAAGAGCACCAACAGGGTCACATTTCTCCTGTCAATTTCAAGATGGAGATCATTGACTAAGGGGGGAAGCAGATGGGCGGCACGGGGCTAAAATAGTGCTCCTTCCACAAGTCGCCGAAGGTGCACCGCAAAAGGCTGCCGGCGCACCTTCGGCGACTCTTCCACTGCAGCATGTATGGATGCTGCAGCAGGAGGTCATCCTCGGAGCGCCAGCCTTGCGGAGGGCCGGCTGCTCCAAGGACATTTTGGGGAAGGGGTTGAGGCGCTCAGCGTGTGGCTGCCCCTCCCTTTCCTTGCCCCAAAAATGGCGCTTTGCACTGTCTGCTTCCCCCCTTAGGCAACCATGGCAGCCTCAACTCTGTATCCCGCCCTGAAGCTGGTTTGAAATGGGTCCAGATAATCAGCTTCTTCCAAGACAGCCTGAAGCTGGAAGGCAACTGCCCTCTCAATCACTTTGCCTAGAAATGGTAAAAGGGAGACTGGCCTGTAATTATTTTTCATCAGGGGGTCAAGGGAGGTTTTTTTTTTTCCCAGAAGCAGTTTGACCACCTCTTGTTTTAAGTTAGAAGGAAATTTTCCCTCCCTAATGGATGCATTGATTATAAATTGTAATAATGTTTTTACTGCATCACCTCCCTGGACAGTCAGCCATGACGGGCAAGGATCAAGAGGGCATGTTGTCTTCCTTACACTTCCATGAAGCTTGTCCACTTCATTGGTATTTACAAACTCAAAAAGATACAGTTTAACAAAGTCCACATGGTTTTATGAAGGAGAGAGGTGGAAGAAGGAAGTGTCTTAAGGTTAGCGCGATGTAGGAAGAAAGTTGATGTGGAAAAAAATATCCAAAAAAAACACACATATGCTGTGCTTAATCTCTTAAAGAGCAAAATAAAAACTAGTAGTTAGTGAACACAGGCATGCAAAAGTTGATATGAGATATACAGGCAAGTGATATGTAGGTAGCCATCAGCACGTGCAGGCAGAGAGATATTGAGAATAGAGGAAGGCCGGCACAGATATAGAGGAAGCAAACAGCTACACAGAGCTGAGTGTCCTGGAAGTTTGGCAATGTTTCGATGAAGTTTGAGTGGTAGCCCTGTGCTTGACCAGGAAAAGAGAATTATTTACTCAGATTAGCAGTTTTTTGCAGATTCCCTCCCCACTCCCCACAAAAGAAGTCCTCAAATGCAACCAATCTTTCAAAAACATGCCAACAATCTGAGAATCTCACCTTGCCAGGAAAAAAATTCTTTTAAAAGTTTTTCATTTTTACATGTATGAATGAAATAATTGAAATAGGTGAAGATTTATATTCCTCTGTAGCACTGAAAATAACAGACTGAACCTTTAGCACAGTCTGAAGTTACAGCAGAATACTTTTGGATAACCTCTTCATTGTCTTCTCTCTCTCTCTCTCTCTCTCTCTTACACACACACACACACTTAATGTTCATGATGCTAAGAAATCCTGGGGTTTGTAATAGAATGAGGTACTTGTACTGATAACTAGATTGTTTTGGTGCATTTCCTTGAACTACAGTTCTTGATGTCCCACTAAACTACAATTTTCAGGTTACCTTAGGCTACAACCATGAGAGCTGAAGTGGTATTAAATTAATTCAACATTTTTGTGGCCACTGGAGTGTGATTCCATGGCAATATGTTCTTCAGAAATTTATGAATTCTTTTGAATTCCATTTCTTTCAAAATCTCTCAGCAATGTTATAATAACTGCCATGACAAAGGATCTATACTCTGTGTTACAACATGCTTTTCCCATGCATATGGCCACAGATTTAGGCCTCGGCCTTGCAAGCAAAATATTTCAGGACCCACTGGGGAAAGGTCTCTGCTGGAGGCCTGGGCAAACCACTACCAGTTGGATCAGTTGAGGCTGAACCAGTAATCCAGACTGAGCCTGGAAATACTGGTTTTTGGACTACAGATTCCAGAATCCATCATGGCTAGGAGTGCATTCCTCCAAAGGAAACTGTTTTCTGGACTAAAAACACTGCTCTCTAGTGAACTGACTCAATATAACTAGGAACATGGCTTTAAGTGATATTTAATAGAATACCTTGCTGAAAATGATCATGAACAAAATGTATATATCATTTAAAGAGAGCTATGAACCACAATTTTTAAATCAGAGGCTGATTCTTTAAAAATAATAATACTCTCACTGGCACTAAAATATTTATCTGCACTTTTACACGTGCTGAAAATTGTTTCTGACACATTAGCAGGGAAATAAATGTATGGTGATACCTCTGGATGTTCTCAGCTGTTAGAGCAGAGCTGAATCTCTGAGCCTCAAACATGTGCATTGGTTTTCCTACAGTAATTAATGCCAGCAGCATTCTTGTGAAATGTTTCTGCATGCCTCTCGGAGCTATGTGGGTCTCGGCAGCAGGTTGTGGATCTGAGGGGCATATGTGAGGCATTTTTGCACTTTTTCATTTTGCATCCCCTGACTTTTGCTAAATGGTTTACAGCCATCAGTGAGCATTGATAATACTCATCAAATCCCAGCTTTCACCAAGGTACAAACACTTCCAATTTTAAGTCTGCAATAAGGAACTAGATCATACCAGGTATTAGACTAATTGAAAAAGTATAGCCTGACCTGGAGCCAGAGTGGTGCAGTGATTTAGGTTTTGGACTAGAGGCTGTCCACACAAGCTAAAAGAAATGGCTTCATACCATTTAGGAACTTGCCTGTTTAGATGATGCGGGTGGCTGAAAGGGGATAAAAATGGACTTAAGCCAAGCTTCAGGGCTTAACACAGGAGCAAAATAAATCCCATTTTAAGGCAGAAAAAGTGCACTGATGTGCAGACTGAGAGGTGGTGTGGAAATGGGAGAGGGGTTGGGGGAATCACTGGTGCCATTACTAATCGATCACACAAGTGCATGAGTCAGCTGCCACTGAACTGTTGCACACCCCATGGAGCGAAATTATGATAAACATGGCAGGTTACCAACAATACAATGGATTTAATAAACACATTAACAAACTGGCCAGCCCAACAGAGGGCCATGGGAGGACAGGGGAAAAAGGAGGTATATACAGGGGAGCACCATGATCATGGTATGTCACTGGGTGTACTGATGTGGCATATGGACAGTTGATCAATTGTATAATCAAGTGATTTGCCCAAGCTCACCCAGTAGGTTTCTGTGACTGAGCCAGGAATCAAACCCTGGTCTCCAAAGTTGTAGTCTAATGTTTAAACCACTAAGCCATGCTGCCTCAACCATTTTTTAAATAGGCCACAGGGCCCCTCTTGAATAGTTTAACATAAAAAATATATGCATGTTTCGAAATAAAAAGTGGACTTCTCACTTTTTGGAAGGGATTTGTTTGGTTTCTGGGTGGCCCTTGGGAGCAGAAAAGGACTGTGGCAGTCCTCCATTCCTTCCACAGCCACCCACCCCACAATCTAGCAAATATGTGTTCCAGCATGTTCTCCCCAAGCTATCTTTGTTGGGGAGGGCCTGGAGGTACAACTCCATGCAGCACAACAATATTAATCCCTACCAATCCCCATTGGGAGTTTTCTGGCTGCTATCCAAAACCCATCAGTATACCATAAATGTCTGCATGCTGAAATATACTACACTACCACTATGCAACCCCAATGCAGAACAGCAGTAGTATGAACACATGTCAATAACTGGGGTGCTATTGTGAAGCAAGCAGTATGCAGTGTTTAATATGCAATGTACATTGTAAAACTGCAATGATCAATGCACAGCTGCAATTTTCAGGAGTTGCATATAAATTTTGCCTGCCATGTAATTAGTGAAAGTACAGATAATAGCATGCTAAAGTAATGTTATTGGATATGTAGTGGTGAGCAATGATGAGCCAGCATGGTGTTGTGATGTGGATGTATAGTTACTGGTGAAAAGTTTGCTAAGTTTTAACAACCAAAAGCTGAGTTTCTGAACTAGATGCATTGTCGGAATTGACAGCGCAATGCACAACTGCAAAGCAAAATACACAATCACAATGTGTACCTTTGCTGTATGCACAACTGCTGCCAGCAGAATGTTTGTGGTACTATGGTAAACAATGTACACTGCATGCACAATGCAACTTAAATGCCCAACACTTGGGGGGGGGGTTGGATGAAGGATGAGAACAATCACTTCCTTCCTTCCTTCCTGTAGAACTCTCTCATTTCATATAGATCCACATGCAACCCAAGCAAACTTCTTCAGACGTATTGAAAGTCAAATTTTAATTATTTCAGTTTCAGAGAAATAACTCTTTCCATTCTCCCATTTATTGATTTTTTAAAATAAATTGCCTATTTCTTAAACATTAGTTAATGCTTGACCTTTTCAGAGAAAGGGGAAAATATTAGCATTTGACTAAAATTATGAAGCATGTGTACATTCCCTCACCTTTCCCCTTTCATTTTAATTGTGAATGTGTTTGGGAAATAAAAATTTAAGGGAAATACAGACAGCACTATTGTTTTGCCCTCTTAAACTGCCTGACAAAAAATTAGAATGTGTGTATTTGATATGGCAGACACAGAAAAAGAAATGAGTATAAAAATTTATAGTAATTGTTATCCAGTAAACTATTAAATCGCTTTTTGAATCACAGATGTTTTAATACAAGTAAGATGAACCTTTGCTTGGCCTTTTAGTTCACATAATCCCTACCTCTTTCTTTTTATCCTTCTGGTATGAGCAGATGGAATACTGGAATCTCAAATTACCATTCTCCCTTTTCTATCAGTGCCATATTTTCAGCCTGCCGACATCTTCTAATTGTCCTATTCAGTTCTTTACTGCTTCGTCTTTAGACAAGCATAATGCTGTAAAATTGCTTTCCAGTATGGCTATTGGGGATGGGGTCATATTTAAAGGAGGGGAAAGGAGAGAAGAGGAAGCCTTCAGTGTTTGTTTCTTTACTGTCATGACTTATGAAATGAGATGAGGTGCATTGGTTGTGCAATCTGTGTCAGGTTTGTACAGCTAAGTTCTGAACAAGAACAAAATATTGAGGGCAGTTCTTCCCCCCCCCCCCCCCCCGCTAGTATGCTGGAAACGTGAATGTGGAATTAAAGGTTAGTTGTAGAACTTTGCACAGGTTACTTGTAGAACTTTAAAATCAAACCTTGCATCAACCACTTTGACTTGCATTATCTCCAAATCCTCAGGTCTTTCTCAGATATCTTGTTCAAATCTCAGAAAAGTTTCATGAAGATGCTGGCTGTAGGATTTGGGGAATTTGTGTTGCTAAAAAGTAACTTTTCCAAGTCCTTTTGCAATCCCTTAATTGAGAAACTAGGAACTGAAACTGGAATGTTATACACATTACATTACTTTTATCATTACTTTTGGAAATGAGGATGGACGAAAAGTTTTCTTCAGTTCAGTTCTCATAAGCATTTGTTCAAATTTGCAAATTTATTCACATCAGGGATTGAAACATGGGAGTAATGTATGCTAACATCTGTCCAATGCAGAACCAATGTTATCCAAACATTCAAACATAGGGAATCAAATTGCCATCTCTTTTTTTCTGACAGGATTGTTAGTACCAACTAGAGTCAATGAATTGGATCACTGAAAAAGAAATTGCCCCCAAATGTCCTCTAGGAGGTCTGGATAGCTTTTCTACCATATTGTGCCTCCTTGGGACATTTTAGGTCTAGGAAAGGCCTTTTCTGAAACAGAAATTGAATAGAAAGAGACTTCTGCTCACTTTGGGACTTTACAGACTGCCAGAAATAATGCAGCTTGAGTCCACTTTAACTGTCCTGGCTCATTGCTAAGTGATCATAGAATCATAGAGTTGACAAGGGCCACCCAGTCCAACCCCCTGCCATGCAGGAACTCCCAATCATGGGAACTGTAGTTTATTGTGGCAGCAGAGCTCTCTGACAGAGAAGGCTCAATATCCCAGAAAAAAATACAATTCCCATGATTCCTTAGCACTGAGCCAGGACAGTTAAAGTGGACTCAAGCTGCATAAATGGCCTCTCTTGGATCTAAAATGGCCCAGGAAGACTCCCCTACCTAACATGGTGAGAATCCCCCTATGTCTCATAGAGGTTGCTTTGGGGTAAAAAAATAATAATTTGATTTGTGACTGTGAGTGCAGTGTGGCCCTTCCATACAGTAGAAGATGGATTTAAAGACTTGCCTAAAGCACCAGGGAGCCATTACCAGTCACAGTAACTGTCTAAATCTGAGAGTCATTATCAGTCACAGTAACTGTCTAAATCACAGTAACTTTGCTTTATTGTCACCCAGGTGCCATTGTGGACAACACCTCAAAATTTAGAATTTTCACTTTCCCCCCCAAAAAAATTGGAAGTGGCCAGACATTCACTTTTGAGAGGAGAGGGGTTGAGGGAGAATTAACAGGAGTTAATTCCCAGCCCCTCCCCAAATTGTTTTTGTTCCCATACAAAGTCATTGATCCGTGAGACTTCTTAGATGGGCAAATTAATTTTTGAAAAATTGTGAAGACCAAGGCCCTGGGAAAAGTTTCAATTTGGAGGAAAAGACAGTGAGTAATAATAACAAGAAGGATGAGCAGCAGGAGGAGGAGATGGTGGCAGCAACAAAAATTATTACAGTAGGCCCTCCGTATCTGCAGACTTGCCATCTGCGGATTCAAGCATCCACGGATGGCAAGCCCATGGTGGGGAGGAGGAGGAGGAAGAAGAAGCGGAAGTGGCAGCAGAGGAAGAAGCGGAGGAGGAGGAGGAACTGGTGGCAGTGAAGGAGGAGAAGGAGGGCTGGGAGAGGGTTTGGAAAGGGTGGTGTCTTGTGCCACCAAGCTGCTCTCATGCACAACAAGAAGGGAGAAAGAAGGGAGAGCCTGGGGAAGCCATGCACGCACTCTCTTTCTCACTCTCTCTTTCTTCTGCACACACTCCCTCCTTGGGGGGTTGCAGACTGCCAGAAATAGTGCAAATTGAGTCCACTTTTAGGGTTAGGGTTTGGGAATCATGAGAACTGTATTTTATTGTGGCACCAGAGCTCTCTGACAGAGAAGGCTCAATGTCTCAGAAAAAAAACAATTCCCATGATTCCCTAGCACTAACCCTAACCCTAACCCTAAAAGTGGCCTCAATTTGCACTATTTCTGGCAGTCTGCAACCCCCCCTTCTTTCCCTTGCACTCCTCCTCTGGTGTGTCCCTGACTGCTCTGGCCACACGCAAATACACACAACCCAAGGAAACCCAACCAGGGTGACCAGACACGTCCTCCATTTCCAGATGTCAGTGGCAGTGGAGGAAGAGAAGGAGGGCCCCTGCCAGTGAGACTGGCTTTAGAGGACTGGGGCATCACTGGCTCAGCCAACTGGGCCAAAGAGAGGGAGAGTGGACAAGAAGGGAGGGAGGGAGGTGAAGTTCTGTTTTCCCCAATGGCAGCATGGCTGCGTGGCTGCACCACCATTGTGGACAATGGAACTTGAGCATCCATGGATTTTGGTATCCATGGGGGAAATATGTTCCAGGTGCCCAGCAGATACTGAGGGCTGATTTATTTATTTATTTAGAATTTTATTTGTTATTGATTTCCTCGTCCACCAGGTGTTAGCTACTCAAATTTCAGTAATTTTCAAATTTCAATAATTAGAATTGTATCAAAGAATCTAGAGCTGCATCCTCATGGCAGAAATAATCTAGTTTGACACCACTTAAACTGCCATGGCTCAACACAATGGAATTCTGGGAATCGTAGTTTGTTATGGCACCAGAATTCTATCGCATTGAGCCACGGCAGTTAAAGTGGTGTCAAATAGGATTATTTCTGCCATGTGGATTCAGCCTAGGACTCACTGAGGTATCATCAGATAATATGGCATGTTCTAAGCAGTGTTGCTCTTTGTAATTGTACTATTGTGATCCTATCACAATACTATTTAATTGTACTATTGCGATCACTACATTTGGATTTGCACCCAGAGTACCTCTTAACTGCTAGAACCACAATAGTTTTCTTGTCCCTTCTGAAATTAATTTTGAATGAGGAACCTGTGCAAAGTTGGGGTCAGAACCATAAGTATATTAAAGAAAGCAATCAGTTACCTCATCTCTTACCATAAGGTCTACAGGTCCCATGTCTCTCCCACTCTCTGCCATTTTTCAGTTCTTAACATTATATCTTAGTTTTACATTTGAAGTGATTGTTTCATATCAAGTGAACTAAATGAATAAAGATGCAAATGACCTCTTCATAGTATAAAGGGTGGCTTTCATTCTTTTAAAAAGAAACAGCAACAAATGGACTAAAAGAGGGGGGGAAAGCAGTCTGGTTGTTGTTTTTTAAAGAACAGAACAAAAATAATCTTCCATCTTCATCTTCCATTTGATGTACTATAATGCAGGCAATCTCTTCCTGTATGTGTTTCAGACTGTACTGTTGATCACAGTGATAAGAGAAAGCCCAGCATGCAGCCAGCAACTGAGAGAACAAACTATTTCCTGTTTGGATGGGGTATGACGAATTTCAATCATTTGTAAGAGATGTAGAAAGATTCTAGTGCTTGCACATCTAGTAAAGCTCTTTGTCGTCATGCTGTTGTTGGCTGGCATCAACTAGTACTGTTGGCTAAAGCCAAAATAAAATGTCCCAATCCAAAATGTGTTCTGTCCCAATCACTTCTCTCATTCTGTAAGCACACAGCATGGTTTGTGATAGGAAATTACGCAGGCCAATCATGTCTGTCCAATATTCTGTTAACTGATGTCTTATAAATCAGCATTTTGATTTTGCATTATGAACAAATTTTGGCGATGCCTACGAACAATAACAGTAGCAAAAATAGGTTCATCTGATTTTTACTAGGTGATGTTACTAGGATTCCACCATTTCCCCAGGTGTTAGAAGCATAATAATAATAATAATAATAATAATAATAATAATAATAATTTCTTACCTACTTCTCCCCATTTATTGAGTCGGGGGACAACAACAATTAACAAACAAACAAAATCAGTTAATACACATCAGTTAAAACACACGTCTATTTTAAAAGACAAATAAGATATGCACATATTAAAACAATCTACCTTTAAGAAGAAGCAAAATAAGCATATGCTGCCACCACTTTGGATTGCATAAAAAATGTATAATATGAATATAATCAATAAGTCAATCAGCATTTAAAGCTGGCATTCACAATTGCAGTTATTAATCTAGAGTTATGCACTCATTACTGATTTGTATCCATGATCCCCAAGAATTCAATAGTGTAGGGAATACATATAAATGATAAAACTCCCCAGTCTTGGCTGAAGACTGGTCCCCAGTCAGCAGCCACTGTAAGCGATGAGCGTCTCTTCTCCTGTCATTTGGGACACACCAGACAGATGTTTCCAGTTTCTTCTCCCAAGCAATTTCTGGTGTGGAGAGGAATCGCAACAGGGAATCTGTGGACTGCCACAGCAGAGATCTCAAGAGGGAGGGGTTGGAAGCATTGCTTTGCTGCATCCTGATCAACAGAACAGATTCCTGTCACTTGCAGCAGCAGCTGCCTGGAAAGTCAGAATTGGGGGGGACTGGGCTGAAAGATGGTACTTAGCTATTCAACTAAAGTAGTTATGCAAGTTGCATATGTAGAGTTCTGGCCAACATTATTATTATTATTATTATTATTATTATTATTATTATTTATTAATTTGAGAGGTCAGATCAGGACTTCAAAAACTTGCCCCCCTTTCTGGTGTACAGTTTTCAGAATTCCATCCTGAATGGGGGATTCTGAGAATCATATAGTTTTTGAGATGATTAAATATTATTTAATCAGTTTATATCTGGTCTATGTCAGTTTTGTACATTTTTAATCACAAATCCTTTCTGTCCCATTTCTGTATCAGTCTATTACTTTTGAAAGTATACAAATACATGCACACACACTTCATTTTCATATGTCACTTTTTGTACTATTCATATTTTGTAGCCATATTCTGGTTTGTTTTTTTGCATATCCTTAAAATATGCATTTTAAAGGCAACTTTCACTTAAACATTCATTTTTGTGGTGGATCATTTACCCAAGACCTGTCTTCCCAACACTAGAAGTGAATTATGAAGCATTACTGTGTTTGGATAAACATTAGATCAGGAATTGCAATTTAAATCAGAACACTTTAAAATCCTCACTGATCCCTAGACTCTATTACACATTAATATAAATCTGTGTATATGAAATTTTATCCATACAAAAAATATTGCTGAATGCCAAACTGCTGCTATTCTGAAAATGCAACCAAATCCTTTTTAAAATTTAAAATTCTTTAATTGATGTATCAATTGGGATTTTTAAAATATTTATTTATTTATTTATTTATTTGGAGTATATATACCCTGCTCTTCAGCCACAAAGCCTCTCAGAGAGGCTTACAAATGGTTAATTACATGGGTTCCCTGCCCTCAGGCTTACAATCTAAAAAAGATATCACAAAAGGAGAAGCAAATGGTGGTGGGGAATAAAACTGGACAGATTACTAAAAATATAGGAAGAACTAACTGTTCTATGAATGACTTTAAGGTCGGAGAGATCAGAGAACAAAGTATGAAACAAGGTGGTCATTTCCTCAGCAAAAGCAATATTTACAATAATGGGATCATGCATGGTCCCATTCCAGCCTTTGCTATAACCTGTCACATGTGTAAGGATGGAACAGAAATTCATCAATTTCCTAGCTGCTCTCAAATGTGAAGCTTCTGATCCCCTGAGAAAGTTATGTGGGAAGAAAAATGGCACCTTGAAAGTTTTCATAAATTGTGGGAATGTTTTGTTTGTTTGTTTGTTTGTTCCCAACACAGCATAGACAGCTTTTCAGTAAAAATCCATACCCACAGTCTTCTTATTACATACTAGGGATGGGACATGATGGCTCAGCAGATGAGATGCTAACTCTGATGACTGCAAGATCAGCAGGTTGGCAGTTCAAGACCCAAGCGCTGAATGACAGGGTGAGCTCTCATTACTAGTCCCAGCTTCTGCCAACCTAGCCATTCAAAAGCATGTAAAAGTACAAGTAGATAAATAGATACCACTTCGATGAGAAGGTAACAGTATTCTGTGCAGTCATGCTGGCCACATGATCACAGAGTCATATTTGACAATGCTGGCTCTTTGGCTTAGTAACAGAGATGAGCACCACTCCCTAGATTCAGTCACAACTAGACAACCTTGTCAAGTGAAAACTTTTACCATTAGGGAAAAGTGGACAAAATTCAAAACTAAATTGCACACTCTACCTTTATACAAATGATGTGGTGAAGGGTATGACATCATGGCTGCAGCCTTCACTGGTTTAAAGGTTATGCATAATTTTTGTTGGGGAAGATTGCTGTTTTCTTATGTAGAAAACAGAAATGTTGTACAACAAACATGTTGCATAAAAACCAGGAATCTTGCACAAAAAATAGGCATGCAGTTTTGTTGTGTAACACCATTGTTTTATATGCAACATTTTTGTTGTGTAACATTTTGTTTGTGCAGGAGCCAGCCATTGACTGTGTGGGAGTTACAGGCCTTAATGTTCTGGGATGGAAGCAAGTTAAGCAGAGCAAATGTTCAGTAACAATGCCAGATAACTAAAGACAATGCACTACATTGGAATCTTCAGCCTCCATGATCTTACAGGAGAACCTATATTTGCCCTTATTTAAGCTAAAAACTTTTTTTCCAATCTCAGTGGAATTATTATCTAATAGTTGCAGATTATTTCTCAAAATACCCGAGGTGAACGCTTTGTTTGTTTGCAGTGGTATTTTAAAAGAATTTGCTTGTGATCATGCTCATTTTGTAAGCTTATCTATTATTTATTTATCCAAGGCATTTATTTATCACCTCTCAACTCACCAGGACCCCTGAGGTGATGCACAATCAATAAAAATATGTTAAAAACATTAAATAAATAACTGAAAACCAACTTAAAATAGTCCAAACACCTCTTTAGTAACAATTCTAAAGCCAAAGAGTTTTTTTTAAAAAACAGCCAAACATCGCTAATTTTAAGACTCAAAAGTCACACGAAACAATACAGTCTTCACTGTCACTGGAAATAGAGATGGGGTGGGCACAGCCTGATCTGTAGTATGTGTGCATGTTATAAATAATATACTAAAGTAAGTAATGGGGAATGGCATATGCAACAAATAATATAAACATGGAGAATTATAAGTACAAATATACAAAGCATCTTCATTTATATACCACTTCATACCACGCTATGCAGTGTCTAAGCGGTTTACAACTGTAAGCTACAATCGTCCATGTTTATCTTATGTGTTGCATATATTGTTCCATGTTACTTACTTTAGTATATTATTTATAGCACATACAATTACTATTTGTACCCATACTTTTATATATCACTATATAGCATTACCTTTAGATTCCATGTTTCACATTTATTTTGTACCGAGTCCTACCCACTTGGTTCTGTTGTCTGCAGGAGGTCACTGCTCTTGTGTTTCTTTTCCACCCTGATTTTTTCTCAAGAGGGAGTTCTACGGTAAGAGTGCTGTTACAGAGAAAGCCCTGTTGTGTCTACCCACCAGCCTAGCCTCAAGGAGTGGTGAGATACATAACAGGACCTCCACTGATGATTTTAGATTTTGAGCAGTCTCATATGGGAGAGGGCATTCTTTAGGATATCCTGGCCCAAACCTACGACATGAGTCTAAAGGTCAGCCTAAATACATTGTTGAAACTATCAAGCATATATTCAAAAAGACTTTATCAGCTGTCATGGAACTGAAGCTCGCCTTACTTTGGCTGCATCTACACTGCAGACGGAATGCAGTTTGACACATCTTTAACTGACATGCTCAATACTATGGAATCCTGTGATTTGCAATCCCTGTGATTTGTAGATTTGTGGCACCAGAACTCTCTGATAGAGAAGGCTAAATATCTCACAAAACTACAAACCTCAGAATTCCATAGCATTGAGTCATGGAAGTTAAAGTGGTGCCAAACTGCATTAATTCTGCAATGTAGATACAGGCAAAGATACTTTTATGCAACACTGTGTGTGCTACTGCTGTGACGTTGATTCCCCAAACTGCCAACTGATGTTCTTCAGAAGGTAAAGCAATGTTGACAATAAAAGAAGGAGAACTAGAATATGAGGGGTAAGAGAAAGTAAGAATGTGCAGGTATAAAAGAGTTTCAGTACTGCCAGCTGTTATTCATATTAAAAAAGTTGAACCATGGGCCTTTGCAGACTGCCAGAAATAGTGCAAATTGAGTCCACTTTAAGGGTTAGAGTTAGTGCTAGGGAATCATGGGAATTGTTTTTTTTCTTTCCCTGAGACATTGAGCCTTCTCTGTCAGAGAGCTCTAGTGCCACAATAAAATATAGTTCCCATGATTTCCTAACCCTAACCTTAACCCTTAAAACAGCCGCCGCGTACCGCCCCTGCCACCATGCACACCGCAGCTGCGTGAGTCGTGACTGCCATTTTGTTTTCCAAAATGGTGGCCGCAACTCGTTCGCACATGCGCAGTACTCCGCCGCATGCACAAACGAGTTGGGGCACCATTTTGGAAAACAAAATGGCAGCCACGACTCGCGCAGCTGCGGTGTGCGTGGTGGCGGGGGCGGTACGCGGCGGTGGGGGCAACAGCAGGACCAGGCTGGGGCTGGTCCAAAGGCCTCGGGGGCGAGTCAGGCCCCCGGGCCATAGGTTGCCGACCCCTGCTCTAACTTTATCCCTAGCAAGGATTTGTATTTGCAGAGCATAAAGGCTATTATTATTATTATTATTATTATTATTATTATTATTGCCCTGTAAGTTTGCACAGCGCTGTACAAGCTGCAAGTTACTGTAATGCTATATAATTGAAGAGTGAGAGCAAATTACATTAGTGGGGCATAATTCTCTTTTCAGGGGTCAGAATCTGGGGTTGGGGTCATCATTTTTATTTGGGAGGCAATTCCCTCATTTTGTACCCTCCCCGACACATAGGGACCTTCAGGGTGAATGAGAATTGTCCACCCTTTTTTCTACTGATGGAATTCCTTGTATCATGAGAAAGAACTGGTTATCGTACATGTAGAGATTTTCTGATTTTCAGTGGGTTATATATTATACTGCTCTATATGTTATTGTTGTGTGCCTTCATGTTGTTTTTGACTTAAGATGATCCTGAGGCAGAACTATCATTGGGTTTTCATGACAAGACCTTTTCAGAGGTTGTTTGCCCTTGCCTTCCTCTAAGGCTAAGAGTGTGTTTCTTGACCAAAGTGACCCAGTGAGTTTCCATGTAAAAAAGGTAAAGGTATTCCCCATTGATAAGTTGTCAAGTCGTGTCCGTCCAACCATAGGGGGCGGTGCTCATCTCTGTTACTAAACCGAAGAGCCAGCATTGTCAGAGACTACACTGTGACCATGGGCCAGCATGATTGCACAGAGCACTGTTTACTTTCCCACTGAAGTGGTACCTATTTATCTACTTGCATTTCCATGTTTTTGAACTGCTAGGTTGGCAAAAGCTGGGACTAGTGACAGGAGCTCACTCCATCATGCAGCATCCAGCCCTCAAAATGTCAACCTTCCGATCTTGCAATCAACAGAGTCAATGTCTTAACCACTTAAGCCCCCATGTCCCTGAGTTTCCATGACTAAAGACCTGAACAGACTACCAGAAATAATCCAGCTTGAGGCCACTTTAACTGTCCTGGCTCAATTCTAAGGAATCATGGGATCTGTAGTTTCTTTTTCTTTTTCTGAGACATTGAACCTTCTCTGTTAGAGAGCTCTGGTGCCACAATAAACTCCAGTTCCCATCATTACCTAGCACTGAGCCAGGACAGTTAAAGTGGTCTCAAACTGGATTATTTTTGGCAGTCTGTTCACGCCCTAAGTGGGAATTTGAACCCTGGTCTCCTCGAGTCCTAGTCCAACACTCGGACTACTGCCTCATGCTTGCTCATTGTTCTATATAGTTTAAATTTATACTATATCTGGTGGCCATTATTATGTTTCTCATTTTGTTCCTCCTCCTTGCCTGCCTTAGCAGACTAATTTGCAAAAATGGCCATTCCGCCAAGAGGAAGAGCTAGGGTGTCGTGTCTGTGTGTGCGCGCACACACTCACTTCTCAAGCCCTGCAGAGCTTCACTGCGGTATGTATCTCTGTCATTGCCTCAACGTTCATACGGAAGAGGTATGTGTGACCAAGACAGAGCCGGAAGCCAATTTAGTGCTTATGTAGAATTCTGTGAGAAAAACCAACAACAAAGCACAGGTGTTATGAAGTCATTCTCACATGGTTCAGCTCAATTATGGGGTGGTTTTGGTGGTTTTGTACAATGAGGGCAAAAGTCCACCAACAAGGAACTCGGCTGAGATCTTCCAGTCTGTGATCTGTCCTTTATTGTTTTAAATCTCTCCTCATCCCTCTGAAGGGATGGAAGAAGGCAGATTTTTTTCCTCCCTTTCAATTGAATATATAGGTCAACATTTGCAAAAATAAAGCCATGGGTGGCTCTGGAGTTGATTCCAGCTTATTGAATCCTCCTGTGGCCAACTCACATTGCCCTCCTCCCACTGACACATTTTAAACAAGGGTGTGCATCACTTCTGGATAATGCAGTAAGCAACACAAAATGAGGCAGAGGGTAGTGAGTATAAATGATATCTCTCACACACCAAAATGCAATGAGCTTTCACCCCCCAACCCCAAATATGACAGAGGATTTGGACACTTTTTTAATCCCTCCTTCCTTTCCCCATCTGTTCTCAATTATAGAAAACTCCTCCCTCTAGTTTAAAGTGAAGACACACACCCTGCAAAGAGTCTCATCGCAGTACAATATGTGACATCTGTATATGACAGATGGGCTTTTTCAGGTTCCTTCATCATGAGCTTTATTTTCTAGGACATTTGTCTGAAGCACCTAGGATCTTTTTCTTCTGCAATGTTTTGTGTGTGGTTTTTTTTTTTTTTTTTCATGGACAAGAGGGTGAGAATGAAAAAACAAAAACTCACCCTCCTTCTAAAAGATAGCAACAAAAAACCCAGCAGCCCTTGTGGAAACTGAAGGGTGCCCTACTGCATCAGTTTCTGAAGTTCGGGGGAGTTCAAATAATGTTTATCAGCCTCTTTTAGTTGCCATCAACAAATGAAATGCATTTTCAGCAGGTTCCAGTCTGTGAATATGTTAATCTGCAGCAACAAAATTTTGCAGAATATCTCTTCTCTTCAGAATACTTTTCCTGTTTAGGGTTTCAGCCAACTATTCCTTGCCATCAGAACATTTCACCTTTCACTCCACTTCATTCTATTCCCCTCTCCCCTTTCTACGAGTGACTTTGTATTCTATGGCTACGGATCATATTTGCTCCTGTATGGTTTTGGAAGGGTTTTTCTTTTCTTTTCTTTTCTTTTACTTTGGTTTTTTTTTTTTTTTTTTTTTTTTTTTTTTTTTTTTTTTTTTTTAGGAGAGGTTGGAAATTTAGGAGGGAAAGTGTACTTCTGCAAAGCTTGGTGTTTTCTGAAATGCAATGCTATCTTTTTATTTATTTATTTATTTATTTATTTGGGAGGGGAGGAAGTTTACTTTTGTCTGTAGTTCTGTTGGTACTCAGCAGCTGAGTTTGGTATGAGAAAATATATTTTATGTAACACTGTTTGAGTGCTGGGAGCAATTGATGTACATTACCTCAGCAATCCTCATAATAATATTGCAAAGCACACAGCCATATTGTATACCATACAATATTGCTTTACAAGACATGCCTTTCAATGATAGAATAATATTGTATCATTATCTCCAGGTGAGCAGGGACAAGACTGAAGCTAAGAGAAGATAGCTTGTCCAAAGCTGTTTGGGGAAATCTTGGCCAAACTGTGATTTGAATCCATGGGCTCATCTATATGGGTCAGATAAAATGGTCTCTCACCATTCTCAAGGCTTCATGATGCAGGATCAAATCCCTGATTTGATTGCAGATTGTCTTGACAATGTAAGGCCAGTTCCATTTTGAATCTAATCATACCAGCCTTAAATTGGTTTAAAATAAGTCACCTTTTGTTCTGGATTTGTCAGGAAAACCCAGAGTATTCTATAGTGACATTGGGCAGCTGTCTACACATGTCTCTACTGTCACCCATTGCCATTTCTGCTGTATGAGTTGTTCCCTCTCACATCACAATGAGGTGCTCAGCCTTGAGTTCAATGAGGGAACATCTCATACCAGCAGCAGTGGCAGTAGGTGACAGCAGGGACATGTATGTTGTCACTACAGAGTGCAATGGTAATGGGGAAAATCTAAAGCAGCTCCAAGGCCAGAATACTCCAGGAGCAGCTTGGAGTATACTGGATTGTGTTGGTTCATTGCAGTGATTAGAATGGCACACTTAGGACATTATCACACGGGGAAAATCTGTTGGTTAATCCACACAAATCCCAAACAAAAACTGAATTTGAGCCTCACAATTTCACACGATGTCGCACAGAAAGTGCTCAGAAACTGGACAGAAACTGGTATTATCCGAGATCTTTTTAATTTCAGGAGTTTAGAGGAAATGCATTTGCGAAATTACAGTGATTTCGCATTTACTGTAATGTGAAAAGCAAATACACACGGACAATTCTCTTTTAAAACCTGGAGGAGGGCCAAGAGGAGGAGGAGGAGGAGGAGGGGCCTCCAGGGAGGGAGAGTCCCGGTCTCCTCCTCAGTGCCATGAAGGGAAGGCAAGGCGAGGCGAGGTGAGGCGAGGGGAGTTTGGGACGGAGGAGAAGTTTGGCATTTGGGATGGAGGGAAAAGAAGGGGAAAGAAGGCTTCCCTCACAGCAGCTGTGGGGGGATGTGGGTGCAAGTGTGGGGTGTGCTTGTGGAGCAACTTGGAGCTCCATCTCACCATTAAGTTCTGCCCTGCAGGTCCTACAAAGGGGAAAGGCTTATGGGGGGGGGGCATGGGAGCTACCTCCAGTTCCCCCCTCTCAATCCCTCCCTTGCCTTGCCTTGCCTTTCCAGCCTCCTCCTCCTCTGCTCTTGAGAGGTCCTAACCCCAACGGAAGGGGGTTAGGACCTGTGCAGGAGGACATGACCCCAAATGTAGGACAGTCTGACATTTCCTCCTGGGAAATGCAGGACCTGCCCTGGAAAAGGAGGAGTCTTGTCACAAAACACACCCATTTCCAGTACATGTACGGGTTCTTTTCACTTGTGTATGAAAGTTAAAAACGTCTTTTTTCGCTTTTAACTTAATTCCGTTATTACTGTAATTATGTGTGAAAAGCTTTTGCGTAATTAAGCTCTATTTTCACTTTCTTTTCGGGATGCTTCATTTCCACTTTATTATCTCTTTAACAACAAAACTGGCCCACGTGTGATAACGTCCTTAGGGACTATGCAGATGGGTGGCTCTGAGCCGCCCCTGCTAGTGGCAGATCAGGGCCGCAGCAACCCCATGCCACAGCCCTGATCCTTCTTTTTGCCACCCCTAAAAGAGCGGCAAAATGCCACTTCTTTTAGGTCTGGCAAAAGGCCACCCTAAGAGCCGGCGCTACGCCAGGAGGGCATCCTGACGCCGCACGCCATGCAAACAGCCATGCGGCATCAGGACGGCATCAGGGTGGGGTTAGGGCACCTGGCATGTGGCTACCCCACCCCAACTCCAGCCCCAGGCTGGCCCTTTAGGCTGGTCTGCAATGCCCCTTAGTTCAGGGAAAACTGTTTTTAAATCTCTATGAGGTAACCTGAACTGCTAGTTCGCAATCAAACCTAATTCACAGCTTTGTTGTGAAGATAAAAATAGGTGAGGGACATGTATGCCACCTTGAGCTGTGAGGAAGCAAGGTAGGATATAAACATAACATATAAATGAACATAACCATCCTGTTACACTAATACTTTTATATGCATTCTTTAATTTGGAGACAAAGCAGTGGTTACTGGCTTTGTTTGTTGCTTTGTGCTTTCAAGTTGTTTTGAGCGACCCTAAGGCAAATGTGCCATGGGGTTTTCTTTGTTCAGAGGGGGTTTACCTTTGTCTTCCTCTGAGACTGAGGGCCTTTGCAGACTGTCAGAAATAGTGCAAATTGAGTCCACTTTAACTGCCCTGGCTCAGTGCTAGGGAATCATGGGAATTGTATTTTTTTCTGAGACATTGAGAGCTCTGGTGCCACAACAAACTATAGTTCTCATGATTCCCTAGCACTGAGTCAGGGCAGTTAAAGTGGACTCAATTTGCACTATTTCTGGCAGTCTGCAAAGGCCCTGAGAGTGTGATTTGCCCAAGATCACCCAGTGGATTTCCATGGCTGAGCAGGGATTCATATGCTGAAACCAATTTGCCACACTAGCTCTCACTATTGTTGGCTATCTTCACTCAAACAAGTTAGAGACATGTAAATTAAGTATTAAAGGAGGAATGATTTGATAGATTCATTATGATATGGCATTATCATAAAAAATCAGGAGAAAAGACAGTAAAAAGTTAGCAAGCCTACAGTTCTGTTTAGGTCTTTCAGGATGAGAGAAATGGAACCAAAGTATGTGGTTTCATAGGCTTGCTGATTAAAATCTCTCTGTGAGAAAGCTTGTCTTGGTATAGGCATTTATTTTTGTTCAAGTTTAACCCATCCTTAAAATGCTATAACTTTCAGTCTGGTGCATTCCAGAGTGACTCTTCCAATCGAAAATAGATTGCAAAACAGAATATTTTCTAGTGAATGCAGCAAATTTGGAAATCTGAGAAAATCATTATGTGCCTAATGTTTATTTATTTTTAATCTATCCTGGGAGATTCATTTCTATACTGCCCTGCTCACTGATTAAATACCTGTATATCTGTATATATAAAATTCTTTTGTGTTGCAAATGATTCTGGGATGTATTTTGAGGCAGAACACCAGCTCATGCAAACTTTGTTGAGTCTCAGTGTTATCTTGTGCACTAAAAACACAGGAAGCTGCCTTATATCAGGCAAGAGTGCTTGTCCATGTAGCTTAATATTGTTTAGTCTGGCTTGTGATGGTGTCTGTGGTTTGAGTCAGAAGTGAGGAAAGGTGTACAGCTTTGTCACAGCGTACATGCTTTGGACATGTGCCCTAACTCTAACCCTAACTCTGGGCTGATGCAGACATCCTCTAAGGAGCGGCTCTGTGTTGCCTCTGGGAGCGCCAGATCTGGGCTGTGGTAACCACACGCCGTGGCCCTGATCCTCCTTTTTCCCCACTCTAAAAAGAGCAGGCAAATGCCACTCCTTTTTGGGGTGGCAAAAATCTGCCCTTAGAACTGCCGCCACGGCTCTTTTGCACCCCTTTGGCACAGTATGTGTGCACACTGAGCCAACAGGTGCCCTGATGCTGTGCTCCATGTGGACAGGTGCACGGTGTGACACCGGCATTGGGGTGGAGTCGGGGTGGAGTCATGGCGGCTGACATACGGTCACCCCACCCCAACTCCACTTGCAGCCCAGTCCTTTAGACTGGTCTGCATCAGCCCTTTGTTGACTCCAGGTGGAGCTGATAAAACTGTGCAAGGGCCCTTATTAAAATTTAAAAAATATAAATGTTCCAAAACCTAAAGTAGACTTCTGACCTCTTTACTCTGTCCACCCCCTCAAACTCTTTTTTTAGCAATCTGTGAAGTCCTTGGATGGCTGCATGGGCAGAAAATTGCCCCCTAGGTGTACCCCCTTCAGCATCATTGAAGCTGCCCAACTCTGAGATAAACTAATATCTTATCCCAAAAAATGAATTACAAGGATACTCATTTGGCTTAAAGGGATTATTTAACTTTCAACCAATCACATCTAATCAAATGTGCCCTAAGTTTAGAGAAAGGTCTTACCTTGGCACCAAAAGGATGATAAAGATGGAGCCAGGTAGGCCTCCAACCCTATTCAAGGGTTACTTATGTGGGGCTATTTCACACCACTACACTGTTATAGCACTATGATTCCACTTTAACTGTCATGGCTTCATACTATGGAATCCTTGTGTTTATAGTTTACTGATGGGTATTTAGAATTCTTAGCCAAAGAGCTGTAATATCTTGGCAAACTACAGAACCCAGGATTCCATAGGATACACCTACAACAATTAAAGTTGAATCACAGTGCTATAACTGTATGGTGTGAGAAAACCAAGACAGCCAGTAGAACTCTTTTGGCAGATTGTTCTAAATTTTGTGGATATCATACAATAAAAGGGATTGTCTACCAGAACATCTAAGAAAATGAGAATGAGGTAACTTAAAACAGAGCCTCAAGGGTAGATTGCAGGGCAGTATTAGGTTTGTATCTTTTTGTGACGGGTATTTTTAATAGTTATTCTTAAAGTATAACAGGACTTTTAGGTCTGCAAAATATTTACATTTGTTTCTTTGCTCTTGCTATGTATAAATTATTCTTTCATATTCTTGCAAAAATAAATTATATGTCTATTATTATTATTATTATTATTAATCTGACATCAGTTAAAACACATCACTTAAAACACACATCAATTTAAAAGGACAAACAAGATGTATACATATTGAAACAATCCACATTTAAATTTAATGGATGTGTAGTTTAATAATGTTTTAATAGGGGGAAGGGTGGGAGATGTTTATTTTGGATTTGTATGGATTTTAATTGTTGTAAGCTGCCCCAATTGTTTGACAGAGGGGCACGGTAAATTTTTTTTATTATTATTGTTGTTGTTGTTATTATTAAAATTCATCATTTAAAATTCACAACTTAAAAATCATCTGATAAGCCTGCTAGATACCACACCAAGCTTCCTTACTTCTGAACTCCATATTTTCATACAGACCTCTGTTCATCAATTCAGGGAACTGTACAGAGTGTGGAAGCAGGAAAAGCAGGATTGATCCCAGTTCCTCCCATCTCTGCATTTGTTGAATGTCTCAAAAGTTATGGGAAGAGTCTATTGTTGGACAATGGGGGCATGGAAGAGCAGGAATTTGAATAAAGGTCTTCTAGATCTTAATTGTGAATCCACTGGATTCTTAGGTGGAAAAGATATTTATTTCAAAATAAATTATTAACACTTGCTCATTTAAACATATTTACTTACTTATTGAAAAATAAAATAAAAACTCTACTAGACCTTTCTTAATGAGAATTTGTTCATGGGGAAAACTGTGCAACACATACACACACACAAGCACACACTCTCTGGTGCACATGTTTCTTGGCAAATTTGCTGTATAGCCTTTTTCCCCACAGGAATCAATGGCAGATTGTATATTATGTAAAATCTGGAATTAATTGTTGGCTATGATTTATGGAAGGAGAAGTCAAGACTCTCACCAAGGTCTTCAGAATGCACTTCAAACAGGCACATATCTGCCCCCCCACCAAAAAAGAAAAAAAGAAAAAAGGGGAAAGCAGATGAACTCGTCTGATTTTTTAGACAGATAGTCAAGCAGTATTATTTATACCTTAACACAAGCATACCACTTTTGAAGTGGGATGGAGCGGGATGTGTATGAGATGACAAAGGGCTTTTATAACTCATCCATTCCCAGAAGGAGTTCGTGCACCTGTTTTTTACCACTAAAAGGACGTTAAACTTTCTGAAACATTACCAAGTTGCAGACAGGGAGATCCTTCAAGATAAAATGTGACATAATTTACTGATCGGGGTCAGAATTCTAATCATTTATGTTTTTGCTTTGTCCTCTCTGATAACTTCTCACACATACCTAACTGTGTTCATGATGCAACCTGATCCACAGCACCCTCATCAGCTGCTTTTTCTTTTGGCCACAAGTACCTTATATCTCCTGTTTACTTTCAAAGAGTGATCCAGACATGTAGAGTGGATGGAACGAATTATAAACAGTGGTTTTCTCTCATTGCTTCAAGTGTGGCTAGATTCATAAATGTATATAGCACACACAGCAGTAATTATAAGTCAGGTTTCTCCCTCATGGTAAACCCAAAGGGAGGGCCCAAGGGGGATTAAGACACCACAAGGTTCTTATTGCAGACTTTTCAACAGTTCATTTCACTGGAAGATGGATTTACAGTCGTGGGAAACAGCTAACAGATATGACCCCACCAGAGCCTTTGATTCTCAAGGGACAGTTGTCTTGTTCTTCTAACTATCCATATGTTGATCATGTGGCTCCACTTGGCTAAATGGTTCTCTTTAACTTGACTTCATTCTTCCATGAGTTGCTGGTGAAAAGCTGCCTAATTTGTTTCTCCAGCTAAGCAGTAGATTACAGTATACAATAAAACATAACTAGGGGGGCTGATTTTTATTAGGAAACCAGTACTGGTGATGGAGGAGAAGTGCTCATTCTTACCTACGCCTTCCCCACAACTGTGTCCCAATCCAAATCATGACCGTTTGGTTTACAAAATGAGACCTGACCAGACATAAGCACATGATTCAAACAAATGATTCAAGTTTAAAATCATATTTGATCCTCTGTGCAAGTCATAGAATCATAGAATCATAGAGTTGGAAGAGACCACAAGGGCCATCCAGTCCAACCCCCTGCCATGCAGGAACTCCCAATCAAAGCATCCCCGACAGATGGCCATCCAGCCTCTGCTTAAAGACCTCCAAGGAAGGAGACTCCACTACTCTCCGAGGGAGTGTGTTCCACTGTCGAACCGCCCTTACTGTCAGGAAGTTCCTCCTAATGTTGAGGTGGAATCTCTTTTCTTGCAGCTTGCATCCATTGTTTCGGGTCCTAGTCTCTGGAGCAGCAGAAAACAAGCTTGTTCCCTCCTCGATATGACATCCCTTCAAATATTTAAACACGGCTATCATATCACCTCTCAGCCTTCTCTTCTCCAGGCTAAACATCCCCAGCTCCCTAAGTCGTTCCTCATAGGGCTTGGTTTCCAAACCCTTCACCATTTTAGTTGCCCTCCTTTGGACACGCTCCAATTTCTCCACATCCTTTTTGAATTGTGGTGCCCAGAACTGGACACAGTATTCCAGGTGAGGTCGGACCAAAGCAGAATATAGTGGCACTATTACTTCTCTTGATCTAGACACTATACTTCTACTGATGCAGCCTAAAATTGCATTGGCCTTTTTAGCTGCTGCATCGCACTATTGACTCATGTTCAACTTGTGGTCCACCTGGATTCCTAGATCCCTTTCACACGTAGTCTCATTCAGCCAAGTGTCCCCCATCGTATATCTGTACTTTTCGTTTTTCCGCCCTAAGTGCAGTACCTTACATTTCTCTGTGTTGAATTTCATTTTGTTAGCTTTGGCCCAACTTTCTAGTCTGCTCAAGTCATTTTGAATTTTGATCCTGTCCTCTGGGGTATTAGCTACTCCTCCTAATTTGGTGTCATCTGCAAATTTGATAACTATGCCCCCAATACCGTCATCCAAGTCATTAATAAAGATATTGAATAGCACTGGGCCCAGGACAGAGCCCTGTGGCACCCCACTGGTCACTTCTTTCCAGGTTGAAAAGGAGCCATTGTTGAGCACCCTTTGTGTTCGACCAGATAACCAATTACAAATCCATGTAACAGTTACTTTGTCTAGCCCACATTTTACCAACTTGCTTGCAAGAATGTCATGGGGAACCTTGTCAAAGGCCTTACTGAAATCAAGATATACTATATCCACAGCATTCCCTTCATCTACCAAGCTGGTAATTTTATCAAAAAAAGAGATCAGATTTGTCTGGCATGACCTGTTTCTCTGAAACCCATGTTGACTTTTTGTGATTATGAAATTATCTTCCAGATGTTCACAGACTCTCTGTTTAATGATCTGCTCCAGAATCTTTCCGGGTATTGATGTCAGACTAACTGGACGATAATTGTTGGGATCCTCTTTTTTCCCCTTTTTGAAGATGGGGACAACATTTGCCCTCCTCCAGTCCGCTGGGACCTCTCCTGTTTTCCAGGAATTCTCAAAGATTATTGCCAATGGTTCTGATATTACATTTGCCAGTTCTTTTAATACCCTTGGATGTAATTCATCTGGTCCTGGAGACTTATATTCATCTAGATTAACCAGATGTTTCTGTACTATCTCTTTACTTATTCTGTGATGAAATTCTCCTATTCTGTCCTCTGCTCCATTATCCTCAAGTTGAGCACCCTTTGCCTTTTCTGAGAAGACTGAAGCAAAGAAGGTGTTGAGTAATTCTGCCTTTTCTCTGTCCCCTGTTAACTTTTTGCCATCTTCTCCAAACAGTGGCCCTACCATTTCCTTCTTTTTCCTTTTGCTACTGACATACCCCCAAAAGCCCTTTTTATTGTTCTTAACCGCTCCAGCAAGCCTGATTTCATTCTGTGCTTTAGCTTTTCTGACTTTAACCCTACACGTGCTAGCTATTTGTTTGAATTCCTCTTTGGTGATTTCCCCATTTTTCCATTTCTTATACATGTTCCGTTTAAAACATAGTTCAGTTGCAAGTTCCTTAGTCATCCATCCTGGTTTCTTGAGACACCTCCCATTCTTCCTCCTCGTTGGCACGGTTTGAAATTGTGCCTTCAGTATCTCCCTTTTGAGAAATTCCCATCCGTCTTGAACTCCCTTCTCTTTTAGTATTCCTGTCCATGGGATCACCCTCAGTATTTCTCTAAGTTTAGTAAAATCAGCTTTCCTAAAGTCTAGAATGCGTGTCTGACTATGCCTGGCTTCTCCTTTCCACTGTATAATAAACTCCAGGAGGACATGATCACTCCCGCCTAAGGATCCAACCACTTGCACCCCATTAACTAGGTCTTCCCTGTTAGTTAGGATCAGATCCAAAATAGCTGACTCCCTCGTTGCCTCTTCCACCTTTTGAACAATGAAATTGTCTTCGAGGCAAGTGAGGAATTTGCTAGACCTCAAGGATTTTGCCGAGTTTGACTTCCAGCAAATATCCGGATAGTTGAAGTCACCCATCACTACTATATTTCTCCTTTCTGAGTGTGTGGTCATCTGTTCTAGAAAGGCATCATCCAGTTCTTCTGCCTGAGTCGGGGGTCTGTAGTAGACTCCCACAATAACATCCCTGTTGTTTCTTTCCCCTTTAATTTTTATCCAAATGCTCTCCACCTGGCTTCCAGGATTGTTGTCCTGGATTTCTTCACTGGTGTAAATATCCCTGACATATAATGCTATTCCTCCTCCTCTCCTGTTTGGCCTGTTTCTCTTGAAGAGGTTATACCCCTGTATTTTTACATTCCAATCATGAGACTCATCCCACCAGGTTTCAGTGATGCCTATTATATCATATTTGCTTTGTTGCGCTAGGAGTTCAAGTTCATCTTGCTTATTTCCCATGCTCTGTGCATTAGTGTAGAGACATCTAAGACCATATGTCTCCTTTACTTGCTGCCTTAGCACGTTTTTTTTGCCTCCCACTGTTGGGTCCCTCTACTGTTTGCTTTGTTTCCTCTATGACAGTTTGACTATTTTTTCCAGTCCTTTTGTCTTCCAGGGTGCTGTCTCCCTTCCCCACATAACTCAGTTTAAAGCCCTCCTGATCAAATTCTTCAGACTGTTGGCAAAAACGTTTCTTCCAACTGGTGTGAGATGCAGCCCATCCCTTGCCAGGAGTCCGCCCTCATGGAACCGCAGCCCATGATCCAAGAATCCAAATTGTTCTCGACGACACCATCTGCGGAGCCAATTGTTGACATCTGCTATCTTCCTCTCTCTTCCTGGACCGTGCCCTTCAACTGGCAGTAGAGACGAGATGACAATCTGTGCCTCCATTTCTTTCAGCTTCTTTCCTAGAGCCTCGTAATCCCTTTTGATGTTTTGAAGGCTGTGTCTTGCTGTGTCGTTCGTTCCCACGTGAACCAAAAGGAAGGGGTATTGGTTGGTAGGCCTGACCAGTCTTCTCAGCCTCTCTGTCACATCTCGGATCTTTGCCCCAGGGAGACAACACACCTCCCGAGACATCTTGTCAGAAGTCCTGGAAAGAAAGCATGAATTTTAACTTTTCACCTGTTATCTTAGGGGCCTGGTGGCTCTTTGCCTTTCTTCTCAGAAACAGTGGTAATCAGACCAGAAGAACCAATACACTTGGCCCCTGCTTTTGATGCCACACAGGGGTATTGGGGTTTTGCTGGCATCTCTGGTGGCTGGTTGGAGCCCATGGAGGAGGGAATGGATGAATCTTTCAAGTTCCATTTTATAATCTTTTAAATGTTACATCTGTTCTGTCCAAACATTATGTCCATTACAATCATCTTTCAAATGTTACATCCATCCCATGTCTCTATCAGTTCTCTGTTACTTGGGCTCCTGTGTTGCAATGCTGCTCTCATGTGCGTCCTTCTGTGCCATCTGTCACTACTGTGGCAAGTCACTCACTCTGAGGTCAGAACAAGGAACCTAGCATCAATCATATGGCTGACCACATTGTTCTGACCTCAGAGTGAGCAACTCACACCAGTGGGTATGGTGTTGGGCAGCATGGAAGGATGCATTATAAACACCCACTTGTCATCACAATGGAGTTCTCCAGACCTTCTGGGAAGATCTGGAGCAAAAGGTAACTTTAAAAAAACACTGGGGGGGGGGGTTTACAACTGAGCATTAAAGTTAGAATCATACAAGCCAATATATTCCCCATCACCATGTATGGATGTGATAGCTGGACAGTGAAGAAAGCTGACAGAATGAAATCAATTTTCATTTGATATGTGAGGTGTGAGAAAAGTGCTGAGGATACCATGGTCAGCTAAGAAGAGAAAATAAATAAATAAATAAATAAATAAATAAATAAATAAATAAAGGTCCTAGAACTGATCATGCATGAATTGTCCTTAAAAGCCAAGATTATGAAACTGAGGCATTTGTATTTTGGACACATCATGAGAAGGCATGACTCAGAAAAGATAATAATGCAAGAGAAAGCAGAAGGCAGCAGAAGAAAGGAAGGCTGCACACCAGATGGATAGACTCAATCAAGGAGGTCATCAGCCTGAATCTGCAGGATGTAAGCAGAGCAGTGGAGGACGGTGGTTTGGGAGAGGTCTCATACACAGGGTCATAATGATTTGAGGCTCATTCCAAGGCAGTTAACAACAACATGGTGGGGTTGGTGCTGAAATGGCCAGACAGTGCTGAATTGGCTCTCCCCTCTTTGCTATGTTCACATGTGTGTATAAGGGATTCTGGAGGCAGCTACTGTTTACCTTGCCTATTATAGGCAGCCAGACAAGGGAGCTTATTGCATTACAAAATAAACCTACTTACCCCTGTTGGTTTCAAGACAATTATGGGATGCAGCTGGATACTATCACATGCAAAATACTGCCAATACCGCTGCTTCCTGACTTTGCAAATCAGCCAGCTGAGTGTGGATTTTAGCCGGGTTTTAGGTAGGATGCAGCCAGGCAGCAGCATCAGTGGCATTTTGCGTGTGATAGATGTCTTGAAACTGGCAGGGGTAAGTAGGTTTGTTTTGTTATGCGATAAGCTCCAAGGGTGTTGTTGGCAGTCACACAGTAGAAATAGGGGGGGGAAATCTGCTCTTTTGCAATCCAACCTTTATTGCATTGTTTACTGCAGATACACTGTTGCAATCTGACACCCAAACTCTGTTTTTCTTGACCTCCTTTACTTTTCTCTTTATGTTAGTGTTGCTAGATACCTTGGAGCTAGACAGAGGATGAGGTTGAAAAATATGGGAGGGAGGCATAAAAAGGAGATTCACTGTCAGTTGTTAACAGATGTATGCCTTTATTTTTTTCAGTTCTACACATTTTAACCAGTATTTTATGTGCACATTATCTCAAACTTCCAATAAACTTTACAAATGTATCTATGTTCAGGATGAGGTGTATTTCTCCTTGCAGTGGGTCTGAGTAGGTACAAAAAGTTTACTTTCATTGAGACTGTTGAATCCAACAAAATTATTTTTCATTCTTAGACTGAAGACTTTCCTAGCATGAGTAAGAAACCCCATGGCTGAACTGAGACTTGATTTCATTGGGACTGGGAACTCCTTGCCCCAAAACAGAGACAGAAACATCAGAAAATCTATTGACATCATGGTGGACTTCAGGATTTTTTTCAAATTATTGTGTGGCTGCTTTAATAGTTTTATGTTTCCTTAATTAACTATATTTTATATTTCATTGATGTGAATGATTTTATGAAGTATTGCTTGCAGAAGCTTTTCCATGATGGTTTAGAAATGGTGTAAGTAAATTAGTTGCTAGACAGAATGAGATTTCAACAGGGGGTTTCCTGGAGTACTGTTCACAAACTAAGCCAATATATCATACCAGCTTTCTGATATAAGTGGAACTGAAATAATTCATATTGCAATGTATGACATGGCATAATAAGCAAAGAGCCAATTCGGAGACATAGCTGTGTTATGGCCTGTACAGACCGACCAAAAGGGCAAGCCTGGGGGTGGAGTTGGGGCAAGGCAATGCCCTGATGCCGCCGTCACGCTGTGCCCCCGCCCACCACATGGTGCGTGGCATCAGGGTGCACCCTTGGCACAGTGTGTAGACACGCAGTGGTGATGGTAAGGGCAGCTTTTTGCTGCTCCAAAAAGGAGTGGTATTTGCCAGATCTTTTTGGAGCAGCAAAGAGCAGGATCAGGGCCACGATGTGTGGTTGCTGCTGCCCTAATCCAGTGCTCCCAGGGGAGCTGCCCCTTAGAGATCTTGAAGCACCTTTGAGAGTAACTGAGTGAAAGATGTTAGCATAAGATTTCATAGACTAGGGCCCAAAACAGATGGGCCAAAAGTGCTGCTATTGGGCTGATTTGGGGGCATGGCATCCAGGTGACGCATGACCCCAGATCAGTTTGAAGCTGTGCTGCAGTCGTCTAAGGTGGCCTCAACCCATCCACCAAAGGAGCTCAAAAAACACTCCTTGACAGTGGTACAATATGGACCACGGTGGTGGCCATGCCTTCAGACCATGGTGTCTGGTTGCCATGGTCCCACACCACTCAGGGCGCACTTCCAGTTGGAGCAGCCAGAGGCTGCTCAAAGGCCACCCATCTGCTTGAGGCCTTAGTCTACTTCCTCAGATGCATGGAATGAACTGCCCCACAAGAACAACCTTTATATGTAGTGGAGTTATATATGAATGCTGTAGAAATAGAAAACTTGTACTGAGGTAACATGATCAGCTTTAACTATAGCTGTTGAGGGACAAAGGCAGGAGGAAAGACATTGCCTAAGGGCAGAGTGGGGGAATGACCATATGAATGGTGGAGGGAGTTTTGGAATTTGAAGTGTACAGGCTAGGAATAAGAAAGAAGATATGATTCTTGGGCACCAGTTCATTCCATGCATCTGAGGAGGTAGACGAAATCTATGAAAGCTTATGTTACAACTTCCTCCTCTCAGTCTCAAAGGAGTTTATCGCATACCCTAAAGAGGAGTTTTACCTCTTCTGGCTTCGATCCTTGACCAGGGATATAGCTGGATATTATCAGATATGAATCACCACTGATTCTGCTGCGATGCCACCGGCCGAATGCAGCCCATCTCCAAGGACTCTTCAGCCAGCCAATTTCTCAAGTCGGAAAACTTCTGTTTCCAAAAAAGTGCCATCTGAGTACTACTTCAAACAGGGCTGTATTCGGTCAGTGGAATTGTGGCAGAATTGACAGTGAATTAAGTCTGATAACATCTGGCTGTATCCTCGATCAGGGATTGAAGCTGGAAGAGGTAAAATGCCTCTTTAGGGCATGCAATAAGCTCCAAAGGTGCTACCAGATCCCTCTGCATAGTGTATTTATTAGTTAGTTACATATTTTTAAAAATAATTAAGCTATGTGTATGAGATTCCAAGACGGTCTTCCATTCAGGCACACACCAAGTTCAAACCTTAACACAACAATTTTCAATTGCCACTTTTACTATGTGCATCCAAACTCTTCCCTGTGCCTTCCAGTAGCATGTCTCACACTTAATTCCCTCCACAATTCAAGTACAATTGGAATTGGATACACAGATTTTAACTATGGTAAAATACATATTAGTCCAGTGACCTTTGAAACTTCTCCATTACAGCATTGGTGTGAACTATGATTCCACTGCAAATATTAGTTTAATTTCAGGCAATCACAAGTGTGAGGCACCTACTACATTTCAATGAGCCAAGCTATCCAATCAATGTGTGAAACATCTTTCTGTAATTTCAGCTGAAGGTATTTAAAAAATGACAATTTATTGGGATGTCTAAAATTGCAATGAACTTTCCTTTTTGTTATTAAAATCTGGCATTTTTGGCTAACTCTTCTTTAAGAGAGAAGAGACTGAACACACATTTTTGCCAAGTGGGAGAAACTACATGTGCAAAGATGAAGTGCCCAAGCATTGATTTGAAAGCGCTACCTGTCTTTTCCTCACCATCTTTTCCCATCAGCTCTTGGAAGAGTTACATGCCCAGTGTGAGGAAGAAAGGAAAGGAAGATGGACTAGAAACTATCAGTGCTGTTGTGATCTAATTAGCAAGAGGACTGTCTAGCCAAGAGATGAACATTTGTTGAGAATGAAAGCCAGTAATAACACAGACTTATATAATGAATCCTGCCAGAAAGTGCTTATAGGCAGTCTCTCAGAATTTTGTATTTCAAAGCAGGGAGTTGTACAATAAGAACTCATGGATCCCTGTGCAATACAACTCTGCTATTATGTGGTGTGAATGCTGTTATAAGGATGGAAAAAGAATTTCAATGGTTTTGAGATTCTAACCAAAATTACCCTTTTCACACCTCCATAGACTTGTTGTGAGACAAATTGCAACTTGCCTCAGAAATTCACATGTTTGTTAAGCTTGTGGTAGTTTCCTACATAACATCCAAGATTCACAGATGGAAATTAGGACATACATGGCCAAGTGATATCAGAGTGTGGTCAACATGACAAAGATTATTAATGAGGAAGAACAGACAAGCTAGGAGAGGCTGCAGTAGGATCTTCAAGGAAGAACAAGATTCCTCCTTCCTCCCCCTCTCCATCTCTTGTTGAATGAATTGAGTATAAACTATTCTTGCACTTTGAACTCAGTTTGCAACAATGGAAATAAGTTGGGAACAATGAAAGAAAGTGTTGGAGAACAGAGAAATTGGGACATTTTAAAAGCAGCTGAAAATATGGAAAGACAGAGGATTAACTGGGACTGGGACAGATAAAATCTATGTTCCCATTCATAAAATCATGTGTTCATTTGAATTAAGAAACTTGCAGTTTAAAAAACACACATGAACACATTTTAGGCAAAGGCAAAAATATGCATAAGAATCCAAATGTAAGGGAGAGTGCATAAATAAATAAATAAATAAATACCTTATGGAAAATGTCAATGAATTGCTGTTCTGAGAACAAAATTAAAGTCCCCCAAACAGATATGAACAATAGGTAGGATAGTAATGAGGGCATGATTTGCAGAAAGAGAAAGGAAATAAACACAAACAAACACAAAGGCTTGGTTGAACTCGAGCCACAATTTATTAATTTTCAATGGATAAATTATAAGGAGAGATGAACCAATGTGATGGAACTATCTGAGTTTATAGGGCTTAAAGCCTGTCGAAGACCTTCATTCCACCACTCCCTGCAAGCCACACCATGTGGTATGGAAGATGACCTTTCAAAGCCATCTCGTCTCATGGACTCACAAGTCAAAGAGGATAACTGACCCTCAAACAGCCAGCCATATTTCCACATTTGTCTCATAATTCTAGAGCCCAGGCCTCTGGCCTGGCTATTTACCTAGAAATTGTTCTTCCAGGAGCACAGCAACATGTACCTAATCTTATTCATGCTCATTCACTCCCAACTGTGAACCATTTAAGAATAAAACAGTGAGAATCCACTGCATAATTAAGTCAGCCATTGGTCTTTCTGTGTCCAGTAGTAGGTGGAAAAAAAGAAACCCTAGGTGCTTAATGTGAGTCAAAAATTCCTGCTCATCTCCTAGCATTGACCAGCTAACTCTAGGAATGGAGTGGGGAGGGGAACCCTAAAACCTAGGTCCTCCTCTTGTGATATGCTGCTCATGTTGACACAGCTCTGTATCTGTGAACTTTTCTCTTTTCCTCTCTGCAGATGGGGTCTCCTAGCCACAGGCAAGCCAGCTAGCCATCCTGCCATCCAAGGAACAGCTTTGAAGAAATGTAACAAGATGGAGAATGGGAGTTTTCAATCTCTGTATCAAAATTACTCCTACTGCAGATGAGATTGGAGAATAGTGATAGTAAAAAGAAAGAGCTAACATTTCTCCCCTTTGCCCACGGACACCTGTTTGCTTTCCAGCCAACAACAGTTTGGGAGCTTAGTTTTCTCAGGAGTAGGGGAAACTGTGAGATGACAAAAGTGCTCTATGCTCTACTTGTTGCTATCAGGATGAAAAATAAAAATCCAATATTGGAAGACCGTAGGATTTGAGAAGTGAGGAAGGGGAACAATTCCATTTTAATGTGTTTGGATATGTGAGAAACAGTAGTGGACATTTCAAGTAAAGGTACCAAATTGGCTATGCAGATGTTGAACAACCACCAGTGCCACATCACCCACCTACACAGGATCTAGCAGAGAAAAAAACGAGCTTAATCTATAAAAGTACATCTTATGAATATTTGTCAATCCAAAGAAATGCATATGTCAGGAGTATTTTGATTGTGAATTCCTGCATGGCAGGGGGTTGGACTGGATAGCTCTTTCAGTCTCTTCCAACTCTATGATTCTATGATATATACATCTTCCTTAAGAAAACAGGAAAATGGGGTGGAGGAGTATTACATGGTATCAAGAAATTTTGGTATCATCTCATGGAAAGAAGGTCTTCAAAAGCATGCTCTTATACAGAAAGAGAGGGAAGTCTGCATGATGCAAGAAAAGAGTTGGTATGGGAAAACAAACATACAGGAAGTAACCATGAATATATGTTCTGACTAAACTCTATAGCAGGGGTAGGCAACCATTCCCCTTTAAGGGCTGAGGGACTTCAGCTCCCAGAAGCCTCAGCCATGTTGGCCAATAGTCTCATGTTTGCCAATAGCTCCTGGGATTCTGGGAGCTGAAATCCCTCGGCCCTTAAAGGGGAAAGGTTGCCTACCCCTGCTATAGAGTAACATGAACACTAGCATTCAGAGATATAGCCATGTTAGTCCGGAATATCAGTATGCAAAGGGATCTTGTAGCACCTCCTCAGGAAGTAGACCAAGTCCACAAAAGCTTATGTTACAACTTGTTTTACACAGATCCCTTTGCATACTGAAAACTAGCAACCAGTGGCTATAGGCATACAAAAGTTCTAACTCCAACAAGATGCTGTTAACACTAGTTATTTTGGTTTCTTATTTCCTTGATCTTTGTAAACTAAAATTGTCACTAAATTTTGGCTGAAGTCAAATCTTAAAGTAAGTTTAACCATCAAGGAATACATTTTGACAGAAACAAAATAATGATCACAATTCTGTATCAGTTAAATATATTTAACTGTTAAATTAACTAAGTAGCTGATGCATTTCCTGACCTTACCCTTCCCTACAAAACCTGATGGAACCATAATTCTTCTCTCCTCTGATCATGGGCAGAATGGACATCCTTCTCCCCATGCAGCTGATGCCCAGTAAAGCAGGGACTTGAGGTGTGTGTGTGTGTAGAATATATGATTGTAGCAATAGTGTCACAATAATAACTAAGTAGTGATTGTGAATACAGAACAATTACCTAAGTTTAATCTTCTGCATCATATGCACTATTGTTACTTAGTCAAGATTGTGACACTATTGTCATGATGGTAATTCCCCCCTCCCCAAATGTGCTTTATTGGTCAAAAGATGCAAGGGGAGATGGAGATCCATTCTGCTGGCAACGGGAGCACATGTGAATGATATTTTCAGCAGGTTGCTGGGATGGGGAGTTGAGCCTGGAAAGATTATTTATTTAAGCATATTTAACTAACTAGCTGATACAGAATTCCAGCCATTATTTTTGTAATTATTTCACAAAGTGTTTTAGCTACTGTTAGATGAAACTTCTCATTAGGTTTTTATTCATCTTCAACCGCAACCTGCAGAAACATTCATGCAAGTTGCTAATATGAACAAGAACACCCAAATAAATGTGAATATTTAGAAGGGAATGCCATACTCACAAAGGGGGGAAGCAGACGGGCGGCCATAGGCCGCCCCGGGAAGCTGCGGATCGGGGCCAAGGTATTCCCACACCTCGGCCCAGCGGCGCAGCTTCGCCGCCCCTGGAAGGAGCGCTAAAATAGCACTCCTTCCACAAATCGCCAACGGTGCACCACAAAAGGCTGCCGTGCACCTTCAGCAGCTTTTCCACTGCAGCGCATGCGGACGCTGGAGTGGAAAAGCATCCTCGGAGCACCGGCAATGAAGAGGGCCATCTGCTACGAGGACATTTTGGGGAAGGAGTTAGGGCGCCCAGCGTGTGGCTGCCCTGCCCCTTGCTTGCTCTGAAGACGGCGCTTTGTGCCCTCTGCTTAGCCCCTAAAAGTCAACATGGGTTTCTCAAAAACAAGTCATGGCAGACTAATCTGATCTCTCTCTCTCTCTCTTTTTTTTAAAATAAAATTACCAGCTTGTTAGATGAAGGGAATGTGGTAGACATAGCATATCTTGATTTCAGTAAGGCTTTTGACAAGGTCCACCACAATATTCTTGCAAACAAGATAGTAAAATGTGGACTAGACAATACAACTGTTAGGTGGTTTAGTAACTGGTTGACTGACCGAACTCAAAGGGTGTTCAGCAATGGCTCCTCTTCATCCTGAAGAGAAGTGACCAGTGGGTTCTGTCCTGGGCCCTGTGCTATTCAACATCTTTATCAATGATTTGGATGAAGGAATAGGGAGCATGCTTCTCAAATTTGCAGATGACACCAAATTAGGAGGAATAGCTAATACCCCAGAAGACAGGATGAAAATTCAAAATGACCTTATTAGATAAGAAAGCTGGGCCAAGGCTAACAAAATGAATTTCAACACAGAGAAAGGTAAGGTACTGCACTTGGGGCAAAAAAATATATGAAATGCATAGATGTAAGATGGGGGACACCTGGCTTAATGAGACTATGTGTGAAAGAGATCTAGGAGTCCTAGTAGACCACACGTTGAACATGAATCAATAGTGTGATGCCGCAGCTAAAAAGGTCAATGCAATTTTAGGCTGCATTAATAGAAATATAGTATCTAGATCAAGGGTAGGCAACCTTTCCCCTTTAAGGACCGAGGGACTTCAGCTCCCAGAAGCCTCAGCCATGTTGGCCAATAGTCCCATGTTGGCCAATAGCTCCTGGGATTCTGGGAGCTGAAGTCCCTCGGCCCTTAAAGGGGAAAGGTTGCCTACCCCTGATCTAGATCAAGGGAAGAAATAGTGCCACTGTATTCTGCGTTGGTCAGGCCCCACCTGGAATACTGTGTCCAGTTCTGGGCACCACAATTCAAAAAGGATGTTGAAAAACTGGAGCATATCCAGAGGAGGGCAACTAAAATGGTGAAGGGTCTGGAAACCATGCCCTACGAGGAACGACTTAGGGAACTGGGTATGTTTAGTCTGGAGAAGAGATGGTTAAGAGGGCATATGATAGCCCTCTTTAAATATTTGAAGGGATGTCATATTGAGGAGGACACTAGCTTGTTTTCTGCTGCTTCAGAGTACAGGATCTGGAACAATGGATGCAAGCTACAGGAAAAGAGATTCCACTTCAACATTAGGAGGAACTTCCTCATAGTGCGAGCTGTTCGAGAGTGGAACACACTCTCTCAGAGTGTGGTGGAATCTCTTTCTTTGGAAGTCTTTAAACAGAAGCTGAATGGCCATCTGTTGATTTTCAGTTCCTGCATGGCATGGGGTTGGACTGGATTGCCCTTATGGTCTCTTCCAACTGTATGATTCTATGATTCTATAAAATCTTGCCAAGAAAACCACATGATAGGTATGCCTTAGGGCAGGGGTCAGCAACCTATGGCCTGCGGGCCGGTTCTGGCCCGTGGACTGCCGCTTACCAGCCCCCGCCCCTGCCCTTGCCTCCGCTGCATGTTTTGGTGGCCGCGAGCATCACAGCCGCCATTTTGGAAAACAAAATGGCAGCTGCAACTCATTTGCAGATGCGCAGTACTTCTGCACATGCGCAAACGAGTCACGGCTGCCATTTTGTTTTCCAAAATGGCGGCCACAACATGCGCGGAGGCAGTGGCGGCGGTCACGGTGGTTGCAGCAGGAGCAGTCATGGTGGTCGCGGGGCGCGTGCGCACGGCCATTCTCCCCCCCCCCAGCCCACTGGAAGGGACTGCCAGAAGGGACCGGCCCCAGGTAAAAAAAGGTTGCCGACCCCTGCTTTAGGGTCTCCATAAGCCAGAAATGACTTGAAAGCAGACAACAACAACAACAACAACAACAAACTCCAAGGTGTGTCTTTCGCTTTCATACTAAGGGCAAAAGCTCAGATTGACACAGGAGAAAGCAGAGTATCTTTGAAGTTACAGTATGGGGTCCATATTGGTGTCTATTGGTAACTGCCCTGTATGGAATAATATTTTTTTGGTTATTTTAAAAAAATCATGCTTTCAGATGATTAAAAACAACAGCCAGAAGTGCTGACATAATCCAATGTCTATTACTTTGTTGCATGTGCCAGTCTAATAAGGGAAGAAGACAGAGTCTTTTGGGGGAGACGGATGGCAGTCAGTGATGTTGTCTGAAAGTATGCAGCTCAGCTCATTTATGGAGGAGAAAGTAACAAAGTAAATGAATCATTTTTTTTCCAAAAGAGGTTTTTTTTAAAAAAGAGAAAAAGACAGGTAGGATAGAAATGGAAAGGCATATATAAAATGTATGGGAATGAGAATTCCCTTCCCCTCATTCAGCATACCCCGAGATACTGATTGTCATCCAATTAGAGGCTGAAGGAAGGTTTGATTAATCTATCACAAGCAAACGGGCCTGGCTTCAGTCACTAATCGGAGAGGTGTGAAAGCTGTGTGAGGGTCTCTGGAGACGTCCTTGGCTTCTGCATCAGTGTGATCAGGTGTTCCTGCATAGTCAGATTCTAGGACAACTGTCTCCTTTGAATTATAGCTAATTGTAAATAGGAGCTCATAGATTATATCAGGGATGTTTCCTATGAACTTGGGTCGTACAAAGGACACAGCTTTGTCTGAAATACGAAGTTTTGTTTTGGTTCTGCACTGTTCTGTGATGTATGGTTTTACCCTTTCCAGATCTGGCATGCTACTGAAAGAAGCATCTCTTGTTTTTTTGTCTGAAGGAAGTCCTTACCAGTGGCTTGGTTATTAGTTGCAGATGAAGGACAGACTTCTTTTATGGAGAAAAGTGGGAAATTTGACAAAAAGGAGTATTATCTAGTGGTACACTTTTGCAAACAAGAGCATAGCAAGAGTAGTGCCAGACCAAGGGATTATGTAACCCAGCTCCTTGCTTTCCACAGATGCATATGAGGAGTCCACAAAGAAGACACAAGGGCAAAAGGCCTCTTCTGCTGTTGTTCCCACAATGTTATGCTGCTTCTGATACTGGTAATAGCACACAGATGTCATGGCTTAATACCTTAATCCCTCTCTAAAGCTATTGTTGCTTCAGGTATGGCTACTAATGAAACAATGCATTCTAGGTGGTGCCAACCCAATTGTGGAACTCTCCTCTTTTAGACATCCGATTGTCCACAACACTCCTGTTTTTCAGCCATCAGTTAAAAGCACACATTTTGGACAATGAGTAAATGTTTGCTTTGTCTTCTACTGCTTTTTGTTCATATTGCTTTTGCTGCATTTTAATAGATATTTGTAATGTTAAAATTGAGATATTTTGTAATTTGTACATGCACTCAGTTCTTATCTGGAAGGTTAATGTAGAAGATAAAATAAATCACCCTTATCACCACCATTGGTGGCAATTGCCAAGGAAGTGAATTTGGCAGTATATACCAAATTCTGCTGTGAATATACTTTTGCCATGTCCTTGTTGACCTTTCCTTGTAAACCTCCTCTCTACTCATGTTCCTAAGATCATGTCTAGTTTTATTCATGTCTGGAATGTCTTGCCTTTTTCCTAATGTATGTATGTATGTATTTTTCTTTTATATGCCATCTTTCTCCTCGAAGGGACCTAAGGTGGCTCAAAGATTTAAATGTAGAGACCACAACCATTGTAACTGCTCCAGTCAACTGAGAGTCCATCCACTCTGCAGAAATAATCCAGTTTGACACCACTTTAACTGCCATAACTCCATGCTATGGAATTCTGGTAACAGTAGATTGTTGCAGTAGCCCCAACAAACTACCATTCCCAGAATTCCATAGCATGGATCCATGCCAGTTAAAGCAGTCTTCTTTGAAAGAAGGCTATGTTCCAACCCCTCTGAAAGAAGCAATTGTTGTTGTTTTTTGGGGGGGGAAAACTTTCATTAGACCCCACCTACCTAGGGAACTATCAGCCAGTCTCTAATTTACCCTTTCTAAGGTCCTAGACCAAGTGGTGGCAACACAACTTGAAATGAAATGGATTACCTGGACATATTCCAATCTGGGTTCAAGTCTAGTTATTGGACAGAAATAGCTTTGTTCATCTTGGTGGATAATCTACACTGGGAGCTGGATGGGGGAATGAATCCCTATTGGTCCTCCTGGATTTTTCACTGGCATTTGATACCATTGACTATGATATCCTTCTGGTTCATTTGGCTGATAAGGGACTTGGGGCCATTGCTTTGCAGTGGTTCTGGTTTTCTTGGTTGAATGTTCCCTATAGATGATACTGTGGAACTGCTGTTCAGCCTTTTCACCATTAGCCTGTGGGGTTCCACAGAGATCAATGCTGTTGCCTATGCTTTTAAAGTTCTACATGAAGCCTCTGGGAGAGATTATCTAGAGTTTTGTGGTTGGGTGTCATCAGTATCCTGATGAATCCTAGCTCTGTCTCTCCTTTACAACTGATGTCAAGGAAGCGGTGACAGTACTGACTTGTTGTCTAGATGCAATAAAGGACTGGATGGGGATGAATAAACTGAGGCTTAATCCAGACAAGATGGAAGTGCTGCTAGTTAGTAGGAAATCCAACCTGGAATTGAGATCACAATTCTGGATAGATTGCTCTCCCTCTGAAGGACATGATTCATAGCTTGGTGATGATCTTGGACCCAGCGCCACTCCTAGAAAGCCATTTGCTACAGTGGCTAGAAGCACTTTGTCTAGCTTCAGCTGGTGCACCGAGTCCCTTTTGGGGGAGGGAGATCTGGTCACAGTGGTTCGTGCCTTACTTACCTCCCCATCATACTACCACAATGCACTCAATATGGGGCTGCCCTTAAAAAGTGTTTGGAAGCTGCAACTAGTGCAAAATGTGGCAGCCAGACTGGTGTCTGGTGTGCATTTTAGAGACCATATAACACTGGTTTTGCAAGAATAACACAGGTTTCTAATTTGTTTCCAAGATCAATTTAAGGTGTTGGTTTTGACCTACAAAGCCTGAAATGTTTTGGGGCTAGGATATCTGAAAGACCTCCTCCTTCCATATGAACCTGCCAGAAATCTGAAATCAAGGAGGCCCTGTTGTGTGTCCCAACACCTTGTGAAGTTAGATTGGTGCTTGCAGCCAGTCAAAACAGTGCTGCTAAACATGGTATTAAATAGTTTTTTGTTGGTTTTTCAGGCAGCGTGGCCATGTTCTAGAAGAGTTTCTTTCTGACGTTTCACCAGCATCTGTGGCTGGCATCATCAGAGAAAACTGGAATGGAGGAGAATGGGTCTATATATACTGTGAGACCCTGGGTAGGGAGGAGTGATTCCCATGTAAACTGTGTATTGTTCTGTGTTGCATAGGTATTGTTCTGTTGTTGATGGCATGGCTTCAGGGTGGGAGGGAATGCACTCAAGGTTATTGTCTGCTAATCCCATGTAAACTGTGTATTGTTCTGTGTTGAATAGGTATTGTTCTGTTGTTAATGGCATGGCTTCCAGGTGAGGATATGCAATCAAGGAGATTGTCTGCTATTGTCTGTTGGGAATGACCCTGGTTGGTTTCCCATTTGCATTTGCTGAGTGCTGATTTTCTTATTTTGTAGGACTGGTAGCCATATCTTGTTTACTTTAAGAGTTTCTTCTTTCCTGTTGAGGTTGTCCAAGTGTTTGTGGATTTCGATGGCTTCCCTGTGTATTCTGACCTGATAGTTGTTGGCATGGTCCAGAATTTCAGTGTTTTCAAACAGCATTTTATTTATGGTATTAAATTTATGGTATTAAATGTTTGAAATTGCTGTTTTAAATTGTTTCAAAACTGGATTCTAGGATTACAGTCGGCTCTTGGTATCCATAGGAGATCCGTTCCAGACCCCCTCCAACCCCATGGATGCTCAAGCCTACATTGTCCCCAATGGTGCTGCATGCATGTGACCATGCTGCCATTAGGGACAGCCCCCGTTGTCCTGTGGTGGTGTGTGCACACAGCCATTCCACCACTGGGGACAATGGAACTGAATGGTAGTGTGGCGGCATGCACACACTGTCACAGGACAATGGGGGCTGTTCCTAATGGTGGTGTGGCCATGTGCATGCTTTGCCATTGAGGACAATGTGGGCTTGTCATCCAAGCATGCTTGGATCCATAGTTGGCAGACACTGAGAGCCAGCCGTATTTTAGACTGCTTTTAGGAGCTTGTAAAGAGTATTTACTGTAAATGCATTTAAAATATTTTTATCTTTGTATTGTTTTAATTGGTTTTTATTTGTTCATTGCCTTGGAAGCCCTTGTGGAATGGAAGAACTATAGCTATATAGAACTATTTCAGATAGATAGATAGAGCTGCACAAATTGCATAGCATTTATACAGTTTGCATGAACACAATTATTTCTATACAGGTTCAGCCTCCCTTATCTAGGATTCTGAAATTTGAAATACTCCAAAAAACAAAACGTTTCCATGGATTGCTAAAATAGTGACACCTATGTTTTCTGATGACTCAATGTACTCAAACTTTGTTTCTTGCACGAAATTATTTAAAATATTATATAAAATTACCTTCAGGCTATGTGCACAAGGTATATATCAAACATAAATCAATTATGTGTTTAGACTTGGGTCCCACCTCCAAGATTATGTACATATATGCAATTACAGGTATTCTAAAATCCAGTAAATAAGTAAATAAATTCAAAACAGTGCTGGTCCCAAGAATTTTGAATAAGGCAGACTCAACATGAAAAAAATCTTGTAGTTTTCTTGTATATGTTCACTGCATGGGGGAGGGGGGGAGGATGCTGAGACTTTTTTTTTTTTTTTTTTTACATTGAGGATAAAAAATAAATCAGTTCTTCTCATCCCTGGCCCAAAGGTGGCTCCCCAGGTCAGTAATAGTTAGTAACTGAGGTATAGTTAGTAATGAACCAAATGTGGGCAAATGTCTGACTTCACTTCACTTGCAGAAATGCCTGGCAGGGGATTGGATTAGATGGCTTTTGTGGTCCCTTCCAGTTGTAAAAATTCTATGATTCCTTTCTATGATTTTATTAGTCTACAGCACAATGTAAGATAGGAGCATTTAGAATTCTTTTCAACATTATTTAAATTCAATGGAATTTAAAAACAAACAAACCAAAACCTCAAATGTAGGAGAAAACGAAACTGACAGATTCATCCATGCTTAGTGTCCAAGAGTTTAAATAAAGAGGAACTTGGAACTTTATGTTCCACATGTATCTCAAGTCTACATATGACAGTCTTCTCTTCTCTTTTGCAAATTCCAGAAGACAAGTGGGAACAAAATTTAATTCTTTCATAAAGCTGCTGAAGAAAGCCCTGGTCAAAACATGTCAAGCATTTTAAAACAATTGTTGCACTTGCAACTGGATTTATTATTATAATTATACAGATTTTGGGTTTAGTCCAGTGACTAGGTAACATTTATTTATTTATTTATGGAATTTATATCCAGCCTTTCTCCCAAAATAGGATTCAAGTATTTATGCTAGTGAATGATAAGTATGGGCTATTTCTTTATTTAATGATCTAACTACTGTTTCATTTTTTTTCTAACAGTCTTGGGTAAGGTTAATAATTGTGTAGTTTTGAACACAGGCAATTATATTAAATTTAAACATACTATTGGTCTAGCCCAGCCCAACAATACCTATGTTCAATAGTAGCAGTTTTACATTCATCCCACCACAAATTTGGAATTGAAACTTAGAATTTCTTGTTCTTCAGGTTGATTCTCAAATCACAGGACCATCCACCAGCCCGTCTGTTGCCCTTCTGTTGCCCTTCTGTTCATATTTATCTACAGGAAATCCAAATAAGTGTGTATGCAACTGGGCTGGTAGAAACAGACTTTCCAACTTTTTTTCACAGAAGCTCCTACAACCCTCTGAAAATGCAACTGCTGAAACGTTGTTGAATGAAGTGAGATATGGTGCAAGGTTTGGGAATGGAGATATCTCTAAAGGAGTGGGGGATCTTCTGCAAGTGGAACCTTTCTATGCTTGGAAAGAAGATCTGGGAGCCAGTCCATCCATCTCTAGAAGCTGGGAATCATTATTAAATCATTATCTTGTCAAAATATCTTCCACTTTCCCCAGAGTCCATCAACAACTTGATTTAAACCAATGCTGTTTCACCACAGGTACACATTTTCCATGTCCTTGTATCATATCCCAGTGTTTGGTTTTTAAGAGAGATCACTTTACTGCACTGATAAGGAAAAGGAGCAAATCAGAAATTAGAAATGGAGAACTCTGACACTGATTGATGCCCAAGTCTTTCTTTTGATTTGCTGATTAAACTCATCAATCTATATGCAGAAGAGATGTCCAATGTAAATGGAACCAACCAGGCTTTGCAAAGTGAGGTTGTCAGCATATAGTTGTGCAAAAGGGGAAGTTGATTCTTTGCTAAACAGCACATATCCCCCACCACCACACAGAGGCAATGATTACTTGAAAAAAGTCAATATTTATTTTAAAGATCACTAAGCCTGAAATCCTAAGTATATTTATTAAGGTATAAGCCTCAATGAACACAGTGGGACTCAAATGAATACTGCATGGCCTCAGGCTGTACTTTTTAGTACCTTTTTATTAAACAGTACAAATGATAACTAGTTCCCATTGTGTCCTAAGACTTCAGTCCTACTGGCTCAGTGTGAGGGTCATAGTGCTTTTCAGATCCCTCCCACCACAAGTATGGAAAGATAAAAATTGATTGTCAGAAAAGGGGATCAAGCCTCATATACTGAACCATGATGGAAATCTCTGTGCTGATTTTTTTCTGATGTCCTTCCCTCCTCACCATCACCATCATCACCATTTTCTTTATATGCCATCTTTCTCCCAGACTCAAGGCAGCTTGCAAAAGGCAGAAAAATGACAGTAAAAGCATATATAGTGAAAATCATACAGGTTGAGATTGAGCCTTAGCACACAAGAAAAGAAAGCTGAAACGGAGCATGAGAGTAGCGACTTGCTCTGTGCCGCTTCGCATGCCATTGTAGCACTTCCATTCTCTTCCTGAGAGAGACAGTTGTAAAAGCATGTCTTTTGTTGAATAGATTTTTCCAGAGTGACAAAAGGCATGCTTTAACATCTCCTTCATGAAGAGAATAAAAATGCTACAATGGTAAGTGGAGAGGCATGGAGAAAGCTGCTACTCTCCTGTTCCATTTTGGGTTTCTTTTCTCATGTGATAAGGCTCAAAACCATTTAAACTAACACTAACTAGAATTAAATCCATTTCAGATATTACTTTAAAACAAAGATTAAAAATAGTAGAGAAATATATATATATATAAGAGAGAGAGAGAGAGAGAGAGAGAGAGAGAGACTTGTTTCTTATTAACAAGCCATTCCCAAAGGCTTGTTGGAATAGAAAGTTCTTAATCTGCTCCCAAAAGGACAGCAAGGAAAGACCCACTGTAACTTCCCTAGAGAGGGAGTTCAAAAGTATGGGAAAGCCACAGAGAAAGCCCTCTCATATTTCCACTAAATATGCCTATGAGGTGGTAGGAGAGGGAGAAGGGCCTCCCCTGAGGATCTTAGAGCTTAGGCAGGCTTATATGGGAAGATATGGTCATAGATATGGTCTTTCAAATAATGAACTGTGATGTCAGAACTTTTGTGTTGAAAAGATAGGGAAAATAGGTATACTGGGGTCCTCTTACATCCCAGACATGCCCCCAATTTGGTTACTAGTCTTTGCCAACTCTCAAACAAATGGAAGAAAATTCATTTTTGAAAGAGACACCCCCCCCTCCGATGTCCCATTGCATAAGCAGTAGTCTGCTTGTGTGATGTTAGAGATAACCCATTGGTTATGTAAACCAGTAGATAAAACACTGCAGATTTTCAATCCACAATGTTTGCAAGTCAAGTCAAGAGAGACAGAGAATAACCTTTAAAGCTGAATTTGCAACTGAGGCTATTTCAAAGAAGCTTTAGTAATTATTTCAGAAACCAATGAAATGAGTATAATCATTGGACATTTATTGTGTGGGAGCTGTTAATGCCCTTTAGTTATAATGGTCAGATTGTCCAAGTCTTTAAATTACCCTTGGTTGACCTAAGGTCATTACTAAGAGTAAATTTCATTATAAAATGCTCTTTATGACTTCAATGCTACTGGAATAATGTACTGCTACCCTCTACTTTTAACACATCAATATATAAGGAGTTACTTCAGAGCTCCCTGATGTTATTGGGTGAAAGAAACATATATGATGGAATATTTTAAAGGCCATTATATTACATCATTAGGAAGCAATGCAGTTCTGTAAAACTGTTTGTTGTGGCTGCTGTTTTAAAGAAGGAAGAAAGTTCAAATGTTCAATCCTAGGTATCTCAGTGTGTGTGTGTGTGTGTTATTGTTGAGTTTTACCCAGCCTGAGCTTGTGAATGTTTTATGAATGAATAGTACTTGAATAATAATTAAAAATAAATAAAATCATTTACCAATTTTCTATTCTTCTACATAAAGTTCAAAATCCAGAACAAATTCTAAGTTATCACATAATTTAAGTGGATTTAAGATTACGATGTTACATTCTGGTTCTGTGATTCTCAACATAACTTGGAAATGTTACTTTGGGGGATGAAAGATGACATAATCCCTTATCCAACATGGCCACTGACCTTGCTGGCTAGAGATTCACTCAGTCAGTTCAGGTAAAGGTCCTTCACAGCTTGGCTGTGTATTTCTTTTAACCAGAAAGGTCAAGTGTGAATTTGAGAAAACACACAAAATATGTTATCTGTTACTGACCTCTGGGGTACCCAAATGTGTGTGTGTGTGTTGTGCCTCCTCTCTTGTCTGGCATAGCCACATTATTCCAAGAATGAACCCATGATCTCTTCCACCCAAAAGATGAATATAATATGACATGTAAGATTTGATTAATGGTAAGAGGAATTTACCTGGTGAGAAGATGAGTGGATCAGAGCATTTCTGGTCTGTGACAATTTAATATATATCAGCCCATATATCCATTCCTTTTCTCTGTTCCACCACCATCACAGGAACAACTTGTGGCAACATCAGAGAAGACTTTCTTGGTGGCTATTCCCAGGCTATGGAACTTTCTTCCTAGAGAGACATCCTCCTTGCCATCATTTCATAGACAGAGTGAAGAAGACCTTTTTGTTTGAGCAGACATTTCAATGCTGATTGGGAAAGGGCCTCTCATGTGCTGTGCTGTTTCTGTTTGTTGTTTTTTCTAAGGAGATTATTGTATGCCTTAAATCAGGGGTCAGCAACCTTTGTTGCTGGGGGGCCGGGAGGGGGGAATGGCGTGGGGGCCGGAGGCGCGCGCATGCACACTTGCTTTCCCCGCACGCATGCACCATTTTGGAAGCCCCCCATGCAGGGGGGGGGGCTTCCCTGGGCTGCACGGGGGGCTTCCCTGGGCCTTCTAAAGGCCCCTCCACACCCGTGGTGGGCGAATTCTCCCCCAGCGGCAGCAGGGGGGACTTTCCAATGCCCAGGGAAGCAGCTGCGGCAGGTGAATTCACTGGCAGCAGCCACGGGGGGGCTTCCCTGGGCCTTCTAAAGGCCCCTCCGCACCCGCGGTGGGTGAATTCGCCCGCAGCGGCAGCAGGGGGACCTTCTGAAGGCCCCACAGTGGCTGTGCAGCTGTCGTGGAGCCTTCCAAAATGTTGCCTGCGTCACGCGCGCATGCGCGCACGATGCAGACATCATTTTGGAAGGCCCTCCACTCGTGGCCACCATTTTGTTTGCCAAACAAAATGGCAAAATGGTGCGGCCCACGGGCTGTAGGTTGCCGACCCCTGCCTTAAATAATACTCCTTACCTCTCCCAAATTTAAATCTAATTCACGCTGCAGCTGTGTTTTATCACTCGGCTTTTGCAGCGGAATCTGACTTCAGAGTAAATCCCTGCTCCAATGCGCATTCAAAAACATGCTCCAGTGGCATTTTTCCAAGTCAAAACGTTCTGAATTGGAAAAATGGCAGCTGGAGCACATTTCCCAATTCACATTGGAGTGGAGATCTACTCTGAAGTCAGATTCCACTGCAAAAGCCAGATTCCACTGAAAAAACACAGCTGCAGCACGAATTAGAGTTAAATTTGGGAGAGGTAAGTAGTATTATTTAAAGCATGTGATAATCTCCTAACACTCTGTTTTAAACTACTTTTAATGTTATTGATAGTTCTGTTATCATGTTTTAGCTGTATCTTTTTCATGTTTGGTATGCTGTCTTGATGCCAGAGTGGGGAAAAAAGTTAGGATATAAATACTGACAACAACAAGAAGAAGGACAAGAATTAAAAACCATCCACATTTAAAGGCACCTGATTCCAATTCATCCTAAAAATATGCATTTTAAATACATTTGACTTTTGTTAAAACTGAGAACTGTACTGTAACATTTAAAGAAAAGTGAAATCTGATGACTAAAATTCTCTGACCAATCCATTTGTCCAGGAGTTATGGATGAAGTCAGTTTGAAAAGATCAAACATATAGATCAAAGAATCATTGCATTGGAAAGAGCCTCACTGAGTCCAACCCCTGCTCAGTGCAGGATCTCCACTAAAAGAATCCCCAGCATGTAATTATCCAACCTCTTTTTGAAAATGTTCAGAGGAAGAAACCCTACCACCTCTCCAGGCAATTGGTTCCATTGCCAAACTGCTCTTACTGTCAAGAAATTCCTCCTAAAGTTCAATTGATATCTATCCTCTTTTAATTTGAAACTAGTAGACCTGGTCCTACCTTCTGGGGCAGCAAAGAAAAGGCTTGCCTCCTTCTCTCTGAGACAGTCCTTGTGGGCTTTAAAGAGGATAATCATTTCACCCCTCAGTTTTCTCTTCACCAAGCTGAACATTCCCAGCTCTTTCAATCTTTCCTCATATGTTTTGTTCCCCATATATCTTATTATCCTGGTAGAATTCAAAGATATAGCCGTGTTAGTCTGTAGAATCAGTATATAGAGAGATCTTGTAGCACCTAAAGGAAGAAGTTGGCAGCATGAGCTTTCATAGACTTAAGTCTACTTCTTCAGATGCAGGAAATAGACTTAAGTCTACGAAAGCTCATGCTGCCAACTTCTTTCTTTAGTTAGTCTCAAAGGTGCTACAAGATCTCTCTTATTATCCTGGCTGCTCTTATCTGAACCTGGTGCAATATGTCTATATCCTTCTTAAAATGAGGCACCTAGAGCAGAACACAGTACTCCAGATGAGGCCTAACCAGTGCAGAATATAGTGGAACTATTATTTCCCTTAGCTTGGAAACTATTCTTTATTAATGCAGGCTAAAAGCATTTGCCTTCTCTGCTGCAGCCTCACACTGCTTACTCATGTTTAACTTATGATCAATAATAATCCCAAAGTTTTTCACATGTAGTACTGCTGAGCCATGTATTTTCCATATTTGTTCTTTGTGGCCTAAATGTAGGATTTTGCATTTGTCTTTATTAAAATTCATTTTAGTGATTTAATATAATAATAATAATAATAATAATAATAATAATAATAATAATATTTTATTTATAACCCACCCCTCTGTGCAGCAATTGGGGTGGCTTACAACAAGTTAAAATACAACAATTAAAATTCCAATTTCTTATACCCTCCACCCCCTACCCTCACCCCTTAAAACAGTATTAAACATGATAAAATTAAGAACCAAACATATAACTGATATAAAATAGATAATGAAAACAGCAACAAGATGCCACTCTCGATAAAGAGACTAGGGGTAGAGTGGCTCCAAATATACATATCCCTGTAAGGCGTTATTCTGGGAAGGCCTGCCGGAAAAGCTCCGTCTTGACTGCTTTCTTAAAAGTAGTAAGTGACGTAATGAGATGTATCTGATCTGGCAGGCCATTCCACAATTTAGGGGCAGTAACAGAAAATGCCCTTTGGGAAGTCTGCGTAAGTTTCACTTTTGGCTGTTGAAGCAGATTCTTCTCCGCTGAACGAAGGGCACGGGGGGATCATACGGGAAGAGGCAGTCCCTAAGATAAGATGGACCTAAGCCATGTAGGGCTTTAAAGGTCAAAACCAACACCTTGTACTGCGCCCGGAAACTAATTGGCAGCCAGTGGAGGGATTTCAGCACTTGAGATATGTGCTTCCTCCTAGATGTACCGGTAATTAATCTGGCTGCCATATTTTGCACCAGCTGAAGTTTCTGGGTTAGGCACAAGGGTAGCCCCATGTAGAGTGCATTGCAGTAATCTAGACGTGAGGTTACCAGCGCATGCACCACAGTTTCCAGGTCTTTCTTATCCAGGTATGGGCACAGCTGGCATATCAGCCGAAGCTGATAACAGGCACTCCTGACTGTCGCACTCACCTGATTAGTCATGTGAAGCAACGAGTCAAGGAGTACCCCCAAACTGCGCACATGGTCCTTGGAGGAGAGTGTGACCCCATCCAGGACTCGGGGCTGTAATCTCGAACCCGGATTCGGACCTGTAGCCGTGAGCACCTCCGTTTTGTCTGGATTCAACTTCAATTTGTTTTTCCTCATCCAATCCATTACCGCTCTAAGACAGTCATTGAGAGGAGAGACGCCATTAGAGGTATGAGATGATGATTTGGTCATGGAGAGATAAATCTGGGTGTCGTCAGCATACTGAAGACACCGTGCTCCATGCCTCTGAATGATCTCACCCAGTGGCTTCATATAAATATTAAATAACATCGGAGACAGGATGGCGCCCTGAGGGATGCCACAATTAAGCTCTATTTTGGAAGAGCAACTGTCCCCGAGCCTCACCCTCTGGGATCTGCCAGAGAGGAAGGAACGGAACCACTGTAAAGCAGTGCCTCCAATTCCTAACTCTCTCAGCCGATCCAAGAGAATGGCATGATCTATGGTGTCAAAGGCCGCTGAGAGGTCCAAGAGCACCAGCAGGGTCACACTACCCCTGTCGATGCTCAAGCGGAGGTCATCGGTCAGAGCAACCATGGCAGTCTCAACTCCAAATCCTGCCCTAAAGCCAGTTTGAAATGGATCAAGATAATCGGTTTCATCCAAGATAGCTTGGAGCTGGGAGGCAACTGCCCTCTCGGTCACCTTGCTTAAAAATGGCAGCAAGGAGACTGGTCTATAGTTGTTTCTGTCCAGGGGATCCAGGGAAGGCTTTTTTAAGAGTGGCCTGCCGCCTCTTTCAAACAAGATGGTATACTGCCCTCCCTGAGGGACGCGTTGATTGTGTCCCGGAGGAACACTCTCAACGCGTCCCCACCCTGGACGACCAGCCATGATGGACAAGGATCGAGAGGACAAGTTGTCTTCCTCGTCCTTCCAAGCAACTTGTCCACGTCCTCGGTACTCACAAATTGAAATTGATCCAGTAAATTGCCATCAACGGAGTTACTGGACGCCTCGTCTACAGATTCTGCCAAAATAATGAACTGTGATGTCAGAACACAGTCGGCTCTTATCCGAGAGGTTTTATCTGCAAAGTGGATATTAAATGCCTCATAGCAGGCTGTTGTTGGGTTAAGTAGAGGATTCGGTGCAGGGGGTATCTGCGTCAAATCCCCCACCACCTTAAACAGCACTGCCGGGTGAGACTCCACAGACGTGATACGTGCAGAACAGAAAGATTTCTGCGCTGCACGTAAAGCCTCCCTATAGGAATCAAGATGCTTCCTAAGGCGAGTTCTGTCAGATGAGAGACGAGTCTTTTGCCATTCGCACTCCAGTTGTTGTCCAACCCGCTTCATCCTTCTAAGCTCTTCTGTATACCATGGCTTCCGATTCGAAGCGGGGTGGAAAGAACGCTTGGGACCGATTGTGTCGATAGCCTTGGTAAGATCGGTGTTCCACGTGTTAACCAAAGCTTCGACAGAATCACCGGCATTACTCACCATTAAACCCTCTAAGGCTTTCTGGAAACCAATGGGTTCCATTAGCCTTTGAGGGTGGACCATTCTAATAGGTCCACCACACCCGAGAGGGCAAACAATAGCCTTTAGTTCCACCTTGATCAGAAAATGATTTCTGTCCAATTTTCTAGTTTATCTAGCTCCTTTTAAATTCTGCTCTTATCTTCCAATATGTTAGCCACTTCTTCCAGTTTTGTGTCATCTGCAAATCTGATAAGGATTCCCTCCACTCCATCATCTAAGTCATTGATAAAAACATTGAAGAGCAATAACCCTAAGACAGAACCATTTGACACTTCACTCCAGACCTCTTTCCAGTACGAAGTACAGCCATTGATTATGACTCTTTGAGTTTTATAACCAATTATAGATCCATCTGACATTGTTCCCATCTATCCCACATTTAATCAGTTTGCTAATCAAAATATCTTTGGGGACCTTATTAAATGCTTTGCTAAAACCCAGATAAATGACATCCCCAGCATTTCCACCATCTACTAACCTGATCGAAAAAATATGTAAGATTAGTTTGGCAGAATTTGTTTTTGATAGACCCATACTGGCTCTTACTGATTGTCATCCAGACTATTGACATTATTTCAGAGCTTGGCAATTCTTTTTAATTTTTAGACTGCCATCCCAGAATCCCCCACCCAGCATAAACAGCACCAATGCTGGCTACAGGAGCCTGGAAAACAAATTTCTCCATCTACTCCATTTTCTGAGCATTTGATCAGTCCATACCAGTTCTAGAGATTTACCTCTACATTTACCCCACAGACATCTTGTAAACAACAGATTATAAATTCTCTCTGTGTGTGTGTGTGTATGTGCATGAGGGGCATTGCCAAAAATTGTGTATTTCCAGGTGCTCCCCTCCTCCTTGCCTGATGCCAGCCACCACTTTGTTGTTTATTGTTTATGAAGACTACTTCAGCCAGCAACATTTATGCCTAGTTGCTGCTCCACTTGGGCTTTAAATCAATCATACATAATGAGAGCGCTCAAATTATTCCAAGCAATTCATTTAATATTTTATAAGGAAAAGTACAACTTGAGTTTTACATCTAAATTTGCAAGACGATCAGGAAGGACAGCAGCAGTAGCTCATATATTACCACAAGATAAAATATAGTTAAACCCAGGAAACTGTGAGATTGCATATCTAGAGTCTTCAAACAGCTGTACTCAGACTTAATGGGCATGTTCCTTTCGTTAAGTATATGTAAAGTATAAATATGTTAATCTCTCTTCTCTGTCACTCAGTGTGGGGGAGAAAAGACATGAGTAAATTCTCTTAAGATATTTTGATTGGAAAGAGGAGAAAAATTATAAATAGTGTTCAGGTTTTTCATCTCTCTAATTTTCTTCACTGTTATGGACCTCAAATGTCTTAAATGTATAACTTTCTGAAAGCTTCTTTGGCCAAAATGAATTATATGTATGTATGTGTGTGGGTGACTATCCTATATATATTTATTGAAAATGATTGTATGTTCCCTCCTGTCTTCATGGCATTCAAGGTAGCTCCACTGAATTCCATAAACACATTAACCAGCATGAAAGAGACAGGGCAAGAGAAGAAAAACATGCTATTAAACAACAACAACCATAACAAAAATACCAGAGGAAAAACTCAACAATTAAGTAATTCAGCAGCCTGAAAACCGTCTACAGCCCAGCTCAGGCAGCTTCACAATGCTTTACTGCACCATGGAGCAAACAAAACATGACAATAAATTAAATTAAAGCACCAGCATTTAACTATCCAAAGTACAACTAATTAGAGTACATTTTTGTGGGGTTTTCGGGCTATGTGGCCATGGTCTAGAAGAGTTTCTTTCTGACGTTTTGCCAGCATCTTCTCTGAAGATGCCAGCCACAGATGCTGACGAAATGTCAGAAAGAAACTCTTCTAGAACATGGCCACACAGCCCGAAAAACCCACAAAAAACTATGGATGCCGGCCATGAAATCCTACGACTTTAAATCAAAGTAGACTTTGCTGGGTGTTTAAAGGACAGGAACAAAGGAGTCAACTTTGAAGAGAGGGCTTTACTTCGGCCAATACACTATACACTTTCATAGAAAATAAATGTGCACCACCCTAATTAGATTGGCTTCCACAGTTGCATAACTTACCATGCAATGAGTGTCATGGCCTCAAGCTCATCCATTGTGCAATTGTCAATTAGTTCCCTACCCACCAAGTCAAAAGTGTGTGTGTGTGTGTGTGTGTGTGTGTGTGCTCTTGTTGACTGGCCTCACAAGGAGCCACATGTCTATCAAGAAGGCCTCTAACATTACAACCCCAACCATCCAGAGATTTTTCAGTTATTGGGTAGATTATCTGGAGCTGGCTAGTGAATTACCTGTGAGATCTAAGCAAGCCACAACTTTTGTAAACTATGGATGATATTCAGTGTGGTTAGAGAAAGAGCAAGGAGGAAAAGTAGGAGATGAAGGAATCTGGCATTTGGAAAATCTTCATATTATAAGCAGTCCATGGAATTTTGCACTAGACTTTGTAGAATAGCAGTCTTTCAAGAAGAAAATACCTGGTTCAGCTCTCAGTATTTTATGGACTGCAGGCTGAAAGGCTGGGAAAGATTCAGCTTGAGACCTGAAAGGCAACAGTGACTTGAATAGACAGTATTGGTTCAGAGAGACAAACCTATGGTGTTACTCAAGATAGGGCATACATGTTTCGTCATTGACTGAAAAATTAAGCAAAATGCAAAGCAAATGAGTGAACAATCTATTGAGATGTCACTAGCTGCATAAAAAATAATGTAACTGATTTAGAAATTCCTGCCAAAGTTGCCCTTGAACAGAATCTTCCTTGTCTCAGATTTTTACTGAGACACCATTGGTTGAAAATTGCTACTTTGAGTTTACTTTATGCTTCTTGTCTTTGAGTCTAACTTCAGCTCACACCTCTATAACTGTCCTAATTTGGCAGGAGCGTCCCAATTCTCTCTCATCCCATTTTTTCAGCTTGTATTTCTGTCTCCTCCTGTCACTTTCCCTCTATATCCTCAGCTTACTTCACTTGCTGAAATCTGAACTCAAAGTACAAAAGTTGTTTGTACACAGTTAACTCAGAAGGAGAGAAATGCGATGGCAGAATCTTGCCCTTCCCAGTAGGCTCAGGGATAAGCAAACTGCTGCCACCTCTCCTAGCTTGTGTGTTCTTAGTCATTAGTAACTTTTGCCATCTTGACCATACTCAGATTTTGCTTGGCCATACATCCTGTGGGTTTTCATCTGTGAAATTCTGGAGACTATGGCAACTGGTCAAAGGGAGCTCCAGAGATATTGCTAAACCCCAAGGACTACTGGAATTGAATTTTAAATGGAAAGCTGTAATCAATTTTTCATCTTCTGAATCTTGGATTGTTGCTTACCATTCAAAACTACGACTCTACAACTGCTCCTGAAACAGCGCATGCCACATGTACAAGTGCAGGTCTTTGAACATTAAGCTTATGAAACAGTTTGCTCTTCTTTGTTAATTAAATGTGCAATGCATTGGTTCAAGATTGTGTGTTGTTTTGGCACTGTTCATATGTACCTGACTAATTACATTTAAAACTAACACAGTAAATCCAAGTTAATTCTGCGGGTCCCAGTTTTGGGTTGTGGTTTTCTCTTTGGCTTTGCTTGGCTTCAGCGGGGTAATCCTATGTTGAAGCATGAATGGCTAGCTGCTAGCTCATGTTTACTACTTCACACAACACACTTGTTTCCCTGAAAGCCAATTCTGATTCAAATCAATTTAATTAAGTAACAAAGCTGGTTACCATGGAAACAACGCTACTAATTTGTCATGACAAATACTCTGTGAGATTGACCGGTTGCTAGGTTACAACCAATGGGCTCCCAGACAGAAGATGACAAATTGTATCTGGTGCAGATGTTGTGATCCAGTCTTGAATTAGGCCTCTGTTCGGAGTGGATTCCTGAGAGAACATCACCTGGATAGCTTAACAGCAACACAGGGATTAGCACGCCACAACAAATTGCATTGTTTTGCACATTTTAGAATGTGTCTGAAACAGAAGCTAGTAAAATAAGTTAATTTGCTGTGTGGTGTCATCATTTTTATTTTCCTGTTGTCAAATATACCCAGATGATTGAATCTTACTGTACATGGCTTTTATATATGCATATGTATATAAACTCTAAATAATCTATTTTCTGTCTTTGCCTATGAGCTATAGAAAAAGAAAAGAAAGCATAGAATGCATGGATTAAGGAGTTGTTTGAATAGAATTACACTATTCAAAATAAAAGAGTGCATCCTAAAATAATAATGATTATTATTATTGTTAAGGGTTTTTTTTTAATTCTCTCATGCGTTGTGGCTCAATAGTTCACAATCTAGGTTATTTGTGAAAATCAATTCATTATTTCCAAGACCATGGAGCATGAGAAACATTTCATATTGTCATCTTCTTTCTCATGAATGCTAAGATCCTTTCCCTATTCATAGGAGAAAACATAGATATACATGGGGTATATCATGAATGCATTGTGAATATGTTCTGCCAGATGCAGTTGATATTTTGACATATGCCACAGTCACACTTATGTTCAATAGGAAGATACATCACCAAACTTGCTCATACACATAGGCACACAAATACTCATATATGTAAATTTAATAAGAGGTATCTCAGTCAGACCAGTGTATGACATAGAAGTCAAAATCCAGGAATTGTCTAGACATGATTAACTGCAAAATTATTAAGTCTTCTAAGGGTGTATCTATACTGCAGAATTAAAGCAGTTTGACACACTTTAACTGGCATGGCTCAGTGTTATGGAATTCTAGGATTTCTAATTTTGTAGTTTTGAGAGATATTTACTCTTCTCACTCAGAAAGCTCTGGTGTCCACCAAACTACAAATCACAGAATAGCATAGGATGGAGCCTTGGACATTAAAGTGGTATCATATTGTATTAATTCTGCAGTATGGCAGCAGCCTAAGAATCTCTTATATAAGTTTCTCATTCTAAAATATGCAAAGATTCAACAGGTTTTGGATCTAACATCTTCTTCAGAAGAATCTTTGGGGCTGAGCAGATGGGGCAGCATAGCATAGGCCAACTAAACAAACTCCATAATTATTATTATTTTTTTTCAGCATCAAGGATGGACAAAAGTGGCTAGCCTCTTTTTATGGACTTCCTCTCTTTTCCACCCAAGTCCACCTGTGCCAGTTCCATCCCAATATATTTGTTTCTACAAATCACCATAATTGTATTCTTCTTCATCATCATCTGTATGCATTTTTGTGTGCATTTTACAGATGGATGCTTTGCAACCAATCTGTTGGATTATATAACATGAGCTCCGGGGCTAAATTGAAGAAATTCCTCTGCTCTGGGAATTTTTGGAACTCTAGATCTCTGATATAAGCTAAGAGTCTCCCAGTATCTACACATTTGTTTATTACATTTATTTATTGAATTTATATCCTACCTTTCTTCCAAGGTGGGACACATTCCAGGATTTGTTTAGGGAAATTGTAGGGTGTTCTTCTCAATGTGTTTTCCTATATAAAGCTCATAAATTAAACAGAATGCTATGCTCTGAAACATAAAAACATGAGAAAGGGCCTAAACATACTGCAGAAACAATCCAGTTTGACACCACTTTAATGGACCTGGCTCAAAACTAGTGAATTCTGGGAACTGTAGTTTCGTGAGACTCTCTATCAGACAGCTTTGGTGCCACAAGAAACTACAGTTCCCAGAATCCCTTAGCACTGAGCCAGAACCATTAAAGCAGTGTCAAACTAGACTATTTCTGCAGTGTGTTTTGGCCCATAGAGAACTGATAAAACCACCTAATAATCTCTCTCTCTCTCACGGCCCCTGCATGATTGTATTTCATAATACATACCCTCCAACATTTCATGGATAAAAACTGGGACGTGTGTGGCCAAGCCACATCAGGGTGTGACCAAGATGGGGAAAGTTTTTTATGAGGAAGAACATACAAGATAGGAGAAGTGGCAAAAGTTTAATTTTGCCTGGGCTTACTGGGAAGGGCAAGATGCTACACTTTTCTCTCCTTTCTCTCCTGTTGAGTTAACCAAGTGCAAACTACTTTTTGTACACATGGGCCAGCTGGACTGACAACACAGTGGCACCACTGGCTCTTCATCTTTGGTGCAGCTGCTGCCATCACCTCCATTGCAGCCTTGCTGGCCAAGCAGCTCCCTGCAAGAGCCTGGCCATTGCTGTCACTTCTCCTGTCAGAATGGGATGCCTTGCCATATCATCATTGTTTGTGGGGGTGTGGGGGTGTTTCTCTACTTCCTCTTTGTTGATCACACAGATGCTCTGTTCTAACAGAAGGTTTACATGGAGCTCCTGCCTGGGAGGAAGCAGCAACAGCAGCTTGGAAAACAGGCCATCCCTTTTCCCTGCACTGTTCAGCCCAGAGAAGGGGATGGCAGAGCTCTTGTCATGTATACAACTGGATCGGGCTGAATCAGACACAATCCAGATGTCCACATGAACAACAAACCTCAGATCACTCTGGGGTTACTTGGAAACACTAGCATTTATCCCGACATTGTGTAGTTCAGACCAAAGTTGGGATAAGAACCAAAAACTGCTGCATTCCCCAGAAGTAGGAATACATCATCAGGATTGCCAGCACCAGCTTTGGGGTAAATATAGCATTTTTCATAGGTGTAGACATGCCCTTATACATAGAGGAAAAAAAAAGTCAGTCAAACTACTGGCTGATGCAAAATGAGACTGACAGGCCTACTATGCAAACTGAGGCCTACTATCACTCTTACAAGAAACTGACTGTTGTCAAACTACAGTTTCTCTTTGTGTCATCAGGAATGTCCCATTCCACCACACATCTGTAAAACGCTGAAGACCTTCTGAATACTTCATTGAGAAAAACTATTTTGATCTTATCTCTAGCTTGTTTCTTCAAACACAACTAGAATGACAGGTGAAAAAGGGTAGGCAACGGAGGCATGGAAAACAACAACTACTCTTTTTTTATACCACCACACTATAGCATATTGGATCTGAGATAACTAGCCAAAGAGTTTGTTTTTGTCTGTGTGAAAGTGTGTTGAACATTATCAATGGGCAAACATTCTTATAATTGTTGTGTGTCTCCAGGTGGACACTGGCAGGATTTATTCAGAGGAGACTTGTCATTGCCTTCCTTTTAGGCTAGCTCAGGGTCACCCAGTTGGGTTACATGGCTGAGTAGGAATTTGACCAGTAGGGTACATCTACACCATCTGAGAATCTGGGATTAGTTTGGAGTATTCTGCTCAAGAATTGTCCCAGATTCAGTATGAGAGTACCACATGTGCCAGCATGACAGTGATGTGAAGGTGCCTTGTTGTCTAGATGGTTGACCAGGCTGACAGTGCATTGGCACTGGTGCCCTGTCGTCCTTGCAAGCAGTGACCCCATACAATCCCCTAACACTCCCCTGACAAGTCACAGTAGTGTACCAAAACCACTAGACCCTCCCTTACAATAATATAGTTGATAATATTTTATAATGTGTGTGATAATATATCCCCCCCAGTGGTTCCCTCAACACCAATCCCTGCACTTTGGGGACCCAAGGGCTGTATACGGGCCATGGACCACACTTTTCCGACTCTTGCTCCAACCAGTACACAACAGTAGCAATCTATTTTATATCTGAAATAATTCAAAAACAGACATATTAGTCTGGAAAATCAGTATGCAAAGAGATCTTGTAGCACCTTTGAAACTAAGAGGAGATGCAGATGGGTGGCCCTGGGCTGCCCTGGGAAGCAGAGGATTGGGGCTGAGGCTGCCCCATGCCTCAGCCCCAATCCTCCCTCTTTCTGGCCCTGAAAGGAGCAGCAAAATGCCGCTCCTTTCAGAGCTGGCAAATAGGGCTCTCTAATAGCTGCGGTGCAGCTCTTCTGCACCCCTTCTGGCACAGTGCATCAAGACGCTATGCTGGGAGGACATCTTGACATTGCGTGCCATGCGTAACGGCGCACGGCATCACGATGTCCTTGGCATGGGCTTGGGACACCCAGCGTGCAGCGCCCCTCCCCATTCCTGCCTCCAGGCTGGCCCTTTGGGCCAGTCTGTAGAGGCCCTTTCTTAAGAAAATAGTTGGTAGGATGAGCTTTTGTGGATGTGAGCCTATGAGGAAATAGGCTCAAGTCTACAAAAGCTCATGCTACCAACTTCTTTTTTTCAGTTAGGGGGTAAGCAGATGGGCAGTACGGGGCCACCCCGTGAAGCTGAGGATTGGGGCCGAGGTATCCGCACTCCTTGGCCCCGTGGCACAGCGTCCCAGCCCCAGGAAGGAACGCTAAAACAGCGCTCCTTCCGCAAGACGCCGAAGGTGCGCCACAAAAGGCATCTGGTGCACCTTCCAAGCCTCTTCCACCACAGCGTGTGCGGACGCTGCAGTGGAAGTGCGTCGTCGGAGCTCCGGCCATGCGGAGGGCCGGCTGCTCCGATGACGTTTTCGGGAAGGGGTTGGAGCGCCCAACGTGAGGCTGCCCCTCCCCTTCCTGGCTTCAAAGATGGCTTAGGCCCTTAGACGGTCTCAAAGGTGCTACCAGATCTCTCTATAAGTGTGTTCCACAGATTCTCTATAAGTAAATTGCAATGTTTTGATTCTTTAATGAGGTAAATAACTTCCTCTATCCTTTGCTCCTGGATTGACCCTTCCTTAAAGATATTTCTTTTTTATTTAATTTTTTCTATAGGAGATTCTAATCACTGGTCTCCTATATAATATTCAGTTTTGCCTTGTGAACACGACACAGTTAGGTGTCCATAAAGTCACCACCATTTTTATCCTCAAAACCACAGTTTTCCTTCCTGTTCTTAAAAGAAGCTTTTCTTGAAGCCTGCACTTAACTCTCATCAGTACTAAATGCACATAATACAAAGGTGGATTTTCCTCTTTGGGGTATTCTAATTGAATCACCATTAGTTGCTGAAGCTTCCATTGTTTATAGCAAATACAGGCTATTATTGCCTTTTGTATGTGGGGTGGGGGAAGAGAATGCAATAAATAACAGTTAAAATATTTAAAAGTGGCTTTGTTGATCTGTCAGGCACCTGCTGTACATTTGTTTAATAGATGGTAAGTTCGATGAGAATGGAAGGGCCTGTCAACCACAAAAGCCTGAATTAACCTTAACTATAGAGCTGTTATCACTGCTTTTGTAATAAGCCTTTTTAAGGGTAACCGTGAATTAGCACTAATTTCATCTTACCTGTGTGTTTGTGTTAATGTGCAGCCTCCTACGATGCAAGTGGGTGGAGCAAGGGGACAATACAGTAATTGTTTCACTTAGGTTTGTGGAATTACAGGGGCAGAAAGAAAACGGCATGCCATCCAGTCCACCACCTAGTTGGTCCAACCTTTTCCCCTGAAAAGCTCCAAATATGGAAATGTTGCAATCCTTCTTTTCAAGCTCGCTTAAATTGCTCTTCTGTTTCAGGAGCAACTATAACTGAAAACTACTTTCCTCCTCCAGATTCAAACCACTATTTTTTTGTCGTGGGCACATGTGTTGCAAATGCTTGGTCTTCTTTCTTCCTTTTCCTTCTTGGTCATTGTGAGGAAGCAGTTGACAAAGCCATGTCTTAAGCAGACTTGATTCAATCCAGGGCATCATTTCAGATTTCATTTGGTGTTGAGGACAGAGAGTTTGGGATGATTGGGTTGGGAAGGATTTGTAGCAAGGTTTTTAAAGGCTTTAGATAACAATATCATAGATATATGCAAGGATATATATTTTAAAACACTATATTAAAAACCCTGCTGTGATTATTTCCTTTCTCCCCATGTGTCAGAATAACTATAGCAATATGCATCATGGATGACTTCTATTTTTTTTAATGCAGAGAAATTTCTTCTTTAGCATTTAATCCTTTATTAACACCACTGATGTGCTGTAATGGCTCAAAACTAGGACCATGAAGAAGCTGTTATTGCTGCTATTGTTGCAGGATTCAAATTCTCACTCACCCATGAAGCTCAGTCAGTTGTTGTTGTTGTTGTTGTTGTTGTTGTTGTGTGCCTTCAAGTTGTTTCTGACTTATGGTAACTCTAACATGAGCCATGGCAAATTTGTTCAGAGGAGATGTTGTCATTGCCTTCCCCTGAGGCTGACAGCATGTGACTTGCCCAAGGTCACCCAGTGGGTTTCACAGCCAAACCAGAAATTGAGATCTGGTCTTCAGAGTCATAGTCCAACACTCAAACCATTATGCCACACTGGCTCTTACTTTAGACCAATCTTTAGAGCTTAATTAACTTATTAGTTACATGTATATTGTGCTTTTCCTCCAGTGAACCCAAAGCAACATACATGGATCTCTGCTTTCTGGTTTTATAACAGTTAACATATTTTAACATATTTAAATATTTGACTCAGGTGAATTCGTCATCAGGAGCGACAGTCAGGAGTGCCTGTTATCAGCTTCAGCTGATACGCCAACTGTGCCCTTTTCTGGAAGTAAGGGACCTTGAGACTGTTGTGCATGCGCTGGTAACCTCACGTCTAGAGTTCTGTAATGCGCTCTACATGGGGCTACTCTTGTGCTTGGTCCGGAAACTGCAGTTAGTACAAAATATGGCAGCCAGAGTAGTTTCTGGAACATCTAGGAGGGACCATATTACCCCGGTATTAAAGTCCCTCCACTGGCTGCCTATTAGTTTCCAGACCCAGTACAAGGTGTTGGTTATCACCTTTTAAGCCCTAAATGGCTTGGGTCCAAACTATCTTCGGGACCGCCTTCTCCCCTATAATCCTCCCCATGCACTCCAGTCCTCTGGGAGGAACTTACTTCAGCCACAAAGATCTAGGCTCTCAACTACCTCCCAGAGGGCATTTTCCATCGTTGCCCCCAGATTAAGGAATGGCCTGCTGGATGAGATCCGTCTGCTCACATCTTTAAACAGCTTTAAAAAGGCTGTTAAGACGGATCTCTTCCGGCAGGCCTTCCCAGAATAGAGGTCCCAGCCTCAGGAACCCTCTTAGGGGAGCTCTCCAGGATCCTTCTTCTTAGCCCGCCTCCTTGTCAACACATAACCACCGTCTTTCCTTTAATGACTTATCTGTATTTGATGTTGTTTGTCGATTGTTAATGTTTGTTTTAATTTGTATGGTTTTAATTCTTAGTTGATTTAATACTTTTTTAATGGGGGAGGGTATGGGGGTTTGATTGTACTCTGTATTTTTTAACATTTGTTAATTTTTTAACATTTTTTAACATTTGTTAACATTTGTATATATTATTATTATTATTATTATTATTATTATTATCCTTGCAACAACCTTATGAAGTAGGTGAGACAAAAATAACTGGGCCAAGGTCACCCAATGAGTCTGATGGGTCAGTGGGGATTTGGTCCTTAAACAGATGGGCAGGATAGCACAGGACAAGCCTGTGTTATCCTGCCCTGGGTCCTGCCCTGGATTAGTCCTGAGGGCAGGTGTTTAGGTGCCTGCCCACCACCTAGCCATGGGCCCAATTCCACCATGTGCCCTGTACCTGCTTCTGAAATGGGTCACCTGGCTACACTCACATGACCAGGCTCCACCATCCAACCTCAATGGCTTTGATGGGGTCTTCTCACCAGATGTGATGGCAGAGGCAGCTATGGGGTGCACAGGACCTCCTAGTCAGAGCCACTGGCAATAATCTTTGAAAACTCCTGGAGAACAAGAGAAGTCCCAGCAGACTGGAGGAGGGCAAACATTGTCCCCATCTTCAAAAAGGGGAAAAAAGAGGATCCCAACAACTATCACCCAGTTAGTCTGACATCAATACCAGGAAAGATTCTAGAACAGTTCATTAAACAGAGAGTCTGTGAACATTTAGAAGGGAATGCCATAATCACGAAAAGTCAACATGGGTTTTTCAAAAACAAGTCATGCCATACTAATCTGATCTCTTTTTTTGATGAAATTACCAGCTTGCTACATGAAGGGAATCTGATAGACGTTGCATATCTTGATTTCAGTAAGGCTTTTGACAAGGTCCTCCACGATATTCTTGCAAACAAGATAGTAAAATGTGGGCGAGACAATACATCTATTAAGTAGATTAGTAACTAGTTGACTGCCAAACACAAAGGGTGCTCAGCAATGGCTCCTCTTCGTCCTGGAGAAAATTTACCAGTGGGGTGCCACAGGGTTCTGTCCTGGGCCCAGTGCTATTCAACATCTTTATCAATGACTTGGATGAAAGAATAGGGGGCATGCTTCTCAAATTTTCAGATGACACCAAATTAGGAGGAACAGCTAATACCCCAGAAGACAGGATAAAAATTCAAAATGACCTTAATAGATTAGAAAGCTGGGCCAAAGCTAACAAAATGAAATTCAACACAGAGAAATGTAAGGTATTGCACTTAGGGCAAAAAATGAAATGCATAGATATAAGATGGGAGACACCTGGCTTAATGAGACTATGTGAAAGGGATCTAGGAGTCCTGGTAGACCACAAGTTGAACATGAATCAACAGTGTGATGTCACAGCTAAAAAGGCCAATGCAATTTTAGGCTGCATTAATAGAAGTATAGTATCTAGATCAAGGGAAGTAATAGTGCCACTCTATTCTGCTTTGGTCAGGCCTCACCTGGAATACTATGTCCAGTTCTGGGCACCACAATTCAAAAAGGATGTTGAAAAACTGGAGCATGTCCAGAGGAGGGTGACTAAAATGGTGAAGGGTCTGGAAACCTTGCCCTATGAGGAATGATGAACTGGGTATATTTAGTCTGGAGAAGAGACATTTAAGAGGTGATATGATAGCCCTGTTTAAATATGTGAAGGGATGTCATATTGAGGAGGGTGCTAGCTTGTTTTCTGCTGCTCCAGAGAATAGGACTTGGAAAAATGGATACAAAGTAAAGGAAAAGAAATTCCACCTCAACATTAGGAGGAACCTCCTGACAGTGTGAGCTGTTCAACAATGGAACACACTCCCTTGGAGTGTGGTGGATCTCCTTCTTTGATGGTCTTTAAACAAAGGCTGGATGGCCATCTGTCAGGGATGCTTTGATTGTGAGTTCCTGCATGGCAGGGAGGTGGACTGGATGGCCCTTGTGGTCTCTTCCAACTCTATGATTCCATGATTCCATGATTCTATGATAATCTGTCATCGTGGAGTTTCCTAGAAACCCTTTGGCAAACAGCCAGTCTTTTTAGACTGGGTAAGGCCCCTTGGTGTTGGAATTGTGCCACATCCACCAGATCCATGCCCAGTTTGCCTGGTTCTGGCCTGGGGATGATGTCTGCATCATCCGGATAGGATGACATGAGGCCAAGCGAAGCATGGGACTTTTGGCCTGAGTGTACAGGCCCTTGGTCTAGGAACTCCCAAGTCCCATTCCAACACTGTAACCACTATACCCTACTTGATAAAAATACAAAGGGGCCACACTTGCAAGAAGCTAAGATGAGCATAGAAGCTATTGTAAATGGTGGCCCTGAGCATTTCTGAGATAGAAGAAGTTGTATGACAATGGTGGAAACAAGATAAAAGATGGGATCACACAGCTTCTTTGCACTCACATTGTCCTTTTTACAGGCAGTCACATCTGAACAGAGCTTGCCTCTCAGCTTAAACTAGCTCACTGATTGCTGTAAATATAAAAGAGAGGGTGGGAAGAAAATAATTAATATGCTACTTTCAAGATCCTTGGAAGAAAGACAAGGTTTGTGTGAGAGAGGGAGGGAGTCAGTGTGTCCCTACTGGCTGGAATCCTCTTGGAGTCTTACACAGGCTAAGTTCCCCATGGAAACAGCTGGACATTTTTTTTCCTGATGCAGGACATCCACATTCAGTTCTAGGTTGTAGAAGCAAAATTGCACATGCAATGCAAAAGAATGTGCATTTCATATGGATGTACTTGGCACATTGCACATGGATACACTTTTGGTTATGGATGTGCTGAGTTGAATTATTTGTTCCTGCAAGAGAAAATGAATAATTTAATCCATTTTCTTCCCACTGCCATCCACCTTGTATGAATTTTTGAAGAGGTCTTGCAATTGGGGAAAGTCACAGCAGCAGAATGTGAGAACAGATTCACCCCATTCACCTCCCAAAAACCTCCACCTTCATCTGATTCCCACTTCATTCTGTACATATGTTGGACTGACCATGAACAAGGAAAGCAAAGGAGAGTAGAAAGGGGAAACAGAGGTATGAGATCTTCGAGATGCTAAATGAAGATGTTCTATGCACATAAAATAGCCAGGATAGTAGAATTTCCTTTGTTCCTTGAAAAAAGTAAAGCTTTCTTTGGAAAAACTTTCTAGATCTCCACAAAAAAAAGGGGGGGAATCTAGAGGGAAGAACACACCCAGGTAACTTTATGAAAGCTATCCATCAAACGTCCAAGCTGATAATCAATTTTTTGTCACAATGAACTGATAAAAGTATTCAGTAATAATGTCATGGGGAAAAAATTTGTGTTGGAACTCATAATGCTCAGCCTTGATATCAAAAGAATTCATAAAAGCTCAATACCACTGTAGCCCTTGGAGGCATGACAAAACGCAATTTCTCATCTGCGTGATATGGAATAATTCCCTCTTTTTTATTGCATTTATTTATATATTTAACACCAAAAGAAGCACAGAAAGGATCCTAAAAGTGTGTGTGTGTGTGTGTGTGTGTGTGTGTGTTGGGGGATGGAATCTGAATTTTTTTCTCTTGTTAGTTTCTTTCTCTCTCTTTTTTTAAAACGTCACCACACAATTCCTACTTTATGCAAGTGAACATTAGTACTCATTTTGGTCGCCGATATCACAACGTTATGGTGATTTCTCTCACATCATGCAAATGGTAGCATAATGTCTATTCCTCTTGAAATGTAAAATCAAATCAGCATTCAAATGTTACAAGCCTGTGATGAGCTTGGAAATAAATATGCAGAAGCCTACAAAGGGGGGTGGGGAAAGAAACCAAGGCAATCAAGGAGAGCCAGCACCCTAGCTTGGACTATAAATCTTTGTCTGTTTCAATCCTAGAGCTGGCCGAATCAGTGTAAAATTCGAGCTGGGATGTCATCAATTTCTGTTAACCTCTCTATTCCTCTTTGTGCTGGCAGCATGGTGATGGATTGGTTTTGTCACTTATGCTCAGCTCACAGTATGTTAACATGGAAGGGTGCAGTCAGGTTATGAAGAAGGGTTATTACTGTCCCAGCTCTGACCCGGACTTTACCATCTTCTCTAGTCTCACAAAACCTTTCTGTCTGTAGAGCTAAGAAGGAGTAGCCTTTTGAATGGTTCATGCTAAATAGAAAAACACTCCCCCCCCCCTTCTCCAGGTACCCTGAAAGAGTCTAGAAGTCACTGGTCTTCCCATTAGTTTCCATTTTTAAAAAAAGGAGGAAAAAAAGAAGGAAGGAAGGAAGGAAGACATTATTATATCTTTTTAATCACAATATACCAGTGTAATTTTTTTTAAAGCTCTGGGCTATTCAGGAAGTGTAGCGAATGGAATGCTATTCATACTAGGCTACACTGACATGAGGCCACAAGGGGGACACATCATGATCCTGCAGAATTCGGTATACAAAGGATTCCTCTCGCATACAAGTGCGTATATCACTCAGTGGCACTCCATTGGTTGTGGGTGAACTGCTTCTTTCTGAAAGCTCAGGGGTTCCATTGGTGATATCCTTTGATGTTTCCATCATTGAGGGGAAGAACATGCATGCAAGAATTCCACCATCTTCACAGTGATATAAACCCAAAACATAATCTAAATGTCCATTCTCTCTCATAAAAAGTAGGAATGACTTCTCAGTGTGAATATGCCATGCCAAAAGTAATCCATCAATAGATCTTTAATAGAGCTTCCTTATCGGGAATTCCTAAATCTGGAATATTCCAAAAACCAAAACATTTTTCATGGGTGGTTGAGATAGTGATACCTTTGCTTTCTGACAGTTCAGTGTACAAAACAGTGACAGTTTTTGTCTCATGCAGAAAATTATTAAAAATGTTGTATAATATTACCTTCAGGCTATGTATGTAAGGTGTATATGAAACATAAATGAATTTTGTGTTTAGACTTGGGCCTTGTCTCCAAGATATTGCATTAAGTATGTTTATGCAAATACAAGTATTCCAAAAAAATAAAAATAAAAAAAATTCTAAAATCCAAAATCCAAAATACTTCTGGTCCCAAGCATTTTAGATAAGGGAGACTCAAATAGTATCATTGCTGTTGTTGTTGTTGTTGTTGCTGCTGCTGCTGTTGTTATTTAAATGATTAACAAGCATTACACACTTTCCTACTGGCCATATTTAGTCTTCTGGATAAGCAGTTCACCAAGATAAGCAGAGCTCTCTTCCCAATAAAGGTCTTTTAGACAGAACACAGAACATTTCCTTTCTGGGTCTAGCAATCCCAGAATCGCACTCTACCATACTGGCTGGACAATTCTGGGTTTGCAGTCCAAAAAGTAATGTTTACAAACTATTATTTTGAGGAGATGATTGCTAAGTTAAGGGAAAAAGTATTTAACCAGTTCCACTGGTGTCACTAGGGTAGATGCAGTGGTGTGGACCACCCTGGTTGACACCCCAGAAGAGGAGTTACACTTGATCAGGCCTTCCTAAAAAAGAAGAAGGCTTTCCCTCCATCCACCATCATCCAGAGGGAGAGAAGGGCAGGCCAACTCCATCAGGCCTAGCCTGAAAAAGAAGATGGCCCTCCCTCCATCTACCATCACCCAGAAGGAGAGAAGGGCAGGCCAGCTCATCAGGCCTAGCCACGGTAAGAAGAAGGGATCTCCCTCCAATCCATCTGCCTTGATCCAGACTTCAGAGGGAGAGAAAGTCTACTGGACTTATTCCCCTTCCCCACCACCATTCCCTTCTCCTTTTGTGTCTTGTTTTTTTCAGATTGTAAGCCTGAGGGCAGGGAAATGTCTAATTAACCATTTGTAAGCCACTCTGATAGCCTTTTGGTTGAAGAGCGGGGTATAAATACTCCAAATAATAAATAAATAAATAATTCCTCCTGTGTGCCCCTCCCATTTTTGCTGCTGAGGCCACAGCTGCTTCACAAGGGGCCAGTGACTGTGGTCTACTCATGCATAGGGAGCCACCGCAGTGGGGTATTTGTGAGCCGTCACCACTCCTACTCACAAGTAGACTGCTAGGGCTATTCCCTACTCATGAGTAGACCACTGCTGCTGCCCCCTTCACTGCGGGTTAGTGGGCCCTTTTGGCCATACCTCCCAACAGCCCCTCTACACACAGGGTGACACTAGGGAGGGCAACACCACTGACCACTGACTATAAGAGCCAGAGTGGTGTTGAACATTGGACTACAACTCTGGAGACCTTTGGCAAGTCATACTCTCTCAGCCTCAGAGGAAGGCAGGGACAAACCCGCTCTGAACAAATCTTGCCAAGAAAAGCCCATGATAGCTTCGCATTATGGTCTCCAAAAGTCAGAAATGACCCTACCACCACCACCCCACCCAGAGAGCAATAGCTTCATTTATATACCACTTCATACTGCACTAAGCAGTCTCTAAGTGGTTTACAACTGTAAACTAATTGCCCCCAACAAGCTGGGTACTCATTTTAGCGACCTCAGAAGGATGCTAGGCTGAATCGACCCTGAGCCCCTGGCTGAGATTTGTGAGGTTTGTGAGTGAGTGGCTGCAGTACCATCATTTAACCACTGCGCTACCAGGACTCCTCTACCATAACATTGGTTCCACCTCAAATAGCAGAATTACAGCTCTTGGATTCTCCTAGATTCACCGTTGTTGCTAGAGGACTATGAGTAGCAGAATGGTTGGGAGAGCTGAGTATGTTTAGCTTGGGAAAGAGAATGACAGATGTTATGATAGCCATTTTTAAAAATCTGAAGGAATGTCAGGAGGAAGATGGAGCTGTTTCAAAGAACTGCACCCAAATCACTGGGTTCAAATGACAAGGATGGCAACTCGAATTAGACATTAGGAAGAATTTTGTGATGGTAAGAGCTCTTCAGTTGTAGAATAGATTATCTCAGACATTGGTGCATTCTTTCATTAGAGAAAGAGGTGGCTTGTTTGCTTTAATTACAAGGGGAGCAAAGTGCAGACTATCCTTTTTTTCCTTTTAAAAATAGGAATGTGGTACAGTGCCCCTCCAGGTATTTCTGGTCTCCTTGATCCATCACCATTCAGTATAAAGCCTAAAGCTCATCGGAATTGCAATCCAATATTTAGCAACCCACACATTTCCCAACCATGTTTTAAATAACAGCTTCATCATGGCTGCTTGTACAGTGGTTGTAGCAAGATGTCTTGGTGTACAGGCTCCAGAATGCATGGGAACAATGCAGCATTCCTGGTAGAGGAAAGGGGACTGGAAGCTTTAAACTGGAGAACCTCATTATGGTCACCATACGCTGCAAAAAGCTTAAAAAAATTATACACAAAGAGACACAGACACACATATAGTGTATGTGTGGGGAAACCCTTCCTTGGGCACTTCATATTCTAAGCCACAAAATCAGCTTCTTTGAAAAGAGTGAGGCACTTTGTCTTCATCCAATATTTAGGGTTACATTATCTGTACCCCAGCAAGTATGGAATAATCTAGGCCCAAAAAGTGAGCTCAGATCAAATTCATGTAAATTGGAAGACTCAGTAACTGTTCTTGGCAAAAGCAGTACCTCTTGTTTTATCTCAGTGTTAGAGGTGCCTTTGAATATGCACTTGGAAAAATTCCTCCATTTTTTAATGCATCTCCCAGAATACACCAGCCAATTGGACCTGTTTGAAACGTAATACAGGTTGAGTCTCCCTTATCTGGCATTCCAAAATCCAAAATATTCCCAAATCCAAAATTGTTCACATGGTTCGCTGAGAGAGTGACACTTTTACTTTCTGATAGTTCAGTCTGCATAAACTTTATTTCATGCATAAAATTATTTCAAATACTATGTATAAATTTTTTGTTGTTTGTTGTTAACTGCCCTCAAGTTGATCTCAATTCATGGTGACCCTATGGATGAGACATGTCCAGGACCCTCTGTCCTCCACTTCTCTGCATAATTCCTGCAACCTCATACCTGTGACCTCTTTAATAGAGTCCATCCATCTAGCATGTGGCCTTCCTCTCTTCCTACTCCCCACCACCTTCTCCAGCATCATTGTTTTTTTTCCAAAGAGTCCTCTCTTTTCATGATGTGTCCAAAGTATGACAGCCTCAGTTTGGTCATCTTGGCTTCCAGAGAGGTTTCCAGCTTGATCTGCTCTAGGACCCACTTGTTTGTCCTTTTGGCTGTCTATGGGATCCTCAGCACTCTTCTCCAGCACCACATTGTCTCAAATGCATTCATTTTCTTCCTATCATCTTTCTTAACTGTCCAGCTCCTACATCCATACATGGTAATGGGGAATACGATGGCTTGTATGAGTCTAACTTTTGTGCTGAACTGTATATCTTTGCATTTTAGAATCTTTTGTAGTTCTTTCATGGCTGCCCTCCCCATTCCTAATCTTCTTCTGATTTCCTGACTGCAGTCCTCATTTCTATCAATCTTTGATCCCAGGTAGGGGAATTCTTTTACTATTTCTATTTCTTCATTGTCTAGGTTGAACTTGTGCAGGTCCTCAGTGGTCATTCTTTTTGTTTTCTTTATGTTCAACATCAAGCCTGCTTTTGCACTTTCTTCTTTGATCTTCCTTAGTAGGTATTCCAGGTTTGTGAGGTTTTCTGCTAGTATTATGGTGTCATCTGCATATCTTAGATTGTTGATATTCCTTCCTCCTATTTTCATTCCTCCTTCTTCTGTGTCCAAGCCTACTCTTCTTATAATATGTTCTGCATAGACGTTGAACATATAGGGTGAAAGGATACAGCCTTGTCTGACCCCTTTGCCAATTTGGAACCAGTAACCATTCTGTTTCTCCATGCTCTGTTCTGACAGTAGCCTCTTGTCCTGAGTATAGATTCCTCATTAGGTCTATCAGATGTGTTGGCACTCCCATGTCTTTAAGAGCATTCCATAGCCTTTCATGATCTATGTGGTCAAAGGATTTGCTATAGTCTATAAAGCACATGCTGATTTTCTTTTTGAATTCCCTGGTGCACTCCATTAGGAATTGTATGTTTGCAATGTGGTCCCTAGTGGCTCTTCCTTTCCTGAACCCTGCTTGAACCTCTGGGATTTCTCTCTCCATGTGTGGACAGAGTCTACATTGCAGAATTTTGAGGATGATTTTGCTTGCATGGAAGATCAGTGCTATAGTCCTATAGTTGCTGCAATCTATTGTGTCTCCCTTTTTTGTGGATGGGGACGTATATTGATCGCTTTAAATCTGTTGGCCATCATTTTGTTTTCCATATCTGTTGACATATGTTGGTTAGCATTAGAGATGGTTCTGTCAATGTGGATTGCAGCAGTTAATTTGGAATATCATCTGTTCTTGGTGATTTGTTTTTTGGGGTTTATAAAATTACCTCCAGGCTATGTTTATAAGGCATATGCAATGCATAAATGAATTTCATGGTTAGACTTTGGTCCCATCTCCAAAATATCTCATGATATATATGCAAAGATTCCAAAATCTAAAAAAATAAAATAAAAATTAAAAAATCCAAAATCCAAAGCATTTCTGCTCACAAACATTTTGGATATGGGAGACCCAGACTATATTTCCAAACATTAAATACATTAGTGACATGGTGTGTCATTCATTATTTGTCCTTCAAGTTGTTTCTGGCTTATGGCAATCCTAAACTGAGGTTATAATGGGGTTTTGTGGGCAAGATTTATTCAGAAGGTGAGAGAGTTTGACTTACCCACCATCACCTCCTCAGAGATGTAATCCAGCACTCAAACCACTACGCCACTTTGGCTCTTTGGAGACTATTATTTACTTATCTAAAATATTTCTCTATCTGAAGATCTCTGGGGGTTTATAATCACCAGCACAACTTCAAACTATTTAAGCAGTTTAAAATAGAACAATGTCAAACAATTCAGCAAAATCTAAATAGAATTCACAATGCAAAAGCATTATATTGGAAACAAATCATGCAATTCTGTTAGAAGCAAACTACCGTATTTTTCGGCATATAAGACGCATTTTTTTCTTCTCCAAAATGAGGGTGGGGAAGTTGCTGCATCTAATAAAGTGAATATACAGGCTGAGGCAAACTAAAGAAGTACCATAACTGCCGAGGCCACAGCTAAAAGTAGGCCTCATTTCAGCCTCAGCCTCGGTGCTCCAGTGGGCTCCTCCCATCCCAGGAAGAGCCCATTGGAGCACCCAGGACAGGGGTGGAAAGAGTCCCCTTTTCCTGGGTAGTTGAATGGGCTCCTCCTCTTTCCACCCCCATCCTGGGTGCTTCAATGGACTCTTCCTGGGGTCAGAGGACATCCTCCCATCCCAGGAAGAGCCCATTGGAGCACCCAGGACGGGGGTGGAAAGAGTCCCCTTTTCCTGGGTAGTTGAATGGGCTCCTCCTCTTTCCACCCCCATCCTGGGTAGTTGAACCTCTCAGCCTCAGAGGGTGGAAATTGCAAACCCCCTCCTCTGAAGAAATCTGCCAGGAAAACCCTCATGGTAGGGTCAAAATGAGCCAGAAATTACTCCAAAGCACTGGATTATCCTGGCCAAGTTACACTCTCTCAGCCTCAGAGGGTGGAAATGGCAAACCCACTCCTCTGAAGAAATCTGCCAAGAAAACCCTCATGGTAGGGTCAAAATGTGCCAGAAATTACTCCAAAGCACTGGATTACCCTGGCCAAGTTACACTCTCTCAGCCTCAGAGGGTGGAAATGGCAAACCCCCTCCTCTGAAGAAATCTGCCAAGAAAACCCTCATGGTAGGGTCAAAATGAGCCAGAAATTACTCCAAAGCACTGGATTACCCTCGCCAAGTTACACTCTCTCAGCCTCAGAGGGTGGAAATTGCAAACCCCCTCCTCTGAAGAAATCTGCCAGGAAAACCCTCATGGTAGGGTCAAAATGAGCCAGAAATTACTCCAAAGCACTGGATTACCCTGGCCAAGTTACATTCTCTCAGCCTCAGAGGGTGGAAATTGCAAACCCCCTCCTCTGAAGAAATCTGCCAGGAAAACCCTCATGGTAGGGTCAAAATGAGCCAGAAATTACTCCAAAGCACTGGATTATCCTGGCCAAGTTACACTCTCTCAGCCTCAGAGGGTGGAAATGGCAAACCCACTCCTCTGAAGAAATCTGCCAAGAAAACCCTCATGGTAGGGTCAAAATGTGCCAGAAATTACTCCAAAGCACTGGATTACCCTGGCCAAGTTACACTCTCTCAGCCTCACAGGGTGGAAATGGCAAACCCCCTCCTCTGAAGAAATCTGCCAAGAAAACCCTCATGGTAGGGTCAAAATGAGCCAGAAATTACTCCAAGGCACTGGATTACTCTGGCCAAGTCACATTATCTCAGCCTCAGAGGGTGGAAATGGCAACCCCCCCCCCTTTGAAGAAATCTGCCAAGAAAACCCTCATGGTAGGGTCAAAATGAGCCAGAAATTACTCCAAGGCACTGGATTACTCTGGCCAAATCACACTCTCTCAGCCTCAGAGGATGGAAATGGCACCCCCCCCCCTTGAAGAAATCTGCCAAGAAAACCCTCATGGTAGGGTCAAAATAAGGCAGAAATTACTCCATAAGCCAATGGCCTAAAAACTCCAAAGGTACCAGTCCATCTGATCTTGGAAGCTAAGCAGGGTCAGCCCTGGATAGTCCTTGGATGAGAGACCGCCAAAGAATCCCAGGTGCTGCAGGCTGTATTTCAGAGGAAGGAACTGGCAAAACCACTTCTCGAGTCTTCCTTGCCTAAGAAAACCCTAAGAAATTCATGGAGTCACCATAAGGCGACAGGAGACTTGCAAGAAAGTTGGGCAGGGAATTTGTGCAATACCTGGCCCTGCTGCTGGCTTAAACTTAAATTTACAACTTAAAATTGTTCTTAAACTGCTGTTAACTTTATACAGTTGATATAAAATATTTTACTACAGTATTTGGTTAAGAATCTTTTTTTTCTAGATTTTCCTCCTTTAAAATTGGGTGCGTCTTATATGCCGAAAAATACGGTATGTGATGTTGTGAAGACGTGAGTACATAAATGTTATCAAACATCAGTAAAACATTACTAAACACTTAAGATACTTAACCATATTTTGCCACATTCCAAGAGGTTTGCACTACATGTTTTGGGGTAGGGGACACTGAACACATGCATATGTTATGTGATGTCACATCTAAATGCTCGCTTTGCTTTTTCTGATGAGAAAGATTGCTGTCCTTACACTTGTGTGGCTGCCCCCCACAATTAGCACATGCTCTCTGGCTCACATGTGCAGCCCATGCATGTCTGTGCATGGACACATATAAACTTACCGCACATGTTTGTAGCCACAGTAAGTGACCTCATTATAGACTCTGTGGATATAAATGCTGTGAAATCAAGTGGTCACATCTCACATATTTTTAGCAAGATGCCTATTTGTTGCTACATTTGCCTTAAAGGTCCATGTTCTCAATTACATAATGACATACAAATGAAATGCAATTTCATATTTCAACCTGTACAAGTGTCAGTTATCAGGTTCCCCTAGTAGTCCCATGAGGCTGCCCATAGCATTGCTGGAAAGGGTATTGCTGTACACAGTTTACATTAGTTACTCTGAGAAACACCTATTAAAATGAAATCAGCAGTGAAGGTTAATGATTATTATTTAGGATTTGCATTGTGATCATGCCCAGAGGCTCAACACAGGGTCAGATATAACCCTGTCTTGCAATGTAGCTGTATAAGTACAAAGGTCTTCAAATCCCATTTCCATAGATTTACAGATTTCTGAGGCCAGAAGAGAACATTGGAATAATATTTTCTAATGTCCCGCATAAAATACCACACAGTAGTTCCCCAGATGAGCAACATCATCAGCCCAATAAATTGGCATAAAGTACATTCAGAAATGTGTGTGTAAATGTGCATACACAATCAGCTCACAGAACAAACTATGTGCTGACATTTTATTTGTAATTTCAAGATTAGCCAGGTACTGTGACTTTAATATTTTTACTACATTTTACCCTCCTCCATGTCCAGGCAGGACCAAATGAGTAACATTTAGATCACTCTGTGAAGGAATGGGGAAAGTGCATAGCTTAATGGTCAAGGCCATGTTTTGCATTCAGAGGTTCAATCCCTGGCACCTCCAGTTAAAAAGGAAGAGGCAAGAGGGATGATCCCTTGCCTTCAAATTGTGAATCACTTCTTGTTGGGGAGGGACTGAGCCTAAAATGGTCCAGCAGGGTCCAAAAATGTAGCACAATTGTCCCTCACACCAACTAAGGCATATTTGAGGGCATTTAGAGGGAAATTGGAAAAAAAAGTCAAAAAATTCTGAGGGACCTGTGTGTGTGTGTGTGTGTGAGAGAGAGAGAGAGGGGGGGGGGGGAAAACAGCACTAGGGACTTTGTGTGGCCCATAATCACACTTTTCCCACTCTGGAGAGTCACCACCACTACCCTGAATCCCTGCCATCCTATTTTCAGCATTCTTCTTTTGAAGAAAAACTGGCACAGATGTCAATTCTTGATAACAGAGGCCATGTTGGCACAGATAGGGAAGCCTGGCATACCATAAGGACTTCTAGATCTGCTAGTAGGATGAGCTGTCAGCACAACTGGCACCCAAAACATGCCAATACTGGCAGCACTTTCAACCCCACCCCCACCCCCACCTTCCTGTCATGGCCCCTGTTCCCTTAAAATGAAAATATGTGCTGGAGGAACTGTACAAATCTGAAATTCACAGTGCTGTGATGGAATTACTGGATGGGTAGAGGTGAACAGCACCTGACATTTTCCTCCCACCTGCAAACATTCCTCTCTCTGTCCCCACACTGCTGTGCAGTCCACACACTCAGTGGATTTTGACCAGAATTTCTGGCCTGGTTTGGAGCAAACAGAGACTTTTTTGATTACAAAGAATCACCCTTGGGCAGAGATTGGACCCATGTTTCTCCCATTTGGGTTAGTGATTTATCTAAGCAGGTCAGTGTGGAAATGGACAAGAACATGTCCTTCTCTCTGTGCAGACTTGGCCAGAATTAGAAAACCTTTGGAGCTCCAGATATTTCGGGCTTCATCACCCAGGATCTCTTTCCATTGGCCAAATTGGTTGGGGATTTGTAGAGCTGATCTTCAAAGCAACTGGAGAGCCAAAGGTTATCCAAATGCAGCTTTACAGTTAACATCCTGTAATGCTGGGTCCCTCCTGATCTAGCTTTTGCCATGAGTTCTGGTACATGTGTGCTGTGCCCAGTTGTATAGATAGCCTTTCTTCACCCAGTTACAGGTCTTTTTAACTGTGGAAGGACAGGGGCAGAGGCAGAGGTGCTGGGAGAGGCTCAGGGGAGTTGCTGAGCAATGTTCACTGGATCAGTGGAGCCCAATAGCAGCTGGTTTATTTGCACATCATTGTCCAGGGTTCTGTGGCTCATTCAGGGCAGAGTCTGGGAGACATCCATGGCCCCTAAATGCAGTAGGCCTAGTTTACCACATTCTTCAGGAAGTAGAATAATCCATACTACCCTTTGAAGAGGGTTGCCCTTTTAGACCATTAAAACCAAAATGGTAGTAGTGGCAATACCAGATCATAAATCAAGACCAAAGCTCACAGCACAAAGAATGATCTCAAAATAGATTTCCTTTCAATTTACTAACCAGTTGGGCATCAGCTTGGTTTAACAAGGTAACTGCGTTATGTGCTTCATACTATGCATGGGTTCTAACAATAGGCTCTTTCCATGTACTTTACAAAACATTTTCTATAAACAAAACAAAACCATATCTATCTCTGTAAGTGTTATCAAATGTGATACCTAATCACTGTTTGTTCTTAAGTATTCATTCTTGAGGGAGAAACAATACCACAGAAGGTGGGGTACTGTGTATCAGTTGCAGTCAAGCACATAAAACTACCATCATTCTACAGAGCTTGGATATTACAAATATTGGTGAAATGTAAGTCATTCTGTTTTAAAGTGTCATACCACTTGATGATATAACTTTAGGCAGATGAGGGAATAGAGATTCAGTCTGTGTTGAATGGGGTTACATTCTCCTTGAAATCTCAGGTTTGCATCTTGGTGTGTTCCTGGACTCAGATCTGAGTCTAGATGCCCAGGTTTCTGTGGTGGCCAGGACTGCGCTTGCACAGTTAAAACTGGTGCACCTGTTGTGCCCATTCCATGAGACATTAGATCTGGCTATGGTGAAACACTGCTTGGCCCTTATCTACTATGGTGACACATGCCTTGACTACATCCTGCTTGGATTACTGTAAAACACGCTAAGGGGCTGCTTTTTGAAACTGTTTGGGAATTCCAGATCATCAAAAGTGCTTCAGCCAGGTTGGCGACTGGGGCAGGTTGTAAACAACTCCACTGGCATCCATACCCAGGCAGAATTCAAAGTGCTGACTATGAACCTTTAAAGCCCTATATAGCTTGGATCCAGACTATTTGAAAAAACATATCAACCTATATGAGTCTGCCTGTGCTCTAAGATCTGCAGGGGAAGGCTTTTCTCAGTTCCACCACTATCCCAGACACCTCTGGTGAGGACAGAAGAGAGAGCCTTTTTGGTGGCTGCTCCCAAGTTATGTAACTCTCTTCCCCAAGAGATCGGCTTTGCCCACTCTCTGCTGCTTTTTCACCAGCAGGTAAAGCTTCCTTTTTATTTGAAGAAGCTTTAAGCCATGTAGTGTTTTTCTTTTATGCTTTTGCATCATTTAATGCCGTTTTAATTTGTTTTTAATGCTGTTTTTCATTTGTGTTTTTTCAATAAAGAAATTTAATTTAATTGTATTAATTTTTTAAAATATATATATATATTGTTTTGAAAAAGTTATATGTTGCCCTGGATCCCATGTTGGGGAAAAAGTAGGATATATATTAATTAAATAAATCAACTAAATATCCAAGTTGCACTATATCTTACAAAGGGATAATCTTCTTGCTTTTTAACTGCTACTTTTAAGTTACCTTTATAATTACAGAGGTTGGACTCGCCACAATGGCAGAGAAGGAATATCATATGGTTCATGCTCTACTTTGTACTGCTATTTATTATTTGTTGTGGACTCTGAAATGATGATGAATTGGACATTTTGAGGCAGGCTGGGAGTGTTAAGGAGCCCTAGTGGCACAGTGGTTAAATGCCAGTACTGCAGCCACAGCATTGTGAGTTTGATCCCAGGGCTCCAGGGTTGGCTCAGCCTTCCATCCTTTTGTAGGTTGGTAAAAGGAGTACCCAGCTTGTTGGTGGCAATTAGCTTACAGATTGTAAACTGCTTAGAGAGTGCTGAGTTCACTATTAATTGGTATAGAATTGTACTTGCTATTGTTATTGGTATTTTGAATCACTCCCTAGCAGCTTGTAGCATTCTGATTTAAACACATACACACACACACACTAAAAGTAAACTTTGGTTCTGAGCACCACAGTTCAGGGATATTGACAAGCTAGAATGTGTCCAAGATTATAAAAGACCTGGAAACCAAATATTATGAGGAATGATCTAGGGAGCTGGGCATGTTTAGCTTGGAAAAGAGAAGACGAAATGATGACATGATAGCTATGCTTAAATATTTGAAGGGGTGTCACATAGAAGATGGAGAAAGCTTGTTTTCTACTGCTTCAGAGACTAGAACATGAAATAATGAATTCAAATTAAAAGAGATTCCACCTGAACACTAAGGAGAACTCTTTTTTTCTTTTCTTTTTTCTTTTTTTACTATAAGAACTGTTTGACAGTGGAATAAATTGCCTCAGAGTGTGGTGGCCTCTCCATTTTTTAGAGGTTTTTAAAAGAGGTTAGATGGGCATCTGTCAGGAGTGCTTTAGCTGTGTAGTGCAGCACAGCAGGGGGTTGGATTAGATAGCCTTTTTTATTTCCCTTTAACTCTCAGATTCTATGTTACTAAGTATTCTAGTTGTGTCCAAGAAATCAGAAGATAAAGGATTGCTTTTTTTAAAATGTAGTAACAACAGTGACTACTTTTCAGGACCTTGGAGAGATAACTGTAGCTATTTTTCAAAAGTAACTTGCCAAGCTCTGCCATTCAAAACAAAAATGACTTACATAGGATGCATGCTCTGTCAGAGAGTGGAATGGACGAGTTTAAAGTAATGTCACAGATGTCCTCTAACCTTTTTTTCCTCCACCTCTGCCTTTCACCAAAACAGATTTCTTGGATGATTTTTCCCCTTAAGGACTAGGGTCAGGAAGAATCCACCCCAAGGGTAGTTGGAGGGAAGAAAAATAACAAGGCCTGGTGGTACCAGGGGACCTCAGCATTGTTCGCATCTTTTCTCTGTAATCATGAGTGCATTGCTCGGCTGCCTTGGTAATTTACATAATACCATTCTGACACATTCACTTCAGTTATCCATCACCACTGGGATGGTGTTTTCTGTTTTCTTGCTTTATTTTCCTTTCTGCCTGCCTCGCTCGCTCACTCGCTTGCTCCCTCCCTCCCTTTCCATTTCTGACTTTTCCTCATCTCTTATTGTTTCTTATGCTTATATGGTCAAGGAAGCAGAGGGAGGGAAGATTGATCTTGCATTGTTTCTGCCCTTCTTGTTGAACAAATATGATGAGGCCACAGCTAATAAGCAAGCAAAATTCATAAACACACACAAATGGACGCACACACAAACACAGAGACAGACATATGGTACGTTTTAATGAAGTGTGTCCTAATTCTAGTAAGAAAAGGGACTAATCCCAATAAACCAGACTTCCAGGTTGTAATTGGCTCTTAGGTCAGTCTACAGAATTATAAAGATTTGGAAACCAAATGTGATTCAGTGCACATTTACCTGTGAGTAAGTTCCACTGAACTCAGCATATTTTTGAGTAGATATATACATGAGGTTTTGCACCAGTAATGTCTGGGGATTGCCATGTCAGTGGGGCAAGGAGTTCCTAGCAGGTGTGACTCCCAACTTTAAAGGAGCTATTGGAGGCACTGAATCTATTTTGGGAATCAAGTTAAGCACTTTGATATTTGTTTGTTTGTTGTATTCAGCCAAAAAGGTTTCCAGAGTGGTTTATACACAGTTAATTTGACAGTTCCCTGGCCTCAGGCTTGCAGTCTAAATAAGGCAAGGCACACAAAGAAAAGAGGATGGCAGTGGGAAAGGGGATTAAGTTCACAATTTAATTTATGTCCTGCCTTTCTCCTAACATGGGACCCAAGGTGACCTGCAGCAAGGTTATTGAACTAAACACTCAATGATAAAAAAATATTAAAATAGAATTAAAGATGCTATCATGTTTAAAATGGGATAATTTTTAAAAGTATAAAATCATTTTAAAAATTTGCAGAACAATAAAAATACTCTCCCACAATTTATAATCAAATTCCTGCTAAATAAAAATGTCTTTACTTGCCAGCAAAAGGAAAGCAGCGAAGGGTCCAGCCTAGCCTCCTGTGAAAACTAGGAATTCGACAAACTGGGAACAACCACTGAGAAAGCCCTCTCCTATGTTCTAATCCATTGGGCCTGTCATGGTGGTAGGGATGAGTGAAAGTTCTCCTCCAAGGATTGTAAGATTTGGCCAGGTTCATATATGGAGGCAAGGTCTTTCAGATTGTCTGGATCTAGGCCTGGATAGGGGTTTGATTCCCTACTTGTAGTCCAACACTCAAACCACTACACCATGCTGGCTCCTAATCCCATGTGCTACCTATGAAACAACTGCAGACTTTTTTGTTGTTCTTGTGTGTCTTCAAGTCCTTTCCGACTTATGGCAACCCTAAGTCAATCTTATCATGGGGTTTTCTTGGCATGTTTCTTCAAATGGGGGTTGCCATTACCATCCTCTGAGGCTGAGAGTGTGTGACATGCCCAGGGTCACTTACTTGGCAGCAAATTGTACATACCCCAGAATGCATCACCTAGTATATTGGCAGTCTTTCCCCCCAACACTTTCTCATTTTCCCCCATTGGAAGAGGGGTTGTCTTATACGGCGAGTATATCCCAAACTCTATATTTTAACTGGAAACGTTGGGGGTCATTTTATATGCCCAGTCGTCTTATACGCCGGAAAATACGGGTACTTTATTTATTTACTGTATTTATACCCTTCAGAAATGCTCTCATTTATGCACCTGTAAAACACCTGAAAAACTTTAGCAAATCACACATCCTTTTGGATTGGACTGGTTTTATTCTGAAGCAGTATGTCTTTTAACCAGCACTGACTTTCCAAAATTCCAGAAAATAATCTTTCTAAGATCTATCTAGGCATTCCAGGGATGGAACCATGAACCTTCTGCATGGAAAACATGCTCTAGGACCACACTATGAACAATATCACACTACACTCTTATATCGCTATTATTCCACTTTAATTGCTATGGTTGCCTCCTGTTGAATTCTGAGGTTTGTAGTTTAGTGAGGCCTAAGAGCTCTTGGGCTGAGAATTCTAAATGCCCTTCCCTAAACTACAAATCCCAGGACTCAATAGGAGACAGTCATAGCAGTTAAAGTGAAATAATAGCACTATAAAAGTTTAGTATGTTATTTTCTAGGGTTCTCTTTCTCAATGAAAAAAGTATGAATTTTTCTCTCTCTGAATCTTTTTCAAACATGCCATAGTTAGATCTGAAGAACTTTGTCAAGGTTTTTAGGGTCCCCCCCCTTTTCCTTTGGCCTGACAGCTAGAAGAATGTTAAAACATTTTCATTTCAAAAGATGTCTGAAATAAAAACAAAAATACCAGCTTCTTGTTTATTAAAACATTCAAAATCTAGTGGTTTGGACCTAGAATGCATTGTTTTGCGTGTTTAATCAGTGTACAAAGCCCCAGAAAATCCATCTGGAATTTATGCCCATGGAGATGCTCCCATCAAACAACTAATATTGTGTTTTTGTCAGTTGGTCTCCTTATCTATTACCACTTGATTAAAGGGCAGAAGTAGTGAATTTCCCAGGAAAATAAAATTTAAAAAGTGAGAATTTGTTCTTGTATCATTATGTTTGTGCAAGACTTGTCTTCATATAAGCCTTTGGGGTTAACAAGCAATGCGGGCAGTGGGACTGCAGGCCTATAGATGGGCTTGGGGACAGACAAAGAAGGAATGGGAGGGAGCGCTTGTATCCATCTCTCTCCTGCCATTAGGAAGTTACTTCATTAGTCTTGGGATGCCTGCAACACAGTAAATTACAGGACAAACACCTACAGTTCATTTTGTGTTTGGGAGGAATACCTTGCTAACTTTCTCTTTTGATAAAGAAAGCTATTAGCTCTTGTCAGAGCTGATGGTGATAGTGCAGAGAGGGAGGTGGGTGGGGGAGAGTGAAGGAGATCATTTTTATTGAAATAAGAATGAAATGATAGTGTCAGAGGCTGAGGCTGAGAGATAAAATATTACATCTAATAAACATGCTACATATGGGATTAGACAAGGGCCACAGAACAACGGGAGCTATAAGAAAACAATGACATTAATATTGAGGAAATAATGACTAAAGTACCCACTATGATAGAAGTCTGCATTTTAATGAGGAGAATGCAAAGCAGAAGAAATCAGATGTGATGCCAAGGTGGCGTCTTTCTGCACATTGGTTTTGATCATTAAAGCCGTTGATGGGCAGAGGAGTCCTGTTAAAGGGAATGGCATTGCTCATGTAAGCAATTTTGAGAGGCACTGAATTAATGGCTATGTTTTCATGAACAAAAGCAAACAAATATAGTTAGGTAACTGTTGGAGTTTTGGGGGACTGGTTTCTCATGGGCTCTCGAGGCTTACACCAAGGAATTGTGCGTTTCTTGGCTTGGTTTAGCCTCACACAAAAGATGACACCAGTTTCAAAAAATTTGTGTGCACTCACTAATGGCACAGTCAAAATCATAGAATCATAGAGCTGGAAGGGACAACAAAGGCTAGCTAGTCCAACCCCATGGAATGCAGGAATACACAACTAAAGTCCTCTTGAAAGATGACCATCCAACCTCTGTTTAAATATTTCCAAAGTTGGAGAGTCCACCACCCACTGAGGCAATATATTCTGCTGTTGAATCACTCATAATGTAGAAAAAAAGTTTATCCAATGTTTAGGTAGAATCTCTTATCTTGTGATTTTGATCTATACTCATCTTTCCACATTCACTGGAGTTAGAGGCACAGGGCCCCTGTTAATGTGGAAAAACCTACAAATAACAAAAACATTATGTTTTACCTCAGAGAACACCTCTCTAGGAATCTCTAGGTCCTGCAGTGCAATTATGTGGTCAACATTTGCCAGACATTGACCATAGAACTGCACTGGAAGAGCTACAAATGCCTAGTAGAGTGTTCTCTCTAGGAACCTCTAGGTCCTTCAGTGCAGCTTTTAGTTAAAGTTGACCATAGAGTTGTGCTGGGGGACCTAGATATTCCTAGAGAGAACAGATAAATAAAATCTGTGAATAATCAAATCCGCAAAGGTCAAAGCCAGAAATGTGGAGGGACGAGTGTATTGGCTTGTGTTCTAATCTCTGGAGAGTAGAAAACAAACTTGCTCCATCTTCCACATGACATCCCTTCAGATATTTAAAGATAGCCATAGCTGTCATGCCACTCACTCATAAACCACAAGGTTGCGAGTTCAATACTAGCCAGGGCTCAGGCTAGACTCAGGCCTGCATCCTTCCGAGGTCGCCAAAATGAGTACCCAACTATTGGGAGGCAATGAGCTTACAGTTGTAAACTGCTTAGACATCCCATAGCGCAATATGAAGCGGTATATAATGTTTGCCCTCCTCCAGTCTGCTGGGACTTCTCCTGTTCTCCAGGAGTTCTCAAAGATTATTGCCAGTGGCTCTGAGATTACATTTTCCAGTTCTTTTAATATTCTTGGATGTAGTTCATTTGGTCCTGGAGACTTAGGGCCACCCCAACCCCACCCCGATGCCGTCCTGATGCCGTGTGCCCTTACGCACAGTGCATGGCATCAGGACAGCCTTCCAGCACTGGGTGCAGACACGCTGCACCAAAAGGGCACAGAAGAGCCATGGCACCGGCTCTTAGGGTGGCCTTTTGCTGATCTTTTAGAGGTGGCAAAAGGAAGGATCGGGGCTGCTGTGTGGGGTTGCCGTGGCCCCAATCTGCTGCTCCCCGAGGTGGCTCTCTGCCATCCCAAATTGGCCATGTGTATCAGCCCTTAAATTCATTTAGGTTAACCAGGTATTCCTCTTTACTTATTCTGTGCTGCATTTCCCCTATTGTGTCCCCTGCTCTATTTTCTTCAGGTTGAGCACCGTTTTCCTTTTGTGAGAAGACTGAGGCAAAGCAGGCGTTGAGTAGTTCTGCCTTTTCTCTGTCCTCTGTTAGAATTTTTCTGTCCCCTGTTAGAATTTCACCCTACCATTTCCTTCTTCTTTCTTTTGCTATGGACATACCCCCAAAAGCCCTTTTTGTTGTTCTTAACCCCTCTAGCAAGCCTGAGCTCATTCTGTGCTTTAGCTTTCCTGACTTTATCCTTATTTATTTGATTATGCTTTTTAAAAAGTTCTTCAAAATCTCATGAGAGCCTCTGCAAAGGCTCACCAGCTAATCTTTCAAGCTGAAACCCCTCTTGCACAATACCAAACCCACCACACTGCCTCTGTTTCCTTCTTCTGTTACACTTTCAGTTTCCAGGTTTCACTGGCTAGTCCCCCTGACCCTGGCTAGCTACTATAATTGGGTTTCTTTGGGCATCTTAGCTTTTCATTGAATTTTATGTATTGTTATGAAATGCATTCAGCTCTCTGAAGAATGAAAACCTTGTGAATTTTGTTTAAAAATAACAATAATCAAAGGATTATCTACACATCCTCATGGGAACAGTGCAATGTGTTAGTTTGCTTAAGGAAATTGATGCAATTTTACATGCCAACACATGTTTTTACCAAAACAAAACAATAATGGTGCATTGTTTCACTAGCCACAGTCACCTGGTTGAAAAACTACATCCTGTGAGCAAATGGAAGAAAGAAAGAGAAAGCCCCGGCAAAGGCAAACTCTGCATGTGCAAATTCCAGGACTAATTACAACTGCTCTCCATCAACAATCAGAAACCAGGTAGAAAACAGTCAATCAGCTCATAAACCAGTGAAGACATCCACTCCTGATGTTGCTTATTCAACACAGCAATAGAGGACTGCACTGCATTTCATCCTTCAGATTTCAACTCAAGTCACTGAGTCTGAAAACTAGCATTGTGCAGATCAAAGAAAATCCACTCTGGCCCAAAACAGATGGCTCAAAAGTGTCTCTTTCTGGCTGATCCAGGGGTGTGACGTTCTGGGAATGCACCCCCCCCCCTTCAGGCCAAAATTGCCCTGTGGCTGCCTAGCCCAAACCAAGTGCTCATTGTGGACCATGGTGGTGGCTGGCCTCAGAACCGTAGCATCTGGTCGCTACAGTCCCATGCCAAATGGGGAACAACTGGAGTGGGAGTGGCCTCTGACCACTCCTTTTGCCCCATTTGCTTGAGGCCCCTGTAGCTGATATCCTTTTAGTGACATGAACAAGCACACTTCTACCTTATGCTTGTGTACATATTTTTGATCATTGCACAGGTTTGTATTCCTCAATGATGTATTCAAATGTTTTACTCCAAGTCTCGAGTCAAGTCTCATGATCCTACCTTCAAGTCTCAAGTTGAGTCTGAAGTCCTTGCAAGATACCTTCAAGTCAAATCTCAAGTTGAGTCTCAAGTCTGGGAGCCATCTTTTAACAGAAAACAGTGGGGTGGTTTCTTGGAGAGGAACAGTAAATGTGTTAAGTAATGGGCTTGAGACAGGGCTTGAGAGCTGCTTGGCAGTCTGTACCCGCTGCACATCAGAGGAGCCTTCTGAAGCTTTTAAAAGCTTTAGAAAGATCCTTCCCCTCAAGCAAGAATATGGAAGAGAGATTGCAGTTCAAAGCTAGATGATGTGGTGGTGGTGGTGGTGGTGAGAGGCAGAAAACCTAGACTCAAAAGGGACAATCACTGGATGGTCATCTGACAGGGATGGCTTGGCTTTGAAGGTCCTGACTGGAAAATAATTGTACCAAGCCACGTCTCATGTCATGTTTCTACTTGTGTGAGTGGTTGCAGGATGAGACTTCTCACTGTTGGAGTCCTGCCATCAAGGTCTTTGCAGGACCAGATTTGAGCTGCCAGAGTCCTGAAGGATCAGGGCTAAGCCAGCAGGAACAGCCTGTTCTACTCATGCAGGGCAGCTGGAGCAACTGGAGGTATGGCCATTTAAGGGTTGCATTGGCCTCTCAACCATTGGCACAGCAACACAGTCTTCTGTGCTGCCTGAAACTGTTCTTGTTGCAATTACCCTTGTCTTGCTGTGTTATATATTGGTGTCTCCTGATTCTGCCTCTTGACTTTGGTCCATTGGACTCCTGGGCTTCTGCCTTGCTGTGTTTAGACTTGGTCTGCTCCATGACTCTGCCTATTGGATTCCTGGACTTCTACCTTGCTGTGTTTAGATCTGCTCTGCTTCCTGACTCTGCCTCTTGCCTATTGGACTCCTGGACTTCTGCCTTGCTGTACTTAAACCTTTGTCTGTTCCTGACCTTACCTCCTGTCTCTGGACCATTTAGACTCTCTAAGGGGCTATGCAGATGGGCGGCTCTGAGCTGTCCCTGCTGATGGATTGGGGCTGCGGCAACCCCACACCGCAGCCCCGATCGTCCCTTTTGCCTCCCCCAAAAGAGCGGAAAAATGCCGCTCTTTTTAGGGGTGGCAAAAGGCCTCCCTAAGAGCTGGCACCGCGACTCTTCCATGCCATTTTGGTGCAGCATGTCTGCATGCTGCACCAGGAGGTCATCCTGACACCGCGTGCTGTAAAAACAGGCGTGCGGTGTCAGGACAGCGTTGGGGTGCAGTTGGGTGGCTGGCGTGTGGCTGTCCCATCCCAACTCCACCCCCCAGCGTGGCCCTTTGGGCCAGTCTGCAAAACCCCTAAATTCATTAGTGTATCATCCACAGTCCTGGCCCCAGCAACCCACCTTGGAATCCAGGTCACCCATGCCTTGGACCTTCAAGTCAAATGTCGAGTCTCAAGTCTGGGATCCAACTTTTAACAGAAAAAAAGTGGGGCACTTTCTTGGAGCAAATGCATTAAGCAATGGGCTTGAGGGATTAAGGGATGCTTGGGAGCCTGTCCCCACTGCACATCAAAGGAGCATTCTAAGCTTTTCAAAAGCTTTAGAAAGATGGTGCGCCGGGAGGGTGTCCTGACACCGTGCGCTGTGCGTAACAGCGCAAGGCATCAGGATGCCGTTGGTGTGGGAGTGGGCAGCTGATGTGTGGCTGCCCTGTCCCATCTCTGCCTCTAGGCTGGCCCTTTGGGCCAATCTGTAAAGGCCCTATGTTGCCATAGCCAGAGGCAGACTGATGTCCTCCAATAGATCCCAGCAAATGGTCTTTGTGGGACAGATTATTTCAATGGCACAGTGAGTCCTTGGGCTGGTGACAAGGGAGCCATATTGTCTCTTTTCTTGTGAAACTCTTATGCTTAATGTGTTTCAACAGGCCTGGTGCTGTCTTTTCCTCCATTGCCTGAAAAGTACTTTTCAGGGGCACAAAACAGTATGCAAAACAGCACATATTTTTCTATGAGGAGTTGCCATAAGTCAGAAATGACTTGAAATCATACAGCAACAAACACTATAATATGAAATCACTTCTATGCATTTTATATGCCAATATGTAGTTCTTCTCCATTCTCTTTCATTTACATTTCTTTCATCATCAGTATTTTCCATGTGCATGTACATAAATGTCACTGTACAGATGTGCACTGGGCAGTGGATTCTTCACATTGGACATTAGATTTCATTGCAACTGTTCAGTTTTGGTGGAGTAGTGTATTTGTAAATCCAGCAGAATCAGGAAGCAAAAATCCAAGCTTCTAAAAGTTGAGCTTTATTGTTGAAAGAATAATAACAGCATGCAAAGTAAAAAACACAGTCCACTATAGGATCACATCTTGCAGATGTGGCTACACAAGAACAAAACTACAGATCCATGTTTCCAGATCTTAAGGCTACATTGTGAAGCAGTATAAACATATTATAGATCCATTGCGAAGTAAAGAGAAGAAAAAGTGCAATCCAAAAGAAGCAAATAATAATAATATCAATGCCTAACACAAAGTTTCTTAGTCCAGCCCCTCTCCACGTTTTGGGTGTTAACCTTCAGGTTGATTGAATGATCTGTATGTGGTGTATGCTAACCCAACCTCTTGTTGTTCATCTTCAACCATGTGATCTACTTTACCATAACAACTTTTTATTATTGTTTCCTTATGTAAACAAGGATGATTTCCCACCTAGTGGTTCCCTATTGTTTTGTCTTTCTAGCCATCTGGACTGAGTTGTTTGTGCTCTGCCTAGAAGCTGTTCTCAAGTGGAAAAAATACAGACACACACATCTCTACATTTCACCTTTGACTGCATAGCCCATCTATACTCCTACAGCAAGAAGCCAATTTGGCATCATGAAATGCTGACCCTTAAAAAAAAAGAGATTTGAGTACCTGCAGATTCCAGGGCAGATTTCACAGGCATCCCCATTGGGAATGGGATGGGGGAATAAACTTTCACTTTAAGTTTTAGTTAGAATAACCTCACATCAACTCCTAAATAGCCTGAAGACACTAGATCCTGTCAGATCTTGGAAACTAAACAGGGTCAACCCTGGTTAGTTCTTGAATAAGAATATCAGGTGTTCTAGGTTAGATTTTATAGGAAGGGACTGGCAAAACCAGCTCTGAATATTCTTTGCCTAAGAAAACCCTATGAAACTTATGGAGTCAGCATATGTCAACAAGTGACTTGAAAGCACATACAAACACACACAGCCACATACCCCTGGTCCTAGCAATGCATTACTTTTGTACTGACTGTTCACCCTACTTTCTCTTCCAAAATTCAGTCCCTCCTATTCCTTCCAGGTGGAAGATTGTGAGCAGTGAAGTCCTTTGAGGATATTCCTAACTGCTTCTCTGCTTTCAAATAACAAAAAAGATCACCCTACAAAGATGTGGATTGCCCCCACCATTCCTTATTTATATATTTGGTGTTAGATATGGTTTATATTTTGCCATACCAAATGAAAACCACTTAGCACCAAAATAGACAGCATTGAAATTGTGTTCCTTTTTTCTTTTTTAAAAGTTATGTAACATACAAAATCCAAGAAGGTGCTGACCCTCATAAGCACTGCTGCAGGGTTGGATTTTCCAGCTCAGCTTTAATGTCAAATTCAAGTTTAAAGAGGCACAATGCAATAATCATGCATCATTATTAATGAACATAAAACTTTAAAAAGAGAAATGTGGACAACATTCCCATCCACATTCATTCAGTATAAAGATAATTTGGAATATTTTTCTGTTTTGTTTCACTCACTAAAGCCAACTTCAGAAAGGTTTCTATTGTATGTGTGTGTGGTTTGCAAATAGCTTTTTGCTTCTTTGTTCTACAATCGTTTCCTGTAAGTATGACAATGAACACTTAGATTTCATGTCAGCCAGTTCATACTGTTATGTGCACATTCTGAAAACACAAAACAGTAAAACTGAAAATAAAAATGTGGACAGAAAGTTCTGGAGCATTGTGGGTGTAGCCACAGAGTGAGCAGCAACCATGTTGCTGCAGAAATGTTAAAGGAGGCCTGTGATCTCTCATAAATTATTGTTATTCTAATAGCAGTACCATTTTAGATCAACAAAAATGTCACAAATAGTGAGCAAGCTTCCAAACCCTCCAGAACCCTGTATCTGGTTGAGATGCAGTGGTAGCTCCAATATCATTGGAATGGCACATACACTCCAGGACTGAGTTCAAATTATACAAATGCTATTTGTTTTTGTTTTGTTTTGTTAAATACTTGTATCACTTTTCCATACTCATATAATTATATCAAAACACATAGATCTCTACACTAAAAATCACATCTACATATAAAATAAACATGATATTGATATTATAAAAATCTTGCCTTAATCTTACATTACGTATATAAATATTACTATTAATTAAAATAATATTATCTCATGTAGAAATAATAAGACGGTGCCTTGATTTTAAGTGTAAAGTTTAAATAATATATAAAGTGACATGTACCACATTCACAATAACTTCATAAAAGCAAATTGTTAGATCAAGTTCCTACTCTTTCCAGATTAGAGCAAGATGAATCTTTTTTGTTCCTCACTTTTCTAATTTTAATCTGCAGTTTCTTCCCTATTACTGACATATGCAAGTGATATTTGAAGGCACTGAATTTCATTGGGGGATGGGATTCAACAATAGCTCTTTTAAATTTTGACTGAAAAACAAAAGCAGATTTACAGATGTGGCAGTCACCAGATGCCATTGACTTAGAAGTTAAATAAAGGGGAGAGGGAGAAGAAGGAGGGAAGCTTGTTAATGCTGAAGCTCTAGAGGCTAATAGCAACACTGAAAGACAACTACTGCCACCTCATTTCCCCACCACCCTGCGCTCTGCCACCATGACCCATCCCACTTCAATGAACGCTGTACTTTCTGAAGAATTGTACCAGGTACAACTAGTTACCATAATTCAAGAATAATGTGCTTTGATTGTGAGTTCCTGCATGGCAGGGGCTTGGACTGGATGGCCCTGGTGGTCTCTTCCAACTCTATGATTCTATGATTCTATGGACAACCTGGAGCGTGCTTAGAGATCTGAAAACCATGCCCTACGAGAAGTGGTTTAGGAAGCTGAGTATGTTTAGCCTGGAGAAGGGAAAGTTAAGGGATGACAAGATAGCCCTGTTTAAATATTTGAAGGGATGTAATGTTGAGGATTGTCTGAACTGGCCAGGATACTCCAGGGGCAGCCTGGAGAATCCTGGCCCTTCAGCTGCCCTGTTCTGCCCCTGTTACCTTTGCCTTCATTTCCATGTGGTGGTGCCTGTCTGCATCAGCATCCTACTGGGCTGCCACTGTATCCACTGCCACTGTGTGTTGCTCACTTATGAGGTTAGAATGAAGGAACAGCAGCAGCAGGAAACACCCATATAGATAGCCACTGCAGTGTGGAAACAGAGGGCTCTGGATCTTCTCAAAGGATTCAGAGGAATAGGTGAGGTTTTTTTATTATTGTTTTAATACTGTTTTTTGCTGGTTTCGTTGTGAGACATGCTAGACATCATGTGGACTGACCACACCAGAACCGGTATCTGGGCATCACCCGAACACTATGATGACAGAATAGGGAGAAATGGGCCTTTGGGCTTGTGCAGACAAGGCCTTAAGCTGCACCTGCACTGGAAATAATGCAGTTTGAAAACACTTTAACTGCCAAGGCTCCATCCTATGGTAATCTAGGTTTTGTAGTTAGATGTGCACCAGATGTCTCTGATAGAGAAGGCTAAATATCTGGAGGGGAAAACTCCAGCTCCTAGAATCCTATAGCATTGAGCCATGGCAGTGAAAATGGTGTCAAACTGAATTAAGTATGCAGTGTAGATGCAACCTAACTGAACAGGAAACAACGGAAAGGGATCATTTGGATAGGGCCAGGAATGTCTAAATATTAGTGGTGGGACAAAATAAAACAGCTGTACCAGTGGAATCCCCTCCTGCCAAGGCTAGAATCTTGTTGGGGCACAATACGTGTGTAATGGTCTGTTACATATGCAGCTGCACTTTTTTGTGCAGGCTGGACAAGGAGGAGGTGGTAGTAGTGGGGTGATGGGACAGAAGGCTGCTAGCTCCAAATGGCTTATTTCTTCAAGATAAGACTGCAGTCCTCAGAGTGAAGGTGCTTTAGGAGGAGTGACTTGAATAGGAAAGGCATTTGTTCCTGCTATTCCTCTCTGAGTAGAGAGACATACCTACTGGAAGCCAACACATAGAGACATAGGTTGATTGGAGCTGGCAGGTTTCTTACCTGCTGCTGGCACCTTTTCCTTCTTCTCCTCTCTGCCACCGTACTCATTTCTTTTTGTTGGTTGGCTTGTTTTACTACTGCTGTCCCCACCACTGCCACTATTCCAACAGGATCTCAGCCAGATTCCTGGTATGCTTGAAGACAAGGGCTCATTCTCAAGGAAACTTTTTAGACAGTACTTTGCTGAAACCTACTTTGCTCATTCACAGAGCAAGAAGCCTCACTGGTGTATGTGCCTTGGCATATGTCTCACCACACAAACACATGATGCCAGCCCTGGGCAGACCTATGTGTAGTTTTGCAAGAAAGAAATGCTATGGGCTTGTCATTTTTGGTGTCTGGCACATTATTAGTCAAGTCTCGTTCCACCTTGATAAAACAGACAAGAGCTACAACAGAAAAGTACAAATATCAGAGAAATAATCAGTGGTTGTCACAATGGCTGAGAGGTGGTTAGTTTTAGACACTCTTGGCCTTCCTTTCATTTGGATTGTACTTTCTTGTTGGTTTGAGATGTACTTTACTGCTTGCATATTTCTTTCACCATGCATGAACATGTACATCACTTATGCATTTTCAAGGTAATATATAAAGCAAACAAATCATATATCATACCTGGATGAGTCAGCTGTACCTTTGACTTGATCTCTGCTCACCTGTGTTGCAATGACTATTAGTCTGTTGAAATCATGAACGAACGGAGGGCTTTTAAGGCTGTGCTGTGGGAAAGTGCTGGTTATATAAGGAGCTTCAAAAAAGATGCAAGATGTCATCTGAATAAAGGTGAAGTGTCTCAGAAGCACCAGAGGCCATCCTGGAAGCATACTATAAGCTGTACATCTTTGCTTTCATAACATGGAATGTGTAAATCATAGGTAGATATGGAGGGAAATTCCATCTTGCCAGCTCATGCATTCAGCTGGCTGGGGTAGTTGTTAATCCTGGAGATCTAAAGTTGCAAAAATGACCAATCTGCCCTGCTGCAGTGTAATGATACACGCACGCACACACACACACACACACACACACTTAAAGTTAATTTTTTATTGTTGCTGATTATTTATTTGATCAATTTATAGTCTTTCCTTCTCTCAAGAAATAGAATCCACATGGGTCACAGTTAAGCAAAACAAATACAATTAAAATATTAATTGAATACAGGAATAAAACAAGTGAGCCTAGTGTAGTGGTTAGAGCCTTGGGCCTTGAACTATGACAGGAGAACAAGGATCAAATCCTTGCTTGGCCACAGAAACACACTGGGTGACTTTAGACAAGCCATGCTTTCTCCGGCCCCTGAGGAAGGCAAAGGCAATCCCTCTCTGAACAAATCTTTTCAAGAAAACCCTGTGATAGTTTATTGTTGTGCCTCCAAGTCATTTTTTTTGTTGTTGTTGTTATGTGTCTCCAAGTCATTTCTGACTTATGATAACCCTAAGGCAAATCTATCATGGGGTTTTCTTGGCAAGTTTCTTCAAAGGGGGTTTGTCATTGCTGTCCTCTGAGGATGAGAAAGTGTGACTTGTCTAAGGTCACCCAGTGGGTTTCATGGCTGAATTCTCCAGAATCATAGTTCACCACTCAAACCAATGCAGCACCATGGGGTTTTCTTTGGAAGATGTTTCAGAAGAGGTTTTTGCCTTTGCCTTGCTCAGAGGCTGAGAGACCATGACATGCCCATGGTCACCCAGTGGGTTTCCATGGCTGAGTGGGAATTTAAACCCTCAATGCTCAAACTATTACACCATGCTGTCTCTCTTAGGGTCAGCTGAGGGTCTACATATCAGAAATTACTTGAAAGCACACAGCAACAACAACAGCAGTTTTCATGGCCAAATTTAATTTTTTAAAATTAAAAAAAATGTGGGCCTTTCCTTTCTCCTCCTCTGAGCCTCACCCTATTCACACCATCTCTTCAGTGTTCTAGAAGGATTCAGGTGAATGCCACAGCCTGTTTCTGGCAAAAGGCAGATGTTTGGGGACCAGTGGAGTCACCCCCCCAAGGGTGTCACCTGATGCACCCTGAACTCCCCAGTGATGTCCCTGCTGCCCCTCTCCACTTCATTTGGCAATCACATCTGCTCTGTTACACACACACACACACACTTCATGGAAGGAAGAAAGAATTTTAGGATTGACCTTGTGGCAGGGAAATTATAATTAACATGGCCATTCTCCCACATGGTGAAGCACAACTGCAAGGATGGGACATCTTTGTTTGTCTTTAAGAAAGAGCAGAACCATTGGTATATTGGAGTTGGAGCCCACATTCTTATAAGCATTTAATAATAATAATAATAATAATAATAATACATTTTATTTCTAACCCGCCCCTCTGCTAGGCAACCGGGGCAGCGTACAACAAGTTAAAACAATACAAGTAAAACACATTGCCAAGTATTTTCCCTAATCCTCCCACCCCTTAAAAATAAATTAAACTGAGATAGTATTAAAAACAGCAAGAATGATAAAACATTGAGTACTAAAATCATAAAACAAATAGCGACAAAACAATAGTGGCTAAGGATAGGGGGTAGGGGAGCAGATTGACAAGCTAGACCATCCAAGGGGGAGCCGGGACATTATTCCGGGAAGGCAGTCAAGCGTGGTAATAAGACGAATCTCGTCCAGCAGGCCATTCCATTCCATTCAATACTTGGAGTGGTGGCAGAAAAGGCCCTCTGGGAGGTATGCGACAGCCTAGTTTTCATGGGCTGTAGCAGATTCCTCCCAGAGGACCAGAGTGTGCAGGGGGGATCGTACGGGAAGAGGCGGTCCCGGAGATAAGTTGGACCCAAGCCATGTAGGGCTTTAAAGGTCAAAACCAACACCTTGTACTGTGCCCAGAAACTAATCGGCAGCCAGTGGAGAGATATCAACACTGGTGTGATGTGCTCTCTCCTAAATACACCAGTGAGTAACCTGGCTGCCATGTTTTGAACCAGTTGAAGTTTCCGGGTTAGGCACAAGGGTAGCCCCATGTAGAGCGTGTTACAGAAATCTAAACGTGAGGTTACCAGAGCATGTGCCACAGTTTCCAGATCCCTAGTTTCCAGGAAAGGGTGCAGCTGGCGTATCAGCTGAAGCTGATTAGAAGCACTCCTGACCGTCGCATTCACTTGACTAGTTATGTGAAGTGACGAATCTAGGAGGACCCCCAGACTGCGAACACAGTCCTTGGAGGAGAGTGTGACTCTGTCCAGGACTGGAAGGTGACCTGGTTTAGGGCCCGTCACTGTTAGTACCTCCTTTTTTTCTGGATTCATTCTCAATCTGTTTTTCCTCATCCAATCCATTACCGCCTTAAGACAATCATTGAAAGAAGAGACACCATCTGAGGTCTGGGCAGATGATCGGGTCATGGAGAGATATATCTGGGTGTCATCAGCGTACTGAAGACACCGTGCTCCATGCCTCCGAATGATCTCCCCCAGCGACTTCATATAGATATTAAATAGCATCGGGTACAAGATGGCGCCCTGGGGGATGCCACAATTAAGCTCATTTTTGGAAGAGCAACTGTCCCCGAGCCTCACCCTCTGGGATCTGCCCGAGAGGAAGGAACGGAACCACTGCAAAGCAGTGCCTCCGATTCCTAACTCTCTCAGGCGATCCAAGAGGATGGAATGGTCTATTGCAGGGGTAGGCAACCTTTCCCCTTTAAGGGCCGAGGGACTTCAGCTCCCAGAAGCCTCAGCTATGTTGGCCAATAGTCCCATGTTGGCCAATAGCTCCTGGGATTCTGGGAGATGAAGTCCCTCGGCCCTTAAAGGGGAAAGGTTGCCTACCCCTGGTCTATTGTATCAAAGGCCGCTGAGAGGTCCAAGAGCACCAGCAGGGTCACACTACCCCTGTCGATACCCAAGTGGAGGTCATCAGCCAGAACAACCATGGCAGTCTCAACTCCATATCCTGTCCTAAAGCAGGTTTGAAATGGATCAAGATAATCGGTTTCATCCAAGACAGCTTGGAGCTGGGAAGCAACTGCCCTCTCGATCACCTTGCTTAAGAAGGGCAGCAAGGAGACTGGTCTATAGTTATTCCTGTCGAGGGGATCTAGGGAAGGCTTTTCCAGGAGAGGTTTGGCTGCCGCCTCCTTTAAACAGGATGGAACAAAGCCTTCCCTGAATGACGCATTGATGGCTACTTCAAATCCTTCCTTTTCATCATCACTTTTCACACATACTCACCTTACAGACATATAATTGCTGATCATCCTTGGGGGGCCATATAAGAATTTTTGTCTTCCTTTTTGCCCATTCTGGATTATTTCTATATGGATCAAGGGATAAGTGGCTCTGTATGTGGCCATATGAATAGGTGGTCACTGACAAGTATGGGGGGTGGGAATTGAAGAGGCAATGATGGTGAGCACCCCTAGGAGCTTATTTGGTGCAAGGGATGTCTCCAGACTTGTTCATGTGGGCTGTAGAGCCAAGAGGTGGATAAGGGTATTTCCTTTGTGGCCAACCTGGGGCACATTTTCCCTTTATCTTATGGGACCCATGGGAGGAGCTTCTCTAGGAAGGTCTTCCTTGTGGATGGATGGATGGATGCCCAGCCAAAATGGGGGATGTCATTCAAAGCTTGAGTGCTTTGTCCAGTGGTGGCTGAGAAGATCAAGTTGAATTTTCCGTCTGCATTGAGAACCCACTCTAGGGGTCCTCCAAAGATCATTAAAGTTAAACAGTTAAATTACTTAATCATCTGGCCCTTTAGTACCTAGCTTTGTTTTCTGGTTTTTAAGAACAACTTTCAAATTCACTTCTAACTTATTTTGTTTAACAAAAAAACTATTGACAAATTGACATGTGTGGAAACCCCACCTCCTCTAACCCAGGAATTTGGATAAATGTCATGTCTGTCCTGAAAAAGGCCTCATTACCCAAAGAAAGGAAAAAAGAAAAACCAAGATGATGGGACCCAGTTGGAGCCACAAGAGGCTGGCAAGAGTTACAGATCTGGAAGAGAAAGAGGCACTTTACCCTATTGAGTGACAAACCATTGAGAGCAAAAGGTCAGGCAAAGTTCTGCTCTGCTTCAAAGACAGATCACTGAACTAATGAGGCAACTAGGCTGATTAACTGCTGACTATAAATTAGCTCAACCATGGCCATTCTGTTTCTAAAAGACAACAGCTCCCAAATTTCTGTGATACCCTGTCTGACATCTCTGGCTTTCTGGACCTTCTGTATATACCTTTGGACTACTCTTTTTTGCGACTCCCCTTTTAGCTTTGGTTTCTGCTCAAGACCGCTGTTTCCCTTTAAACCTTGGACTGTTTGGACTATTCTTCTACTTTATAACTCTGTGTAAGCCTTGGGACTGGCTTATTTTTCTCTGCCAGTTTCTGCTGACTGTAGTTATGCTCACATGGGTAGTCATTGGACTTTAATAGGACACTAATATGTATTGTTGTTGTGTGACTTCAAGTAGTCTTCAACTTATGGTAACTCTAAGGGGTTCCTGTCATGGGATTTTTCTTGGAAAGGTCTGTTCAGAGGAAGATTGCCTGCTCTGAGGCTGAGAGAACATGACTTGCCTAAAGTCACCCAGTGTGTTTCCATGGCTGAGCAGGAATTCAAACCCTGCCCTCCAGTGTCCTAGTCCAACACTCAAGTAATTATATCACAATGGCTCCTAACTAATATGAATATTAATGGAACTTTTATTTGCTGTTGCTGTTTTGCCCAAGATTGTTACATTATGACTGTAATAATAATAATAATAATAAAAAAATTTATTTGTATCCCGCAGCTCACAGCATTAAAACTCCATACAATGTTAAAATGCAACCCTCCCACCCCTTAAAACAGAATTAAATTAAAAATAACATTAAAACATAATACTTAAAAACATACTAAATTATATAAAAACCTAACTGGCAGTAATAGACTGATTGCAGACAAAGAAGGGATAATGAGATTCCTGAGGCCGGGAAATCTAGTCAGGAAAGGCCTGCCGGAAGAGATCCATTTTCACAACTATTTTGAAGCTGTTTAGGTTGGTAATCTGACAGATCTCATCCGGCAGGCCGTTTCATAATCTGGGAGCGTTAGCTGAAAAAGTCATCTGGGAGGTTGTTGACAGCCTAGTTTTTATTAGCTGCAACAAATTCCTCCCAGAGGACCAGAGTGTGTGGGGAGGATTATATGGGAGGAGGTGGTCCCGAAGATAGGTTGGACCCAAGCCATTCAGGGCTTTAAAGGTCATAACCAACACATTATACCAGGCCCGGAAACTGATAGGCAGCCAGTGAAGGGACTTCAGTACCGGTGTTATGTGGTCTCTCCTAGATGTCCCGAGACCACTCTGGCTGCCATGTTCTGTACCAACTGGAGTTTCCAGACCAAGTACGAGGGTAGCCCCATGTAGAGCTCATTACAGAAATCCAGGCGAGAGGTTACCAATGTCTAAGAAGGAACATCCATATTCATTTTAACATTTCTTTAGGTGAAATAATAGCAATATTATTTGTGGGTGACTGAGATCCTATGTTGTTGTTGGTACCTAAAACTCTGCCCATGGAATTACACATAATTGTGGCACATAATCTATGTATGGATAGCAACATTCAGCAGTAGAACCATGACACCAGATGCAACCAAATATGCACCAAAATAGACATCCATGTGCAGAGTACTCCCACATACACAATAGCATCACATACACAATTCAACTTCCACAACCTTAAACTGAATGTGGATGTTATGCATCTGACAAAAATCTCCAACCCTTTCTGTAGTGGAACACAGGAATATGTAAGATATGAACAGGTTTCCATTGAGTAATGATTACTCACATTATCACACTGCTTTTTTTCTCTTGATAGATAACAATAAAATTATATTTTTATTTAGTGAACCCTTTCTCAACCAAGGAACAAGGGACTAGAGCTTCCACTATCCCTCAGTAGTATGACCAGTGGAGAGCACCAGGCTGTGGAAGGTTAACATACTGGCTTAGAAATCACAAGTTATGTGCCTTTGCTGGTATTGTTCTGGTTTTTGTATGTATGTGTGTTTGTGTGTGTTCCCCTCCCCTCCACGGTGGATTGCTTCTGAACTATATTCTTACCTGCTACTCTTGAGCATTGGTAACAAGGTAATGGAGGGGGTAGGCATATTTCAAAAGAGACACAGAGACATCATGTCTTGTACCTTTTCTGCTGCTCATTATTTAAAGTCTAAAAAGATGTAGGGGGGGGGAGGAAAGAGCTCTTCACAGGTCCCATGGGGCTGCAAAGACATCAGCCTCCTGAATATTTCACAAGTGTCTCTCTGTCCTATAACATTGCTGAACAGTCACCTGCAGTTCAAAGGTAATGGCAAGAAGGAATATGGTGCATGTCTTCTTTCTGAAATGAGCCCAACAGTTGATGATGATGGTATATTATTATTATTATTATTATTATTATTATTATTATTATTATACAATTTTTCAGTTTTTGCACAACAATGGAAAAGTGGCACACACGTACACAGAGAGAAAGAGAGAGAAAAGAAAGAAAAGCATTTGTGCTTTGAACTTGCTGGATCTTCCCGCATCGAGAGAATGAGCTTTCCTAACCTGTCAACTGTCATGAATATTCGAAGATGTTGTTTGTTTAAAACCACCTATAGGAAATGCACAGCAAGCAGTCCATGCTCCTGCTCAGTTTCAAATCATTTCCTACTTCAGAGCATCTCTGGGTTGATTGGCTTCACAGTCCCCTTAATTTATAGAAGCACAACTTGAAAGAGAAGCTCTCTGGCAGGACCTCTTAGGATTCTGCCTTTAAATGAGTCCCCAGACTTCTTATTTTGGAACAACTCTACAACCAAATGAATGACAATAATGGATTTTCGATCACACTTTCTAAAATGTTCCAAATAACATTAGACTGCATGTTTTAATGCCCAATTGTTATTATTTTATTAGTGCTACTGGTACTATTTGGTTAATTGTCCAGTGCCATCAGCATGGATACACATAATAAGTTAAATTGCAGAGGTTAAAATGCAATTAATGTGTACACCGGCTGAATTGAAAACATTAAAAAGTAGGAGCATGGAAATATCTTGGTTTTCTTGTGTGTCACCAAATCCCATCTGCATTTTTGTCATAGGCAGTTTCATATTGAGTTGTGATCCTTTGCTTTTTCTTCTCACACTGATATACTTCTGCATATTTAAAAGAGATTCCTTTCCCTAATGTGCTCATATATGTTCAAAGTTTATATAAACTATGTGGTGCATATTTACTCCTGGTGACTAAACTTTGTGGTGCTTCCCCTTCACCAATATGGTGCAGTGGTTTGAGCATTGAGCTGCAACTCTGCAGATTGACTCTCTGCTTGGCAACTGGGTGACTTTGGACAAGTCACACTCTCTCAGCCAGAGGAAGACAAAGGCAAATGCTCTTTGAACAAATCTTGCCAAGAAAACTCTATGATAGGTTTGTCTTATGGTTGCCATAAGTCAGAAGTGACTTGAAGGCACACAACAACAACAACAACAACAACAATTTATCTGTAGAGATTCAAATGTTGAAATGAGTAGAAATAGAGTATCTTTCAGCACAGTGGTGATCAAGTGACTTGTGTGCTTGCTCACTCTGTTGTAGAGGAGCTGGCTAGGGTTTGAAGAGGGGGAAAAGTATTAATATATATTTTCCTCACTACTTGTATTTGGTGTTTTGTAAAATAAATAAATAGCATACTCTGTGAAACTATAGTTCAGGGGTCGGCAACCTACGGCCCGTGAGCTGCACCCAGCCCGCTGACCCCTGCCTGCCGGCCCCCACCCCTGCCGCTGCTGCCGCGCCACCACCATGCATGCTGCGGCTGCCATTTTGTTTGTCAAAATGGTGTCTGCAACTCATTTGCGCATGCGCAGGAGTACTGCGCATGCGCAAACGAGTTGTGGCCGCCATTTTGGCAAACAAAATGGCGGCAGAGGCGGGGGTTGTGCGTGAGCATGTGAGAGCATGTGCCACCATCCCCCCCCCACCGCCCGGCAGAAGACCTGGGGACCAGTGACCGTCCCCAGGTAAGAGAACCTTGCCAACCCCTGATATAGTTGATATTAATGGATCATGCTCATTGGTATCATCATGGAGTGCCCCTTGAGGCATCCCCTAGGCCATCTCTTCTGACATCATAAGCATTGTGTCTTGGTCTCAGGTTTTGGCCATGAAATCTCAGGGCTTGTGATAGTCTTGACCTGGCAACCCTAAAACTGGTGATGGCCACCTTCAAGACTCATGCTATCTTTTCTTATTATGTGTGAAGATAAGGTGGAGTTGGGAAGAAAGGAGGCAAGGGAGTATATAGAAATGTAGGGATAACATATCCTGAACTGTCTCAATTTGGCAGAGACAGCCCCAGTTAATCCCTTGCCATCACATTTTTCTAGTTGGTTTTACAATGCCTCAGTTTCTTTCTTGTCTTCCCACTCAGCCTCTTTGTTCTCAGTTTACTTGAATTTTTTCAGAAGAAGGTGAAGAGAACCAATTGGACCTGACTCCTACAAGGGTTTTGTTATATAGAGAGATCTAGCACCTTTGAGACTAATTGAAAGAAAGAGGTTGGCAGCATGAGCTTTCGTAGACTTCAGTCTACTTCCTCAGATGCTTTTACCTTGAGAAGGGTTTTGTTAGCCATTGAGAGGTGAGAAGGTGGAGAGAACCAATTAGCCAAGATATCCACAGGAGTTCTGTTAGCTAGAAGATGGGCAGAAGGGGCTTAGGAAAAGAAGAGACAATTAACTGTTTCAAGAGAGTAGGGAAGGAATCCCAATAAAAAGATTGATGGGTTGAGCTAGGTTTTTCTGTTCCTTTGAAAGGGATTGGTGGGCTAGGAATAACAACTGGAGGGATTTTAGAATGACCTACTTGATATCTGGGCCTATTTACCTTGGGTGTGCCATTTGCAAACAGAAGGAAGGAGTGAGGGGAAATCCTGGATTTTAAGACATTTGAGTTTACGTGTCCTCTTCTTATTATACAGTTGTCCCTCACAATTCACAGGGGATCCATTCTGGACCCCCCACCGCAAATTGGGAAAATTGCAAATATCCAAGCCCCATTGATTTCAATGATGGTGCATGCCTGTACGCATGCCATTTTGTCCCTCCATGCTTGCCATTCACGAAGGACTGAGACCATGGACTCCAAGTCTGTGAACAGGGAGGGATAAGTGTATTTTCCAAAATATAAATCTATAGGTTTTAATTAAGGAGTTTCACTTTTTAATAGTCTGCTCTATTCCTTGAAGGAGAGTGAGAGGGAGGCTCTGGCCACATGTTTCCATGACAAGGATTAGCAGAAACACTGTAAATGTTATTTTTATTATTTCCCGCCCCCCAGTATACATAATATAAGAACCAGTGTGGTGTAGTGGTTTGAGCATTGGACTATCACTCTGGATACCAGGCTTCGAATTTTGGCTTGTCCATGTAAACCCACTGGGTGACCTTGACAAGCCAAACTCTCACAACCTCAGGGGGTGGCAATGGCAAACCTCCTTTGAAGAAACTTGCCAAGAAAAACCCAGGATAGGGTCATAATAAATCAGTAAATGACTTGAAGGTACACAACAACAATACATAAAGGAGAGGAGGAGGGTGTTTAGCCCTTACATCCACAAAAACATGGATAAAGAAAGAAATGGAAGGGTTTGATGGCAGCACTACTGCTTCTGCTGCACTGGGAAGATGTGAGCAAGTCTGGGCAAAACCCAACCACACTCCAGTCCCCTTTTCACTTCAGCATGCCACTGTATCAGGCGCATCCCCCCCCCCCCATTAATATTTAGGTAGAAGGGATTCTCAGAAAGCAGAATATTTGAAAGCCACTGGTTTACCCAGTGTCCTTATCTTAATAATCATCTGAATTATCCTTTTCCTCACCTTCCTCATCCATTGCTAAGACCATGTGAGAGCTTCTTGTTCAAGCCTTCTTGAGTGAAGGGCCAAAGTGGAAGGAGCCAAACTATGAGATTACTCAAAGTTTGTAAGTAATAATAAACCAAAAGCACAACTGCACTGAATTGAAACTTTATTTAATTGAACATGAAGTGTCATTCAAATTCAGAGTTATGTTGTTGTTTTTCCCCACTGAGTTCTGAATAGAGAGCAGAGATTGATAGAAATTTTAAATCCATGAATTTGTTTCAGCATTTACTCTTAGAATTGTTTTCATTATAGCCTGGATTCAAAAAGAATATTAGTCTGAATGTTGGCATGCTAAGGGAATAGCATCAAAATAATTAACATTTCTCCTTCATCAGAATGAGGGGCTTATGGTTTATAACTATTGGGGATGTATAATGTTTAAGAACAGATTAACAGGCATTTGAATTTCAGAAACTACTTATTTGCACGAAAACTAAAACCATTCCCAAAGTAGATAAAATCCCTCTGAATGTAAGTATAACATTTTCCAAAGCCACTTTCTGAATGTAAAAGCTTGGACTTTACACTGTAGATTTCAAAACTGAACTCTGGAATTTCCTCTCTTTAATATTAATGGTACTTATATCTATTTAAGTGTGCTTATTAGTAAGATATCATGATTTTTTTCCTAATTAGATGTAGTTCCTTCTTATTTCCATATAACTGCTACTCACTTCATACTTGCTTCTTTACAATGCAATTGTTAGTAAACTATAAAAGTTAACAATTTTGAGGCAAGCTGCAAGGTCCAGAGCTCTAGCCTATTGACTTTTAGGGCCAAATCTAATTGCTAATCCTTAACCTATTAAATGACAGGGAATTGTTGAGTCAACATGTTAATCTCAATGATTCAGTGGCTGTACTTGGGAATAATATCTGGATTTGGCCTTTCAGATTTTGGCTAAATGTTCTAGGTTTGACAGACTTAGGGCCTAAGCAGACTGCCAGAAATAGTGCACATTAAATTGAGGCACTGCCCTGGCTCAGTGCTAGGGAATTATGGGAACTGTATTTTATTGTGGCACCAGAGCTCTCTCACAGAGAAGGCTCAATGTCCCAGAAAAAAATACAGTTCCCATGATTCCCTAGCACTGAGCCAGGGCAGTGCCTCAATTTAATGTGCACTATTTCTGGCAGTCTGCTTAGGCCTTTACTTTCTCCCCAAGATCCATTCTAGTGGCAACATACAGGAGTCCTGGATTCCTTGACAGGAAAATAGAGGAAAGCTGTCATGAAAAATTGTATTGGAATTGAGGTTCCATTACTCTACTTTTGCCCACCAGGAGCCCTAGTGGCGCAGTGGTTAAATGCCTGTACTGCAGCCACTCAGTCATAGTCCACAAGGTTGCGAGTTCAGTACTACCCAGGGCTCAGGCTTGACTCAGGCCTGCATCCTTCTGAAGTCGCTAAAATGAGTACCCAGCTGTTGGGGGGCAATGAGCTTACAGTTATTTAGACACTGCATAGCGCGGTATGAAGCGGTATATAAATGAAGCTGCTTTGCTTTGCCCTCATCTTAGCATAGTTATTATTTTGTCTTGTTTCCATTATATATCCTTTGGCTAGCGTGTCTGCCTGCCTGCCGCCCTGCTTCCTGCCTTGCTTGCATAATATGTCACTTGGCTAGCATTTTTGCCTTGCTACCTACTTAGCTACTACAGGGCTGGGGAAACTAAAGCCCATGGGCCAATTTCTACCAAGGAGCCTCAACTGCCCCATCCTCTGAGAGAGAGAGAGAGAGAGAGAGAGAGAGAGAGAGTGTGTATAGTGGTGTGTGTAGAGAAACTGCAACCCTCTAATATGCAGCAGGACCAATCTACTTGTGGACTGTGTGAGTGGGATGAAAATTTGTCCTGAAATTGTGGAGCAGATGCTTCCTACTTGATCATCCATGTTCCCAACATCATTAGGTCTCTGTCCAAAGTTTTAAGTGGAGCTTCTCCACCTTGTGCTTAACTGGAGTCAGACATTTTTCCTCCTGCTCCACTCCCTACTATATCTGGTCTGTGCTTGTAGATCATTTGTTAATGTTGACCACTTTTGCAAGCATGCACAGACTGATTTTTAGTTTCTATGTTTGCAGGCTTCTTGTTTGTTGACATCTCCTCTCCCTCTTTCTTCCTACATAATGCTAATCTGCAGCCAGTGTTGTTGTTGTTCTTCTCCTTCTCCTTCTCCTCTCCTTCTCCTTCTCCTTCTCCTCCATTAGACTATATGTTTGATTACAAACAAGTAATTTGTAAATAAAAGTACTGTTATATGTTTTATGAAGAAGATTGGGCTTATATCTTTCTCTGCTAGACCCTGTGTGTGTAAGTAAATATGGGAATGCTTCTTGTTCAATTCTGCCTTATCAGTCTGATTAGTCTTCTTGATAGATTCAATACTGTCTCTCACTTTTCACAGCATAGTTGAAATTTCTTTGGGTTAAGCACTCATGGGGCCTCTGCAGATGGTGCAAAGCGCTGTCCTGGAGTCAGAGAAGGGGAGGGGCAGCCACACGCCTTGAATAATTCCTCCTGGCGCAGCATCTTCACGTGTTGCATCGGAAGAGCCGTGGAAGGGCCGCGTGTCAGCTCTTCTGGTGCCCTTTCTGCGTCTTGAGAAAGGAGCGCTATTTTGGTGCTCCTTTCCCAGGCACCAAAGGGGTGGATTGCGGCTGAGGGGTGGGGCAGCCTCATCCCCAATCCTTTGCTTCCCAGGGTGGCCCACGGCCGCCCATCTGCATCCCCCCCATGGTCGGAGATGAGAAAATGAGACCCATGGAAGAGAAAAGGCTTGCATGTAGATTGAAAGTAAGATGAACAATCTCAGTGGATCAGATTTAGGGATGGAAAGAATATTCATATATATATATATATAGAGAGAGAGAGAGAGAGAGAGCTTTAAATGATTTGTTAAATAATAAAAGTGGTCAGTGAGATTTCTTTTTTTATTAAAACACAAGTGTATATTGATAGAATATATAAGGGTTATCTTCTGTAATAAGATATGGAAATAATGAAGTCTTTGAGTTTACATTAAAATAGTCAACAAAAACAAGAACTAAAATCAGTTATATAGAACTTTGTTAAAATATACTTAAGGTTAAATATGAAAAAAAGCATGTTATATAATATGAAGTGATTTAATATTACATTATTTTTATTGAAATAATGATATTGAGAAACCATTGTTATCTGTTTATAACAAAAACTTCTGTTGGATAAAAATGATTTTTAAAAAAATCTCACAAAAAAGACTGAAAAACATGCTTTTTTTAATATTGAGAAATCCTAATGAGAAGAATTCTTCACAGTTCAGGACTTATCCCACACAATTTTTTTCATGTGGTTTTGCACAGAAAACGTCTCTCTCTCTCTCTCTCTTTTTTTTTTTTTTTTTTGCATAGAAAATAATATTTTTTCATGGAAATATTTCCTGCAAAGAAAAGGCTGTTATTTGTACATAAAATCTTGTGGTTGGGAACATTTCATGCACAATTTGCAGTTAGATGATTTGTACAGAAAAGAGCATTCTGTGTGAAAGGAAGAGTTTTTTCTATGAAAAAGAAAAACTGTTTCCTGCACAGAAAATGCTATTTCCTATACAAAACAATAATACACAAATTTTGCACAGAATAAGTCTTGAATTGTAAATAGGTTTTAAGAGCTGTGTGGTTTTCAAAGTCTTTTTGAAAGAAATTGTTAAAATCCCTTGTTCCTTCTTTGAAGAATAAAGTTAGCGACAAACAACACCCCTAGTCAGATTAGATCCACCCTGCCTAAGATGTCAGGTTGTCTTAAAGTTTGCAAATTGTCAATGAATTTTAAATTTCAAGTTGCCTTGCAAGTAGTTCTCTCTTTTTTGAGGGGCTTAAAGGCAATTCAGAAATAATTTTATGAAGAAATAACTAAATAAATACTGCCAAGTAGCCTTTCAAGCTAGATGGGCTACATGAGGTTTGAGCAGGAAGATAAAAAGCTGTAAGAGCTGACAATAGGATATATGATATTATTCTCAAAGCTTTTATTAGCTGCTTTGATTTTGTTTCCTTGTACCTACCTGCATAATGATTTTTTTTAGCCATATTGTTACAGTATTTCCTCATTTCTTCACTGGTCCCCTGCATTGTGGATTGTAACCTTGTGTTGTCTAAATGGATTTTCTGGTATGTTTTTTCCTTACTTGTTTTAGGTCTATATTATTTACTACTGCTCATGTATTGAGCACTGCATAACCACAAATGGCTCAACAGCTTTCCCATATAATTTTGCTTATGGTTCAGCTTTGCCAAACAGATGTAACTCTGAACCCCAAATAACACATTTCATAGGCATTTCTATTTTGGTGTTCTAGCTCAGGCTGCATGCAGCACAACTTATTCAAAGCAAAGCAAAGCAAAGCAAAGCAGCTTCATTTATATACCGCTTCATATCATGCTATGGGATGTCTAAGCAGTTTACAACTGTGAGCTGATTGCCCCCCAACAAGCTGGGTACTCATTTTAGCGACCTCGGAAGGATGCAGGCCTGAGTCGAGCCTCAGCCCTAGCTGGTATTGAACTCGCAACCTTGTGGTCTATGAGTGAGTAGCTGCAGTACAGGCATTTAACCACTGCACCACCAGGGCTGATTTCAATGTTGCCCTGGTTCCACATTGTAACCTCATATTAGATTTATCCTCATGCCACTTGTGGGAACAAATCTTTTCGAGTAAGATTTTCCCAGTTTGCTGTTATTTTGCTTCCCTCTCTTCTTTTGCAAATTTGGTAAAGTATACAATACTGAAAAATGTGACAGCTGTTCCCTTGTTGAATGCATGAACTAGGCTGCTGCCACACTGCAGAATTAATGCAGTCTGACACCACTTTAACTGTCATGGCTCCATCCTATGGAATCCTGGGATTTGTAGATTGTTATGGCACCAGAGCTCTGACCGAGAAGGTGAAATATCTCACACAACTACTAACCCCATAATTCTATATTATTGAATTATGGCAGTTAAAGCACTGTCAAATTACATTAGTTCTGGAGTGTAGACACAGTACTAGATAATACCAGATTTATTATGTAGACACTTAGATCCATACTATAGAAAAAACCAGTATTATAAAATTTTGAGAAAGTAACCTGTTCTTATTTTCAGATATCAGAAATGTTGTGCAAATAATTTGCACAAAGTATGAAAAACACAATACCTGTTCTTATTTTTAGAGATCAGAAAAGTTGTGCAAATTATTTATACAAAGTATGAAAAATACAATTAAAGCACCTTTTGCATTATGGTCTCAGGTTGAAGTCAATTCCTCTGGAGTGGATTGACAAATGCTCACAGTATTGTCTCATCATTCTGAAATAGACGGATTCCAGAAAAATCTTGGTAGCAACAAAGTTCTTTCATATCCTTAATGCAAATTTTGTAGTGTCCCTATGTTTACATTTCAAATTCTGCATTGTACAAACAGTTGGATTAGATTACTTTCAAAGTCCCTTCCATTCTATGCTTCCATGCAATTACTAACTACTGTGCTTCTGAGTAATTGCTAGATTCTGTGTCTCTTTCAATACAGTGGCTAATACCAAGAAAGAGAATGTAATTTTTGTGTACCCTTGTCTGGACAATTCTTAACACATAACTTAAGTAGAATCTGAAAAAGTTATTTTGGACTACAACTTCTTGAACCTCCCTGCTATCATAGGCAGTTTCTATACATTTGTTTTCAGAATAAAATTCTGTTCAGTTAAATGAAGCTTACTCATTTATACAATTGCAGCCTCAGGCTCTTAGCTAAGTCCAATGAAATGGGCTTTCAAAATGATACAACCATGAGAGATAACAACACACATTTGCCTACATTTCAAAACACATGTTCCTAATTTTCCCCTTCTTTGGTTTTATATATATATATATATATATATATATATATGTGTGTGTGTGTGTGTGTGTGTATGTGCATATACATTCTAAATAAAATTAGCTATTAAAAGGACAATTCTTAGATATAGGATGTGTTATTAGTTCTGGCTTTAATGGGGAAGTGTGCATGAAGAAATCCCCAGTGACATCTTAAAATTATCTTTGTTTATATATGGGAATATAGAAAAGAATGTAAGGAGTTAAAGAGACTTTAATTCTGGAGAAGAGATATGAGCTGACTGTTTAATGGTCCCTGTTTAATGCTAGGCCACACAGGCAAATGCTGCTGTGTATTATCTAGAGACCTGTTAGGGGAGGATATTTATTAATTGGTCTGATGCAAACTGGGACGGACATGTGGGAAATGCAAAATAAAAAGGGGAGTTTATAGCATTAATGGGAGTTTCTGGCTGGCTGATTTCAGACTTCCTTTTGGTACACTAATCACTGCAGAGGTCTTCCTTAAGAATGTAGGAAAAGCCTCCTGGGAGCAGACCAAAGGCCTATCTAGCTCAGCTTTCTGTTCTCACAATGGCCAATTGTATACAGTGTTTGCTTTCTGTGCTTATTCTACAGTATACTCTTGCTCATGCCTCCCAACAACTGGTAGTGAGAAGCATGCTGCTATGGATATGGGAGATATTATGTAGCCATCAGAACTAATAGCTACTGATAACCTTATCCTCTATAAATGTATCTAAACCTGTTATTTTGACAGCTACCACAGCAACTGTAGATGTGGAATCTCACAATTTAAGCACATTCTGGCTGGCAACCTGTTAGTAACATACACAGACATAAGTCCACCTTATGCCATTGTATTTATTTATTTTTTCAATCATTGTAGAGGTTAGTATTCTCTTCCACCCTCTGCAAAGACCAAGCCCCCCATCCCAGACTCACCATTTAGCTACTGCAGCCACCCATGTGAGCATTCAGTGGCTCATGGAGAGATCAGATAAGCACCTGGCTATGTCCCTGTTGCCTTGTGAATATTCATCACAAGGATACTTTAGGCATGTATGATTGTGGAGCATATATTTGGAATATTGCCTTCTGATGTTGCCTGTGGCCAGATGGCAATATCTGTTGAGACCTCTGGAGGACTTCAGAGTATCTCAGCACACAATGACATCGGTCTGAATCTGGCCATAAGGAGAGTCTTACATTTCTCTGATTCCCCCCTGTTCTCCACCAGGTGCTGAATAACTTGCAGGGACTGCAGTTAAACAGTGAGCCAGAGGGGATTTGGGAGGAGAGATGTAGTGTTGTTCTGTTGGTAAAATTATGATACTATGTTGTGCCATATAGTATCTTAGCTTGTGTGAAAAGAAGGACTTTTTATTTTGGCTGTCCTGAATCTCCAATTCTTCATTGTATGTTCTTAGATTCTAGGGTTATGAGAGAGGGAGAAAAAAAATTCACTTGAATGCACTAACTATGCTTCTTAGGTTTGTGACAAAAGGAATTATACAAGGAGAAACCTCAGGGATTATCTATTATTGTATTGTATTGTATTGTATTTTTTTATATCCCACCTTTCTCCCAATATAGGGACTCAAGGCAGTGAACAGCAGATTTAAAACAATACAGTTTAAAAAGAATACAACATTAAAACATAAAAATTTAAAAGACAATTAAACCATTTTAAAAGTTAAAATAGTTATGAGTTAAAATAGAATATGTTAAAAATATAAATCTTAAAATTTCATTAGGACAACATTCCCAGCCCTTATCAGTTTACAAAGGCCCACTGACACAAGAATGCCATTATTTACTTTGGGGGTCTCGTACAGGGAAATATAGTTCAAATAGCCTGGACCCAAGCTGTATCTATAAAGAGGTCCTGAAAAGCTCTGGGCCTGACCAAGAAAGGAATGACCTAGAGCCATGAAACTTACATGCTATTCCGCATATTCACGCCTAAATTTGATGCACTTGGCACATTGTTTCTCAAGTTTCTTTAACCCTTTCCCCAAATTTTTGATAATTCTAATGTAATCCAATAGCATAGAGATTTTCTTGTGGGAAATCTAGAACTAAAACATTTCTGACAGATGGCTATTGTAACTCTCTTTAAAAACCTGCAACAAAGAGGAGCCCAGCACTTTCAGGAGTACTCTAATCTACTGTTGAAAAACTCTTATTGCCAGGAAGTTCCCCCTAATGTTTTGTCAAAATCATTTTCTTGTAAAATCCATTGGTTCAGGTCCTACCCTCTGGAGCAGCAGAAGACAAGCTGTTCTACCTTCTGTTTTTCTAAGCTAAATGATGTGGGACAACCACATTTGCTAGGAACAGGTACAATATTTGTTTGGCTACAATTGTTTTGGTAATGCCTGTACTGCAGCCACTCACTCATAAACCACAAGATTGTGAGTTCAATACTAGCCAGGGCTCAGGCTTGACTCAGGCCTGCATCCTTCTGAGGTTGTTAAAATGAGTACCCAGGTGTTGGGGGCAATGAGCGTACAGTTGTAAACCGCTTAGACACTGCATAACACGGTATGAAGCGGTATATAAATGAAGCTGCTTTGCTTTGCTTTGCTTTATTTTCAGAAAACTCTCCAGGGACCAGCAGCTGATGTCTCATGGACTGACACCAGTTCATGGATCATTGCCATGAGTAGCACTATTCTATCTGACTTTTCAAATATACCCTTGGAGATTGCTATCATATCATCTCTCACTCTTCTCTTACTCATATTCAACTCTCTCAACAATCTCTCAGGCCTTTGTTTCCCAGACCCTTTACTAGCCTCATTGTTTTTCTCCAAGCATATTCCAGCTTGTTGAATTTTTGTGCCACTAGGAAAAGCTCAAGCTGTTTCCATGAAGGAAATGTCCAAACATGTCCATTGCATTTTCTGTTTTGAAGTAACATCTCAAACATAGCCTTTATGATCACACATGTTTAGAATATATCTATGCTAAATATTTAGAAGGGTTTTTTTTTCTGTAGATGTGGGGAAGGGAAAGTTATAACTATGTGTTGATTTATGGTGGTGTTGTAGCAGCAGAGATTTTGCAATGGAATGCCAGGCTTACATCCATCAGCCACCTTTGTCTCTGGATCAGAGCTGAGCTGATTTCACCTTCCAGGACTGCAGCCATCCTTCAGCTCTCTGTAGATTCAAGCTTTTCATTAAGCCAGACCAGAGCAAAGATTCTTCTAAGAAGGCTTTTTATTCATGATTACATAGTAAAGAGAAAACTATATACATCCATCTTCATACAGGTAGAAATATAAGATCGAACACACACACACAATGCATAATTTGTAAGAACAAAACAGCCTCTAAGCCAAACCCCAAACTCCTCCCATGGGTGGCTACCTCCATAGTCATTTGCTGAATAGCCTCTAACCCAGCCTCTTGCTGTGAGTCATGTGTTATGTGATCCTGGTTCCCAGACAACAAAGATGATCTAATTGTTTATGTTCTATCTTCCTCTGTTCTCAAAACACTGACCTTGTTCACACTAGCCACTTGCAGGCTCAAAATCTTTGCAATAGAAATTTTTCCACATCTGTACATTTCCACTTTAACTACATATCCCAATACTCCTAACAGTATGAGAGGGGCAAAATGAGAGCATTGCCTCCACAAGTGAGAATTTAGTACCCTCATGACATTTTGCTTTGATTCTTCGAAATTTCTAGCATTGCAGCAACTGAAAACTTCAGTTGAGCATTTAGAAATACAGTTTAGAGCCTAAACTTTAGGCATTCAAAGCAAAATCAAAGTAACCAAAGCAAAATTGCCAAAGAAATGTGAACACATCAAATGTGAGAGTTTTAGTGTGACTGGCTTTCAGTGTCTCACTTTTGGCACTGCTAGAAATTGGGATTTGAAAGAAAATTTCATTGTGGGGGAGATGTTCTCATTTGAGAAGTTACGTCTATATTTTGTCCCCCACTCCCATAGCTATACCCTTGAGGGGAAGAATTATAAACCAAAACTTTAGCACATATCACTTAGTGTCCTCTTTGAAAATTGTCTGTCTTCTTGAAATAGTGATACCATCACAAAGTTTGCTATGTGATAAACCTTTCCCGCACATAACTAAATAACTCTGAACAGTGAAATCTGAACACCATTATTTGTGACCTGCTTTTTTAAAGGCACAGGCACATATCCCCATCTTCTGTTTTGAGAACAGATTTTCATTTAACTTTTACTTGATGTGTCAACTATTAAGGTAAGTGGGCAAACTGGGCTATATATAGCTGCTCATGTTATGCTTGATCATGATTGTTTTGGTAATTTGGTAATTGGTAATAGAAGATAGCAATTTAAAATAATGAAGTACTTGTAATATATTTGAAGAAGGTTGCTTGTTGCTATAACTAGCATAAGAATCACATTGTTCTGATGGCAAAGATACCATTAATAGATTATACTGTAGAAACAGAATTCCTCCCCAAGCCAAAAATACTGTAGGGAAGACATTAGTGAAAAGTACACTCACATAAAAAGAAATGCCAAGAGCAACAAAATGAAAGTGAAAATATTGTCCTTTGAACAGTTCCTGCCTGTGATGCAATCCATCTCAAGCAGCAATGATCAGGGTTGCTTTGAGGATTGCTTGGGAGATTGGGCAGTCTTTGACAATGGATTTACAGAAGTGTCACCTTCAATAATATATTGCTATATAGACTGCTGTTGCTCAGATGTCCAGGTTCTCCATTCTATTCCCTCTCATTGCTTCAATTTTCCAGTGGCCCTCTCCCAAGTGTCACTCATAATTTCTCATCACTTTGTTTTTTTAGGGCTCCCACTATGAATCAGTCAGTGTTCTAAGCTGAAAATGTGTGCTCAGAGTGGTATGCTTTCCACCAGAGTGGAAAGAAAGTGAACTTTTGAAACCCTGAAATTCACCAAGGAATGAAATATTTGAATCATCATCATCATCATCATCATCATCATCATCACCATCAATTCCTGCCATACCCCCCCCCCCCAACAGGACTCAAGACAGCTTGCAAATTAAGACAAATACAATACAGTCAAAACATTAAAAAGGTCAACATTAGAAGCCATTGTGCCTTGGCCGCAACATTAGAAGAATTACATAACATTTCAGTTACATAACATTACTAAAATGCTTTGTTTACCTTCCAATTTTGAAAAATCTTCCCCACTTGCTATATTGTACAAAAACTGCACTGTATTCTAAGTCCCACTATGATTTCTCAGTGAAAAAGGCTTGTTTAATGCAACCAAGTCTGTTTCTCCTCATTTCTTTTCAATATTTCTAAAGTGTTCCATGTTCCAAATTCAGTGTAGCACAAGGAATCTTAACATATATTTAGAAAGACAGACAATATGTAATGACTATGGAGACAATATTGTTGTCCAGGATGTATGAAGCAGAAAAAACAGTTTTTGATCTTCATAAGCTCTAATGACCCTCTGGAGCAGTTTGAGATGTACACTGTTTGAAATAATCAGACAAACTAATTCATATATATATATATATATATATGGCACATTACTTCAGTTTTATGTTTTTCCACATACATTCCACTTAATTATTTCTGGCATTTATCACCATATAGTGAGGATTTTCAGGACAGGGGAGGAAGTGGGAGTTTATCGTTGTTAAAACTGAGAAGAAACCAAGGATGTTTCTATAAAATGAAAATGCTAAAATAAAATGAAGAGCATTGAAATAATTAGGAAGAATTACAGCAGCATCTGTCTCTTCCACATCATTCCTGAGAAGATCAACGGGCACAAAAATATTCCATTTCCCTGGTAAGGAATATATACTCCAAATAAAATTAATTTTGGCCAGAATTCCATTAAAGAGGGACATCTTTGCAAGTGGACCTATGTCTATGGGGACTAGATTTGAGCAGTTCTGTAATATCTATATTCATTAGAGGGCTGATGTTACATTACTACATAGCAGGGCCACCAAAGAGACCATTGCACAATGGGATGTGTTCGATGAGATGTGCATTGTATCAGTCTTGATGCACATCACATTGGTGTGCTATTACACATCTTCCCAATTTATTAACAGGGATTTCTACCATCATTGATATATAGCTAGGTATATGTAAATTTGAATAATGTAGTTGGTGATATAGGATCATCATCATCATCATCATCATCATCATCATCATCATCAAGGCTGGGAACAACAACAATAAACAGATAAACAACATCAGTTAAAAGACATCAGTTAAAATACACATCAATTTAAAATGACAAATAACATATATACATATTAAAATAATCCACATTTTAAATTCATCATTTAAAATTCACAATTTAAAAATCATCTGGATAGGCCTGCCTGAAAAGACTGGTCTTCAGTGCTGTCTTAAATTCAGACAGTGTATTCAGCTGTCTAATCTCTTTTGGCAGGTTATTCCACAGTCTAGGGGCTGGGATCCTGGTGACTGTAATTACTCTGAAGTAGAAGGTTTCTTCTATTATAATTGTAATCTTTAGTATGTTCCGAAATTATAGAAGCTTCAAGTTTATGCCCACAAAGGGGCAGAAAAAATTCATTCCCAGTTTTGGTCCTATAATTGCTGCTTCCTTGGTTGAGTGCCTTCTTCATCATTTCTGTTTATTCAGCATTTTACTACTTTTATGTTTAGAGCATATGTAGCACAAACCTTTCAAAATGTTTATATCTAATTTGTATGCATGATTTATCTCTGTCATGGGATGTGATAAATCTACACATGTGAATCCAATCACAGTACTGTAGTCATTCACAAGCAGGGGTGCCATGAGGGCAGGACTTTGCATGTTGAGGTTCAAGGCCCCATTTGACAGAATGAGCAGGACTGGCTTATCACATAAGTAAAATAATACACAACAACTGAAATTCTGTTAGTGACATACATGAACATAACTCAGGTTACATGTGCATATGTCTTTTTTTTTAATTGACAGCATGCAAGAAGGTATTCACTAGTACTTTGTGGACCATCCTAAAGCTACTTTCAGAGGATCAGACTGGAGAATTGCTGCTGTGGCTGTTCAGTGGCTGGGGGGAGAAGGTGGTACAGTTTGGAGAACAAGAAGTGGCCTGCTTGGCTATAAATGAACTCAAGGTGGAAAGAAATAAGGTCACTTTCCCATATGGAGAATATCTTCACCCTCCCCACCCCTTAAAGCAAAGGACAGATAGCTTTTTAGCAAACTCCATTACCTCCTCATCCCTCCCTCTAGTCAGGAACAATTTCTGCAGTGTTTTCCAGGGCTTGGGGGGCATAGTATATGGAGAGGTGTGACATAGTATATGCAGTGTGTCTGTGTGTCTGTATGTTTAAGGATCAGGACCTTATACAATTCCTTAATGACATCCTTCAATAGACTGAATTCAGGTTTTATTCAGATCTAGTTACAGGATCAGTGTAAAGGGCTAGAATCTTCTCTTGGTGATTTATACAGGCATAAAAGATGTTATGTATCTGACCTTTTTTAGAAGTTACATAATAGTGGCATGATATTCAGGGCTGTACAAACCCTGTGATACTATTGCATAGTGTGAGCAGGAGGACATCTAACACAGAACTAGTTCAATTAACCAGCCTTCTGTATTCACACAGCAAAACTTTATTTCAGCTACTGTAGAAGCTAACAGTAAGACGGTTGCAGACAGAACTACTATCATTCACAAGGATAAGCCCAGAATAAGCCAGGGGTTGGCAACCAATGGCCCGTGGGCCGCACCTGGCCCACCCAGGCCTGCCAACCGGCCCCTGCCCCCTGCCGCCGCTCCTGCCCCCTGCCCCCTGCCGCCGCACCGCCACCGCACATGTCACGACTGCCATTTTGGTTTCCAAAATGGTGGGCGCAACACGTTTGCGCATGCACAGTACTCCTACACATGCGCAAATGAGCCGTGGCCACCATGTTTGAAAACAAATGGCGGTTGCGATGTGCACAGTGGCGGCAAGGCGGCTGCGCGCACAGCAGCAGTGGTGGTCATCGCCATCAGCTGCGTCGGCGGTGGCAGCGGTTGGCAGGGCTGTGCGCACGTGCTCCGCCATTGCCCCCCCACCACCATCGGCCTCCAGAAGACCCGGGGATCCCCGGCCTGGCCCCAGGTAAGGGGAACTTGCCGACCCCTGGAGTAAGCAATGTCTTTGTGGGCTTTATCTTGATTCATTTACAAATTAAAACATCACTAAACCCAGCCTTATTTGTCCACTTGCTGCAAAACTTTCACTTTTGTCTCTTACTTTCTTTTTCTAGGAGTACTCCCCACCCCACCCCCCGCTTCTGTGCATTCTTCAGCCAGGTAGTTATGTATAACACTATAACTCCCATCACTCCCAATTATATTGCTATACTCTATACATTTAAAACATATGGACTTTTATAACACTACATTAACCAACTTAATACAACAGCAAAATACATCCCATGGCAGACCTGTGATGAAGTAGAAGTATGTCTGTAAGTATCTTGTAAGCTTCTAGTAAGGGCCTTCATCTAGCAACTCTAAACTAAGGGCCCTGGCAGACGGCTTAAAAAGCCGTCCTTGGTGCAAGGAAAGGGAGGGGCAGCCGCACGCTCGGCGCCCCTTCCTCCTCCCGAGGTCGTCCTCGGAGCCGCCGGCCCTCCACACGGCCAGCGCTCCGAGGGCAACCTCCCGCCGCAGCATCCACACACGCTGCAGCGGAAGGGTCACCGAAAGTGCACCTCATGCTTTTGGGGCGCACTTTCAGCGACGTATAAAAGGAGCGCTATTTTAGCGCTCCTTTCTTGGGGCGCCGACAGTGCGCCACAGGATCGAGGCATGAGGATGCCTCGGTCCCGCGGCGCACCTTCCCAGGGCGGCGCAGAGCCGCCAGTCTGCTTCCCCCCTATGTCATTTTGGTTTGCTAAATGGAGACTCCTCAGTACTGTCAATTATTTTAAGAAGCAACAGGGCTATTAACATGAAGAGCATCATGGGAGGGCATTCAGAGTTTCATTAATTAAATCATCTACAGAAACTTCTATAAGTTTCTTTTGCCTTCATTTGTCATTAACAGGTTAGGATTAAGGAAGATAATGTCTTGAAACATTGACAAAGTTCTCTGAAAAAAGCCTGCTTCAAATTTATTTATTTATTTATTTATTTATTTATAGAAATAGCAATAGCCAGAACATTTCTATACCACATATCAATGCATTTAAGCACTCCCTAAACCCAGGTGGCAAACCTATGGCACCTGTGGAACCTATGAAGCCATTTTTCTTGGCACTTGAGGGTGGGGTAGAGGAGGAACAGGCGCGTGCTTGTTCCTCCTCTTCCCAGCCATCCCAGGCCTTCTGTTGCCTAAAGGTTAAGGAGGGTACAGGAAGAGGAGGAGGAACAGGTGCATGCACCCTTCTGGGCCTTCAGATGCCTCCAGAGTCCCAGCCCAGAAATTGTCCCCCCCCCAGCAGTCCCAAGCCTCCCTGGCACCCGGTGCCAGAAGGCTTTTTATTTTGAGCACTCGGTCCCTAAAAGGTTTGCCATCACTGCCCTAAATGGTTTACAGTGTGTAAGCTAATTGCCCCCAACAAGCTGGATATTCATTTTAGCAACCTTGGCAGAATGCAAGCCTGAGTTGAGCCTGAGTTCCTGGCTGGTACTGAACTCACAACCTTGTGGTTTGTGAGTAAGGGCATCAGCAGACGGGAGGCCATGGGCCGCCCTGGGAAGGTGCGCTGCGGGACCAAGGCATCCTCATGCCTCGATCCCATGGCGCACCGTCAGCGCCCCAAGAAAGGAGCGCTAAAATAGCACTCCTTTCATATGTCGCTGAAAGTGCGCTGCAAAAGCTTGCGGCACACTTTCGGCGACCCTTCCACCGCAGCGTGTCCGGACGCTGCGGTGGGAGGTTGTCTTCGGAGTGCTGGCCGTGCGGAGTGCCGGCGGCTCCGAGGAAGGCCTCGGGAGGAGGAAGGGGCGCCGAGCGTGCGGCTGCCCCTCCCCTTCCTTGCGCCGAGGACGGCTCTATTAGCCGTCTGCCGAGGCCCTAAGTGACTGCAATATGGGCATTTAACCACTGTGCCACCAGGGCTCTTTACATTGAAAAATCTCAATAAAATTCAAAACATCTACAAACAATATAAAATGACATTAAAATATACAAAAAAAAAATTAAAAGCAGAACTAAAACCCATCTGCTCCATAAAAATCATCCTCATATCAATTATACCAAATGCCTACTTAAATAAAAATGTCTTGGCTTGCTGACAAAAAGCAAGCAGGGAGGAGGCCAGCCTAGCTTCCCATGGAAGGGTATTCCAGAGGTTGGGAACAGCCATCAAGAAGATTCTTTCTTGTGTCCGCACCAAGCAAGTCTGTGATCTTGGTGGGACCAAGATAATAATAATAATAATAATAATAATAATAATAATAATAATAATAATAATATATTTATATTTCCCGCCTCTCCCTACGGATCGAGGCGGGAGTACAAAGATAAAATGTACAAAACGTACAGTAGTACAATCAATTAAAAAAAAACAAAAAAAAACATAACAATAAAACCACAACAGTAATAAAAAGAACAATAATAAATGATAAACCCAACAGTAAAAACAATAAAATAACAACAGTAATAAAACAATAATAAATTTACAATGCAAGTCTATGCAGCGAGTGATATAATCTTCAGGAAAAGAAAGCCTTTTCCTGAAGATCTTAGGGCTCTGGCTGGTTCTCCCAATGAGATGTGCTCTGAAAATTCACATCTAATCTGGAAAGGAATCTTGGCTTCTCCCACAGATGCTTGTTACCGTCATATTTCTTTACCACAAACCCTTCTAACCAGCACAAAACCACCTCAATTAAAAAAAAATTAAAAATTCTCCTGTTCCTTTTTTTACCTTGAAGCTGAAGAGATGCTAGCAGCAATATTAGAGGGCAAGGAATCTAAACCAGTCCATCTTTAATTATACTAACAGAGAAGATTAACCAGAGACATGACAGTGATCTGTCTTCAAATATTGTAAAGGCTCTCACATTTTTCTAGGACCAAGGGAGAAAAATGAAACTAGATTTCAGTAGATACTCTTGATGCATAATCTGTACTCAGGACAACAGGCTACTTTTAGGGCAGAATACAGAGAAACAGAGTGGTAGACTAGAGTATCAATAATCTAAGATATGCAGATGACACCATATTACTAGCAGAAACTATCAGAGATATGGAAAGATTATTGAAGAAGGTCAGGGCAGAAAGCACAAAGGCAGGTTTGCAGCTGAATATCAAGAAACCAACAATTATGACAACAACAACAACAATAATAATAATAATAATAATTTTTATTTATATCCCGCCCCTCTGCTAGGCAATCGGGGCAGCGTACAGCATTTCAAAACATCAAAACAAACATTAAAGCAGATACATTCGAATCTCATCCCTCTTTCCTATTCTAGGCTGGGTGGTGCTTGGCCTAGTGTCTCTCCCCCAGATGACATCAGATGGTAATGGAGGGAGGGCTCTTCTTCTTATTCCAGGCCCGATGGTGCTGGGCCTAGTGTCCTCTCCCCCAGATGACACTGGATGGAATGGAGGGAGGGCTCTTCTTCTTACACTAGGCCCGATGGTGCTGGGCCTAGTGTCTCTCCCTCAGATGACACTGGATGGACTATAGACAATCTGCATAATTTTAAAGTAGATGATGAAGAGTTTGAAATAGTTGGGCTCAAACATCAATCAGAGTAGAGACTGCAATCAAGAAATCAGAAGAAGACTAGGATTTTGAAGGGCAGCTATGAAGGAACTAGACAAGATCTTCAAGTGTAAAGATATATAATTGAATACTATAGTAAGAGTTTGTCACTGTATTTTTGATTTCTATGTTTGGTTGTGAATGCTGGACAGTGAAACTGAAAGGAAGAAAATCAACTCATTTCAGATATGGTGCTGGAGGAGAGTTCTGAGAATACATGGACTGTTAAAAAGACAAATATATGGGTCCTAGAGCAATCAGGCCTGAATTTTCCCTAAAAGCAACAATCACTAAACTGAAGTTGTCCTATTTTGGCCTATCAAGAGAAGATATGACGCACTAGAAAAGATTATAATACATGGTAAAGCTAAGGGCAATGGGAAAAGAGGAAGACCACATTCCAGATGGATAGATTCAATCGGAGAAGCCATGACCATGAATCTGCAGGAACTCAACAGGGCAGTTAAGTATAGGGTAACTGGGAGGTCTCTCATGTATAGGGTCACCATAGGTCAAAGTTGCTTGCGCTGCTGTTGCCCAACACACATAGGAAAGAAAGGAAGTAGACTTGAAGGCAGTTAACAACCAGTGGTGTTCCCGCATCGGGTGACACCCAGTGCAAGGGGCTGAGATTCCAGGGGGATGAGCTTCTGGCATAGGTCTGAGGGTCAGGCCTGAAGGCTGGAGTGGCATCCCTGTGGCCCCAAGCAGCACCCACACAGCCCCAGGGGGCACCCACGTGGGGCCAAGGAGCACCTGCATGGCCCAAAAAGCACCCGCACAAGGCCAAGGAGTGCCTGCGTGGCCCTGAGGAGCACCCACAAGGGGCAAAGCAACAACCATGCAGGCTGAAGCAGCAGGGGGCAGGAAGCTGACCTAGTGTCACCTCCCCTTCTGAGGTGTCACCTGGTGCAGTCCACACTCCCTGCGCCCCCCAGTAATGCTACTGTTAACAACAACAACATTAGGGAGGGAATGCTAAGGGTAAGAGATGGTAGATAGTAAAACAAATAGTCTTGAAAGATTGTGTGATCTCCTGTAATGGAGCAGCAAAGACTGAGAAGCCACGTGTCAGAGATGTTGTATTTGTATCCAGCATTGTAGATTCTGTACTGAGCAGAGGATTAAACTTGATGGCCTTGAAGATCCTGTTTATGGTTCTAGGCTTCTTTTGTGGTGGGTCTAGGTTACACTTACACACTCTGCAAGCAAACTAGTTGGTTGAGAGAGGGAGGCATACCATCCATTTTAATTTAGAAAACTGAGGAAATACTAAACCTAATGCAAATTGGGGAGACTTGAAACTTTTGTTTCAGCTATTTCATTATCAGAATTAATCAAATTTGTAAAATTGGATCTGGAAAAAATAAAACTGACATATTTGCCCCTTTCTAACATATGTAGGTTGCATTTAGTGCTATAGTTATTCCCTGGATAGAATATAGCTGGTACCCTGTTCTTCTTTTACCAAAATCCAATACTGAACCTATGCTGAAAACTGTTTCTAAAACCATTTTCTGTGTGAGGATGGACTTTGTCAGTGAAGGATGGTGATGATCTAGATCAATTGTGTCTAAAACAGTTTAAGATAGATTTTTGGAATGTGGAGACAAAACCATTTTGGTGTATATATAATATTTATGGGACCCTTCAATTAATTTACAAAAAAATTACATCAAAAATGCATGCTGCTGATTTTAGTCTTTAGGGATGGCAATTGTCTCCTCAGTCATATGCTAAAGGCAATTATTGTTGCTTCTAGCAGTAATAAAAAAAATAACCAAAACAGATAGAAGTGTCTTAGTAGAAATTGAGCTGAAACTCCCACTGTGGAAATAATCAGAAAATTAAAAGCTTTGCAATCTTGCAAATAACACTGCAACTTAATATTATTGGAACATAACATTATTATCTCTTTTTATAGGGAAAAACAAACATAAAAATATTTGCAAACAACACTGATATTTTCATGGCACCTTATTAGTTGAGAGAAAGGAACAAAGGAAAATTGATGGGGGGGGGGGGGTAGGGAGACGTTGCTACCCCAATAACTTTGTACAGCTGCACCTCATACTGAACTGGGAATTTGTGAGAAACTACAGTGGTAGTGGCAGATCATGTATGGAACACTCTATAGGCTCACCATTTTCTCCAGGGAAGTCTGAGCTTCAGTTGTGTGGTACCTCTGTGGCATGTTACATCTATTGATTTCTGTGATTGCCCTTTCCCTACAATGTCTCTTGTGAATTGAAATTACAAATTTGGTATATCACTAAATTTTGTAATCCTCTCTGTGGAATCTACAGAAAAATCTACAGATCCCAGAAACTTGTAATTATCATCTGAAATAGGAAGTATCAATAGTACAACACTGTTTTTCCCCTCCAGCTCAGATTTTTTTTTAAAAAATAAATAAATAAATAGGAGTATTCTAGGATTCAATAGGGGATGAGGAGGGTGGATGAGACCTTCTTCCAAATGTTGCTGAAACAGTAGCTGCCACACAATTCTGCCAGGCTGTGGCAGAGTTTGAAGGGTACAGATGATGTGGAGACATCAAGTGCATAACAACAGACCTACCTTAATAAAAGATTATTAGGTAACATAACAGTGAACAGTGTTGTACATTGCCTCAAGGCCCCCTCATGGGTTCAGAGGTAAGGGACACATACCTCAAATAATAAATAAAATAAATGAGGTCACATCACACAAACTGAAGCGAGCAAAGCCACATCAGATGAAGACACATCAGACAAGCTCACTTCAAGAAGAGACAAATTCAGAAAAGTGTAACAGGGAACACTGAGGTTCAGGAAGAGCGTATCAGGATTCTGGAAAGCTCACAATAAATGTTAATCAACTGGATCTTTCCCCTTAGTGCAAGTAAAGAAGTGACATTGCCTCAGCAGAGATCTGAAACCATCTGAAATCTCATAAATGATAGGATAGGGCAAGTCCTACATTAGTTTGTGCCCCTCTAGGACACAGAAGCTGTCCATGACTTTACCCTCTAGGATCCTTTTCTAATTCTGTTTGCTCACCTTTCTGGGACTGGAGATTGCTGGGATGGCTTGGAAGAAGGTTATTGTTATTATTATTATTATTATTATTATTATTATTATTATCCCACTCTTCTCCTCAGACTGGGACTCAGGGCAGAGGTACCACTCATGGGATAGGTTTGGGTTGAGGGCCATGGTATTTGTAGGAGCATCCCATGTACTGCTCAAAAAATATATTTTAAGGCCATGGGATCATTCACATTTGTGATGGAAATAACTTAAATTTTAAAAATCCAAAAAAGGAGAAACCAAAATCCAGTCCAACATCCTGCCATGCAGGAGCTCACAATCAAAGCACCCCTGATAGATGGCCATCCAGCCTTTGTTTAAAAACCTTCAAAGAAAGAGACTCCACCACACTCCGAAGGAGCGTGTTTCACCGTCTAACAGCTCTTACTGTCAGGATGTGTGGAATCTCTTTTCCTGTAGCTTTCAGCCGTTGTTCTAGGTCTATTCTCTGGGGCAGAAGAAAGCAAGCTTGCTCCATCCTCAATATGTCACCCCTTCAAATACTTAAACAGGGCTATTATATCACTTCTTGACTGTCTCTTCTCCAGACTAAACATACCCAGTTCCCTAAGTCTCTCCTCTTAGGGCGTAATTTCCAGACCCTTCACCATTTTGGTTACCCTCCTCTGAACATGCTCCAGCTTCTCAACATCCTTTTTGAATTGTAATGCTCAGAACTGGATACATTATTCCAGGTGAGGCCTGACCAAAGCAGAATAGAGTAACACTATTACTTCCCTTGATCTAAACACCATACGTCTATCGATACAGCCTAGAATCTTTTTAGCTGCCACATCATACTGTTGACTTATGTTCAACTTGTGGCCTACCAGGACTCCTTGATCCCTTTCACATGTTCTGTTGTTAAGTCAGGTGTTCCCCATCCTATGTTTATGCATTTCATTTTTTTCCCTGCCTAAGTGCAGTACCTTATATTTCTCCCTGTTGAAGTTCACACTAGTTTTGGCCCAGTTTTCTAATCTATTAAGGTCATTTTGAATTTTGATCCTGTCCTCTGGAGTATTAGCTACTCCTCTGAATTTGGTGTCATCTGCAAATTTTGTAAGCATGCCCTCTATTCTTTTGTCCAAGTCATTGATAAAGATGTTGAATAGCACTGGGCTCAGGACAAAACCCTGTGGCACCCCACTGGTGACTTCTTTCCAGGATGAAGAGGAGTCATTGCTGAGCACCTTTTGGGTTCAGCCAGTCAACCAATTACTAATCCACCTAACAGTTGTATTATCTAGCTCACATATTGTTTAGGGAAATACTGGGTGTGATCCTGTGGTCAGAAATACTAAAAGAGAAGGAAGCTCAGGATGGATGGAAGTTTCTCAAAAGAGAGATACTGAAGGTACAATTTCAAACTGCTCCAATGAGGAGGAAAAAGGGAAAGAAACCAGAAACCAGGATAGATGACTAAAGAACTTTCAATGGAACTAAGTTTTAAACCATAGATGTGTAAGATATGGAAAAGGGGGGAAATCACCAAAGTGGAATTCAAACAAATTGCTAGCACATGTAGGAGTAAAGTCAGAAAAGCTAAAGTGTAGAATGAGCCCTCATGGGACATGGGGGGGGGGGTTGCAGACTGCCAGAAATAGTGTGAATTCAGTCCACTTTTAGGGTTAGGGTTAGTGCTAGGGAATCATGGGAACTGTTATTTTTCTGAGACATTGAGCCTTCTCTGTCAGACAACTCTGATGCCACAATAAAATACAGTTCCCATGGTTCCCTAACTCTAACCCTAACCCTAAAAGTGGACTGAATTCACACTATTTCTGGCAGTCTGCAACCCCCCATGGTTTCCAAATCCTTCACCATTTTGTTCACCCTGCTCTGAACATGTTCTCAGCTTTCCAACATTCTTTTTGAATTGGAGGTCTGTAGTAGACTCCCACAATAACATCCCCATTGTTTCCCTCCCTTTTAATTTTTATCCAGATCCTCTCCACCTGGCTTCCAGGTTTGAAGTCCTGGATCTCTTCACAGGTGTAAACATCCCTGACATAAAATGCTATATCTCCTTTCCTGTTTGGTCTATTTCTCTTAAAAAGGTTATACCCTCTATTCTACATTCCAATCATGAGACTCATCTCAACAGGTTTCAGTGATGCTTATTATATCTTATGTCCTTTGTTGTGGTAGGAGTTCAAGTTCATCTTGTTTATTTCCCATGCTCTTTGCATTAGTATAGAGACATCTAAGACCATGGGTTCTCCACCCTAGCTGCCTGTGCAAAGTTTTTTCCCTCCACTCATGGGTCCTTGCACTATTTGCCTTGTTCCCTCTATAACAGTTTGACTTTTCTCTCCAGCCCTTGATGTACTCCCACTCATGGATCAAGACTGAGGGCCTCGGCAGACGACTAATAGAGTCGTCTTCCAGGCAGGGAAGAGGAGGGGCAGCCACACGAGCGGTGCCCCTTCCTCTTCCTGAGGTCGCCCTCGGAGTCGCCGGCCCTCCGCACGGCCGGCGCTCTGAGGATGACCTCATGCCACGGCGACCGCACGCGCCGCGGTGTTTGAGTCAGGGAAAGTGCGCCCGCCTCTTTTAGGGCGCACTTTCCCTGAAATCTAAAAGGAGCGCCAATTTGGTGCTCCTTTTAGAGTCGCCGACGGTGCGCCGCGGTGCGGCTGCCGCGGTCCAGCGGCGCTCCGTCCCGCGGCGCACGGGAAGCTCCCGTCTGCTTCCCCCCTGAGTTTTCAATTCTCAAATTTTAAAAGCCTGGTTTCAGTCACTGTAGTGCTGAAGCAGGATTGCCACTTCTTTTTTTCTGAGAGGTTGTTATGATAAATCAAGCATTTCCCATGCTCTGTGAGTGTGTTTATTTTCTGGTATAATCCTAAAATGGAAATCCAATTGCCTCCATGCACCTAGAGGTGAGTTGGTCATGTAGGCACTCTGGTCATGTAGACCCCAGCACTCATTTACAGATGAATCAACTAGTTTCAGGAGTTACAAACAGAGAGATTCACACCTCTGGAGACAAGGAAGCTAGAGGATTTATGGCCCAGATGACTTTTAGCCACAAGATAGATAAGGCCCATTACCCCCCCCCCCCCCCCCGGAATCTATCTACTTCAAGGAAACCTTTATGGTAATTTGGATCTTTTGATGTACAGCATTCAACCTTCACCTTGGGCTATTTTCAGCCTATAAAAGACTACCAAAATTCTGGTTAAGTGTAACTGGTTAGAAGTGTAACTGGTTCTGGTCCAGGTCCAACTTATTCCACAGTCCTGTCCCTTCATCCTACTGAGTCTTATACATGAGTTCACCTGGAGCACTCCAGACAGGTAATATCACCATTAGAAATGCCTCATGTCTATTCCATGCTAACTTGCTTTATTCCTGAGTTCTTGTGAGAATATATGAGTGAACATTTGTCTTTGCCTGTTTGCCTGACCCCATAATAAATTTACAAATCCATCTGAAGAAACCTTGTCTCTGTGGGTCTATGCCCTTAGCTCCCTCCATATAAATTGGAATTCCTTCCTGTTAACTATTTGAGCTGATTATAATTCCTCAAGTTCAAGTCCATTTTACATGGTTCCTCATCTTTAATGTGCATATGGGAGATTGTACAACATCATCCTATCCATTCTAGGAATAGCTGCATGGAGAACAGCCACATCTTGACAAAACACAGGCTCATGACTAACATCGTGATAATTTCCTCCCTCCTGTATGATTTTTAACATCTTTGCCTGATGAAGAAGCCAGTGAAGCTTCAAAAGCTTGCAACATTTATTTTGTGCATTTTGGTTGGCCCAATAAACATATCACTGTTTTGTGGATTTTGAATGTTATTGTACTGTGCTACATGACCAACATGGCTACCTCTGAATATATTACATAGAATTCAGGTTACTTATGAATTTAGTTTCCGTTGTTTTTAAAGAACTTAACAGAATTGGAACCTAATTCATATATAAGACAGAAAGAACTTGAGGATGGAAATAAATCTGAGGGGGAGAAATAAAAAATTATTTTCCCATTCTATTGTGGGACAAAATAATGTTTCATTTTCATTTTCACTAATATTAACTTAATGTGACCCTTTAACAATCACCCATCCTGGTGAGGAAACTCATCCTGTTTCTTGGACTGTATTTGCAGACATAATTACAGCAGTCTACTAACATATTTAATACCAGGGCTCCATCCTATGAAATCCTGGATTTCTAGTTTGATGAGGTAGTTGGCATTCTTTGCTAGAGAACTCTAGTGATCTCCCTTTAGCTGCAGAACTAAAGCTCTTTACCAGAGTATTCAGCAAACTATCTCCAGGCTTCCATAGTATGAAAGTTCGATGTTTGTTTAGTATGGATACCTGGAATATGAGGAAATCTGGAGCATAGACAGAGAGAAAGAAGCTAAAAAGTACAACAGGGTAAAGACTTCTAAGAAAGGAATAGCCAAATGGCTGGACTTTCAGACACTGGAAGGTATCTTGCTTGAAGTTAGATTTCTTGAAATAATACAAAACAGACAGAGAGCTGCATCATTCTTTTTATTCACATGGAACTTTTAAGGAAAGAAAAAAGCCTGCAGTGAATGTCTCATCCCCTGTCTCAGCTCCACCCTTGTCAAAAGCTTAAAGTAATGATCTGGAAACAAGAGAGGTGCAGAATAACTGACACTTTCTTATCTGAACTGCTTTCCTTAAGAGTATTGTTGTTGTTATTATTATTATTATTATTATTATTACCACCACCACCACCACCAGATAAAAGCTTTGACATGTGTATTTATGTGAACTCTGAATGTGATTTTGATACCAGCTACCTGCTGAGCTCAGGACATTTGCTTCTACATAAACCAATATTTGTACTGAAGAAATATGTATGTTTTCCAAACTTATGCACACTGACAAGACCATAATAAAAGCCTTGTTGTCACAGATGGAATATTACTGTGTGCATTATTTCTCATTTCTTACATCCTTTTCTCAAAATGAAGGATTGTTTGGTGTCTTCTATCAGAACAAAAGGGATTCTCTTCTATACTTGCAAAATGGCAAATTAATAACTATTGTATATACACATGTATAAGTCTAGACATTTAGGCAAAAAAATGTGACCCAAAAAAAGCTGAGCATGGGTCAATGTAAGTACTGTATCTTCAAAGGTAAAGGTAAAAGTATTCTGCATTGACAAGGTTGTCAAGTTGTGTCTGACTATAGGGGTGGTGCTCATCTCTGTTACTAAGCGGAAGAGCCAGAGTTATCAGAGACTATTCTGTGATCATGTGGCCAGCATGATTGCGCTGAATGCTGTTTACCTTTCCACTGAAGTGGTACCTATTTATCTACTTGCATTTGCATGCTTTTGGAAGAAACTGGGACTAGTGACAGGAGCTCACACCATCATGCAGCACCTAGGTCTTGAACTGCCAACCTGCCAATCTTGCAATCAGCAGTCAGCGTCTTAACCACTTGAGCCACTGCACCCCACTGTATCTGAATTCTTATTTATAAAGAAGCCATCCTCTGGTGAAAGGCAAGAGTATAATCTGTCCTGGAAACACCTGTCCCCACTACTCTTTCATCCATCCAGCCTTAAGAGTGAGCACAAAGAGTTATATCTGCTGGAATTTTGTAAGTTCTTTGACATTGTTTTGCTGTGCTTCATCCTTTAATCAGTGAATTCCAAACTTTGCCTCTCCAGATGTTTTGAACTTCAGCTCCCAAAATTCCTGACTTTTGGCCAAGTTGGTTGAGGGTTCTGGGAGTTGACATCCAAAACACCTGGAAGACTAAAACTTGGGAATCTCTGCTTTAGATCCTTTGCTATATGCCCCTAAGTTTTTCCCTTGACTTATCCACAAGTCATATCAAAATCCATAATTTTGGCCCTAAACCTGTCCTCGACATACATGAGGTCAACTTATAGTTGAGTATATACATTAACTAGTCATGGAACAGCATGCTAAAGCCCTTGAAAATATGGGAGATAAGCTAGGGTTGCCAGAGTGAAAACTGGAGAGGGCTCCTGTACCTTTAATAGTTGTTTAAAAGAGGGACTTTCTGCAGATGTTGCTTGTTGTACGATTCCAAAAGAAAAACAAAACACTTGCTAAAATTCCCACTTCTATACAACCATTAAAGGTACAGGAATCAACTCCATTTTTTAGTCTAGTGACTCTAGGCATTCCAGTTTCATATATGCTGGGGTGTGAAAGAATGTATTCCCAAGGATATGACACCATTTTTCTATGCTAGTGAGTGTGCCTGTGGTGAGCCATATAAATGATGCTATTTCAGAAGTCAAATGATGGTCTCTGTTAACACTTTGGATGCAGATTACAGAGAACCAGAGCGAGAGACTTTTGGAAGCAAAATACCTTAGTTCTCATCCCCATCAAACTAGTGTGTGGACCCCAAATTTGTGTGTGTCCTTTCTCTAATCTCTTTAGCCCTGGCAATAAGCATACCCCCTGGTATTCTACTGGTTATTCCAATCTAGAGCAAACTGACTGAATAAATTGTTGAATGGTGAGTTGAGATGTAGGTAAATCAAATGGGTTCATTTTTTTCTTCTCTAGTTAGGATTAAGAATAGGATGTAGACCCATACTAGTAATGAATACATGACACCAAGTTATAATAAACTTGTAAGGGGGAGGGGCTCATTCCATCTGTCACAAAAGCAAAAACTATAGTATTGGTATCCTTTAAATAATGCTAAAGAAATGACTCGCCTAATGTTTAAAAGAGGGGATGCATTGGCTCAAGTGGTTAAGATGCTGACTCTGTTGATTGCAAGATCAGCAGGTTGACAGTTCGAGGCCCTGGTGCTGCATAATGGGGTGAGCTCCTGTCACTAATCCCAGTTTCTGCCAACCTAGCAGTTCAAAAGCATGCACATGCAAGTAGATAAATAGGTTCCACTTCAGTTGGAAGGTAAACAGCATTCTGTGCAATCATGCTGGTCACATGATCACAGAGTAGTCTCTGATAATGCTGGCTCTTCTGCTTAGTAACAGAGATGAGCACTGCCTCCTATGGTTGGACACAACTTGAAAACCTTGTCAACAGGAAATACCTTTACCTTTTTTTAACCTTTTAATGTTTAAAAGGCCTGGGGAATGTTGAAAAAATTTCCTTTGGAAGGACGTTATTTACAGTATTAAAACAATTCAAACGGAGTATGTTCCATAACTGGTAAAGATTTTTATTCTGAAAACAAAATATTTGAACTGCATTCCCCCTTCTGAATCCAGAGGTGTTCACAAATGGCTTACAACACTATTATCAAGATAGCATGGGTGTGTGTCATATGGATTTCACCTCTAATGAGAATATAAACCCTTGCCTTAGGGATTAGAACAAAAATTTCACATCTGCAATAAGGCTGACGTTCAGATAAAGTGAGCCAGTGTAGAGCACACATATGGTACTCCTGAAAGAACAGGATCTGTGTCATTCATTTTTGTGCTTGGTGTATCATAGTCTGTGAAGTGTGATAGACCAGGTGGTAAGTTCCCTCCTCCCCTTCTTTGATCAATTGCTTATAGTTATCCCCATTAAAGAATCATTTCCTACAAATATTCACACATACACACATAGATACACACCATGGGCCCAAATAATTGCTTTCATCAACACAGCAGACAGTGTAGCAAAAAGGAGTATTTTGGTGTTTTCAGTGGCGAAAACAATGCACTTCACAGCTATGCTGAATCCAGCTGAAAGGAACCTGTCAAGGACGGTGTGTTCTGCAATTACACTTCAATTCCAGGTCTTCCCCTCATCTTTAAATTAGGCTTCTGTGATTCCTTGAAGGCTATTATGTCCTAAAGCCCACAGTGACATAAAGCAGGAATGATGGAGCAATGACCTATGTGTAACGCTAAGATATGACCCATAATATTTTGAGTCTTGGAGATCTGAACATTGGCTAATGTTTTCATATCTCCCTGAGGAAAATAAAACATCACATTGTCTGTTACATACTATTTTCCAAAACAAAGGGAAATGCAACTTGCTAGCTGTTAGGAAATGGAAGAAAAGAGAAAAAAGATGTATTTCCAGCTTTGAGTTTAGTAACAAAGTAGTGAAGAGGGGAGATTGTCTGCCCATTAGTAGCACTGACATGCCCTCCAATGGTCTCAATTTGATAGGCACAATCCTGATTAATCTTTTGTCATCCCACTTCTCCATCTGCTTTCAAAGTGTTCCAGATTCTCTCTCTTTCTCCCTCTCTTTTGTCCTCAGCTTGCTCCAGCTGCTGAAAACTGAGCTCAAAAGTAGTTTGCACTCAGTTCACTCAGTGAGAGGATAAAAGCAAATTGTTTCATAAAGATCAAGTAGACAGGACATATTGCCAAGAACAAAAATAACTTTATGACCTTGCATCGCACATTTTAGTGCAGATACTAAGAGACAAATAGTGTTCAGTTCAGCAGGTATTGCAGAATGTCATGCCACAAGTCCACTCCAAAGAGGGTCATGACATGTAGCAGTTAATAAAATGGTGCAGTATATAAAAAGCCACATGTTAAATTCATAAAATATATAGTAGTTTATTTGGATGATCTTAAAGTGATTTTACTGTGGAATTTATTTCAACTGGAGAAGAAGGGATGAAATGTTGCCCTTTTCAATAGGACTAGGCAAAAGTAAATTGCTGTAGAATCTCCTAGCTTGTGTGTTTTTCCATGTTAAAACTTTTGCCAGCTTGGCCATACTCTGAAGTTGCTTGGCAGTTTGTGCCTCAGTTTTTCTGTGAAATTTTGGAGGATATGCTCAAAGAAGTGAGTGTTTGGGAGTCATGATCATCTCCTCTCTGTCTGAAGACTGTAACTAGAAGAAGAAGGTAAACAAGGTTTACCACAGCTATGAACCTGGAAGCCCAGATTCTGCAGTGGCAAGAAGTCAGTTTGCACATATAAAGCTTATACACTATCTGCACCCATTCCTTGAGATGTTGGATCTGGCCATGGTGATACATACCTTAGTTACATCCCATCTGAACAGCACTACTTGGGGCTGTCTTTGGAGAGTGTTTGGAAACTTCAGCTGGCTCAAAGCAGCCATATTATTAACTGGGGCAGAGACCATACTATGCCACTATTAAAACAGCTCAACGGGCTTCCAGTTTGTTTCTTGTCACAATTCAAAGTGCTGAATATGATCTATAATGCTCTATATGGATCAAGTCCAGGCTATCTGGCAGACCGTAGTTGCCTGTTTGAGCCGCCTGGGCTCTGAGATGATCAGGAGAGCTCTCCCAGTCACACCACCATCACAAGTACACTTGGTAGGGACCACAAGAGAGGTTCTTCTTGGTGGCTGCCCCATATCCTGGAACTTTTTTCCGAGGCAGGCTACAATGACCCCTCTGTGTTGTCCTGTTGTAGGCAAGCTAAAACATTTTTATTCCAATAGGTTTTTCAAGCAGAAAGTTTTTAAAGAATGGTTGGGGGGCACTATATTGTTTTAACTGAACTGTTTTGTTTTTTTTAATTTTTTATTAGAAATATTTAAAAACAAAAAAAAAACATACAAAAACAGTACAATACAATAAGTTACATACAAAAGTTACATAACAAAACAAACACATAAGACATGTTACAACAAAACAACACGACTACAAAATTACAAAACATCTACTTCCTCCGCCCTGCATTGGTTTATATTCTATTCATAATCTATCCTGACCTTATATTCTATCACTATTAACATCAAGCAACAATGTAGCTAATATAATAGAAGCATTTCAATAAGAACTAATAACTCAAATGAAAAGGAAGGAAAAGAATAATAATAATAAAATAATAAAAAAACAAATAAGTAATAATACCAGGCGCAGATTCATTATACATTATACACCTTCAGAAGAATAATTCATTTCATTTCATTAGTTCTAATATTTTAATAGTGACTAATATCTGGCTTATCTGAACTGTTTTTAATAGCCCTTGATATTTTTAATTGCACTTTATTCTAATTTGAGGTTTGAATTGTTTTAATACTGTAAATATCTAATTCAATTTAAATGTTCACTTTTGGTGTGTTTCTAATTTGTATTGTCCTTTCAGATTGTGATTCACTTCAAAACCCAATTTTGTAGTAAAAGTGGGATACAAATAAATTTGATGATGGTGATGACATTGATGATAAGGAAGATGGGAAATTCTCCTATTGCCTCAATTCATCCAGGACTGCCTTAGCCAACCATAGGTGAAGCATTGCTGCTGAGGGGTGGACCGTTTCTCAGTGAAAAAGTATATCCATGAGGGATGGGTTATTCCTTTCAGTCATTGGTAAGTGTTAAAGGAGGAGAAATTTGGTGGTCCAGGAGCCAATAGTCTACACTGGACCAATCTGTATTTTTTAAATTAAAATAATTTAAAGAGATGAGAGTTTCAATGGTTTCCATATTTGCTCTTTTTCGTGCACACATCAACACAGATACATACATGGAGTGCATCCAATTTTACATGTGCAGACCTCTTTCTCAAAATGCAGACATCTACTCGCATCCAGTGACTTTTTCTTCTACGTGTCTTGCATGTAGGCTCTACCATCACAGATCTGTTCAAGAAGGTCCTCAATCTTCCAGGGTAGACTTGGAGCCACAAAGAGGTCACAGAAGGAAGACAGAATCCATTCTGCCACCAACAGTATCCTCTTGCAAGTGGGCAGACACAGCTGGAACCAACTCACACTTTTTAAACCAGGAGATAGGCAACATGTAACTTCAAAAAAAAAAAATCTATCTAATGAGCAAGCAGATGTTCTGGGAACAGACACTTGAATTCTAAGTAGTTAGTGATGACAAAGAACAAACAAGAGGATAATGATATATTTTTGGATGAGTGGGTGGAGGGAAGAGGAAAGACCTTTTACAATTGGGAACTATAAAGGGATGGTGGCATGTTCAGAGAAAGAAATAAGGAGATAGCAAGACTGACATGAACCACTATCACCAGAGAACAGGAGTAGCAAGAAATGGGGAAGACACTTAATGTCAACTACTGTGGAAAAGAAAACTACAGGAAGAAGAGAACATGGAGTTAGACTTGGCAAGTGCTATGAGGATTGCTAATGTGTGTGGCTGGCTGCGACAAGAACGAACCATCTTGCTGGCACCTTTTCTGTCAGGAACAGCAATACAAGCCAATATAAAGTGGATTAAGAGGATTTAAAGAACAAAACAGTGAAACAAGCTGTTCTTTCAAAAAAAAAAAAATCAACAGAGAGAGGAGGGGGAGGGGGAGAAATTTATGTCATTTAAAGTAAGGATGTCTTAAAAATGATGCCTTAGTGGAATCTGTATCCCAGTACCATAGAAAACCAAGACAATATAGGCTGTCAAACAGAATGTCTGCTTTCTAGTTACTCTTGGATTCATTCCCTTTGCCTTATGGGTAAGTGGAGGGTAATATGTTTCTTTGCCAGATCTTCATTAGGGAAAAAAGCTCTATTTAGAAAGTGCTCAGTGTGCTGACTTACAAAGAAGAGAAGGGCATGTACATATGTATGTATATGTTCACTCTTTTCCCTCAGATATTGCTTCAGAGCTGCAAAAATCTTTCCCTCATTTCCTCTTCCCCTTCCCTCCGTAATTTGCAAAACCTAATCTGAAGGGTTACTCTGCCTGTCAGAGCAGGTTTTCAAGGGTGTACAGGAGGATGTGAAGGAGATGGAAGGTACCTTCCTTCTTTCAGTTTATTGAGGGAGCCAGTTGGAAATTAGTGACAGAAATCAAGAGAGAGAGAGAGAGAGAGAGAGAGAGAAATATTTTAAAAACATGGGAAAGTGGTTGAAAAATGTGTTGCTTGAATCTCAGGAAACCCCAATGAGAAGAACTGTGGCCTGAAAAGGATCTTTGAGACTCATTTTGTGCAAAATTATCACACTTTTTTGTGTGCAGAAAACATCTCCCTTCCCCCCCCCCTTTGCAAATAACCCATGGGCAAATTTTTCACAGGGTATGTCCTAGGCTGCAGCATTTTCTGCACAGAAAGTAATATTACAACAAAATTTCTAAAAGTGCTCATTGCTCCTTTTGAGAATGAAGTTAGCAAAGAATCCCATCCCTAGAAATGAAAGGAAGAGCCCCTTTAGATCCCATCACCTGTAAAAATATGATGTGTTGTCATATTGCTGAGCAGAGGGGCGGGTTACAAATAAAACTTATTATTATTATTTATTATTATTTGTCAAAGCTGGTGCTAGGACCAACTTTATGGCTCACATTTAGGCTGTTGGCTGTGTAGTACCAGTTGCTGGAAAGCAACTATGGAGGAGGTCTATTGCCTTCAATACTTGCTTGGTAGCTTTTCATAAGCAAATAGTCAGCCACTGAAAGAAGTGATTGACCAACATTCCAGATGACGTGAATCCTAAGTGTGCCCTAAGTGGGTCTAGGACAGTTCCTGGATTCCTACCTAGTTGCACATGCACTGCAGAAATAATCCAGTTTGATCCTCCTTTAACTGCCATGGCTCAATGCTATGGAATTCTGAGAAATGTAGTTAGTCATGGCACCAGACCTTTCTGACACAAAAGACTAAATGTCTCACAAAACTAAAATTCCCAGAATTCCACAGCATTGAGCCATGGCAGTTAAACTGGTTCGTTTCTTCAGTGCAAATGCAGCCAAAGTGATGACTCAGATATGTGAGAAGTTAATACAGTAGGCCCTTGGCATCTGCTGGGGTTTGGTTCCAGGATCCCTCATTGATACTAAAATCTACGGATGCTCAAGCTCCATTAAATACAATGGCATAGTGTCCCAAAATGGTGTCCCTTATATAAAATGGGAAAATCAACATTTACTTTTTTGAATTTACATTTTTTAAAAATATTTTTAAGCTGTGGATGGTTAGATCCATGGATAAAGAATACATGGATGTGGAGGGCCAACTGTACTTAAAGAACCCCTCAAATGTTTGGCCCAAAACACACCCATTTAAAGTGTTTGTGAAAAAAAAACAATGTTGTATATTTTTGGAGACAGATGTGTTCAAATATTTCAGTATAAGAAGGAATTTTGTGGCATTTGAAAGAAAGCATGATTTTTTTGGACTGCAACCCATTTCTTCAGCTGTATATGTTCACTATTTTGTAGCATGATAACACCTTCCTGTCCCCACCACCACTATGATAGGCAAAACACTTTGCTCAGCAAGATTAAACAGGAATCTATAAAGGCAAAATAATAATAATAATAATAATAATAATAATAATTTATATCCCCTCTGCAGAGCAATCGGGGCGGCTTACAACATTACAATTTCCATACATTAAACAGAACATAAAATCCCGAATCCCACCCATCCTTTAAGAAGTAAGGGTTCTTCTTATTCTAGGCCAGGTGGTGCTGGGCTTAGTGTCTCTCCCCCAGATGACATCGGATGGTAATGGAGAGAAGGCTCTTCTTCTTACTCTAGGCCCGATGCTGCTGGGCTTAGTGTCTCTCCCCCAGATGACATTGGATGGTAATGGAGGGAGGGCTCTTCTTATTATTTTAGGCCCCATGGTGCTGGGCCTAGTGTCTCTCCCCCAGATGACATCGGATGGTAATGGAGGGAGGGCTCTTCTTATTATTTTAGGCCTGATGGTGCTGGGCCCAGTGTCTCTCCCTCAAATGACATTGAATGGTAATGGAAGGAGGGCTCTTCTTCTTATTTTAGGCCCGATGGTGCTGGGCCTAGTGTCTCTCCCCTAGATGACATCGGATGGTAATGGAGGGAGGGCTCTTCTTATTATTTTAGGCCCAATGGTGCTGGGCCTAGTGTCTCTCCCCCAGATGACATCGGATGGTAATGGAGGGAGGGCTCTTCTTATTATTTTAGGCCTGATGGTGCTGGGCCTAGTGTCTCTCCCTCAAATGACATCGAATGGTAATGGAAGGAGGGCTCTTCTTCTTATTTTAGGCCCGATGGTGCTGGGCCTAGTGTCTCTCCCCTAGATGACATCGGATGGTAATGGAGGGAGGGCTCTTCTTCTTACTCTAGGCCGGATGGTGCTGGGCTTAGTGTCTCTCCCCCAGATGACATCAGATGGTAATGGAGAGAGGGCTCTTCTTCTTACTCTAGGCCCGATGGTGCTGGGCTTAGTGTCTCTCCCCCAGATGACATTGGATGGTAATGGAGGGAGGGCTCTTATTATTATTTTAGGCCCAATGGTGCTGGGCCTAGTGTCTCTCCCCCAGATGACATCAGATGGTAATGGAGAGAGGGCTCTTCTTCTTACTCTAGGCCCGATGGTGCTGGGCTTACTGTCTCTCCCCCAGATGACATTGGATGGTAATGGAGGGAGGGCTCTTCTTATTATTTTAGGTCCGATGGTGCTATTTTGGAAAAAAAAGCTTACTGTGAAAATATAGACAGATGATATAAATGTAGATAGATATTTATATAGATAGGCCAATGCTTATAGCTCTTCACTTAAATTTTAGACAATATCCAGACAAGGTTGTTACATGTTTTATTACCGCACTTTTATTCATTGGTTGGTACTTATGTTCACAACCCAAGGCACATTTCAGAATACACATTCAGAAAAAGATCACAAAAGTGGAGTCAGGAGAACCTTGTCTAGAAAGGGTGTTCCAGATTGTCTGGGGGAAATCAGGGTGAAGCCAGATGCACCCAATCTCAAAATATATCTTCCTTGAAGAAAGTAGAATGCAGTAGAAGAGGAAACTCCCCTGCCTTTTCTCTATCAGTTTGGGTTCATTACTAGGAACATTAGTGAATTGGAGACAGCAGTTTATTTTACAATGTACTAGTACAGATGTCAGCATTGCAACTGAGCAATCTGTCCCCAAACTGAACATACGCATTACCATTTATAGAAGCTTTGTTAAATCTACCCAACAACTGCATAGGAGTACACTATATATATTTTAGGTAGTAGTTGAACTACAGTCACTAAACTATAATGGGATATTACTAAGCAAGCACCAAACAAAAATGATTATTCATATTGAACTTTCCCCTTACATTTCAGATTGTTATTGTTATTAGTAGAAAGTACCAGTTAGTTGATAGCTAAGGTTAAAATGTTCTGGAATTTTAAAATCTGCTTTTCCATCTTTCCATCTCTCACTTTATTTATAGCCTGTCATTCTGTAAGAATGGGTCTCAGGTCAGCCTAGAAAAGGCCAAACAAACGTAATAAAAGCACATATAGTAAAAAAAAAAAAAACAAAAACATACAAAGAGTGCACCTAGACTGCTTTAAAAGTTCCATATTTTGTATACTAGGTTAAATTAAACCAACCTGGGGAACTGGTATAAAAAGTCTCTGATCATAGTGAGAGCTGACAGAATATATATTGGGATAAACAAAATGTGTATGGATCTCCAAAATAACATTTGAAAGAACAAGAACAAAATCTGGGACATTCTGGTCTTTTAAGATCAGTCTGGATGCACTCAAAATTGAGAGTAAAACAATATTAAACTAAAAACAGGATTCACATTGAGATGCCAAAGAGTTTAACAACTCTGCAGTTGCTAAAATGCCTTTTCCCCTCAGCATGCCTCCACCTTACTTTGGCATAATAGTTGTTCGCTGATATTTCCTTGCCAGAGCTTCCCCTGACAATCTATATCTTCTGGGTTCAGTTCAAAGTGCTAATGCTTCCTCTCAATCCACAATCAGTCTAGCCCTGGACTCCATATCTCCTTTCCTTGTATTCCCCACATTTTCTGAGATTCTAGTTTAAAATGAACCCAGAAGCAATTACGTTGTAGTCCATCTATGACTGGATCCACATTGCACCATTGACACCATTTTAGCTGCCATGGCTCAATGCTATAGAATTCTGGGAGTTGTAATTTTGGGTGACATTTAGCATTCTTTGTCAGAGAGTTCTTGTGCCACAACAAACTACCCCCCTTTGCAGACAGCGCTTTGTGCTGTCTTGGAGGTAAGGAAGGGGAGGGGCAGCCTCACGCTGGGTGCCCCAACCCCTTCCTGAACACGTCATCGGAGCGGCCATTGCTCCACACGACAGGCGCTCTGATGATGTCCTTCCGCTGCAGCGTCCGGACACGCTGCAATGGAAGAGAGGCCAAAGAAGCACCCAACACCTCTTGCGGCACACCTTCGGCACCTTGCGGAAGGAGTGCTATTTTAGCGCTCCTTCCAGGGCCCAAAAAGGGATGCATTGGGGCCGAGGAGTGTGGGTACCTCGGCCCCAATCTGTGGCTTCTCGGGGCGGCCCATAGCCGCCCGTCTGCAGAGGCCTGTTACAACTCCCAGAATTCTATAGAATTGCACCTCATCTTTCCCCCTAGTATTTTATTTGATGATCTCCCCCCCCCCCATATGTGAATTGAATCAGAATAAGTAAACTGGTAGTAGTGTGTGTTTGTAGGCATCCCTCTCTCTCTCAGAAAACAGAACATTCTAGTTGTTCTCTCTCTCTCTCTCTCTCTCTGTATCTGTCTGTCTGTCTGTCTGAGGGACAGAGAGAAATTAATATACTCGCTGACTAGTATCAAATAAAAAAGTCAAAGCATATATTTTGGAATCTGTCTGTCTCCCTGTCTGCCTGTCTGTCCATCCATCCATTCTTTTGTCTATCTCTCTGCCTATCTCTCTGCCTATCTATCTATCTATCTATCTATTCATCCATCCTATCTATCATCTATTCATCCATTCAGTACTCAGATCCATAAATGCACATACCCTTTTATCTATACATTTGAATGGCTTATAATGCAATACATATCCTAGTAGATAAAGGATTCATTGATTGGATACTTATTAGCTTCCCAAGTCTTTATTGTTCTGCCTCTGTGCTTCCACCATTTGGCATTCGGCACTTTGCATAATGAATAAATTATAGTTGAGAAAACGGACATCACCATATGGGGGTAATTTGTACTTTGACAGAAGGAGAGGGCTCTTGCTCTGGTCCTAAAGGGAAGCTTGACAATCTTTTGAAAATCCCTCTAATTTCCCCCCATTATTTACTTTGAAAAGGACTTCTGTATCCCTAGTATATGCTGCTAGGAGCTTTTGAATAGCAGCAAGCTGGGGACTATGCATAAAAGTACTAATTTTAATTGCAGGGTTTCTTAGATGCAGATGAGACAGTATACGTTGATTAACACCTTCACTACTAGGGGTACTTTACAACCACCACAGGCTATTGGAGCTGAGGATTAGCTATGCTATTTTAAGCCTAAATAAGTGCATGTTTCCATTATGGTGTATGGGCTGTTTTAAAGGAGATTTGGGTGGAGGGGAGCAGCTTAGAATCCATAATGTCAAATATGAGTTCTTATCTTGTCATGGCACAACAAAGTTTCACATGGCTCAGGTTTAAGACAAGAACTAGAGCTGGGGCAAATGCATCCTAAAGTTGCCTCATGGAGATACTTTCATTGACCGATGGCAGAGAAGGGTATCTTTCACACACAGAGATGCATTCTCAGAAGCAGTCTGTCATAGGACTGAGTCTAGTTGAGACAAAATGTTGTTTAAGCAGAAAGTTTGTTGTGTGTGCCTTCAAGCCATTTCCCACTTATGGTGACCCTAAGGTGACCCTATCATGGGGTTTTCTGGGCATGTTTCTTCAGAGGGAGTTTGCCATTGCCATGCTCTGACACTGAGAGAGTGTGACTTGCCCAAGGTCACCTAGTGGGTTTACATGGCTGAACTGGGTTTGAATACTGGTCTCCAAAGTCATAGTCCAACACTCAAACCACTCCACCAATCATGCAGCAACTATAGTAGAAGAAATAATTGGAACCACCTCTTGGCCATGTCATATTTAAGGTAAGATGAAAAATGCATGAAACTTGCCTTTTCCCAAAATCTCTCTCTCTCACACACACGCACATGCACGCACACAGAGGGCTCAATATGTCAGCCCTGGAGTTGTTAACTCTGATGTCAGTGGATTGTTAAATTTGTTCTGGGTTCTGTTCTGACTAAAAGCCAGAGCTGAATCACCACCTTACTGGCATCAAAACCATCAGCTATTTCTGTTCAGCCCAGAATGACTGTGTGTGTGTGTTAGCTCTGGGTTCTTTGCTAACAACTCTCTCTCTTTCTCTCTGTATATAATTTGTTACAGAACAGAGTTCTCTGTCACACGCATGCAAATGCATGTGCAAGCTCTAGGATAACATGTGTGTGTATAATTTGTTTCACATTTCAGGAAGATGCATTTGAAGCTGATTTCTGTCCCATTCACTGCCATACTGTGACAAGATGTGTCTTTGGGTTGTCACCAAAATTTCACCTAAATTGAAAGAGAAACAAAGACCAAATGCTCTGGTTTCTTTTCCAGAAGAGCATCAAAGGGAAAGCAAAACAGTTCCAATAATACTATCAACATTTCCTAGGACACTTTCAAGCCTGGGTTAGACATGCTCAGATCATTAGAACCATGTGAAAAATAGCAGAGATGAATGTGATTACTCCATGCATTCTATTGCCACCACCATCACCGCTATCCTTCACAAACTGGGAGTCTGTCTTAGGGAGCCTTACTATTCATGCAGACATATTTTACCTATATATCTAAAATTTCTGTTCTGTGCCTTCAAGTCATTTCCAAATTATGATGACCCAAAAGCAAACCTATCATGAGGTTTTATGGAGTTGAGAGTGTGTTGACTCACCCAAGGTCATCCAGTGGGTTTCCATGGCCGAATGGAGAATCATAATCTCCAGACTTGTAGTCCAACACTCAAACCACAACACCATGTTCTCTCTGTATCTAAAATGCACAAACAATAACAAAACAATAAACAATGCAAAACAACAAAAACAAAGAATACCTACACGGCTGACTTCCCATCCCCGAACAGATGAATATATTCCAGGACTTTCTATACTTCTTTTAAATGATACTATATTCATGCTTCTACTTAATACAAACTCTGTTACATGTTTCTAATCATGTAAGGGGGTTGAAATACTAGAAGAGGGCTTCAAAAATCCTGATATTTAGTGGCACAGTTAAAAGTGAACTTGGATTTTGATTTTGCTACAGATATTTGAAAGGAGGATTTGTCAAACTCATGGAGGGCAGGATTACAAATGGTTGTTAGCCAGGATTTTGAATGAGACAATATACCTTTTGGTGATATAAACTTGAAGGGGCAGGTTCAGAGCATTTGTTTTTTAAGGGATAGGTTGGTAGTGAAGAATAGTACAGACTTCAAGCATGGGTCCTTCCCTACACACATTCCACAATCCCATCTCATTCATACAATTTTATGAGTGTGACTGAAAACTAGGGAGGGCTGTTTTTATATTATGTAGACACACTTGCTGAAACCTTTCACAAGACAATAAAGTGCATCTAGTGATCCTCTGGAATATCTACAGTTGCTCCATTTACTCCATATGTTTGATTAATACTCAATGTTATAATAACCATTATTGGCATGTTAAGTGATGTAGCTTCTTTTCAAGACTAAAATTTTGCTTAGAAGAACATCAGACATTGTAGTCCACGCAAGTGTCTTTGTTTATACGCATTCTTTGTTTATACACACTGATACCAGTTCAAAATGTTTTCAGGCCAGGGCTGAACTCACTTGTGAGTAGGAGGAAAATTGTTAAGGAGATGTTAGTTCAGTGAGCTGTGTCATTCTTTATTCTTTGGGTGCTTCAAGCAAGTCCATACTGTCACTTATCAGAAGAGGCTGGAAATGAGTGACACATGTCTTCAAGACCTGACATGACAGGGGTTGCTTTGTGTGTAGGATAAAGCAGGGCTGCTCACACCTCACTCTGACGGCCATACTGATTTATTTATTTAATACAGTTCATAGGCTACCCTATCACTGATGATCTCTTGGAGCCTAACTATATGTTAGCCCTCATGTACTACAATGGGACATTCCAGTCTCTGAGTGCACTTTTCCTCTTACAGTGTAGGTTGTTGTACAACATTGTCACTGGCATAATTGTAACAATATCCCCAAATTTTGAATATATATATATATTCAGTTGACTATATATATATTCAGTTGTTCAATTTATTTATAAGGTTTTCTCCCCAAACAAACAAAGCACCTAGATCTAGAATAATAACACAAATCCCAAAGATGTATTAATTGCTGCTGCTGAAATGTTTTTTTCCCATTGGTCAGAGTTGCATACTAGGACAAAAAATAATGCCCCATGACATTTTTCAGTACACCATAACATGCCAAAGCATCCCACCACCAGTATGGGACTGTGGTAAAGCAAAAATGCAATCGCCAATAATGCAATGGATGCAACTACAACATACACAGACATTCCAACAGGGGGGCATGGGATGAAGGGGACATGTATAGAGGGCCTCAATAATCGTGCTTTGTCAAGTTGCACTGTACAGGTGGTGCATGGCACATGTGAGTGTGTGGCCAGTCATATGGGTGAGCGTCCAATGGAATGGCACCTGGGCGGGAAGAGGAAGGTAATTGGAAGTCACAGGCAGTGTGTTGGTGTGATGGTGCACATGCGTGGTGAGGAGGTGACAAAAAATAACTGTGCCACATGGTGAGGTCAAGCTATGGGTGTTTGGCTACCCTTGGGAGTGCCCATGAGGACACTAGGATTTTAATCCACTTTCAGAAAATCCAGGAACAAGCTGAATTTTTCTTACCTGTCTGCTCAGGCCCTTAGAGGCAGCATACATTTCCTTTTCTTCCCTTTTGTCTGATTTTGTTATGCCTCATTTCACCTTGTGTTTTCTGGCTGAGGGTATTTGGGTGGAACACCCTGATACTGCATAGACAAATGTTATGTTGGACATGGGCTGGCTACAGGGAACAAATAATTCCCATATTGCAACAATTTCTCTGGGTATCTGTCTAGTTCTGGTGCAATTCAAAGTATTGGTTATGACTTTTAAAGCCCTTGCATCCACACAGTTTGAAAGATTGGATCTCCTTCTCTGAGGGTGCATCTACACCATAACAATCATGTAGTTTGACACAGCTTTAATAGCTCCAACCTACAGAATTGTGGGATTTGTAGTTTTGTGAGACATCAGCATGCTTTGGCAGAGAAGGGTAAATACCTTGCAAAACTACAAACCCCAGGATGCCATAGAATGGTGCTACAGAAATTAAAGTGGTATCAAACTGTATTATTTCTACTGGGTGGATGCACCCTGAGCTGCTAGATCTAAGCAGAGCTATTGACAATTGAAGCTCTTAGACAGTGCTAGTAAACGTCAACTTGAAGTCATATAAAAATTCCCCACCCTATTGCCTTCCATATATATATATATATATATATATATATATATATATAAACACAGCTGATTTTTTTTTCCCTGCCTAAATGTAGAACCTTACATATTTCCTCTATTCTCCTGATCAATTGAAAATGGAGAGCAGGGGAATAATACCCACAGTATTTAAAGGGAATGAAACTATAACACAGTTTAAAAGTCCTGGAAAAAATACGTTTTTTTTTTTCTTTCTAATGCCAGAAAGGTTAAATGTGGAGGCATGAAGTCTTTCTGGGGAGTGCATTTCTTTACTTAGAATATCTTTCTGGGGAGTGCATTTCTTTACTTAAAGGCCTTTTCAGACTGGCAGAAATAGTGCACATTAAATTGAGGCACTGGGCATTATCACACGCAGCGGCAAGAAAGCGGCATGGAATCAATCCAGAACCATACCGGAATAGACCCCGTAGCTTCAGACAAGAAAGCAGCATCATTCCGGTATGGTTCTGGTCACGGCAGATGTAATTCCTCAAATGAAAGAGGAATTGCAAAGAACGGGGATGAAGCCGCAATGCGCCGGGGATGGCACTGGATGAGGCGGGGTTTGCTGCGACGTCGTTTGAACACAGGGGCAAAGGATCCGGAATGGGACTGGGATAGTACGGGGATGGGACTGCTTTAGACCCCGTGTGATAACGTCCACTGCCCTGGCTCAGTGCTAGGGAGTCATGGGAATTTTATTTTTTTCTGAGACATTGAGCCTTCTCTGTCAGAGAGCTCTGGTGCCACAATAAATTACAGTTCCCATGATTCCCTAGCACTGAGCCAGGGCAGTGCCTCAATTTAACGTGCACTATTTCTGGCAGTCTGCAAAGGCCCTTAGGTGGACACTACTACAGAAAAGACCTTTTGTCTCATGACCACCTACCATACCTCATGACAGTTATAGTTAGAGTAGAGCTTGAGAAGATGATTCTGTATGGAGAAGGGTAGGTACATGTAAGAAGAGGTGACACTTCAGATATAAAGGTCCAGAATTGTGATGGGATTTAAATATTGAAACCTTTATATCAAATTAAATTTAACCAAAGCCTATTACTAGTTTTTAAAATATGTGTTTCAATTGAATGTTCAGTTTTTATTGTTTTAATTTGATTTGTATTGTATTTATGGTCTTGCATTGATTTGGAACTTAGTGAATTTCTGTTATGGGTTGACTAGAAAAATACAGAAATAAAATCAAATACAATACTTTTCGAATTGGGCCCAGAAATGAGTGCAGATAGGGAAGATGAAGAAATAATGATATAGTAATATGTCCATAGAATTACTCTCTTTAGAGAATTACCCTAATTACTATCTTTAGAGACATTTTGTTTTAGATTGTTTTGAAAAGCAGATCCAGGTACAACCTTTTATATTAACTTGTTATTTTTTGCATTGAATATCAGAACATGTATAAACATAAATAACCTGTAACCATGGAAGCAGTTATCCCAAAATTGTATTTGAAGAATAACTAGTGCTTAATCAAGGGGAAAGGAAATTAAATAATAAAACAAGAAGTTCCATTTAAATGAGAAGAGCCAAGGTTCATAGTACAGGAGTGACAACCTAGTTTAGAGGTGCTTGTATCTCTACAATGAAACCTCCAGATAATATTGACTAATCTCATATTTCAAAGTACCAGATAAGACAATTTAACTGGGAAATAAGGAAAATAAAATAAAAGACATCTCTCAAAAGCACTATAAAGTTTACTTTAAAAGCCTAGAATATATTTTACAAAAGGCATCTTCCCCAAATAGGGATGGTTTATGAAAAAGGGGAAGAAAACAAATGTAAATTTAGACTTTCAAGTGTAAATTTTGTTCAAGTAACTTCTTTTCTTCTGTATTTGCAAAAGTAAATTTATGTTCCGTTGATTGGTACTTTGGTATTTGGCAAGACTGTAAATAGAACCTCTGTGTTAGACATGACCAGGGGGAGAATGTAACATAAATAAAATATTAACCTAATTAAGGAGAATCTTTTTCTTGCTTTAGGAACTTTGTGAGGTCTTACACATACGTGCCAAAAAAAAAAAAAGCCTTAAAATAATCACCCACAACAGAAGGGATGATTAGTGAGTGTTTTTTTAAAATCACATTTACCTTACTCTTTTAGTGTGTCAAATTGTGACCTGCTAGAACTCCAGAGATTTAATGGAAGGACTGAATGTATCAGCTCCAATCCAAAGTATTTTCACACATGGCAGAAAGCTGCTTGCAGACTATTCTGCCCCCCTCCCCCAAAAATGCTTGGGAGTACTTGGCACTATGGCATTACTAAAGTCAATCAGGTAGAGCATATCCTTGAACAAAGGACAGATGAAAACTGGGACACATGTGGCTAAGCATCAGTGAGTGGTCAAGATGGGAAAAAATATTAATGATGGAGAATGCATAAGGTAGGGAAGGCTGCAACAGTTTGTTTTTGCCTGGGCCTACTGGGAAGGGCAAGATTCTAACCCCCCCCCCCCCATTTCCCTTCCCCTCAAATTTATTAAGTGCAAGCTACTTTTGCACTTTGAACTCAATTTGCAGGAAGTGGAATAAAGTAAGGACAAAGCGGGAAGGTGGGAGATGGAGAGACAAAGTGGGACATTTTTAAAACTGCTGAGAAATTGGGAGGATTAACTGGGATTGCCCTTGCCAAATTAGGACAGCTGGGGGGAAGAATGGTACAGACTTGATCAATGTCTTGATGAAAGATCACTGGAGCCCTTTCTATGGTCACAGAGTCCTTTCTAGAAAAAAAAATACATAGATAATAATGGGCCAATGCAGACCAGCCAAAAGGGTCAGCCTGGGGGTGGAGTTGGGGCAGGGCAGCTGCATGCTGGCTGCCCTAGAATCATAGAGTTGGAAGATACCACAAGGGCCATCCAGTCCAACCCCCTGCCATGCAGGAACTTCCAATCAAAGCATCCCCGACAGATGGCCATCCAGCCTCTGCTTAAAGACTCTGCCCCGACGCTGAGTGCCCATCCACATGGCGCGCGGTGTCAGGGCGCAAAAGAGCAGCAGTGGCAGCTCAAAGGGTGGCTTTTTACCACCCCCAAAAGGAGTGGCATTTTGCTGCTCTTTTTGGGGTGGCAAAGAGGAGGATCAGGGCCACAACATGTAGTTGCCATAGCCCGGATCCACCACTCCCGGGGTGGCCCAGAGCCGCCCCAAACAGGTTGTCTGCATCGGCCCATGAATGCAGATGGTATGTTCACAATGGTCACCTGACAATGGCAGATTAAATTAGGGATCTTGTCTCCCTTGCCTTCAGTGTAGTTATTAATACGGTGCATGTATATGCTGTACGATTATTCCCATTGTCCAACCCCTGCTCAATACAAGATCTCTAGCTAAGGCTGGAATTCATATATTTTAAAGAGATGTTGATGGGTTTCTACTGTACAGTACTTCATTATTTCACTCATTGGTCCTCCCAAACTGTCTCTGGAAAAATGGGGTGTAAGTATTTCAAATATATAAATAATTGTTACCAACTGAACCAGTGTATTTCCTTAGGCTAAAATCATATTCTCAATTGTGTGTGTGCATGTGCCTTCAAGTCCCCTGTGGACTTATAGAAATAGAATTTCACAGAATTTTCTGATTCAAGGAATCATCAGAGGTGGTTTGCCACTGTCTTCTTCTGCAACATCAGATTAAAGAGCTTGGATTCTTAATATTTACCAGGTAACAAGACAACAGGCTGGTGGCCCAATTATGTCAGCCTGCACTTGATTTTGGATTTGTCGGAGATAGAAAGGGAGATTCATCTGAAATCATTGATAAAGATGTTGGTGAGTCAGTTGATAAAGATGTTGAATAGCACTGGGCCCAGGACAGAACCCTGTGGCACCCAACTGGTCACTTCTCTGCAGGATGAGCAGGAGCCATTGCTGAGCACCCTTTGGATTCGGTCAGTTAATCAGTTACTAATCTACCTAACAGTTGTATTGTCTAGCCCACATTTTATTATCTTGTTTGCAAGAATATCATGGGGGATCTTATCAAAAGCCTTACTGAAAACAAGATATGTTATGTACATTCCCTTCATCTAGCAAGCTGGTAATTTTATCAAAAAAAGAGATCAGATTAGTCTGGCATGACTTGTTTTTGAAAAACCCATGTTGACTTTTAGTGACTATGGCATTGTCTTCTAAATGTTCACAGATTCTATGTATAATGATCTGCTGTAGAGTCCTTCTCGGTATTGATGTCAAACTAACTGGACGATAGTTCTTGGGATCCTCTTATTTTCCTCTTTTGAAAATGGGGATAATTTTTGCCCTCCTCCAGTCTGCTAGGACTTCTCCTGTTCTCCAGGAATTCTCAAAGATTATTGCCAGTGGCTCTGAGATTACATTTGCCAGTTCTTTTAATATCCTTGGATGTAGTTCATCTGGTCCTAGAGACTTACATTCACTTAGATTAACCAGGTATTCCTGTACTTCCTTTTTACTTATTCTGTGCTGCATTTCCCCTATTGTGTCCTCTGCTCCATTTTTCTCAGGTTGACACCCTTTTCCTTTTGTGAGAAGACTGAGGCAAAGAAGGTGTTGAGTAGTTCTGAATTTTCTTAGTCCCCTGTTAGAATCTGTCCATCTTCTTTGCACAGTGGCCCTACCATTTCCTTCTTCTTTCTTTTGCTACGGACACACCCAAAAAAGCCCTTCTTATTGTCCTTAACCTCTCTAGCAAGCCTGAGCTCATTTTGCGCTTTAGCTTTCCTGACTTTACCCTTACATGTGCTAGCTATTTGTTTGAATTCCTCTTTAGTGATTTCACCCCTTTTCCATTTCTTATACATTTCTTATATTGTTATTTGCCTTGTTCCCTCTACAACACTTTGACTATTATCTCCAGCCCATGATGTGCTCCTTCCTTCCAAGATATGTTCCAAAATACTGTCTTCCTCCCCAACATAACTCAGTTTAAAGCCCTCCTGATCAAATGTTTGAGAGTATTGGCAAAAATGCTTCTGCCAATTGGTGTAAGATGCAGCCCATCTCTTGCTAGAAGTCCACCCTCATGGAACCACAGCCCATGATCCAAGAATCCAAATCATTCTTGGCAACACCATCTACGGAGCTAGTTATTCACATCTGCTATCTTCCTCTCCCTTCCTGTTCCATGCTCTTCAACTGGGAGAAGAGATGAGATAACAACCTGTGCATCCAGCTCTTTCAGCTTCCTACTCAATGCTTCATAATCCCTTCTGATGTTATGAAGACTATGCCTTGCAGTATCATTGGTTCCCATGTGAACCAAGAGGAAGGGGTAATGTTCAGTAGGCTTGACAAGCCTTGTCAGCCTTGCTGTCACATCACAGATTTTTGCCCAGGGAGACAACACACCTCCTGGGACATCTGTCCCCTCCCAAGACATTCTACCCAACAGTTACATGTGCATAGCATTTTTCTGTACATTAAGCAGCATTTTCTGTGTAAAAATTATATTTCTTTGGAAAAATAGTATTGTCTGCTTAGAATATTCAGGAACTAACATAGATGGAGCAGGGGTGTCATGGGGCAGTGCTAAGGGTACAGACTGCACCAGGTGACACTTCAGAGGGTGGTGTCACCTGATGTACTGTTAGAAAGGGATGAGGAATTTCTGGATGTAGTGGATAAGTGACAGGATGAGAAAGGAATTGTCAACCCTCTCCCACTCACCCAGCAGCTCCATCAGACCTGTAACATTTGCAGGGCAGCAGGAGTGGGTGAGGAAGTTCAGGGTCTACTGGTCTTTCTGACTGAGAAGGAAAAACAGTCTCCCTTTCTTGCCTTGCCATCAGCTCTTCCTCCTCCTCCCTTTCAAAATTACTGCACCAGGTGACTCCAATCCTAATGATTCTATGGAGATGGGAACAAAATCTGCACAAAATCTGCACATGAGTTTTTTTCTGCTGAGGAAAGAGAAATTTCTGCATAGGAAACAGGAAATACAAAGAAACCACATGTAGAATAATTCACAAACTAAAAACAGTTGAATTCCTTATCATTGTCCATGTTAGCTAGGACTGCTAGGAAATTCAGTCCTACAATATCTGTAGAACCCCATGAATGCTACCCGGATTTTTACATTCCTAATAGATTCAGTTGTCACTGCAGTACCTCTAGGGGTGTATGCACACGCTAGAATTAAAACAGTTTGTCATCACTTTAACTGCCATGACTCCATGCTCTAGAGCTGTTATGGCGAATCTATGGCACGCATGCCAGAGATGGCATGCGAAGCCATTTTCCCCAGCACGCAGAGGGCCGGGAGGAGGAGGAAGAGGCACGTGCCTGTTTCTCCTCCTTCCTGGCTGTCCCAGGCCTTCAGCTGCCTCTCTGGAAGCAGCTGAATGCTGGAGTCAGCATGAGGGAAGGAGAAGGAAGAGGTGTGCACCTGTTCCTCCTCTTTCCAAATCCTCCCTGGCCTTCAGCTGCCTCTTCTCCTCCCCTCACAGCCAAAAAGAGGCAGTTGAAAGGCGGGGAGGGGGGAGGGAGAAGTCCTGTCCTGGAAGTCCTGCCCCCAGAGGGCAGAAGTCCCACCCCCAGAGGGTGGAAGTCCTGCCTCGGGCACTGGGTAACACCTGGTGATGGAAAGCGTTTTAGGGCCTAAACAGACTGCCAGAAATAATCCAGCTTGAGACCACTTTAACTTTCCTGGCTCAATGCTAGGGAATCATGGGAATTGTGGTTTTTCTGAGACACTGAGCCTTCTCTGTCAGAGAGCTCTGGTGCCATAATAAACTACAGTTCCCATGATTCCCTAGCACTGAGCCAGGGCAATTAAAGTGGTCTCAAGATGGATTATTTCTGACAGTCTATTCAGGCCCTTAGTTTGGGCACTCAGCCTCTAAAAGTTTCGCCATCACTGCTCTAGCGTTCTGGGGTTTGTAGTTTGGGAGGCACCATAGCTCTCTGGCAAAACAGTCTGCATACCTCACCTAACTGCAAATCCCAGGATTCTCTAGGATAGAGTCATGGTAGCTAAAGTTGTATCAACCTGCATTAATTCTGCAGTGTGGATACACTCTAGGAAAGTGCTTTTAGCTAGAAAAATACATTAGTTAATACAGAAATACTTTGGGTAGCATGTGTATCAAGGATGACGTCAGACATTCTGAAACTCTAATCTATGACAGATTTAAGAATTTCAATATGTCTATTATTCTAATAGATTTTTTATAATAAAATATGTACAGATAATTCATAATTTGAGGCCTCAAATGGTACATAATTGGTACACAGATATAAAACTAGCATTTGTTATGTAAACAAACTGAAACACTGAAGCACAAAGGAGGATGATTTATATATGTTTAAAGTGAGGTAGGGTGGTACCATGGAGGCTATTTCACTTGAGTTATGTGGAAAGGTGATACGAGGCCAGACTTATGCATTAGGTTTTCAACAATGTGCTGCATAAGAAAGAGATGGGGATTATCTTGGTATAAAGGCTTTTTGCACTGGTTACACTAAACCTTGCCAAACTGCTTTTTAAAAATTCCCCAAGCCCTTTCATATTACATAAATACAGTATAATGATGCCACTTTAACTACCAGGACTGAATTCTATGGAATTCCTGGTGTTTACAGTTCAGGGAGGAGTATTTTGAAATTCTCAGCCAGAGCACTCTAATACCTCAGCAAACTGTAAATCCTAAGATTCCACAGGATGCACTATAAACTTGTCATGTGAAAGGACCCCAGGCAAATGGGGAACACATAGATCCTAGAACACATTTTTCCCCTGTTTCCACAGTAATCAGTCCGAACGATGCAGAATTCAATCCTTGGTTCTGGTGCGAATTGTCCAGATGGCATATGGTCAGTCCAGCACTGAACCCAAGGTATGCCACACTTAGAATGAATTTTTTTAAACCACTTTTTATTTCAGATTATCTAGGAAAATCCAGAGCCCTCCAGAACAATGTCAGGTGCTGTGTAGGTGTCCATGGCTGCTAGTGAGAGTTCTCTTTGTGTTCACAGCAAAGTACCCAACTATGGACGTTTTCACATGGGGCTTTAGGAGGACTCAATCCTACCTCCGTCCGGCCCCACTCCGGCTCCATTTCCAACTTGTTCACACATGTGCAGCGGCAAACCCCGCCCCTTCTGGTGCCATCCCTGCGTCCGTCCGGCTCCTTGCTCTGTGTGTTCAAACGCATGGAGCCGTAAGTCCGGCCTCACTCCGGCCGAAAGACCTGTAACTCCAGCTTCTGCGGCTTAAAGGTAATTCCGGGTGTCAAAAGGAATTAGCCTGCCACCACCGGAGCCATTCTGGAATCAGCGGCACGACCCGTTCCGGAATGGCTCCACCCGGCTTTAGGGAGGGTAGTTTGAAAACGTCCCATGTGGTTGACACTGTGCATCTTGCATTCTTTTACTATTTCTAGTTCTTCATTGTCTATGTTGAAATTGTGAAGATCCTCAGTGGTCATTAGTTTTGTTTTCTTTATGTTCAACATTAAGCCTGCCTTTGCACATTCTTCTTTGATCTTCCTTAGTAGGTGTTCCAGGTTTGTGAGGTTTTCTGCTTGTACTATGGTATCATCTGTATATCTTAGATTGTTGATATTCCTTTCTCCTATTTTCACTCCTCCTTCTTCTATGTCCAAGGCTCCTTTTCTTATAATATGTTCTGCATACAAGTTGAACAGATAGGGTGAAAGGATGCAGCCTTGTCTGACTCCCTTGCCAATTGGGAACCATTCTGTTTCTCCATGTTCTCTTCTGACAGTAGCCTCTTGTCCTGATTACAGATTCCTCATCAGGACTATCAGGTGTGTTGGCACTCCCGTGTCTTTAAGAGCATTCATAGCCTTTCATGGTCCACGCAATCAAAGGCAATTCCCTGGTTTGCCACCCCATTTCATCTTGTCTTTTCATTGCTTGAGTAGAACACTGTGGTTGTCTGATTCAAAGTGGCCCATTCCTGTCCATTTTATCTCACTCACCCCCAGTACAGCTATGTCCATGCATTCCATTTCCATTTTTGCTATGTCTAGCATTCCTTGGCTCATGCTTCTCATATTCCACATCCCTATTTTATGTGCAATACTGCTTTGGATGCCATTTGCCTTCCTAAAGATGTCTGCTATTTGTCCTGGCATCTTTCTTATGCCTTGGCTAATCTTGAAAATGTGATACCCTTTATCTCTCCCCCCTTCCCTTTCTGTTAATGCTCTGATCCTGCCTGTGTCACACTTGGGGTGTCTCATCATAGGGTTTACTAGGTGATGGGGTTACACAAGGAAGGCCACCTACACCTCCCTGTGTGCAATACCAATGACACCCACCATTACTGCTGCTGCCCAGTAGCTGTTTGTCTCCCTATATTATTCCTCCCATTGCTGATATGGAGAGAAAAAATTACCTGCTTGGAGAAAAGTGCTTTTCTTCATAGGAAATTAGCTGGTACTAAATTTAAATTGCATTTAGTTTTTCTGCTGAGCAGCAATTATTTTAAGCATGTCAAAAAAGAAAAGTAAAGAAAACCCACAACAAAACACACCTGATTGTTTACCAGGAATGGCTGTTAATCAGTGGGAAGGAAATGTGCTTAAAGGATTTGAAAAGCCGTGTTCTCCCTTTTTAAAGTGTCTCCTGTTTTTCTCTCAAACAAATGTGGTTTCAGGCTCAACAACAGAGTCCCAGTGTGGTAGATGTCCATTTCCAGTAGCGCAGAGCCTAAAATAGCTTGAAAGATCCTTTTGACCCATGAGAGAGTTACGGCTTAGCTAAAGTTGTCATTGTGCACAGGTGTGTGTAGTCATACTGAGATTTAAATTAATGTGGAGGTATTTAAAACACAATTTTATTCCCATCCAAATTTGCGTTTGCAACATGGATAAGTACCTGCAGCTGACTATAATGCTGTTGCTTAATGGAACTTCTCTCTCTCTCTCTCTCTCTCTCTCTATATATATATATATATATATATGAGGGGGATTAAGAGTAAAAGAAAGAAAGAAAAATAATAACTCTGAGGAAAAAATATGTGTCATATTAAACAAAAATAGCTTCTCCGGCTGCCTTTTGGATCCTGTTGTTATTCACATGTCTAAAGGATTTGGAAGCTCTGCCAGAGTTTGTGCCCTTATTATATGGAAAGGTATGCATGCATTTGAAAGAGTTATGTGAAACTGCCCTGTGTCTTCTTTATTCTAGCTAGCCCAATGGTGTCTGCTTTATATGGGAATGTCTCCCAAGGGCTGCATCAACACTGCAGAATTAATGCAATTTGATACCACATTAACTGCCATGGCACTATGTTATAAAAGTCAGGGATTTGTAGTTTTGTCAAATATTTAGCCTTCTCTGTAATAGACCTCAGGGCCCTCACAAAACTACAAATCCTAGGATCCCATAAGATGGGCCATTGACAATTAAAGTAGTGTCAAATTGCATTGTTTTTGCAGTGTGGCAGCAGCTAAGGGCTTAGAAGGAAAACGAATGATGTTCCTGCCTTGAATACCATTGTGGAAGAAAGGCAGGATATAAATCCTTGAAATAAAATAAAATAAAATAAAATGTCTACCTTGCCTAAGACAACAGTTTGCTAACTGATCTACCTTGCCTAAGACAACAGTTTGCTAACTGAAATTGTTTTGGATTTCACAAGCTCAGTGTTGAACCTGAGACTTTCTGCAAGTAAAGCATGTATGCTACCAATGAGCTAACAGCTCATATAAAGGGTATTTTCATTATGGAGAATATTTTCAATTTTTTCTTTAAAAATATTTTTGTTAACACATAACTTATAATATAATAAAACAACATACGGGGGGAAAACTAGAAACATAAGCTACAGAACTAACTATACAAACTGATACACTATACAAAATAGCAATATTCTGAAGAAAAAGGAACTACATTGACTTCCAGCTTTCTGACTCATGGTTATATAAATCAAGTTATTTTACTTCCTCTAAATATATATTTAAAATGCACTTCTACATATTATTTCGTTCTACTGTTCTTCAGATCCTAAAATTGCAATTTACCCTCAGTGTTTTCTCATAACATCAGTTATCAATTCTCATTCTTTTTAAAAGTTGTTAACAGAACTCATTCTAATCCAAGTAATTGGTTTATCAATTTCAGCAAGGTTTTACCAACCATTCTTATGGTGGCGGAATATCCACATCCTTCCTTTTCTGTGCATAGAGTATTCTTGCAGCTGTAACCATGTATTGGACAATTCTCCCATGTTTCTTCTCCATTTCAACTGAGATTTGAACTTCAAAATAGCTTCCAAAATAGAATGGTCCAGTATTTTCTTGCTTTTTGCACCAGTCTACCACATGTGATTAAAAGGTTTCCTCTTTTTGATTACATTTCCAGCATATGTTAGTGGATCCTTTATACATCTTAGAATGTTTCTCTGGTTCCAAGTGCCAGAAATGCATCATTTATAAAAAATTCTCCTTTAAATCATAACTCAAAGTAAACTTTAGACCCTTTCTCCACATTCTCTCCCCATTGGTCTATTTGTATATTACGACCTACATTTTGAGCCCATTTCATGATACATTCTTTAACCTGTTCTTTCTCTATTTCTGTTATCAACAAAAGGCAATTAAATTGTCATAATCTGTACATAACTGGTTTTTAAATTCTGATTTTGTTACTACCAAGCCAAATAAATTCCTATGTATCTTAAATCTACCTATAAAAGTACCATTGCAATTCATATCCTGTTAGCTTCAATTCTTCATTTGCTTTCATTCTATAATGCCTCTCTTCAAAGATTAAGAGATCTCAAGAATTTATATGTTTGTCTCTAAAATATCATACCAGAGTCAGACAACTACTCAGTGCTCTACTCAGGGAATGAAAAGACAAGAAAAAATGGGGTGGCTTTCATACTAAGAAAAGATGTGGCAAAAGCAGTCAGTGGATACAATGCAAAATCAGACTGAATAATTTCAATAAGGCTCTATGGTAAACCTATGAATATAACCATAATACAAGTATATGCACCAACCACAGAGGCAGAAGAGGAAGAAATTGATAGACTCTAAGAAGGAGTACAGGAAGAAATTGACAAGACACCAACACAGGATGTTAAGCTGAACATAGGAGATTAGAATGTGAAAGCTGGAAGCAAAGAAGAATAAAAAACAGTAGGTAGATTTGGATTAGGCATGAGCGTCTGATAGATTTTTGTGAAGCCAATAACCTATTAATTGCAAACACATTCTTCATACAACCAGAAAGAAAGGCTAAATACATGGATGTCACCAGATGGTCAACACAAAAATCAAATAGACTATATAAGTGGAAGCAAAAGATGGCAAAACTCTATACTGGTGGCCAAGACTAGAACAGGAACTGGCTGTGGCACAGATCACGAACTATTCATATCAAAAATAAGAGTAAGACTCAAGAAGAAAATAAAACCAGTGATTATACCAAAATATGACCTAAATAATATCTCAACAGAATTTACTGACAACATAAGAAACAGATTTGCATTATTAAGCATAATAGACCAAGAACCAGAGGAACTATGGTATGAAGACAGGGACATAATAAAAGAAGAATGCAGACAGACACATTTAATAAACAAAAAGAGAAAAAAACATGGATGACAGAAAAAAACCACTAGAAGCAATAAAGAAAAGAAGAGAAGAAAAACAAAAGGGAGATCGGAACAAACTAAGAATTATGAATAGTGCAACAGTACAACGGCTTCTGTGGAAAGATAAAGAAAATTACTAAAATGACCAATGCAGAGAAATAGAAGACAACAACAAAAAGAGAAGGACAAGAGATCTATTTCACAAGATCCAGTAAATCAAAGGAAAATTCCAACTAAGGACTGTGATGCTCTATGACAATAAAAATAATATAATTCAAGACCAGGAAGGAATAAAAAGACATTGGATGCAATACACAGAAGAATTATACAAAAGATATGACAAAATGAAGAACACATGGAATGAAGAGCTGTATGAAGATGAACCCCAAATTCTAAAAAGTGAGGTGGAAACTGCAATAAGAGAAATAGTGAAAAACAAATCACAAGGAACAGATGATATTCCAATTGAACTGCTGCAATCCACATTGACAGAGTCAACTCTAGTGCTAACCAACATATGTCAACAGATATGGAAAACAATAAATAATAATAATAATAATAATAATAATAATAATAAATTTTATTTATAACCCGCCCCTCTGAGCACAATCGGGGCGGCTAACACAATTAAAAATACATAAAATACAAATCTGAAAGGACCAATACCCACCCACCCCTTTAAAAAAGTATTAAACTAAGCACTAATTAAAACATCTTAGATTGAAACATAAAATTAAAACCAATAACCAAACAAAGAAATAACACACAGCAGAGATAACAAAACAAAAACAGCAGAGTAGCGGAATGGTGGCGGCAATCAAATTGGGAGAGAGCAGAATAAGGGGGTTCCTGAGGCCAGGAAGTCTATTCTGGAAAGGCCTGCCAGAAGAGATCCATCTTAACAGCCTTCTTGAAGCTGATTAGCATTGTGATCTCATGGATCTCGTCCAGCAGGCTGTTCCACAATCTGGGGGCAATTACCGAGAATGCCCTCTTCAAGTTTGCAGACAGCCTAGATTTTAATGGCTGTAGCAAATTCCTCCCAGAGGACCGGAGTGCACGGGGAGAATTGTATGGGAGGAGGCGGTCCAGAAGATAGGTTGGACCCAAGCTATTTAGGGCTTTAAAGGTAATAACCAACACCTTACACTGGGCTCAGAAACTAATAGGCAGCCAGTGGAGGGATTTTAACACCGGAGTTATGTGGTTCCTCCTAGATGTTACAGAGACCACTCTGGCTGCCATGTTTTGTACTAACTGAAGTTTCCGGACTGAGCATGAGGGTAGCCCCATGTAGAGTGCATTAGAGAAATCCAGACGGGAGGTTACTAGCCCGTGCACAACAGTCTCGAGGTCCCTTACTTCCAGAAAAGGGCGCAGCTGGCGTATCAGCCGAAGCTGATAACAGGTGCTCCTGACTGTCGTGTTTACCTGATTTGTCATTAGGAGTGATGAATCAAGGAGCACCCCCAGACTGCGAACACAGTCCTTTACGGAGAGTGTGATCCTGTCCAGGACTGGAGGTTGCAACCCAATTTCTGGTTTCGGGGCCGCTACTGTGAGCACCTCTGTTTTGTCTGGATTCACTCTCAATCTGTTTTTCCTCATCCAGCCCATTACAGCCTTAAGACATTCATTGAGGGAAGAGATGCCATCAGAATTCGAGGCTGACGATCAAGACATGGAGAAATAGATCTGGGTGTCATCAGTGTACTGATAACACCCAGCTCCATGACTCCAAATAATCTCACCCAGCGGCTTCATATAGATGTTAAACAGCATCGGGGGCAGAATGGCACCTTGAGGGACGCCACAAGTAAGCTCCTTTTTACTGGAGCAACTGTCCCCGAGCAGCACCCTCTGGGATCTACCCAGAGGAAGGAATGGAACCACTGCAGCGCAGTGCCTCCAATTCCCACCCCCCTCAGGTGATCCAAGAGGATGCCATGATCTATTGTATCAAAAGCCACTGAGTGGTCTAAAAGCACCAACAGGGTCATACTATGATGCTCAGATGCAGGTTGTCGGTCAAGGAAACCATGGCAGTCTCAACTCCAAATCCAGCCCTAAAGCCAGTTTGAAATGGGTCTAGATAATTGGTTTTATCCAAGACGGCTTGGAGTTGAAGAGCAACTGCCCTCTTGATCACTTTGCTCAAAAATGGTAACAAAGAGACTGGCCTATAGTTGTTCATATCCAGGGGGTCCAGGGAAGGTTTTTTGAGAAGCTGCCTGACAGCCGCCTCCTTCAAACAAGATGGAAAATGACCTTCCCTGAGGGATGCATTGACGATGTCTGTAAGGAACATCCTCAATGCATCCCCTCCCTCCCGGACGGCCAGCAAAGATGGGCAAGGATTGAGAGGACAGGTCGTTTTTCCTCACTCTACCAAGGAGCTTGTCCATGTCATCGGTACTCACAAGTGAAACTGATCCAGGATAATTTCATTAACGGACTCTCTGGACACCTCGTCAGTTGTTTCTATCAAGACATTGTCATCTAAGTCGGCTCTTATCTGAGAGATTTTATCTGCAAAAATGTTGTTAAACATGTCACAGCAGGCTGCTTTTGGGTTAAGTAACAGGACCTGGGCAGGAGGTACCTGCATCAGCTCTCCCACTACCAATGGCCAACAGATTGGAAGTGATCAATATGCATCCCCATGAACAAAAAAGGAAATACAAGAGAATGCAGCAACTATAGAACCATAGCACTGATCTCCCAAGCAAGCAAAATCATGCTCAAAATTCTGCAACATAGACTCTAACCATACATGGAGAGAGAAATCCCAGAGGTCCAAGTGAAGTTCAGGAAAGGAAGAGGCACTAGGGACCACATTGCAAACGTACGCTGGTTAATGGAGTGCACCAGGGAATTCCAAAAGAAAATCAGCATGTGCTTTAGAGACTATAACAAAGCCTTTGACTGCATAGATCATGAAAGGCTATGGAATGCTCTTAAAGACATGGAAGTGCCAATACATCTGATAATCCTGATGAGGAGCCATTGCTGAGCACCCTTTGGGTTCAGTCGGTCAACCAATTACTAATTCAACTAACAGTTGTATTGTCTAGCCCACATTTTACTATCTTGTTTGCAAGAATATCATGGGGGGACCTTGTTAAAAGCCTTACTGAAATCAAGATATAATTTGCACTGAATTTTGAGGGGTTGGGCTGCAGTGTGTTTTTCATTGCAGACTTAGGGGGGATGCAGACGAGGGCGTCCAAGACGCCCTGGTCCGCAGCGCCGTGGGGCCAAGGCAGCCTCACCACGGCGCCTCCCCGGCGAATCTAAAAGGAGCACCAAATTGGCGCTCCTTTTAGATTTCAGAGAAAGTGCACCCCAAAAGCGGCGGGCGCACTTTCTCTGACTCAAACACCGCGGCGCGGATGGCTGGCGCTTCCAGGGGTGACCTCAGGAAGAGGAAGGGGCGCCGCTCGTGCGGCTGCCCCTCCTCTTCCTGGCCTCGGAGACGGCTCTATTAGCCGTCTGCAGAGGCCCTTAGAATCTTAGAATCATAGAGTTGGAAGAGACCACAAGGGCCATCCAGTTCAACCCCCTGCCATGCAGGAACTCACAATCAAAGCATTCCTGACAGATGGCCATCCAGCCTTTGTTTAAAGACTTCCAAGGAAGGAGACTCCACCACTCACTGTCAGGAAGTTCCTCCTAATTGGCAAAGGGTCAGGCAAGGCTGCATACTATCACCCTATTAATTTAACCTGTATGCAGTGTAGTTAGAAGTCTGTGAAGAGACTCACTGATTGTTACTCATGACTGGCAAGGCTTTTTCAAAGCAGGACTATAGAATGCAAGATTACCTAATTCTCACATTTTTGATCCCCTAGATGTTACTAGATTGCAGCTTCCATAATCTCAACACTGACTATAATGATTAGGGATTATCATTATTAGGGTTGCAGTCCAGCAAAATCTGAGAGATTATGCATTCTCCTACCCCTCTTAAATTATATATTTTTAAAGGAAAATGCCCAAATCACCTCCTCCACAAATTTAGGTGAACCATTCTGACTTGCAAAATTTCTCCTGATCCCTCCCAATTTGCACTTAAATATTGGCTCAACCTTATCCAAGGAGTTTATCCTAATTTTGGAATGTGTATCTTGCAGTCTTGTGAGTTTATCACACAAGGAAAGAAAGCAGATGTTCAGGTGGATAGTAGTGCCTTTCCACTTGCCTTACTGCATGACACTGTAGTTCTTCAGTTCTCTTTCCATGGAAGATAATCATAAAATTGAATCTTTTGTTGAACAGATTTTTCCAGTTAAGAAAAAAGTCTGTTTTACAACCATCTCCCATGAGAAGAGAAATAAAGAACTACAACATCATGCAGTAAGGCATGTAGAAAGGCACTAATATCTGACTGAGGTTCTTTCCTTGTGTGATAAGCTTCCAAGACTTCAACATACACATTCAAAAATTTGGATGTTGTATTGCAGCTTTTGATATATAGTGAAATAATCATGGAAACATCCATTCAGGCTAAATTGTAGGTTTTGGGAGGCTTTCTAGAAATACAGTTTTTGTTTCTATAATGGGAATGGGTTTCCTGTCAGCCACTTGCAATGGATCATATTGAACAGGTTTTCAAAACATTTATTTATCTAGGAAGGCAACTCCTTTAAAAGACATAGCACGATCTACCGCCTTACATGTACTTTTATGAACAAGTCAGTTGTACTGTCTTAGAAATAGATATAATACTACAGCCTGCTTTTCTTCTCTCCCCCCCACCGCAGTTGTATTTGATTTGATTAATCTAGGTTGAACAGTAGATTAACACTGAAGGCTCCCTTAAGTGAAACCATTCCTATATTAATGAGATCAAGTCCAATTCAACTTAAAAAAGAAAAGAATATTAGGGAAAACAATGTTCCCCCTTTTGCTGCATTAAAATTAATGGGCACAAAGAAGTGGTGTATTTGAAGGGGCTTTTTTAAAAAACACTAATTGACTTGGATTTTACTCATCTACAGCAGGTTATGTTTTCTTATTGTATAACCTCCCCCCTCCAGTAAAAAGTCATTCTGTTCACTAATGAGATCTATCTTGATATAACAGGAAGACAGGTTTTAAAACACCCACTGTTTCCCTCCATTCATTTGAATAGCAGCAAAGGGACATCTTTTAAAGTATTTTTTATCAGTCAGATTTGGCTGAATCTCATTAATAAAGAAATGATTTTATTCAAAAGAGTCTGCACAGTCAAGCCATAACCCAGATTAGTGCGATCCAACCTGATTATAACTTTATAAGACATTGTGCTTCTGTCATTCAAGCAGCACTGTCGGCTGCAGAGGGCCTGTCCGCTAAGCTTTTAAAAAGATGACTAGGAAAGGCCCTTCTGATCAGAAGCATGTTCTGAACATGGAAAGAGTTTTCTCTCTATTGTATAATAACAATGATTCCCCCTTCCCCACATACCTGCATTGATTTTTGTTTAGTACAAAAGAGGTATAGAAAAGAGTATATTTTTCTGTGAGATTTGTAGCCAGAGGTTTCATATTAGCATTTTATCATCATTTTGTTGTGTGCCTTCAAATAGTTTCTGACTCCAGGGAGACCCTATCACAGAGTTTTCTGGGGCAGAGAGTGTGTGACTCACCCACAGTCATGCAGTCAGTTTCCATCGAATCCTGGACTCCAGAGTTGTAGTCCAATGCTGAAACCACTACACCATGCTGGCTGTTGTAGCCATCACTAGCCCATGTTAATTCACAACATGATTACACCAAGGTTTTTATCTGCCACTGGCCTCTTGCTTTCAGGTAATCATTATGGCTATGCGTGTAATTAGATCTCACCCTCTGATGACTGTTCCTGATTATATGTTCAAGGAATACAAAATCAACCAAAAACATTCACACAAGAAAAACACAGATTAATAACAAACTACATAAAAGAGAATCATATCCAGTGCAGGATTAATGCATAAGATATGTACATTGCAATTTATGTAAGCAGCTTGAGGGTATTTATGGATCTGGTGCTCCAAATGACAGCCTAGTGTTATCCAAAGAAAGGTGGGTGGACTGCCAACCTTGTCAGCTTTTCCTTAAAAGGTTGAGGAATTTAGTTACAAGTGGTTGGTGAACCTGAGGATCATTTCCACCTGTATATAGCAGAACTAACTGAGGATAACTCCTTTTTTGTGTGAATTAAGAAGGTTTTAATTAGAAATTTTTAAGAGTACCATCAAATGCACAATAGTAATTCAGACAGACACAGCATTCAGAGCTGACTGAAATGTAGGTATGGAAATTGGATAGTGAAGTATAAGGGGTGAAGAGGGGGATATTTACCTATCAGAAGAGTAGACCTCTGCAAGAAGATATGCAGAGCACCTGGGTAAGGAAGGAGAAGATAGCACACTCATTTAACCTCTGTCTTGGTATTACCTGGGTTCTTCTGCATGTCTTCAGGTCTCCATTTCCTTTCCATGGGAAATTTACCTGGTGTTCCAAAGATCACCATGGCCTCTTAAGAACATGTCTGGCTCCAGATAAATATGAAAATATGGCAACCACAAATATAACTCAGGATATGCAGAGTGTACTAACAACTAGATAGATGTGATAGCCAGAAACATCTACTCTCAGTTTTGGCTATTATGCCAGGGGTGAGACTCTTCTTCCCATCAGCACCCCCATAGATCTTAGGAGATCTATGGGGGTGATACCAACTCTAGTGATGCCACAGTGCTAGCTTGCAATCATTGATGAGTTATTCCTGTGGAAAATCATTACCAATATAATGAACAGAACAAGAGTACACTTACAGTCCAAAACAGGGGTGTAATTCTTCACCAAGTTTCTTTTCAAAAGAAGAAATGAGTAATTTTAGCAATGTTCTTCCCATTGTGAGACAGACTTTGAAAACCACATAGCTTCAGGACTCATTTTGCGCAAAATTCACATATGATTGTTTTGGCACAAAAAGGAGGATTTTTATTTTTTAATAACTTTTTGCACAGGAAACTGCATTTTCTAGGCGAGAAATATTATATCTGTGTAGAAAGGTTATTTTAGGTGCAGAAAATGATACTTTCTGTGCAAAACAAAGACATGTGAACTTTGCTTAGAATGTATCTCAAACTGTGAAGATTCTTATCAATTCAGGATTTTTCTTGTCAGAGTTTTTCCAACTGGTTTTCTAGTCTACTGGACTGATGTTTGGGGGTCTATGGGGAGAGTTCAGTGTGTAGGGAAGATCCCCCCCCCCACTTTAGCAAATGGAAGCTGTTCTTTTGATAGATGGGCATGGTTGGATTCTGGCCATTTGAGAGCTTGAAAATATTACTGTCTTGAACTGAAACTCCCAGAACTTTCCAGACTTTGTGGCCAACAACTGGTTGAGCATCCTGGGAGTCACAATCAAAAAAGATAACTGTTTCAAGACCTGGTTCAATGTGTAGAACACTTTTTAAAAAAAGTTTTAGTATCTTTGGAACCATAGGAAATGATCTACCAGCAATATAATTTAAATAGTTCTAAAGCTTTTAGTCTAACTTGTGCAAAAGATGACCAGAACCCATGTTAATATTGTATCACATTACAGTAATTACAATTAGCATTTCCTGAACTCTCTTTCTCTATTTATGAGCAGAAGGTGAGAGTGCACATTAATCCTTTTGCTTTCTTTCACTTACCAAGGTCAGTTATATATGTAGTTTATGTGCATTTTTAAAAGTTATAATTTATTTTTAAGTGATGCAATTAAATACTCTGTTGTTTGTGCCACGGATGAAAACACAGATTCACAGCTCAATGCTTAATGGTGAGTTAAAAAAGAAAAGACCAAGGTTGAATGGAAGTTGACAGGGTTCTTCTTGCTAATGTTTCTAATTGACTTTTTATTTAAACAACACCTATTTCTTTCTTCCCTTTAAGTTTGAATATCTAAATAGAATCCTGGTAATGAAAATTCATTATAACTTTGCCTTTGCAGACTGCCAGAAATAGTGCAAACTGAGTCCACTTTAAATTGAGGCACTGCCCTGACTCAGTGCTAGGGAATCATGGGAATTGTATTTTTTTTTTCTAAGACATTGAGCCTTCTCTGTCAGAGAGCTCTGGTGCCACAATAGATTACAGTTCCCATAATTCCCTAGCACTGAGCCAGGGCAGTGCCTCAATTTAAAGTGGACTCAATTTGCACATTTCTGGCAGTCTGCAAAGGCCCTTTGTTTTTCAAGGCATACGTCTCTACTGAGAATGCCAATAATGATTCCATCAGGCGACTGTTATGTAAAAGAATTATATTACTTTAAGCTCATTCACACACCAGTTGATAGGAAATCAGCATTCTAGATTTTGGAGAGAGTCTCCACACTTAAATTAGGCTCTCCTCTTCACAAAAATCTTCTTCAAACAAAAACAAATGGAAAATGAATGAAGAGAAGAGAAGGCTGGAATTTTCATCTCCTTGTTTATTCTCTACTGCCTGAATATGGCTACAGACTGGGGCAGAATTAGTTCAGAGAGAAGATTTGAAAGGAAAAGAAGTCAGATATTTAGAAATGGGGCAGGAGGAAATTGTTCCCCAAAGGGCTAGCTGTTAAATGAAGTTTTACTGAGTTTATGGGCTTGCATGCTGCAGGCCCTTCCCCCTTGCTTTTAAGAGGCAGCCTTCTGTCTTGGCTCCTGTTGTTCTCTTCACATCTTGCCAAGTATGCTCCCTAAGCAGGCTTAACATGCTATAGCATGTGAATCTGAAGGAAATGAGAATTCTGGTTCCCTGAAGCTTGGAGGCTTCAGGTCCTTGCGGTTATGTCTCAGGTGCATCCACACTGTAGAAATAATGAAGTTTGACACCACTTTAACTGCCATAGCTTCATCCTACAGAATTGTATTACCCTTGAAATGATGACATGATTCCAGGATGTCTCATTATTACTCTGGGAAGACTATACTGGAAAGGTTGTTCTTGTTCTTAACTGCCTTAAAGTTGACCTCAACTCATGATGACCCTGTGGATAAGTCATCTCCAAAATACCCTATCCTAAAATTCTCCACTTAGGTCTTTTAGATTCAAGCCAGTGTCTTCCTTGAGTAAGTCTACCCATTTGGCATGTGGTCTTCCTCTCTTTCTATTACCTTCTCCCTTTACTAGCATTATTGTCTCTTATAATGAGCCATGCTTTCTCATGATGTGGCCAAAGTTTGACAGCCTCAGTTTGGTCATCTTGTCTTCCAGGTGGAGTTGATCTGTTCAAGGACTCATTTGTTTGTCTTTTTGGCTGTCCACGGCATCCTTAGCACTCTTCTCCAGCACCACATCTCAAAAGAGTTGATTTTCTTCTTATCTGCTTTCTTCACTGTCCAGCTCTCACATCCATACACAGTGATTCTAACTTTAGTCCTCAATTGTATATATTTGCTCTTTAGGATCTTGTCTAGTTCTTTCATTGCTGCCCTTCCTGTTTCTAGTCTACATTTGATTTCTTGACTGCAGCTTCCGGTCTGTTCAATGTTTGATCCTAGGTATGAGAAATTTTAACTATTTTGATTTCCTCATTGTCTAGGTTGAATCATGACTTTATCATGTGTGGCTTTTAAATTGTGATTAAAATAGAAAAAAGTACCTTTGGTAGTAGTTATCAGATGACATTGTCTCCAAATTATGACTGCTGTATCTCTGGAGCAGGGTTAGGGCATCCTCCTTCATTCATGGTGAGATTCCATGAATAGGCTCCTAATTGTGTGTCTATTCTATTAGCCCTGCCATGTGATAATATCTCCAGTCACCGACCTGGTACTGGACAGTCACATTCCCCCACTAGCCTGAAACAGGCTGGCTTTCATTCTTTTTTAGAACTTTCTTTTCTTCCCCCCCCCCTCCCCCGAAATTTCAGTGCCATTATGGTAAAATCAGGTGAAAAGATATATAAATAACAAAAGAAAAAGAATTAAAAAAAGCATGCTGGCTAAGGCATGATGACAGGGAGGCAGGATGAAGGAGGAGTCTGAGAAAGCGTATCAATGCCACAATGCCTCAGTAGTGTTAATGGAGGGACAATGTGAGAAGAAAACCTCCTAAACCAGTAAGCATGTGGTTTCTGTAATGTGATTAAGGCAAAAATAGGGCCTTAATAAACTCTTCAGTTTCTTTTAAAACACAACCATAAATGGCATGCAGGAGTTGGATGCCAATGCCTGACACTCTGTACAGAGCAATGAAAAGAACATTTCTCAGCCAACAGTGTCCAGGAGCATTATAAGAGGAACCAGATCAGGACAAGTTCACATCTGTGTCAGTGTCAACTTGATGGAAATGATGCTTTGGGCAGTTAATTGTTGACAATTAGTACTATGTCCTTACTGTATACTTGAGGAACTGGAGTTCCTTGGGTGGACAAAGCCTACAAAAACTGTGGAAAGAGCTTCTGGGCACGTCAGTGTCTTCTTGGAAAAGATATGAATCTGTTTGGAAGGCTACATTTGTGTTGCTGGCCTTAATCCCTTGCCCAAAGTGCCTTCTTAACTGATGGTCAGAGATAGTGAAGTCAGTAAACATGAGGCTGTTTGTCTAACTGACTAGGGCAAATCAGATCCTATACATATACTAACTGGATTCCCATTACTTGACATTTGATACAGCTGTGAGATCTGAATCATTTCTGCTTAGCTCAATAGAAACTGTATTTCAAACCTGATCTCAAAGCTGTGAGGCAAGTGTATAACATACCTGTCAACTAACAAGATCTGCCAAAATAAATCTAATCATTGGAAGGAACACATGATCATTATTCCTGTTCACACTGTAAAATACTATAGATGATGACAAAAGGAAAGACTTAGAGGATTATTATGCCAGACAGTCACTTACTGAATGTATTTAATAGGTATAAATATCTGTTTCACAAAAGAAACAGAAAATATTTGCCATGCCTTTCATAAAACTCCTCTTGAATAGATGGCATAATTTTAACATGAGGACAGTGGGTTTCTATTCTTACAGTCGTATTATATTTTAACTATAGATGTCAGCAAGGCTGGGTCTATTGTGCCCCACCATGGACCAAATGGATTGGGTGGCAGACTGCAAGGAGAAGCAAAGAAGGATCCCCTTTCTTTCTTATCTGCATTGCTTGCAAAGCTGCACATCTCTGTTCTTGCTGGACCATCAGCTTCACCATTGCACTGGAACTCAACAGGGATTTAATCAGCAATGTTTTCCTTTCTTATAGCAATGATATGGAAATAGAGAATGAAAATTGGTTCCAAAAGTGACAACTCCTTCTACGATTTCCATTTTGTCAAAGGTCTGAGGAACATGTTATCTGTTTTAAGGATCAGTGTTAGCACCTTCTGAAAGCCAATGTGGTGTAGTGGTTTGAGAATTGGACTATGGGGATTACTACATGTGGCTTTTAAACTATAATTAGACCAAGAAAAAAGGCAGCTTTGGTGATACTTATTGCATGGCAATGCCTCTGTGAATAATGATCATGGATAGGGTATATCTTTTTCACTGATGGAAGAAACCCATCAATGACCTCCAACTGCACTACACTAATAATAATAATAATAATAATAATAATAATAATAATAATAATAATTTTATTTCTTTATGACTTCTCCTCAAGGCTCAAGGCAGGGTACAACATGTTAAAATGCAAAACACAATTAAAAACACATAAATACAATACTATAAAACCATTTTAAAAAATATTTTGCTTCTTTTTAAAAAACTTAAAACTGCAGTAGCTAAGTTCTGGAATTGCATGGAAAAGATAATTAAAATAAAATAAAAGTGCCAAAGGCATGCTGGGTAGTGCATAGGGTCAGGGAGCTGGGGTTAACAGGGAGTCAGGAAGAGAGTGTGGTGGTGACGGCAGCCCCAGTTGCACAATTGTGAAGATGTGTGACATTGGTTGCTCAGAACCTGGTATGTTTCCATTAAAAAAAAAATGTGATGTGATTGCTGCGAGAATGGGACTGATGTGCTAAAGAGCTGTGATTCTGGAAGCCAGGGTTTGAATCCCTACCCAGCCATGGAAGTCATGGAAATCCACTGGGTAACCTTGGGCAAGTCACACCCTCTCAGCCTCAAATGAAGGCAAAGACACCCCCCTTCCAACAAATCTTGCCAAGAAAACCCTGGTTAGGTTCACCATAAGTCAGAAATGACTTGGAAGCACACAACAACAAAAATATTAGCACCTTCTAGGCTACACATTATTTCTTTACCCATTTAATTGGTTGTTTGTTTTAAATATTTATATGTGTTGTTTCTCAAAGGTTGACAAAACATAGACAACAAAACACCAACTGAAAAGAGGTAGGTTAGAAAAGCCAGATCTGTCTCCAAGTGTAGTGAAGTCTCCTTCTTTGGAGGTTTCTAAAGAGAGGCTAAATAGCCATCTGTTGGGAGTGCTTTGATTATATCTTCCTGCATGGCAGGGGGTTGAACTGGATGGTCCTTGAGGTCTCTCTAGCTTTGAGTCTATGATTCTAAACACTTACATGCTTTACTGTGCATTCCTTCCTATGATTTTTCAGAAGGAAGTCCAATCGAGTTCAGTGTTGCTTGCTCCCATGTAAATAGGGAGAAAGTCAATGGTACCTGGTTGCTTTCACATCAGTGGCATAGTGAATCTAGTCTGGCCTGTAGCCTAAACCAAAAGGGTATATCAACCTAACAGGTTCAGCACCATGAACAGCTCCTTTAAAGTTCATTCTGAAACCCAAGGCAGATTCACCATCCCACTGACAGGGAAGCCAAAAGCTTCCACCAATAAAATTGACACTTGAGGGGTCTGGGTGATTACAAAGAACTATAAGATAATAAAATTGGCATAGTGGATCTCTCTAGAGAGTGCATCCAGAGGACTATGTGTTCCATAGCTGTTGTGCATTGATAATGGCCTGGATCTAATGAACTTTTTCAGCTGAAAGAACCACTTTCATGCCTTCTGTCTGCTGCTCCCATGCAGCCTCATAACTTGCCCTGACAGGCTGGAAACTTTCTGCAGTAGGTGTTTGGGAATAGCAGAAGGATGCATGGGAAATGTGGTGAGGAAAGTCTCACTGAGAAAGTGCTGGCTGCTACTGTGACATTGGATTCAAAACATTAAATCACTGAGCATATTTCAGCTTGGATAATTAGATTTAAAAGTTCTCAGGAGGGGAGGGAGAAAACTAGAAATGGAAAACTCTTGATAGCTTATATATCAGTCATTGTATAGGTAGGTATCTAGTACCTCCTTGTGCAATGACTGCATTATAAGCTACCAAAATTTTTCCAGACCTAGGGTTTTTTCCCCTTTGAGAAGTTTTTAATCTATCACAGCTGAAATATGCTCAGTGGTTTACTGTTTGAATCCAATGGTCTAATGTTTTGAATCCAATGTCACAGTAGCAGACAGCTGCTTTTGCAGTGAGACTTTCCTCATCACATTGCCCCATGCATCTTCTTCTATTCCCAAACACCTGGAGGCAGATACACAAGGAGGTATCTAGTACCTCCTTGTGTAATACCTTTTTCTTGACTGCATTATGTTCCCAGAGTGCAGTCCTTAGGTCAGTCAATGGCTGAGGCCACAGATCTGTCCTTCAGCACCATTGTACAGTTTGGGAGAAAGGATCAGCCTTCAGCTTTGGGACCTCTAGCTTAAGAATGATAGTAGAACTCTTTGCTGTGCCAGTACTTTATATTTAACTTTGAACTAAACATTCTTTTAAAGTCCTCTCATGGGGTTTACATATGCCTAAAGATAAAATGCAATGGATAAATAATTTAGGTGTGAAAAAATGCTTTTTAAATTGGTCCAGTCAACAATGAAAATTTGATTTTTACCCAAGGCACCTAACAAATGCAAAAGGTTTCACTTACATCCAACTTGTATTCCTATTAGCTCAGTCAGTTGCATTTCACATACCTCACTTCCAAAGATCTGGCCTAGCTTTTATTTGTATTGTTAAAGGGCTGTTTAAAAAAAGATTTTTCTTATTTTTTAAATAATAAAATCCTACATGTTCAGTCATTATATTTAAGAACACGTTTTTCAGACAGAGCAGATGCTTGCATGGCGTCTCTGGTGTAACCTGTTTTTTAAGGAGCAATATGGAGCATGTTGTCTTTTTATGTAAGTTTGTGTGAAAGCACACTTATACCATCAAGATGTTTTCCCCATGCATAATAAACTCAAGGGGACAAAGTTCATGGCTGAGCATGACACCAGCTACATGTGAAACTCACTTTCCTCTGATCAGTTATTAGGATGATAATATTATGTCTTGAGAATCAGATGGTAATGGTTAGTGAACACTTCAAACATACACTCTCTCGACTTGAAGAAGTGAGGGGGGAGAAAGAAAAATATTAAATATCTAAATAAATAAAGTTGGTGACAGTTCTGTGAGGCAGAGTCAGGGCATATGCACACGTCAAAGCAGCAACTTGCTGGCATTCATAATGAACATTAAAAATAACTTTCTTCTTAAAGCTTGACTGCAAGTGCGTCCTTTCACCATCTTCCACTCTGCACAGCAGCTTGGCAAAGTGACAGGCAGAAGAAGAAGAAGAAGAAGAAGAAGAAGAAGAAGAAGAAAGCAGCCTGGGATTGGCTTCTGCACAGAAAGAGCAAAGGCAAGTAGGGGGTTAAATGGGCTCCCTGTTGCAAGAGGCTGGAGAGTGATTAGCAATGTACTTATTGTTAACCTTCCACTACCCCTGTCTTCCAAACAAATAAATTATTGAAACCCATAAAGTCTCCTCCCCCCATTTGTTTTCAGGGGTTTTGCTTGCATTCTTTCTCTATCCACATCAAAGTAGAGATCAGTGTCAGAGAAAGTAGCCCACATTTGGAGCAGAATCTCCCAGAGACTCATGATTAATTGGGTTCTTTTTTTCCCTTTGCATGTTGGAAGTGCATCCAAAGATGTTTTTAAAAGAATGTTTGTTTTTGCCTTTGCCAAAACTTGTTTAGGAGTGCTCTGGAGGATGGCTACAAGGTACTCATGTTGGCTGGGAAAGAAAAGGGCAAATCAGCTCAGGTGTTTGGTGCCAGATTTTCACCCCTCCTTTCCTTTTCCCCTATGAAGCTTTCTTATTATTATGTGTATTATTATTCCCCCCACCCCAGAGGATAATATAAAGAAAATACACATCAATATGAATGCAGAGATGGAGGGTGTGAGGTGTGCCTGTGTTTACCCCTTTAATCATTGTTGCATTTTAAAAGGTTAGTTTGGACGAGGAATCCAAGATCTAAATAAAACTCTTTAGGGTTTTCTCTTTTGTGTGTGGTTGTTTATTTTCTTAAAGAGAGATGGTCACAGAAGCTGTAAGTCCTGGCTCAAGCCAATTCTTTCAAAACCTGTCAGAATCTATTTTCCTTGATTATATTTGCAGAAATGTGGTAATATGACAGAAAGTGGAGGGGTGGGGAGAGAAGGATGGGAGAGGGGCTTATTTCGTTATGGCAAGCCGTGCCTGCAAAAGCATGCCTCATACTGCTATTTGCCTCTCTGTCTCTGTCTATATCAACTCCACATGCTGCTCTGGTGGCCTGCTTTGTACTTAATATAACTTGTCAAAACACATCTATCAGATATATGAAAAGCGAATCCTGGGTGGCCAGGCCAGCCCATGCCTGGCGTGGATTTGGATTGCTTTAAGAAAAAAAATTAAACCAAGACCACAGAATTTCTCTCCTCAGCGAGATTTAAATGAAATGCAGGATGTGTCATTGTGCAACCAGATTTTTAAATAATTATGCACATGCACAACTGTTTTGTTAGCGAGCCATTACAGTTTATTTAAAGCCGGCACACTGCACTTTTATGTGGCGTCACAGTTATTTTTAAAAGCTGTCCGTTTTATATAAAAAAAATGATGTTACTGTTTCTTGCTTTCCTTTTCTTTTTTTAATTGGAGATGATTGTTCTTCAAAAAGCATTTGTGTTTAATTCTCCCAGCACAAAGGTCTAACTCACATCTCCCCCTCCCCCAAAACAAGTGGCATAAGGTGATTTCCTCTGTCCATTTATGGTGAGAGTCTATGAATGAAGGATATACCTATTGATGAAAGCATGCTTTATCATGGTAGATTTACATGTGTTGCAGGTTTAAAGCAATTGCTGGTGTGACTCTTGTGAGTTATTGGCATGGTCCAGTGGGCACAAAAACCCTAAGGAAGGGACTGTACTTGCTTGGTTGAGGGATGGAGAGCTGTAGCTGGAGAGAAAGTATAGTTGCCCAGGCTAAGGAGGAGAAATTTTTCATGTTGAATAAGGGCTTTAAAATTTACATCCAAATGTTGTAATACAACTGTGCAGCACAGGCAGTAAAGCTCAGCAGTCAAGTCTTGCACTGGCCCCTCATTGGATGTTTGAAACTTTTGGGACAGTACAAAAATTCAATCTAGAGGAGGAAGAAATCGAAATAATTAAAGACTTCCCATACTTTGGATCAATTATTGATCAGAATGAAGACCGCACACAGCACTCTTCTCCAATGTTATACTGTGGGAGCAAGCAACACTGAACTCGATTGGACTTCTAGCACTGCAGGTGAGCATTTAAGAATAAAATTTAGGCATCCAAAGAAAAGAATATTGTAGAATACTGCAAAAACCCAACACTGACACTTCACAAACTTACTGAAACATTGTAGATGTACAAGGAAGTCTTCCCACTCATGTAGAATTTGCTTGTTTACCTTTGATTCATATTTAGAGTATCTACAGCTGTATGCGGCCATGCGTTCTTAACTTTGCCACATGAGCTGAGACCATACAGGTGTTAAATACGTCATCAGAGAAAAGCAAATTTAGTCATTTTGGCCTTTAAAATTTGAAGGAATTTCAAGTGGACAGTTTCCTCACAAGTTTGCAAAGAAGTCACAGGTCACTAAACAATTCAGATCATTTTAGCAGTATGTCTTGCACAATATCTATTTATTTCCTTGAAACTATTATTTAGTTTACACACCTATTTTGTATCTGGGAAATACTGTATTTATTTATTTATTTATTTATTGCATTTTTCAGAAACTTCACAGTTCTAATTAACATTTATTAATTGTATGTTATTTTGTCATTACCTACAAACCCTTTTTAAATAGAGAAACCTCTTCTGATGCCCAAAAATTTGCGCCCACTCCCAATTTCTGTCCCTCCCCTGTAAAAATTGTCTTGCTACACTCCTGCTCCCATGCAGTTAAACATCTGTATGGAATCATTGTGTAAGTCTTTTGAAAGATTATGGGTGTCATAATCCAAGTGCTTGGCATAGGAAAAAGCTAGATAAGAACACATGAATTGAACTTTAGTCTGAACAAGGTTAACAAAGTTTTCCATGGCAGTGGTATTTGGCTTGTTCTGAATGAAGGTTAGGTTGTTAGCTTAGGAGTACTTTTACATTTAGCACTGCTTATGGCTGGCCAGGCAGCATTCAAGACTTAAAGAAAATTTCATCAGTTTTGTTTACTATAGCAATGGTGTTTGTTCCTGGTAGTCTTTAAAAACAAACAAACAAACAAACAAAACACATCTTACAGTGATCCATGTCTTGGTGATACCATCATTTCTATTCCTCAGTGTGGTGGAAACTGATGTCTGAATGCATTTTCCTCCATACTGCAAGCTTACAAATCTGTTATAGAAAGCTGTAGAGATCCCCTGGACCCCAGGTTTTGGGGTTTGCAGAAGGGTCATGGAAGGGGAAAAGAAGGGGACATCCCAAGACAATGTTTGCTTGCATAATGTTAAATTACTGAATTAACAAGGTTAAATTACTGAGAAACTTCATCTGTTTTGAAATATGATACTGTCATGTTAAGCAGCTTCAAATCTTGTTCTGCGAATAGAGTTGAGCTTTATGGTTCTAAGGCAGAGAACATGGAAAGCTTCCTACTTCCATATCAACTATGTATAGTCTAGAGTACAGTCACCACATTAAGCAATTACATATGAGAGTCATTAAAGGGGTTGTTGTTGTTGTTGTTTGTGTTCAAGTTATTTCTGACTTATGATGACCCTAAAGTGATTGTGTGCACCCCAACCCTGCATACTTCCAACCAGTTGCTGGGATCAACAGGGGTCTCTTCCCTGGTTGATTGAGAAGAAGCACCCTAACATTTTTGTCTCCTCTCATGAACATTCTCCAGTGCACCAAGCAGAAAAAGGACCCCTGCAGCAAATTCCCCTAATACCAGATTGCTCATGTGAAGGAGGATGGGAACATCAGGCAGCTGCTTCCCAATCAATCTGGGAATGACCTCCCTTTTGGTTGAAAGGGCTGCTTATGGAGAAGTGGTGTATATGGGACATTCACAGTCAATCCATTGGAAAAGACAATAATGATGGGAAAGGTGGAGGGTTGAAGAAAAATAGGAAGACCTCATGCTGGGATGGATTCTATTAAGGAGGCCATGGGTATGAATTTACAGGACCTAAGCAGAGCAGTGGAGGATAGGGAGTATTGCAGATGTCTCATCCACAAGGTCACCATGAATTGGGATCGACTCATTGGCAAATAACAAACATAGTTCCTAAAATAGGCTCATGAAAATGTAGCAGTTGTGAATGTGTAGGTTATATATTACAACAGGATCCCAGATGTTGTATTTTACTGCCAGAGACAGGAAGAGGCACTTGTGAGAATTTTCTGCCTCAAATGTCAAAATAACTTGAACAGCCTTGGATATTGAACATCTCCCTTGAACTAGAATAGACCCAATGAATGAATTGCTGAATGGTAAGTCAACATGCAGGTCAACTCCAATGAAACAATGGTTCTCGTCTAGTTGTCACTAACAGCAGAATTTAGATTCTTTATCTGGAAGTGTAGGGTACCATTTGCTGTTCTGCATTAGGTCAACTTTGCCTGCAATGTAGACACTATCTGTTCCAAATAATGTCATGATCAAAATTTAGACAGAAATTTAGATAATTTAAATATATGCCTGTTTTGAGCAAGATATTCACTATCATGATATCTCCTTCTTGGAGCACATTCTCCAAATATGTTTGCCTTTAGGTGCCAGGTGAAATCTGTTCTCTTATGCCAAACTTTGGAAGAACATAATTATGAAACAGTTTGAGGTTGTTATTTCCTGTGATTCACATTAGTAGTCTTTCTATTAAAACTGTTTTTATTTTGCTTTTTGCTCTTTCATGGTTTTAATTGTGTATGGAATTTGCCCTGGAGTCCACTGTTTTAAGAGTAAGGTACAAATCATTTAAAAAGTAAATAAATGTTCATCTTTCATCTCATGTCACCAGATTTCACCAAGAATGGAAAATAATGTTTAAACACTATCCCTGGAGAATTTATTTTTTTTAAATATATATGTGTGTGTGTGTGTGTGTGTGTGTGTGTGTAACCACAGCTATTGAATAACTTCATGGGTGGTTTCTTGTTCTTTCCAGTGTGTCTGATGACCATGGGCAGAAAAAAGACCAATTTTCTTGTAGCGTCCCTTTAAAATTAAGAAACAAACATGCCTGTCATCAAAGGGTTCATTTGTCATTGAATTTAAAGCAGAAGGTATCTATGCAGGGAATTGCTGTGTACCAGAAATGATATCAATCACTTCTTGTTACCATTCTTAACTAGTATTTGGGGGGGAAACAAACATAAGGAGGCACTGAGGATGGATTTAAAAGTTAAATTACTGCATTTGCAAATAGTTTTAAGAGATTTTGGGCTATCATTTGGGTGAAAATTGCCCAGATTTAGACTATAAAAATAAATTATATGGAAGTTAGGGGGACCGTATGCAGCCCATAGGCTACATGTTTCCTCACCTCTCCTTTATAATCTAAATAAAAGACAGGCAAAATGAAGTCCATGGACCATGTGCAGCATCAACGGTCATTTTATGGCCCCCAGGGCTCAATTTGTTTCAGAAACCAGTTTTCAAAAAATATAAAGCTAAACTACTTTGCCCCAAACTGTTTTGCCCCCACCTTTAGGCCTAGGAGGGGCTTTGTCAAAAACTGGAAATGAATTGGAAATGGGTTATTTCCTGTTCTGGAAATGCTTCTTTGGAACATAAAATGGCCCAAAGGATGCAGAAAAGGAGTCAGAAGTGCCCTCATGCCCTTTAGAGGGCATAGTGGGCATCTGGAGGAAGGTAGTGCATTTTGTTGGAGGATGCAGTGGGGGTGTACTCCCAAGTTCTCCTGTGGGGCCAGTGAGTCTCCCCTAAGCTCTAAACATTATTTTATTTTTCTCCTGCCTTTCTCCAAAAAGGGGATCCAAGGTGGCTCACAATATAAAAACACATTAAAACACAATTTTTAAAAACAATTAAAATGGTCTAATTAAAACAGTAAAAAGTTAAAAATTTAAACATACAAAATTTAAAACATATAATTTAAACCACCACCACCCCAATAAAATAAGGCCTGCATGATTTTAAAAAGCTTGCTGGAATGAAAATGTTTTTGCTTGCTAAAGAAAGGGCAGCAGGGAGGAAGCCAGCCTAGCCCCCCATGGAAAGAAGTTCCACAGAGAGGGAACAGCCACTGAGAAGACTGTCTTGTGTCCTCACCAAATGGGCCTGAGATGGTTGTGGGATCGAGACAAAGCCTTCTGAGAATCCTAGTGCTCGAGGTCGTTCGTATGGGGAGATATGGTCTCTCAAATAATCTGGACCTAAGCAGTGTAGGGCTTTATAGGTCATGACTAGTACTTTGAATTGTGCTTGGAAATGAATCGGTAGCCAGTAAAGCTGTTTCAGCAAGGGAGTTATATGCTCTCTATTACTGGTACTGGCAGCAACATTCTGGCAGGCTTTCTAGTGAGCTCTAGCCCATTTGGTCAGATTCACTATGGGTCTTCTGTCATCATTGCTCTAGTCTCCATCCCACTAATTTAATCACCATCATCTGGCTTCACTTCATGGGCAGGGATGCTTAGAGGCAATTGTGTCCACCGCCCTAGTCATTTCCCTCTTCCAGAGATCAGCCAGGGCTTTGACAGGATCACCTGCCAAGGCAGCAGGAAACTCCCCAAGAGCTATCAGGAATCCATTCAGATCCATATGCCTCCTGCGGTGGACCATCTTAATCAGCCCCTCTCCCCTGCAGAGGCTCTGAGTCCCAGTGATTCTAAATGCTACCAGGTAGTGATCAGTACATGACAACGGAACTACAAAGATTTCCTCCACTTCCACATCACTGTCATCTGGCCCTGAACAGAAAACCAGGTCCAGAGTGTGTCTCACTATATGAGTGCCCTAGATATTACTTGGGACAGCTCCATCATTGTCATGGTAGACATGAAGTTCCGAGCTGCTCCTGACAGTGTAGTCTCTGGATGTTGAAGTGCCCAGCACAACAAGCTGAGGGAACTCCAACGCCACTGCAGAGGCCAACTCTGTCAGCTCAGGAAGGGAGATTGTTGTGCAGCAGGGTGGGCAGTACACCAACAGAATCCCTATTCTATCTCAGCCACCCACCTTTAAGCAAATACACTCATACCCAGTAGACTGTGGGACAGGGCACCTGGTAAGGGAGATGGAATCCCAATAGACCACTGACTGGGTGCCTGGAGCCTGGTCCTGAAGGGAGCAGTCTCTGAGAAGGCAGTAGTCCTCCAGGAAAGGCTACCAGCAGCAAGAGCAGGCAGGCAGGCAGGCGGTGTAGTTCTTCCTGGGTTGGTGGGGTGGCCTCTTCCTTCTCCCATGTGCTCACTCTCATCTAAATCCAATGGGAAATAAACACTTTATGACAGCTACATTGGTTGAGTGGCCATTTTTTTAAGAAACAGAATGCACATTACTGAAGTGCATAGTAATCTGACTGCTAAGCAATAACATGCAATGACATTTCCTCATATACCTCATACCTGGAGTGCTAAATTTAAATGTGTTGGTGTGAAACTGGGAACAAGAAAAGCCATAGAAAAGTATCTGTGGAAGTGGCTTCCTGGTCACTGTTATTTATTGAAAGTAAAAATAAACCATTTAGAACAGTTTTGAACAAAACTGTCTGAAAAGCCTGCTCATCTGCTATAGGTGTTGGTACCTGCTATACTATAGCTAAGCTAAAGTTTCTTTGGAGAGATTTTTTTTTGGGGGGGGGGGGGGGAGAGAAAATTTCTGAGAATTGTTTTACAGCCCAGGTTGGTGATTAAAGGTTGCTTATCCAAAACTGAAAAGGGCTCTTGTACCTTTAGTGATTGTGTAGTATAGGGGATTTCAGAATGTGCTGCTTATTAACTGGTTTCATGAGAAGTGACATCTGCTGAAATTCTCTCTTCTGCACAACCACTAAAGGTAACACTAGCTCTTTCTAGTATTCAATCTGGTAGCCATCTTTAATTCTGAATATTCTCCATGACTGTTACCCTTGCCAGATAGCACTACCCCACTTTTCTCAATAACACAGTATGACATGGGGGTTAGTGTACCTAAAAGTGTATTATGCAAACTGCTGTGGATTTCCACACATTCTCATCAATGCTTAATTGTCTTCACTTTCCTGTTCAAATTTGCTCTGCCCAAAATGAACAGCCAAAGCAATAGCAATGCAGCTTCATTTATATACCACTTCATATCGTGCTATGGAGTGTCTAACTGCTTTACAACTGTAAGCTCATTGCCCCCCAACAGCTCGGTACTCATTTTAGCGACATTGGAAGAATGCAGGCCTGAGTCAAGTCTGAGCCCTGGCTAGTATTGAACTCGCAACCTTGTGGTTTATGAGTGAGTGGCTGCAGTACAGACATTTAACCACTGCACCACCAGGGTTATACAAATCCATGTAGGGCCATACAAATCCATGTGAATCCATGCAATGCAAAAAGATGTCCACATGTTCAATAATGTGCATCCTTGTAGATACTTACGGTTATACTGTTGAAAACTGTGATTCGTTTTGCTGTGGAGTTTATGGCATTTTTCACCCTCCTTATAAAAATCCTGAATTCCTCCGAATTCTGTATGGATGGACTGCAGTCTATTCAAATAGAATGAGAATTATCTTAAGTGTATAGACAACCCCTCTGTTAGGATACTGTAAAAGATTCATTGGAGCTTTCAGCACAGGCCCAAAGATTCATGCTCCCCCTGGCTTCATGTTGTCCTGTTTAGACAATATAGGTCAAAATATCAGGGCCAGGATTGAGCTGGATCCTGACAAAACAGTCATGGATACAGTGGATCTGGCCCAATCCTGGGGTAAACAACCTTTACCCTAGGACAAATTGACCCCTGATTTGCCATGGAATTTCCTGGAAACTCCACAGCAAACCCTGGCTGCTTAAATGCTCCCCCATGCTCCTTGCCTTGCCATGCCATCACTCCTTGTGAGAAGTTCTTTGCCACTGTATCTGATCCAGAAATGGGGTACCTGGCCAATGGGTACAGCCAAGTGCCCCATTTCTGCATCATATGTGATGACAGGGGTATTCTCAGTAGGAGCAATGGCAAGGCAAGGTAAGAAGGATGCACCAGTAGTAGATCCCAGGGTGGCACTGGGACAGGTGTGTAAACATCCACCCATCCCTGCATGAACTGGGGACCAGACCAGGTGAGTACCCAGACCAGGACATCATGGGCAGCCTGTCCACGTAGCCCTCAAATGTTGGCTAGGCTGCTGCGGCTGCCATTGGTAACTTCAAAGTTGGTAGGGTATGACTTTCACCAATTTTGATATATTACTGCTATTCATTTTTCCTTATAGGTTGTTAGAGGCTTGCAGCTGGATAAAATAAATATTATAAGGTCGCCATGCATAGACAGTGTGTGTGGTAGAGAACTTTAGAACATTTCTAGCAAGATGCTACAACCTTGCCTACAGTCTTGTAGCTCTTCTGCTGGCGGTACTTCTAGCTGAACAAACTTAAGCACCACTCTCGACCTCCTTCCTTCATCACTCCCTTTTTTTAAAAAAATCCCACACTGGAGAAGCGAACTGGTGAAAACGGGCCCTCAGAACACTTACGATTGCTAAGAAGCTTATACTACAAAGAGTGAAAGATAAAACAATTCCTTCCATTATTCAGTGGATTTAACAACTCTTTCCTCCTTTCAACGGACATTTTTACCACTGTCAGCTCTGACAAGACCTCTGTTGGGACATCTGGACTGCATATACAGGCTTGCATGCATAAGTGAGCCTGGTGCAGATTTATATGTTAGAAGGCAGTACTTTTTTTGAGCAGAGCAATGCTGACTCAATTAGTACTTAGTTACATTTCTGAAGATTCCTTTATTCTTCAATATACACTTTCGCTTTCTTTGCATCTGTGACCCCCCCCCCCCACTTTATATGTGTTTATAAATCGCTGTTGCATATGTTTTAAAAAAAATCAAAGAAAGACGGGGAAAAAACTTTATCAATATGAGACTGCATCTACGCTGCAAAATTAATGTAGTTTAATACTGCTTCAATTGCCATGCCTCAATGCTATGGAATTCTGAGATTTGTAGTTTGTGAGATATTTAGCCTTCTCTATCAGAGAACTTTGGTGTCATAACAAAATACATATCCCAGGTTTCTATAGGATGGAGCCATGGCAATTAAAGTGGTGTCAAACTGCATCAGTTCTGCAGTATGGCAGCAGCCTGTGTCTCACTTGCTTATACCAGTGATTATTGCTATCATCACTTGTAAGAAAGCAAAATTCTGGTCCAGAGTGGGTCACCAACAGAATGAATGAAACAAAGGTCACTTGATTGATACAGCTTTTGTAGAATGCCTTTAACAATTTCTACAGACCCTTTAAAAAATTCTTGGAATTGTTCAAAAATGTAACTTTTCTGAGCTCTGCACTTTAACCCACATTATCATTATGTTGTCTGAGGATGTATTAGAAGTTCTCCAGTGATTTACAGCTGATCAGAAAGAGTTTCTGAGTGTATCTGCACCACATAGTTATACTACTTTGACATTACTTTAATTGCTATAACAAACTTCTATGAAATCCTGGGAATCCACAGTAGTTTGGTTAAGTACTTAGAATGGTCTGCTAGGGAGCTCTAGTGCTGTAGTTCAAGGGAATGTGCTAGAGAATTCTAAGTACCTCATGAAACTACAAATACAAAGATTTTATAAGATGGAATCATAGCTGATAAAGGGGTATCAAAGAACTATAACTGTGCAGTGTGTCTCCCAATGATTTAACCATAACAACAACAACAACAAAAAATCATTTCCCCCATATATTAGGTTACTGAAATCAAAATACCTAATGGAACAAGCAGGGGAGAAACTGAGGAAGATCTCTGTTTAAAAGGATTTATGCGTGCATTCTAGTTTTGGTGCTGAAATTACATTCCTGAAGCATTCATGTGCTAAAAGGAACTTTGCTCTTCAGTTCCATGTCTAGTTTCCTGAGCTACATTTTGCATCTGGCTCCAATGGATGGATCCAAGTGTTTTAGTGAGAAACAAAGCAGATCTTGAAACTCTAATGTCTTCCCTAGACCTTGTCTAATTTTATTCTAAGAATAAAATTAGACATTTTGATAGAAATATATGAAGGCATCTTGGTGCTACCAGGACTACATTGTCAGGGATTTAGGACACTGCATACTGACTCTCTCTCTCTCTGGTCTTGTCTGCACTGTAGAAATAATGTAGTTTAATTGCCATGGCTGAGTACTATGGAATGCTGAGATGTGTTGTTTGTTGTGGCACCAGAGCACTCTGACAAAGAAGTCATACACTCTCAGCCTCAGAGGATGGCAATGGCAAACCTCCTCTGAACAAATGTTGCCAAAAAAACAAAAAACAAACAAACCCATGGTTCTCCTTAGGATTGCCATACGTCAGAAATGACTTGAAGGCACACAACACACACCATTTCAATGGAAGCTCCAGTCAGCATCTGTATGTAAACTGGGAGGGGAGAGGAAATGATACTCGGACATTGGTCTAGATAGCAAAATGTCTTTGGCTGGCTCAGAGCCCGAAAGTTTGTTGTAGGCAAATAGGGGCATAACAATAATATATTCCAAGCAACTTGATAAATGGGGTTGAAGTTGTTTTGTTGATGTAATAAATAAAACATTCTAGTTACTTTTAAATTTACTTTAAAAATATTTTCAGGCATTTTCTGAGACAGAAATATTTCAAGTGCTGCGCCATTCTCTTAACTCTAAATCTTTAGCATTTCAGCACCTCAGAAAAGCAGTGAAAAATATAACATCAAGCAAGACAACTAGTTCCCCTTTAAGCTGTAAAACAACTAATGACAAGAGATTACTTTAAGGAGTAGCAGGAACATCTTGATTTTGAACATTTACTTTCCAAAGGCTGTGGTGGACCAACCCTGAGAAACCATGAAGTACACAGCCTGTTACTTGACACACTGCAGATGTTGAAGTTTCTTTTTAAAACAATGAAAGTGTTATTAGCAGACAATTGTGTTTTTCTAACACATTTTTAACTAAAAGAACAAACATCATCTTGGGTTTTAAATTAGTGAAGAGTGGGAGATTGCAGAACAAACAACCAGAGAATACAGTAGGCGAAAGCAGATTCTTTAGTGATGCATATTGGAGGGAGGCAGAGAGTTAGAGTTGTGTAGTGGTTTGAGTATTGGAATACACCACTGGAGACCAGGGTTCGGTTCCCTCTTGGCCATGAAACCCACTGGGTGACTTTCGGCAAATCACATGCTCTCAGCCTCAGGGGAAGGCAATGGCAAACCTCTGAACAAATCTTGCCAAGAAAACCCAATGGTAGATTCACCTTAGGGTTGCCATAAGTCAAAAATGACTCAAAAGTACACAACACAAACCTCCTCTGAAGGTGTTTTTTTTTTTTTTAATATCGAGGAGGATTTTTTTAAAAAATATTGGAATAGTATAATATCATTTTAAATGTCAGTTTTGTAGGTTTTTAATTTTTCTGTGTTTTTTAGACTGTAAGCCAGTTTGGGTACCAGTCTTGGTAGGAAAGTGGGATAGAAATCATCATCATCATCATCAAAACACACATAGTGATCTTTAGTTTGAGAAATTAAGTGATAAAGCAACCCGTTTCCCCTCCACAAAGTATTGGCTAAACGGTTTCTCATAATAAAACGGGAGAAACTACATTGGCAAGAAAGTGCTTCTTGGCTATAATAAAGGCTCATAAAGGTAAGCATAGTAGAGTGTCATCCAAAATCCACAAAAAAAAGTGATCCCTTTCTTGGGCCAGACAAAATGCACATTATACATGTGGCAGGCTTTCGAAGCTCTACTGGCTTCTTCATCAGGCAAAAGTGTTACAAATCATAAGCAAACCCTGATTTAAAACAAAAAAAATATGAATAAGCACCCTTGCAGGGTAAGTGAAAAGGATTCAGGTTTTTTTAATAAAGAGAAAAGCACAGATTTAGAGGCCCTTAATTATTAATTTTAAAAAACAATAAAAAGCCACATAGACACACATTTTCTCATTCTTTCCTTGGCATATAGCCATTTGGAAGGGTTATGAGAATATGCCAGCTCTATAGCTCCAGGTTTTAGATCATAATGCCACAGCTGTGTTAGCCAAGAACCCAAAATCTCTTGAAGCAAAAAGACAAAGACATACTCCCCCCCCAAAAAAAAAACAACGAACAGCCTCCCATCAAAGCAAGCATCATTTTTCAGCAGTATCATTTCCATTCTTGTTTTTCCTAACATAGACTTTTTATAAATAAATAAATAAATAAAATTAGGAGAAATGAGTGACCTCATAAAGCCTATGGATTTCTGGGCCAATGGTGACCTCATTCCCATGCTCAGGTAGGTAAAGGTAAAATTAATTTCCTTGGAAGCTAAAACTCAATTAATATGTTGATGTCAGGTAAATAGGATTCTCCAACTTAATTTTCTAGGCAAGATTAGAAGTCTTTAACAGGAGGCTTGGTTAACACTTCAGAGAAACAGATGAGCCATCAAGATAAGTGGAGGGCGATTGTCCACTGCCAGAAGTTCATTTACATTTGACAAACATCTCTCCAAATCCCCAAGCATTAATATTCCAGACAAAAGGAAGGGTGGTAATTAATTTCAATCCATATCCCTCAGGGTCTTTCAGCTGAATAGAACGAGGTTAACATAGGGAAATTGCTGTTGTTTTCTTCAAAGTAAGCAGGAGAAACCATAATGTCCAAAATGACAGTTAGGATTTTTTTCATATGCAGAAATATCATAAGGCTATTTTATCATGTATGGATACAACAGCTGGACAATTAAAAAAGAAAATAGGAAGAAAATCAATTCGTTCAAGATGTGGTGATGGAGAAGAGTGCTGAGGATTCTGTGGACAACCAAAAAGACAAACAAGTGAGTTGTAGAGCAGCTCAAACAGAAATCTCCCTGGAGGCCAAGATGACAAAACTGAGCCTGTTATACTTTGGACACACCATGAGAAGGCATGAGTCATTGGAAAAAAGAATAATACTAGGAAAGGTGGAGGGAAGCCGAAAGAGAGGAAGGTTATGTGCTAGATGGATGGACTCTATTAAGAAGATCACAGGTAGGAGTTTACAGGAAATACGCAGAGCACTGGTGGACAGGGAGTCTTGAAGATGTCTCATCCACAGGATCGCCATGGGCAGAAATCAACTCAAGGGCAGTTAACAACAACAAGTTTTATCATGACATGACTGTTTATGTATAATTGAATGCTCAACATTCTCCACATTGTTGTTGCTGTTGTGTGCCTTGCAAGTCATTTCCAACTTATGGTGCCCTGGCCTAAGGTGAACCTATCATTGGATTTTCTTGGCAAGTTTTTTTCTTGCCAATAAAAGGAGGTTTGCCATTGCCTTCCCCTGAGGCTGAGAGCATGTGACTGGCCTAAGATCATCTAGTAGGTTTCATGGCAGAGCAGGAAATCGAACCCTGGTCTCCAGAGTCATAGTTCAACACTCAAACCATTACACCATGCTGGCTCTGGGGATATAACAATTTAACCATTTTTTTTTTCAGAAGGAAGAGAAATTCTCCAGCAATTTTTCTGAGATGGGGTTCCCCAATGACTGTGGTTGTAGTTTAGCTTCTTTTACTTTTTAAAGGGTTTTTGAGGCTGTTTTGTGCTGCCATTTTACATGGTAACAGAAGCAGCTATGTTGGAAATAGCTACATGGTGACTATTTTGTATCCACCGCAATGCTTTGTATCTAGAGGCTCATTCTCACTAGCTTTTAATCAGTTTTGCAAGTTGCATTGACACCAGGTCACAGAAGCAATTCGTACCAATGCGTAGTTCCCATTATGGAAGCAAATTATTACAAGAATTTCATGCCTTCATGTCTTTGTTGACACACTTGTTGTTCACACTAGTCATTGTTTTAAATGTCAGTCATATGATGCACATCTAGACATCATCGGTGCCAACCTCAGCAGCACCCCTGGGGCTCCAGAGCTCCCAAGCCTACTGGGGAACAGGTAGTCTGGGGGCTCCGGGATCAGGTGGAAGGGTGATGCTCAACATCCCCGGTGGAGAGGGAGCTGAGGGAGGGACCAGCAGATCCCACTGAGCTGTCTTTGGAGAGGGAAGGAGGGATGAAGGGGGGGGAGGTGGTGACTGGTGGCGCTTTAGGATCACCATACATCTGAAACAATTTGAAGGCACACAACCCATACACACACAAGGTGAACCCTGTCATGGGGGACAGTTGCTTAAGTAAGTGCAGAGGAGGGCTCCAGAATAAAAACCCACTGGGTGGCCTTCAGCAAGTCACACTCTCTCAGCCTCAGAGGATAGAAAAGGTAACCCCTTCTGAACAAATCTGCCAAGAGACCCCCATGTTTTCTTAGGGTGGCCATAAGTTGTAAAGGACTTGCAGGCACACAACATTAACAACAAAGAGGGAGAGCTAGCCCCCCCCCCCCGAAAACAAGCCAGCTAGCTCTGCTGCAGGGGAGAGGAACCTGGTCCTGGGTCTTCCAAGAGGCTGAGAGAGCAACCCTTCCTCCTCCTCCACTGCCACCCCCATCATTCCTGGCTGCCTGTCCTCCCTGGCTGTACCTGAAGGCACTGGAGTGGCTGGAAGAGAAGGAGCCCCTCCACCTGAGGCCACGGCTGCAAATGGCTTTCTACCCATGGGGAGGATGCAGAGGAAGGGAGAGGAGGAGGAAAAGCCAAGGAGGTGAGGGAAGAATGGCCAGGCGAGGCAAGCTCAGCCCTCTTGAAACCACTGGGGCCAGGGAGGGTTCCTGGGGGGTTTAGGAGGCAAACGTCTGAGCCCAGGGCCAAAGGAGGAGGAAAGGCACCCTCCTCTCTCTCTCCTTCCTCCAGGGAGACAAAGTGAGCAGCAGGCGTCCTGCTTTTCCAGGACCTCTCCTCCTCCTCCTCCTTCTACTGTGGGGGACCAAGTGTGTCCTCACCCTGAAGGAGGACAAGGGCTGAGCAATTGAGCAGCCCTGATTGGTTTGAGGCAGCTGCCAGGCTTGAAGGGCTCAGCTGCTCTGCCTCGCCAACTCCTCCGGGAGTCTCTCCAGTCCATGGAGCTGGGAGGGCAGTGGGGGTGGCAGAAAGTCCTTTCTTGGGACATGTCCTCCCTTTTTCTTGAAAGTCTTCCATTTTGAGTGTGACTAAGAAGCCTGCATTTACATTTCTATGTAAGTGCTTTTAGCTTAAATAAACTCAAATTATCTAAACACAAAAAATGGCAACAGCAGAAATGGCAAAACAAAAACAAAACAGGAGAAAAGCAAAGGTGGCACCAGTACAGTTTTTTCATAAGTAGCCTAACAGTTTTTTCAAAAGTAGCCTCCTTCAAGCAAGATGGAAGATGGCCTTCCCTAAGTGATGTATTGACGATGTTTGTAAAGAACATCCTCAGTGCACTCCCCCCCCCCACCAAGATGGCCAGACAAGATGGGCAAGGATTGAGAGGACAAGTTGTTTTCCTCACTCTACCAAGGAGCTTGTTCACGCTATCGGTACTCACAGACTGAAATTGATCCCGAGTAAATTCATTAACGGAGTTGCTGGACACCTTGTCAGTTGTTTCTGTCAAAACACTGGCGTCTAAGTCGGCTCTTATCTGAGAGATTTTATCTGCGAAAAAGATGTTAAACACATCACTGCAGGCCCTTGTCAGGTTAAGTAACAGGACCTGGGTGAGAGGTACCCGCGTCAGCTCCCCCACCAGCCTAAACAGCTCTGCTGGATGGGACTCTGCAAATGCAATACGTGCAGAAGAGAATGATCTGTGCTGCACCTATTGCCTCTTGATAGGACCAACGTTCCTATGATAAGTCTGGTCAGGTAAGAGTTGAGTTTTCCACCAGGTGTGCTCTAGTCGTTGTCCAACTCGCTTCATTTTTCTAAGCTCTGCTGTATACCATTGCTTCTGATTAGAAGTGGGTTGGAAAAGACACTTGGGAGTGATTGTGTCAATAGCCTTGGTAAGATCCGTGTTCCAAGTATTAACCAAAGCTTCGACAGGATCACTGGCATTACTAACCATTAACCCCCCCCCCCAAGGCTTTCTGGAATCCAATTGGTTCCATTAGCCTTTGAGGGCGGACCATTCTAATAGGTCCACCACCCCCGGTGAGGTCAGTAGAGGCTCTTAGTTCAGTCTTGACCAGGAAATGATCCATCCATGACAATGCGGTGGTTTTAACAACCTCTGCCCATGGATATTCCTGTTCCGTACTGAAGACCACATCAAGGGTATGACCCACACAATGTGTGGGCCCAATGACCAATTGGGATAGGCCCCTATTTGTCATGGTTTCCATGAACTCCTGAGTCACACCTGTCAGATTTTTCAAGCTGGTCTCGAGTGGAATGTTGAAGTCGCCCAGGACTAAAAGTCTGGGTGACTCCAACACCAACTCCAAGACCAGCTGTGACCACTCGGTCAGGGAGTCTGCTAGACAATGGGGTGGTCGGTACACTAGCAGAATCCCTAAAATATCCCTGGTCCTCAGGCTAAGGTACATACACTCGAAGTGGACTGTGTTCTGGACAGGTATCCTGGTCAAAGTCAAGTTGTTCTTATAAACCAGAGCCACTCCCCCCCGCCGCCCACTTCCCCTTACCTGGTCACTCACAGAGTACCCGGCTGGGAGAGCCTGCGTCCAGGTTACAGCTCTATCCTCTCCCAGCCAGGTTTCTATAAAGCGAGCCAGGTCGGCACACTCACCTAACAAAAGATCATGAATAATATGAGTTTTATTTTTAACTGACCTGGCATTGCAAAGGAGCAGAGTAAGGTTCTGTGGAATGGTTGGTACACTCCATTCCAGGAGATGGAGTGAACTGAAGGTGGGATAGCTCTCAAACAGCGCTCCCACCTTCTTTTGTAACATCTGTTCACTCCGTTACAACCCAAAATTTTGGGTCAGCCATAATTATAATTCTGCACAGATCAACTTCCTTCCCCTCAATTTCTCAAATATTACATTTCTGGAGTTTCCAGAAACTTACTGTTTCTAATGCAGATGGCCACAATGCCATTCTCCCCTGTATGAGTGGGCAGGGATGCAATTATTTAATAATTTCATTCACAAAAGCAGCAATGAAGATTTTTTAGAAATTCTCTTCTTGACACAAGAAATTCTTCAAAAGTGGCACTATTTTCCAAGACTATTCTCGCCTTGGAATTTATGCTGTACAAAAGGAAAAATCTTTTCCTTGCAGGAAACAGCATATTCTGGACAGAAAATTCTCTTCTCTGTAAAATACCACATAATTTTGCACAGAATAAGTCCTGAATATCAAAGATTCTCATTAGCCAAAGCTCCTCATCATCAGAGTTTCTGAAAACTCAAGAAGCATTTCCAGCCATGTTGAAACATTTTAAAATATTCTTCCCATCCCCATGGGGGACCAGTGTTGTATCCAGCTCTAGAGAAAAGGTATTGCTAATGCTGAGTGAAAAACTGCTCCCCAGTTTCCTTCATATTTTCTTCTCTCATGAGAGAGGCTTCAGTTTTAGTGCATTTTCACAACATTTTAGAATTTCTTTTAGGGTGTTGTTTAGTTGGCTTATTTCACTGAATCATTAAGAGGTGACTGAGGAGTCTTGTCTGTGCATTTTCCTTCCTACTCTTTAGCATAGGTTAGTGTCCAGGGGACATGGGACCAAGAAATGCAAATGGACCTCTATGTGCAGCAAGTACTACTACCACCAACATCTTGTTTGTAAGGCAGGAGCTGTGATAGCGCAGGTAGTGCCTCTATTGGCCAGGGACAATGCCTCTCCATATGAGGAGCAGCTTAGGGACCTGGGAATGTTTAACCTGATCAAAAGAAGGTTAAGAAGTGACATGATAGTCATGTTTAAATATTTGAAAGGATGTCATATCGAAGAGGGAAGAGTCTTGTTTTCTATGGCTCTGGAAACCAGGACAAGTAGTAGTGGATTCAAATTACAGGAAAAAAAGATTCCACTTAAATCTCAAGAGGAACTTCCTTACAGTCAGAGCTGTTTGACAATGGAATATGCTGCATTGGAGTGTGGTGGAGTCTCCTTCTTTAGAGGTTTTTAAACATAGGTTGAATGGCCATTTGTCAGGGGTGCATGGCAGGGGATTGGACTGGATGACCCTTGTGGTCTCTTCCACCTCTATGAGTGTATGATTCATGTCCAATGATGGCTACTGCCTGCATGTCTTGATCTCAAAAATCCTACTCAGAGTAGCTTTGGGTCCTGTGATGAGAAAAAGGAGGGATGGTCAATAAATAAATAATACCACATGCTGCCTTTCCCTAGCTTTACTTGGAACGTGGAAAACGAGAAAGCTTGTCACCTGTGAGGGACATAATTGTACAATACAAAACAAGACATTTAAGCATCAGCTTCCTTGTTGCTATTGCTCCACCGGCTTCCAGTCTTGTTTCTGGGCACATTTCAAAGTGCTGGCTATGACCTACAAAACCCTATACTTCTCAGGTCCAGATTATTTGAAGGACACTTATCTCCTTATAGGAGCTGCCCTCCTTTCAAGAGGAGACCCTTTTCACTGTATCACCACTCTCACAGAAACACCTGAGCTGGCTCCAGGTTCTGGAATGCCATTTCCAGAGGGCTAAGACTGGCACCCTACTTGCTATTTTGTAGGCAAGTAAAGACCTTTGTTGTTGTTGTTGTTGTTGTTTTTGACAGGTCTTCGAGGGCTGACTGCTAAGGGGAAAGGGTTTTTCATCTGCTGTGTTGTTTATATATGTTGTTCTTTTTAAGGGTTTCCTTTTAACTGCTTTACATTTTATTGATAGTTTAATTATATTTTTACTTTTGTATGAGATAAAATTCTTTAGCTATATCTGTTTTACTTTTTTATAAGATGCCTTGATTGCTGGACTGGGAATAAGGTGGGATATATATCTTTCTTGCTTTCCAAGCCAGCTGCCAGGGAGAATAAGGAAAGGAGTTTCTGGGCAGCCATTTTGAGTGGGTGAGTGTTTAAATGTTTTAAAAACCACTTGGGAGAATGTGTTTGTTGCTGAGGGAATGAGGCTTCTGTGAGTAACATCTGCGAGTCACTAGGGGGTGGAGTTAGGGCCTTTGCAGACTTCCAGAAATAGTACACATTAAATTGAGGCACCGCCCTGGCTCAGTGCTAGGGAATCATGGGAACTGTAATTTATTGTGGCACCAGAGCTCTTTGACAGAGAAGGCTCAATGTCCCAGAAAAAAATACAATTCCCATGACTCCCTAGCACTGAGCCAGGGCAGTGCCTCAATTTAATGTGCACTATTTCTGGCAGTCTGCAAAGGCCCTAAGCCAACTAGTTCTATATAACTCCTCCCAGTAGTGTGCACCTAATGGTGCACAAATTTTTCATAAGACAAGGGAAAGCACAGCACAGGCAGAAGGGGACTGTTTTTGCCGCCGGAGCCATTCCGGAATGAGCGGTTCCAGGCGGCTTTAGGGACTAGTGTGAAAACGTCCCTTCTTTGCCTCAGTCTTCTCACAAAAGGAAAAGTGTTCAACCTGAGGAAAATGGAGTAGAGGACACAATAGGGGAAATGCAGCACAGAATAAGTAAAGAGGTAGTACAGGAATATCTTGTTAACCTAAATGCATTTAAATCTCCAGGACCAGATGAACTACATCCAAGGATATTAAAAGAACTTGCAAATGCAATCTCAGAGCCACTGGCAATAATCTTTGAAAACTCCTGGAGAACAGGAGAAGTCCCAGCAGACTGGAGGAGGGCAAACATTGTCCCCATCTTCAAAAAGAGGAAAAAAAGGGGATCCCAACAACTATTGTCCAGTTAGTTTGACATCAATACTAGGAAAGATTCTACAGCAGATCATTAAACAGGGAGTCTGCAGACATTTAGAAGGCAATGCCATAATCACTAAAAGTCAACATGGGTTTCTCAAAAACAAGTCATGCCAGACTAATCTGATCTCTCTCTCTCTCTTTGATAAAATTACCAGCTTGCTAGATGAAGGGAATGTGGTAGACTTAACATATCTTGGTTTCAGTAAGGCTTTTGACAAGGTCCCCCATTATACTCTTACAAACAAGATAGCAAAATGTGGGCTAGACAATGCAACTATTAGGTGGATTAGTAATTGGTTGACTGACTGGATGCAAAGGTTGCTCAGCAATGGCTCCTCTTCATCCTGGAGAGAAGTGACCAGTGGATTGCCACAGGGTTCTGTCCTGGGTCCAGTGCTATTCAATATCTTTATCAATGACTTGGCTGAAACAATACGGGGCATGCTTACCGAATTTGCAGATGACACCAAATTAGGAGGAATAGCTAATAGCCTTGAAGACAGGATGAAAATTCAAAATGACCTTAATAGATTAGAAAGCTGGGTCAAAGCTAACAAAATGAATTTCAACACAGAGAAATGAAGATATTGCACTTAAGTCAAATAAATAAATAAATAAATAAATAAAATAAAAAAATAAAAAATTAATAAATAATAAATGAAATGCATAGATATAAGATGGGGGACACTGGCTTAACGAGACTAGGAGTCCTGGTAGACCACAAGTTGAACATGAGTCAACAATGTGATGCGGCAGCTAAAAAGGCCAATGCAGTTATAGGCTGCATCAATAGAGGTATAGTAACTAGATCAAGGGAAGTAATATTGCTACTGTATTCTGCTTTGGTCAGGCCCCACCTGGAATACTGTGTCCAGTACTGGGCACCACAATTCAAAAAGGATGTTGAAAAACGAGCGTGTCCAGAGGAGGGCGACTAAAATGGTGAAAGTTCTGGAAACCATGCCCTATGAGGAATGACTTAGGGAACTGGGTATGTTTAGCCTGGAGAAGAGATGGCTAAGAGGGCATATGATAGCCCTCTTTAAATATTTGAAGGGATGTCATATTGAGGATGGAGCAAGCTTGTTTTCTGCTGCTCCAGTGAACAGGACCTGGAACAAGAAGCTACAGGAAAAGAGTTTCCACCTCAACATTAGGAGGAACCTCCTGACAGTGAGAGCTGTTCACAAGTGGAACACATTTTCTCAGAGTGTGGTGGTCTTCTTTGGACCTTCTTTGGAGGTCTTTAAACAGAGGCTGGATGGCCATCTGTCAGAGATGCTTTGATTTTGAGTTCCTGCATGGCAATGAGTTGGACTGGATGGCCCTTGTGGTCTTTTCCAACTCAATGATTCTATGATTCTATGATTCTATATATTGTTTTGTACTGTACAATGATGTCCCTCACAGGTGACAATCTTTCTCACTTTCCACATTCCAAATAAAACTCAGGCAAAGACAGCATGGGGTATTATTATATTATATTATATTATATTATATTATATTATATTATATTATATATTCATTATCATATAACTACTGGGGACCCCACCACCACTTTGACATATCAATAAGTATTGCATTATTTAATGCTATGGAGTAATCAGTGTGAATGCTTTTTCTCTCTTAACCAAAAGCACTAAACAAGCATGGTTTATTGTAAACATGATTATTCAGTAATTGGATAAGCCCAAAATATCTTGGATGCAGTCTTCATCCAAGAGCTGGCAGCTCATTGATTATATCATTCTTTGGCAACATTGCCTGCAGAGAGCAAGAATCATAAGAGCTATCCTCTGAACAGACTGCTGGACCTGCATTCATAGAATGGACTCCAAATGCCTGCTCCAGCTTCATTGTTGGGAAAATGGCTTGATGCCTGCTAGGCACTTGGATGCAAGATACTTGAAAGAACTAAACATAGAGAGGGCTAGCCTAACTATTATCAAAACTTATAATTATGAAGTGCAGTTATTGGGAAGGACACAACTACAAACTCCACAAGATAGTTTGTCATAGGAAGCAAGCAAGCGCCAAGCTGGACCACTGGTCTACCTAGCTCCTTAACATCCACAGTAAATAGAGCTCCAGGCAGGAAGCCTTTCTCATACTTGCCTGGAGATGCCAGAAATTAAGTCTGAAATCTTCTGCATGAGAAGCATAGACTTTGCTACTTTTGTAATGCCCTTCCTGAATTAATAGACTCCTCATAGTAAGCAACAATGAAATAAATGAGGGATCGTTACTTCTGTGGTAGAGTGCATATTTTCCACAGAAAAAGTCTCATGTTCAGTCCCTGACATCTTCTGGCAAGTCTGGGAAAGTTTCTTGTTTGAAATTCTGGAAAGAAACTGTCAATAGGATGTGCCATCGAACTATTAGGCTGCTGCCACACTGCAAAATTAATGCAGATTGACAACACTTGCACTGTCATGGCTCCATCCTATGTAATCTTGGCACTGGTGGTGGCACCAGAACTTTCTGTCAGAGAAGTTTAATATCTCACAAAACTACAAAACCCAGAATTCCATAGCATTGAGCTATGGCAGGTATAGCAGTGTCAAACTACATTAATTCTGCAGCGTAGATGCAGCCTTAGTTCCAAATCCTGTTGTTAGTCTCAAATAGGATAGGCATACCTTCCAACATTTCATAGATTAAAAACAGGATTCATGTATCCAAGATGGCAAAATTATTAATAAGAAGAATGCAAGCTAGGGGAGGTTGTGGCAGTTTGTTTTTGCCTAACTCTACTGGGAAAGGCAAGATTTCACCCTCTCCTCTCCCTGCTGCTGAGTTAATTGAGGGCAAAACTACATTTGCACTTTGAACTCAATTTGCACCAAATGAAAACAAATGAAGAAAGTGGGAGAAGTAGAGAGAAACCAGGAGGTGTTAAAAGCAGCTTAAAAGTGGGACAGCAGAGAATTAAATCCGAAATGTCACTGTCAAATTGGGATAGTTGGAGGGCATGCAGCTGAATTTGTGGCAGCTTGTTAAGTAAACATTTATGTAAGTTCTCTTAATTTGTTGAGTCTACTCCAGTTAACAATAAGAGTTAGGCATTCATATCTGCAAATCCACTTCTATGAGTCCACTACAAAGCATATTTTAGAGAAGAAAGTGGAGTATTCACCCAGGGCCTTCATCTGCCAATCCCATGCCTTAGCTTCCAACAAAGCAGGCAAGAGTTAAAACAAGCCTGAATACTACCATTTGAGTGTACAGGCCAATCCAGGCCCACTTGTCAAGGTTATAAAATCCTAATATCCAAGTTAGCTCCTCTATCATTGGGAGAAAGCTGCCAAGAAGATTTATTTTGTCTCATCTTATTTCACCCTGTCCCTTTTATTTGACTACTCTGAAAACTGATTACCAATCCATCTCAGACCATATAATTCCACTTCTTGTTCACATCAGAACATCATCCCTTAGACTCCACAAGCTTCATATGGAGGCAGTCTGACAGCAGCTAACATTTGAGATGCTTGCAAGTTTTGCTGCTTTTAAAAGGTAACGGTAAAGGTAGTCTTTACAGAGAAAAAAAAGAGGTAATTAGAAATTCTGCTTATCTTCAGTTTGGTTGCTAAATTAAACTTAACTGGATAAAGTACATGGATTCTAATGAAGTCACAAAGTTTTACTGTGTGCAGAAGTATCACAGCATTGCTATCTATCACATATTGCACCTCTTTGTTCAGTTCATATCTATTGGATTACACAAATCCCATGGAAATGAAGCCTGTCTGAAATGAAGGTTTGCTATTAGGGAGATTATATTTAGACCTACTGAAACAAAAAGCACATGATAAACTTACCACAATTACACACTGTCCACAGCTTATACATAGAGTATATTGTGCAGATCTCATAAATAGCATGTTATATCCTGAAGTAATGAGGATTGGAAGATTCTGTGATCTAAAAAGAAATGTAGAAGATATTCCAGCTTGTCAGTGATAAAGTCTGGTAAGGTTTTCGCCTTCCCAGTTGATGAGGATGACAATCTAGTGCTAATCTTGGATGTCTCTGCCAGTGGATTTGTTCCTCTTGATTAAAAAAAAAAAAAAGGAAAGGAAACGTGGACAGAATTCAATTTAGCATTGAAACTGACATAAGAAAATGTGGTGACACTTTGAATTTCCATATGTTGCATATTGCCTGAGTTTGTTCTGCTGGTAGAAAAAGCCAGCTATAGCTAGCAATTCTACATGTTGTTCTGGACATTTTGCATAAAGTAATAAAGGAAGAAAGTGTGGGCATGTTACAGCATTGTCCTTCTCCATCCCTTGGGAAGAGTCCTTATTTTATTGTGGACTTGTATGACTCCTTCTTCATTCAGTTGATATAATTTAATTAACCTCTGTGAAGCAGAGACTTAAAGTGCTGAACTAAATCTCTAGTTGACAAAATATAAGGCACAGAATCAAATGTAAATGTCTCTCATGAGCATGACAGACCACTATACATGACATGACTCAGATCAAAACATCTTAGGCATTAAAAAGAAACTATATAAAGATTTAGCATAATGGTGGGATGCATTAAGAGAGCCCACAACAAGAATTAAGTCTTGTCTTTAGAGCTGCTATGAGATTTTCTGATAATAGGTTTCCATAATTTTAAAGAAAGCAACACAATATGTGAAAATAATAATTTAGAAAATCCATGCTCTCCCTTTCAAGGCCTAATCCAAACTATCTTTGACTCACTTCTTAAAAGAAATATTAAGAAATATTTACACAGGGTCATATTTATGAAGTTATTTTAGATTTGGCAGATGTTAAAATTGCCAGCACTATTCTCAGCTTTCAATCTACTTTTAAAAGTTTTTATAACCAAAAGTAATTGATTCAAGAGGTGGGAGGATAAAGTAAGCTCTGAGAAAGGCATCTCCACACCCTCAGGTTTTAAGTTGTCCAAAAAGTAAGTTAGTGCATGTTTGTGTGCGTGTGTGTGTGCATGCGTAAACTGGGATAACCAGGATGAAAAAATAATATGAATTGCTATGACCTAATGAGACACTAGCTTGTATATTCCCTGTGCATTTTGTTCCACTGCATATGGGGGGGGGGGGGCAGTATAGAGCAACTTCCTACAATACTTCCTATTTATTAAAGAGTTGACTTTTATTCGGGTCAGTCAGACCATATATCTTTCTAGCTCAGAGGAAGGGCATTGTTCAGCCTGTTTGCCTCAGTTGTTGTTGCTGCTGTTATTGTTATTACCATTAAGTCATCTTTGATTTATGGTAACCCTATGAATGAGACACCTCTAAGGCAACCTGTTCTCAACAGCGCTGCTCAGGTCTTGCAGACTCAGGGCCACACATAGACTCATAAGCTACAGGCAGCTGACTAATGCCCCTGTGTTCCTGCAAAATAGAAAAGCATGGCCTTTCTGATTATTTGACCACAAAAATTGCATATTTAAAGATATTGCCAAAGGTCTGGTCAGACCACAACCCGGTAATAATGGAGTTATAATTTGAGAAAAAAACAATACAATTGGATCTTAAATACAAACATATTGAAGGATGAAAAAAATTGTGCTGAGTTAAAATACATATTTTAAATTACTTTAAAGAAAACATGAATAAGGGTACCCCAATACATATAGTCTGGGACGCTTCTGTTATAAGAGGGCATATTATCCAAAAAACAATTGAATGGGGGAAAAAAGAAACACAGAGAAGATAAATTAAATCAAGAATTATATAGATTGGAAAATGATTTAAAGAAAGATCCTAAAAATAAGGATGTTTTAAATGAAATTAAATATATTCAAAAAGAATTGTCAAATTGTTGGCTCATACCCTGCAGCAAGAAAGAGCGCAAAGAACAACCTCGAAAATCAAAGATGGATCTAACATTGTGAGTGGTAGGCAAAGGATACAAGCCATTTTTTGTTAAACATTTTTCCGATTTATATAATGAGATACCAGGAAACAATCTTGAAATTCAGAAATATTTAGAAAATATTGAGATATTCAAACTTACAGAGGAGCAAAAGTCGAATTTAAATAAACCGACTAATTGTAATGAGTTGGCTGAGGCTATTAAAATATCTAAATTGGCTAAAACTCCAGGGCCTGATGGATTATGTAATGAATATTATAAAATTTTTGAGGCACAATTAAGTGCGCCACTGCTTGAGATCATGAACGGAGTTTTAGAAAATCGAGTCCCCCAGACATGGAATTCTGCGAATATAGCACTAATTCCAAAAGAAGGAAAAGATAGATTGAATCCAAATAGTTATTGACCAATTTCGTTGTTAAATTCGGATTATAAATTGTTTGCTTCAATATTGGCGGAAAGACTAAAAAAGATTTTAGATAATTGGATACATACAGACCAAAATGGCTTTCTCTCAAATAGAAAAACAAAAGAAGATTTTAGGAATCTATTAAATTTTATTGAAATTCATCAGAAAAATCTTCATAAGAAATTGGCGTTGGTTTTTCTAGATGCAGAGAAAGCATTTGATAATATCAAATGGAGTTTCCTGTTTGGGGTTTAAGAAAATTGATGTGGGTGAAACCTTTATCAGATGGATAAAGAAAATATATTCAATACAAGATGCTTCCATCATAATCAACAGAGTGAAAACATCTTCATTAAAATAACTAAAGGCGTTAGACAGGGATGCCCATTAGCCTTCCTTTTGTTTATACTCACGTTAGAGATGCTGCTAAACAAAATTAGGAATGAGACTAAAATTAAGGGTTATGAAATTAAAAAAGAGAGTTATAAATTAAGGGCGTATGCTGATGATGTAGTTCTAACAATTTCCAACTTGTCAGGATGTGGCAAAGAATTAATGAGAATTTTAAAGCATTAAGGTGATGTTTCTGGATATTGCATCAACAAGGTTAAAATTGCACTGATGCTGCTAAACTATACAGAAGAAGAACAGAAAAAAATTGTAACTAAAACTGGATTTAATAAAAAGAACAAGGTTAATTATTTAGGAATTGTATTGACAACAAAAAATATGGAGTTGTTCCAGAATAATTATGAAAAGATGTGGAAGGAAATTAGAGTAAATTTGAGAAAATGGCAGAAATTAAATTTATCATGGATGGGCCGAATTGCGGTTATAAAAATGGTAGTATTGCCTAAGATAAATGTTTTATTTCCAGAACCTACCGATTATACAAAATGATATACCCTTTGTAAAATGGAGCAGAAAAATCTCTAAATTTATTTAGAAAAAAAAAAAAGCCCAGAATGGGAATGAAAGTACTTCAGGATGATGTTGAAAGGGGTGGTCTTGCAGTACCGAACTTAAAATGGTACTATGAAGCATGTGTCCTAGAATGGTTGCAAGACTGGCTCAAACTAGAGAATCCTAGGGTCTTAACCCTTGAAAGAGAAGATCTGAAGTTTGGATTACATGCATATCTAATTTACGATAAAGTTAAAGTGGATGGAAGATTTAAAGATCATTTTATACGTAAGGGTCTTTTCAGGGTTTGGCGGAAATATAAGGAAAGGTGGTGCGGCAGAATTCTATTGTGGATCTCACTAGTGGAGGCTCTGTTTAAAAAAAACATTTGCAATAAAGAATCCTGGATTTCTTATAAAGATCTGTTAGATATGGATATGACCCTAAAAAGGCAAGAGGAGTTAGCACTAATGGAATACAATTTCAATTGGCTTGCATATATGCAGCTTCGGGAGAGATATAGAATTGATATAAAAAAACCCTGGAATTGGAATAGTTAATGAGGAATTGGAAGGAATATTAAAAAGTCAACCAACCAAATTAATAGCAAAATTTTATAAATGTATTAGGAAATGGGAGTGTGAAGATGAAACAATCAAGGAGTATATGATAAAATGGGCCGTAGATTTCAAACAAAATATTAATCTTGAGCAATGGGAAAATATTTGGAAAATAAGGATCAAACAGATGATTAGTGTCAAATTAAAGGAAAATTTATATAAGTGTATGTTTAGGTGGTACATGATCCCATATAGATTATCCAAAATGTTCAAAAGAATTAAACCCATTTGTTGGAAATGTGGAACAGTGACTGGAACATATTTACATATGTGGTGGGGCTGTAGCACTGCTATAAAATTTTGGAAAATAATAAATATGGAAATGAAAAAAAAAATTAAGGTTGACACCCGCCCAGATCCTAAATTGTATTTGTTGAGTATTAATTTAAATTTGAAGTTGGAAAAAGAAGGAGGCAAGTTGATGTCAGGGAAAGCAGCCAAAGGGCTGATAAGACAGCTAGCTCTAAACAAACCAAATCCCCAGTGCAGCAGAGTCGGTGTTAACAACACAGTCTGGGAAATACACAGTAACTCTATCAAAGGGATTACCGAAAAGGATTGTCAGACGGTCCGAGGTTCGAGGTATCAGATAGGCAGGTCGATAAACAGTCCAAGGTCAAGGTTTCCGGATAGTCAAGATGATCTAGGAGACACGGAGCCAGAGACAAAGTCTTTCCCTTAGAAGAGTCAGATATCCACTGGCAAAGCACCACCCATGCTCCAAGTTCTTAAGAAGGCAAGGAGCTGGCCTTCAGCTGTGTCTGATTATTAACACGCTTCTGCTGAAGCCTCCGTGATCTTCGCAAGTCCTCTTTTTCTGCTCGACGCTCCTTAAAGGTAGGCACACTGTCCAGATCCTCCTCCCTGACTACAGCATTAGGCAGCCCTGACTTCTGAACCTCTGGAGGGCCCACAGCCTCTGCTACAGCAGAACTAGGGCCAGCCTCTGGCTCTTCCACTACAGGTTCAAGTCCCAGGGGCCCTGGCTCCTCCCTTACAGGTTCAGGTCCCAGGGGCTCCAGCTCATCCCCTGAGTCCTCTGAATCGTCCTCCAGGCAGGGCATGACATTTGATATGTTATTTAGCAACAGCGGCAAGAGTGGTTTATGCCAGATACTGGAAAAGAGAAGAAATCCCTTCAATTGAGGAGTGGAGATTAAAGGTCTTGGACATTTATGAGATGCATAAACTACACTTTCTTTGTCAGAAAAAGTCTCTATCTGGATTTTATAAAGAATGGGAACAATGGCTTACATATATAAAAGGATGTGGTAATGAGATTAAGTATATTGCTCTTCAGGAATAACTGTGATTATTGTATGTTGATTAATATGGATAATAGGAGACTAAGGGCCTAAACAGATGGCTTAAAAGGCCATCTTGGGGGCAGGGAAGGGGAGGGGCAGCCGCACGATCGGCGCCCCATCCCCCTCCCAAGGTTGTCCTCGGAGCAGCCGGCCCTCCGCATGGCCGGCGCTCCGAGGAGGACCTCCCGCCGCAGCCTTTACAGCGCTGCGGCGGAAAAGTCAGCAAAAGTGCGCCGCAGCCTTTTGCGGTGCACTTTCGCTGACTTGTGAAAGGAGCACAAATTTAGCACTCCTTTCAGGGGCGGCAAAGGTGCGCTGCAGGATCGAGGCATGGGGATGCCTCGGTCCCGTGGCGCACCTTCCCAGGGCGGCCCACGGCCACCCGTCTGCTTAGCCCCTAAGATATTGGGAGGAAGAGTTATTAGATCTAATTATAATTTGGTGGTTGTTAATTGATAAATACAAATGGATATAAATGAATAAAATCACAATGATGCTGTATTGAATTACCTTGAGATAAAAGGATCATTATAAGATAATAAGATAAGTTACAATAAGATAAGATAATGACTTAAAGAATGTTAATATAGGACAAATGATGATAAGGTAATATATAGAATTTACTTTATTAGTGTGAATTTTTATTAACTCATGATGTAGCAATTAAAATTTAAGAACGGGAGTTATCAAAATAAACGGTGTAATTATATCTCTCTCTGATACAGCTTTTGAAGTTTTAGTTCTTAGGTGTAGGTATTGTTATATTTATGCAATATTAACTTTGTCCGATTTTGTTTTTGTGATGGTATGTGTTTTTGTCATGTATGTTTTATGTTATGTATGTATGTATGTCATGTCTGGATTTTATAAAGAATGGGAACAAGGAGACTCCACCACTCTCCAAGGGAGTGTGTTCCACTGTCGAACCGCCCTTACTGTCAGGAAGTTCCCCCCACCTCAACATTAGGGGGAACTTCCTGACAGTAAGGGTGGTTCGACAGTGGAACACACTCCCTCGGAGAGTGATGGAGTCTCCTTCCTTGGAGGTTGGATGGCCATCTGTTGGGGATGCTTTGATTGGGAGTTCCTGTATGGCAGGGGGTTGAACTGTGGCCCTTGTGGTCTCTTCCAACTCTATGATTCTATGATTCTATGTATGTTATCTGTGATTATCTGTTTTTTTAATTAATTAAAAATATGTAATTAAAAAAAAATAGAAAAGCATGGCCCACAAAGCCGCCAAAGGTTACAATGCTCCATTTTAAATCACTCTCACTTTGGAGGTGTTTATATGCCTTCAGTTTGCCTGTCGACTTACGGTGACCTCATGGATTTCATAGAGTTTTCCTAGGCAAGGAATAGTCAGAGATAATTTGCTGGTCCCTTCCTCTGCAATGTAACTTATATTCATTGCCTGCCTTCCATTCAAGTACTAACCAGGGCTGACCCTGCTTAGATTCCCAAATCACACAGGATATGGTGTCTTTAAGGTATTTAGGCATGGGAGAGTCTCAAACTAACCTTCTGATCACTTCCAGTTTTGGAGAAAGGGACAAATGCAGACTGAGATCAGGAGAGGGGACTGGGTAGAAAATAGGAATTATGCACAGCTCTTCATCCCTGATCTAGTTCATTATTGTATATACTGACTGGAATCAGCTATCCAGATTTTAAGGGAATAATCAGAAGCCCAAATGGAAAGGAAGAGAAGAATAGCAATAAGACTCCAAAGTTAAGAAAGGGTTACATTTATATACCATGATCCCCACACTGAGCTTGAAGTACAGAACTGAGGGGGGTTGCAGACTGCCAGAAATAGTGCAAATTGAGTCCACTTTAAGGGTTAGGGTTAGGGTTAGGGAATCATGGGAACTGTATTTTATTGTGGCACCAGAGCTCTCTGACAGAGAAGGCTCAATGTCTCAGAAAAAAAAAAAAATTCCTATGATTCCTTAGCACTAACCCTAAAAGTGGACTCAATTTGCACTATTTCTGGCAGTCTGCAACCCCCCAGAGTTTCTCCTTCCCACTTTTTCCTCCCAATTGCCCTGGATGGTAAGTTAGCTTGAACAAGAGTGATAGACCCAAGGTCACCCAGTGAATATAATGGCTTTATGTTCCAACCTCCAGAATCTAGCTCTTCTGCAAGAAAAGTATCTCTTCTGTCATTGAGCTTGTAGGCATATAAATTACATATTAGAGTGTTTAGATTCTGACTTTATAATCATCTGAGGATAGACTACATGTGACCTGCCTTTGCATGGGAAGGGGAAGCAGATGCAGAATGAATGACAGGACACCCAATTGGCAGAAAAAGGCCACAACTTTATTGAATACAGCTAACAGATAAGGCTTGGCCCGAATGCATGGCCCTGGCTTTGGGATGACAGAAGGGGTGACCAACTGGTCGCAAATCCACCTCTCAACCCCCTTGTCACTGGGAGACACTGTTCAGGAGTTGCCCCTGCAATGGCAACACCTCACCACTCCCAGCACCCCTGGATCCCCTAGGGACTCCCGATCCTGTGCTCCCAGCCCAGGAAACCATGCCCAGAAGATCCATGACCCATGCTATCACCATAAAAAGCCATCCCGGGGGGGGGGGGGAGCTGTCTTCTGCCAACCACCTAAGAGCTGTATCCTCCCCTTCCAGCCTCCCCCCCCCAGTCTTCATGGGAGAGTTAACCAAGGATCCAAGCCCAGGCAGACATAGCCTGCCAAAGCACCAGACTTCCACCTCCCTATCCTCTTGATAGAGTCCACAAGCATGCTGCAATCTGCCATGGTGGTAGTGGCCCCTATCCAGAATCCTCTGCCAGCATCCCAGCCCTCCACAAGGCCAAACGGAGCATCGACACAAACTGGAACCATGTTAGTGGAACCCCATCGTCATGGGTGAACAAAGGGCCTGATGTGCACAAGCGGGATGGCAGGTATCTGTGTAAGATCTGGACAGGGCACAGGTGGCAGGCATGGGATTCCTCAGCACAATGGTGGACCCTTTGCCCAGCTTGTTGCAATTGGACCTGTGAAGAACTAAAAACACAGTGTTGCCCACCACAGAGACATCCTCCTTATGAATTGAACACTTGGATGTACTGGAGAATGGGAGCAGCTCACCCGTCCACAGTGCCCCAAAGAATGCAGTAAAAAAGGCTGCCCTGAAGAGGCGAGCCTCCGTCCTCGAGTGGCAGATGTGGTTGAGCAGCGAAGAGAGTTTGAGGAGCAGATTGAAGCAAATGGGCTTCCTCCCATCTCCTCCCTTGTTGCCCATCCTCCTTCATCCCTCCAGGGCCCTCCTAACCAGAAAGGAAGCACAAGGATCCCTGAACCCCCCAGCTTTGGAAAAGAAGGAACTCCCAGCTAATGTCACTGACTTGGTATCGGGTGTGATGCAAGACTCTTTCAGACATACAAGAAATTGTAAGATGGTGTGGGACCAGACTGGCCAGTGTGACTTGGTGCCCATTGACCCAAGAAAGGTGAAAAGCTTGGACACCACCCTCTTGTAGGCTCTGAGGATAGCTGGGACCAGTGAAGACAGGATGCATCACAGCAAGCTTCCAACCTCCCACAGTTCCTCTGGGAAAAGCGTGGGTGAGGGGTCTGATTCTGGTGCCAGCTGCCAGAACCTGGCCTCCTGAAAGCATGAGAGAGAATCTGTGATTTCATTCTCTAGGCCCCTTATGAAACTAGCCTTGAACGTGGTGTTGTTGTAGGGGCATAGCAGTACAATTCATCTCACCAAAAGTATGACCCACTCTGACTTGGAGATTTAGTGATTAAGCATGCTGACGACTGCCTGGTTGCCACACCAGAAGCAAACATAGACTGCAAACATAGACTGCCACACCAGAAGCAAACATAGACTGATAGGGAAGAACTCGAGGAAGGCGAGGTCTCTAAGAATTCCCTTTTCCTCCCACTGGGGAGGCCAATGCTGGGCATACCAGTGCCCCTGGAAGAAAAGTCCAAATCCCAAGCTCCCCACCACATCAGAGTAGAAATGAAGACCTCGTCCGAGGTCCCATGGGAGCTGCCACAGTGATACCACCTTGAAGTCCCTGAGGAGTTCTTCTCACACCCTGACATCCTCCTTGATGCCTCCAGTGAGGTGAATGCAGTGGTGTGGTCCCTTGACCCCTGTTGTCACCATGGCGAGGTGGGCACAGAAGGCCCTACCTGGAAAAACCACTCTGCACTCAAAATTGAGGTGCCCCAAGAGTGCCTGGACTTCCCTGAGTGTGGCCTTGTAAGCTGGAGGGTGGCCTGTGCCATAAAGAGGAGGGAGCAGAGTTTCTCATCTGGAAGGCAAGATACTCCTGCAACCGAATCCAATTGGATTCCAAGGGAGGTGAGGGAGGTGGGGGACCCTCAGTCTTTTTGGTTGCTAGAGGGATCTCAAACTCTTCTGCCAGTGTCTGAAAAGTTGTGAGGACCTTGGCACAGTCCTAGGTGCCAGCCTCGCCAATGAACAGGAAATCGTCAAGGTAATGTATGACCAAGGGGGATGTTGCATGGCCTTTCACTTCCCACTTGAGGAAGAAACTGAAAGACTCAAAAGCTGCACAGCTTATGGAGCAGCCCATGGGGATGACCTTGTCAAAGTACCATTGGCCTTCAAACTTGAAACCCAAAAGGCAGAAATCATCAGAGTGGATGGGCAACAGTCAGAATGCCTACTGGATGTCACATTTGGCTAAGAGGGCCCCCCGACCACATGCAAGACAACATGGTCAAAGGGAGTGTAATGTACTGTGCACATCTCCAGTGGAATGGCATTGTTGATGGATGGCCCGGGGGTAGAAAAGGTGATGGATGAGGCGGAACTCTCTCGGTGCCTTCTTAGGCACAATGCCCAGGGGAGACACTTGGAGATTGGGTAGGGGAGGTGAATTGAAGAGGCCAGCCACCCTGTCAGCCTTTTACTCCTTCTTGATTTTGGCCCTGAGGACTTGTGGCATGTCCCTAGCAGATTTGAGTGTGGGTGCATCAAAGGCCACTCTGGGGGCCACCACAGGGATCCTGAAACCCTGAGTGAAACCTGCTGTAGGAAGGTGACTGCCTTCCTGTCTGGGTAGCACATGAGGAGAGGCAGTAGGGCAGAAGGATGCACAGAGGTGGGTGTGAGGTCAAAGGGCGCCCAGGCAGCCACAGTGGGCTTACTTCAGACCCCCAGTCCTCCAGTTCTGGAGCCTGCCAGTCCCTCCTTCCTTCTGGAGGCTGCTTGGCTGGGGCGTCCCGGGCGAAAGGGCTTCTGTGCATCAGCAGGGTGTGAGCAGGTGAGCTTGGTGTGGGAGTAGCTCACAGCAGTGCTCAAACTTGCACTGTTTCCTCGCGCATTTTTCCAGGTTAAACTCCAGCACAGCAGCCTGCGAGGATCCTTCTTTCCCACCCACCTGGATGAACAGGGGGGTTCCCTCTTCAACCTGATATGGACCCCCACCTCAACAAGCCAGATGGGATTGCTGATGAAGTCCCACTTGGCATTGGTACTTTGGAAAGCCTGCCTGCAGAAGGTGGCATCATACGTGATGGCCACTGCCTCCCTGGCAATGTCCTGTGCTTTTTTAAAAAATGATTTAAATGATTTTTTTTAATAGTAAAACAAATAAATCAAGACAATAAAACATATAATAACAGATTACATATAATGACAGACATATACTTTTTATCTAAATTAAACATATATACATAGTTTATCTATCTTTCATACCGTCATTCTTCCTAAACCATTCATAACTACTTTCTTTCATCCTACTAAATTAAAAAGACTTCCTTATACCTAAGTCCAAGTAATAACTGCAATTTTTCTTGATTCCATTTTTCCTCCTCTCAGATCTTAATCAATTCTTAAATCATAAAATTAGTTAAATTAATTCAACCCTTTGTTGTAATTGCATTGTTGATATATATTTGCACATATATACATATTTATCTCTGTATTCTATTAATTCCATTTTATCTTTTGTAATTTATTGCAATATACTTTCTTTTTGTAATTTTTTTCTATTATCATTTCTTTATCTGAAGTAACCTCTTGTCTATTAAAAATTAGCTATTCTATATATATTAGTAAGAATTTTATCTATTACAGTTGCCTATTTTTTGTTAAATTTCTCATCAGACTTGTTTCTTAACATATAGGTTAATTTGTCCCTTTCTATATATTCAAAATGTCTCCAGTACCATTCTATAATCTTTGGTGACTTGTTTTGTTTCCAAGTAGTAGTGTAAGTTCCTCTAGCTCAGGGGTAGGCAACTTTTCCCCTTTAAGGGCTGAGGGACTTCAGCTCCCAGAATCCCAGGAGCTATTGGCCAACATGGGACTATTAGCCAACATGGCTCAGGCTTCTGGGAGCTGAAGTCCTTCGGCCCTTAAAGGGGAAAGGTTGCCTACCCCTGCTTTAGCTGCAGTCAACATAAAGAAGATTTCCTTCCCATATTTTTTCCCATTTTATCATCTGTTATACCTAATAGATACAACTTTGGATTTTTATTTGAAGAATATCCTGAATTTCTTTATGGATTTCCTCCCAGTATCTTTTCGCTAGTGGACATAGCCACCATATATGGTAGAAGGTACCCTTATATTTTTGACACTTCCAACATTTGTCTTTGTTATTTTTTTTTAATTTCGATAGTTTTACCGAAGTAAGGTACCATCTAATTTGTAATTTATAAAAGCTTTCTTTCATGTTATAATTCAATATATATTTTACTTTAGATTTCCAGATCTTTTCCCATTCTTCCATGTATAGTAGTGTGCTGAGGTCTTGCACCAATTGAATCATGTACTCCTTCACTTGTTCATCCTCAGTTTCCCATTTAAGTAAGATCTTATATAATTTTGATATTAGATTGTCAGTTTCTTTTAATAATATTTTTTTCTATATCACTGTCAGCAGATGTTAGTTCACTAAATTTTAAATCAGTTGTAAATCTTTCATAAAGTTGTCTGGCTAAAAACCAATTGATTTTGATTCCTTCTCTCTTAAATTCTTCCGTAGTTTTTAGTCTCCATTTCCTATTTTCTTTAATTAATAATTCCTTGTGTGTTAACCATTTGTTTTCTACCATTTCATCATTTCTGTGAAATGCCTCATTTGGGCATGTGTTCACTGGAATGCCTCTGTTCATCCTATCCTTATATTTTTCCCAAATTTTCCATAGTGAATTCCTGACATAATGATGTTTGAATTCCTTATTGGCTTTTACCTTATCGTAATATAAATAATCTTGAAAGCCGAACACATTATCTACCCCTTCTAAATAAAGCAATCTTCTATCATTAAGTCTTATCCATTCTTTCAACCATTCTAACACAGAGGCGTGATAGTATATTTTTAAATTCGGAAGTCCGAGTCCCCCTCTATCGTTTGTATCATATAGAATTTTTATTTTAATCCTAGGTTTCTTTCCAGCCCATATAAAATTTGTTATATCTTTTTGCCAATTCCTGAATGGGATATCATTTATAATTTTAGGAATAGTCTGAAAAAGAAACATCATTTTTGACAATACATACATCTTTATCACAGAAATTCTGCCCAGCATTGATATATGTAAGTTATTCCATGTTTTTTGGTAGTTGTTTTTGAATAAATCAGAGTTTTTTGTGGATAATATTACACCCAAATACTTAACTGTTTTTTCAACTTTAAATCCTGATTTATTAGTGAATAAGTCTTTTTCTTTATTTTTCATGTTCATCGTAAGAACTTTTATTTTTTCTTTATTTATTTTAAAACCTGAATGTCTACTGTATTCATTTATGTTCTCCAATAAATATTGTATGTTGTCTATGGGGTCAGACAGATAGATGGCCATGTCATTCGCATAAGCTCTGAGTTTTGTCTCATATCCTTTTGTTCTAATACCTGTTATTTTCTTTCCCCCTCTAATTGCGTTACACAAAATTTCCAGTGTTAATATAAATAACAGAGGTGAAAGCAGGAAGACTTAGCATGTACCTTTCTGAATTTTGCACTGTTTTGTTCTTTCTCCGTTAACCACAATGTATGCCCTTTGATCTCTATATATTGCATTTACCCACTTATAAAAGGTTCCTTCGCTGGCTATTTTCTCTATAATTTTCAACATAAAGTCCCACCTTAGATTATTGAACGCCTTTTCGGAGTTGAGAAATATCATTGCAATCTGTTTGTCTGGTTTTCTTTGGAAAAATTCAATGACATCTAATAGATTTCTGGTATTGTCCTTAATTTGTCTTCCTGGAAGAAAGCCTCTTTGGTCAGGGTGAATATATTCATTTAAAATCTTTTTTATTCTTTTTGCCAAAATACTGGTAAAAATCTTATAATCAGCATTTAATACCGATATTGGGTGATAACTCCCCACCTCTAGTGGGTCTTTGTCCTCTTTCAAAATTACTGCAATATTCGCTGTCTTCCACGAATCTGATATTATCCCGTCTTTCACTCTCTTCATGATTAATTGTAGTTCAGGTATTAATATTTCACTGAAACTTTTGTAATATGCTGCACTAAGTCTATCTGGTCCTGGTGATTTTGACATTTTCATCTCCTTTATTACATCTTTTATTTCTGTTAATGATATTTCTTTCTTTAATTCATTTAAATCCACGTTATTTAGGCTCTGATTTTTTTATTATTTTCTATATATTTCATTTGTTCTTTTTCTGCTATTATTTCTCTTTTAAATGTTTTATTGAAATAATCAAAGAAGCATTTTTTGATCTCATCTTGTTTGGTATACACCGTTTCCATGTCCTTTATCTTCATAATCAGCTCTTCACCCAATATTGTTTTGATTGTATTTTAATTATGTTGTTGATTTTAATTCCAATGTAGTGTAATTCTGTTTTAAGGGGTGGGAGGGCTAGGGCATGGGATAAAGGTGTTTTAACTGTTGTTTTTTAAATTGCTGTATGCCACTTCGATTGCTGAGCAGAGGGGCGGGATACAAATAAAAAAATATTTATTATTATTATTATTATTATTATTATTCCTTCTACTTCAATGCCATCCATTTGCTGGGCTTGTTTGCAAACTCAAATTGCTTTTGTTTAATAAATTTTAATTTCTTTTCCATTTCTTCAGTTAACATAAAGGAAATTTGTTTTTGACATAACTTTATCTGTGTCTTTATTTTCTTGTCTCCTGGATATTCCTTTAATTGGTTTTTGTGTTTTTTGATGTTTCTCAACCTGATATGGAGCCCCAACTCAACAAGCCAGATGGGATTGTTGATGAGGTCCCATTTGGCATTGGTGCTTTGGGAAGCCCGCTTGTGGAAGGTGGCATCATATGTGATGGCTGCTGCTTCCCTGGCAATGTCCTGTGCTTTGAGGGCATTGATCTTGTGGTTGTTGAGGTGCCAGCCCCTCTCAGGCTAGGACATGATGACCACCCCCATGTAAATGGAATAGCCCATCATCCAATTAGTGAAGGACTGCTCTACCGGGACCCTCTTGGCCTCAAGCCTACCCTTCTTGCTGGACCCTCTTCCCCCTCAGGCTTTAGCAAGGTGAAGACATTGACATGATATCTCTAAGGATATGCTTTCTGACCTTCTTGGGCAAGTGAAGGCCCAGGGCTCTTCATTGTCTGTGAAGATGGGGAAGGCAGCTGCCCTGAGGTCCTCCACACCTCCTTCAGCCCCAGGTACCTGGCTTGGCACCTGGCAGCCTACGGGGTCAGCCCTGGGACCATTGCATTGTCAAGCCAGTAATTGTTCCTGCTGGCTAGCTTGGAGGACTCACTAACCCTGTCCCTTTTGGCCCATGACTTCTTGGCTCCCCCCCCCCCCCCGCCGCATCTCTCTTTCTTCCTGTGGCTCCTCCTCTCATCAGCTGATGAGCTGCTCACTGATATCCAGCTGGATGAACTGCTGCTACTGCTGCTGCTAGGCAAAGTCACCATGCACCTTCTCTGATGCTTGGACTTTCAGCCCCTAGGGCAACTAACAGTGATTGCAGGTGTGCTATGCCCATGGAGATTGGTGTGCCTGCCTCACTGGAAGGCATGCTCCAGTTCATCCCATCTGCTGTACAAAGGTCAAAAAGGTGTGTGAGAAGCCTTCAAACACCTCATCACTCACAGCCATGGGTGAGCAGGTGGTGGGCAAAGCCATTGGCATTGCATGCCTCTGCCTGCACTTGGGGGCCAAGGCCTCCCATGATCTCTTTGGTTGCCCAGCCTGTCCCCTACTAGAGGGCCTTGCTGGTGCTTTTCCCCACCTTGCCTTCTTGGGGGCCATGGTGGCTGGTGGACCCTATTTGGGGACCAACCTCTAGGCTGAGATAGTGCCACCTGCCCAAGGGGGGACCCCAGAAGGCTGAGAGGGTATAACAAGCCCCAGAACTGGGGCCCTAAGGAGGCTGATGAATGTGTTTTGCCCCCAAGGCCCCTTATGGCAAAGAAAAAAGGGCTGTGTGCCTTGGCCCTCTAGGGCAGTGGTCCCCAACCTTTTTATTGCCGTGGACCAGTCAACAACTCCGGCAGATGCAGGAGTCCCGTCCCTGCGCTTATTATCGGGAATCGCAGGACCTGCCGCCGCCACTGCAGAGAAGACGCAGTAGCAGGGTGGGGCGGTACCATTTGTTCTGCGGCCCGGTACCGGGCCGCAGACCGGGGGTTGGGGACCACTGGTCTAGGGCACGGAGGAGGTGGCAAGAACATTATGTTTCTGGGGGCGGGCTTTGGCTCAGCCTTGCGCCGGTCTTGCTCCTGGCCCTGGGGGACTAGTGTGGTCCACTGGGCCCTTCCACTCTTCACCATGGGGCCCACTGGGCTTGGGATGGGCACAGAGCATGCCTCACCCATGCTTCAGCCTTCCGGCATTGGGGTTGATGTGGCAGCGGCTGTTGCTGTTGCTGCCGCTTCCAGGCACGCAGAGCTCTCTGCAGGAGCTCCTGCATATGCAGGCTCTGACTAACAATGGTGCCAGCCACTCCAACCACATGGCCTTATATAGGCCTTCTGGCCAATGCCGGGTGGAAGTCCCACCCCTCCTCAGCCTCCCCACTAATCAGGGAGGCTGGCTCGCCAGATGGGGCAGGACTTCCAGCTGCACAGGCCACTGGAACTTGTAGTTCCTCTTCACCCACCAGAAGTTCTGCACCCTGCCTTGCCTGCTCATCTAATCTGGGGCCACCAAGCCACTCCTGGTGCACCCTGGGAGCCAGCCGGCCTCTCGAGCAGGCTGGGGAGGCCCTAAGCCATTGCCGGCTCCCTGCTCCAGCAACTCATCTGGGCCGATGAGTTGGGTGGCTGCATTTCCCCACGATGGTAATTATTTGTAATGTTTAATAAAATTTACACATAATGTAACATAGCTGAATTTGTTACTATCATGATTCTTACAGATGCATCTAATACAATGGAAATGGAACAAGGAAATGATAAATATAGTGATGTCATCTGTTCCTTTTACCAGAAGAACATTTAGAGAAACAATGAAGGACATAGGTTGGTGACCTATGAAGATATGTGTGTACGTTCTTGTGTTCTTTACCTTTTTTAAAAAGAAATAATTGTGGTTAGAAATAAGACTGAAAGATGAAGAAGGAACTTTTCTACTTAAGGCTAAACATAATTATTAGTTCCAATTAGAATAAATCCAATGAATAATTTTTTTAATTTTTTAAATTTTAAAATTTTAAGAATGTAATGTTTTTAATTGTTGAATTGTTGAATTGTTTTTTAAACTTTGCTTTTTGATGTTTTATATTGTTTTAATTTGGCTTATTTTAGAGTTGTTAGCCACCTTGAGTCTCTATGTTGGGAGGAAGGCAGGATATAAATAAACAGAATAATAATAATAATAATAATAATAATAATAATGAGACTTAAATCAATGGATTCAATAGGACTATTCTAGTTGACACCTACAATTGGATATAGGCCAATGAGTTTGTTAGCCTAATTAAGATTTGATCTATGGTAACTCCTAGTCTACTCTTTCAGTATTTCTGTCTAACCTATTTCAGGCTCTAGGTTTAAGACCTTACAACAGTTTTTCATTTTTTTCTGTCTCTGATCTAAATCTTCCACTCTTATTTGACATGTTAACACTATCAGTTATATTTTCTTATCATTTTACACCCTTGCCCCAAATAAGATCCAGCCACCTGGTCATCTCTGCAATTTGCCAAGAGCTGAAGAATCTGCAGGATGAGACAGATCTGAGCTTTCACCCCATGGGGTCAGATTCAGAAGAATTGCTTAGTGAATGTAAGATGAAGGTAACAGAATGATGGTTTTGGCCATATTAAAAAAGAGATAAGAAATATTGTCAAACTGGGCTTTAATTAGGTTTGGGCAAGATTACACATTGCTCTGTGCATGCAGAAGCTCATTAAGAGAATGAGGAATCCATGAAAATAGGTGCACAATGTACCTGAATTTATTCAGTGAACAACTGAATTATATAAATAGCCTGTCTTGTGTTTTTAATTTTTTTAGTTGGTTACAAATATAGTGCCAATAATCTCTCTGCCCTTGTATTGCCTAGATATATTCGAAAGACAGCACCAAAAAAAGATGATCAATCCATACATAAATTGTACAGGATGCAACAGAACCACCTCCATTGCTCTTTCTTCCTCTTGGTGTGAAACCAGTTTTTGGCATCCTTGACTTGATGGTCCATTTGTCCATCTGCTTGCCTTTCTATCCTTCTGTCTATCTAATTGCTTGTTATCTGCCTGTAACTTTTTCCTGTGGACTTCATTCCATTTGTGATACATTTTTCCTCTATTCGATATAGAAGAAGAGGTGGATGCTGTGACCTATCCAGATTTTCCGTTTGGTCACCAAACTTGTCCATGTGTTACAAAGAAATGACAAAAGATTACAGAAGTGATTCTTGCCTTTAGTTTCTCCACTTCTGCATTAGTAAAGAATGCAAAACTCATAAATCTTTTCTGTAGTGAGACTGCTAAGCTTCAGAAACTTCCTGGGTCTCAAAGATCTTACTAGAGTGGGAAATCTGGATGTCCCAGGCTAGGGATGAATGGATGACCCATTCTGATTCATGTCAATTTCACATGTATTGATCCATACCTCTCTTCATATCCTACTCCTGCATTAACTTGCATTTTAGTGTTCTCTAACATTGGTATTTAAACACAGATTTTAAAGCATTTATTCACGGGGTCACCATAAGTCATCAGGTGACTTGAAGGTATGCCCACAAACATTCAAAAGAGAGGAATAAACAGCTCTCTCTCAAAAAGAGAGGAACAGATTAGAAGCTATCATCATTGCCTCTTAGCATCTGTTGTCTGAAGTGGTCTCTTCAGTCTCCCTAATGATAGCACCAGCACTGCATACAACTCTTTGATCCCATATCTGATGGAAGCTCTTCTTTAGTAGTGATACTAGGAGAATGTATTACCTCATGTGGATATTTACAATGTGCAGAGGAGATGCTGGATTACAGTCAATGAATATTTTTGTGAAGTATACTCTCTGTATTTATTCTGCACAAAAAATGTAGATGCTGCTTCTGTACAAAAACTACTTTTTTGCACTAAATCATAGAGCCATAGAATCATAGAGTTGGAAGAAAACTAAAGGGCTATCAAGTCCAAACCCCTGCCATTCAGGAGTACACAAAGCATTCCCAAGAGGCCACCCAGTCTCTGTTTAAAAATCTCCAAATAAAAAGAGCCCATCAATCTCCATGGCAGTGGGTTTTGCTGTTAAAAAGCTCTTACTATCAAGAGGTTCTTCCTAATATTTAGGTGGAATCACTTTTCCTATAACTTGAATACATTGTTCTGGGTTCTAGTCTCTGGAGCAACAGAAAACAAGCCTACTCCATCCTCAATATGACATCTCTTCAAATATTTGTAGGCCTCTGGCCCACTCTTTTTAGCCCAGAACCTCTTTAGCCCTTGGAGGATAGGGAACCAACGTGGGTCGGTCCTTTAACATTGGGCCCATCCCTCCATCCCAGGACTTGGCAGCATGAGTGGAGCCCATATAAGCCTCTGGCCCACTCATCTGGCCCAGGACCACCTTTGGAAAACAGGGAGCCAACACAGGCTTGGCCCCTTTAGCTCAGGGCCCATTCCTCCATCCCAGGACTTGGCAGCATGAGCGGAGTCCTTATAAGCCTCCGCCCCACTTCTCCAGCCCAAGACCACCTTGGAGGACAGGGAGCCAATGTGGGCTTGGCCCTTTAACATCTGGCCCTTCCTTTCTGTCTAAGATCCAGGGGTGGTGACACAGCGTGAGAAGACATTAAGAATGTCCCAGTCAGAACAAGTTGATGTTAGGTTGGGAGAAGGGGAAAATTGGGGATAATGCCTTCTTCTGGATGATCACAGAGAGGGGATAGATATTAAGACTGGAGCAGCAATTCAAGTAGTGTGGGGTAATGGAAGATATGGCATGAACAGGGTGAAAGGTCATTGTAGAGGAAGGCGAGATCGATGCTTGATATCCATTCTGTCTTCCATTCACCCTGTTACCTCCAAAGAGCTGGAGAGCTTGCCTAACCAGCCACTGAACCTAACCTTGCTCTTATGTAATGCCAAATCAGTTAAGAACAAGACCCACATCATTCATGACTTGCTGATAGATCACAATGCTGACCTGCATTGTATCACAGAGACCTGGCTAGGGGCTGACAGCTCGGTGACTTGGGCCCAGGCCCTTCCGGCCAGGTACTCTGTCAGTGAGCAAGTTAAGGGACGTGGGTGGGTGGGGGGGAATGGCCATAGTCTACAAAAGTAATATTTCCTTAGTCAGAATACCTATCCATCAAATGGACCACATCAAGTGTATTTACCTCAGCTTGAAGATTAGGGAGAGTCTACCATCCACCCCGTGGCTTAACAGACTCCCTAGCTGAGCTGACACAACTAGTCTTGGAGCTGATGCTGGAGTCTCCCAGATTTCTTGTTCTGGGCGACCTCAATATCCCCCTTGAGACTGGTTTAACTAACCTAACTGGTGCAGCTCAGGAGTTCATGGTTTCTATAACAAATATCGGCCTCTCCCAGATAGTCTCTGAGCCCACACATTGCATGGTCATACCCTCAATGTGATCTTTTTTACGGAACAGGTATATCTGTGGGTGGAGGTAGTTAGTATCTCTGCATTGTTATGGACAGATAATTTCTTGGTCAAGGCTGACCTGAAGGCCTCAATCCACCTCGTCAGGGGTGGAGAACCTATTAAAATGGTCCACCCTCGAAGATTGATGGAACCTATTAAGTTCCAAGAAGCCCTAGAAGGGTTAATGACTGACAATGCTGGGAACTCTGTCAAAGCCCTGGTCAATACCTGGAATGACAATCTCACCAGGGCTATTGACACTATCGCTCCCAAGCGTCTTTTCCAGCCCACTTCTAATCGTAACCCTTGGTATACCGAAGATCTTAGAAAAATGAAGTGGGCTCGACAACGACTAGAGCATCACTGGCAAAAAAACTCAATTCATAGCTGACAAGACATGCCATAGGACTTTTCTTAGATCCTATGGTGTGGCAATGGCTGCAGCAAAGAGGTTATTCTATTCTGCATCTATTGCATCTGCGAAGTCTCGTCTGGCAGAGCTGTTCAGGGTGGTGAGGGATTTAACACAATTGCCCTCCCCCCAGAACCCACTATTAGAGCCAACTTTAGCCTGCTCTGGCGCCTTAAATAATTATTTCGCAGATAAAATCTCTTGCATAAGAGCCAACTTGGATGCTGGCTTTACTACAGAAGCCATAGGAGAAGCATCCAGCACCTCCACCAATACTTTTATCCTGGATCAATTTGAGTCAGTTAGTACTGAGGATGCGAACAAGTTCCTTGGTAGTATGAAAAAGTATGCCCCCTCGATTCCTGACCATCCTGGCTGGCTGTCCAAGGGAGAGATGTGACCAAAATGCTGTTGGGAAGGCTATTTTCCAGCCTGCCTTAAAGAGACAATGGTAAAACCTCTTTTAAAATAGCCTTCCCTTGACCCCCCTGGACAAAAACAATTACCGGCCAGTTTCACTTTTACTATTCTTAAGTAAAGTGATTGAGAGGGCAGTCACTATTCAACTCAAACTGTCTTGGATGAAACGGATTTTCTAGATCTATTTCAAATCGGCTTCAGGGCAGGATACGGAGTTGAGACTGCCATGTTCGCCTTAGTTGATGATCTCTGTCTATGACCTTGTTGGTGCTCTTGGACTTTTCAGCCACTTTCAATACCAATGACCATGGTATCCTTCTGGAATGCCTGAGAGAGTTGGGAATCAGGGGCATGGCTTTGCAGTGCTTTCAGTCCTACTGCTCAGGTAGGTTCCAGAAGGTGTCGCTTGGGGCCAAGAGGGAGCTCAAGTTGGGCATCCCTCAAGGTGCAATTCTGTCCCTAATGCTATTTAACATCTACATGAAGCTGCTGGGTGAGATCATCCAGAGACATGGAGTGGGGTGTTATCAGTACGCTGATGATACCCAAATATGTGTATCTATGTTTTGGGCTGATGCAGTGACTAAGGTTGGCACCTCTCCTTTGAATGCTTGTCTTGAGGCGGTAATGGACTGGATGAGGGAAAACTGACTGAAACTGAATCCAGGTAAGATGGAGATACTATAGGGGGGCCCAGTCCAGGAATGGAGATACAAGCAGCAGTTCTGAATGGGAACACACTTCCCCTGAAATACTGTTTGCAGCTTGGAGGTACTCCTTGACTCATCCTTATAGATGACAGCCCAGATAGACCCAATGGTCAGGAGTCCCTGTTATCAGCTTCTGCTGATATGGCAGCTGCGCCCCTTCCTGGAACCGGGTGACCTAGAAACAGTAATACATGCTCTGGTAACCTCTCATCTTGACTTCTGTAATGCGCTCTACATGGGGCTACCCTCGTGTCAAGTTCAGAAACTTAATTTGATACAAAACATGGCAGCCAGATTAGTTGCAGGCACTTCGAGAGCTGCCCACATTACACCTGTGCTAAAATCTCTTCACTGGCTGCCTATTAGCTTCTGGGCAAGGTACAAGGTGTTGGTTATCACCTTTAAAGCCCTACATGGCTTGGGGCCAGACTATTTAAGGGAGCACCTCCTTCCACACAATCCACCCTGCACACTTAGGTCCTCTGGGAAGAATCTGTTACAATTAAAAAAGACTAGATTATCTACAATGACCCAGAGGACCTTTTCATCTGCCACTCCCAGGCTCTGGAATGACCTGCTGGACAAGATCCATCAGATTACCACCTTGGAAGACTTTAAAAGGCTATTACGACGGATCTCTTCCAGCAGGCCTTTCTAGATTAGCCTTTTTAGTCTACCCTCCCCTCATCAGCATTATCGATACTACTGATATTTTGGTCTCCCTTCTCTCCCCTGGGAAAGCATATCTCTCTCCCCCTTAAACTGGGAATTTGAATCTGTATTTATTTTCTTATTTTATCCAATTTACTTCAGGGATCTTTTTGTTTTAACTCTTGCTTGGTTTAATTATCTTTTATGATGGGGGGAGGGTTGGGTTAGGAGATTTCCCTTTTAATCTTGACTGTAATTTTAATTGGTTTATGTTTTATACCTGTTGTAATATGCCTTGATTCCCATTCAGAAAAGGTGGAATAGAAATAAATTATTATTATTATTATTATTATTATTATTATTATTTAAACATGGCTATCATGTCACCCCTTAACCTTCTCTTCTCCAAGTTAAATATACCCAGTTCCCTAAGCCATTCCTCACCGAGCTTGGTTTCTAGAACTTTCACCATTTTGATTGCTCTCCTCTGGACACGTTTCCAGCTTGTCAACATCCTTCTTGAATTATGGTGTCCAGAACTGGACACAATATTCTAGCTGAGTTCTGACAAAGTCCATGACAGAACCCTGTGGTACCGCATAGTCACTTTTCTCCAGGTTGAGGAGGAGCCATTGTTGAGTACCCTTTGGATTTAGATAGTCAACCAATTACAATTCCACCTAAGAGTCACATTGTCTAGCCCTTATTTTACTAGCTTGTTTGCCAGAATATCATGGGGATCTTGTCAAATGTCTTACTGACATCAAAATATGCTACATCCACAGCATTCTCTTCATCTACCAAGCTTGTGACTCTCTATATATAAAAAAGAGATCAGATTAGTCTGGTATGACCTGTTTTTGAGAAACCCATGCTAACTATTAATAACCATGGCATTCCTTTCTGAGTGCTTACAGTTTAATAATTTACTCTAGAATCATTCCTAGTATTGATGTCAGGCTGACTGGGTGATAATTATTTGGGTTCTCTTTTTTTTCTTTTTTTTTGAAGATGGGAACAACATTTGCCCGCCTCCAGTTTTTTGGGACCTCTCCTGTTCTCCAGGAATTCTCATTATTGACAGTGCTTCTGAGATTACTTCTGCTAGTTCTTTTTTGGGTGGAATTTCTTTTCCTGCACAGAAATCAGTATTTGCTATATAGAAAACACTGTTGCTTACCCTGAAGAGCAATAGTCCTGTGCAAAAAAGAAAGAGCCATGTGCAGGAAAATTACTTGTACTTCTGTGCCAAATATTTCCCTGAAATACTTCAGGTTGTGAGACTATCAGAACAAAACTGCACAAAGTCTCATTGCTGCATTATTTTACCTGATAGGATTTTTCAAATGGCAGGATTATTAGATTTTTTTTTTGTCCAGTGAGAAATGAATAACAATGAATATTCTTTCAATCCCTATTTAATAGTGATCACCAGATTTGGAAACATTACTTTTTCATGTAATATGAGCAACTGGGCATTCTGGGAGTTGCAGTTCAAACAGTAACTTTCCAAAGCTTCCCAGGCATCAGTGTATACATTCCATTAAGAGATTCTGTTTTATGTTTGTCTTGAACTTACTGCCAATTACTGATGTCATTAAATTCTCAAATTAGCAGAAGTTTCACAATGCTTTCAAAGCTGCAGATAAAAGAGCCATTTTGCCTATTACTTTAAATGTAGCTCCCTCTGCTCTGAGGTCTGGATAGCATAGTAGCACAGTACTATGGGCACAAAAGTAAGGCTGCAATCCATAATCACTGGAGAGAAAATCCCATTGAACTCAGTGGGGTTTACATCTGAGTAAATATGCTTAGACTGTGTCACATGTCTGGCATCCCATTGAAACTAGATGGAAAAAATGTTCTGTAGGCAGAACATAATTACCCAAGCTGGATTTCAGCCAAGAAGTAGGCAACAAACTTGCATAAGGTGCCAGAGGTAAATGGAGATCTTACAACCGCCCTTACATGCCCTCACTTTGCTCGTTTGCAAATAGAGAACTTGATGGCTTGAGATCATTGCTATTATACTTATCCTTATTAGAGGCTGTTCTTCCTGCCACTTTGTCATGTGCCATGTTCAGCAACTTCTTTCTTTGCAATTCCCCTCCTGCATTTCACAAATCCTAGGATTTCCCTCCTTTCATCCTCAAGCTGCTCCTAAGAAAATAAAACAAAGCTCTTTTTATGATATTAAGTTGCAGGTGAATGGATTTTAGAGGAGCATGCAGCAATCCAGTTAAGTCAAAGTCCTTTGATTAAGACAGACTGCTCTCATTAGCTTAAATGGAATGGCAGGAACCCTTTTATTGTCACTGTTTAGGGTGAGGAGAACTGTTGATTTCCTCAGGCATTGGGCCATGGCAGTTAAAGTCAAACAGCATTATTTCTGCAGTGCAGATGCAGATTACATCAAAAGGCCTGCATGGGGATTGCAACAAAGGTAGGTTCTCAGCAAAAAGTCACATTTGTATTTGCAAAATTGTGAATCCTATGAACAAATACTCTAGTATTATACTTTGACTATTTGCTATCAAAAGAGAATGTCAGGGGAAGGGAGGGAGGACTAACTGGTCCTGCAACAAATGCTAGCTTACAATCCTGTTCTCATCACAGTGGGCAGCCTGAGCTATCATTCTGTAATTTTGGCTACCATATGTCCTATGTCAAATGTATCCCCAAGTCCATGAGTGCTACTGTATTAAAGAGCTCCAATCTGTAATGTAGCAAGTCAATCTCATCCCAACTGCCTGTAGCCAAAAGTCTAGTATGGGGAATTTTATTTAGCTCAAACTGAGAGGGGGTTGGCTGCAAAGACCCTGTGAGACTGTCTCCCACTTGTATACCAAGAGGCTGGTGGATCTAAGAATTGATGCAGAGACAGAATTCTCCAATTAAAGTATTATTTTATTAAAGGGACAATTACACAGTAGTTCACACTCATACACTTGTTCATTCAAGACTCAGGAAATCAAGGGTTAGCTTGGAAAAGTTCTTAATGCAAAACTATGGGTGATACCTACTACAGATGAGGCTTTCTCTGGGATCCAGTTGTGTGAAGTGGCATAGGACACAGCCATTCTGAAAGCATTGGTTTGAATGGAAGTCTTGGTAACTAGACTAGAGATTACAGTGATGTAGTACCCTCATGAACTCCAAACTAGCACACTGAGAGGAAAAATCCAGGGGTTTTTAAGGACTAAAACTAGCTGCAGGGCAAATAATGCATTTTGACTAACAAACCCCTGCCCCGCTTTGAAAATGAAGGCTGGCATCCCACAACAGGATCTACAATGCATAACTTTAGGATGACAGAGGTATGCCGCTGGCATGATACACAGTCATGTTAGTGAATTGTGTCAAAGCACAATGGGGAAATGTGCAACATGTCCCATTTTGCAACAGTTATGCTGAACCATTTGCACAGTGGTTCCAGAATATTGCTATGATTTTGCTTCCTTCCTGAGATTACCAACATTGTGCAACATCGCAATTCACCTTTACGTGGTTGCAAGTCTGTTTAGGATTATCTAAATACCTTACAGGATGTCAGTCAAAGTATTCCATTTGCCCTAGTAAGTGAAAAGGCATAGCCTGTCATGATTCAAGTCTATTTGCAGGTGCAACTAATTTGAAGGGTTTGTTTTAATTGCAGGAGGCAAACTTGGCATCACATCTATGAAAAGGCAGATTATTTGCAGTTCAGCATGTAGAGGTTTTTTTTTTTCTGTGTTCAGAAAATGACATTTTTGGTGTGTCCAGAAAACAGCTATTTCTAGCTCAGAAAATGCTGTTTTCTGTGCAAATAAAGAACCAATTTTCCCCCAAACTAAGTGCCAAACTATGAATAGCTTTTAAAAGTGTGCAGTTTTTGATTACTTTCATGCAGAGGGCAGAAAAAAATGGTAAAAAAATTCACCAGTGAGAATGAAATTTAGAAAGATTTACATCCCTGGTATCAGTTCTTTCTCTTTTACATCCCATGGTTCAACTGCTTCATGTTCCTCAGCCTTATCTCATCTTTCCTTCTATGAGGAAAGAGTATTGAGATGGCATCACCACACCACCTTCCCCTTCTCTGGTTAAGGGAAGAAGCTGGTACCTTTATTGCTGGGATGCCAGTTGCTTGCATGGTGGCCATCATACAAGGTGTGGTGATGCCCACCTCCTGGCCGAAACACTCAGAAAACTTTATCCTTCCCAGGCTACCAGGATTTCTAGAACAGGAATCAGCACCAGTAGAAGAGTAATTGGTCCCAGCTTCTGGCAACCTAGCAGTCTGAAAGCATGCAAATGTAAGTAGATAAATAGGTACCACTTTGGTAGGAAGGTAAACAGCATTCTGTGCAATCATGCTGGCCACATGATCACAGAGTAGTCTCTGACAATGCTGGCTCTTCGGCTTAGTAACGGAGATGAGCACTGCCCCCTATGGTCAGACACAACTTGACAACCTTGTCAATGGGGAATGCCCTTACCTTTAAGAATAGATTACTATGAAAGCGAGTGTGGTAAAGTGGTTTAAGTATCAGACTACAGCTCTGGAGGTCAGCATTGGATTCCCTGCTCAGCCATGGAAACCTACTGGGTGACTGTGGGTGAGTGTCATACATTCTTAGCCCTAGAAAACCCTGTGCTAAGTTCACCATAAGTTAGACATGACTTGAAAGCAGACAACAATGACAATGCACTTTACATGGTGTTGCCTCTGGAAACTCCGGGGTTCCAAAATGCTGTGGTCAGATTGCTGACCACAAAATTCCATTGTTGCTGCTACCAGTTCATTTCCAGGCACACTTCAAAGTGCTGGCTATGGACTATGAAGCCCTGTATGGCTTGACTCCAGACTATCTGAAATACAGCAGATCCTTGGTATCCACTGGGTTTTGTTTACAGGACCCCATGTGAACATGAAAATCTGTGGATGCTCAAGTTCCATTAAATACAATGGCAACATAAAATGATGTCTCTTATATGAAATGGCAAAATCAAGATTTGCTTTTTGAAATTTATATTTTTAAAAAATATTTTCAAACCATGGATGATTGAATCTGTGGATAAGGAATCTATGGATACAAAGGAGCAACTGTACCATATTTCCTCATATGAGCTTTCCTATGTTTTAAGATCTTTGGAGGAAGTCTTTTTCTTTGTCCCACCATCATCTCAGATATTTGACAAGAACATGGGAGAGAACCTTCTTGGTGGCTGCTCCCAGTCTCTGTAATTCCCTCCCATGGAAGGCTCAATCAGTCTTCCATCTGCTCTCTTTTCATCTGCAGGCAAATAGTTTTTCATTTTGTTAGGCCTTTGTCTGTTATTAATCTCTGAATAGAACTGCTTAATTAAAAAAATTGTTTCATTGTGCTTTTGTCATACTTTTAAGCTTATTGTACAGCACTTACAAAAGTGGGAACGGAAAGGAATGGAATGGAACGGAACATGGCAAAAACACATGTTACTGGACAGGAGAATGCCACCGAGAGTCCCCAAGCCATTCCCCGGCCATTCCTGGCAGCCAATTCGTCCTTCAAAAATCAGCTGCCAGGAACAGCTGGGGAACAGCTTGGGGACTCTCAGTGGCATCGGTGGCATTCTCCTGTCCAGTAACATGTGTATTTGCCCCGTTCTGTTCCTTTCTGTTCCCATTCCTGAAGTGCCATGCAATAGGCTTATTTGTTTTAATCTATATTCTAAGCCACTTTGCTGGAAAAGAGGCAGGAAATTAATGGAATAAGCTTAAATACCCTTAGGACATCAGATCTTGTCTGAACTTGGAATATAAGCAGGGTCAGTTCTGGTTAGTATGTAGATGGGAGACTTCCAACTAATACCAGGTGCTGTAGTCTATGGGCCTTTACAGAATGCCAGAAATAATGAAGCTTGAGGCCACTTTAACTGTCCTGGTTCAGTGCTAAGAAATTGTGGAAACTGTCATTTATTGTGGCACCAGAGCTCTCTGACAGAGAAGGCTCAATGTCCCAGGAAAAAATACAGTTCCCATGATTCACTAGCACTGAGCCAGGTCAGTTAAAGTGGCCTCAAGCTGCATTATTTCTGGCAGTCTGTAAAGACCTTATATTTCAGAGGAAGGAACTGGAAAAACCACCTCTGAGTATTGCTTGCCTAAGAAAACTATATGAAATACATGGGGTCTTTATGATGCCTTTCTTCTCAATTTTATTGCATTTTGAGACTCAGAATTAGGTAAAGAAAAAGGCTCCACATTTTAAGGAACAGTTACTTGGCCTTTATACATTCCTTTTGTCTAATAATAATAATAATAATAATAATAATAATACAACTGGTGGGATGTTCAATCGAAATCTTGGCCCACTTTTATCATGTGCTAACTCAATAATATGGTCATAGTTCTGAGGACACAATGTCAGTAGACCATCTGTTCTGTCAGCTGTCCTGCAGTACTTGCTATAACTGTAGAACAATATTTTAAAAGTCTGTGAAAATGAAAAATCAATTGATGTTGGCAAGAAAGAAAAAAACAAAACATGTACAAACCTGGCCCCTCCCTCATCTTAAACCTTTTGTTTTTTTCTTTCTCTTTTCCTTCCTTCCTTCCTTCCTTCCTTCCTTCCTTCCTTCCTTCCTTCCTTCCCTCTCCCCACTACAATATCTTCATAGAACAAAGCAAGATGCAAAATTTCCCTCCCCTCAACCTGGTTGCCACTTCATTTCACTCGCTTTTATGTGTGAAATGTTCCACTCAGCTCCATTCTATAATCAAAGGCTGTTGAAATATCAAGACTCAATTAATTATTACAGTTCCTGGCAGTAGTGCTAAAGTTAGTGGGTGGAGACCTCATTGCGTTTAATTTTGCATGGACTTTCTACCCTGACACACAGCTTCTCTGCTCAGAGATTATTATATTTTCTTCTTTGCATATTCACATTTGAACTTAGGGATATTAGACACATTGCATCGCACTGTATTTTTGCCACTTAAAAATAACGCATCAACATTTCTATCTCTTTTGCCTCTCTGACTCTTGCTGAGATTACAGAGATGATAATCTATTGCCTTCCTGAAGCCAGGACTAACTGCCCATGTTTTTACTCTGCTCTGTCAAAGCAGATACAGCTGTTACTCAAGGTTTAAGTAACAGACTACATCAAGAAATGATGTAATTTTTGCAAGTGTCCCAGCAAGTATCAGACAACTGGGAGGTAGGTGTGGAACTGGAAGTTCCAAAAGTGTGGGAGACCTTCCTTTCAACTGGATCTCCCACACTGCAAACTGGATACGGCTGTGGATGGGAGAGTGGTGATTTCAAGAAATCACTTTCCTTCACAATAGTCCCTAGCATTGACTTTCACACTTTTCCAGAAAGTCTTTGACCCTCAAGAATCCATTTTTGGATCATTGAAGGCTGCAATGGGGAAGTGGTTTGGACTTAAAAAGCAGGAATTTGTTCCAATCCAAAGAGAGAAGTCATCCACTAAAGCTGAATGGATGGGGGCTGAAAGGAAATAAAAACATATAGTTAAAGCCTCTGAAAGCAAAGCTCCTTTTTACAGAGGGTTTTTATGCCTTCAATTTTTCTCCTTCTTTTCTGAAATATTGAAAGGTTTTTAGCAGCATTGGTATTGGGAGGATCATGAAAGAGGGATGGAGAAGCACAGACAGTGTTGGTGTTGCAGCAGCATGTCTGTAGTAAACAGTGCAATGAAGCTTGAGCTGGGAAAGAATGAAGTTCTATTCTAAATGATCCTACTGTAGCTTTATATGTGCAGGCCTACAACCAGCAAGTTAAACAGCAAATACCTCCAGAATCCTTTACTGAGCATACAGGCATTCCCTGCTTATATGGCAGGTTGGGGGCTAGGCACGGTCAAAAAGCAGAAAGCATCAAAATATGGAACTTGTCTAATAAGTGGGGATGTCTAAGTACAAATTTTAGTATGAATACAATACCTGCCAGTTGGGAGAGACATGAAGGCAGCTGGTTGCCAACTCAGCCTGGGCTGCTTCCATAGATCAGCCAGAGCTTTTGGTTGGTGCTTGCAGAGCTGTGGCTAGATCTGACATTGCTGCTGCCACAACTGTCATTGGGTAGACAATATGTCTCAAAGTAGAGGAAAGTGTTGTTTCTAAAAATTTCCTTCATTTCTCCCTCTGCAGATCTGCCAGGGGTTGCTCTCAAGACCAATGCTCCCCCATTGGTGAAATACTGAGCAGTGGTAGGCAAGGTGGATTGGTAGCCAAGCAGCAGAAGAGGTGGCATTGGCAAGCAGAGTTATACCTGGCACCCTCACCTCTGTTGCTGGTTGCTAGCTTAGCTCATCACCTACCCCATTGCTGCTGCTGACCCATTAAGGCTCCATGTGCTGTGCAGATGGGGGTGATCAAAGACTGGACACAGACTGGATGATCAAAGATGGCACACAGACATTTACTGAGGGGGGGGGGGGGAAGTGTGCCAAGCTGACTGACACTTTGCTCACCTGTTCCAAGTGATCCTCTGTTGTCAGCTTGGTATCTTTACCTCCTCTCATCTCACTTTTCAAGCAGCACACACATGCACGTGCCAGTAGTCCAAAGTAAGCCTTCGTAAGCAAGACAATCTGATGAAAAGATACTCTTTCAACACCACCATAGGTAGAAGAACTGATGAAAAAATGAACTCCTCATCTAATATATGGACTCTGTCTGTAATGTACAAATGTCAAAACTGAGAAACATAAAAATGAACTGATGACTGATAGATCTATAAATTTGGCCATCAATATTAAAGTGGAGGTTGGTAAAAGAAAAAAAAAAATCACCCCAAATATACGAGCCTATCGCACCACACTCTTAAAATGGGTCTAGGTTGCTTTAAGGGCCCTGACTGCATCCTGTTGTATTTTGGGGTTTGTAATTCCTCTGGCTGAATAATCTAAATGCCCCTTCCTAAACTACAAGTTCCAGAATGCAACAAGAGCCAGCCAGAGCAGTTAAAATGACCTAGCCCCATTTTAAGAGTATAGAGTGATATAGTCTCCATATTTAAGAAGAAACCTTAAAGTGCTTAATTTTGAATAAAACTTTTTCTGAAATGTGTTGAACTGTTGAATTGCAATGAATCCTTATTCTTTCCATGTGATTTCTACCTTTGGTGCCATTTTTGGGTTGTGTGAAAGAAGTATGCCCAAGAACAGATATACTTTGTTGATATCCCTTCACATAGCACAAGTTTGTCACAAGATGTGCTGTCTGCAAATTTGGAGTGTTAAAAAGGGTTTACATAAATTCATTGAGCTTACATCCATCATGGCTGCTAGTCATGATGGCTATATGTCACACTTCTAGTACATGAAGCAGAGTGTCTTTGTCCAACATTTCTAAGGGTGTGTGAGATGAATGATGCAGCTGCACATATCTTGCTGATGGGCATCTTATACATAGCTGGACTGCCACTGTGTGTACAAAATTCTAGTTTAGATAGGCCTGCTTTTTTACATCCTTAAAGTTGGCTAATGTCATCTGGGGAGGAACTCTGTCTTGAAAAGCCTCTGAGAAGGCCATTGCTGCCTCAACTGCATCATGTGTAAAGACTTAAAAATGGAATTTAGAAAATTCATTAATCAATTTGTTAAATTAATTATGCCTTAGATTCCATTCAGCATGACTGAATGTCATAGGTTGCCTGAATTCTCTGCAACCATTGGACAGTGACCCATTTTAGGTTATTAGGATACATTTAACAGGGTGCAGTGGCTCTATCTTATATTTAAAAAGAGAATACCTTAGGAGAAAAAGGACTAGGGTCAGAGCAAAAATATCAGACGCGTCTGTGCTTATTGTTCTAATCTGTAATGCTGCTTCCTGGAGTTTACAAACCAAAGAATGGAGAAGAAGAGAAATGGTGATGGAATGGAGGAGAGGAATAGGCAGAAGGCAATCTGTAGAGTTAGCAGGAGTCAGTTCCTCTCAGAACTGCTTGCTTCCTGTAGATTTTTCCTTTCTAATCTTCTGCTTAACTTGTACCCTGAATTTATAATATGTAAAACTGGATTAGACTCTGAGGAAGGAGGCATGAAAATTGGATGAAGGAGCATCAACAACTTAAGATATGCAGATGAGAGTATACTAGTACCAGAAAATAGCAAAAGTTTAAATCACTATTGAAGAAAGTCAAAAAAGACAGTGCAAAGACAGGTTGCAGTTGAACATTAAGAAAACAAAAACAATGACCACTGATGATTTACATAACTTTAAAGCAGACAATAAAGACATTCAAATAGTCAAAGATTTCTTATACCTCAGCTCAGTCATCAATCAAAATGGAGTCTATAGTCAAGAAATCAGATGACCACTAGGACTTGGAAGGGCAGCTATGAAAGAACTAGACAAGATCTTCAAGTGTAAAGATGTATCATTGAATATAAAAGTTAGGATTGTCTATACCCTTGTTTTTCCCCAATTTCTATGTATGGTTGTGAAAGCTGGACTGTGAGGAGGAAAATGAAAAGAAGAAAACCATCTCATTTCAAATGTGATTTCAACTCATCTGGAAAAGAGTTCTGTAGATATCCTGGACTGCCAAAATAACAAATAAATGGGGCTTAGAGCAAATCAAGCCTGAACTGTCCCTAGAAGCCAAGATGACTAAGCTGAGACTGTCCTAGGAGCTTACCACGCTTTAAATAATGTGACTTATTCTCTATGGGATACAGTCATTTTTGGGGATAACAACGGCTATTATTGCACATGAAATTGCCGCTGCTGCCAATGGGCAACTGCAACCTGGGTCCCAGCCATGCTCAGCTGTCCATTTTGCAAAAACAGGAGCTTGCCATTTTTGCAAAATGGCTGGCTGAGCACAGCTGGGACCCAGGTTGCAGTCGCCTAGTGGCAGTGGTGGCAATTTCACATGCGATAATACCCTGTGTTAACCCAAAAAGCAACTGTATCCTACTGGGGATAAGTCATATTATTTAGAGTGTGATGAGCTCCATACTTTGTACATATCATAGGAAGACATGTTTCACTAGAAAAGACAAGGCTGAGGGTAGCAGGAAAAGAGCAAGATCACAGCACAAAGGGATAGACTCAACCAAGAAAGCTACAGCCCTGAGTTTGCAAGACTGGAGCAGGGCTGTTGATAACAAGATAGCAATAACAATAGCATTTACATTTCTATTCCACTTAACAGTGAACTCGCACTCTCTAAGTGGTTTACAATCTGTAAGCCCCCAACAAGCTGGGTACTCATTTTACCAACCTACGAAAGGATGGAAGGCTGAGTCAACCCTGGAGGTCTGGGATCAAACTCACAATGTTGTGGCTGCAGTACCAGCATTTTACCACTGCAGCACCAGGGCTCCTTGGAGATCTCTTATTTGAAGGATCACCATGAGTCAAGGTCAACTTGACAGCAGATAACAACAACAAAATCTTCTACCTTCCACTTTATATCTCTCATGGTCTTAACATTTTTTTCTAACAGCTGAAAGAGACACTTCTTAGCTGTTATCTCAATATAAACCTAAACTAAGAAGGGATGCCTCAGCAACCAACAGCCAGTGTTCAAAACAGTCATTGTTTGAACTAAAACTCCCAGAATCTCAAAGCCATTGACCATCCTAATGTGATTTTTGCAAACTGTAGTCTATAACCTTCCCAAACACTGCCAATTGGGATACATAATTGATATTGAAAATTCTCAGAAGCATCAGTGCTTGACAGCAGAAATTATCTAACTGTGCTTTGCTTTATTTCAGGTCAGGCCAGCCATCCGACCTTTCTTTTTTCTTAATATTTTAATAAAGAATGTAATTTGTAACATTACCAAGAACTGTCAAACAGCATGTCAAGCTGGAATTCTGAACCACAGCAGGAACATGGATTCAGAGTAAATATTTTCACTACACTCCAGTTGTAGGAGTCACATTTTTTTCTATAGACAAAAATATTTCTAAGGGAAGATGATACAAGAGAGTGGATGTTTTTACCATGAGATTTGTTCAATTCAGGTGGCTATTTTGCATCTTAAAAACAACAATATTAATGAATAAAAAGACAATGGCAAGACTGTCTAAGGTGGCTGAGATGGAGTTTGTTTTAGCATATTAGTATATTATTTTACCATTTTAGCATTTTATAGTAGTATATTTTATTGTCCATTTTTATTATGTTTTATGTTCTGCCCTTTGGTGGAAAGAGCATTATAAATAAATATTATTGCCTTCTGAATAATATGTGCTGAAGTTATGATGGGCACAGGTAATTGTACATTGACAGGGGTAATTATCGTTTGTGAGGTTATGAGACAGCTTCATACTTACTGGATGAGGCAGTTGTGGATCTAGTCCTGACTTAGGAGCAAGGAAGGAGTTGAGGACCAGAGCAAAGAACACACTGATAATTGGACTGAAATGTCCACAACTTTTATTGACATTATATTTGTACAGGGTTGGCAAGGCATGGCATATGGATTCAAGATGGAATCCAAGTGTTAAATGGTCCAAAACATTTGAATTGAACAGGCATCCTGACCTGATGCAGCAAGGCAAAGCCAGCCCAGATGTTGCTTGAGCATACTGCCACTGTGTGGTCCAATGCTGCCTGGGGTGAGATGGATCACAATCTACCAGCTGGATGTCAGCCTGTATGTTTCCTCTCAGATGCCTAAAAGAGAATCCCTTACATGGAAGAGCCGGGTTGGAAGCCCGACTCTTACCACAAGCTATATCCTGCCTCATGCAACATCACCATTCTGTTGTGACAAAGTAATACAGTCAGCCTTCTGTATCCATGATATTTTTATCCATGGATTCAATCATCCACGGTTTGAAAATACTCAAAATAATAAAAAATTCCAAAAGCAAACCTTGTTTTGCCATCTTCAATCAGTGACACAGTTTTACTATGCTATTGTATTTAATGGGACTTGAGCATCCATGGATTTTGGTATCCACAGGGGATCCTGGAATGAAACCACAGTGGATAACAAGGGTCCACTATACATAGAAAAGAACAATAATCCAAATTCCAGCAACCATTTCTCTCCCCCCCCCCTATTTTGTGTGTGTGTGTGTGTGGGGGGGGGGAAACAGTACAACCAATTAGATTGGTTTCCCATACAACCAATTCAAAGTTCAAGGTCTACGGAAATAAAAAGGCTTTTGCCTACCAACAAAAAGAGAGGAAAATTCCACAACCTGAGAGCAGCTACTGAGAAGACTCTTTCTTCTGTCTTCACCAAACATGCCTCTGATGGTGGAGAGACCAAGAAAAAAACCTACTTTAAAGATCTTAAAAGATGGGCAGGCTCGTATTGGGAAATAGGGCCTTTCAGACAGTCTGAAGCCAGTTGTATAGGCCATAACCAGCACTTTGAAATAGACCAGAAGCCAGTGAAGTTATTTCAACAAGGGAGTTATATGACATAGCCATATTTCATCTTCATGTCTTCTCTGTCTGTTACACCTGCTTGTTCCATTGTAATGGCTAGGACTGGTGATCCAGGCTTTATATTGGACTGATGCAATTGTCATTAATATGCTCAAACATAAACAATAGTGAGTAAACTTATTTTATGTCATCCTTGTCTCTCCCAGCTTATAAGACCTTGGAACAGACATTCCTGGGATCATGCATGTCAGGATTAGTTACCTAGCTCCCAGGGATGGGAGAAGACTGAGAAAGACAGTTGGCAAATGATGAAATAAAGACTGAATGAAGAGACAAGTGATTATTGGATGTTGCCAGTTTATTCTCTCACTGAATGTTGATGTAAAGGACATTCCAGTCATAAAGGGAAGACGTTTCTTGAACTTCTTACCTTGACAAATATTTTGGGATGTGTAGGGACTGGCTTATACCCAGTTCTTTCTTTCTTTCTTTCTTTCTTTCTTTCTTTCTTTCTTTCTTTCTTTCTCTCTCTCTCTCTCTCTTTCCCATCAGAAATTAGACAAAAGGTGGCCTACAGTTTTTCTATCTACAGTATTTTCTGGCGTATAAGACTACTTTTTAACCCAGGAAAATCTTCTCCAAAGTCGGGGGTCGTCTTATACGCCGGGTGACAGAGGAGGGGGAAGAAGGTGTGGCGCAGCAGGAGGAGGAAGAAGAGAGGAAGTCCAGGTCAGAGGAGGAGGAGGAGGGGGGAGGAAGGGGTGGCATAGTGTGGCATAAGGCAGGAGGAGGAAGCAGCAGCGGATAAGAGGTGAACCCCTATCCTGGGGTTTTCCTGGCAAGACTGTTTCAGAGGAGGTTTGCCATTGCCTTCCCCTGAGGCTGAGAGTCTGTGACTTGTCCAAGTTCACCCAGTGGGTTTCATGGCAGAGTGGGGAATCAAACCCAGGTCTCCAGAGTGGTAGTCCAACACTCAAACCACTACACCATGCTAGCTCCTATTCCTATGTACTACCTATGAAACAATTGCAGACTTTTTTGTTGTTCTTGTGTGTCTTCAAGTCCTTTCCGACTTATGGTGACCCTAAGGCAATCTTATCATGGGGTTTTCTTGGCATGTTTCTTCAAATGGGGGTTGCCATTACCATCTCTGAGGCTGAGAGTGTGTGACATACCCAGGATCACTTACTTGGCCACAAATTGTACATACCCCAGAATGCATCACCTAGTATACTGGCAGTCCTTTCCCCCCAACACTTTCTCATTTTCTCCCGTTGGAAGAGGGGTCGTCTTATACGGCAAGTATATCCCAAACTCCATATTTTAACTGGAAAAGTTGGGGGTCGTCTTATACGCCCAGTCATCTTATACGCCGGAAAATATGGGTATCTATCTATCTATCTATCTATCTATCTATCTATCTATCTATCTATCTATCATCTTCCTTTTCTTCCATATGTGGCCAAAAACAGATGGACTGCATAAATTTTCCTGCTCACTTTATTTCTTTTTAAACCAAATTTAAACAATCTTGCCTAAACAATGTTTGCTCAGATTGTTACTACCAAACTAAATGTAGAGCATGATGTCATTTGCTAGAGGCATAACAAGCAGCCTTCTTTTTTTGGGGGGGGGGGGGCAGTTCTTGGCAGTTGAAAAAATCCTGCCAAAAACCAAGAAGGCTAAGAACTTTTTCAAAAGCCTAATGGACTATAAGATATTAATGGTAGTTTGTTCCATGAGACACAGCATATTGTAATCAAAGTACTGTATCTCATCAAAAAGCTGGAGACAGGTACATGGGATACAATGTGTAGTCCCGTCACCTATATCTTTGTGGCTTCTTTGAAGAACAGTTTGAAAGATCAGGTCTTAAATTTCATGTTGGTGAGTTGGCTTGATTAGCACTTAAAAAAAAAAAGCTGGGAGTATAAGGAAGAGAGAAATGAAAAAATAAGAAAAATATTCAGTACATCCAAGGAGAACTTGATGATAGGCATACTCTCCAACTGACCCAATTTGGCAGGGACAGTCACAATTAATCCTCTGTCATCCTACTTTTCAGCACCTTTTAAAATATCCCAGATTGTCTCTCCTCCCACTTTCCTCCTTTGTCCTCAGCTTACTACAGTAATTCAGAAGAGAGGAAGGAATGTAATCTTACCCTTTCCAGTAGGCTTAAGCAGAAGCAAGCCACTTCAGCCTCTCCTGGCTTCTGTGCTCTTCCTCAGTATTAACTTTTGCCATCTTCATCACATTCTGATGTTTTCATTTGTGAAATGTTGAAAGGGTTAGAGTGTTTTCAGCAGCAGGCAAAACAAAACCCCATTGTCACACCTCAGTGTAGCTCCGGTTCATTGCTCTGGGGGCTGTTTTAAAAAACATGTGTCACATTTTTAGTACACCAAGAACACTGCTTTGCAATGAGTACGCTTGACTAGATGGAGGAAAAAATAAATTTCTCTATACTTTATTGGCTGAGTTAACACAACAAATACTATAAATCCAGTAATTACTAATTGCCTTCTCCATTATAATATAAGGAATGAATCATAAACCTTTTTATTACTCCAGTGGTGGACTATAGAATGGATTAATCTTCCAACAAAGCATTTTTCATATTTACCTGTTTCCTTCTGTCATTGTGTCCTCATTTTCTCTTCCCAGACTTCCTATTTAATGCTCTGTAGTGGCCCCTACTGGGAGAGGGATGCTTGCAACTTATCTGCTGGTTTGGCAACTGGTGATAAATCCATTTAGTAGTTGGTGGTTTAACAATTTCCCCCTTGGTGGGGAAAGGAAACAAAATTAGGAAGAAATCTTAAGTAACCTTTTACCACTGAGCAAAAGTACATTGCTGCTAGTGGTGATGAGGGCTTAACAAAGACAAGTGGGACCCTGGGAAAACAAGGATATAAAATATGTAATTTTAACATTATTACAACCAAAAGACTCTAGGCAGAAAAGTAGTTATACTCTGCAGTCAATATGCATGGTTTTGGCATAGACATTAGCAAGATAGAGTGGTAGAGAAGAAGGCCTTAATTTTCACTGCAAACAGTTTATCTGGTAGATAAACTAAAGGAATAATTTTGTCTGCCAGGGTAAGAAATCAGAACTTATTAATAAACAGGGCACTGAGTGATGATTCCTTTAGGAATTTGCTGTGCCTCTAGCATTTCTGATGTTTATCGTAAACTTTGTATCACATCCTAAAGGTGTTGCTTGAATCAACTTTTTTTAAAAATATTGGACAAAAGGGAAATACACCCTCCTTGTGAACACTGCAAATTGTGTGGCAATGCATAGTAATTATATTCCAGCTAGCTGAAGCTTGTCAGTTATGATAGGCATGTTTCCTTACCCAGAAGTGACTGATGATTTGGCAGGAATGAAACCATATGCTCCAGCTGTCCCTATTTACTGGTCTCCATCCATGATTAAACACTGTCCTTGTTTTACCAGTGTTTGCCTTTGAGGAGCCTAAGTTAAACTTTTCAAAATGTGATTGGCTAGTGTTGCCATTCTTCCACATTCAGCTTCTCCATGGTATCTCCAGAAGTCAGTGTTCCATCTGTGAAATGGATGCATGTTGCTATGACTATTAACACATGTGTATGAATGGTAACAGTGCCTTCTTATGGATGTTTCCTTGGAGTTAGGTCACACTGAGAAAGGGGATTAAGTCAAGATCAAATTAATACATGCCGAGGCCCTAAACCTTATAGTTGACTGCCATCAAGTTGATTTTGACTTATGATGTCCTTGTGAATAAGAGACCTCCAAGTCATCCTGTTGTCAACAGCTTGCTCAGGTCTTTCAAATTCAGAGCCATGGCTTCCTCAATTGAGTCTATCAACAGATAATGTGGTCTTCCTCTTTTCCTACTGCTTTCTACCTTACTAAGCATTATTGTCTTTTCCAATGAGTCATGTACTCTTCTTATCTTGTTATGATATGTCCAAAGTATGACAGTCTCAATTTAGTCATCTTGGTTTCAAGTGAGTGTTTAGACTTGATTTACTCTTGGACCCATTTATTTGTTGTTTTGGAAGTCCATGGTGTCTGCAGCACCATATTTCAAATGAATGGATTCTCTTCTTATTAGTCCCCCTCCACCACTGTCCTGCTTTCCATACAAAAAAATCAGAAATACAATGACATAAACCAGGGGTTGGCAACCTATGGCCCAGGGGCTGGGGCCGCCCCCCCCCCCCCCGAGGCCTTTGGACAGGCCCCTGCCGACCCCTGCTGACTCCACGGCTCCTGCACCACCCCCGCCGCCGCTGCGCGCGCTGCCACCACACCACCACCACGCGTGTTGTGGCCGCCATTTTGTTTTCCAAAATGGCGGCCACAACTCAGTTGCGCATGCGCCGAGTACTGCGCATGCACAAATGATTCACAGCCGCCATTTTGCTTTCCAAAAGGCGGTCACGGCTCGCTTGCGCTTCCGGTGTACTGTGCATACGTGCACGCGCGAGTGCACTGGGCGCCATTTCCCACCACCACCATCAGCCCGCGGAAGACCAGGGGACCCCCAGACCGGCCCCAGGTAAAAAAACCTTGCCTACCCCTGACATAAACAATCCTGACTTTGATATTCAATGATATAACTTTAAAATAGTCCCTGTCTCAATCTTTTATAACTGCCCTTCCAAATCTGAGCTATTTTCTGATTTCTTAACTACATACTCCATTGTATTACATAATCTGAAATGTCTTTCACACTTTGCAATTTTGTTACCACTTTAACTGCCTTGGCTGTATCCTACAAAATCCTGGAATTGGTAGTTTGATGAACCACTAACTAGAGTACTAGACCAATTGACAGAGAATTCAAAGTACTGATTTATCTGTACATTTCAAAATCTATGCTCTGAGCTGCTTTGAAGTACCAAGTTGGAAAAACTGGAAATTAAACACAAAAACAAAATACCCTCTTGCACTGACCAGCCTCTTGGTTTTCAGCAGAACTTAGAGTAGTTACATTTTTTAGACTACAATTCCTCACCCAGCATGGATAAGCCTCACTAAATGGACCTTGATGTGAGAACAGAGCAGTTGCAAATATGTCCCTATTCTCATCTTTGAAATGTTCTGCATTGAGAAAGCCTGAGTGACGCAGCTTGGATAGAGAGAAATATCTCTTCCCTGTACTGTGAAGCAATCTATTGACATAAAATGCTAAAGGGCAAGAAGAGCATCTTCTTTTAGTCTCTTCCTAAGGAGCTTCCTTCAAGTCTAATTACTGAGATGCCAACATATGATTTCAAGCTTACTTATATTGTCCCCTTGATCAGAGCAAAGGCTGGGACCTGGCTAAATGGGACAAAATATAGAAGTTGTTTTTGAAGCATACCCTCCAACTGTTCTAATTTGACAGGGACGGTCCTGTTTAATTCTCGGTCATCCCACTTTTCAGCTGCTTTTTAAATGTCTCAGTTCTCTCTTCTCATCTCACTTTTCTCCTTTAGGTCCAGCTTATTTCTATTGCTTCAAATGGAATTCAAAGTGCTAAAGAAGTTTGCACTCATGGGGAAGATGGAGGGTAGGATCTTTCCCTTACCAGGAGGCTCAGCTTGTATGTTCTTCCTCATTAATAACTTTTTCCATCTTGAACACAGTCTCATGTTGCTTGGCTACACGTGTCCTGATTTCATTAGTGAAATATAAGAGGGTGCATTATAGAACAATGCTTGTTCTGGAGCCTGTGGAGGGGCCAGACAAAAACGGTGAACAATCCTGACTGAGGGCCTTTACAGACTGCCAGAAATAATACAACGAGTCCACATTAACTGCCCTGGCTCAGTGCTAGGGAATCATGAGAACTGTAGTTTATTGTGGCACTAGAGCTCTCTGACAGAGAAGGCTCAATGTCTCAGAAAAAACTACAATTCCCATGATTCCTTAGCACTAAGCCAGGACAGATAAAGTGGACTCAAGTTGCATTATTTCTGGCAGTCTGTAAAGGTCCTTAGACACCAAGACCAGAGCTCTACTACTCACATTGACCCCATGAGAGGAAGAAGAAGAGAAGAAAAAGATGCTGACAATGCTAAAGGTAAGGGCAATGAATTGCATTATTTATTTCATTTTTATGCTATCTTTCTCCCAGAAAGGGACCCCAGATGGCTCACAAGATAAAAACATTTTAAAAAACTTTACAGTAAAAATTTGAAAAAAGGTAAAATTGTCGAATTAAAACAATATAAAATTAACATTAAAAACATAGAAAAAATTAAAACTTTTTTACCCTTGTAAAACTGTTTTACCCTTGCCACCAAACCATGGTCATAAAATACAGGCACACCTCAGTTAACAAAGATTCTGATAAAGAAGTTCCTTTTTATATAGGCTTTCTGCACCCCACCCAGCCCATCCCTTTTGCTCACTGTTCCCTTTCTAGATAGATATTTTCAGCAGCATCCACACTAAGAGGATGGTGAACAATGGCTGCTGAAACACAGGCTTTTATTCTCTGGTTGTAGTAGTGTGTCAGCAGTAAACAATGAAATAAAATTTGAACTGGGAAAGAATGGGATGGTACTCTAGCAAATCCTACTGTAGTGGTCTGTGTTTGCTTTCAACAGACAAGGTAAGCAGCAACTGCCTCCAGAATCCATTAGTGGAGATATGTGAATGGTAAAAGAGAGAGAAAAAGGGACAGCAGTGAAGCCTGCCTCACCATCAACTTTCCGCATGTTAAAAATATAATAACTGCCACAAAAGAAAATTATAAGGAACAGAGAGGCTGCTGAAAGAAAAGAAAAATCCTTGGATGCATTTTGGAAGAAATTTTCACATGGTCAGCAGTGTGTGTATGTGTGTGTACCTGCATGTTTATCTGATCTGGTTGTTTCATTTCACATGTACATATTGCCAATTTTGAATTAAAAGTTCACTGAAAGATGTTGATCTGTTCTTCTTTTTTTATAGTGTAGGAACCAAACTCTATCTTTTCCATGTTATTTCTGTCTCTGGTATCAAATTTTCTGTGATAGAAGTAGTGCCTGGGAACACACCTACTTGCTAACCAACGTACACCTGTAATGTATAGTTTATGTCTTGAGCATCCCAATTATGAGACATTCTGAGAAAAAGTGTAGCACATTTTCAAATACACAGGAGATGAGTGTGTGTTTAAATATCCTCACTTTTGCTACCTGAGTGTGTCCTTCTTTGCAATCCATCTGATTCATCTTCTAATCCAATGGCAGAACAGGAAGCTAAGCCATCCAATCCATATTTTTTCTTAATAACTGGGACACGTGAAGTTTGGATGGCCAAACCTCAAGAAAATGGAAATAAACATGAGCTGATCCTGGTGAAAACAGAGAGGAAGATGCACTGAAAGAAAAAAAGAAAGAAAGAAAGAACAATAATCAATGTGCATGTTATACATATCTGTCTACGATGATAATGATGGCTGTAACAATGTGACAAGGTCATAGTTCACAAATAAAAACAGTGATAAAGGCGCATCAACTGTCAGAGCTGTAAAAAAGGAGAAAGTTTTAGTTAATTAAAAGGATTGCTCTCCCTCTCTCTTTTCCTTTCGAATCAAAGAGACGGTGGATGAAGAAATCTGCAGAAATTATCTAAGGCCGCCTCAACCTTAGCATTTATTATTCAACACCTCACTCATTGCCCTGATTATAAATATTTAATCACTCAACAACTGTAAGTGCTTGTGTCTTCCTGGAGGACCTGCAAGCATTAGGAAATAAAGGGAGAGGAGGGAAGTGGCAGAGGGGGAGATAGAAAGGAGGGAGGTGGTGGTTGAAAGCCAGTCACCAAGCCTAAAAGAGGTTTTGAGATTATGCAGAGACAAATGGAAAGGTGTGAAGGACTCTACCATCTTGTCCCCTCTTGCCTTTAATGATGATTTCCAAAGACTTGGAGACTAATTCATTGCACTTTTGTTCTACTGGATTAGATAGATAGATAGATAGATAGATAGATAGATATAGCATGGCAGCCTCTGTCAGAGGGTGCCCTTAGAGACCAGGCAGCAAATGTTCTTAATGAAAGCAGAGCCCCAAGCAGTGAGAGGTGCCATCCGTGTACCCTCCTTTGTCTGTCACAAAAAAGCAGGCTGGCTTGGCAGGCTTTTGGGCCTATCAATAATGCATGAGAAGAATTACATCCACTCTGATGCCAGGAAAAGGGAAGAGCAGCCGAGAAGGGTTTGTGTTACAGCACCCAGAACACAAATCCTGTGCCTATGTGCCATTGAATATGTAGCCCCCTTCTCTTTTCCCTTTTCCTTCTTAGAGGTGAGGAGCCTGTGGTGTTCATAACTTTTTTTGCACACCTATAAAAAAGAGCATATTTCCCTTCATTTAATTTGGATCCAAAACTGTTTTCTAGCCTGCTTTGAATAAAGCAGAGGGCTCCTGTATACTTGTTACAGTTATGTGGGGCCACATGGTGTAATTGTTTGAACTTTGGACTAGGATGCTGGGAGACTTGGGTTCAAATCCTCACTCAGTCATGGAAACCCACTGGGTGACCTTGGACAAGTCACATCTCTCAGCCTCAGAGGATGGCAATGGCAAGCCTGCTCTGTCCAAATCTTGCCAAGGAGAGGCAGTGATAGGTTTGCCTTAGGGTCACCATGAGTCAGAAAAGATCTGAAGGCACACAACAATAACAACAATAACAACAAGCATGTCATATATGTGTTCTGGTCTCATGACAACCAACACCTGCTGAAATTCCATCTTTGACACAAATGTTCAAGGTAGAGGAGCCTTCTCCAGTTTTCATTCTGGCAGTCCTAGTTGGTAGGTGTCTGCTTCCTAGGGAGACAAATGTAAAGGATAGGCCTTTTTCAACATTTTGCCATCTGGATGGGAGATACTTACAAATACCTTACACACAGCATATGTGTCCTTTCCAGTTGGGCATGGTTGAAACAACTGATAATGTTCTATATTGCCTGTATTATGATATTCATTCTCACTTTATGGAGCCAGTTTTGGAAAAGTTCTCAGGTAGATCTGGTAGCTTTTATACCTCTCTTTTCTTTCAGCTTCCTCTAAAGAATCTGTGTTGAAGGCTGCAAAGTTTTGTATCCCTGCAAGTTCCAGTATGAGTGAGTTGGTCATATTCTATTATGATCTTCATTAACCCTAGTGAATGCCACTAGATTTTGATTTGGAAGCTGATTGCTGAGCTGCTACTTATATAGCACATATAAATCTCTGTATCTCAGAACCGCATTTTACCTTTTTAAACTTTATGTTTCACTGTGTTTTGCCCTGTCTTTTTATGAATGACCTATGATTGTAATAAAATTATAATCTGTTCAAGACTGTTTGGGAGTAGGATTTCCCCAACTCTATGCAAAACTTTCTGCCCCCTCTATTATGTTTGTCTTGGTCTAGCATTCCCACCTAGGATGGTAATGGCTTCTTTGCATTACAGAGGTAGGGAGGCCTGTTATGAGCATAAAAAAATACATCAAAAATCAGAAAAGGAGAACAGATTGGCATAAATTCCGCATATGCTAATTTACGCGTACAGATGCAAATACAGAGATGACAGGTGAAAGAAATACAATGATTTTACTCCAAGGAGGGGAGAGAAGCACCTTTTTTCTGGTGGGAGGAGAAAAGGGGGGCCTTCCTTGCTTCCCCCAAACTCAATCTCCCTCCCCCTTCCTTCCTTCTCACGCAAAAAATAAAATTAAATTAAAAAAAATAAAGAATTTGGGGTCCCTACACTACCCTTCCCTTCTTCCTCTCCAGCCTCCTCCCCAAATGTTATTTCTTTCATATTGGCATCCAGAGTGGCAGCACTCCAGAGTCACATACCTTGTCATTATTATAGGTGATCATCATTCTTGATTATCACCATCCAAAAACCTGCTGGCGCCTCATGTTTTTTTTTTCCTCTCCTGCTTTTATGGTTGACCTGACCACCTGTAAAGCCTGCTTTTCTCTTTTAAGTCTTTGAAGAGAAATGGGATCACAAACAGGCCAATCTGAAATGACCCTGAAAACCTGAGTGAAATAAAGGACAGATGGATGGAGAAAGGCAGTGATGGGTGGAGAGAAGATTAAGAGTGCTTCTACATGGTAGGAATAAGGCAGTTTGACACCACCTTAAGTACTGTAGTTCCATCCTATGGCATCCTGGGATTTGTAATTTTACAAGGTTTTAGCCTTCTCTGCCCAAGAGTGCTGGTGCCTCATGAAACTACAAATCCAAGGATTCTGGGATTTCTTTCTGCTTTATTTCTACCTTATTCTACCGATTGCGCTGCAGAGGGGCGGGATAGAAATAAATTTTATTTATTTATTTATTTATTTATTTATTTATTTATTTATTTCTGGCAGTTATTTTGGCCTTATTTCTACAGTCCAATATCCAAAATCCACAAAACAGTGATAGGTTTACTGGGCCCACCAAAATGCACAAAATGTACATTGCATGCTTTTAGAGCCCCACTGGCTTCTTCATCAGGCAAAGGTGTTAAAACTCATATAGAAGAGGAAATTATTATGATTTAGTCACAAGGCTACATTTGTCAAGATTTAGTTGTTCTCAATTTAGGTGGTATTGAAGGGACATTTGTGCAGTTCAGCCCCTCCTTCTTCTGGCCAGGTGGGTACTCCAGGAAGACTGTAATCAAGGAGATTACTGCACACAATTTCTGTGCCAAGAGGGATGCAGGATCCAAAACTCGAAAATGGATCCTATCTCACTTTTCTGTTGCTGGGCAGTAGGCAGCCTGTATGCAACCCAGGCTTCTCTGGGCTTCTCGCACAGCTTTTCATAGATTGGAAAATCTTGTCTATGAAAAGCTGTGTGAGAAGCCCAACGAAGCCTGCATTGCATATAGGCTGCTTACTACCCGGTGATGGGGTAGTGAGATAGGATCTGTTTTTGCGTTTTAGATCCCGTGTCCCTCCTGGTGTAGAAATGGCATGAATCTCAAAAAAGATCTTTTCCAATTGCTCAATATCCCGACAAAATGCTAAGCTGACCTGATCAGCTTCAAGGTAACAGATTCTCTATACTTAGCCACCTTGGATCCTATCCTAGGAGAAAGGTGGGGGTCTAAAGTCAATAAATAAATAAATAAATAAATATTATTTAAATAGGAGTTGGTTCAAATATGGAGAATTGTCCAATGTACAGTATGAACCTGTGGGCACCCACGTCAAAGCCCACTTTCTCAGATGCATAAAGAGATCTCCCTATGTGGGCAGGTATATAAATCAGCCCCCCATATCCACAGATAACAAGCCTTGATTTTGCCATTTTATATAACAGACACCATTTTACTATGCCAATGTATTTAATGGGATTTCAGCATCCATGGATTCTGGTATCCACAGGGAGTCCTGGAACCAAACCCCAGCAGATACCAAGGACCCAGTGTACACAGCCATAGGCATTTAAAAGAGGAAAAGGAAACATGGGGACCTTTCATTTTACCATGGCAGTAAAGATACCCATCTCTATAGTGGTCTCTGGTCCTGTCTCCTGCTCTTGAGTAGGAGAGGGGACTCCCAAATTATTCACTGCAATCACCACTACATCACACAGTACCCTAGTAGGAGTTACTGAAGGGCTTAATAAATATTTTTCCATCTTTGACTCTGCAGACTCCCTTCCCCCTTTTGGTTGGAGATGAAAATCCTATACCCATACACACACATCAAGGAAAGACATATAAAGAGAGAGTGGAAAAGAATAGACCTTTTAAGAAAAGCTTTTATTTCTAAGCAAGTAATCTTACATTAACAAAAGGGTATCTTATATCATTTGAGAGCCAGTGTGGTGTAGTGATTTGAGCATTGGACTATGAGGCTCTACAGATGGCATGTACATCTACAGCACGATGACAGCTTTTCAGTGTTCCTTTGGCGCAGCATGTCTAAATGCTATGTCAAGGGCCCACCGTCTGTTTGGGTGGGTGGCATGAGGATGACATGGGTGCAGAGTTGGGGTGACTGGTGTGCAGTCATCATACCCCAACTCCACTCTCAAGCCAGCACTTTTGGCCGGTCTATGCTGGCCCTATAACTCTGGAGACCAGGGTTCAAATCCTGGCTCAGCCATGGAACCCCACTGGATGACCCTGGGCAAAGTCTCACAGGACAGCCATGGTAAACCCCTTCTGAACAAATTTTGCCAAGAAAACTCAAAGATAGGTATGTCTTAGGACCACCATAAGTCAGAAATGATTTGCATACCCACCACCACCACAACACATCTTCCACATAAAGGTACCTTTTTTCAGGTGTTACTTAGGAGTAATTCCAAAGTTACAAAAACAGCTTAAGTGATATTCAGCCAATGAAAGAACTTGAAAAGATCTTAAAATGCAAAGATATACATTTGAGCACAAAAGTTATAAGGATACACGCCATTGTATTCCCTATTACCATGTACGGATGTGAGAGCTGGACAGTTAAGAAAGAAGACAGGAAGAAAATCAATTCATTCGAGATGTGAGACTGGAAAAGAACACTGAGGATTCAGTGGACAGCTAAAACAACAACAACAAAGATGCAGATCAAGACAGAAATCTCCCTGGAAGCCAAGATGACTAAATTGAGCCTGGTACTTTGGACACATCTTTAGAAGGCACAACTCATTGGAGAAAACAATAATGCTAGAAAAGGTGGAAGGAAGTAGGAAGAGAGGAAGTCAGCATGCTAGATTGATGGTCTCTATTAGGCAGGTCACAGATATGACTTTGCAGGAACTATGCAGAATAGTGGAGGACAGGGAGTCTTAGAGACGCCTCATCCACAGGGTCACCATGGATCAAGATCAACCCGAGTGTGGTGGGACTAAACAAAGACAATATTGAACCCAAATAAAGCAGCTTCCCTTACCTAGTTCTGGTGTACATCTGAGACCTGAGATTACAACATCTGAAGAATAGTGATCTGTCGTGCAGGTTCACTGTAATGATTCAGTTAAGATTTTTTTTATGTAAACTGTCATATGCAGGCTTGCCCTAAAAGCCAAGATAGGTATATATTAAATACAAGCATGAATACCTACATACATACATGTGAAGGATCATTTACTTGTTATAGTTGCAATTTTGTTGTCAGTGGATATCTTATGAGACTACGACAGCAGCTAAACCAACACAAGGAAGGATTACCAGATGATAAAGACAGTCATTATATTACTGTAAGTGTTGGCCTGAATCCTATGGCTATTCGCAACTAGAGCAGACCCACTTAATTAGCAGGATTTATTATTATTATTATTATAGCACTATAAGTTTTGATTTACTTATATGTTGACTCACCATTCAGCAGTTGATGCAATGAGTCTACTGTAATTCTGATCAACCAATAATAGTCTCTGTATTTTATGTAAACTATGAAATAAGATTGTTAGATGAAAACTGGAGACAGATCCTGGTACCAGTATTGGATGAGTTAAAGAGAAGACACCAGCGGGTGTTGCTTGTTACCTTGTTGCATGGCAAGCAGCACCTGCTGAAATGCCCTCTTCTACACAACCTTTAAAGGCAGAGCAGCCATCTTCAGTTTTTAATCTGGCAACCCTAATCTGGAGACAGGAGACCAATTATAATACACAATTATGCCCCTATATTCCACTTTAACTGCCATGGAAACATGTTATGGGATCCTGAAATGTGTAGTTTGGTGAGACACTAGAATTCTCTAAGCTATAGATACCCACCCTAAACTGCAAACAGGGTCCTAAACACCCTAAAGGTACTAAATTCTGCTGGATCGTGGATGCTAAGCAGGGCCAGATGTGGCTAGTACCTGAATGGAAAACCACCAAGGAAGACCAGGTGCTCTAGGCTATATTTCACAGGAAGAAAGTGGCAAACCACCTTGGAATATTCCTTCTTTAAGAAAATCCTATGAAATCTATGGCATCACAATAAGTTGATAGGTGACTTGAAGACACATAAACACACAAACTGCAAATTCCAGGATTGCATAGCATGTTGTCATAGACTCAAAAAAGAATATACAGGTGGCTCTCCATTTTCACGGGGGATTCATTACAGACCCCACTGCAAAAATAGAGATTTGGCAATATTCAAGCCCCATAGGCTTGAATGGGGTGCACCTCATTGCTTTTCACGGAGGAGGAACTGTAGTGCTATAATTGTGAAGTGAAATAAAACAAAAGATGGAGTGACTATAATCATGCTAATAGATCATTCCAAATTCTCAGAAGTGAGGTGGAAACTGCAATAAGAGAAATAGCAAAAAACAAATCACCAGGAACAGATGATATTGCAACTGAACTGCAATCCACATTGACAGAGTCAGCTCCAGTGCTTACCAATATATGGCAACAGACTGGAAAACAAAATGATGGCCAACAGAATGGAAGTAATCAATATACATCCCCACCCACAAAAAGGGGGACACAAGAGACTGCAGCAACTATAGGACCATAGCACTGATTCCCACGTAAGTAAAATCATGCTCAAAATTCTGCAACATAAACTCCAACCATACATGGAAAAAGAGATCCCAGGGGTCCAAGCAAGGTTCAGGAAAGGAAGAGGTACTAGAGATCACATTGCAATCAAACTAATGGATTGCACCAGGAAATTCCAAAAGAAAATCAGCATATGCTTTATAGACTACAGCAAAGCCTTTGACTGCATAGACCATGGAAGGCTGTTGAATGCCCTTAAAGACATGGGAGTGCCAAAATATCTGCTAGTCCTGATGAGGAATCTGTACTGAGGACAAGAGGCTACTGTCAGAGCAGAAAATGGAGGAAAAGAATGGTTCCCAATTGGCAAAGGGGTCAGACATGGCTCCAACCTTTCACCCTATCTGTTCAACTTGTATGCAGAACATATTATAAGAAAAGCAGGCTTGAACACAGAAGAAGGAGGAGAAAAAATAGGAGGAAGGAATATCAACAATCTGAGATATGCAGATGACACCATAATACTAGCAGAAAACTCACAGACCTAAGGAAGATCAAAGAAGAAAATGGTAAGGCAGGCTTAATGCTGAACATAAAGAAAACAAAACTAATGACCACTAAGGACCTTCACAAGTTCAACCTGGGCAATGAAGAAACAGAAATAGTAAAAGACTTCTCATACCTGGGATCAAATATTGATAGAAATGGGGACTGTAGTCAGGAAATCAGAAGAAGACTAAGAATGGGGAGGGCGGATATGAAAGAACTAGAAAAGATTCTAAAATGCAGATATACAACTCAGCACAAAAGTACAAGTCTTTGTATTCCCTATTACCATGTATGGATGTGAGAGCTGGACGGTTAAGAAAGATGATAGGAAGAAAATCAATTCATTTGTGATGTTGTGCTGGAGAAGAGAGCTGAGGATCCCATGGACAGCCAAAAGGACAAACAAGTCAGTCCTAGAGCAGATCAAACTGGAAACCTCCCTGGAAGCCAAGATGACTAAACTTAGACTGTTGTACCTCAGACACATCATGAGAAGAAAGGGCTCTTTGGAAAAAAAAAACATTAATGCTGGGGAAGGTGGAAGGAAGTAGGAAGAGAGGAAGGCCACATGCTAGATGGATGGACTCTATTAAGGAGGTCATGGGTATGGGGTTGTAGGAATTATGTAGAGCAGTGGAGGACAGAGGGTCTTGGAGATGTCTCATCCTTAGGGTCACCATGAGTCAAGATCATGTAGTTGTTGTGTGCCTTCAAGTTGTTTCTGATTTATGGAAACCCTCAGGCAAACCTATCATAGGGTTTTCTTGGGAAGTTTCTTGAGAGGGAGTTTACAATTGAAATCCTCTGAGGATGAGAGAGTGTGACTTGCCCATGTTAACTCAGTGAGTTTCCATGGCCGAGCCGAAATTCAAAGCTTGGACTCGAGTCATGGGAGATTATTGCATTATTTCAAAATAAATAAATAAATAAATAAATCCCATTCTTTAGAAAAGTTCCAGAGAAGTACAGATTGAGTATGGGATGCCAAGATTGGTACTGGATGCCTCTGGATTGGGCACAGAGGTGTACGATAACACCTGTTTTTAAAAAGTTTTTTAAAGTTTCAGCCTACACTGAGGTTGGGAGGAAAGGTAGTGCAATAATCTCCATAGTCCATTGTTTAAACTACTATACCAATAGACCATATCTATTACTTATTAGCACCAGACAGACCAGCTTTTCTTGCTTATCCCGTTGTCCTTATGTGTTTCACAAGGGTCAGGAAAGTTTGTTTGACTCATCCCTGTATTTTCCCCAGACTTTTTCTTTGGCCTAATGAGACAACTAATCAGCAACCTGAAAATCCAGCCATTGAGATTTAGTCAAATTCCTTTTCCTATAGGTCTTTGCCTCCTCCCTGTCTCCTCTCTGTGCCTGAGGTTGGCCACAGTGTAAGCCAGAAGAATCTTTCTGTTGCTGTGCCAAGCATCCACTGTCTTCTGCCAAGACTCACCCTGTGTTTCTCTGGCTGCTCTGTAAAAAGGACAGATCTAATGAGATGACACCAAGCATCTGCTTTTGTCTGTTCCACTGGCACAAGTGATTATGGATGCAATTTTTATTTGCACATCAAAAATTCCATACTGGGAGGATTTTCCAGCTTATGGTGTCTTTTCTGCTAAATCCAAGACTGGGAGCTACTTTCTACATACTTTGTGAAAAGTTTCACCAACCAGATCCACATCTGCTGACTCTGGAGTGTTTCTGCTTTAGAGGGTTGAATCAGCCAGTTTCAGTTTCTCACAGTTTCTCTTTTTATTCCAGACTTTATTTTGGTTGCCTGAATTCTGAGAAATTTTTAAAGTGTGCATGAACCATTAGGACCATTTTTCCTAATGCTTACATTTTTGTATGCACTGTTGCTTAATATTTATTTACATACAGTTTTTGCAGTTTTCCTCATATAATGCATTTGTATACCAGTTTTTGTCAATTTATGCATTTGTGTATGTGTTCCTACAATATAAACAGTTCTGTACATACATTCATGGAAAGAATATTCTCAATTACATGTTTCATGGTCAAAATGTGGGGTTCCAATAATTGAGAAATGTTGTTGGGAAGAATAATAGAGCAGTGAGACTTTTGCACAGCTTTCTTCCAGTATTCAAATATCCCAAAGTATTCTGGAAGAATTATTCTATCCATACATGGTGATGGGGAATTGCTTGGACAATTCTAACTTTAGTGCTCAGTTCATAGAGAGATCTTGTAGCACCTTTGAGACTAACTGAAAGAAAGAAATTGGCAGCATGAGCTTTCGTAGACTTCAGCCTACTTCCTCAGATGCATTTGGACATTTGGACAGATACATTTAGTGCTCAGTTGTATATCTTTACTCTTTAGGATCTTTCCTAGCTCTTTCATGGCTGCCCTTCCCATTCCTAGTCTTTTTTTGATTTCCTGGCTGCAGTCTGACTGACTACCATTCTGACTGATGTTTGACAAGGTACATGAACTCTTTTACTATTTCAACTTCCTCGTTGATTAGGTTGAATATACGTAGGTCTTCCATAGCCATTATTATTGTTTTCTTTATGTTCAGCATTAAGCCTGCCTGATAATTGAGTTTTGCTTTGTGTATAGCTTCAAATGTGTATTATTTGAATAGCTTCCTCCCTTCCCTTTCTAATCCAGTTTTCTCAAGGCCTATGATGAGGTGGTCTATCAAACAAACTGTTGTGAAGGGTAGGCTTCTGGATTCATATTGTATAAGGTAGATGTGACAGGGTGGAAGGAGGAAAGCCATTCAGCCTTATGGCAGAATTTTATCTCACCAGATGATGCTTCCTTATCATTTTGCTGTCTCTGGTTCAAAACACATTGCAGAAATAATCTGGTTTGAGACTGCTTTATCTTCCCTGGCTCAATGCTAGGGAATTCTGGGAACTGTAGTTCTGTGAGATATTTAGCCTTCTCTGTCAGGGAGCTCTGGTGCTACAATAAACTACAACTTCCAGGATTCCCTAGCACTGAGTCAGGGCAGTTAAAGCAGTCTCAAACTGGATTATTTCTGCAGTGTGCTTTGGACCTCTCTTATACCTTTAGAACCATATCCAGTTTCACAGTTCATCATACCTTTATTTAGCAGTATTTCCTGTGATACACATTTTTGTATTAAGGTTTTGAAAACTACATTATAATTTGGGGAAAAGTATGAAAATTGACAGATAATTGAATTCTGGTACACAGAGTGTGAATCAGGTTAGTTTATATTAAAATCCTAGTAGTTGCTCCTTGATCCTTAGTATCAGGTGGTTAACATTCCCCACCTTGGTCTTCCAGGAGGCTTGTCAAGCCCTTGGTGGGCCCTGATATGTCACCAATATTTTGTATTGATGTTAATTGGTCATAGGTTGTATAAGACTTAGCCTGGATTGAATGCAGCAGTAAAAAAAGTGATGTTTGCCTCTAAAACTGGGTGGGTGTCGTGTCAGGGATGATGGGAGTTGTAGCTCTTCACCTCTGGCTCTAACTCCTCACCTTGTTATGCAGCAGAGCTGACCAGCTTTGATCAGTGGTTGATGCTTCTTTCCCAAGCAGCAGAGTTTCAGAGAATAGGCTGAAGACCCTGACAAACTCTCCAAGCCTTCTCACTCTTCTTCCTGAGATGTCTCCAAACTACTCCAGGATTCTTCTGCTTTCTTTGTATCTTCCCTCAAGACGCCAGACAACTCAGTAGTCTTATATAAAAGATCTACTTTATTCTACTATATATAAATACTATATGCCCTACAAATCACAATCTCTACACTTCACAATATCTCCAAAATATCTCCACACTACTCCAAAATACACCAAACTACTCCACAATATACATTAGCAAACATTGCAATTTATAGCCATTGTTAGACACCACCCACCAGTCAGTTTCCACCCAGTGGGTGTGTACATACATCTTGATTGGTCCACATAGATCATCCCATACCTAAGACCAACCCAAGTGTTTCATCACTTTACCTTGACCACTTAATGAGTCTCAGGTGTTTGCAATCTATCATAGGTGTTCTCAATATACCTTCTATAACTTTGTCCTTGGCTCTCAAGGCTTCTTAATTATATTATCTTTTTCACCTGTGTATCTTCCTGATTGCTCCTGCTTAGTCACTTTGACATTCACATACATATTTTTATTTCTATTACTGTATATCCCATGTTGCTTTTTCCTTAACATGTCGAGCATACACTTTAAACAGAATTATGCTTCTGGACATGCTTTGCACTGTAGTTTGTCTTTCTCACTGCAGTCTGTTTTGCTGTCATTGTGTATCACCAAAATTCTGTGCCATGGTGGCAAAATTTAGCAGCAGAAAATTCAATGCCAATAGAAACAGGTACCAGAGAAGCAGGGAGTGCTTGTGGCTCATGGGCCAGGTGTTTGCCAAACCCTGCATTATAAGGTTACAAGAGCATAGAAGTTTCTGCACAGTTCTAACCAGTATTTCAATTCAGATGATCAATTCCAATGGAGTTTTTTAGTCTTTTGTCCAGTGGTAGCATTCACAAAATAATAATAATAATAATAATAATAATAAACCAAAATTGAGTGAGCTTCACTACATTAACATTAGAATAAACTTTATTGTGATGATCATACCCAGGTAGCTCAAATTTCTAGGATAATGAAACAAACTTATAAAAAAGCAGGAAATAATAAAGAAGGAAACCACCTTTTTGTTACTCTTTTTATACTCGTTATACACAACCTTTAAATTGTTTTAAATTTAAATTTAAGCTCTTGTGTTCCTGAACTCAATTACTTTAAGGTCCATTAACTTTCAGTTACTGACCATGACTATATACCGTATCTACTCTTATTTTTCACTCATTTGAGGCAGTAGTCATTAACCTACAAAAAGCTCATGCTTTTCAATAAATAAATAATTAAATAAATAATGTTAGTCTTTGAAGTGCCTGTCTCTTTGTATTTTTTGCTTGTAATACTACAGACTAACATGGCTACCTCTTCTAATTTACATGGAATTTAGAGGAGGGGGAAACAATGTCAAACTATGTAACTATATAAAGGGATCTTGCAACACCTTAGAGATTAACTGTGCAAAAGAAGTTGTAGAATGAGCTTTCATAGACTTGGTCTACTTTGTCAGATGCACGGAGTGAACTGATGCCCAAAAAGGACCATTATAGATTGTATGAATACTCATGGGGATGCAAAACTTGTGGCTGTGGTGATGAGATGACAAGTTTTAAGTATAGTCATTGAGGGACAAGGCATAAGGAAAGATTATGCTTTATGAATGATGGGGGAATTTTAGAATGTGTTGTATGCATGCTGGGAACCAGAAAAGAAATATATTAAACTGGCTAAGAGTGGCCAGTGTTATAATGGAATGACTGGGAAGACTGAGGTGTTCTGCAACAACCTTTTGTATATTCCCTTTCCTAATATCTGATTTAAGTCTATTTACGGTATCCTCTGATGTACAGACTGGCCTTTTTGCCCAATGTAGAGTGCTGAAAGGCATTGTTGACAGAGGGTGGCACATATCACATTAGAGGATGAGCAAGGGAAAATGCCTCTAATATTGTGTGATTAGATCCTGTGATGACATTTCCTAAGTACATGTAGGCAGAGTTGGTGTCTGGGTTTGTGACAAGGTCTTATACCCGTCTCCCCATCTGTGTTATATGTCTTTCTGTAAGTAAGTAACTGTTTGAGATTGGGAAGCTGCCTGTAGGCAAGTAAAGGCCAGCCACCAAGAGCCTTTGAGATGGCAATGTTATCTGTCCAAAATAGGTTGTAGTTCAATGATGAGTGTCTGAATGGTCTCAATCAGGAGCTGTAGGTGACCACTAATGAGGTTCTGTAATTTCCTGTTTTAAGTCTGTTGTGTAATAGTTTGGTCCTGTGTACAAGTCTTGCCTTGTTGTTTTTTACTTCATACAGTGGGTACTGTAGCTTGAGGAATATTTGTCATAATTCCATGTGTTTGGCATCCCTACCCTGTGGATCTGAGCAGATGCGATTGTATTGGAGGGCTTGGCTGTATAGTATGGATTTTGTAATATGTTCAGGATGGAGACTTGAGGCATGTAAGTGTGTGTAGCAGTCAGTGGGTTTGCAATATAGGGTTTTGCTCAGATGCCCATCATGTAGCTGTACGGTGGTGTCCAGAAAGTGGACTTGTACAGTAGATAGTTCCAGGCTGAGACTGATAGTGGGGTGGAAGCTGTTAGTCTCAAAGGTACTACAGGAATTCTTTCTATCTTCTTACACTGAAATAGATTAACCAGAGCATGTCTCTGCAAGTTTCTCTATATAACCCTATTTCATGTCAGTGTGCATCTGTCTGTTCTCTTGCAAAGAGACTGTATAGTTTGCCATATGTATATGTATATATTTGCCAATCTTAAGGTGACCACCCTAAACATGAGTTTCAAAGACAGAACACAGTGACAAATACCTGTCACTATAGCCACTGGCCCACATCCAACTTTTCCTAGGTTTGGCCCAAATTCACCTTTCTTGGGAAATTAGTCTATGTTCCCGCTATTAAAATAAACATGATTTTATTGTTCTCAGTTCCTGCTAAACTGATAGGAATTATTCTAGATGACCACTGCTTTAAATAATATATAGTCACCTTAGTAACATATACACCCAGGCTGCCTTCCTGTTAGTGTATTATGCTAGTAGTGTCTCTTTTTCCCAGGGTAGCACAATGGTGGTAAGGAAAGGCAGGCAAGATTTGCCAGTCCAGCAATCTATTTTTCCAAAGTCTTACCTTCTTTACTGCCACCTTACTTGCTGTCTTTTTGCTTTTCCCACCACTGCCTACTCTGGCATAATAGACCAAGAATATTCCATCAATGTTGGAAGCTAACTAGATTTTTTGTTTCATTTACTTGTTTTGATTATGCGTTTCACAATCATGTTTTCATGTTACAAAATAATAATAATAATAATAATAATAATAATAATAATAATAATAGGTGACCTGAATGGCCCATGCTCAGTTATTAGAAGCCCACTTTATTGCTCATTTGAATAGTATGTTTCCCAACACATTCCAGAGGTGATTTACCCATAAGTACGATATACGTCTTTGTATATCTGGACTATAAAAATCAATCATTACATTGTATCCTACCCTCCTTCCAAAAGTTCATGGTAAGGTACATGGAAGTACACTCCATTTTATCATCACAGGAACTTGAGATACGCTAGGCTGATCTGTGACTGCCCAAGGTAATCTACATAGTCACACTTGTGACTGGGCAAGAAATTAAACCCAGACATCCCAGTTCAAATTCAACATGCAGTCCATTGCCCCTAAGCTGGTCTGTCTTGTAATTAACAATGGAGAACCCTGTGGCATCTTGAAGATTAATTATTAGGTTGGCCTTACCATTAGGAGGTTTTCTCAGGCAGCTGAATATTCTACATGCCATTAAATGACTGTAGATGTTTAGTTATATAATGTGCTTTTACGATACTCCCAGGGAGAGATGCTTTGGAATTTTCTCACCTAGATGTCAATATAACTGGATCAGCCTAGGATAATATGCATCTTAACATGATGAAAATACATGTGCTCTTATGCCTCAGGCAGCAAATTACTTAGCCCAAATCTATTAAGAAATACAATGTGTAGTAAGTTTGTCTTTGTTAGACTGTGCTTCTTTAGATGCCGAAAGAGCATTCCAGGCAGGTATGCAGGTATCTATCCTTGGGTGTGGACAAAATAAATTAGGGCCAAAAGGTCAAGCATTGCAAATGAATTCAAGATCCAAGCCGAATAGGTGTGTCCCACTCTCAATTATGTGCTAATTTCGTTTTGTGGAACTTGGACTCAACAAAACAAGGAGTGGCAATCTCACCACAGAAAGTAATTGTCCTACTTTAGAGGTTGATATTATCTGTCTTGCAATGCTAATTTATGACCAGAGGCCTCTAGTTAGGAGTGTGTCACACCTATTTTTGATTGTATCTTGTATTCATTTCTCTTTGGCATAATGATGTGATGCACTTGTTACTATCTACCTTTTCTTCAGCTGGGTCTTTTGTCCATTTTCTCTTACCCTCTCACACACACAGAGACACAACTTTTAATCATGAAGGAGCTGCATTGGTGAGAGGACTTAAACTCTCATTGCACTTATTGCACCTTATCACACTACAACTTCCTTCCTTCCTTCTTGAATCAACATATACCATACTTGTCTACTATAGCACTCAGTGGGTCTTAAAGAAAGCATTAAAATAAAACAAAGAAAATCAAAATCCCCTACATTGTGAGACAGCACCATAAGTGACTGCCTATTCCTCACTTTGTATCTATTCAACAGCACATGTGAGCATAAAAAACCAAAACAAAAACCAAACCAGTTTTCAATTTGAACCATGCCCTTCTAAAACTCCTAGTACAAAAAAGTAAGATTGGAGTACTTCACCTCAGCATTTCAGAATGAGGTACCCACTTAGTAAGATCATAGGTTGCCCTATCATGTCTTTGTCTGGCTGTCTTTCAGCCTATAGTGATTGAGGAAATTAGTAGGAAGGCAAACTGGACCTCCAGGTTGGGCCTCTAGGTTAGACCTCCAGAAGAAGGGAGACCTCACCACCTCTCTAGATAACTGGTTATATTGCTGAACTGATCTTATTGTCAAGAAGTTCATTCAGACATCCAATTGAAATCTACCCTCCTGTAACTCCAAACCATTAGTCCTGGTCCTACCCTCTGGTGAACTGCTTCCTCCACTCTGTGACAGCACTTGAGGGATTTAAAGAGTGCAATCATGTTTGCTTCACCAAGATGAACATATCCAGCTCTCCCAACCTTTCTCCATATGTTTTGTTTTCCATATCTCTTATCACCCTGGTTACTTTTCTCTGAACCTTCTCCAACTTTCTATTTCCTTCTTAAAATGAGGTGCCCAGAAGTGAATGCAGTAATCAGATGAAACCTGACTAGCAATGGGCCTACTGCAGGTCACTGCAATCCCTCAGAAAGAAAAGAAAAAAGGGGGGATTAACTGAAGGGAAAACTTGGGTCATTCCCATGATAAAAAAAAAAAAAAAGTTGTATCATGATGCCCTACTAAATCTAGAGATCATGGAGAAAAAACCCACAGTTCACAGCAATGAAAAACTGAACTGGCAAACTGATATAATTGGGTTGCTGTGTGATGTCTGCTTGTATCTACTTGGCTTTGTATGATAGAGAAAACAAGTTGCACCATGTGGTTTTGATAAACCAAAGATTAAGTGAAATCCAAACCCTTCACATATCCTCTGCATTTCTTAGTAAGATCTGTGAAAGAGTGTGTCATCTTCCTTTGCTGCTTTTGGAGAGATAAAAAGTGACTCATTACCTAGTCTCACTTTAATATTTTAGACAGATGAAAAGACAAAAGACAGGAACAGGAGAGTCATGTATACGAATATGGGAGGAGGTGAGAAAAATGTTTGGTGGGGCCACATGCACAAAAGAAAAGAAACAAGAATTTGGTGTACATTTTTGGAAAATACATACTTTCTTATTATGATTAAAGGGCAGCACCTTTCAGTACTTCATTAGCATGTGGGATACCTACTGTTCTATAACTTTTCTTATCTCATTAGTCTGGGAATCTTCAGAGTAGCTTGCCATCCAGCCACACACCTAAAGATGGTGTTAAAAGTCCATTATTTTACAATAAAAAGTAAAATCATAAAATATACAATAATATACGGTGAAAAACAGCAGCTAAAGTTGAGAGTAACAACACTTTTCATATTCAAAGCCAATAATTACAAAGCAGCCCAACCTACTGAAATGTGTGTATTGCAGTTTCCATAAAAATATTTTTTGAATTATTATTGTATTGTATTATGACTGGCTTTACTAGGGACTGCACTTACACAACCTCTGAGAAAGCCCATCTACTTACACAACCTGGCATGCTTCACTGAGACCTGGCTGGGAGATGCAAGCACTGTGACGTGGGCGCAGGCCCTCCCAGCTGTGCATTCGGTCAGTGAGCAGATAAGGAAAAGTAGGCAGGGGGCGGGGGGCGATGTGGCCTTGGTTCATAGAAACAACTTAACCTTGACGAGGAAGCCTATCCGGAAAACAGCCTACATCGAGTGTACGTACCTTAGCCTGAAAACCAGGGATAGTTTGGATTTTCTGTTGGTATACTGGCCATCCCGTTGCTTAACAGACTCCCTAACCAAGCTGACACAGCTGGTCTCTGAGTTGCTGTTGGAGTCGCCTAGACTTTTGGTTTTGGGCGACTTCAACATCCCACTCAAGACCAGTTTGCCAAATCTAACTGGTGCAGCTCAGGAGTTCATGGAGACCATGACAAACATGGGCTATCCCAATTGGTTGACAGGCCCACACATTGTGTGGGTCATACCCTTGATGCAGTCTTCAGTACGGAGCAGGAATATCCGTGGGCGGAGGTTATAAATACCTCTGCATTGTCATCGATGGATCATTTCCTGGTCAATATGGAACTAAGAGCCACCGTTTGTCCCCCCAGGGGTGGTGGACCAATAGAACAGTCCTCCCTCAAAGGTTAATGGAACCAATTGGTTTCCAGAAAGCCTAAGAGGGTTTAATGGTTGGTAACGCCTGTGATTCTGTCGAACCCTTGGTGAATACTTGAAACATCGAACTTGCCAAGGCTATCAACACAATCGCTCCCAAGCATCCTTTCCAGCCCACTCCTAATTGTAAGCCCTGGTATACAGAGGAGCTTAGGAGGATGAAGCGAGCCGGACAATGACTAGAGTGCAAATGGCGGAAGATTCGGCTCTTATCCGACAGAACTCATCATAGGAAGCATCTTGATTCCTATCGGGAGGCATTATGTGCAGCACAGAGATCTTTCTGTTGTGCACGTATTGTGTCTGCAGAGTCTCATCCAGCAGAGCTGATTAGGGTGGTGGGGGAGTTGACGAAGGTTCCTCCTGTGCCAAACCCCCTACTCAACCCAACGACAGCCTGCTGTGATGCGTTTAACATCTACTTTGTGGATAAAATCTCTTGGATAAAAGCTGACTTAGATGCCATTGTTGTGTCAGAATCTATAGACGAGGCGTCCAGCAACTCCACTGATGGTATTTTACTGGATCAGTTTCAATCTGTGAGTACCGATGACATGGACAAGCTCCTTGGAATAGTGAGGAAGATGACTTGCCCTCTCGATCCGTGTCCGTCTTGGCTGGTCGTCCAGGGGAGCAACGCGTTGAGAGTATTCCTATGGGATACAATCAATGCGTCCTTCAGGGAAGGTATTGTACCATCTTGTCTGAAGGAGGCAGTGGTTAAGCCATTCCTGAAAAAACCTTCCCTGGATCCCCTGGATAGAAACAACTATAGGCCAGTCTCCTTGCTACCGTTCTTAAGCAAGATGATCAAGAGGGCAGTTGCTTCCCAACTCCAAGCTGTCTTGGATGAAACTGATTATCTTAGTCCATTTCAAACCAGCTTCAGGACAGGATATGGAGTTGAGACTGCCATGGTTGCTCTGGCTGACGACCTCTGCCTGGGCATCGACAAGGGTAGTGTGACTTTGTTGGTGCTCTTGGATCTCTCAGCGGCTTTTGACATGATAGATCACTCCATCCTCTTGGATTGCCTGAGAGTTAGGCATTGGAGGCACTGCTTTGCAGTGGTTCCATTCCTTCCTCTCGGGCAGATCCCAGAGGGTGAGGCTCGGGGACAGTTGCTCTTCCAAAATTGAGTTTAATTTTGGCATCCCTCAGGGCGCCATCCTGTCCCCGACGTTATTCAACATCTATATGAAGCCGCTGGGTGAGATCATTCGAAGGCATGGAGTGCCTCATATGATGACACTCAGATATATTTCTCCATGACCAGATTGTCGGCTCAGACTTCAGATGGTGTCTCTCCTCTCAATGACTGTCTTAGAGTGGAAATGGATTGGATGATGAAAAACAGATTGAAATTAAATCCAGACAAAATGGAGGTACTGACAGTCACGGGCCCGAAACCAGTTTTGGGAATACAACTTCCAGTCCTGGATTGAGTCACACTCTCCTCTAAGGACTGTGTTCTCAGTCTCAGGGTACTTCTAGATTCGTCGCTTCACATGACTAGTCAGGTGAATGCGATGGTCAGGAGTGCCTGTTATCAGCTTCGGCTAATACGCCAACTGTGCCCTTACCTGGATATGAGGGACCTGGAAACTGTGGTACATGCTCTGGTAACCTCACGTCTGGATTACTGTAATGCACTCTACATGGGGCTACCCTTGTGCCTAACCCGGAAACTTCAATTAGTACAAAACATGGCAGCCAGGTTAGTTACCGGAACATCTAGGAGAAAGCACATAACTCCTGTGCTTAAATCTCTCCACTGGCTGCTGATTAGTTTCCGGGCACAGTACAAGGTGTTGGTTTTAACCTTTAAAGCCCTACATGACTTGGGTCCATCTTATCTCCGGGACCGCCTCTCCCCGTTTGATTCCCCCCCGCGCACTCCGGTCCTCTGGGAGGAACCTGCTGCAGCCTTAGAAAACTAGGCTGTCTCAGACCCCCCCCCCCCCAGGGCCTTTTCTGCGACCACTCCCAGACTATGGAATGGCCTGCTGGATCCATCTTATTACCACTCTTGCTAGCTTTAAAAAAGCAGTAAAGACGGATCTCTTCCAGCAGGCCTTCACGGAATAACCCTGGCTCAATTGGAGGTGGTTACTGCCCACCCCCTTCCTGCCACTGCCTGCTTGCCCTGCTTGTTTTTTTTTTTTTTTTTTTGTATTTTATAAGTATTAATTGTTTGTAAATCTTGAATTAGTTTAATTTAGTTTTAAGGGGTGGAAGGGGGAGAGAGTGGGTTGATGGTATGTTTTAACTATTGTTTGTTTTAATTATGTTGTACTCCACCCCAGTTGCTGAGTAGAGGCGCGGGTGAAAAATAAAACTTCTTCTTATTATTATTATTACAACTATTTTTATGCCAGTATAGGCCCCCAACAGGATTTTGGGCTGTGTTGTTAGTCCCAAATAATGCAGACTCATTAGGGGATTTTAGTAAGTTACATTGATCCAATGCATATACTCTGTTATCTACTGATTGGATTTAGATGTTATTGCTGGCTACTTTCAGTGCCTTTTCAGTAGAATATTAGAATATAAAATAAATGAATAAATAATAGATGTAGTGTATTTGATAATAAATTCTGTATTCCTTGGTTCAGTAGTAATTTGTTTGAAGAAGTAAAAAAAGAAAGAAAAAACACTTGTGTGTGCCAAAAGACATAATCAATTTTGCTTCATGTTCTTATTTGAGAACTAGGTGAGACATAGCATTTCTGCATGATGTACAACACCTTGAACTGGAAAAATTTATCTGGGAAACTGAATGGCATATAACAGCTCACATGCACATGGCAAGTAAAGACCTATGAGGAGTTTCCTGTTAGGTTAGTTCATCATTCATTGAGGAGTGTATGTTGAAACCCACATTCATCCTTTTTGTCCTCTCATTCTACACTATTACAGAAAGACCCTTTTAACATACATTATTGAAAATTCTCTATTACTGAAGTCATATTGGCGAATTAGATTAGATCTGCAAAACAGAAATAAGTTATTATAATACATTCAGTAGTACTGCAAAGCCCTGCTAGAACCAAGGCTTGGATACTTTACTGTATTCAAACCAAGTGTCCTGAGAAAATAATTGAGTGAGAAATGAACTTAGAAGAACCAAGAGTATTTTAGTACTGAACAAATTACTGAGCAAAATTGCTTTGCCATGAAATCTTATACTCGTTGTCAAAGATGTTTAGTCTACTTAGACTGTTTGATCTAAAAAGACTCTATTCAGAGCAAATTTCATTTTCCATGGGTGTTGGACACACAGACTCCAAGAGGCTTCTGTAAGCTTGGCTCTTTCGGATTTGAATCTTGATTCTGGAGCCAAATATTTCTGGGCATTCCTCCTAAGGACTTTGGCTCAAGGCTTTGGCATAGGTCCATAAACCAAAGCTATGACTGTGAGCACTGAATCACTCCTGCCTATATTCCTTTGATGGATGAGAATGTATATTGATAACCTCATAAAGCTAGTGGCAGTGACATCTCCCACATTTATTGGGGGAATATTATTGTAAAGAACAGGGAAAATTGTGAGGGGTTTTGAACCCCTCCCAAATCTATTTACTTAAATGTCACCTCCTCTTCAAAGTATAAGTCATAAATCAATAGCCAGAGGGATATGAATTTCAATATCATTTCAAACAGGAGGTCAATGGGATACGTAAGGAGCATAACTTATACTAGGAACTAAAGACTGGAATCCTTTTGGTAGTTCTAGCTCAAGTGTCTAAACTGGGGCTGTTATATTTTGGACATGTCATGACACAGTGTGACTCACTGGAAAGGATTATAATGCTTGGTAAAGTGAAAGGCAGTAGGAAAAGAGGTAAATTGAGTCAATGAAGTAAGACAAAGCCTTTAATCTGCATGACTTGAACAGGGCAGTTAATGTTCAGAGCTCCTAGAGATCTTTCATTCATAGGGTTTCCATAAGTTGAACTTTTCTTGACAGCAAATAAAAACAAAATATATAAATATTAACTCCCTTCTTATTAATGAAATAATGGGTATACTCTAATTGGGATTATCAATTAGGATTCTGGCCAAAGTATTACTTTGGTTGGAATGAGGAAATAATTTTTGGGAACACCACCAGCTAAAGACAAGGAACCTAAAAGCAGCATCCATTTCACTGTAAAAGTTTAAAAGAGTTTAAGTAAAGTCTTCTTTACATTCTCCAGCCCATTTATTGTTTATCATTTACATTTTTTAACAGCCAGTTGAAAAACTTTCAATAGAGAAAACCTGCCTACATGTGCTATAATGGACAGGGAGCAGGAGAGTACTGCTTCTTTTCAACAATACGTCTCCTTTAAGTGGGTCCCATCCTTAGTCTCTCCTCATATTTTTGGCCTGTAGAATGTCTAACTCAGGAGAAATAATATCAGTCTGGCTGAGATCCTACACCATGGTTGTGTAGTATATATCTCCACATGCAAAGGTATGCACTGATTTTATTATACAATCCTTTTATTGAATGGCAGTGTCACACAATTGAACCAAGGCAGCAAGGGTGCAACTGAAAGTATAATCCAATGTATAAGCAATGTTCATCTGTGTACAATGTGTGTCTATGTGTAATATGCATCCATGTACAGTATGCATCCATGCACAATGCACACCCATGCACAAAGCAGAAAGGCACTGTTGCATAACAACACTTCTCTAATCTTGAATTGAATATGGATGACTATGGGTGAATTTATGACTGTATTTTAATCTATTGAGACACATCTATTTCTAATTATCACCCTGCTTCACTATTGCTTTCCTCTCAAAGTTTTGCAATGTGGTATTTATGTACATTGCTTCAATTTATCATAGAATCATAGAGTTGGATAAAACCCCAAGGACCATCCAGTCCATAAAGCACTCCAGACAAATGGCCATCCAGCCTCTGTTTAAAAACCTCCAAAGAAGGAGAGTCTACCACACTTTGAAGAAGTGTGTTCCATTGTCAAACAGCTCTTACTGTCAGGAAGTTCATGTCAGGGATGATGGGAGTTGTAGCTCTTCACCTCTGGCTCTAACTCACCACCTTGTTATGCAGCAGAGCTGACCAGCTTTGATCAGTCGTTAATGCTTTTCTCCAAAGCAGCAGAGTTTCAGAGAATAGGCTGAAGACCCTGACAAACTCTCCAAGCCTTCTCACTCTTCTTCCTCAGATGTCTCCAAACTTCTCCAGGATTCTGCTGGCTCTTGTATCTTCACTCAAGACACCAGACAACTCAGTAGTCTTATATAAAAGATCTACTTTATTCTACTATATACAAATACTATATGCCCAACAAATCACAATCTCTACAAATCTCCTCAACTACCCACAATATCTCCAAACTACTCCACAAAATACATTGGCAAACATTGCAATTATTATAGCCATTGTTAATCACCACCCACTAGTTAGCTTCCACCCAGTGGGTGTGTACATTCATTTTGATTGGTTCACATAGTTCAACCCATACTTAAGACCAACCCATGTATTTCATCATTTTACCTTGTGCACTTAATGAATCTCAGGTGTTTCCAATATGCATTCTATAACTCTGTCCTTGGCGCTCAAGACTTCTAAATTACATTAGCTTTTGCACCTGTGTAGCTTCATAATTGCTCTTGCTTAGTCATTGTGACTTTCACATACATATTTTATTTCTATCACTGTATGTCCCATGTTGCATTTTCCTTAACAGTTCATCCTAATGTTGAGGTGGAATCTCATATTTATTTATTTTTTATATTTCTATAATGCAGAAGTTCCTAACCTGGGGTGCCTGTGTGAGATGGAATTTCAAGGTGTGTGACAAAGAGTGATTTATGTCCTTGAATGACAAGTCACAAATTATCACTCATTTGTTTATGAATAAATTAGAATCTAATTGCTCAATTTAGAGTTAAAAGCTTCTTTTTTAGTTCAATTTGTTCACCTGCAGTATTGTATGTAGCTCAATTTGTGCTTCAAAAATAAGAAATTAGATTTCTACATCTTCAAATATGATACTGCTTTTGTAGAGGGTGCGAACATTAATCAAACTTTTCCTAGGCGTGTGGGGCATAGAAAAGGTTGGGAACCACTGCTGTAATGGTCCTTTTCAATCTGGATTTTTCCCTTTGCACTCTATGGAGGTGTCTCTTACAAAGATCACAAGTGATCTCCTTCAGGCCAAGTCAAAAGTCCTATATTCTGTCCATATTGTCCTTGCTCTCTGCAGCTTTTGACACAGTTGATCATGCTCTTTAGCTGGATTCATTTCATGACACAGGGTTTACTGATTCAGTTATCAGCTTTTTCATATGTTAGCTCTCAGGCTGGTCATTTAATGTGGCACCTGGAGGTCATATATCTTCTTCTCCCCTTTTGGTTAGGGTTCCACAGAGTTCTGTTTTGGCTCCTTTGTTGTTTTTTCTTTATATATTGTCTTTGGATAATTTCATTAGTGTGTATGCTGATGATACTCAGCTGTAGTTCTCCACTACAGGACATTCTTCTGATCATATTACAACATCTTTCAGATATCTCAGCATGAATGCTTTATCATTGCCCAAAACTTAACATGTCAAAGAGAGAACTACTTATTTTCCCTCCCAAACCTTCTTTAAAACATACATTCTCCATCACTGTTAATAATGTCACCATTTATCCTGAAAAGGAGGCACATAGTCTTGGGTTTATTTTTCGCTCTTTCGTGCCTTTTGTTCCTCACATTGAGGCTGTAGCAAAGTCATGTGCTTTTTTTCTTTATAACCTTGCCAAAATCAGATATTTTCTTTCTTCTTCCTTTGCTAAGACCTTAGTTCATGCCTTAGTCATTTACCACCTTAACTATTGCAATCTTCTTTTGCTTGGTCTTCCATTACTCAACTTAGTCCTCCATTCGACATTCTGCTGCTAAGGTTATCTTTTTGGCTCATCGTTTTTATCATGTTAACTACTTTGGATATTTCTTCATTGGTTACCCATTCCTTCTAGGGTTCAGTATAGCCTTCTTCTTTTAATTTTCAGTCTAGCCCTTATAGGCCTCTCACCCAAACAAGGCTTTCTTATTCCTTAGTTTGGCATCATCCTTTTTCACTCATTGCTCAATTCTCCTGGAATTGTCTCCCTCAGTAATTGCAGACTGCTCCTTCCCTTCTTATTTTATAATCTCAATTACAAACATTTATTGTTTTCCAAAGCTTGTGGAATTTTTGTTTAATATTGCTTTAGAATCTTGTATATTTTGATTACATATATTTGTCAGTTTGTTTTGTGTTACAGTCATTCCTCCCAATTCGTGGGGGATCCATTCCAGATCCCCCGGTGAATTGGAAAAAATGCAAATATTCAAAGTGCATTGGTTAAAATGGGTGTGTGACTTGGGCGGGTGCACCATTTTGTTCCTCCCCACTTGCCATCCATGAAAGAGTGAGACCATGGACTCCAAATCTGTAAATGGGGAGGGATGAGTGTATATTGCATTTTTTTGTATTTTATCTGGATAATTTGTTTTATAATTGTGTTGTATAGTTTTATATTTTATTATTCCTTCTCTCTCTCTCTCTCTGTATAACCATATATTTTAGATTGTACATCTTTAGCAGGATGCATTATTTTTGGTTGTATTTCTTGTAAAGCACCATGTATATCCATGGAACTATATAAATAAATCATCATCATCATCATCTCAATATGCTCAAAAGATGGTTATTTTATTATAGAATCATAGAGTTGGAAGAGACCACAAGGGCTATCCAGTCCACCCCCAGCAATTCAGGAATACACAATCAAAGCACTTCCAATAGATGGGCATCCAGCCTCTGTTTAAAAAAGCTCCAAAGGAGGAGACTCTACCACTCTCCAAGACAGTGTATTCCACTGTCAAACAGCTCTTACCATCTGGAAATTCTTCCTAATGTTGAGGTGGAATCACTTTTCTAGTAGTTTAAATCCATTATTCTGCGACCTAGTCTTTGGAGCAACAGAAAACAAACTTCCTTCTTCAATATGATATAGGATATCATACTGCCTTACTAATAGGATGCAACCCTTGGTGCATTTTGGCCTGTGTGCACTCTTGAGGTCTTCTTCAGGGCATTATATAAAATTATAAAATGACAACACATGAAAACATAATATAACATTACATAATATAACATTGCTTGAAATAATTATTACATTAGTGCATTGCCTGTGGCCTGTAAATACCTATTTAGAGTCTAACTTCAAATGTTTCTGGACCAGGAGTTCTCGAACCATTTACTGGAAAAGTGAAAACATGTGAAGGAAGGCTTTTTTATATCTTGTAAGCAGATGGTAGGAGGAAAAAAAGATAACTTTCAGGGACACATGGATGTATCTGGGCTAAAGAGAAAGGCACTGTCAGAAAACTCAGAAATAATTTACAAGAGTGGGAGGAGGTCAAGAACCTCATTCAGGCCTCTAGGGACCAGAGATTTTAATTTTAAAATCCTCTCCACCTCCTTTTGTCTCCTCCCAAGCAAAAATGTCCACATGCTTCTATAGCAGAATTTACACAACAGGATTCTGGCCTTTGTGTTTTAATAACATACATTAAAACTTCAAAAAGAATAAAAACCTGGTTATCCCACTTTTCATTTTACAGTATGTTTATGCACACCTACTGAAATTGCAGTGTTATAGTGTAATTATTATATATTTTTATTTCTTTTTGTTTCTTTGTTGCTTATTGTAGTAATGAATACATGGAAGTACACAGGGAGGGAAGAGGAAAGATAATGCAATGCTGTTTGGAGAAGTCCATAAAATTGAAAATTTGATAATGCCATTCTTTGCAAGGTAAACTTACTCCCAGGTCATTTCCACTCACAATGTAAAATGCTGGCTCAAATTCTACAAGTGGCACAAAGGGCTTGTCTGCATGCCCCAACCTTCTCCCCCTGGTTGTCATTCTATTTGGATAATACACAGATCAAACCCCAATTCTGGTGCAGGCAGTCTGGATCATGCCCTGCAACAGAACTGGGGCATAACAAGATTTAAGTTGCTGTTCACCACCCCCGAGTCAATCCCAACTCATGGCAACTCAGTGAATTAAACATCTCCAAGACTCCCTATGTTCCACTGTTCTGCTTAGGTCCTGCAAATTTATACCTGTGACCTCAATAGAGTCCATCCATCTAGCATGCAGCCTCCCTCTCTTTCTACTTCCCTCTACCTTTCCTAACATTATTGTTTTTCCCCAATGAGTCATGCCTCCTCATGATGTGGCCAAAGTATGACATTATCATCTAGGCTTCCAGAGTTTTCAAGCTTGATCAGTTTTTGGACCCCTTTATTTGTCTTTTTGGCTTTCCATGGCATCCTGAGCACTCTCCTCCAATAACACATTTCTAACAAATTGATTCCCCTCTTATCCATTTTCCCCACTGTCCAGTTCTCACATCCCTAGATGGTAATAGGGAAAACAATTGCTTGCACAATTCTAACTTTCATGCTCAGTTGTATATCTTTGTTCTTTAGGATCTTTTCTAGTTCTTTCATAGCTGCCCTCCCCATTCTTAATCTTCTTCTAATTTCCTGGCTACAGTCCCCGTTGCTATCAATGTTCTTTTACTATTCTTTTACTATGATTCTTTTATAGTATTTATTTTTCATCATTGCCTATGGTGAATTTGTGTAGATTCTCTGTGGTCATTATTTTTGTTTTATTTATGTTCAGCAGCAAGCCTTTCTCTGCACTTTCTTCTTTGATCTTTCTTAGCAGTTGCTCTTAGTCCGTGATATTTTCTGCTAGTAGTATGGTGTCATCTGCATATCTTAGATTATTGATATTCCTTCTTCACTCCTCTTTCTTCTGTGTCCAAGCCTGTTCTTCATATGATATTTCCTGAATATAAGTTGAACAAACCATTCTGTTTCTCAATATTCTGTTCTAACATTAGCCTCTTATGCTAAGTACACATTTCTCATCAGGACTATCAGACAATACTCCCATGTCTTTAAGAGTATTCCAAAGCTTTTCATGATCTGTGCAGTTGAAGACTTTGCTATACCCTATAAAACACATGCTGATCTTCTTTTGGAATTCTTTCATATGCTCCATTAGCAATCATATGTTTGCAATGTGGTCCCTAGTGCCTCTTCCTTTCCTAAATCTTGTTTGCACCTCTGGGATTTCTCTCTCCATGTATGGTTGGAGTCTGTGTTGCAGAATTTTGAGCATATTTTTGTTTGCATGGGAAATTAATGCTATTGTCCTATAGTTGCTGCAGTCTTTTGTGTCTCCTTTTTTGATGATAGGGATATATCTTGATCATTTCCAATCTGTTGCCCATTTTTTTCCATGTTTGTTTGCATATTTTGGTTAACACTGGAATTGATTCTGTTAGTGTGGTTTGAAGCAGTTCAATTAGGATATCATCTGTTCCTGGTAATTTATTCTTTCCTGTTTCTCTAAGTGCCCCTTCCACTTTGCTTCCCAAAATTTGGGGTTCATTTTTATATGGTTCTTCAATCCACATGTCTTTCATTTTCTCATCTCTTTTATATAACTCTTCTGTGTATTACCTCTATCATCTTTTTATTTCTTCCTAATCTTGAAATATGTTCTTTTTATTGTCATAGAGCTGGGACCGGCAATCTTTTTCAGACCTGGGCCGGTCCCCCGAAGCTCAGGTCTCCGCTGGGCCGAGGGGGGGGGGGAATGGCGGCGCGCACGCGACCCCCCCATGCACACTGCCACTGCTGCCGCCACCACCGCGGTGCACAGCGCGGCCGCCATTTTGAAAATCAAAATGGCAGCCATGATGCGTTTGCGCATGTGCAGGAGTACTGCGCATGCGCAAATAAGTTGCGACCACCATTTTGTTTTCCAAAATGGCAGTCGCGACTTGTTTGTGCATGCACCATACTCCTGAGCATGCACAAACGCGTCATGACCACCATTTTGATTTTCAAAATGGCGGCCGCAGTGCGCGCGGCCACACAGAGCAGAAAACGCGCCAAGGTGGTGGGGTGCAGCGGCGGCAGCGGCAGGGATCGGCCTGGGCTGGTAAGTCCGGTGACCTGGGCCTTAAACGGCCCAGGGGGCATAGGTTGCCGGCCCCTGTCATACAGTATTCTGGACCTTGGTTTGAACTTCCCTTTGATTTGATTTCTTTGATTTCTTTGATTTTGATTTCTTTTGATACTAATATTACAACAGAATAAAAAAAAAAAACCTAACCTGTTGCTTCAGATCTTCCAGGAAGATCTGGAGGTCTCCGTTTCCATGCAGCAGTGGCTGTCTGCATGAGTGTCCCTCTGGGCCCCCTGGCACATCACCACTGTGAATCACCCATTCTGAGGTCAGACTGAGGCGACCAGCATGTTTCCATCACTGGGCACCTCATTTTGATCTCAAAAACAAGCAACCCATGGCAGTGGCAGATGCTTCAAGTGGCCCAGCACACAGCCAACATGGCACAGGGACAGAGGCCAAAGTAAAAGGGGGAAAATGGAACAGCTGCAATGTCAGGATACTCAGGGCTGCCTTTATCTGTAGATATATAGCATCTTCTGGACCAATCCCCCTTCCAAAACTACTTTACTGGATATCAGTCACAGAATGAGGTGCAGTCTCCTGGGGAACAAGGTGCAAATGGATTACATTTCCATGCCCTCCCACCAGTCAGCATGGCTACAACAAGGAAGTGTGAGAAGGATTCTGCTTCTGATCATCAAAGCCTAGCTGGCTGGTAGGAGTGAGGTAAAAACATCATCTGCCTATACCTCGATCACCAGCAGAATGGACCCCCTTCTGTCCACATGTATGATACCTGGTAAAGTAGGTCGGGGGCACTTATGATTATGCTGATAGTGCCACGATCATGACTATGTGGAGACCATGAATATGGATCTGCTACAGATGTGTAACTCCAGGTTACATATTTGTAAGTCTATCTTTTAAACTTCTAATTGCCTTAAGAGGCCATTGTCTGAAACACCTCCTCCAATATGTTCTCACTTGAATAAGATCTTTCTTAAGGACTATACTCTGATTTCTCCTTTTGTTTGAAGTGAATGTGTACTAAAAGGGGAAGTCTTTGCCAGAATCATCCTAGCTACAAAATAGTCTTCTCATCCTGGTGCCATTCTGTTGGTCTTTGCAATACCAGGTGAAAACCTTTCTGGTCACCCTAACCTTTTAAATAATGTAAGGATCTTGAGGCAAAAATCTAGTTTACAGTTAGAGTGTTTTGAATTAGGGATGGAAAACATATTTGCAATTATTTTTTTCCAGATTTTTTAAAAAGGGTTTCCTGACAGTCAGGAACTCCCATTAAGAAAAATGATACCCAGAAAGAATTTTGTATATTTTTCTTCTTATATTCAACATCTCTAAGTGAGGTGTACAAATTATTCCACAGAGGGGGAAACCTATTTTCTGCACAGAAAACAGATTTTTTTTTTCTCTGTGGAAGCTTTAGTACAATTAGTACAGTTTCTTACCCTCTAAACTCTGTTTCTTGTGCAGGAAACCTATTTTCTGCACAGAAAACAGGGATTACTGATTACTGGGTAAGAAAGTCTGTTTTTCTCCACTAAATAATTTCTGAGCAACACCTCAGGATGTTCTAAAAGAGGAAGAATACTGCAGAGGAATTTTCATTTTCTTCTGAAACTAGGATAAAACTATTTCAATTATTTGTCTTAACTTTTAAGGATGAAATAGTTCAGTATTTACATCCTTATTCTGAGTTTTGTTTTCTTATGTTTTATGTTGCATTTGTTTTTAAATTAATTCTGTGTTACTACAATGTCCGTAGAGCTGTATGTCATGGGGAAGTATATCAGTGGTGTCATAGATGTTATCATTATCTATATTAATATTATCTATATTCATATTGGCCATTTTATCACCCCAATAACTCTATTAAGCTGGGAAATAGTGACTGGCCCAAGATCTTTCTGTGAACTTCAGGGTTAAGAGGAATTTAAGAGGTCTCCTAAATTCTGTACAATCTTTTAATGTATTGACACAATTACAATATGCTAAAAAGATGTGAGTGGAATAAGACTTAATCCCTCTTGCTTAGTCCCAATTAGAGTAATCCCACTGAATTAACTATTGAGTGATGAATCAATGGCCTTTCTTTATTAGGCCTACTAACAGAAATCCAAAATTGTTGGAAATCTAATTCCCATCAAGAGTAGGAAAGAACAGAGTAGCTTTCAAAAGTCAGCCTATCATAATTGGGCCATTCTGATCCTGCCAAACAAAACTAGTTGAGCAAATGTTATTTATTTAATTACTCCATTTAATTTTTAAATGTAGGGACTCAGGATGTAATACTACTACTACTACTACTACTTATTATTATTATTATTACTATTTATATTTTCTGGCCTCTCCCTATGGATCAAGGCGGGAGCACAAAGATAAAATGTACAACACTGTACAATAATACAATATGTAAAACATAATAATAAAAATAACAACAGTAAAAAGCAATAAAAACAATAATAAAACAGAAAATAATCAGTATAAAGACTGCGAGGTGGATCTATGCCATAGTGGTAATCAAATTCTCACCCGGGAGATCCATATGAGATTATCATATTTTATAGTAATAGTAATAATAATAATAATAATAATAATTTATTTATATTTCCTGCCTCTCCCTACAGATTGAGGTGGGAATACAAAGATAAAATGTACAAAATGTACAGTAGTACAGTCAATAATAATAAAAAACATAACAATAAAACCACAACAGTAATAAAAAGAACAATAATAAAAGCAATAAACCCAAAAGTAAAAACAATAAAATAACAGCAATAATTAATACAATAATAAAATTACAATACAGGTCTATGCCACGAGTGATATAATCTTATTTCACCCGGGAGGTCCTTATAAGATGGTAGTGTCTAATCTTATGTTCAGTTAGGGAGGTCAGGTGGATAGGCCCGCCAGAAGAGCTCATGAAGAGCTTATGTGCCTTCTTAAAGGCCTCTAGCATGGAAATAAGATGAATCTCCTCCGGCAGGCCATTCCATAACTTGGGGGCCACATCCGTGAATGATCTTTGGGAAGTAGTTATTAGTTTAGTTTTACAGTAATTTAGTAAATTCTTTCCTGCTGTTCTGAGGGTGCGGGATGGATTGTGTGGGGAGAGGCGTTCCTTCAAGTAACTTGGACCCAAGCCATGTAGGGCTTTATAGGTGGTGACCAGCACTTTGTATTGCACCCGGAAGCTAATCAGCAGCCAATGAAGAGCTTTTAATACCGGTGTAATGTGGTCCGCTCTAGATGTTCCGGCGACCAGTCTGGCTGCCGCCTTTTGGACCAGTTGAAGCTTCCGAACTTGGTACAAAGGTAGCCCCATGTAGAGCATGTTACAGAAGTCCAAATGAGAGATTACCAGGGCAAGTACTACTGCTTCAAGGTCCCTTCGGTCCAGGTAGGGGTGCAGTTGGCGAATCAGCCGAAGCTGGTTCCAAGCACTCCTGGCCATCACATCTATTTGAGATGACAATTGCAGGGATGAGTCCAGGAAAATTCTGTTTTCTTTGGATTCAGTTTGAGTTTGTTTTCCCTCATCCAGCCCATTACCGACCAAGGCAGGCATCCAGAGGAGAGACACCATCCTTAGGCACCACAGCAGTCAGACATAGAGAAATAGAGTTGGGTGTCATCAGCATACTGATAACCCCGTGCCCATTTCTCCGGATGATCTCTCCCAGTGGCTTCATGTAAATGTTAAACACCATGGGGGACAGTATGGTGCCCTGCAGGACGCCAGATGTCAGCTCCCTTTCAGAGGAGCAACTGTCCCCCAGCCTCACCATCTGGGATCTGCCCGAGAGGTAGGATGGGAGCCACTGGAGAGCAGTGCCCCCAATACCTAACTCCCTCAGGCATCCCAGAAGGATACCATGGAATGCCACTAAGATGTCCAAGAGCACCAACAGGGTCACACTTCCCCTGTCGATACCCAGATGGAGGTCATCGACTAAGGCGACCATAGCAGTCTCAACTCCGTATCCCGCCCTGAAGCTGGTTTGAAATGGGTCCAGATAATCAGCTTCATCCAAGACTGCCTGGAGTTGGAAGGTGACTGCCCTCTCAATCACCTTGCCCAGAAATGGTAATAAAGAGACTGGTCTATAGTTGGTTCAAGGGAGGGCTTTTTCAGGAGCGGTTTAACTACTGCTCATTTTAAGCTCGGTGAAAATTTGCCCTCCCTGAGAGATGTATTAATTATGCACTGCAGCAATGATTTTACTGCATCTCCTCCCTGGGCGGTCAGCCATGATGGGCAAGGATCGAGAGGGCACGATCTTATTACTCAGTTAGGGAGATCAGGTGGATAGGCCCACCAGAGGAGCTCTGTCTTGAGTGTCTTCTTAAAGGCCTCTAGCGTAGAGATAAGACGGATCTCTCTTCCGGCAGGCTGTTCCATAGCGTGGGTATTTAAAGAAATGGAATTACATACCATTAGGTCTAGTGTGCTATAGTTTCATTGTTGGATAATGACTCCAGGAGACCAAAGTTCAAATCCCCATTTGACCATGGAAAACCTGTGGGTGGCCTTGTGCAAGTCACACTTTCATGGTCTTAGGGAAAGGCAATTGGAAACCCCTTCTCAGGATAACCTGCCAAGAAAAACCCATGACAGTCTTACTTTAGGGTCATCATTTGGAAACAACTTGAAGGCACACAACAACAATAACAACAACAACAGCAACAACTAAAATATAGATTAAGCCACCAGAATCAAAAATGCATTTGTGCCGAACATCTTAGATTTCTGAAAGTAGATCCAAGTATAGAAATATGTGTTGTTGCTGAACGTCTGCAAAGTGAGAAAAAAAGGGTACAATGTTTTGAAAAGAGTCACCTAGGTGGGAAAACTAATTGCTCTTCTACTTCAATTTTCTTCTTACAAGTCTCCTCCCTGAGCTACCTTCCCATCTGTCTGGGTTCTGGATTAAAGTTACATATATTAATCCTGACATAGCTTGTGCTTGCTCAGTAAATGAGAAATGCAACAATAAATAGCTAAACAAATCAATAATTTTAAAATCATTGCAACATGTTGAAATATTGCACATTTTATAACTGATATTTCAATTTCTCTAAATTTGCAAAAAACCAAAACTGCAATAAGGATTGCCTTTCTGCATGGACTATTAAAAAACAGTAACACTACAGGGATTGTTTGCATCTTTCTGACTAGTCTGCCCATCTCTTTGTGTTTTCTGTGTGCACACCCTTATATAGAGTATGCATAGTTGTTTAGAGAAAAACAACTAGCCTTGTGCAGAGATGTTTTGCAAAACTAAGGGAAATGCAAGTGTGTGTGTGTGGGGGGGGGTCATGTGGTGCCTTGTTCACACAATGGAAGAGAGGACTCTTATAGGCAATGAAAAATTCCTTGGCAGGCTACGTCTTTCACCCTATTAAGATAGCCTATCCTTGACAAAAATTAGTCCAACTACAGGATTTATTTTTCCACATCTCTATTGAGTCAGCATGTATAGTGGTTTGAGTGGTGGACTAAGATGCTCTAAGACCAGGGTTCAAACCTCACTCAGGGGCTCTGCAGACTGCGCTAAGCGCTGTGTTGGAGCCAGGGAAGGGGAGGGGCAGCCGGACGCCGGCGCCCCAGACTCTTCCTGAGGATGTCATTGAAGCACCTGCCATTGCACACAGCAAGCGCTCCAATGACATCCTTCCAGCTCAGCATCCAAACCTGCTGGGCTGGAAGGGATGCAGAAGAGACACGTGGCGTCTCTTTGGGCGCCCCTTCTGCCCGCTCTGGAAGGAGCGCTATTTTAGTGCTCCTTCCAGGCCACCCAAAGGATGGCTTGGGGCTGAGGTGTGGGGCAGCTTCGGCCCCAATCCTTGGCTTCTCAAGGAGGCCTATGCCCACCCATCTGTAGAAGCCCTGTAGAAGCCCTTAGTCATGGAAATTCACCAAGACAAAAGTACACCCCCTCTTAACATATCTTGCTAAGGAAAAGCCATGATAGAATTACCTTAGGGTCATCTTAAGTTAGAAAAATGTGAAGGCATAAAACAACTGCAACCCATATTTTCAGACCTGTATTAGCCACTGAAAGCCTTTCAGCCATAGCCAGGAGAAATTAATTGTCCTCCAACATTTCTTGAAATTCATTGTCTTCCAACATTTAAGAAAAAAAATCTCCAGAAGAAATATATTCTACAATTCAAAACTTCCTTTTGTTCAACCTTGGAGTAGAAACTTTACATGGATGGCAAAATTAATTTCCATTATCCCTGAACATCACATGCATTGTCTGGGAATGATGGGAATTAGAGTCCAACAATATTTGGAAGGCCATATTTCCCCCACCCCTGTTTTAAACTGAACTGGGAGTTATCAACAAAACAGGACAAAGTTGCCTCTTCTGTGTTTTACAGCATATGACATTTATATGAATATGACACTATCATCTTACTCTAAGGATTGTCTAGCTTTATGGGATTTTAAAGAAGAATGGCAAGTAGAGGAGCAAATTCTTCACTCAAGGTCTGAACATAACTGCAATTATCACAAAAATCCATGTTGGAAGGATTGTCAGGTAGACAAGCAAATACACAAGAAGTAGTGGGAATATAAAACACACAGAAGTGAACAAGAAGAGAATGCTTCCTTTACTGAAATGATAGACTCCTCCTGACGGGGATCACAGCAGGCCTTGATTAATAGCATTGACTTCTGAGATGTCTGGGTCTTAAAAAAACAACAAAAAACAACCCAGGCTAGGCATTAGGTGATCATTGATTCCTTCCCCACTGGATGGTGGTAATAATCAACATCAGCACATCTGCCAACATTTATTTAAATTCCTCTAGAATGAATGAACATGGAAAGTGAATCACCTTGACCTCTCCTACTAGATCCCATTAAGATACAGCTGCCTGTGTGTTAAGTTATTGGTACACCAAGGTGATGCATTGCTGAAATGATGAGATCTAGTGCTTTATATCAACTTACATTCTACTGGAATCCAGTAACTAAATATTAAAATAACCTGATAGAATTATAAGCTCATGGGGGTCAAATGTACCGTGAAGGATATGAGGAAGATGCTACTGTAGAATTATTAGAAGACAAAGCCATATGAAGAAAGGCAGAGACAAATATATATATATATATATATATATATATATATATATATATAAGCATATTAGAGGTTACAGGGATGAATGGCTGCCACTGATCATTATTTCTGAAGCACATATCCTTGCTAATATCTGAAGTACCCAAAATAGCATGCCAATATGATGGGTCCTTTTTTATTCAGTTATAGTGTTGTGATTCCACTTTAGCTGCTATGGCAAGATCCTGCAGAATTATGGGACTTGCAGTTTAGAGATTTTCAGGATGAGCAATCAGGTGGGCAACTGCTCCAGAAAACGATATAAGAAGTTCTCCTCCTTATTTTATTGCAGTATGGACGTGGTAGTAGGTCATTCAACACACTGTTGAAGACACACTGTTTTCTGCTCAAAAATGTATCTTGCACAAAACCTACTTTTTGTCTTACATTTTTTAAAAAAAATTAAAAATCCCACATAGCAAAATGAGGAGGAGGAGGAGGAGGAGGAGGAGGAGGATTTATTGGATCAGTTGTCTTGGGCATGCTTTGGTTTTTTTGGGTGGAGTGTCTTGCTATGTCAGGGCATCCTCATTGACAGTGAGAAATTTTATAAGCATTCTTTACATTCCTAGTCACACTAACTGTTCAATCCTGTTCTAAATATTGTACATACAGCTAGCAAGCACTGAAAACTCACTGTTCCAGATCTATGCAGAGAACAACTGTCACTGCATCCATACACCAATGCTAGCACATAATTTCTTAGCACCCTGATAAAGTCTTGTACTTTATGGTTCTGCTGCAAACTTAAGAGGGTGAACAAATTTTTGCCAAGGACATATAAGAGGCTAGTTGGAAAACAGCAGTGTTGGTGTTGATCTGAAAAAGCTATGTTGCTTTTCATTTTACATTTGCCTTCTTTCATCAAGGTTTAGCATGTATGCACTTGATTTGGGATTAATAGGATTGTTCGAGTGAGCCAGGATGGAAAACTAAAGGGGGTGGGAAAGCAGGAAACAGCCTGAAGACAACTTGAAGATGTGAATTTCCTTGGCTCAAGCTTTGAAGATAAAACAGTGCCCAAGGGACTTGTGCAAAATAAAATAAATACAAAAATGCTTTCGATTAGACATCAGCCATAAACTGACCAATGTCCAATCAGATTTGTTCTACTCTGTTTCATTGGAAGTGCAATATGCTAATGCCTTTGTGATTTTTAAAGTCACATTGCTTCATTTTCATATTTCACTACTAGAGGACATAGGCATGTTTCCCAGACATTTTCTCTGCAATTATTGTGGCTAATTGAATGATGTTCTTTTTGTTCTGTTAACTTAGCATTTACCCCCATAACCTTTTCAATTTCTTCACATTCAATACCTTGTTATTTAAATATGAAAACATACTATCTTTCTGCAGTTCCTTTCTGCATTTCCCTCATTGCTTTTTTGAAACCGTATTCTTTTCTTGGTTATATTGTATCTTTGCATGAATTGGGACCAGAGTTTGGAAAAGTTACTGTTTTGGACTACACCTCAGCCATGCTGTTTGGTGGATCTTGTAAACAAAGGCTCCAAATAACAAGTTTTTGAACCTATGATCGAAACTATTTTGCTATTCTTGCTAATGATGGACTGGTAGAACATGGAGGAAGAAAGTATCCCATACATGATAACCCACCCAACTCAATTCTGCCAGACTTGCTCAGGCAGTTCCAGTAGACAATATGGCATGGAAACTGTGATATGTTCATATCTCTTTATCTCATTTAGTATTTCTTATCTGTTCCATGTCAACAGATTTCAGGTCATTAAAAAAGCACTAAAACCACTTTAAAACAATTCAGATATGCTAAAACAATTTAAAACATTTAAAGGCAATTTAACCATTCAAACAGAACTAAATTGAATAGAAAACCAAAGACTTGTCAATTGAAAACCAAGCCATGATTCTACTAAGTCCCAGTGCTTGGCAAACAGCCAGAGTTTAACTTGGCACTGAAACAAGGGCAATGCCAACACAAGTTGGACAAATGGAAGGCTTTCCACAATTGAGAAACTACAGCTGAGACAGCCTTCCACATGTATCTCCCCATGGTATATTGCTCCCAGTGGTGAGACATTGAAGAGTTTTCTTTCTCCAGAGGATTTTAAAGACAGAGAAGGATGTATAGGGTGAGTGTATCTAGGTGATGCCAATCTCTTAATTAATATGTGTGTAAAACAGCTCCACACACAAAAAACTTAATGCTGTGTCAATCTTTTACTGAAAGTGCAGATCACTTTCAATGATCTGTACACTGTTATACTTTAATTTTCAAACTCTTTTGTATTTTCTTATTCCAGATTTCTACATGTTCATCAAATGCTTTGGAATTTGCATACACTGTCAATACCAGTGTGGCTTAAGGAGATAGGTAAAAGATAGTCCAACCATATATACCAGTGGCCCCCAAACTCTGGCCCTCCAGGTGTTTTAGACTTTAACTCCCACAAGCCCCAGCTAGCTTGGTCAACAGTTAGGAATAGTGGGAGCTGAAGTCCAAAACATTTAGCAGACCAAAGTTTGGGAACCATTGATCTATACAATAGATAGATAGTCATCCATATGAAACCAATTGGAAACTTTGCTTAAGGTGCTGAAATACTCTCAAGGCACCAGTTCTTGTTTGATCTTGCAGAGTCAGCTCTGATTAGTACTTGGATGAGAGACCACTAATGAAAATCCAGGTGCTGTAGGCTATATTTCAGAGGAAAGGACTAGTAAAACTACCTCTGAGTATTCCTTGTCCAAGAAAACCATATGAAATTGATGGGGTCACCACAAAGTGACAGATGACTTGAAGGCACACACATATACAGACTACTTTGCCTAATACTGTGTACTCTGATACACAATAACTCTCTTAACTCTTTCTTAGGGCCTCTGCAGACGGGCGGCTCTGGGATGCCCCGGGAAGTGGTGGATCGGGGCCGTGGCAACTCCACGCTGCAGCCCCAATCCTCCCTTTTGCTGTCCTAAAAAGAGGGGCAAAATGTCGCTCCATTTAGGGGCGGCAAAAGCAAAGCAGCTTATTTATATACTGCTTCATATCACGCTATGGGATGTCTAAGCGGTTTACAATTGTGAGCTGATTGCCCCCCAACAGTTGGGTACTCATTTTAGCGACCTCGGAAGGATGCAGGCCTGAGTCGAGCCTCAGCCCTGGCTGGTATTGAACTCGCAACCTTGTGGTCTATGAGTGAGTGGCTGCAGTACAGGCATTTAACCACTGCGCCACCAGGGCTGATCTCTAAAAGCTGGAGCACAGCTCTTCCTCAACCTTTTTGGTACAGCATGTCAGAACACTGTGCCGGGAGGTTGTCCTGATGCCACGCGCCATGCATAATGGAATGCAACATAAGGACGGCATCGGCGTGGGGTTGGCGTGGTTGGTGTGTCACTGCCCCACCCCAACTCTACCTCCAGGCTGGCCCTTTGGGCCAGTCTGCAGAGGCCCTTAGTCTTTCTATATAAGATTGTAAAGCTGGAAATGTAAAAGATGCATCATCATCATCATCCCTCAGAGTGTGGTGGAGTCTCCTTCTTTTGAGGTTTTTAAATAGAGGCTGGATGGTCATCTATCAGGAGTGTTTTGATTGGGTGTCCCTGCATGGCAGCGGGTTGGACTGGATGGACCTTGAGGTCTCTTCCAACTCTGTGATTCCATGATTCTGTGATCTTTTTCATGCACAACATGTAATCTCTGATGCACACAAAAACATACTTCTGAACCAGCATACACAGCCTTGTGCTATTTGATGAAAATATTTACTTAGAAACGGGGTTAGGCCTGGTCTAGACTTTACATTATCTGTGCTCTCTCTTTACATTTACTGTGTTCTTATGATCTATATGCAACATGATATATTGCTACAGAGTCTTTACACAGAAGTAGCTACAAATATGGACTAACTTCAGTTCAAAAACATAAACTCCAGCAGGAATGGCAAAAACTACATTTATACTTTAAATAATGATGGGGGGAAGAAAGTGTCTATGGGTTAGCAAACTAAGATTTAATATGTAATAAACTGGTTGTGAATAAGATACAAGAAAACAAAGTATATAAATGTATAATGCAATGCACTCTATGTGGGGCTGCCTTTGGAAACTGTTCGGAAGCTTCAGCGGGTGCAAAACACTGCAGCCAGAATTCTGACTGGGGTCAGTTGCAGGGAGCATATAACTCCCTTGTTAAAACAGCTCCACTGGCTACCTGTTTGTTTCTGGGCACTATTCAAAGTGCTGGTCATGATCTATAAAGCCCTACATGGCTTGGGTATAGACTATTTGAGAGAACTCATCTTTCCATATGAACCTGCAAGAGCCCTAAGATCTGCAAGAAAAGGCTTTCTCTTGGTCCCACCAAGATCACAGGCTCGCCTGGCGAGGACAGCCTTCTTGGTGGCTGCTCCTACCCCCTAAAAGGCCCTGCTGGCCTTTCACCAGCAAGTAAAAACATTTATATCCCAGCAGGTTATCTATACATAATGCATAGCAGGGTGGTTTTATGGAGTAAATGGGTTTTTAGTCTCTTTTTAACTTGTATATTTTTAATATGATTTTATATTGGATATAGATGTTTTAATTGTTTTGAATTTTATTGCAATTTTAAAGGTTTTATCTATGAGCCACCTTGGGTCCCTCCAGAGAGAAAGGTGGGATAGTAATGAAATAAATAAATAAATAAAATGCTTACTTTATTAGAATTTTGCTTTCTACTCTCCTTATGCACCCTTTTTATTTATATAACTACTCAACTTTACTTACGTTTTAGATGTGTAAATCTAAATAAAGGTGAATATAAATATACAATGTAAATTAATATATACTATATGATAAGAATAATTAAACATATAGGAATAAGAAAGAAGAAATAAAAGATAACAATTGAAGGGTCAGTAACAAAGAGAAATAAAAAGATATATAAATAGCATAAAGTAGGAAGCCAAAAGCAACAAAAGTAATATTTATAAACAGAAAGATTAGAAAGTCTGACAAATTATGTAAGATATTCATGTGATAGAGGCAAGGAAGTCATTTTAAGTTATTTTATTTTGATTGTTTGATTTTTGTAAAAAGCCTATAATATTTAGTTTTTGTGGGTTTTTCGGGCTGTGTGGCCATGTTCTAGAAGAGTTTCTTTCTGATGTTTCACCAGCATCTGTGGCTAGCATCTTCAGAGAAAACTGAAATGGAAGAGCATGGGTCTATATATACTGTGAGACCCTGGGTAGGGAGGAGTGGTTCCCAGGTGAACTGTGTGTTGTTCTGTGTTGAATAGGTATTGTTCTGTTGTTAATGGCATAGGTTCAGGGTAGCAATCAAGGATATTGTCTGCTATTCCCATGTAACCTGTGTATTGTTCTGTGTTGAATAGGTATGTTCTGTTGTTAGTGGCATGGCTTCCAGGTGAGGATATGCAATCAAGGAGATTGTCTGTATTGTCTGCTGGGAAAGCCCCTGACCCTGGTTGGTTTTCCATTTGCATTTGCTGAGTGCCAATTTTCTTATTTTGTAGGACTGGTAGCCATATCTTGTTTACTTTAAGGGTTTCTTCTTTCCTGTTGAAGTTGTCCAAGTGTTTGTGGATTTCAATGGCTTCCCTGTGCATTCTGACCTGATAGTTGTTAGCATGGTCCAGAATTTCAGTGTTTTCAAAAAGCATTTTATGCCCCGGATGGTTTATGATGTGTTCTGCTACTGCTGATTTTTCTGGCTGGCCCAGTCTGCAGTGTCTCTCATGTTCCTTGATTCGTGTTTGGATACTGCGTTTGGTGGTCCCTATGTAGACTTGTCCACAGCTGCATGGTATGCGGTAAACTCCTGCAGCTGTGAGAGGGTCTCTCCTGTCCTTCGCTGAGTGCAGCATCTGTTGGATTTTCTTGGTTGGTTTGTAAACCATTTGGAGGTTGTGTTTCCTCACTACTTTCCCAATTCTGTCTGTGACTCCTTTGATATATGGTAAAAATACCTTCCCTTTGGGTGGCTGCTTGTCTTCAGTCCTCTGGGTTTTTCTGGGTCTGGCAGCCCTTCTGATGTCTGAGCTGGAGTAACCATTTGCCTGTAGAGCCCAGTCTAGGTCCTTCAATTCCTCTTCCAAGAAGTGGGGTTCACAGATGCGTTTTGCCCAGTCTACCAGTGTTTTTATTGTGCTTCTTTTTTGTCCTGGGTGATGGTTAGAGTTCTTGTGCAGGTATCTGTCTGTATGTGTGGGTTTTCTGTATACTGTACTGGGCTTCCCATTGCTGCAGTGTCTCTCATGTTCCTTGATTCATGTTTGGATACTGCGTTTGGTGGTCACTGAAATTCTGAAATTCTGGACCATGCCAACAACTATCAGGTCAGAATGCACAGGGAAGCCATCGAAATCCACAAACACTTGGACAACTTCAACAGGAAAGAAGAAACCCTTAAAGTAAACAAGATATGGCTACCAGTCCTACAAAATAAGAAAATTGGCACTCAGCAAATGCAAATGGAAAACCAACCAGGGTCAGGGGCTTTCCCAGCAGACAATAGCAGACAATCTCCTTGATTGCATATCCTCACCTGGAAGCCATGCCATTAACAACAGAACAATACCTATTCAACACAGAACAACACACAGTTCACCTGGGAATCACTCCTCCCTACCCAGGGTCTCACAGTATATATTGACCCATGCTCTTCCATTTCAGTTTTCTCTGAAGATGCTAGCCACAGATGCTGGCGAAACGTCAGAAAAAAACTCTTCTAGAACATGGCCACACAGCCCAAAAAGCCCACAAAAACTATGGATGCCGGCCATGAAAGCCTACGACTTCCTATAATATTTGTTTTGTTTATGATGTTTGTGTATTATATATATATATATATATATATATATATATATATATATACTGTGTATATATACACCAGTAGTTCAGAAAGCTTTATTCAGAAAATTAAAGTTCTTCGCAGCATAACAATATTGTCAGGACTGAGGCACTTTCAGTAACAGAATATATTAAAATCAGAAAGCAGTTCAGCTGGTTTGGTACTTGCTCCTTATTTGCCTTTAAGTCAAAACATTCCTCATCCAGAACTACCCCTCCTTTTCTCTCCATACCAAGCATTCCTAGCAAATTAAACTTCACAGTTTAAAGCACATTCTGCTTTCCCTCACATCTGTTCATTAGCCAGGTTCAAAAAAGAGAAATAACCTTATCCCCACTAGAATAGCATAACACATCATCCAGTAATACAAAGCATATACAAGATATATGGCCAGCAAGCATGGCAGACCCAGTGGCATCACTGGGAGGGTGTGGTAGTGCAGAACACACTGGGTGATACCCCAGAGGGGGTCACTAGGGGGACAGGGGGCTGATGCCTTCTGGGTCCCACGTGGTCATGGTCATGCTGGACCCAGAAGGCCAGGGGAGCTGCTGAGAGGGCTGAGTGCACCCCCACCTCACTGCTGCAGTGCCGTTCTATGCACTGTGGCAGAAAGATGGGGAAGCAACCTTTGACCCCACCCCTGGAAACCCCACGCCTACAAGCCCCGCCTTCCTACACCAGGTGATACGCCAGGTAGGAATGCCACTGGCAGGACCTATGATCCTGATGTATGGCGAAGTAGCCTAGAGTGATAGGACATCATTGCAGTGTATGCATATAGGTAGTGTCATTGGTTTTAAGTTATTTAATCCCACTACTTTTTGTGTATAATTGAATAGAATGCTGCCTATACATTTATCTGACAAGAAAATAAACAACAGAGACTTGTGTTGCTTCTGAGCAAATACTTACAAGATTTTATATATAATTTTTTAGGGGGCACCAAATGTTTATGTCAAGTACAAAAATGAGTAATAGGACTCACGAATCCTTCTGTGGATCAAATGTAAATCCAAGGCAGAGAAGAATCTCCTTCCCTATGCAGCCAGTCATCAACTTCCTTCCTCACCTACAAATCCACCAAGTATTCTCTCCTTTTCCACCTTTCAGTCCCATTCACATGGCTGGCACATGATCCCTTCTCTCCATGAAAAGAATAATGTTTTCCGGAAACAAGTGATATGTTACTGATGTGTTCTATTCTGCCCCTCCAAGTCATAAAAGGCTGCTAGTGTCTGAAATATATTTATTCATATTCTGCTTAAATATTTCAAAGAGGAAAGTTGTGTGTGTGTGTGTGTGTGTGCTTGTGCTTGGGGGGGGGCAGCATTACCCTGGGAATTCATCAAACTATGACATCAAGGCAGAATTGTTTTCTCACATATAGACAAAAAGAAAACTGTGCACATTAAATATTGTAATTGTTTTACAAAGCTAAAAGAGATAATATTCAGGGGAGACCAAAGAAAATGCTTTAAAGATACATGAAATAGTTCTTTCATTTCTGAAGCAAATAGCATGTGTTCAGCTAAATAAAGATAAATAATACAAATACTTCTAAAACTGCTTTTAAAAGAGGTGATGATGAACATTTGATGGCTTTTTTTAAGGCTGAAAAAAGAAATGCCCTCAAATCCCCAAGTTTCATTCTCTCTCTTTTAAGGCTTGTACTAATAATATTGGTGCATACTAGCTTTTTTGCTCAGTCTGTTTTTACTGTAGTGTTATACGATATCAGAGTTTCATAGTAAACAACAGTTCAATGTCTCACTAGCTCTGAGGTGATGTAACAGATGCATAAATAAAATAACATATTTCATGTTTGTGCCTTCAAAATGCTGTAATGTAATATTTTAAATTATTTGAAAGACCATCTACCTTTATGAGACTAGAAGAACTCTAAGGTCATTTAAGACCCTTTTCTCTGTCCCACCACCCTCTCAGTGGGAACAAGGGAGAGGGCCTTCTTGGTGGCTGCTCCACAACTTTGGAACTCCCTCCCTAAAGAGGCCAGGACAATCCCATCCCCGCCCTCATTTCCATGGCAGGTAAAAGCATTTTTGTGCTATCAGCCCTTTTCAAACTGATGAGGGTTGGCTGCTGTGTGACTCAGATTTTAAGGTTTGTATAGAGTTTTTAATGCATTTTCATATTTTAAATATTTAATGCTTTTAATTTTATAAATCATGTGATTGTTTTTTAAACTTTATATTTAAACTTTTTAACATTTTTGTATTGTTTTTAAATTTACTTTTATAATAATAATAATAATAATAATAATAATAATTTATATCCCGCCCCTCTGAGAAGCAATCGGGGTGGCATACAGTATTCAAAATATCAAAACAAGTCACATCAAATCAGATCCCATCCCTCATTCCCACCCCCACTCACCCCCTAAAAACAAATCAAACCAAACAAATTAAAGACAATTATTAGAAATATGCAATATAAAATATACAGTACACAATATAAAAAAACATGATTACATGATTGCATTGCCGCAGCTGCTCTGGGTGAAGGGGTGGGCTAGATAGCTTCTGGAGGGACCCTTTTCCGCCACAACCACTACAGATGGTAAATGGCTGGGGGATGGGCTAAATAGCCTCCAAAGAGGTCTTCTTCCACCACTGCCACTGCAGATGGTAAATGGGTGGAAGGATGGGCTAATGTTCTCTTCCACCGCCGCCACAAAGGGGATGGAATCAAAGCTGGATAGGGCACACACACTTCCACGGTGGTGGTGGGGAGGGAGATGATGTCCTAGGCTTGGCTTTCTTGCCACGCCTGCCCTCACCATCGCCGCTGCACTAGTGTAGCCAGTGGTTGGGCTGGGGAATGCTGGGGGCGCCTTTTGAAGGTTCCCTCTGAGGCCAGGTGTTGCACTGGGGGAGGAGGGCAGGCAAACAAACACACACACCCGCCACTCCTCTTCTCAGCCTCCTCCTCGGTGTAGCTGGTGGTCGGGCAGAGGAGGGGAGCCCCTTTTGAAGGTTCCTTCTGAGGCTAGGTGTTGCACTGGGGGAGGAGGGCAGGCAAACAAACACACACCTGCCACTCCTCTTCTCAGCCTCCTCCTCAGTGTAGCCGGTGGTCGGGCAGAGGAGGGGAGCCCCTTTTGAAGGTTCCTTCTGAGGCCAGGTGTTGAACTGGGGGAGGAGGACAGTCAAACAAACACACACACCCACCACTCCTCTTCTCAGCCTCCTCCTCGGTGTAGCCGGTGGTCGGGCAGAGGAGGGGAGCCCCTTTTGAAGGTTCCCTCTGAGGCCAGGTGTTGCACTGGGGGAGGAGGGCAGGCAAACAAACACACACACCCGCCACTCCTCTTCTCAGCCTCCTCCTTGGTGTAGCCGGTGGTCGGGCAGAGGAGGGGAGCCCCTTTTGAAGGTTCCTTCTGAGGCCAGGTGTTGCACTGGGGGAGGAGGGCAGGCCAACAAACACACACACCCGCCACTCCTCTTCTCAGCCTCCTCCTCGGTGTAGCTGGTGGTCGGGCAGAGGAGGGGAGCCCCTTTTGAAGGTTCCCTCTGAGGCCAGGTGTTGCACTGGGGGAGGAGGGCAGGCAAACAAACACACACACCCGCCACTCCTCTTCTCAGCCTCCTCCTCGGTGTCACCTTGCTTTTAGCCCTATATTGAGAAAAAAGTGGGACAAAAATAAATAAAATAAATCATAAATAAATAAATATTGTAAGCCACCTTTGGTGTCATGGTGGGGAAAAGTGAATAAATGAATGAATGAATGCTTTTTGCCTGGCAGTTTAAATAAGCTAATATAACATGAGGTTAACTTATGTAATCAATACAGAGGTTGTCTAAAGCGACTTGGTGCCTGAAGTAACAGGATGGGCTACCATATTAAAGGCTGTAATCCAACCTCCACCAATACAATGCAACCCATATCACATTATACATTTTTATTTTCAGTGAGTTCACTTTATCCTTTTCCACAATCTTACTAAATTTTTATGCCATGAGGATATTGTACAAAAGTGTGCCTATGGGAAATCATACGATGTGAGAGCTGGACAATGAAGAAAATTGATAAAAAGAAAATAAAATGATTTGAGATGTGGTGCTGGAGAAGAGTGTTGAGGATGGACAGTTAAAATAAAACAACAATGACAACAACAACCCCCCAAAAATGAATGGGTCCGAGAACCAAAATCTCTAGCCTGAAATCTCCCTGGAAGCCAATATGATTACATTATGAGAAGGCATGACTCATTAGAAAAGACATTAATGCTAGGAAAGGTGGAGGGAAGTAGAAAGAAAAGAAGACCACATGCTAGATGGATGGAATCTATTAACAAGGTCATGGGTATGCATCTGCAAGAACAAAGAAGAGTAGTGGAAGATAGGGAGTCCTGGAGATGTCTCATCCATAGGGTCCCCATGAGTTGAGATTGACTTGAAGGTAGTTAACAATAACAAATGTGAAATCAGCCCAGTGGTAAAGACAACAGATAGACAAGGCCCTTCTAGGAACATCTGAAGAGATGAAGGCACTGGATATTAAAAGTTAGTATTTGTACTGATCCCAAATTGACATGGATACTGAGAACAATGAAAGTTGCCTAGAGGATGTTCAGAGGTTATGGCTACACACAAGAACAGGGGGAAATGGAGAAAATATGGGTTTGGAAGTCCTTGAGGTTGCCAGTTCCAGTAGGAAAATCTGCAGGGGACCTCTAATCACAATAGAAGGCTCTGAGCATTTGTGAATCATGATAAAGCAACCAAATGTGAATGGAAACCCCTTGAAGACTGTCTCCCATTGCACCATATCCTCCAACTAATCAGGTTTGGCAGAGACAGTCCAGAAACCTTTGATGTTCTACTTTTTCAGCTGCATTAAAATGCTCCAGTTTCTCTCTCCTAATTTCTCCCTTTGCCCTCAGTTTATTTCAGTCACTGCATGCTGAGTTCAAAGTGCAAAAGTTTGAGTCTTGACTTTCCTAAGTTGTGTCCATACAGAGGAAAAGACATATTCCCACTCCATTCCCCAACTGATATGTTTAAATTATTTGTTGTTGTTGTGTGCCTTCAAGTTGTTTCTGCCTTATGGCAACCCGAAGGTGAAGCTATCATAAGGTTTTCATAGAAAACTGGTTCAGAGGAGGTTTGCCATTGCCTTCTCCAGTGGCTAAGTCCATGGGACTTGCTCAAGTTCATCCAGCTGGTTTCATGACCGAGCAGGGAATCAAATGCTGGTCTCAGTCATAGTCCAACACTGAAACCACTACACCAAAATGCATGAAACATGGGTACAGTCTGCACTCCAATTCTCCAGAGTAAAAAGAGTCTTTGTTTGCTCCAAATCATGCCAGAAACTCCAGAGAATCCCCTGAGCATGAAGACTGCACACCAGTATAGGGATACAGGGAGGAGTGATGAGTGGATGGAAGAGGTCAGGAGGAGGTGCTGTTGGCCTGGGGAGCAGCTGATGTCTTCCCACTTGAACACCTTCTGCCACAATCCTATCACCTTCAAGTTCACATGGTTCCTCCAGCACATACTTAATTTTAATGGAGCTGAGGCCAGGACAGGAGGAGAGAATGTGTGGACAATGCTGCTGGTATCAGTCCATTGTGAGATCCAGTTGTGCAGTAAGAAAATCCACCCCATGGATCCAGTAGACTGAACAGTAAGCTGGGTTTTCCCATTAGTGTGGAAACGACCCTTGTGGGCTTATGCAAAAGCAAATTTTTGCATCCTCTCCTAGGTTGTGTGTTCTTCCTCATTTATGACTTATGCCACCTTGACCACACTGTGATGTTGGCCATATGTATCCTAGTTTCCGTCTCTGAAATGTTAGAAGGCAGGCAACACATGGAGGTTGGTTACTAAGTAAACAGAGATGTTGGAGGGAAGGATTTGTATATGCTTCCCCTTTATATGAGCAGTCTGAATGTTTGTCCATGGGCGGAGGTCAAAGATACCTCCGCACTGTCATGGACAGATCATTTTCTGATCAGGGCAGAACTAAAGGCTACTATCCACCCTCCCGGGGGTGGCGGACCCATTAGATCGGTCCACCCTCGAAGGCTAATGGAACCCATTGGTTTCCAGAAAGCATTAGAGGGTTTAATGGTTGGTAACGCCGGTGATTCTGTCGAAGCCTTGGTGGACACTTGGAACACCGACCTCACCAAGGCTATTGACACAATCGCTCCCAAGAGTCCTTTCCAGCCCGCTTCGAATCATAAGCCCTGGTACACCGAGGAGCTTAGGAGGATGAAGCGAGCTGGACAACGACTAGAGTGCGAATGGCGAAAGACTCGTCTCTCATCCGACAGAACTCGCCTTAGGAAGCATCTTGATTCCCATAGGGAGGCTTTGCGTGCAGCGCGGAAATCTTTCTGTTCTGCACGCATTGCATCTGCAGAGTCTCGCCCGGCAGAGCTGTTTAGGGTGGTGGGGGAGTTGACGAAGGTTCCCCCAGTGCCGAACCCCCTACTCAACCTGACGACAGCCTGCTGTGAGGCCTTTAATATTCACTTTGCAGATAAAATCTCTCGGATAAGAGCTGACTTAGACACCATTGTTTTGGCAGAATCCGTAGACGAGACGAGGCATCCAGGAACTCCGTTGATGGCAATTTACTGGATCAACTACAATCTGTGAGTACCGATGACGTGGACAAGCTGCTTGGAAGTGTGAGAAAGACGACTTGCCCCCTCGATCCTTGTCCATCCTGGCTGGTCGTCCAGGGGAGGGACGCGTTGAAGGTGTTCCTCCGGGACACAATCAACGCGTCATTCAGGGAGGGTAATTTACCATCTTGTTTAAAGGAGGCAGCGGTTAGGCCGCTCCTGAAAAAGGCCTCCCTGGATCCCCTGGATAGAAACAACTATAGACCAATCTCCTTGCTCCCTTTTTTGAGTAAGGTGATCGAGAAGGCAGTTGCTTCCCAACTCCAAGCAGTCTTGGATGAAACCGATTATCTTGACCCATTTCAAACCGGCTTCAGGACAGGATATGGAGTGGAGACTGCCATGGTTGCTCTGACCGATGACCTCCGCTTGAGCATCGACAGGGGTAGTGACCTTGTTGGTGCTCCTGGACCTCTCAGCGGCCTTTGACACTATAGATCATGCCATCCTCTTAGACCGCCTGAGAGAGTTAGGAATTGGAGGCACTGCTTTGCAGTGGTTCCGTTCCTTCCTCTCGGGCAGATCTCAGAGGGTGAGGCTCGGGGACAGTTGCTCATCCAAAATCGAGCTTAATTGTGGCGTCCCTCAGCGCGCCATCCTGTCCCCAATGTTGTTTAATATCTACATGAAGCCGCTGGGGGAGATCATTCGGAGGCATGGAGCTCGGTGTCTTCAGTACGCTGATGACACCCAGATATATCTCTCCATGACCAGATAATCGTCTCAGACCTCAGATGGTGTCTCTCCTCTTAATGACTGTCTCAGAGCGGTAATGGGTTGGATGAGGAAAAACAGATTGAAGTTGAATCCCGACAAAACGGAGGTACTCACAGTGACAGGCCCGAAACCAGATCTGGGAATACAGTTTCCAGTCCTGGATGGAGTCACACTCTCCTCGAAGGACTGTGTTCGCAGTCTGGGGGTTCTCCTAGATTCGTCGCTTCACATGACTAGTCAGGTGAATGCGGCGGTCAGGAGTGCCTGTTATCAGCTTCGGCTGATACGCCAACTGCGCCCTTTTCTGGACATGAGGGACCTGGAAACTGTGGTACATGCCCTGGTAACCTCACTCCTGGATTACTGCAATGCACTCTACATGGGGCTACCCTTGTGCCTAACCCGGAAACTTCAACTGGTACAGAACATGGCAGCCAGGCTGATCACAGGAACATCAAGGAGGGAGCACATAACACCTGTGCTAAAATCCCTCCACTGGCTGCCGATTAGTTTCCGGGCACAGTACAAGGTGTTGGTTTTGACCTTTAAAGCCCTACATGGCTTGGTTCCATCTTATCTTAAGGACCACCTTTCCCCATACGATCCCCCCCGCGCCCTGCGGTCCTCTGGGAGGAATCTGTTACAGCCGATAAAAACTAAGCTGTCTCAGACCTCCCAGAGGGCCTTCTCCGCAACCGCTCCCAGACTTTGGAATGGCCTGCTGGATGAGATCCATCTGATTACCACTCTTGCTGCTTTCAAGAAAGCAGTAAAGACGGATCTCTTCCGGCAGGCCTTCCCGGAATAATTGTCAGCCAAGGGATGGGTCCCTGACCTGCAAATCTGACTCTTTATATCATTCGCTGCTATTGTTTTTAATATTGTATTTTAACTAGCTATTTGTTTAATTCTGTTTTAAGGGGATGGGAGGGTGGGACTATGGGATAATGGAATGTTTTTAACTCTGTTCTATTTTAAAATTGCTGTACCCCGCCCCGATTGCCGCGCAGAGGGGCGGGTTATAAATAAAAATTTATTATTATTATTCTCCTCCTCAAGGTATATAGTGAATAAGTCACATGAAGCTTCCAGGTTCTCTCTGAACTCATAAAGCCAGTATTAAGAAGACCCCAGGCCACTCAGAAAGGCTCTGTTGAACAGCACTGTGCAGATGTTATTTTAATGGAAGCTATCTTCACTTTCACTCGTGGCACAGAGTATAATTTAACACGGGTCCCTTCCATACTAATAATAATAATAATAATAAATACAATTTATTTATATCCCGCCCCTCTGCAAAGCATAACACAATTATAGTACTGCAATTCTAATTTTAAAAAGAATCATGGGGTTTGCAGTTTGAGGAAGGGTGTTCAGCTGTCTAAGCTAGAAAACGCTAGTGTCTTAGCCAACTACAAATCCTAGGATCCAAGAGGATGCAGACATGGCAGTTAAAATAGGATCATAGTGCTATAAAAGTTTAGTGCAAATGGGCCATGGGTGCTTTTCGGTAAAGGACTTCAACACTACCAAAAGAAATACAGTGAGCAGCTTACTCCATCTTTCTCTCTTTCTCCCATGCCCCAGCAAGAAGTTGGAAGCATGAGTTTTCATAGACTTAAGTCTACTTTCTGAGGTGCATTTGGTGGAACCAAGGACAGAAATATATATGCCATTGGTATGTAAGAATGTCAATTCAAATTCAAAATTCTTTGTGTATGGAAATGAAGTGGCAAAACCAGTTGGCTTTGGAAATGTGTAAATACTTAAAGGATTTTGAATCTGAATTGACATTCTCACATATCAATGGCATTTATATGTCTGTCCCTGGATTCCACTCCACCAAATGCATCTGAGGAAGTAGACCTAAGTCTATGAAAGCTCATGCAGCCGACATCTTTCTTTCAGTTAGTCTCAAAGGTGCTACAAAATCTCTCTACATACTGATTCCACAGACTAACACAGCTATATCTTTGAAATCCATATTTTAAGTCACCCTTGGTCATGGAATATGAGAAAATGTACACATTTTTTTTATACCTCTAGCATCAACCTGTTGAAACTTAGGCAGAGTTGTAGTACAAACCACCAAGCTTTTCACAGAATCATAGCAATCATGAGGTTGGAAGAGACACCAAGGACCACCCAGTCCAACCCCCTACCATGCTGGAACTCACAATCAAAGCACCCCCAACAGATAACCATCTAGTCTCTTCCAAAGACTTCCAAAGAAGGAGATTCGATCACTTTCTGAGGGAGTGTGTTCCACTGTCGAACAGCCCTTACTGTCAGGAGGTTGTTGCTAATATTGAGGTGGAATCTCTTTTCCTGTATTTTGCATCCATTGGTCCATGTCCTAGTCTCTAGAGCAGCAGAAAATAAGCTTGTTCCATCCTCTACATGACATCCCTTCAAATATTTAAACAGGGCTGTTATAACATTATTAACATAACATTCATATCTGTTGGAAAATCTTTGTATTCTTTTTCCCCCTCCTTAGATAGATAGGGATTCCTTCTTGGAAACTCCTCCCTTCTCTCTCTCTTATTCAAATTAACCTTGTGATTTAGCTCACCCCTCTTTGAGACTAACAGTCTTTTCTCTCAGGATTGTTAACTGAGCTATTCCTACCTTCCTGCTCTCTTAAAGATGGTGAGATTTTCTCTCTTTACCTCAACCATTACCAGTTAGATTAGGATTTAGGTTTTTTATGTAAATATAGATTAAAGCCATAATTGCTTGTTAAACTAAAAGCTATGTATTTGTTTGTTTGTTTTTTGTGTCAGTCTTAGTTCTTTAGGGAAGCATAGGGCCTCTGCAGAAGGGCCCTTTGCAGTGTGTTGGAGGCAGGAAAGGGAAGGAGCAGCCGCACGCCGGCTGCCCCAATTCCCCCGAAGACGTCCTGATGCCACGTGCCCTTACGCATGGCGCGTGGTGTCCGGACGTCCTCCCGCCGTAGCGTCCTCACGTGCTACGCCAGAAGAGGCAGAGAAGAGCTGTGCGGCGGCTCTTGGGGCAGCCTTTTGCCGCCTCTAATAGGAGCAGCATTTTGCTGCTCTTTTAAGAGGTGGCAAACAGGAGAATTGGGGCTGCTGTGTGTGCAAGCAGTGGCCCCGATCTTCTGCTTCCTGGGGCGGCTGAGGGCCGCCCATCTGCATCCCCCCTTAGTTAGGCAAAGTCACTCTTCTGCTACTCTGCTATTTTAAAGCCAGACTAACAGGCTTGGCTTTTGATTTTTAAATATTTTTGTTTCCTTTAAAAAGGCTGAAGTCTTAGGAAACTTAAATTATCTAACATTTTGAGGTTATGGATCCAGTCTATTTTGTTCTAAACTGCTTATCCTGAAGATAGAAGGTTTTACTACTCTAATAATAGCGAATGGCTTCTGCTAATTCTAATCCCACAATCACTGAAATGTTAACTGGAACAAATTATAAAATATAGTCATTGAAAATGCAAATGTACTTGACTACAATGGGACTATTTAAAACACTAAATGGGCAGAAACCCATAGAAGCAGGAATAAAGCAACAACAGTTGTGCGGGGGCGAGTTACGGCCAGGCGAAAGCTTTAAGACCTTGCCCTACCGCTTCTCCACCAGTTCCATGGGGGCGAGTTATGGCTGGCAGAGACTTTAAGACCTTGCCCCACCGCTTCTCCACCAGTTCCGGGTGGAGGTGTCAAAGCCTGCTAATATAGTAGCAGCAGCAGCATTGGTACTAAGGGGGAGGAGGAGGTGAACGAGCCCAGGAATAGGATTAAGGGGGTGGCGGGGCTATAAAACCTGCCTGCCCACCGTATGCTCCTTGTAACATCAGTAGCAGTGCTGGGAAGAGGCCCAGGAGAAGACCTCAGAGCCGCCCCCCCCCCCCCGGCAGTGCAGCAATAATATCAGCAGCAGGGCCGGGAAGAGGCCCTAGGCAGAGGATTAAAACCCACCCTTCCATTTCCTAGCAGCACAGCAGTTACACCAGCAGCAGGGCCAGCAAGAGGCCCGCCCCTCCTCCCTTGGAACACCTGGGACAGTAGTACAACAGAGGCTATTTAGCCTACTCACTCCACCCGTCCATCGGCAATAGTGGCAGCATATAGCTCTAGGAGCTGGGCGGTGTGTGTTTTGACCCACCCCTCCTCCCTAGGAACATCTTGGACAGTAGCACACAGCAGTGGCTGTGGTGGTGTGACTTGAGTGGCTCTGACAGAGGCTATTTAGCTCTTCCCCCCAGTTTTTGACATCAGTGGGCGTGACTTTCCTTTGAAGGGATGTCTGGCAGCCCCCAACTCCACTACTATTTGTTGTGGTATTGTTGGAGGAGGGGAGTTAGTGAAGGGAAAAGTTAGCCTGCCTATCTCTGGCACTATTGATAGCAACACTGCTGGAGAACATCAGGCAGAAGGCCATCCAGCTGCCTCAATATCCTCTTCTCTTACAGGGGCTGGGAATGATCTGGGATCAGGAATTGAGATTGTGCGGGGGAAAGGAAGGTATGGTGGGAACAGAGTGCAGGGATGTTACAAAAGAAGGCGGGATCGATGTTTGAAAGCTATCCCACCTTCAGTTCACTCTGTTTCCTGGAATGGATTGGAGAGTGTACCAATCATTCCTCAGACCCTTACTCTGCTCCTCTGCAATGCCAAGTTGGTCAAAAATAACTCATATTATTCATGACCTCGTTTTAGATGAGGCCGCCAACCTGGCTTGCTTTACTGAGGCCTGGTTGTGAGAAGCCAGTGCTCTGACTTGGGCACAGGCCCTCCCAGCTGGGCACTCAGTTAGTGAGCAGGTAAGGGGAAGTGGGCAGTGGGGCGGAGTGGCTTTAGTTCATAAGAACAACCTGACCTTGACCAGGATGCCTGTCTGGAACACAGTCCACTGTGTGGTCATCTGTTCTAGAAAGGCATCATCCAATTCCTCTGCCTGAGTCGGGGGTCTGTAGTAGACTTTCACAATAACATCCCTGTTATTTCCCTCCCCTTTAATTTTTATCCAGATGCTCTCCACCTGGCTTCCATGACTGATGTCCTGGATTTCTTCACTGGTGTAAATATCCCTGACATATAATGCTATTCCTCCTCCTTTCCTGTTTGGCCTGTTTCTCTTGAAGAGGTTATACCCCTGCATTTCTACATTCCAATCGTGAGACTCATCCCACCAGGTTTCAGTGATGCCTATTATATCATATTTGCTTTGTTGTGCTAGGAGTTCAAGTTCATCTTGCTTATTTCCCATGCTCTGTGCATTAGTGTAGAGACATCTAAGACCATATGTCTCCTTTACTTGCTGCCTGTGCATGTTTTTTGCCTCCCACAACATGACATTGAGCATCAGATCACACAGGCTTATTCTCCTGAAGAAAATGGCATAGCAGAGAGAATGAACAGTACTCTCAAGGAGATGGCAATCACCATGCTTTTGGAGACTAATATGCCTAAATGCTATTGGTCTGAAGCCATCATAACTGCTACATACCTGTGTAACTGAGTGCCAACTAAATCCAATGATGTAACCCCATTCCAGTTATGGCATGGAGTTAAGCCTAAATTAAACCATCGGAAGGTTTTTGGAAGCAAAGCATTTACCTATATTCCCAAACAGAAAAGAGGCAAACTTGACTACAGAAGTGAAGAGGGATTTTTTGTTCATTATGCTACAAATGGTTATAGAATTCTAAATCCAGATGGATGCACTATAAAATTAACAAGTGCTATTTATGTTGATGAAAGACCACAGCCCAAATCTAATCCAAACCAAGATGTCTATCAAGATTTATTTCCAGTAGAAGAAGACTCCCACCAGCAACCAGAACATGTGGAGTTATTTTGTCCTCCAGAGGTCTTGCATCCAGAAGGAGCTACACTTGCAGTGGACCAGCCTAATGATGAGGAACCAGATGGCTCACAAGAAGCAGAGCCAGGTATCCAAGTCCAGATTAGAAGGTCAGAACATTCCAATAAAGGTGTGCCACCTGACAGATTCTCTTATCAAGCCACAGAGGAATGAATTCCAAAACTCTCTGATTGGAAAAAGATCAAGGTACTGCCAAAGATAGCTTCTGAGAAGTGAATGCAAGCTGCTAGTGAAGAGATGCAATCTTTATATAAAAACAAGACATGGACTTTGTCAGAATTGCCAGAAGAAAAAAAGAGCTATTGGCTGTAGATGGGTTTTTAACCACAAAACAAGATGCAGAACGGGAGATTTAGAGATACAAAGCAAGACCTGTGGCTAAAGGCTACACTCACAAGTATGGTAAAGATTACAATTAAACTTTTGCTGCAGTAGTCACACATACAACCATCAGAACTCTCCAGCTGTCATAGCCTGTAAGAAAATGAATGTTCAACATCTGGATGTACAGACAGCTTTTCTCTATGGTGATCTATCTGAAAAATTATATATGAAACAACCCCCAGGATTCCAAGTATGGGGAAAGGAACATCTTGTATGCAAATTACAAAACAGCATTTATGGTTTAAAACAGGCCACCAGAACATGGAGAGAGAAACTGAACCAGCTTCTTATCAAAGAGGGGTTCACTCCAGGCACTGTTGACAAATGTGTATACAAGAGATTCAGAAATAATAAATGAACTTATATCACAAGCTATGTTGATGATCTGATCTTGTGCAGTGAGGACAAAGCAGATAGTGAAAAGATAATACAGAATCTCAAGAAAGAGATTGATATCAATAATTTTGAGATGTTTCACTCTATCTTGGAGTACAAATACAAAGAAGTAGTGATGGAAGTTTCTTCCTTAATTAAAAGCAGAAGATAATAGATCTTCTAGGCTGGCTTGGCCTGCAAATGATATGCCAATTCCAATGGAAGTAGGATTCTCAAAGGACATTAAGAAATCCAAAGCTTTAAAAAATGGAGACAAATATAGTGCTGCAGTTGGAAAACTTCTATACATAGCAAATTTCATCACACCTGATATTGCAAATGGTCACCTCTACTACTGAAAGAGGGTTCATTACAGTGAAGAGAGTTGCCAGATACTTACAAGGAACTGCAAATCACAGACTGATGCTGCCAGCCTGTAGCCAACCACAACTTACGCAGATGCAGACTGGGCTGCAGATATGGCAGACAGAAAATCAACCAGTGGAAACCTGATCTTCTATGGTGGAGGAGCTACAAATTGGACAAGTAAAAAGCAACCCACAATTACAGATTTTTCTACTGTGTTTCAGCAAAGGCAGCATGTGATTAAATCAAATGGCTGCACAACTTACTTCTGGACTTTGGCATAACAGAGCACAAACCAACCATTTTGATGCAAGATAATGAAAGCTACATCAAGATTTCTGAGAGTGAAAAGCAACTTAAGAAGAACATTGACATTACCTTCCACAAAATGCAAGAGATGTGTCAAAATGGACTTGTCCAGTTAGAATACTGCAATCACTGAAGTGATGATCGCAGACATCCTTACTAAACCTTGACCAAGAGATCAGTTCCAGAGACTACATGAAGGGATGAAGATCCTTGACATTGGTGCAAGAAAATGAAAAGGGAATTGTTGGGAAATCTTTGCATTCACTTTTCCCCTCCTTAGATAAGCAGGGATTCCTGCTTGGAAACTCCTCCTTTCTCTATCTCTTATTCAAATTGACCTTGTGACTCAGCTCACTCCCTCTTTGAGATTAAGTCTTTTCTCTCAGGATTCTCAACAGAGCTGTTTCCATCTTCTTACTCTCTTAAAGATGGTGAGATTTTCTCTCTTTACCTCAACAGTCACTAGTTAGATTAGGATTTAGATTTTTATATAAATATAGATTAAAGCCATTATTGTTTCTTAAACTACAAGCTACATGTATGTTGTTTTTTGAGTCAGTCTTAGTTCTCTAGAGAAGCATAGTTAGGCAAAGTCACATTTCTGCTGTTCTGCTAATGAAAGGAAGACTCTAACAGGTTTAGTTTTCATATTTGTATATTTTTGTTTCCTTTAAAAAGGGTTGAATCTCTAGGAAATGTAAATTACCCCACAATATCATTTATTCTTAACTCTTAACATTCTCTTCCCCAAGCTAAACCCCAGCTCTCTAAGGGCTTTTGCAGACTGCTAGAAATAGTGCAAATTGAGTCCACTTTAAGGGTTAGGGTTAGGGTTAGGGAATCATGGGAACTGGCACCAGAGCTCTCTGACAGAGAAGGCTCAACATCTCAGAAAAAACAACAATTCCCATGATTCCCTAGCACTAACCCTAACCCTTAAAGTGGACTCAATTTGCACTATTTCTGGCAGTCTGCAAAGGCCTTAGGTCACTCCTCATAGGGCATAGTTTCCAGATCTTTCACCATTTTGGTCAACTTCCTCTGGACACACTCCAGCTTCTCAACATCCTTTTTGAATTGTGCTGCCCAGAACTGGATACAGGATTCCAAGTGAGGCCTGACCATTAAGGTTTCTCCTGGCTCTTTTAATAATCTTCTTTCATGAAAGATCAACCTACTTTGTCCCATACCCTGCAGAGGCTCAGAAGCACAGAGATACTAAAACTCACCAAGGCAGAGATTCTATATTAGAATTGTCTAGGTCAACTCTCCAGATGCAGAGTTATGCATTAATTGTGCTATGAAACCTTTGTCCTGAGTAGCAATACTGCAAAAGTGAACCAAGTTACCAAATGCTCAGATCAATCCACAACCAAATCTGCATGTGTGTCCACCTGCCATGCACGTTGCATATTCAAGTGTGATGTACGTTCATGCACAATGGTACTGCACACACAACTTCCATTCTTAAACTGTATGTGGTCATTCTGCATTGGTCAAAAAATGTCTAAATGCTTCTATAGGAGAATTTAGACATGTAGAGGAAACCAACAGGATTCTTCCCCAGACTCTGCTATTTCCATCACGAAGGGATTGTTAATAATTCTGCCACCCATTGATCACTGATAGCACATCCCCTTCAGAAGCATGAATCATATGACTTACCACATGGTTGAGGTAGAAACCAGGACAACATCTGTTACAATTTTGCTGCATTTTGAAACTCTGAGACTAGAAAGACTTAAATTCTGGCAATGAATAAAATAACTAAATTACTAATTCGGTTTTCTAAGAGAATGTGATAGCCATCCAACTGAAGATTCCTCACCACATCTGAAATTTGAATGCATGGAGATTTGCAAGCATAAAAGTTCACTGTCAAGAATTCAGCACAGTAGTAACTTATTTTGAAATTCATATATATATATATATATATATATATATATATCCAAACATCAGTGGCAAAGCATCATGAATTTCTCACACTGCCACCAAGTCCTGTTATAGTGTAGCTCTTTATTTATGCCTGTTTTGCAGACTGCAGAAAGTGTTCTTGCCATGCATTACCCTCATTATGTTCCTTCCTGGAAACCTAAGACCTTCTGCATCCTTCTTCCAAAGCATTTTAATATGCAGCAGAACAAAAAGATAACACTGGCAGTGATGCCATAATTGCAAATAGCTCATGTAAAATATATGCATATTATATATACATGCATATGAAAGAAAGAAAAAAATAAGAGTAAGGGAGAAAAGGAAAAAGGAATGCAGTATTGGCTAAGTGCTAATATATCTTCTCAATGTATTTGTGTGTTGAACAGTCTCCCCTGAATGGCTTTTCATCAGTGTTTACATCACACACACCAGGGAGGATGGGAGGGTGAGAATGGGCTCTTGGTGTCTTCAGAGCATGGTCTCTGACCCAGACCTCATGACCTTCTTGTGTGAAGCATTATACCTACTGTCTGGAGCTGCCAATACAAGCCTGTTATTCAGTGTCTTTGGGTATTCATATGCACTGTTCAAGAAGCATTCCAATGGCGACACAAAAGAAGGGGAAATATTCACCAGCCCACCCTCTTTTGCTTATATGATTCTCCAGCTCTTTAGAGTCAGCTGGTGGCAGATGGGCAAGTGTGAAAATTTCTATTTGTGATCTCACACTATGTATAATATAATGAGCTGCACAAGCCACCACTGGAATTGCAACATTTTTTTTTTTTTTTTTTTTTTTTACAGAGGGGGGTTGAGAATGAGAGAGGGAGAGAACAATTTTCATGTTGGATGAGTAGTGAGATTACATTAGTTTGGGCTCAAGAAGAATGGCAAATGAAGGAAATCTCCTTGCTGAAGTTTTCTAGAAGCATGCTGGTCAGTGTAATGGCGTATTGTGGCAGTGAGTTAGCAGGAGTGCAGATGCAAAACCCACTGTTTACCATGTTACAATTGAAACTTTCTTGCTGATGCATCATCAAAATGATTTTTAAATCAAAATGCAAAGGAGAGGAGGAGGAGGAGAAGAACAAAACACAGAAATAAAGTATTCTAATTTTTTACATCAAATGTTCCTAAGGACTTCAGATTCACCACTGAGTTTGTTTTCAATTGTTTGATTGGATTGCTGCATGGTCTACATATGTACTTAGGTTTATGTTTTGCCCTCCTGATGAAAAAAGTCAGGTTGGGAATGAATGGATTTTGTCATTTTTGCTACTTTGCAGTTTAGTAGATTCATTCTGAGCTGTTTTGCTACTCCTGACTTAATGTTTCACTAAGACTTTTTCTAAAATATGTTGTTCTGTTTTATACCTTATATTGTTTCCCTCTGCTTTTTAACCTTTCAGCTCATTTGCACACACACACACACACACACCACATCTGTTATCACCATATTACTGTACAGGGAGCCTGAGAAGAACAAATAACCTGAAGGTTATTATTGTGGACTATTCTGTTGATGCTCCTTGATATTGCTCCAACACTCTACAAAAAATATTGATACAATAGGGATGAAAAAAAAAAGGCTCTGTTTTGTGGTACAATTTCACAGCCCTAGCTGAAGTCAAAAGCACCCAGAAGACCAAACATTCTTCATTCCTGCAACCACCTTTTAATTATTTTTTATTTGTGATCATAGCTAATGCCTGATAAGAGGATCAATTTAACTTTTTGTTTCCTTTTACTCCCCTATTCAGCTGCTTCATCATAACAGAGAGTTATCCCTGAGTTCTCAAAGTTTCTGACAGGTCTGGAAGATTCTATTTTGTAAGGCTTCAAGTATGGCCCCTGTGGTGTACTGCATATATTTTGTCCAAGGACAATCCAGCTAAGGATGGAGTGGCTCATCACCAGAAGGATAGCTACTTGTTAATAAGTTCATAGAAACATGGAATCATACAGCTGGAAGAGACCACAGAATAGAGCCATTCAGTCCAATCCAATTCTGCCATGCAGGAATATATAATTAACTCCTGACAGATGGCCATCCAGCGTCTGTTTAAAAATCTTCAAAGAAGGAGACTCCACCACTTTCCAAGGCAGTGTGTTCCACTGTTGACCAGCTCTTACCATCAGGAAATTCTTCCTAAGGTTTAGGTGAAATCTCTCTTCCTGTAATCTGCATCCATTGCTCAGTGTCCTAGTCTCTGAAGCAGTAGAAAACAACCTTGCTCAATATGACATCCCTTCAAATATTTAAACATAGCAATCATGTCACCTCTTGACCTTCTCTTCCCCAGGGTAAACATACTCAGCTCCCTAAACTGTTCCTCACAGGGCATGGTTTCTAGATCTTTCATATTTTGTTGCTGTCCTCCAAACATTCTCCAGCTTGTCTACATCCTTACTGCACTGTGGTGCCCAGAAATAGACACAATATTCCAAAGCAGAATAGAGTGGTACTATTACTTCCCTTGATCTGGACACTATGCTTCTCTTGATGCAGCCTAGGATCATATTTGGAGAGCCAGCATGGCGTAGTGGGTTGAGTGTTGGACTATGACACTGTAGACCTGGGTTTGATTCCCTGCTCAGCCATGAAACCCACTAGGTGACTTTGGGCAAGTCGCATGCGCTCAGCCTCGGGAGAAGGCAATGGCAAACCTTCTCTGAACAAATTTTTCCAAGAAAACCCCATGATAGGGTTACCTTAGAGTTGTCATAAGTTGGAAATGACTTGAAGGCAAACAACAACAAGAACTTGAACAACAACGGACCATATTGGCCTTTTTAGCTGCATCACACTGTTGGCTCATGTTGGTCATAACTATGCAGTCAATAATTGCTTCAGTGGAAGGGCTACTCAGATTGATGAAATCACACATACTCATGTTATAGTTAAAAGATAAGGAAAAGAAAACAGGAAAAACAAAGTTTACAACTAACGTAACATTTATGGTAGCACTATGGGGTCTCTGAAACTTGACAGAGTGTAAAGCCTCAGCAGAAATATAACCCTGCCTAGAACAGGATCAGCAAATGTAGGCAAGTGGCTTGGTGATGCAGTACAATATGAAGGCTTTGTGGTGACTTTTAACTCTGTGAGGGTATGAGGGCCTACACAGATTTTCAACACATCAATAATCAGTGCTGTGTAGCCAATGGTAGCCAAGCACAGATGTAAGAGATGAAATATATCTGAATGCATGTTAACAATAGAAGCCTCCCTTTGCTTTGAACTTCCGATGATTCTCTATTTGTCCTTGACTGTGAAAATATAGTGCCAGTCTAAAGGCATTTAGTAGGGGAGAGGAGGCTATGGAGAGAGGTTGGATGGAAAGTATGTTTCTTAACACTTTCAGTTTTGAATTCTTCTTTATGCTTTCAATCTGACCTTAAAACCATGACTTTTAAAAAAGTATTATTGTTAATTTTTTTGTGGATAGTGGTGAATGGAAATTGGAGATAGCCTCTATCAGTTATATTTCAACACTCATGCACACATCTTGTATAGATGTCTGAACAATAGTTGTTGGGAAAAATATGAGAAAATCTTTTCTTTCCTTACCCCCCTCCCTTTCTCTTTCTGAAAGACTTTGGCCCAAATCCAATTAATATTATCATAAGCTGCTTGAACTGGCTCAAAGCCAAGACTTGATTTATTTAGCATTAATTCAAATTGGATGGCCTTTACTTTTCTTTTGTGGAACTGGTCAGGAAGGCTTGGTGGATTCCTCTACTGGTAGATGGCTCTTGAGACCTTTTCCAACTCTATGATTCTATGGACCTGAGAACAATTTCTGGGACATCCCAATTTCCTCAAATGAGGAAACATACCCATAATCCTTTTCAAAAGCCACCTGGATTGTGTAAGCATCTCTGTAGAATATAAGACCACCAAAGGGGCCATATGAACAATATGCATCAATGTCAGAACTAGTAGACTTAGACCTTAGAAACCAAGAGACCATTGTAGTGCAGAAAACTAATGCTTTATTTTGGATTTCCAGACAGAAATTCACCAGAGACATGGTTGTGTCAAATCTGACTTTTCCCCAAACACACTATCCTTTAAGAGTCCCCTTTTCCAACCCCTCCTTCCCAGCCTGCAGTCCAGATCAAAGAGTCTTTTGAAGATTCCTCCTTTCATCAATTTCCCCATTTTCATTATCATATTATCTGTCCCAGGAAGGAAGGTGTTTTCTGTTTACCATCAGTGTTCTACCTCAGGAAATAAACAAGACCATAAAACTGCAGTTCACAGCAGTCCGTTTGCTTTCCAGGCATTTTCCTCCTCCTCCAATTCCTGCCCTCCTTCCTTTGTGTTTCCTTTAGTTAACCACAGCACTATTTTACCATATCAAATTATACCTATATCACCACATTTCCTCATCACACTTATTATATTCCCTTATCATGACAGATCCATAAGCATATGGATATGACAATCAGTATCTGTCTGTCTGTCTGTCTGTCTGTCTGTCTGTCTCTCTTACACACACACACATACACACAGACAGATAAATGTAAGAGAAAGAAAGCGAGGGAAGATGGAAAAAAGGAGAGAAGTTTCTATGACTTCTCCCCTGTCACTGAATCCCCTTTGCATGCAGCAAGAAATCCTTTGGTTTTGCAAAAGTGGTAGAGGAAGTTGCTAGAGGTGAGGGGAATGGATGTAAAGAATCTCCACAGACTTTTTTGGCATCCTGGTCAAGAAAAATAATAATACTGCCCCCCCCCAAAAAAAACCCACATTCATGGTAAGATTTTTTTAAAAAAAATGTAACTCTTGAGTAAGAGCAAAAAGAGTCAGCTTTTTGTTTTTGTTTTCTGTGCACAAATTTTAAGCACAAATATATAATACAGTGGGATTTTTGTTATTTTAGAAAATAAAAGTTCCCATAATATTTGTGTGTGTGTGGGGGAGGGGAAATCACTCAAAATGTCCACAATTGTTCATATACCCAGCAGGAATTTTTGAAATCCTTTAGCTTTCCATGCCAGAATAAAATAAACACAAATTTGAATCACTAGTGAGGAGGATTAATTCATTACATTGGTCTGCATACCTGTCTACTGCTTTCTGAAGTTCAAATGGCACTTGTGAGGGACATAATTTTGTCTAGGGCTGATGGACTTTTCTTCACAGAAAAAAAGTACATATTCAATTATACTCGGACGTTTCTGCTGAATCATGCTCCTGTATATAGCATTCTTCCTAAATAGCCTGGTACCTTGACACATGAAACTTCTCTTTATGCATTCATCTGCCTCAAGGATGCAGCTATGGATGGAGGGGCAAAAGGAAGACACTGCCCTTCCAAATACAAATTCTATCTTCCCAATGAAATTTTCCATCAGTCCCCAAATCTTTAGTTTTCCAGAGAATGAGACACTGAAAACCATTAATGGTTAGATGTCTCGTATTTGCTGTATTCTCTTGGTAACTTTGCCCCACCCTTCCCTTTGATGCCTAAGCAGCATTTCTAGATGCTCACCTGAAATTTTAACTTAGAAATTTGGGGATGGAATGACAATTTCATTTGAGAGGGTAGCAGCAGATAAAGGTTACCCATCAGTGTCCTTCCATGATGAGTAAAACTAGAAGAAATTAAGTCAAAGTAGACTTGAAGGAGGCTAGCAACATACAACAAAAGGCAGAATTCTTATCTGGGGTAGAGTGCCTAAACCCCTGGCCTGCCTAATAATTGAGGTCTACTATAGAGCCCTTCATCTGTGTCCCAACAATGGGGAAAATGATGTTGGAGAAGGTCTTGTCCACTCTGGCATCTCTGTTGTTGACCACTCTCCCCCTAGAGGACTGATTGACATCAACACAAGTGTCATGCAGACAAAGGCAACCCCCCTCTAAACAAATCTTGTGAAGAAAGTTCTGTGATAAGTTCACCTTGGCATCACTATAAGTCAGAAATGAATGTAAGGCACATGATAACAATTTGACCCTGATAGTCTCAGCAGATAAGGGTTACTCATCAGTGTCCTTCCATGATGAGTAAAATTAGAAGAAATTATGCAAAGCAACATAAAGTATAAAAGTGTGAGAAATTGTATATAATTTTCCCCAGTTTGAACAGAGGTTACAGAATTCAAGTTTTCTTGCAACAGAAACCCAATTTTCTAGACAGAAAAGTTGAACTTCTTTGCAGAGTAATTCATACCACCCTGCCTAAAGTGTAAATGCACTTGTTTAGCCTTGTAGAGTTATAATATGTGCGTCCTATACACACAGTAGGATCTATTGTCATATGTTTTGTAAATTCAAGGTCTTTAGCATGAAAAGTGAATAGGAGGAGGAGAGTGAGAATGGAAGCTTAATTCATCTTAATGAATCCCAGACATTTATTTTATTTTATTGTTTGTTCGGTTTCTATTTGTCCATAAAGTTATAGTTAACTAAAAACACTTTTTGGATTATAGACTCATGGAGAGCTGACATTCACATGCATTTTTTTTTCTTTCTAATGCAGCCTTCCTTTTATTTCATAGCATTTGATAGGTTAGCAGTAGAAATTCGGGTATGTTTATTCAGTCAGAAATCCCAAAGTGTTTAAATGGATCTACTCCATCAGGTATAGGATTGCAGCCTTAGGTTATTAAAAGATAAAGGTTTTCCCTTGACAAGATTGTCTAGTCATGTCCAGCTGAAGGGATGGTGCTCATCTCCATTATTAAGCCGAGGGAGCCAGAGTTGTCAAAGAAGACTCCATGGCCATGTGGCCAGCATAACTACATGGAATGCTGTTATCTTCCGACTGAAGTGGTACCTATTTATCTACTTGCTCTTTTTACATACTTTCATGTTGGCAGAAGCTGGGACAAATGACAGGAGCTCACTCTATCATGCAGTACCTGGACCTTGAACTACTGACATGCCGATCTTTCAGTCATCAGAGTCAGCATCTTAACTACTGAGCCACCGCATCCCTATTAAACCAAGAAATAAACCAAGAGAGGAGAATGCATGGCCCTCCAGATGTTGGAGGATGCAAATCCTATCATTATAGCCACAACTGAAGGATGATGAGAGTTGCAATCCAGAAACACACAGAGAATCATGTATCCCTCCCTGCAAAATATTACCGCTTAATCTAGGAGGGGCAGCAAGGGAAAGAGGACTAATTTTGGGCTCCATGACACAGTTTATCATTTTCAGATGAAAAGTCATCTGAAAATTACAAGCAGAAGTCCCTCTGAGAGGTCATTCAGACGTCTCTCTCTCTCACACACACCGTGGAATGATGTGAATGACCTCACTCATGCATTCCGGGTTTGTTATTAACACTATGGAACTGCATCTATGCTCATCTCTGGGAGTTCAGTTGCTCACATGTGCCAGCACTCGAATAAACATGGAATCAACAATGTGAATGCATTCAAAACATGTTCAAGGCATGCAGAGTTTAATCCCAAATTATCCCAGATGTATTCACATCAGTTATTCATACTGTCAATAATGTGATTAAAAAAAAACCTCAAGGAAAAACCCTGGTATTAATTATCTTGGGTTAAGTGAGATTTTTGGCAGCCCCCCCCAAAAAAACAACAACAACAACAACAACAACCCTGAATTGGGCACATTCAGGTTGAGTGTGATCAATAGAGATTCAACCCAGATTTATCCTGGATTATTTTCACCATCTAAATGGCTGCTTAGTTGTGACCTGTAGGTTTGGTAGCAGGCTTGCAAAACTTGGAGGGCATTGGAGAGGATGTGGGAGGTTCTCAAACTATAGCCACCCCCCCCCCTTAAGTCCTGTAGGAGCAGTGTACAGGGAATTTTGTTTGAAAATTTTGTTTGTTTGTTCATTTGTTTGTTGTTTAAATTAAAAGAGAGAGCTGAGCCATTTATTCACTCCTGCATACCTTATTTTTATCTTGTGTTGTTTTAGGTTAATATCTTTTAGCAAATATGTAGTTTAATACATTTTAGGGGTGGGGTGGGGTGTTTACCCTGTGTTTTTGTTTGAAATTTTAATTGTTGTAAGCCGCCCCAATTGTTCGACAGATGGGCGGGATATAAATAATTTATTATTATTGTTGTTATTATTATTATTATTATTATTATTATTATTATTATTATTATTATTTATAAGTGAATGTTTCTATCCATATGGTGCTTCCACTACTAGAGGCATCAGACTGTGTTGTCAGCCTGACCACTATTTTGTATTCTTCACAGTGTGAGAGAGATGGGACAAGAAGAAAGCAAGAATGGTCTCAGAAAAAAATGTACCATCCTTTTGCTCCATCTCCAAAACTAGATTACTTATTCCTATGCCCAGGTATTCTCATCCAACTTATTTTTTCCACCTCCTGCTAGTCTTTCTCTTTCTCTAAAGAAACCCCACCCCCCCATCACCTTTATAAAAAAATGTTATAGACAATATTGGAGATTTTTAAGCAGAGTTTGGATGCCCACCTTTCATGGATAGTTTAGCAGTGGATTCCTGCATTGGTAGGGAGTGGAACCCTTGTGATCCTCTCCAGCTCTATAATTCTATGTGGTTATTATTTTAAAAATGTTTTAGTGCATATAGATCAGGGATGCTGAATAGAAAGTCTTCTGGGTACAACAATAGTCTTCTCCCCTCAAAGGCAGCCTGCTTCTGCTGCTCAAACACCACAGTGGTGCTATGAGTATCACAAGATCAGAGATATATTGCTGCTAATGATGGTGGTAAAGCCATGACCATCAGGGCTGGTGTGTGTGTGTGTGTGTGTGTGTGTGTATGTGTGTTTGAGAGAGAGAGAGAGAGAGAGAGAGAGTTCAGATAGTCACTTTATGGTGATTTATGGCAACCCCATGGATTTCATAGTTTTTTTTTTTTTTTTAAGGCAAGGAATACTTAGATGTGGTTTTGCTAGGTCCTTCCTCTAAAATATATCCTACAGTTTCTGGTAGTCATTGGTGGTCTCTCATCCAAGTATTAACCAGGGTTGACCCTGCTCAGCTTCCAAGATCAGACAGGATCTGGTGTCTTTAGGGTGCGGGCAGTTTAATTTCATTTTTTAATGACAATTTTCTGTGTGTTTTAGCTATATTATATTTCACGTTTTGGGGGAAAGTGGGGTATAAACACAAATAATAATGCTGCTGCTGCTATCAGTGATGCTAATCACAGTCCCCAAACATTTTACCATTTCCTAGAATGAAAGGTTTGGCCAGAGATACTGGGGAAGATGTGTGGAAGTGGGGCTGTGGGAACAGTGTGTGTGTGTGTGTGTGTGTGTGTGTAAGACTGAGAGAGAGAGAGAGAGAGAGAGAGAGAGAGAGAGAGAGAGAAGTATTGATGGTATGTTCAGGCATTTCTGCATGCCCATGAGTGGCCCCTAGGGACCTAGCCATCAGTTGATTCAGTCCTCAAGGCCAGAAAGGCTGTGCACCATTGACCTACATTGTCGGAAGGCAAAAAAATGAAAATGTGACTATAACCATAGAAGACAATGGAGTATTAGGACCCAGGTATAAATAGCTGACATTGCATCCATTTAGCATATGGCTTAAAAATAAATAAATAATGAGGAGGATCGATCTTCAATCACTTCTCCCTCCTCCCCTCATTCACCTAATGTGTGTCTTTGATTTGATTACATGGGGAATGTCTTTTATTTCTTTTTCTAGTCTGATGATTCATCCACCAGACCCTCATTGAAGGAGCTGAGCCATCCAAGTCAAACAATTCCAGTGAACTGCAGCAAAAAACATGATCTGCAAATGCTTTCAGTTCAGAAATGGGTTAACAGGGGATCTGACAGAACAGGACCTCAGGGGGCAACTAGGGAGGTAATTAACTGGAAGGCCTCTAATACAGACAAGTCTTATATGATGATGTATTGTTTTATAGGTCAACATTGCCATTTAATATCTGATGTGAGATTTAATTGGCAAGCCACCATAAGGCCCAGAATGAGGAGTAATATGCTAAAGCAATTTTGTGCTCATGTAGCCAGGAGTTTGCAAGTGTCGAACCTTCTGTATTAAAAGTCATTTGTTTCAGTTCTAGCCTCAGAAGGCAAATAAGGGGGGGGGGGGGGAGACCAACAAAAAACACAAAAGGGGTTATATTCCTTTGCCATCACATTTACACACAGATGGGAGAGGTCGAAGTTGATTCTGTATTGGCTTTGATCTTCTCTGTGGAACATTGTGTGGGCAGGACCCATGAGGGAAATGATATATAGAAGGATCATAGACTACTGTCTCATGCACTTGTGAGTGACCTGATCACAGACAAACCATGATACATGTGGTTACCAAATACCCTGGTCCTGCTACAATGCATATATTATGCATAAAAGCCACCTGGTCACTTCACTCTGCTGAAAGAAGAGAACATTTGCTCCTAGCTCTATTCGAAAAATGAGAGAGAGAGAAAGAAAGAAAAAGAGAGAGAGATGAGGAAACATTCATAAGGCTTTCACTTTGGCTCTTCCTGCTCACATTATCCTTTCTCTAAAAATATATGGATGTTTTAATCAAAATATTAATTTTGGCCGCTTCTTAGTACCATGAGGCCATACACAGCATCACTGTGTTACATTCTCCTCCTTTCCTGTAAGACACTGAAAGAATGTATCTCCCCATATGAACCTGCTTGAATCCTGAAATCATCAGGAGATATCCTTCTTTCAGTCCCACCACATTCACAAGTATGGCTGGTGAGGACAGAAGATAGGGCTTTCTCAGTGGCTGCATCCAAGGTTAGAATGGATCCCTCCTTACTGTGTTTCTGTCAGCAGGTGAAGACTTGCACTTGTTGTTTCTCTGCAGGAGAACTGCAGTTTCCATCATCCCTAACTACCTTAGACAATGGTGAGCAATCATAGGAGCTGCAGTCCAACAACATAAGAAGGCCCATGACATCCTTTCCCCTGTGTTAAAGCCAATTGTCAGAAGTTCACAAAAGCTTTCCATAGGTATTTAGATCTCTTTTTTCTCTTTTGGTGTTCCTCTCTAATTTGCTTGGGACAATGCTACATTCTGTCCTCCTCTTCCTCCTCCTGTGATCACCTACTACACACTGACCATTCTAATTCTACGATTCTGTCTCAGAAGAAACCATTACTTTATACCAGAGATCTTGTAAAAACAAAAACAAAAAACTTGCTTCTCCACATCCCCACCAGCTTCTAAAATCTGCTCTTAAATCTGTGCATTATATTTTTTCTCATATCTTTTTTTAAGAATGGAAAAAAAAAATGGAGGGCAAAAGATAGGAAAAGAAAAATAGGGACTTTTGTTCATTACACTGTCTTGAGCAGCATATGCTACATGTCTCAGTCAGGATGACTGAGACATGAATTATGGAAGCCATTTGAGATGTGTGTTAATTCTACCTGAACGGAACTGTTGGCTTAAAAATGACTTTTTCACCTACCAAACACTGTGCATTTTGAGAGTAGATAAGCAGCACACACAACAGATATCAGATTTAGATTCACCAGTGAACTGGTAGTGTTATTTGTAAGAATTGCATTCATTGTATATCAATCTGGTCTTGATGCCACACTATTACTGAATATATTTCCTGTGTATTAAGAAGTGATAATTATTGCAAGAGAATCAATATGTCTTGTCCAGCTCAAGTCATTTTTGCTGCCTGGGACAAAAAACAAGATAATGTCCTCCATCATGTAGGTGCTGACTGGGTCGCCATTTTAATCTTTCTTAAACCAAGGTAATGGGAAAGCATCCTGTGTCACATTTGAGAGCACCAGAAAGATGTGCCAGATGAAGGACATGTCAGGGATGATGGGAGTTGTAGCTCTTCACCTCTGGCTCTAACTCACCACCTTGTTATGCAGCAGAGCTGACCAGCTTTGATCAGTGGTTGATGCTTCTTTCCCAAGCAGCAGAGTTTCAGAGAATAGGCTGAAGACCCTGACAAACTCTCCAAGCCTTCTCACTCTTCTTCCTGAGATGTCTCCAAACTTCTCCAGGATTCTTCTGGTTCTTGTGTCTTCCCTCAAGACACCAGACAATTCAGTAGTCTTATATAAAAGATCTACTTTATTCTACTATATACTATATGCCCTACAAATCACAATCTCTACACTTCACAATATCTCCAAAACTACTCCACAATACACCAAACTACTCCACAATGTACATTAGCAAACATTGCAATTTATAGCCATTGTTAGACACCACCCACCAGTCAGTTTCCACCCAGTGGGTGTGTACATACATCTTGATTGGTCCACATAGATCATCCCATACCTAAGACCAACCCAAGTGTTTCATCACTTTACCTTGACCACTTAATGAGTCTCAGGTGTTTGCAATCTATCACAGGTGTTCTCAATATACCTTCTATAACTTTGTCCTTGGCTCTCAAGGCTTCTTAATTATATTATCTTTTTCACCTGTGTATCTTCCTGATTGCTCCTGCTTAGTCACTTTGACATTCACATACATATTTTTATTTCTATTACTGTATATCCCATGTTGCTTTTTCCTTAACAGGACAGGCTGTTCAGCTTGCACATCCCTGTCCTTCAAGAATGGGAAATTCCAAGAAGCTCAGGAAAAACAACTGGGAGGTTGCCAGAGAAGTTCCCTATTCTTGGCTACCTAAGATGCTTGTCTCATTCTATGTAATGGTAATCCACCCCTCTCTCTGGATATGTAAATGCAATCTTCCTACATAGCCATCACTGGATGGGGCAAACATGCTTTTGAACAGGATAAGAAAAAAAAATGGGATCATACATAAAAGATTAAAAAGAAATTTTACATCATTAATGTGACTAGACCACTCATTGGTCTGCTGTCCAGGTGCTGACTGTTGATGGACAATGTAAAAAGCCCTTGATTTCCTTCGAAGAATTCTTTATTTTGAAACAGGATATGGACTGGATAGCTCTTCAAATGCACAATGGTCTCCAGCAAATGTTTGTCTTCAGAGAAATTAGAAAATTATTTCTTCAAAATTATACTTCCAAGTTATATTTCCAAAGTTCAGAAAGTAGTTATTTGTCTATCTGATTGCACTTACAAAAACCAAAACAAAACCTCCAAAAAACTCAAAAGCAGTTAAATACTTACTTAAAATTTTTTTTTGAATGCTACAAGCTGCTGGTCTGTATTACAACCAGGGAGCAGGAAGTAGCAGTCTTGAGAGGTGGGGAGACTGACTATATACTGGAGAAAAAACAGTGAACCCATCTAAATAAATTCTAAGCAATGTATTCAAAAAGATATCAAATTTAAAAGGATATAAACTACTTATAATATCACCAATAACCAAATACAGCAGTAAAAATACATGGAATACAATAAAATTCAAAATTAGTCCCTTCCCAACCCCCCCACCCAATACTAAAATTACTATTAAACAAATACAATTTAAAAACAAAAATACAAAAAGTTTAAAAAGGGAGCTAATTGGTGGACAGAGCGACATAGATCACCTTGTGAGAGGAGAGGAGTTAAAGTTGGGAAGGCCTGCCAGAAAAGATCCATCTTAAGAGCCTGTTTAAAGGCTGTAAGAGTAGAGATGTGATGGCTCTCCTCTGGCAGATCATACCACAGTTTTGGAGCAGCGGTGGAGAAGGCCCTCTGGCTAACCGATATTAGCCTAGATTTTTTTGCCTGAAATAAGTTCTTCCTGAGGACCTTACTGTGCGGGATGGACAATAAGGAAGAAAGTGATCCTTTAAGTATTCTGGTTCCAAGCCATGTAGGGCTTTAAAGGTATTATCCAACACCTTGTACCTTCCCTGGAAGGAATTTCAGGACCTGTGTTATATGGTCATTACGGGAAGTACCCGTAATCAACTTGACTGCCATATTTTGTACAAGCTGAAGTTTCCAAACTTGGCACAAGGATAGCTCCATATAGAGTGCATTACAGAAGTCTAATTGAGAAGTTACCAGTGCATGTACTACTGTTTCAAGGTCTCCCTGCTCCAGGAAGGGGCACATCTGGCATATCAGCTGAAGCTGATAACAGGAGCTCCTGACTGTTGCATTCACCTCAGCTGTCAAGTGAAGCAATGAGTCAAGGAGCACCCCCAAGCTGTGGACAGAGTCCTTCAAGGGAAGTGTGACCCCATCCAGAACTGGTTGACATAACTCCATTCCCGGGTTCAGGTTTCTTATGACAAGTACTTCCGTCTTACCTGGATCAGCTTGAGTCAGTTTTCCCTCATCCAGTCCATTACCACCCCAAGACAGGCATTCAGAGGAGAGATGCCATCCTTAGGCACTGCATCAGTCCAAGACATAGAGAAATATATTTGGGTACCATCAGTGTACTGATAACACCCTGCCCCTTGTCTCCAGATGATTTTGCCCAGTGGCTTCATGTAAATGTTGAATAGCATTGGGGACAGAATCTCACCTTGAGGAATGCCCGATTTGAGCTCCCTCTTGGCCAAACAACTGTCCCCAAGTGACACTATCTGGAACCTACCTGACAGGTAGGACTGGAACCATTGCAAAGCAGTGCCACTGATACCCAAGTCTCTCAGGCATTCCAGAAGGATACTATGGTCTATGGTATCGAAGGCCACTGAGAGGTCCAAGAGCACCAACAGGATCACACTTCCCCTGTCAATGCCCACATGGAGATCATTGACTAAGGCAACCATGGCAGTCCTAACTCCATGTCCCATCCTGAATCTGGTTTGAAATGGATCCAGAAAATCGGTTTCCTCCAAGACAACTTGTAGTTGATTGGTGTCCGCCCTTTCAATCACCTTGCTCAAAAATGGCTGAAGTCTACAAAAGCTCATGCTGCAAATTTCTTTCTTTCAGTTAGTCTCAAGGGTGCTACTAGATCTCTCTACGTACTGATTCTACAGACTGAGGGCCTCTGCACACCGGCCCAAAGGGCTGGCCTGGAGGCAGAGTTGGGGCAGGGCAGTCGCACGCCAGCTACCTAACCCCACGCCAATGCCGTCCTGACGTCATGCACTGTTACGCATGGTGTGCAGCTTCAGGACACCCTTCCGGCACAGTGTTCAAACACGCTGTGCTGAAAAGGGTGCTGAAGAGCTGCACGCCGGCTCTTAGGGTGGCCTTTTGCCACTCTTTTCAGGGTGGCAAAACATATTTTCCTACCATCCATCACATCATTGCCTCAACAGCACCCACATCAGAGTGTGAAGCAGCATTCAAATATTGGGATATTCTTCCTCCATAATTTAGCAATGCCACATACTCTCTGCTACAGAAACAACTAAATTGAAGTCAAAGGTTTTAATGACCAGCATCCATAGATTTTTGTGGGTTTTTTTGGGCTGTGAGGCTGTGTTCTAGAAGAATGTATTCCTGACATTTTGCCTGCATCTTTAATACAACCCCAAAAAACCACATAAACCAACTAAACTGATTTAGAAGGAGTGTAGTTATCCCTGAAGTTACAGTACTAATGTAATGTGGTTATACATTTGCTGTTGTGGAAAAATTACAAATAACTAGGTATTTGTTAGTAGTTATTCCATGCTCTGATTTATCCCAAAGAGAGATAGGTGAAATGAGCACTCAGCTAGGGACAGCTCTGTTGGTTGCCTAAAATATTTCTCATGAGCCTCACCACCTGGAAAAAAATGTAAGTAGTTGTATGCTGAGAGGAAAGTATGTCTTATTATCCTACATATTTACTGAATTCATAGCCCTATTATAAAACCTGATGCTTGAACAGATGGATGGGTTTCTTTGTTAGAGAGTTGCTAAGCTGAAGAAGAGATGGAACCTTGCTCACTAAATACAATGCTTTGAAGTTTCATCTCATATCTTCAATTGATGGCATTGTTATTGGGCTGCCATTCTTTAGGTGACAGGAAAAGCTCTCCTTCTGTAACGGTTTAATTTCTATTGTCAGCAGAAATGATTATGAATATATTTATTTAGTTATTTTTATGAAAGCATTTATATGCCAACCTTTCAGTGCCAAAGAGTCACTGAGGGCTGTTCACAAAATTAGAATTGTGTATTATTAATATAAAATAGTCTACTAGATCAGCAGTTAAAACATAAATGACCAATATAAGAAATTCTTGCTGGAAAAAACCAACAGTGTCCAGTGTCTGCAAAAACAAGAAGGAAGGGGGACCAGAGCCAGCTTGATCATATTTTACTGGGCATGTGTGTGTGGAATACTCTGTTACACAGTCCTTTTTAAAAATGACCTATTTTAATGACAGGGATTCAGATAGCCTCTTCAAAACTGAAAGAAAGCATAAAGGGACTTGGAGAGAGATTGGCAGGCACAATGAATACCTTCCTGTTCTCAGACTCAACTGTCATGTGAAGAGGTTCTTCTCACTTTACAATAGATGTGGACATAATACATACATGTCCATCAATAAAATCTGTTATGTTGCTGTGCATGCAAGAGATGGCCTTTTCTGTGACGGTCCGATCATTATGGAACATAAGCATAGATGGGGTGTATGTCTACCATATGTGTCAGTGGTAGACTAGTCTGTGCAGCTTTGAAAGTCATCTCACACAGTCAACCTGCAGGGGGAGAGTTTCAGTCCTACTGACTATTTGGTAAAGAGAAGGTTTGGGGAAGATGGTTGTGGCAACCTCCAAACAGGAGTGGGCAAAGTGTGACCTGTGGGCTTCATGTGACCCCACCCCCCAAGACTGTGTCTGTGGCTTCTTGCTCTATCTAGGTTCTGCAATGACAATAAAATAAAATAAAAAATTGAGCGAAGGAATAAGTGGTTATTTCCTGCTTCTACAAGCCCCCAGGACTGGTAATTTGGCAACCCTTCCCCCCCCCCCCCCCCGCAACAAACAAAATTGGAGGTGGATTCCTGGACACTTATTCTTAAAGGCATGTTCTGCTCCAATGTAGCCACAAAAGGTTGTGGGCTTCTAGGTCTGACAATGTTGTCAACACTTGCCATAGACCAAGATAAGCAAAGTATGGCCCCAGGCCTATATGTATTCCCCCCCAGGTGGTTTTTGGTCCCCTGGGCCCCCCAATATTCAAATATTTTTGAGAATTTTCCCCGCAGAATTTCACACACACACACCCAAGCATACACCAAGTGACACAAGGGGAAACAAATATCTTGTTTTTTATCCTAAGCTTCCATTTCAGGTCCAAGAAAGGCCATTTAAAAATCAGGAAGTGAAGGTAATACAATTATTCTTTCTTTTCTTTTCTTTTTTCTTTTCTTTTCACAGGGACTGCAACATGAGGTTCAGCCACAGCTTCCTGGGTAACACTGACAGAGTGAAAATGGGAACTTGCTTCCTTGCATTTAATGATTGTGTAGAAGCAGGTATTTCAGCAGGTGTTGCTTGTCATACAACTAGGTAACAAGCAACAACTGCTGAAATTCCCTCTTCTACATAATCATTAATGGTACAGGAGTCCCCTCCAGTTTTGACTCTGGTATCTCTATTCTGAGGGGGGGGGGGGGCAACACATTTCCCTGACTCTCCACAGTTGCTTATCTCTGTTCTATCCAAAGATTTACATTAGAAAGCCATCTTTTTCTTACTTTCTTTATTGAGTGAACCTATCATTCAAACAAACCAGAATCTTCAGTTTCTTCTTCTTCAACTAATCTTTAGCTGACCTCATTTAGTTTTGAACTCATCTCTTTTTTGCAGTGAAAGCCAGCTGCTCTAATGTCTGTCTGGTGATGAGTCTGCTCCTGGTTTTACTCTGAAATGCAAAGGAACCCATCCAAGATGCTGAACCAAATTTAGAGGTATCATTAAGCACACTTGATAAATCTTTTAACATTTGAACTAAAACTGAAAATGACATTGAAGAAACTCAGTCCCACTGCTTTTCTAGCTGAAATACCAGTTTGTCAAATGCTTTCACCTTCTGTTGTTCATGTGTGACACAAGAATAATAGTATCTTCTAATTCAGTCTGAAGTGTGCCTGACTTTGGAGGACCAAGGCTTCATCTTTAGCTTCCTTTAGTAAAAGCTTCTGTCCATGGGTCATATTTTATACAGCAATAGCTGATAGTACTATTTCATAAAGAGCATTCTGTTTGCTTTGTAAACCTGAGCAAAGAATCCCCCAGACGTGTGTGCAAGCCATCCCATGTGAGTTACTAACAGAAGGGGATATAGCAAAGAAGGCTGCATCTGATAGAAGGCCCTTTAAAAGGCACACACACACACACATGTGCACAGTTGCCTAGTTGGAGCTGCGAATAAGCAGGCTATATCTCCTATTCCAAAATATCTTAAATTCATTTTCCTACATGCCTTTTTACCTGACTTTGTTCCATTTCGTCTTGCAAATTCTTGATTGCACTGGGGACAGTGGAAGATGAAAACATCTGTCTTGTATCTAGTAAAAGGCTTTGGGAAAATATGTGAATTAAATAGGTTGGGAAGAAGGGGGGAATTTTTCATGATCTTGTACATGGCTGTGTATATGAGGGGGGAGTGTGGGAGGGAGAGGGAGCACAAAATATAGATTTGACAGTTTTTCGAACTACATCTGATCTAGCTAAGGTTCAGTATTTGAATAGTCAATCATTTTTCTGTACCTACCCCCAGACATGGTGTGGGGAACCTATGACCCTCCAGGTGCTGTTAGACTACAGCTCCCATCTTCCTTGACCTTTAGCCATGCTGATCAGAGCTGCTGAGAATTAGACTCCAATAATATTGAGAAAGCCACAGATGTCCCACTCTTGCCCTAGAGGGTTGGGTTGCTTTGCTCCAGTTTGTTTATGGGTTTAACTGGCCATGCTCAGTTGAGTCAACTAAGCCATCTCATGGGGAATATGAATTAAATTTGGGTAAGCTGAGAAAGATTTTTTCAATCAAAATCTCAAAACCATCTTTTTTTTAATGTACAAGCTATTGGAAGAGAGTGTGTATCAGAAATTAATTTGTGGTTGAATTGTCTGCAAGAAAGCTGGTATAGTATGTGTGCATGGAGGGGGTGGGGGATGAGGTTAAAATCATGAGCTGGAAATTCCTAGTTCAAATCTCACTTCAACTATAAACACACCAGGTAAACGAATGCTTCTTGGCCTCAGCCTCTATTCATAACAATGAAGTCAATAATGAATGATTTGATCATTTTTTCTCCACACTGTGAGAAATTTATTTTTTAAAAAAGCACAATGTTTGAGGACTAGTCACAGTTTGGGAATTATTCTGCACAAAAAAAGCAAAACAAAACATGCCCCCCATGGGAACCAGGTAGACATTAAGGCACATTGTTTTCTCCACAAAAACAAACAAACAAACAAACAAACAAACAAAAACATTTTATCCAGCAAAAACAACCTTGTCATTTTCTGCACCAAAAAGTGTTTTTCTTTCAAAAATAAGCCCTGAACTGCATTCTCATCACTCAGGATTCCTCCTCATCAGAACGTTCTAACACTCAAGAAGCCTAAGTTTTGGCTGTTCAAATATTTGCAAATAATAGTAGGATAAAAATGCTGTTAAGAGCCTTGTGAAGCAGCACTGCACAACTTGTGACACACTGGTATACCACACACATATCAAAAGTTTATGGTTATGAGAGCAAAGGTAGAAGGAAGACATTAATCACATATAGGTATGGATGCAGTGAAAATGCTGCAGTTTTCTTTGGTAATTCTTGGTGCTGCATAGGGTTAGGGTAATGATCCAGTTGTTTTATAGTGTAACTGCTGGCCTGCAGAGAGAGAAGCACAAAGTGGCAAGATGTGGGGTCCAATATGATATGCTTTGATTTCTCTTACCAGATGGCAGCAAGATAGGTATGCCAGACCCTGAGATGGGCAGATATCTAGGGCCACCACCACCAAGAGCCCTGGGTATCGTGGAGCTCCAGATATTGGGGCCTTCCAGCTCTTCATCACCAAAGGTTATTGACGTTAAGACAGAAGAATCTTCAGTGCAACAGTATTGGTGTGTGTGTGTGATTCCCATTCTTTCCTTATGTTTGTTAATTAGTTTAAAAATATTGATTATTCAATTGATCTCATCAAAGAAGTTAGCATCAAACATTGTAAAATATGAGAGAGTAAAGTGAGTGGAATACAATGAAATAAGATAAATTAGACTAAAGTAAGATGAAATATGATTAAATACAGTAAGATGAATAAATAAGAATAAGGTTAAGATGAACAATCGTAAGAGAATACCAAAACTTATAATAAATTGTCATATTGTAATAAACTGAAATATAATAAAATACAAAAGCCACATGTGTTTAAATAAATGCATCAGCTCTGCACACAACTCCAGTGCATTCAATAAAATGTGTTCTCAGTTGAATAGCCCTACCTGCAAACATAGCAGTTCTAAAGACTACATATATATTTGTGAATTGAAGGAAATAAGATAGACATTTGTTATGGTCTCAGTATGTAGTTAAGTATTGCATGTAGATACTGGGCCCTTGAGAGCCAGTGTGGCGTAGTGGTTTGTGTGTTGGACTAGGACTTTGGAGATCAGAATTTGAATCCTGGCTCAGCCATGGAAACCTACTAGGTGACCTTGGGCAGGTCACATTCTCTCAGCCTCTGAGAATGGCCATGGAAAACCCTCACTGAAGAAACTTGTCAAGAAACTCCCATTATAGGGTCACCATAAGTTGAAACAATGTGAAGGCACACAACAAAAACTGGGCCCTTACTGAGCCATATAGTTGACAGTTAAATAGGGCATGCATAATGTCTTCTATTTCAGAGGCTCCACAGATATATGTTCTCTCAATGTATGGCACTTGGTAGAATTATTCCACATTACAAGATCTTCAGAAAATAGATATGTCTACACTGCATACTATAGATTCACCTTTCCTCCACTTGGTACAAGAGGTGCACTTCATGTCCCATGCCTATATAACGTAGTGGTGAAAGATAAATAAGATATGCCGCACAGAAAAGCAATCATACATATTGCCCTGAAAGAAGAAAAAAGTCCTGAAGACACGATGCACAAGAAAAATTCTTCCCTATTTCTGATAACCAGTGGCTAATTTAGACCAACAGAAATACCAGAGATAATACATTAGAGATGGGTAGGATATTTGCAAATATTAAAGAAAAGGTTAACAAATGTGTTTTTTAAGGTTTGGAAATGCCATGCTGGCGTGAACATGATTTCAGTATCTCACCCAGACCTTGTGATACCATGTTGAAATCAGGAAGCTGAACTGGACTGCTCACAGTGAAAATATTTTTTTACAGGTGATAAAGAGATGCTATTTACAGAAGCAGGAACAGAACAGACAATATTCTAGGAAGGATATGCTTCTCTTCCTATCCAGTAGCTCACAGCCACACAGAGCTAAACTAGAACTCTTTGAATACTCACTATACAAATTGCAACTGCATTCTCCACAACTCCACTCTACAATAACCCACAATATTTATATTAGACACAGCCTTATATACACTTGAGATGCAGTGGCTCAAGTGGTTAAGACACTAATTCTGTTGATTTCAATATCAGCAGGTTGGCAGTTCGAGGCCTGGGTATTGCATGATGGAGTGAGCTCCTATCACTAGTCCCAGCTTCTGCCAACCTAGCAGTTTGAAAACATGCAAATGCAAGTAGATAAATAGGTACTACTTTGTGGAAAGGTAAACAGTGTTCTGTGAAATCATGCTGGTCACATGATCACAGAGTAGTCTCTGACAATGCTGGCTCTTCAGCTTAGTAATGGAGATGAGCACTAACCCTATGGCTGGACACAACTTGACAACCTTGTCAACAGGGAATACTTTTATCTATATACACTTGACTGATGCAACTCTCCAGAACATGGCATAATGCAATATATCATAGTGCTGAGTCATACATAGTGGCAGGTGCAGTGCTCAATACAAATTTAGATGTCTGGCCACCTCAAGAACATTTCTCACCATGTCCTGGCCTTGTCACATATACCACACTTACATCATGACTGTGCAGTTCTACAGATCTTAATTTTACATTACAATATGCTGACAGGAAAACCCTGACAATAAGAATCCTAGAGTACAAAGAATCTTTATAATTCAGGATTTATGCTGCACAAAATTTGCATGGGATGTTTTTAATAATAATAGTAATAATAATAATAATAATAATAATAAATTTTCTATATAGAAAAGGCTGTTTTCTCACAAAAATTAGTTGAAATTGTTTCCTTCAAGAATGAAATTAGTGAAGAACTGCAACCCTATGTACATGGAGAGCAGGATTCCAGCCAGCTGTGAGGTCAGGATAAGCAGCCAGGATCTTTTTAAGTTAAAGAGAGAATCCAGAGGGAACTACACCAGCCAAATCACCAATCTCAGCACCTGCATATCTTCCAACAGTTCCACTGTGGTAGGGACAGTCCTAATTCATGTTCTGCCATTCCACTTCAGCTGCTATTAAAATGTCTCAGTTTCTCTCTCCTCCTACTTTCCTCATTTCTCCTCAACTTATTACAATGGCTGCAAACAAGTTCAATGTGCAAAGGTGAACTCAACTGGAGTGAAAGGACAGGAGGGGCAGAATCTTTCCTTTTCCAGTAGCCTCAGGCAAAAGCAAATTGCCTCAGCCTCTCCTAGGTTGTGTGCTCTTCCTCATTAATAACTTTGGCATCCTGACCACACTCTGATGATGCTTGGCTACACTTGGTTTTCATCTGTGAAATGTTGGCTTTCCAGAATAATCATTTGGCTTGAGAGGGTGCACTCCCAGTGGCCCTATGGTTGCACTGCTGTTCAGAATGGTGAACAGGTCTTCTTTAAAAAAGAAGAAGAAGAAGAAGAAGAAGAAGAAGAAGAAGAAGAAGAAGAAGTAGTTTAACCTGCAGCAAAATGCTGTACTGGATCAGTGATTTTGGACAAGGCCTTGGGCAAAATGTCCTCCTAATGACTCCCTGATAATTCCTCCCCCCAACTTTACCCAGATGGGTGAAGAAAGGCATGAGAAGGCATCAAAGATCAAGGGAATGTTTACTGGTAGGATGGGGGAGGTAGAAATTCTAAAGCAGCTATGCTCTAGCTACCCATTATCTCTTCAGTTCAGTGCCCTAACAATGTAATGTTGGGTAATTCAGCTACAGCTGTTGGGTCTTCCATCACTGTCTCCACTATCATGGTGCTTCTTAATTCCAACCCTGACAATAAGGACTATGATGGGAGCACTAGTGCTTGTGATTGCCTTCTCCAGAGCTTGCAATAAATAAAATTTAAAAAATACATAACAAAAAGAGACTGGAATGAACATTGGTGAGACCTGATGTTTGCCAGCTGTGTGGATTGCTGACAGTAGAACTGTAGAGCACCCCTATCTCCAAGCTTGCTTCAGTTCCAGATTTTTCTTCCGGGTTCAATGGCTACAATTGTACTCAGTCATGATTTTTCGGAGGAGTGGGTGGATTTCTGCAAACTTTCTGGGTTATTTTTATATCTCCCTTTTGTTTTCAGTATCTCTGGGGTTGACATGCTGAACATGGGTCAACTCTCCTGTACCTTTAATTGTTAACAGAACTTGAAGAAAGATGTAGCATAAAGTTTCACCAAGCAGAACTATGCAACATTTCTTCCCTGCATCTGCATCCCTACAGCCATTTACTTGTTGGGGGAGAGTAGATGGGTCAAGTAGATACTGCCCCTCCCAAGCTGCCCATGATTATTATATCCTGATGCCAAGCCTTCTCATAATTAAATCACTGTTCCATAAGCATTATTACAATTTCTCTAGAAATTTCAACTGTCCATCAGTGATGCTTGAAAAGCATCCAGTGCTGGTCAAATAGATTTTATTGCCTCATGCAAAGGACAATATGGCACTCCTTCCATTTCAAGTATAAAGCCCACTTAAATTGGCAGTTGAATCTTATTTCAACACTCACAATGGAAATGAATCCTTGATCACACCTGAGGGTAGTAGATTAGTTTGGAGCAGGGGTATGCAATTCCCACAGTCACATTGATTGCTTACGAGACTCTGTTGTTGCTGTGTGCCTTCAAGTTTTTTTCATCTTATCAAGGGGTTTTCTGGGGCTGTGTGTGTGTGTGACTTACCCAAGGTCACCCAGCAGGTTTCTGTGGCTGAACAGGGAACTGAACCCATCTCCAGAGCCATAGTCCAATGCTCAAACCATTACACCTTGCTAGCTCTCCTTATGAGACTTTGTTCTGTGCCTTCAAGTTGTTTCCAGCTTATGGCAACCTTATCATGGGGTTTTCTTGGCAAGATTTGTTCAGAGGAGTTTTTTGTGGTTTTTTTGGGTTGTGTGGCCATGTTCTAGAAGAGTTTCTTTTTGACGTTTCACCAGCATTTATGGCTGGCATCTTCAGAGAAAACTGGAATGGAAGAGAATGGGTCTATATATACTGTGAGACCCTGGCTAGGGAGGAGTGGTTCCCAGGTGAATTGTGTGTTGTTCTGTGTTGAATAGGTATTGTTCTGTTGTTAATGGCATGGCTCCAGGGTGGGAGGAAATGCACTCAGGGTTATTGTCTGCTAATCCCATGTAAACTGTGTATTGTTCTGTGTTGAATAGGTATTGTTCTGTTGTTAATTGCATGGCTTCCAGGTGAGGATATGCAATCAAGGAGATTGTCTGCTATTGTCTGCTGGGAAAGCCCCTGACCCTAGTTAGTTTCCCATTTGCATTTGCTGAGTGATGATTTTCTTATTTTTTAGGACTGGTAGCCATATCTTGTTTACTTTAAGGGTTTCTTTTTTCCTGTTGAAGTTATCCAAGTGTTTGTGGATTTCAATGGCTTCCCTGTGCATTCTGACCTGATAGTTGTTGGCATGGTCCAGAATTTGAGTGTTTTCAAACAGCATTTTATGCCCAGGATGGTTTATAATGTGTTCTGCTACTGCTGATTTTTCTGGCTGGCCCAGTCTGCAGTGTCTCTCATGTTCCTTGACTCGTGTTTGTACACTGCGTTTGGTGGTCCCTATATAGACTTGTCCGCAGCTGCATGGTATGCGGTAAACTCCTGCAGCTGTGAGAGGGTCTATCCTGTCCTTCGCTGAGCACAGCATTTGTTGGTTTGTAAACCATTTGGAGGTTGTGTTTCCTCACTACTTTCCCTATTCTGTCTGTGACTCCTTTGATATATGGTAAAAATACCTTCCCTTTGGGTCGCTGCTTGTCTTCAGTCCTCTGGGTTTTTCTGGGTCTGACAGCTCTTCTGATGTCTGAGTTGGAGTAACCATTTGCCTGTAGAGCCCAGTCTAGGTGCTTCAATTCCTCTTCCAAGAAGTGGGGTTCACAGATGCGTTTTGCCCGGTCTACCAGTGATTTTATTGGGATGGCAGACCACACAGAAAAAGGGATGGCAGACCACACAGAAAGACAAAAACAGAAATTCAACAAATGCCAAAAGCACCAGCTGAAACCCTCATTGGATAAATCACGGACGATCATCAATCTCACACAGCGGCAACTTTCAGACGAGGAGACATCCATCCTGGCCAAAGGAGGCAATTTTGCAGTAACCACCACCAGAATCCCTGTTGAAGGCATCATTGCCCAGGTAGAATCTGCACTCCACCATCTCCCAGAAGAGGAACCAGAAGAGATAAGAAAACACTTTGAAAACACTGAAATTCTGGACCATGCCAACAACTATCAGGTCAGAATGCACAGGGAAGCCATCGAAATCCACAAACACTTGGATAACTTCAAAAGGAAAGAAGAAACAAGATATGGTTACCAGTCCTAAAAAATAAGAAAATCAGCACTCAGCAAATGCAAATGGAAAACCAACCAGGGTCAGGGGCTTTTCCGGCAGACAATAGCAGACAATCTCCTCGATTGCATATCCTCACCTGGAAGCCATGCCATTAACAACAGAACAATACCTATTCAAAACAGAACAATACACAGTTTACATGGGATTAGCAGACAATAAACTTGACTGCATTTCCTCCCACCCTGGAGCCATGCCATTAACAACTGAACAATACCTATTCAACACAGAACAACACACAATTCACCTGGGAACCACTCCTCCCTACCCAGGGTCTCACAGTATATATAGACCCATTCTCTTCCATACCAGTTTTCTCTGAAGATGCCAGCCATAGATGCTGGTGAAACATCAGAAAGAAACTCTTCTAGAACACAGCCCAAAAAACCCACAAAAACTATGGATGCAGGCCATGAAAGCCTACGACTTCACATTGTTCAGAGGAGGTTTTCCATTGCCTTTGCCTGAGAGCATGTAACTTGCCCAAATTCACTCAGTGGGTTTCATGGCCAAGCAGGGAATTGAACCATGGTCTCCAGAGTCCAATACTCAGACCACTTTATGAGGTTAGTGGACAAATAATAATAATAATAATCTTGAGGCATACAACAGGGCAGGTACATAACAAAGTGTGTGACATGCTCGGTTTTGTCTTGCAAAAGAAAAGAATGAGCAACAATTTCTGAGATCTGCTTTCTGAGGCAGTTGTTTCATGCTTTAAAAAAAGAGTAAGAAGAATGGCTTGGTGAAGCTTGTATCCAGAGCATCCTACTGCAATTGCTCAGTTATAGATGGCTTCAGCATGTCCTTGTATTAATTCTTCTCAAAAGCAACTCTCTTGTTTCACTTTGTCAGATGGCAGTACTGACTCTGCCAGCAATGGAGTTAAACAAAAGATAGTTATCTCCTTGCTTGATGCAACACTATTGCATTTGCATTCCATGATATTTACCCATTAATGTACTGTCATTCTTCCTACATATTCAAGTCTTCATACATGAGTTTGCAAAGTATATAGCAAAATGAACTTTAGTGACTGACTTTTATTTTTCTCAACATTTCAGTAAATTAAACAGATCATGTACTGAATCTGGCAGGGTCACCCCTGTTGTTGTAACAGTACAAGAACGCAAAGCGACATTCCATGATATCACACAAAATGATGAAAACCACATCTTGTGCTTAAGACTGGAGTGGTGTTTAAGAATTCAAATGGCTGGTTTTGGCAGACGTCTAATTGTAATACTGTAACAACACTGCAGGCAATTTTCTTTGATTTAATTAGATGAACTGTGGTATTTTTTCTTTTTTCCTTTTTTTTTTTTTTTTGAAAAAAGACTATTATGTAGAGATGAAATATGTATAAATTTAATTTTTAATCTTGTCACTACAGAAGTAGGAAGGAATAAGCCGATTCTTTTAATTTACCCTCTTTGTTTAAGAGGGGAAATTAAATTAATCTTATCACAAGTGTTTATAAGTAATTGATTTTATTTTATTAATAGTAATATTATTATTTTTGCACTTGAGTCCGAAGTGACAGAATTAAGAGAGCCCAGCTTTCAAACTCTTCTTAGTCTGGAATGCAAACACAAACAATCAGAAGCTCTCAATTGTTTTCTCCCTCCCTTTTCTTCAGACTATAATAATATTAATATTTGAATCAGAGCATCTGTTTGAAAATACAATAATCTTAAAGAGCTAGCCATAGGGCAAAGTTTATACACAATGTGAGGTTCCATGGGACATAGGTTATTGCTAAATACATGATAACAGCAAGAACCATTTTTCAAGGCAAACATGCCACAAACATAGGTGAGCAGCTCTCCCATTTCATTCCTTTATGCATCCTCTGTTCTGACTCCACACCCAAATTCTGATTTAACTAGAACAATTTCTACAATTAAGTCCTGAATTGGTACATGCACAGTATGCAAAAGCTTTCAGGTTTTTAGGCTGAATCTACACAAGTTAAATAATGTGTCCTTACCTCAATCACAGTCCTGCAGGAATTCATGACAAGGAACATTTTTTTAAAAAATCTCCAATTCTGCTGTTTGGGGGAAGAAGCATTTTTTAAAAAACAACAACATGTGCTTGATCATGGTAGAATCAGGAATTGGGACCATGGTGGAATCAGAAGTGGGGGAAGGAGTGGGGGGGGGGGGAGGCTGGCAGATGGTCAGGTGGTCACCTAGGTCACCTGATTGTTCCCATCATGGAAGAATAGCTCCCTTATTTGTATCAGTGTTTGAAAATAGTGGTGTCATCGTGTTTGTGTGTGACAGAGAAAAGAGAGAGAGAAAGAGATTTCGTGTTTATATGCAAACCATCACATACATACATACTTATTTATTGGATTTATAGCCCACTTTTTCCCCAAAATATGATGCATAATGTTGTACACATTTGCAGGATGGCAGTTGTCATGCCCAGCTTCCAGAACTTGGACATGGCTCAGAGGCTGAAGCAGTGAACATGCTGGGCCCAGCTACTGACCAAAATCAGGAGGAGGTTCCAGAGCCACATGGCTCAGAGACAGAGTGCAATACCAGCTCTGACACAGAGTCCTTCCCATTCAGATATAGAAGATCACTTACCCCTACGTACCTTTCCTGAGTGGAGACAACAAAGAGAGGGTTTGAAGAGTTCTTAGAGGATTTATAGGAAGCATTAATTAATTAAGCAGCTGCTGCATTGAGCTGCTGATCTGTGCATTCCAACCCCTGCCCTTCAGGAGTTGTTGAAGATTATCTGATGTACCTGCCTCCCTGTCATGTTCCTGAACTCTGTGCTTGATCTGGACTGTGTTTGTTGATTCTGGATGCAATTTACCAGACTTGGACATTGCTGAACTCAGTTTGGGACTTAAGGTTTGCATTTACTAAAAAAAAAATGCTGAACTGTAAGCTACTCTGTGACTGTGGGCGTTTTCACACAGGCGGCTCTAAAGCCGCTTGGAAGCCCCCTGGAAGCAATCAAGAGCCGCTCCGGCGGCGAAAACAGCAGCCGTCGGAAGGGCTCCCAATTGCCTCCGGCAGCAGCTCCTCTAATTCCTTTTTAGAAAAGGAATTAGAAATATGGGGCTAAAGCCAGCTAGCGGCAGGGATGGCGCAGGGATTGCGCAAGATGGGGCGGGGCTTGCTGCGACGTAGTTTGAACACGACGAGCAAGACCCCGGAGTGAGGCAGGGATGGCGCAGGATGAGGAGGGGCTTGCTGCAACGTAGTCTGAACTTTTAGGTTCTGGAGCCGGAGTGGGGCCGGACGGAGGTAGGTTTGCCTCCATGTAAAGCCCAGTGTGAAAATGTCCTGTGCTTGCTCATTAACTGCTGGCTATCAGCTGAGTAGCATTTAACCTTTGGCTGTTTCCCTGAACTGTGTTTGGGACAGCATTACACTTTCCCTGCTCTACTGGCTTCACTTTATAGAAATGCAGGTGGGCAATCAGAATGAGGGGAAAACAGAAAAGGGTGATTTCATTGAGTGAGTATGTGATGCATTTCAGGAATCCAAACAAAAATCCCAAAGTGGTCTTGTGTCTGGACATAAACTGGTATGGCAGACACATGTACACAATAGAAATGTCCCCTTGCACCAGTGTGGCTACATAACTGGGATCTTGTGTGACTTTCCAAACTGATTTCAGTTTGGATTAAAATAGGTGTGTGTGGCACTAAAGGGGTCACTCCAGATCAGGGATACTATGCAGTGGAGCTGGGATACAGCCTTCATGTAGATTCAGCCTTCATGTAGATTCAGCATTAGTTCCTTCATATTATCATGAGATTGTTGTGTCTTTATATCAAGTGGTAGTCAGGTTTTGTCAGATAGCAGGGGGGGGGGGTTGTATAGGGGTGCCAGAAGCCTTTGGATTCCTTTCAAAGCCATTTGGTCATCAATCAGTTCTAATCTTTGGAGAGGGAGACAGGATCTTTGCCCAGTTTATAGGTCTTCATATTTTAGTCCAGACGTGCCACACAGATCCTGTACTTGTGGTGTTTGGATTGTGTAACCTGTGCTGCAGGTTAGGCACTCATTCACCATAATGACATGTGAATGCCTTCATGCCCAGTGAGGATGGTCCTCTTCCTTCTCCTCCTCCTCCCTCCTCTTAACATTTTTCTACCTGGACAAAGTTCCACCTGCACTCATTTCACATCCAGAAAATTAATAGACTGTTAGAAGTACCACAGCTGAAGGCGGTAGGCCAATCTAGAATTATTATTTTAGTATTTTCTTTTCTTATATCCCACCTTTCCCCCAATAGGGACTCAAGGTGGCAAAGGGTGATAGAACAGACGTGTGGCACATATAACTTTGGGCCTTTGCAGACTGCCAGAAATAGTGCACACTAAATTGAGGCACTGCCCTGGCTCAGTACTAGGGAGTCATGGGAATTGCATTTTTTTCTGGGACATTGAGCCTTCTCTGTCAGAGAGCTCTGGTGCCACAATAAATTACAGTTCCCATGATTCCCTAGCACTGAGCCAGGGCAGTGCCTCAATTTAATGTGCACTATTTCTGGCAGTCTGCAAAGGCCCTTTGTCTTCCAAACAAGGATGACAGCTAGGGAAGATATGACATCTGAAGTGGCTGCCTCACCCTGCCTAACAATAGGGCTCCCAATCAGACTTCACATCAGTTGTGATATTGCTACCATAAGTAGTAGAAAGGCCCACTCCATCACCATCACCCTATGAAGACCAGGTTCTTCTTCTCCTTCACTTGGCTGTGAACCAACAGACAGAATGGGATATCCATGCATGTCTGGCTATGAAATGTCCAGGAAAAACACAAGCCATTTTCCCATACTCAGCCAGGCATGGCAGTTGTTTCTGCAACTGGTGGAACAATGGAGCCAAAGAGTTGCTAGGAGATCACTAGCCCTTCCTAAACAGGTTTGTAGAAAGTAGAAAGGAAATCCACCCATTAACTCAATGGACAACTTGTAAACTAATTGATAAATGTTCTGCAGCATGTCTCTGTATGACTGCCCGCCTTTATTCATCCCTGTTCTCTCCTTTGAAATTCAGTATGGAATGATATTTGGACATTTTGTATGTTAAACAAGTAATTGGGATGGCTCATCAGCATTTGAAATTGTTCCTTTTTGGCAGAACTACAACTCCCAGAATCCCCAGTCAGTCTTCTTAGGGGATTCTTGGAATTATATTTCCAAAAAGTAAGGTTTCCATGCTCTGCGGGCTCTACAGTTCATATACCTGTTAGGATACTGTGGTGCTTGTATGCCTATACTGAGCAAGGAGAACAAGTCTTTTTTTGAATTGGCCATATTTTCTATTAAATTGACTAATGCCTCTTCTGGAGAAACTTGTGTCTTTGAACTTTTTTTTCTCATCAGAGCAATAGTTGTCTCATTTAAATTAGCAATGTCCATTTGTTCTCCCGTCCTCTCTCTCTCTCTCTCTCTCTCTCACACACACACACACACACTCTTTTTGAAACAAGCAATTTAGTAATTAGAAGTCCTTTCATTAAGTTAGATGTGTTCTCAGCATGGGTTATCCTGGGTGTTGTTGTTTTCTCCCCTCAGGAGGGCTATTTGTTCCCTAGTAGCTTGGCTCTCTCGCACCTCCTGGCCCATAAAGCTAATGTTCCCCATTTACAGACTTGATTGTGATTTTTATTGTTTGTGTCACCACTGCAACCATCCACAAGCCTCCTTTCTGTAAAAGTTTGATGGGATGAACACAGCTCCTCATAAATCTGCTTCTGTACATTTTGCACAAAGAGTATGACATTGCATAACACTTTGAATATTTTTTTTTCAAATTTAGACAAGTGTGCTGGCTTAATATACAAAAGGGACTAGCGTATGGTGTCTGCTATGTGCCAAACTTAGAATATGGTTTTACCCAGGATTAACAATCTGTGATTTCTGGTAAGAAGGGATGCCTTTTTATCAATATGTGTATATACTTTCAGGTCGCCTGTAGACGTATGGCAACCCCATTAATTTTTTAGGGTTTTTGTAGGCAAGGAATTATTATTATTATTATTATTATTATTATTCATATTTTCCTGCCTCTCCCTGCGGATCGAGGTGGGATTACAACAAAATTATAAAACAATGTACAAAAATACAATATATAAAAACCATAACAATGATAAAAGCCAACAATCCATTTAATAAAATACAATATTATAATACTCCCAGAGTAGTATAATATATATCTGATTAAAAATGTAATCATCATATTCTTCATCGTCGTGAGGCCAAATCAGATGGTACTATTAGCCTTAGATTACATTAGGGAAATCAGGTGGATAGGCCCGTACTCAAAGGTAGTGTTACCCCAAGGTCTGGTGCTCTGCACCTCTCTTCTTTTTCAATATCAAGTTGATATCAAAAGGGATGTTTGAGACATATCACAAGGGATGTTTGAGAGGGCACCTCCAGTGCAGAAAACTAGCCATACCAAATAAAGAGATCTGTGATCATATTTGTAGATCTGGGAGGCTCAGCATGGAGGAAGCCCTAGATCACGTAGCCAAGGATAGATCAATCAAGATCAGAATCTGTATAATCCCTTCATTGATAGGAGTGATAGTTGATGATAGACCTTGTGCTTACAAACAAACAGATACCCCATTGTCCAGAAATATTTGTACTGATTGTCCAATCATTTACAAGTCCCCTTCTCATTCTTCTCTCCTGGAAATTTCATTTTAATCCCAAAATCTGTTTTACCCTATAAATATGCCTGCTCAGGCACACCCAATTTGGCCTCAATTCAGTTCAGACAGATTATCTGTCAGTATCTCGCTTGACTCCTCAGCATTGGTGGCAGCTTGCTGAGCCATGTCCTCATCACAGTGCCCCCCTCCATTGGAGCCTTTCTTCTGGAATTGCAGTCCCTTCAGTTGCTTTCTGCTACCACCTTTTACAGTGTTAGTTCTTTAATGTGTCCATGAGTTTTTGTATGAATGGTGATTCCCCTTAGTTACAAATAAAACTATATTTGGACTTGCCCTCTGGAGTTCTGCTTCTCAAGACCAATATATACAGGGTTGATTCTTGCTTTGAGTTGCCCAACCCCTTTCAGCTGCTCTAACTGAGATAATAACCCCCGCCCCCTATTAAATATTGATTGTAAGTGTGCTCTTGGGACCCTGGCATTTTGGAGAAGAGTGGTTTTGCCAGTTCCTTCCCCTGAAATTTTAGCCTACAGCACCTAATATCCATTGGCAATTTCCCATCCAAGTACTAACCAAAGCCAACTCTGCTCAGCATCCAAGATCAAACAGTACTTTTGGGATATTTAGGTCTTATTTTTTTATCAATATCTTGTCAGAAAAGGGAATAAAAACTAGGTATAATAAAATTATTATGCATACCCATATAATATATTTTCTTGATTATAAATATGTGCAAGGATGTACATGTGTGTACTCAATACATTCTAGCTGAATTTTTTTTCTGGATAGTTAGTGGATAGCTATACCAGGAGTACAGCTATATGGGGGGCAAAATGAGAATGTAGTCCCATAAGAATTCTGCCACCCAATTAAATTTCCTTTCGCTCCCAAATTTTAAACATAGCAACCTCCCTTCCCCCTCCCTCCTCTGGCTATATTTCTAGCTCAGATTTAGAACTTATATCATCTTCTGCCTCACTATCATTCGACATTTTACAATGTAAAAGACTGAAAAGAGAACAAGACAAAGTTGCAACCTGCCCAAAAGAGGCAGTTGTACTCTCTTTGATCCCACTGTATTATATACATTACTGGCCAGTTTACAACAAGTTGGTTTTGGTCAAAGTACTAGAGCATGTGGTGGTATCAAAGCTTCAAGCATTCTTAGATGAAATACGTTACCATTTTAATTGGGCTTCGGGCCTGGTTACTGGACAGAGATGAATTTGATTTCCTTGGTCTACTACCAATATATCATTTTATATATAATTTTGATATGATTTTATAAGAAAAATTAGAGTTAAGTTGAAGAAGAAAGCAAAAACAGTCATCATACCAAAATCTGATCTGAACAGTATCTCAACAGAATTTATAGGCAATGTAAGGAACAGTTTTGTGCTATTAAGCATAATCAACTAGGAACCAGAAGAACTATGGGAAGCCAAGGACATAATCAAGGAAGAATGCAAGAAGACACTCTTGGTGGCCAAAAAGAAAGAGAAAAAACAATAGATAACAGATGAAATGCTTCAAGCAGTTAAAGAAAGAAGAGAAGCAAAAGGAAAGGGAGACAGGGACAAAATCAGAACCATGAATGCAACTGTTCAATGACTAGTGTGCAAGGATAAAGAGGACAATGCACAAAAAATAGAAGACAGAAACAAAAAAGAAAGAATGAGAGACCTCTTTTACAAGCTAAGAGAATTCAAAGGGAAGTTCAAACCAAAGGCCAGAATACTCTGTGATAAGAAGAGGAACATACTACTAGATCAAGAAGAAAAGAAAAGACACTGGAGGCAATAAACAGAAGAGATAAATAAAAGAGAGGAAAAAAAATGACACATGGAATGAAGAATCAAACAAAGTTGAACCCCAAATTATAGACAGCAAGGTGGAAGCTGTAAGAAGAGAAATTGGGAAAAATAAAACACCAAGAACAGTTGATATTCCAATCGAACTGCTACAATTCACAAATACAGAAGCAACTGTAGTGTTAACAAAAATATGCCAACAAGTATGAAAAATAAAAGGCTGTCCAACAGACTGAAAACAATCAATATACATCATCATCCACAAAAAAGGAGACACAAAAAAATGCAGCAACTACATGGCCATAGGATTAATTTCCTATGCAAGCAAAATTATGCTCAAAATTTTTCAACATAGACTCCTATCATATATAAAGAGAGAAATCCCAGATTCAGAAAATGAAGAGGCACTAGGGACCACATAGCAAACATGATGGCTAATGGAACACACCAAGGAATTCCAAAAGAAAATCAACATGTGCTTTATAGACTATAGCAAAGCCTTTGAATGCAGAGATCATGAAAAGCTATGGAACACTCTCAAAGACATGGAAGTCCCATTACATTTGATAGTTCTGATGAGAAATCTCTACTTAGGACAAGAGGTCACTGTCAGAATAGTATATGGAGAAAGACTGGAATCAAATTGGCAACGGGATCAGACAGGGCTGTATTTTATTATGAGTTGGGGTTGATTCATGGGCAACACACACACAAAAATCCTGTATCAGCTACTTAAGAATATTAACTAAGCAACCTCACCTAGCCTGACTCCCAAAATTTGATGGAAACATAATTCACCCATGATTTGATCATGGGCAAAATAGACCTTCTTCTCCCCATGCAGCTGATGCACAGGAAAGAAGAGTGTGTGTGTGGGGGGGGGGGGGGAGTTATGACTGTGACAATAGTGTCACAATCATGACTAAGGGCCTCTGCAGACTGGCCCAAAGGGCTGGCCTGGAGGCATAAATGGGGAGCAGCAGTCGCACGCCAACCACCCCAACCCCAGCCCGACAACGTCCTGATGCCACACGCCATTACACACAGCGTATGATGTCAGGACATCCTCCCAGAACAGTGTCCTGACGCGCTGCACTGGAAGGGGCGAGAAAGTTGTGCACTGGCTCTTAGGGTGCCCTTTTGCTGCCCCTGAAAGAAGCGGCATTTTGCCACTCTTTTCGGGGCGGCAAAATGGAGGATCGGGGCCATGGCATGCGATAGCTGCAGCCCCGATCCTCTGCTTCCTGGGGCAGCCTAGAGCCACCCAGCTGCAGCCGCCCTAAGTAGTGATCATCAATATGGAACACTTGCAGATCTTCCATATTCACAATGATTGTGACACTATTGCCAAGGTCATAACTGCCCATCCTAACCAACTTTACTGGGCATTAGCTGCATGGGGAGAAGGAGGTGGTGATCTGAACAAAGGTAAATGATGTTTCTATGAAGTTTGGGGAGTTGGACCAGAAGAGGTTACTTAGGGCCTTTACAGACTGCCAGCTTGAGACCACTTTACTTAAGGTTACTTAGGGCCTTTACAGACTGCCAGCTTGAGACCACTTTAACTGTCCTGGCTCAATGCTAGGGAATCATGGAAATTATAGTTTTTTTCTGAGACATTGAGCCTTCTCTGTCAGAGAACTCTCGTGCCACAATAAACTACAGTTCCCATGATTCCCTAATATTGAGGCAGAGCAGTTAAAGGGGATTCAAGCTGGATCATTTCTGGCCGCCTGTAAAGGCCCTTAGTGAAGTATGTTTAATTAAGAAGCTGATACAGAAAAATGGCCATCTGCAACTCAAAATATGTTTGCTTGTTTTTTTCACTCATGATCTTTCATGAAACTTCTAGCAATCTCTCACAGAAGCCTAGGGAAACTCTCATTGAAAAATTACCTGCATTAAGGTATCCGTGTTAAGATCTCACCACAGGGTCACTGTGAGTTGGGGTCAACTTGAGCATAGTTAACAACAACAACAACAACAAGCTGTGAACAGTAGAAAAAATAGGTAGCTTCTTAATGTCCAAACAGTGATGTTCAACAGAAAAGATAACTTCTAGGAAAAGGGTAGCAAGGGCCTTGGCTTGAACATTTCCTAGCAGCTGTCTAGGTAGAACCTCTATCCACAAAAACACAGACACTCTTTACTCCAAAACCTCAGCTTAAGGGTAAAGGTAATTGACATCAATAGCCATTTTCCATTTGATGACTGGTAGAAATGCAAATTGGTGCTGTTTAAAAAAAAAAAAGATGAAAAGAAGGGGGAGGGGAGGTGTTCTAAATCTATTTGGGGGGAAAATAGTGGCAGTTAAAACCAATAAAGTCTTTTATTTGAATGCCATTAGTGGGGTTTGGCAGCCATCCGCACCATCCACTTCAGAGAAGCAGAGCACAGATTAAGAGCCTGCGTGGTAATTTGCACATATGGAAATGCTTTTTCTCGCCAGTCTGATGGCTCTGTTGTGGACAGATGGAATTAGCGAGCACTCCAAAGCCGTGAAGGCAAACACATTTTTTTTTTGTTGTTGTTAAAAAAAGATGACAAAAGAAACACTCCTTCTCCTCTCCCTCTCTGTCTCATGAGAAATTCCAGCATGATGGAAATAAATAACTGGTATTAATCAGACCTACTTCCCTGACTCTTTTTTGTAAAACTGGGTTACTAGGGTTGCTACTAAGCACACACACACACACACACACATATATATATGAGAGAGAGAACAAGAATAGGTTGTTGTTACATAACAACGATGCTGCTGACAATGATGCTTTCCATGGAGGTAAAAATCAGAGACATAGCTGTGTTAGTCAGGAATATCAATACATAGAGAGATTTTGCAGCACCTTTGAGACTACTCTGCAAAAGAAGTTATAGCATGAGCTTTCATAGACTTGGGACTTTACTGCACAAGAAGAGAAAGGATAAACTAATCGGGAAAATAGCAGTTTTCTCCATGCCAATCTGCATGACATTGTAGCATTTCTGTTCTCTTCCCAAGGAGAAACAGCATGCCTCTTGTTGAATGGGCATCTCCCCAAAGGAAGAAAACAGAAGTGCTACAAGGACATGCAGAGTGGCATGGATATAAGATTTGCTTTATCTTTTCTTCCTGATAAGATTTGCCTTTCTCTTCTCATGTGAAGACCAAGTCTATGAAAGTTCATGCTATAACTTCTTTAGCACAGTTAGGCTTGAAACAGATGGGCCAAAAGGACCGGCTTCCAGCTGCTTTGGAGGTGTGGTGTGCAAATGATGCGTGCCCCTGGAGCAACCAGAAGCTGCTCTGAGGCTGCCTAAGATGGCCTGAAGCTGCTGGCTAAAGGAGCAGTGAAAATTTACTCCTGTCAGCAGCTCAATCGGGACCGCAGTGGTGGGCCACTTTAAGAGTAGGGCATGTGGTTGCCACAGTCCCTGGCCAATAACAGAGTGATTGCAAGCGGAGCAGCCAGAGGCTGCTCCTTCATGCCCATCTGCTTGCCCCATAGTCTCAAAGCTGCTGCAAGATCCTTTTACATGGTGATAATGACGATGATGAAGAAAATGAATAAGAAGGAGGGAGGGTGATGGCGGGTTGGTGGTCAATGTCAAAGTCTTTGCTATGTTGTCTTTTCCTTTGTTTCAGATTTCCAAATATTGGCAAGTCAAAGGCATTATACATATGCCAGTCATATCTTGAACTTTATGCTTTTTGTAGGGCCAGCATCCAACACTGCTTGATTGGATCATGTTTTCCTTTCTCATTTTTTCACTTTTCACATTGCAGCACTTGGGCTGGACTCCTATAGGTATCATATGCCTGCATAAGTTCCCTTGGGTTGAACATTTGGTTCTGAGTTCAGTTGAGCAGCACTGCAATTCAGCACAATGGTTGTGTAGCACTATCAGTGCATAACTCTTCTTGGGGAAATGTAAGCTCTGCACCCCTGATGTAGGATTTTGGCCAGTTTCATTCTTGAATACATTGTGCCCTGATAAGCTACCAGCTCAGGGATGGATAAACAGCACTCCTGTTATGCCTTCTTGCAGAGAACTAAATATATTCATTAACTTTCAAATTTACATTTCTTCATATTTACAAATTGCATCCCAGAATGTGAGCCACAGGACAAAATCTAATAGAGCAGCTGCACAGCATAAAGTTATACCAGCATACCTATGCTATGGGTGCACTATAAGCCTTTACAGACTGCCAGAAATAATACAGCTTGAGACCACTTTAACTGCCCTGACTCAATGCTAGGGAATCATGGAAACTGTAGTTTATTGTGGCACCAGAGCTCTCTGACAGAGAAGGCTCAATGTCTCAGAAAAAAACTACAATTCCTATGATTCCCTAGCACTGAGCCAGGACAGTTAAAGTGGTCTAACGCTGCATTATTTCTAGTAGTGTGTAAAGGCCCTATATCATCTGTAGGATGGATCTCACTATTATACTCTAAAGGTACCAGATCCCATCTGATCTTGGAAATTAAGCAAGGTCAGCTCTGCTTAGTAACTGGGTAGGCTGCCAGTTAATTCCAGGTGCTGTAGGCTATATTTATGAGGAAGGAACTGACAAAACCATCTTTGAGTATTCCTTGCCTATGAAAATCCTATGAAATTCGAAAGGTCACCATAAGTCAACCGACAACTTGAAGGTACATACACACACACACAAATTGCTCATTGCATCATGATAATCATTAGACCTCAGTAAAAAACCAACTTGGGAACACACATATACGACTCTTTAAGAGGTTCAACTGCTGACACATAGTTATGCTGAAGAAATTCCACTTGCAGAACCATAATCAGGACATAAGTGGTATGCAATGTTCTAAAAAGTGCATCCATTACTCTATGGGCCTAAGCAGACGACTAAAACAGTCGTCTTGGAGGCCCGGAAGAGGAGGAGCCACCGCACGCGCGGCGGCCCTTCCTCTTCCTGAGGTCGCCCTGAGCGCTTCCGGGCCACCGCACGCCGGACGCGTTCAGGGCGACCTCCCTCCACAGCGTCCGGACGCGCTGTGGAGGATAAGTCGCAAAAAGGGCGCCCGCCGCTTTTAGGGCGCTCTTTTTGCGACTTATGAAAGGAGTGCCTTTTTGGCGCTCCTTTCAGGGTCGCCGGGGAGGCGCCGCGGTGAGGCTGCCATAGCCCCGCGGCGCTCCGGACCAGGGCGCTCCAAACGCCCTGGTCTGCATCCCCCCTATGTCAGAGTTGTTGCATGCCTTCAAGTCATTTCCAACTTATGGCAACTCTAAGGACTTTATCACATAGGGGAAATCTATAGTTTATCCCAAACCAATCTCGAAAAAATGCATAATTACTTACAACAATTTCACATGACGTCACACAAAAACTGCTATGAAAGCGGTCAGAAAGTGGTGTTATCCCAGATCTTTTTACTTTCGGGATTTTAGTGCAAATGCATTTTTGATATTACTGTAATTGCACATTTACTCTAGTGTGAAAGTCAAATTCGATTTATTCACACAATAACCCTTCTTTAATTCTTTTTTCTGGTTTTCCCATGGTTCTGTGGGGATGCTTTTACTTCCTGTTTTGCTTGGGCGACAAACATGCCAGACAGACATGAGCCTCTTTGCTTTCTCTTTCTGCGCATGTGCAAGTATACTATTTCTAGTACATTTATGGATTTCTTTCACTTCTGTATGAAATGTAAACATGCCTTTTTATCGCTTTTTGTGTTATTTCACATTTATTCTAATTACATGTGAAATTTATTTGCGTGATCAAACTCTATTTTCGCTTTATTTTTGGGATGGTTTATTTGCGCTTTATTATCTTTTTAAAGATGAAACTAGGCCCTGTGTAATAAAGTCCTAAGGTGAAACTATCATGGGTTTTCTTGACAAGATTTGTTCAGAGGAGGTTTGTAATTGCCTTCTCGTGAGGCTGAGAGCATGTAACTTGCCCAAGGTCTTCCAATGGGTTCCATGACTGAGTGGGGAATCAAACCCTGGTCTCTAGAGTTGTAGTACAACACTCAAAACTCTATGCCATGCTGGCTGTTAGAATATAGTACCACAATTCAAGAGGGATATTGACAAGCTGGAGCTTGTCCAGAGAAGGGTGACCAAAAGGGTGAAATATCTGAAAACCATGTGCCATGAAGTTTAAGGAGCTCTGTAGGTTTAGCCTTAAGGGGTAACATGATAACCATGTTTAAATATTTGAAGGACATCATATTGAGGATGTAGCAAGCTTGTTTTCTGCTACTCCAGAGACAGGATTATTGCACAGCTAATAAAACCAGCTTTCCTGAGCCAGCTTAAAATTTAAAACAGGTGCCATCCTGATGTTATCAGAAGGATTTAGCCACCAAAATCTCCACCCAGGCCTATCCCAGGTCCATCCCTACTCCCAGGGCTGCTCCAGTGGCCATTTCCTTAAGCAGGAAAACTCCTGGCTTTGAAAAGAGGTGCGCTGAACCTGGACTAGATTGAGGAGGCGATTTCGGTGGCTATAACCTTCTGATAACATCAGGATGCCACCCGTTTTAAATCTTAAGCTGGCTCAGGACATCATATTGAGGATGTAGCAAGCTTGTTTTCTGCTACTCCAGAGACAGGATTATTGCATAGCTAATAAAACCAGCATTCCTGAGCCAGCTTAAAATTTAAAACAGGTGCCATCCTGATGTTATCAGAAGGATTTAGCCACCAAAATCTCCACCCGTCTCCATCCCAGGTCCATCCCTACTCCCAGGGCTGCTCCAGCGGCCATTTCCTTAAGCCAGAAAACTTCTGGCTTTGAAAAGAGGCGCGCTGGACCCGGACTGGACTGGGGAGATGATTTCAGTGTCTAAAACCTTCTGATAACATCAGGATGCCACCTGTTTTAAATCTTAAGCTGGCTCAAGTAAACCAATTTTATTAGTGATTCAATAATCTCCTAGGACATGGAGCAATGGATGAAAACTATAGAAAAAGGAATAGGAGGAACTTCCTGACAGTAAGAGCTGCTGGACACTGGAACATGCTGCCTCAGTGTATGTGTGGGGGGGGGGGAGTGTAAAGAAGCTGTGTCTCCTTTATTCTTCAACCTAATTTACTGAAGCTCAAGTTCAACTCTGATCCCAGTCTTCTCTGTGGACCATTTCTATGGATTCTGCATTCAGCCTCAACTTGATTTAAATTCCATATAGTTTCTCACAACATAACAGTTTCATTAACAGGAATGTAAAAGAGCCCTGGCAAACCTCTTGACAATGCGCCTACATCAAGATTTCACTGAAGCCAAAGCAAGTAGAAAGCCTAAAGGTTGGGCTATACCAAAAGGGACAGAATAAAATCAATTCATTGTGCCTGAAGATAAAAGAGGTGCATCTGAAGAAGTGGGTTTATAGCCTCAAAAGCTCAGGCTAAAATAAAAACTAGTTAGTCTTAAAGGTGCCTTTTTTCCCCCTTCCCCCCTTTTATGCTGCAAGAGCTACTTCTTTGACCACTGGAGGAGAGGGGTGGAGTTAAATAATATCAACTCAACTGCATCTCATCATCTCCAAATAACAGTGTGAAGGGTCCTTTCCTACCTAGGTTTAAAGCCAATTAATGAACTACTATCTAACGATTGTGAGTTCTTTAAAACAAAACAAAAAAAGCCTCCAACTCAACTCTCTCTTCTCCTTCAAACCTGCAGCACAAGAAGCTTCTGTCATTTAAAATGCATTTCTTAGATGAAGTAACCCCAGGCTTCTTCCTGGAATCCTGTCTTTATAAAGGAGAACCATTCCATGCAAAGGACTGGTATTGCAAAAAATATTTGACATACTGAGTGTCTACTAAGAGAAAATACTTTTGCATCATTTAAAGAGTGCCAATTAGATGCTTACATAAAAGAGATATGGAAATCGTAAGTCAGGAGGAACCATGTGTTACAGAAACAGCAAGGGCTTTCTGGAGCTCCATTGCCTCTAATCTCCTGTAAGCTTCGATTTCAACTAGGAGTTTTAACTAAAATTCCAACTTTTCTTGTCCCACATGAAAGAAAGGCTGACTCAAATGCAGCAGTCTCGAGTTCTTAAAAGGCAGAAAGAGGAATGTTTACTTTAAGTGGAACATCGTGGGGCTCTTCACAGGAGTTCTAATGACATTTTCCAGCTGTATTTATTTATCTGTACATATCCAATAAAAATTACATTTTCTTTTCAGAAGCCAGCTATAATTAACTTTTTCAGTTGATGGTGGTAAGCACTGACAGGATGGCTTAAAACACATACAGAGGCATCATATGAAATGTTTGGTGCATAGTAAGAAGGCCCAATGGAGTTAATGGGAGAACTCTTGAGATCTATAGATAAAACTGAGCCCAGGTCTGTAAGGAGTAATGCTAATAAAGTCAACGCTAATAAAGTTCACAAATAATAGGCTAAGTGTGTGAATTCTCATGGCTTGCAGTGCTAATTTTTATTCAGTGTTGGGCACTGTTGTTCCAAGAAATGTTGTCCATTCATAAGAGTAAGGGCTTATCTGTATGGGCCAAAAGGCCTGTTCTGGCATTGACCTGTTGGGTTCTGGTTCTGGTACAGGAAATCCGGATGATGTCTGGCATGTACTACACCAGAGCCAGGGAATAACCAGGTTAACATGGAATAAAATAACTTATCTGTTGCTCCAGATCTTCCAGGAAGACACAGAGCCTTCCATTTTTATGCAACAATGACAGAATGAGGCAACCAGCATGTGCTTATCAACTGGGTGCCTTGTGTCTGACCTCAGAAGTGGGCAGATTACAGTGGCAGCAGATGTGCTGGGCTACCAGGTGGGATGCCCATGCATATAGCTTCCATTCCAAGGAAACAGAGGGTGATGTAATGGGGTCAGGACAGCTGTGGGGCCATAATACTCTGGGATGCTTCTGGAGTATCCTGGCCAATGCAGACAAGGCCTCAGACAGTGCCCCACATCTATCCTTTGAGATCAGAAGATATTTTGGTGCATGCTCAGAATCTGTCATTAAAATGGAAAAATGTAGAACTGCCCTTCCTTCCTGACAGTGGCAGTCCATTACATCTTAGGACCGCATACTTGATGTGGAGCTGTTGCTTCTTAATTCCATTTCCATTTCTGATTGGCCATTTCCATAATTCCCACATCAACCAAGAATTTACATGCCAAGGATTTGTCACATCGAAAGTATGACTGGGAAGATGGAGTAAAATGGCTGTACCACCAAAACAAGCCTCTGCTTGAGGATTGCAGCTGCCATTTTGAGTGGAAGTGTCTGCTCCAGTAACCGCTTCCCTGGTTACACATTTCCATATGTGTGAACTGTCAAAAGAAAATGAGGGATTTGATATAGGTCAGATGCCTTCTGTATACTTTAGCTAAAACTTTGTGCTCATTATCACCTCTACCTAGACACTCTTATCAGCAGGGACAACTTCTTGGAAGCACACCCACTGACCCATTTGAAGTGAGGTGAGATTTCACAATTTCTCTTATTTATTTTCCCCCAGGTATAACAAAATCAGCAATGGTTCACTGAAAACAGAGATAGGCCATATGTGGTTTATGGTTTGTATACACATTTTCTCCAAAATTTCACAGATGAAATTGGGACACATGTGACCAAGGAACATCAGAGAGTGGTCACTGTGAGAAAAATAATAAATGAGGAAGGAGATGCAAGCTAGGAGAGGCTGCAGTAGTTTGCTTTTCCCTGAGACTACCTCTTTCCCTTGTCTCCACCCTCCTGTAGTAATTGATTATAAACTACTTTTACATTTTGAACTCAAGTTTGCAACAAATTGAGGACAGAAGGGGAAAGCAGGAGGAGAAGAGAGAAACAGAGAAATTTTAAAAGCAGCTAAAACATGGAATGATAATGACTAATCAGGATTATCCTGGCCAAACCAGGACTGTTGGAGAATATGTGATGTTCCCCTGACATTTTTTGTGTCCCTTGTGTTTTTTTAAAAAGCAACAACAACAAGGTTCTCAGAGACACAAAAGTTTAATGTTCATCAAAGTGAAAAGGAGACTACTGCAGGTCTCTCCATACAAGATGGAGAGATGAAGTATTGAGGGGCCGCAGCTATCTTGACCCCTCTTTCTTTCCTTTGGTGAGACCAAAAATGCCAACACTTCTCAGTTTAAGGCTCTTACTGCCTGTAATTAATCTTTGTTAGAATGGCAACAAACTGTGCACAGACTGGGAAAGTAAGAAATGATGGTGTCACAGGAGCACCACAGGGTCAGACTAGGACCCATGGAAGGGATGAATTCAGCTTCAGAGCCTGTGGTTCCCTACTATAATCTATTTTATGAAGGCACAATTCCCACATAGAGTTCTTTGTGATCCCAATCCTAAATTCCCTTTAGGAACTTTAGATAACCTGGAAACTAGGAGTGGAACACAAAAGTGGAATAACGGAATAAAACAGGAAAACTCTTAGATCCCATAAAACACAGAGCTAATACTCTCTCTCCACCACCACAACACAGAATATCCATGTGCTAGCATTCAGATAAATGGCAAGGGAATTATTTGTTTTTAATTAAACTCCTCGTCTGTACCCATGTTCCCATGTAAATGTTCGATAACCCAAATGCCATTTACTCTGCATAACTGGTTTATTCACTGAAATGAGTCTCTAGGAGTGCATTTTCTTCTTATTAACATTGAAGTTTAGTATTAGTCCGAGCACTGCTTAAATGAATTTGCTGATCACAGCTCCAAGTCACATCGTCTTTATTCACATCATCAACTAAACACACACAATTTGGCACATGGAATGGTGCTTGCTTAAAGGATGCCGAACATTAAAGAAGTACCGAGAGAGGGTTTAACTTCTTTACTCTTTCCAAGATAATTCATTTTCTACCTGGAGGTTAGGTTTAAGGTAAATATATGTTGAACAGCAGAAAGATATGGTAGTGGGGAGGGAGGGCATCTCCTATCTTTCTTTATGAATAGAGAGGACAAGTGTGGTTTTCAGATTTACATCCTCATCAATTCTTTACTAAAATAATGGTTCCAGAATAATGGCTGTAAAAAATACTGTGCAAGAAAATGTGAAACAAACAATAGTAGTCCTTTATTTTATTTTTAAAAAATACATGAAAGAAATACTATGCTCATCAGATTCTTGTCTAATTGCTGATAGGTGGAGTGTTGTTTCAGATGTTATGATAGTAATTAGCATCACTTTAGCAGGGGGATCAAAGTGTTCAACATCTGTTGTCTTAGTAATGCTTGTAACACACTTGCAAGGACAGCCTGTATTGTTCCCCTCTAAATGCACACCACCAAATGCAGCCACTAAAAAATAATATCCACATACTTTGTTCTTCTGTCCTATTGTACAATATGAACTAAACGATGTGTGTGCTCTTAAGTGATGGAAATCTAGTTTTTCCAATTTGTATGAAAATGAGTGTACAATTTTGACAATCTTTATGACATACCAGACAAATCTGAAAGCATAGATAACACTGAAATAATTCACTATATAATAATAATAATAATAATAATAATTATTATTATTATTATTATTATTATTTATTTATAACCCGCCCCTCTGCTAAGCAATCGGGGCAGCTTACAGCAAGTTAAAATACAGCAATTAAAACATTCCCAATTCCTACAACCCCCTACTCACAACCCACACCCCTTAAAATAGAATTAAACTAATTAAATTTTTAAAATCAACTTATAACTAAGTAAATTAACAACAATGAACAACTGCTTATAACAGAATAGCCACTCAGAGGGGGATGAGGGCAAAGTAAATCCACATATATTATCCTTGCGAGAAAGATTATTCTGGGAAGGCCTGCCGGAAGAGGTCCGTCTTGACTGCTTTCTTGTAAGCAGTCAGAGATGTACTAAGACGGATCTGCTCCAGCAGGCCATTCCACAGTTTAGGGGCAGTAACAGAAAATGCCCTCTGGGAAGTCTGCTTAAGATTTACCTTTGGCTGTTGAAGCAAATTCTTCCCCGTTGAACGGAGGGCACGGGGGGATCATACGGGAAGAGGCGGTCCCTAAGATAAGATGGACCCAAGCCATGTAGGGCTTTATAGGTCAAACCAACACCTTGTACTGCGCACGGAAACTAATTGGCAGCCAGTGGAGGGATTTAAGCACTGGGGATATGTGCTCCCTCCTGGATGTTCCGGTAATTAATCTGGCTGCCATATTTTGCACTAACTGAAGTTTCCGGGTTAGGCACAGGGGTAGCCCCATGTAGAGTGCATTGCAGTAATCTAGGCGTGAGGTTACCAGTGCGTGCACAACAGTTTCCAGGTCTTTCCTCTCCAGGTATGGGCGCAGCTGGCGTATCAGCCGAAGCTGATAACAGGCACTCCTGACTGTCGCACTCACCTGATTAGTCATGTGAAGCGACGAGTCAAGGAGTACCCCCAAACTGCGCACATGGTCCTTGGAGGAGAGTGTGACTCCATCCAGGACTAGGGGCTGTAATCCCGAACCCGGATTCGGACCTGTAACCGTGAGCACCTCCGTTTTGTCTGGATTCAACCTCAATTTGTTTTTCCTCATCCAATCCATTACCGCTCTAAGACAGTCATTGAGAGGAGAGACGCCATCAGAGGTCTGAGACGATGATTTGGTCATGGAGAAATAAATCTGGGTGTCATCAGCGTACTGAAGACACCGTGCTCCATGCCTCCGAATGATCTCACCCAGCGGCTTTATATAAATGTTAAATAACATTGGGGACAGGATGGCGCCCTGAGGGACGCCACAATTAAGCTCTATTTTAGAAGAGCAACTGTCCCCGAGCCTCACTCTCTGGGATCTGCCAGAGAGGAAGGAACGGAACCACTGCAAAGCAGTGCCTCCAATTCCTAACTCTCTCAGCCGATCCAAGAGAATGGCATGATCTATAGTATCAAAGGCCGCTGAGAGGTCCAAGAGCACCAGCAGGGTCACACTTCCCCTGTCGATGCTCAAGCAGAGGTCATTGGTCAGAGCAACCATGGCAGTCTCAACCCCAAATCCTGTCCTAAAGCCAGTTTGAAATGGATCAAGATAATCGGTTTCATCCAAGATAGCTTGGAGCTGGGAGGCAACTGCCCTCTCGATCACCTTGCTTAAAAATAGCAGCAAGGAGACTGGTCTATAGTTGTTTCTGTCCAGGGGGTCCAGGGAAGGCTTTTTTAAGAGTGGCCTAACTGCCGCCTCTTTCAAACAAGATGGTATACTGCCCTCCCTAAGGGACGCATTGACCGTGTCCCGAAGGAACACCCTCAACGCGTCCCCACCCTGGACGACCACATGTGGCCTGAGATTCTACATCAGGGCTTTGTACACTAAATCTCTGTATGTCGAATTTTACATTAATTATGGTATGCCACCCTTGTGTTGAGTGGCTACAATGAGGAACTGAACTCAGTCAGCAAGTGTGCAACTGCATGCACAGTTGGTTGCATCCATGTACAGTGCACATTGATAATTCCCATTCCACAACCTTCAACTGAATGTGGATGTTGCACATTGGAGAAAAATGTCCATCCATTTCCATGGGAGAAACTTGCATATGTGTAAGACACAAATAGGATTCCAGCCACAATGTGCAACATTAAGTATATACATAAATACTGTCAAGAATATGTAACACCCTGGTCTGGAAAATGACATGGATGTGGCCACTGAAAGGGACTGGAGCAATGGTAAGAGGGTTACTACAGTTCAAGTGGCAGGTGCATGAGTCAGCATTTGGAAAGTTATGCATCATGGGAGGTCTAACGCAACATGCACAGTAGGTAAGACCAGCCAGGTATGGATTATGGGAGGCCTGATGCAACAAGCCTGATGCAACAGGCACTGGGGATGAAACTAGTCAGGTTTCATTAGTGCATGGCTGTCACATGTTCCTAAGAAGACCACCTATACATGGGAGAGGGTCAGAATCTCCTTTGTTGGTTAGTTGTGGTTGGTAGTTGGCGAAGCACTTTGTTGGTCTGTGTAGCTGTGAGTATTAATGATGGATGTCTGGTACTCTTTGTATCTTTGTAAATATTTGCAACAAAGATTAAAGCTCTCATTGAGTGAAGTCTTGCTGTCCAGCAATTCCTTTCACCAAGCTGAAAACAGCAGCCTGCATATGGGAGGATTTTTCCTGTGCCGTCTGGAACAAGACTCTTCACAGATGACCATTTTCTGGGCATTCCTTCCTATGTGCTTCAACTCTGTGTGTGTGTGTGTATGCTAGCTCCTGCCTGTCTGCATACACCAACAAATACACAATAATAACATTGAAAAGAACAGTACATATGAGATGCAAAATATCAATAACCTCTCATGTAGGAAGAATTTGAATAATATTTCATTAAAAAACACTTTATCAAATCCTATCTGCATATGTGAAGTTGAAGGCTTTCATGACCGGCATTCATAATTGTTTGTGGGTTTTTCATGCTGTGTGGCCATGGTCTAGAAGAGTTTATTTCTGATGTTTCACTAGCATCTGTGGCTGGCATGGAAGAGAGTGGGTATATATATACTGTGAGACCCTGGGTAGGGAGGAATGGTTCCCATGTAAACCGTGTATTGTTCTGTTGCTGATGGCAGGGCCTCTTTTGCATATCTTCCCACCCTGAGGCCCTGCCATCAACAACAAAACAATACACAGTTTACATGGGAACCACTCTTCCCTACCCAGGGTCTCACAGTATATATATATATCTCCACTCTCTTCCATTCCAGTATTCTCTGAAGATGCCAGCCACAGATGCTGGTGAAATGTCAGAAAGAAACTCTTCTAGAACATGGTCACACAGCCCAAAAAAACCCACAAAAAACTACCTATCTGCATAGCTTAATACTGATTTGTGTATTTTCCCATTCTGTCACATCTGTTAAGAGTTAATGTGTCCTAAAAACAGGGCCTTCTCATTTTCTCTACATCATATTAAATCGCAGACTATGGAGAAGTATGGTTGTTTGTGATGTCATGATAAGTATAACTTTTAGATATAGTAAAAAAAAAAATGTACAAGTGACATAAATCAGAACTAGAAAGATTTGTCCTGTCCTAATTTTGTATGTGCAGAAATGGTTGATAGTTTCAGCAAGGGAATTGTATGCACAATTGTTTTTTGCTTGTAATTCACCATTAAACAATGGACATTTGTGCCTATGCCCCTTAGTTGTATTAGATCAGTGGTTCCCAAACCATTGTCCAGGTGTTCTGGACTTCAATTTCCAGAAGCCCCAGCCACATTGGCAAACGCTAGAAATTCTGGGAGCTGAAGTCTGAAAAACCAAGATTTGGGAACCACTGGATTAGGATGATCACAGAGGACACAGTTAGTGTAACAAGGCTGAATGCTGTGGGTCAGACACAACTATGGTAGAACCATTTAATCAACTGGTAAATCAACATAAAGATAAATGCCATTGATTCAATGGATTTAGTCCAGTTCAGACTAACAATAGGAATCAGACCAACATTCTTTAAATCAGGAGTGCAGGAAGATTCACATCATTTCTGACCATTAGACATGTTAAACAAGGCAGATTAGAATCTAACAGCATCTAGAAGGCCCCAGATTTCCCATCCCTGCCTTAAAGAGTTTGTCCAGCTATATATAGGATCTGGGGAAAGTTGTTTCAGGACTCTATTGTGGTTTGTTGATTTTTTTCAGCATTGGCAGCCACTTACAGCTTCATATACTACAAAGTGAGAGAGATTATCCCTTCATTAAGTGGCTTTTATCCTTGTGACATCTTCTAGCACACTGGGTCTTCATTAAATTATTTTTCTGCAACTTTCTTGGCTCCGCTTTCATGTTACTTAACTCTTTTCCCTTGTGAGCTGTTAATCCTGGGACCAGTCAAATTAGCCATACAGCTAGTTATAGAGGCTAATAACAGTGAATATTTTTAAATGTACTTTCATTCATTATTTGAAATGTCTGTGCAGGAAAATGCTGAAATTCAAAAAATATAATGAATAAAATGAATACATGGTTCATCCAATGTGTGACCCAATTTACCCATTATATAAAAATACTTTTAAAAATCTTCTTATTTTTAGTTTTATTAACAGCAGCTAGGCTGTCAACCAAATAACTTTTTAATCAATTTCCATTTGTCCCCTTCTTGAAAAATCAGTATCATGCCCAATGTCAGTTATTAATCTAAACTGTTATGCAGCTCTTGCAACTTATAATAATGCCACTTAAACTGTTCTGTAAATATAGGTAAATTAATTTGCATAACAACTAATCCTCAATCTGAATTCCTTTTCGAGGTGCTAACGGGTGATAACTTACAATTTAATGAATAGAAATTTCAACTAATTATTAGAAAGCAAGGTCATATCTCAATATTGTCTTTTATTCTCTGTTTCAGAAAATAGAGAAAGTTGTGAAGTAGATGTAGCTGAATCTATTTGTCATCTGTGACACTTTCATAGGCTTTTACCCATAATTCTGTTCTGCTCTTCCTATTATCTTCATTTTTGTAAGATTCTCTCTTATAAGATAATATTACTTAAATGCATATTTTCTCTTAAAATGCATATCTAAATGCAGAGCTCAGGAAGTTACTTTTCAAAAGAACAACTATAATGAGATGCTAATACCATCCATAACTGAGTAGTGAACGGCTGATGCTCTGGGTCTTAGAGCATCACCCTATTGCTTCCCAGTTATGGATGACTTTAGCCTCTCATTATTTTCATTCTTCTGAAAAGTAACTTCCTGAGCTCTGCATTTAGATATACATCTTGAGAGGCTTAATCTACCAGCAACGGTGCTGGAATACTGGGGGGAAATGAAATCTGGAAATCTCTGTATTGTCCATTAGTATTAGCATTTAAAGTTTGGACTGAAATTGAGAAATAAATTCATTGTCCCACTGACATAGAAGCCACAATCTATCACACATAGCACCAACCTACTTGCAAGACTGTTGTGATGGTTCCTAGGATTAGTGAAAAATCAAGAATGATATGCAAAGATTAAGCATAGGTACAAAAGATAATAAAATGTTCAAGAATAAAATCAAGCTAATGTAATATGTACTTTTGAGGGCCAAAAAGTCCTTTGCTACAGGATCCCTATACTTTCAATACAATAAGAAAACCTCATAGTTAAACCTTTCTGCTTCTTCATCTTTTAATTAATGACATGCTAACTGTGAGCGAATATCAAGAGCCATACCATATTGTTGACATTTGATTTTGAAAATTGCTTACAGTATTTTGGCAATGACACAATGCACTTTTGAACAGAGTGCTATCTTTTCAGGGAGCCATCAGTTACTCTTGTCCTAATCCAGTTCTAGACACACATAAGAGCAGTACTGGACCATGACTCATTGTGTTAGAAAGGGTTAGGCAAACTGTCCCCTTTAAGGGCCGAGGGACTTCATCTCCCAGAATCCCAGACTATTGGCCAACATCCCAGACTATTGGCCAACATGGCTGAGGCTTCTGGGAGCTGAAGTCCCTCGGCCCTTAAAGGGGACAGTTTGCCTACCCCTGTATGTGCACTTGATTGTACACCCAGTGGAATGTTGTGATGTGTAGTTGCAGTGCATTCAAATGTTTATTTGAATGCATATTCCATTTGCATCCACTGTTCCTCATCCAGCAACTCACAGACACAGACACAGACACACAGGGTGCGGGGGGAGAAACTTGGAAAGATATTGGCTGAGATCCTACATTGGAATTGTGTAGCATAAATCTTTACATGTGGAATTGCACATTCATTGTGCTGCATTAACTTTGTGTTTAATAGCAATGCTGCAGAATTGAGCCAAGGCAGCAAATGTGCTACCATGTGCACAACCAAATGTACATTTCACACTTGTGGACAACATGCATCAACATGTAATGGCACTGCATATGCAATTCCACTTTTGTAACTTTGAAATGAATGTTCTGCATCAAACAAAAATGCCCATTCATATTGTGTAGAGGAACTGATGAATAGATAAGACAGCAAAAGGATTTCAGCCATTGTTGTCTGGATTGGGGTACCTACACCTTCTCTTACTGAGTTATACCATAGGAACCTTATCCAATTTCTTTGGATTTCAAACTGTAACAATTCATCATACTTATTAGCCCAATATTCATTTGTGTGCATTTCATATCACATTCCTATATATGGGCAATTATACATTACAATGGGCCTTTCCCATTTGTGTGGGTTTGGTTCCCACACACACACACACACACATGGATGGGGAAAACCACTGGAGCTAATGGGTTACAAGTCAATGGGCTATGTAATGATGTCTATGTTCCTGAGTCAGCACATGCATGGCTGTGCGCCACCATTGGCTAACATGAGGCAGGACAATCTTGGGGAGTTCCAATCCATAGGTGACTAACCTGCCTATACAGCAGGTTTACTGTAGTTTATATGTAAATGTAAATGTAAAGGTAGTCCCTTGACATGAATGTCTAGTCATAACCAACTGTAGGGGGTGGTACTCATCTCCATTACTAAGTCAAAGAGTCAGCATTGTGTAAAGGCAGCACAGGTGATCATGTGGCCAGCATGACTGCACCAAATGGTGTTACCTTTCCACTGAAGTGTTACCTATTTATCTATTTGCATTTGCATACTTTTGAACTGCTAGGTTGGCAGAAGCTGGGACTAGTAAAGCAAGCTCACCCCATCATGCAGCACTCAGGCCTTGAACTGCCAACCTTCCAATCTTCTGATTGTCAGAATTGGCATCTTAATCACTAAGCCACTGCATCCCTAGTTTATAATAATAATAATAATAATAATAATAATAATAATAATAATAATAATTTATTTCTATCCCTCCCCTCTGCTGAAGCAACCGGGGTGGCTTACAAAATTAAAATGTCACAATATACAATCCCAAAGAACCCCCTTCATCCACATAGCCCTTGTTTGGGATTGATCATGAATGGGTATAAACCTGGCTGAAGTGGCTATAAACTGTCTTTACTCCTACATCAGAACCTGATTACAGATGGAGGTGGAAGGACAGTGATGAAACAACAGAAGTTGGATTGAATTAGGCTCACATTTAGTAGCAGTTTAAAAAGCCAATATGATACTAGGCTGCATCAATACAAGTACAGTGTCTACATTGACACAACTAATAGTGCCATTCTATTCTGTTAGACCTCACCTGGAATACTGTGTCCAGTTCTGGGCACCAGCATTCAAGAGGGATATTGGCAAGCTGGAGCATGTCCACAGAAGGGTTACCAAAATGATGAAAGATCTGGAAACCATGCCCTATGAGGAGCAGCTTAGGGAGCTGGGAATGATTAGCATGGAGATGAAAAGGTTAAGGGGTGACATGATAGCCATACTTAAACATTTGAAATGATCTCATATTGAAGTTGGAGTAAGCTTGTTTTCTGCTGCTCCAGAGCGTATGACATGGAGGATTAGATGCAGACTACAATGGGTCCTTGTCATCCACTGGGGTATGGTTCCAGGACCACCACCACCACCCCATGGATAACAAAATCTGTGGATGCTCAAGTCCCATTAAATATAATGGTATAGCAAAATGATGCCCCTTATATAAAATGGAAAATCAAGGTTTATTATTTGGAATTTATACTTTTTTAAATATTTTCAAGCCATGGATGCTTGAATCTATGGATAAAAAACCATGGATAAGGAGGACTACCGTGGATAAGGAGGACCAACTGTACAAGCAAAGATTCCACCTAAACATAAAGAAGAACTTCATGATAGTAAGAGCTGTTTGACAGTGGAACACACTGCCTCAGAGTGTGGTGGAGTCTCCTTCTTTGGATGTTTTTAAGCAGAGGCTGGATGGCCATCTGTTGGGAATGGTTTGATTGCTTCTTTATGGCAGGGGATTGGGCTAGATGGCCCTTGTGGTTTCTTACAACTTATTTCTATGAAAATGAGTCAGAAAAAGGTTCAGCAGAAGACAAAAATGTTGGGGAATGCCTACACCAAACTATCAGATATTTATTTACCCTGGATCAGTTAAGGTGATTCCAGACCTACTCAGAATAAGGAGTGGGAATTTCTTCTTAGTTCCTCTTAGGTCAAACTCTTGCAAGAGCAGTGAGTGGCCTTCTGCCATCACCCCCTTCCTGGTGCCCCCAACTCTCAGTGGTTAAACCTGGGCGGTATCCTTAATACCATGTCCTTGATACCATATCCTTCTCATGAACCAATTACCACACCAAGTTTGAGAAATCACATTTGAGCAAGACTGCCATGGGTATAATGGCAGTCTCTGCTACAACTCCAAACTAAACACTCTGCCAAAGTAAAATATATTAGTTTGCAATGCAAAGGAACAATGATAACAGCAATGTGATGGTGGCATAAAATCCAAAATAAACTCTCTTATTGCCGATTTTCAAATAGAGACATAGATTAAGTTTTGTAAATTGCATGTATGATTAAAAATTGATAATGCAATGATTTCCTCTGTCTTATTAGGAAGCATTAACCCTGATAGCAATTTGCATACAAACACACTAATAAGACTGGGATGGGGGTGGGGGAACCTAATAATGCTATATTTTAAAACTCTACACCATCCAACACAATATGTTCCTAGGATGAAGAAATTAGCTATAAGTCTGATTCAGAAGATGTTAATATTTTATGGTGCCTTTTAAATCATGCTCTAATGGTGTCATTTTCCAAAGCTGCCAGCAAAAGAGCTCTTCTCAGTTACGCTGTCATTTGTGTGTTCTAAATCCTTTACAGAAAGCCCCATTGCTTGATATTTCCCATAATTTCTTACCAATTCAGTAAGCACCAGGCTTGTATAAACAGTGCAATTTAAGGACAAACAGAGAGGCCAAAAACATTGGAGGTGCCTGAATAAAGTGGGAAACTCAATCATCCTAAATTTAGAGAAATATGCCCAGTTCCTGTATATTTCAGCTAACATTATGGGTTTGCCTTCTATTCAATTCTATACCATGCAATGGTATCCAGCTCAGCCAGCTGTCAAAAGATACTCAATCCACTGGTTTGGGGAATCAAAATTTCCCATACTGCTGATTACATCATTTCTAAGTAGACAAACATATCTACACCAAAACCATGTAATTGGATGGATGGGCTTAGATTTCTATAAACAAAATTGTTGTAAAACTTCTGTCTCTAAAAAATATACATGGCAACATCTATAGTCCGCCCATTTTCAATCATTACAAATATTTGCCAGAATCCTAGATAGGCTATTTAGTTATGTCTGTGTAAATAATTAAATCTTCCGTAAATCTGTGTAAATAATTAAATCCAGCCCATTTTAAGAGTCAATTGCCTCACTGGGTGAAGGAGATCCATTCATCTTCTGACTGGGGTACAAGAAGGTTGCTATTATTGCCCCCCCCCCCCACTGCCAGAGTGAAACTTAGACCAGGGCTGCATCTATACTGCAGACTTAATGCAGTTTGACACCACTTTAATTGCCCAGGCACTATGGTGTGGAATTCTGGGATTTATAGTTATGTAAGATATTTAGCTTTTTCTGTCAGAATGTTCAGATTCCACAAAAAAGTACAAATCTCAGAATTCCATAAGATAGAGCCATGGCTGTTAAAGTGCTGTCAAATTGGATTAATTCTGCAGTATGGCAGCATCCCAGAACTTCGACAGGATTCCTGCTTCTGATTGTCACAGATCTTCTCACTGGTGGGAGTGGGTGAAAATGTTATTGCACTGGCACAAAGGACACAAGACAACTCTTTTTGGGTTTAAACAGGCCACAACTATTATTTAGCTGTACAGGGTCTATTAGCAAACCAATAAACATTAACAATTTGTCATGTGTGTAAGTGAAGATGTAACCCCCAAGTGGGTGGTCCTTCACCGCACATGACAAAACAAGTAAACAATAATAACAACAAATTTATAAACAAGTAGCTAGCCACATTGGGCCTAATATTCAAATAGTTAATCATCGTTATCACTGGGCAAATTTGACCTTGTGGCACTTTAGCCAAGAAAATAGACTGACCCTTTGCTAACTGGTCAGTCTTAGAGCACCTAAGGTGAATTTGAATCCCCTGTCTTGTTGAATTGATATCATCAATTGAAAGTGCCCTGCCAGATTTGTCATTACAAGATCCAGGCACAATCTCACTGATTCGTAAGGCAGCAAAAAAGGCTATAGCAAATACTGTTTAAATAAAGCCTCTTCCCCAGGCAAATAACATGTTTGGGCTAATTGATCCCATGACTTAAGAAGGACAGGGCCAGCTATCGGCCATCGTGAATCCTTTGTGACAGGGGATTCTCTAGACCATCCCTCCACTGCTTTTTGACCCTAAAGTCATTAGTAGGGTCAAAACAGCCCTTTGCCCTAGAGTAAAATGCCAGGGCGGCCAACCTGCCTGTAATAGTGACAGGTGAAAGTCCTGTGTGCTTAAGATAAACAATAAAATGAAGGACCAAGTCAACATCAATAGGCCACTTTTGATCCACCCCAATTTCCAGCAAGAATTGGTTAAACAAATTCAAAGCTGTTTGGTAGGACTTGCGTGTAGACGGGGCAATGGAGTTTAAAATTGCCCTATGAACTTCTAATCTCCAAGGTTCCAGAGCGACGCCGGTACCTCCAACAGGTGTGTCGACACCTCGGGAGCCAGCTGCCAGAACCTGGAGATCTGAAAACGAGAAAGGGCGTCCGCCAAAGGGTTAAGCAAACGAGGAACATGTTGAGCTTTAAATAACACATTATAATTCCAGCATTGTAACACCATTGCCCTTACCAAACCCATAACTTTAGGAGACTTGGAGAACTGAGAGTTTACCATGTATACTACTGCCTGGTTGTCACACCAGAACCAGACAGTCCTATTAGCAAACTGGCTTGCCCACAAGTGTACAGCCACCACTATTGGAAACAGTTCCAAAAACGTAAGGTCTCTAGTCAAACCACTTTTAACCCATGCAGCAAGCCATGCCTCTGCAGCCCACTGGCCATTCCAACACACACCAAAGCCATGGGCACCGGCAGCATCAGAATGCACCTGAAAGTCTGCCCTAAGCAGCATTTCGGATCTCCAAAATGATATGCCATTAAAATGCTCCAAAAAGGAGTCCCAAACTTTCAAATCCTCACAAATGCCCCTTGTGATTCTAATGTGGTGATGCTGGGCCACTCTCCCTGCAGTAGCCCTATACAATCTTGCACAAAATGCTCGTCCTGGAACCACAACCATACAGGCAAAATTCAAAAGACCTGTAAGTGATTGAAATTCATGAAGGGTAGCTTTTTGCTTCCCTAACATGAGCCCAACTTGTTGCTTCATAGCTACTAGTTTTTCATTAGGCAAACGAGAAAATCCAGCTATAGTATCAATTTTGATACCCAAAAAGGTAAGTCGAGTATGTGGCCCCTCTGTCTTTTCCTCCGTTAAAGGGACACCCAGCTGGTTCATTAATTCCTGAAATTGAACTAAAGAGTCCTCGCACTGTGAGGAATTGGGATTTCCAGCAATTAAAAAACCATCTAAATAATGAGCAACGGCTCTATTACCACTTTGCTTAATTGCATACCAATGGAGAAAGGTACTGAATGTCTCGAAAGCTGAACAAGAAATCGAGCATCCCATTGGCATAACTTTTCATAGAATCATAGAATCATAGAATCATAGAGTTGGAAGAGACCACAAGGGCCATCCAGTCCAACCCCCTGCCATGCAGGAACTCCCAATCAAAGCATCCCCGACAGATGGCCATCCAGCCTCTGCTTAAAGACCTCCAAGGAAGGAGACTCCACTACTCTCCGAGGGAGTGTGTTCCACTCTCGAACCGCCCTTACTGTCAGGAAGTTCCTCCTAATGTTGAGGTGGAATCTCTTTTCTTGCAGCTTGCATCCATTGTTTCGGGTCCTAATCTCTGGAGCAGCAGAAAACAAGCTTGTTCCCTCCTCGATATGACATCCCTTCAAATATTTAAACACGGCTATCATATCACCTCTCAGCCTTCTCTTCTCCAGGCTAAACATCCCCAGCTCCCTAAGTCGTTCCTCATAGGGCTTGCTTTCCAGACCCTTCACCATTTTAGTTGCCCTCCTTTGGACACGCTCCAGTTTCTCCACATCCTTTTTGAATTGTGGTGCCCAGAACTGGACACAGTATTCCAGGTGAGGCCTGACCAAAGCAGAATAGAGTGGCACTATTACTTCTCTTGATCTAGACACTATCCTTCTACTGATGCAGCCTAAAATTGCATTGGCCTTTTTAGCTGCTGCATCGCACTGTTGACTCATGTTCAACTTGTGGTCCACCTGGATTCCTAGATCCCTTTCACACGTAGTCTCATTCAGTCAGGTGTCCCCCATCGTATATCTCTACTTTTCGTTTTTCCGCCCTAAGTGCAGTACCTTACATTTCTCTGTGTTGAATTTCATTTTGTTAGCTTTGGCCCAACTTTCTAGTCTGTTCAAGTCATTTTGAATTTTGATCCTGTCCTCTGGGGTATTAGCTACTCCTCCTAATTTGGTGTTGTCTGCAAATTTGATAACTATGCCCTCAATACCGTCATCCAAGTCATTAATAAAGATATTGAATAGCACTGGGCCCAGGACAGAGCCCTGTGGCACCCCACTGGTCACTTCTTTCCAAGTTGAAAAGGAGCCATTGTTGAGCACCCTTTGCGTTCGACCAGTTAACCAATTACAAATCCATGTAACAGTTACTTTGTCTAGCCCACATTTTACCAACTTGCTTGCAAGAATGTCATGGGGAACCTTGTCAAAGGCCTTACTGAAATCAAGATATACTATATCCACAGCATTCCCTTCATCTACTAAGCTGGTAACTTTATCAAAAAAAGAGATCAGAATTGTCTGGCATGACCTGTTTCTCTGACTTTTTGTGATTATGAAATTATCTTCCAGATGTTCACAGACTCTCTGTTTAATGATCTGCTCCAGAATCTTTCCGGGTATTGATGTGAGACTAACTGGACGATAATTGTTGGGATCCTCTTTTTTTCCCTTTTTGAAGATGGGGACAACATTTGCCCTCCTCCAGTCCGCTGCGACCTCTCCTGTTTTCCAGGAATTCTCAAAGATTATTGCCAATGGTTCTGATATTACATTTGCCAGTTCTTTTAATACCCTTGGATGTAATTCATCTGGTCCTGGAGACTTATATTCATCTAGATTAACCAGATGTTTCTGTACTATCTCTTTACTTATTCTGTGCTGAAATTCTCCTATTCTGTCCTCTGCTCCATTATCCTCAAGTTGAGCACCCTTTGCCTTTTCTGAGAAGACTGAAGCAAAGAAGGTGTTGAGTAATTCTGCCTTTTCTCTGTCCCCTGTTAACTTTTTGCCATCTTCTCCACACAGTGGCCCTACCATTTCCTTCTTTTTCCTTTTGCTACTGACATACCCCCAAAAGCCCTTTTTATTGTTCTTAACCTCTCCAGCAAGCCTGATTTCATTCTGCGCTTTAGCTTTTCTGACTTTACCCCTACACGTGCTAGCTGTTTGTTTGAATTCCTCTTTGGTGATTTCCCCATTTTTCCATTTCTTATACGTGTTCCGTTTAAAACATAGTTCAGTTGCAAGTTCCTTAGTCATCCATCCTGGTTTCTTGAGACACCTCCCATTCTTCCTCCTCGTTGGCACGGTTTGAAATTGTGCCTTCAGTATCTCCCTTTTGAGAAACTCCCATCCGTCTTGAACTCCCTTCTCTTTTAGTATTCCTGTCCATGGGATCACCCTCAGTATTTCTCTAAGTTTAGTAAAATCAGCTTTCCTAAAGTCTAGAATGCGAGTCTGACTATGCCTGGCTTCTCCTTTCCACTGTATAATAAACTCCAGGAGGACATGATCACTCCCGCCTAAGGATCCAACCACTTGCACCCCATTAACTAGGTCTTCCCTGTTAGTTAGGATCAGATCCAAAATAGCTGACTTCCTCGTTGCCTCTTCCACCATTTGAACAATGAAATTGTCTTCGAGGCAAGTGAGGAATTTGCTAGACCTTGAGGATTTTGCCGAGTTTGACTTCCAGCAAATATCCGGATAGTTGAAGTCACCCATCACTACTATATTTCTCCTTTCTGAGTGTGTGGTCATCTGTTCTAGAAAGGCTTCATCCAATTCTTCTGCTTGAGTTGGGGGTCTGTAGTAGACTCCCACACTAACATCCCTGTTGTTTCCTTCCCCTTTAATTTTTATCCAGATGCTCTCCACTTGGCTTCCAGGATTGATGTCCTGGATTTCTTCACTGGTGTAAATATCCCTGACATATAATGCTATTCCTCCTCCTTTCCTGTTTGTCCTGTTTCTCTTGAAAAGGTTATACCCCTTTATTTCTACATTCCAGTCATGAGACTCATCCCACCAGGTTTCAGTGATGCCTATTATATCATATTTGCTTTGTTGTGCTAGGAGTTCAAGTTCATCTTGCTTATTTCCCATGCTCTGTGCATTAGTGTAGAGACATCTAAGACCATGTGTCCCCTTTACTTGCTGCCTGTGCACATTTTTTTGCCTCCCACTGTTGGGTCCCTGTACTGTTTGCCTTGTTTCCTCTATGACAGTTTGACTATTTTCTCCAGTCCTTTTCTCTTCCAGGACGTTGTCTCCCTTCCCCACACAGTTCAGTTTAAAGCCCTCCTGATCAAATTCTTCAGACCATTGGCAAAAACATTTCTTCCAACTGGTGTGAGATGCAGCCCATCCCTTGCAAGGAGTCCGCCCTCATGGAACCGCAGCCCATGATCCAAGAATCCAAATCGTTCTGACGACACCATCTGCGGAGCCAATTGTTGACATCTGCTATCTTCCTTTCTCTTCCTGGACCATGCCCTTGAACTGGCAGAAGAGACGAGATGACAATCTGTGCCTCCATTTCTTTCAGCTTCTTTCCTAGAGCCTCGTAATCCCTTTTGATGTTCTGAAGGCTGTGTCTTGCTGTGTCGTTCGTTCCCACGTGGACCAAAAGGAAGAGGTATTGGTCGGTAGGCCTGACCAGTCTTGTCAGCCTCTCTGTCACATCTCTGATCTTTGCCCCAGGAAGACAACACACCTCTCGAGACATCATGTCAGGCCCACAAATCACTGCTTCTGTCCCCCTCAGCAAGGAGTCCCCCACCACGACCACACGCCTCCTCCGAGGCTTAGCAGCGACTGTTCCCTGTGGTGGAACTGCCAGGGTCCCCTGCTCTGTCTCTGAAATCTGTCCATGCTGCTCTTCTGCGTCCTCCTTGCTAAGAGTAAGAGCTTGAAATCGATTCTGTAGCCGCAAGCTCCCAGTACGATCCCTGGTCTCCTTACTTCTGCGTGTGACCTTCCTCCAGCTTTCTACCTCCTGTGTGTGTGATGTGACCTTCTCTTCCCCAGCGACTTCCTCTGTGTGTTCCCCATCCAAGACCGTATGTTCTGTTCTGTCAAGGAAAGCCTCTTGTTCCCTAATATGTTGAAGTGTAGCTACCCGCGCCTCCAGCTGCTGTACTTTGTCCTCCAACAGGGCTACCAACTTGCACTTTGAGCATGTGTAGTTCCCCACATCTGTAGGTAAGAATACAAATATCCCACAGGTATTGCAGGTAACGGCAGCAGTTCCTTCAGTGTCCATACTAAGTCTTAATTAGTACCTGAAAGTGGACTACGACTTTCCTCCTCAAAGAAATTCCCTTGGTAACAGTATTTAAGTTGGTTATAAAATTGCTCTGGCAGCAGTTGTATAGAGCTAACTGCCTAGCCCACCCCCTATTGACTTGCAAATGCCACTCAACAAAGCCCCACCCGCTGAGTCACAGTCACACTCCCCCAAAGTGTTTTTAAAAAGAATTTAAAAACTTACCCACTCAAGATGGCTGTCTGGAAACTGCTTTCTCCTCTTTCCTAGCAGGAACTGGCCTTCTTCTCTGTCTCCTTTCCTGGCAGAACTGCCTAGAAAGTCTCTTTCTCTTTCTCCTTTCTGTTAGAAACTGGCCTGGAGAGCCTCCTCCTCCTCCTCCTTCCCCTGTCCTGGCTGAAAGTAATATTTTCCTTCAAACTGAAAACTCAGTAAGTCAAAATCATCTGGGTGTATAGGAAGGAGTCTAAATGCAGATTTAATATCACACTTAGCTAAAAGGGCTCCCTTGCCCAAGTTCCTCACTGAATGAGCATTGGGTGCAAAACGATGAATCCTAGGGCCTGTGTAGGAAATACAAAAGCCTTCAGAAAAACCTTGAAATAAATACAAAGCAGGCTCCCTATTAGGGTAAACCTTTAACCACACCACCATAGTGTCCAATTTAATTGGTGACGGGGCCTTTTCCTCCAGGTGAAACTGGCTGGGGGGCAGTACCTGCTCCTGCTCTTTTGCCTCTAACATAAGGAAGTGCTAGGGTGGCCACCCCCACAGGTGTTGCATTTGTGCTCAAACCTAAAGGGTTGTCTTTTATACTTGCCAGCGTTAAAGTCCCAGCATAAGCCAAATTGCCTTCTCTCTCCTGTGGCAGGCCTCGCATTTGGTCCTCTCAGCATGGTCACCACCGGGACAAACCCGTTGTCACACCTGCTCGAGGGGGAGGCCCCTACCATAATGTCAGCCCAAAGCTCAAACTGAACATGCCTCCAGGATAAAGAGCTATCCTGTGCCGCTCTCATCCTAAACTGCTCATCATATTGGAGCCAAGCTACACCCCTTGAATTGTGATGGCAATTTGTTTATGCTTTTATCATGATCTCCTGATATTTAGAAAAGTTGGGGGATTTGAGTGGTTCTTTTTCCTCTATGACACCTCTATAAATGGTGAAGCCCATAATCCAATTAACAAAATTGTGCTCTAGCTTAGGGCGTTTGAGCATCTGAAACTCTTTTGGCAGACTAAAAACAATTCCATCTTTTACCATAATCCTCAGCTCGGGATCCCTAAAAGTCAAAGTAAATAAATCAATATATTCACCCTTCTAAATTCTGTCTTTAGTGGAAAGAGGAAGGTGTGAACCAAGGGGTGTAGACATTCCAGCGTAAGGAGTAGATTCCACATTTCCCACCGCTCCAGATAACAGAGGAGCACTAGAAATAGACATCATAGATGTGGTGTTAGCAACAGCCGCAGGCTGACTACCCTGCATCCGAGTGTCAGAGACCTGTGAGATTGCAGGTGGCCGCACAGGTGCATTCAAAACCACAGGGTTGGGTCGTTCCAAAGCCATGCCCTGATCCACCTGGCCACCTGGAGCCCATACCGAAGTAGGCCAATTAGCATGTGCAATATCAGGAGACAAAGCTGTAATTGAAACTTGCTGGGAAGCTTCACCAACTGACCGCAATGGTCCCCCCAAGTGTGGCCCCGCAACAGCTCGGGTGTCCAACACAGCAGAGGCAGCAGCAGCTTGATCACCTCTCTGTTCACCACTGGTCTGCTCCATTGCACCACCTGGAAGAACCACCCCTTGTAAGAGGTTGTATAAATCAGCCAAAATGGGCTGCCCGGACACAAGGGGAGCCACACCCTGTGTCTTCAAACCCAGGACTCTTTGCAGGGGATCCCACACATTGGCAATAGTGAGTTGCCCTGCCTCCACTCCCAAAACCACCGATGGGCCTGGTGAAGCAACAGCCACCTGAGACTCAGATGCCACTAAAGGGAGTGACACTTCAGTGTTACCGGCACCCAAAGGGCTGGCACTTGAGGTGGAGGCCTTAGCCTGAAGTTCGTTCTGTGCAAGTTGATTGCAAAGTGCCACACAAGACTGAACAGTTTTGCCCAGTTGTGCCACCTGGGCAGAAATCTCATCGTCTCTGCTGCTAGACTGAGAAGGCCTTTTTGAAGCAGAGTGAATTGAACTAGGCACGGCTGAAGCCGCGCGCCTCTTGGATTGGGCCTTACTACGTGGCATCTTAATCTCAGTGAATAGAACGCGGGCCTGAACCAAATCACCCAACCATGGATGATTACCACCAGGCCAGCAGGCCGCCCTTTCCCAAGTCTCACAGGAGACACAACAGCCAGGAAGCGTCACTGGCAACCACCACGGGAAAGGTGTCCACCGAGGGTCCTATGTGGATCCCTCACCCGAAGACTGCCGTCTTCCACACATTCACCACTGGGGAGAAGTGTAACCAGCCCTCCCGAACCAACGATGGGTCCCGAACTTACCAGACCAGGGTTACCGGGGCGTCTCTGGGCCTGAAGATCATGTACTGGGTCCACACACATGGTGAAGATGCCTCCCGCAGAGCCCTTCTCGGGTGTACACCCCCGAGAATTGGGGATGCGGAGTTGCTACAGGCCCACGAAGGCCAACCCGAAGGCCTCACTCACCCCACCACGGGTTGCTCAAGGAATGATATCTGAGCCCCCGATACAAGCAGAATAAGAATAGGCAAAAGCGGAATAGGCAAAGGCTGAAATCAGTGAAAGCCCAAAGGAGCACTAGGCCAAAAGCCAAGCCCAAAGCAAAGTGTGGAGCAATGTTACTCGCTCCGTCTCAGCTCTAAAATGGCTGCCTCCACGTGGCAGCGCAGAGCTATATGTAACAAACTCTCATCCCAAGTCTCACGAGACCAATAACACCACGAGACTTGGAGCCAAAATCAAATACCCAATTGGACAAGGCGCGCAGGTGTACTTATTCCCCTGTGTGCCTTGACCAACCAGGAATCTCCTGTCCTTATTTGGCCAGCACAACAAGAAACCTCTCCCAACTCATCGGGGGTGTATTTCTCCTTGCGTTCTATTTGGGAGCTGACTAGACTTCCTTCACCTGATCAGGTAGCTCACTCTTAAGGTAGACTGAGGTGTCATTTATGTAAGTTTCCAATAAGACTACATAGTTATGGATCTATTACTTTAGATTATGAATCCACAAATGAAATACCGAATACTAGCCATTTCTTCTATCCTTCAATGCTTGTTAACAGCATTCAATAGCAGCGCCTTTAGTTGCAATACCACTTTTCCAGGCTACCATAACCATGAAAACTGTTGTTGACTGCAATCAAAAGGACCCATAGTACCACACCGAGGTATTTCTGAGGCCATGCTTTGCCTCATTGCTTTTTGATTGCTATCCAGATATATGCTTGAAAGTTGTGGGACTCACCAGGAAGCATGTGCTACACAAAGGAAGGGAAATAAACAAATAACCCCTTCTAAATGGTAGCCCCTAATCCAAGCAGGGTGAGCAACCTTTACCTCCCCTCTTTCCCTGTCTTTAAGAACAGCATAGTAGGCAGGTGCCACATGTTTCCCTCCATTCTAGAAATAGCTGTGCCTTTTTAATCTGACCATATGGAAGATGATCACATGTCTTAAATAATACTCCTCACCTCTCCCAAATGTAACTCTAATTTGCACTGCAGCCATTTTATTGCATGGCTTTTGCAGTGGAATCTGACTGCAGAGTAGATCCCCACTCCAATGCATATCCAAAAATGCACTCCAGTAATCATTTTTCCAAATCGGAAGGTTCCAACTTGGAAAAATGGCTGCCAGAACACGTTTCCTAATTCACATTGGAGTGGGTTTCTACTCTGAAGTCATCATATTCTGCTGCAAAAGCCATGTGATACAACACAGCTGCAGTGTGAATTAGAATTAAATTCAGGAGAAGTAAGGAGTATTATTTAATGCATGCAGTAATCTCCCACTACAGGTGGGGATTTTGCTTCACTTTTCAGCAAGGCATCTCTCTGATCAGACCATGGACTGATTGATCTCCTCTCGCTCACATACACAGTCAGGGGAACAATTACAGATCTGGGGAACTATGCTGATATCTGTGGTCTGTTGAATCGCACATTACATGTGCACATTGAGCAGATATTTGCATTTTTTACTCTTTAACTCATAATTTGTTAATTTAATTATTGTATCAAAGCCATGGAGCCGCAATAGTTGAAGGAGGACCTCTCTCCAAATATACCTGCCCAAGGAAAGAAGTCCGATATAGAGGATCTCCTCTTTGTTTCATCAGTTGTAGAAATATACTGTGTGACAACATGGAAAATGGCATTCTCTGCTGTGGCATCCCAGTTGTGGAACACTTACCCTTGGAGCTTGAAGGGCCAATTGGTGCCAGTGCTAACTTTCTGTCATCAAATTAATTAAGAAAAGAAAAGAAAAGAAAGCCTTTGGGAGTTCAAAGGTTTCACAAGTTTTACATCAACTTAATCTGTTTTAACTTTCAAATAGTCTAGGGTTTTGATTTTTAAATTGTTTAATATGTGCTTACTTTATGTAAATTATTCCACATAAATTTAAACTGTTCTAAATTGTTTAAAATTTATTTAATCTATCAGCTAGACAAGTTCCTTTGTTATAGAGCAGATTATAAATTATTAAACAGATAGATAAATAAAATATATTTCTTTTCTGTGTACAGTATGGTTTACAGTTCTTATCACATTTCTGTAGCATCCCATTTTATATCTAGGATGATGGACGGAAGGATATACAGTTCCCTGCTGAGTTTTCTGTGTGCTTTTTAATAGCTTTTATTTCTGTGGGATTTCCCACTGAATCCATGTGTGTGTGCTTAAGATTTATTGAGGATATTAATTACTTATTGCCATTTATGACACAATATTAAAAATCACTCATCCCCAGGTTCATATAGTGTTAATTTTGTATTGCCATTGTGAGCAAAGTTGGGGAGAAATTCATTAGCAATTGCCCTAGAGACATGAATATAACAATTTCAAAGGTCATTTATCTGTAAGTGAAAGAGGATTGATAGTATAAAATATAAATAAATTTAATTCTTAAAATAGCATGTTTCAAATACTTACTCAAGAGATATAGGTCTTATAGAATTCCTGGGTAATATTGCAAAAGGCAATAGAACACATTCTGTCAAATGTTGAACTGCTATGCTAAATTCTGACACAAAATGTAAGAACTGATCCATGAACCAGCCATCGGTTGCAATTCTATGCCCACTATTAAACTGAACTGAATTTATGTCTGACTATAGGATGATGCAACACAACTCAACCTCAAAATCTCAACTCCATGTGTGTGTTAAAAATAAAGAGCCGTAAAAAAAGAAAACAGAAGTTGCCCATCTGCAGTTAGCACCTGGTCAGCAGATAACAGAAGTTGCGTTATCACAGTGTTCTTCATCATGGGGAGAGGTATTGTACTTGTGTTTAAACTATAGAACAGCGGTCCCCAAACTATGGCCCGTGGGCCAAACCTGGCCCGTCGAGGCCTTTTAACCAGCCCACAGCCGGTCCTACCACTGCCGCCACTGCTGCCGCTGCTCGTGCGCAACTCTGGGTGCCATTTTAGAACACAAAATGGTGCCGGAGTCATGCGCATGCGTGCATGATGCCGAGTGCCATTTTGTGTTTCAAAATGGCATCCGGAGTTGTGCGAATGCGCCCTGCGTCACACACGCATGTGCTCGACTCTGGATGCCATTTTGAAACACACCAGCAGCTGAGGCTCCATGAGGCACGGAGGGCCAGCAGCCCCTTTAAAAAGGCTGCTTCTACCATCTCCTCCTCCTCCACCAGCAGCTGAGGCTCCATGAGGCACGGAGGGCCAGCAGCCCCTTTAAAAAGGCTGCTTCTACCATCTCCTCCTCCTCCACCAGCAGCTGAGACTCCATGAGGCACGGAGGGCCAGCAGCCCCTTTAAAAAGGCTGCTTCTTCCATCTCCTCCACCAGCAGCTGAGGCTCCATGAGGCACGGAGGGCCAGCAGCCCCTTTAAAAAGGCTGCTTCTACCATCTCCTCCTCCTCCACCAGCAGCTGAGGCTCCATGAGGCACGGAGGGCCAGCAGCCCCTTTAAAAAGGCTGCTTCTACCATCTCCTCCTCCTCCACCAGCAGCTGAGGCTCCATGAGGCACGGAGGGCCAGCAGCCCCTTTAAAAAGGCTGCTTCTACCATCTCCTCCTCCTCCACCAGCAGCTGAGGCTCCATGAGGCATGGAGGGCCAGCAGCCCCTTTAAAAAGGCTGCTTCTACCATCTCCTCTTCCTCCACCAGCAGCTGAGGCTCCATGAGGCACGGAGGGCCAGCAGCCCCTTTAAAAAGGCTGCTTCTACCATCTCCTCCTCCACCGGTAGCGCCCTTCCTTCGCCTGAGTTAACGCCGCTGTATATTAACATTGAAAAACTATGTATTTTTAAATTATATATTTTTAATTATTGTTATTCAATCTGTTTTGTTTGATTGTTTTTGGGGGATGGGTGGGTGTGGGAAGGAGGGCTGGGATTTGAACTGATTTTATTTGTTCTGATGTTTTGAGGTATTGTACGCCGCCCCGATTGCCTGGCAGAGGGGCGGGATATAAATAAAAAAATATTATTATTATTATTATATTACATGTGGGACTCAAAAGACTGGGGGCTGCTAAGGGCCCAATACACCCCCCACCTAGCTGTCATGGCACCATAATATGCACTATGGCAGTGAGGTGGAGAGAGTGCCTCCAAAAAGCTGGGTACTCATTTTACCGACCTACAAAAGGATGGAAGGCTGAGTCAACCTTGGAGTCCTGGGATCAAACTTACAACGTTATGGTTGCAGTACTGGCATTTAACCATTGCACCACCAGGGCTCTTTGAAAGATGCTGCGTGCCTCATTTTTGAACTCAGAGCAATTGTGGCAGCAGTGGATGGTACAGTGAGAAATGCATGTAAGTAGCTGCCAAGTGTCACTCTGTAGTGTCCAGGTAAGTCAGAGAATTTGGGGCAGAATACTCTGGGAGCAGAGTGGAGTATTCTGGCTAGTGTAGATCCACTCCTGTTGTTGTTGTTATTGTTGTCGTTGTTGTTGTTGTGTGCCTTCAAGCCATTTCCAACTTATGATGACCCTAAGGCAAACTATAGGGTCACCATGAGTCATGATCGACTCGAGGACCATTAATAACAACAAGAAAGACAAATCTATCATGGAGTTTTCTTGGTAAGATTTGTTCAGAGGAAGTTTTCCATTGCCTTCCCTGATGCTGAGAGAGTATGACTTGCCCAAGGTCACTCAATGGGTTTCATGGCTGAGCTGGGAATTGAAACCTGGTCTCCAGAGTCACATCCCAACACTCAAACCACTACAACACTCTGGCTCATGCTGTAGATCTACTCCTAATCTACAGTAAAAATACACCTGCCTCCTACTCATGTGTTTAATCTCAGAAGAAAATGAGTGATTCATGCAACTGTATCATATGGACATGCTAGCAGTGTATGTAAATGCAAGGGGATCTATGACTTTGTCATTGATATTATTAGCTAAAACATAGATTCTTATAGCCAAGGTAATATACTGCAAAGGACTAGTGGGTTGGCTTGAAATATAGATGCTCCTGTGAGGTATCCACATGTGGTCTGAAGCATAACAGGCAATTCATGTGCCATGGCACCCCTAAAGTTCCAAGAGTTTCAGCAATGGCAGCCAATGGCTCTAGTTTGGGTATGATGGTGAATTTTTGTGGCATTTTGATATGAACTTGAGTTATCCAAAGTTTTGAAACTATTTGTACATAGGTCCAGGACCTTCAATAGCTCCTTTGAAATTCTAACCCAAACACAGAATGGTACTACATGTAAGAAGGTACTACTTATAGGCAGGAAAAATGGAAGCAGAAATATAGGGTGGGTGACACCTGGCTTGACAGAACACATGTGGAAAGATCTAGGGGTTTTAGTAGACCACAAACTGAATTTGAGTCAACAGTGTGCTGTGGTGGCCAAAAACAGAGGAATGGTTTAGGGAGCTTGGTATGGACAGTTTGGCAACAAAAGGTTGGGGAGGTGACATGATAGCTATCTTTAAATATATGAAGGGATGTCATGTAGAAGTTGGAGCAAGCTTGTTTCCTGCTGCTCTAGGGACTAGGACCCAAAAAAATGGATTCATATTACAAAAGCTATTCCACCTAAGCATAAAGAAAAACTTCCTGGTGGTGAGAACTGTTCAACATCTGCCTGCTCCAAAAGACTGCCACAGAGAATGTTTGAGTCTCCTCCTTTAAACAAAGGCTGGCTGGGCACCTTTCAAGAGTACTTTGATTGTGTAAATCTGCATCACCCTTATGACGCCTTGCAATTTTATGAATCTGCAAGATGTCAGTGATTTCAAAATAAGGGCTGGAAAGGCCTTTTCACATGGATAAATGGTAACACTGGTGTTAATGTATTTTTTATCTGGAGGTTCCATTGGAGGCATCACAGAAATATGCTTTAAAGGGGGAAGTGATTTGAAACAAGAGAAATACAGTACACACTTTAAAGATTACTATCCACTGAGTACACCATCTGCTGTAAACCCCATAAATTTTCAAATACCTTTTTTCTTTTAGTATACAACTTTTATTTTCCCAAAAGAATGATTATACAATTCAAAATTGCTGAATATTCTTTTTATCTAGATTCTCAAGCCATTCAAAAGCACAGTCAGAGAGGTTTGTGTTTTTTTTTTTAAAAAAATCTCCTATTCACTCCCTGCTTCCTCATGCTTCTGAAGAGTGTGTGTGGTGTGACCTCTTGGATGCACCCACTTACTTTGCTCAGGGCTAGGAACCTGAGTCCTCTGCTTACCCAGTTTCTAAGCTCATAACACAAGGTACTGTGATCTGTCACTGCAGATCAAACTGGCAAGGCTCTCATAAAGAAACAATCATGTTTCTTCCTGGATTCTACATCTAGATTATCTAGCATAGATACTCCCCCCCCCCCCCCTTGAGCAGGGTGAATCTCTTTTGCTACAGGACAGTGCATGGCTATACAGGACACTTTGAGTTATACAGGACACTGACAATGGGGGAAATGGGAAGAAAACAAATTTTGATCTCAACCCCATGAACATATTAGAAATTGAATCCTTACTGAGCCACTGGGTGACCTTGGGCAAGTCACACACTCTCAGCCTCAGAGGACTGCAATGGCAAACCCCCTCTGAAGAAACTTGCCAAGAGAACCCCATGATAGAGTTGCCTTAAATTGCAAATGAATTGAAGGCACACACCAAGTAAATAGCCTGTCTAGGATTCCAACAAAGGCACACAATAACAACTAATACAAAACAAACAAATAAAATCCCAACAAAAACAATTGCAGATATTCATTATTATGAATGCATAACCTAGAATTATAGATCGGTAACTGCTCTATACAGTCACAAATGTGGCACTATTGCTGTGATTGTAACTGCCCTCCTAAACCTATTTTACTGTGCATCAGCCACACCAAGAGAAGAAGGCCTGTCCTGCTGATGATCGCGGTGCAGGAGGATGATATTCCCACTCTCTTCTGCCAGTGAGTAAGGCTGCAACAATTTTTTTGCTTTGCCTTGCTACTTAGATCTCATCTGCACTGAAGAATTAATGCAGTCTGACACCATTTTAACTGCCATGACTCAATGGTACGGAATCCTGGGATCTGTAATTTGTTGAGGCACCAGAGTTCTCTGACAGAGAAGGCTAAACATTTTGCAAAACTATAAATCCCAGAATTCCATAGCATTGAGCCATGGCGATTAAAGCGGTGTCAAACTGCATTATTTTTGCAGTGCAGATTAGACCTATATTATACATATGTAATTATGTAGGCAACATAGCATTCCAGTCTTTATCTTGAGGGCTAGAATGTCTCCTTAAACTTCACATATGCTATTCTTTACATGTAGACGAAAATTCAGAAATGATTACTGTACTTGAGATAGAAATACAGTATGTCTGTCCCAACCAATGAAGCTGCTGGGTGAGATCATTCGGAGTCATGGAGCTGGGTGTTATCAGTATGCTGATGACACCCAAATCTATTTCTCCATGTCTCGATCATTGGCCTTGACTTCTGATGGCATCTCTCCTCTCAATGAATGTCTTAAGGCAGTAATGGGCTGGATGAGGAAAAACAAATTGAGAGTGAATCCAGGCAAAACGGAGGTGCTAATAGTAACGGCCCCGAAACCAGGAATTGGGTTGCAACCTCTGTCCTGGACAGGGTCACACTCTCCGTGAAGGACTGTGTTCGCAGTCTGGGGGTGCTCCTGGATTTGTTGCTCCTGATGACTAATCAGGTAAATGCGACGGTCAGGAGTACCTGTTATCAGCTTTGGCTGATATGCCAGCTGCGCCCTTTCCTGGAAGTAAGAGACCTTGAGACTGTAGTGCATGCACTGGTAACCTCTCGTCTAGATTTCTGTAATGCGCTCTACATGGGGCTACCCTCGTGCTTGGTCTGGAAACTTCAATTAGTACAAAATATGGCAGCCAGAGTGGTTTCAGGAACATCTAGGAGTAACCACATAACTCCAGTATTAAAGTCCCTCCACTGGCTGCCTATTAGTTTCTGGGCCCAGTATAAGGTGTTGGTTATTACTTTTAAAGCCCTAAATGGCTTGGGTCCAACTTATCTTCGGGACCGCCTCCTCCCATACAATGCTGTCCGTGCACTCCGGTCCTCTGGGAGGAATTTGCTTCAGCCAGTAAAATCAAGGATGTCTGCCACCTCCCAGAGGGTATTTTCAGTAATCGCCCCCAGATTATGGAATGGCCTGCCAGACGAGATCCATCAGATCATGAGCTTAAGCAGCTTTAAAAAAGCCGTGAAGACGGATCTCTTTTGGCGGGCCTTTCCTGATTAGATCCCTGCCTCAGGAGCTGCTTGTCTCTGCCTCTTTTAGCTTTTGTCCCGCCCTCTGCTGTCGTTTGTTTACAATTGCTCCAATGACCTCTTTTTATCTTGTTACTTTATGCAATGATTTTAATGGATGTGTAGTTTAATAATTTTTTAAGGGGGGAGGATGAGGTTTCTGGGGGTTTTTAATCTGTATTTCTGGTGTAATTGTTAACTGTTGTAAGCCGCCCCGATTGTTTGATCGAGGGGTGGGGTATAAATAAAATGTTGTTGTTGTTATTATTATTATTATTATTATTATTAACCAATGGGGCAGAATGTGAATAAATGACCTGGGTACGTTTTAATCTGTTGCTGAGGAAGATGATTGCTCAATGCTAGAAGAGCACATGCTTTGCTGAGACTAGAGAGAAAGAAAGTTTAATCTCATCTCCAGGTAGAGCAAAGATTTTGTCTGAAACCTGGAGAGCTGTTGCCAATTACTGCCAACAAAACTGTGTTAGATGGTCAAATTGTTCAGCTTGGTATAAAGCAGCTTTCAATGTACTGGTGTTCCTAACAGTTAATGGGAAAATTCAAGACTGAAGTCTCCCTTCTTATGGTTCTTTATATTTAAAAGGAGAACCATAGTGGTGTAAAGGTTTGAGTGCTGGATTACCACTCTGGAGAGCAGAGTTCAAAACCCCAATTAGTCATGGAAATCCACTGGGTGACCTTGGGCAAGTCACACTCTCTCAGCCTCAGAAGGCAAAGGCAAACCACTATTAAACAAATCTTGGCAAGAAAACCCTGAGATAGGTTCACCTTAAGGTTGCCATAAGTCAGAAATGACTTGAAAGCAAAAAACAACAACAACAAATCTTTAAGAGACTTGGACTGGACAGCAATTCAAAAGAGAATTGCTGACAGCCCTTCAGTTTGAGGACTGTCTTATGTAAAGGAGAACACATTCTACCTCATGCTGCCTGAAAGTGATCTTCCAAAATTCTTGTGATGAATATATAAAAGGACCTCTACTTCTCTAATTGCCAGAGTGCTACTGCCCTTAGTTTATTAAGATATTTTCCCAGTCAACAGTGGTATTTATTTTCAATTTTCCAAATATTTCACTGTTTTCCAACAGCACTACCAAACAGAGAACTGAAACAGAATTTCTGTTGATTGCATACTTAACCAATAAAGAATGCAGATAGATAGATAGATAGATAGATAGATAGATAGATATGGAAGATTCCCATTGATGTTAAGACATTTACATTGTGTTCTTTGCTTTCCCAATTATTATTGTGCATTTTATGGGACCTTAGAATCCTTTTCATTGCTTGCTAATCATCATCATCATCATCATCATCATCATTCTAGGAAATCTGTTGAACAGATTATATTAATATCAAACTGGGATAAACAAGATGAGATAAGTAACAACTGATTTTTTTGGGGAAGTCTATCCTCCTTGTTCAGTGCTGCTGTTTAATCTTATGTACTTTTATACAAGTTAAATAATCAAATTGGTCAATTATTTTATTAACATTGTGAAAGCCAGTATTACACTGCTACCAGAATGTTGGGGCAGTATCGAGAAGCCCAAAATATGAATTTGTGCTCAGGTGTAAAGATAGTAAGATGACCTTGGACTGACTTAATTTAATTTATTATTATGTCAGGTTGTTGTGAGTTGGCTAACATGTGAGAAGAAGGGAGGAAGAGGGTGGGGGTGATATAATATAAATAGAACAGATTTGATTAGTACTTTTAGTTATTTTTAAAAATTATAAACTGTATTGTTGGATACCAAGTGGCAGTAACAATTATGTGCCACATTGCCTTCTTGGCATTGACTGGTAAAATTGTAGGCAGATGTCTGCCATTTGGATTCCTTGTGGCTATACTGGGGATTGTGACCTAGTCTACTCGTGCCGCCTGTTTTGCTTTCTCTCTCTCTCTCTCTCTCCTTTTTTTTAAAATCCATATTTATTTCAGAGAGTTCTGAGCTCCTTTGTTACATGGTTTTCATAAAGGCAAGCTTCCCAGTGGATGCGTTAATCATGTGCTTTACATCTTGTCATATCACATAACATTTTGAGTTTGACTTAACCTGGTGTGATATGTCACAATCCTACACTATATGTGCCCCAGGGAACTTTAAATCAGTTTGCTGAAAAACACAATTAAAGAATCCACAGTGGGGTTGCCTTTTCTTTACCTCTTTAGATATGGAGTTTTAATAACTTGCACTACCTGGCAAAGATTTTTTAGATCAGGTTCCCTGTATTCTGATATTTATTCATAGAGTTGGAAGGAAAAATGGATAGAGGTAGTTCCTCCCCTCCACCCCTACCCCAAAGAACTGTCTGGGTCCAGTCACAGATAATTTCTTTTAATCCTGATTTTAGATTTGGAAATGCTCCTTAAACTGGTGCAACATGCACATTCTTTGCATTTGTTAAGTCAATTGTTAGAAGATTTTTTTAAAAAAATATAATATAAAATAAAATAATAATAAAAAAAGTATTCTCAGTTAAAGGCTAAACTTAAAAGCCTGGAATCCTTTTGCTTTCTCCCAAATAGTGTAGATCCATTTAATCAACTGTTGAATGGAGAATCAACACATACATAAATTCCACTGCAACAGTGGGATTTCTAGTTGGGACTAACAATAGGATTTAGACCAAAATGTTTAAAAGTAAATTCTAAATTAGTTTAAAAAAGGAACTACATTTTATGCCACTTTGCTATTTCTTATAGGTACATTAGCAGGTTCAGATATTTTTATAGACATGTCTCTGTTATTTACATACCACTTCAAGGGTGGACACAGGATTGCATGTGTTGTTGTTGTATGCCTTCAACTCCAAATTATGCCAATTGTATTTTAGTGTTTTCTTGGCAAGATTTATTTAGAGGAGGTTTGACATTGCCTTCCTCTGAGGCTGAGAGAATGTGACTTGGTCAAAGTCACACAGTGGGTTTCTACAGCTGAGCAGGGATTCATAACTTGTCTCTTGGAGTCCTAAGGCTTGTTTACATGGGCCAAATTAAATAGCCTCACCTTGGCTTCACAGCAGGCTGTTCACACAGCGTACATGATGATTCAAGACTTTTTCATTGCCTGAAGGTATTAATCTGGATGGGGAAAAGTGAGGATTTACTCTGGATTTTAGCAGTAAATCCAGATAGTTACCTACATGTGCATGTGTGTGGACTGCACTCCATAGTGACATCAGTGTGGGGTCAGGGTTGGGAGGAGTTTTTAGTGGATAGGACTGGTTCAGCCTAGTGTGTATCACCATGTTTTTCTACCTCAGGTCACAACAGGGTCACTTTGGACTCAAAAAATGCAAGGTGTGGCAATGGAATCACTAGGGTTGGTGTCAACCAGTGTGTGTGTGGGTGGGTGGGTGGGCGACTGCCTTGCACCCCCACCCTGCCCCCTGGCCTTCAAAGTCCCATGTAGTTGCTGGCACAAGGGACTCTGAAGTCTCCATCCCCCCAGCCTTTAGAGTACCGCCAGTCTTGAAAGGCAGTCACACACATGCAAGGCCTTTTGAGTCTGACACAGTGGCAACCACCACACTGGACTCAGAAAACAGACTCTTTCACTAGGGTGTCACTCCTCTGGGGTGTCACCCAGCATAATCTGTAACCCCCACCCTCCACCCCATAGTGATGCCACTGAGGTGAGGCCAGTTTTATTTTTAATCACACACCCCTAGTCCAACACACAAACCACTATACCATCTTGGCTCTTTTGTTGCATGTATCCTTCACAAAGCTGTAAATTTCAAAGGGTCTCAGTAAACTGCTGCCTTATCCCGACTGTCATATATGTGCAAATTTTAAAATTGAACATAGTTGCATTTTCACCTTTTTAAAATGTACACATATTTGCTTTTTCCTTTCTTCTGTGGAATTTATCCCACCCTGAATATAAACAGATTTCCCTATGGCAAATTGCATACCTTTCCATGTTCTAAGTGTGGTTACATAAATCTGCAAAAATAGAAATATCTCACATGGGTCAAAGATATTTTCACCCATCTATGGTTTAGTATATGGTGTTAAAAATCTTGATGTCCAAATATGATTTGATGGGGGGGAAATCCTGAAAGAGTCCAATAAGCTGCATGCTGCTTTAGCATGTGTTCTGACTTGACAGTGCCATTTTGACACATGTGTAAATATGGGTAAAAGGATAACAAACACATATTTTCACTGTAGGTAGTGTGCAGACAAATTGTAAAGGGAAATGACACACTCAGTGCAATGATCCATTCAAGCAGCATCCTGGAGGCTGAAGGCAGTGACAGCACTGAAAGGTATATATCCACCCCCTACTTTGGCATCAGACATCAAGCAGCTTGCTCCAGGAGAAGTGGGATGCATCTTTCAGTGAACTATCTCATAGGTTACGTGGGTGATAGATCAAGTTCATTGGACCAGTAAACAGAAGAGAAATTCTTGGCATTAATGCAGTATACCTAGGAACACAGGAAACTACTTCACATTGAATCCAACTATAGGTTTACCTCCTTCGATACTGTCTTTGTCCAGCTTTCCCATCACCTTGCTCTCCAGATATTTTCATAATTAAACTGTCCAGCACAGCTGATCTGGGCTGATCTCTAAAATATTTGAGGACAATAGGCTAGAGAAGATTGGTCTAAACTGAAGAGGGTTAGATCTCCAAGTTTCCAAACAATAATTTGTTTTGGGTTACACTGGAGATGTTAGAGGCTTGAAACTGGGATCTTATATATGCAAAGAATGTGTTCTAAGACTCACCCTTTCCCACTTGAAGCTTCATATGTATCAGTTCTGTCTCAGGATGCAATGGATGTGGTCTAGTAACATCTATATATGACCAATCCATAGAACACTGTGGTGGCTAACCACAGGAAGGATCTGGGATCCTATTAATTGCTGCCAGTGCCAGAAATTGAATGAGTCCCAAGTCTTCCTTGAAAGGATAAAGAGGAAGTTTTCCTTGTCTCTTCTGTTACATTCCTATCATCTGTCATGAACACTCCACTTGTGCAGGCTGTCCAACCAGGTCTCGATCTTGATTGTGCCTGTACACATGAAACTGGTTCCTTGCCTCACTTCTCTTCTACAAAGAGTGGAAGGTCAGAGTAGGCAGGAAACATGGTGGGATGGGGGGGGGGATGAGGAGGGGCTGTCAAGTATGGCCCCATGCTTTTCTTTCATATGACTGGAATCATAAGAGGAAAAACACCTGAAAGGTGTTACTTTTCTATTAGCTTTAGCTATTTTTTAATCAATTAATTTTATATCCTGCATTTCCTCCAGAGGACTCACACATGCGTCTCTTTTCCCCCACATCATCTTGACAATAATCTTGTGAGATAGATCAAGATGAAAGAGATTAACTTGAGGATTACCCAGTGGACACCATGGCTCATTGGGGAAGAAATTGGATTATCTTTGTTTTATTCAATCCTGCATTTGGAGAACAAGTGTAGCTCTGGCCCCACCACAGTTGCCCATCTTAGTTCTAACTACTACACCAGCTCATCAATTTTCCTAAGGTAGCTGGAGTTTGTTAGATTCAAGCTGTGATCTCATGTTGTTGTTGTTGTTGTTGTTGTTGCTGTTGTGTGCCTTCAAGTTGTTTCTGACTTATGGCAACCCTAACATGAACTTATCATGGGGATTACTGGGGTTGAGAGTGTGTGACTTGCCCAAGGTTACTCAGTGGGTTTCCATGGCTGAATGGGGAATCAAACCCTGATCTCCAGAGTCCTAATCCTATGCTCAAACCACCATACCACACTGGCTCTCGGTATCATTTTAATTTTTAAGAAACAATCCATGAAATATAGGACTGATAACTTTCCTGAAAAAGGTGATCATGATCAATTTAATATTCTAGCTGAGATTTTGAGGCAATGCTTCATTAGGACCACCTTTTTTATTACTGCTTCCAGTATAAACAGGTTTGCTTTAATAGCCATGCTTTAGGCTTCTGTATACAAAATGATCTTCCCCAGGGCTACCTGCAGGGAAATTTCATGGTCCCAAGGACCAGTCTTCTGCATTCCCCAGTGCATTGCTAAGGGCCAGCCAAAAATAGGCCAGCTATCCAGAAAGCAGAGGCCATATACAAAACTACTAAAGCGTATTCTGTAGTCTCTAGTTTACCATTTCTACTCTTTCTGAAATGTGCTCTTAATGAATCAGTTGCCACTAGCTTGAATTCAATAGCAGAATACACCTTCCAGTATTGCTCTGTTGTCTTATCACCCCTTTCTATTAATTCTGAATAGTTATTTCTCTCAGGCCTATATTTTGACAATCACTTTAATTCTTTGGCATTTTCCTTTCATAACTGCTGGCAGTTTACCTGCTAAACCAGCTCATAGACAGTGCTAAAACCAGAGCTTTATAGTCATGTTTTCAGTCTACAAGTGACAGAATTCCCAGCCAGCATGACCAGTGGCTGGGGCATTCTGGAAGTTGAGATCCAATCTCTATCTTTTTCACATAGTACCCAAGCTCTAGTACACCATAGTTCAGTGCAATGTAATAGAACCTCATTTTTACGTACTCCCACTTTCAGGTATGACCACAAGGTGGAGATCAGAAGCATTTGCTTCCATTCTAACCTAACCTAAGGAGCTTATTGCTCCGCTAAAACAAAGCGTCTTACCTCTCCCAAATTGAATTTTAATTCAGGCTGTATCCAGATACTATTGCAGGGATTTTGCCACCAAAACCATTGGCAGAATACAGCCTGGGTCCAGCCCAGGTCCCAGGAGCTCTCAGCAAGCCTCATTTCAAAATCGGGAATTTTCCGACTTAAGAAAATGGCCGCAGGAGCACTTCTGGGACCTGGGCTGAACCCGGGCTGTATTCTGCCAGTGGTTTCAGTGGCAAAATCCCTGTGATAGTATCTGAATGCAGGCCGAATTAAAATTCAATTCAGGAGAGGTAAGACAGTTTATTTAGCAGAGCGATAAACTCCTAACTGTGGCCTGTTGTTTCAATTGAATTAAGTGGTGAAAAGAGAACTGGAAAGTATGTAGAAAAGCAGAAAACAATGAGGAGACAAGCTCCATGTGCTCTGGGATAGTCAATTTTTTATTCAATATTTAAAAAGCCCAATGCATTTCACCACAATGAGAAAGGCCTTCTTCAGGGCCCTTCAAAAGAACTCAATGGAGTTGTAAACACTCTCCAAATTACAGGACCATAGAGGTTCCTGTGCACTGGAGAGTGTTTACAACTTTTGAAGGGCCCTGAAGAAGGCTTTTCTCATTGTGGCTGAAACACATTGGGCTTTGTAAATCTGAATAAACAGTTGACCATCCCAGAGCATGTGGTAATGTCAACCATGGTTTAAGACAGGGGTAGGCAACCTTTCCCCTTTAAGGGCCGAAGGACTTCAGCTCCCAGAATCCCAGGAGCTATTGGCCAACATGGGACTATTGGCCAACATGGCTGAGGCTTCTGGGAGCTGAAGTCCCTCGGCCCTTAAAGGGGAAAGGTTGCCTACCCCTGGTTTAAGAGATGCATGGTTTCCAGCAAGGATTCATGGGATGGTCTCTGTTTTCTGCACTGTCTCCAGAATGAAAGTTATATGCAATCCAGAATCTTTACCATGACACATCCGAAACTATGTGGACATATTTCCCCAAAGTATTCACATTTGAAAAATGTGTGTAGAAAACAGAGGTGGGCAAAGTCCTGCCCCAGGCTGCTTTTGCAGCACCTAGAATCATAGAATCATAGAGTTGGAAGAGACCACAAGGGCCATCCAGTCCAACCCCCTGCCACGCAGGAACACAAAATCAAAGCATACTTGACAGATGGCCATCCAGCCTCTGTTTAAAGAAGGAGACTCCACCACTCTCTGAGGGAGAGTGTTCCACTGTCGAACAGCCCTTACTGTCAGGAAGGTCCTTCTAATGTTTAGGTGGACTCTCTTTTCTTGTAGCTTGCATTCATTCCTCAGGGTCCTGTTCTCTGGAGCAGCAGAAAACAAGCCTGCTCCTTTCTCAATATAACACCCTTTCAAATACTTAAACAGGGCTATCATATCACTTCTTAACCATCTCTTCTCCAGGCTAAACATATGCAGTTCCCTAAGTTGTTCCTCATAGGGTATGGTTTCCAGACCCTTCACCATTTTAGTCACCTTCCTTTGGACACGCTCCAGTTTCTCAACATCTTTTTTGAATTGTGGTGCCCAGAACTAGACACAGTATTCCAAGAGGGGCCTGACCAAAGCAGAATAGAGTGGCACTATTGCTTCCTTTGATCTAGACACTATACTTCTATTGATGCAGCCTAATAAGCTTATTGCACAGCACTTAAGGAACAAGAACAGAACGGAATGCAAGGGAATGGAACGGAGCAAAAATGCATTTTACTGCATGGGAGAATGCCACCGATGCTGCCGGGAGTCTCCAATCCATTCCCCAGCCATTCCTGGCAGCCGATTTTTGAAAGACAGTTCAAAATCGTCCTTCAAAAATTGCCTGCCAGGAATGGCTGCGGAATGGATTAGGGACTCCCGGCGGCATTGGTGGCATTCTCCTGTGCAGTAAAATGTGTTTTTGCTCTGTTCCATTCCCTTGCTTTCCGTTTCATTCCTGTTCTTCAAAGTGCCATGTGATAAGCTTATAAAATTCCATTGGCCTTTTTAGCTGCCACATCACACTGTTGACTCAAGTTCATTTCATTTTTCCAACCTAAGTGTAGTACCTTACATTTCTCTATGTTCAAATTCATTTTGTTAGCTTTGGCCCAGCTTTCTAATCTATTAAGGTAATTTTGAATTTTTCTCCTGTCCTCTGAGGTATTAGCTAATCCTCTTAATTTGGTGTCATCTGAAAATTTGATAAGTATGCCCCCTATTCTTTCATCCAAGTCATTGATAAAGATGTTGAATAGCACTGGGCCAAGGACAGAACCTTGTGGCACCTCCCTGGTCACTTCTCTCCAGGATGAAAAGGAGCACCTTTTGGGTTCAACCGGTCAATCAATTACAAATTTGTGTAACAGTTACCTTGTCTAGCCCACATTTTATTAGCTTGTTGGCCAGAATCTCATGGGGAACCTTGTCAAAGGCCTTACTGAAATCAAGATATGCTTTATTCACTGTATTCCTTTCATCTACCAAGCTGATAATTCTATCAAGAGAAAGAGAGAGAGAGATCAGATTTGTCTGGCATGACTTGTTTCTCTGGAACCCATGATGACTTTTTGTGATTATGGCATTACCTTCTAAATGTTCACAGACTCTTTGTTTAATGATTTGCTCTAAAATCTTTCCTGTTATAGATGTCAGACTAACTGGACAATAGTTGTTGGGATCCTCTCCCCCCCCCCCTTTTGAAGATGAGGACAATCTTTGCCCTCCTCCAGTCTGCTGGGAATTCTCCTGTTCTCCAGAAATTCTCAAAAATTATTGTCAATGGCTCCGATATTACATTTGCCAATTATTTTAATATCCTTGGATGCAGTTCATCTGGTGCTGGATACTTATATTCATTTAGATTAGCCAGGTATTCTTGTACTACCTCTTTACTTATTCTGTGCTGCATTTCTCCTGTTGCGTTCTCTGCTCCATTTTCCTCAGGTTGAGCACCTAAAGCATCCCAGCATCCTCCCAAAGCTCTCCAACCCCCTATTCTTTTTTTTAAAAAAAAAATATATCTGTATAATTTTCAGGCTGTTACTGTCCTCAAATTCTGTAGAAACGCCTCCAAATGACAATATGCAAACAAAGGCATGCTAAAATACAAGCACCTCAGACCCTAAACCTCCAAGAATGGTAGTGTTTACAAAGGCTGAACAAAATGGCCCTGTCAAAAAGGATTGCTACACTAAGTAAAAAATGCACAGAGAATGAGGATCACAAGTGGAGAAGCCTCCAGCTAAGGAACCTTTAGTTAGATATTATTGTGGGCAGTGAGTGAACCAAGTGGATAAAAGGGTGCTGATGACAGCAGGCTTTGTTGGAAATAACAAGTCCAAATCTTGCCATCTCCTGGCATTTCCAAAATAAGTTTGGCTCAGCTGGTATCTGACCTTGACTTATCTGATTCTGTTTCTAGATATCTTTCCCTAGCCTCTATCAACAGCTTGGAAAGACTTGATCATTTGTGACTTTGGCTCTGATTTCTCAACCTTGGTTTGGACAAACATTATTGATTTGTTTGTGAGCTCATTTTTTGATGCTGTTTAACTGCTTGTGGACTACAGGTGAGGCTTCTCTTAGAACTGATGCTACTGATTTCTTGGAATACTGGAATAATCTTTGAGGGAAAAGTGGAAAAGCTCTGTTCATATAATGCTAAATTTTGGTTTTGTTTAAGGAAAAAGGACAGTTAAGAAATATGATAGGATGAAAATCAATTCATTTGAGATGTGGTGTGGGAGAAGAGTGCTGAGGATCCCATGGACAGCCAAAAGGACATAAAAGTGGGTCCTAGAGCAGATCAAGCTGGAACCTCCCTGGAAGCCAAGATGACCAAACTGGGACTGTCGTACTTCGGACACATTGAAAGAAGGGAGGACTCTTTGGAAAAAGCAATAATGCTGGGAAAAGTGAGAGGAAGTAGGAAGAGAGGAAGGCTACATGCCAGATGGATGGAGGTCATGGGTATTGAGGGGTTGCAAGAATTAAGCAGAGCGGTGGAGGACAGAAGGTTTTGGAGATGTCTCATCCATAGGGTCACCATGAGTCATGATCAACTCAAGGGCAATTCTCAACAAGGAGAAAAGGAATATTCAAGTAGAGATTTTTCACTACAATCTAGTGGTGTATATATTTCCTCATTAGCTACTCAACACACCTCACACAATAGGAGCACCAAAGTAAGGACCTTTGAGGATGATCTAAGGGTCCAGGTTTGAGATGTACTCTATATACTCGGCTATAAGTTGACCTCATGTATAAGTTGAAGGCAGGTTTGGGGGCCAAAATTATGAATTTTAATATGACCCATGGATAAGTTGAGGGTAAAATTTAGGAACATGTAACAAAGAATGTAAAGGATGAAGCAAAGGAAAACAATGTCAAAGTACAAAATTCCAGCAGGCATAACTGTTCATGCCCACCCTAAATGCTGGATGGATAAGAGAGTAGAGAGAAGGCAGTACTTCCAGGACAGATTATACTTTTGTCTTTCATCCGAGGTGGTTCATTTTTATGATTTAAAATACAGTACTTACATTGACCCATGGATAAACTGATTCGGGTTTTTTGGATCAAATTTTTGACCAAAATTTCTAGACTTATACATGAGTATATACAGTAATTCTTTGCAATTTTTGTTCTCAGAGGAAGCAATGAATAACTTTAGCAATTTTCTTCTCACCATGAGAAAGTATTCAAAAACTGCACAGTTTTTAAAGACTGTACAAAGAACAAAATGCAATTAAATAACATCAACCCCTTTAAAAACCCATATGCACAAGAAAACACACACACACACACAAAACTATGCAAATTTTGCACACACTATGGGCCTTTTCAGACTGCCAGAAATAGTGCAAATTGAGTCCACTTTAACTGTCCTGACTCAGTGCTAAGGAATCATGGGGACTGTAGTTTATTGTGGCACCAGAGCTCTTTGACAGAGAAGGCTCAATGTCTGAGAAAAAAAAATACAATTCCCATGATTCCCAAGCACTGAGCCAGGGCAGTTAAAGTGGACTCAATTTGCACTATTTCTAGCAGTCTGCAAAGGCCCTATGTCTTGAGCTGTCAAGATTCATGTTGGTCTAGGATTCTCTTTATCAGGGTTTTTGGACATCCAAGATACCTGTTTTTTTGACCAGTTTTTGAATTTTTTGAATATTTTTTCCATCCCTAGTCCAGTATGTACATATAGGAAGAAGCAATCTTTCAAATAACTTTATCCTAAACCACTGAAGACTTGATAGGACAAAACATCTTGAAAAAGTCCTGCAAATGGACTACAAGCCATTGCAGATGTCAAAGAAATGTGATGATATATATGGCTGAAGTGCTTAATGAAACAGAGAAGAACAAAAGGTGAAGTGTGGTTTTGGGATAAAGCAAAGATAGTTTGTCACCTTTTATGGACAGCTTGCAACTATTTGTTTATTTATTAGCCTGATTACCAATGTTCCATAGTACGATATGAAGCGGTATATAAATGAAGCTGCTTTGCTTTGCTTTGCTACCAATTTTTCTTTAAAAAGTATATTCTGATGTCCATTGTTATTTATAAATGTCTTTGAATATAAAATGGTCATTTTAATTTATACTGAGTATAAAATAGAGTGATAACTAATGGCAGCAGCAGTAATGGTGGATGACACTGATGGAGAAGCTCACAGCAGTACAGCAGTGATACCATAGCTAATGCATGTTAGCACTGTGCAGAGTAAGGCAGTGATGAACCTCCTTGAAGGAACTTGTGATCAAGAAAACCTTATGATGAGACAACCAGACTGGAGAAGAGTGCTGAGAATACTGTTGATGGCCAGACACACAAACAATTGGGTCCTAGAACAAATCAAGCTTGAACTCTCCCTGGAGGTCAGTGACTAAATTGAAGCTGTTGCACTTTGGCCACATCATGAGAAGGCATGGTTAGAAAAGACAATGATTCTGGGGAAGGTAGAGGGCAGTAAAAAGAGAGGAAGACCAAATGCTAGATGGATGGAGTCAATCAAGGTTACTATAGGCCTGGACCTACAGGACCTATGCAGAGAGGTAGAGGATGGGGGGCTTGGAGATGCTCATTCACAGGGTCACCATGAGTCGAGGTTCATTTGAATGCAAGTAACAACAATAAAATGGTCAAACAATGTATGGTCTGGGGTAGCAATGGAAAATAAATTTGTTGGCTTTGAATTTTCCTATAAAAATGTATATTTTGTACCTTCAGAGATTAGCAATGTATCAAAGGCTGCTTTGCCTTGGAAAATTTTAAATTTTAGATGCTTGCTCATCAGCAAAGAGAATATCACAAATCCCTGTGTTCCTTTAAAGAATGTATTGAAAGGAAAAAAATGTCCATATTTGAAAAGAAAATGTTCACAATCATGTTTAGTCAATGGTGAAAGTGTGCAGGAAAATCTCTGCATTAATTTTTCAAAGTACATAAAAATTCATGCTGTGAGGGGAAAAAATCTGCACAAAAAATACATGAATTTCCATGTGGCAAGAAAAATGTTCTTGGGGTCCAATTCCTAATGATAGTACATAGACCCATTCACCTGGTGAATGCTAAGGCAGCACATGTAATTCCCATTGATTCAAAGATCCTACCCAAGCAATTGAATTTAAGTCATGCAATCTAATATCAGATTGCAATTCTCAGATAAGAATACCAGGTATGTATTCTTGATGCATGAAGCACTCACCTTGCTGAAACTAATCAAGTCTGGATGTGGCTAATACCTGGATAGGAGATCACCTGAGAACTCTATGGAGACTAGCTTGATTTCACTGAGATAAATTTGTCTCTCCCTTAGTTTAGTATCTGAGCAATTTGGATAAAGAGATCAGACCCTACGTATACAAGTGGACACTAGTGCATAGTAACAATAGATAATTATTTCTCTTTCCCCCTTTTATTAAGAAGTCTGTTCAGATGTTTTGCATAGAACAGATGTTTGTGTCCCCCTTCAGGATATGTCATTTTTGTGTGAGTGCATTCCATGCTAATAATGGCCTGTCCTTCTGGAGCCAAGCTCTGTTTAAGAGAGGAAAATGCTTTCACTCAAGTGTTATAGGAGAGAAAGCAATAGCGACTGAGTGAAAGAACAACTCTGAAAGGAATTGATGAACCCCGACCATTGTCAATCAAGGATGACATCATTTGTGTAATATTTTCAAGATTAGTAACATCTGCTTTTTCAAATATGGTTAGTAGCAACCCCTCCAGCTTCCTTCAGCCATATGGGATGCTTGGTATGCACAGCAATTCGCTAGATGTAGCAAAAGCAATAGCTAGCAAAGAAATATCTTCTTTAAAATTCCAGATTTGATTTTTGCTTCTAAATGGAGAAATTATCTTGGCTTAATGGGAACAGAATCAAGTAGAAAGAGAAAAAAATCATTTGTAAATGAACTGTCTGATAATATCATAAGTCTCATTGTGTTTTGAATAGCACCAAAAAACAAAACAACAAACAAAAATGAAAGAAAGGGAAATTGTGGTGAGTTTGGGGGCTGATCTGCTTCAGGGGCAACATGGGATACTCAATATGCTCAAAATGGGAAAAAAAAACCAAATAAAAATGGGGAAAAAGAGGGAGCCAGAAGCACCCTTTGAGATTTGAAAAATGGTCACTTCTAAGGGACCCTTCAGCCATATTATTAGAATCATAGAGTTGGAATAGACTGCAAGGCATCCAGTCCAAGCCTCTGCCATGCAGGAACTCACAATCAATGCATCCCTGGCAGATGACCATCCAGCCTCTATTTAAAAACCTCCAAAGAAGGAGAGTCCATCACATTCCAAAGGAGCATGTTCCACTGTCGAACACCTCTTACTATCACAAAGTTGTTCCTAATGTTGGGGTGGAATCTATTTTCCTGTAGTTTGCATCGATTGCTCCAGGTCCTAGTCTTTAGAGCTGCAGAAAACAAGCTTGCTCCATCCTCAATGTGACATCCCTTCAAATACTTAAAATATTTAAACAGGGCTATCATATCACCTCTTAAATGTTTCTTCTCCAGTCTAAACATACCCAGCTCCCTAAGTCTCTCCTCATAGGGCATGGTTTCCAGAATTGCATAAGCTTTTTTAGCTGCTGCATTGCACTCATGTTCAACTTGTTGTCTACTAGGACTGCTAGATCCCTTTCATGTGTATATTATTATTATTATTATTATTATTATTATTATTATTATTATTATGCACCATCAGTGTACATGGTACTTGTATAGGTGAGAGAGGAAAAAAAAAACAACAACAACCAGCAAGCCCTACCAAAGGTTTACAATCTAATACACACATACAAACACACAGGAGAAAGAAATACAAATAAACCTATGCAATACAATACATTAGTAAAATAAATAGCAAACTATAGTAAAACAAATTAATAGTAAAACAAATTATTCACCTAGAAATACAAAAAGCAATGTAATATAATACAGTTATCCCTCCCCATTTGCAGACTTCAAGTCTGAGGTCCCACTCTTCATAGGAGGGAAATGTGGGGAGGGATATAATGGTGGTGTGCATCTGCATGCTCCCCCCACACCCATGCCGAGCCATTATTTTCACAGATGGGGGGGGGGGCAGATGAGGGGCTACTGTATAAAGCAAACTCACAAATACATATAACCCATATTCATAAGATTATAAAGCAATATTAAATTAAAATGCCAAAGATTTTATAAAATAATACAGTTTTCTATTGAGATTTAAAAGCAATGAGGTAAGGAATAGTCTGCAGATGGTCAGAGACAGAATTCTACTAGGATAAATAATTTAACCTTTTTTTTCACCAGAAAAAGCATGCTCCAGGGAGACACGGGCATTTTGTCCAAGGGCCATTTTGCCATCCTCGCTTTAAAGTAATGCCTGAGAGTCTATATTTGGAAATAAATCTCTGCATGCCAAGTAACACGTTGATTATGCCATGCAAACCTTGTGCTGAATGCACTACCTAATGCATATTCATTATACAGCATGTGCAGCTAAATTTCTGCAATCTTGAATACAGACATCATTTCTGCACTACACTTTTATAATACTGCATTAGTCCTTGGCTGCCTCCTCTTGCATTCTGGGATTTGCAGTTTAAGGAGGGACATTTAGAATTCTCAGCCAGGAAGCTGATTGGTCTCACTGAACTACAAGCCTCAGAATGCAACAGGAGGCAGCTAGAGCACTAACAGTGGAATAACAGCACTATAAGAGTATAGTGCGGAAATGTGATTTACAATTCAAATGAATTAGACAAAAATCTCCAGCAGCTTCTGTATGGGGACTTAGGCATGCACAGCATAGCAATAGGATTCTGGTGAATGTTTTATCAACAGAATAAAGTTTTCTTAGGTGAAAAAGGAAGTTGGGTGACTTGCCAATTTGTTCATGACATTTACAGGCTTTTCAAAAATATACCTTTCTTATATAGTCCAGGGCTGGCCTAAAACATTTTTGCTGGTTGATGAAATAGATAAAATGGTACTGTTTCATTCCATAAACAGATTCTCACTTGGGTGGCAGCTGATGTTTCCTTCAGTGCTGGTGATGGGGTAACCTTTACTACCATATTTGAAGGAAGCAGGATAGTTTAGGAGACGCAGATCAGGTTAGTTGTAGGAGACTCAAGTAAAATGGTGAAGGGGCTATGCTCATGTCACTATTGAATCCCAATTCTATCAAGTTCATTCATCCAGAATCTTATCTATTTACAATGCTAGGCCTATTGGTGATGTAAAGAGAACAAAGCTGATAGATGCATCTTCCTAGGTACCATTTTTGCAGATATAAGCATCATCTACAGTGGAGGATGTTTTTGTTTTGCTTTGTTTTTTGGACAAGATTCATGAAAGTAGCATGGAAGAATGTTGGTAAAGGAAAGCATTCTTTGAAATAATTGAGTCCCAAATCAAATGGGGATTTAATGGTAAGCACCAGTAGCTTTTGGAAAATAGGAAAACAACTAAGTACTTTTAGATTTGAGATATTCTTTATGTGAGTGGTACTAGTCCAAATTTTGGCCACTGCATTCTGTACTAGCAGAATCTTCCAAATGATTTCTATAAGGAAGCTCTATTGGGATAGTCGGTGCTTCCTATGTTGGAAGTATGGTGAATCCACACTAAATTATAGTCCAGACTTTAAAGCAGAAGTCCAAGGTGCTGAACTCTATCATGAAGATTCTGCACTCATATTGGTTAACTTCTTTAAAATCTAGAATAAATCCAAGAGTGGATTCACCAAATCCTTGACATAAGAAGCACTAGATGCCCCATCCTCTGTATCATAAACTGAATAACCAGAATCCAGAGTTTAAACAATTTCTTATCTAAAGGAATTCATCTACATTTACCCAGAATTTATTTTTTCATTTTATTTCCTTTATTAATAACTGCCTTGCCCATCAGATGCCCTGAGCAAATATTATCTTTAAAAAATGGAATTAATATCTCTCTCTAGCCATGTCTTTTTCCAGCCTCACTGGAGAATGAGAAGGAGTGCCACAGCTGCATCCTTGAAGGTGGAAGCAGGCAGCGAGCAGCCCCTCATCCCTGTTTGCTTATTGCGTTGGTGTTGGCTGTGATTATTGTGTTCCCATCCATAGAAGACCTGGGTAGAAAAGGCACTGACTGGGTTCCAGGCTTCAGTAGTGGAAGCAGGGAGAAAGGGAGCTGTTGCTTTGGCACAGGGCTCTCTGGGCCAAGGCTGGAGACCAACTATCACTGCTGCTGCATCCTGCTCTAAACCTCATTTCAGCTGGAGAATGGCGACGGAAGAGCACCAGCATCGGCAACAGTCACCATGGCCTCCACTTTTTCAAATCTTGGCTGTGAATGTGATCATGCTATCTCTCTCCCTCCCTCCTCTCATCTCCCCTCCTCTCACTTCCCCAGGGATAGGGGAGCCTAAAGAATGTGCACCTGACAGTTGCTGCTTGCTGTCACCTCCACTGCTTCCCTATGCAAACTCCGAAAATCTGAAAAATTCTAACATCTAAAATGCTTCCACTACTTTTGGTTCCAAGCATTTCAGATAAGGGATACTCAACTTGTATTAGAATTCGGTAGAAACATGTAGATTTTGGAAAGTTCTTATGAAAAACCCCAGACCACTCTAATTTTTCACTCATCCTTAAGGCCAACAGGAGCTTCTGCCCAAACTTAGATCATAGCTGAGGTGATTTTATTCAGGAATATGGCATGGAAGGAAAGAATTAAACTAGCCTCCATGAAGTAGTGGAGTCTCGATCTTGGCTATAGGTCCTCCATGCTTGATATTTCTAGTTTAATAGAAATAGTACAAAATAAAGTATTCCCTTGACTATCACATGTGGTTTACCCCTTAGATTGTGAAATGCAGCTGCTTGAGTCTAAAAAATGTTTTGGGCCAAACCTGTCTATGTTCCACTGGCAGAAACCCTGTGGATCTCAGCTGAACATCAGTTGACAGTCATCCCAGTGCTTTGAAATGATAATGAGAACAAACACTTCTATTTTGAACACATCTGATTTCTTTTTCGAGTTAGAAAAATTGGCAAGCTGCCCTCATTCCTTTAAAGCAGGATTGAATAGTGAGTGCTCCTATGGGTGTGTGTGTGTGTGTGTGTGTGTAAGAGAGAGAGAGAGAGAGAAAGTATAAGCAACAGACATTGAAGGCAAGGAAATGGAATATTTATACTCTGGGGGGGGGGGGGGGAATCTTCCAAGTAACAATAGTTATTTACTCATTCTCTAGGCTCAATTCAAGTCAATGGTTGTTATTCAAACACTAAATGATCTCAGAATCTATGAATCTTTAGGAGTATCTTCTGCTGCATAGGCCTCACTGTTTCTTCACATCATTGCCAAAGGCATTGACAGGGATAAGAGGGTGCCCTTCACTATGTCTTTTTATTGTTCTGCTGGTACATTAGATTTTGTATCCCATTATTCCTGAATACAAATTTATATCTTTTTTTATTTCTAAAATCATTGCTATGCTGCCCTTCAGTCTACAAGATTAAAGAGTAGTATTTAATAGAATCATAGAACAGAATCATAGAATCTTAGAGTTGGAAAGGATTCAAGGGCTATTTTGTCCTTTCTATGCAGGAAGATACAACTAAAGTGTTCCAAAAAGAAAGAAGGCCCACCATGTTTTGAGGCTATCTGTTTCAAGGCTGAACAGTTCCAAAAAGACACTTCTTCCTAATGTTTAAATAGAATCTCTTATATTTGTTCTGTTTTTGGTAATGCCTTCCCTCTTCTTTGGTAAAGCAAACTTAAATGCAGTGGGGATTCCTGTCACAATGTGGCAGCTCTCTTAATCCTCCTAAACTAGACTGTACCAATTCCTGCTACATTGGCCTCCTAGGGTAAGAAGAGCAGAGAGGCACAACTCCACTGTGCCTGGGACCAGGACTTGATAAAAAGCCCTCTATACATCCCAGCTACCAATGCTGTGATCTCAGAAGGAAAGAAGAGTAGGCAGGCAGGCACAGCTTTATTGTGCCTAGGCCCAGCAGCTGATGAAAAGGCCACCTTCCATATTCCAACTGCCACTGATGTGGCCACCAAAAGAGAGAAGAACATGGAAGCACAGCTCCATCATCCCTAGGCCCAGCAACTGATGAAAGGCCTTCCCTCCATATCCTAATTGTCACTGCTGTGATCTCAGCGGGAGAGAAGAGCAAACAGGCATAGCTCCATCATCGCTAGGTGCAGCAACTGATGAAGGGACCACCTTCCATATGCCAAATGTTACTGCTGTGGCCTCTGAGAGAGAGAGAAGAACAGGCAGCCACAGGTCCATCATGCCTGGGCCCAGCAGCTGATGAAGAACCATACAAATGTCCCCAATTTCAAAACTTTGCAATTTGTAATTTTTTAAAAAAAATCAAGGACATTTGAAATTCATTTGTTAGATTCTAGCCCTACTTTTGTGACGCCTCCAAGTAACCTCCATTTTACCTCATAATTTGTCTTCTTTTTTTGTGTCCCTAATTCAACAGAATATAACAAAACAGGTTATCCAACAAATTACCAGTGAGCAAGAAGGATTCTTTGCTTCAAACTTCTGTCTTTCTCAGACAGATCTTCTCTTGCATGAGAGCTAAGCTAGCTGAGGTACCATAGCATCCAAAATACACATCGAGAGTGAGGTCTGCCCATGTAGTTGGTGTTATATACTAGCCATCTCTTCTCTTTCAATGCTTGCTTGCATACAAAGCAGTCTGCTTCCTTGATACTTATTACACTTTTGATAAATTAACAGCAATTATGTCTGCTACAAATGGGCAGGCTTCCAAAACATCTGGTCAGAGTGGGTCAGGACCGTCCCTTTGCTCTTCTCTGAAGAACAGTTGGGGCTGATGCAGTTGTGAGCATTAGCATTCCCAAGGGAATGTTACTTTACCTAATGTACTGGCTGAATAGCACGCTTCACTTCCACAACACCTGCTTACAGACTCTGAGCTGCCACTCAAATCCAAGCCAGTAGAGCATGGGAAATTGGGAACAGTGGGGGAAGCACACACTATGGAACTGGGCAAGAAAAGCAGCACAATGAAAGGACATGAGAAACATGAGGAATTGAAGGCCCGTGGAATGCTAGCAGGATGGAGGGATAAAAGAGGAAAATGTCTTATGACCGAATGATTGAAGAGGGCTTTTATTTATGAATAGCCAGATTGGGGATTTGCATATCAACTTACAAAATATAAGGTCTTCTTTTTCTTCTTTTTCATTTCATTTTTTCCCCTGTACAGTGCTACTGAGTGGGGGAGAACATAATTTTACCTTTCATGACATCCTCCCACAGTTACTCTTTTAGGAGGTTTCAGTGCAGCCATCATTTGGCCAAAATTGAGGAGAATTAGCAGCTAGACCTTGCTAATTTTCATTATGGCTTTTACTTTTTCACCCAAAATATGAACATTGGTCAGTTCCAGTTCCTTGGAAAGGAAGCAGACAAAATCAAGTGTTGTTATGCAATTGAAAGATATAGCTGTGTTAGTCTGTAGAATCAGTATATAGTGTGATCTTGTAGCACCTTTGAGACAAACTGAAATAAAGCAGTTGGCAGCATGAACTTTCATAAACTTTGGTCTACTTCCTCCAAATGTATCTGAGAAAGTAGACTGAAGTCTACAAAAGTTCATGCTGCTAACTTATTTCAGTTAGTAATAATAATAAAATTTATTTATATCCTGCTTATTGGCAACAATCCAAGTGGCTTACAGTAAAAAAAATCCCCACAACATTTTATCCAAACCAACCCTAGCCCCCTAAAACAGCATTAAATAGCATATAATTAAAATTACAATAGACATAAAATAAAACATAACAATATAAACCTAAATCTATTTGGGCAGGTACGGTACCCTAAACTGCCTCTATTGCATTTCCCATCCATCAACATGATGGGGCCACGATGGGGATGAAGGAGTCAGAAGGTCCTAAAATCCTGGCCAGGATAATTAGTCTGGAAAGGCCTGCTGGAAGAGATCCGTCTTGACAGCTCTCTTGAAGCTGTCCAAGGATGTCAACTGATGGATCTCGTCCGGCAGGTCGTTCCAGAGTTTGGGGGCGACAGCAGAAAAAGCCCTCTGAGAGGTCACCGCAAGCCTAGATTTTAGGGGCTGCAGCAAATTCCTCCCAGAAGATCGGAGAGCGCGGGGAGGATTATATGGGAAGAGGTGGTCCCTGAGATAGCTTGGACCCAAACCATTTAGGGCTTTAAAGGTAATAACCAACACCTTATACTGGGCCCGGAAGCTAACAGGCAGCCAGTGGAGGGACCTCAGAACCGGAGTAATGTGGTCCCTCCTAGATGTTCCAGAAATAAGTCTGGCCGCCATATTTTGAACCAACTGAAGCTTCTGAACCAAGCACAAGGGTAGACCCATGTAGAGCGCATTACAGAAGTTGAGGCGTGAGGTTACCAGTGCGTGCACGATGGTCTCGAGATCCCTTACTTCCAGAAAAGGGCGCAGCTGGCGTATCAGCCGAAGCTGATAACAGGTGCTCCTGACCGTCACATTCACCTGATTTGTCATCAGGAGCGACGAGTCAAGGAGCATCCCCAGACTGCGAACACAGTCACTGGAGGAGAGTGTGACCCCATCCAGGACTGGAGGTTGCAACCCAATTCTTGGTTCTGGGGCCGCTACCGTGAGCACCTCTGTCTTGTCTGGATTCAGTTTCAATCTGTTTTTCCTCATCCAGCCCATTACCACTCGAAGACATTCATTGAGAAAAGAGATGCCATTGGAATTTGAGGCCGACAAACGAGACACGGAGAAATAGATTTGGGTGCCATCAGCGTACTGATAACACCCAGCACCATAACTCTGTATAATCTCACCCAGCGACTTCATATAGATGTTAAACAACATCGGGGACAAAATAGCCCCCTGAGGGACCCCACAAGTGAGGTCCCTCTCACTGGAGCTACAGTCCCCAAGCAGCACCCTCTGGGACCTACCCGAGAGGAAGGACCGGAACCACTGCAGAGCAGTGCCCCCGATACCTAACCCCCTCAGGCGGTCCAAGAGGATGCCGTGATCTATTGTATCAAAAGCCGCTGAGAGGTCTAAAAGCACCAACAGGGTCACACTACCCCTGTCAATGCTCAGACGCAGATCGTTGGTCAAGGCAACCATGGCAGTCTCAACCAAAAAGCCTGTCCTGAAGCCAGTTTGAAATGGGTCTAGATAATCGGCTTCATCCAAGACAGCTTGGAGCTGAAGAGAAACCGCCCTCTCAATCACCTTGCTCAAAAATGGCAGCAATGACACAGGCCTGTAGTTCTTCATATCCTGGGGGTCAAGGGAAGGTTTTTTCAGGAGCGGCCTAACAGCCGCTTCCTTCAAACAAGATGGAACATATCCTTCCCTAAAGGATGCATTGATGATATCCGTAAGGAATCTCATCAATGCATCCCCCCCCCCCCCCGGACGGCCAGCCATGATGGGCAAAGGTCAAGAGCGCAGGTTGTCTTCCTCACCTTACCAAGCAGCTTGTCCACGTCCTCAGTACTCACAGATTGGAGCTGATCCAGTATAACTACATCGGTGGAGTCGCTGGACGCTTCACCTATAGACTGTTTCAACAGTGGCATCTAAGTCGGCTCTTATCTGAGAGATTTTATCTGCAAAGTCTCAAAGATGCTACAAGATTTCTCTACATATTGCTGTTAAGCAGGTATGTTTGTGAGCAAAATTTAAGGTCATCAGGGGTCTTCAGTTTCTACCTCAAAATTCATTTCAGCTCAAGTCCACTTTAGGCCATGTTGGTGGCAGTCCGAGACTCTGTGAACACCCTTTCAAGGGAGGCTAAGCTAGCCTCTTCCTAGGCTGAATCTATACTGCAGAATTAATGCAATTTACACTGCTTTAATTGCCATAGCTCAGTGCTATGGAATTCAGGCATTTGGAATTTTGTGAGATATTTAGTCTTCTCTGCCAGAGAACTCTGGTGCCACAACAAACTACATATCTCAGGATTCCATAGGATGGACCCATGACAGTTAAAGTGGTGTCAAGCTACATTAATTCTGCAGGGTGACAGCAGCTCTAGTGGGCAAAGTCCTTGTATTCAGTAAAGCTTTCAGTAATTCAGCAAAGAAAGAGGTTTTTATCAAGTCAGTGCTGCACTTTTTTTACTGGTATGTTTTAAAAATATTTTTAATATAGAGATATTTAAATTGTTAACATTTTGATAACAATGAAACTACTCTTGCTAACATTAATTAGTTTAATTGTTAAATTAATGTGTCTTTGAATCTTATATAAACTAACTTAATATAATTTAAATAATTAATGTACTGTAATATTCCAACCAATTGTTAATTTAAATGTAGCTTTCTGAATGCTTTTACCTGTATCTCTTACCTGTATCTCATATCTGTTCTTATCTATACCAATTATAATCAAGTTGTGACCTGCCTTGGATCCTAATTCTGGGAGAAAGCCAGAATAGAAGTCAAATAAAGATATAAATTAATAATAAATAAATAAATAAATTTTATTCCACATAAGTATGCATTTTATCTTCTAAATATAACATTTTGGTACACATTTTTAAAAGTACCGAATTTTGCTGTGTTGATGAAAGTATATGTGACTGTGTGTATAGTTTTTTTTTTTTTTTAAAGAGCCTTGGTGGTGCAGAGGTTAAATGCTGGTACTGCAGACACAATGTTGTAAATTTGATCCTAGAGGAGGGCTCCAAGGTCCACTCAGTCTTTCTCAGGTTGGTAAAATGAGTATCCAGCTTGTTGGGGGCAATTGGCTTACTCATTGTAAACTGCTTAGGGAGTGCTAGTTCAGTGATAAGCGGTATAGAAATGTACTTGCTATTGCTATTGCAAACATGCACATTTTCTTATGTGCATTTTAAAAAGATATGCATTTGTAAGTGCACTGACAGAGAGGCAGATTTCTGATTTCAAATTATTTTTGGCTCTATATTTGATTCTGGGGTTGTGAAATGAGAAAAACTCATATTTGTTGGAAAATTCAAATAATTTTTCACTCCATAAATAATTTTTCACTTCTGCACAGGCCAGAATACTCTTGGAGCAGCCTGGTGTATTCTGGCCCTGAAAATGCTGCAAAGCTCCCCTTGTTATCTGGATACTCTAGAGTGATCTAGGCAGCTGCTCAAATGTGTATCTCATGGCATCGGTCAACTGCTGCTGCTGCTGGCATAGGTCACTCTTTCTGAGGCTAAAAATAAAATGACACGCCCAGCATCAATCACATGGCTGGGCACCTTGTTCTGACCTTAGAGGGAAAAGGATGGATTATATGGGAGAAAGTGATCATGTAGATAACTTGCACCCAAATCATACAGAGCTTTAAAAGTTACAACCAATAATTTTTACTTTGCCCAGAAACCAATCGGCAGTCAGTGGAATGATTTTAATATCTGTGTAATGTGCAGTTTCTGCTCAAAAAATAAAATTTCTTTTAAAATTCCCAAAGATCTCCCCCAAAAGGAAAAAAATAAATAAACTACATAAAAACTCTTATCTTCTCAACTAGGAAGAGAAATATTCATTCTTATGTCTATGAATGAATTAAATGAAGATTAGTAGTCCTAAAAGATACTAATGGATTATGCCTACATCGGTGTGGCCATGTCATTAACCAGGAGCTATCTACCTTTAATTTGAAGATTCTATCTGGGACCATTCCATGTATTTTAGTCTTTAACTTATTCCACATCAATTATTATATTATTAATAGAGTTAATATACTGTAGGAAGGGATCGATTAATTATTCAGAGGGTCTGCATTTTTCTTAAGAAAAGTAAGACTTCTTCTCTTTTGTCATCTCTCAGCTGCACAAAAGCCAACAACATCTTGTGTCACTTCTCAATCAGGTATGGGTAACTCTTGCTATTATCGACGGAGACCTTTTTGATTGTCCTGTTAATTGCTCTATAAACCTACTGCTCAGATGGAATTAAGGCAGTTTCATAAAAGTCATAATGACAAGGATATAAATTAAATGGGGTGGAGGAGAGAGAAGAGAAAGAGAGAGAAAGATGAGTATGAGGTAACTATCTACAAAGAGGAGCTTTTGTTCTCTACCTCATCTTACTCGCTTCCTAATTTCCACAGCCCCTGCTGCTGCTGGTTTGATTGACTGCCTTTAAAGTTGCCACTACAAGCCATACAATTTATCATCTGAAGCTAGTAAGTTCTTATGTCCAGAATGATTGGACAGTTTATTTTTGATATACCCCACCTGTGTCAGCCGAGCGCATCAATCTGGTTTATATACTGAGCACCCACTGAGTCATGTTGGTATCAGAGCTTTTCTTTCATCCAGCTAGTCCTATAATTCAAGACCCTGGTGGCCTGAATTGGTTTTCACATATTTATTAAACTTACCATGATGTAATCACTAGAGTGAGAACACTCCATCAGTTGAATCAGAAAATTAACCAGCAAACACTTGACATGATTAAGTGGTGAGGGGGACAATATGAAATGATAAGGGCAAATTTTGATCCATAGGGGTAAAAATTAAAGATGTCTATGAGGAGTACAATGTGCTGACAGATGGGTTGGGGGAGAATCAGAACTCCATTAACACTGGTATGTTTTCATTTTCTTAAACTAACCCAATTGTGGTGAGAAAGTAGACCAGAGTGATAAAGTCCATAGTCTAAATGAGACTATGGACTTTATCACAGTAGCCTACTGTCTTACCACAATTGGGTTAGTTCATGGAAATGAAAACATATCAGTTTGGGAACATTCATTATCACACTTCTCTGCAATAGCACTAAGGTACTACTTTGGCAATCCATGGTCCCATACTCTCTTCTGCACAGCCTCCCTAACCCATCTTCCTGCCCTATGCCCTACCCAGCATGGCTTTTGGCTTTTTTAAAAAAAATACTTTTATTTTTAACACAATTGCTCCATTATGGCAATGCAATGAATTTGTAAAAAATTAAAAAGAAATAGAAAAGAAAAAGAAAACCACATGACTGCCTGAGAAGTGGAACTGCAGCGGGAGGAACTTATCACATGGAAATACATAATGGAAAAGCCATACAATTTTGAGGCATCAATGAAAAGGAGTAATCCTGGAATGGATGGATTCTAAAGCAGCAGCAGGATGGTTACAACATCATGTGATAAGTAACAGCCAAAGATGTTTTTATCATGTTGAAATTCTGCTTTGCTAGCCTTATGTGATAAAGTTCCAAAGTTCCTAGCATCTTCCAGGCAATATGGTCAGGATCCATGCTGGCTGGAGAAGTGTGGGAGCTGGAGTAGGAGCAGAGGAGAACAAAATGGTGGCTTCCAGAGACCTGGGAACTTGTCTACTGTTAGGGCATGAAAGATATAGTATCATGGACAATGGGATTTGAGGGAATCTTTCAAACATACTCCATTAACATTGTCAATCTTTCTAGGAGCAAGCTTATGATGGTGAGCCCCACATTTCCAATCTGTATACACTCATAATATTCTCTTCATAGACCTTGTGTACAGACAAATAGCATGCATACCATTTCTGTCTTCAAGAATAGGAGCTGGGAAGGGGAGGGGGAGAAGTACATGATCATGTGGGTGAACCTATGTACATAGAGTTGTACATGCACATAACAATATATGTAGGTTGGAGGAAGGGCTTGCTGACATGATTCCTAACCCCTCCCAACACAAGTATCTGCCACATGGAGTACAGATGTCTGAAAATGGTTCATAACCCAGCATGATACAAATGGAAGGTGTATTGTGTTCCAAACTAGGGGAACCTGGGTAACTTTATGGTTTACTTTATGTGCTATTACTTTATTTCTTCACATTCTTTAAATGTCTCACGGTAACCACTCTTTAGATGGAAATGTGCACTTATTTAAAAATATGGTGAGCCAGTCCCACTGAGGTCCTTTCAATCTGCTCTGTGGCACCCTGGACCCCTGTTGTCCTATTCTGAGGGACCTGATACAATGTCTAACAATTATAGTAAGCTGTCTCATTAAAGTTCATTGCTATGACCTGAATGCAATGTCCACATTTTCAAACAGAAGAGGAAACAGAAGAACCCAACCAGTGATTTCAACTGTCATTTCACTCATATGGCAGCCCCAATAATCCTAGAATAGCCTGTTGGACTGAAAGCTTCATCCTGTGGCTTTTTTCTTGCCACTGCACACCGACAGTAGTTTCAGTTAAGAGGAACATTTCCCCAAGGCCTGGGCTAATGACCACATGAGTGAATTGTTAATTGGTGATTTGAGCAGGCTTTTAGAAATGGTCCAGAAAGATAAATTCACATTTCTGCTGTATTATTTGCGCTTTTAAAAGTATTTGATTAATGTTTTACTAATTGCCCAGCAATAATAATTATTCATAGCACAGATGAATTTCTTTAAAGCCCTAAGACTGATTCTGGATATATTATTGTCATTACCAATTAAAATGGGAAGGAATCTCTCAGATGAAACTTGTCATGCCAGCATTCATAGCCCTTTATAATTTCCCCATATTAATGTAAGTGCAAGAATGGTCTACTTTCTGAATCTGTAGATTTAACTATACTGCAATATATATGGCTTGTATCATAATGAGGATGTTTGAGCAGCCTGTTTCTTATTCATTTCTTGTTCAGGTGTTGAAAGTGTGGAAAAGAAGTTAGATATGTATTTCAACATACCTGCTTGCAAATTCACTATGGCTGCATCTGCACTGCAAAAATAATGCCTTTTGATACCACTTTAACTGCCATGGCTGAATGTTATAGAATCCTGGGATTTGTAGTTTGTTGTGGCACTATTGGCCCTTTCTGACAGATAAGGCTACATTTCTTTCAAAATTACAAATCCCAGAATTCCATATCATTGAGCCATGACAGTTAGGGGGGTTGCAGACTGCCAGAAATAGTGCAAATTGAGTCCACTTTAAGGGTTAGGGTTAGTGCTAGGGAATCATGGGAATTGTTGTTGTTTTTTCTGAGACATTGAGACTTCTCTGTCAGAGAGTTCTGGTGCCACAATAAATTACAGTTCCCATGATTCCCTAGCACTGAGCCAGGGCAGTGCCTCAATTTAATGTGCACTATTTCTGGCAGTCTGCAAAGGCCCTTAGTGGTGTCAATCTGGATTATTTCTACAGTGTGGATGCAGCCTACATTGAGGCAGAAGGGGTGCCAAGCAGAGGCAATCTCAATAAGCTGAATGTGACATAAAGTGGCTTTCTAGCAACTTCTGGTTTCATTCTTCCACAGGGGGTGGAAGGTAGTACTTTTTCCATCCCTCTGGCCCAAGTGACAGAAAATTGGCCCTGACCTTCAAACATACCCACCTTGACAAAAAGCAATATCCTTGCAGCAATTTGAAATACCGAATAGATGGCAAACATAGGCTGACGGGCCAATAGGTTGTTATTTATCAAAATGAAATAGCCCCAAATCATCCACTTTATTCCAACCCCACTATACAAAGATGACTTCTAGCTTGTGCTAATTTATAAAGCCTGAACTTTGTGAGATCCACCAAGGCTCCCATGATGGCCTCCATGACACTTTTGAACCCTCACAGATCCTCCTGTCACTTAGGGGAAAAACAGCCACCTACATGAAGAATCAAACCTCCTGAAACCTCAAAAAGTGTGTTCTTCATTGACTTCAGTTGTTTTTTACTTGAATATCCTGATCTGTCCAATTGTGGTTGATGATTGTGGTCAGTCACACTTATTGACATACACCTTGCACATGGCTCTTATAACATCATCAGAGCCTGCCTGCTATGATATTATAAAGGGTTATCCTTGCTGACATCCTTTGGCTCTGGAATTTCAAGGCTTTGAATAGTTCTCACCTGACAACCATAGTTGGGAGTAACTGTGTCCCTTGAAATTGGCTAGAGAAGATGGTTTAGAATTTTCCTCATTTACTAACATTTACAACTTTCTTTATAAAAAGGATGGAAAACACTTGAGAGTTAAAGAAAAACAAGTCTGAGAGAAAGTGAAATTTGACAGCTTTACCAATTCCTAGTCACAGCATTCCTGGAGCAGCAATTGTGTTCGCTCATTATACATAAATATGTGTGTGTGTGTGTGTGTGTGTGGCATATGGGCATCTTCCATAACTACAGTAATCAGATATTTTAAAAGCTTTTTTGTTAAAACAGCTTTGTCATTGTTATACATGGCAAGTTTAGATGCATCACTTTCGTTCTTTTCTTCTAAATGGTGAATTGTGGTATTACCTGTTGCAAGGAGATGTGATTAACATTGTGTGGGCCCTATGGCATTCTTTTTTTTTTTTCAAGGCTCCCTAATCCCTGCTTAATTTTATGAACTGTCAAAATGATTCTAAATATCTCTCCAGTTTGCATTTTCACCTCAGGACAGGAGTCCAGAGGTATGGATTTGTAGTACAACAGTGGACTTTAGGCAATTTTCATCTTTTAATGCCTGCAGCGTCTGAGGTTGAATTTGTAATAATCACCAGATTATCTCTGAAGGATCTCTCACTTATACTTGCAAATGGTTCTGCAGGAAAATGCCAAAGATAGGAAAGAAAAAAATAATTGATTAGAGGCAGGAGATCATTTTTGTCACATAATCCCAGATGGAAGTGAAAACAAATGTTGATATGCTTTCTTCCCTCCATTTCTACCCCCTCCCCTTTTAATGACAGTTTGAAGATAGTGTAACAGGAAAGACCAGTTCTTGAGACATTCTGACAAAATAAAAAAAAGGTAGAGGGAATAGTCTAAATGTCCAAATAGACTAGGGGTTTTTTAGCTGCTGTATGGCAGGCGTGGGTAGGCCCAGAGCTTGAGAAAGTGACTTGGTTGGGTTATAATCTGTCCATATAACCACTTCTTGCCCATGCCAGGATCTCCTGTGGCCAGATACCTGTGTCCTACTACTACCACATGTGGCAAGACACTCAGTGCTGCAGATCAAAAGCTTTCCCAAGCTATAATGTACTTTCAGAAGATGTACACTAATACAGGATGGCCAGTTTTGCATTTCTAGTTGCATAGGACTATGTAAACGGTATTGTAGCATCCTTGAGACTCATTGAGAGAAAGAAGTTGGTAGCATAAACTTTCATAGACTTACCGTATATACTTGACTATAAGTCAACCTCATATATAAGTGAAGGAAAGAGTTTAGGGGCCTAAATTATGGATTTGGATTTGGATAAGTTGAGGGTAAAACTTAGGGGCATATAACAAAGGACCTAAAGCAGGGGTAGGCAACCTTTCTCCTTTAAGGGCCGAGGGACTTCAGCTCCCAGAAGCCTCAGCCATGTTGGCTAATAGTCCTATGTTGGCCAATAGCTCCTGGGATTCTGGGAGCTGAAGTCCCTCAGCCCTTAAAGGGGAAAGGTTGCCTACCCCTGACCTAAAGGATGAGGCAAAGGAAAACAACTTATAAGAACTTATAAAAATCCAGAAAGCATAACTGTTTGCCCTCATCCTAAAGAGTGGATGAGAAAATAGAGAGGGATCAGTGCTTCCAAGACAGATTGCACTCTTCCCTTACATCAGAGGATTTCCCCCTTTTTTATAAGAGTTAAGGTACGGTACTTACATTGACCAATGTATAAGTCAGTTCGGGTTTTTGGGGTCAATTCTTTGATTGAAATTTCTAGATTTATACATGAGTATATACAGTAAGTCTACTTCATTTGATGCATGGAGTGAAGTGCCTAGGGACAGACCTTTATAGGTACTGTCAGCCCTCCATACCCATGGATTTTTTTATCCATGGATTCAAGAATCCATGGCTTGCAAATATTCTAAAATATATATACATTCCAAAAAGCAAACCTTGATTTCACCACTTTATATAAGGGACACCATTTTACTATCTCATTGTATATAATGGGACTTGAGCATCCACTGATTTTGGTACCCCTAGGGGATACCAAGGGCTCACTATTTGGTTAACAAGGGCTCACTGTATGAATGAGCCAGTTGTGTATCATAACAATAGTGACCAAAAATGGCACTAATGGTTAAAAAAAAAAGTGAGTGTTGAGAAACCCTAACAACAAGAATCCTGGACTGACAAGAATTTTCACTGTTCAGGATTTATTATGTACAAATTCTGCACATCATTGTTTTATGCAGAAACTGCATTTTCTGCATGGAAAAGGATATTTCAGTGCAGAAATATAAACTGCTGTATGCTGTTTTCTATGCAAATAAACCATGTGAAAAATTATCAAAAATAAACCCCCAGTGACAGCATTTTCTGTGCAAAAAAAAAAAAAAAAAAAATGGTGAAAGATTTGATATTTCTGCATTGAAATATTTCTTTCCAAATAGAAAATGCTGTTTTCTGCACAAAACAACCATGTACAGATTTTATATAGAATAGGTCCTGAATGGTGAAGAGTCTTGTCAGTCCAGGATTCTTCTTGCCAAGGCTTCTCAACACTCAAAAAACATATTTTGGATCATTTTTCTGTATGTTTTCAAATATCCCTTCTATCTCTATGCAGAAGGCTATGCTGTGGCACTGAATAGAGCCCAGAAGTATTGTAAAATCACTTTTAATTTCATTTTTCACCATGAGAGAGGTTGGATTGTTGGGGGGACTAAGAGTGTGAAGGAACAAACCATCTGTGGTTTGTAGATGTTTTAAACGACTAGGAGGGAAAAAAGACCCATAAATAATTAAATTAAAATGGGGGGCAGGGTGTCTTGGTACTTGCCAAGGGCCACAGAAAAGGAGTTTGGAACTGCACAAAGCCTACAGGTCACACATTCCCTACACCTGGCCCATACTATAACTTTCTATGGCCAGAAACCTGTGCTCTAGTGGCTTTACATGTGCCAGTACACTTAGTACTGCAGATCAAAAGGTTTCACTGGCTATAATGTGCTCTCAGAAGAAATACGCCCACTCAGGATGCCCACTGATTTGCTTTTCCAACTTCATAGGACTATAAAAATGTTAATTTCAGATTTGGCCTTTCTCTATGTTTCAAGCAGTTTTCTGGCTGCTAGTCTTAGCTTGTGTGTATGTGATATCTTGCTCTATTACTAGTTTGTCTATGAGGAGGTATTGTAAAGTTTTAATTATCACCTTTAAAAGAAATTGTCAGAAAGTTTGTTTTGATTTGTAGTCATTAACTTATCTGTATGTAGTCACCATCCAGATTTACATATTTTCCCCCAGTGTTTCTTGACCCTCCAAATACTGTTATTGTCAAAGTCTGCAGATAGAGCCTTACAAAGATTTTACACTTTAGTCATTTCTGGCACAACCTGTAACAAAAATACAGGGCACAATGTCCTGATTTTCTCAACATCATGCACTTAGGAATGAATGATGACACTGACAAAATTTCATCAACATATCATAATAACTTCCAGGTGAAAATTATTACTTTATTATTACTTTACATAACATGCAATCTGCAGACTTCTATATCAGGTATTTGGATGGTCAAGAAATGCTGGGAAAATGTGTAAATCTGGATGGTGACTTTGAGATAAGTTAACAACTACAAATCAAAACAAACTTTCTGTCAATTTTTTTTTTAAAAAGGTGATAATTAAAACGAAACCCCCTCGTATATTCTGGGAATTCCTCAGCTCTGTAACTCCTGCTTCCTAGGGCTTGTATACATTACCTATACACCATGAATTCCCCTTGGGCTGGCTTCATGGTGTTTATACTCTACAGCCTCAAAATCCCATTTGGTTCCACATTGTTTACATAATGTCTGGATGTGATTTGGGTTTTCCACCCTTTTCACACATTAAAAACACTTACCTTTTGCTCTGGGTTTTCCAGGTCTCTAGGCTTCCAACAGTTATTGCTGTGGTTGCTTTTATGTGCCTTTAAGTAATTTCCAACCTATGATGACCCTTAGGCAAACCCATCATGGGGTTTTCTTGGCAAGATTTGTTCAGAGAGGGTTTGCCATTGTCTTCCTCTGAAGTTGAGAGTGTCCCATGCCCAAGGTTACTCAATGTGTTTCCATGGATGAAAGAGATTTGAATACTGATCTCCTGAAGTCCTAGTTTAACACTCAAACACTCATCAGGTTGGCTCTGCACCCTGGCTTCACATTTCCATAAGTATGAGCTGCCAAAAGGAGAGAGGGGATTGGAGATTGGAGAATTGCTCCTCTTTATGATAACTAAGGCCTTGTGTTCAATAACACCGCTTCCTTGACACTCTTATCAGATTGTCTGAGGGACATCTGCTTGGAAATATGCCCACAGATCCAATCAAGGTGAAATGAGATTTCACAAGAGGGGACATTTCAAACACTCACCTAACCCTGAAGATGAGAGTATGACTTGCCCAAGATCACCTGGTGGGTTTCTATGGCTGAGTGAGGATTTGGACTTTGGTCTCCTGGAATTCTAGTCCGACACTAACATATATGCAGTGTGCAAAGCAAGCAAAAAAGCCCTATATCTACAAGGTTAGATCAACTGAATGTTTTCCTCTTTGTTTGGACATTAAAAGAATAACAGCTCTCCTATATATTGTTATGCAGAGGGGCGGGGTATAAATTATTATTATTATTATTATTATTATTATTATTATTATTATTATTATTTTGAGCCTAGAAAGACTCAAGAAGTAGGTATCAAAACAATGTTACTCATGAAGTCATCATATTGGCTTGTTTCCTTCTATATCCTCTTTTACAACTACAAAAATATATTGTCATACTGAAAATTAAAATACACACTAACCCTCATCACCACCACTAGGTAGATAGGAAAGTGTATTATCACCTGCGAGGGTGAGATTAGATGTCCAACAACCCCTTTCTGACCCTAGAGTAGTCTATAAATATTTAAAGGTAAAGGTATTCCCCATTGACAAGGCTGTCAAGTCCAACCATGGGGGTGGTGCTCATCTCCATTACTAAGAAAAGAGCCAATGTTGTCAGAGACTACTCTGCAATCATGTGGCCAGCATGATGGTGCAGAATGCTTTTTACTTTCCCACCAGAGTGGTACCTATTTATCCACTTGCATTTGCATGCTTTCAAACTTCTAGGTTGGCAGAAGCTGGAGCTAGTGACAGGAGCTTACCCCATCATGCAGTACTTGGGCCTCAAACTGCCAAACTGCCAATTGTGCAATCAACAGAGTCAGCGTCTTAACCACTGACATCCAAATGAAAAGTCAGAGAATCAGAATTTAAAGTTGCCATCTTTGGAAAAAGAGAGGACACAGACGACAGAGAAACTCTAGTGTCAGAAAGACAGATGATCAAAATACATATCTATATCAAGATACAGAGAAACATTAGGTAGTCATCAATCATTAATGGTATCTGCAATAGATGAGATTGAGGAATATTATTCTGTGTGTGAGCGTATGTGTACGTGTGTTTTGTTTGGACAATGTGTTAAGTGGAATAACTTACAAGCTATGTTAGCATTCATTTCTTATACGCCTTTTGTTAACAGGTTAGCACTCAACCAATTCACATATCCGAGGCTTTATTCATTATTAATCAAAAGAGTTAAAAAGTCGATCCAATCTGGTTATATACAGTAGTTCTTGTGGTTTTCAAACCTTTAAATATTTAATGGTGTCATTGCTTTCCCAGTGGATGTCAGCCAAGCAGAATGTCTGGTATCAGAATCCCACTGGGTTAAAAAAAATAAAATAAAAAGTAACAACAGAAGAAGAAGAAGAAGAAGAAGAAGAAGAAGAAGAAGAAGAAGAAGAAGAAGAAGAAGAAGATTTTTTTCAATAAAAGCAAACCAAGCTATTGTATTATTGCTGTTTTCTGCAGAAAAGATTTCAAAGTCTACAATGGACATTGCTGAAATATGAAAATATTGATGGGATTTTTGTTTCTTTTAAAAACACAAAAAATGTGTATGCATAAAGGATATGACAGTGGCTTCACAATTGTTTGTATATGGCTGTCCAGAAGAAGTTCCAATCCAGTTCAATCTGGATATTAATGTACTTGTAAAAGGCCTGAATTCTCATAAGAAAATGACTAAACTGAAGTAGTCATACTATGGACATATGATGATGATGTGACTCCTTTGAAAAGACAACAAAGATGGACAGAGTGGAAGGCAGTGAGGAAAAGAGGAAGACCACACTACAGGTAGTTTAATTCCAATCAAGGAAGCCATGGTCCCAAGTTTACAAGACCTGAACCAGTTCATGGCCAGGAATTGTGAAGGTCACTGGTCATGGTGGTACTAGTGCTGCACATACATAGATCTTATTCCACACAAAATGTACATGTGGTTTTATTGCACAGAACGGTCTGTCAGAAGGCACATCAGGGAATAGGCATTTATGACCCCAAAATCTCAGGTTCACACCTTGGATGTATTCCTGGATTTGGATCTGAGCCTGGATGCCCATGTTTCAGCTGAGCCCTGGGGTGCATCTGTGGGGTTAAAACTAGTGCGCCAGCTGTGCCTTTTTCTTGAAAAGTCAGATCTGGCAATGGTGGCATATGCCTTGATTACATCATTTTTGGACTACTTTAATGCACTCAATGTGATGTTGCCTTTGGAAACTGTTTGGAAACTATGGGTCCAGAATACCAAAGCCAGGTTGTTGACCTGGGCTTGTTACAGGGATCATGCAACTCCCTGTTGAACCAGCTCAACTGGCTACCAGTTCATTTCTGGGCAGAAATCAAAGTGCTGTTTTTTTTACTTTTAACGCTCTACAAAATTTGCATTCACACTATCTGAAAGACCGTATCTCATACGGCCAGTTTGAGCTTTGAGGTCGGCAGGGAAGGGCTTAGGACGTTATCACACATGGGCCAGTTTTGTTGTTAAAGAGATAATAAAGTGGAAATGAAGCATCCCGAAAACAAAGTGAAAAAAGAGCTTAATTGCGCAAAAGCCTTTCACATGTAATTACAGTAATAACGGAATTAAGTTAAAAGCGAAAAAAAGACGTGAAAAAAAGTGAAAAGAACCCGTACATGTACTGGAAATGGGTGTGTTTCATGACCAGACTCCTCCTTTTTCCAGAGTGGGTCCTGCATTTCCCAGGAGGAAATGTCAGACTGTCCTACATTTGGGGTCATGTCCTCCTGCACAGGTCCTAACCCCCTTCCGTTGGGGTTAGGACCTCTCAAGAGAGCAGAGGAGGAGGAGGAGGAGGAGGAGGCTGGAAAGGCAAGGCAAGGCAAGCCGAGGCAAGGGAGGGATTGAGAGGGGGAAACTGGAGGTAGCTCCCATGCCCCCCCCAATAAGCCTTTCCCCTTTGTAGGACCTGCAGGGCAGAACGTCATGGTGAGATGGATCTCCAAGTTGCTCCACAAGCACACCCCACACTTGCACCCACATCCACCCACAGCTGCTGCGAGGGAAGCCTTCTTTCCCCTCCTTTTCCCTCCATCCCAAATGCCAAACTTCTCCTCCGTCCCAAACTTCCCTCGCCTTGCCTTGCCTTGCCTTGCCTTGCCTTGCCTTGCCTTGCCTTGCCTTCCCTGCATGGCAGGAGCCCGGGACTCTCCCTCCCTGGAGGCCTCTCCTCCTCCTCCTCCTCCTCCTCTTGGCCCTCCTCCAGGTTTTAAAAGAGAATTGTCTGTGCGTATTTGCTTTTCACATTACAGTAAATGCAAAATTACTGTAATTTCACAAATGCATTTCCTCTAAACTCACGAAATTAAAAAGATCTCGGATAATACCAGTTTCTGTCCAGTTTCTGACCAGTTTCTGTGTGACGTTGTGTGAAATCATGAGGTGCAAATTCAGTTTTTATTTGGGATTTGTGTGGATTAGCCAACAGATTTCCCCCATGTGATAACATCCTTAGTCTCACCACCTTTACAGGCATAGTTGGTGAGGATTCAGGAGAGAGCCTTTTTGGTGACTGTTCCTAGACTGTGGAAATCCCTTCCATAGAAGGCCCATTTGGTTCCCTCTCTGCTTTTTTCTGCTGGCAGATGAAGACATTTTTATTCATGCAGGCCTTTGAAATTTTAATGTGTGTGTGTGTGTGTAAAGTGATGTGTTGTACTTTTAAAGCTTCATTGGACATTATAATTTTAAATATGTCTTAAGTGTTTTAACTATTTTTATGTGTTTTATTTTTCATGTGTTTTAATAATGTTTATTTTTTTAACTTTTAAAGCCTGAGCTTTTAAAATTATTGTAAGCCACCTTGAATTTCAACTTGGGAGAATGGTGAGATATAATTCAATAATTCAATAAATAAATAAATAAATAAAATTACTCACCAGAGTATGTTCCCTATTACATCAGCAAGGATCATCCTAAATCTAAGGCTTTGGTTCAGAAATCTCAGAGCCTGGGATAGTCCTGACCTGGTCTATGACCAGGGAAACCCATACATATGTCAACATCCACATTAATCTAGTCTTGCCAACAGATATCCATTTTGTCTCCTGTTATTTAACACCAGTTTTGGATAAGAGAGCTAAACAGAGACCAGTATCTGAGATGAAGAGTACTGCCAGGTGAATCTGGTCAGGGATAAAGGAGATAGAAAGACAAGTAGGCAGATTTTTTTTTTAAAGTGTGAAGGCTGGAAGGAAAGCAAGCAGGATACAGGAAAGCAAGTCAGACATATGAACACAGATGCAAGTAATGAACTGACAAGACAACCAGAATCTTGCTGTTCTCCAGATGTCACCTGGAAACATTTATATTCAAGCCAGGTCAGGGAGAACAAATAAGATATCTTGGGCTAAAGCTTGAATTTGGAATGGATATGATTCTTCCCTGAGCTGGAATTTAACTTTTTACTACCTTGTTAGACTATTCATTTGCTAGCTTTTTCTAGTCATTTCACCAGTTTCTAGACTTCTCAATTAATATTGAAATTAAAAATGTGCTTTAGTTAATTATGGGCCTAAGCAGACTGCCAGAAATAGTGCACATTAAATTGAGGCACTGCCCTGGCTCAGTGCTAGGGAATCATGGGAACTGTAATTTATTGTGGCACGAGAGCTCTCTCACAGAGAAGGCTCAATGTCCCAGAAAAAAATACAGTTCCCATGATTCCCTAGCACTGAGCCAGGGCAGTGCCTCAATTTAATGTGCACTATTTCTGGCAGTCTGCTTAGGCCTAAAGTCACTAGAATTTCTTAATGTTATCCCTTTTTCACATTCAGCAAACAAGAGAATTAATATTAGTATTTGAATAAATGTACAATTGGCCCTCCATATCCAAGAATTCTACAGCCATGGATACAACCATCCATGATTTGAAATACATATATATATAAAAGCAAATGTTGATTTTTGCCTTTTTATATAAGGGACAGTAATTTACTCCCCCACTGTATATAATGGGACTTGAATATCCACAATTTTTGGTATCCACGGTGTGGGGGGCTGGAACTAAACCCAAGTGGATATCAAGAGCCCACTGTATCACATGGTTCTGTTATTAAATAGACTAATCTGTGTTATTTCTTTGGGAAAAAGGCAGAGATGTGTGTCTGTGTGAAAGAGGGGGGGGGGGAGAGAGAGAACTTTCTAGAGCTAAGAAAAACCAGGTTTTGGAAAGAAAGCAAAAAGAAGTATGGAAAACAATTTAAAAAGTGGCTTTTGGAATGAAATGGAAGTAGGGTAGAGTGGAGTTGCATGTGGGTAAGGGAGTCATTTATTTGCTTAGCAGAAGGCCAGGTCCTTCAAACAGCCAGAACCTTCTCAGAATGTCAGGTCTGTTAAGTCTTAAAAGGTTTCTATGAATTTTTTTCTGAATGGCCCCAGTTCAGTAAGATGATGCCAGCTGTGGAATCCTATTCTTCATTGGTTTCCAAGGAATATCTGGACAGGAATCCAGTTGTGAATATGTTTAGATACAGTATTGTTGTGGACATGTTTAAACATCCCACCTTAGGATGGACTATTGACTAAACTGTTAATTTTTAAAATGTGCATTTGAGGAAGTTGACTCAAGTGTATGAAAGCTCATGCTACTACTCTCTCTCTTTCAGTTAGTTTCAAAGGTGTTACAGGATCCCTTTGCAAGCTAATTTTAAAACATTAAGAATTGCATTCAACTTGTGTTCCCAGTTATGGAAGTCTCAATCAGTCAATCACTGAATGGGAAGCCAATATTTATGTGAACCCTAATGCATCACAAAGGTCTGAAACACATGGGAAATAAGGCGGCTTCTGGATGCTTTGGGGGCATAGCGTTTATGAGGGAGTATCGTAAAGTTTTAATTATCACCTTTTAAAAAATTGTCAGAAAGTTTGTTTTGATTTATAGTTGTTAATTTATCTCTATGTAGTCACCATCCAGATTTACACATTTTTGCAGCATTCCTTGACCCTCTGAATACTGCTACTGTAGAAGTCTGCAGATTGCCCCTTAAACCACAGTTCCACTTCATTAATGACATCATCTGTGTCGGTGACTCTGCAACAGATTTTTCATTTTTGGGAAAAGAATAGGTCACTTGGTGATGATGATATTGACAAAATTTCATCAATATGCCATAATAACTTCTAGGTGATCATTATTAATTTACAATACCCCCTCGTACTTCGCCATCTTACACTTTAGTCATTTCTGGCACAACCTGTAACAAACATAAAAGACACAATGAGTTGATTTTCTCAATATCATGAACTTAGAGAAAAATGATGACACTGACAAAATTTCATCAAGGTACCATAACAACTTCTGAGTGATAATTATTACTTTACGATACCCCTCATACATGGTGCATGCTATCAGTTATCAAAATGAATGTATTATCAAAAATGATATTCTTATTTCAGTCATTACCAGTTATTACCAATGATTTACCTTTCAAAAAATGGGAGAAAGATCTAAACACATTTATCTGGGATAAAAAGAGAACGAGAATTAAAATGAAAGTTCTACAGGATACAAAAGAAAGAGGAGGCCTTGGTATCCCAAATTTCAGATTATATTATCACGCATGCTGCCTTGATTGGTTAAAAGAATGGGTTCAATTAAAGAATGACAAATTATTATATCTTGAAGGATACGACTTACCATATGGGTGGCATGCGTACCTTATATACGACAAAGATAGAGTGAATTTGGAGTTTAATAATCATTTTATTAGAAGACCATTATTAAAAATTTGGAAAAGATATAAAACAATGTTTATACCGGATATTCCCAAATGGACCTCAGTAAATGAGGCTGTTTATCGACGAGAACGAATGCTTACAGATCAATGGGTACCATACAAAGAATTGTTAAAATTAGAAAAGAACAAATATATAATGAAATCAATGGAAGAATTGCTATCAGAAGGGAAAAACTGTAATTGGTTTTTATATAGACAAATATGGGAAAGATTCAGAATGGACACCAGATTATCACACATTGAAAAGGAAGAAAGCCAATTTGGTAAAATAATCACAAAAGAAACACAACACGTTGTATCCAAAATATATAAAGTTTTATTGGACAGATACATGGAAGATGAGACAATAAAACACTTTATGGTTTCTCGGCCACAAGAAATCAACAAACATATTATGTTGGAAGAATGGGAAAAAATTGCAAAAGAAGAATAAAATATACGTTAAGCCAAGATGTTAGAGAAAATTACTACAAAATGCAATTCAAATGGTATTTAACTGCTGAAAAAATCTCAATGATATATAAATTAAAAAATGATACCTGCTGGTACCGTGAAAAAGAAAAGGGCACATATATACATATGTGGTGGTACTGTGACAGGGCCAAAAGATTAGTATCATAAAGTAATAATTATCACTCAGAAGTTGTTATGGTACCTTGATGAAATTTTGTCAGTGTCATCATTTTTCTCTAAGTCCATGACACAAATACAAAATGAGATAACTAAAATCATAAAAGTGAAACTGGACTTTGATCCAACAACATTTCTGCTTGGTATGGTAAACAATAAAATAGAAGAAAAACATGGGAAGATAATCTTTTATATGCTATACGCTGCTAGAGCTGTTTATGCTAAGAAGTGGAAAGACCAAGCAGATCCGTTTATCAAGGACTGGCAGATTAAATTATATGATGTGATGGAACTGGACAAATCAACTTATGCTATAAGGGATCAAACAAAAGAAAAGTTTGAAAAGGAATGGATACCAGTCACTCAATATAGACACAGTATTTTATGTAATATAATTGATGTTTAGGTTGGTACAGATATTTAAAAAATGGTAATGAAATGATTTGTAACAATAGTAATCATCTCTGAATGTCAATCATAAAGAATGTGATGGGTATAGATTATCAACAAATATGCAAAAATATATATCTTATGACTTTGCAAGGAAAATGTGATAATGTAAACAATATGGATGTAAGTGAAAATACTTGAAAGACATTTTGGATTTGTTACATGACCAAGATCAAGGAAGGGAAGCTTTTTTATGTATATATTTTTATAATTAATGTTATGTTATGTCTTTTGTTATGTGTATTTATGTTGCTATATTTTTATGTTTATCGAAAATTTAAATAAAATAATAATAATAAAAAAAGATACATGGTGCATGCTCCCAAAGCAGCAAGAAGCTGCTCTGAGGCCTTGCCAAGCCAGAAAAAGTCAGCCCCAAAAGGAATGGATTTAATTTGTTCCTGCTGGCAGACCATTTGAGACTGCAGTGGCAGCCCATAGCTATATTATTAGAATCACAGAGTTGGAAGAGACCACAAAGGCCATCCAGTCCAACCCCCTGCCATGTAGGAACTCAAAATTAAACCATCCCCGACAGATGGCCATCCAGCCTCTGCTTGAAGACCTCCAAAGAAGGAGAATCTGCCACACTCTGAGGAAGTATGTTCCACTGTCGAACAGCTCTCACTGTCAGGAAGGTACTCCTAATGTTCAGGTAGAATCTCTTTTTTCCTGTAGCTTGCATCAGTTGTTCCGAGTCCTATTCTCTGGAGGAGCAGAAAACAAGCTAGCACCCTTCTCAATATGACATCCCTTCAAATATTTAAAGAGGGATATCATATTCCCACTTAACTGTCTCTTCTTCAGACTAAACATACCCAGTTCCCTAAGTCATTCCTCGTGGGGCATGGTTTCCAGTCCCTTCACCATTTTAGTCACCGTCCTCTGGACACGCTCCAGTTTTTCAACATCCCTTTTGAATTGTGGTGCCCAGAACTGGACACAGTATTCCAAGTGAGGCCTGACTAATGCATAATACAATGACACTATTACTTCCCTTGATCTAGATCAGGGGTAGGCAACCTTTCCCCTTTAAAGGCTGAGGGACTTCAGCTCCCAGAATCCTAGGAGCTATTGGCCAACATGGGACCATTGGCCAACATATCTGAGACTTCTGGGAGCTGAAGTCCCTCGGCCCTTAAAGGGGAAAGGTTGTCTACCCCTGATCTAGATACTATACTTCTATTAATGCAGCCTAAAATTGCATTGACTTTTTTAGCTGCGACATCACAATGTTGACTCATGTTCAATTTGTGGTCTACTAGGACCCCTAGATCCCTTTCACATGTAGTCTCATTAAGCCAGGTGTCCCCCATCTTATATCTATGCATTTCATTTTTATTTTATTTTATTTTATTTTGCCCTAAGTGCAGTACCTTACATTTCTTTGTGTTGAAATTCATTTTGTTAGCTTTGCCTCAGCTTTCTAATCTATTAAGGTCATTTTGAATTTTCATCCTGTCCTCTGGGGTATTAGCTATTCCTCCTAATTTGGTGTCACCTGCAAATTTCAGAAGCATGCCCCCTATTCCTTCATCCAAATCATTGATAAAGATGTTGAAGAGCACTGGGCCCAGGACAGAACCCTGTCGAACCCCACTGGTCACTTCTCTCCAGGATGAAGAGGAGCTATTGCTGAGCACCCTTTGGGTTCAGTCAGTCAACCAGTTACTAATCCACCTAACAGTTGTATTGTCTCGCCCACATTTTACTATCTTGTTTGCAAGAATATTGTGGGGGACCTTGTCAAAAGCCTTACTGAAATCAAGATATGCTATGTCTACTGCATTCCCTTCATCTACCAAGCTGGTAATTTTATCAAAAAGAGAGAGAGAGAGGGGGGGGGGGGAGAGAGAGATCAGATTAATCTGGCATGACTTGTTTTTGAGAAACCCATGTTGACTTTTAGTGATTATGGCATTCCCTTCTAAATGTTCACAGACTCTCTGTTTAATGAACTGTTCTAGAATCTTTCCCAGTATTGATGTCAGACTAACTAGGCAATAGTTGTTGGGATCCTCTTTTCCCCCCTTTTTGAAGATGGGGACAATGTTTGCCCTCCTCCAGTCTGCTGGGACTTTTCCTGTTCTCCAGGAGTTCTCAAAGATTATTGCCAGTGGCTCTGAGATGACATTTGCCAGTTCTTTTAATATCCTTGGATGTGATTCATCTGGTCATGGAGACTTAAATTCATTTAGATTGACCAGGTATTCCTGTACTTCCTCTTTATTTATTCTGTGCAGCATTTCCCCTATTGTGTCCTCTGCTGCATTTTCCTCACATTGAGCATCCTTTTCCTTTTGTGAGAAGACTGAGGCAAAGAAGGTGTTGAGTAGTTGTGCCTTTTCTCTGTCCCCTGTTAGAATTTCTCCATCCTCTCTGTGCAGTGGCACTACCATTTCTTTCATCTTTCTTTTGCTATGGACATACCAAAAAAAAACCTCCCTCTGTTGGGCCCTTGCATCATTTGCCTTGTTCCCTCTATAACACTGATCAAATGTTTGATACTATTGGCAAAAATGCTTCTGCCAACTGGTGTGAGATGCAGCCCATCTCTTGCTAGAAGGCCACCCTCATGGAACCGCAGCCCATGATCTATGAATCCAAATACACAGCCAGTTATTCACATGCTATCTTCCTCTCCCTTCCTGGACCATGCCCTTCAACTGGGAGAAGAGATGAGATAATAACTTGTGCGTCCAGCTCTTTCAGCTTCCTACCCAAAGCCTCACAATCCTTTCTGATATTCTGAAGACTGTGCCTTGCAGTATCATTGTTCTCACATGGACCAAGAGAAAGGGGTAATGGTCAGTAGGCTTGACAAGTCTTGTCAGCCTTGCTGTCACATCACAGATTTTTGCCCCAGGGAGACAACACACCTCCAGGGACATCTTGTCAGGTCCACAAACCACTGCTTCAGTACCCCTCAACAAGGACTCCCACCACCACCACATGCCTCCTCTGAGGCTTAGCAGTGGCTGTTCCCTGTGGTAGTACTCTCAGGGTCCCCTGCACTGTCCCTGAGGACTGTATCTGCTGTTCTTCCTCTTCATCCTTGAAGATGAAGCATCCTTGAAGCTTCAAATAGATTCTGTAGCTGCAAGCTCCCAGAATAATCCCTGATTTTCCTACTTCTGTGTGTGGTGTTCCTCCAGGTGTCCACCTCCTGTGTGCATGAAAGGACCTCTTCCTCAACAACTTCCTCTGTGTGGTCCCCGTCCAAGACTATTTGTTCTGCTCTGTCCAAGAAAACCTCTTGCTCCCTAATATGCTGAAGTGTAGCTACCCGGGCCTCCTGCTGCTTGACTTTCTCTTCTAGGAGGGCTACGAACTTGCACTTGGTGCAGGTGAAGTTCCCCACATCTCTTGGCAAGAAGACAAACATCCCATAAGTGTTGCAGGTGACTGCAGAAACTCCCTTAAGGCCATATTGAGAAATCTTAAATAAGCACTGAAAAAGGGCTGTGGGCTTCTCCCTTTAAAAGTCCCCTGGTAACGATCCATGTAAAGGGCCCCTGTTCTCTTGGTCTTTTTACCAGACTCTGTCAGCAAGCTCAATCAATTGGTTTCTAATTCTACAGAGAGCTCCTGGGTGCTACCTTAATCTGGAGGCAAGTGTCTGTCTCTCCAGAAGATGAATGAAGCTGAAACAATGTAAAGAAGCAATTACTGTTTGCTTACATAGTTGACTGGCTTTTAGAAACATCCTTTTTCTGTCATGCTAGGACTGAAAAGGACCAAAGCACTTCTCTTCATATTAGGGCACTAAAGTTCGGCAAAGGACCAAGCCCACTTTGGGAAGCAGACCATGCAGTCACTGTGGTCCAGCATAGAGCCTGTATAGACCAGCCAAAAGGGCTGGCTTAGGGGTGGAATCAGGGTATGACAACTGCATACCAGCCACCCCAACTCCCCCCCCCCACATCATCCTCACGCTGGCTGCTCAAACAGATGGTGGGTGGCATCAGGGCACTCCCTTGGTGCAGTGTTTAGATATGATGCACCAAAGGAATGCAGAAAAGCTGCCACCATTGGGGCTGAGACATGGAGTTGCCGTGGCCCTGATCCAATGCTCCCAGGGGCGGCATGGAGCCACCCCTTAGGGGCTGTCTGTACAGCCCCATAATCAGGGTCAGAGGGGCCAGAGGCCACTCCTTCTGGGCCATCTGCTTCAGCTCTAAGTTAACTTTAATTAGCAATTACTTTAGGTAATTACTTGATTTAGACCTCAATTCCCAAACAGAGATGGTGGGGAAAAAACTTGACAGGAAACATTAATGTTTAGGGTGGTTCAACACACGGGGCAGTTGGCAGCCCAAATAATGGCCAGTTTATCAAAGAAAGGCCTTTTTTACTTTCACATTCTCTCTCTCTTTTAGCTGATCAGCTAGTATGGTGGGCTATCTATTGTACTGCTGAATGGGAGACCTGGGATTAAGGGATAACTTAGGTTCCCAGGCCAGATCCAACGGAAACTCAAGTTTATGTATTTAGTCTTTGAACAGGAGACAAGGTCACAGTTCAATACCACTGAAGAGTTGAACTACTGAGAAGCACTAGCAGTGGCTCCAGAGGATGGATACTGGTCTGCCCATCTGGTCAGAGGTGATGTGCCCTAATCATGCCTCCAGCAAGGTAGAAAAGATGAAAAAGCTCTCAGAGCAAAGCAGAGGTAGAAGAAGGGCACCCTTTCAAGTCACTGTGAAAAGAAGCACAGTTGTGATGAAATACAGCTTTCTTACAGCAGAGCAATGAACTATCTTCAAAAGATAAAGAACATTTTCAAATTTATTTTTTTCTTTCTGATTAATTTATACTTTGTGATTCTACTTAAAAGTTTTATAAATCAGGGACAATATTTGGAGGCCTTAGAAAAGACATTTAAAAAAACAATCCTGTTCCAGGAGTATTGAAGAATAAGTAAGAACATTTGTTTGGAGTAAAGGAAATTGCTTTGGTCCTTTTCAGTCCTAGCACTACACAAAAAGGATGTTTCTAAAAGCCAGCCAATTATGTAAGCAAACAGAAATTGCTTCTTTACATTGTTTCAGCTTTATTCATAGTTTAGTTTTTTCCCTGCAGAAGAAATTGGAGGGTAACAATTAAAGATTAACATGTACAAGAAAATTAAGTTGAAGCCTTTAATAAAACAGGAAGTGCTGTCTTGTTCTTGTTTGTTCTCTTATGAGTTGGAAAGGTTTCTCTTTCTTTTAGACAAAATTTCTAGCTTCAAAAATGATGTGATGCATCAGAACTGTATAGTTCCCTCCATGCCTCTTCCGTTTTTGTGCTGACTTCAGCAATTTTACCTTGATCTGTTGAAAATGAATTTCCCTGTTACATTCAGAACTTAGAACTGTGGTTAAATATTTGTTTATAACTGGGAGCTTAAAGAATTGTTTCTTTGGCATTTAGATTCCTGGTTAGAAAACTGACTTTAAACCATAGCCCCCACTGTTTCACATGTCATTTGAACAGATTGTGATCTTCATATTTCTAAAACCAGTGTGTACATGGGATCATATTAAGCCAGAATTCAGCTATACCATAGAATAGGTCACACTGAGCTCAGTTAACTCACTTCACTCCCATGGGCAAACATAGCCATAATATGGACAGTATGTAATGAGGGAGAGAAGATAAATCATTCTCCCTTGGAAATACAGACAGATGCAGCATATGATTTACATTACAAGATGGACTGATCACTCTCTTCTGGGTCCATACCAGTTTCATTATTCTCTGGTCAATCCTGTTTCTTTATTAATTTATAGTTAGAACAAACTGCACAAAAAATTGCCAGTGTTATTTTAAAAATTTAATTTTTTTTCACATTTCCCCTCATTTGTCTATAATCTAAAATGTGTATTTTTACACATTTTGGTAGATTTTTGATCCAAGAACTAAAATGAAAAATTTAGAGAATAGACCTGGCATGATATAGTGGTCTAAGTATTGAACCAGGGTTCCTGACCCATTCCTGCACTGATCTGATTGGATGATGCACAGGGCCCAAATGGGTGGAACATATGCCCAATCTGTGCTCCAAGACAATTCTCTGGAATAAAAAGAGTTCCCTTTCACTCTGGATCAGGCTGAAAACTCCGGCAAATCCTCTGGGTATCTGAACTGTGTTACTAGTGAACAGACCAGGATAGATCATACAGTGGGTAGATCATACAGGTGACTGTGTTTGTCCCTGATCCTGTCTGGTTCTGCAGCCCATCCAATGGATAGTGGCTATGGTGGGATAAGAGACACAATAGGCACCTTTCCTTGAAGCAGACTTGTTTTCATGCACATGCGTGTAGGAAGGTGAAAAAGTGACAATGGTGAAAAAGTGAGGCCAGGGACAGGACAAAGGGTAGAGTGTGCAAACAGTGCTGCTAGTGTCGGCTCATTGTGGGCCCTCATCCTTCCTCCAGATCCAGAAGCCTGACGGTAAGCCATGTATGGAAACAGCCCCTCTGGGAGACCAGAGTTTGAATTTGTGCTTGGCTATGGCAACCCTTTTGGTGGGCTTGAGCAAGTCACACTCTCTAAGCCTCAGAGGAAGGAAATGGCAAACCCTATCTGAATAAAACTTGCCAAGAAAACCCAGTGATAGGATTTCCTTAGGTTTACCATAGGCCTGAAATTACTTGATAACAACCAACTAAAAAGAAAGGATCACCAGGTTATTATCTGCATATTAGTCCTGAGAGGTTGAATCAGTTTGGTTTTCTTAAAATGCGGATTATATCCCTGAGCATCTTCAAGTTGTTCTCCTATACCATTCTTACCTTACAAGTAAAATAAATGATACAATGAATATGCTCATTTTTGCACAACCATTTCAATTTGTGAAATGCCATTTTCTCAGTGCAGAATTTAGGCTACTTCGACAAGATTTTTTTTTAAATCCACATAGTGTATATATTGTATAATCATACCATGATTATGTGGTATATCACATAAGAAAGCCTACTAGCTCTCACTGAGACAGGCCGAAGTTTCAACATAAATTTGCTCCACACCACAGTGAGGACGAGTGGGGTGAACAGAATGTCTGAAACTGTAGAACAACAAAGAGCAATCCTCTGTCTGGCTGCAGTGCTATGTATATTTTCTTGACAAGGAGACACATTCAACACAGGCTGCCACCACAGTGCAGTTGACACCACACTCAATGCTATGGAAACCTGGGGTTTGTAATTTTTTGCAGCACCAAAGCTCTCTGACAGAGAGCTAAATGTCATGCAAACTGCAGTTCCCAGAATTCCATAGCATTGTGTCATGGCAGTTAAAGTGGTGTCAAACTGGATTATTTCTGCAGTGTAGATGCAGCCACAGTGCTAAGGAAAGACACACAGGATTGGGGTGTGTTTTAGACAGAAATAGAGCAGACAATGTCTTAAGAATCAAATTAGTTCAGTTGTAAGGAATAAACAACATTAAAACTGTCCCCAAAGAGTTTGGAGTACAGGTCCTCCCCATTGCTTTGTGCATTTCATGCCTGCAGTTCTTCTGATTTACACCTGTCCCATGACTTCTGTCACTTGCCTGGCTGTTCCATTCTCCATCCTCCTCCCTCCCTCCTTCTCTCATCTCAGACCACAGGGGTTGTGAGGCTACACTCTGATCACCACTTTTTCAGTGTGGCACTTCCTCCGGCATGTCGGTCTCACATGGTGTTTATCTCTCCGAAGGATTGCAACTATAGATACAATCAGAGGAACTGTATCTGTCTAGGAGCAGATGTGTACCTTTGCCGCATCATCTTAATTGCCCTGCTGTGGCTCACCTACCAGAAGTCTCTCTCTCTCTCTCTCTCTCTCTTATACTTTTGCTTCTTCTTCTTTCTTTTTTTTTCAATTTTGCAAATGATTAGTTGAAAAACAGCAGGATGGAGACTGTAGACACAAGCTCATCTGGGATCATTTAAACTTGCAAAGCAAGAGATGCATTTCAGTCCCTAACCAACTGGACATAATGGTCTAAGGTCTTTACAATTTAGCCTCAGATCTTCATTTTGTACTGAATTAGGCAAACACTACAGGAGACTAATTTCATGAAGCCTTCCAATGATTGTCCAAACTGAGGGAATAAACAAAACTGAAAACCACCAATTACCATATCTTAGACTACAATCCTAATCATTCATACTTGGAAATAAGCCCTGTTGAATTCAGTAGTTAAATATGAATAGGGTTACGCTGAATGCATGATGATGTATTTTTTCCTTAATTGGAAAAGGTGTCATTTGCTTGCATTTTAGTCCCTGCCTGAGTATTTTGTGATAAACTATAATGTTTTTAAAGGTGCTTATTCTTCAAATATTCCTTTAAAGCATGCAGGAACAGTATCTGGAACACAGCTTGGAAGGAGCTAGTGGCTATGCTGATATAAGATTTCTGGGAGTTACAGTCCAACAAATAACATTTGAAGCCTCTGGTCTGAAATTATTCAGATATTTACAAGTTGAGGTCAGTAACAGTCCTTATTTCTTCAGTTTCCGTTGAGTCACTTGTCTAAAATCTCTTCATATGAAAATGAATGGCATACCAGTACCAGTACCAGTTTGGGAGGAAAGCCAGGTGGAAATAAACATGATGATGGTGGTGGTTGTGGTGATGGTGATGATAGTTCTGTAAATACCTCACTCTCATTCTGAGCATATTCAAAGAATTCCAAAGGACTGTCCTTGTGTAAAATTGTATTATTCAAGGAGATTATCACACAAGGCTTTAAAATTGCTATCAGAACTACATAAAAGTACAGTCAGCCCTCCTTATCCATGGATATTTTATTCATGGATTCAAGCATCCGTGGCTTGAAAATACTTTAAAAATATATAACATCCCATAGGCGAACCTTGATTTTGCTCTTTTATATAAGGCACAGATTTTGGTATCCATGGGGGGTGCTGGAACCAAATCTCAGTGAATACCAAGAGTCCACTGTACCTTTGGCAACATTTATCACATGACATCATCTCTGTCTCATCACTGCTTTGATATCAGGCTTTGTTGGAGCATCCCTTTTCATTGATGGGGAAAACCTGTCAATAAGCTCCCAATCACACTGTAGTGTCATTAGTCCTTAGGTGCAAAATGCTGCTGCCATAGTAGTTCCAATATTGGCATTCATATGGTCTTCTCCTCTCCCCCTGAAAGTAATCTTCTGTCATGGCCAGCCATGAGGAGGACTCGGAGGATGAGGAGGAGGATGGGTCTCCTCCAGAGAAGGAAGAGATACAGGCTCCACCTGGCTCTCATTCTGCTCTGCCTGAGCCAAGCCCTGTTCTCCCAGCCCCAGAGCAGCCAGGTCCTAGTGCTACTCCTATGGAGGCTCAGCTGCCTAGTGGGGAGAATCAGGAAGATACAGCAGGGCCAGTACCTTCCTTTAAGCAGAGGAGAGCTGAGAGTGCTGGCGTTCGCAGGTCCATGAGGATGGCTGAAAAGCAGCTGCTCAACAAGCCTCAGCTGGCACTGAGGTAGGATTTGGCTATTTAAACATCTGCAAAAGGCTTCCTTAGTGTCAAGATTTATTGTAGTTTCCTTGTGAGACTATGGTTGGTGTGGCTCCTTGTTTCCTGCTTTGTGCAACCTTGTTGCCTTGCCTTGACCTCGGACCGGACTGGACTTCTGTTGATTGCTGCCTGCCCTGCCCTTAGACCGACTGACTTCGAATTCTGGACTCTGCTTTGTTTGTGCTTCAACTACAGGAAGGTTTGTAGCTGGCTCTGCTGTTTGTTGCTCATCCTCACCATCCCTAGCAGCTGTTGTTGGAACTGAGGCTGGCTGTAGTCCAGGACATCTTCACTGGCTCTGAAGGCCAAGCCAACTGTTGCTGGGGACTGGGGTCATGCTGTCTGACTTGTGAAGCCACAGTCTCAGAGAGTTATGGTGTCATCCAACAGCTGGTCCTCCTTATACAATCTATGTTCTTCTGGGAGTCTCTTAAGAATCTCCTCAACAATTCTTTGAAATAAAGAAAAAGATAAAATATTTGGGGATTCATCTTACAACAAAAAATTCAGAACTATAAAAAAAACAACTATGATAGTGTATGGCAGGAGATAAGAAAAGATTTACAAAGATGATCCAATATGAATCTTTCTTGGTTAGGAAAAATATCAACTATCAAAATGAATGTGACATCAAAAATATTATTCTCTTCCAATCTTTAAATATTATAACTAATGATATACCCTTTAAAGAATGTCTACATTCATCTGGAACAAAAAGAAACCCAGAATAAAAATGAAAATCATGCAAGACAGTAAAGAAAGAAGTGGACTTATTATTCCAAATTTAAAAATATATTATCATGCTTGCTGTCTGGATTGGATCAGAGAATGGGTCAAAATTAAGGATGAAAGACTCACACAGTTAGACGGTTACAGTATCCCATTTGGTTGGCACACATACCTGATATATGATAAGGTTAAAGTAAACAAAGAATTTAATAATCATTACATAAGAAAATCACTATTGAGGGTATGGCAGAAATATAAAACAATATTCATGAAAAAGATTCTAAAATGGACATCAGTAAATGTACAGAAGAGAAAGAATGAAAGAAGGAGAATGGGTTACATAAAATAAATTATTAACATTGGAAAGAGGAAACTATAGAATGAAAACAATGGCTGAACTGTTAAATGCAGATATAAAATGTAATTAGTTCCTCTACAAACAAATCACAGAGAGATTCAAAATGGATGAAAAAATAAATCAGATAGAATAGGAAGAAAATCAATTTGGAAAATTGATGCTTCATGATATACAATATATAATCTCAAAACTACAAAATGCTGCTGAATCTGGAAATGGAAGAGGAAACAGCAAAACAATATATGATCAACTGTGCACAAGATTTTGGTAAACCCATATTTTTAGAATATTGGGAGAAGAATTGGAAAAAAAATGAATAAATATACATTAAATTATTATATAAAAGAAAATTGTTATAAAATACAATATAGATGGTACCTAACTCAGGAGAAAATATCAAAAATATACAAAAATAGTAAAAATGAATGCTGGAACTGCTTGGAAACTCAAGGTACATTAATGCATATGTGGTGGGAGTGCAAAAGAGTGAAAAACTACTGGGGAAAAATACATACTGAAATAGAAAAAAATCTTAGGTTTTAAGATGAATATGGAACCTACCACATATCTCTTAGGGATGGTCAATGAAGAAATAGAGAGAAAATTAGGCAAGATTATCTTTTGTATGATATCGCCAGCAAGATCTGTTCTAGCAAGGAAATGGAAAAGTAAAGAAGACCCAACTTTAAATGAATGGCTGATTAAATTATATGATGTAATGGAACTAGATAAATCCACATGCCTGTTGAGGAATGAAACAAGAAACAGACATGAAAAAGAATGGTCATTAATAACTAAATATTTCTCACAAAAGTGGGGAGAAAAGAGTGTAATAGCTTTAAGAGAATAAAAATGGAATAATATTGAAAGAATGCCCAGCTATCAGATGTTGAATGAAATATTGCAGGGGTAGGCAACCTTTCCCCTTTAAGGGCTGAGGGACTTCAGCTCCCAGAATCCCAGGAGCTATTGCCCAACATGGGACTATTGGCCAACATGGCTGAGGCTTCTGGGAGCTGAAGTCCCTCGGCCCTTAAAGGGGAAAGGTTGCCTACCTCTGAAATATTGTCTTAGCTGAAGGGATAAAGTAATATCCAGAACTTAATATCATAGTGTGGGAATGGAAGAAATATTATAAGGAAAGATATTTGAAATAGAACTAAATGAAACATGTATAAATGTTTTAATTTGTAAGAAATTTTAATTGAAAATCAGAAAGTCAGAATTAAAGAGATATAATTAAAATATTCGTAGTAAAGGAGGGGAAGTTATTTTATGTTTGTTTTTATGTTTGTATATTTACAGGTATATGTTTTTATATGTTTTAATAGAACAGTAATAGAACAGTAATGGATGTCTATAATAATAATAATAATAATAATAATAATAATTTATGTATACCCCGCCGCTCTGTGCACAATTGGGCAGCTAACAGCAATTAAAAATACATAGAGTACAAATCCAAAAGCCCAATACCCACCCCCACTTAGAAAAGTATTAAATCAGACACTGATTAAAACATCTTCGGCTAAAACATAAAATAAAATAAAACCATAAACAACAAAATCTAACAACAAACTGAGTAGCGGAGTAGTGGCGGCAATCAAATTGGGAGAGGGCAAAATAAGGAGGTTCCTGAGACCGGGAAGTCTATTCTGAAAAGACCTGCTGGAAGACATCTGTCTTAACCAGCCTTTTTAAAGCTGTTCAGCATTGTAATCTGATGGATCTCATCCGGCAGGCCGTTGCATAATCTGGGGGCAACTACCGAAAATGCCCTCTGCGAGGTTGCAGACAGCCTAGATTTTATTGACTGGAGCAAGTTCCACCCAGAGGACTGGAGTGCACGGGGAGGATTGTATGGGAGGAGGCGGTCCCGAAGATAAGTTGGACCCAAGCCATTGAGGGCTTTAAAGGTAATAACCAACACCTTATATTGGGCCCAGAAACTAATAGGCAGCCAGTGGAGGGACTTTAACACCAGAGTTATGTGGTCCCTCCTAGATGTTCCAGAGACCACTCTGGCTGCCATGTTTTGTATTAATTGAAGTTGCCGGACCAAGCATGAGGGTAGCCCCATGTAGAGCGCATTACAGAAATCCAGACGAGAGGTCACTAGCGTGTGCATGACAGTCTCAAGGTCCCTTACTTCCAGAAAAGGGAGCAGCTGGCATATCAGCTGAAGCTGATAACAGGCACTCCTGACCGTTGCATTTACCTGATTTGTCATCAGGAGCGATGAATCAAGGAGCACCCCCAGACTTCGAACACAGTCCTTTACGGAGAGTGTGACCCCATCCAGGACTGGAGGTTGCAACCCAATTCTAGGTTTCGGGCCCGCTACTGTGAGCACCTTCATTTTTTCTGGATTCACTCTCGATCTGTTTTTCCTCATCCAGTCCATTACTGCCTTAAGACATTCATTGAGGGAAGAGACACTATCGGGATTAGAGGCCAACAATCGAGACATGGAGAAATAGATCTGGGTGTCATCAGCGTACTGATAACACCCAGCTCCATGACTCTGAATGATCTCACCCAGCGGCTTCATATAGATGTTAAACAGCATCAGGGACATAATGACACCTTGAGGGAAGCCACAGGTGAGCCTCTGGGACCTGCCCGAGAGGAAGCAATGGAACCACTGAAGCACAGTGCCTCCAATTCCTAACCCAGTCAGGCAATCTAAGAGGATGCCATGATCTATCACAGGGGTGGGCAACCTTTCCCCTTTAAGGGCCGAGGGACTTCAGCTCCCAGAATCTCAGGAGCTATTGGCCAAGCTCCTGAGATTCTGGAGGTTTCTGGGAGCTGAAGTCCCTCACTCCCTTAAAGGGGAAAGGTTGCCTCTCGATAGAACCAAAGATCTCTGTGCTGCACGTATTGCCTCTTGATAGAACCAAAGAAAGTTATGTTAGTTATGTTAACAAATTTATATATACTTATATATGTGTATATGCATAGCTGTAAAATAATTTTTTAAATTTTAAAAAAAGAATATCCTCAACAATTCTTTTCAGCTCATACACTGTGCTGGACTCCTTGGCATCTGTGAAGAAAGTCATCTTGTGGCATTGGATCATTAGAAAGACATTGGAAAACGCCCTAAAGATTGAAAGAGAGGGAACAGATGCCTCCAAGCAAGGTTTCTTCCCCATCTTGGGAAGGCTGTGCTAAAATCCAGCCATGTTGAGAAGGTCTCTTGGCTGTCTGAGAGCCAGTACAAACTGACCAAAAGGGTCAGCCTGGGGGTGGAGTCGGGACATGATGGCTGCACGCCAGCCACCCTGACTCCGCCCTGATGCCGTCATCACACTGTGTACCCCACCGCATGGCACACAGCATCAGGGTGCTCCCTTGGCACAGCGTACAGACATATGGTATGAAAGGAGCACAGAAAAGCCACTGCTGTGGAGGGAAGAGCAGCTTTTTGCTGCTGCAAAAAGGAGCGGCATCTGCCAGCTCTTTTTGGAGCAGCAAAGTGCCAGATTGGAGTCATGGAGTGTTGTGTCATGGCCCCAATCCGCCACTCTCAGGGGCAGCACAGAACCACTTCTTGGGGCCATCTGTAGAACCCCAGAGTGTCCCCTCTCCCCCTCACTATCCCCAAGTGGGATAGTTTCCTTTATATTTCCCCCTTCCCTTCCTTTCATTTCCCTTCCCTTTTCTTATACTTAAATTACATTAGCAGAACTTAGAATTGCATTGTAACCCCCCCCCCAAAGGCATGATGGGTAGGGCATAGGGCAGGAAGGAAGGGTTAAGGGGAGTGTGGAAGAGAGCATGAGAGACTGTCAATAGCAGAAACAACCTTAGCTGCACTGTTTTGGAGACATGTGATAATAGCTGCTCCCAAAGCCATATGTTTCCATTTTCGTTAATTCACACAAATGCAGAGAGAACGGGATTCATGTGGTAATGGCCCCAGTCTCACATTGGTGAGACATGGGTTTGAAATCTGTATAACTGGTGCAATTCTCTCCTAGTTGAATACTGTACTTTTTCTTCTGAATATATTGAGTTTCTGTGCCAAGTCCTTAAAGTTCTTACTAGGGTAAACGCAGTTTTCCTTCATGTGGGGACTATGTGTTTGAAGGTACCTCTGCTGGCATCTTCAACTGAAATCATTGATCTGTCCTCCTGCAGATGCTATCAGCCTTCTCCTCCCTCCTCCTCCTTTGGAGAAAGGCATAGATTTACTTAACAGCTGGGATGCTCACTGTGATGGAACCCTTATACAGGCTGGCTGTGCAGTTCCAACTCTTGGGCTTCTGTCACTTACTTTGCTCTTTCCCTCTTCAAAATTTCTCCCTAGGTATGTCACTTATGCCTTACTATCAGATAGGTTGCTGTGTTGATCAAGGTGGATTAATATGGAGGGGCCATTCATCTGTCTCTGGGCCTACTCATGGTGGAGCTGTGTCTGCTTTTTCTTCTCTCCCTCTGAAGCCAGGGTGGAAGCAGTTAAAATGGAGGGAGGATATTTCATCTGCCTCTGGCTAGGCATAATGGAGCTGTGCCTGCTTCTTCTCTCCCTCTGGGGCCAAGGTGGTAGCCATTAAGATGGAGGGGAGGCCTTTCACATATGAATTCCCTGAACTCTTTTCACCTCCCCAGATCATTTTCAAATCTTACACATTCTCCTCCTCCTAATCAGCCTTCTTTACTCTTTCTCTAACCTAACTCATTCATTTACATACTAGGGGTGCATTTACACTGTAGAAATAATGCAGTTTGACACCACTCTAAGTGCTACAGCTCCATCCTAAGAAATTTGTAGTTTTACAAGGTCTGTTCATTTCATTTTCACTTGGGCTTGAATTGTTTTTTAACTTCAATTTGTTTCCGTCATGAATATGTGCAGTTTCAGAATTTGAGTCAGTTCTTCAAGAAGGCACAGAAACATGGTACAGCAGCATAACTACCTGTTAGGCATTAAAGATTGTAAATGAAACCATTTTTTAAAAAAAAAGGGGGGGGAGGGGACCCCTATTCAACAGTAATACAGAGATTCAAAGCCAGGCCTTTTGGAGATAAGCAATCAGAGTCATGGCTTAGATGGAAAGATCTGCCAGTTTCAGTTTCTCTCATATTCAAATATCTTTAATTTCATGTGGGGATTTTCTTTGGTAAACCTTTTGGTATAATTAAAAACAAACAAACAATTGCAAATGAAATTCTCACCCACCCCTACCCACTAACATTGCAAGCCTCCCATAGTCAAATATTCAATAGCAGCTGCCAAAATTTGCAGCTGAAAATGACACAATACTAAACATGATTTAACATTTGGGTGAAGGAGCCCACAGAACAGTTATGAGACTAAGGATGCATCTACACTGTAGATATAATGCAGTTTGACACCACTCTGAGTGCTGTAGCTCCATCCAATGGATTCCTGGTATTAACTACAAATCCCAGGATTGTGTAGGATGGAGACACAACAGTTAAATTTGTGTCAAACTGCATTATTTCTACAGTGTAGATGTATCATAGGACTATTGTTCTGAATTGAAAATGTTTTCTGCACTTTTTATAATACCCAGAATCATTAACTAGTTGGCTGCAGTATTCTGGGTGTGGAAGTCCAAGAAGCAACTTCTACAGACTGTTTGTTTTCTAAAGTAGAATCTCTATGCATGCAGTTTAATATAAAACAAGCTGCCAAAATTAAAAGATGTATGTACTTGTAGAGTTTCTGATCCAAAACCGAAAGTAGTAGCTATGTAAAATGTTCAGCTACTGTGGAATGTTCTTAGTTTTGTTGAATCATAAACCATGGGCTGCTATTAACAAATCCATAGCAATGGTGTCAGGGATGGAGTGGAGAGATTAAACTGAAAGAAGAGTATAAGGACAAAAAGCTAATGAATGCATTTTGCATATTGGAGAGCTGAGAGAGTGGTTCATTTAAACCTGAATATCTAATGCAAGTCTAAGCAATCCCTCACAGAACTGACTTTTAGAAGCTGTTAAAAAAAAAAAAAGGATCATGCTAGAGTCCTGCTATTACTTTACAGTGATTATAGGAGGTGAAAATATGAATGCTGTTTGAAAGATAGTACCATTTCTTTGATGCATCAAAAAGCACTCTGCAGTAGACTACTACTTTAGTAGGACACTTAGAGTCAAAGCTAGTGTCCTCCTAATGTCATATTACAATGACAGACGCTCTAGATATATCAATTTAATCTTAGTTCGGGGAGGGGGGAACCCTGCTTTAGCAAAGTGAAATAGACTTTTATAGTTTTTCAGATAGAAATTGGACAACGAACAACTTTTATAGTAAAAAAATGAAATGTAGAATGTAGTTGAAAAGGTAATCATATTCCTCTGAGTAAAAAAAAAATGAAGAACTTGCTAGTTATTTGGCGGTAAAGCTTTTGGACAGGCAACTAGGCTAACAAGGAAGAGATTATATAATTAAGCTATTCACCACCACCTAGGGAAAGATACTGCTAGTAAATGTCTTTTTGCTTAATATTATTGACATCACACAAGAGTCTCTGATTTATAATAAGTTTGAACTAGTTTTGCTTTATCAATCTTTGTGGACATCACTTAAATGATAATATTTTATGTTACAAGGAGGAAAAGTTTGCATACTAAGTCAGAGTATAGGGTCAAGAACAATGCCCAGTTTGGAAGGTGTGTACTAAAAATGCATGTGTTAAAATATGCACAGAAAAAAATACATTAAAATGTACTGAAAATGCATGTTTTTGGAACAAACACATCCCAAAATTCCCACTTGAATAAATGGGAAAATGTGGATTAACCTGTGTTAGTTTGAAAAATTAGTACCAAATAATTAATCAGTTTTGAAACATACAAGCATAAGTAGGAGTGAATTTCCATCCAGTCTTGCAGACACACACTGCCCCACAAAGGGTTCATGATCACATCTCATCCTGGAAAAATAGAAGCCACAATGAGATCAGATCTGATGGGTTAGCACAGTGCTACTCAAACTTTACCCTTGGGACCCTCCTTTTCATCTACATGTGGATGTCTGAACAGCTTTATTTAAGTAAATTCAATATTTAACTTTACACATGTGTAAATTTTACATACAACACATGTAATTTTAAACTCAATGTATGTGTAAATTTTACACATAAAAAAAGTTTGGGAGGAGGAGGAGGAGGAGGAGGAGGAGGAGGAGGAGGAGGAGGAGAGATCAGAACCTCCAAGTCTCACACACCATTTGATCAAGTTTCATGGTCCCCCAACAGGGTCCCACCCCACTATTTGAGAACCAGTGGTTTAGCACACCCTCTCCCACACAAATCTGCTAAGTTCTTAAAATTCATATAAAAATCTCTTGTGCAGACCCTTTGTTGTTGTTAACTGCCATCAAGTCAACCTCAACTTACTGTGGTCCTATGAATGAGACCTCCAAGTCACCCTGTTATCAACAGCCCTACTCAAATTTTGCAAATTTAGGACTGTGACTTCCTCAATTGAAGTCCACCTGTGATGTGGTCTTCCTGTTTCCAAATTGCCTTCTACTTGCCAGGCATCATTGATAGTGAGTTAGACAGGAATCACCTAGGAAACCCAAATGAATTCAAATCTGCAAGGCACAATGAACTGCATCCCAGAGTAATGAAGGCACTTGCTCACTAGTTATAACAGTATAGGGAACGTGGGTCAGCTTGAAGGAGCATTTGAGAGAGATAGTAGCTGGCAAGGAAGGGGTTAACCACACACTCCTCATCAACCACTTTGTTTCTTATTGAAAGCTGTGTATACGCTGAATTATTTTCCATTGCATTTTGCACCATCTTGGGTTGTTGCTTTTTGCCTGTGTGAAAAAAAAGTCATTGATGTCTTTTTTTTTTCTTCATAGAAAAGACTTCTAGGCATGCTCTTGGCACTGTTTAATGCCCTGTTCTATTTCAGACATCCTTGTAACACCTGTAACCAAGATCAGTTGTTGCCCATTGTTGGTTTTGACCAGAGGAGGAACTTATACCATGAAGCCACATTTTGAATAATTTTGTAACATTGCTGGTAGAGTATGCCACATACAGATATATATATGTACATACAGTATTTGAACTCCAGTAAATTGTTTAACAGGCATGTCGTAGTAGGAAAACTCTCTAAGGACATATATAATCTAATTCAGGAATTATATAGATAATATAAATTATCTGCCCTAAACAGCAAAAAATGATCTCCTCTAGACACATAATTTTCAAATGGCTCAGCTCTATTGTTGCATGTCTTTATGTAGCCAGCATTTCATACAGATGTTGGTGGTGATGATGATGATGGGCAGGATCCAGTGGGAGAACAGAAGAATGTAGTAGAACTAGCAGCTCTCTCCCATGTGCCCAAAACCACTTTTGGAGGGCTGGGAAACTGATGGCTATGGCCACAATGGCTATACAAAGATGTAATTCTTTGCTAATTTCATCATCAGTGGAAGCTATGGATAATTTTGGCAATTTTTTCTTGCCACAAGTCTTTGAAAACAGCACAGCTTTTGAAGGCTACTCACAAGTTTGGGACTTGTTCTGTACCAAGTTCACATGGTCCTTACGAGGCCTCATTTTTTTTTGCACAGACAAGAATATTTCTAGGCAGAAATGTTATCTTTGGTGCAAAAAGAAATGCCATTTCCTGTGAGGAAAATGATGTGCAAAAAAATAAAAATAAAGCCACATGAAGATTTTGCCCGGAATAACTCCCAACTGTGATGCTTACCATCAGTTCAGGATCCTCCTCATCACTGTTTCCCAACACTCTGAATATTTTCAAATAGTCTATCACAGTGGCTAGAGGATTCTGGGAGATGTACTCCAAAAATTAACCTTCCTTATCTTTGGTAAAATACATTCTTTGGATGCACAAGATCCAGGAGTAATCCTTGGTATCTGCCTTTCAAAAAATCTAAAAGGTGATCTGAAAGACTTCCCTCTGACACCTCAGAGAGCTATTATCAGTTACAGATTACAGTAGAACAGGGGTTGGCAAACTATGCCCTGAAGGCCGAACCCGGCCTGCCGAGGCCTTCCGACTGGCCCCTGACCAGTCCTGCCACCACCGCCACCACTGCTGCCACCTTTCTCCAGTGCGCACAACTCCGGGGCGCCATTTTGTGTTCCAAAATGGCGCCCAGAGTCTTGCGCGACCTTTCCTGTCCTGCCCCACGACAGGAAAGGTCACACAAGACTCTGGGCGCCATTTGGAACACAAAATGGTGCCCCAGAGGGGTCCCCCATGGCCGCGCTGGGCCTCTCCGAGGCCTGGTGCATTTGCCGGAGCCCTCCTGGGGGGTCCCCCTGGCTGCGCAGGGCCTCTCCGAGGCCCTCCGATGTTCCGAGGAACCCCGAACCAGCCCAGGGCTCAAAAAGTTTGCCAACCCCTGCAGTAGAATATTTTATACCAGTAGTCTGGGTTAAAACAGTTTTCTGTTAATAAAACAAAAGAGAAATTAAATTCTAATTGCTAGTTCCAACTAGAGTAGGCCCATTAAATCAAAGGGAACTTGGTAAATCAAAACATATACAAGTTGGAATGTGGTTTTAATTAAGAAGCTGCTACACTGAATTTGCTTTTTACTTCTATTAACTCATTAGAAGCAGGACACCTTGGAATGAATCCTATTAGTTCTGACTAAATTAGACTGATTGAATCAATTGTTGAATGTTGAATCTAGATGAGGAACAGGATTTAGGCCAATATGCATTTAGGTCATTCCCTCTAAAGGAAAGGGGAACAAATTTAGCAAGCATTCTGCAAAAGTTTCACTTAAGTTATAATTTTTGTTGAACTCCAACTCTCATTGTGACCAACTGCAAAGAAACACAAAACTTCTATACATTTAGGCTGCACTTACACTGCAAAAATAATCCAGTTTGATACCACTTTAATTGTCATGGCTCATTGCTATGGAATTTTTGGAACTGTAGTTTGTTGTGGAACCAGAGCTCTCTGACAGAGAAGAGTAAATATTTCACAAAACTATAAAACCCAGAATCCCAGAGCATTGAGCCATGGCAGTTAAAGTGGTGTCAAACTGGATTATTTCTGCAGCACGCAAACAGCCTTACATAGCTGCCTTGAATCACATCTCAGGAGAAAGGCAGGATATAAATTCAACAAACAAACAAATTTGATATTTATAGAGCTGGCCTAACCATCAGACAAAGTGAGGTGGTAGATGTTAGGAGATGGGAGCAGTGACAGCATTCTGAAGAACAGCAGATTGTGTGCCAAGTAGTATGATGCCTCTGTTGCAAGTTCCAGTACACAGAATGGGATGGAGATAGAGGTTGTGAAGTCTTTTGACATAACCCTTTGCATCTGTGTAGATATATTTATGTATAGATAGTCCAGATTTTCCTACTCTGCTTGACAAGAGGCATCTGGAAAATTCTCATTTCTACAAAGCAATTAATGATTTGCTGTCACCTACTCTAGGGTGGCCATTCTATGTTCATTTACTCCTGATGGTCACCTGGTCTGCACTATAACTTGTGATATTTAGCCTTCTCTGCCAAAGAGCACACTATTACCTGAGTACTTTTGGGTAGTTGTGGACTGACTTAAGAGAGGACAGAACTCTGTAAGGTGGAACACATGGCACCCTAAGTTCTTTAAATCATATTGCCACAGTCTGTGAGAGAAAGTCCTCTAAAAGGCTTTTTGGTCCTCTCCTGCTGCGCCCCCCCATGTCTCTTCTCAAAAGTCTAAAGCCTAATCTGCATTGTAGAAATAATGCAGATTGATACCACTTTAACTGCCATGCTATGGAATTTAGGGGGTTGTAGTTTTTTGAGATATTTTGCCTCCTCTGTCAGAGAGCTCTGGTGCCACCACAAACTACAAATCCCAGGATTTCTTAGAATGGAGTCATGACAATTAAAAGTGGTGCCAAATTGCCTGATTTCTGCAAATTAGTTTCAAATGTTGCTCCCCAACAATCACAGCTCTTGTTTACATCTTCCTTGCATCATCAAAGAGAAGATTGTCTTCTGGAAAGTAGGACATCTGGCCACCTGACTGTGTTAAACAGTGGAACTCTGCTGACCATCATTCAAATGACAGAAACCTCAACTTTAACCACAACTTAAGTGTGTTGAGGAGCCTGTCATGTGAAAAAGTTAAACAGTAGTTTGTAAAACCACTTCATTGGCCACAAAAGTAGCCTAACTGCTACTAGAACCCATGCTGAAGAAGCTGCTTGGTGAGAACATGGAGAGGGTTCAATACAATAAAAAAGATGACCATGCATTTTTAAAAGCCACAAATGTAGGAAGGTAAGCTGTTTCTTTCTGCTTAACTGTTAGGTTGAATAACTTTGAGGTTATAAACAGGAAACTCTTAGAAATTTTTTTTTTACTTCAACCTGTATAGCCTCCCCACTGCCCCAGAAAGTTTGCCACATATTAAGTATTATAGAAATGTTTTAAAGACATCAAATCCCAAGTTCTGTGTCACTAAGCTGTTATTGATAATATGTGCTTTCAAGCTGACTCTCGTTTGCAATGACCTTACCATTAGGGCTTTCTAGCAAGATTCATCAGAGGAAGTTTGACATTGTCTTTAAGACTGAGAGTGTGTGATTTGCCCAAGGTTACCCAGTGGGTTTCTATTGCTGAACAGGGATTTCAAACCTGGTGTCTAGTATCCTAGTACAACATTCAAACCACTACACCATGGTGGCTCTTGTGTGTTTATAAGTAAGAATCAACCATCCTGTGTGGAATTTGCAGCTCTTATTTTCTGGTATTGAAATCTATCATAGAATCATAGAGTTGGAAGAGACTACAAGGGCCATCCGGTCCAGCCCCCTGCCATACAGGAATTCACAATCAAAGCACCCCTGACAGATGGCCATCCAGCCTCTGTTTAAAGACCTCTGAAGAAGGAGACCCCACCACACTCTAAGGGAGTGTGTTCCACTGTCAAACAGATCTTATGATCAGGGTAGTTGTGGACGGTCTTAGGAGAGGACAGATCTTCCTAATCTTTAGCTGAAATCTCTTTGCCTGCAATTTGAACCCATTGCTCCGGGTTCTATTCTCTGGAGCAGCAGAAAAGAAATTTGATCCTTCTTCAGTATGACACCCCGTTAAATATTTATAGAGAGCTATTATAATAGCCAATAATTTAGAGTTATTACATCACCACTTAACTTTCTCTTCTCTAGGGTAAACATATCCAGCTCCCTAAGTCTCTCCTCATAAGGCATGGTTTCCAGACCCTTCACCATTTTGGTTGCCCTCCTCTGGACATGCTGCATCTTGTCAACATCCTTTTTGAATTGTGGTGCCCAGAACTGGACACACTATTCCAGGTGAGGCCTGACCAAAGCAGAATACAGTGGCACTATTACTTCCCTTGATCTATACTTCTATTGATGCAGCCTAGAATCGCATTGGCTTTTTTAGCTGCTGCATCACATTGTTGACTCCTGTTCAACTTGTGGTCTACTAGGACTCCTAGATACCTTTCACATGTAGTCTTGTTAAGCCAGGTGTCCTCCATCCTATACTTATGCCTTTCATTTTTTTCTGCCTAAGTGTACCTTACATTTCTCCCTGTTGGAATTTATTTTGTTAGTTTTGGTCCAGCTTTCTAATCTGTTAAAGTCAGTTTGAATTTTGATCCTCTCCTTTGGGGTATTAGCTATGCCTCCTAATTTGGTATCAACTACAAATTTGATAAGCATGTCCTCTATTCCTTCATCCAAGTCAACGATAAAGATGTTGAACAGCACTGGACCCAGGACAGAATCCTGTGGCACATCACTAGTCACCACTCTCCAAGATGATGAGGAGCCATTCTGAGCACCCTTTCAGTTTGGCTGGTCAACCAATTACAGATCCACCTAACAGTAACATTGTGTAGCCCACATTTTACTAGTTTGTTTGCAAGAATATCATGGGGGGACCTTGTCAAAGGCCTTACTGAAATCAGCATTCCCATCATCTACCAAGCTAGTAATTTTATCCAAGAGAGAGAGAGAGAGAGAGAGATCAGATTAGTCTGGCATGACTTGTTTTTGAGAAACTCATGTTGACTTTTTGTGATTATGGCATTCCCTTCTAAATGTTCGCAGACCTTCTGTTTAATGATGTGCTCTAGAGTCTTTTCTGGTATTGATGTCGGGCTAGCTGGAAGGTAATTGTTGGGACCCTCTTTTTTTTCCCCTTTGAAGATGGGGACAACATTTGCCCTCCTCCAGTCTGCTGTGATGTCTCCTGTTCTCCAGGAGTTTCAAAGATTATATATCACACAAGCTTAATAGATTCTATTACATGGAATTCTTTTTCCATACTTTGGCCAGATTTGGACCTATAAAGTAAACCAGGACCTATCAAGTAAATAAGTTGGAGTGTTGCCCAAAGACATGTGCCTTATACTATATATCCTGCCTGTTCTTTCCTTTGGATCTGACCATTTGCTTCTTTCCTGCTATAACATGTATTGCATGAAGCAACTGCTGCTGGATTTAAACATTAAATATTCCCAAAGTGAAACACACTCATTTAAATGCTTGCACCTGAAAAACAATGGTAAGAATCCCACCACATATGTGGCTCTCTGGAAGATTACTGGAAGTACACTTCATCTACTACTATCTTTGGATGAAGGGTATTCTGGGGTTGGTGTGATCCTCAGGGAGACCTGGAGCCTGAAAAAATATCCATTCCAGACCTGTAGAGCTTTCCCAGACTGCTGTAAATGTATGGTTGAATGTGTTGTTTGTAACTTGACTCTAGACTGTATTAAGGGCAATAGTGGATAGATAAAGGTGAATCTGTTCAAAGCATGTGAATTTGGGGAGAAGCATTAGGCTGAAATTGGATGGACACTGGGCATCTGCTGGGCAACAAAGGACATGAAGATATCCAGTAGATGTCCAGTGCCCATCCAATTTCAACCTAATACGTTCCCCAAAGATGTGTCTGGCTTTGCTGACTGCTATCCCCAATGGGACAAAAATTTCAGCTGTTGTGATGCTGGAAGTCACTTCTGATTATGGGTCCTTTACAGTGGTGCCTCCACATTCACTGGGGTTAGGAGTGAAGGACTCCTGTGAATGTGGTAAAACCACAAATATAAAAACACTATTCTTTTTACCTGTGAGAATCTCTGTAGTAATTTCCAGAACCTCCAGTGCAACTCTGTGGTCAACATTGGCCAGAAGTTTATCACAGATTCATGTCCATAGATTCAGGAGGGCCTACATGGAATGGATTCCCTGTGGATAATGCCTAGAGAAGTGTTTTCTCAAGGAACTTCTAGGTTCTCCAGCACAAATTTATGGTCAACTTCTGGCAGAGTTGCGCTGGAAGATTTAGCGACTGGTCCTCAAACATCTACTTTTTGGCAGAAATGAGGTGCGGCATTCATCTGCTTCCCTTTTAAATGCTTTAAGAGACAGTGAAAGAGGGGTGAAGCTTAGTGGGAGAAGAAAAGGAGGTCCCCAGAATTTTAAAAAATTTAAATTTCAAATTTCAAAAAAATAATTTTAAAAAATAACTTTTTTGAATTTTTTGAATTTTTTTCTTTTTAAAATTTATTTAAAAACATCACATTTTAATCAAATCTTTACTATGTATATATAAATACATTCAGGTTGTGTGTTTGATATTGTATTTTGAAAGTATAATTTTAATTTTGCTTGTTTAAGAGTGGGAGGTTAGGGGATTGGGATTGTCTGTTTTTAACTCTTTATGTTTTAATTATGCTGTAACCCACCCCGATTGCTTAGCAGAGGGGCGGGCTATAAATAAATATTATTATTATTATTATTATTATTATTATTAATCACAACTATTAGCATAACATTCAGTGGTATATGGGAATTATGATTTATGAATAACATTAGTGTAAAAAAGCATGACTAAGGATTCTGTTTGGTGTGAAATGGGAGGAGGTCAATGAGGGGGTGACACCATGAGTTACCACACCAGGTGACAACAACCCTAAGGATACCACTGTCCTACCCTAATTACCAAAGTTTTCATTGGAGGCAGCCAGGGTGGCATAGTGGTTTGAGTGTTGGCCTATGACTTTGGAGACTAGGGTTTAATTCCTGATTGGCCATGATTGCCTCGCAGTCTTTATACTGATTATTTGCTGTTTTATTATTGTTTTTATTGCTTTTTACTGTTGTTGTTTTTATTATCATGTTTTACATATTGTATTATTGTACAGTGTTGTACATTTTATCTTTGTGCTCCCACCTCGATCCGTAGGGAGAGGTGGGAAAATATAAATTATTATTATTATTATTATTATTATTATTATTATTATTATTATTATGAAACCCACTGATTGACCTTGGGCAAGTCACATCTCTTAGCCTCAGAGAAAGGCAATGGCAAACCTCCTCTGAACAAATCTTGCCAAGAAAACCCCATGATAGATTCACCTTAGGGTCACTATAAGTCAGAAACAACACACACACAATTCAAACATTCTGCCAAGTATCAACTGCTGTTAGACTCAATAAATATCCATGCATGTGTTAATCAGGTTTTCCTCTGTTACTTTAGCCCACAAATTATAATTCATCAAAATGCACACATTTGGGGGAAGTCCTGAATAAGGTCACAGGGGGAGAAATGCATTGTGTGGATCTATAAAACCCTTCATATTGTCAGAGGCTTAAGAAATGTATTGCTATAGTTTGTAAAATGAAATAATGGGGAGAAAATGAGAATACTTTCCTTTTTTCTGTAACTCCTTTGATAAGTTGTGGAGACAACCCAGATCCATGCTGTGAAATATTGTGTGCTGGCAGAGTAAAATAAAAACTGAATTGGAAGTCTTACAGCCCATGATGAAAGCCATTATTGCCATGGTATCTACATTATCTCCTCTACCAATGAACAGTGGTAGCCCTTGCTGGTTTGACAGAGGAGAAAAAAATTATTTTGCATGATAAAGTAGAATCTCTCAAGAGACAGGAAAATCAGATTTGGGATTATATGTGCTCAAAGACTCTAGGATGTTCAAATTTCAGTGTGTTTCTTTAAGAAGCACCCTGAGAGTTCTGCCTTCTTTGAAATTTGGGATGTGTTTGTTGTGTGCACAACTGTCTATATATCTTAGCATATTTTCTCACCAGCTTTTTCTGCTAAACCTCTTGTAAATCTGAATAAGGATTCCCAGTCTTACTGTACCCAAGATCTCTCCTAGATTTCTTAATCTAACACATGGCTGAGTTACATTCTGAGCATTATTAATAACATGACCCTTAGTTCTTGTGTCAGAAGAATGAAACAAACATTCAAAGCAACATGGAACAAGATGTTCACATCCATGATCTATAATTGAAATATCAGCAGTAAGAACTGCCTGTTATGCTTACTGGTAGAATTCAAAGATAGAGCCATGTTAGTTTGTAGAATCAGCATATAAAGAGATCTTGTACCACCTTTTAGACCAACTAAAAAAGAAGTTGACAGCATGAGTTTTCATAGACTTAAGTCCACTTCCTCAGACAAATGCATTTGAGGAAGTGGACAAATCTACGAAAGCTCATGCTGCCAACTTCTTTTGTTAGTCTCAAAAGTGCTACAAGATCTCTCTCCATACTGTTATGCTTACTGTTATTTCCTCCATAACTTTATATTAGTTAGCACACGCACACACACACATGTTGTTGTGTTCCTTCAAGTCATTTCCGATGTATGGCAACCCTAAGGTTAATCTATCATGGGATTTTCTTGGCAAGATTTGTCCAGAAGATATTTGCCATTGCCTTTGCCTGGGACTGAGAGCATATGACTTAACCAAAGTCACCCAGTGGGTTTCATGGCTGAGCTGGGAACTGAACCCTGATCTCCAGAGTTGTAGTTCAACACTCAAACCACCATTCCACATTGCCTAAATCTCTCTCTCTTTCCCTTGATATTCAGGGACAGAAATGTTATCCTTAATCCAATTCTGTCTATATTCATTGACTTGTTTGCCCTTTTGGAAATTTTTTACATCAACTGTGTAACGTTGCAGCATATGTTTTGTATCATGCATTCTCCCAGCTCTGCACGGGCTACAGAACAACATGTTTGTGTGTTTTGCCTTGTTATGAGCTCCTTGTCATATACTGTGATTCCAAGCCCAGTGTGGGAATTCCTTTCCTTGTAGGTAACAAAACAGCTGCATTGCTTCCAGACCTCCCTGACCCCTCCACATTGCACACTTGGCAGCTTCTAAGATTGACTAAAGGCATGGTTCCTGCTGTTGACAAGCTGCTGCTTTGTCAAGTGCCTCCTCTTGCCATTTCTTCTCAGCCTCACTTCCTGTCTTCAACAAGTAGCCGCAGCCCAGAGCTCTCTTTGTTGGAGGCCGTACCTGTAGAATCAAAGCTCTCAGCGGAAGTCTTGTGGCATAGCTGGAGTTGCAGAACATTCACACTTCAGCAACGTCTGTATTGGAGTTACTGAAATGGCTGCTTTGGAGTCTTTATTTAGTTCCCTCTTTGCTCTCCCCCCCCTTCCTCCTCTCAGTAACTTTTCTTTTTTTCATGTCTGGAGCAGCTTCACTCTGAGAGTTTCCCACACCTGTCAAAGAAAAGATGGTTCTTCAGATGCTGTGATATCATTTATTTATTTGGCCCTGCACTTCTCTCACCATCCAGTCAATCCCTAAAACTTCACTGTTAAAAAGCACAAAATAGAATGACATTTACCATGAAGCAGTACCTGTGTCCATTGGTGGTGCCTTCTCTCTGAAGGCAAGAGACTGGAATCTAGATAAATCTGGATAAATTGCCAATCAATTTGCCTCTCACATGCAATAGATAACTGTGGCTGTAGCCACGCTGGGGAAATAATTCCATTTGACACCACATTAATTACCATGGCTCAATGATGTGGAATTTTGGGACTTCTAGTTTGTTGTGGCATCAGACCTCTCTGACAGAGAAAGCTAAATATCTCACAAAATTACAAATCCTAGAATTCCATAGCATTCAGTCGTGGCAGTTATAATGCTGTCAAACTGAATTATTTCTGCAGTGCAGATGCAGCCTGTGTTGGTTGTTTAATGCATTTTTGCGGTTTTAATTATGAGCCATTCTGGGAATAATTTTTTTTCATGAAAAGTCAGGCTCAAATGAAATAAAGGAAAGGATTTTTTTAAAAAAGTCCAATTACATTTTTGAAAAACCGTTTAAAGAGTACCAGGGCAAAGAAAATGTCTTAAATCCTATTGTTAGTCCTGATTTAAGAAAATCCACCAAATCAATAGAATTTACCTATGTACTGATTCAGCAACTGATTTAATGGATGTAATCCAGCAGAGACAAACAGGATTCTAACATGTTACAACACTAACAAGGTTTCACACCAGTTCATACAATGGAGGGCTTGCTTCTCCCACCATTATAAAGGGAAGAAGAAATGTGACTCACAGAATGTATAAATGGAGTAGACATGTGAATCAACCATGCTGTAAATAACTTTTCTGGATTAAATCCTTAGACTGTGGGTTCTCTTCAGGAGAGATTGAGCTCCATTTCTGACACTAAGACAGATAGTGACATGCTACTACAAATAGACAAATACTTTCTCCAACTTTTTTAAAAAAATGTCAAGCCCTTTTGATCCTGTTTAAGGAAAAATGTTTGAACTTCAGCAGGTTCTTTTCAAAAATGAAGTGAACAAAAATGTCTGCACTATCCAGATTCAATAGATACAGCTGCTGCCAGCACAGTAAGGACAGTGTTGTACCTCTCTGCCCAGGGCCGCAAAAGGGACGCTCATGCAGAAAAGAATGAAGTGGCAGCCCTGATTCAGTAATAACACGGTGGAATATATAAAATATATAAAATGAAAGAGGCATTCTCATTTTTAAAATCTCAATTTTCTTTTTGTAGAAATTATTTAAACTTTTAAAAACTAAACCAAGCCAACTTACCCAACCATATCACAGTCATCCAAAGAAGATTATGTGAAAACACAGTGGTGCTACACATAGATATCTGATGTATACAATTAATATGGATGAGAACATAAACAGAAATACAGACAAATAGATAAAGGGGGAAAGGTACATAAGTTAGAAGCACCACAGGGAGGCAGAACATACAGCAGTAGGGCAGATGGGAATGTACACTATTGATATAATTTACATCTGATCACGAGATTTAGTAAAACAACAAAAAAAGCACCATCTGCCGAACCGCACTCACCTTCCAGGAAGCTGAAATGAGAACGGATGTTGTCTTGTGTGATTTTTTTCAAAAAGTTTATGCAACACCCCCCCCCCCTAGTTTCTTAGTACAGTAAGACAATGCATTAAAAAAGAAAAGAAAAGAAAGATGAAACATGAATTTGCTTTCTGTTGTGTGGCTGTGTAGGCATTCTGAAGCCTTCATGCAAATATCCAGTTGGTGGTTAATTGGTAGTATAGAGGGCACTGCAGTACCATTTACTTATGTTATACCCATTCTGTGCTGAAGGTCCAGGACAGACTGTAGGAATAATAGGAGGGAATCATTCTTTCCTGAAGGTTTTGGAAATTCTAGAGATTCAATTGGACTTCCTTAAAATGAAGCACACAGTGCAGCATTTATGCCCAAACTAAACAAATTGAACTCTAGGGCCTCTGATTATGAGTAAGCACTAAATAATTTTTCTTGTTTCTTAGATAATAATTTGTTATCTTTTTTTAAATATTAATACTTTCTTACTGAATTGGGTACAACAGTTTATAAGGGCTATTGACAAGCTGGAATGTGTCCAGAGGAAGGTGACCAAAATATTGAAAGATCTGGAAACCATGCCCTATGAATAACAGCTTAGTGAGCTGGATATGTTTAGCTGGGAAAAGAGAAGATAAAGGGGTGACATGATAGCCATGTTTAAATATTTGAAGGGATGTCATACTGAGGATGGAGCGAGCTTGTTTTCTGCTACTCCAGAGACTAGGAGTAAAGGGTGCAAATTACAGGAATAGAGAATCCACCTCAAAGATTAGGAGGAACTTCCTGAAACACACTGCCTTAGAGAATGGTGGAGTCTCTATCTTTGGAGATTTTTAAAGAGAGGCTGGATGGCCATCTGTTGGGGCTGCTTTGATTCTGTGTTCCTGAATGATAGAGGGCTGAACTGGATGGCCCCTGGGGTATCTTTCAGCTCTATAATTCCATGAGTCTATTATTCTTTCTAAAAAGAGTGCCATGGGGCCACTTAAAATTAGAATAGCTCAGGGGCCCAGAATGTCTTAATCCAGATTTAGAAACAGGTTTTCTGTTCCTAAAGTGTATCATTAAGAATTGTAATAGCTGTACTTATTCTTGAGACAGACACATTGCTTCAACAGTTCTGGTTTTGTGAAGGCATGCCTGCATTCTTGTACATTTCTCCAAATATATGCAAGCAGAGATGGGTGGGGGCTGCAGTGTTTTTCCAACATTAGTTCTTTACTATCCATGTATGTGCTGTACCACTGTTTATTTTTGATAAAGGAAATCTCAAGCATTTACATTTCTTCTTCTCCTTTTGTCTTTCATGTGACTTGGATAAATGGAGCCCTTCTTCTGCCTTATCAAATGTTCAACTGACATATCAGAAAATTTAGTTGTACTTTTAAAAGTTTTAAGTACAAAAAAAAATAATAAAGTCACTAAAGCTATGCATGTTATAGATTCATTTTTTCATCAGTGTGTTTCAGTGTGTTCAGATGGACACAAGCTTGAAGTTGGGGTGAAAATTGACACTCGGCTCAGAGGCTGATCACCTTCAAATTTTGGGAGATGATAAATTGGAGAATATTATTTTCAATCAAAAAGGAGGAGGAGGAGGAAAAAAATAGCCTAGTGTGTTTCAGCCTAGTAATATTTAATGGCCTCCGGGGCCTGATAAAAGATAAAATAAAAGGGACAATACATTAACAACAAAAATTATAATAGGAGACAAGTTACAATTTGCAATATCAGTTTTGTGTACATATAGCTTGCATCAAGATACATGTAAATTGTCTTGATTTTAAAACATTCTGTTAACCCAACTAAACTGATACAAGTACAAAATATTATTTACAGTGCAACTTTAAAATCTTCTGCAAGGATTCCAAAAAGAGTGTTACCAGAGCTTATGCATGACAACTGATAGCTTGGGAAGTAGGAGGCAGAAAATTATACTGTTCATTTTTTTCTCATGTTTACCAAGGAAATCCCTATCAAAGCAATTCTCCAGCAGAATGGCAAGTAAAGGGATATGTGAAAACTCAAGTAGATATTTTCACTCCACATTTAGACTATGGGGGACTATTGTGTCAACTGTCAATATCCAATCCATTTCTTTTTATAGCAGGTTCTTCTTATTCATAGGGGAAAGTTTATTAAGCATCCCAAAGTGCAGATTCTTAAATGAGTTCCCATTTTCCAGAAAAATGGTCAACCAAAGGGGCACCTGATCCTCTGTTCCTATATATTATACCTGATGGTATAAATCATATATGGAATTTTACAAGTTGAAAATTGTTTTAGAGTCTATTTTTCCCCCACTGTGAGTCACAAACTGTTATCTTGAATGTGTACTTACAATACATACAATATCTTCATGGAGGATGGCCTGAAATTCTGAAATATATTCTTATCAATTTGTCATTAATGCTATAGGTTCTCTTAAATGAAATGAGTCTTTTCCTAGCATCCATGTATGTCCCCCAAAATGAGCCAATATTTACTGATACTACTCAGAAGGGAGGGAGGGAGGAAGGAAGGAAGGAGAAAACTGGCAAAGGGAAACAGAAGGACAAGGAAGGGAGGGAGGAGGGAGGGAGGGAAGACTTCAGTCCAGTTGTCCCTAATGTTGGCATAGCCACATGACCATGCCACCATTATGGAAAATGGAACTTGAGCATCTGCGGATTTTGGTATCCATGGGGAGTGGGGGTTGGAACAGACCCCCTGTGGATACTGCGGGCCAACTGTACAGGAAAATAAATTCTACCTAAACTTTAGGAATAACTTCCTGATAATAAAACTGTTCAACCATGGAATTTGCTGCCTTGGAGTGTGCTCCTTTGTTCATTCCTGCATGGCAGGGGGTTGAACTGGATGGCCTTTGTGATCTCTTCCAATTCTATGAGTCCATGAGTCTATGAAAGTGAACAGGAAGCAACTTCTGTTGACTTCTTGTAGTTAAAAAGCCTCTCCTGGGTCTAAAATGGCCCAGGAAGCCCCCAAAAGATGGTGCAAATATCCTCTATGCCCTTACAGGACATCTGGGAACATTTGGAAGAAAAAAACCTTTTTTGGGAGGTGGGGGTGGGGGGACTGTTGGCTCTCCGAGGTCTCCTAATGAACTAATGCAACCCTTTAGCCTTCCACAGTTTTCTGTGCCTGCAATAAAGGTATAAAACCTGTCTCACTTTTCACTTTGGTAACCCTAATATGTTGGTGATTTTGGAAATTATACTGATGGGTACATGCCTGCTAAAGTTTGCCAATCTCTTGCTTGAAATGAACATATCTTCTTTAATCTTTGTCCCCTGCATCTGTCCTTTCCCAAAACAATGCTATATGTTGTTTCCATTTACAAAGGACAGTCCTTATTAATAATTGATGTAGATAGTTCAAGAACTGGTCATTGACATGTGTATTTGGCTGGCCTTCAGATTTACCAATAAATGTCAGAGAAGCTCATGTCAAAAAGTTTATTTTAGATCTTTTCCAAACATGGCAAACGCCAGTAAATGATGAATACATGATTAAAATGTGATTTTTCTCTCTGGATTAGCCTTTTAGATTCCAGTGTCTACATAGTCTGTTCATCCCCACCAACTTCCTATCCACTTTCTTTACCAACTAGCTCTCACACTCATACATAGTGATGGGGAAATACAATGGCATGGATAATCTTTAGTATTAAGTGATATATCTTTTCTCTTCAGGATCATGTCTAGTTCCTTCATAATTAGGATCCCTGGTGTCACAGTGGTTAAAATGCCTGTACTGCAACCACTCACTCACAAACCAGGAGGTTGTGAGTTCAATACTAGCCAGTTGCTCAGAGTTGACTCATCCTGGCATCCTTCTGAGGTCGCTAAAATGAGTACCCAGCTTGATGGAGGCAATTAGCTTACACATTGTAAACCGCTTAGGGAGTGTTTAAGTGCACTGATAAGTGGTGTAGAAATTTACTTGCTATTGCTATTCATAGTTGCTCTTCTGTGTATCCTAGTCTTCTTCTGAATAATTTGGTTCCCCCCACCCCCATGCACTTTGTAGTTAAAATTGATAGAAGAAGTAAAAAAGGACTGGTTTGTTATGTGAAAGTAAAGCTGTTTTGATTAGTTAAAACAGAATTCAAGCATCAGGTGATCCTACTGGAACAGAAGTTGCTGCAGAGGCAAATGGGTTTGAGGCAAGCTTATGTTATGTGCCAAAATCTTGTTAAATTGATGAAGAAAAATGCAACCACTCAAGAAGGGAATGGAAAATGTGACCTGGAAGGAGTTTTGGGAAGAATTCTATTTGCTAAGAGACTGCATTAGGAAATGTAGTGCAGATTTAAATGTGATATATGACGACATGGAAGACATTGATTTTAGAGAATGAAGCTGAGGAATCATTTCAATTTCAGAAGGAAGATGGGGGTAAAGAAGCCAAAATGGAGTGGAAAGGTACAGATCCTGGAGGAATCTCACAGTCTGAATGGGAGGATGGTGGAAATTCAGAAGATCATGTGGGCTTGTTTTTGGGTTCTTTTCCTGTGGAGTATTAGGGACAGTGTCAGTGATCCAGACAAGAAGAAGATAATGAATTCAAAGAGGAAAATGACAGATGGGGGAATTTTGTGAAGAGAAACTTGAAGGCTTTGTGAGTATTGGAGTTTTTTTCAAATGGAAAAAAAGAAAACAAAACAAGCAAAATTTATGTCCCTTATGGAGAGGTGTCTCCCCAACAAGGTATATGAGGATTTGAATGACACCCAAGTGGTTTGGTAGAACCCAAAAGTGAGATTTTAGTGGTAGACTGGGGGAAATATAATTTGTCTATTTTGTCTTAAGATTTCAGTATGGACTTCATTAGACTGATATCATCTTAGAAGCTTATCACATCATTAAATAATACGAATTATCTGATACAACTTAAAATTTAAATCAGACAGCATCCTAATATTATCACAAGTATTTAGCCACTGAATGCCATCTGGGTCCATCCCTGCTCCCATGGCTGTTTTGGCAGCCATTTCGTCAAGCCAGAAAACTCCTGGCTTCAAAAAAAAAAAGGCACATTGAGCAGCCCTGAGTGTGGGGATGGACCCAGGATGCATTTGGGCAGCAAATTCAATGGCTATATCCTTGGGATAATATCAGGATGCTGCCCAATTTAAATTTTAGGCCAGATCAGGTAAGTCACTTTATTTAATGATGTGATAAGCTCCAAACTCTGCAGACTAAAAGCCTAAGCAGACTGCTAGAAATAGTGCACATTAAATTGAGGCACTGCCCTGGCTCAGTGCTAGGGAATCATGGGAACTGCAATTTATTGTGGCAGCAGAGCTCTCTGACAGAGAAGGCTCAATGTCCCAGAAAAAAATACAATTCCCATGACTGAGCCAGGGCAGTGCCTCAATTTTATGTGCACTATTTCTGGCAGTCTGCTTAGGCCTAAAGGTGTAAAATAAAGTTGGAATATTTTTGGGGGAATTACTTAATAATATTCAGAAATATGAATATTAGATTAGGGTGCATAAAAAGGAGGGGAGAGATTTTTAAAAAAAAATAACAACATCAAATTAAATATTATTGTAGAAGATGATGTTATTGTAGAAGGTGTTATTTAAGTTGATGTTATGACATATGGTGATTAAATGAGAGAATGATGAAGGTACTTTGTTAAGTTTAATCAGTGTAGGTATAGGTAAGAGGCAAAGTGATATGGTTTGGAGTAATGTAGGCTAGTAAGAGAGTAATAACAATTAATAATTAATCATAGGATAATTAATTTGGAAATTTAATCTAATTAATTTAGGAGGAAAATTTACTAATCATTTTTGTATAGTACTTATTTAGGAGTATGTGAACATTGAGCTTGACTATTAACAATTATACTTTTGATGATTTACTGATTTGAAGAAGCATTGAAGGTTTTCTGAGGATGGGAGAGCAATTTAGGTATATAACGATTGTGGAAATGATTAGAAGCCACTTTTTTCTTTTCTTTTTTTTCTTCTTTTTTTTTCTTGATGTATCTATTTTTATTTTCTTGTATCTCTTTTTCTCCTCATTTTCTCCAATGTTTTATGGTTGGCATTAATGTTGAGCTTTATATAGCTGGAAAACTTAATAAAAACTAAATACCAGTAATAATCCCATCATCCGTTTCAAACATTATGTAAAACGTATAGCCTTTCACAAGGACATTGTCATTTGCTTAGATGATTTGCTTGATATTTACACACTTACTAGCACCAGCTAGGGATCCCTTACGCTGTTTAGGAACAGGCATCTTCTTTGACAACTATTTGTATAAAGGACCATTTTATAGATGGGAAAAAGAAAGCTGTGGTCCAGCAACCCAAAGTACAAAACAATAATGACAATTCTGACCCTTTTTAAGGCTTAAAATCATATTTTTCTAGTACTGACATGATTTAAATTTTCATGAACAAATAAGCTATTTCACACAGTGGAGAAGAGTAATAAGCTAGGATGAGAGCTGAGACCAGCTTGGGACCTTTAAGAGACCCCCCTGGACCTGGCAGGAGTCTGCTCTCTCTCTATTTCAGGGAGAGCATCTTGAGCTGGTCTAATTACCTTTTAAAATTCATATCTAGAACCAAAGGCTGCCACATGGGATTAAGCACAGTATGCTTTGCAAATTGAAAATAAGATAGCTGTTAGAAGCATCCACTTGCCTCTATGATTACAGCAACAAACAATGGCAAAACATTAATTTACATCTATTATAATGGAGGAACAAAACCTGCAATATTGTGGGGGGAATGGTGGGGGGAGCTCAGATATTATAGGTAAAGGATTAACTTGCAAAGGTGATGTTCTTAAAAAGGTTCAGTAAAAAGGATGACTCTTAGTAGGCCAGATAAGCGAAAACTGCAGCTGTAGCAAGTTATCAGGATTCAGGAGCGGGGGGGAGAGATCATTAATTTTATTTGCAAAATGATGTGAGATGTTTATTATTATTATTATTATTATTATTATTATTATTATTTGTAGCAGAATTATTTGATCGTGACTCTAAAGTTTAAGCAGGTGATAAGGAGTGAATGAGGGATAGGAAATGGGTAAGTGTGGTTATAACAGCAAACTATGCTCTGTGGCTGGGTGTAGGGTACTTTTTTTTTTAAAGGAGTTTTATCTGCTAGAAATGAATACAGCATTTACAAATTGGAAATGACTCTGTAAACTCAGATAAGATTGTCTTGGTAATATTTTACCAAGGAGGCTGCTCACTTCTGCTTACTTTCAATTAGCCATCTAAATCATAACCTACACACACACAAAAAGAGCTGCTGCTTTGGGGCAGACCGAGTTGGAGGGCTGCAAGGAGGGAGTAAGTTAGAATCATTCCTCTGAGTTTTTCTTTTTTAAATTCATGTTGCTGAATACAGAAGATCTGTAATCTTCTCCTTAGAGTCCATAGTTTAATGTAACTTCCTGAAAATACTTTCCTTCTGGAGATGTGAAAGGTAGTTCCCCTCCCCTTTCTCTCCTCCCCAGAAACGAATGGTGATTCATTATAGATAACCCTTGCTGATTAATTTTACTTTGACTTTAACATTGGTACAAGAATGGGAGCGGCAAAATCCCTCCCCTCCTTCCAGATAGTGGCTAATTTTAGACAAAAAAAATTGTTATACTTTGTGGATGGGGAAACCTAAATTTAGAGGTGGTAAAAAAAAATTAAAATCCTTGATTGTCATCAGAGTCTTGGCTGTCAGATAAAAAGTGGCAAGTTTTTTTCTATTGGTGTGTGTGATGAATTATAAATAAGTGGCTTTCTTGGAATTTATATTCAAGTTGTCTGGCTTCTGTCAACAAGATCCATCAGCTGAAGGATGTGAAGGACTGTGTAGTCAAAAACCCAACTCATTAATTTTGCCAAGATGCACATGTTTTTTCTTGCAAAACTTAGGGAGGTCTGTTACAGGCATTTACTTTAGCCTTTCTCACCAAGTTGATGACAGAATTTACAAATCCTGGTCAGATGAAAGGTCAGAGGAAGAATCTCCATTCCCTTTATGAAAAGTGATTTTTCGTTTGATTTTCAGGAACATCCTTCCCCCCCATTTCTGAAAAAAATAGTTCACCCCATTCAATATGGTTGCTGCCTTTCTGTGTAGAATACTGGGACGGGGGGCAGAGCCATTTGGGAAGAATGGCTGGTAAGGTTTTCTCCTGCCCTATGAGATGCATGCATTTGAATCTAGATCCAGCCTGAAGGATATGGGCATGACCATTACTCTTTTCCACTTGCCATTACTAACTGGCAGCAGAATGTGTGATCTGCTATTTCAGTAGCTATACATCTGGTGTTTAAAGTGAACACAAGGAAACAAAATTAGCATGGAATTCTTCCATGACATTTTGAGGTGCAGAGAGCATTGAGTTGCACTATAACCTTAAGGATGGCTTAGAGAGTACAGGCCTGGTCAGGTGCCAGAGTCTACAGCAGTTTGGCAATTGAGCTATTTTAGATCTATGGGCCAGATGGGCACAAAAGAGCAGCCTGAGTCCACTCAGGCTGCAAGCAGGTCGGGACCACGCTGACCACGCACCAACCGATGCCTCCAGGAGCTGGATTTTTGCTCCAGTCCAAAGCACCGTAGTGCGACTTTGGCCCACTTTGAAGGCATGCATCATTTGAACGTCATGCCTCCAAAGCAGCCAAAAGCAACTTCATTTGTCCTGTCTGTTCCAGACCTTAGTCTTCCTTCTGCACATCTTCTTAAAATGGTAATGGGTATTATTTTGCCTACTATATTTCAGATGTGACATGTTAACCCTGCTTTGCTTGGGGCCTCTGCTTATTCTGTGAGCAAGGCCCAATGGCTTCTTTGGATAGGTCCCCAGACTTTCAAATAGTGACTTCATAAGCAAGGACTCTCTCTTGACTGATTGGCATAGCCACTGAAATCTCTGCTCCCCCCCCCCCCATTTTGCTGATAATGACTGGCCAGCAAATTTCCAAGGAAACAGAGGAGAGCTTTTATAAATCGTTGTCCCCCAGAGCATGGGGAACAGGAGGGAATAGGCATTTCCTTTGGGTTCTGGGGAGAAATGGGGTGAATTTCTCTATTCCCTCTCTCCTCTTCTCCTGGTTTTCTTTTTCTTCCCAAATAAACATCTTATAGATGAGCCCTTGGTATAAGCAAAGGTGATGGCTTATCCACAGGTTTATAATTATGATTCAACTTATTCATCAAGTGATATTTTTTGTATAAACAATATGTGTATTTTGTGTATAAAATATGTGTATTGTGTATAAAACTGGGAGACTTCTTATAAAAGTTTATCCATGTTTCCTGCAAGTAAAGGCCTAACCCTCCTGTCATTCCATTTGTCTGGAAGAGAAATAGAATACTCTTTAAATATATAATTTGTTGACCTTTTGCATATCCCCACAGATATGACCCTTTTTAAGCAATGGCTTGAGCCTACATTTTTTACCGCACACATAAAAGCATTGTACACACACTGCATTGTTACACTTGACTTGCTCTTTTTTTTTAATTATGTAAAAAAAAAAAAAAATCACATTAAGCCCAATCTAATTACTGCAATGTATATTAGAAGCAGGGCACCATCAAAATTTTATTTAAATTAATCAGGTTTTGATTTAAGATATTAAATTCAAATTAATCATGTAAAAATGGAAATGATCCTTGACGTGCTTCCAGCTGTGACTTCAGTCTGTTTTCTCGTGTGAGTCACTTTCGGGATGTCTTGGGGGGAACATTACAAAAATTCACGCCGGTGCTATTTCAATTAGAGTTATTTAGCAGGACAGATGTAAAGAATATGGTATAATTAAAAAGGGGACTGATGACACGGCTACAGATTTTCAGGATCAAAATGAAGGGGGGGGTGTCTGTTATTGAAAATTGAATACTGGTTGTATCGCCCAAGTTCAAACAAGCCAAGGTGAAGCACTCATTAATGAAGGAATGAAGTCTTCAGATATTACACTCAATTTTTCCTCTGTAGCACTCTACAAAATTCAGGCAGGGTATAACTTTGAAGTATCATTAGCAACAGATGATAATACCTGATAATAGAATTAGGATCTCCTTAAAATAATTTCCCTTTCTTTGTTTGCTTTCTTCTGTTTTGATTAAATGGTTTCAAAGTGCTTTCAGAAATCCCCTGAAGCATTCAAATTTTCAGTGGACTACAAATTGGCTGAGGACAGGTTCTACAACAAAGCAGTCCAGGCAGCTGAGCCTTAAATTTCAAGTAGTCACCATGGCAAATCTAACCTCTTGTTCAAATGGAGACCATTCACCAGAATCCTCTGTAACAGCATAGGGAACTCTCAAGTACAATCCTCATGCATGAGATGACACTTTGGTCCCTACTTGTCTAGGCTGCACAAAGTTTTTTTTTATATGCTGCCCCAAGTATAATAGACTTCTACCATCAGACATTTAGTTCAACCACGTGCTATGCAGGAGTCCTGAGAGATGGCCATCCAACTTCTGTTTAAAAACCACCTAGGGTGGAGAATCCACCACTCTATGGGGCAGTCTATTCTACTGTCAAACAGCTTTGTAAGAATATGTATAGTCAAAACGTTCTTCCCTGTTTGTAGACAGAACCTCTTTTATTGTAAGCTGAACCCACTGGTCTGTGTTCTAGTCTCCAGAATAACAGAAAATAAAATAGACCCAACTTCTCTATGGCAATGCTTCAGGTATTTAAGTATGAGAGCCAGCATGATGTAGGGGTTTGAGCTGGACTACAACTCTGGAGACCAAGGTTCAATTCCCTGCTCAGCCATGAAAACCTCCTGGGTGATTGGGTGAGTCACACACTCTCAGCTCCAACCCCCCCCCCCAAAAAAAAACCCCTCTTGATATGTTTGCCTTAGGGTCACCATAAGTTTGAAACTACTTGAAGGCACACAACAACAAGAACAACAACAAAATTAAATAAATACGGCTATTATATCATCAGCACATGAAAGGCCCTTTCCCCCAAGCAGTCAGCTCTCAAAGGCTTGTTGAAACAGAAAGTTCTTTATTTGCCTAAGGAAGAATAGCAAGGAAAGTGCCAGTCTAACCTATATAGGGAGCTCCAGAGTCTGGGAGAAGCCACCAAGAAGATCTCCTGTTTCCACGAAATGTATCTGTGATGGTAGTGGAAAAGAGAGGAGGGCCTCCTTGGAAGATCTCAAGACACAGACAGGCCCATATAGGAGGTATGGTTGTTGTTTTTGTTGTTTTTTACATTTTATTTTTATTCAAAATAGTATTTACAATCTTTATAAAAAACCGCTATTAAATTGTTATACACATCTTACAGTTCTATCTGCATAATAGGAGGTATGGTTGTTAAGCAAACTTAGAACTGAACTGTATGGAACTTTGTACATCACAACCATACCCTGGTGCCTGTACTATTTTCAAGCCCATCTTGACCATTTGGTAGATCAAGCTGTCTGTGGTGTGGTGAAAGGGGGAGAGTCAGACAGAAAACTTGCATCATCTATGTGGCCTGATGTCCTTGGATATAGTTGAATGTATTTTTCTAATGTGCATGGGAATCTTGCAACTTTGCAAAAATAGCCTTAGGGTCTGTTTGGGATCCCAGGGCTGCACTTTGCAGTAGATGATGCTGCCCCATTGTCAGTGGCTGAAGTAAAATACAGCTCCAAGCCGTCTTGGCTATTATATGTGGAAAGTAAGGTTAATGCATTTTTCCCTGGGTAGAACTCCTATACCCAACAAAGTGGGGGAACTCTGTCAGTCTGGGGGCTGAATTCAATTCAGATGCCAAATTCATCTTCAGGTGGAAAAAATATCTTGGATCAGTAATATACAGAGAATGAAATGAACAAGAAATGGTCCTTCCTCAATAAGCTCAATACATTTTAGACCACGGTGTTGAAAGCATGGTCTGAGTAATAAGAAAGTTGCAAGGTAAATGTCATCATAGGCATTGTACTCACCTTTTCACCATCCAAAGTGCATTACTGACATGAAGTTCTATGACATTGTATCAGTCTTTCCAAGGAACAAATTTGTTCCAGTTTGTCTCTAGCAGGGACATGTGTGTGTGTAGGAATTCCCATGGCATCACATTCATAGCTGCCAGCAAAAAAAGAAAAGAAAAAGGTGCTAGCTGTTGGAGGTTTAATTGGAGAAGACAGCATGAAAGGCAATGTTCTGTTTTGTTATGTTATTACCGCAGTTGTCTGTACCTTTCTTACAGTTGCAGGAAGAATATGAAACTTTGACAATTTTCTGCTTCCCACTCACATAAAATAAATGTACATTATGATTGTTCTTTAATAGTATTTAAAGATATATTTAAAACAAACATTGTGGGAGTATCACTTCATATATATATTCTTTTTTGCAGGAAATACTTTGCTGTCTGGCTGCTTAAGTGAACCCATAGTCTCTTCACATATGAGTTGAATTACAACTAATTTCTTTAAAAGGATGTGGCAATGATCTTTAAAATGTATATGGTGAGTTACAGTGTGAATTCCTTTCATAACAGGTGGGAGGGAACCAATGCCCTATTCCACTAAACACTGAGGACTGGCATCATCTCTTTCCTGTGACTGGAGTTGACTCTACTCTTAGAGAAAGTGAAGCTAGTCACTCAGGCATCACATGGAAAGGAGAGAGGAAGTACAGGAGTTCTTTTGCAGTGACTTTTGGCCTTCTTGGTTGTTCCCTTCTTTTTCAGAACACATCTGTATGTTCCACACATCACCTTGCCCTACTCTTGTTTGTAGAGATTATAGAATTGTATTCAACTGCAGATTAGACCAATGTTCCTCAGAATGGTTGTTTGTAGACCAGTGCTAGTCTGTGCTCCATCAGCTGCCAGTCCACAGCAAAATTCCAAGAAAGAAAGAGAAAGTTGCATCAATGGGTATAAATTATAGATCATAGAAACATGGAGATGGAATAAGGTCCTCATGGGCCGATGAGTCCAATCCCCAGCTCCAATGAAGGAGATTCCATCATCTCTCTAGGTGATACCCCAGATGAATACTGACCAGTGCAGAATATAGTAGGACTATTGCTTTTTGCAACCCCTTCTTCAAGAACTCCTACCCTTAGTGGGGATCTTTTTCCTTTAGCATGTCTAGCTCTGGGATTCCACCTGGTATTGCCTTAAACTAGTTAAAATCAGTGTTTCTGAAATCAAAGGTCCATGTTTGACTATACTCTTTTTTTTTCTCCTATCCTACAATTGTGAATTCTAGCATTATATGGTCACTTCTACTTAAAGTCCTGACTATTTTGATTCCAGTGCTTAGGATTAAGTCCAGGATTGCTGAAATTGCTGAAATTCAAATATGGTATCAATTGAGGGCACTGACATAGTGTTTTATTGTATTAACACCGAGATGAAACACTTATAGTGGGTATGCAATCTCATCCCTTTAAAGAGTTGTTAAACTATAGATGTCAACAGTAATATTTCAGAAATATTGGACTACAACTCCAGAGACCAGGGTTGGATTTTCAGCTTAGCCATGAAATCCACTGGGTGACCTTGGGCAAGTCACATGCTCTTGGCCTCAGGTGAAGGCAAACTTCTTCTGAACAAATCTTGCCACGAATGCCCCATGATAGGTTCACAATAGGGTTGTCATAAGTCAGAAACAACTTGAAGGTGAGCACGCGCGCACACACACACACACACACACACACCAACCAACCCAGGGCACAGTAGGGGGAAAATGACTGCCTATCCCCCACACTGCATACCATGAGCAATAGTGGTATTGTCAATTTCTGAATGGGCACCATCTTGACCTTCATGTCCAGTAGCAAAATGCCTTGAGCTGAGATACTGCCAGATTATTTTGCTGTGGTTTCCTGATTATATACAGAGGAGTGTCTCAATAGGAGACTATTCCATACAGTGTGTACTGCATAGTGTTCTGTATCACTATGGTTGATCACTCAAGGATCAGTGGTATAGGATTTGCCTGTCCAATCCTAACTTGCTAAAATGTGTGTGATGTTGTTACAGTGTTTCTGGCAAATTTGGTATTGCAGAAACAGCTGTATGAGACAATATTATGTATATACCTAGAGGATATGCTGGCTGTCAGGCTTGGAGATACAACAGATGTTAGACAATGCTACTGCATAAGTCGCTTTAGTGTATTTGATAGGAATGTTCCTCTTTCTTTTCTTTGCTCAATGTACATGGTTTGTTTTCATATTTTGTTGTTGTTGTTAGAATGGTTGGTGTTTGAGTGATGTTGATAGAAAGGAAGGGAGTCACTCTTGTTTTGTTTTCTTTCTACTTTCTTCCTGGTTTGGCCCCTTTTTGCATAGAATGATATTAAAAGCCTTCTGTGATCAGGTTCACATTCTGTTTCTGATCCACATGCATCTCTGAGGTCCAAAACAAACATTTCTTCATTTTCACAGAAGAGGTGATTTGCAAGGCAGACTTTCCAGAGCACCTTGGCTCAAATAAATCACATGGAATCCAGACACTGGATAAGTTGTTTGCTCAACATCAACAGCTTTCTTCTCACAATAATAAAAATGGCTGTGCCTGTTTCCCCATACAACGGCAGTGTAACCAGGCAAAAACTGCACTACATTAAGGTAACAGACCATTACACCAGCATTGTGAACCAACAGGGGTTTGGTCTACATGTAGGTTTGCTCAAATATTTAACATTTGCTAAAACATTTCAATTCAGAATATATTCTGTTCTTACATAGGCATTTAGTTTGCATCTTGACACATTATTTATGTTGATAACTTCATTGGAAAATGTTCAGAAGAGTGAAATTCAAAGGATAACTACATTTTGATTAGAGTTGGAGGTGTTACTTTTTTTTTTGGACACTAATTCCCAGAATCCCCTAGGCATCAAGGGTACTTTTGACCACATTGGTCAGAGATTGTGGCAGCTGTTATCCAAAATAATCATTTAAAAAAAACACCTCTTTCATTTAGAGACACTCATTAGTCAGGGAGAAAATTTAGAAGTTATTTTTTTTACTAGAACTCTTAGGCTGGGTCCACACAGGTCAGAATACTCCAGGAACAAAGTATTCTGGCTCTGGACCTGCCAGGACATCTTCCTGTTACTTCAGGTCTTCTGCTGTGATACCAGTCAGCTGACCATTACTGATGCAAGTCATTTACCTTGAGGTCAGAACAAGGCACCTAGCATCCATTACATAGCTGGGAGCCTCATTCTGATACCCAAATGAGTGACTTGCACCAATGGTGGCAGTGCTGGGAGGCACAATGTTGTCTTTCATTACAATGGAAGGTTTCAGATCTTCCAGGAAGATCCAGAGCAAAAGGTGCCAGGATCAGTTCTTAATTGGCCATACAACATCCAGACAGATTGCACCAGAATTGGGGGCTAGGCCCTACATCTTCCAGACTGCTCACTGGGAGAAAAGGGGGAGCACATTTATTTGGACTCTGTGGACAACCCCTTAGAATCCCTCAGCTTGGTTATTAAAGAGAGATGGAGAGAGAGGGGAACATTTCCAAATTCTGGCCTAGAAGGTATGGATCAGAACATTTTGTATCAGAATTGATAAAGTACAGACTTCTCAAGGATCCCTAGTCTCTGTCTCCTGTTCATTTCGGCTTTAGAATTCACTAAGCATTTTAAAAGCCATGGTGATACGCTCCAGATATACTCTCTGCTCTGCCAGGTGATCCTTTCATCTCATTCCAATTTTCCTGCTTAGTATAAGACCAAATGCTCACCACTTAAATACTTTGCACTCTTTAACAAACCTTTACAGTTGCTTAACCTTGGACATCAAATTCATTTTCATTATAAACGAAGTATAAAGCATAGCCTTGCTAGAGAGATTTTATTAGCCCTTCAGTATCACTTTTGACCTTCCATTAGACTACTTGTTATTTGGGGCATCAGGAATTTAACAATAGATAACAAGCAGGAAGCACTTACTTTGGGCAGAATTTTTTTAAAGTTATCTCAAAGAGCAAGTCCTTTTGCTCATCTTATTATAAAGACGCATGCTTTCTCAGCAAGGCCCACATGCTTCCCCAAATCTGGTAGCTTTTCTAGGGTATTTCTTTCTTTCTTTTTCCCACCGTAATATATTTCCTCCTAGTTTCTGAATCAGCTATGAGGACTGTCACCATCAAGAGTGAAAGCGATAGGATGATACAGGTCTAAAAATAGCCTGATTTTTTTTTTTTAAAAAAAGAATGTTTTCTTTTAAAATGATGTGTGGTACATGCTATTTCACAGAATGGGCTATGACAGTGGTTCCAACCTCTGGTCCTCCATTTGTTTTGGACTTGTGATCCAAGAAGCCCCAGTCAAAAATTATGAGAGCTGAAGTCCAAAACATCTGAAGAATCAAAGGTTGGGAACCACTGGACTATGGCATCAAAGTTAATTTACCAACGTTTCCCCTTACCATACAACTTTAAACAATGGGTTATATGTAGAGTTAAATGGCTTTAAGGGCCAGCACAGACCGGATCTAAAAGCCTGCTTCCTGGCAGCTTGGGGGCATGGCATTTAGACGCTACATGCCCCCAAGATGTATTGAAGCTACCCAGTCAATCAGGCAGTGGCAGCTTTAAATGTCTTGGAGGTGTGGTGTTTAGACACCACACACCCAGAAACAACCCTGGAGCTGCAGTGGGGCTCCTTAAACCCAGCCCAAATAGGAACTGATCTTTTCCGCTCCTATTTGGCCTGGATCCCCAGTGGATTGGCCATGGTGTGTGCTTTCCATGGCCCCAAGGATCTTGGCCCGCCCCTTTGTGCCCATCAGATCTGCCCCTAAGTTTCTCAAAGTAAAGTTAGCTTAAGCTCTAGTTGTATGGAACAACTAGTAGCATAGAAAAATTATTGGGTCTCAGAAAAGAGGCATATTTCTTCATTGCTGGACTTAAGGTAAAGGTTTTCTAGGGAATAAAGCTTGGAATGAGAGACTGTAGAAGTTACTTTTTAAAAGCTATACAGAATTCCATGTGGGTTGCAGGATTCTGGGAGCTGTAGTCCAAAAGAATAACTTTGGCAAGTTCTGCTTGGAGCACCATTTTTGAAGAATAAAGTTGTCAAAAACGTGCTGGAGAAGTTAAAACAATATATTTAAAGTTGCAGCAAACTACATCTGACACTATAATGAAAATATTTTAAATGAAGGATTTTTTTTAAAAAAATAATTAATTAAATGCTAGCCTCCATTGCCAATGAATTATAGTTATTAATAGAGAATGACCTATTGTTATTTTTGTCTAATGTGGACACACATACATTTTGAACCACCAATTTCCCATTGATTAAGAGGGTCTACTCTAGTTGAGGTTGTTGTTGTGTGCTCAATTTGTTTCTGACTTATAATCATAGAATCATAGAATCATAGAGTTGGAAGAGACCACAAGGGCCATCCAGTCCAACCCCCTGCCATGCAGGAACTCAAAATCAAAGCATTCCTGACAGATGGCCATCCAGCCTCTGCTTAAATGATCCTAAGGCAAATCTATCCTGGGGGTTTCTTTGCAAGATTTATTCACATGGGGTTTGCCTTTGCCTTCTTCTGAGGCTGAGTGTGTGTGACTTGCTCAAGTCCCCCAGTGGAGTGACCAAGAATTCAAAGTCTAGTCCCCAGAATTATAGTTCAATGCTCAAACCACTACATCACAGTGAATCATTCTACTGTAGTAGACATTAACATTTAGGCTATATAGCATATGATATATAGAGCAAATGACTCAATGCAATATTACAGCCTGAATCCTATTCCTTAATCTCTACTAAAGTAGACCCATTTAACCTACTGGTGAATGATAAATAAACACAAAGGTAGTTAAGTCAATGGAACTACTCTAGCTAGAACTAATAATAGGATTCAGCCCTGTTGTAATGCTGTCTGTGTACATTTGGAAACAAGTTCCATGGAACTGAATGACACATATTCTTTAGTGATTGCTAGTGAGAACCATCTTTTTTTAAGGAGACAACCATTTCCTCAAAAGTTTATGGAATGAGGCATCTCTAGAACATTCTGTGAGGAAGGAGATTGATGACCCCAAGCATATAACCAAGGAAAATTGTTCTATTGTCATTGTTGATTATTAGTGAGAGAAGGAGATAAAGAACCACTAATATCATGTCCATAATGGTTAGTTTGTCCAATTTCAACTCACTTGCCAAATGATTTCCTCCATCCATAGATTAGCCATATAGAACTTAGTAGTGAATTTAGAGAGCAATGCACCTGGGCATACATTGATCTTAACCCCCCAAACTTACTAGATAGCCATGTGCTAGTTCAGCTCCCACATCTATGCTCCATATCCATTTTGGCTGAGATCCCAAATCTCTACACATAGGTCCATGATACTGTTACTTGTGGAAACATCTTTCAAGCTCCAGGGGGCACTGCCATGGCCATTTACTAACTGGAGGGGAGGGATATGGGAGGTGACCAGGAAAGACCTGACTGAACTTCTACAGCTGGGGGAAAATGGGGTTACAGTCTGCCATCCATATCCATGGATTTTGCATCCATGGTTTCAACCATCCATAGCTTTAAAATATCTATAAAAAAAAAACTCAAAAAAGCAAACTTTGATTTTGCCATATTTTATATTTTAATATGACATTGTATATAATGGGATTTAAGCATCCAGAAATTTTGATGGGTGGGTGGGTGGGTTCCTGGAACCAAACCCCAGAGGATACTGGGGGAATCACAGTACTATCCCCAGCCTCCAGCCTCCATAAAGACTGAATTCTGATAACTCCATGTGGCTAATGCAAATGTAGCTGTACAATTTTCATAATAATGCTAGCTGAAAAACTGCATTGCAGACATACCATCCATTTTGCTCCCACCAGTTATGCATGCAGCCAGTTTAATATAGTTAGGAGCATCAAGTGGTAAAGATACTTCTGGATAGTACCACTTTGGACTGTGGATGGAATATTACAAACTGAATATTTCTTTTTGTTTAAAAAATGAAGTAATTTAAAAAGTTCCCTGTAAATCAGGGGTAGGCAACCTTTTTGAGCCGGGGGCCGGGTTGCTGTCCCTCAGACAATTGGGGGGCCGAAGCACCAAAAATAAATAAATAAATAAATAAATAAAGTAAAAAAGTAAAAAAAAAAATATTTAAAAATATTTAAAAATATGCATGCACACTCTCTCAGCTCCAGAAAAGCCATGGCAAACCCCCTGTGGAGATTTTGCCAAGAAAAGCCCAAGAACAAGTAATAACAACAATAATCAATATCATCATGGTGAGCGGCGGCGGGGGCGGCAGTACTGGCCTGGGGCCGGTCCAAAGGCCTCAGCGGGCCGCATCCGGCCCCCGGGCCTTAGGTTGCCTACCCCTGCTGTAAATGAACTGGCTTGCCAAAGGAAAGCTGTTTTTTTTTTTGGTTTTTGGTTTTTTTGTGGGGTTTTTTTTTTGAGGGGGGGGGGATTTAGCAGTTCAAACATGTAACCACTTTTTCCAATGCCTCATGATAAATGTTACACATGTTTTTCTCATATGCAAGAATGAATATTTTCAAAAGTTTTAAAGCCTAAGCAGACTGCCAGAAATAGTGCACATTAAATTGAGGCACTGCCCTGGCTCAGTGCTAGGGAATCATGGGAACTGTATTTTTTTCTGGGACATTGAGCCTTCTCTGTCAGAGAGCTCTGGTGCCACAATAAATTACAGTTCCCATGATTCCCTAGCACTGAGCCAGGGCAGTGCCTCAATTTAATGTGCACTATTTCTGGCAGTCTGCTTAGGCCCTTAACTGTGCTGTGTGAATTTCTGTTTTTATGCATCTTGATGGGTTAGAGTTTGGAACAATTCAGTTACACAAAATATCCTTGTTCTGACCAATTTCTTGCACTTGAAAAATGTATTTTGATTTATTTATTTTTTAATTTAGATTTTACATCCCTAGGTGAATACACAGAAGAAAATTTCTGGCTGCTGCAATCCTCCTACAGTATTAACAAAAGGCTTCCCTATGGACTGGCAGAGTGTGGTGTCCACAGCAAAGCAGCCAGCCTGAATACACCTAAGGATAAATTAATTTGGTGTCGTTGATACAAAAAGTAACATAGAAAGGCTGAGGTCAGTCTTGTTAACAAAATGAGCCTGATATTGTGGTATATTGTTCCCTTCCAATGGTGTTTGTATGGTCCCCAAGGGGAAATGGTGCTTGCTGGTTGTTTATCTGTATTCTATGATGCTGTGTCCTGCAGGGCATATTAAAGCCCATGAAATAATGATGAAGCTGAGGGGTAATTAAAAGCCATGGTGACATTGATCTGTTGAAATTTCAGAGGGAGATGAGGGCACACAGGGAGACTATCCATCTTACCTCATGCAGGGCCAGGTTGATTGGCCTACTGAGTATTGAAGATGGCTAAGTTCCTCACCTGTGGCCATGAGGGCTCCCAGTGCAGCAGACCTACGGTTAAGAGCTTTGCAAAACAGGAGGTTAAGGAGCTGGTGTGGCCACAGCTGTTCCTCTGTGTCCTTAAAGCTTGGGAAAAGCCATTTAAAGGCACAAGACCCTGCATCCATATATAATAAAATATGCCTTCTATGATTCTATGATTTTGTGATGTTCTGGAGAAGGTGCCACATTACAGTTAGATCTAGCATGCATTGAGACACCTATGTGGCCATGCAATGAATACATCCCAGTTTGATGCAATAGCCCAAAGCTGTGATACTAACAGAAGGATTCTATGCTCATAGAAGTAAAATAATACTTCCATGTTCAATGTCTGGTTCACACATTATGAAGATTCCCATTTGATATTTTCCCACTTAGATTTCTGTAATAGCAGATACAAAGCGAACAAAGAGGCCTTCATTCTCCTGTTGAGAACACCTGGATAGAAAAAGAGTGTTTTGAGGATGGCTCTACCACTCAGCAGGAGGAAGTGGCCTGCTTCACGGGTAACACTTTGAGGGAAGAGTAAATGAAGTAGGAAACTGGTGTCTGATTGGTAGAAAAAGACCTTCTAAGGCAGTGGTTCCCAAACTGTGGTCCTCCAGATACTTTGAACATCAACTCGCAGAAGCTCCAGCCAGCTTGTTTAACAGTCTGGAATTCTAAGAGCTGAAGTCCAAAACATCTGGAGAACCAAAGTTTGGGAACTACTCTTCAAAGGCATTGATGGAAATGAATGAGGCACCACTTCATGATGTCAGTTGGTTATCTATTGACCAAGTTATCTTTTTGTTGCTGCCCAGAAAAAAGCTATCTAGTTGACCTCTAGGACCCAATCTACACTGCAGAAATAATTCAATGTGATACCATTTTAACTGCCATGACTCAGTGCTATGGAATTCTAGGATTTTTAGTTTTATGAGATATTTAGCCTTCTCTGTCAGAGAGCTCTGGTGCCACAACAAACTACAAATCCCAGGAGTCCATAGGATAGAGCCATGGCAATTAAAGTGATGTCAAACTGCATTATTTCTGCAGTGCAGAGGCAGCTTTGTTGTTGTTAATTGTCCTTGAGTTATTTTGACTCATGGTGATCCTATGGATGAGACATCTCCAAGACTCTCTGTCCTTCACTGCTCTGCTCAATTCCTGCAAACCCGTTACATCCTTAATAGAGTCCATCCATCTGGCATGTGGCCTTCCTCTCTTCCTACTACCCCCACCTTCTCCAACATTATTGTTTTTTCCAAAGAGCCCTCCCTTCTCATGATGTATCCAAAGTACAATAGTCTCAGTTTGGTCATCTTGGCTTCCAGGTAGGTTTCTGGCTTGATCTGCTCTAGGATCCGCTTGTTTCCTCAGCAGTCTTCTCCCACACCACATCTCAAATGCATTGATTTTCTTCCTATCATCTTTCTTAACTGTCCATCTGTCATATCCATACATGGTAATAGGGAATACAATGGCTTGTATGATTCTAACTTTTGTGCTGGGTTATATATCTTTTCATTTTATAATATTTTCTAGTTCTTTCATAGCCACCCTCCTCATTCTTAGTCTTCTGATTTCCTGACTGCAGCCACCATTTCTATCAATGTTTGATTCCAGGTATAGGAATTCTTTTACTATTTCTATTTCTTCATTGTCTAGGTTGAACTTGTGAAGGTCCTCAGTGGTCATTATTTTTGTTTTCTTTATGTTCAATATTAACCCTTAGCACTTTCTTCTTTGATCTTAGTAAGTGTTCCAGATTTGTGAGGTTTTGTGCTAGTACTATGGTGTCATCTGCATATATTAGATTGTTGATATTCCTTTCTCCTATTTTCTCTCCTCCTCCTTCTGTGTCCAAGCCTGCTTTTCTTATAATATGATTATTAGGATAATATATCATATTATATAATTATAATATGATGCAGTTTAGGATTGGAAAATTGTTTTAATCTTATTGCTGTACAGAAACTGCAGTGTTACATCTTTTGTGATTGGTGGTGGAACAGAATGCATCTTGTCTCAGAAATCTAGATATTTTTTAGGGTTATGATTAGTGATTTAATTATTAATTAGGAGCAGTGGCTCCGAGGACCAGGGCAGAGGTAGTTTGTTTGATCCACGTCACCCTCCCTCTTTCAGCAGTGGAGGCTACTTAACCAGCCCAACCACTCCAAAAGCAACAGCAGCAGCAGCGGCTCTGAGGACCAGGGCAGAGGTAATTGTTTGACCTGCCCCCCCCCCACTTCAGCAGTAGAGGATATTAGCCAGCCCAACTGCCCCAACAGCAGCAGCGGAGGCTCCGAGGACCAGGGCAGAGATAGTTTGTTTGACCCACCCCACCCCTCCTTCAGCAGTGGAGGATATTTAGCCAGCTGAACCACCCCAACAGCAGCAGTAGCAGTAGCTCCTATTACCAGGGCAGAGGCAGTTTGCTTGACCTGCCCTCCCCCCTTTAGCAGCAGAGGATATTTAGCCAGTCTAACTGCTCCAACAGCAGCAACAGCGGCTCCGGTTACCAGGGTGGAGGCAGTTTGTTTGTTTGACCCACTCCCTCCTCCCCCTCCAACAGCAGTGAGCCTGTTTCGAGTGGAGGTTTTAGCCCATCCCAATATCTTCTATCAGACTTGCCTTAACTCATTCCACCATTGTAGCGCATTGTGTGTAAGAAACAAGAAACTTGAAAGTATCTTACTATGCGTTGAAGGAAGCGCCAGAGAGACATGGAGGCTAATACAACCCCAGTGGCTAAACAACCTAAAATTGTGGATTTTTATAATATTCAAGTCCCAACCGAGAATCATTTTTCAGTTTTAGCTGATAAAGGAAATGATAGTGAGGAATGTGAGTCTGTTAAGGCTCCTGAACGACTTTGTGGGAATGTGAATCAGACAGATGACCCTAACAGCTCTAGTATGGATTAAAAAAAAATGGGAAGAGGGTCACCGATTTGTTAGATTGTCTAAACATAATACAACTTATGACTATAACAGTTGAACATATTTACAAGGAATTAAGGACACTTAATTGTAAAATGGACCTAGTTATTAAAAATCAGGAAGAAATAAAATCTTGGAAGTCCTCCAATAGTGACATAGTCCCGGTTAAAGCTCTTCTTAAGAAGTCTACTCTGCTGTTCCATGATTTAGGAAAACCTACAAAACTGGTGTTAATCCCCACTAAAGTTTGTTTGAAAGTACACAGTTATAGAGGAATTGTGCCTTCTTGGAACACTTACCAACTTGATAAGAGGCACTTATGGGTTCTATTGAAAATAGAAGTGGAACATATAGATCTCCTCACCCTTTAGAGGTAGTCAAGCTACCCTTTAGAGGTAGTCAAGCAGAAATTATATTAAGTTTCCATACTGACCATATACCCCTAATGCTTCTACATTCAAAAGCAAAATCAGCAACAATAGGAATCTCTGTTAGACGTACATTTAACAATGAAGCTATATTGCCTCTAGTCTCTAGAGTCCAACAGTTACAGTTGAGCTCAGGAAGCTTAAATAAATATGTTAGGGATATCCAAAATCCAATTTTGGAACACAATTTTAGGGCCAACTCTTTTGTTTGCTCTGGGCATGACCAACTGGAAACCACTAAGAGTGCTGAACAGCCACTGAATGACAATTGCAACCCGCCTCTGTGTAAAAGAGGTCAAGTAGAGCCCATATATCCAATACAGGATTTATTTGATATTTTGGGTAAAGAGACTTTACCCAACCCAGCCCCATTGTAACCAATAGGACATCCCCCCCCCCCCCATGGAAGCAGTCCACCAGAGGTCGGACTCTTCTATGAGTGTTGTTTTACCACATGAAATAGAGCTGGATTTTCAGTCCACTAGAGTGTTAACACATGAACCTTATAGGGCCAGGGCTGGGGAAACATGGGCACAGGAGTTTGCAGAACTAGAACTAGTACAAAGCACAGACCCCAGGCCTGTGGAGGCTCCTTTAAATTGTGGCACCAATTTGGTTAGGACAGATTCCAGCCATATGAGCTGTCAAGGAAAGAACGGTTGCATTTATAATGACCAGGTCAACTGAATGAAATCACATCGGATTGACTAAGCAAGCCTATAGGGCCAGAGGGCAATATCTGTTTTCTAACCTGGAACATAGCAGGATGGAGAAATAGAATGGCCAGTGGGGATTTGACTGATTTCTTGATAAAATTTCATATTATTGCTCTTCAGGAAACATGGCTTACTTCTGCTGATGAGCAGGCAAACCTACCTAGTTTTAAACCTTGGTTTAGGGCAGCAAGGAAAGAGAAAAGTAAAGGAAGGGCCTCTGGGGATTTAAGCATTCTTGTGAATGAGTCCTTGGGATGGCAGAATGAGGAACTAATCTTGAAATCAGCCTCACGTTATGTATTGGTGGTAAAATTTCATTTCAAACTTACGAATATAATTTGTTTGAATGCTTACTTACTACCAACTACTTCGCCTTTCTTCCCAAAAAGATGTGGGCTGAGTTGGAAAATTTAATTTTAGAAATAAATGTAAGATACCCCAGGGCCATTAAAGTGGGGCCCTCACTTCAAGAGTTTGTACATAAGGGGTTGTTCCAGCTTCTTATCTTCAAAATGAATCAACGTGACACTCTTGTGATCAAACCAGGAACCAAGGGGGTTCTGGGTTTATTTTGCTTGTGTACAACTGTAACCTTCAGATATTGGGGGGGGGGGGGTAATGCCGACAGCTTTGTTTATCCATTTATATTCCATTCTAAAATTTCTAGTAGCATTCTGGACTATATCTGCGTTTCATCTGGAAATACAGGTTTATTCTCAGATACTAAAGTTCTTGTGAGAGAGGATAGTGATCACCAACCTGTCATCGTTACCTTCCAGGGCTACTCAGACCTAGTAGTCCATGAGTAGGAAATATATTGGATAATATGGAAGATGTCCAGGACAGGAGACTTAAATGGAGTAAGGTTGATCTTAATGTACTACCTAAATTCCTGTCATCTGCGCAAATCTCACCAGACTATAGATTAATAATGGTAGGTAATATAGACAGGGACGAAGCCCTCCTTGGCTTTAATAATCTTTGTAATTCTGTGAGAAATTTTTTAATATAGAAATATATTAGAAAAACCAGGTTGACCGGTTTGTCCTGGTTTGATTCTGATTGTATCAGAGCTAGGAGATGCTTAAGATCCGCCAGACTCAACATCAGCCTTCAGTAGTTAACCACACAAAAATGTTAACTCTTAGACATAATTATAAAAAGCTCCTGCCCACAAAAAAGGCCAATTATACAGCCAAGCTATGGGCAAATTTGGAACTTTCAGCGAAAGGATCAAATGCTGCCATTTTTTGGTACACAGTAAACGAAATGTTGAAAGAACATAGATTGCATTCAGATGTCACCATTCCAGCTTTAGTCTGGGAGAATTTTTTTCTCAAACCTGTTTCAAGATACCAATCTAGGTTTTATGGTGGATTTAACAGATGATCACTCCCCTTTATTAGAGATGCCTTTGTGGCCACCAGTTTCTGTGGCCAAAACTAAAAGCATCATACAGACCTTGAAATTAAATAAAGTGCCAGGTGAAGATCTACTACCACCAGAGATTTTTAAATCCTTCATGGACTGGTGGGCTCTGATTTTGGCCAGTTTGTTCACCTTTATTAACAACACAGGTCACTGTCCTTCTGACTGGAAACTGTCTATCGTAGTTCCTTTATACAAAAAAGGTGACAAAGGGGACCCTAAAAATTATAAGCCCATAAGCCTTATTGATATTATCACCAAATTGTATACAAAACATCTATTAGGCAGAATTGAGGACTGGATTATTGTTAAAAATCTGTTAGTGGAAGAACAAGTGAGATTCAGATCAGGCAGATCTACTATGGATAATTGTTTTATTTTATACCACCTCATTACAAAATACTTGTCTGAAGGTAAAAGACTTTTTACAGCATTTATTGATCTCAGGGCAGCATTTGATGCAATCAACAGAGATATTATATGGACTAAATTGGCAGGAATGAATATGGAACCAAGGTTATTATTTCTGCTTAAAGCTCTTCACTCAGATACCTGTCCAAAAGTGTGTACTGGCTCCAGTAGTGTGTTGTCCAAGAAAGTTAATGTGTATAACGGTGTCAGACAGGGAGGTATTTTGGCCCCTACCCTATTTAATTTATACATTAATGATATCCCGGGTTGTCTTTTTTCAATATTGGTTCATATACCAAAGATAGGCAATGAATTTCTTAATGTTCTTCTTTATGCTGATGACATGGTCTTGATTGCTCATACGCAAGTAGGATTGAGATGACAGTTACAGAATCTAGCCACCTACTGCTCTCTTAATTCATTAGTTATTAATAAAGATAAATCTAAGGTGGTGGTATTTGGGAGAAGGCATAAAAATATAACTGGTTTTGGAGGGAACTCAGAGCAAGTCAAATCCTATTTATATCTTGGGCTAACCTTCTCAAATACAGGGTATTGGACTAACCACTTCAGAAGAATTTAACAGAGAGCTATTGCAAATTCTTGTGCTCTTTATAAATTGATAAATTACAACCACCCTACTAGCATAGCTCCTATCTTAAAAGTTTATAATGCCAAAATCATGCCCATCTTGTCATATGGGGCAGAACTTTGGGCTGCCTGAAAGTACCTCTTTTGGAACAGGCTCAGAGCTGCTTCCTAAGGAGGATTCTGGGACTAGATAAAACCACTCCTGCACAAGCCGTGAGAGCAGAACTCGGGGCCTATTCAATCCAATGTCAGGTCTTGAAAAAGGCCTTTAACTATTGGCTAAAGATACATAAAATGGATCTAGGGAGACTCCCTAAATTTTGTTTGGAAGAACAGTTAGTTATTGGACATTCGAACTTTTGGGTACATCAGCTTTCCCTATAAATACACCAGTTAGGCTTCTCTTCTTTCTGTCTTCTCTGTGCTGATCACAAAGTTCAGGAAACCCTAAAACAAAGGATATGGGATGTTAGTGCACAAACAGATATAGCTGCAATGGCTGGTTGTAAATCCCTAAATTGGTTAGCCAAAAATAAATCTTTTTTTGGTCTAGAAAATACAGTTAACACAAAGTCAGAGAACAGCTTTCATCAGAGTCAGATTCAAGCAATTAAAATAGATGGTCAGATCAGGATGTTTTCGAAAAATATTTTATTACGAAAGAACACGTATCTGAGATGCCTCAGCTGTAGAGGATATTGCACATATCCAGTTGACTGTAGCATATATGATAAGGAGAGATCCCATTTTTTACAACCTTATTTGGCTAGAACTAATTGGGATCCTATTGTTAAATTGTCCCATTTTCTTTCTGGGGAGAATTTACATTTAGTGAGATGTACTGCAAAATTTATCATAAAAGTGGCTCATTTGAGGGTCAATTCATTATTCAACACGGAGTGCTGTGTCATGATAAGTTTATTTAAACTTCTTATCATTTTTAGTTACTTCCCCCTGTTTTAGCTTGTTATATTTTACATTGTATTTGTAGTTTATTTTGCACATTATTCTATTCAGTTGTTTTATTTATCTGAAAAGGTTTTATCCCTAGCTAATTTTAGACGTGTTTTCGGAGTGATCTATTCCATTTTGTATACTTTGTGACATGTGGTATTTTGAATATTGAAACACTGTATTTTATGTGGTTTTTCCGGGCTGTGTGTCCATGTTCTAGAAGAGTTTCTTTCTGACGTTTCGCCAGCATCTGTGGCTGGCCACAGATGCTGGCGAAACGTCAGAAAGAAACTCTTCTAGAACATGGACACACAGCCCGGAAAAACCACAAAAAACTATGAATGGCGGCCATGAAAGCCTATGACTTCACACTGTATTTTATGTTGATATGGTCAGCAGACTAATCAATAAATTTGTTTTATTGAGAAAGAACATCGAGGAAAAGGTTCTCTTGCATATCTTGAATGCAAGACATTGCACTGTGTACAGAAGAATACAGACACTTAATGCAGATACTGGAAAATAAGTGCTTAGTGCACATACCAGTGTTAATGCTAATACAATTGTGCACTATCATTTCAATGTCCCAGTATGTGTAATAAGTTCACTACAGAATACTTGCATACTATGATTTCAGTGTCCCAGCATGCTTCAAGTAAGGCTAAGCTGAAAGTTCTTGGTGATTTTTTTTTTAAATTAAGCAAGAGACTTAATAAGAGGAGAAAACAGTTTCAAGTTTAAATGACCTACCTTGCTCATCATTTGTTGTTCTTGCTACCAGTGCCAATTACCTCAATGTTGTGTTGGTAGGAATGGCAATGATGTTCCATAAAGTCTCCTTGGTTTACCACCATGTTGTCTTCCTCCATTTTTTTCCCTAGTTAGAAGGCATTCTGCATTTACTCCTGAGTTAGGGTGTGCAACTTAGGACCTTTCAGATGTACTTAATTCCTAGCCCCCATCGACTCAATACAGTGTGTCTAATAGTTCAGAATTATGGGAGTTCCAGTACAATAACCATGCTCTAAAAATGAAGGGGAAGACAATAGATTAAACAACAACAGCAGCCTGGAGTTTGCTACTACCGTTGCTCTCCTCCTGTGCACTTTATCTTTTTGGCCTGTAAAAACTTTTGCAAATTTCAATTTACAAAATTTCAGGATGGAGGGAAGAAGACTGCATGTGAGAGATCACAAGCCAGAACTTGGATTTCATATGTTTTTGTGGCTGCACTAACAGGTACATATCTCCATTGACTTAAGTGCACCTGTACGCATTTTAATGCAGTAGGGTTTGCACAGTTTTGAAACAGGCATATATTGTTGGATAATTTTGCCCCTTTTTCTTTTGGGGACTGCTTTACAAGCTCAGAGATGCATAGATTTCTGACAACATATTGCGCCTGCTTTCATTTGGTTTGGGAGGTGTGGATTATATAAATCTGTTGTTTTTTGTTTTTGTTTTTAAATTGCACACCTTTATTCACCTTGGAAAAACACACATTCATCTTTAACAGCAACATCATTGTGAAAGAGGAGAGAGCTGTGACTTTAGCCATCACATGCTTCCTCTTGTCCTATCACCAAGCATGTAGTTCAATCTGCTGGTGAGATGAGAAAGTGTGTGTCATCTTCCCAATTTTGTCCCAAGCAGGTGAGATTGGTGGATGTTCTAACTGGGGACATGACCAAAAGTCAGAAACCATAGTTGTAATCATATTAAAGCAACTGAAGGAGGAAGGATCAAAAAAACATTCTCTGCTTCCCCATAGCCACCAGGAATTTCATTAGCCCCTCTCAATAAAACCAGAAATTATCAAAACCAGACATGATCCATTTTTAACAGTAGATTTTTATGCTAAAACAAATTGCATAGAGTCCTATACCATTAGAGTGCCTGTAGGAAGTAGCTTCTGCACTGTTAGAATAGACACTGAAATAGCAAACAGAGGCTAATCAAAATGAGTTTAAAGTGAAAAAACATTTGAATAAACAATAAGAAAATTTCTGATTGTATAAAACATTGATGCAATCTGAGCTATCAGGAAAGAGAACCTGGAGTCTTGATGGATTGTTATTGTTCTTTGCCATCAATTTATGGTGACCCTATGAATGAGATGTCTCAGAGAACTCTAGTCATCTACTACCCTGCTCAGGTCTTGCAACTTGTAGCAGTCTTCCTCTTGTCCTACTGTCTTCCACGTTACCAAGCATCATTGTCTTTTCCAAGAAGTTATATTCTCTTAGGACATGCCCAAACTACAACAGCCACTGTTTAGTCAATTTTCCTTCTTATGTAGAAAAGACCTCCTCTACAAGATCCAAGAAATCAAAGGGAAATTCAGACCAAGAGTAGGGGTGCTACCTGACCAACATGGGAACACATTACATAATCAGTACAAAATAAAAATCAATGGAAACAAGAAACTGAGGAACAATGTTAAAGAGATGAAATAATGACACATTCCTTTAAGATTTTGAAGGTGAACCATCCTTATGGATACTTTGATTAAAAGTGTGATCCAGTTTGCAGCTTTTTGGGAAAGACAAATCCCATGTTGAGCAATCTTAGGAAATGAATAGAAAATAAAATTACTACTACTATAATATCATTGTAGTTGTATTCATCTGTGATGCAACCATCCTTAGTAAACTGTCTATAGTTCTGATAACTCTATCATTGAAAGGGTTGCTGTAAAGCCGGGAAACGTGTAGAAAAGAGAAATCAAAATGACCTAGAACATGGACCTAGAACAGGGGTCGGCAAACTTTTGAGTCAGGGCCCAGTTTGGGGCTCCTCGGAACATTGTAGGGCCGGGGGGGGGGGGGACCCGCAGTGTTTTTTTTTTGTGTTTTTTTTTTTTGGTTTTTTGGGTTTTTTTTTTACTCCGGCCCTCCAATGTTCCAAGGAACCCTGAAGTTTGCCCTGCGCAGCCACAGGGGACCCCCAGGAGGGCTCCGGCAACCACAGCGGGCCTCGGAGAAGCCTGGTGTGGCCGCGGAGGACCCCCAGGAGGGCTCCGGTGACCACAATGGGTCTCAAAGAGGCCTGGCACAGCCGCGGGGGACCCCCAGGAGGGCTCCGCAACTGCAACGGGTCTTGGAGTGGCCCAGCGTGGCCGCATGGGGACCCCCAAGAGGGCTCCGGCGACTGCACCGGCCCCCTGTGCGCATGCATGTGAGACTCCGGGGCACCATTTTGTGTTCCAAAATGGCGCCCGAAGTCTCGCGCAACCTTTCCTGTCATGGGGCAGGGCGGGAAAGGTCGCATGAGACTCTGGGCGCCATTTTGGAACACAAAATGGTGCCCTGGAGTCGTACGCGCCCGAGAAAGGCGGCGGCGGAAGCGGCGGCGACAGGACCCATGAGGGGCTGGTAGGAAGGCCTTGGCAGGCCAGCTTCGGCCCACAAGCCGTAGTTTGCCAACCCCTGACCTAGAACAACTGTTCTTTAAGGAAAGGTAAATGCTTTGGGGCTTTTCGGCTTAAAAAGAAGCTGGTTGAGGGAGGGATGACCTATAGCTGTATATTGTATTATATGGGGACATGTGGGTATATTCTTTTTCCTCACACTCTCATAATATTAGAACACAGGGCTTTTCATCAAGTTCAAGGGTGGGAGAGCTCTTTTCACAGCAGAACTGTGGCATTTCATAACACAAGATGTACTGTTGAAACAAAATTGCATGGCTATCCATGACTTCTAGTCTTGATTATATTATTACGGATGGTCTCTCAATACAAGTTTTTGATATATAGTATCCTCCTCAGTCAGGAGACAGTATGGTGTAGTGATCTGAGTACTAGTTTAGAACAAGCTGGAGTGTGTCCAGAGGAGGGTAACCAAAATGGTGAAAGGTCTGGAAATCATGCACTATGAGGAGCTGAGAAAGTTAAGGGGTGACATGAGAGCCATGTTAAAATATTTGAAGAGGTATCTTGAGGATGGAGTAAGCTTTTTTCTGCTACTCCAGAGACTACAGCAATAGCAATAGCATGTACATTTCTATGTCAATTATCAGTGAACTCAGCATTCTCTAGGCATTTTACAATTTCTAAGCCATTTGCCCTCAACAAGTTTTATACTCATTTTACCAATCTACCAAAGAATGGAAGGCTGAGTCAACCTTGGAGCCCCTGAAATTGAACTCACAACTTTGTGACTGCAGTACTGTCATTTAACCACTGCACTACCGGGGGTCCTTAACGCCTTCAAGTAGATCCCAACTCCAGCAATGGATTCAAACTACAGGAAAAGGGATTTCATCTAAACATTAGGAAGAACTTCCAGATGGTAAGAGCTGTTCAACAGTGGAACAAACTCTCTTGGAGTGTGGAGGAGTCTCCTTCTCTGGAGGTTTTTAAACAGAGACTGGATGGCCATTTCTTGGGAGTGCTTTGAATGTGCATTCCTGCATGGCAGAGGGTTGGACCAGATGGCCCTCGTGGTCTCTTCCAGCATTATGATTCTATGATTTGATGATTCTATCACTCCATTAGCCCAGAGTTCAAATCCCCACTCAACCATAGAAACTCACTGGGTGACTGTGGGCAAGTCACAGCCTAAGAGGAAGGCAGTAGCAAACCCTTTCTGAAGATATCTTGTCAAGAGCTTTGGATTGTACACAGATATACCCTGAATTCTGCACATCAGCAAGAAACCATTGCAAGAGCCACTGGAAGAACTATTGCCAGAGAATTTGAGTGCCTCAGCAAATTATAAACCCCATGACACTGTAGGATGCAGCCATGGCAATTAAAGTGGAATCATACAGTGTGATTTGAAAGGCCCCCAGTATTTATATAAGTAATTTGGGACTTTCCAAACTGTTGTCATTTCACAGCCCACAAAATATGTACAGATTTCCATTAATAATTGTCAATATCAATGAGAAAGCTTCCTTTCCCCCACCCCAGCACAGAAGATACATACAGGGAAAGATTAACCCCCATAACCTACTTAATCTTTCCAAGTATCCAGGACTGTGAAAAAGGAAGTGATGGTAAAGAATGCTTTCTTCTCCCCCCTCCCCCCCAAAAAACCCTCTATGCTGCAGTGCCTCAGTTTCCTTGAGTTTTCCTAGGTTTCATCTTTGCATTTAAATAATGCAAATTTGAAAGGGGAAGAATTCCCCCCTTCCTGACTCTTTCTACCCACCCCCACTGTGATGCCATTGCATAATTATCTGGGCTGGTTGAAAGAATGAAACCCAGTTCAAAATGTATGAGTTCATTTTTATGTTCTACTGAGAAAATTTATTCAGTGTGACTGCTCAGTAGCGAGTGCAGTAAAACACCTTAATCCCTGGTTGAAGAAAGGTAATACCTTGACAGATGTGTGCCTCCTACTTTCCTTGCGGCCATGTTTCAACAACAAACCTTTATTTCTGCTTCTTGGCTGTAGCAGGGAGGGAAAAAATGACTCAAGCAATAAAGCAGTCAGAGAAATCTCTGGAGCCAGGCAGCAATGCAATAGTAATGACAGATTTTTTAATGTGGCAGAAGAGATTGACAGGGAAATGTCTTCAGAGCAAACGCACGCCAGATGGAATGAAAACGGTTTATTGGAGTATGGAGATGCTACTGAACCAAATAGAGGGCGGGTTTAAGGTGGGTGTTTTATCTGATTCAAGTAAACAACACCCTCATCACCATCCTAAATCTCCCCATTTGGCCATTTTGAAGACTGGTCTGTAAAAACAATAAATGGGAGTGGATGGAGGAAGGATCTTTATGCAAACTTGCAAAAACTTTGCAAACAACAATCTTTTATGTTTTGAGTTTACCTGTGCTGGACAGATTGGAAGAAAGAAGCGGTGTGGTCTGTTTCTCTCTCTAAAAATTGAATTAAATTAATATTTGTTTCAGGCAGATGTAAAGTTTTATTATCCTTCAAAGAAGGAGGATGACTTTTTTTGGAGTGGGGGTAGAATCAAATGACAAGTATGTACCAAAAGTAAAGAAGTCTGTCTTCCCCATCCAGAAAGACAGGGTCCCCTCCCCCCAGACAGGTTTTAAAACAAAACTGATCTTTTGTGCTTCCTTCCAACTACAGTTAATCAACACCTGGATTTTCTGCAGAATGGTCTAAACAACTCACATAAAGGTAAAGCACTGTAATATTTTATATGTTATAAAAAAACATGAAAACACTCAGGAATGTGAGTGGTTGAATGTGAGTGTGAGTGATATGTGTGTGTGACAGAGAGATTGAGAAAGTAATTGTTTTAGTGCATTTAAACACTTTATGATTGATAGACTATTCAATGGAGAAAAATAAAGGAGAAAGACATCTAAGATGCACCCTTTTGTTTTGTTTTCTGAAGGCTGTCTTTCTCTCAATAGCAGCCACAATGATTTAGATCCTACTGTATTTTACTCTATCAAGGAGACAGCTGATGCATACATTAGATTATAAGTAATCACACCATCTGAGAGGTAAACAATACCTTTGTTTTCAGGAGTCTTATTCTGATTCCTGAGATTAACACAATCCATTTACTCCATGAACTGTAGAAGACAAAAAAGAAAAAAAAGGAGTAGGGGGTAAATGGTGGTGTGTGAGAAAATTAAAAAGAGAGACTCAGGTATATATGCATTGTCTCAATATCTGATTCTATTAAAAGTTTGTCTCCATTCTTCCGGTGCCATTTTCCCCTTTGCTTTGACAATCTTGCAGAGCAGAAGTCCGGGTTTGCTACTTTCACTGTTGACATATAGGTGTGTGTGTGTGTGTGTGTGTATTTCCAAAGCTGTTTGTGGAAAGGTAAGAGATGGATGACCAAAGATGAGGACAGAGGGAGGAGACAGAGGATAGAAGATCCAGGAAAGTCTGCAGTTTCCCCCACCCATGTCATTTCATCTGATATCTACAGTACTAGGATAACAAAGCTTTAGGCAAAATAGTTAACACTGACAGGAAAAGTAATTGGCAAAGCCTGGTGACACCCCTCCTCCTTTAAAAAAAAGAGAGAATATTTTAAAGATAGACTGATGGTCTTCTTTCTTCAAAACAAATGGAAAATGTTCATAATTGTATTATTTGGCTGCAATAAAATTCTATTTAACTCTATTTGGTCTCAAGATGCTTTAGGGAGGGGGAAAAAGTTTGCTCCCCCCCCTTCTCTGTCTTCTTGCTGAGCCTGTTCTGTTTGCTGCATTTTTTCCACACCGTGATTTGCAAAGCATTGACACACAAGCTAATAAGTGAAATGCACAAGACTGAAGAAAAGAAATTAAAATCCACCTTAAATGACTATCATTCCCCCTTCAACAACATGTGTACATGTTTGTGCACAGATACAGACACTCACAGAAGGCACAAAATTAAAGGAAATAATGGGTCTTTTTTTAAAAAAAAAAGAAGAAGAAAGAAAGAAAGAAAGAAAAAGAAAACCCATGTGATTGATGCTAACTTGCTTTCTTTATTTGTTCCATGCGTACAGGGGGGGAAAACATCTGCATTGAGAAAATCAGAATTCATCTGTGGCTTAGATTTGCACAGATCCTTTTGATAGTGGTGAGTAGTGTTGTGTTTTTTAAAGAAATGTTCTGGACTGTTGTTTAGACATGGTGTTTAATTTTGTGAGGAGGTGGCACTGCCTTCTTGAAAAGTTCTTTCAGTAAAATTTCTCAAATTTCTCTTTTGTCGAAAGGGAATGAATGCAAGATATGCATATGAAACAAATGGTTTGATTCTAAACCCGTCCAAGACAGTGTCACTTAGCATAATGTTGTTAACCCATTTTTTACTGTAACCTAACAGGCAATGAGATATTAGTCTCTGTTCAGAGACCTGGGGAGTAACCAGTGACATTCTGATAAGTTTCAACAGATGCCTTAATAAAGAATGCTTTTTTTTTTTTTTGCTTATTTTACACAGGCTTAACAAATAATTTAGTCTCTTCTATACTCCATTCTTAAATTACTGCCTGACAGTGCACTGCATTTATATTATTATAAGAATGTGAAGGGTATATACAGATTCACCCTCAGCTCAACTAGCCAAATACTTTGTGTTTTCAGTTCAGAATATGCTATATACAGTTCAGAATATGCTATATACACAATTCCAACCACCAAGTGTGTTCATTAGACATTTACAAATTATTTTTTATTCCTAAAATCACCAAGTATACCAGCAGGTTCTCCTGCACCCCTGCACTGTGGAATTTTGATAATGTATGTCCTAACCGCTTAATTGATTGATTAGCTTACTGCTGCTTTCTGAAACACCAAATTTATCTTTAATAGCCGGAGTCAGGCACGGCAGGCAATCGAGGAGGGGGGGTGTCCCTTGGCGTCGATTTGCTCTTAACTGGAAAGTCATTACCACTTAATACATGTAGATTGTGTTGAAAGAAAATTATGTGTAATGAAATGAGGGAAAAATTAGTGGAGTGTTATGGGCGAAAGCAGATGTTACGGAGGAATTATGCTAGCAGAGATAATCACCTTCGCTAGCATTGTATGTGCTAGGGTGTTAACTCGGGGGGGGGGGGGGGAGTTGGTGAGTGAGCTAAACAAATGTATTGATTTGTATGGATTTGATCCCCCAAGATAGAATCACCCATGCCATACATTCAGCCACAAGGTTGGTATTTCATATACTCAAGCTTCTTGTTTTCTGCTACCCTTCCCTTCATATAAGATACAGATAGACCTGCTTGAAACATGAGGGGAAAAGCTGTTGATATGCTGAGCATCGTGAAGTCAAGAAGTATCCAAGGGCAGTGAGCTGAACATAATGCTATGATCTGGATGCTGTGTCCTTCCAACTAAATGTTAGCTACAGAGACACCCACCACTGAGCATAGTTCTAAATACCTGATAGCTTTGGGAAGGAGTAAAAATGTAAGAGAGAATGCAGAAGTATGTTTTAGATAGGTGACGAATTACAGCACTGGATAAGAGGAACAAACAAATCCTGTCTGTCAGTCTATCTATCTTTGGTAAGAAAAATAATTTGTTAATATCTTTGGAGACAGGTGTACACACACATATACACATGCACACACACACACACACACACACACACACACACATTTTTAATTTTTTAAAAAATGAAATGCTGGGGAAACATGTTAAAATATTGTTTATTTATCTTTAGATATCATCAGTTTTAAAATAGCCAGATCTGAAATTTATATGGCATTTATTTATTTTAGCAGGAGGTCTCTATATTCTATACAAGGCTTATTTGCACTAAAAACCTCTCCTTTATTGCTCATTTCCCAATGAAATAAAGTTGCCCCAGGAAGATATTACTTTGTAAATTTGACTATAAAAGCCACTGATAATTGGGCTTTTCTGACATATTATAATGTACCTTTGCCTTTTAATGATGCTTTTGCTACTAGGTTGTGTGGGGTTTTTTTTAATACAGTTAATTACAATAGTACATACACACTTTTCAACATTCCAAGTCTCCTATTCCCAGTATTCTTGTAGGGTTAGCAAGAAGGCTGTCAATTCACTTGTCACTATATTAATGAGTCAAAGAAATGCAGCCAGCCAGCAATGAATCAATTGGAAAACTATGATGAATGCTTCAATAATTAAGAGAATAATTAAATTGCTGAATGTAGGACAATTCTAAATGAAACAGCTTTTGTAATGGTGTCATATTGTTGTTTATAAAATACAAAAATGAGCTGCCATTTAAACAATGCCATGGACATCTCATTTAAATGTATCTGTCTTACTTTTCTTCACAGACTTTGGCATTACTCCTCCACCCAATGATATAGTAGAGAGCTTTTTGCATGTAATCAGACACACAGTAATATCCTATTGGTAGCAAAAGTTCTGTAAACATAGCTGAACTTTTCATTTGACATTACACTCAATATTTAATACACGTATCAGAAGAGCATCCCCTTACTTGACAACAATTGTATTAGTTGTGAGTACACTAGTGGTCCTTTGAAACACAAATGCCATCAAGTGTGGACAATGGCCTTGTGTCTTTAAGCAGGCAGGCCCACACATCAGAGAAATCTTGTTTGACTCATACCTCTTTAACATGTGTCATTGTCTATTTAAAGTTTTGTGCTTGTTGTTCAGGTTGTACTTACTTTCTGCAGAAAACACATGTATTCAATGGTGATACTCTTTGAGTTTGGGAAGGATCTTACAAATACATTTTTTAATCTCTTTGTGACTATGAAGATAATCCTATAAAGTCTTTGAAACACTGAACTTTGATGTGCTAATGTTAGCACAAGTCAATGAATTGGACCAGTTGAATATTCACGTTGAGACTGGCTTCATTTGATTGGTACCACTGCCTATACCAGGGTCAGCCAACTATAAGAGGTACTGCTAGTTACATTTCAACATAGAGGTCTGAAGAGTCTTTCCCGTGGCCTATATCAAAGGATATGTTTTGCACAGCACATATCCACTTTCCACTGAAATCCCATTGAAGAGTTAAAAGGTTCATTCATGCACCATTGATCATAATATTCCAGCATATTATGTGGAGGAATATGTTCATGTTTCATTTGTATAAATGAAAACTGAGGTTTTTCCAGGGAACAAATTCATGCCTATGGGAAACTCAAAGCAAGGCTGTATATAAATCTAGAGTTTATAAATGTTACCTTGCCAGAATTACAAAGATATGTCCATTTGTAGAGGTGGTTGAAGTTGTCAGCTTTGTGTTCCCCTGCATTTAATTTGTTTAAAAAGTTTCATGTCCTGCCCATCCTACCGGAAGAAAATTTTGACTGATATCATTAAAAAAATGAATGGAACAACATTTACACCTATATGCAGCAAGCACATTTCAATTCATAGGCACAACTATTCTTACTATGGATATGACCATGTTACACTTCAAGCCATATAGATGTTCAAGATGAGAAGCCATTCAGGGAAAAAAGGTGGAAGCTCTAGCTCAACAGCAAACACAACTGAATACAGAGGGATTTAAAACTAAAAATTTAAGATCTAAACCCTCAAAGATTTATGTCTGGAGAGACAAATATGCCGGTTTCACACATTCCCATTTAAATAAAATAAAATAATTTCCTTTGAATTTATGAAGAAATTTATGAACATTGATATGTTTTAACCAAATTAAGACAAGAACAAGACCATATCTCTCACCCAATCCTATTTTTTTTAACTTCTCACTTCCCTACTACATATGTTACTTCAAACCAGTTAAGCTGATTTTGTCACCTCACAAATGATGAGACAATCATAGCAGGAAAACACACTAAACTGAAATAATGAATGGTGATCATAAAGAGTAGTAATTTTTTTGGGGGGAGAGATTTTTATTGGTTACAAAACCTCTTTCCAGTTTCTGAATGGCTTGTGGTGAAGACTTGTAAAAATAATTGCACTGGGTGGGTTGCATCTCTTTGTGATCAACCAGCATGTCTTTTTGTGCTTGGTCTTTTTGTATGCATCTCTGTACACATCTGCATGCTTAGCTTCAAAATGGAAAACTGATTTTGCACAGATATCTTGTATAAATTAGAAAACATAAAGGTGAAAAAGTGCTTGGTATCTGGTGCTGGAGGTAAGACCTCTAATGGAGGGTAGAGAATCTTTGACAGATCATGCTGAGACAGTGTGTCATGATCAACATCAAAGCAATTGTGATTTTTTTTCCACAGCTCTAATAGGAGAACTAAATATAAATGAGGCACTGGGGAAAATTTACATTTCAGAGTGGAAGAAAAAAGCATTGCCTTCACTCTAGACAGTGTTTGTCACACAATCCTGTTACCAAATTCTGTTGGCTCCATTATGGCATCCCATTCAGTATACAAGCATTGTAATGTTGTCACATAGACACTTTTGATTAACTATGCAGTGCCCATTTCAGGACAGGGCAGAAAGCATTGCTCTCTCTCTCTCTCTCTCTCTCATTTAATTGGCTTTCTGAGTGTATCATATCATCTAAAACAATTGGCCACATGATGATTCTTGGTGGGATGGGATTGTATGGAAGCTCCTATTATTATTATTATTATTATTATTATTAAAAGCCAGTCAGCAGCTGAAACAAAGGCAAAAGGGGAGAGGGAATAACTTTGCAGACATTCCTAGAAATAATACTTAGGAATAGAGTTTGTCACTGAGAGATTGCTCTTGGTCTTGAATTTTAAAACTAACAACGGAATAAGACAAGCCCTGTGTGACCCTATGCTTCCACGATGGCTTTCTGGACTGTTTAAAACATCAGTTGCTGAAGCTGAGCTGCCTGCAATTCTTCAATAGTTCGGCTTTCTGCTGAGACCAACAGGCTGGTGGTACCAAATTTTGCACATTTATTTTCTTGGAAGAAGTCCTTTTATCGCCACCATTAGATCACAAGGAAGAAGAAAGCATGTCCAGAGTCACAACTATGTCTCTTGTTTGATAAATTTGCTTTAGTTGGTGTTTAAGGTGATCTGGAGCAAGGGTAATGCATGTAGAAGCCACCAAAAAGTAGTCATACCTCCAACAATGACCTAAACAGATTCAAAAGGTATTTTATCCTCACAAAAATTCTGTAAGGAAAGTAAGGCTGAGAGATATAGTGACTGGCCCCTTGTTTCCACATTGTCTTCCTAATATATTGCTCTGCAGAGGGGCGGGATATAAATAAATAAATATTATTATTATATTACTATTATTATTTTAATTTATACTGTATTGTAAGATGCTTTGATCCCATTTGGACTCTTCCTGGGTCTAGTTCTTGGGCCCCAATGTGACCCTTATAATAGACAATCAAATGTTTTGATAATTGGGTTCAGTGTGGTAATGAGTTATTGATCTTCCTTCTTAATTTTTGTATAAAAATATGCAGATAAAGGTGTACACAGAATAAAAAATAATAATGATTTAATGTGTAACTAGTGGATGAAACATTTAGCCTGATGCTGGTTCCATACACAGCAGGGTGTAACACCTCATTTAAAACAAAGTAACACTTATCTCTGAACAGTTTCTACACTCTCATTCCCCAGCAAGACAAAATCTCCTCTCTAACCACTCTTCCTGTGTATTCCTATGTATTCCTAGCTCTTTTCATTTCTCTTTGCCTAACTGGACCTAATTCATCTCAAGATTTAACAATTTCCCTGTCCCTATCTTTAATTTTATGTGGCCCTAATTCTATTTCTATCTGGCCCTATGTGCACCATTTTCATCAGGGTAACTGTCTTGCTCTAGTAAAACAAAAAAGTAACAGCTATATATTTACCATGTTGCTGTTGTATATGTGTGTGTGTGTCTGTCTCTGTGTGTCTGTGTGTGTGTGTGTGTGTGTTTAAATAGTATGATCTGGAAAGGTCCAAAGTAGAAACGTCCTTGTGTGAAAATGCCATGAGCATGATGCAACATCTAAACCATTCTGAATGATTGGTTCACCTAGGGTTTAAAATCTTCCTGGAATAAGAACAAGAAGCTCTGTTTCTTGTGTATGCTGTAATTATATACTTCTAAAGAGTATTATGGGACAGTATTACAAGGCATGTTTAAACAATGTGCAAAGGACATTACATATATTTAGCATATCATCTTACTTTCTGGTTTTGCTTGTTCCAGAGGGGTTGCTGTATCAGTCTGTTGCTGCAAAAACAAGATGTCCAAGATCAGCAGTTTTATTGTCCCATAAGTTTATGTTGACTAAAAGTATTTTTTCAATTTGTATTAATTTGTAATTTTATATTGACATTTATGTGCAAAATTAAATATCAATATTTAAAATTATTTTTAGTCAAAATATTCTTTTTACTAAAATGTTTTGCTGGTAAAGGAACTAACACTACTGTGCTTATGTTTGTCAGGGCAGAATTTGCAAGGGAACCTTTCTACCTTTCCACTTTCCCCTATCCTTGAATCTGTCCCTGTTTTGGAAGAATGTCTAGGAAATGAAAAGAAATTTTGGATCCAAGACTTCCCCAATCTGACCTCTTTTTGTCTTCTGGTCAGTTGGAGTAGGGATGATGGGAATATTTCTCAGCCAATCAAAGCAAGACCTCAGGAGTTGTTGGGAAATGTAAGAGACAGGAGTGGATCTCTCTAGCAGAGTAATACAATTAACAAAGCAGAAGATGGACAACAAGTGACACACAAACGGAGTGTTTAACACAGATAGTCTTTATAGCCTCCTTTGTAAAACATAAAAGTAGCTTTAATTACAAAAACCTGTGCATACCAAATACTTGGTCTAATAGAGGAGACAAAATATGTGTAGGTTAGAGTGACACAGATAGAGAGTAGGTATAGAAAAGCAAATGGACAGGAAGTCAGAAAACATGTAGACTAGCAATTAGTGAACATAAACATAGAAAAGTTACTAACTCCAACTGGAGTGAGTATAGTGTGGCCTATAGATCTCACTTTTGTGGCCCCTGAATCTCTCACCATTTGCCCAACCCCTGAGGCCACTAATTGCCTGCAAACCTTTCAGAAAGCCCCCCAAAGGCATGGCAAGTTGAAAAAATAGGCCCACCACACCCACACAAGTGACTGCCAAATATCTTAGTTTTCCTCTGCAGTCTCCCTTCAAAATGGTAACAAGAAATGATGTGATGACACTTCCTGTCACTATTTTGAATAATACAAAGATCAAACCCTGGTTCTAGTGAAGGCAGTCAGGACCATGTCCAGTATGTCCCACACCAGACCCAGGGCATAACAAGTTACAACAGAGTAAAAAAACTTACCTGCTGCTCTGGATCCTCTGGGAAGATGTGCTGGGCCACTCAGCACATCTGCCACTGCTGCAGATCTCCTGTTTTGAGGTCAGAATGAGGCTCCTGTCATATGACTATCATTGGGCACTTAGTTCTAACCTCAGAAGTAAGTGACCTATGGCAGCAGTAGATGCACCAGGTCACCCAGTGGGACATCTGGACAGACAGCTACCATGGCGTGCAGACAAAGGCCAAGGTAATGGTGGGACAACAGCACAGTTGCAAGGCCAGGAAACTCCAGGCTATCCCTGGAGCATCCTGGCCAGTGCAGACCAAGCTATAGATAATGAATTTGCAATCTGTACAGTAGGTGGAAAACAGTTCAGTTTATACCAGAGGCCACAAAGTTTGAAGTCCAAAGCCCACTGTCACTTTGTTTTGAGTGCACATGCATGTACATAAATGTTCATGAATACTAAATACAATACCTGATAGAATTTATGAGTTATAAACCAGAAGAAGATTCCAGTCAAAGTACATTACTAATACTATACTGTTCCAACCTTCCTCTGCTTGGTAGGTAGGTTTGGAATATAAGCAGAAGGGGAAATAATTCAGACTGCTTCTGATTGCATTTTGTAGTTCAGATTGTATTGTGCTCCTGGTAATATCATTGGAGATGTCCTATGGCCCAAGAGTAATCTCTTCTTTGCAGCTCTCAGTTGACTTTTAAATGCAAGTTTTGAAGTTTCCCCATCCTGGCTAATTCTATTTTTGGAAGGCATGAGCCTTTTGAACTACAGAAGAAAATAGCAAGCCTTGTCTCTTTCTGTAGCTCAAATGGCCTACTCTATTCTTCCTTCCCCAAAAGGAATGAACTATGTTGGGAAAATTTCAAGTCTGGCATAAGTGTTAAGTTATAGGAGGAACTGAAGCTAGAGACAAACTGGAAAAAAGTTCCATGATGACTGGCTGTATTTAGGTCACTAAAGGGAAGGGGCTGTAAATTAGGGAAATAATATAGCAGTATAATAAGAGCCCTGCTGGATCAGACTTAGGGTCTATCTAGGGCCTTGTCTCCACTGGCCAGGAGGCAGTCCAGAGTATCCTGGCCCCTGATCTCCCCTAGGTACTGGCTCTTCATTTCCTCCCCAGAGCAGCTGTCTGCATGAGTATCCTGCTGAACCGCCGGGAACATCTGCCACTGCTAAGGCCAGAACAAGGCATGCAGTGATGATCAAATGTCTGGTACCTCGTTCTGCCTCAGAGAGAGTGACTGATGACAGCAGTGGATGGTCTAGATGGACAGCCATCCTGGCACAGGAATAGAGGGTTCTGGATCTTACCGGAAGATCTTGAGTAAGAGGTAAGTTTTTTTACATTTGTTTTAAGGCTATTATATCCCTGAATATGCTGAATATGTTGTAGATCATGCAGAGTGTTCACATTAGAACCAAGGTTTGGGTTGTGTGTCATCCAAACAGGACACTGCCAGAATGAGGGGGGAATGGGCCTTTTGGCCTGTATAAACAATGCCCAGTGCGGCTTTCTCTTCATATATCGGTGGCTAACCAGATCCTTTTTGGAAGCTCATGAGCAGCACATGAGTGCAACTGCACCTAAAGTCCCATATTCTTCAGCAACCGATATACAGAAATATATTGTTTCTTATGTGGTAAATAGCCATCCTGATAAATAGTCATTGATGACCCTAATCACCATGAAATTATCTATTCAAAGCTACAGAAGGTATCATGGTCCTAACAGAGGATTCATATGTCAAGGAGGAGTTATAGCTCCCAGTAACAGAGTTCTTCATAGGGATAACTGCCCCTGTAGGCCCAAAACCTCAGGTCTACTTAAAATGTATGCAGTTCTAGAGTCTGAAGAGGGAAGCTGGACTCTATCCTAGTCTGTGAGAATGACACAGACTGAAGGCCTAGGCTTGATCTGATGTGTCCAAGCAAAGGTGCTGAATGCAAGAAAGGACTCCTCAAGAGGAGGAACTTCTCTGGGAGTAGGAAAATCCAGACTACATGCAACTGAACTTTGAGTGGGGCCCCAGTAGCGAGCCTCACTCTCAGTGCCACATGACAGTTGGAAATAATCTCTTTCTTGTAATGAACAAACGTTGTTGTGACTGGTTAGGCTTTCCAGTTCTCAGGGCCTCGCTCTCAGTCTCCAGTTTTCATGTGTCATCTTCAAGCAGGAGACGAAGATATAAATTCTCCAGTTTTCTTGGGCTCAGGTCTGGGCAAGAGTTAAGGGCTATGTGGAAATCTTCCTGGGATTTTCTTATTCTTAAAAGCTGCTGGAGAAGCCCGGGGTTGCATATGGGCTGCCTACTGCCCGGGCATGGGGCCATGCAATAGGATCCAGAGGAGACGGTTACAACCCACTGGTAACCCACACCTGATTTCCCATGTAATTAGCTTCCTCCTTCCCTCCCAGTCATTGTAGCACCAGGGCTTCCTCTATACTCTCTCTACACCAGGGGTAGGCAACCTAAGGCCGAGGGGCCGGATGCGGGCCCTCGAGGCCTTTGGACCGGCCCCAGGTCGGTCCTGCCACCGCCACCCCCTGCCGCTGCCACCGCCCACCATGATGATATTGATTGTTGTTGTTATTACTTGTTTTTGGGGTTTTCTTGGCAAAATCTCCACAGGGGTTTTGCCATGGATTTTCTGGGACTGAGAGAGTGTGCATGCATATTTTTTTTTATTTTTTTATTTTTTTTAACTTTTTAAATTTTTATTTATTTATTTATTTGTTTATTTATTTTTGGTGCTTCGGCCCCCCCAATTGTCTGAGGGACAGCAACCCGGCCCCCGGCTCAAAAAGGTTGCCTACCCCTGCTCTACACCCACCTTCTAAGCAAGTAACTAGATAAAATCTTCAAAAAAGGGAAAAAAGAGGATCCCAACAATTATCATCCAGTTAGTCCGACATCAATACTGGGAAAGATTCTGGAGCAGAACATTAAACAGAGAGTCTGTGAACACCTGGAAGGTAATTCCATAACCACAAAAAGTCAACATGGGTTTCAGAGGAACAAGTCATGCCAGACAAATCTGATCTCTTTTTTTGATAAAATTAACAGCTTGGTAGATGAAGGGAATGCTGTAGATATAGTATATCTTGATTTCAATAAGGCCTTTGACAAGGTTCCCCATAACATTCTTGCAAACAAGCTGGTAAAATGTGGGCTAGACAAAGTAACTGTTACTTGGATTTGTAATTGGTTGACTGGTCGAACCCAAAGGGTGCTCAACAATGGCTCCTTTTCAACCTGGAAAGAAGTGACCAGTGGGGTGCCACAGGGCTCTGTCCTGGGCCCAGTGCTATTCAACATCTTTATCAATGACTTAGATGACAGTATTGAGGGCATAGTTATCAAATTTGCAGACAACACCAAATTGGGAGGAGTAGCTAATACCCCAGAAGACAGGATCAAAATGACTTGAACAGACTAGAAAGCTGGGCCAAAGCTAACGAAATGAAATTCAACACAGAGAAATGTAAAGTACTGCACTTAGGGCAGAAAAACGAAAAGCACAGATATACAATGGGGGGACACCTGGCTGAACGAGACTACATGTGAAAGGGATGTAGGAGTCCAGGTAGACCACAAGTTGAACATGAGTCAACAGTGTGATGCAGCAGCTAAAAAGGCCAATGCAATTTTAGGCTGCATCAATAGAAGTATAGTGCAGGGGTAGGCAACCTTTCCCCTTTAAGGGCCGAGGGACTTCAGCTCCCAGAATCCCAGGAGCTATTGGCCAACATGGGACTATTGGCCAACATGGCTGAGGCTTCTGGGAGCTGAAGTCCCTCAGCCCTTAAAGGGGAAAAGTTGCCTACCCCTGGTATAGTGTCAAGAGAAGTAATAATGCCACTCTATTCTACTTTGGTCAGGCCTCACCTGGAATACTGTGTTCAGTTCTGGGCACCACAATTCAAAAAGGATGTGGAGAAACTGGAGCGTGTCCAAAAGAGGGCAACTAAAATGGTGAAGGGTCTGGAAACCAAGCCCAATGAGGAGCGACTTAGGGAACTGGGTATGTTTAGCCTGGAGAAGAGAAGGTTAAGAGGTAATAATAATAATAATAATAATAATAATAATAATAATAAATTTTATTTTTATCCCGCCCCTCTGCTTAGCAATCGGGGCGGCTTACAACAATTAAAAATACAATAGTTAACAACATTCCGGTATCCCAATCCCTCCACCCATCCCTCCCACACCCCTTAAAACAATATTAAACTTAAGAAATTTAAAAGCAAACATTAATAAGATAAAAGCATAGTTATATAAAAATGGCAGAGCAGCAGAGAGCTTGGGGAGGAAAATTCAATGTTCATTCCTCTAAGGAGGATCATTCTGGGAAGGCCTGCCGGAAGAGATCCATCTTAACTGCTTTCTTAAAAGCAGTGAGTGTTGTAGTGAGACGGATCTCATCCGGCAGGCCGCTCCATAGCTTAGTGATATGATAGCTGTGTTTAAATATTTGAAGGGATGTCATATTGAGGAGGGAACAAGCTTGTTTTCTGCTGCTCCAGAGACGAGGACCCGGAACAATGGGTGCAAGCTCCAGGAAAAGAGATTCCACCTCAGCATAAGGACTTCCTGACAGTAAGGGCTGTTTGACAGTGGAACACACTCCCTCAAAGTGTGGTAGAGTCTCCTTCCTTGGAGGTCTTTAAGCAGAGGCTGGATGGCCATCTGTCGGGGATGATTTGATTGGGAGTTCCTGCATGGCAGGCGGTTGGACTGGATGGCCCTTGTGGTCTCTTCCAACTCTATGATTCTATGATTCTATGAAATGTTCCTTATCCTGTCTCCTGTGAGAAGGAATAATCCCCTCATTTTACCTTGATCTGGGAACAGGCCCATAAGCTGAAATTTCTGTCTTCCTTTTCAAAGAGCGACATACATTTCCTCCCTGTGTTTGTGTGTTTGAATGACAACCTGTGAGCAATTCACTACTTGATGCCTAATGCCTAATGACACCACCAAAGGCCATCTCTAGGTCTGGGACAATAGTGGCAGCACTATGAATGATATGCTGGTGATTAAAGTTGGACTGGATCTGACTTTGCCTCCTGGAATTCGCTCCCCTCCCCCTTTTTTTCTTTTTTCTTTTCTTTTTTCTTTTTCTTTCTTTCTTTCTTTTTTTGGGGGGGTTGTTTGAAACAGACCAGCTCGTGGACTGTTATTTGACTTTGGCTCCTTCTCATATGGCTTGTTTTATTCTTTGTTAGTACTCTGTCTTGACCTTAGCTCTGTTTTCTGACTCTGCTTCTAGACTGCTTATCCACCCAGCCTAGCTGAGTTGCAGGTTTTGACTGGTCCTTGGATGTAAGCCTTGCATAGAGTCCTGCACATCTGGCCATACAACATAAAGAAACTTGTACAAGATGGAACTTTGATCCTATCCAGCCAGACAGCTGTTCCAGATCTTTCTGTACCCTGGTATGAATTTTCAAAGTTGAATAATTTGATTTATTACTGTACTTAAATTACCCTACCAAATTCTTTGGGAGAAAATAATGGGTTAATTATTATTATTATTTTTTGTAGCCCATCAAAATATCAGGTTGCATGTTGCTTCATACACACACACACACACACACACACATATACACACAGTAGAATCAAACCTGATACCCATAACACTGACACATTACAATAGTTGACAGTTTTTCCACCACTCAATGGTTATAATAATAAACTATTCTACAGGCCTATAATTTTGAATCACAAAATTTACCACAAACATAAAGTGCATATGCTACAGAGAAACTATTATATTATCCCGGAGATAATAATGATTATCTTGAAACGGGTATTAATACAGGGGCTGAAATAAAAGGTTTGACCTAAACATTACACACTAGAAAGAAGTATTGTATTCATAGGCAATCATAGTAACAGTTTACCACTAGTTTGATGCTTGAACTACTACTGATCATGCCTGTATTGCAGTTAGAATTGCACCAGATCAGCTATGACTTGCTCTTTAGAAAATGGATTGGATGTTAAAGATGGAAGTCAGTGGTTTTCACCATCTGGCCAAGCATTTTTTCCTCTGATTGGGAGAGTCTCTCCAACTCTTCATTTCATATGAAATTCACCTGATCTTTTTCAAAGGAGATAAGAAAGTGAACCTGGGACATACTATATGCAATGCATGAACTCTGCAACTGCTTCTTCCTCCGCTGGAAATGAATAAACTGGTCAGTTTTGCTCTCTTTGAATTTTTATAAATATTATTGTTATTGTTATTTCTTATTTGTCTCCCACCTTTTCTCAAGTCTAGGACTCAAGGCATTAACAAGATTAACAAAGAGTACACATTAAAACTCCATCACACTGTTAATCACATCAAAACATACACTGTAATTATTTTTAAAGTTAAACAATACAAGGTAAAAACAATACAGTACTTACAGATCTTTTTAAAAAGCCTTCAGTCTTAAAAGCCTGTCTTAGGATCTGTCTGCATGGGCCAAATAAAACATCCCCCCCCCCAATTCCTCTCAGAGATCAGTCTGGACAACCCAGAGCCGAATCACCTCTTTTGAGTCAAACTGTCCAGATGACATCAAGCCAATGCTGCAATGAACCTCAGGTATACCACCCTTAAAATGGATTTAAATTAATCACCTTTTGCCCCATAACTGCTAGGAAAATCTGGAGCCCTCTGTTGTGACACCAGGTGGCTATTTACAACACATCCCTCTGTGCCCACTGCACCACTGTCACTAGTGTGAGTCACTCTCTTTTAGATCAGAACTAGGTTCCCAGCATCAGTCCCATGACTGGACACCTCACTCTGACCTCAGAGTGAGTGACTTGTACCAATGGTGGTGACACCAGGTGGCACAGCAAGACATACTAGTGAACAGCCACTCAGCATCATAATGGAGTACCCAAGGTGTTGAGGCAGGGTCAGAACCAGAATACTCAGCTGCTCCTGGAATATTTTGGCCTATGTGGACCCAACTTTGATATATATATATATATATATATAGAGAGAGAGAGAGAGAGAGAGAGAGTCTTCCCCTGCCAATGAAAGAACAGTAAGGAGTGGACTATTCTAGCCTTCCTAGGAAGGGAATTCCAAAGCCTGGGGACAGCCACTGAGGAGGCTCTCACCTGTGTTCCCACCAGCAGTACTTGATAGAAAGATCTTTCATGTGGATTCCAAGATCTAGGCAGGCTCATATGGGGAGACACAATCTTTCAGATAGTCTGGATTTGAGCTGCATCTCAAGTTTGTTCCACTGAATTTATGAAGAAATAGCTACACTAGATCAACGCCCTGAGGAAAATAAAAAGAGTTGTAGATCTGCTCACTAAATTCAATTTGGAATGGCTCAGTATATGAAAAATCTATGACCATCATAAGCCATGCACCATGTAAAGCACTGAGTCTAAGACATCTGCGCCAACTCGGAATGTGAGTGTTTCAGTCTTAGTTTCATTGCCCATTGAAATTAACTATTCACTGTCTCCAATTAACTTTTCATTTGCATTCCATTCCGACCACAAAAGACTTTGCTTCCCCCCCCCCTTCCCTTTAAGAAATTGGTGCAAGTTTTCCACAATGCATTTATTTATTTATTTATTTATTTACATACTTTTCCTAATGTGCATGTTTTATACACATTTCTCCCATTGACCAAAATTCATCTCTGTGTGTTACCCAACAGTATGCATTTAGCTGATTGCCTGGATTAGGCACGAAACATTGCACAGGCTTCACATGTGTGTGACACAAGGGACATTTTGGCTTGCAGGGAGAACTAGGATATTCCCAAAATGTGGGATATAAATGAAAGGTGATGGTGATGAGAGGAATAATAATAATTTTTTATCCCTAAAAATTCCAGGTGCTGATGCAGACCCTGGCCTTCATGTAATAGGTTTCCAGGCAAATCAGTTGACTACAAAGGTAGCATTCTTTTGATTACTGATGTGCCATAAATGGCTTTCAGGCCACATACAACTTCCCTGGCCATTTTGGAGAGGCCCTCACCACACTTTCACCACCATTATAGCCTTCTTATGCAATGAATAGAAACATATTATCTTAATTTAGCAATGTCTATTTTTAAAAAAAGAGAGAATGGTAAAGAGAATTAAGATGTAACAGCTTTTTCCAGCCTTCCCTTCTAGAAAGAATGGGATGCCTTGCCCTTTCACTCTACAGGACTTTATAGTGTAAAGGGGCACCATAGAGACCTGCATGGCAACTTCCTGTAATATAGAGAGACTTTGCAGCAGCAATCTTTGCTGCAGGAACATCCACAATTGCACCCAAATCTCAGTGATAGTGTGGCTCCTATGCTTTAGGGGCAGTCCACTGTGGCTCCATGCACTGGAGAACTCCCTGGTCCTGTCTTACATTCATGTAATTGAAAACAAGACATAAAGTCTGGTTCACATTCCTTTCTCCTTGCTAAGGGAAAAGTGCAGGTAAACAGCATTTACTAATATCACTCTCAGGAATGCATTTGAAAATATGGAGTGTGTGTGTGTTGTTAGCTCAAACTGTGACACAATAAAGTGCAAAGACTGTTGTAAACTGATGCATTTGGGACTGGTGAAAGATTTAGTCATACAATATGGATTCTATTGCTTAAATACTTTTGATACCTTGCACTGAAGTAGTCATACTTTGCCAAGCAGATGCCAAAAAGCATATGATCAACTCCTTTAAGTGGCACTTCATCTTTCTCTTTCTTTTTAAGTGACTAGAAATAAAGTCCATCATTAAGACTGACTGTGTTGTGTTCTTTTTTTTTCTTCCATGTAAATCAATGGCAGTAACTAGGGAAAGAATGTAAAGGGCTGTTGTTGAAAGGACTGCTCCAGAGTCACCTAGAATTTATGACTGTATTGCTACATTCAAGATGAGGTAGGAGCTTTGATCTGCAGCTCATGGGTTTTCTCTGAAGCACATGCACTTTCTCCACTTTAAGGGATACCTAGGAATGATTTCAGCAGTCCTTTGGTTAGATCTCCTGTTGTTTCCATGTATGTGTGGTGTGTGTGATCAACACTGCAGCTTGGGAGTGCTTCTGTCATGACCCAGGTGCCCAGGGGTGGCTTGGATGCAGGACCGGAGGTGCCTATAGTTGAGAGGCCAGGCCCAAATACAGCAGGACAACCTAAGACCCCTAAACTGTGCCAAAAGAAAATCAGCATGTGCTTTATAGACTATAGCAAAGCCTTTGACTGCATAGATCATGACAGGCTATGGAACATCCTTACAAACATGGGAGTGCAAACACATATGATAGTCCTGATGAGGAATCTGTACTCAGGACAAGATGCTACTGTAAGAACAGAATACAGAGAAACAGAATGGTTCCCAATTGGCAAAAGGGTCAGGCAAGGCTGTATCCTTTCACCCTATCTGTTCAACTTTATGCAGAACACGTTATAAGAAAAGCAGGCCTGGACACAGAAGAAGGAGGAGTGAAAATATCAACAATCTAAGATATGCAGATGACATCATAGTACTAGCAGAAAACCTCACAGACATAGAACACCTACTAAGGAATATCAAAGAAGAAAGTGCTAAGGCAGGCTTAATGTTGAACATAAAGAAAACAAAAATAATGACCACAGAGGACCTTCACAAGTTCAACCTAGACAATGAAGAAAAAGAAATAGTAAAAGAATTCCCATACCTGGGATCAAACATTGGTAGAAATGGGGACTGCAGTCAGGAAATCAGAAGAAGACTAAGAATGGAGAAGGTGGCTATGAAAGAACTAGAAAAGATTCTAAAATGCAAAGATATACAACTCAGCACAAAAGTTAGAATCATACAAGCCATCGTATTCCCTATTACTATGTAGAAATGTGAGAGCTGGACAGTTAAGAAAGATGATAGGTAGAAAATCAGTGCATTTGAGATGTGGTGCTGGAGAAGAGTGCTGAGGATCCCATGGACAGCCAAAAGGACAAACAAATGGATCCTAGAGCAGATCAAGACAGAAACTTCCTTTGGAAGCCAAGATGACCAAACTGAGGCTGTTGTACTTTGGACACATCATGAGAAGGGAAGACTCTTTGGGGGAAAAAAAATAACACTGGGAAAGATGGAGGGACATAGGAAGAGAGGATGGCTACATACTAGATGGATGGACTATTAAGGAGGTCATGGGTATGGGTTTGCAGGAATTAAGCAGAGCTGTGGAGGCAGAGGGTCATGGAGATGTCTCATCCATAGGGCCGCCATGAGTTGAGATTGACTCGAGGGCAGTTAACAACAACAAACACCAGTGCCAGCAGCATGCTCTGCATACAGTTGTAGAGATCAAGCAGTTCCAAGCCAGGTGTCTTTCCCTTTAAGGATTCCTATTATGTGGAAATGGATGGAGCTTAAGAAGGATAGTCTTGGCCAAAAGCTACAAAATGCCTCAGTAGAGCACTTGACTATGGCTGTTAGGAAGGATCTAATTAGGGGGATTTATAATTAGCTCAAAATATGCAAGAGTGGGGCCCTAACAACACCCCGTGGGACCATGTGCCATTATGTATACTAGAGGACTAAGAGGTCTGTCAATGGAAGACGTAGAGGCAGGCTTCTCCAATTAAAATCAAAATATTTATTAATTACAAATGGGGAAAGACTGCACACATACGAATATAACATGCACACACACCCAGCACTCTACAAGTAAAGGGGATGAAAACAGGGATAGCTTGAGAGAAATACTCATTTCCAAAGGCTTCTCTGGGATCCGCTGTGGATGTTGATAGTAATGATGATAAAGCACAGCTGCTGAAATGGGGGGGGGGGTTAAGATGGCCGAGGGAGCTATGATCAGAGTACAGACCGACATGGAGTCAGCATGCACTCTCAAGATAGCACATGGAGTCTAGAGATCCAAGGGTTCCTATAGGAAATTTCTGCCTTCTGGCTATTGACTAAATGGCTTGGCTAAAGCCAAGACAAAGGCATTGATAGTCTTAGCTAGGTGTGAGGATAGTCTAAACAATGCATTTGGTTTTGGAACTATCAAGGAAGGGAGGCTAGAGAAAAGGGTGCAGTCAAATCTGATCACTGCCCCATCGAGTATGAGACTCAAAACAAACAAACACTATTATGTGTCTTTTCCAGTATAATGGTTTTTGCCTTTTGGCAACTCCCAAACCTGTCTGGTAGGGAATTTTCCAGTATTCCTGGGCAGATCTCTCAGTGCCTACATGACCTGCCATTTAGGGGATTATGGTTGATGTTCCTCAGAGGTCAGTTCGGGGTCACAGAGGGAACTCCACATGTGTCCAAAATTTTATGAAAAAAACACATATGCTAACAGGCTCAAAACAAACGGGCTAAATAAGGTGGATTCCAGCTGCTTTGGGTGCATGATATTCACATGATGCATGCCCCTAAAGTGTCCAGGAGTTGCTACGAGGCCATGATAAGTGGGGGAAAGCCAGACCTTTAAGGAGTGGAAATAATCTATTCCTGCTGGTGGTTGGTTTGGGACTGTGGTGATGGCCCACTTTGGGAGCGGGTTGTGCAGTCACATTCTGGCCCATGCAGACAAGGTCATAATGGAACTCTCCTTCATGCAGATATTTGCATGAGGGAATTGTTTTTGTTGTAGTTTTAAGTAGTGGTGGTGGTAGTGGTGGTGCAAACACAATTATCATATAGTTGCTATATTGTTGTGTGCCTTCTAGTCATTTCTGACTTGTGGCAATGGGGTTTTCCTGGCAAAATTTATTCAGAGATTTGCCATTGCCTTCCCCTGAGTCTGAGAGAGTGTGATTTGCCCAAGGTACAGTGGGAAGGATTACATGCTCCTTACACTGAGACAGGATAAATTTTACTGCTAATGGTGACACTGGGAAAGGATTATGATTCGCCAGCATTTTAAGTCAATGCCAGTTCTAGATCACAAGTTTAATTTTGCCCTTAGTTAGAATACAGATAGGGCAAATTTTGTCTGGTCAATATGTTCAAGCCAATCGACCTAATTCCCACTTACTCAACTAGTATGTAGACCAGAACACAGCTATGAATTTTGCAATTCAGTCCTCATGTCAAAATATGTCTTTACAAATGTGTAAATCAGGGATCGTTGAGTGGAAAATGAATGTGAATTTTCTTTTTTGAAAAATAAAAACATACAAAGTAGAGTGCTGTGAAAAATGAGGTACAAGTGAAAGTGTCATGAACCCAAAATAAACTACCAACAGTTTTGTGGGACTAAAGGCTAACAAGCTTTATTTAACACATGACTAACAAGTTTTGATCTGAAAGACAAAAAGATTTGCAGAGTTTTACATAGTACTGGGTATAACCTTTCATGAACCTCAGATGTATGAAGTTGAGTGGAGTCCAGAAAACCTTATACCAAATAAAACGTGTTAGTCTCTAAAGTGCCATGAGAGTCTTTGTTGTTCCTGCTGTGACAGACTAAGACAGCTATATTCCTCCCTTAGATTTTATTTATTTATTTATTTATTTATTTATTTATTTTTGAAATAAACTGATTCACACATCCCTGAATGGGCACTATTAAGTTGTATGGTACAGAATAAATTAAAAATGCTAAAGTGATGGCTGCATTTGCATTGCAGAAATAAGACAGTCTGGCACTGCTTTAACTGTCATGGCTCAGTGCAATGGAATTCTGGGAATTGTAATTTGTTTTGACACCAGAGCTCTTTCACAGAGAAGGCTAAATGTTTAACAAAACTAAAATTCCCAGAATTCTATAGCATTGAGCCATGACAGTTAAAGCAGTGTCAAACTGGATTATTTCTGCAGTGAGGATGCAGCCAAGGAGACCAGTTTGAAAGGTGCAAGGAAGATTCTGCTGGAACTTCACTAATTCCTAAAGAACCTGTTGCCAGAGAAATGGAGTGACTAAAATAGGAGATAAATTTACTTGCATCCTCTAGGAGGCAGATGAAGCAAATCCACCACCAGCCCATGTCAAGCATAACCATACCACACATCCCAAAATTGTCTTCTGTATCTGATTAGCAGCAAAATGCTGTCATCATGATTGATGTGTGGGCATAAGCAAGCAGGAGAACAGAGAGACTGAAGAGACTTACTACTGGTCAGATGGAGGAGAATCACCCTGACTGAGGACAATTCTATAAGCTGTGTAAATTAAGGATGCATATGGCATTTATGATATTGAGAATGACATCCTCAGCCAAGCTTCTTAACAGTCTCCCCAGTCTAACCATTAGGGCTTTAGCAGTTCCAGAGTAAAAACTAGCATCACTCCTGGGTAACATCAGCAGAGACTGCTACCAGGAGGACCACCAATATTATTACTAGCTGCAATAAAAAAGCACTTCTTAAAATGTTTTTCCCACCTAATTGTCAAAACTGGATAATATTATCAGCTTTTTTATCCTTTGAGTATTTCTCTAATAAGAAAGCAGAGAGATGCACAGCAAATAAAAGCAGAAGATTTGAGGATGCAAAGCAATCATGCAAAATGACTTTCATATCACTTCGATAAGCAGCTGAAATTTAATAACTACATCTCTCCTATGGTGCCAGATGAAAGTTTAATACTTTATGCTTTTGCTTCCTTTTCCCCCCCTCCCACATGATGCTCATTCAGAACCATAACTTTTCCTTTTATGGCCCATGGAGTCGGGGGGAGGGAGGTTAGGTGCAGTGGATTAATCAAGACTCTGGAGACACAGGCCAAAGTCGAACTTGATGCAGAGGAAATATGTCCTCTCCCCTAGCCACAGAAAAAGAACACTGGCAATCATAAAGGAAATGAGTGGATTCTAACATATACATTAGATACATCTTTGGGGCATGCGTGAATCTGTATTTTTTTTTTCCAGAGGTTTCTTTTCAGGAGACCCTCAGAATATATTGTCTCTTTACTTCCAAGCTTGTGGAGAGTTACTTTTTTGGGATTTTTCTGCATCTTGAACCAAAGTTGCTTGGCTAGCTTTGAATATTCTTGGGCCCCTGAGATTGCCAAACATCTTGACTTGGCTCATATCTGAGGGATTCTTCTAAATTTGCTTTGATTGTTAGTTTAATTGAAATTATTGGAGAATTTTGTATGGTTGCGTAGCATGTTACAATTGGGGATGGCAGTAGCTTTATTTTTTTCCATGACTTTCTAGATTTACAAGCTCTGCTCAAAACCAAATTGAAATGAAATTTTCACTTATTCTTACAGGAATGAGCAAACCTGCCAGTTTTGCTTTCATCTATTTTCAAACTTTGTGAATTTTAGTATATTCAAACTTTATTCTAGTGTGGACACAAAATGATGACAGAATCTTCATATGGTTAATTTATCTCTGCTGGCTTACTTTGTACAGTAAATGAAATGGAGGGAGCCATTTAAAAACATCATGGTTGCAATAATATAATAATAAACTGTATTTTATCCCCTTTCATCCAGGATTGAAGGACCTATTCAGGTTCAGATATACTCACCATTGAAAAAACAGATAAAACTACATGTGCCTTAGATCAAATTATTATATATTATATTATATACTTAACCTTTTAATCTGGAGCAAGGGTACTCCTTACCACCATTGTACTGAAAGCCACTCCTTAGCTTACTATTGTCTTTCAGAGCATTGTTTGAAATATAGAGCCCACACTGGAGTAACATGCAAACCAGAAAGAACAATTTTCAACAGCAAACTGGTACAGGTCCTGATCTAGATGAAGAAAACATTTTGGATTGGTGTTCCATGGCTGCTTCCCCCCCCCCCCCCCCCCCGCTCTCAGAAAATTAAGAATGCTTACTTAAACATAACAATAAGATCACACTGTGTTTGTTGTTAGCAGCTTTTGGGGTGATCTCATATTGAACCTATGTCTCCAAGACCCCCATCCTCTATCTCCCTGCTTAGGTCCTGCAGACTCAGGCCTATGGTCTTCCTGGTTGAGTCTATCCATCTAGCATGTGGTCTTCTTCTCTTTCCACTTTCTTCCACATTCCCCAGCATTATTGTCTTTTCTAATAAGTTGTGCCTTCTCATTATGTGGCTGAAGGATGACAGACTCAATTTAGTAATCTTGGCTTCCAGAGACAGTTCTGGCTTGCCATGTTCTAGGACCCAAGATGTGATTTGCATGTTAATCTGTGTGTTGTTCTGTTGATGAATGGCAAGGCCTCAGGGTGGGAGAATATGCGAGAAGAATTAGTGTCTATTAAATTAGTGGTCCATTATCTGCTGGGAAAACCCCTGACCCTGGGTGGTTTTCATTTGCACATGCTGGGTCCTGATATTGGTGTTTTTCAGGACTGGTAGCCAAACTTTGTTTATTTTCATGGTTTCTTCTTTCCTGTTGAAGTTGTCCAGGTGTTTGCGGATTTCAATGGCTTCCCTGTGCATTCTGACCTGATAGTTTTTGTCATGGTCCAGAATTTCAGTGTTTTCAAATAGCATTTTATGCCCAAGTTGGTTTACAAGTGTTCAGCTACTGCTGATTTTTCTGGCTGGCCCAATCTGCAGGGTCTCTCGTGTTCTTTGATTCATGTTTGTGGTCCCTATATAGACTTGTCTGCAGCTGCATAGTATATGGTAAACTCCTGCGGCTATGAGAGGGTCTCTTCTGTCTTTTGCTGAGTGTAACATTTCCCGGGTTTTCTTGGTTGGTTTGTAGACCATTTGTAGGTTGTGTTTCCTCATCAGTTTCTCTAATCTGTCTGTGATGCCTTTGATGTATGGTAAAAATACCTTCTCTTTAGGTGGTTGTTTTTCTTCACTCCTGTGGTTTTTTCTGGGTCTGGTCGCTCTTCTGATGTCTCAGCTGGAGTAATTATTAGCCTGTAGAGTCCAGTTTAGGTGCTTCAATTCATCTTCCAGGTAGTGGGATTCACAGATCCTTTTTCTGCAGTGTATCAGTGTTTTTATTGTACTTTTTTGTCCTGGATGATGATTGGTGTTATTGTGTAGGTATCTGTCTGTGTGTGTAGGTTTTCTGTATACCATGTGGCCCAATCATTGGTTTGGTTTGCGGATGACCAGTACATCCAAGAATGGTAATATTCCTTCCTTTGCTTTTTCCATCAAGAATTGGATATTCAGGTGAATGTTATTCAGATGGTTCAGAAACATGGTCAAATCTTCTCCGTGGCTTCAAATGGTGAAAGTGTCATCCACATATCAGAACCATGTTGTGGGCTTTTTTAATGCTGTTTCTAGGGCTTGCTTTTCAAAGTGTTCCATGTAAAAGTTAACTATCACAGGGCTCAGAGGGCTTCCCATGTCTACCATAGAATAATAGAATCAGAGTTGGAAGAGACCACAAGGGCAATCCAGTCCAATCCCCTGCCATGCAGGAACTCAAAATCAAAGCATCCCCAACAGATGGCCATCCAGCCTCTGTTTAAAGACCTCCAAAGAAGGAGACTCCACCACACTCTGAGGGAGTGTGTTCCACTGTCGAACAGCTCTCACTGTCAGGACATTCCTCCTAATATTAAGGTGGAACCTCTTTTCCTGCAGCTTGCATCCATTGTTCCAGATCCTGTTCTCTGGGGCAGCAGAAAACAAGCTAGCACCCTCCTCAATATGACATCCCTTCAAATATTTAAACAGGGCTATCATATCTCCTATTAAGCATCTCTTCTCCAGGCTAAACATACCCAGTTCCCTAAGTCGTTCCTCATAGGGCATGGTTTCCAGACCCTTCACCATTTTAGTTGCCCTCCTCTGGACACGCTCCAGTTTTTCAACATCCTTTTTGAATTGTGGTGCCCAGAACTGGACACAGTATTCCAGGTGGAGCCTGAGCAAAGCAGAATACAGTGGCACTATTACTTCCCTTGATCTAGATGCTATACTTCTACTAATGAAGACTAGAATTGCATTGGCCTTTTTAGCTGCAGCATCACACTGTTGACTCATGTTCAACTTGTGGTCTACTAGGACTCCTAGATCCCTTTCACACGTAGTCTTGTTAAGCCAGTTGTCCCCCATCTTATATCTATGCATTTCATTTTTTTGCCCTAAGTGCAGTACCTTACATTTCTCCGTGTTGAAGTTCATTTTGTTAGTTTTGACCCTGCTTTCTAATCTAATCCAGAATGATCCCTGGTTTCCCTACTTCTATGTGTGACATTCCTCCTCAGCAACTTCCTCTGTGTGATCCCCATCCAAGACCGTTCTTTCCGCTCTATCCAGGAAAACCTCTTGCTCCTAATATGCTGAAGCGTAGCTACTCGGGCCTCCAGCTACTTGACTTTCTCTTCCAAGAGGGCTACAAACTTGCACTTAGTGCAGGTGAAGTTCCCCACATATCTTGGCAAGAAAACAAACATCCCACAAGTGTTGCAGGTGACTGCAGCAACTCCCTCAGTGTCCATATTGAGAAATCTGAAGTAAGCAATGGAAGACGACTGTGGGCTTCTCCCTCAAAAAGTTCTCTGGTAAAGACCCACATAAAGGGCCCCTGTGCTCTTGGTCTTTTCACCAGGCTCAGTCAGTGAGCTCAATCAACTGAGTTTCTAAGGGCCTTTACAGACTGCCAGAAATAATGCAGCTTGAGACCACTTTAACTGTCCTGGCTCAGTGCTAGGGAATCATGGGAACTGTAGTTTATTGTGACACCAGATTTCTATGACAGAGAAGGCTCAACATCTCAGAAAAAACTACAATTCCCATGATTCCCTAGCACTGAGCCAGGGCACTTAAAGTGGTCTCAAGCTGCATTATTTCTGGCAGTCTGTAAAGGCCCCAACTCTACAGAGAGCTCCTGGATGCTACCTTATTCTGGAGGCAAGTCTTTGTCTCTCTCCCTCTGAGCAAAAAACAACAACCTCAAAGCCCTTTAAATTATTATTATTATTATTATTATTATTATGAGAACCTGTAAAGATAAAGATCAAAGCCCCCCATCTACCTGTACTGTGCTTTCCCTTGTTCTATGAAAAAAAAATCATGCCACTAGACGCATGCCCTATTGACTCACAAATGTGACTCACCAAGCCCCCACCTGCTCAGCAACAGTCACACTCTCCCAAAGTGTTTTTAAAAAGAATTTAAAAACTCACCTACTCAAAATTGCTGCTCTTGAACTGCTTTCCTTCTTCCTAGCAGAAACTGACCTGGAAAGCCTCTGGGAATATTTGTATAGAGCTAATTGGCTAGCTCCACCCCCTATTGACTCACAAATGTGACTCACTAAGGCTCCACCCATTCAGCAACAGTCACTCCCCCAAGTGTTTTTAAAAAGAATTTGAAAACTCAAAATGTCTGCCCAGAAACTGCTTTCCTTCTCCTTCCTAGCAGGAATTGACGTAGAAAGCCTCTGGGAGGAGTTTTATAGAACTAATTGGCTAGCTCAGCAACAGTCACACTCTCCCCAAGTGATTTTAAAAAGAATACGAGAGCTTTAATCTGTACAGTGAACCTCCATATCAGTGTACTGATGAACCACAGATTTGACCACCTGTGGATCATCACAACCCATTTTATTTAATGGTGGTGAGTGCATACAGATGTGTTGTTATGTTTACATGTGAAGCACCACCATTGAATAATATGAGGCATGACCATCTATGTTTTTTGACAACAATGGGGGAGCCCAGAACTGAACCCCCCAGAGATGGGATCTCTGTACTTTATGGTATGTCAATTTCCCAAACCAACTATTGGTTATTTTCAGTCTTCTGTGGTGGAATTTGATCTGGGTTGATTATTTTGTAGACTAATATCATGTGTTAAAAGTATGTCATCGTGGCTAAGGACATAGAAACATGTGCAATAGCCATACTATGTGGGCTCTGTTCTCATAGGTGAACAAAAACACAAGGCCTGAGTTTGAGCACCATGTTCCTATTCAAACATCAAATAGAAGTCCTAACTAAATTACTTGTTTTATCAAAACTCCCCTTCTTCAAAATCCCTTCAGTGATTCATTTGCCTACGGACTTTCATATTCATTTTCATACTGCTCTGGCTGGAAGTTGGAATAGTCCTTACTATGAGGTTTTAGTTAGGCGGTGCTAACTGTGCAAAAATAATTTTTTCCCACACTTCAGAAGATAGAACTGGACCTTTTTACTGTGGAGACAAAAACAAAAAAAGATACATCTGAGGGTGGCTTGTTGTCATCGTCAATACACACACACACACACACACACACACACATACATACATACATATACATATACATATATATATATATATATAATCTTTTCCACAGGTTGGGACTCCAGGTGGCTCACAATCATTTAAACACATCTGAAAATTCACCATATACAAAGTTAAAAATGTAATTAAAATATGAAAAAACCAAACCCTGCTAAAAACATATGCCATACAAAAGAAAGGAGCAGCTCAAAAATAGAAAATCCTGCATATTATGCAAGGCCCATTCTGTCTAAACAATCAGTCCCAAAGGCCTCTCAAAACAAAAAGGTCTTCACCTTATTGTATAAGATAGCATGGAGGATGCCAGTCTAGTCTTTCCTGGAAGGCAATTCCAGAGCTTGGGACCAGCCATTGAGAATGCCCTTCTCTATGTTCCCACCAGATGTACCTATAGGGTGATAGTGGTACAGAGAGAAGAAGCTCCCCAGAGGATTTGAAAACACAAATAGGTTCATAAAGGAGAATACAGCAAAGGAGAAACTACAACATGGTTTTGCATGGGCTAACCCACCAAAATGTTTTGGTATTGCCTTGGTTGTCCTCCTAGAAGAGCAAGTTGACATTGTGATGATTACATGGTAGATTTCATCCCCTGTTTATCTTAAAGAAACCTGTACATGGCCAACTGATAGTCAAAACATCAATCAAATTTGTTAACTTGATGGAATTTCCCCAGCTCATGCTCTTTGCAGTACTGACTTGGCAACCTTGACAAACTATATTCGACTGTATGAACTTGTGGTTCAGGGTTCCCATTTCCCCCCAGAACCTGGTCTGTCAGGTTGGGGGAGAGAAATGCATCCCCCCCCCCCCTAAATAAAGGTGCATTCTTGATTCACTAGGCCTGGTCTTCTAATTTCTCCTAAAGATATAGATGAAGGAAAATCCCCTTCATAGATCCTACAAAACAACCTGGACTTGAGCCACATAAGGTTTTAGAACCAGCAGTTTGAATTATGGCTGGCAACCAGTGGACCTGTTACAACAAGGAAGTTGTGTGTTCCCTTTAGATAGCCCCAGTTAACATCTGTTTGCACTTCTGGCTACACTGTGTTCTGAAACAGCATCCCCTACTGGAACAGTTTTCAATCCCACTAAAGACTGGTTCACCATTTTTATTTTTAAATGTGAGATTTAGATCTGAGATATGGACAAGAATGTACACCTGAAAACAGGAAAGAATGCTGTGGTGTGGACAGAGAGCATTAGTCATTTTCATGTTATGTCATGTTGGAGATTAATAAAGATTAATAAAAATTAAATTACACTAAATTAAAAATAGTAAACAAAGTCAGATTTAAATGCATGATTTTAATAGAATATGTTCATCTGTTTATAAAATGAACCAGTTCAACAAACAAGATACCTTTATAGATTATGAAGAGGGGGAGCTAAAATCCAACTGATACCACTAATTGATTTTTGTGTTCTTAATCTTGGGAAATATCTTAGTTTAGTATGCCTCTCATTTTTCTTTGGAACTTTGCAACCATTTTATTTTCTTGAATGAATGCTGTTTTGATTTTGAGGAAAGTGCTCTGACAATTCCAAACCTTTTGGCCTGAAAATAATAATAGACCCACCCTTTAGGAGCTCAGCAGAAATGGGTGTCACTATTCATAAAATAATTGAGTTTACACACAAAAAAGTAGCTTCTCTAATAGCCCCTTGCTTTTGCTCCCGTCTCCTCATTTTACAAGTATGTACATTTTATTTAAAATTACTGGCTCAAAAGGCAAGGTAGAGGAGGGGAAAAATCACCACCAACTTCCTGTAATTGCAAATTATTGTGAGGAAAACAGAAGGAAAAGATTTTGAAATTATGAGCCATTATGCAAGGGAGAGAGAGAGAGAAAGAGGGAAAAGCATAGGCAGAGAGAGAGAGAGAGAGAGAGAGAGAGGCAATGGGGAAAAAAGACATCTTGGCTTCATGAAACACAGCTGACAAGCTCGACTAAATTACCCCCGGACCATTACAAAAATCACTTAATTGCCAACCATTTTGTTAGGTCAATTGACTCTAATTGAAAAAATAACAAAAAGCTTATTATGCTGCAAATGCGGCTGTGGAAAATGAGTCTTCTGTTACGAGGAAACAATAATTCTAAATTTCAGCTGCTGCTAACACTATAAAGTTCAATGTTTTCTCCTGATAAAAATCTACTGTGTGGCAGAAAGCAGAATATGCTTCTGCTGATTGATATTTCTTTTAATTCCCTGTCCCCATCTCTCCCATGCTAACCCTCCCTTCCCCTCGTTACATATACTATTTTGTTTTCTCACATAGTTTATCACATTTACTTCTCCTTTATGCCAAGATACATGCCCATTTATTTCCTAGAGGTTGTTTTTGGCTGGTGACAACATGGTTTTGCTTCCAATTGTCACCCTCCCATCACAAATTTGCTCCCAATAGTCTGGAAATCACATTCCACCACTGATACCCTCACACATATCCCCAAAACATTGTAGGATATAACTGTTGACACTTTGCTGTTTACTTTCATTTTATCCTTTCACCCCATATGTGTGCCCCTCAATTTTCAGGTGGGAACAAAAAGTCTGCTATATAACAAAATATCTGAAATGAAACTGAAGACAAATTGTAGCCAGCTCTTGTATGGCACATAGTGCAATAATTAAAATTCCAGCCCCTGAATATAGGTGAAGGAATATTTACTTTGAGTGTGTTTTCTTTCCCAAGCAGCAGTTTGTACCATTTCACTAAGATAAATGGTCTGGATGTTCTTATTGTCCTATTTACAGAAGTGAATGGTGGAAATTTATAATGGGTCTGAGTCAAGAACTGTTTCCAGAAGTAATTATGTCTTCTTCATAGAACCAGGAGGCAACTAAGGTTAGTTCTAATATTTGTCCCTCTGAAAAAATGGAGAAATTGCAGGTGTTCTAAATAGTGCCCACATATAAGAGAGTGCCTAATGCTTGATTTGTTATAAAGTATTTGCCTCTCAAACTGAAAATTCTTCAGTTTCATCTTTACTCTTACCAATAGAAACACTCTCCCTTCCTCATCCCCAGTGCTGAATGGAGGATGCTACATGGAGGAAATTGAATTGAGGATCTCCCATTCCTATTCATAACACAGTCACATGTGTAACAGCACCGATTTAGCTACCATCAATAGGATATCTCAGTACATTGTGCCTTGTATGGAACACCCATTTTATGTACCTCAAATGGTTCTCTATATTCTTCATATAATCTCTGCAGAGCTGAGATCTAGAAAAGAGATCTACTATTTTTATTTATTCATTTATTTTTGTGATTCTCCCCCCTCTTTTGGGGGACAGTCACAGCTGTGTATAATCAATGGAACATTCTTTTGGCATGCGACATAAGGTTAGACATGCGGCTGAATTTATGAGTAATTGCATTGTTTGAAACGTGCATCTTTTTGATTTCTACAGGTGTTCAGATAAAAAAAGGGTGGTGATGGGAAGGAAAGAAACACTACAAAGCAAATTTTGGATTTTTAAAAAAAAGATATCTGTGAAAACTAAAAGTTGTTTGTCTAACATTTCGCTTTCCATAGAGATGCAAAAAGTCAATGCAACATATGATAAAATTCAAGAAAAAAGAAACATTAGTAAAATAAAGGATTTTTTTTTTAAAAAGTGTGAGTTGAACAAAAGAAGTTTTTCACTCTGAACATCTTAAAATCATGCAAAATTAATAGAGAGGCTTTGCTAAAGAGCAACTATATTTTCACTTCTTAAAGGAAAAAGATAGTAATTTTGCCATAAAATAAGCAATGACTATGAAGAGTAGGCAGAGGATGGGGAAAAATTCAACAAAACACAGTCTTCTGAAATCCACTTTTTGGTTGATTTTTCTTTCTTTCCTTTCTTTTAAAAAATGATTAACTTCTTGAACAGCCCTCAAAGACTGAATATTAAGTTGATAACATCTTGAAAGGAAAGGCAAAATGCAACACTATCAGCGAAAGAAAAGAAGCTTCACATACCGGAATAGAAGCAATTTCTTTCAAATGAGGAGGAGAGCCCTACAGAGAGAAATAAAAGTGAGGAATGGTGAATTCTGTAACACTTGCCAGACCAATGAGCTTCATCAATTAATCACAGCAAAATAATCACTACCTACATTAAAGAATAATACATGAAAAGGACAGGGCATAGCTTTAACTTATTCAGAAAGGGCTGACTCCCTAATCCCTCTGAGTCTTGACATGTTAACTGGGTAGCGACTAATTAGATGTCAAAAATTCATAAGCACTCTTTAATATTGCATATATCTGCAGCAGACATTTCAATATGAGAGCTGTATACACAGAGAAGTCACTATAGCATTAAAACACAGCAGGATGGGAGGAATAAAAGGGAAACAATAAAAACAATGGCCCTTAAAAACTCCAGAGAATGCCTCCTTTGGATGTATGTGCTTTCAAATTCAGAAACAGTATCACCTTAATAAGAATTATAGGCAAAAAAGAAAAAAAGATTTCCCTGTTCCATGCTGTGTGGACGAAAAAAAGGGAGAAAAGACTGACTTATCAAAGGAACTGCCAGGTAAATAGGAATTTACTATGCATGCACAATGAATATTACACAGTGCCTTGACACAGGGCGATAATGAAAGACATGCTATTGTGGTATCCATCGGGGGAATTCTCCCCCCTTCATTCTTCCTTTCCTTGTCTCTCTTGAGCAAAGAAGCAGTGATATTCCTTGGCAGCTGCCTCCTGTTTCAAGCCATTTCACATAATACAGGAAGAACCTGAAGTTTCATGTATTAAGTAACCGAGTTAGTTTTCTGTTGGTTTGGTGATCTATACCATACATATATTTCAAATAGAGGAAACTATTTTTTTCAAGGGGGGAACAGAGTCTCTTTAAAAAAAAATCTGCTTGAAAAAGAATTACAAGAACAGGATTTACAAGACTGCCATATTACGAATAAAGCATCATAAAATACCTTATTTTAAAGCCCAAATCCTTAATTGTTGCTCTTTGGGATGACAGTTGTTGCTGGTTCTTTTGAGTCAAAGATTCTTGTGTGTGACTGCTTTTATACACATGTACATCTTTTTTTTTTTTTTTTTTGCTGGAAACTGTTACATTTGCCATTATAAATTAAATTTCCCATTCTTCACAATTCCAAAATAAATGTGTAATGTGGGAAAATGGTTTAGGATTCTTAAGATTTTAACAATCTTTATTCAGAAGTATGATCTATTAACATTGGCAAGACTTGCTTTTAAACAAGCAGCTTTAGGGATGGCAACCTTAATTGTGACTGGATAAATGTACCATTATTGCAAATTAAACATGCCATTTCTTAAAGGTTGCATTTTTAAGACAATATCTTGAAATTGACCTCCTATATGAAAGTGCTGCCTGTTAAATATCAGTGAAGTAGCATCTTATAAAGACAATGATGCTCTAATTGTACAGCATTGGTGTATGTATAATAATGAAGTATGCCCGTACCAACTGATTAGTACCTTCATATTCAGACATTCCTCCATGCAATATCAAATCACTAAATGATGAATTACAGGAATGACAATGAGGTGTGATTTCATGATCCCAACTACATTTAAAGCAATGATCAATCTTTTTCTCCTTATCAGGTCTGAAAACTGACCACTCTTCCACAAGCCCATTTTTATGACCAATATTGAAATCAGAATGAGATTAATTTTTTCTATTGTTTTTATTCCTAGAATCTGAGAATAATAGAGCTGTAAAGGACCTCAGAGATCATGTCACTCAGTGCATGTTCCACCAATGGTTGATGCAACTTCACCATCCCTAACTTGTCCTTGACCACCTCCAGTGGAGAACCCATCATCACCTAAAGGGTCTATTCCCCAACAAAATGCTCTCATTGTTAGGGTGTTTCTCATACAGTTTATGTGAAAATGTGCATCCCTATGATTTTCTCTACCCATTGATCCTATTCTTGCCTTTTAGAGCAACAATAAGTCTGCTCTACCTGATGCATGGCATCCTTACAAATATTTTGAAGCATACCATCATGCCTTCCTTTCCTCTTCTCCAGGCCAAATGTGCCCAACTCTTTCAGCTCTTTTATAAAAACAATATAAAAAAACATCTCATTTTGATTTCAGTATTGGTCTTCAAAAAGTCACAAGACTTTCCTCAGAAAACTTTGGGCCTGTACAGACTGCCAGAAATAATCCAACTTGAGACCATTTTAACTGTCCTGGCTCAGTGCTAGGGAATCATGGGAATTGTAGTTTTTTTTCTGGGATATTGAGCTGTCTCTATCAGAGAGCTCTGGTACCACCATATACTACAGTTCCCATGATTCCCTAGCACTGAGCCAGGACAGTTAAAGTGATCTCAAGCTGAATTATTTCTGGCAGTCTGTTCAGGCCCTTTCTTTCCTATTTTCTCCTTTCCAGATTTGCTCTGAGCTGCCAATGTTTTCCTTAAAATGTAGTATCCAGAACTTCCATTAATGAAAAGGTTTGAGACTATTTCTATTGGTCTTCATCAGCATTGCATTTAGGCAATCTGTAAATCAGTTGTTTGAGAATAAATGTCAGAAATCTACTACAGACTCCAGTTTCCTTCCCGCACAATAAAAGCATTAAAACCCTTACAACTTTAAAGTCTGTTAACAGTAAGGCAAGTATTAATGTGATATCCTGTATGGCAAGTATTAATGTGATATGGGGGGCATAGAAGGGGCCATATTTGGCAAATTAGAAAGCATTTCCATTTTTGCTGCATTGCCACAATAGGTACTCAATAATTTTGATCCAAATTTAATTTGTTCTTTCCAATTTTCAAAACCACATGGTGTATCTAACTAATCGAATGTCTTTACTTTGGGAACATAACCTTTTTTGGAGGGAGTGACATAACATTTTGCATTTGCATATGCAGGTTTTCATAAGAGTAGCTTTCTTGCACATTACATAAAACGTGCCTTTCTTGTAAAAAGAAGAAGAAATCCCAAAGAATCATAAATATTGCAGTGCCTTTTAAAGCAGCTTCTTAAAAATTGGCCCTAGCTGGTTTTGTAATTTTCTTTTAAAAAATTATAAACACATACCATATCTACATTGCAGTGTGTTTCATGAATTATTCTTAAACCCCAATATTTATAAAGTGAAAGACTTGCTTTTAAAGAGCAATGGCAAAGAAGTTCATTTTAAGGACACATACACTTTGGGGGCTGGATTACACTGTAGTTTCCTGCATATTCTTTCTTTCTTTCTCTCTCTGTGTGCATGTTTTTGTGTAGTTCCTTGGACATGATGATGCTCACTTGCCACACAAGAGTGTAAATTAAAGTCATATCTTATGATAGCCATGAACATGCATCATTTCATATTTTCCTTATTCCTCCTTGCTTTTACCCTTTGTATATCTGAAACATGAAGGTATTTGAATATGAAAAGACACTGGATCCCATTTCCTCATGGTAAATAGTCCATCCAGGAAGCATTGTTGCTGCTGTTGTAGTTGTTTTTTATTGCTGTCAAGTTAACCTCAGTGGTGAACCTACATATGGGAGATCTCCAAGTCAACAGCCCTGTTCAGGTCTTGCAAATTCACCAGGGATCATACTGGGGCAAAAAGTTTGAAAAAAAATTCTTGGGAGTTACCCAGAGTACTGGGAAGGTATGTGGTACATATTCTTTCCATGTGGCTGTTCTCTCCACTTCCCCCTCTCCTGAATGTCTGAAGTAATGATCATATAAACAGAAGTTCTTCAGTGCTCACAGCAATGTGATGTTTGCTCCAGAGTTTTTGTTAGCTGGACTACCTGACAAGCCTTTGGAATGACAGGCTGCAATGTGGCATTGTGCCCAAGGGGTTCCAGGAAGTGCAGTTGCTGGGAATCAGTGGAGATGGCCTCATGTCACTGTTAACACTGTTGAGTCTTTTGTAAAATAAAAAAGGGAAGGAAAATCCATCGCCTAACACATGGTAAGGTTAAAGAAAGCAAATATTAATGACCATTGACAAACAAAATTTTAGATAAATTTCTTCCCTCCCCATGAGTTTTCATGGTGGCAGTTTCACATCTACCTAATAAATAGTGCAAAGAAGCCAGTTGTTTTGTTTTGTTTTTTTGTCTCAATGTAATTTATTTATTCATTAACCTTGCTTTCTACACTGTCTCAGAGACTCTAGTCCAGGGGCAGGCAATCTAAGGCCCGGGGGCCAGATGCTCCCCCCCTGAGGCCTTTGGACTGGACCCAGGCCGGTCCTGCCGCCTCTGCTGCCGCCTCCCCCCTCCGTCCCCCGCCACCCCCCGCCATGATGATATTGATTATTGTTGTTATTACTTGTTCTTGGGGTTTTCTTGGCAAAATCCCCACAGGGGTTTTGCCATGGCTTTTCTGGCACTGAGAGAGTGTGCATGCATATTTATTTTATTTTATTTTATTTTATTAAAAATATTTTATTTATTTATTTAATAATAATAATAATAATAATAATAATAATAATAATAATAATAATAATAAATTTTTATTTATAGCCCGCCCCTCTGCAAGGCAATCAGGGCAGGGTACAACAATATTAAAACAGAACAAAGTTAAAACATTCCCTCATCCCATAATCCCACTCTCCCATCCCCTTAAAACAGGATAAAACAACAAATCAATTAAAATACAATATTAAATAAATTAAAACATCCAAATTAGCATAAGGAGTCAGAATAGCGAATTAGGGACTCCTCTCTCAGCTGCCAGTTATCCGGGAAGGCCTGCCAAAAGAGATCCATCTTTACTGCTTTCTTAAAAGCAGCAAGAGTAGTAATAAGACGGATCTCTTCCGGCAGGCCATTCCAAAGTCTGGGAGCGGTTGCAGAGAAAGCCTTCTGGGAGGTCTGGGACAGCCTAGTTTTTATTGGCTGTAGCAGATACCTCCCAGAGGAGTGAAGGACACAGGGGGATCATATAGGGAGAGGCAGTCCCTATGATAAGATGGACCCAAGCCATGTAGGGCTTTAAAGGTTAAAACCAACACCTTGTACTGTGCCTGGAAACTAATCGGCAGCCAGTGGAGGGATTTAAGCACCGGTGTTATGTGCTCCCTCCTTGATGTTCCTGTAATTACCCTGGCTGCCATATTCTGCACCAGTTGAAGTTTCCGGGTTAGGCACAAGGGTAGCCCCATGTAGAGTGCATTGCAGTAATCCAGACATGAGGTTACCAGGGCATGTACCACAGCTTCCAAATCCCTCACCTCCAAATAAGGGCGCAGTTGGCGTATCAGCCGAAGCTGATAACAGGCACTCCTGACCGCCACATTCACCTGACTAGTCATGTGAAGTGACGAATCAAGGAGTACCCCCAGACTGTGAACACAGTCCTTAGAGGAGAGTGTGATTCCATCCAGGACTGGAGACTGTATTCCCTGATCTGGTTTCGGGCCTGTAACTGTGAGTACCTCCGTTTTGTCTGGATTCAACTTCAATCTGTTTTTCCTCATCCAACCCATTACCGCTCTGAGACAGTCATTAAGAGGAGAGACGCCATCTGAAGTCTGAGACGATGATCTGGTCATGGAGAGATATATCTGGGTGTCGTCAGTGTACTGAAGACACCGAGCTCCATGCCTCCGAATGATCTCCCCCAGCGGCTTCATGTAGATATTAAACAACATCGGGGACAGGATGGTGCCCTGAGGGACGCCACAGTTAAGCTCAATTTTAGATGAGCAGCTGTCCCCGAGCCTCACCCTCTGAGATCTGCCAGAGAGGAAGGAACGGAACCACTGCAAAGCAGTGCCTCCAATTCCTAACTCTCTCAGGCGATCTAAGAGGATGGCATGATCTATGGTGTCAAAGGCTGCTGAGAGATCCAAGAGCACCAACAAGGTCACACTACCCCTGTCGATACTCAGGCGGAGGTCATCGGTCAGAGCAACCATGGCAGTCTCAACTCCATGTCCTGTCCTGAAGCCGATTTGAAATGGGTCGAGATAATCAGTTTCATCCAAGGCTGCTTGGAGTTGGGAAGCAACTGCCCTCTCGATCACCTTGCTCAGAAAAGGGAGCAAGGAGACTGGTCTGTAGTTGTTTCTATCCAGGGGATCCAGGGAAGGCTTTTTCAGGAGTGGCCTAACTGCCGCCTCCTTTAAACAAGATGGTATAATACCTTCCCTGAATGACGTGTTGATTATGTCCCGAAGGAACACCTTCAACGCGTTCCCCCCCCCCCCCGGACGACCAGCCAGGATGGACAAGGATCGAGGGGGCAAGTCGTCTTTCTCACACTTCCAAGAAGCTTGTCCACGTCATCGGTACTCACAGATTGTAATTGATCCAGTAAAATGCCATCAACGGAGTTCCTGGAGGCCTCGTCTACGGACTCTGCCAAAGCAATGGCGTCCAGGTCGGCTCTTATCTGAGAGATTTTTATCTGCAAAGTGAATATTAAAGGCCTCACAGCAGGCTATCGTCGGGTTAAGTAGGGGGTTTGAAATGCCTTCTCCACATGCACCTCAAATAAACAGCCCTATTTTCTGTACAATTTACTCCATGGAGAGGAGCCATGATTGCCAATGATTTTGTTACATGGTCTTGGTGAAAGCTAGTAAATATGTAGAAGATCTTCTATTTCATAGTCCATGGTTCCCATGACTTATAATGTCTCTGGTGACTTTCTTACACTCATGACTCTTAATTGATATTGTGCAGATATTGCTTCAATAGTTTCCATCATACATGTACACAGGACCTTAATTAATCAAACTACAACACAATTTGTATCTGATACGGATGGTATCATTGTACAGGGAATAATTGTACCTTGTCCATAACTTCTATGAACATTGCAAAATGGGTAAAAAGTTGTTTTTGTTTTTGTTAATTGCCTGGTACCCTAGTACCTAAATTTTCCATAGTGGATCTGGATATATTGTTTGGTTGATCATTATCCAAAAGAAGAAGATTATTTTCTTTATAAAGACAAATTTTCTAACAGTTGCTTAGATCCAGTGGTACCCATCAGCTCCATTATCTTTCTTTCTTTTCTTTTTTTCTGGCTGCAAAATGGTTGCCATTTTGCATAGCCATAATATAGGTGGTTGCCACTGAAAAAACTCATAGAATCTGAGAACTGGAATTGACCCCAAATGTCATCTAATCTCATTCCCTGTTTTGAAGAATACACAACTAAAGCACTCCTAAAAGATGCCTATCTATCCTCTGTTTACAAACCTCCAGGGATATATACCCCAACATCCTGCAAGGCAAAATGCTCTTACAATTTTTAAAAAAGTTCTTCCTAATGTTTAAGTGGAATCTATTTTCTTGTAATTTGAACCCATTGGTTTGTGTCCTTGTCTCTGGAGCAACAGAAAACAAGTTCACTCCATTTTCTACATGGCATCCCTTGCTGAAAAATATTATGCAGAATGGTCCTCTTCTCTTTCAGTGAAGTTTTAAAATAGATAGTTTTCAGAAAATTTACGAGAAAATTCTCTTCTGTGCTTGTCAACTCTAAATTGTATACAATATTGCCCCATGAAATAGTTGAAAGGTCTTATCTAGTTACTTTGTTATTGTAGTTGTTGTTTGCACCTCAGGTCATTTCCAACTTGTGGTGATTCTAAGGTAAACCTATCATAGGGTTCTCTTGGCAAGTTTTATTCAGAAGCAAGTTGCCATTAAGACTGAGACAGTGTGACTTGGCAAGGAGTGAGAGAGTGTGACAAGGTCCATGCTAAGCAGAGATTTCAATGCTGGTCCTTCAGAGTCCTAATGCAACATCAAACTACTCCACCATGCTGGTGTATTTTCTCTTGTATGGTGTGGTATACTCTAGGAATGGTAATATCTTGTCAATTTTGCTTTCTACTGTATCCACTTTTTAAAGCTTTGAAGGTCTTTTTATCCTGTATACTACCTTTCTTTAGCGAGTGCCATGAAGAGCCAGCATGGAGATAGTGGTTTGAGCATTGAACTATAACTCTGGATCACCAGGGTTCAACTCTCCACCCAGCCATGGAAACCCACTGAGTGACTTTGGGCAAGTCACATTCTCTCAGCCTCAGAGTACAGCAAAGGAAAAACCCTCTGAACAGGACTTGCCAAAAAAGTCCCATGATAGATTTGCTTTAGGGTTGCAACCTTAGGGTTGCATTTGAAACATTTGAAAAGTTTCCCATGACTTGATGAAATAACAAGATTTTTCACACATTGTTTAATCTTTTTAACAATTTGGGACTTTTCTGTGAAAAGTTTGCTAAAATTATGTATCGTTGCAGGTCCCGCCACCGCAAATATAATGGTTTTAATGCAAAACCCAGTTTATTTGGCTACTGCCACAGCTGATGGAAAACAGACACAAACAAAAGCCCTACTGGTCACTCTCTCAGAGGAAGAGAAATCTTGAGGCAGTTGATAAATACTTGTTTTTCCAATGGAGTGACTCAAAATTCCAAGGCATTCTTTCTTATCAAGTATGAGGAAATTTTCAGATAGTCTCACCATTCCCAGAATGAATGGGAATCCATATACAATTGTCCATCCTCTGACTTTATATGGAAGACTGAATCATACCTCCAGTTGCTAAAAGACTGACTAGAAATTAGAAAATATTGGGTGAAACTAAAGTACATCTTCTACCAGTAGAATTTTCAGTGCTGGGGAGATAGAAACATGTAGCTGAAATTCTTGAGCAAAACCAAGAGGAACAAATGAATTGGGCAGAATGCACCATGAAAAGGACAAATAACAGATGGACAAGCATAATTCAAAAGCAAATGCCAAATATTAGAAGGAACAACAGAGTTGGCTAACATATTGGCACCAAAGCAAAATAGATTCAGAAGACCAGCACAGTTATATAAAGCCTCCTCCAGAGAGAAGAGGAGCTAGGTATTTTTGTGCTACATTCAATAAGGAGTGGAGTGAATGGATGCTTGTTTTAGAGGAAATAAATACGCTTCATTTTTGAACAGATACTTCCCAGGCTGCTTCTTTCTAGACTCTAGACTCATCAATGGTCCAGGTGTTTCCTAGCACTGCCATGCCAAAATTATTTCCCTCTATTGCCTCAATGACCAGGAAACTCCTATTGCTTCTCTTAAGCCATGTCTTCATGGGCTAAATAAAATGGCCTCCCCTCATCCTCTTTACAGGAAGTCCAGACAATGCAGGGCCCAAACCCTGGGTTTGGCACAAACTGACATCTGAGACATTCTGTGCCAAACCTGAGGTATACCCCTCTTAATACAATGATGATGATGATGATGATGATGATGATGATGATGATAATAATAAATTTATATTTCCCTCTTCTCCCTGTGGATCGATATATACCACCCAGGATGTCTCCAACCACAACAGGTTGCTCACTCTGAGCTCAAGTCTGGGGGCTGGGGTGGGTGGATTGTTTGGTGAGCAACAACACAGCAGGTGACATTCTAGGTCATTTTCACCCCATCCAAAACAAGGGATAGAAGGTTCAGAGGGTTCAGAGGAGAGATTTGAGAAGGAAAAAGGAGACTGGGGCAACACTTCACCCAGATCTATTCTTTTCCCTCATTCCTCTTATTTGTGTTTTAACTTTCTCCCAATCCAATCATTAAAATTACTTATGAAACAGTAGAGTCAGCAGAAAGACAAGTAGCCACCCTCTCTGTGGCATTAGTAGAATTGGTGTCACCCAGTGTGGTAACTCATGGTGTCACCTCCATAGACCTCCTGAGATGGGATGCAGATGGGGAGGAGAGTCTCACCCAAGGAAACCCAGCATTCTGTCTTTGATGACCCCCCCACTGAGATAGTAAAGATTGGATGCCCCCCTGAGCAAGTACAGTTTTTATTTACAAAAGATCTCCACCCTCAAGAAAAGAGGAAGTCACAACAAAAACTCTGCCCTCCCTGAGGACAACGGCAGAAAGGAGTCAAATAGCTCAGAAGTGGGAGGCTGTGGGGAAGGGGAACAGAGAGAAAATTCACCAGCTTCACCTCATTCTTACCCCCCACAAAGGGAAACTGCATGCCAAGAATAGCCCCCCCCTTTCTTACCAGAGAAGGTGCCTCAGAATGTTTCACTGCTGCCCAATGTAACCTCCTCTGTTCATGTCAATTGCTGCAGTTTACATCCCCCACAGCCCTCTTGTGACTCCACTGTACCTTTTTGCTCATTTTATTCAGTATGATTGAGGACATTTGTTCCTGCTCTAATGGTACCACTTTTTGGCATAAAGTTCCCTTGAATATATAATTTCCAAGGTGGTAATCATTAAAAACAAAAACAAATAAAAGAAGCAGACAAAACCCAGAAAACACCAACACCAATCTTTTTAGCACCTAACCCAGGCACAAGTTTCACTGTGGTAACATTTGGGCATCCTGATGCAATACGTCTGCATTCAATTCAGATTGCAGAAGTGTAATTGTACATACAATACCATTGTGCATGCATATGTACATGATCATTTAGTTATGATTTCAGTTCATCTATTCATCTCAAGAGGCGCACAACTCAATCAATGCATAACTTCTGTTCTCAGCCACTGGCTACTAGTCCCTAAGAAATCCCCAGCAAAGAAAAGAAGCAATTATAGACAATGGGATAATGTTGATCCTTGGCACAATGGGGAAAATAATAATAATAATAATAATAATAATAATAATAATAATAATAATTTTTATTTAATACCCTGCCCCTCTGAGCACAATCGGGGCGGCTTACATCATAAAATTATCAACAACAGTTAAGAACAATTACCACCCCCTCCCCCCTTTAAAAAGTTATTAAACCCAATACAGTTTAAAAGAAACACAATATAAGGAGGTAAATTCCTCCATTAAAACAAGTAATACATAAAAGAAACAAAAAGTGCCGGCGGATGTCGGATACTGGCTCAAGAAGGAACCCCATCACAGAGGAGGGGGGCATCTCGAAGGGAAAAAGATTCTGGAGCCAAGCTAGTGAATTAATCCGGGAAGGCCTGCCGGAAGAGATCCGTCTTGACAGCTTTCTTGAAGCTGTCAAGTGATGACAATTGGCGGATCTCCTCCGGCAGGCCATTCCACAGTTTGGGGGCAACTACAGAAAATGCCCTCTGGGAGGTTGTCACCAGCCTCGTTTTTTGAGGCTGTAACAGATTCCTCCCAGAGGACCGGAGGGCACGGGGAGGATTATACGGGAGGAGGCGGTCCTTAAGATAGTCTGGACCCAAGCCATTTAGGGCTTTAAAAGTAATTACCAACACCTTGTACCGGGTTCGGAAACTAATAGGCAGCCAGTGGAGGGACCTTAATACTGGGGTAATATGGTCCCCCCTAGATGTTCCAGATATTAATCTGGCTGCCATATTTTGAACCAATTGCAGTTTCTGAATCAAGCACGAGGGTAGAGCGCATTGCAGAAGTCGAGGCGTGAGGTTACCAACGCGTGCACAACAGTCTCAAGATCTCCTACTTCCAGAAAAGGGCGCAGCTGGCGTATCAGCTGAAGCTGATAACAGGCGCTCCTGATCGTCGCATTAACCTGATTTGTCATCAGAAGTGACGGATCAAGGAGCACCCCCAGACTGCGAACACAGTCACTGGAGGAGAGCGTGACCCCATCCAGGACTGGAGGTTGCAACCCAATTCTTGGTTTCGGAGCCTGTACCTTGAGCACCTCCGTCTTGTCTGGATTCAAAAACTGCTGGTCCCCTGAAGTGAGAAGCACTGCTATACATATGTAGGATCTAGTGCTATAGGATCTTGAATTTGTTGTTTATTTATTTTATATGTCATCTTTCTGCCAGCAGTGGAGCCATGTAAGCATGGGATTGCAAAGGCCTCCGCAGCTAGCAAGGGTCAGCACTAATCTTTGCTTCTCTTTCTTTCTCATTCTCAATCTCTCTTTTAAAGGAGATTATTGCATGGTTTTTATCCTGTCATTTTCCTGATGGGATAATCACATATTTAACTTTAAAGATGGGTCTTAAAGCATTCACCCATCTGCAGCCCTTCTGCAGCCCATATGTAACCCATGCTTGTGCCATGGCTTTTCAAGCACAGGATTTTCCTGTGCTTGAAAAGCCATAAGATAAGCCCAGGTTGCAGACAGGCTGCAGATAGGTGAATGCAGTAAGACCCATCTTTAAATTTAAATGTATGTTCATCCCATTGGACAAATGACAGGATACAAACCAGCGCAATAATCTCCAAAAGCAACAACACATAGTGAAACAAACTTGAGCAACATTATTATTTAGTGTTTTACCAGTGAATAACTCTTGATGCTGTCTTTAGTTTGTACTTTAACACCTTATACAAGCAATTCCATAAACAGTAACATAACTACACAGGGTCTCCTTTTCTTCCCACTTCACTCCTGAGGATTTTGGATCCCATTAGAGACAAACACTGAATGCAGCAAGTGAGTAATAACATGCGGTACCTAAGAGATCAGCTCAATTTTTTTGTTGTTATCATTATTTAGAAGGAAAATATGTACCAGATTTCCTGCTGACCCTGTCAACAACTATGAGAAGCTAATTTGCTAGCTCAATGACTCATCATCAGTTCAGCTTACACAGAGCTGACAAAGGTCAACCATGTAAAGAAAGTATTTGGTTTCAATACTTAGATCAAGGAGTGGTGATACTTTCTATGATTCTGTGATTGATTTCATGTAAATTTGCCTAATTGCATAACCAAACTGAACAGGGCTAGTAAGATGGCCCTGTCACAGTTTTTCGATTACATTAGAGAATCATTATGTTGGCTTAATAAAAACAGCTGTGACCTGTGTGGAGTGTTAGAAGAAAACATCACAGCACTGGACAAAACTGTTCTGCTGTTACATGTTCTGTGTCCCTGCATGAATTATGCTGGTCAGAGTGAAAAGATGCTCTTTCTGGGAAGTTTGAGGCCTCAGCTGTACGGTCAGGGGTCAGTGCTTTTTTGGATTGGTTGTCGAGAGCAAGGAGATGGAGCCAGGGGAAGAAGTTGGACTTTCCCCCCCCCCCCCTCCCCATCTCAGACTACTGCTTCCAGCACAGACTACTGCTTTGAGAGAGGGCACCTTGGCAGGAAGGAGCTGTGAGGAAGTCTACCCTAATTCTCACTCCTTCCTTTTACATTAATTGGAAGGGGTTTTTTTTTGGGTTTTGTGGAACAAATAAATAGATCTCCAATCTAAGGGATGAGGGTACACTGATTAGCACTGGCCAAGACCTTTCATTGTTGAGACATAAAACAACATGTTTTTTGCCCCTGTTGTGAAAATGGTGAGTCCAGAGAATATATCAAAGCTTGGGTTTGAAAGGTCTCAGGCACACTATGAAAGTGAAGGCTTTGTCCTGGATTTTGTTTGTTTGTTTGTTTGTTTTGCTTCCACAGTATTGAACTAGGACTTGGAAGACCTTGATTCAATTTCCTACTCAGCCAATGCTAGCATTGGGTGACTATGAGTTAGCTATTAGCTTTCAGCCTAAGCTACTGCAATAGGTTATTGTGAGGAAAATGTATTCCACCTTGAGACCTTCAGAGGAAAGATATAAAGGTAATAATCGCAAATGCTGTTTCTGAATCTGGAGGTTCCATTTGGTTATTTCACTCATTCTTACCTTCCCCACCCTCCCTCCTTCTCCTTTTCCAGATTTCTGTTCCCTCATCTAATGGTCAGTCACCATTCCATGTCCCTGTGAGATGCTGGAATCCTTTCATTGCTTCCTTTTCTTTAAGTCAGGAGTAGGCAAAGTGTAGCCTACAGATGCCATGTGCCCTCAGGGCTGATTATATGCCCACTAGGCCCCCAGTGCTAAAAAATAAATTTGCAATTATTTTTCAAGAGATTTATTTTGCCTCCAAATGACTTCTAGGAGGGGTGGTGACATTTTTGCTACATTTTTGCACCCTCCGGACCAATTTAGGCTCCAAAGAGGCCATTTTAAAAACAGGAAGAAACAGGAGGTCCCTGTGATACTTGTGAGTGGAGCACTGAGAGATAAAAAGACCTCTTCTGGGCCTAAAATGGCTGGGGGTGGGTCTAAAAACATGGCAAAAATATCCTGCATGCCCCTAGAAGGCATTTGGGGCAGAAATAATTTTTGTGGGGGATGCAAGTGGGGTGTGCTGCCCTGAAAAGTCTCCTGAAGGCAGTGGCATCATTAGCGAGGTACAGAGGTTGCAGACTGCACCAGGTGACACCCTAAGATGGGGTGACACCACTGCTTCTCAAACATCTGCACTTTAGCAGAAACAGGCTGTGACAATCACTTGGATCTCTTTAAAAGTTCTGAAATGATGGTGTGAGTGGGGTAAAGGTCAATGGAAGAAGAAGAGGCCCTAGTTTAAAAAAAAAACATTAAAATTCACATTTCAAAATTCTTAATTTTTTAAAAGTATTCTTTAAAAAACTTCATATTTTATCAATTTTTTACTTTAACTACATGAAACTATGTATACATAAATACTTTTATTCTGTGCATAAGATACTGTAATTTAAAGGCATCATTTCATTGTTGCTCATTGTTTATGTCAGAACTATTACTATTACATTAGGTGATACATGAGAGTTACAATTTATGGGTAACATTAGTATAAAAATATTACTAAGGATTCTATATGATGTAGTAATGTGAGGTCAATGGAGGAGTAACACCATGAATTACTGTACCAGATGACATTAACCCTAGTGACACCACTGCCTAGAGGGTTAATGAGGCCCCCTAATCTGTCACAGTTGTCCACTTGTAATTTAAGTCTCCAACCCCATCCCTGCTGACTTTTGTAGTCCTTTCAAACTTCAAGTTCTTCCAGGCCGTGTGATCTTTTCCTTTTCTGTGTCACTGTGGCAATCTAGGTGCTTAAGGATCCATGCACCAAGAATAAATTCACTCTGAGAATGAAAGCTGACATCCTGTTACTTAGTTGTGATGTTGCAAGTTAGTGTGATGTTGCAAATTAGTCAACAGACTATGACTCTGTAGACCAGGTTCAATTCCCTACTCAGCCATGGAAATTTACTGGGTGCCCTTGGGAGAATCACACACTGTGAGCCTCAGAAAATCCTGTGATAGGTTTCCCTAACAACAACAATTGTTTCCATGATCATAAGTTCCCCCCAACACACTTTAAAATCTAGCCAGCTGCACTGAAATTCTATGGCACTCATGAGTGGAACACTGATAGGGGAAGCATCCAGCTCCCTCCTAGCAGAGACTGGTGATGCACTGATAAGCTGGGACAGGACTGTGCAGTGGCTTCTTCTTCTGCTTGGCACACTACCAGTCACTGTGGGAGTGGGTTGGGCACATCATCCTTCAGTGCCCCACTTACTAGTGCTATACAACTCAATTTGTTGGTGCAGATGTGTTCAGTCGGATGTGGGTACAAACAGCTTTTGTAACAGGGAGGGGCAGGGCAGCTCTGGGGCCAGGATACTGCCAGGCTGCCCCCTGGAATATCCTGGAATGTACAGACAAGGCCCCGGTACAGAGAAGTACACTAGAAATTTATAGTAAAGAATTTTAAGTCCATTGTAAAAACTAAAAATCATAGACATCTATAGGATGCAGCCATGGCAAATAAAGTGTTATGAGGCTGGTATAGCTTTGTAGTAAATACATAATTTTATATCTAAAGCAGAATTTGTAATAAAGAATAGAGGGAGGGAGCAATGTGGATATGGTACAAAGGATGTCACTCAGGTCCATTGCAAATACTTTAAGATTGGCTATAGTTGGAAATGAGAATTAAAAAGAAATGAAATGAGGAATGGTATGGCAGGGGACCAAAATTTTCTACATGTATTTGGTTTTGGGAGTTCAACATTAGTGGCAGAAAGAGAGCTGCCTCTTTCTTCACTGTTGTCTCTATTGCCTCCAGAGTTGATGGAAACAGGACAGGACTGGTGTTCTCAGCTCAGCTGCTATTTCAATTTCCTCACAATGTCCCTGGAATGGTGCTATGTCAGGGCCATCACGAGGGAATCAAAATGGCAGCCAGGCTTTCCTGTGCTGTTGCCAGTATTGTTGGAGGCAGTGAAAATCCAAAAGATGGGGGGATGGGGGAGGGAAGAAACTACTCCGTTCTCTCAACTAATGGTCACTTCCCCAAACACACACACTTTTCTTTTTGAAAACTCTCGCTGGGGGGGGAAATGGCAAAATAAACCCCATTCATTACCTTGTCCCTTAAACTTCAAAAAATTGGTGGTTGGTAGAAACAGAAACAATCAAGCTGGGTAGAGGCAGGTAAAGGGACTTTGAGGTGTATGGAGTAGTAAGCAGGGCCAGCCCATGACAATTTGCTGCCTAACAACTTGACCGGGACTGTCTTGAGGAAACCTCTATCATCCCACTTTTCCAGCTTTTTAAAATGTCCCAGTTTCTCTCTTATTCTTCCACTTTTCCTCCTTTGTCCTTTGCTGAACTTCAGTTCATAGAATCATAGAATCATAGAGTTGGAAGACACCACAAGGGCCATCCAGTCCAACCCCCTGCCATGGAGGAACTTACAATCAAAGCACTCCTGAGAGATGGCCATCCAGCCTCTGTTTAAAGACCTCTAAAGAAGGAGATTCCACTACACTTGGAGGCAAATTATTCCACTGTTTTACAGCTCTTACTTTCATGAAGTTCTTCCTAATGTTGAGGTGGAACCTATTTTTTATAGCTTGCATCCATTGTTCCAGGTCCTATTCTCTGGAGCAGCAGAAAACAAGCTTGCTCTATCCTCAATATGACACCCCTTCAAATACTTAAACAGGGCGATCATATCACCCTTTAACCATCTCTTCTCCAGGCTAAATATACCCAGCTCCCTAAGTCTCTCCTGCTCTCCTGTTGCTGCAAACTTAATCCAAAGTATAAAAGTAGTGCAGTTAATTCAGCAGTGGGGAGAGGAGAGGGCAGTAAGCTAAAGCAAAATCTAACTGCTGCAGCCTCTCCTAGCTTATGTGCTCTTCCTCATTACTGTCTTTTGCTAACCTGGGAGGAAAGCAGACCGGCAGTAAGAGCCAACTTGGGGGTGGAGTGGGGGCATGGCAACTGCACACTGCATGCTCCGACTCCACCCCAAAACTGGCATCACGCTGTCTACCTGACCAGACAGCAGGCAGCATCACAATGTTTTTGCAGTACAACGTTTAGACACACTGCACCAAAAAATGTGGAAAAGATGCTGCTGTGGTGGCAAAGGCAGCTTTTTTTTCCATTCCAAGTGGCATTTTGCCACTCCTTTTTGGACAGGAAAAATGCTGGATCAGGGCTGTGGCATGCAGTTGCCATAGCCCCAATCCAGTGCTCATAGGGCCAGCAGCAAGCCACACCTTTGGAGCCGTCTTTTTAGCCCCTTGATCACACCCTGATCTTGATTTTCCATAAGTGTCCTGGAATTTATCTGTGAAATTTTGGAGAGTACAAGGACAAGATGGCAAATCACCACCTGCACTCATAGAATCATAGAGTTGGAAAAAACCACAAGGGCCACCCAGACCAGCCCCATGCCATATAGAAACACACAATCAAAGCACTCCTGACAGATGGCCTTCCAGATTTTGTTTAAATTCCTCCACAGAAGGAGATTCCACCATGCTCTAAGACAGCTTTTTCCACTGTCAAATAGCTCTTCTGTCAGGAAATTCTTCCAAGCAATTAAGTTGAATCTCTTTTCCTGTAATTTGACTCCATTGCTCTGTGTTCTAGTCTCTGAAGCAGCAGAAAACACACTTGCTCCATCCTCAATATGACATCCTTTCAAATATTTACATATGGCAATCATGTCACCTCTTAACCTTCTCTTCTACAGGCTAAACATACCCAGCTTCTTAAGCTGCTCCTCATTGGACATGGTTTCCAACCTCTTGCCATTTTTGGTTGTCCTCCTCTGTACAAGTTCCCACTTGTAAATGTCCTTCTTGAATTGTGGTGCCCTGAACTGTACACAGTTCTGCACATTCTATGCACAGCAGAGTCTTCCTTCAATGCTTGCAATGGGACCATGTTCCATAGCATCTGAGAACAGCTAATGGGAAGCTGGGAGATCCACTTTGCACACATAACTCTGTTCTTCAATATCTCCCTGTCCCTCCAACATTTGATGCCAAATGTGGCTGCCCCATTCTGGCAAATTGTACAGCCAATCCTGGCACTATCAACCAACAGCATAACCCAGCAGGTACACAAGGATACATCAAATTATGTTACTAGGCTAACAGTTGATCCATTATGCTAGCAGTTTCACATTTTCAAAGATAACTCAAGAGTGGTATCCAATGCAGATTTTTACTGAGCAAGCTATTGTGTAGAAATCTGTGTAATCAGTTGCACTACTAGTGACACAGCCTCTTACATAATGGTTTTACACAATTTATTGGTTTGCACTAGTGGAAATGTTGACTTTGGGCCTTTACAGACTGCCAGAAATAATGCAACTTGAGACCACTTTAACTGTCCTGACTCAATACTAAGGAATCATGGGAACTGTAGTTTATTGTGGCACCAGAGCTCTCTGACAGAGAAGGCTCAATGTCCTAGAAAAAAAAATACATTTCCCATGATTCCCTAGCACTGATCCAGGACAGTTAAAGTGGCCTCAAGTTGCATTATTTCTGGCAGTCTGTAAAGACCCTTTGTTAGCATTAAGTTGCATTTATGCCACTTATAACACAAACATCTATCCTTACTTTACTTAATAAATGAACATGTGAGAGAAAAACAGAACTTCACAACATTCACTAAGAACATTTCATAAGGCTGGTAAGCTTACTGACTAAATCATTTTTTCCACCCTCCAAAACAGCAAGGGAGAAAAATGTACAAACAACAATGGATAGACAATGGTATTTATGTCATATCACTTATTTATGTTTTTGCTTTGAACCCAAGCGAATTCTATGGACCTTCAGCTTGTCATTCTCCCCGCCTTTCTGTTTGGTTTTGTTTCTCAATTGCATTTGGCAAAAAGAAAGAAAGAAAGAAAGAAAGAAAGAAAGAAAGAAAGAATAAAAGAGAAAAAATCTACAGGGAAAATAGAATCCACACAAAAGAATCAAGACTCTTTTGTGACAAAAAAGAAAATGAAAAGAGAGAGAGAAAGAGAAGACATTTTTTAACAATGATCAGCCAGATAGCTGAATATTTTAGTATGGGAAGAGTAAAGCCTTGTTGAGAATGCTAGACATACCTATATTCATGCCTTTCTAAATAAAATGACAAATTCCCATTCTTAGTCACTGGAGCACAAAATTAGCCCTGTGCTACAGTGAAAGGTCAACATAGAAAGAAATAAACAAGGGGTGAGAGGTCATGGCCTAGGTATGGAACAACAGAAATGGCTAAACAAAAAATTAATTCTACTGTATGTTATGGCTTTTCATTCTCTTTCCTTAGAACATATCCACACTGCACAAAATGGTTGCTTTAGAACAAGGATTCGACAAATGATAGCTCTCTTCTTGTTTCATCTACATGATCAATGCTAATTCAAAATGAGATTGGACAGTATCACTTAAGTTTTGGCCCAATTGAGATTCGTTCGCTGGAGGTGGCACAGAAGTTTTCTTCCATTGCCATGAGCCCATTCTATGAGCCACTTGATTCTTGAAAGGTCAGAGCTTGGAAAAGTTCCTTTTTTAGATTGCAATTCTCAGTCATCAAGATCATGTAGAACAAAAAAAATGTTAATGTTCCATTTTCCATTGTAGTCCCAGTTCAAATGCTTTTTCTCAGCTTTTTCAGGGGGAAGAATCAGAGTTGGAAAAGTTACTTTTTTGAATGGGAGCTCAATGTCTATGCTGGTTGGAAGATTCTAGGAGTTGTAGTCCAAATGAGTAACATTTCTAAGCTCTGAGAAAACATGCAGATTGTTAAATGTTGGAATTCATTGTCACAAAATGGATGATAGTGCACAGATGACTTTAAAAGCAGACTCATGAAGATCAAGTCAATCAATGACAACTAGTTGTGTAATACCATCAGGATCAGAAGCACAATGCCTTCAATATCAGTTGTTATGAGTGAACACAGCAGTGCTATTTCCTCCATGTACTTGCTCTGGGCTTCCCAGCAAAATGATGGATGAGATGGACCTGTGGATGAGCCTTACTAAGCATGGATCTTCTTATATTTTTGGGTTCCTGTGAGCTAAATGCCCATGGAATTGGTCAGTAACACTCAAATTACTTGCTTGGCAGATGAAAAGAGTCTGTTCTGCTCTTATACCACAATATAGCAAGGCTACACTTGTTGTTAGGTAGGTTGCTGGGTTTTTTTTTCAAGACTCTATTCTAGTCTGTTTCTTCACAGAAAATTAGCCCTTTTTTCTTATATTTCAGTTTTCACAAGGGAAAAATTATGAAACTAATTATTCATAATTTTAATGTTTATATTTCAGGAGCTCTGTACATAATATAAGGTAAACATGAGAATGATGTGGTCCTCCAGATATTGTTGAGATATAACTCCATGGAGCCCTAATCAGAGTAGCACATAGCGAGGAATGCTGGCTGATGCAGTCAGCAACATCCAGAGAACTGCACAATTCCTACCCTGATGGAGAACATTTGTTTTCTTTTTCTTTTTTCCTTCCATTTTCCATCTATCCTTCCTTTTTTCGTAGCCAGGGAAGATCCAAATTCAACCCTCTTCTTATCATGAAGACCACTGTACATTCTTAGTCCATAACCTACCTCACAGGGTTGTTCTGGGGAAAAACATAGTAATTCCCACGCATGCCAATTTCCTTGGGCTGTTAGGTAAGAACTGAATGTCACCATTCAAGCCGGCAAACTACACATGCAGGTTTTTTGCACTTTTCACAAAAGTCTTTTTTGGGAGATACAGCCTTCCTTTAATTGAGTGGGACAGGAAACTAGAACATTGACTATCTGCATGGATGCTGCTATGTTGATTTAGATAATATTTGACTTTATATGAAAATGCACTCATAAAAGGCCAATGACTCACCGTTGTTTTCTGTCCAGCTGAAGAAGTAATTGTTCAGTTACCAAATGCAACAGGACAGAGTCAACTTTACCTTTAATATGAAAGCACGTTGCCTTCATAATAGACTGAATTCTTTTGAAGACATATGTGGCCCCATGATCCCAACCATAAGTCAGCTAGACTTAATTAAATGGCACCAGCAGATAAAACAGAGTCTCTTGCTTTCTGCTCCTCATGTTTTCGATCCTAGCATGTTACCCTTGCTTCAGTGGCTGAGTCATGTTCTTTTATTCTGAAAGGGATGTTTGCCTTCTGCTAGTCTCCTCTTCCCTCACAGGATTTGCTTGTGCTTTTGGCTTCATATGCTTCACATTAGCAGCAACAGCCGAGTTTTGTAGCTTTTTGCCAACTGGCGCTCTTCAATTCAGCAGGTTGAGAGACTGTATTAGGCCAACAGTAGAAAACAGTTGCCCAGATGACTTAACCATTAAACCTCAGGTTTACAAACAATACAAGGAATACACCCAGGCCACATCAGGACTCTCTCAAACATAGAGTCTAGAGGCTTCTGAACATTTGTAGAGAGACTTAACACAGCTGGTTTTCTCTGCAAGCATATGGAATGATTTGTAGAAACCATTTTGCTTCCCTACAAAGTAATAAGAACTCTGACCATTGATGAAATTCTGATGAAGTTCCATCATTATTATTATTATTTTGTAGACTTTACCCATTCTCTCCTTCAGGCATGTAGATCAGTGGTTCCCAAACTTTGGGCCTCTATTTGTTTTGAACTTCAGCTCCCAGAAGCCCCAAGCAACTTGACCAATATTCAGGAATTACAGGAGCTGAAATCCAATTCATCCAGAGGACCAAAGATTGGGAATCACTGATATAGATGATAAAGTAAAATTGCTGGTATATCCAGAGATATGCTACTTCAGTTATTCACTTTGCTTAGCACTCTTTATAGAGGAAAGATGAGGAGAGCAAAGAACAAAACATTGGCTTCCCTGTTTTTAACCAGTTCTCCCTCTTTACTATGGAGAGATAATCTATGCCATGGAGGAGTCTGTTCTCTTCTGTTCTCTTCTCCTTTACATGCCCTGGAAGATAAGAGATCTAAATCATATAGGGAAGTTAGATGCATAGAGAGAGTCAGTGATGCAGATGTTTAGCACAGGATGATAGAACTGTCCAACAGCACCCCAAGGGTCAACTAGTGTAAGCCAATGACAATGCAAGAATCCACTAAAAAAGCCTTTAATCTGTGGATGGTAAAGAATGTGGAGGGCTAGCAAGGAGGACAGACTCATCTCTTATATTTCCTTGGATGGCAGAAATTATGTGGAACTGGGAAAAGAGGACTCTTTTTACATTATGTGCACAAATTACAGAATTTTTGGAGCATGAAAATTCACCTGCAGTCTCCCCTCTGCTCCTCCTCTTCTTCCACTAAGGATGTAAATATTCCTTTTATATATATATATATATATATATATATATATATATATAAGAATGAAATATTTCACAAGTTTATTCCTTGCTTGGCAAGATTACTGAAGTTTTCTGCTGTTTTTGGTTATTTTTCAGATTTTGGGGGTTTGTTTATGAATTTTTTATTTGCCTTTTTTTTTTTTTACACAAAATCACTTGGCATAGAAAACTATGTGTTTTGTACACAATAACTTCTGCCATCTTGACCACACTGTGATATTGTTTGCCATGTCTTCCAGTCTTCCTATGTGAAATGTTAGATGATATGGTTTAATTCCTGGCTGAAAACAAAAGTCTTTCCTGCATTTAAAATTGCTGAGAGGGGCATGGATGCATTGCTCCTAGAGGTTTGGAGGACATTAATTTTCTACAGTGCCCCCCTACTTAGACACTGCTGCATTAGATTTATACTCCAGGCATAAACATTGGTGTTGATCCAGCAAACAATCAGCATTTTTAGTTCCATTTCAATAACAGATATTTAACCAGGATTGTTAACAGTCCCATACAAATCAAAGCAACTAAAGTTCATTCAAATACATAATTTTGTGTGGGTCATACCCAATTTATTTTGTACTTCCTATTTTGTTATGCTTCTGACAGGAAGAGAATGAGGGAGAACTAGGAAATTGCCAAAGTAAAGCAATCACAGTTATAGAGAAACTTTCAAATATCCTCTTGAGCTTTAAAAAGGTAAAAGTATTCCCTGGTGTCAGAACAGAACACAGAGAAACAGAATGGTACCCAATTGGCAAAGGAATCAGACAAGGCTGAATCCTATCATCCTACCTATTTAACTTATATGCAGAACATATTGTAAGGAAAGCAAACTTTGATATGGAAGAGGGATGATGGAAATAGGAGGAAGAAATATCAACAACCTGAGATATGCTGATGACACCATAATACTAGCAGAAAGCCTCACAGACCTGGAACACCTACTAAGAAAGATCAAAGAAGAAAGTGCTAAGGCAGGCTTACTGTTGGACATGAATAAAACAAAAAATAATAACCACAGAGAACTTACACACATTCAAACTAGACAATGAGGAAATAGAAATAGTAAAAGAGTCCTCATATCTGGGATCAAATATTGATCGGAATGAGGGCTGCAGCCAGGAAATCAGGAGAAGATTAGGAATGGGGAGGGCGGCTATGAAAGAACTAGAAAAGATCCTAAAATGCAAAGACATACAACTCAGCACAAAAGTCAGAATCATACAAGCCATCGTATTCCCTATTACCTTATATAGATGTGAGAGCTGGACAGTCAAGAAAGAAGATAGGAAGAAAATCAACGCATTTGAGATGTGGTTCTGGAGAAGAGTGTTGAAGATCCCATGGACCAGGGGTAGGCAACCTTTCCCCTTTAAGGGCCAAGGGACTTCAACTCCCAGAAGCTTCAGCCATGTTGGCCAATAGTCCCATGTTGGCCAATAGCTCCTGTGATTCTGGGAGCTGAAGTCCCTCGACCCTTAAAGGGGAAAGGTTGCCTACCCCTGCCATGGACAGCCAAAAGGACAAACAAATGGGTACTAGAACAGATCAAGCCAGAGATATCCCTAGAAGCCAAGTTGAAAAGACTTAGATTGTCGTACTTTAGACACATCATGAGAAGGCATGAATCATTGGAAAAGACAATAATGTTAGGAAAGGTGGAGGGAAGTAGAAAGAGAGGAAGACCACATGCTAGATGGATGGACTTTATTAAAGAGACCACGAATAAGAGTTTGAGGAGCTGACCAGAGCAGTAGAGGACAGGGGGGCCTAGAGATGTTTCATCCATAGGGTTGCCATGGGTCGAGATCGACATGAAGGCAGTTGACAACAACAAATTCCCCATTGACAAGGTTGTCAAGTTGTGTCCAACCATAGGGGTTGGTGCTTATCTCCATTACTAAGCCAAAGAGCCAGCGTCGTCAGAGACTACTCTGTGATCATGTGGCCAACATAATTGCACAGAACGGTGTTCACATTCCCACCAAAATGGTGCCTATTTATCTACTTGCATTTGCATGCTTTTGAACAGCTAGGTTGGCAGAAGCTGGCACTAGTGATGGGAGCTCATCCCATCATGCAGCACCCAGACTTCGAACTGCCAACCTGCCGATCTTGCAATCAACAGAGTCAGCTTCTTAACCGTGCATCATTCACAGCATCCCTCTCCTCTTGATCTTTAGGCAATGTTAATTTAATTTAAATTAACCATCTTAAACAAATGATTTAAATGTGTGTGTGTGTGTGTGTGTGTGTGTGCATGAGAGAGAGAGAGTGAAAAGTAATACAAAATCTATAAAGCATAAACAAACTTATTTTCATTCTTACATTTTATACTGATTTGATATTTTTGTTTTGCAATTCATGACTCTGAAAAGCAAATGGGGTAAAATATCTACTAGAATGTACGTTTCCTTTTAACATCTCCCTCTTGAGCTTACTACAATATTTTAACAACTTTCACAAGTGACACACTCCACGCTCAAATTAATTCTTAGCATTCATTGAGGGAGGGGGGCACAACCCACAGCCTTTGTTGTATTAAGAGATTTCAGTCTGATAACAGCTGAAGATGGTGAATAGATTTTTTTTTATCAAAGTTGAGAGAATTATCAGTTGTGCATGCTGTGTAAACTTGACCCTCTTCCTCCACTAGTAAACAGGTTTTGCATTCTTTGATATACTGGCAAAAACAGCTTGATCGGAAGGTAAGAGAAGGATAGGGAAAAAAATGAGTGTGTACACTGAGAAGTGACAATATCTCTCTGAAGCCATTATCAAGTGCGCAGCCTGATGTTTAGCTAAAATAATTGACTGTAGATAGGAATGTACAAGAGACAGACCACTGGTCAATCTATCCTAATATTGTCAACTTTTAATGGCAGCAATGGATCACCAAGGGTTCAGGCAGGATTCTTTTGTAGCCCTCCTTAGAGGGGCCTAGCATTACCTGATGGTTATCCGTCCTAGTCTTAACTAGAGTTGCAAATAATATTTTAATAAATTTTAAAAATGGTCAAAAATTATTTCTTAAGTGTCAAGAAACCCAGACAAGGGGAAACGTGGACGGATGAGAATCTGTGCAGTTTTGGATTTATTTTATGTGAAAAATCCATTCAGGTGTTTTGGGGTTTTTTTGTGCGGGTTTTGGCACAGAAAATGGCATTTTCTGCACAAAACAAGCTTCCTGAACAAAACAGCACTGGTGTATAGCCAGAGCAGCCATGAGTACTGTTGGAAGAGTCCTCTGTCTAAAGATAGTCCTCTCTTTAAAGACATCTACCGGAATTATAAATTATAAATATAAATTATATGACCTTCCACTCAACATAAATTTGCATATGCTTAACTATGTAGCAGAGGTGTTAAGAAACCCAGTTAGAAAATGGCAAAGATGCAAAACAGGACACCAGCAAGAGGGCCTAATGTGCACTGGGACCAATGAGGGCACATTTCCTGTTGCACATCAGTCCCATTGTGCATCATTCTCATTTCACATTGGTCCCATTGCCAGTTCCATATGAAAAAGGATTAATAACTGATCAATAAAGATAATGGAGTGCAAAAGAATTCCTTATGGAAGAATGGCTTTGTTTCGTACTTTGCCAAGTTTTAAAAGTGTATTTTGCTTCCTTTATTTTATTTATGCAGTTTCTATATATATATATATATATATATAATACAAACCAGTGGTTGGACCAAATATGCTGCTGCTATTATTATTATTATTATTATTATTATTATTATTTTATATCCCACCTTTTTCTTAATAATGGGATTCAACGTATTTAAAATTAAATGAAAACAAATTAAAAACTATACAAACGAATCCATAAAAATATAAATATAAGATTTAAAAAGCAATTAAACAATTTCTAAAGCTAAAACATTAGACATTAACAATATTAAAATCCATTAAAAGACTATATAGAAATCTTAAAAATAGCACCACAGAGCATTAAAAGCCCAACTTCAGTTAGTTTGTAAAAGTGTGACAGTATAAAAATGCTGTTCATTTAATCACTGCAGGAACAGATATTAATTGCTTTAATTTTTATTTACTTTTTGCTCCTTTCTACAGATAACAAGTAAAATAACTAACAATTCAATTATTTTGTTAATGAGGTAGATTTTTTCCCCCCGTATTGGCATGTGTTAGAGTTTCTGTGTTTTCTTTTTCATATGTCTCTTACTGTACTATCAAACTTTTTTCTGGTTAATCAAGAAATCCTGCTTGGAGGAAAAAAAACAGGGCACTATGAATACAACTCATGCTCATTCCCCTTCTAGTAGCATCCTTCTAGTATCATAAATGCAGTAATACAAAAAACAAAATTAGAGAGGGATTCAGAGGAACTGTTTCACATGTTCAAATAATAAGATCCCCTTTGACATATCCCATTAAAAGATTTTCGAAAGGGCAGCCTTGCTTCCTTCTGAATCTTTGTGTGAATTTTCACCTCTGCCCTAAGAAACCTGGGTGAGAAATGTACAGCCCTCATCCTATACCTGATGTGATAAATCAACCAGATTCCTATACAAGGAATGAACTATATGATTCATTCACTGAAATGTGAGAGACAGTACTGACCTGTCTCAAGCAAAGTAATCAAATTGTCAAGGCAGAAACTGAATAACAACCAGTCCCATGCCCACTGATCTACATGGCCTAGCAGACAAAAAAGCAAGCTTGGCTTTCTGTGTGTGTCTGTGTACACAGAAATACAAACAGATTTACTCCAACTTACTTGTGAATAGACAAAAATAGGGTCTTATTGGGGAGAGAAAGAAAAACAAAAATGGCTGCATGTTAGAGTAAAATAGAGTCTGAAAAAACAAACTGGATAGGGTCTCTTAAGTATGCTGCATTTTTATTTGTATTGTCATGTTTTTAAATGATTTTACACTGTTTTAAAGTATTGATGTTTTAATATAGAAGTTTATTTTTAAAAAGCACAGCCTTTTTTTTTTTTTACCCTTAGGGTTTTTGGGGTTATTTTTTTATGTACCTTGATTCATGTTGTGAGTTGGTTTGAGTTCCATGACAGGAACTAGGCAGGGTAAAAGTAAAATAAAATAAAAAGGGGCAATTCAGGCTGCTGTCAAACTGCAGAAATAAAGCAGTTAGATGTCATGTTCACTTCCATGGCTAAATTCTATAGAGTTCTGGGATTTGTAGTTTGGTGGGTCACCAGAGCTCTCTGATAGGGAAGGCTAAATATCTCACAAAACTAGAAATTCTAGAATTCCATAGCATTGCACCATGGCAGTTAAAGTGCTGCCAAACTGCTTTATTTCTGCAGTATGGCTACACCCTGAATTATAGCATTTACCCTCAAGCTTCTCCAGTCTCAGCACAGCCATCAGAGAGTTCATCTACACTGTAGAAATAATGCAGCTTGACACCACTTTAACTGACATGGATTTTTGGACATTTTCCCAATTTTTTTAACAGTGTTTATTGCAGGAAAACTAGCAGCATTGGATGGTTTATTTGTGTCTTTATGATCCATCAGCCTTTCCTTTAATCCATGATATGTGTGTTTTGAACAGAGGCAGGAGTTTTGTGCAGAAATTGTTTTCTGTAAAATGCAGAGATCATGATGAAAAAGTCAACTTCAAGTCAACTCTGAATTATGGTAATCATATGGCTAACTTATCACAGAGTTTTCTTGCATTCAAAGACATAGCTGTGTTAGCCTGTGTCAGTATGCAAAGCAATCTTGTAGCACCTTTGAGACTGTACAAAAATGTTGTAGCATAAGATTTCATAGACTGAGGTCTATGCAGGTGATGAAGCAGGCCCAATCAATGAAAGCTTATGCTACAAACTTCTTTCTTTCACTTTGTCTCAAAGCTTCTTCAGGGTTTCTTGACAATATTTTCAGAGAAGGTATGCCATTGACTTCTTCTGTGGCTGAGAGTGTGTGTGTTGCCCAAGATCACCCAGTTGGTTTCCACAGCTGAATAGGAATCTTAACCCTGGTTTCCCAGACTCAAATCACTACACCACACTGGCTCACCTATAAACTAGTAGTAGGCACAATAGATTGTTTTCAGCAGGCTGCACAATATCCTCACTCCACTTAATGTAGCTGTATTTTAATTTTAATGTCATCCAAATTTGACTGGATCTCAGTTTGTTTAATTCTAGATTGATTGCACTGTATTTTAAAATTATAATTTTTTAAAAAAATCTTACCAACTTTTGTAAATGCCAAGTTTTAATGTCTGCACCTGGTTTTTGCCCAGAATAGCAGAGTGTGTTCTTTTGCATTCTTCCTACTTGGGTGAAGTGAGGTGGTCTCTGGCACAATACTGGAAGACAAGGATGATTGTTCTGGAGGATTTCAGCATCATTCTTGGGCCACCTTGGGGGAATCAGCTTGAGATTTCTTGGCTTTCATGCCAACCACGTTATCAGTCTTTAACAATTAGCAGGTAGGATTGCCAGACTGAAAACTAGAGAAGGCGCCAATATCTTTAATGGTTGTAAAGAAGAGGGAATTTTAGCAGGTGTTGCCTTTTTTCCTGTTGTTTGATAAGCAAAATGTACTGTAATTCCTGCTTCTTCATAACCATTAAAGGTACAAGAGTCATCTCTAGTTTTCAACCTGGCAATCCTAGGATCTCATTTCTACTTACATTTAAACTGGTTTGCGATTCATTTTCGCTCCAGGTCAGTGAATCCCCACCAACTATGGCCACTGTCCATGCTGACTGGGGATTCTGGGAGTTGTAGCCCCAAAAGAAACAACCTTTTACAAAAGTTTAAAACATTTTTATCAAAAACTATAAGGGAAGTCTTGCACTTTCATCTCAGGATTCTGCAGTCAGAGAGGAAAAAGATTATACAAAGTGTAAGTCTCAAATAAGTTTTTTCAGCCTGATAAAATATTCATTTACCAGTCTTTATGGACATTCTTTTAAAAGATGGATTAGTTTAGTCATAATAGTGAGTTGAAACTGTCTATATGAGTCACATGGTTGCTTGTGTGATTCATTACATGACTCACTGCTTTAGGAATTTTTTTTTCTTTGCCCCAATTATTACACAATGGAATGTATATCCCACAACTGTCCCAGGACATTCCTGATTAATCTGCCATAATCAACATTTTCAGCTGCTCTTAGAATATCCCAGTTATTCCAACATTCCCCCTTTCTCCTCAGCTTACTTCAGTTGCTGCAAATGACATTCAAGATGATAAAGGCGCTTGCTCTCAATAAACTCAGCATGGCAGAAGAGGAGGGAGTGGAGTCTTGTCCTTCCCTGTAGACTCAGGAAAAAGCAAAGTACTGCATCTGCTCCCAGCTTGTATGTTCAGCTTTTGCTATCATGACCACAGTCTGGTGTTGCTTGACCACACATGTCCCAGTTTTCGTATGTGAAATCTTGGAGGGGGTGGAAATGTATTAAGACAGAATAGGTTGCAAATCTACAGAGTGGTTTATAACTTTTTCTACTGAACAGTAGGTAAGGATGGCAATGAAATACAGTTTAACTGAATTGTTGCAGGAGATGTAGGGTTCTGGGTACTCAGGTTTGGCAGTAGTAACATTTATACATCATTGATGGTAACCTTTAGACTTGGATCATGGCTGAAGTATTTTCACCATTCTGTTAGATTTTCCCCTGTGATAATCACTCTGTTCATAGTTTAAATTTATGAAGGATTCTTATACAGGTGAGAAACTTCAGCAATCCCTGAGGCTAATGTTCTGCCCTCTGAGGATGTTTTAGGGTGGGGCAGACAGACTGAAAAAATGCCAAAGTAAGGTATATATAAATTACTGGAAGTCCACTTCTGGTTTTGTGAGGAAATAATAATAAAAAGTACAGGTTGGCCTTGCAGAAATTCAACTATAAAGTTGGATTTTGGATTCCTGGAATGATCTGAGAGAATCTAGGAGTGCAAATCTCTTCAGATGTGGCCTCAAGACTGCATTTTGCTCATTCCTTCACTATCTCCAGTTCCTAATGCCCTGGGGACTCTACAGCCCTCCCCTGCCAATATCTGCATATTAGGAGAATGTGAAACCCTATGAAATTTATTTATTTATTTGTTTGTTTGTTTGTTTGTTTCCCACTGTTTAGAAATGCTCTCAGAGCAGCTTTCATGTAAAAACATAAAAAATTACCTGCAGGGCTTGTCCTTTTCACATAAGGAAGCCAGAGTGGTAGGGAGGTAAGCAATGCTGGTGTAGAAGTTATCCCTTTGTCTCCTGACGCTTGGATCATATGGAGCCCCTTTATACATGTAATTAATGTTTTTCCCACTATCTGCAGCCAAGTTGTAATGTTTAGAGATCTGGAAGCAAGTGTAGAATCTCCCCCCTGGCAGAGGGGCATGAGAGTTTCTCTGGGGGGGGGGGGGGGACACAAGACTTGGACAACCTGATCCCTCCTCCTTCTGGATGGTGAAGTATATTGTTCGCTTCTAATCTGTTGGCCATCATTTTGTTTTCCATATCTGTTGACATCTGTTGATTAGCACTAGATTTCACTCTGTCAATGTGGATTGCAGCAGTTCAATTGGAATATCATCTGTTCCTGGTGATTTGTGTTTTGCTATTTATCTTATTGCAGTTTCCACCTCACTTTTTAGAATTTGGGGTTTATCTTCATATGGCTCTTGGCTCCATGTGTCCTTCATTTTCTCATCTCTTTTGTATAATTCTTCTGTGCATTGCATCTAATGTCTTTTTATTCCTTCCTGGTCTTCAATTATGTTATCATAGATCCTTGGTTTGAATTTTCCTTTGATTTCCCCGATCTTGTGGAATAGATCTCTCGCTCTTGCTTTTTTGTTGTTGTCTTCTATTACTCTGCATTGGTCGCTGTAGTAATTTTCTTTATCTTTCCACACAAGCCACTGTACTGTTGCATTCAAAATTCTTAGCTTGTTCCTATCTGCCTTTTGCTTTTCTTCTCTTCTTTTCTTTATTGCTTGCAGTGTTTTGTCTGTCATCCATGTTTTTTTCTCTTTCTTTTTGTTTATTGAAAGTATCTATCTGCATTCTTCTTTTATTATGTCCCTGGCTTCAGACCATAGTTCCTCTGGTTCTCAGTCTATTATGATTGGTAATGTGGATCTGTTTCTTATGTTGTCAGTAAATTCTGTTGAGATATTATTTAAATCATATTTTGTTTTAATCACTGGTTTTGTTTTCTTCTTGAGTCTTACTCAAGAAGTTATTGATTATAATTTTTTAAAAATACTAATATTCATGGATGTTTGAATGAAAATAAAATATAAAGATATTCCCCATTGACAAGGTTGTCAAATCTTGTCCGACCAAAGGGGGCAGTGTTCATCTCCATTAGTAAGCCAAAGAGCCAGCACTGTCAGAGACTACTCTGTGATCATGTGGCCAGCACGATTGCACAGAACACTGTTTACCTTCCCACCAAAGTGGTACCTATTTATCTACTTGTATTTGCATGCTTTCGAACTGCTAGGTTGGCAGAAAATACGCACACTAAATAAACAAAATATTTTTGTTCATATGCTACGTCAAGTAGGGGGCATGACATTCATATATAGATGTAAAGAAGGGGGGGTCCCAAGGGTTAAAAATGTAAGTACTACTGTCTTAAATGGCTTGGGGCCAGAATGTCTGAAAGACTGCTTCTTCCCATATGAGTCTGCCAGAAATTTGAGATCTTCAGAGGAGGCCCTGTTGTGTATCCCAACACCTCCTGAGTTTAAGTTGGTGGTAACACATAACGAGGCTTTCTCTGTAGCAGCACCTTGAATGAAAAACTACCTACCCAAGGAGATTAAGCTGACCCCATCTTTTTTAAGCTTCTGGCAGGCAGCCCAAAAAGTGCTGTTCCACATGGCATTTACTGTTTGAAACTACTGTTTTAAATTTTTCAATATTGGATTATAGGATTATTTTTAGACTGCTTTTCGGAGTTTTAAAAAAACATTTTAGTGTGTTTTGAGATGTGTTTATCTATCATTTTAATTGAGGGTTTTGTTGTTGTTATTGTTGTTGTTCATTGTCTTGGGAAACCTTGTGGGCTGGGAGGCAATAGAGAAATACTATAAACAAACAAACAAACAAACTTTCCAGAGAGGTTTTCCTTCACACAGGAAGTAAGACATGGTGTGACAACATGGTGTCAAAGGAAGGCCTTTTTTATTTACACTAGCATTTAGAATGATTTTAATCATTTATTTCTGATTATACCTCAGATTATAACTGACTTTTTAAACTTTGATTTAGGGCCTCGCCTCGGCAGACGGCTTAAAAAGCCGTCCTCGGTGCAGGGAAGGGGAGGGGCAGCTTCACGCTCGGTGCCCCTTCCCCCTCCCAAGGTCGTCCTCGGAGCCGCCAGCCCTCCGCACGGCCGGTGCTCCGAGGACAACCTCCCGTTGCAGCTTTCGGACACGCTGCGGCGGAAGGGGTCGCCAAAAGTGCGCCACAAGCTTTTGCGGTGCACTTTCAGCAACATATGAAAGGAGTGCTATTTTAGTGCTCCTTTCCAGGGGCGCCGACGGTGCGCCACTGGATCAAGGCATGGGGATGCCTCGGTCCCGCGGCGCACCTTCCCAGGGTGGCCCACGGCCGCCCATCTGCTTAGGCCCTTAGTTTGAATAGGTTTTTTGGGGGGGTTGCATACATTTAATGTTTCCATTGTTTTGTGAATCATAGAATCATAGAGTTGGAAGAGACCACAAGGGCCATCCAGTCCATCTTCCCTGCCATGCCAGATGGACATCCATCTATAGGTAGAGGATTACATGAGAATTACTTGGTAAATAATTACATGAGATCCAGTGTGGAGTAGTGATTTGAGTGTTGGAATATGACTCTGGAGACCAGGTTCAATTCCTAGCTCCACTATAAAACCCACTGGGTGACCTTGAACAAGTCACACTCTCTCATCCGCAGGGGAAGGCAATGGAAAACCTCCCCTGAACAAATCTTGCCAGGAAAACCCATAATAGGTTTGCCTTAGGATCACCTAGGTCAGAAATGACTTGATGTCACACAATAACAACAAACTTATATAAATAATTACATTTAAGCATTCAGCACCATGAACTTTTTAATACAAAGAAGAGGCAGATCATATATAAAAGGCCCTGGATTCCATCACTGGTATCTCCATGTCTGAAGTCCTGAAGAGCCACTGAAAAAAATGAGCTAGATTAACCAATGTTTCTTACTTATCATAATATGGTTTCTTGTTTTTCTAGACAGAGTCTGTGAGTAAAATCATACTGTTACTGATAGTGAACTAAATGGGCCTCACTTCTCAATAAAAATGCTTAGGATTACATTTTGCTTTACATGTAGAATTCAATTAGAAGAGTTAAGGAGGATCAGCTGCCCTTTTGGAAGAGGTTAAGCCTTATATACAATCTTGTTTACATATATCTTTGTTTTTGTTCTCTGAATCACTATATTTATGTCCATGAGATGGCTGGCTGGCTGGCTGAGGTTATCAAAATTGAAGCACTGTAGATTGACTTTTCTTCTGTAGGTGCTCTTGGTGGGGGGAATCATTCACAGAGCTGACATTCCTTGGCCCCCAGTACATTAAATAAATCTAATTATGACACTTTAATAAAATATGTTAAAGGAGATTATTTGAGGCCAAAGTCTGGAAGCAATACAGAACGTGTTCCAGCAGCGCATCTCTTGCACCTGGATATTAACCTCTTCAATGGCCTCTGGACATATGGCACAAGTCCAGAATCACAGCACCTGTAGTTCTCAGTGGATGTCTGCCATAAGCACTCACTTCACAGGAAAGTTTAATATGACACATTCAGTGTAGCTGGGTGAATTGTGACCTCAAGTTTACTGATGTTTCAAAGCCAGCAGGACAAGCAAAAACCTGTTCATTTCCCAGTTTGCCTCAGTGGAGATAAGTGCCAATTTGGCCTATCCATATCCCTTATTAGCTGATGTTCACAAAACATTCAGATCGCTGAATTCCACATTCATATAAGCATTTGCAGCAAAATTGTTGGGTCAATGCCAGAACGAGATTAATCACAAAACCAAATGAGTTTCCTGATGAAATGAAAATCATTCTGGGAGGAAAACCAAGAGGTTTATGAAAGAACATGAATGTATCTCAAGAGTGCACCTACCAACCACTGACCTCCCACACACAGCAATTTGGACACACACAATTGTCATAGGCCAGTGCTATTGTGTTATTGGTAAGAATTTTGTTAGATAACTAACCTTATATTGCTGAGTCTTGGATTTCTCAGTTTGGGCAAGCTGTTCATCTCATTAAGTGGAGATTAGATGGCACAGCATATTATTTACATATGAGTCCGTTCTATCTTCAGTTTCACTGTGGCTAGGGTTACAAAGAATCCCACCTGAAACCATGGAAAATAGTTTCCAGATCATTACAGTGCACAATAGTAATCCAGAGATGGACCAATGGACTGATTAAGCATAAGGCAGCTTCCTACATTCTAGTTACAGCCTTTGATCACCCACCTATACAGTCTTGAGAGTTGGGGTGTGTATTTTGTCATCTATTAACTTTCCATATTCCTCTCCAGACTTTGTGTCTGGATGGCATCCATGTTTGAGTGTATATGAGAACTGGTACACATGAGGGATGCTTCTAGTGAACTGATCACTCTTCTGTTCACTTTTCTCTGAATTTGAACTGATGGCACTTAAACTCTTACAGTCCATTTGTGCCTTCTGTATCTTGCACAATTGATTCTACAGTAAAAAGAAAACATGGTCATTATGATATTATTTCAACATATAAATTTCAGGTGTTTGTATAGGTCTTTGCAACATCACTTTTCCTGTTAGAAAACATAGATTCATGATTATAATATTTCACTCTTATTTGTACTTTGTTCATTTCCATTTATGAATTGATAGACATGGTTGCATTTTATGTGTTACTACATTACTCTCATACCCCTCTGGTAACATGAATCGTGTGGTCAGCAGAACCACCGGGTGTTACCTGTAAGCATTCCTCCAGTTCAAACTACTGATGCAACGGGCCCTTGGAATCCACTGAGATTTGGTTTCAAACCTCCCTCCCCACCCCATGGATATCAAAATCTGTGGATGTTCAAGTTCTAGTAAATACAATGGCATACTAAATGGTGTCCCTAATATAAAATGGCAAAATCAATGTTTGCCATGTATGGTTGAATCAATGGATAAAAAAAATCCCTGGATATGAAGGGGCAACTGTACTAGCATAGGTTGTATCTCTCTTAGTGCATCCATTGATCCATCTCAGAATCCCTTTCTGAGATTCCACATGGTATCCCAACAACAGGGTCTACCGAGCACTAAAACTTAACCAGAAAGTTATGGGAACCAATCACTGGTAATCAGCAATTTCAGAACATGCGAATCATATATAAAACAGACATGGCCAATACTTTTAGCTTTTCCTTTTCAGTTACAAGTTCCCAATCCTTTATCACCTTTTGTTAGCTGTCATTTTTTCTGACTACAAGTGAAACTCAAAGTATCTAGAAAAGCCTAGTGAACAATTACAGCCTAGAGTCAGGAGAAGGCATTCATGTGTGAATATTTGCAGGCAATTTACTGAGCTCTACCAAACATCTACAAAATGCAATATGGGATGATCCGTATAAATGACAGAGCAATCACACAACTAGTTTTTTATAGAACCAGCTTAGATAAAGAGTCATTTTTGCTACATGTAACAACATGATGGTTGGCCCTAGGGATAGACACCTATTATATGACCAGCTGATCCATTAGTTTAGAATGATGAACAACAGTGGTTGTGCCACTCTATCACAACTGCAATCCTGCCCATGTTTGCTTAGAAGTAATTAAAAGTGCTGGAACATGCTTTTGAGTAAATGTGCTGCAGGTTGACCTTTAATCTGTCTTTAGAAATGCAGATTACAGTCATTGATGCTTCCAAATAAACTGAAGCAAAGATCAAGAGCAAATCATTACTTTTTATAAAGTATAAGAAACTACAGATAAAGTTAACCTGCATTATATGAGAATATCAAGTACCATGATTAAGGGAAGAGAGAAGATTTACAAAGATTTTGTAGAAGTAAGTAAACCTGCTCTGTCTATCTGTCTGCCTCTTTCTTGTACTGGACACTGCTGTCTCTTTAAGTGCAAATAGCTATATTAATATTCTCTCTTTTTTTTTTAAAAAAAAATGTGAAGCCTTGTTTGCAATCAATGCATATTCTCCCTTTGTGTAAGAATAACAGATGTTGATGGAAATAGCCATTGGGTTTGTAAAGAACCCATTTCATGTGTCAGAATAGTTGTGCCTCTTCTAGATGAAATGTCAAAAGCAGGCAGATATCTCAATGTGAAATGACCTTAAGAAAAACCCGACCTCGCCAAAGATGACCTTTTTCCAGCAAGAAACATTAAAATTACAACTATATTCATGCTTCGGCTTCAAAAACAATATGTATTTGTGTGTGTATGTGTGTGTGTGTGTGTGATTTTTCATCTTTGCATCCTGCGTATTTTAAATAAAGATGTACGCTGGCCCACTATATACCATGTTTCACTGAGTTTATTTATTTATTTCTCTGTATGAGAAAAGGAGGGGTACATGAATATTTATATACATATATATTATGTACATACACAGATCTATGTACTCCCAGAAAATCAAACAAAATCCTTCTAATTTCTCAAGAGCCTTAGATGTTTATTTTTATTTGTTCATTTTGCACAAGCAGGATGCATTACTTATTGTAACAGAGAATCTGTTTTTCCTGAATTTTTCACAAATCCCCACAGCCTGCTTTTTGCTAGTAAAATATGTGGCTTACCAATGACCTAATCAGACTGAACTGTCCATGGTTCTTATAAAGCAGCAACTGAGAATTCATACATAATCATGTGAGGGTGTGCATGTACCATCGCTCATTAATGCCTTGTAGAATTTCAGAATTACACAGTGAGGAAAGGAGCATCATCATTGGAGTCTGTGAAGCTCAAGGTATGAAGAAAAATCTTGTGGTGGTGGGGGGGCTTTGCATTTTTGGACTACAACTCACAGAAGCCCCAGCTGGCATGTTCATCTGATAAAGGTATTTTCCTCCTAGCTCTGGAAAAAAACCAGTACTCCATTCTCAGTGCTCACCTGCTGGAATACAAAGGATCAATTAGAGATTGGTAAATATGTCAGTTTTATTTTTTTATTTTTTTGTCATGGTTGATTTATTTATTTTAAAAATCTGTTCTTTCTCCAGAATTTCTCAATCCCTTTGTGAATTTTGGAAAATGTTTAGCACAAAATGACAAAATTTTGAATCATCGGGTCTGGATAACTTCAGTATTGCCAGCATGGAGAGGATATCTTGAAACTTGTATTTGATTCACACTCAGATTTCAGAATGTTCTTACCCAAAATCAACAAAATCCTCACACATCCCTACCATTGGCTGGAATTCACCAAGGCAGCTATGAATGCCTCCTGGCCTGTCCTCTCCCCCATTTCCCACTTACCAGGCAGCAGCTGCTGCAATTGCTGGAGGTCTGTTCTCCCGTTGATCAGGAAGCAGCTGAATGATGTTCCCACCACCTCCTGTGAGCTATCTTTGGTGTGACAGTCAAAAATAGAGTCCCTGTCACAATTCCTCCTCATCTGCAAATTGCCCACATGAGTGGAGGTTGGAACCATCAGTCCATTGCTTCCTGTCCCAGTTGACAGGATGACAGATCCCTGTCCCTCACAGTGGCTGCCGCCTGGTAAATCCAAACTGGGAAACTGTTGTGATCCCTGTGTTTTCTCTAGAACAGTGGTCTCCAAACTATGCTCTTTAAGGGATTTTGGAGCTCCCAAAATTCCAGACTTCTGACCAACATGGCTGAAGCTTCTGGTAGCTGAAGTCCAAAATCTCTTAAAGGGCACAGTTTGGGGATCACTGCTCTGGAGTGTTGAATAGGTAGGGATCATGAATAAGAATCAGTCATGCATTCATAACTGCCTTAGGATGTTTTGGCCATTGACTGTAAGGGCCTGAAACTCAGTGTCAACAAACATCTGGCAACTTTATTCAAGCCCCAACATATGTCAACAGTACCCATCTGAAAGCAGCCCTCGGCACTGCTGCATTACATTACATTTGTGAGCTTTTGTTCAGATTTGTGGAAGACAGATTTCTGTAGTGGTTCAAAAGATTAATTTTCAGTCAGATTTAAAGGCCTGCTTTCAGCTATCTTGGAGTAGAACCAGATGTGTTGTGTTCTACTTAGCTCATTGGCTGTTTCAACTGGAAGAAATGTTGCTGTTGTGTGCCTTCAAGCCATATGGTGACCCTAAGGCAATCCTGCCATGGTGTTTTCATGGCAAGATTTGTTCAGAGGGGTTGCCTTTGCTTTCTTCTGAAGCTGAGAGAGTATGACTTGCCCAAGGTCAATGAAAGGGGATTTGAACCATGGTCTCCAGAGTCGTAGTCCAGCTCTCAAACCACTATACCACCCTGGCTCTCAGGAGGAAGTGAATGAGGTGATTTTGACATATTTCTTTTTCTTCCATGGACTGTCCAAAACAGCATGAGTTGTGGGTGGAACTGCAGCAGGAAGGTACATTCCTTTTGGAGTGAACACAACTTCCAGAAGTACACATGCTAGCTAGGGGACTCTGAAAACTGTAATATTCCGAATGATGCTCCTGGCTCCTTATAGTTCTTTGAAGAAATGGAACATGGAATTTAATCCTTTTGGTAGTCTGAACTAGAGTAGGCCTGTTGAGTCAAGAGAAAATGATAAATCAACAATTATCTCAATACCATGGACTCAATGGGTCTATTCTGGTTGTAATTGGAGGCAATATTTGGGTTATACTTCCCTCCAATAGTATTCATTTTTACAACAGCATGTTCACAGATTCCAAAAGGTTATACCTACCTATATGTAATTGTCATATTTGCTTATAACTATATGAGTTTAAGGGCCTTTGCAGACTGCCAGAAATAGTGCACATTAAATTGAAGCACTGCCCTGGCTCAGTGCTAGGGAGTCATGGGAATTGTATTTTATTTCTGAGACATTGAGCCTTCTCTGTCAGAGAGCTCTGGTGCCACAATAAATTACAGTTCCCATGACTCCCTAGCACTGAGCCAGGGCAGTGCCTCAATTTAATGTGCACTATTTCTGGTAGTCTGCAAAGGCCCTTAGAATTATCAAAAAAGTAGGGGGAAGAAGGTTGTACTCCATTTGCCAGGGATACACTGGCACTATGGGCATTTATTCAATTTATGTGAATATATGGGATTTGCATGCATGTACACAAAATACTATCTTGCATGTGAAGTCGAAGGCTTTCATGGCCTGCATCCATATTATTTTGTGGGTTTTTTGGGCTGTGTGGCCATGTTCTAGAAGAGTTTCTTTCTGACGTTTCGCCAGGATCTGTGGTTGGCCAGGCACAGATGCTGGTGAAACATCAGAAAGAAACAGCCCAAAAAACCCACAAAAATCTACTATCTTGCACGTTTAAAAAAGTATCTTGTGAATAAAAAGTCTCAGGTTGGAACTATACCTGACAACCATTACCACAACTGCCATTGGAAAGAATTGGGAATCTCCCACAAGATAATTGGAGGTGATTTGGATTGGGAGTGCAACAGAGTTCTGGATTAGAATAGGCCATCTGTGGCTAAAATTTAAAAACCACTGTAACAATTGTTAATTGTATGAATGGCATCACATCTAGTCTGGCTCTCAGACTGTTGGACATTCAACTTCCAAAGCTATCTGAGTTTTCCAATCTCTACTGAATGCTCCAGTGCAAAGCAATGGGTCCCATCCTATTATGTCAAGCCACAAGGACCGCATGATCAGTTTGATATTTTGGCCACAGTGAGACATCCAGGACCTAGTATCTTGCATAGTAGCAATCACTGTATGCACAATGGCAAACAGCTGGAAATTCCATCTTACTATCCCAGTGGGACTTCTTATTTTAGCAATATTAATATGGTTTTGACTAAGGAGCCACAGCTCAGTGGTACAACAAATGCTTTGTATGTAGAAGTCCCAGATTCAATTTCTGGAGTCTGCAGTTAAAATAAGCACATATAAATGATTATTAGTATTATTAGTATTATTATTAATTATACTATTATACTATTATATTAACTTGTATCCCACTTTTATCCTAGAATTGGGACCCAAAGCACCTAAAAATTATGAGAGAGACCTTTGACTTAAACCTTAGACAGCCATGGCTAGAAGGAATGGAAGACACTGAGATAGATGGGGAAATGGCCTGAGGTAGCTTTCTCCATATCTTTCTTTGATTAATGTGGAAATCAATGCTTTTGAGCTATGGTGCCTAACTCTTCATTTTCAGAAATAATAATCCTCACTGAGTTCTGAAGTTGATGGTTAATACCATGCAGGGTCAGGTTATTGATGGTGCAGTTGGTGCAGTTCCTGCACTGGCAAGGGGGTTCAGTGCTGAAGTGGGGGAAGCAGTTGTGCTGCTTATTTTTCACTAGTTGCTTCCAAAATCTTCTGATGTTACTATTATTGCCCAACTTTTATGTGTTACTTGAGTAACTGAATATCAAATACATTGGGCTCAGACTCATTCAAATTGTCTGGGATGAAAATAGCTTTAGGACTGAAGATCATTCTGCTATTCTCTTGTGTGTTTTGTGCTGTGTGCATTGTGTACAGTGGTGCCTCCACATTCTCTGGGGATAGGGGTGAAAGACCCCTGTGAATGTGGGAAAACTGCAAATAATAAATACATTTTTTTTTACTTCAGAGAACACCTGTCTAGGAATATCTAGGTACTCCAGTGCAACTCTATGGTCAACATCTGCCAGAAGTTGATCATAGAAACATCCTGGAGGACCTTCAAATGCCTAGAAAAGTATTTTCTCTATGAATTTCTAGATTCTCCAGTACAATTCTGAGGTCAACTTCTGACAGAGTTGCACTGGAGGACCTGGAGATTCCTGGAGAGAGCATGTGATGCCCAGCCTGGACTGTTTAAATTCTCCCCTGCATTTTCCTTCATTTTCAGTTCAGTTTGAGCATAGGAATGTTCCACTGTATTAGTTTGTGGGAGGAGCTGTAGGAATCCCCTGCATTTTTCTAGTTTTTGGTTTGCCCCTTACCAGCAAGCTCTGCTTCAGCTTGGGATTTTTAGTTTCTTAGGCAGACTTGGCTTCATCTGTTTGGTGGCAAAAACAGGCTCAGACAGAGGGAAAGGGCATTTCTTACACCATTTAGCCAACTTACACCTGCAGCCAAATTATTTACCTTCAGCCAATTTATTTACCACATTAGCCAACTTTTAGTTACCTGTAGCATTTAATTCTAGTAAACATAACATCAAAGAAGACAATAGCACCAGAAGCTGAAAGACTCTGCACCAGCTTCATTGAGAAGGAGATCAATCCAGAAACAAACCCAGAGAGATGAAAACACTGAAGATCATTAAAACCTGAACTGTAAAGTACCTTTTATTTTAAGCCTATCAGAGCTTGGGAGGAGAAATCCTTTTCTTTTGTTCTTTTAAATAAATTTCCCCCTTTTTGGACTTTACACTCAGCTTTGGAACCTTTTTGGGTTAGAGATTGATCTCACCAGGGTACTGGCGTTGCACACCCATATTTGCCACCACCTTTAGTTGGGTGTGTCTTCACAGAGCATATTAATCAAACCTGCAAATAATCAAATCCACAAAAGTCAAGGCTGCAAATGTGGAGGGTCAATTGTATTTATTTCATTTCTGCTAGAATGTGACACAGAGAAGGCCCTGTTTTGGGAACTGCTGCATCAATCCAGCCTTGATAACTTACCCTCTAACTGTCCAAGTTTGGCAGGGGCCATCGCAATAAATTCTCCATTCTCCTCTTTTTTGACTGCTTTAAAAATATCCCAGAGCTTGTCTTCACTGGTCAGGATGCCCCTGTAATATTCTGGCCTGAATTTTCCCTGAATTCCTCTGTTATCTGTATTCTCTCCTCATAAATAACAAAGGCTATCTTCCCACACAATCCCCATTCATATCCTGGAGCCACTGCTAAGGTCACAATGAGGCACCCAGCCGTGTTATTGGTGCTGGGTGCCTGGTGTTTATTGGAAGATTTTGTACCTCAGAGCAACTCATATTTGCAGTAGTGGCACTGGGCAGCTTGCAAGGACTGCATGGGAAGATAGCTACCTGTCATTGCTACTAAGACAAAACCAGAGTAAAATGTTTGGTTAAGGGGAGGAAAGACCAATCTGAGTGCAAATGTCATGAAGACCATCTGCATTTGATTCAGGGTTTTGACACTGTGTCCAAGAAACAAGCAACATTGAGCAGTCCTTGCAAGTTGCCCAGTGGGAATTTGAAGTAGATAACCCATGTAGAAAGCCCCCTATTTTGTTTATTATTTTCTCATTTTCCCCCTTTCTTTTCAGCTTACTTCAATTGCTGCAGACTGAATTTAAGTAGGTGGTGAGGGAGAGTAGAGGTGGTGGCAGAATCTTGGCCTTCCCTCTAGACTCAGGCAAAAACAAACTGCTACAGCCTCTCCTATCATTTCTTTTCTTCCTCATTAATAGCTTCTACCATCTTGACCACACACTGATGTTGCTTGGCCAATTGAGTCCTAGTTTTATCTAGGAAATGTTGTAGGGCAGGGGTAGGCAACCTTTCCCCTTTAAGGGCCGAGGGACTTCAGCTCCCAGAATCCCAGGAGCTATTGGCCAACATGGGACTATTGGCCAACATGGCTGAGGCTTCTGGGAGCTGAAGTCCCTCGGCTCTTAAAGGGGAAAGGTTGCCTACCCCTGTTGTAGGGTATGTGATAGTAGATGATTGTTTGCTCCCAACAAACCTCTATTAGCTGTATGAAGACCTTGGAGAAATTACTTTGTTGACTACAATTCCCAGAAGACCTCAGGCAGTGTGTTAGGAGCCAGCAAGAGATTTTATGAGTTGTCATTCAAAAGTAACTTTCTCAAGCTCTGGACACACTGTAGTCCAGGGGTAGGCAACCTTTCCCCTTTAAGGGCCGAAGGACTTCAGCTCCCAGAAGCCTCAGCCATGTTGGCCAATAGTCCCATGTTGGCCAATAGCTCCTGGGATTCTGGGAGCTGAAGTCCCTTGGCCCTTAAAGGGGAAAGGTTGCCTACCCCTGCTGTAGTCATCAGAAAAAGAACAATTTTGAGCTTTCTAGATCCCTTGATCTGAACTAGTGGGACCAAGCCACTTTTTATGGTGAACGGGGCTGATCCTGGGGTTTCTGACAATCACAGACCTAGAACATTTATAATTTCTCTCTTTATTTGATCTACTGCTTTAAACAGACATCTTGGCGTCTCTTATCTTGACAGATCTCTTTTGAACGGGTGTGACCAGATAATTCATCACTTCCATGCTGTCTTCTGGCAGAAATTCCATGAACGGAAGAACTTGGGAGTCCCAATAATTTTTATGAGGTTGGGTTAACATGGTAGTTATCAACTTTCTCCCCCTCCCTTTATCAAAAAGCCCTCCAATTTACTGAATTGGCCTTGAGCCATCACTAACCCAAATTAAGGCAGGAAGTAATAAGACTAGTGCTGCTGAGACTTTAATCTCAAGTTTGTAAATGCCTAAAAGGGACAGCTTGTTTGGAGTATATATTTTTCATTTTAAAAATGTGCTATTTAAGTCTCTCAGCCCTTCTAATAATTTAGTGCATATGGAAGCACATTGATTCTGGATCTATATATTTTAAAATATCAAACAAAAATGTTGACTATTTCATATAAAGTCAGGGTGAGAGATAATGAGTTATAGAGAGATGAATATTTTGAGTTGTATACAATGTTATCTACTAATAGAAGGATCTTTGATCCAGAGGAGAGCTGAAAATGAAAAGGTAAGAAAACCTGCATGATGGGGTAAGCTCTTGTCACTAGTCCCAGCTTCTGCCAACCTAGCAGTTCGAAAGCATGCAAATGCAAGTAGATAAATAGGTACCACTTTGGTGAGAAGGTAAACAGCATTCTGTGCCATCATGATCACAGAGTAGTCTCTGACAATGCTGGCTCTTCGGTTTAGTAATGGAGATGAGCACCACCCCTATGGTCGGACACGACTTGACAATCTTGTCAACAGGGAATGTCTTTACCTTTACCTTTAAGAAAACAAGAGTAAAACACTGAAATGTAAAGATTTGATCAGAAGCTGAGCAGGAAATGACACCCTCTTCTCATTCAAGTCAAGTACATTGTATGCAAAGCCAACAACAACATTTTGTCACATGAGGCAGAAAGTCCCACAAGCATTTCTTCTCATCCCTAGCAATAAAATGCAATAATAACACAATGAATAAAGAACAATTTGCTGCCCTTTCCTGACATCCAAACTCTGTTGCCTGAGGAGGCCATCTCATTCTGTCATATGATAGAGCTGAGATGGTAGACCACACAGGCTGGTACTGCAATTGCACTTATAATCCACCCAAATCATCATAAAAATATGACAAAATTACTTCGTTTTAAAAAAAAGAGCAAGAGAAGAAAATACTGGTATCCAAGGATTCAACAATTACATCATTTGGTTTCTTCTCAATAAAGAAATGAATACTCTATGGTACTTCCAAAGGCAATGGATGATCCTGGAGTAGAGGACCTCTCTCTCTGGCCTGCAGTAATGCAGAGGAAACTCAGGTTCACCAAGGCAGAGGTACTCCTAATACATAGTTCAGTTGATTGGTTTCAGCAGAAAGTCTCACCATCTGACTATGAATGGGAAAGGTTATCAGGTAGGCTACCCTAGTGCTGGAAAGCATGTCATAAATTTCTGTATAGCATGTACAAAAGTAATTTTGAGCAGCCTTCAGCTGCCATTTGCATTTTGTCTTCCTTCCCCTTCTTCCTGTCAAATAGTATTTTGACTTACATTCTATGTGAACCTTTAATATGGTTTAGACAGCATTTCTCTTTTAAAGGTGTATAGTTTTCCCCTTAAGAGATCTACTCTATGTCTCCATTTTGTTTGATTCACACATAAACACCTCTTTCTTTCATTCATTCTTTTTTTCCCTTCCTTCCATCTTTCTTTTCCTTCCTTAGTGATATACAAACCATCTGTGCTTCTAACACAGTGTTCTTGAATAACCTCTAGGCTGAGTCTGTGTTTTTAGTTTCTAACTTTTCCCTTCAGCCTGCTGTTAACCACTTTCCTCATAGTTTAAAAATGTGCCATTTTAAAGTTTTACAATCACCCTCTGAGGAAGGTGTTTCCCCTCAATTATGGTATCAGCAATAATTGAGCATCCTTTGCAATTTCCCTGTGATGATCAGCTGGGAACCCTTGACTAGATAGAGACCCATGGCTTGGGCCTTGATCCCAAATAAGGAGGATCTTTTCCATAAATTTACCCTCCAGCTGCCCCAGTTTGACAGTGCTCACCAATCTCACCAATCTTCTATAATCCCATTTTTTCAGCTGCCTCTGAAATGTCCTGGTTTCTCTCTTTTCCTCCCACTTTCCATCTAGATCCTCAGTTTATATATTTTATTGCAAACTGAGTTCAAAGTGCAAAATTAATTTAATTTAGCAAGTGAAGAGAGGAGAGAGCATAATCTTGCATTCCCAGTAGGCTGAGGAAAACCTACTGCAGCCTCCCCTAATCTGTATGTTCTTCCTCAATAATAATAATAATAATAATAATAATAATAATAATGCTCTTTCCACCAAAAGGTGGTACATCAGAACACATAAATAAAAAGTGAATGATAAAACACTACACTATAAATACTTAAATATGAAAATAATATACTAATATGCTAAATAACTTTTAGCATCTTGACCCAGGGTGACCCGATGTCATAACTGCAAAGGAGGACAAGGCACTGAAAAGTGTAGGACATTAAAGAAAAATGTAAGACATTACCAAATAAAAGCTAAAAACACTCATACAACCATAAATTCATTTCATATGGCTTATTTATAGCTATATTACATATACTACATTTTATTATGTACTCAAACTATTTTTTCTTGTGAACTTATCTTTGTTAAAATGCCGTGTTGGCTAGTAATATACTTCCAGAACTCTGAGCAAGACAAATGCTTAAAAATTGTACTTTATTCGCAACAATCCCTTGACTATCTCAACATTTAAATTATTCCATTTGTCCTTTGTGCTCAAATTAAGGGGGGGGGAACCTTTCAACATTTACATTGTGTTCTCAAGCACTAAAATGTTTGCTGTCCTTTTTCCCTGAGAGAAACAAATGCATCCCAAGCTCTGCGAACAAGTCTTATCTGCTGTTGCTCTTAGGAAAGAAGAACCTGAGAAGTGTCCATCTTGTCCCCCTATTTGCAGTGAGGACAGGCTGCCAAGTCAACAAATTTCTCAAAGGGAAACAGGAAACATATTGCTATTCAATGAGCTTCTTAGTCATGTTCAAAATAGAGGACATTTTGGATTTTCTCCTATACAGAAGTTTGAAATATAGGACATGTCCTGGAAAAGAAGGACATCTGGCCACCCTGTCTTGACTACACTGAAATGTTGTTTGGCCACACATGTCTTGGTTTTCATCTGTGAAATGTTGGAGACCACAACAAAGTATGTCACACTTCTACAAGCATTTGAAATACTCTATTCTACTCATCACACATGAAACCATTGCAACTCATACTCACTCTCCTACTTGTTCCAATTTTGCTGGAAACAACAAACAGGGACACAGTAGAGGATGGAGAGCAAAAGAAAGCTGGAATAAACAGGAAGGTGGAGAGGCAGGGAGGTGAACCAGGGAGGAGCATAATGATTTATTTTGAAAAGTAATGTTCCAGGCTGTTGTCATTTCTCCTCTCCAACCAACAGTATTCAACTATGGGAATATGGATTACAATATTCTGCTACAGGCACAATGCCAATGAGAAGTTTCAACAGTGCCATTCTGTCTAGCCTGCTGCCTTCATTAAGTCTCTGAGCAAGCTGATGAGTTGTATTTTATGTACCACCATGAAAAGAAGCCTAATTCTCCCAAACGGAAAAGGACGCTTTATGTAACTAAACAATATTTTCATATTTACCAGTATGCTATAGGAGTGTTAATGCAGTTTCTCTCCCCCTCCCACCACCAAACTCTATCCAAGTTGTAGGCAGATTTTCCTTTTTGCCTCACATGTCTCACAGTGTTACTGTATTGCTATCCCCTGCACCCATGTTCACACAACAGATACATACCCTCTATATTCTAAGGATAAAAACCATGGTACATGCGGCCAAACAACATCAGAGTGTGATCAAGATTTCAAAGGTATTAATAACAAAGAATGCACAAACTACAACAGGCTACAACAGTTTGCTTTTGCCTGAGCCTACTGGAAAGGATAAGATTCTTTCTTCTTTACCCTCCTCTCTGCTGCATTGAGTAAAAACATTTTTGTACTTTAGCAATAGCTATAGCATAGCAATAGCATTTACATTTCTATACCACTTAATAGTACAGAAAGCATTCTCTAGGTGATTAACAACATGTAAGCCAATTGCCCCAACAAGCTGGGTACTCATTTTACTGACCTATGAAAGGATGGAAAGCTGACATAAAAACGTGGAGCCCTGGGATCAAACTCACAACATTGTGACTGCAGTACTGGTATTTAACCACTGCACCACCAGGTCTCTTTAAACTCAGTTTGCACCAATTTGGTAAATTGAGGACAAAGGGAAGGAAGTGGGAAGAAGAGAGAGAAACTTGGATATTTGAAAAGCAGGTTAAAAATGGGATGAAAGAGGATTGATCTGGACTATCCCTGCCAAATCAGGATAGTTTGAAGGTATGCAGATACAAAAAGGCCTTCCAGTAGAAGTCTTGTTTAATGTAAAAGGAACAAAATAGGATATATCACTTCAAACTGTAGGGCTGAAAAACTGTTCTTTCTTTGCAAAACTTTCTGCACAATAAAAGTGATAACATAATAGCATTTATTTATTTATTTATTTATTTATTTTGTATTCCACCTTTCCCTCAGCAGGGGACTTAGAATCATAGAATCATAGAATCATAGAGTTGGAAGAAACCACAAGAGCCATCCAGTCCAACCCCCTGCCATGCAGGAACTCCCAATCAAATCATCCCCAACAGATAGCCATCCAGCCTCTGCTTAAAGACCTCCAAGGAAGGAGACTCCACTACACTCTGAGGGAGTGTGTTCCACTGTCGAACAGCCCTTACTGTCAGGAAGTTCCTCCTAATGTTGAGGTGGAATCTCTTTTCCTGGAGCTTGCACCCATTGTTCTGGGTCCTAGTTTCTGGGGCGGCAGAAAACAAGCTTGTTCCCTCCTCAATATGACATCCCTTTAAATATTTAAACATGGCTATCATATCACCTCTTAACCTCCTCTTCTCCAGGCTAAACATCCCCAGATCCCTAAGTCATTCCTCATAGGGTTTGGTTTCCAGACCCTTCACCATTTTAGTTGCCCTCCTTTGGATACGCTCCAGTTTCTCCACATCCTTTTTGAATTGTGGTGCCCAGAACTGGACACAGTATTCCAGGTGAGGCATGACCAAAGCAGAATAGAGTGGCACTATTACTTCTCTTGATCTAGACACTATACTTCTATTGATGCAGCCTAGAATTGCATTGGCCTTTTTAGCTGCTGCATCACACTGTTGATTCATGTTCAACTTGTGGTCTACCTGGACTCCTAGATCCCTTTCACACGTAGTCTCATTCAGCCAGGTGTCCCCCATTGTATATCTGTGCTTTTCATTTTTCCGCCCTAAGTGCAATACTTTACATTTCTCCGTGTTGAATTTCATTTTGTTAGCTTTGGCCCAGCTTTCTAGTTTGTTCAAGTCATTTTGAATTTTGATCCTGTCCTCTGGGGTATTAGCTACTCCTCCCAATTTGGTGTCGTCTGCAAATTTGGTAACTATACCCCCAATACCGTCATCCAAGTGATTGATAAAGATGTTGAATAGCACTGGGCCCAGGACAGAGCCCTGTGGCACCCCACTGATCACTTCTTTCCAGGTTGAAAAGGAGCCATTGTTGAGAACCCTTTGTGTTCGGCCAGTCAACCAATTACATATCCATGTAACAGTTACTTTGTCTAGCCCACATTTTACCAGCTTGTTTGCAAGAATGTCATGGGGAACCTTGTCAAAGGCCTTACTGAAATCAAGATATACTATATCTACAGCATCTACCAAGCTGCTAATTTTATCAAAAAAAGAGATCAGATTTGTCTGGCATGACTTGTTCCTCTGAAACCCATGTTGACTTTTTGTGATTATGGAATTACCTTTCAGGTGTTCACAGACTCTCTGTTTAATAATCTGCTCCAGAATCTTTCCCGGCATTGATGTCAGACTAACTGGACGGTAATTGTTGGGATCCTCTTTTTTCCCCTTTTTGAAGATGGGGACAACGTTTGCCCTCCTCCAATCTGCTGGGACTTCTCCTGTTCTCCAGGAGTTCTCAAAGATTATTGCCAATGGTTCCGATATTACATTTGACAGTTCTTTTAGTACCCTTGGATGTAATTCATCTGGTCTGGAGACTCATATTCATTTAGATTAACCAGGTATTCCTGTACTATCTCTTTATTTATTCTATGCTGAAATTCTCCTATTCTGTCCTCTGCTCTATTATCCTCAGGTTGAGCACCCTTTGCCTTTTCTGAGAAGACTGAAGCAAAGAAGGTGTTGAGTAATTCTGCCTTTTCTCTGTCCCCTGTTAACTTTTTGCCATCTTCTCCACACAGTGGCCCTACCATTACCTTCTTCTTCCTTTTGCTGCGGACATACCCAAAGAAGCCCTTTTTATTGTGCTTAACCTCTCTAGCAAGCCTGAGTTCATTCTGCGCTTTAGCTTTTCTGACTTTAACCCTACACATGCTAGCTATTTGTTTGAATTCCTCTTTGGTGATTTCCCCATTTTTCCATTTCTTATACATGCTCCGTTTAAAACTTAGTTCAGTTGAAAGTTCGTTAGTCATCCATCCTGGTTTCTTGAGGCACCTTCCATTTTTCTTCCTCATTGGAACTGTTTGAAATTGTGCCTTCAGTATCTCCCTTTTGAGAAACTCCCATCCATCTTGAACTCCCTTCTCTTTTAGTGTTCCTGACGATGGGATCACCCCCAGTATCTCTCTAAGTTTAGTAAAATCAGCTTCCCTAAAGTCTAGAATGCGTGTCTGACTATGCTTGGCTTCTCCTTTCCACTGTATAATAAATTCCAGGAGAACGTGATCACTCCCACCTAAGGATCCAACCACTTGCACCCCATTAACTAGGTCATCCCTGTTAGTTAGGATCAGATCCAAAATAGCTGACTCCCTTGTTGCCTCTTCCACCTTTTGGACAATGAAATTGTCTTCAAGTTAAGTGAGGAATTTGCTAGACCTTGAGGATTTTGCTGAGTTTGAATTCCAGCAAATATCAGGATAGTTGAAGTCACCCATCACTACTATATTTCTCCTTCCTGAGTGTGTGGTCATCTGTTCTAGAAAGGCATCATCCAATTCTTCTGCCTGATTTAGGGGTCTGTAGTAGACTCCCACACTAACATGCCTGTTGTTTCCTTCCCCTTTAATTTTTATCCAAATGCTCTCCACCTGGCATCCAGGATTGATGTCCTGGATTTCTTCACTGGTGTAAATATCCCTGACATATAATGCCATTACTCCTCCTTTCCTGTTTGGCCTGTTTCTTTTGAAAAGGTTATACCCCTGTATTTCTACATTCCAGTCATGAGACTCATCCCACCAGGTTTCAGTGATGCCTATTATATCATATTTGCTTTGTTGTGCTAGGAGTTCAAGTTCATCTTGCTTATTTCCCATGCTCTGTGCATTAGTGTAGAGACATCTAAGACTGTATGTCCCCCTTACTTGCTGCCTGTGCACATTTTTTTACCTCCCACTGTTGGGTCCCTGTACTGTTTGCCTTGTTTCCTCTATGACAGTTTGACTATTTTTTCCAGTCCTTTTGTCTTCCAGGACACTGTCTCCCTTCCCCACATAATTCAGTTTAAAGCCCTCCTGATCAAATTCTTGAGACTGTTGGCAAAAACGTTTCTTCCAACTGGTGTGAGATGCAGCCCATCCCTTGCCAGGAGTCTGCCCTCATGGAACCACAGCCCATGATCTAAGAATCCCAAATCGTTCTCGATGACACCATCTGTGGAGCCAATTGTTGACATCTGCTATTTTCCTCTCCCTTCCTAGACCATGCCCTTGAACTGGCAGAAGAGACGAGATGACAATCTGTGCCTCCATTTCTTTCAGCTTCTTACCTAGAGCCTCGTAATCCCTTTTGATGTTCTGAAGGCTGTGTCTTGCTGTGTCATTTGTTCCCTCATAGACCAAAAGGGGTATTGGTCAGTAGGCTTGACCAGTTTTGTCAGCCTTTCTGTCACATCTCGGATCTTTGCCCCAGGGAGACAACACACCTCCTGAGACATCTTGTCAGGCCCACAAACCACTGCTTCTGTTCCCCTCAGCAAGGAGTCCCCCACCATGACCACACACCTCCTCTGAGGCTTAGCAGCAACTGTTCCCTGTGGTGGAACTCCCAGGGTCCCCTGCTCTGTCCCTGAAGTCTGTCCATGCTGCTCTTTCTCATCCTCCTTGATAAGAGAAAGAGCTTGAAATCGATTCTGTAGCTGCAAACTCCCAGAACGATCCCTGGTCTCCTTGCTTCTGCGTGTGACATTCCTCCAGCTTCCTACCTCCTGTGTGTGTGATGTGACCTTCCCTGCCCCAGCGACTTCCTCTGTGTGGTCCCCGTCCAAGACCGTTTGTTCCATTCTGTCTAGGAAAGCCTCTTGCTCCCTAATATGTTGAAGTGTAGCTACCCATGCCTCCAGCTGCTGTACTTTCTCCTCCAAGAGGGCTACCAACTTGCACTTGGAGCATGTGTAGTTCCCCACATATGTAGGTAAGAAGACAATAGCATACAAATGTATTAAAACCAGAAAAAAGCTTTAAAAGTTAAGACAGTTAAACAAATTATATTAAAATCCCATTACATCTTTAAAAGGATAATTTTAAAACATAACAATCAAGTTAAAAATACAGCACATACACTCCATGAAAAATGGTTCCTTGCACCAATGAATGAATAAATATGTTTGAAGTTTTTGTTTGTTTGTTTGTTTACCAAAACAGCATCTAAAATTTTCTTAATGCAAAAGCATAGAGGTTTCTCTTGAGAGATTCAATATTCTTTGCCTAACAAAGGAGGCTGTGACCTCACAAAAGATGGAGTCATCTTGGATCTCAGAGAAAATACCTTCGGTATTGGTAACAGAATTCAAATTGTATCTCTTGTACTTGAGATGCTTTCTTTCCAGTTCCTAGAAGGAGAAGGGACTCACTTGCATAGATACGCCTTCAAAAAACAATACTAACAACAACTTGAGAAAATGCAAGCCTAGGATGAACATTGACATTATATATATATTTTTCTCTGATATTATTCTTAACACTGTTGCCTGATGAAGAAACCAGTGAAGCTTTGTAAGCTTGCATCATGTATTTTGTGAATTATGGTTGGCCAAATAAAGGTATCTCTGTTTTGTGGATTTTGGGTTTTGTTGCACTTTGCTATATGGCCAACATGGCTACCCTTGGATATGTTTGAATGGAAAGGACTTTGTCTGTCAGTAAAAGGAAAGCACAGAGAGGGCCAGCATGGTCTCTTGTGGAAGGGGATTTCAAAGCCTGGGCACAGCCACCATGAAGGCTCTCTTCTGAGTCTCCACCAGACAGGCCTGTGATGGTGGTGGGAAGGAGATAATGCCCTCTCCTGAGGAACATAAGACTCTGACAAAGAGATGCAGTCTTTTATTTGCTGTTGACAACTGATTTTTTTTATTATTTTATTTAAAATTCAGATGGGAGAACATTCAGAACTGGTATCCCTCTACTTGAAATCTGGAGTGGTACAGTCCTTTCTACCTTCCTAGCCATTTCCTTTTGTTACATGTGCAAATCCACCCCACTTCTAAACAGTCACAGTATAGAATTATGAATATATAAGCACAAGATTTATGTCAATTTTAATGAAAAGACACCAATCTGTTTTTTCTAAGGGCAGTAAGACACCGAGACAGCCTGAGAAATGATTAAGCTTGGCCACATTGAAGCATTAAGTTGGCTTCTTCTTGAAAGTAAAACAGCTGGTCTTTCAATTATGCTTCTTTTCTTTTTTAAAAAAAATAAATAAATGGTGCTGGAGACAAGTTGCAAACTATGATAATTTTAAAGAACGAGTAAAAGAAGTCTCTATAAAAAAAAATCATATGAACACCTGGGGACCTTTTTTTTAAGGAATTATTTTGCTGATTACCTAAACTATTAATAATAATAATAATAATAATAATAATAATAATAATAATATGCACAGCAGCATTTAAATTTATTCAGACTAATGAGCTCACCTAAATTTTGAGGATGCTAATGCACTCAAGTTGATTCTGTGGTAAGGGAGAAAAACAACAAGGTTGTCACTGCTGGTGAACAAAGTGAATTGGTTATATGACTGACAGTAGAAATTTCTTTTAACATCAGTAAAAGGAGGCAGAAGTGTCAAGTAAGAGGACAGATGCTGACTTCTCCAGTACTCCAAGAGTTTGTGTACTATCACGAAGGGATGCGTTGACTGATGCCAACTTAATAGGCTCTGCATAAACCAAGCACATAAGGAAACCAGATGCCTTGCAACAGGCTTTAGAAGGGAATCCATCTGCATACATTTAACCCTAACACCCATGGTATCAGTTTAGGAGCAATGAAAACCTTTTGATCCAAGCCAGATTATAGTATTTCCCAAGATATACTGATTACCCTTCCTCACTTTTACCTAAAGAGGGAGAAAAATTGTATAATCACAGAGCAGATCAAATTCTTCCAAATCGTCTTTAGTAAAGTGCAGGAATGGGGAAAATATTTTTCTTCTGTCAAATTTTGGTAAAATATATATTAAAAAATCAAAATGTACAAATTTCTATGGAATAGAAAACTCTTTCCTTGTTTGTGACATCTATTGGGATGTGGAAAAATAAAGATTTGCTGAATTCAGTATGGAAAGAATTTAAGGATAAAAAAACTCAAACATGAATGTGCGAAGAATAAAAACAGATATCTTCATTGAGGCTCATAGCTTTGATGCTTAACTTTTAAAAATCTCACTTTCCATTCCAGTTTGAGTAACTTAAAAAAGAGTCCTCATCTTTAACACCTATATGACCAGAAGGTACAAGATGGTTTTAGCTGTGCTCAAAATACCTGGACCAGTTCAATTTGACTGATGCAAATGGGAGACAATTTTATTTCAATTCCTTTCTGAAGAATTAAACAAAATTTGCAAATAATAATATTAGGAATAGGTAGAAACTGGAAGGGTGTGTTTTTTATTAATGTATGCAGGGAAAAAATAACACTGATAAAACATAAAACAAAATCACTAACACTAAGGGTTAGAAGTTAAAAAAAGATTCAGAACAATATAATATATGATAAAAAAAAATACTGAGTTTGTGCATGAAAAAAGGCTGCTGCATGAATTCTCCTTGTTCCTCTGCTGGACCCAATCCAGATTTTCCTGTCTGAAAGAGTTACCTTGTTTCCTCACACAATGAATTTAGATTGGCAAAGTCCTGCTCCCTGAAATAATTCTACACCAGGAGAAATATTCTGCAGAGCAAAAATTTGACCTCTTGGACAAAAAGGCTGCAATAAAAAAAGTGCTATTTGCTATGAGTGCATTGGGAGTTTTAAATCATCAAACTAAAGCACCTCAGGCTCTGACAGTAAAATTTTCATTCAATGAAGGACTCAGCTTCACAACATAATAAATTATATATGACGGGACATATAAAACATTTAAAGATATACAGAAATTCACTGTATTTGTGTGCTGCGGGAGAGTTCAGCCCTTGAAGTACTTTTTTATGTCATTCTTGCCTATTCAGATGAAGACTAAAGAGGATGGGGGAAAATTATTCCATTTTCTCAAGAAGATATAGAAGTGAAACTAACCGGCAGCTAGTGCCCAAATTAAAAGGTGTTAGAAACTAGTTCATTGTGAGGAGTCTATATAGGGTTAAAATGGTGAATCATTTGGTGAATGAGTATCAATAAAGAATCTAAAAGAAGAAATGTCTTTGTAAAACATATAATTAAAATACTGACTTTGTGCCACTATGAAAAGGTTGACTGGACAATGGTGTCTGGACAATCTTTCTAAAGGATAATAGGGAAATACCTAACATAGGGGGGTTGCAGACTGCCAGAAATAGTGCAAATTGAGTCCATTTTTAGGGTTAGGGTTAGTGCTAGGGAATCATAGGAATTGTTTTTTTGTTTTTTTTCGGTGACATTGAGCATTCTCTGTCAGAGAGCTCTGGTGCCACAATAAAATACAGTTCCCATGATTTCCTAACCCTAACCCTTAAAGTGGACTCAATTTGCACTATTTCTGGCAATCTGCAACCCCCCTTAGGCCTCATTCACACTTACCTTTTTGTACTGAGGAGATCCAGGTCTCCTTGGCAATGCCAATCTGAATTGTAGTTCCCACTATGCTCCATGGTATTTTCACCCCTATTTCTGTTCACACTTGGCAATAGGAGGGGTGATGGAGGGAAGAGGAGGAGGAGGGAGGTGGAGGAGGCAGCAGCAGGGGGAGAGGACTTCTGGCAAGAGATGGGCTGCATCTCACACCAATTGGCAGAAGCATTTTTGCCAATAGTCTCAAACATTTGATTAGGAGAGCTTTCAACTGAATCATGGTGGGGGTGGGGGAGAGACAGTATCTTGGAAGGTATCTTGGAAGGAAGGAGTACATCACAGGCTGGAGATAATAGTCAAAGTGTAATAGAGGGAACAAAGCAAATGATGCAAGGGCCCAACAGAGGGAGGAAAAAAACCTCACACAGGCAGCAAGTGGGGAGGATCCATGGTCTTAAATGTCTCTACACTAAAGCACAGAATATGGGAAATAAAGAAGATGAACTTGAACTCCTAGCACCACAAAGCAAATACGATATTATAGGCAACACTGAAACCTGGTGGGATGAGTCTCATGATTGGAATGTAGGAATAGAGGGATATAAACTTTTTCAGAGAAATACGCCAAACAGGAAAGGAGGAGGAATAGCATTATATGTCAGAGATGTTTATATCTGTGAAGAGATCCAGAACTTAAATCCTGGAAATCAGGTGGAGAGCATCTGGATAAAAATTAAATGGGAAGGAAACAACAGGAATGTTATCATGGGAGTCTACTACAGACCCCCATGTCAGACTGAGGAATTGGATGAGGTCTTTCTAGAACAGATGACCTCACACTCAGAAAGAGAGATGTAGTAGTGATGGGGGACTTCATCTATCCTGATATTTGCTGGAAGTCAAACTCAACCAATACTTCAAGGTCTAGCAAATTCCTCACTTGCCTCAAAGACAATTTCATTATCCAAAAGGTGGAAGATGCAACAAGGGGATCAGCTATTTTAGATCTGAACCTAACCAACAGAAATGACTTGGTAAATGGGGTGCAAGTGGTGGGATCCTTAGGTGGGAGTGATCATGTTCTCCTGGAGTTTCTTATACAGTAGAAAGGAGAAGCTAGGCATAGTCAGACACTCATTCTAGACTTTAGGAGAGCTGATTTCAATAAACCTAGGCAAACACTGGGAGTGATCCCAGGGTCAAAAATACTAAAGGGGAAGGGAGTTCAAGATGGTTAGGAGTTTCTCAAAAGGGAGATACTGAAGGCACAATCTCAAACTGTTCCAATGTGTTTTAAATGGGAGATGTATAAGAAATGGAAAGGGGCAAAATCACTAAACAGGAATTCAAACAAATAACTAGCACATGTAGGGGTAAAGTCAGGAAAGCCAAAGTGCAGAATGAGATCAGGCTTGCTAGAGGGGTTAAGGACAACAAAAAGGGCTTTTTGGGTATGTCCGTAGCAAAAGAAAGAAGAAGGAAATGGTAGGGCCACTGCGCAGAGAAGATGGAGAATTCTAACAGAGCACAGAGAAAAGGCGGAACTACTCAACACCTTCTTTGCCTCAGTCTTCTCACAAAAATAAGCGTGCTCAACCTGAGAAAAATGGAACAGAGGACACAATAGCAGAAATGCAGCACAGAATAAGTGAAGAGGTAGTTCAGGAACACCTGGTTAACCTAAATGAATTTAAGTCTCCAGGACCAGCGGAACTACATCCAAGGATATTAAAAGAACTGGCAAATGTAATCTCATTAGAGCCACTGGCAATGATCTTTGAGAACTCCTGGAGAACAGGAGAAGTCCCAGGAGACTGAAGAAGTGCAAACATTGTCCCCATCTTCAAAAAGGGGAAAAAAGAGGATTCCAACAGCTATCATCCAGTCAGTCTGACATCAATAATGGGAAAGTTTCTGGAACAGTTCATTACACAGAGTCTGTGAACATTTAGAAAGAAATGCCATAATTACAAATAGTCAACATGGGTTTCTCAAAAACAAGTCATGCCAGATTAATCTGATCTCTCTCTCTCTCTCTCTCTCTCTCTCTCTCTCTCTCTTTTTTGATAAAATTACCAGCTTGGTAGATGAAGAGAATGTGGTACACATAGCATATCTTGATTTTCAGTAAGGCTTTTCACCCTTATTACCATGCATGGATGTGAGAGCTGGACAGTTAAGAGGATAGGAATAAAATCAATTCATTTGAAATGTGGCACTGGAGCAGATTGCTGAGGATACCATGGACAGTCAAAAAGTCAAACACATGGGTGCTAGAACAGATGCAATCAGAAATCTCTCTGGAAGCCAAGATGACTAGACTAAGGCTGCCGTACTCTGGTCACATCATAAGAAGACACAACTCATTGAAGAAAGCAATAATGCTAGGAGAGTTGGAGGGAAGTAAAAAGAGAGGAGGGGTCTCTGCAGACGGGCGGCCATGGGCCGCCCTGAGAAACTGCAGATTGGGGCCAAGCTACCCGCACTCGTCGGCCCCAATGCACCTCTTTTCTAAAATAGCGCTCCTTCTGCAAGGCGCCGAAGGTGCGCCGCAAGAGGCATTGGGTGCCTCTCCGGTGTCTCTTCCATTGCAGTGTGTTCGGACACTGCAGCAGAAGGACGTCATCGGAGTGCCCGTCATGTGGAGCGACGGGCGCTCCGATGACGTGTTTGGAAAGGGGTTGGGGCACTCAGCGTGAGGCTGCCCCTCCCCTTCCTTATCTCCAAGACGCCGTCTGCAAAGGGCCGAAGTCTGCATGCTAGATGGATGGACTCTATAAAAGAGGTCACAGGTATTTTCAGGAACTGAGCAAAGCAGTGGAAGACAGGGAGACTTGGAGATGCCTCATCTACAGCGTTGCCATTGGTTGAGATCAACCTTAGTGTGGATAACAACCAAAAGAACAAATGCCATCTCTAAACTGGCCAAAAACTCATGTGTTTCTAATATGGAATTCCAGAGCACTGGAAAGGGTCAGATTCCACAGAGTGCCGAGACCATTCAAAACCCATGCTCCATATGAGTAGAGCAAGTATCCCACAGCAAACCCAAAAACACACATAAAGCTTTGTGTTGCTGAGATAGATGGATCACAGGAAGCAAGATATATTTAAAGGCATATTATACCCATTATTACTGATCTTCTCACCAATCTTCTCACTATAAATTCCCATGGATAACCAAGACTTCTTGTTTAGAAAATGGCTGTGATATGAAAATCTACCACGGAGGCCATTTGTCCTGCTTTTGAATCTTATGAAGGTCTTTCCTGTTCAATTCCTGGTCAAAGATAAAGACTTATTCAAAGGAAATTGTTAGAAGGCAGAGATATAGCCTTGAATTTGTTCACTAATGGTTGGCATTGGGAGAACAAACTCCTCATGAGCAGAGGTCACTGGAGTAGTTAATATTTTCCGAACACTGATGCAAGGTACTGCATAATTATTTCTAAACTTGCGTCTGTACCCATAACCTGTAAGATATAAATTTACTCACATCTTTGTCCTATTTGTTTCATTTTGCAAGGATTTTTTTCTTTTCTTTTTTGTGATCAGCTTGTCAACTCATAATTGAATCTAAAAAGTCACCATGAGAAATGTACACACATACAAACACACTGAGAAACTGTCTATCTAGAGTAAAAAAATGGAGACTGAATCTCTCTTGTGTTCATGAGTTCAGCATTTTGCATGTTGGGTCTCTATACACAGATGCAGAAGTATACTTTGCTGTTGTCAACAAGCTAGAAAAAAAGTCCCTGCTTTTATAAGGAGTGAGTTTCACAGCAGTGTCTATGTATGCAGACAGATTCATTCATGTGCATTTAACCTCGTGCCAAGCCAACATTCCAAAGCAAGTCTTCAGTTAATCACGGCAACATCTGCCAAACCTTCAAGTAGCTTTATCATGAATGATTTATTTCCTATACTACAATATCCTCCACCTGTGGTATCCTGAAACTAATGGCATCAAACTAAGAAGTTGGATAAGCAAGGGCAACCACATGTAAGTATTATCCATTACCTATTCCTTAGGTAAAGCATGGTGTTTGAGATTATGACTGGTATACACAGTAAAATAAGAAAAAGGAAGGCAACACTGAATAGCTGAATGTTGAACAATAAATTATCCAAAGAAATTCCACAGATATCAATAGTAAAATAGTAAAACACTGGAAAAGGATTGCTAACTCACAAATCAAAAATTATTTTGTTGTCCTGCACATGATCTTTCAAGAATAAACTCCCAAACTCTGCTTCAGTGAGTCGCCACATTGTGATCAGAAATAAATGCATTTCAGATCCAGATGCAATCTTTCCAATAATATTTGTGGATATTATATTTTTCTGATGTGACTCATCCTGTAATGTTTTGGCACTGAAAGAATGAAGTTCCTTCCACAGCTAGCGCAAGGAATAGGTAAGTTTTCTTTAAAAAAAAGAAAAAAATCTGTGTCACATTCCTTATTATTAGATTTCCCTCAGTTTGTAGCAAGTATAGGTGCAACAATATTTCATTTTCTTAACATTTTTAAACAATTAAATCCAATTCACACTTCCTGGGCTAATACACCACTTAAATGACAATTATCCTTCAGATTGTATTCAAAGATCGTACACAACAGTGCCAGGTCTGTAACTACATGGCTTGCATACAATGATTTTTGCCACTGAATTGAAATGTGGTGGCATGGAAGCAAAATTAAAATGGGGGGGGGGATGCTCTTTGGCTGCTACACTGTGAAGTTTTAGTGATGTTGAGGGATCAATGGAAAAGCTCTATGTGGTATTGAAAGCTGAGAGCATCCATGCTTGTATAAAGTGATTAGTGAATGCCTTTCACTCCTCAATATCTTTCTTCTATGCACTCAAGCATTTGGGTTCCCATTACCTGTTGAAGTCATTTCCCCCTTCTTCAGGAAGTGAGTTAGGGCAGACGGCCTGAAAGAGGCGGCTCTGTGCCGCTCCTTGGAGCGGTGGATTGGGGCCACAGAAACCACACGCCATGGCCACAATCCTCCTTTCTGCCACCCCCAAAAGAGCAGACAAATGTCCTTTTGGGGGCAGCAAAAAGCTACCCTTAGAGGCACCACTGTGGTTCTTTAGTGCCCCTTTGGCACAGCATGTGTGCACGCTCTGCCAATGGGGCACCCTGGCACCGTGCGCCATGCAGACAGGCATGTGGCATCGGGGTGGAGTCGGGGCAGCTAGCATGCGGTCACCCAGACCCAACTCTACCCCCAGGCTGGCCTAAAGTGCTGGTCTGCATCCCCCCTTAGCCTCTTTGTTCTTTGGGGCTCTAACCCAAATAATGGTTGCTAGCTTACCTCCACACATCAGAGCCAGCTTTTAATGGCTCTTGTAACCAAGCTGATATAACTTCTTTTGTTTATTCTACTTTGTATACTTCAATGGATTTTCTGAGCCAATAAATGTAAGAAGTGTGTGTATATATATCAAGACCAAATCAGAGGGAGAGTTTATCTCTCTGTTTCTCTATTTTTAAGGTAACTTGGGGCAGTCTCCTACCCAGTGTGAGGGGGCATGGCTGCAGGGGTGTGTGGCCAAAAGGTCACGGTCATCTCTTCACCTCTTGCTGCAGTGACAGCGGCTTTCTCTGGAAGCAAGGCCAAGGTCCTTTGGCCTTCGTTACCCATGATGGCAGCAGCCTCCTAATGAGAAGACCACCATCACCACCATGGGGAAGCAGGCCTGGGAGCACTTGTCCCTCCCCCCATGGGAGAATGGCCTGATCAGGAGTCACCCCTCTTCTGGGATGTCACCCAGTGTGGACTGCGCCACAGCACCTCCCCTGATGACACTGGTCTCCTACGAGCGAAATGAGCACCTCTGGGTGGGCAAACATGATCTTGATGTGCTGGCAAAAGGACAGAGATGTCGTTCAGGTTCTGATACTGGCTCATAAGTGGTCTGAGCAACAGGAGACAGTGGGTTTTGTACACAGGACAAAGCCAATCAGTATAGATACTGACCTCACAATGGGGGCATATACCAGTCTTAGCCAATTTGACAGGATCTCCATTCAGTGGAGGTAGGGTTGCCATAATTCTCTTCCACAAAACTGTGACAAAATGTAGAAAAAATGTAGGACAAAATGTAGGGCATTCAAGAAAAATGGAAGACACAACCAATTAAAAGCCAAAAACATTAATAAAATTTAAAAAACACATTAATATGGTTTGTGTGTTGGACTAGGACTCTGGAGACCAGGGTTTGGCTATGGAAATCCACTGGTTGACCATAGGCCAGTCACACTCTCTCAGCTTCAGGGGAAGGCCATGGCAACACCACCCCCCGAACCAATCTTGCTAAGAAAACCCCAGCAGAGAGTGGCCCTAAGTTGTAAAGTACTTGAAGGCACATCACAATCATAAAGCCATGCTCCAAATGGAGAACCGATTGGCACCCCTCCTTCCTGGTGAGAAGTCTGCAATGGAGAACATGTCCTGGAGGACAAACCCTGCCCAGCCCCTTTCTTACCTGACTTTGGTCACCTTTGAGGCCACAGCTTCATGGCAGATGGAGTGGTGCTTGGAGAGAGCGGCCCATGGTCTCCTAACTGAGAGGGGCTTCATCACCACCGCCACCAAGCTGAGCCAATGGCAACACCAATGCCGTCACTGCTCCTGCCCCTACTGCTCCCAGCCTCACTCCGGTGGCTGCCTTTTCTTCTTCCTCCAGCTTCAGGATGGGGCCCAGGAGTCGAATGGTGATGCCCAGAGAGAGGAAGAGGAACCGGAGCTGTGCAAGTGGCAAGCCACCCCTCTGCACACATGACCGGCTCTGCAGGCCAGGTCCCAGGAAGCCCTTTAATTAGGAAGATGGAGGAGGAGGAAGGAGAAGAAGAAAGGCTGCCAGAGACAATGCCATGCTGGGTCTCCTCCAGCAAAGAAGGTGGTGGCAGCGTTGTGGTGGGAGGCACAACTGGAGTGACTGGAAGGCCAAGACCTCCCCTCACAGCAGCCTCAGCCAGTGGGCTGGACCTCCACTGCAGGCTCTCTCTAGGCCTTCTCCTCAGGTGGCACCTCCTCTTCCTCCTGACTGGAGAATGACAAAATGTGGCCTAGAATGAAGCAGGAATCTGGGATTGGAGGATCAAAAATGCCCAGCCAGGCCAGGACATTTTTTAGACACTCCAATCTGGGATTGTCCCAGTTTTCTGGGACATATGGCAATCCTAAGTGGAGGTAGCACTGATATCTCTCAATCAGTGAACCCATTCTCTTGTCATTAGTGGTGGGGAGAGTGTGGAATTTCTCAATTGTTTTTCCCCCAAGATGGTCAACATGTGCAGGCTGCAGCAGCACTGGCCTGTCCATTACAAATTTTTAACAATTTCTGTGGACTTTGGCAGCAGACTGCTTTCCTGTCTTACACATTGAAGTCTAATATTCATAATTATTAAGCATATGTTGTTGCAAATGCCATCCCAGTCACCATGTCATAATGTGAAATTAGATCTGTAGAATTGCACAGTGTGTGGATTGTGTGATATCTGGTGATAAATGTCCTTGAAGAGGCCAGATACCTAATTGTGTATTGGACTGCACCTGTGATTCTTTGTTTATGATGTAATGTCTTCTGCCATGTACTGGAAGGTTGCATCAGCCAAGACTATATAAAAATGAACCTAATGTAAACATGTGTGGATTATAGTTGTGGAGTCATGGAGAGAGTCAATGCAGTTGGTGACTGTGAGTATCTTGGAGAATTCTAGTATAGCTCTGTATAGCTGTGAGCTGCTATGGAGGAAGTTATAGTGTTTGCTTCCATCCTAGAACTCTGTTCTGCATCTGTATATAGTTAACTCATCCTCTGTAAATAAACCATTCACCATGAACTGTCCAGTTTTTGCTTCCTGGTTTTTAAGAGTATCTCAAGGTCTGGCAGAGATACTGAAAATCACATTCATGGCTCAACCTCAGCATGACAATCCCTTCACCCACTCCCCCCATCCAAACTGCTGCTCTGGTTGGTTTCTCAGCCTAAACCAATCGTCTTAGGAGCATTATGTCAAGGCAGTATCATATGCTAGGAGACAGAAGAATATACCCTTCCATTGAACTTCTGTGAGACTATCTAAAAATGTTATGTCTTTCCATTTGGCCAGGTCTGGATAGGTCTTCTTGAAACATCCATTAAAAGGGGCCCTGATGCTGTGTAGGAGACATGAATTCTTTTCAAAAAGTACTAAGAAGAATGAAGAAGGCAAGAAAAAAAATGTAAGACAGAACTATACTCTTTGGGATGAAAGCAGGCTGTTAAGACATGCGGAATTTATCCATTTGTGCACTGCAGAAGGATTCTTGAGTGGCATTAAAAATATGCCTCAAATCTCTTCTTGTCTCCAGTGCAACACATTCCAGACTGACAGAAGAGGTTGAGGATATTTTATACCTATAGCTACAACTTGAGATACAGCTCTCATATAGCCTATAGCTATCTCCATTCATCCATCTTAATCTCTCTGTGTGTGTGTGTGCGCGCGCACGCACATACATAGAGGTACCAGGTACATTCTGTTTAATAGAATCCTCCAAATTTATAAAAACATGGGGTACATGAAATTTGTCTATAAACAAAGTACAAGAAGGACATAATTTTGCCATCTTGACAATATTTTAAATATTTAAAGAAATTATTCCCTGGGAAGGAGCACTGCTCCATCACAGAGCATATAGCTCATATGTAGAAAGTCTCAGATCCAGTCCTTGTCATCTGGAGGTTGTTTTGTTTTGGTTTTTGTTTATAAATCTGATATTATTGGCTAGGAAAGACATCTGTCTAAGATCTTGGAGAACATCTACCATATTAGAGGACTGGGGTAGCATCTACACTAAAAAATAATCTAGTTTGATACTCCTTTAACTGCCATGGTGCAATAGCAATAGCAAGTACATTTCTAAACCACTTATCAGTGCACTTAAGCACTCTCTAGGTGGTCTACAATGTGTGAGGTAGTGTTAGGGAATTAGAGGAACTGTAGTTTGTTGTGGCACCAGAGCTCTCTGACAGAGAAAGCTAAATGTCTCACAAAATGGCAAATCCGAGAATTCCATAGCATTGCTCCATGGCAGTTAAAGTGGTGTCAAACTGGATTATTTCTGCAGTGAAGATGCAGCCTGAGTTAGATAGACAAGTGTCCTAGATTAGTATAAGACAAATCCTTGTACCCCTGTCTTGATCTCATCCTGTTAGGAAGGTAGCCTCGCTTTGACAATTTTTAATAGTCAATTGAAGCTTTGTTCCCTATATAAATAGTAGGCTTTGGGAATAAGGGAGGATGAATCAATAAAGCCCACTTATTGCATATATTTTGGTTTCCTGTCATTGAAAGCAAACTATATCAGGTTTTCCCCAGCTCTTTTCCTTTGTTAAAATTCTAAACACACAAATATGCTGAATTAGAGGAATACATTTGTAAAATACATAAAGAACCATTTTAGTTAATTCAGAAAATGTCTAAAAAGGAGTGTGAAATACACACAAATATCCATGCAGAAAACAATATAGAAGCCTCATGACCCAAGAGAAAAAAAAAAAGGAGGGCAGGAAATGTAAACAAATGCAAGTGAAATTCCTAGAAGCACAATGAGTTAAACTTGAAATATATTCGTAGCAGTAAGTGAAAGTGATAGCTAAACTATTGCAACATGAAACTGACTGTTCTAAATGATATCCCAGCCATTGACTGATGAAAATCAGATTTCTTTTTTGGGAACACACTTAAGACAGAAAAAAAAAGTTCTTCCCTTCTGAAGGGGCATTTTGTAGCTTGAAGATGTAACACAGTGACTATTCACTATTGCATTAATTATTATTATTTCCCTGGAAAGACTTTAAAAACATTACTAACCTGAGAAATCAAAGGAGGAATGCTTTTTGCCAGCTTTCTAAATTATGAGCAGAAAAAGACTCTTGGAAGGAAACAGTATATCAAACTCACAAGTGGAAGACACATATTTATTATATGTTTCACTTCAGCCTTGTAGAATAAAAGTGGGAGTCATAAAATGTGTGCAGGAGTGTGTGCAAACTGTTGCTTCAGCTGAATTCATTGAACGCGATGTGAAAAAGTTGTTTGGATGTTTTATTATGTGTAGGCTTCTATAAAAAAAACACACACAGGCCTACTGGTGCTCCAATGTCTCTTGGAAGGAAAAGCGGTCAGAAATAAAGATGAGCCTGATGAGGATGACACTGCAATTAAACTTGAAAACCTTTTTTATGTACACATTAAAATTCATGTTCAAACCAATAAACAAAATGAATAAACACAATATCATTGTACGTGGATTATGTATCTATAAAAAGAGAATACAAGGCTCTGTGCCTACTATTCTCAGCTGTGTTCTATTTACTGCAAAAAAATTTAAAAAAATCTGACTTTATTGCAAGAGGGCTTTGGGAAAAGGGATCCCTTTGGTTAGTGCATGCTAGTAAAAAAAAGGCACCTAGCTGGCTATTGCTGCTTGTCAATCCACAGTCTTATTTAGCACCGAAAAAGGCTCAAGGAAAGTCCAGAGGATCTACAATTAATAAGGAATCAATGAATAGGATATGCATTTCTTTCCAGTAACAGAGTGGAGAATGAACTGAACAGATACATTCAACAGGAATAGTCCCCTCTGTGATGGCTTTCTGGAGCCTTTATATTGAAAGGCTAAACATGAGCAATAATGTTTAAAATCAGTTCAAATGACAACAAAATGTTTCGGTCAGTGTCCATGAAGCAGATGGCAGTTTCTTTCACACTACACAGTTATAGGAATTAATTGTTGATCAGCCATGAAATAATGACACCAGACAGTGTTGGGGATTAAACAAGGGCCATTTTATTGACCTATAATCTATCTAAATGTCTGAGACCTGGGCTGAGAAGGGGAGAGCAATCTGGTGCAGATTTAGCCAAGGCACAACTATCAACCTATGATTTCTTCCCAGCCATCCTTGTGTCAAAACGAGATCCTGAAGGTAATCCAAGAAGATTGGTTGTTATCTCAGAAGTTATTTTGGAAGGTCAACCTGGAGGGCTCCCTCCCAAGCCCTTTATAAGAGAGATTTTATAAGAGAGATTTTGAACACTGCACTGGAGAGCTGGGTTCGATTCCCAGATTGATCATGAAACCCACTGGGTGACCTCAGCCAAGCACATGCTCTCACCCTCAGGGAAAGGCAATGGCAAACCTCCTCTGAACAAATCTTGCCAAGATAACCCCATGATATGTTTGCCTTAGGGTCGCCATAAGCCAGAAACCACTTGAAGGCATACAACAACAAGAGCAACAACAAGCCCTCTGATCAGCCTCCAGGCAGATTCTTTCACAAGCCCCCTGGTCCCCTGTCTCATAGAGAGAGTTTCAGAGCCCAGCCTTCCACTATAAGGGGGTGCCAAGATGTACAGCAATCTGATTTCTTCTGCCACCATTATCTGCCAGATGGAAGCCTATTTACCTACATCACCACATGCCAATTGTCAAAGTCCCAACAGCTACAGTGAGAGGGAGGCTTATTGTTGCCACTTTTATGACAATGACTCCATCCTATGGAATCCTGGATTTTGTACTTTTGTGAAGTATTTAGAATTCAGAGACAGTGTGCTCCAGAACACTCCCTCAAAATACAAACCTCATGTTTCCATAGCATAGGCCATGTCAGTTATAGTGGAGTCTTCTTAGTGGCATCTCCCAAATTGTGGAACTTCCTCACATAGGACGCTTGGTTGACTGCCTGTCTGTTCTCTTTTTGCCATCAGGCAAAGACTATTTTATTTAATCAAGCCTTTAGCTCTTTACTTACTGTGGCAAAAGTCACTTTTAATAGCTCTTTTTATTATGCCTTTATACTTTTAAGTAAGTTTTAATGTGTTTTAAACCTGTTTTAATTTAGTGGAATAGTGGGCATGCTTATCAAATTTGCAGATGACATTAAGGGCCAATGAAGATGGCCCCTAAGGGGCGGCTCTGTGCCACCCCTGGGAGAGCTGGATCAGGGCCACAGCAACTACACGCCGCGGCCCCGATCCTCCTTTTTGCCACTCCTAAAAGAGCTGGCAAATGCTGTTCCTTTTTGGGGGGCAAAAAGCTGCCCTTAGATCCACCGCCACAGCTCTTTTGCACCCCTTTGACACAGCATGTCTGCACACTGTGCCAATAGGGTGCCCTGATGCCACGCGCCATGTGGTTGGGTATGTAGTGTGATGGTGGCGTTGGGGCGGAGTTGGGGCAGCCGGCATGCAGTCACCCTGCCTCAACTCCACCCCCAGGCTGGCCCTTTTGGCCAGTCGGCATTGGCCCTAAGTTAGAAGGAATTGCTAATACCTCAGAAGACAGGATCAGAGTTCAAAATGACCTTAACAGATTACAAAGCTGGGTCAAAACTATCAACATGAATTTCTACAGGGACAAATGTATAATACTACACTTGGGCAGTAAAAATGAAATGCACAGATACAGAATGGGTGACACACAGCTTGACAATAGTACATGTGAAAAGGATCTGGAGTCTTAGTGGACCACAGGCTAAACATGAGCCAGCAATCTGATGCAGCAGCTAAGAAAGCCAATGCACTTCCAGGCTACATCAACAGGAGTATTGATCGAGGGAAGTAATAGTACTACTCTATTCTGCTTTGGTCTCGTCTCACCTGGAATATTGGGTCCAGTTCTGGGCATCAGAATTTAATAAGGATGTGGACAAGCTGGAGTATGTCCAGGGAAGGGTGACCAAAATGATGAAAGTCTGGAAACCATGCTGTATGAGGAGTGACTTAGGGAGCTGGGTATATTTAACCTGGAGAAGAAAAGGTGACATGATAACCATGTTCAAATATTTGAAGGAATGTTATATTGAGAATGGAGCAAGCTTGTTTTCTGCTGTTCCAGTGACTAGGACACAGAGCAATGGATGCAAACTACAGGAAAAGAGATTCCACCTCAACATTAGGAAGAACTTCCTGACAGTAGGAGACGTTTGACTGTGGAACACACTCCTTCAGAGAGTAGTGGAGTCTCCTTTGGAGATTTTTAAACAGAGGCTGTATGGCCATCTGTTGGGAGTCCTTTTATTGTGTCTTCCTTCATGGCAGTGGGTTGGACTGAGTGACCCTTTCTCCCAAAAAGGGAACCAAGGTGGATCACAAGATAAAATAACTTTCAAAATGACTTTTTTAAAAAATTAAAATAACCTGGGAGATTATCACACATGCTGTATGTATCCTGTCTTTCTCCCGATGCGATACATGCAGTTTAAGTGTCAAAGATGGGTCTTATTGCATTCACTTGCGGCTGCTTGTATGCAGCCTGTATGAACCTGGGCTTCTCTGGCAGATTTTTAAAGATGGGAGAATCCTACCCTTAAAAATCCACCAGAAAAGCCTGGGTTGCATATGGGCTACATCTGGATTGCAGATGCAAAGCCACGAGTGAATGTGAGGTGGTTTTGCCTTGCGCAGAATCCGTGCTTTAGCCAGAAAAATCAGCAGTAACAGAACACATTATAAACCATCCTGGGCATAAAATGCTGTTTGAAAACAATGCAATTCTGGACCATGCCAACAACTATCAGGTCAGAATGCACAGGGAAGCCATCGAAATCCACAAACACTTGGATAACTTTAACCCTTAAAGTAAACAAGGTGTGGCTACCAGTCCTACAAAATAAGAAAATCAGCACTCAGCAAATGCAAATGGGAAACCAACCAGGGCCAGGGGCTTTCCCAGCAGACAATAGCAGACAATCTCCTTGATTGCATATCCTCCCACCCTGAAGCCATGCCATTAACAACAGAACAATACCTATTCAACACAGAACAATACACAGTTTACATGGGAATAGCAGACAATATCCTTGTTGCATATCGTCCCACCCTGAAGCCATGCCATTAACAACAGAACAATACCTATTCAACACAGGACAATACACAGTTTACATGGGAATCACTCCTCCCTACCCAGGGTCTCACAGTATATATAGACCCACCCTCTTCCATTCCAGTATTCTCTGAAGATGCCAGCCACAGATGCTGGCGAAACGTCAGAAAGAAACTCTTCTGGAACATGGCCACACAGCCCGAAAAACCAACAAAAAACTATGAATACCGGCCATGAAAGCCTACAACTTCACATTAAAAAACATAATCTGTACCTTTAGGAAACTCTATGGATAGGACGGCTCACTCATGTGACAAATGGGAAGAGAGGGTAGAGGCACTGCCGAATCACCTGGCTGGGAGATCTTCAGAGACATCAACCATTCAGTGACATCAACCCTTTACCCTCTCTTGGCCACTGGTGGCCTGGTGCTTGCAGCCACCATTGTGGCCAATCCAGGGGCAGTTGTGGAGCATAAGGCTCCAAACTGGCCTCAGACTTAGGGCCACTGCAGAAAGGATCTAGGCTTTGTATTTGTAACTCTGGTCATGAATTTCAGCCCTAATTTCCACACTCTTGCTTAGGACGGTCATCAAAGGCAATGTGTAAGAACTTTAAAAGAAAAACAAAACAAAAAAGTAGGCCATGTCTTTTATCAAGGAACATTATAAGATCACAAGCAGCCAGTGTCTCAGAGAAAGAGAGAGAGAGAGAGAGTTGGAAGAATTACACATTGCATTCCCTTTTCCCTCTTTGGTTAGATAGGGACTTACTTCCTCTCTCCCTCTTCTCTCATTCCATCTTTCAGTTTAACTGACTTTCTTAAGATTCTGAACTGGCTTTAGGCTTTAGTTTTGTTATGTATATATTTATTAAAGCGATTATTGTTTGCTTTTTAAACCACAAACTGCGTTTGTCATTTTTTGAGTTAGTCTTTATTCTTTAGGAAAGCATATTAAAATATAGTCTGACCCTCATTTTTTTGCTGATGAAAGCTGAACTCTTAACAAGTTTAACTTTCATACCTGCATATTTTAGTTTCTCTTAAAAGGGTTAACACCCTGGGAAACTAAAATTGCACTCCACAGAGAGAGAACGAGAGAGAGAGAGGATGTGTGTGTGTACTTATATACTTTTTCTGTTCCTGAATTATACATAGAGACCATTTGCCCTGCTCATGAAAAGCTGCCCAGAAGAAGTCAGATAAAATAACAAGAGAGTTTAATATGTTTTCTGCTGGAAGAAAAACTGGACTAGATTGAAAAAAATAATATCTTGATGATAGGTAAATAATCCTTTAGTATCTCAGATGTACATGCTACAGGCAGGGACTTTCTATTCATGAACACTCTTTTATTCTTGTAAGCTATTACCACCAAGATATTGCTGTATTGGAAGATACATTCTTACACTGATAAATAGACTGCATAAACAATATGCACCCCAGCCTCCATAAGCAAGATAATGCTTGCATATTTCAACAATATTGGCTCCCCTACAGGCAACTAGATTGCCCCCTCCTCCTTCTTTTTCTAAATGCTAACCAGTGCTGCATTGAGGTTGCCCACGTAATGGAAAACAGGGGTGAAATAATCATAGCACATAGAATTCCCCATCATACCTCACCTTCCTCCATCTTGGATGATAATGTTCTGATATTTTTTAGCCCTGTATATTTTGATGGGAAAGTGAGTCTGTGCCTATTTCTACTAAAGCTCTTTCATTTTCTCTCCCATTATTTAAATAAATGAAAGAGACTCTCTGTCAGATGTCAATAAACTTTTCAGGAGCCATGCATACATTGGATACTTGCTTCCTTCCAAAGGCTGAATGAATCCTGCAATCCAGAAACTCTGCATGATGTGCTGTATAGTAAGCTGCTAAGAATCACTTCCAACTCTGCATGGAGCCACATAGTTCCTTTTGATAGGCTGTCTGACCTTAGAAAGCTGAAAATATGTCCATTATTGCTAGGACTGTAGATGGAAAGAGGATTATTAGTATAAAAAGGTACATAGTTCCCTGAGAACAATCCAATGATTTCATATTGCATTTGTTTATTTATACAAATCAACCCATTATGCAAGTTCTCTAGACATCTCACAAGAGAAATACACTCACCCCTCCACATTTGCAGCTTTGACTTTTGCAGATTTTATTATTTGCAGATTTTATTAATAGGTTCTCTCTAGGAATATCTACATTCTCCAGCACAACTCTGTGATCAACTTTAACAAAAAGTCAAAGGACCTAGAGGTTCCTAGAGAGAACACTCTACTAGGCATTTGTAGCTCCTCCAGTGCAATTCTATGGTCAATGTCTGGCAATGTTGACCACAGAGTTGCATCAGAGGACCTAGAGATTCCTAGAGAGGTGTTCTTTCAGCTAAAAACATAATGGGCCTGAACAGACTGCCAGAAATAATCCATCTTGAGGCCACTTTAACTGCCTTGGCTCAATGCTAGGGGATCATGGGAACTGTAGTTTATTGTGGCATCAGAGCTCTCTGACAGAGAAGGCTCAATGTCTCAGAAAAAACTACAATTCCCATGTTTCCCTAGCATTGAGCCAAGAAAGTTAAAGTGGCCTCAAGATGGATTATTTCTGGCAGTCTGTTCAGGCCCATATGTTTTTGTTATTTGTGGTTTTTCCACATTCACAGGGGTCCTGTGCCCCTAATCCCAGCAAATGTGGAGGGACGAGCGTATTAACATTACAGTACCATATAAAGGTATTAAAAATGTTTAAAAATAGCACATGGATTATAAACCAAAACCCTAGACTAAATTATTTAAAAGCCTGGGTTAATAAAAAGTTCTTATACTGGTGCCCTCTGGTTTGAACTTTTTGGGAACAGATGTTCTAAAACCAGGGTGTCATTAGCAAAAAGGCCGTCTCCATGGTAGTCATGGCAATGCCAGACCAGTAGTTCTAGAGATTTCAAGGGCAAAATGTGAGAGTGGAGGCCCTTGTGAAAGTACAGAGAAGGGGAGAGGAGTCAAAACTGCTTTTAAGCCAGAAGACTGTGGGAATAAGCATAAATAGAACTGGTAAATTGGCAAGGCATTGAAGGATGACACGTCCAACCCCTTCCTCCTACTGAGCCATGTACAACAAGGAGTTGTGACAGCTCCCTTCAGGAGTCCCAGATTCTGCTTGTTGTACCATGGCTTGAAGCACCATGGGACACAGTTGGACACGTCAACCTTCAGCCCCCACCTGCCAGCACCACAGAACTCCTTAGCTTCATACAACTGTCTGGTTTTTAAGGTAGGTTTTAGTGGGTTGGATTAGAAAATGGAGCACAGGTACAACACTGTAGCAACATGTCCCATGCAAGATCTTAGCCATCATCCCCCTTTCCTCCCTCCCACATTTAGTGCACACAATACACACCTACATACTGAGCCAGAGATCCCTGGAAATAAGTGATACCCAGAGTTTAAGGTATCCAGAGTTTAAACTCCTGTCATATATGATATTAAAATCTTTCTCATTACAGTTTGCCTGAAGATCTGTCTCTATACCTGGACACTCAAAGAAGCATAACAACTCCCTGATACTTCAGGTGATGCCCTGTGATTTGGTAATCTGACTCAGACATCTCATTTCATTTGGGGATAAACCACAGGAGCAGAGTCTTTAAAGAAGATTTAAGGTTCAGGTGATGTTGGATGAGAAGGACCGTTGTGGTAGTCTGTCCCTGAGCTATTAAGGGCCCTAAAGGGCAGAACCAGGATTTTCAGTTGCACTTACAAATAACCATGATCTGCTTGTTTTATCTGGTGGGTTTGCTTTACAATTAAAGGAAAATATTCATTTAAAAAAAAAAACATTATCTGTGTTTGGCTACCAATGGGATATTACAATTGACAACATTGGAATTGTGATGAATTTCACTTGAAAGGCTGCTGTTTTGTGAGCAGGGCCTTCATTAGATGCTTGCCCCAAAGAGATATATGTCAGAAGGGAACAGCACAGAAAAATACAAGAAATCTTCCCGATTTGAGTGACTTCCACAAAGGAAAGAAAGAGGACATAACACAGGGGGCTTGAATAAAAATTACTTGTTTGTGTTGTAACTCACAGAATCCTGGGCTAGCATGATCACTGGCCATATTATGCAGTGGATTCTGATAGTTAAAAAGTTACTTTTCCAAGTTCTGTTCTCTCCCTGATTGGTGGCAGGGATATACACTTTTACTTATTTTGTTCTTCCATGAAATAAGAAACAATTTCAAGAATTTTTTTCCCCATGTTTGATGAAATTATGACACAGTGCATTTTGTTTTCACACTTCACAGATTTCATGAAAAATTCTGTTTTCATGCAGTGAATATTGTATTTGTGTAGAATATAACTTTTTTCTGTGTAAAAGGCCATGTTTTTCAGAAAACAAGGGGATGGTTTGCACAAACTCCTAAAGTTCTTGTGCATTTTCATTTATATTTTATTTATATGTTTGTTTATTTTTGCACTAAAGTCTTGCCTTATAAGGACTTCATAATATCTCCATAAGAAAGATCTTATGGTTCTTGGTTAATTTTTCAGTGAGGAACCTCAATGGGTCAAGGCACACTTTCTAGCAACCAGAGTTGCTAGAAAGTCTAGTTGCTGAATGGATAGTAAGAAGATTTGTGTATCCTTGCAAGGGAATGAATATTTTGGCCTAAGGGAGCAGCATTGTTTTATCGGTCAACATGCTGGGAATTAATTGGGCAATTATAAGATAGCACAAAGGAATATGAATTCCCTGTTTTGTGAAGAAGATGATCATATGTGATAAATGTCCTTTCTAATGCCCTTATATTAACACAGTAGGCACTTTGCTTAGGTCAGTTGCTATGAGCTGCTAGAGAACTCAATGTGAATAACCATAGCTAAGAGCAAAGTACATGCTTTCCATGAAGGAAGTCTTTGATTCAGTTCCTGGCATCTCAACTAGAAAGAGTCAGTTAGTGGGAAAGCCCTTTGCTTGAAACCTGGGACCCATTTACACTGCATAATTATAGCACTAGGATCCCACTTTAATTACCATGATGGCATCCTATGGAATCACGGGGCTTGTAGTTTGGTGAGTCACTGGCACACACTGGCTAAGAAGTCTAAGGGCTTTTGCAGACTGTCAGAAATAGTGCAAATTGAGGTCACTTCAACTGTCCTGGCTCAGTGCTAGGGAATCATGGGAATTATAGGGTTTTTTTCTGAGACATTGAGCCTTCTCTGCCAGAGAGCTCTGGTGCCACAATAAACAACAGTTCCCATGATTCCCCAGCACTGAGTCAGGGCAGTTAAAGTGGCCTCAATTTGCACTATTTCTGGCAGTCTGCAAAGGCCCTTAATGCCTCTGCCTAAACTGCCAGTCCTCAAATTTAATAGGAAAGAATCATTGTAGCTGAAGTGAAATAACAGCACACTAATTATGTGCTGATTCTGAAGAAAACATAGGCCTTAGAGCAGGGGTAGGCAACCTTTTTGAACCGGGGGCTGGGTTGCTGTCCCTCAGACAATTGGGGGGGGGCAAAGCACCAAAATAAATAAAATAAAATAAAATAAAATAATTTTAAAAAAAATTAAAATATATGCATATACACTCTCTCAGCCCTAGAAAAGCCATGGCAAACCCCCTGTGGAGATTTTGCCAAGAAAACCCCAAGAACAAGTAATAACAACAATAATCAATATCATCATGGCAGGGGGCAGCGGCAGCGGGGGTGGTGGCAGGACCGGCCTGGGGCCGGTCCAAAGGCCTCAGGGGGCGAATCCGGCCCCTGGGCCTTAGGTTGCCTACCCCTGCCTTAGAGGGACAAATAGTATTTGACCTTACATTAGCTTCCTGTATTGCTAGTCTCTAAATATATAGTACTGGATTTAAATCTGAGTGATTGTAACTCAAGGTGGCCTAAATGTATTGGAGCTGCAGTGTGAAAATGTAACTTTTCCATGTTCTGAATAGTTCCTCAAAGACAGCCTTATGTCACAGGCTTGCCAAGAGGTGGGTCATGGTCTCAGTTAAACTGACTGCAACCTTATACCAGAAAAAGGGAATCTTGTAGATTAGCATTTAGCCTATTGCTGACATAAGTGTATCTGAGCAAGCTATTACTTATTCCTGACTTTTTTTCCTGAAAAATAATAATAATAATGCCATGTTTTATATCAAAGATCAACAACCTCTGAAAGAAGAGGACATATCAATAGAGACCCATCTCACTTGTGGCTGCACAACTAAATTTGCCACTGTATTTGTAGCAATATCAAATACCCCACCATTTCAAAACAAGACAAACAGGGAGTGTGCACATGTTGTATACTCCATTCCCAGTTTGTCATTCTTAAAAGAAAAGAAAAGCCATTGTTTCCATCAGTGGCATGGGGAGAGGCATATAAACTAATCAGGGTGGTGGCGGTCACAAGAAAGCCACATATTTTGCACATCAGTCCTCTGATACATCATCTAATGCTGCTCTTCACTTCCACCCAACAGATTGCCTGTTACTAGTGTATACTGTTCCTCAAGAGAAAAATAATGTTTTAACATATGTGGTCATCCCAAAGAAGAATGAGATCTTGGAGATCTTGTCTGTCTCTCCCGACCCCTCAAGAACTCTGACAGGCTACGATTCATACCTATGAAGCCTGAGAGAAGAAAGAACCTATAATTAGGCCCCATCAAAAGGGAAAATTGCAAAGTATTGTCTTCAAAGTGATAATTAAAAATCTTAGCAATAATTATTTGAATACCATACAAAAATGTTGTTGGTTGTATGGTAGAATTTACTCTTGAACAAGAGCATAAACATCAAAGGATGACTGAAATTATACTAAACCTCCTAGATGACAATGTTTTACAAAGACACATTCTACAGGGGTGAGCTAATTTATTGGGTTTGGACACTGATTTTCCACCTGTGAGATCCACTCTGGGATGCACATGCTCACCCTTATATTCAGACTGAAATCAGAAGTGACTGGAAAATCACTTATGGTTCAGGAAGGGAACCTTAATTTTCATTTTTCATTCATTCATTCAGGTGGGGATTTTTGTGCTTTGTTTTAAACATGAATTGCAGCACCTGCAGACTCCAGGAGCACATTTCACTTTGTAGAGCAGGTTTGGAAGTGGGGGGAGAGGGTTCCAGGGGTTCTTGTAGGCTGCTGGCCATGACTTTTCCAGAAAAAAACTTTAGATTTCTTTTTGTAGGGCTGTGAAAGAAACAATCCTAACAGATGATAAATGTTCTGTATCACTGGTTCTCAAATTCTGATGCTCCATATATGTTGGACTTCATTTCCTAGAAGTCCTATCCAGTATGGCTGTTCAAGAATTATGGGAAATGAACTCCCAAACAAATGGACGACCAGAATGTGAAAACCATTGCTCTGTATACACAAAATCAACTGATGTCTCGAATGTCAGAGCTGCAGCAAGTGCATTCTGGGTTTGGGTTTGAACTTCAAAGCATCTATCCAACCTACCCAATGTTTGTTGTTCTTGTTAACTACTCTCCAATTGACCCTGACTAATGACAACCCTATGAATGAGACATATCCAAGACACACACACCCCCGTCCTCCACTATTCTGCTTAGATCCTGCAGACTCGTGCCCATGGGCTCTCTGATTGAGTCTTTCCATCTAGTGCATGGCCTTCCTCTTTTTCTTCTGCCTTCTATCTTTCCTAGCATTATTATCTTTTCCAAAGATTCCTACCTTCTCATGATGTGACCAAAGTATGGCAGCCTCAGTATAGGGGGGATGCAGACTGCCAGAAATAGTGCAAATTGAGTCCACTTTAAGGGTTAGGGTTAGTGCTAGGGAATCATGGGAATTGTTTTTGTTCTGAGACATTGAGCCTTCTGTCAGAGAGCTCTGGTGCCACAATAAAATACAGTTCCCATGATTCCCTAATCCTAACCCTAACCCTAAAAGTGGACTCAATTTGCACTATTTCTGGTAGTCTGCAACCCCCCTAGGTCATCTTGTCTTCCAGTGTGAGTTCAGGCTTGATCTCTTCAAGGACCCACTTGCTTATCTTTTTGGTTGTCCATGGCATCCTCAGCACTCTTCTCCAACACCACATCTCAAATGAGTTGGTTTTCTTCTTATCCACTTTCTTCACTGTCCAGCTTTCACATCTGTACATGATGACTGAGAATACAATATCTTAGATGATTCTAACTTTATTGCTTAGTTGTATATCTTTTTAAAAAAATATTATAAAACTTTATTATTTAAAAAATAACAAATTTACACAAAATCATACAAACACAAACTAATCTAATACAATTTTGATCGTTTACGGTTTCAGAGTTTAAGGGTCATTTAAGGTTCTTAGTTATACCCAGTAGGTCATAAATTGACCATAGTCATGTCCTTATATTAATTTCGTCTCTTAAAAAGGTAAGATTAGTTAAGGATTAGTCATAGATTCTTATTCTTCGTAATATCCTTTTACTCTTCCTAATAGAATCATAGAATCATAGAATCATAGAGTTGGAAGAGACCACAAGGGCCATCCAGTCCAACCCCCTGCCATGCAGGAACTCCCAATCAAAGCATCCCTGACAGATGGCCATCCAGCCTCTGCTTAAAGACCTCCAAGGAAGGAGACTCCACTACTCTCCGAGGGAGTGTGTTCCACTGTCGAACAGCCCTTACTGTCAGGAAGTTCCTCCTAATGTTGAGGTGGAATCTCCTTTCTTGCAGCTTGCATCCATTGTTTCGGGTCCTAGTCTCTGGAGCAGCAGAAAACAAGCTTGTTCCCTCCTCGATATGACATCCCTTCAAATATTTAAACACGGCTATCATATCACCTCTCAGCCTTCTCTTCTCCAGGCTAAACATCCCCAGCTCCCTAAGTCGTTCCTCATAGGGCTTGCTTTCCAGACCCTTCACCATTTTAGTTGCCCTCCTTTGGACACGCTCCAGTTTCTCCACATCCTTTTTGAATTGTGGTGCCCAGAACTGGACACAGTATTCCAGGTGAGGCCTGACCAAAGCAGAATAGAGTGGCACTATTACTTCTCTTGATCTAGACACTATACTTCTACTGATGCAGCCTAAAATTGCATTGGCCTTTTTAGCTGCTGCATCACACTGTTGGCTCATCCTTAATATCCTGTAAACATCACCTTCCTTTCCTACTCTTTCTCCTTTTTCCTTTCATCTACCTTCTCCCTATCCTTTCCCTGTCTCTTTCTCTTTCCCTTCCTCTCCGTATCCTTCCCTCTCTCTCTCTTCACTTCTGCCCTCGCCTACAAGCCCTTATTATATCTTCCATCCTACCTACTCTGACCTTCTACAACTTATTCCTACGCTTTAGCACCTTCAACTACCTTCTTCCTAAAATACTTCCTTTGCCATTCATCCACCAGTCTTTCATAAACTTTTTTACTAAATCTTTCTTACTTGGTGATTTAACTACTAGTACATGACCTTCTTATAACTGTTCATATATGATTAGATGCTGCTAGTTCATACAATTGTCCATCGTTGTTCCATCTGTGTTTTAAGTTTCTATAATAGTAATATTCGTATTTGTATCTTTTCTCAATAATTATCCCACCTTGACCATCCGTATGATACTTCTAAACTTCAATACATTATCCTATCATGCAATCCCTATACTTATTACAGATCTTCTGAAGTCGCTGCTAGGATATTTTAGAAAAAAAAATGTACTTATCTTCCTTCCTTATTTGTTGTTTTTGTCCCATCAAACCTTATAATTTATATTCGTTATACTACCCCATTTGTCTTCCAAATATCACAAAATCGGCTTCCAAATATTTTCATCTTCATTAATTATTTCTGATTTTAAATATTTTGTAAGATTGTTCATCTCAATTGCTTCATTCATTAATACTTGGGACATTTTTGGATTTCCACTTTTGTGACAAGGTTATTCTAGCCATAGTAATCAAGGAAAAGAGAATTTTCCCATACCCTTTGTCTAATTTTTCGTCCCACATGTTTAATAAATATATTTCTGGACAAACCTGAATATCTATATTAAGCATATCTTTGATAGTTTCGTTTACCTTTAACCAATATTTTTTCACTATTTTACAAGTCCAGTGTCCTTGGTTCTTTTTCACATTTCCAACAACAATTATTTTTATTGGTTTTTGTGGGTTTTTCAGGCTGTGTGGCCATGTTCTAGAAGAGTTTCTTTCTGACGTTTCACCAGCATCTGTGGCTGATATCTTCAGAGAAGACGCTGGTGAAATGTCAGAAAGAAACTCTTCTAGAACATGGCCACAAAGCCCAAAAAACCCACAAAAACCTATGGGTGCCGGCCATGAAAGCCTACGACTTCACAATTATTTTTATGCTTAAATATTCTCGATATTTTGTCCGGGGTCAGATACCACCTAAAAAACCACCAAAGGAATATCAACCACCTCATAAGGTGGTCTATTATATTTTTATACCTCTGTTGTGGCAAAAATCATTTTGTGAGAGCAAAACTTCACCTATCTTCACTGTCCCTGTTGTCATCTTTGTTACTATTAACCTTATCATCCTGTCCAGCCCCCAAAGGATGTCCCCACAAGATTTGCCTCCCACAAAGTTGCCTGATTTAGGAGATGTGGCCTTTTTACAGAAAGGTGCTCTACTCCAACAGATGAAACCTTGAAGCCTTATTTCTAAGCCACTATGAACAATGTCACAAGAAATCATACTATGGTTGAAACACAACACATCCTTTTTTTCTCCCTCTTCTTTTGATGTTCAGAGTCTCTTGCTTGCCTGGTCACATGTGGTTGGAGAGGGGAAAACAGTATTTTTAGTGCTTTTTAAGAGGAAAAGATTTCTGATGGATTTTTGCTTCTCAGTAAGTGAAAACATCTCAGGGCTCCCATTTACCTGTATAGTGACACTTTTTCTTCCTTGATACCAGCAGGTAGAAAGAAACAGCAACAGAGCCAAGAAAGAGTTGTTCCTTGCTAAGGTAATTGAGGGCAGCAGGTACAAGAGCCCAGGAATGTTCAAATGTTAACGAGAATATATGAAGAATATAGAGAACACTCAGAGAACTGGGGAAGAGCCTGTGTGAACTTACCTTGCAAGCACTTTAATATATTGTGGAAGATCTAGCAATCTATATTAAACAATTCTTTCTTGGCAATCATTAGGAAACATGACATCCTTTTTCATATTTGAAAATTATTGAACTAGAGTACAGATATGTAGCTGAGATGAAGAACTCTGAAGCTGCTTGTAAACAGAGTTTAAGAAGAATTCAAAAATTATATATATGTCTTCAGCTGGTGGTGAGAAAAAGAAGTTATATTGAATTCAGGGCTTATTATGAGTAATAAATATGGTTAAACCAGAGCTCAGAAAGGTACTTTTAAATGTAATCAATTATAGTTCCAAGACTCAAAAATATTTTTACTGTTCTAATGTATTAAAGATTAACTCTTTCTATTTGCCATTTCTCAAAAAAGTAATTACTTTTAAAAATTCGCCTATTCATTCATTTCACCCCCACCTTTCTCCTAGTAAAAGATTCAAGGCTATTCTCAACAAAGATTAAAATTAAATGTAAAATCCAATTACAATAATGAAACACATAGTAGCAAATGCTATAAATAGTGATAAAAATAGTAAGATTCAGCATTGTGTAGTGCAGTGGTCCCCAAAGTGGGTGGTAGTGAAAGTTCTGGGGTTGTGCTGAGGGGAAAAAGAGCAACTGGGGGGGCAGCAAGGAATTGTGGGGATGGGGGTTGCAAGTAGTGTTGCCATTGCTGTTGAAAAACCATAAAGTCCTGGATTGAAGTCTTTGAAAAGCAGCAAGTCTTGGATTCTTGAAGGCAGGAGTGAAATGTATGGGGGGGGGGGAACTCATCCAAATCCCACCCTTGGGTGATACTGTGCAGGTGTGCCAGACCCAGAGCCCAGATGCAGGAACAGAATGGAGGCAAGCAGAGGCATGGAGCAACCAGGAGACTTTCTTGTGTCCTGGTAAATGTGTGGCAATACGGTGGAACATTTTGCTTGCTTGGGACTGGAGCTGCCCTTCCCTCCAGCTGCACCCCCACATAGAAATGTTTGTGTGTGTGTTTGGGGAAAAATGGGGAGATCTTTTCTTGAGGTCCAAAGTCCCTCTTTCTTCTTAGTTGCATGCTAATGAGCTGGCACTCCCTTTCCCTCATGGCCGCTGGGTTTATATATTGGTCTGTGTTGTTTTACTGTATTGAATTGCTTGTTTTAATCTCTATTGATTTAATACTGTTTTAAGGGGGGGGAGGGTTTTTGGGGTTGGGTACTGTATATGTTTTTTATGGTTGTAAGCCGCCCTGATTGGGTTACCATAGGGTGGGATATAAATAAATTATTATTATTATTATTATTATTATTATTATCATAGAAATGTATATGTGTTTGAAAAGGGGGGGGAGTATATGAGCTCTGGAAGACAAACAGCAAAGTCTAAGAAATAACATTTGGAAATAGGTCCATTAGCAACACAATGAGAAACCTTCTTTTTTTTTCTCTCCTGTGTGAAAATACCTGCCCCCCCCTCCTTTGGCAGATAATATTGAATTTCTCAAGAAGCCTCTGATTTGCTGCATCTGAAAAAAAACGTTTAAATGTTGCTTAAAACTCTGAGTCACTGAGTCTATCTCGGCCTCCAATGACAAGGATGGATTTAGGAGTATTTCCAGATTACACACCTGCTATTTCAGGAGGAGTGCAATGCCATCCAGGACAGGAAATCCACTGAATTCCCAGACTGGAACCTCTGTCTTATCAGGATTCAGCTTCATTTTATTCACCTTCATTCAGCCCATCCAGGATTCAGAAACTGCCCCAGCACCTCCACAGCCTCAGCCAACTCTGGTGACAAGAAGTAGAGCTGAGTGTTGTCGGCATGGCACCCATCCCCCAGACACCTAATGATCTCATTCAATGGCCCCATATAGATATCAAACAGCAAAGGAGACAAGATTGAACTCCATGGCACCCCACTGTAAAATGGCACAATGGGGCTGAGCAGGAGTCTCCTAATGCCACTCTCTGGAACCAACCTTGCAGATAGGAGCAGAACTATTCCTTCTGTTCCCCTCTGCCTGAAGACCCTTCTACTTTCATCTGCCAGAGCCAGCCCAGTAAGATATCATCAGAGCCACTGAAAGATCCAGGAGGATCAACAGGGTAGCACTCTCCCTGTCTTTCCCCAGGAGTAGGCCATCAGTCAGAGCAATCAAGGCTTTGTGAAGTTGTAGGCTTTCATGGCCGGCATCCATAGTTTTTTGAGAGTTTTTCGGGCTGTGTGGCCATATTCTAGAAGAGTTTCTTTCTGACATTTCACCAGCATCTTCTCTGAAGGTGCCAGCCACAGATGCTGGTGAAACATCAGAAAGAAACTCTTCTAGAACATGGCCACAGAGCCCAAAAAACCCACAAAAAACAATCAAGGGTTTTTTTTCGTACCATACCCTGGCCTGAGACCAGACTGAAATGGATCTATATAATCTGTTTCCTCCAAGAACATCTGAAGATACCTAGTCATGACATATTTAAGAATGTTGCCCAAATATTGGATGTTAGTGATAGAACAGTAATTATCACACACTTCTGGATCCAGAGAGGTCCTCTTCAGGAGAGGGTGCACCACCAGGCATCAGGCATCTCCCCCTGATGAAGACAGGCATTTACCACCCCTTTGACCACCCAAGCAATCCACATCTGCTAGATCTTAAGAGACAAGATGGCCAGGGGTCAAGACTACATGTGGTGGGGTGGAACAATTCTCAGACTGCATAGCACGGAATGAAGTGGTATATAAATGAACCTGCTATTGTTATTGTTATTATCCACATCATCAGGTTGCAACAAGTGAAACTGATCCCAAGAAAAGTAACTTGATAGTACACTGGACACCTCCCTAGACTCTGCAATAGCTGTGACATCAGGTTCTGAATGAAAATTGAATGTTTCAAGTCACTGGTCAGTTGAACAAAACATATACTGTTGCCTCTCAATGTTGTCTCAATACCCACTGCAGAGCATGAGGCAACTCAAAAAACAGAAAATTATTCTTTCTTCAATATTTAACAGGGATATATACCCAAAACCATAAAGTCAACTTTGAAAGTTACAGTTAGTGAAAAAGAAGTGAAGTTACACCTTGCTGAATTTCAGTCATAATATATTGCACTTAAATATTAGTTACTTGGAAAAGGAATTAAGTATACATAATTAGTTATAAATATGTCTGAGGATACTCTAGGACTTAAATGATGGAGGTGAAACAGGAGCAAATTCTGGCTCCTGAACTGAGTATAGCCTACTGCATTTCTTTAAGGGTGTTCACTGATGGAAATTTGTATATTTTTTGAATGCATTTCCTGTAATGAACACATTTATTTGCATACCTTTCCTAATATATGCCATTTGTACTCATTTTTCTCATTGTTTAAAATATCTCTGTACATTTTTTAAATTATTCATTTTAGCCATTATTATTTTTTAAATGTATGTACATTTGTGAATTTGTGAATCAGTCCTGTATTTTGAAACAAACTGAGGGTACTTCTTTAAATGACAAAGCAAGTACATTTAGAAATTACCTTTCCTGGCCAGCTGTCCCTGGGTGATTCAGTCTAGACACCTGGCAATATAACTGATCACAAAGGGACATACAATTTGTAAATCTGAACAGCTTGTAAAACATTTATCCCTAACCCATGCCATTTCATATTTTATGTATTCCTCTACAATAATGAGGTTGATTGTTTCTAACCTCACTTTCCTTCCAGCTGTTGAGTTTTCTATTGCTGTCATTTTAAATTTGAGTATCTTTATGAAAGGACACTTGAGAACTTCAAGGATACCTTAACACCTATTTTACAGGATCGTTACATACCAAGTCTTGGTGTGTTTTTTAAAATTAATCCTCATTACTTTCTTAGTTAAGATATAATTTTGGAAAACACCTTATCATTTCCTAGTTTAAGTTGCTTTTTACTAAACAATTATCTCACATATGATATAAATCCTTCTAGACTGCATTTCAGTGAGTTAATAAGCTTTCAATGATATCTCCAGGTGAATAATATACACCTTTCTGTTGATCGAGTTCAGTGATATATTTTTTTTAAAAAAAGGATCACCTCAAGATTACCCCATGACATTAGCAATACCAATTGTTTTCGTTCATTATTAAGCTCAAGGTAAGAACAATTTGTAACAAAGGGAAGGAGAAATGTGGATAGCAAAAGAAGCTCTGGATAATTTGTTATGTTAGAATACCCTTTCTCTTACTCTCCCCTTTATGCACATGAAGAATGATTTTTCCCCCACTATTTGGATGTAGTAACATATGAGTTTATCACACAGGGCAAACTGCAAAAATCACGTGCAGAAGTGGGATTTAAAAACTGGAAAAACCCCACAAAAGCAGGTAATCTTTCACACATGACAGGGTTAATGTGACATAAACCCGAACAAAAAGTAGACAAAACACCCCCTTTTTACTTTCAGGATTTTCTGAAAGTAAAATAGAGCAGGTTTTATCTAGTTCCCGTTCAGGTTAATGTTACATTAATTCTCATTAATGCTAACGTTGTATGAAAAACAAACCGCTTTTGCGGGTTTTTTTTCCTACTTTCTGTTCAGGTTAACCCCCAACGTCATCTGAAAAACTACCTACTTTTGTGAGGTTTTTTCCTCAGTTTAAATCCACTTTCTGAACAGGATCCATCCTGTGTGATAAGTTCCATGGAGATAGTGGGTTTCTCTCTCATGAAAACAATAGTAATGATTTCTAAATGTTATTAAGCCTATACTATTATCAGTCCATAATGATATATTTAAAATAACCAATCAACCTATATTTTATAGAATGAATTGAATATTGCCCCTCTTTTTTTAAAAAAAGAAAACTTCTTTGATATATTTCACTTGATCAATCCCTAAATGTGCAAATTCATATAAACAAAGATCCAACAAATGTATGTGTGAATGTACAAGAGCGGAGTAAAAAATTAGAATGAAGTGCTTGAATATTTATTATTATTATTATTATTATTATTATTATTATTATTATTCTGTTTATTTATATCCTGCCTTCCTCCCAGTACAGGGACTCAAGGCAGCTAACAAATTAAAACAGTCTAAGTTACAACAGTATGAAACATTAAAAATACAAAGTTTAAAAAACAATTAAGCAATTCAAACAATTAAAAACATGACATCATTAAAATTTTAAAATTTTAAACTCTATTATTATTAAGGATACAAGTTGTGGAGTCCCATTGGAGAAAAGCAGGATATAAATGATGATGATGATGATGATGATCATGATCATGATGATGATCATGATGATGATCATGATCATGATCATTTATATCCTGATTTTCTCCAAATAATGGGACTCCACATCTTGTATTATTAAACTCAGCAGCAGTGGGGACAGGAGAGAAAGTGGCTGAACCTTGCCCTTTCCAGTAGCCTTAGGCAAAAAGAAATGGCTGCAGAATCTCCTAGCTTGAAGGTTCTCTCTCCTTGCTAATTTTTACCATCTTCACTATACTCTGATGCTACTTGGCTACACATGTTCTGTTTTTCATCTGTGAAATGCTGGAGGGTATTTAAAAGTGTGACATACTTTGTCATACCCTCCAACACTCTCTCCTACTCATCACACATACCCTTACAACTCATGCTCGCTCTCCTATCCCACAGTTTTGCCCTTGAGCTGAGAAACAAGGTCCAAATAGGAGTTATCATCCCATTCACCTGGATTCAAATACAATGCTCTGTATATCTGGAGAAGCTGATAAAGTTTTGTTTTACACATGTTCAAGTAAACATGAATAGAACTCTACCGTACAAATGCACATAGAAGCCTCCTTAAGATGTTGACACAAAACACAGAGAAAAGCCAGAGGGTAGATTGGATGGAGGTGATGGGAGCATATCTTTTGTATTCACCTCTGCACCTTGTGTCCCCCCCCCCCCCCCTTAGCTCTCACTCACTCAGGCAACTGTGTAAACATGGCTAGAATGTTGTAAGGAAAATGTCTCCTTGTGATAAATTCTCAGCCAACATTTATGATATGATAGCATGGCATTTTATCACACAGGAACACTTTTTCAAGATAGATTTTTGCCACATGAAAACCGTATGGAGAACTCATCTCATGATGATCTTTCCATCTCAAGAATAGCAATGGGACTTAAACTGGAATGATTTTTTTGCTATCATTCTTGTTGAGTTTTGATCATGCTAATGGGAATGAGGATACTTTTTCATGAAGGAAATTATCATTTTTCCCCCAGCAAGAACTGGGATAAAAGGAAATTGTGGAAGCAGGAAGAACAAAATGCACATTTCTTGAGCAAAATGACTTACCATGTAAACAAGGCCTTTGTTTGCAAGGGTGAAAAACCCTGTGCTTACCACAACACCAGTGCTGCCTGTTTCCACAATGCATAGCGAATTCTGGTGGAATACCATGTATTTCCCTGGTTAACTCAACTTTGCTTAGGAGTTAACAAACTCACAGGAAGCTCTGGTGTTTCCTCACAGCCCTGAGGTTAGCATGGGTTTAGTGGCATACAGAAGCCTTTGAGAGACTAGGGGATTCTGCATATGGAGCAAAGCGCCGTCTTGGAGCCAGGGAAGGGGAGGAGCAGCCGGATGCTGGATGCCCCAACCCCTTCCCAAGGATGTCATCAGAGTGCACACTGTTGCACATGGCGAGCGCTCTGATGACATCCTCCCAGTGCAGAGTCTGGACACACTGCACCAGAACAGGTGCAAAAGAGCCACATGGTGGCTCTTCGGGTGCACTTCTTGCCGCCTGGGAAAGGAGCGCTATTTTGGCGCTCCTTTCCCAGGCGCCAAAAGGAAGGATTGGGGCTGAGGCATGGTGCAGCCTTGGCCCCAATCCTCCTCTTCCCAGGGTGGCCCACGGCCGCCCGTCTGCATCCCCCCCTTGGTTTGGCCTGGTGCATGTGGCCACCATTGTAGCCAATCCAAGGCCACTTCTACAGCATTCTTTGGACTTGCCCCAGACATACCACCCAGTGTAGATAAGATCTGAGACAAATGTAGGCCTATGACTCTAAATTTGTAACTTTCCTTCTCCTGTATGATTTTTAACATCTTCAGCTGATGAAGAAACCAGTGAAGATTTCAAAGCTCTCATGATGCATTTTCTACATTTTGGTTGGCCAATAAAAGTATCAGTCTTTGGTGGACTTTGCTGTATTTCACCAACTGAGCACTTTCAGGGTTTCCTAATAAAATAAAACGGCACATATATTTTGGCAACAATTGAGAAAAGAGGATTTGAAAAATGCACATTCTTCTACTTCCCTTTTGCATTATGGTATCAGCCAGCAAAGAAAAGAAGTGAGTGAATGAGGCCCTGTGAATTTCCCCCACTAATCTGATGAGAAGAGAGAGACAGACAGTGAGAGTTCACTTGGCTAATTTTCTAGCCAGCAGCTACAACAGTGTTTCTATTAAGAGATATGAAAAGAGACAAAGAGATATAATAACTATAGATTGGCATTGCTGGCCGGAAGACAATCTCACTATGCTTCAGGATGGGAGGCCATGCTCCTGAGGGACAATTTTGTATGTTAATATAATTCTTGTGGTGGGGAGGGCTCATCTCTATTTGCACATTCTATTAATACATAATAAAAACAGAGGGATTTTTTTGGGGGGGGGGGTTGTTTTTAAAAAAAACATGGAAAAACTGTCTGTTCGGTTAGCTGGAATAAAAGTGAGACAAAAATCCATTGACCTTGTATTGTCCTCCCCTCTGAGGATGTGTGAAATTCAGAATCATATTATTCGGCTCACAGAGACAGATTTTCTCTTCTTTTCTTTCTTTTTCTTCTATTGTTGCTTTTGCATTTAGTCTGAAGGAGAATATGGGACTCTGCTGATTTGGACATTGTCCCCTGAGAATATTTTTCCCTGTGGAATCTCCCTTAAACCAGTCATAGAATATTCCTTTGTGGGAAATACACAAGCAATAAATATATGAAATAATTAAAAGCTCCAAACAACTCAGGTTACACATGTAATACAGAATAGGCAAATTTAAGAAGGTGCAGACTGCTAATGGCTATTGCTGATGGGGGCTGTATACTAGACATGGATGAATATCAGTTTCACTTTCTTCCACAATGCTTTTTTTTCTTTTCTTTTTCCTTCTTTAATGTTCAAGTTCTTTTCAACAGATCTATGAAGACATTTTCAAACTTTGGAATTTTTCTTACTAAAAAGAAATGACATGAAATTCCGACTTTCTTGCAGCTATTCCCAACATGCAACAGCTCTCCTCCTCCTAGGTCCTGTCTGCACAGGCCAAATACAACTGCCTCATCCCATTCCCTCAGCTGGGAGACCAGTTGATGCATGTCATAATTCAGGGGTCCCCAAACTACGGCCTGTGGGCTGGACCCGGCCCGCCGAGGCCTTCCTACCAGCCTGCTGCCGCCGCTGCCACTGCCGCCGCCACTCGTGCCTGCCGCCAGATGCCATTTTGGCTTCCAAAATGGCATCCAGAGTCGTACGCATTTGTGTGGTGTCGCATGCGCATGCGCACGGCTCCAGGCACCATTTTGGAAGCCAAAATGGTGCCCGGCATCACGCGCGCATGCACACTACTTAGGCGCCATTTTGGCTTCCAAAATGGCACCCGGAGCCGTGCAGATGTACGCACACCTCCAGCCCCCCAGAAGGTCTGGGGGCCAGCAAACCGGCCCCCAGATCAAAAAGTCCAGGGACCCCTGTCATAAAGCCCAGTTCTGATGCAAGGAGACCAGACAATGGCCAGCAGTTGCCAAGCATCAGAATGGAGGGCTTTGCAATGGGAAAGGATAAAAGCAGCTCTGGAGCCAGGATACTACTGGCTGCCCTGCACCAATGCAGACAGGGGGTTCACCCCTCTTACCCCAGATTTTTTTTTAAAAAAACTATTCGCACTGGATCTTCTGGGAATATCCAGAACTGTCCATTCCCATGTTTGAAATGCTACTCACTGAGCTGCCTGGAATATCTGCTGCTGACACCAGTCAGTCACTCTGTGGTCAGAAAAGGGTGCCCAGCCATATAACTGTCACTGGGCACCTCATTCTGACCTCAGAGTGAAGCAACCCAAAGCATCAGTGGGCACACTGAGCAGCTCAAGAGGATGCACATGTGGTCAGTTGCCAAGCATCAGAATGGAGGGCTTTGCAACAGGAAAGGATAAAAGTAGCTCTGGAGCCAGGATACTACTGGCTGCCCTGAACCAATTCAGACAGAGCCCTAGATACATCTAGTGAATGACTCCTCCTCGGCCCAGTTTTTCTGGTTGTGTAAAGAGAAAAAAAAATCAAAAGTCAGTTTGTATATAATAGTAATCAAGCATGGCAGAGGGAAACATCAAGTTGTCCTGAACTTGAGCATGACATAGGGAAACATCTAGAGATCCAAGGCTGAAAAACCTGTCACATGAGGAAAAAATATTTCCCTGTATCTATGTACCTCTTGCCCAGATATTGTGAGAACTGTGTGAGAAAGTGTGTCTGTGTATTTAAACTAAGTCCAAGCTGTAGTTTGAGATGTAAAGATCTGTGCTTCTTTCTGTGACATGTTTTTTCAAGAACTACCAGAATTCTTTCTACCTAAGTAGAAGGAATAGAAGCTGGTAGTAGAAAACAAGTCAGTAATGATCAGGAAACTTGATCCCAGGTACAGTAAAGACATATCTGTCTATAAATGCAAATTATTTGTGGAATCAGATTGTAGAAAAGTCTTCCCAGAAAATGACACTTGGGTCATGGTACACAATTTCCTTCCACACAGGGAGATAACTGCCATGTCTACATAAAGTATCACTGATTCAATGCAATAATGCAGAGGTGCAATGGAATCAGCCTTGTCCATAGAAGGTTGTGGGTTGCCAATGTATGGACACATGCGTCCTTTCAACCAAGCCTCTCTGAAGGCTAGGTAATTCTTAATTTTACACCTTTTAAAAGCAACCCTTTTAGGTGGTAAGAATAATGTTGTCTCCAGTGAATTTGCCCTCATCCAGTCCATTACTGACAGCAGACACTGGTTCAGTACAGAGACAGTTTCCTTGGAATCAGATGGAAAGGAGAGATAGAGCTGGATGTCATCTGCATACTGGTGACACCACATCCCAAAACCCTAGATGGTCTCTCCCAATGGTTTCATGTAGATGTTAATTAACATGGGAGACAAAACAGAACCCTGAGGGACCCCACAAGACAATGGCCAAGGAGTTAAATAGAAGTCCTCTAACACCACTTTCTGGGTCCACCCCTCCAGGAAAGACCAGAACCACTGCATAAGAGTGCCCCAAGTCCCATCCTAGAAAGGTGGCTTAGAAGGATACTATGGTCAATGGTATTGACTTCAAACTCCTGGCTTCCCATTGTTAAGAACTGTGGTATGTAAAGTAGTACCAAATTGTAGTGCAGATACACTTTGTTGTTTTTTGTTCTGTGCCTTCAAGTTGTTTCCAAGTTATGGGTTTTCTTGGCAAGTTTCTTCAAAAAGGGTTTGCCATTGCTGTTAGAGGCTGAAAAGCTTGACTTGCTCTGGATTACCCAGTGGATTTCCATGGTTGAGTGGGGATCCATACCCTGATCTCCCAGTGTCCTAGTCCAGTGCTGAAACCACTACACCATGATGTTGTATACACTTGAAGAGTAGGAATTAAAATATGATCTGACTTTCTGATTAAACTAATTCTCTAGATCAGGGATTCTGAAACTGGTCCTCCAAGTGTTTTGGACTTTAGCTCCCAGAAGTCTCAATCAGCTTGGTCAGCAGTCAAAAATTCTGGAAGCTGAAGTGCAAAATATCTGGAGGATCAAACTTTGGGAATCATTGCTCTAAATTTCTGCCTAGAGAGAAATGTATCATCAGATTTCTTAACCACATTAATTTTTCAGATGTACTAATCTCATTTCTTTTTCAGTCTCTATGCATATCTGCAGACGTATGCACCTCTCTATATGTGTGTGTGCATGTGTGTGCATACACACAGACATACTACCTTCTTTCCCTACCTCACACCTCTCTAGAGGCCTCTCCAGAGCGCATCTTGATCAAAATGAAAGGCCCAAAGCAACTCCTTTCATAACCTCAGTTTATCAGGACAACTATGCCAGTGCTCATAACATGAGGGAACATTTCCAGGAAAGGGTGTGTACCTGGAATGAATGAGTCTTGGAAGATGTTCAAGAAAACTTGTTTTCTTCAGATAGCCATGCTTGATTTCAAGGCCCATCTCATTCTTCTTAATTTGGAAAGATGGAAATATTGCACATTCAGAAATAAGAGGGGGAAATCTGTGGGCTCATACGCTGTTGCCCCTCTGCAGAATCAACACCGTTTGATGCCACTTTCACTGTCATGGCTTCATCCTGTGGAATCCTGGGATGTATAGTTTGTTGTGGCACCAGACCTCTCTGACAGAGAACACTAAATATCTCACAAAACTACAAATCCCAGAATGCCATAGCACTGAGCCATTGCAGTTAAAGCAGTGTCAGACTACATTAAATAATGCAATGTAGACACAGCCTTAAAGAGAAAATTATTTAGGAAAGATGGGAAATTCAGAGGCTATTTGTAAATGGCTATTGTTTTTACCTGGATGCTGACCTTGAGTGAGGTTTGTGTTTCTTTTGGCAAGACATGCTTTCAGTTATTGAAATAATTTTTTTCTCCTTACCTGAGAGAAAGGAGATGGGGCCAAATCAGTAAAAGTGTGACTGTTTTAAAACTGATATGAAAACCTCTGTACCTTTGTATTTTGTGTGTTTATAAAAAGGGGAGGAAAGGGTACATAAAAAAGGCATGATCAAATACCGCTTCCTACGTCTCTTTCACACTACACAGTTGTAGCCGTTTGACATCACTTTAATTGGTATGACCACATCCTATAGAACCATGATGGTGAACCTATGGACGTTATCACACGGGGAGTCACGGGGGGAAAGTGGAAATAAATGGGCACGAGCGGAAGTCTTTAATTTACAGGATTTGTCCCATTCCGCCTTGTCTGATAACTAAATTCGAATTTAAAAGGGGGTTAATTCGAACGAAAACCTGATCTTTTCATTTTCAGGATTTTTGAGGATTTGAAAAGATCAGGTTTTTGTTCGAATTAACCCCCCTTTAAATTCGAATTTAGTTATCAGACGAGACGGAATGGGACAAATCCTGCAAATTAAAGTCTTCCGCTCGTCCCGTTTATTTCCACTTTCTCCCCGCAACTCCCCGTGTGATAACGTTATATGTCATGTGTGCCAGAGATGGCACACAAAGCCATTTTACTCAGCACATGAAGGGCAGGGAGGAGGAGGAGGAAGAGGCACACACCTGTTCCTCCTCCTTCCAGATCCTCCCTGCCTCCCTCCAGAGGCAGCTGAAGGCTGGGGACGATGGGCAGGGGGTGGGGAGGAGGAACAGGCACATGCATTTACAGCTATGCAGAAAAAGAAAATTCATCAAGTGTTTCTTGTTACGCAATCTCAGCTTACTGAAACTCCCACTTTCACACAACCATTGAAAATACAGTTGTCCTGTTCTGTTTTTCATCTGGCAACCTTAGGACTGCCAACTGCAATAACTATTATTAATAAACAAAGTGGTGAGGCAGAGTAGAGATCTGTTGCAATAAGGGAACTCTTGATGTGAGTCCAGGTGTTCCCTTTCCAAATATTCAAAATCATGTGAGAGGGATTGTATGGCAATGTCAGCTAGACCTATCCTGCCCTGTTGCCAATACACACTGCAGTTGCCCCCATTTGGCTACCATGTGAAGGAGCCCTGCATACATACTGATGTGAATGTATAATACCTCATTTCATAGAGGAACGCCATGTGTTCCTGCTGCATGCTTCAGTGTGGATCAGATTATCCTATATAATTGGGGAGCCTCCTCCAAACAATCTTGCAATGTGCTTGGGGTGAAATACTTGAACCCTGGTTCTCCCACATACACACATATGCATGCCCAATGGTGCTGAAGTTTGTTTGCATATAAATGAATGGTGAGAGAGCTAGACAACACACTAATAACTTTCTACTTGTTATAGAGGGAAAGTGTGTGTGTGGAGGGGAGGAGAGGAATGCCGTAATTTCCATCTTTCTTTTTTTTTTTTTTTACCGGAAGAAAAGACAGGAGTGGGTTGTTAAGTCTCGCCACACATACAGACAAATTAAATGGTGTCAGAAGTGGTGGAATACTTTGACAAAAATGAAGAGCATACACTACAGAATGAAATTCTTGACACTGGGAGTGGTGAGTGGAAAGAGAAACTGTGTAAAGAGGGATAGTTTTGGAATAATTGGAGCACTGTTTCTCTTTGGTGTTCAAAAGGAGAGGATGCAGGGGGGGCGAGGAAACCTTAGAAAGAGTGCATTAAAGAAAGGGCTTCCTGTAAGAGGTCAGATTCCGCTTTTTCTCTAAAATAGGGCCTGATATCTCTTCACATGTGCTGCATTTTGTGGCATCACTGTGTGCTCTACCATAAAATTCAAAACCAAATTCAACTTCTCGTCACCACTGTTTTTGATCAAGGGGCACTTCTCTTCTGCCTTAAAAAAAAATCACCACTAATGAAAATTTCTTTACAGCTTCAACTTGTTTCTAGTTTCTTTATCTTCCAGAAAAATGCATCCTATGTGTGCTTGACAATCTCTGTATAATAGTTTTGCTTTTTTTTAAAAAGGAAAGGGGAATTGTTTACTCCTCCCCCCCCCCCCTGAGTTTAGGAACAAGTTTGCCTTCTTCCACCAAAAACAAAACAAACAAACAAAACAGAGGAAAAAAGAAAAAGTTTTGTAGGGACAGTACCAATCAATCCTTTGTCATCCTACTTTTACAGCTGCTTTTGAAATGTCCCAGTTCCTTTCTCTTCCTCCCACTTTCCACTTTCATTCTTTCTTTGCTTCACTTGCTGCAAACTGAGTTCAAAACACAAAAGTAGTTTGTGCACAATGAACTCAGCAGAAGAGAGGAGAGGAAGGGGTGGAAACTTGTTTTTCCCAGTAGGCTCAGTCAATGTATACTGCTGCAGCTTCACCTAGCTTGTGTCTTCCTCCTCATTAACAACCTTTGACTTCTTGACCGCACACTGATGTTCCTTGGCCACGTGTGTCCCAGTTTTCATTTGTGAAATGTTGAAGGGTATGCATTCTTTCTCTTCTCATCACCTTTATTAGAAAGAGATTAAGTATAGTGGGTCTATACCAAAATCCGTGGATACTCAAGTCCTATTAAATAAAGTGGAGTAGTGGAATGGTATCCCTTATATAAAAAGGCAAAATCAAGGGGGGGTTGCAGACTGCCAGAAATAGTGTGAATTCAGTCCACTTTTAGGGTTAGGGTTAGAGTTAGGGAACCATGGGAACTGTATTTTATTGTGGCATCAGAGTTGTCTGACAGAGAAGGCTCAATGTCTCAGAAAAATAACAGTTCCCATGATTCCCTAGCACTAACCCTAACCCTAAAAGTGGACTGAATTCACACTATTTCTGGCAGTCTGCAACCCCCCAAGGTTTGCATTTGGGAATTTATATTTTTTTCAATATTTTCAAACCGTGGGTGGTTGAATCTGTGAATAAAGAATCCGTGGATATGGAGGGCTGACTGTAGTATAATAGTATTTGAGTCAAAGACCAGAAGAGGGGTTTTGGGCCATAGTTCCCAGAATCTCCCATCCAACATGGGCAGAATCCCCACCCAACATCTTCCAGCCCAGCTGGCAGGGGAGTATAGAAAATGCAGTCAAAACTAAAAGAACTCTTCTAGGTTCTGCAGGTACTCTTTTTGTGAGTGCCTCTTTCTTGCTGAGGGCTACCTTTCTCCTCCCTTCTTTCCCCTTAGGCTGACTCTCCAAAGTTCAGTGGACAGAGGGCTGAATTTTCCTCTGGCTTCTCCCAACCAAACAACTGGTCTTCTGTGCTCTATTAAAAAATAATACCAATTAAATGTTTAAAACTGCTTGGGTGTGAAAGTAACTTTGGATCATAGGTTTCTGTGGGTTTTTCAGGCTGCGAGGCCATGTTCTAGAAGAATGCATTCCTGACGTTTCGTGTGCATCAGTGGCTGGTATCTTCAGAGAGATGAAGATCCTCTCCGAAGATGCCCGCCATAGATGCAGGTGAAACATCAGAAATACATTCTTCTAGAACATGGCCTCCCAGCCCAGAAAAACCACAAAATCCTATGGATGCCGGCCATGAAAGCCTATGACTTCACAACTTTGGGTCACTTGAAGAGGCATGTCAGTGTATCCAGCTAGATGTCAACCTTCAGAAGATGAGAACAAAGAGCTGCAAGTTGAAACAGAAGCATGAATGAAGCCCTTTCCTTTCTTCCTCTCCCTTCTTCTTTCTTTCCCTTCCTTATTCACTTCTCATTCCCCTTTGGTTTTTTTTAAAAAAAATCCCCCCTCAAAACAAGTACATTTGCTTGAGTTTTGAGATCATTTTGGCTGAAAACAAGGAGCAGGAAAAGGAAACTTACATCTTTAATTGCTAGTCTATTGTTGGTAGAATTTATAAATTATGATATTGTTACCGGAGGGCTTGCTGACAGACTGCTCTTCAGTACTCTTCAGTCTGGCTCTAATCCCAGCCTCTATTTTTCCCCCCTTTTGAATTCTGGAATGCAGATTGGGGTGGCGGTGGGAGGAAAGACATTTTCATTCAATAACCCAACTTGTCTGAACCCAGATTACTGTACTGTGTAGCATAACTACAAAGAGAGTGAGAGCGAGAGAGAACATCAATTTCCATCAGCTTTCAAGAATCATTATAAAATACCGGTAATAATAATTTCTTTTTAAAGGAACAGAAAGGCTAGTCTATGCATTTGTTTCTATGAAAATACCAACACCTACACCAATTAAATGAAATCCAAACTCTGATGCAAATGGTTGACTTGTTTGGAAGTTGTGTCCATTTGAAATAAAGTTCCTTGGAAATCCCATATTTTTATTGCAAGCTGCAAACACATCTATCAGTAAGGCTATATCAAGAGCACATAAGGAAAAAGAGCCCCAAAAGGAAAGATTTTAGGTCACTTTGGGATATGGATAATTTCAGCAGGGAACTATAAGAGTTGTCATGATCCTAGATGAAAAAGGATGACTAGGACATGGAATAACTGATTCAAACTACAGAAAAGGGATTCCACCTAAACATTAGGAAGAATTTTCTGGCAGTAAGAGCTGTTCAACAGGGGAATACATTGACTTGGAGTGTGTTGGAGTTTCCTTCTTTAGAGGTTTTTAAACAGAGACCGAATGGCTATCTGTCAGAAATGCTTTGTGTATTCCTGCAGGCCATGAGCTTGGAATGATGGCTTTTGCGGTCTTTTCTATCTCTATGACTTTATGACTTTTTTTTTATACATCTTTGGATGGCAAGCTTCTTTAATAGAATTGATAAAGTAATTAGAAAGAAAAGAGTCCCCCTCACTACATATAGATTGCTTTTACAAAATAAATGCCATATATATCTATAATGAAGAGGCACAATTTCCAAAACAGGAGATGTTTCTATTAAATAGGATCAAACTCCCACAATTCTCGTAGTTCTAAGTGAGTCAGGGTTGGATGTCTCACATTTGGCCTGAGAATATTAAATGTTGTAGTTGTGATCCTAGCATGGGATTTTCTTTGCAAGATTTGTTCAGAGGGGTTTGCCACTGCTTTCATCTGAGGCTGAGAGAGTGTGACTTGCCCGTGGTCAGCCAGTGGGTTTTCATGGCTTAGTGGGGGTACTAACCCTGGTCGCTGGAATCATAATCCAGCACTCAAACTGTTACACCACACTATGCTATTTAAAATTATATCTCTGTGTTTATTTAAAACATATTAAGATGAAGAAGTTACAGAAACCTTTCAAAACAGTACAAAATACCAGTGGAATAATGACGAGCAAATTAACTCTGTGATGTAAATGAAGACACTTGTTTAAACCAAACAGATCTTGATCAAATAGAACAGATTTGCACAAGTCAATCCCCATGAGAGAAAAAAAGAGTCCCTAGCTATATAATAAATAAGGCCTTCAGAAGCTGTTTGTACCTAGTGTGAGTTTTCCTGCTTGCTTTCCTAGCAGTACATAGTCAGAACTGCACAGCTCATGCAAAGTTGGATGACTCCAAATTCCCTAGGCTGTCGTTGAATTGAAAAGCACCCATATCCCTATAATGCAGTTATCTAGTATAAATGTACCAACCTCCCACTAAGAAAATTAGCTCTTTAATCATTTGAATCCAAATAAAGCACTGTTATATCCTAAAGGCACTGAAGTTCTGCACTTTTGAAAGCACAGAACATATTCACAAACACAGTTAGAGGCATGGGACTGTGAGGGAGAGAGCACTTCTATTTAATTTTCTGTAATTAAAGAACAATCCAGGTAGAAGCCTAAGCTGTATTTGTGTAGCATTGCTCACTAGAAATCAAAGGAATTTGCCTTCCGCTCCACTCATCATAAAGCATAAAACTTCAAAATAATTTTTAAAAGGGGGAAAAAAAGAACTAGGGAGAGGAGGAGGGATAAATGGGACTAATAATTCTGAGCATTTATAGAAAACATTCCAAGAGTTCAGGCTGCTTTAAATAAGTAGTCTGTATGACAGCCAGAAATAGTGCAAATTGAGTCCACTTTTAGGGTTAGTGCTAGGGAATCATGGGAATTGTTTTTTTTCTGGGACATTGAGCCTTCTCTGTCAGAGAGCTCTGGTGCCAAAATAAACTACAGTCCCCATGATTCCCTAACCCTAACCCTAACCCTAAAAGTGGACTCAATTTGCACTATTTATGGCAGTCTGCAACCCCCCCCCTAGATTTCATACCCTTCAACAGTCCTGATTTGGTAAGGCCAGATTAATCCTGTCATCCCATTTTTTCTGCTGCTTTTAATATATCCCAGGTTCTTTCTCTTCCTCCCTCTTTTCCCCTTGCCCTCAGCTTACTTTAATTGCTACAAACAGAGTAGAAAGTAAAAAAGTAATTTGCAATAAAACCAACATTAGTGGGAGGTGAAGAAATATTGTCCTTCCCTGTAGACTCAGGCAAAAGCAAACTGCTGTAGCCTGTCCTGCATCTGCAATTTTTCATTAATAACTGTTGCCAGCTTGACTGCATTCTGATATTGCATGGCCACACACAGCCTGGTTTTCATCTATGAAAGGTTGGAGGGAATGACATCTCTGTTACTGTCCTATATTGAAATTTGGGAGGAGAAAACCCGAGGACTTCTGAAAAGTCTACTCGCATGGCTGAAGTAAAATTTCTCCTAGAGACCTACCTACCAGATCCATAACATTAAGTAGTATTTTAACAACAACAACAACAACAACAACAACAGATTTATATCCCGCCCCTCTGTAGATTTTTATCTTGACATTACCTCTGTAGAGAGCCTGGAAAAGTTATTTTGGATCACAATTCCTTGCGCACCCCAGCTGTGCTGATGTGGGATTTAGACAGTTGCAATAACTTTACCAAGCTCTGGTTCTTCAGGTAGAATTGATTACAATAACTCATTGCCTCACTCTTATTTCTCTCTCCACCACTGTCCTTAGTTATAGCAACCTGTACTGACTTCTTGGTTTTGATGTACACTACTGGAGCTCTCTAGGGCTGCATCTACACTGCCGAAATAAAGTAGTTTGACACGAGGGAACAAGCTTGTTTTCTGCTGCTCCAGAGACTAGGACCCGAAACAATGGATGCAAGCTGCAAGAAAAGAGATTCCACCACAACATTAGGAGGAACTTCCTGACAGTGAGGGCTGTTCGACAGTGGAACACACTTCCTCGGAGAGTAGTGGAGTCTCCTTCCTTGGAGGTCTTTAAGCAGAGGCTGGATGGCCATCTGTCAGGGATGCTTTGATTGGGAGTTCCTGCATGGCAGGGGGTTGAACTGGATGGCTCTTGTGGTCTCTTCCAACTTTATGATTCTATGATTCTATGATTCTATGACTTTAGCTGCCATGGCTCAATGCTACAAAATTCTGGGATTTGTAGTTTTTTTGTGATACTTAGGGGGGATGCAGACCAGGGCGTCAGGGACGCCCTGGTCTGGAGCGCCGCGGGACCTCGGCAGCCAGACCGCGGCACTCCTGTGGCGTCCCTGGAAGGAGCGCAAAATCAGCGCTCCTTCCACAAGACAGGGAAAGTGTGCCCTAAATGCGTAGGGTGCACTTTCCCTGCATTTTCCGCCGCAGCGTGTGCGGTCGCTGCGGCGGAAGGTTGCCCCGGAAGCGCCGGCCGTGCGGAGGGCCGGCAGCTCCCAGGGCGACCTCAGGAAGAGGAAGGAGCGCCGCGCGTGCGGTGGCTCCTCCTCTTCCGGGTCTCGCAGACGACTCAATTAGTCGTCTGCCGAGGCCCTTACTCTCCATAGTAAAATTGCCAAATACGGAGCATTGCAGACCTTGAGATTTCAGGACCAAAACCCGAGATCTAGTACTTGTGATGTCACTGGAGGCATGCCCTGGAGGTGTTACAAGGGTGATATTACAAGGAGAAGTCCCTGATGATGTAAATAAGCATGACACATTATGCATCAACTGTTGATAAAATGTGCTGATGATGAATATACAGCTTACAGTCCATGAAGTCAAGTCATCAAGATATCCAGATCTTCAAGCAAGCTTTCTTTTATTGCAAAATCAGCATGAGCAAAAAACAAATAATAATAATAATAATAATACCATCTTCACTTTAGCCAGAAGGCTAAACAGGAACAAAGCCTAACTGCTACATGATTCAAAATTGGTTAGTTGCAGCATCAGGAAAATATTTTAATTAGTTCATTACAGCTTAAAGGTTAAAAGACAAGTGACAAACTTTTCAGGATCACAACGTTCAGCCCCCAATTCTCCACCCATTTGGGTGCAGCCCTTTCAGACTGATTGGTTGAAGTTACATGACGTGTGTTAGCCCAACCTTTAATTACCATATTAAATCATGTGACTGCAGTTCCCATAACATTCCCATGTTTATGAATCCTTTTTGTAAACAAAGCTCTTTCTCACAGAACTGTAGCTCGTTAACTGCTTGTTTTGGCTAAAACACACCTGGGCTGATAATTGTGAAACTGGCCTCAGAAAACAACTTTTCTCAGCAAGGAAAAATACAGACACACATCTTTACATTTCAACATTTTAACATTGACTATGGGCCTTGGCAGACGACTAATAGAGTCGTCTTCCGGGCAGGGAAGAGGAGGGGCAGCCGCACGAGTGGCGCCCCTTCCTCTTCCTGAGGTCGCCCTCGGAGTCGCCGGCCCTCCGCACGGCCGGCGCTCCGAGGATGACCTCACGCCACGGCGACCGCACGCGCCGCGGCGTTTGAGTCAGGGAAAGTGCGCCCGCCGCTTTTAGGGCGCCCTTTCCCTGAAATCTAAAAGGAGCGCCAATTTGGTGCTCCTTTTAGAGTCGCCGACGGTGCACCGCGGTGCTGCTGCCGCAGTCCAGCGGCGCTCTGTCCCGCGGCGCATGGGAAGCTCCCGTCTGCTTCCCCCCTATATGTCCCATCACATTCTAACATCAACCACTATGTCCAACTAAACATGCTGGTTAGTTATATCGGCATCTTTATTACTTCACATTGTTATTGTTACTGTGTGCTTTCAAGTAATTCCTGACTTATGGTGACCCTGAGGTGAAGCTATCACAGGCTTTCCTTGGCAAGGTTTGTTTAGAGAGGGGTTTGCCTTTACCTTCCTCTGAGGCTGAGGGTTTCCATGTACTAGTAGGGATTTGAACCCTGGTCTCCAGAATCGTAGTCCAACACTCAAACTATGACACCACTCTGGATCTCCACACCGTGCTGCATCAGGCAAATAAAAAGCACTAAGGCTAATAAATGAGGAACACACAAACTTTTCAAGGCAGTACTCTCAGCATGAAATTCATCCCCCTTGCCCTAAGGAGATGGGCCAGGCCTTGAGATAATGGCAATCCTACTCTTTAGATATGTTTTCCTGATCCTGTTGTTGCTATTCTCTTGAGCCTGTGAGGTGTTGGGCTATGCTTCTGGAGACCAGGATTCAAACCCAGTCAGCCATGAAACCCACTGGGTGACCTTGGACAAGTCACAATCTCTCAGCCTCAGGGGAAGGCAATAATTTTATCATAATGATTTAATATGTTTGTAAGCTGCCTTGAGAACAAAATGGGATATAATTTAAAAAATGAAATAAATGCAATATAATTTTCAGCAGCAGCTGTGCGTCTGTTGTAATGAGAGGTTCTGCCCACAAGGGGTGGAAGCTGATAACATGATGATTTTCCTAAGGCTACGTAGTGATCTCACGCCTAAAGAATGATTTGAAATGGTGACTTCTTCATTTTAAGCTTATGCTCCCTTTTTAGGAATTACATTACATACTGGGGATAGGGTAAAGCAAAACCCTATCATCTGCTCAGTGTGTTAAGCAGATACAGGAAGCAGTCTTTAGCTTCAAGAAAATGATGGTTTCTCAAGTTTTCCCTCTGCAGTGATTTATGAATCATCAGGGGATGAGCTCCTCAGACTTGCAGTGTATGGATGGATTTCCCTCTAACAACCTGAGTCAAATGTCTCCCTCATTCCTAGTTAGAATGTGCTGACCGAGGTCATAAATTAGACATGCAAAAGTGAGTTGTAAAAGAGAATAGATTTGCAAGTCCTTAAGTGACCCCCCAAGCACCCCAAAACTCCTCTCCAAAGAGTTTACCATGAAATTGTCTCCACATCATCCCTCTTCCAATGGCACCCCAATTGCAAGAATTATTCCAAAGGGAGTCATCATTGTTCTGATAGATTGATATGAAATCCATAAAGCGGCAATTGTCTCCTTTTGATGGGTCCCTCACAAGTTGGTCTAATGATGGATATCATCATAGGCCACTACTTTTAGCACTTTTCTCCCAAACTTGCATTGGACTTCCTCCGAGCAATGCTCAAGGACATTAATTTTATGCCTATATTGCACCAGCAATTTAGACTAATAACTCTCTCATTTGGCCTCCTCCTCTTTCAATTCCATGAAACAGTCACACACTTCTCAAGCTCAAACTGTCCCCTATTAATCAGGAAAAGACTCTATTTTTTTTTCCTGGGTACTATAACTGACAACTCAAAGTTTCAATGTTGCTTTTTGGAGAAATTTGCAGGCTGTGTCTTTTACTTTATTTTTTGAAAGTTCCATGGGTAGATGATGTGCTTCCCTTGCAACCATTCTGTGAAGAGCGGAGCCAGATCCGTCATGAGATTAAACATGTGTGTTAAACATCCTTTTCCTTTTGTCTTACTCAGTGTGGTGAAGCTGGTTTTTGAACACTTTGTGCTTTAAAAGCCAACAAGTGGAACCTGCAAAAAATGTTGCAGTGTGGATGGTTTCTATTCAGGGTTCAAGCAAGGAAACTGCTTTTCTTCAGAATACTCCGTTCCCTTCCATCTCTTCCACTTTTTCATCTCCAGTCTCCAAAACATGCCATTCTTACTAGGTGGGCACATTTAGGGCCTTTGCAGACTGCCAGAAATAGTGCAAATTGAGTCCACTTTAACTGTCCTGGCTCAGTGCTAGGGAATCATGGGAACTGTAGTTTATTGTGGCACCAGAGCTCTCTGACAGAGAAGGCTCAATGTCTCAGAAAAAAAAAAAATACAATTCCCATGATTCCCTAGCACTGAGCCAGGACAGTTAAAGTGGACTCAATTTGCACTATTTCTAGCAGTCTGCAAAGGCCCTTAGTCTGTACCTGATTTCAAAGTGGCCAGTAGTTTTTTTAAAGTTTTTTTTAAATGTTTTTATCTTGTGAGCCACTTTGGGTCCCTTTTTGGGAGAAAGGCATCATAAAAATGAAATGAAATAAATAAATATTATTTTTATAAGTAAAATTACTTTGTACGTCTACATACCTGCTGAATACCTGCTTGGAAAATGACTTCACAATGAATATAGAAGCAGCAGAAATGGAGAAATGCAGGCCAGCCATAATTTGGAATGCCATCTGAATAATAAAGATGTTCCTGAAATATTCCTGAATAATGAAAATTCTACAAACTCCCTTGTAGAAAGGCTTTTTATGCACAGCCAGCCCCTGTTTGTCTTCTTGTCCTCTATTTAGTTGGAAGTTTGTTAAGAAACATCAGCACTGGGAGAAGGATGAGAAAGAACTAGGGAAATGCATTTTGGTGTCAGTGTCTGCATTTTTTTTAAAAAAAAATGCTATAAAGTATAGCTAGGAAAGAATAGAATTCTGCTGTAGCTAATCCTATTGAAGATGTCTGTGTCAACCTACAAGAGGCAAAGTAAACAGCAGCAGTTGCCAGGATCCCTTACCTAGCATACTTAATCAACAAAATAGGAAGAAAAGGGGAAAGCAGATTAACCTGTTTCATCAGCCCCCCAGCCTGTTAAGCAAGCACAGATCTATAAGTCTGGACACTAAAATGTAAATCATAAAAAGTGGGGAAAATATTCCTGGATGCTTTTTGGAAGAATGTTCCAAGTGGTCTCTAAAAAGTACAAAATATTTTTGTTTACTTATGCAAGGCTTATCTGACCTGGTTGTTTTATTTCACATGCACATATTCTTAGTTCTGAAAATAAAAATTTGCTGAACCCTGTCAAACGGTCCTTTTTGTGCTTCTGGAAACTTTCCCTCTTCTTTACATGATACTGCTAACTGGGATACCAAGTTTTCTGTTAAAAAAAAGTAATGCCCAAGACACATCTGCTTTATTAATGGATGTATATCTGTATAAGAACATAAGAAGAATCGCCTAGTCAAAGACTCAGCTAGGGCCTCTACAGATGGGCCCTTTGGGCCATCCTGGAGGCATGGATGAGGAGGGGCAGCCACACGCCGGCTGCTTCAACCCCTCCCCGAAGACGTCCTGATGTCACACGCCATTACGCTCAGCGCACGGTGTCAGGACATCTTTCCAGCACAGCCTTTTGACGCGCTGTGCCGGAAGGGGTGCCAAAGAGCTGTGCGGCAGCTCTTAGAGCAGCATTTTGCTGCTCCTTTCCAGGCTGGCAAAAGGGAGGATTGAGGCCGTGCTGTCCGGCAGCCTCGTCCTTGAACCTCCGCTTCCCAGGGTGGCCGAGGGCCGCCCGTCTGCATCCCCCCCAGTCACATAGTGGGACATGAACTCAGAAGCCCTTTGTTGCTGTTGTTCCTGCTGTTGTTCACCAGCAACTAGTAGACAAATACATACTGCCATGGATGTAAGAGTCAGGTCTTTGGTCCATTTAGCCCAGCAATGGCTTTCCAAGACTTTCCTTCCCCATCCCCTGCAATCTTACTTGGAGAACCCTGGTATTCTCAGGAAAGATCACAAGCAACTACAGGTGTGTTTACACTGGCCAGAATATTCCGGGCTCTTCTCTGAATATTTTGGCCCCAATGCTCTCCCAAATTCTCCATGCTACCTCTGCACTATGGAGCATTACCAGGGGATGGATCAATTCAACTTTATTACAGCCATAGGAGTTTATCACATGGGACCATATGTACCTCCATCCCGATAATGATTAAGGCGGCCACAACCCACAAAAATTTGCAATTCATGAATGATTTTCACATGCAGAACACAATAATGCATTAGAAGCTCATTACTAAAGCAAGAAATAGGGTAGAATGCACATTTGGTTTTCACACAGGTGCATGTAAATCCCGATAATGGTTTGGGAATCACTTTTTTTGTGCATGTGCACAAAAGAATTAGTTGAATCACCAGAAGTCACCCAGAGAAATAAACAATTTTATTTACACAATATTCTTTATAAAAATATACTGTACTGTCCCTTACTTTCCAAGAAATGGTATCCAACCTAAGTAAAAAGAACAAAACATTACCCAAAGAAGTAGGAAATGTAGAAAAACAGCATAAAAGGCTGTGTCTCTCTCAGCAACTGGTGTCTCTGCCTTCCCTGAGTGGGTCTTTCTTTAAGAGCCCCGGCTAATGGGCAAGGACAAGGGAGAAGAGGCATTCACACAGATAGGAAGAAGCAAGTTTTTTCTCTGTGTCCCTACCTTTGCCTCAGCAACTGTTGCTTTAAGAGCCCTGGCCACTCATCCCAAGACCCATGGAAAATCTAGCAACAAGTACAGAAATGGAGAGAATCCTGCAAATGGCTTTCACAGTAAAGCAATTGTACCAAAAAAAAAAAAAAAAAAAAAGCGAATTTGTGAATGAAACAGAAATGAACTTATGCTATTTTCCCGAAAATGCCGATTTGCTGGTTCATGACACTTTCCTGTTGGATTCCAGGCAGTTTGTGTGCAACATCATGTGAAAACCATTTGTGCAATTGAGCCTAATACGCTGGATAACCATGGGTTCTGACCCATTTAAACTTACAATTTTCCCCGTGTGATAAACTCCATAGACCAGCAAAGGGAATGGCTGTTTACATGTACATCCTGTTGTGCTGTCTGGTGTTACTGCTGTTGGTGCAAATCACTCCTTCTCAAGTCCAAAATGAAGTGCCCAGCATGGATCACATGGGCAATTCATTGTAACCACAGAGGGTTCGGCTCTCACTGGCAACAACCGTAGGACAAAGAAAAAGTAAGGGCTGATGTAGACTGGCACAAAGGGCTGGCCTGGGGGTGGAGTTGGGGTGGGGCAGCCATATGCCGGTCACCCCGACTCCATCCTGATGCCATCCTGATGCCGTGCGCCTGTCCACATGCCGTGTGGCATCAGACACACGCTGCATCAAAAGGACACAAAAGAGCCATGGTGCTGGCTTTAAGGATGGCCTTTTGCCACCCCAAAAAGGAGTGGAATTTTGCTGCTCTTTTTGGGGCAGCAAAAAGGAGGATCAGGGCCACAGCAGGTGGCTGCTTTGGCCCTGATCCGCCACTTCCAGAGGCAGCCAAGAGCTGCCCCAAACAGGCCGTCTGTATCAGCCCTAATTCTTTTAAACCCCTTTGAAGACAATAACGCAGCAGATTTGGTGCAGAACTGGCTTTTCATTGTGAAAGGCAAGTTTCCATGCTTGAATCAGGACTTTGGCTCTGTGTCATGAAAACAGGATGCCATCTGGGTAGAGGAGGAAACAAGTTTAAATAGCCCATGTAGGCAAGCCATGCCCTATGAAACAGGCCTGACCATGCTTAGCTTGTGAAATCAGATGAGATGAGGTGTGTCCTAGATGGTATGACATATGCGTAAAGTAATATGAATGATATAAAACACATTGTTGTTTGTTGTTGTGTGTATTCAAGTCATTTCTGACTTTTGGTGACCCTGAGGCAACCCTAACATGGAGTTTTCGTGGCAAGATTTGTTCAGAGGACATTTACCATTGCCTTTCATTGAGGCTGAGAGCATGAGACCTGCCCAAGGTCACCCAGTGGGTTTCATGGCCAAGCAGGCAATTGAACCCTGGTCTCCAATGTCACAGTTCAGCACTCAAACCACTACGCCAGACTGGCTCTCCATAAAACACATAGTAAAATACAATATATAGCCATTATGGAGCTTATTGCATGGAGTTAAAAAGGCGACTTATCTCTTCCAGCTTAAATCTTCTTCTGGGCTGCAGCCAGGTACCATCACATGTAAATCACCACCGAATCCACTGGCTGAATCCACGCTGGGTAAACCGTAGCTCTGAAGCTGCACTCAGCTGGCCCTTTTTCGAAAACGGAAGCTTCTGACTTTGAAAACTGGCCAGCTGAATGCTGCTTGGACCCACATCTTACCCAGGCTGGATTTGGCCAGCGGTATCATGGCAGAATTGGCAGCAACTTACATATGATAACACCCGGATGTATCCCGGGAGAAGATTCAAGCCAGAAAAGGTAAGTCACCTTTTCAACCCCGTGCGATAAACTCCTGTGACTAACCATCAAGCCATCTTCACTTTCATTCATAGATGGTACATCTCAGATTCCTCCTTACAACTAGGTAGAGTCTTCAGAATACTCTGCTACAAGAGTTCAGTGAGCTTTTCACCAATTGACCATATTATTTTTCTACTAATCCCACACATTTTATTCATTCCGACATAGTAGTCTCTCTTCTTCTCCTACGATTTCTCGTCCAGCCTGCTGAAATGATGGCTAAGTTATTAGCGGTGTTATTTTTTTTTCCAAACCTCTAAAACTAAAGTCTGTGTTTTAAAATAAAATAAAATATCTGGGTTTAGTAAAACTTCTGCTTCTCTTCTAGTCACAAAATAAAAGAACCAAATAGAGGCATGGGAAAGATAATTAGCCCTTGTCACAATGCCTGCTGCCGATGAAAGAATTCACAGTATGCAAATCAGGTTAAAGCTACCCTGAGTTTGTCAAGCCTTGCTTCCACTGATAGAAATTGACGATCCCTGGGTCAAAAGGCAAAATATGATCTCTTCCCTTTCTTTCCCACAATCCTGCTATCTCTTCACTCGGACCAGCCTAAGGTGTATGTGTTAATAAAAGAAATTAGAAAGGCAGGCAGATCCTTCCTTATTAATCACACGCACTTTGCTCAGCAGCCGTGTCTGCACATACAGGCTAAAATGGGGATTAGTGCCTTTAAAACATACATACATCTTGTACAGGACAAGCTTCTTTTCAAATGCATTTAAAAAGAAAGGGGGGAAGGAAGGGTTGTTTATTGAAAACAATCTCACTATGCCCTATAAATTTGAATAGACAGAATGGGGAAATGAATGGCTGGTTGAGATATTATTTTGGAATCTATTCTGAGTCTACTCATATAAGCAACATAATCATTGTTGTTATTTGTTGTTGTGTGCCTTTGATTCATTTCCAACTTCTGTTGACCCTATCATGGGGCTTTCTTAGCAAGATTTGTTTAGAGGAGGTTTGCCATTGCCTTTCCCTGAAGCTGAGATTATGTGACTTGCCAAAGGTCACCCACAGGGCTTCAGGGCTGAGCTGGGAATTGAACCCTGGTCTCAACAGTTGTAGTCCAACACACACATCACTACGCCACCCTAGCTCTGAACATAATCATACTTAGACTGTATAAGAGAAAAGGTTAATAATTAAGAGGATAATTAAAAATTAAAAATTAAAGTGAATACTATTCTTCCTTGTCCTCCTTATCATCAAAAAGATAAGTTGTTTCCTAGAAGGAGCTTACTGTCCACATTTGGATCATGGATGGAGATCAAGAAAGAGGCAGAACTTGGTAAGTTAAGAAAAATAAATATACTGACCAGGTACAGAAAACATTCAGGGATAGTTGTGTTGGCCATTTAGGAAATTCAAACAAAAATCCATCAGTGATATCTTTATTGGCCAAGCAAAATGCACAATATACTTGTTGCAAGCTTTTGAAGCTCCGTGGGCTTCTTCATCGGGCAAGATGAAGCCATTCATAACTGAGAAGCTCATATACTCTAACAGTCCTGATTAATCCTTTCATCCAGCCTTTCCAATCAATTTTAGACTGTTCCAGTTTTTCTCTCCTCCTCCCACTTTCCTCTGTGATGCTACTTCAGTTGCCTCAAAATAAAGTTCAAAGTGCAAATGTTGCTTGCATGCAAATAAAAACAGCAGGGAGGGGAGAGAGGAAGGCAGGATCTCATCCCTCCCAGTAGGCTTAGTCAAAAGCAAACTGCTGCAACCTCTCTTAATTTGTGTGCTCTTCTTCATTAATAAATCTTGTGTCTTGACCACACTCTGAAGTTGCTTAACTAAATATGTCCTATTTTTCATCTGTGAAATTTTGGCGAGTATGCTGTGCTTGTTGCAATAAATGGGGTCTTTTGACAATCTGACCTTTCTCGGTAGTGAAAATAAACCTGCAATAATCCAGCAGAGTTTGTGATTACCTGTTTATTTAAATTTCATTTTTAATTTATATTTAAAAACTACAAAAATACAATAAAAAATTAACAAATACAATTAACACACCAATGTTGCTTGGTCACATTTTTCTTAGGAGATTATTGCATTGATTTTTCAGACCGATCCATGCATGGGATGGGATTGGGCTGGAACGGGGCAAAATTGGTTTTATCACACACAAAATTGCTACTGCACTGCCAGCTGGCCATCACCCATCCCTGAGCCACGCTCTGCTGGCTGAAGCTTTCCATAATACCAAAATTGGGCAGCAGAGCGTGGCTCAGGCATGGGTGATGGTTGGCCAGCAGTGCAGCAGCAATTTTGTGTGCAATAAAACTCATTTTGCCTCGTTCCAGCCTGATCCCATCCTGTGCACGGATCGGGCTGAAAAGTCAATGTGATAATCTCCCTAGTTTTATCTGTGAAATGTTGGAAGCTATGTGAGCAATGATAAGATGGTGCTAGAACCTAGAGGGAAGTTTTCAAAGCACTTCATATATACTGGCCTAAATCCTCTTTCTAGTCACTGAAACAATGGGATTTACATATGGGCGTTATCACACGGGGATCCGCCGCCGAAAACTGAAAATAAACCGGACAAGCGGAAGACTTTAATTTATGGGATTTGTCCCATTCCGCCTCGTCTGATAACTAAATTTGAATTTAAAAGGGGGTTAATTCGAACAAAAACCTGATCTTTTCAAATCCTCAAAAATCCCAAAAATGAAAAGATCAACACCAACACCAACACCAACACCGCTTCACAGCTTCAGGGAAAGGCAAATGAAAAGATCAACACCAACACCAACGGTGTTGGTCATAATATCACAATGGATCAATGGGAAAAGGTATGGATGGATATTAAAAAACTAACAGTGGCCCAAAACATAAGGGAAAATTGTTATAAAATGTTTTACTTTTGGTATTTATCTCCTTATAAACTTGCCAAAATTTATAAAACAAAAAAAGAAAACTGTTGGAAGTGTAATCAAAAAAAAGGCACTTTCTTTCATTGTTGGTGGGAATGCAAGAAAGCAAAATTATATTGGAAAATGGTCAATGACCTAATCAATAAGATAATGGGCATTAATCTGACTTTAAAACCAGAAATATATTTGTTAGGTATATTAAATGAGGACTACAAGAAAGGAAAAAGGAAGGTAATTTTTTATATGATAACCCTTGCAAGGATTTGTTTTGCCCAAAATTGGAAAAATGACCGAATTCCAACTAAAGATGAGTGGCTAATAAAACTATTCGATGGTATGGAGATGGATATGATAACTCAAACTTTAAAAAATGATTTTGAGTCTAATATATCTGAAGATTGGAAAGATGTGTTAACGTTTTTTGAGCAAGAATGGGGGAAAACAATAGTACTTACCTTAAATTAATTTAATTTCTCAAAACTAGTGGATCTTGGAGACAGCATAGATAGCGAGGATAATTTTTTATTGTTACTTTTTGGTTAATGTAGTAGACACTCATAGTTGAATAAAAGGAAGCCAAAGGTTTACAACAATATTGTTTACTGACAGACAGGAAGTTATTATGATCTTTTGTTTTTTTTATGTTCTTTTTTTCTTTTATTTTGTTCAATTTATGTATTCTTTTTGTTGATTTTATGTTTTTGTCTTTGTACTTCTTTGTGTTATTTGTTTTTAATGTGGATTATTCACTAATAAACTCTTTTTAAATTTTAAAAAAAATGAAAAGATCAGGTTTTTGTTCGAATTAACCCCCTTTTAAATTCGAATTTAGTTATCAGACGAGGCGGAACGGGACAAATCCCGTAAATTAAAGACTTCCGCTCGTGCCCGTTTATTTCCACTTTCTCCCCACGACTCCCCATGTGATAACGTCCTATGACTTGCTCATTCAACATTTGGTTCAATGGGCTACTCTAGCAGAGACAGTAAATGAATTTAGATCAGGTGTGTGCAAAATGAATCCACCCAGATGTGATTTCACTGCATCTCCCATCAGCCTATCCAATCCTGGGAGTTGTATTCTATCAACACCTGCAGAGCCTCATTTTCTCCCCCTTGAGATTATTATCTCAGTTATTTTTATGTCAATTTTTCAAGAGGGTGGGTTAATATTTTAAATAGGGGAGGGGATGGTCATTGGCAACTGGTTTGTTTCAAGGCACAATTCAAAGTGTTGATTATGACCATTAAAGACCTATACACCTTTGTTGTCAGAAGGACCATTCCTCCCTATATGATCCTGTCTATATTCTAAGATCTTGTAGGGAGGGCTTTTTCTCTGCCCTGCCACTCTCACAGGTACATCTGTGGGAGAAGGTCTTCTTGGTGGTTGCTCTCAGGCTGTAGAACTCCCTTCCTAGAAAGATTAGACTGGCACTCGCCTTGATATCCTTTTGTAGACAGGTGCAGACCTTTTTGTTTCGGTAGGTTTTTGAGGGCTGACTGCTCAAGGGGAAAGGATCTTTTATGTGCTAAGCCATTTACATTTGTTCTTCTGTTTCATTGTTTTCAGTTGCTTTTAATTTTATTGTTGCTTCCTTTTGTACAACTTTAAGCTGCTTTGATTCTGAGATTTGGGTAAAGGTGAGGATGATGCTGATGCTGATTCCTGCTTTAGAGACTACAGTTCTCTGTTCAAAAGACCACCCAGTATTTGAAAACATCCTTTGTTTGGAGGGCTGTTTAATCTGCTTTAATATCAAGAACTAGAAGAAAGAGCAGGGATATGGTCCACACCAAGCATGAGATCTTTCATCAGTGATCTGTATGTCCTTCTCAGAGGGTATGAATACATATCTCAGGGCCTAGGCCCTCTTCTCCAGTGCTCAGAGCAGGGGGAGGAATCTCAAAGTGAGACCGCTGTCTTGAAAATTATACAAGTGTGTGTTGAATGGCTCTGAAAAAAATGGGTGATGCATAATGTATCATAACCAAGAGACATCCTTTTGTAAGCTCACTAGGATCCCTATGTCAGCAGAGGCCAAAGTTTCAGGCTTTCACCCTGAAATAGTACTGATGATATATGAAGTGCTCCACTCTGAAACACAGGAAGTAGTAGTAAGTTATATAGACAAAGCTTGACTAGATGCACCTCAAGGAAACACTGGACCAGAGTTAAAAGAACTGGAGAGGGATTGTGTTTGTGGAGGTGCCAAAGCTAAGTGATAGCACCCAATCTTTGCATGCAAAAGTTGCAACTTTCAGTTCTAGTCATCTCCACTTAAAAGGATGAAATGGCAAGAAATGGGGAAATCTCTTTTCAGCTTGAGTTGATGGAGAGCTGCTGCTGCTGCTGCTGCCAGTCAAAGGAGGCAATACTGGGGAAAACCATCTGTTTTGGTATAAATCAATTTCCTTGGTAGAGCTAGAGCATATTGGGGAAACAAGTGATTGGAGACCTCTCAAGAATTGTCTCAAGAACTGAACTCTGTTCTGAAATCTTGAGATGCTTATCAAGGAGGAGTACTAGCCCACCATTTTGGAGGCTTCTAATTCCAGTCCTGGCTGATCCATACACTGTACTGTCTCCATCCTCTACAACTGGAGCCATTTGGAAGAGCTCTTATTTCTTGCAAATTTGTTATGTCACCTCTCTGTGCCCCTTGGCAATTGACTACCACTTACCTTCTTGCTCCCCCTGCTGGATTCTTTCACCATTTAAGACTAATCTGAAGAGTCAAAAGTGCGTATGGAAAATATGTTATAATAATTACTGCACACAAGCTATAAGAGGCACAAAGTGTTCATAAAAGATCAAGATAGATGAATTTTCTTAATAAGTGGCTAAAACATCCTTGGAATTTCCGGAGCTATTTTGCTGCTCAAGGGTTTTTCAATGCAACGCTCTGATGATAGAAGAACCACTTCTATCAAATATTAAGCTACTGTAAATTTACTATAATTGAATAATTTGCCTCTTAGCTTTGGTTCACTAAAACTGTAGCAAGGTTCTCATCACTAAGTGATCGTTCTGCAGTCTGTTTCAATATATGTCATGTCAGACAAGGCTCATATATAGTACCATTTAAGATTTAGTAATTCCAAAGCCAAGGGACCTTGTAAAAGATCTGGATGATTGACCATAAAGTATGCACGTATTTAGTCATATTAAATTACGATTAGAGTTCTGAGCTTCAAGATTTAAATACAAAATTGATAAATCTTTGCTACTTTAGAAAAGTACAATCTTGTGCAACTCCGACTGAAAATGAGAAAGAAATCAAAGTCCAAAGTGAGCAAATGGCATATGATTTCTATAGATTAAATAAATATACTTTGCTAGGTTTGCACACACTTTGGGAAGGATGTGAAAGAAACAGAATGGAGTAATTTAGCTCATAGACTTGATCAAGGAAGAATAACCTTATAGGAAATTAAAAATTAGTCAGGGGTGGCCCTACTTTTGGGCATAAGGAGGTGGTTACCTTAGATAGTTTGGAGAGGAGAGCTGTGTGACATTCTCCTTTGCCATGTGCCCCTTGTGTGAACTTGCTGTCTTCAGATAGAGTAGAGGACAATGTGCAATATCCAGTGCTGAAGACTCTAATTGGCTTTTTTACATGTTATAGTAAGGGGACCAACTTGTTCTTTGCTTCAGGCAGCATAATGTCTTGGTCCAGCCTGTATATAATTCCTGAAAAAAGATTCATTGGTACTAGGTATCACTTCTAACAATCAGATCTTAAATGACAATGAAGTTAATTCTGAATATATTGGTGACCATAACACCTTGTTTTGGACGTCCATTCATAGGGGTGTCATCCAAAAAGTATCTTTTCTAAAATGTTAGTTCATAAACTCATGAAAGGTGGATCCTCTGCAGAAGTGGTGAGGAAACGTGAAACATGAATATTTGTGTACGTGTTTTTCTATTATCTAGATATAATTCAAAGACATCAAAAATTAGTATGTAAGGGGATCTTGTAGCACCTTTGAAATTTACTGAAAGAAAGAAGTTGGTAGCATGAGCTTTCATAGCCTTGAGCCTACTTGCTCAGATCCATGCATATCTAGATAGTTTAACATCTGATGAAATCTTTACCATTCCCTCCCCACACAGGAAAAAACACTGAGCTAAATATCTGAATGTATGGTCTTATTACAAATTATCTTTCATGTTCCACTCTCGAGACACTGTTGGACTGCATTTCCTAGCATTTTTCATTAGCAGCTATGCTGGCTATTTATTTAAATATTTGTATCCCATCCTATATCATATGATCTCAGGATGGTGTTCAGTACAATCAGTTTAACCAAACAGTATAAAACAGGTTGTTGTTGTTGTTGTTGTTGTTGTTGTTTTTAAAGACTAAAATTATGTCCAACAATTTATCAGGGTAAAATAAGAGAGGGACAATAAATTTTAAAAGGTTGTAAATAATTTAAAAACTATAGCATATGTACAAATTTGGTAAAAAAAAATCATTTATGCTAATCTAGAGCTTTTGCAATTAGCAATCCAACAACATGTGAGACTGCATGAATCCCATCCCTGTTTTAGATGACTTGAGAGCTTAGAATCATAGAATCATAGAGTTGGAAGAGACCACAAGGGCCATCCAGTCCAACCCCCTGCCATGCAGGAACTCCCAATCAAAGCATCCCCGACAGATGGCCATCCAGCTTCTGCTTAAAGACCTCCAAGGAAGGAGACTCCACTACTCTCCGAGGGAGTGTGTTCCACTGTCGAACCGCCCTTACTGTCAGGAAGTTCCTCCTAATGTTGAGGTGGAATCTCTTTTCTTGCAGCTTGCATCCATTGTTTCGGGTCCTAGTCTCTGGAGCAGCAGAAAACAAGCTTGTTCCCTCCTCGATATGACATCCCTTCAAATATTTAAACATGGCTATCATATCACCTCTCAGCCTTCTCTTCTCCAGGCTAAACATCCCCAGCTCCCTAAGTCGTTCCTCATAGGGCTTGCTTTCCAGACCCTTCACCATTTTAGTTGCCCTCCTTTGGACACGCTCCAGTTTCTCCACATCCTTTTTGAATTGTGGTGCCCAGAACTGGACACAGTATTCCAGGTGAGGCCGGACCAAAGCAGAATATAGTGGCACTATTACTTCTCTTGATCTAGACACTATACTTCTACTGATGCAGCCTAAAATTGCATTGGCCTTTTTAGCTGCTGCATCGCACTGTTGACTCATGTTCAACTTGTGGTCCACCTGGATTCCTAGATCCCTTTCACAGGTAGTCTCATTCAGCCAAGTGTCCCCCATCGTATATCTGTACTTTTCGTTTTTCCGCCCTAAGTGCAGTACCTTACATTTCTCTGTGTTGAATTTCATTTTGTTAGCTTTGGCCCAACTTTCTAGTCTGCTCAAGTCATTTTGAATTTTGATCCTGTCCTCTGGGGTATTAGCTACTCCTCCTAATTTGGTGTCATCTGCAAATTTGATAACTATGCCCCCAATACTGTCATCCAAGTCATTAATAAAGATATTGAATAGCACTGGGCCCAGGACAGAGCCCTGTGGCACCCCACTGGTCACTTCTTTCCAGGTTGAAAAGGAGCCATTGTTGAGCACCCTTTGTGTTCGACCAGATAACCAATTACAAATCCATGTAACAGTTACTTTGTCTAGCCCACATTTTACCAACTTGCTTGCAAGAATGTCATGGGGAACTTTGTCAAAGGCCTTACTGAAATCAAGATACACTATATCCACAGCCATTGCAGCCATTGTTTTTTTTAATACATCTCCTTAAGATCAATGTGTGAAGCAAACCACTACACTATGTTGGATACCTCACCTTGAACTGAATTCTAAATACCCCCTCTTAAACTGCAAATCCCAAGATTCCATATGTTGTAGTCATGGTAGTTCAAGTAGAATCATACGGCTAGAATTGTGTAGTGTGAAAGGGCCCCTTCCAATCCTTATTGTGCCTTTCACCATTCATCTTGTTGCTGCTGCAGCTTCCTCTTATGAAGCCATCATTGCCATCTGAGATCCACTTCCAAATAATCTGAGCCACTCAAAGGGCAACCAGACAGAAAACAAGGAGTAAGAAAGGAATGAGGGGAAGAGTAAGGAAAGGACAATTGGGCCTTTGCCTGTGAAATGTGAGGTTCAATAGATTCTTATTTTTTCAGTGAGAAAAGAACAATGGAAAAAAAGTGAAACAATTACAATTTTGAAATGAAGATTGACTCCTCTGCTGGGCTTGAACTCTGGTTCTCAGCAGTGGACGTTTTCACACTAGACCCACCAAAGCCACCTGGAGCCGACCATGCCACTCATTCCGGAATGGCTCCGGCGGCGGCAACTTAATTCCTTTTTAAAAAAGGAATTACCTTGCCGGGGCTGATGCCGGAGTTAGGCTGGATCGGCCGGAGTGAGGCCGGACTTGCTGCGACGTGAGTGTGAACACACGGAGCAAGGAGCCGGACGGATGCAGGGATGGCACCGGAAGGGGCGGGGTTTGCTGCACCGTGAGTGTGAAGACACTGGAAAAGGAGCTGGACTGGGGCCGGAGGGAGGTAGGATTGCGTCCGCCTAAAGCCCCGTGTGAAAACGCCCAGTGAGTGGTGGCTCTAGTGTCAGGATGGTGGTTAATCTGTTTTATGTTAATCCAAACCTTAAAGGAGCTATTGAAGATGCTAAACTAAAATGCAGAATGTGTTCACTAACCCATTGGCATGGGTAACAAAAGGTGCAGGGGCTCATTGGGAGGTGCAAGGGGTGCGGACCATACCAGTACACCCTAGAGGAGAGGTGACACCTGGTTGGGCCCTCCTCCCTTTTCATAGAATCATAGAATCATAGAGTTGGAAGAGACCACAAGGGCCATCCAGTCCAACCCCCTGTCATGCAAGAACTCAAAATCAAACCATCCCCGACAGATGGCCATCCAGCCTCTGTTTAAAGATCTCCAAAGAAGGAGACTCCACCACACTCCAAGGGAGTGTGTTTCACTGTCAAACAGCAAGGAGGAAGTCCATCAGTGGAGGAGAAGGGGGTGTGAATGTGCCCCTTCTGTCCCCCTCCTGCTGCTTCAATTGCCCAGTCAGGATGACAGTGTCTAGGGAGAGGGAGCAGGCAAGGACGTTAGCAGGATGGGGCAGGGCAGGCCACCAAGGTTTCCTCCCCTCAGCTGGCAGCACTCTGCACCACGAGTCACCATAGTTAGTGACACCACTGGGCATGGGAGGCACCAGTCACCACTGCTTCTGCCCCATGACAACCCACCTACTTCTGAGTGAAGCCCCTGACACAAAAACAATTGCCCACTCCTGCCTTAAGACTCAAGCTGCAGAACAGGTTAAAGCACAACTGAGGATGTGCAATGTCAATGTCTTTGCAAAACTGATGGAAGTGTCATCCCTGCATCTCTTACCTGCTGCTTACAAGCCTGCAAAGTATCTACAGATATGTCTCTCTTTTAATCCAGCAAAATGACATTGCTTATTATATTTTGACAGTGCATGTAAAGCGCACTGGGCATCTTCTTTTGAAAATGCAGCTGGGAAATTCTAACCTTAAACAAATAATATAAAGCGGTGCTGAGTTTGAAGAGGGATAGATCACATTAGCAGTAGATCTGCATGTCCTTGAAGACTTCTGCACTCCTCTCATGGGTACCCTCATACTAAGGCACTCTTAATTCTATAAAGCCATCATGGCTAAGAATAACTGATAGATGTAATCTCTGCAAGTGTGCCTAAGCCATCAGTAGCAGTTATATGTGAGAAATTGACTCCATAAAGGCATGCTTTCTTGGTTTATAGCACAGCTCAGGGGGTGACCCCTCAAAGCCTCCCAGAAGAGCCTCTAATCTCTCCATTGCACCCCATTAAAAAAGAATAATTAACCTCCTTGATTTTTTTTTAACAAAATTAGTTTACTCAGTCCACACCTCTTAGAATGAACACACACATACACAACAGATATGATTTGTGGCTGGAAATCCACTTATTTTTAAGCTCATGGTGCATTTTGTGAAAGGAGAAGAATATATTTGGCAACCTGGACATGCACGCTTTCTAAAATCTTTCTAAGTGTTGTATGCATTTCTAAAATATTGTGTACATTTCTATCATGAATGCAAACATGCTTAGCCAATGAGGTTATGCATCTATTATCATATGTATTAATCATTCACATATTATATGAGATCAGCATGAAATGGACCTGGAGATGTGAAAAGGGAGGAATCTATGGAAAACAACTGGACAGGTTTCCCATTCCTTACTGAAGATCTAATTGCTGTAAATTTGCAGGCATGCCAGGGTTGCCACCACCTATCTTAATCTAAGACACAAGTGTATGTGAGGAAGGAACACTGAGAAGTGGTGTAAAACTGCATTAATTCTGTGTTGTAGATGCAGCCCTTGAACCACTGTATGAGGAGCAGCCATAACACCAAAATTCAATTCACTGTCCTAATGGTGATGAATTTGCTGCCTATTCATTCCTCTGGGAAGGTGATGCATGCCCTAACAACAACTACAATTCGGACCAGAATGGGAGTTTTTCTTTCTATTCCTCCCACAAGTTCTGCTGAGGCCTACTAAGCTTGTCTCTTAAAGAGGCAGTATACAACAGTGATCACTACATAATGCTTCTTCATACACATATAATTAATTCTTCATACACATATTCTTCATATACATATAATTAATTCATTTCCTTAAAATCATACCCTCGATCTCTTCTGATTAATCCTCTGCCATACCGCTTTTTCATCTGCTTTCAAAATGTCCCTGCTTCTCTTTCCACACACTTTCCTCCTTTGTCTTTGGCTTACTTCAACTGCAAATTGAGTTCAAAGTGCAAATGTAGTTGGCACTCAGTAATGCACGGGAGAGAGAAAAGGATGGGGAGGAATCTTACCCTTTCCAGTAAACTAAGGTAAAAGCAAAACACTGCAGCCTTTCCTAACCTGTGTGTGATTCCGCATTGATTACTTTTGCCATCATGACCACACTCTGATATTGCTTGGCTGCATATGCCCCAGTTATCATCTCTGAAATATTGAAGGGTATGTTGAATGTGACAGCCATGAATTGACATGGCTGTAAAAGGGAGTTAAGCACACCCAGGGAGCGAAAGTCTATCAACAGCTACTAATCAAGTAAGCTGTAAGAAATGTCCTTGTTGTTGTTGTTGTTGTTGTTGTTGTTGCTTCTTCTTCTTCTTCTTCTTCACTGTGCTTTACTTATGAACTTCATGAAAACACAATCTAGCAATTATAGGGGAAAGGTAACCCATGTTTAGGGATGGGTAGAATTTCACTGAAGTTTATTTTTAGATGGAATTTATCAACACTCACAAACTTTTTTCATATTCAGGAAACAATAAACGTTCAAATAAAGAAATTTAGGAGTAGGAGAAATGGAAGGTGACAAATTGATCCAACCAACCCCCCTGGTGTTCAGTGCTTAATACTTAAAATAATAGCTTTCAATAATGTCTTCAACCATGTTAGTGGTTAGGAGCCCTGGTGATGCATTGGTTAAATGCTTGTACTGCAGCCATTTGGTCTCAGGCTTGACTCAGGCTTGGATCTCTCCAATGTCGCTAAAATGAGTACCCAGCTTGTTGGGGGCAATTAGCATACACATTGTAAACTGCTTAGGGGTGCTTAAGAGCACTGATAAGCAGTATAGAAATGTACTTTCTATTGCTATTGCTATTGTGATTGTTAAAACCTCCATATCCTCCAATTGTCCCAGTTTTGCAGGAAAGGTCCAGATTTTTTGTTGTATCATTTTCCAAGCTGTTTCTAAAATGTCACAGATGTCACAGCCAGATTACACTCATCAGTTTCTCTATCCTCCTCCCATTTCCCTCTCCATCATCAATTTAAGTGGTGTATGCAGGGGCCAAAATACTCCAGGAGCATCCCAGAGTATTCTGGTCCAGGATCTGCACTGGCATCCCTATTATCTGGGCATTTCTGTTGTAACACTGAATGGCTGTTCACACATGCATCCCAGTGTCCCACCCAGTGCAGTCACAGTAATGATGACTCACTTGATTTTAGGTCAGAATGAGGTGGCCAGGGTCAATCACATGGCTTCATTTTGACCTCAGAGTGAGTGGTTACTGTGGTGGCTGGGCTGGGCGGCACAGAGAGACACATTTGAAACAGCCACCCAGCACTGCAATGGAGTAATCTGGATCTTCCCAGAAGATCCAGAGCAAAAGGTTTATTTTAATCCATTATAAGAGGGGTACACCAGGTTGTAGTGGCTCAGCGGTTAAGACGCTGACTCTGATGATCGCAAGGTCTGGAGATTGGCAGTTCAGGACACAAGTGCTGTGTGACAGAGTGAGTTCCTGTCACTAGTCTCAGCTTCTACCAAGCTAGTAGTTCCAAAGCATGTAAAAGTGCAAGTAGATAAATAGGTACCACTTTGGTGGGAAGGTCAAAGCATTCTGTGCAGCCATACTGGCTACGGAGTCATCTTTGACAATGGTGGCTCTTCGGCTTAGTAATGGAGATGAGCACCACTCTTTCAGTTGGACATGACTTGGCAATCATGTGAAAAGGAAAACCTTTACCTCTATCTTTTTACCTTGAGTTTGGTGCTAAACTGGCTGGACATTGTCCAGATTTCCTGCCAAGAGGATGGGCCTTAATTCAATTACTGAAAGTTGATTTCAAAGTACAAAAGTAATTTTCAAACAGTTAACTCAGGAGACAGGAGAGGCAGGGAAAATTGCCCTTCCCAGTAGGCTCAAGCAAAAACAAACTGCTGGAACCTATATTAGCCTGTCTGATCTTCCTCATTAATAATTTTTGCCATCTTGACCATGGTCTGGTTTTGCTTGGCCACACTTTTCATCTGAACATTTGGACAAAAGATTATGCACCTCTTTTTCTCTTTGGAAGCTCCTCATCTTGAACAGATATGTTCAAGATTTCTCTCAGCACACATATTGAGAATGGATACTCTTATTGAATCTGAACAGGGTAAATGGAGGACAATTTTTATGTGTTTTTAACAAATATATCAAAATCTCCAAATTCCTTTGTGATCAGGATGGAAACAATTTGCTGATTAAAAATTCAGATGCTGGAAAAAGAGAAATATAGATAGTTTCCCATTCCTAGCAGAGCTACATGGGTCTTAGGTCTGATCCATCACAACTTTTCTTATTTTCTTCTCCCATTTGCTCTTGCTGGCATTAACATTCCTTAACATCATTTTTTGTGGGTTTTTAGGGCTGTGTTCAGAGATGCCAGCCACAGATGCTGGCGAAACGTCAGAAAGAAACTCTTCTAGAACATGGCCACACAGCCCGAAAAACCCACAAAAAACTATGGATGCCAGCCATGAAAGCCTACGACTTCACTCTTAACATCCTTCCCCTCCCCATTTAAAACTTATTTATTTCTTTGTTTTTGCCACTCTGTATAGCATAAACAGTGTTTTCCAAGAAAATAAAATTGTAATGCTACCCTCTTAGAAGCCTGAGTGCAGCCAAGGGTGTTAGAGCACTTTTTGATTACATCAAAATTGCCTAAGACAAGACTAACTGCTTCATTGAGTTAATGCAGCTGCGGGATGTGAAAGACACTGATGGAAATAACATTGGCACTTTCAAGAAGGTTCTTTAAGAGTAAAGTAATGCCAACCTTGGCTGTGTTTAAAGATGAAAAATAGGCCCATGAAGGGTGAGAAATGGCAGTAAATGGCAAACATGATTTTAATGGAAAAGCATCAAAAGAGTTTATTTTCCATAGCAAAAGAAAACGTGATAACCATTTAGCCCTACTAAACCCAACACAGAAAATGCTAATAACTATCTAATGAAAAGGCAGCTGGTACCTGGGGTTTCATCATAAACATATGAATGAGCTGTCCCCAGAAAGCTTGCCACTTGGCGCAGCTCCAGCCAGTATAACCTGTTATTAAGGATGGCAAAGGCTTACTGAGGTTTTAAAAAACACACAAGCCCTAGTCAGATGTTACTTCCTCCTAGATACTGAGACTCTGCTGAGGCTAAGGTTATTCTCTCTCTGGCATTGTCTGCACTGCAGAAATAGTGCATTGACATCCCTTTAACTACCATGGCTATGGAATCCTGGGATTTGTAGTTTGTTGTGGCACCAGAGCTCTGACAGAAAAGGCTAAATATTTCACAGTCCTGGCTCAATGCTAAGGAATCATGGGAACTGTAGTTTATTGTGGCAGCAGAGCTCTCTGACAGAGAAGGCTCAATGTCCCAGAAACAAAATACAATTCCCATGATTCCCTAGCACTGAGCCAGGAAAGTTGAAGTGGCCTCAAGCTGCATTATTTCTGGCAGTCAGATTCCAGGGAGTTCCAAAGTCAGAGTGATACTACAGAGAAAGCTCAGGTAGGTAGGTAGAAAGACAGGCAGGCAGGCAGGCAGGCAGACAGACAGACAGAATCATTTTCCACTAGTTCCCAGTACATGTGGATTGGTGAGGAGCATCATGTCCATGGTTCCTCCTCAACATCCCCATTCCCATTGGACTCAGAATTTTGGACTAAAACACCCATACTGCTCTGCCCATACAACTACAGGAGTTGTTGTCAAGATGTCAAAAAAGTAATATTATCAAGTTTTTTCTAGTTCTTTGGGAATTGGGCACGGATAGCCTAGAGAAGAGGATGTTGAGAGGTATAGCCATTTTCAAATACCAGAAGGACTATCAGGTGGAATGTATAGTGAGATTATTTTCTGCTGCTCCAAAGGGTGAGACCCAAACCAATGGATTCAAGGTACAAGAAAGGAGAGTCCAACTACACTTTAGGAAAATTGTCTTGATGGTAAGAGCTGTAGAACAGTAGAACATACTGTGTTTCAGTGGATGTTTTTAAATAGAAGTTGGATGTCTACCTCTTAGGGGAACTAGCTAAAGGTTACTTGCTCCCAGATACTGCATGGATTCTTGCATGGCAAGGAGATGAACTAGAAGGCCCTTGGGGTCCCTTTTAAATCTATGATTCTATGATTCTTCTTCATATCGCCATGAAGTGGGCAGAACATTTGAAAGGGTGTCTTGCATGCATTTTGCAGAACACTGGTATAGCAGTTTGAATGTTGGAATATGACTCTGCAGACCAGTGGTTTGAATCCCTGCCCAGCCATGGAGCACATAGGGTGATCTTGGGCAAACCACACATCTCTCAAAGGAACACAATGGGAAGCATACTTTGAACAAATCTTGCCAAGGAAACCTTGCGACAGGATTTGCCTTAGGTCAGAAGTCAGAAATGTCTTGAAGGCACACAACAAGAACAAAAGAATTATTTGTAGCCTTAGAACACCATTTTCCCATTTGCGTACGGGTCCTTATGTCCATTCCACCAAACACATATAGGCTAGAATTCTCTTAGGAACATAAATCACACTACACGTGCAGAGCCAAAAAGTCACCATACAATGTCATCAAGTCATCATACAATGGACACATATTCTGTAGATAGCAGTGGTAGCAGAGTTGCACAGATAGCAAGTTAATCTATGCCTTGTCTTTCCATGTTGTGTATTGTGCACTATGGTTGTGCATCTTATTCTTTACATTTTGGTTGTGCATCATCTACCTTGCATTGTGATTGTGTATTTCAGTTGTGCATTTTATATTTTTCATTGTGTCTGTGCATCATGGATTGTACAATGCACAATGGTTCCAAGTCATTGAATTTGTTGCACTATGTTACTATTCTGCACTGAGGTTGCATACTGTTATTGTGCTTTATATCTGCATGTGGTTATTTATGCTATATCACGGTGATGTTGGACTGAGGCCATAGTTCCCTTCTTCAAATTGTCTAGACAGTGCTGAAAGGCCTGAGTGAAGAGGGGTAGATGAGCCTGTTCGGGTGCCTGGTCAGTGTTTCACGACCCACTGCCTGTCCACATAACTTTGGAATTTGTGGATGGTGACCTGCCATCCCAATCAGTAATACTCCAGACCTCCTCTCTTGAATATTTTATTTTCTAGCAATATTCACAAGCTTGGAGAAGAACAAGGATTTCCATTCATCCACTCATCATCTATTTATATATTGATCATAATAATGACTGCAATCAACAATTAGAGTCGGCGTGAAATGTCACTGACATTACACATTTCCTCCACCCCAACTCTTTAAAAGAAATCACAATCATGGATGTGTTCAGCATGCAACATTCTGCTTTGACATTTTAATATTTTGCTTTGACACTCACTAACAGTTTTGGGCCAACAAAGCCAAATAGAAAGACAGAAATTTCTTCATTTATGTTTTTGCAAAGCCGTCATTCTTTGGATACAGTATCTGCATACCCAAATTGAAAGCTCTTCGGCTGTTTTCTTCAGTAAAATTAAAAGCAGTATATAAAAGCAATATATTTTTAAAAAAACTCAAAATTTTTCCTATATCTCACCCATTTGTATGTTTATTTAATATATATATATATATATATATATATATATATATATATATATATATATCCCATGCACACACACACACCATGTGGCTGCTCTCTCTGCTCTTGCTCACTGGCACATTTAAATGCATATAGTTTTATGTCCATAGGAACCATCTGCATTTGGTTCTGTAGATCATGCAGCAAGCCTAGCTGTGTGGACAACTGTGCATATGCAATTGTTTCATCCCCAGACCACTGATACTCAGGTTGCCAGATCTCAGCTGAAATCTCATGGACTTGCCATGTTACTCTGCATCTCTGGGAATGGTGACTCATCTCAAGAATCATCACCTGAAGATGAAAATTATTATTCTTTTAGTGTAGGGTATCATTAAACTCATCTTTTCTTCATTCCCTAATTACACCAAGGTTCACTATGAAGGTGTTTCTATTTGGGTTGTATTTTCTGTAAATAACAGGTAGCACCCTGTACTGCAATTACGGGTTCGTAACAAAAGGTTATGGATCCATAACTGCTCTATATTCAGTTATACAGAGATTGTAGTAGTTTGAGTTTTGAACTATGACTGTGGAGAGTCCAGAGACTCTGGAGAAATTTGGACAGCTTCAGCCGATGGCAATGACAAATTCCCTCTCAAGAAGCTTGCCAAGAAAATCCCATGATAGGTTTGCCTTAGGGTTGCCATAAGTTGGAATGACCTGAAGACACACAATAACAACAACAAACAAAAAAAACCCTAGTATACTACATATTCGCAATGTGGTACTGTTTCTATGATCATAAATGACCCCAGAATTCCACCTTAAACTTCAAAGAGCGGCTCCAAGTGATGGAGGTCTGCTGACTATCAGGGTACAACAGAATAGCATTTCCAGACCCCTCCCGCCAGCAATCAGACAATCAGAAGCTGGACCCCTGTCACAATTCCTCATTGCATTGCAACAACTGGACTCCTGTCACAAACTATGACAACCAGAAATTGAACTGATGTCATAATTTCTCATTGCACTGCAGCATACTGGCAGGAGGGGGCTGAAAATGTCATCTTGCTGTGCCATGATTGCCTCATCACTGCTGGCTATTAAGATATGTTTTGTGCTTTTTAAAGATTCCAGTTTCTCACACAGTGTGTGTGTGTAAAATTGTTATATAACTGTTACATGAGCTGCTGCCCCATGAGATCCTGAGGATCCATCCTGTGACATCACAAGCATCTACTCACTGGTCTCAGGTTTTGGCTTTGACATCTCAAGAATGAGAGGCTACTGACACATCAGCCCTAGTAGGTACATCTTGTCAAATGTCCTACTCCACACTTATTTGTCTGCAGTCCAATAGAACATGGCAATGTCTAAAAACAAAAACAACAACCTTGGTCTGTCTTGATTGGTTCAAAGTTGCCCAGTGGACATTTGTTAAGACTATCCCTTCTATTAGGTAGGATGGGGTGATTATTTGAGGTTGCCAAGAGCAGTCTTTGGCCTTCCTTCTGAACTGTCTGGATGTTTGCTTTGCTGGAGGATACAATGGTATATGTCATGGGCTCTGTACTGGGCCCCCTAAAATAGCCTGCTACCTCTTATGTGCTTTCATACCTTTTCCTCTCCTGATCTGGCAGGGACAGTCCCAGTTAATCTTCTGCCATTCCACTTTTTCAACTGCTTTTAAAAGATTCCAGTTTCTCACTCCTCCTCTTCCTCTTGTTCTCAGCTTACTCCCCTTGCTGCAAACCGAGTTCACTATGCAAAAGAAGTTTGCACTCAAGTTAATTTAGCAGGTGAGGGGAGGACAGGAGAGGATGGAAACTTGCCCTTCCCAGTAGACTCAGGCAAAAGCAAATTGCTATAGCCCCTTCTAGCATGTCTGTTCGGCCTCATTAATAACTCTTTACATAATGACCACAGTCTGATTGATGTTGCTTGGCCACATGTCCTGGCTTTGATCCCAGGTACAGATGTTGGAGAGTATGCATTTTATCAAAATTAGCAATTATCAATTTGGGCCAAAGGTAAAGTGATTGTATTTACCTCCACAGCTGAAAATCAGTGGTGTTTCCCATATTATGTTAAATTTAGCAATCAACCACTCTTGTACAGGTTTGCAATTTCATCTTATCATGCCTCTATTTATTACTAGCACCAGTCATCAACAACAGACACCATTACATAAGCACTAAAAATCAGTTTATATTGTTATGTATAGTTACTGCCCCAGTACATGCTTGTGTGTATACCTAATCACCTTCTGCTTGCATTTTACAGCTCTTGCTCTTTTTAATTATTATGAATTAATACAGCTGCAACAATCATATAATAATACCTATTCACACTTTCAATAACCCAAATGTGTTCTGATTATTGAACTACTTGCTTGAAGCTAGAGAAATGGGGGGGGGGGGGGTATAAAGAAGAAGGGATGACAATAATAAAAATATGATACTAAGGCTGCATCCACACTACAGGAATAATCCAGTTTTATACTATTTTAACTGCAGTGGTTCAGTGCTGTGGTATTCTGGGAGTTGGTGTTTTGAGAGACATTTAGCCTTCTTTGTCAAAGAACACTAGTCCCACAACAAACTACAAATCCTAGAATTCCACAGCAGTGAGCCATGACAGTTAAAGTGGTGACAAACTGGATTATTTCTGCAGTGTGCATGCAGCCTGGGAATGCGAAAATATATGAGTCTCGTTTGGTTAGGTTTCTCTCAGTCTCACCTTATTTCATATTGCCTTCTTCTCCCACACCAACAGATATAACATTTTGCCACATTTTTCCTAGACTACATTTTTTTTAGTCATTTTACGTAATGTATTTTCCATATTGACTAATTCAATTCGTTTTAACCATTTGTATTTTAAAAGGTACTTGTTGATTTGTACCCATTTTATTTCTCCAATGAAGTCATGAAATGAGGTGTGTGCTTTTTTCTCACAGTGAGTCTCAGAAGATATGCCTGTATGTATGTTAACATAAGTGTGTGGTTGTTTTTATGTTTATTAAAAATAATTTTAGAAAAGAAAAGGCTGCTTCCATTCAGACGGTTAACTCAGTTGAAATTCTTTTCTACCCCTAACTCATTACAAGGTTATGGATCTGATTTTCCAAAGACGAAGCTACAGTACTGCCTTCCCCATAGATATCTGTTGTGAATATACACACCCAAAAGGTATATAATGGCAGTAGTATACAAAAGAACTTAGCATATATATTTTTAAATGGGAAATATACTGCTGTCTAGTCAAGATAAATCAGACATGGCTGGAACTGACGTCATCATGAAATAATTATCAGAATAGGCCATGTGTTTATATGTGCTGCATAAAGAGATTGTCCATCTTATATCTCTTCCATAGTTCAGTATTATATGTCAACTTCAGCATTATTGAAATGTTCCAACATCTATAATAAAGGTGGAAAACATGTGGCCATTAAGATATTGTCAGAGTACTGCTCCTATGATTCCTAGTCAGCACAACCAGTGTGGAAAGGGATCTTGTAGCACTTTTTGAGACTAACTGAAAGAAAGAAGCTGATAGCATGAGCTTTCATAGATCTGAGTCTACTTCCTCAGATGCACGAGGAATACAAAAACTCAGGCTACCAGCTTCTTTCTTTCAATTAGCCTCAAAGTTGCTACAAGATCCCTTTGCATACTGATTTTCCAAACTAATACAGATATGTTTTGGGATTCTAGCATAACCAGTGATGAGGAATGATGGTACCTCCAGTCTAACAATACTTGAAGGGTCACACATTCCCATCCTTGAATTGTAGAAGGGTGTAGGAACAGAGTTGGAGTCTGAGAACTGGTTCAAAAGTAGTAATTTACTGTTCTATGTAAATTTTCCCTAGTGCTTTGAGAATAATCTTCCTCAGGAGGGGGAAATGTTATGTTCTGTACAGAACGTGAATGTTTCCTGGTCAAAAAATGCTGTTTTCTGTGCTAAATAACTACATATTATTTTTGCATAGAATAAGTTCCAAAATGTGTAGATTCTCATCAGTCCAGGATTTGTGCCATCAGGATTTCTTGAGAAACATATTTTTCAACCATGTGGAAGTGGGGTGTAGGAGAATCCATGCGGAAGAATTCATCACTGCTTAAGCTCTGGCAATAGACAGTGGCCTATTGCTCCATTAAATGATTATTGTTACTGTTGTGGTTGTTACTTAGGCCTTTATTGTTGTTGCTGTTGATGTATGCCTCCAAATCATTTTTTACTCATTGTGTCTCTAAGACCCTATCACATGGTTTTCTTGGCAAATTTCTTCAGGATGGTTTGTCATTGCCATCCTTTGAGTCTGAGAGACTGTGACTTGCCCATGGTCCAGTGTGTTTTTATGCTCAAGCAAGGAACTGAACCCAAACCTCCAGATTCATAGTCCAGCGCTCAAAATGCTACACTTCGCTAGCCTTTCTCTATCCTCCTCCATGAAAAAAAAACTTATTTTTTTTTTGGGGGGGGGGGGACTTTAGCTCTCCAGAGTCCTCATACAGAGTCCAGAAAGTAATTTTGCAAATTTTGAATTGGATTCATCTAACAGCAACCTTGCCAGCAGAGTTTCTCTCAAGTAGTAGAGCAGTACTTTTGCAACATCATACTGCCTATTGTCAGCCAACTAACTATCTGTAGGATTGCAGCCTTAATGAATATTCCTCCCACCACCCAGAAATCTTATCAGATTAGTCCAAAAGAAGTAATGACACATCTTTTCCAGCCTAACTGTATGGTAATTTTCATAGCAGCTAATAAATCATTTATGTCCAGGTCTTGCTCATAAATAAATTGGTGAAATTATTTAACAGTCTATAATGGAGATTTTCTGGGAACTCATAACTGATCATTTGTTCTATGTATACCAAAAATATAATTTCAGTATTTTTAAAGCTTTGACATCTCCCTGCCTACATAAAATACATATCTGAAAGGACCAATACCCACCCACTCTTTAAAAGTGTGTTAAACTGAGCACTAATTAAAACATCTTAGGTTAAAACATAAAATTAAATAAAACCAATAACCAAACAAACAAATAACAAACAGCAGAGATAACAAAACAAAAACAGCAGAGTAGCAGAATGGTGGCGGCAATCAAATTGGGAGAGGGCAGAATAAGGGGGTTCCCTTATCTTAGTATATATGGAATATAGTATTCTTGCTTCTCCCACTACGGGAGAAAGGTGAACTATAAATGCAATAAACAAAATACATAAATAAATAAAAGAATAAGGAGTGAGGTAGTTCTTCAGAGTTCCTGAAATTAATCCACAAGCATGTTCCTCCATAGTCAAAGGGCGTTTTCACACAGGCGGCTCTAAAGCCGCCTGGAAGCCCCCTGGAAGCAATCAAGAGCCGCTCCGGCGGCGAAAACAGCAGCCGCCGGAAGGGCTCCTGATTGCCTCCGGCAGCTAGCGACAGGGATGGCGCAGGGATTGCGCAAGATGGGGCGGGGCTTGCTGCGACGTAGTTTGAACACGACGAGCAAGACCCCGGAGTGAGGCAGGGATGGCGCAGGATGAGGAGGGGCTTGCTGCGACGTCGTCTGAACTTTTAGGTTCTGGAGCCGGAGTGGGGCCGGACGGAGGTAGGTTTGCCTCCGTGTAAAGCCCAGTGTGAAAACGTCCAAAGGCCTGCCCTGCCCAGGATTTATTGCTGCCTAAGGCAGAAGTGCAAATTACCATCACCACCAAAGTCTGAGTGCATAGCCTTGATACTAAAGTTATTCTTGTACCTGAGCCGCCTCCAATCCACAAATGTCTCTCTCCCTCTCTGATACAAAATGTGTTTGTGTATGTGCCTTCAAGTCACCTGTTGACTTATGGTGACCCCCCCCAGCACCTGGTATTCATTGGTGGTCTCCCATCCAAGTACTAACCAGGACTGACTTTGCTTAGCTTCCAAAATCAGAGGGGATCTGATGCCTTTAAGGTATTTAGGCTCTTGCTACTAAGCACACCATATTAGTAAATTAAATTACTGAAATTAGCTATGTTTCTTGACATCTAAAAGTTTATTGAGCTGGTTGCTTCATTCTGCCAAATGGTAGGGCAGCAGATTCAATCCTTTGTTTAGTAAATGATTGCCTATATGTGGATGAAATTCAGATTGTATTCACAGTTGTTTGTTCAACTCTAAGTATAAACTCAAGAAAGCCTATGCACTTAAAATTGTATATTGTAGATGTTGTTCAGATATCCATCTGAGTGCATGACAGGCTGGAGTCAGAAGAGTGAGTAGAGCATATCCCAGCTATACCTTCCTAACTACAGTTGGGAAGAGGTACTTTTGTGAGCCAAAACACCAAATTTCCCCATCCACCCTGAACTCAGGGAGCTCTGTTCCAGAAAACTTGTCTCAGTTCTGCCCTGGACATATTCAATTAATGAGAATGAGCATTCAGTTAGAATATCTCTTTCAAAATCTTCATTCCACTATGTCTGAGGAAACATTCTCCCATCATTTCCATAACTTTACACTGAGACATTTGTTCATTCTCTTTCTTTATTAACTTGCTGCATTTGTAAACAATATTGCAATCTCTATAGATATTTTTAAAGCACAACTTACATTTTCAAGAGATCAACCTGCAGTGCCTTAGAAGATGTTCTCAAACATACATTTTGAAGTTACATTTTTTCCCAAGGAAAAAAAAGGTGAGAATTAACAGACAGGAAATGTTCAGCTCCCATTACTCTCTACATTTTCTTACCCAAAAGGGTTAATTATCGGTTTAATAAAGCCTTGTGAGGACACCATTCTTCTGTGTCAAATACTATTTTCATCCTGTTTGGGCTCATTATAATGACACACAACTGGACAAATGGGGAAAAACACCCATGGCACAATTTCTGCCAATGAATATTTCAGTAGGTGCCTCTTGGCTAAAAGTCTAGATAAAAGCCTTGCTCCAGGCAAATTAAGAATTGTAGAAAATACTTCTAAGTGCCGAAAGCTTATGAGAAAAGAAGTGGAAGAGACCCCTCAACATGATCTCTTCAACTGAAAAAAAACAAAAGATCACAGCAGAAGGCAATTACATTGGCTCTTCCCCTGTGTTACTAGCCTATATTTTGCTGACATATACATCACAGTGTTCCAACTAGCAACTGTGATCAGATGCATGGTAACGTTGCTTCTTATGTGTTGCAAATATCATCATTACTCTTTCACTGTTTCCTCTTCCTCCATCTCTCCCCCCCCCCCCCACACACACACACACATGTATGGTTGGGAGCCTTGGAGATTTCAAATGACATGCAACTGTGGATTGTCTTAATTTTTTGGTCCTGAAATTAAAACATAATAATCATGAAGCAAAATGTATGTGTGTATGTATGTGGTTGTGTTTTTTTAATGGTTATATTCCTATTGTTGTTGTGTACTTTCAAGTCATTTCTGACTTATGGTGACTCTAAGGTGAACTCTAAGGCCATCATGGGGTTTTCTTATAATAATAATAATAATAAAATTTATTTATATCCCGCCCAATGGTACTCCAAGATTTGTTCAGAGGAGGCTTGCCATTGCCTTGCCAAGTGAGTTTCATGGCTGAGCTGAGAATCAAACCCTGGTGTCCAGAGTCACAGTTCAACACTCAAACCACTACACCAAACTCTGATCCTCCAGGTGTTTTGGACTTCAGCTCCCAGAACTCTCAGCCATCTTTGCCACAGGTCTGGGATTTTGGAATGAAAGTCCAAAACAACTGGAAGGCCAAAGTTTAGGAATCACTGCACTACACCATGCTCATTCTCATTCCACTGTTGGAATATATTAACATTCTAAGGAATTGCTATTGTGTGGTATAGTGTATCAGGCTAGGATTATGCACTATCAGAGTAGGAGTTGGGAGACCTAGGTTGGTATCTTCACTTAGCTACCAAGCCCAAGAGTGACAGTGAGCTGCTGCCTATTTGTCAGGCTGTCCTGTTTCATAGTGTCTTTCAGCACCTTTGAGACTAACTGCAAAATAAGCTGTAGCATGAACATTCATAGATTTGGTGTGCTTCCTTAGTCCCCTGCAGACTTCTGTGGTATAAGCAGTATGGGACTTGCCTCCATTATGGGCCTCGGCAGACGACTAATAGAGTCGTCTTCCGGGCAGGGAAGAGGAGGGGCAGCCGCACGAGCGGCACCCCTTCCTCTTCCTGAGGTCGCCCTCGGAGTCGCCGGCCCTCCGCACGGCCGGTGCTCCGAGGATGACCTCACGCCACGGCAACCGCACGAGCCGCGGCGTTTGAGTCAGGGAAAGTGCGCCCGCCGCTTTTAGGGCGCACTTTCCCTGAAATCTAAAAGGAGCGCCAATTTGGTGCTCCTTTTAGAGTCGCCGACGGTGCGCCGCGGTGCGGCTGCCGCGGTCCAGCGGCGCTCCGTCCCGCGGCGCACGGGAAGCTCCTGTCTGCTTCCCCCCTATGTGAAGTTCTGAGAGCTATTGTGATTAGGAGCCCTGGTGGCACAGTTGTTAAATGCCAGTACTGTAGCTACTCACTCACAAACCAAAGCTTGTGAGTTCAGTCCTAGCCAGGGGCTCAAGGTCGACTCAGCCTTGCCTCTTTCCAAGGTCACTAAAATGAGTACCTAGTTTGATGAGGGGAATTAACTTACAGTTGCAAACTGCTTAGAGACTTCTCAATGCATTATGAAGTGGTATATAAATGAAGCTGCTATTAGTATTGCTAGATGGTTAGAGCTTTGAACTATGATTCTGGAGACCAGGGTTTAAATCCCCACTCAACCATGGAAAGCCACTTGGGCAAGTCACACTTTCTAAGCCTCAAAGGAATGCAAAGTCTAATCCCCTCTGAACAAATCTTGTGATGGTTAATGATAGGTTTGCCTTAGGGTTGCCATAAATCAGAAACAACTTGAAGACAAACAACAATAACAATGTGAAGTTCTAGTTCAGTGATTCCTAAACTCTGGCTTTCCAGGTGTTTTGAACTTCAGCTTCCAGAACCCTCAGCCATCTTGGTCAATAGTCTGGGATTCTGGGAGATGAAGTCCAAAAACCTGGAAGACAAGAGTTTGGGAATCATTGTTCTATTTAATAAAGATTCTGATATCACCAAACAATATGTTTGACTGAACACAATGGCTAGAAATATGTCTAATGACAGGTTAAACTCTGCTGTATGTTACAGAAGAGAGGGGGAAACTTGATATATCCACCATCACTGTTCTTTCCCTGGTTCAAAGTAACTCCTCAGACGTTCTACGTTTAATTCTCTTCCTTCTTTTGTTGTTGTTTTGTGCCTTCAAGTCATTTTTGACTTATGGCAAACCTAAAGTGATACTATCATAGGGTTTTCTTGGCAAGTTTCTTCAGAGAGGGTTTGTCATTGCCATCCTCTGAAGCTGAGAAAGTATGACTTGGTTCTTTAGAAATTCCTTAGAAATTAAAATGGACATGTTTGATCACCCCAGAACTTTGTATGCTTTCCACTTGCATGTCTGAGCTTGAATCTTCAGGGATTCCAATATTTATTTATTTATTTATTTATTTATTTAAATTGAGAGAGTTATAAAAGTAGGAAGCATTGCCTAGCAGTCAGTTGGAGGCTAAAGTAGTCCCCTTTCTAATCTGGTCTTCTTGGATTTAAAAGGTCCATCCAGTTAAGCCCCTTTTTTGTCTTTTGTTAACCAAGTAAAAGTTTGCTTTTCCAACTCTTCACTTTGTGGACTCAGTTATTTAGCCTCATATGCTAACACATACCTTATATCTGTCACCTGGAACAATATAAACTTTGGAAGCTCACCCACTAATTACCTGATTGAATTTCATGCACTGTGGTGAACATCTAATCTTTTAACAATTAAATGAAGCTTTCCTTAACAAACTGCAACAGCTACTCTATTTCTGAAACACTAATGCAGTGCTGTTCATCCTTTGCCAGGATCCCTAGTGCAATTAAGGGGCTAGAGATATTGCCTGTCATTTACTATGCAGCACATTAGTTGCCAATGGCTTCACAAGGAGGCTAAATGTTAGTAATCACACTGTGGCCTAAATATAATTTGCTGTTCTCCTGAATAGCTAGTCTTACCTTTAAAATTAGATGGCATTTATTGCCCACTTGGATGAGCTTCTCAATGTAGCCTGCATTATAGGTCTCGTAAATAAGCAGTTGAAATTGATGACTGGGATACCATGTATGTGGGAATTTCTTTGAAGACTATTTAGAAACTTCCACTGATACAAAACATATCATGGAAAGTATGTACTGTGCTACTGAACTATGATCCCTCCCTAAACTTTGGGTCCATTCACATTGCAGTCATAGTGCTAATTTCCATGTTAACTACCATGGCAATTTCTTATGGAATCCTGGGATGTATAGTTTAGTGAGCCACTACAGCTCCCTAGTCAAGAATTCTAATTTGTTGTTGTTAGCTGTCTTCAAGATGATTCTTACTCATGGAGACCCTGTTGATGAAACGTCTCCAAGACTCCCTATACTCCACTCCTCTGTTTAGAGCACCTCTAATAGAGTCCATTCATCTAATGTGCAGTTTTCCTTTCTTTCTAGATCCTTCATCTTTCCTAGAATTATTGTCTTTTCTAATGAAATATGCCTTCTCATGATGTGGCCAAAGTATCCCAACCTCAGCTTGATCATCTTGGCTTCCAGGAGGATGTCAGGCTTGCTCTGTTGTAGGCCCCACTTGTTTGTCTTTTTGGCTGTCCACAGTATCTTCAGCGCCATCATCTAAAAGATTTTCTTCTCACCTGCCTTCTTCACTGTCCAGTTCTCACATCAACTCAAGAATCAGCTCAAAGGCAGCATACATGGTGATGGGGAATACAATAGTTTGGATGATTCTGATTTTAGTGCTCTGTTGTATATCTTTATAGGATCTTTTCTGTTTCTTCCATAGCTGCCCTTCCCATTCCTAGTCTTCTGATTTCTTGACTGATTTCTTGACTTCCTGATTGATGTTTAACAGGAATTATTTTACTATTTTGATTTTCTCATTGTCTGGGTTAAATGTATGTACATCCTCTGTGGTCATTATTTCTAATACCTCTTCCTAAATACAAATCCCAGGATTCCACAAGATGAAATCATGGCAGGTAAATTAGAATAAGTGTTTGACTGTACAAGTGAACTTTTGTAGTACTCGCTGTAATGCAAAACTATTCCTGTTCAGTTTCAGGGAGATAAATGCCCAGGTGAGTTCACCTATAGTGTGAGAATTCAAATAATAGGAGAACCAAGCCACTCCAAGGTCATAAATGGAGAGTCAACAAAAGCAGAAGTATGGTCAAGAAAGTCTAAGGTCTAAGCATGAAAGGCAGTCAGAAAAGGGTCAAATGCCAGTCAGAGAGTCAATACAGAAAATAATCCAATGAGCAAGCTCAACCTTCAAGAAACAAGAGAAAAGGGGCCATCAGATAATGTTTGACAGAGATTTTGGAGCCATTGTTTTGCAGCCAAGAAACAACCTTGGCTGTATTAATTTGTAGGTAGCTGTAAATCAACCTAACTGGCCTAATTTCCTCAATGTTTCCCTTTTAAAGTAGGTCAAGGCCTTTCCTGTGCTTTTGTTCCTGCCCTTTCAGTCTGTGACGCTCTGAAGGATGAAATGAATTAGGCTCTAATTCTGCTCTTTTGGGTTGACATGGGCAAGTCTTTGTGGTTCTTCCAGTGTAAGGATGACAGTTCCTATGGATCTCACTGGAGCTTGTTATCTTGTCTCACTTCTTCCCCTTCCTCACCTGAGAGACCTTGTACAGATAGCAAGTAGCTCAACAGCAAATAGCATCCTCATGTAATCAAATATTTGTAATTATTGTTCTAACCTTCTCTGTTTTTAAAATTATTTTAAGCTTCCTTGGATTCCAATTTGTGAAAAATAAGTGAAATAGGAATCTATTGCCTATCTAGAAATCTCTAGGTCCTCCAGCCAACTCTTTGGCCAACCTGCAGTAGACTTCGATGATAGAATTGCACTGGAGGATCTAAAAATGCCTAGAGTAGTGTTTTATAATAATAATAATAATAAAGTTTATTTGTATCCCGCCCCTTGGTAATCCAATCTGGGCGGCATTTACAGTTAAAAAATACACATTACAAAACATACAATATAAAAATCCCTCCCCCCCTTAAAACTGAATTAAATTTAAGACAGTGTAAAAACAATAAAACAAATTAAATCTATTAAAATATATAAAGCCCTCCTGCCCAGAGACTCTGTGAGCCTGGTTTGCCTGGTATGCCTGGGTTTGACGATCCTCCCATCACATGATGGGGCCACGTGAGGATCATCGCATGGAGGATTGTTAATCAAGGGTAAGATCAGTTCAGTTCAATATACCTAGTCTGGAAAGGCCTGCTGGAAGAGATTCGTCTTGACGGCCTTTTTAAAGCTGTCTAAAGATGTTAAAAGACGGATCTCGTCCGGCAGGCCGTTCCAGAGCTTAGGCGCAATGACAGAGAACGCCCCCCGGGAGGTAGCTACAAGCCTAGATTTCTGTGGCTGGAGCAAATTCCTCCCGGAGGATCGAAGAGCGCGGGGAGGATTATATGGGAGCAGGCGGTCCCTGAGATAGCTTGGACCCAAGCCATTTAGGGCCTTAAAGGTGATCACCAACACCTTGTACCTGGCTCGGAAGCTAATAGGCAGCCAGTGGAGGGACTTCAGATGTTTTCTCCTAGAAATGTCTAGGTCCTCCAGTGTGGCTATAGGGTCAATTCCTGGAAGAGTTATGCAGGAAGACCTAGCTATTCCTAGAGAGAGCAAATCCAATCTGTGAATAACCAAATCCACAAAAGTCGAAGCCACAAAGGTGGAGGGATGACTGTAAGTGTAATAACTGAATAAATAAGCAACTTCAGTAATAAGGAATTGTTCCCTCATTATAGCACAGAAGCAGGGGGTGTTGCCATGCAAGCCAAATCTGATGGTCTTCCCTTTTCTACTCAGCTTCTACCCTGCTGACCACTTGCACCTTTAAGTGCTGTGTAGAGGAGGGAAGATCATTAGATGTAGCTTGCAGTGTTCTTGGAAGTGGCAGCTGGTGGCTTCCATGTCACTGGGACAGTGATTCTGCTCTAGGTTTTAGTCAAACTTAAAAACAACTATCCAAGGTGTTGAAACCGATCCCACAAAGAGGTCCACCACCTTGGATAGCTCCATTATGTGAAATCTGGAGTGCCTAAATTGTTGCACTGACATTAAAGCCACCAGCTACCATTTGCTGTAGGTCAGGATTGAAGAACTGTGGGTCTTTCAGATGTTAGCCTTTCTTGACACTGACTCCTGTTCTAGATATGTCATGACACGCTGTACTTACAAAGATACCCTCTTTTAAACAACTGTTCAGGGTATAGGAACCTGGTCGTCTTTTATATCTGGCCACCTTCATTAACACCCCTTAGCAAATACAAGGTATTAGCAGAGTGTTATTTATATTACAGCAGGATAGATTTTCTTTATTAGGTAATTTAATTATTCCCCAAACAATATTTAATTATCAGGTATGAGGATAAGTTGGCTCTTTCTTTTAAATATTGAAAATTAATTGAAAAAAAGCTTTTAAAGAGAGATAATTAAACAAATAGGATAGGAAACAAAACTATGTGCAGTTTCATTTTACGTGTAAATTATATGTGGGCCCAAAGGGGATGCAGCATTATTATACCGTTTCCTCCACAATTAGCATTTCAATGGAAAATAGCTTTTTGAAAAACTAAGTGAAAGCTAAGTGAAAATACTGAAAAACTAAGTGACCCTTGCCAGGGAAATGTATAGAAAGAAGAAACTGAGACACACAATAACACATTTCTTGTTGTGGCATATAGAAAAATATAGGAGGTCAGAGCTTGGAAGGAATGTATTACAGGTCACAAGGACAGGAAAATGAGGTAGAAATCATATAAAGAATTGCACTAACTACCAACATTCTTCTGGTTCAAAGTCAAGGTACTGATGATAACATTTCAAGTTATCAGCTTTAAATAATATGGGGCTTCAGTACTCAAGGGAACACTTCTCATAATATATGCCTTGTAAAAAAAAAAAAAAAAGTCTGTACGAGGGACCCTCTGCTGTAACCCACCAGTGGGGGCCATACAGTATAGGAGGATGTGGGAGAGGGCCTTCTTTCCTGTGGTGCCCCAGCTATGGAATACCTTCCCCTTAGAAGTCCAACTGGCTCATCAGTTGTATCATTCTGTCACCAAGTAAAAACATGATTTTTTACTTAAGCTTAATTGATTTCATCCCAATCTGAATGTTTGTGGTTATAAATGGTTTTAAACTGTTTTATTTTCTTTTAAACTATCTTACTTTTAACTTATCAAATTGTTTACTATGGTTGGAATCCTATATCAACTACTTAGGGCTAATACAGACCGGCCAAAAGGGCTGGCCTGGGGGTGGAATTGGGGTGTGGCAACCTCACGCTGGCTGCCCTGACTCTGCCCTGATGCCATCATCATGCTGTGTGCCCCACCGCATGGTGGGCAGCGTCAGGGTGCTTTCTTGGCTCAGTGTTCAGACATGCTGCACCAATGGAGAATGGAAAAGCCACTGCAGCAGTGGCAAGGCCACTTTTTTGCTGCTCAAAAAAGGAGTCGCATTTGCCAGCTCATTTTGGAGTGGCAAAGTGCCGGATTACGGCTGTGGCATGCAGTTACCATGGCCCTGATCCAGCAAGGAAAGGGGGGTGGGACGCCACCCGTTAGGGACTATCTATATTGCCCCTTAGTAAAGTGCACCATTGGCTCTTCCTATCTATGGGCTTGCCATCCACCAATTAGAGTATTCATGGATATCCTCACCCCATTCTCAACAGTGGCACATGCACATAGCTACACCAGTGCCCTGATGGCACACTGGTTAAATGCCAGTACTGCAGCCACAACATTACTCATAGGTTGTAAAATGAGTACCCAGCTTGTTGGGGGCAATTGGCTAACATATTGTAAACTGCTTAGAGTGTGCTTAGTTCACTGTGAAGAGGTATAGAAGTATAAAGTGCTATTGCACCACCATAACGGATCCCTCATGGATATAAAGGGCTGATTGTACTTAACTAACTGGAGATTAATTGTGGCTTTTAAACCATAATTGTAGTTGTAAAATAGTGCCCTTGGCAATATCACATCACTTCGCTGCTAACCCATTGGTGCTGTGTCTATGATGTGTGGTTAGGGCATCCCTTTTCAATGACTAGGGAAGCCTGTCAATAAGCTGTCAATCGTGCAGCAGTTCCATTAACACTCGTGTGTGAAACATTGCTTTCATGGCAGTTGCAATATTGGCAGTCATGCGGTATCACAGTCTTCTCCTTTTCCTATTGACTTGTCTGATGGCTTCTGGCTCCCTTTAGACTGCTCAGCCTTCACACTTACTAAGGGAATGCATGAGAACTCAGGTTTATCCTTAGTAAATTGGGAAAATATTTCATGATCTCCCAAAGAAGTAGGAAGAAAAAGTTCCACTGAAAAAAAATTCACAAAGAAATGTTTGACCCTCTTGGATATGTTGACATTATTTGCTATTTCCATGGTGGTTATTTGAGGTGGAGGCACATAAGTGTACTGAGAGGAATGTTATACTTTTGAACCACTTGAAACATTTGAACCTTTTCAAGACTCCAAATTATCTTAATATGATTTATGATTTATGAAGTGCTCTATGGGGATACCTCAGTATGCCTAAATTTGTCATTTGTAGTACTTATGTAACAACATAAACTGCAATGAAGTGGGGTAATATATCATAATGTTTTGCACACAAAAAAGAAGTAAAAGTGGCAATAACAATGTAGATTATAATGGTAATAATGATGGCAAAGGTCCCTCCTGTGCATATTATAGTGAGGAAAGATCTGATGTGAAGGCTCCAGCTTAGAAGCTGACTGCAAACTTATAAAATCTGCTTCTGAATTAGAAAAGAAAGACCACATATTTCCCAGCAAGTATCAACTACCTTTGTGTTTACCCTGATGGCTGGATTTATAAGAACTTCTGTTGAATGAATCTCTCCAGAATGTCATCAAGCACCACTAGGGTGCAAATTCTTGTTTATTTCATTCTTGGACACATTCCCCATTGGGCAATATTATGAGAGTGTATGACACTGTAAGGGAATGGTTTGCAACATGTGCCTTGGGACCAGTGAGACTCAGCCACTAGCAGCATTGGTCACCATTCAGTTTTGTCATTTGAGCATACAGGTGAACGAGTAGCCAGCTGCAGCATTGCAACAAATAAATAAATAAATAAAAATAAAAAATGTAAAAGAAATTTTAAAAATTTAAAAAATATGCATGCACACTCTCTCAGCCCCAGAAAAGCCATGGCAAACCCCCTGTGGAGATTTTGCCAAGAAAACCCCATGAACAACTAATAACAACAATAATCAATATCATCATGGTGGGCAGCGGCGAAGGCGGGGGCAGTAGCGGCAGGACCAGCCTGGGGCCGGTCCAAAGGCCTCGGAGAGCTGCATCTGGCCCCCAGGCCTTAGGTTGCCTACCCCTGATCTAGGACTATGGTAAACATCTGCAAATGATATCCTATTCTTCTTTCAAACAGTGGCACAGTGGTTAAATGCCTGTACTGCAGCCACTCACTCATAGACCACAAGTCTAGGGCTCAGGCTAGACTCAGGCCTGCATCCTTCCGAGGTCGCTAAAATGAATACCCAGCTGTTGAGGGGTAATGAGCTTACAGTTGTAAATTGCTTAGACACCCCATAGTGTGGTATGAAGCTGTATATAAATGAAGCTGCTTTTGCTTTGCTTTGTCCATTCTTTCACAGTATGAAATGTCTAAAAAAATGTTGTGATGCATTAAAGAAATGTGCCAGCTGTTTCTCATACTAATACTATATCTGCAGCTGTTAATTAATTATCATACTTGTAGGAAAATGCTGATCAAAATAATTTTAGTACAAATGGGTAGCAAGTCTAAGGTTAATCTATGACTTGTTATTCTGCAGAACACTTCCAATATTCTAGATAGCGAAGGTTTCAGTACAGCACAGTTGACAACAATGAAACATACATCAGTGTTTTCAAAATGACATTTTCATCACTTACTGTATATACTCATGTATAAGTCTAGAAATTTTAGTCAAAAAATTGACCCAAAGAACCCGAGTTGACTTATTCATGGGTCAATGTAAGTACTGTACTTTAACTCTTATTTTGTTTTTGTTTTTTAAAAAAGGAACCATTCCCTGATGAAAGGCAAGAGTGTAATCTGTTGTGGAAGCATGGACCCTACTCTGCTCTGTCATCCATCCATCCTTTTAGTGTGAGCACAAACAGTTATGCCTGTTGGAATTTTGTAAGTTCATTGACATTGTTTTCCTTTGCTTTGTCCTTTGCACCCTTTGTTACATGCTGCTAAGTTTTACCCTGGACTTATCCACAGGTCATATCAAAATCTGTTATTTTGGCCTCCAAACCTGCCCTTGACTTATACATAAGATTGACTTATAATCTAATATATAAGGTAAGTTTCTCTGTTGTATATGTATTGTTCAAATCAGCAAGAATAAGTTACTGTTAACAAATGTGTTGATGTTTTAGTGTGTTAATGTAGTTCCCCAAACACTTCCATACATTCTCTTCTAAATCTAGGAAAGCTGTATGAGTATCAAAATATTCCAACGAGGAACTTCTCTCTGTTCCACCCTATACTGACATACATTTGGGAGGAACTTAACAACACCCTAGTCCATTGTTGCGTCCAGACTTTAGAACAGATGTCCTACCGAGGGAGGTCTGGTATGATTTTTTTTTTTTTGCTTTGTTTTGTTTTAAGATAGGAACTTTCCAGAATTCACAAATGTCTTCATATAACTCATAGGAAAGAATTTGAGATTTTATTTTTTAAAAACAAAACAAAACAAAAAGCAACCAAACTGGGGGAGAAATTGAGCTTGGCAATGGGACAAATCCAGCCTTTTAATGTTTTGCATTTAAAGAAATCTCAGTGTGAATCCCTCTGCACTCAGCTGTGTGTTGCTGGACTGAATTAAGGGACGTTATCACATGGGGTCTAAAGCAGCCCCATGCCTGCACCATCGCTGCATCATTCTGGATCCTTTGCCCCTGTGATCAGATGACATTGCAGCAAACCCCGCCCATCCCTGCATCATCCCTGCATCATTCTGGATCCTTTGCCCCTGTGATCAGACGACATCGCAGCAAACCCCGCTCATCCCTGCATCATCCCTGCATCATTGCTGCATCATTCTGGATCCTTTGCCCCTGTGATCAGACGACGTCGCAGCAAACCCTGCCCATCCCTGCATCATCCCTGCGCCATCGCTGCATCATTCTGGATCCTTTGCTCCTGTGATCAGACGACGTTGCAGCAAACCCCGCCCATCCCTGCATCATCCCTGTGCCATCACTGCATCATTCCAGCTCTTTGTAATTCCTCTTTCAAAGAGGAATTATGGCTGCGTGACCAGAATCATTCCGGTATGGTTCTGGATTGATTCCATGCCGCTTTTCTTGCTGCTTTGAGACCCCTGGTGTGATAACGTCCAAGGTTGCCATTTCTTTTTTCTGTCATCTTTAACAACAACTACGGGTGTGAATCAACCACAAGATTCAGCTAAGCAGAAAACAGCCTGATTTGGCTTGAAGGAAGAGCAAGTCTGATATATTGGTTTGAGAGTTGGACTAGGTCACTGAGAGACTAAAGATTCATATCCTCAGCGATGGATATCCACTGGGTGACCTTGGGCAAGTCACATACTCTCAGCTTCAGAAGAAGGTAGCAACAAACTTTCACTGGAAAAATCTTGAAAGAAAAATCTCTGATATATTCACGTTAGGGTCTTCATAAATCAGAAAAAACTCAAAGCTGTCACACCAACAGCTATACAATGCACATGTCCATTGGCAAAAGTTGGTCCAGCTCACACCCACTGCTAAACAGCACACTCACCAGACCTCATAAGAAGTGCTTCTAAGCTTGTAAAATGACTTATGCCAGCATTAAAGGGCTTGAACAACCCAGAACAGGATCCTACCTTAGTCCAATTTCTGAGAAAGTACAATCAGTTGCATAATGGCAAATAGGCCTGCATAGAGCCACAATTTCAGTCTGACCATTAGTATTTACATAGAAATATAAGGAGTCTCACAATAGCACGGAAACACCTGCCTGCTCTAACCTATTAACAAGTATTAGGGGTTGATGGGTAACATCAGGTCTCCCAGTTCTCCCTTCTTATGGTTCTTTCTCTTTGATAGCAGGCAGGAAAGGCCTGCCAATACTGACTGGTATCTCATGAGTGATTGTAGTTTGACCAACAGTCAAATACAGGACTGGCTTCTATAAAGTAGGGCACATGGCAAATCTGTGTTGGAGGAGGAACGGGAAAACCATACTGGCACGCTACAGTTCTGATTCTAATTTCCTGGACCCCAGGACCATCTGATTTTTTTTAATGTAATGAAATCAAAGAAGGAATATATATAGAAATGATGAACTTAGCATCATATATAGCTTAGCTCAAGATTTCTTTTCTTTTCTTTTCTTTCTTTCTTTTCTTTTCTTTTCTTTTTTTTTTTTTTTTTGGAAAGAGAAGCATTCTGGAGAGATCTAAATCTCAGACATTTCACAAATCATTCTGGAATGAAGAGAAAGTATCCTGATTTTCAACGTGACCTAACCAATGTGAATGTGATCCCTAGGTCCAGCTTAATTGGAGTTCATTCTCTCTGTAGCTCTCTAATGGAATACATTTTGGGTTTCTTCTTATAGATTTTCTTTTTATCGGGAAGCAAAGCATTTTTTTCATTTGATACCCTTTGAAAGGAGCATTAATTGTGGCAGCTTAGCCATTTGAGCATTGGGACAGGCTAAAGGTTGATTTAAGAAAATATAATTAGAGACTCTTCTGAAAGAAAACTGGAAAGAGACCAGCAGGTGGAATGCATCATCTGAGACTCAGCTAGCAAGCTCTGATGAGGGCAAGATTTTGCAAAGGTGCAAGCAACTAATTTTGCATTGTAATGTACATCAGAATTGAACTCTGGGCTCGGATTCAGGGGGAACTCAGAATCTGCAACCCATAGTTATTCTTGTGGCAAGCTAACTGAAGCCTGCAAAGATAAGGCCAGAGCAGTCTGTTATGCTCCAAGGCAAACTGTGGGAAATTACTTTTCAAAAGTAATTAGCAAAAGTAATAGTTATCATTCCAAGGCATCCCACATAGCAACAGCTTTTGCTGCAATTCAGGAAAGGACAACAGAAAAATGTTGTGGTACATGAAAGACTACCATTTTATTTGACATATGTTTTAATAGACCTCAAGCCCATCTGCATTAGATTCAGGGGTGCCTGCAGTCCATGAAAGCTTATGCCAAATAAAATGTATTAGTTTAAGGAACCATGAGACTTTTAGTGCAAATTGAGTCCACTTTTAACTGCCCTGACTCAGTGCTAGGGAATCATGGGAACTGTAGTTTATTGTGGCACAGAGAAGGCTCAAAGTCTGAGAAAAAAATACACTTCCCATGATTCCCTAGCACTGAGCCAGGGCAGTTAAAGTGGACTCAATTTGCACTATTTCTGGCAGTCTGCAAAGGCCCTTTATTGTTCTTGCTATAACAGAAAAACTGGAGTTTTAAATGAGTGAGCTGGAATTTTCCAGATTTCAATTCCATTTATTATTATTGGGACATTTTAAACTGCCATGTTTTAATATTATGACTGGTTTAATCTGTAAATTAAACTTGCTGGGTATTTACTAAAATTTAATGTGTTGGAAGCCACCGTGCATACAAGTGATAGTAAGAACAAGTGACAGAAATTGAACACATACATAAATAAATAAATATAGCTCCCTTTCTTGAGATTTTTTAAAATAAAAATAGTTTTACTATCTTTATTCTCAAAAGGAAATAAAATAGTTATTTATCTGTTATTTTTCACCTATAAAAGGGGTAAAGACAAGGTAAATTACCTTTGTAATTGGTGAAAAGGAATTGGTTACAAGTAATCTGTTATTTGGAACTAATTCCACCCAACTAGTTTGTTATTTCTACATTTGCTTTGCAGCAACAGGAAGTTCTGCTTAGGCCTTAGGTGGCAAATATGGGCTGAGTTAGCTCATACCCACTCAGAATATTGCCCTGTTTGGAAGAACTCCAGGATCCTTAGGAGTATCAGTCTTTTTCAAGTGATAACCTCAGGGGAGCTTTTCATTTATTCATTTATGTATTTATTTCATTTATGCTCCCCCTTCCTCTCTATGCAGGATCCAAGGTGGTCTACAGCATTTTTTTTTAAAAAAAGGCTATAATTTAAAACTGTCTTTATACAAAATTGTAAAAGAATTACTGTATACACTCATGTATAAGTCTAGAAATTTTAGTCAAAAAAAATGTCCCCCTAAGCCTCGGTTGATTTATCCATGGGCCAATGCAAGTATTGTACATTAACTCATATTTTAAAAAAGGAACCATCCCCTGGTGAAAGTTAAGAGCATAATCTGTATTGGAAGCACTGACCCCACTCTATTCTCTCATCCATCCAGTCTTTAGTATGAGCATAGTTATGCCGACTGAGACTTTACATATTCTTTGGCATTATTTTCCTTTGCTTCATCCTTTGGATCCTCTGTTATATGCTTCTAAATTTTACCCTAGATTTATTCGTGGGTCATATCAAAATCCATAATTTTGGTCTTAAAACTTGTCTTCGACTTATATATGAGGTCAACTTTAGTCAAGTAGGTACAGTAAATAACAATTCAATTTAAAGCATAAGATTAAGACAATATAAAACATACATCATAATAAAAAATATTTTTAACAAAACAACCCCAGCACAAACCCTTTATGTTACAGGTTGAGTCTCCCTTATCAGGAATTCTGAAATCCAAAATACTCCAGTTCCCAGAGCCATCTTAGCCAATGCCCACACTAGCACAAGGATGTAAAATTCCTAAATTCTGCATTGACCAGGCACAGACATGCCATGAACCTCATTCCACACCTGTGTGTCTTTTATGGTGAAGACAAAGGGGGGTTGCAGACTGCCAGAAATAGTGCAAATTGAGTCCACTTTTAGGGTTAGGGTTAGGGCTAGGGAATCATGGGAACTGTATTTTATTGTGGCACCAGAGCTCTCTGACAGAGAAGGCTCAATGTCTCAGAAAAAAAAAAAACAATTCCCATGATTCCCTAGCACTAACCCTAACCCTAAAAGTGGACTCAATTTGCACTATTTCTGGCAGTCTGCAACCCCCCAAAGAAACCAAGCAAGACCTACCCCAAGTAGGCATGGGTTGTACTACCAGAACTTAACCAAAGATACCAAGTTTTACAAGATATTAACTCTTCAAGTGGAAAGAAAATGATTTTATGTGTTGGTAATTTTGCCCTCTGTTTTGCAAGGAAAGAAAGCCAGGCTCATCTGGCCAAGCAATTTCTCCCTGCCTTCTTCCCTTCACACCTCCTCTCTTCCTTTTTTTGCTTTTTTCTTTTCCAAGCAGGGATGAAAAGCACAACTTTGTACCTTCGCAATTATTAGCAACATAGAGTTCATCCTTATTAGTCCTAGAGGCAAAGGGTTAATGAGTTAAGTGCACCAATTCAATTAAGCCACCTCTTTCCTTTAGTGAACATAAATTTCAACCTGATCACTTCAACATCTCTTTTAAATACATTACCTTTGGCACTATTTAGTAATAGAATAAATTGGATCTGGAGGAGGGGGTGGAAAAAAATGAATGCCTTCCCAGGGCTTAAGCACTTGTGTATTTCGTTTGCCCCCTAGTAAAATAAACAACAGGAGAGTTGAGGAGAAGAAATAATTGTAGTCACTTGGCTAGAATTCACAGCTCTCTCCACACTTGGCTACATGGAACCTTTTTAGATCCAGAAAATTGGATGCCTGTCCCTCATAGAAACCTCAAGACTTTTTGTTTTACTTTGGGGTTTCAGAAGGCTGCTTCAGACATTTTGCTCTTTTGATTAGCAATATGATGCCCATTTCCATGTGGATCTTTGCAATAGATTTTCTGTTTATCTCTTTGGGGCTAAGCAGACGGGAAAGAAAGTGTGACCTGAATTTGCCTTTTCCCGAAACTGCAGTAACCGCATTGCATGCCCTGAAGGTGCACTATTCGGGGACGCAGCAACCGCATTGGAGTCAGTCAATGCAGCTTTTCCGAGACTCTATTAAAGCCTCAGCCACCGCACTGCCGTGGCCGAGGTTGCCCCAAATAAGAATGCAGCTACCGCACGGGCGGCAGCGGCGGCTTTAATTTTTTTTTCTGTTCTGTCCGGCGCATGCGCACGTGCGCAGAGAAAGCACGGTCCCTTTAACAGAAATGTTGGCAGTGCTCAGGACCTGCGCACTATGTGCTGCAGAGGAACAATGGCTGCCTCGCCAACCGAGTGCTCAGCGCTACTACTGGCCCTGCAATGCACAGCCGCAGCAGCCTCCGCCATGGTCCGTGCCGCATATACATTCAGGGAAGGCAGCCGTGATGACTTTCGCCCCTTTGTCGCTGTCAAAGAAGTGACAGCCGTGAGACCGGGTGCCACAAGACGAGTCACACAGTTCACCACCATGGCCTATGCCGCTCTGATGGCCCCCGAGAGAGCCCCGCACCGGTGGTGGATGTTCCCCAGAAGCACCGACTGGTGGGACGGGTTCGTCACATACATCTGGGCAGATGAGCAATGGAGGATGTTCTTCCGAATGCCCCGTGCCCTCTTCCACAGGTTAGTGGAAGTACTGCATCCGGAAATGCAGCGGGAAGACACCGTGATGAGGAAGGCCATCCTGGTCGAAAAGAGGGTCGCCATGGCCATCTGGGTGCTCGCCCACAGAGCCAGCTATAAGCAGACGTCAGAGCAGTTCGTGGTCGGCCAAACCACTGTAGGAGAAGTGTTGGTGGAGTTCGCCCTCACCATGGAGAAGCTGCTCCTGTCACGCACCGTGTATCTGGGGGACCACCAACAGGTAAGGACCGTCTCACACACACACACCTGTCACTTTCCCCTGTTGCACAGGAAATGTCATGACATGGCATATAGTGTGGCTGTCACTGATCAGAGTCAGCTGTTTTAGGCAATGAAACTGCGCAGGGATGCCTAGTGGGCCATGACTCCACATAGTGAAAGTCCTTCTGTATACTCAGGAGCAAGGGCCGATGTACCTGCGCAGAGATGCCTAGTTCGCTATGAGTGTGCAGTGAAAGTCCTCCTGTATACTCAGGAGCAAGGGCCGATGTACCTGCGCAGGGATGCCTAGTTCGCCATGAGTGTGCAGTGAAAGTCCTCCTGTATACTCGGGAGCAAGGGCCGATGTACCTGCGCTGGGACGGGGATCACGTCATCAGTTGCCAAATGCCAAGGCTGATCATTAATTGTACTCTTTTCCCCTTTCTTGTCACCAACAGATCATGCAAGGGTTTGGTGAGCTCGGCTTTCCCCAAGTAGTGGGTGCCGTAGACGGGTGCCACTGTCTGATCGTGCCACCCTTGGGGAGGAGGAACGAGTTTGTGAACCGAAAGGACACGTACTCTGTTGTTCTCCAAGGGACCACGGATCATCAGGGACGCTTTGTAGATGTGGAAGTGGGCTGGCCTGGATCGACACACAACGCGAGGGTGGCGAGGAATTCCATTATCTTTCAGGCCATGGAGGCCAGCATCTATGTGTCAGGGAACCCCACCGTCACCCTGAGGGGCCAACAGATTGGCCCCCTCCTGCTCGCTGACAGCGCCTACCGCATTCGTAAGTGGCTGATGAAGCCCTACCAGGGCAACCTGAATGCCAGGCAGCATGGATTCAACAGGAGGCTGAATCGCGGCAGGAATGTGGTGGAAAGGGCCTTCTGCCGGCTGAAGGCTCGGTGGAGGTGCCTCACTGCCCCACTCCTTGTGGCAGAGGAGAATGTCATCCCCATCATCGCCTCCTGTGTCATCCTCCACAACATCTGCGAGACCAAGGGAAGGGTCCTGGATGAGGGAAGGCACTACAGGCGCCGCTTTGTGCTTCCCACCCTGGGGGCACCCATGGAGCACAACGATGTCAGAAAACAGAGAGAAGGGGAGGCTGTGAGGGAGGCCCTGGCAGAGTTCTTTGAGACCAGGAGGATCTGAAAGCATCCTCTCTTCTCCAACTGTAAACCAAGGTCACCACTGCACTGTGCCATGAGCCTGAAAGCACCTCAAGGCCCCCTTGCCCTCTCTCTCTGTGCCTTGCATAAATGTAGGACACCCCTGCACTGTGCCATGAGTCTGAAAGCATTTCATCACCCCCTTGCCCTATCTGTCTGTGCCTTGCATAAATGTAGGACACTACTGCACTGTGCCATGAGCCTGAAAGCGCCTCAATAAAGATGTACTGGTATCCCCACCCTGTGTGTGGCTTTCACTTTTTGTGGGGCACCACTGCACCATCCCATGATGAGATCCTGTGATGCTCACTCTGCATATGGATGGCAATCCTGCTATCATGGCACACTCAGACACACACACACACGAAAGGGCATGGAGGGGTCACCTGGAGCCAGATTTCCTGGCAGTAGAAGGATACAGTGCACAAACCACCAACTGAAACCTCTGACAATGTTGCCAAATTCCCAACAGTCAGCTTTCCCAATGGTCCATTCGATTGTATCAATTGGTAGCCCAGAGGGCAACCATTGGGGATCACTTTCAAACTTCCCACATGAGGGTCTCCATTGGTCAGGGCCCAGGTAAGGCCATCTGCCCCCGCAACATTCACTTATAAATGCTCCTGCGGAGCTCCGGCGATTCCGAGGAGGACGATGGCGGCCAGGAGGAGAGTGCCCATCAGGATCGCCTATTGGAACAATGAGGAAGTGGGCATTCTCCTCCAAGCCCTGAACCCGGAGCCGGCTGCTAGGAGGGTGATGGCCAGCTCCAACCGGCCGAACCGGGGGTATTTTACCCAGGCCTCCCGGGCCCTCCGAGAACAGGGATTCATAAGGACCCCCCAACAATGCCGCACAAAGTTTAAGGCATTGAAGGGGGTGTTCTTTGAAGCCCTGCAGGACAATGGGGAGCATCCTCCGGTTCGGCGAAGGCCATCCTTCTGGCAGCAGCTCCGGGAGCTGTGGATCAGGGCCGGCCGCCCTCAGTGGCAGGATCGCCACGCCCCTGGTAAGCGTGGCCCTCGTAGCTTGCTCCCCCATGTCCCCCCTTCCCCCTCACTCTTCCCTTTGCCTCCCCTGCCCCTCACCCCCATTGCATACTAATGGTGTTCCCCTTCTCTCCCAATGCAGGCATGCGGCGGAGGCGGCGACAGGGACGGAGGGGGGATCCTGCCAGTTCCCCCTCATCCTCCTCTTCCTCCTCGGAGAGGGAAGCCGGGCCAGCCAGGGAGGCCCATGCAGAGGGAGGCCCTGCCATCCCTCTACAGGCACAGCAGCCTCCCATGGCTGAAGGTAGGTCCTTGAGGGGAGGAGTACTAGTGGCATAACTGCGGCCTCCTTGGCATTCCTGACCCTCCCCTCCCCCACCACTTTCCAAGCTGCCTTCCTAAGCGGTGTCTTCTTCCCTTTCACAGGCGGACCTGCCGAGGAGGACCTGCCCGGGGCGACTCCTGGCGGTCATCCAATCGGCCTGAGAATCGGAGAGGGGTAAGTATTACAGGGACACAGAGGGAGGGGGTTGGTGGAGCCCCCCAGGGACCCTGGCTGCAGCATACGGTGCTGCGGTGCAGGGAAAGCTTCTAACCACATGTTTCTCTTCTCTTTTCCTTTCCAGATCGACGATTGGAACAAAGGGTGGCTGCCATGGAGGAGCAGATGCAGACTGTGCTGACCTCCTTGGCAGTCATCCTCCAGCACCTGGGCCTTCCCCAACCCCTGATCCCCCCCTTCCCCATCCTTGACGGACCTTTCCCTCCCCCTTCCCTTTCCACTTGCTTCCGCCCTCCTCCCTCTCCTTCATCCCCCTTGAAACTTCCCCTCCCTTTTTTGTATTCTCCCCTCCCCTTCCCCCATTTGTATGTTATTGTACATAGTTTTTCTGTGTTTTAAAATAAAACTTTATTTTTTTAAAAAATCATGATGTCATATGCTCACAGACGCCTGTGCGACAATGACCGGCCTCTACACACAAACTTTCTGTTTCTAAACAGCACCTGGCATTTTATGCAAAGGGGTGCAGAACCGCCGGAGGATCCATACAAGCACCCAGTAAGCTGCGGCGGTGAAGTGGGCATGGCGTGCGGTGGTGGCGGTGGCGATCAGTGAAGTGGTGTGCGGCGGCGGCGGCGGTGGCGACCGGTGACGTGGGCATGGTGTGGGGCGGCGGTGGCAAGCAGTGAGGTGGGCATAGGTGGGGAGCACAATGCGATGGCTGCCTCGGTACTAGTGCTGCTTGTCGCAGCATCTCCACCCCCCTCTCCTTGCTCTCTGCCTGGGCGAGCCCTGGGTGGTGGGACTACCAGACCACTGCTGAAAAGGCTACTACACTCTTGTGAGGGCTGTGGCTCAATGATCTCCATTTCCATTGGAGCCTCCTCCTGCACGGGTGGATCCCTTTCCTTCCTGCCTCTACCCACAGCAGGCCTGACATCCAGGGGTGGATCCCTCTCCCCCCTCCCTCTGCCCACAGCAGGCTCGACATCCAGGGGTGGAACGTCACGCCCCCTCCCTCTGCTGAGCCCCACACCCATCTGTTCCTGGCCCTGGAGGATAGCCCTCCCTCTTCCACCCTCCTGCACACCCTCCCCGCTGACAGCCATGGCCATCTGGGACCTCTCCATGACATCCACCATTCGCCCCATCAGGCCAGTCAGCGCTTGTAGGGACTCAGCTAAACGGCGCTGTTCGTGGGCCATTCGTTGATCATGCAGCCTCCGATCCTCAATCTCGGCCTGCCTCTGCTGATAGGAACGTTCATAGAAACGTTCTGTCATTTCATGATAACGTTCTGTCATTTCATGGGAACGTTCTGCCATTTCATGGGAACGGTCAGCGATTTTTTTATCCTGGTCTACGGCTTTCTCCATGATTTCGATGCTCCATTCCATGTACTCCTGCTGGACACTCATATGTGCTGCGGATGCTGGGCGACGTGTCCTCCTCCCTCTGATCTCGGCCAGGCGGGCTGCCGGTGGCATTGCAGCTCGGGGATTAGCAACTTGATCCTCATGCTCTTCTCCCTGTTCTGTGACTTCTCATTCTAGGGACATCATATGTCACAGGACACCACCGTTTTCACACACAACATCTCCCACACATTTCCGGGGGGGGGGGGGGGTGAGAGGTACATGCCAGGGAGGGATGTGTGTGCACACTAGAGGCATGCAGGTGATACTCATGTGAGGGATTGGCTGAATGGGAAACATGCATTAATTTAATCCCCCCCTCCACACACTAGGGTGCAAAAGCGGCGTGCGGGGAAGGGGGAAATTCTGCAAACCAGCAAACCGATGCATAAAACGTCACAAAAGCCAAAGAGCTTTGCTTTTTCAGGGTGCAGACGTACATGTGACGGGGGGCATTTTTTGTCATAACAGGGAATGTACCATGTGCAGCCTGGACCTGGTGGATAAGCTGAGTGAATGGCCCGGGGCCTGCCCTCTCCTCTCCCTCGCTGTCGTCGTCACTCAGTGCTGTACTTGTCCTTGGGACAGGGGAGCGATCCCGGTGGGTACTGGTCCTGGAAGATGTAGTGCTCCAATGTGAAGTACGAGATGCTGGCCTGCTGGTGGACGATGTGGAGGCGCAGGATGATGGTCTCGAGCCAGAGATGTCCATAGCCCTCTGACTGCAGGAGGTCTCATCTGAGTCTGGGTGTTCCTCCTGGTCACCTAAAAGTGACAAAGGATAGGGCCATCTCTGCCCTGTGGCCACCCTATTACTGCCCCCTGCACCCCTTCCCAGGGTCCCTGTGGCATCTTACCTTGACGGGGCAAAAGCTCCTGGGCGCATTCCCCCAGAGAGGTGCCCTCCCTGGCTTGTGTTCTGGCTGTCTGGCCGACTGGGACCCTCGTCGCATCGCTACTAGTGCCTATTCTGCTTGGCCGTATGCTTCCGTCTGTGGCGAGGAAGGCATGGAGTTCGTTGTAGAAGGGCATGGAGGAGGGACCCCGTCCGGTTCGGGCCCTGTGGTCCCTAAACTTTTTGTAGTCGGACCTGAGGTTTTTGGTCTTCCGCCGACACTCCTCCCAGGTCCTTTGGTGGCCCTTGGCCTTCATGGCTGCTGCCAACTCCTTAAATGTTTCTGCATTCAAAAAGGAATTTCTCAATCTGTCCAAAATGTGTGGCTGCGACCACAGAGCTATGAGGTTGGCCGTCTCCGCGTGAGTCCATGAAGTCCCTCTCCCTTTCCTTGCCTCTCCACTTGAGGATGGCTGTGCCATTGTGCCCGCTGTGGACAAAGGCAGCCCCGAAGTGGAGAGCTGTGGAGGTCTGCAGCTGTAAAGTTCTCGTGGGAAAATGGCGCTGGAATGTGTGTGGGGGTCCAGCTTAAAAGTGAAACTTTCCCCTTTATCTCTTTAACACAATGTCAACATCCGCTAGCAACAGTTTCACCTTCCCGCTGTGGCGCATGCGCACATTGTACATTAGGGTTAGCGCTAGGGTTCTGAAACAGACGCACCTGCGGCGGTTCGCCCACACCTGAACCCTCGAAAATGCTTTACTTTGAGGCTTGTTTCAATGAGCGCATGCTCTCCAAAGTCAGCTCAAACTGCGGCGCACCTGTACACGTGCAGCCACACGGCCGAAGGCAGCTTTTGTTTGGGCGAACCTCCGTCGCTGCATCCCCACGTCCCGTTGAAAGTGTGCACTTTTTGGGAAGGAGTGGAAAAAAGTGGCTCCTTTTTAAAGCGCACTTTCACTGGAAAAGTCAAGTAGGGGGCGCTTTTTCGGCGTGTGTCATGTAAAGACTGTGTCTTCAGGTCAGCCCCAAAATAACCCAATTAGCTAGTCTGCTTCCCCCCTTTCTTAAGGAAGGATGTACATGTCTTTTAAGGTTCATGGGGATAGAACTACTATCTCTCACAGCACAGAAGCAGATCTTTTCTCTTCTTTCCCCCCTCTGTTTATTGAGCCTTAATTGAAAAATAAAATCAGCTATATTGACTGACTTTGTGATTGTCAACTTCTGACTGTGCATGCTAGAATGGTACAGCACAGGCATTACTGTTTTGGTACATTCTAGGGCTAGAAAATTTGGACTCTCTTCCAACTCTATGATTCTATGAGGAATAGAAATGTAAATTTACATACTTTTCATTCTTATGGATAAAACTGACTCATTTAACCATTTTTCTTCTTATTTTGAGAAAGTCCTCAGAAATGGCAGTTTTCAAGGACTACCAACAAGTGCAAAAATTATCGGGCAAAACAATCCACATTCCAGATCATGTTTTCTTCAGAAGAAACATTGCTTTCTGTGCAGAAAATCATGGAGTTTTGCAAAGAAAATGCCACTTTTGGAACAACAAAAAACAAAACAAAACAAAACAAAACAAAAATTACACCACATGCTTCCCCCCGCCCCCCCCCCCCCCCGAGAATAAGTCCTGAATTGAGAAGATTTTCATTTACCCAGCATTCTCCTCACCAGGGTTTCCAGACATTTGGGAAACCCCTATTTAATGTGGCATCCAAATGTTTATGGATATTTAGACATGCTAATACAGGAAGATACTACCTTTCAAATAGTCTGGAGCTATAAGCCATTTTTAATTGTTTCCAGAAAAACAACAACTAGTAGCCAGTAATTCTGTTTCAGCAAGGGAATACATTTCCTTTAACCAGTCCCAGTTGTCTCCAGTTATCAGAAATTCTAAATCTTTACTACAACTCCTTTGGCTTTACTCAGACTTCCAGACTTTTCACTTAAGGATAGGTAAGAATTACCAGACTGTTATAAATATGAGAACACAAGTTTCCTTCAGATAGCACACTACTCCAAATTTTGCAATGCAATTCTCGGCTCAAAAAGTTCATACAAATATGAGTCTATAAGCGAACATTGCATACCCATATGTAAATATTAGATACGGATTAGCCATGAATATTACAGATCGGTACAACCTCTGCATGAGAAATGAATAATAGTTGTTTGAAAACATGAAAAAGATCCATTGATCACAAATGAGATGTTTGAATCATATTTGTAATCTTTGCTAACTCTTCCTGCTAAATGAATGAATGTGCATTTTGTAAAATGTGGCATTATTTATTTAATGCTTCAATATTCAAGTGTGCTGAGTGAATCCTCCAACAAAACTATTTATTCTTTGAATCTGGCATGTTAGAAAGACAGTCATCTGTGGCCAGTGTCAGTAAGTGTGTTAATAGGGTGTTTGACAGCTCCTCTGGAAGATTTTCAGGGCAGCTGCATGATTGGTTCATGAAGCATTTCATCGGATATTATGACTGACAAGGAACCTGGAAGTGGTGTAGGAAAAGTACTTCCAATCTATAAAGACAGCTCACGTTTCTCCTCTCCCCAACACAAGGGCCCTATGCAGTCAAGCAGGGTCGAGCACACAGGCTTAGATTTATGTCACATTTGTTACTCTGAGTTGCAGGCCAATTTCACATGCCACTCCTTATCTCTAAAACAATCTGACAACCACTGTAGCTGGCTGGGATGGTTTTATAACATGTCACAGACTATCTTGGGGAGAAGGGGGCACCGGTAATGAGTCCAGGTGCCCCCTTTTCTCTAGCTCCTGACCCATCTGACAGCTGATCAGGCTTGGAAGAGCCTAGTGGCCTGGACTAGATGAACAGCTACTGTACCACTTCAGTGTATTGTTACAAAACAGAATTTCATATTGTAATCAAACAATTGGGCTAAATTTAATGGTCAGTCCTAACCAAAGTGGTTGAATTAAAGAAACTCACATAAGTATTGACTTGTCAAGTTCCCAACAATTTAATGGGTTCATACTCTCCAACTGTCCTGATTTGGCAGGAAGAGTCCTGATTAATCCTCTGTCATCCCACTTTTTAGCTGCTTTTAAAATGTTTCTCTTCTTCCCACTTTCTTTCTCATCATCTTACTACAATGGCTGCAAACTGAGTTTAAAGTGCAGAAGCATTTGCACTCAATTGACTCAACAGTGAAGACAAGAGGGATGAGACAGAATCTTATTCTTTCCTGTAGGCTTAGGGCCTTTACAGATTGCAGAAACAGTGCAGCTTGAGGCCACTGTCCTGGCTCAGGGCTAGGGAATCATGGGAATTGTATTTTTTTCTGGGACATTGAGCCTTCTCTATCAGAGAGCTCTGGTGCCACAATAAACTACAGTTCCCACAATTCCTTAGCCCTGAGCCAGGACAGTTAATGTGGCCTCAAGTTGCACTATTTCTGGTAGTCTGTAAAGGCCTTTAGTCAAAAGCAAACTGTAGCAGCCTCTCCTAGCTTCTTCCTCATCAATAGTTTTTGCCATTTTGACTACACTTTGATGTCATTTGACCATGTTTTCTGTTTTTCATCTGTGAAATGTTGGCGGGTATGATGGTCTACTGTACCAGAACTAACAATTAGATTTAGCCCTGCATGACAGCCCCCAGCCCCCAAGAAACTGCAGAGTTCAGTATTTTAAAAAGTCCTAAATTTCATTTCTGTCTACTTTCTCTATATCACCTTTATTAACTTCAGTCATATGCCTCCCATCTGCCTTTTCCCCAAGCTAACAAGCCCCTAGCCATTGAAACCTGACCTCACAGGAAAGTTGGCCCAAGCAAGCCCCTTGATAATTTTAGTAGTCTTTTCCTGAATTACAATATCCTTTTGGAGAAATAATAACCAGAACTGAACTTAGTATACCAACTTTTATTGCACCATAGATTTCTAGAAATTATTGATATGAGCAATTTTATTTAGGCTCCCTTTCCTTAAAAAAAAAATGGAATTCATCTTTTTCACAGTTGCTATACATTGATGTTTCACTGAGCTATCTACCAGTACCACAAGATCCCTTTCCTTACCACTTAATACCAGCTCAGATTCCATTAGTGCAGAAATTAGGATTCTTCCCACTCCCATTTCTAGTTTCCAATATTTACTCTGCGTTGTATTTGCCACTTGGCTGCCCATTCATTCACCAGTTTAGAAAGATCTATTGATCTTTTACATTGATGGGGAAAAACTATACATTTTCCTCAAAGAGCTTGGGATAATTTTTTTCAAGCTACAGTAATATTTTCTCATACTAAAGCAACAACAAAAGCAGCTGTGGTTTAAAGGAAGACAAACAGACAATAGCAATCAATTGGCAAACTATTGTCATTTCATGTGTGCCTTCAAATCATTTCTGATTTATGGGGGCCTAAGGTGAAACTATCTTGGTAAGATCTATTCAGAGGGAATTTACCTTTGCCTCCATCTCAGGCTGAGAGAGTGTCACTTATCAAGGTCACCCAGTAGTTTTCATGGAGCAGTGGGGATTTAAGCCCTGTCCTTCAGTGTTCAAACCAGAATGCCATATTGGCCCTGTAGTGAAACAATGTTTTGCCCTTCGAACAGTGTATTTCAACCAGGATTCCTTGGAAACCTAGTTCTATAAAAACTTGCTAGTTCTGCTACAGATTATGTACATAAAAATTGTGTATATAAAGAAAAAGCATAAAGATTTATTTTGAGCTGTAACAATTTTCATGCAAGGGTTTCCTGAGACCTGAAAATTGTTTCTAGGGTTCATCCAGGATAGAAAGGTTGAGAAAGGTTGCTTTAGAAGATCCCAGAAAAGTTGCACTAGTGTGTTATAACTGCATTTGTATCATTGGACTTTATTGCATGAGCTCCATTCTCACTGCAATTGCATTAATGAAAGGAAATGCAAATATGTCGGTTTGGGAGCACTCCCTATTGCACATATATTCAATTGTGAGGCTTGGGCTGTTGCAGCCATGGATGGTCCCACACTGCTCCTCAACCCACCTCCTTGTTCTATTGCTTTACCCAGGATTGTTGTTGTTGTTGTTGTTGTTATGTCTTTCATTTCTGACTTATGGTGACCCTAAGGTGAACCTAGCATGGGATTTTCTTGGCACGTTTCTGGGGGCGGGGGGGGGGCATTGTCATCTCTGAGACTGAGGGGGGTTGCAGACTGCCAGAAATAGTGTGAATTCAGTCCACTTTTAGGGTTAGGGTTAGTGCTAGGGAATCATGGGAACTGTTATTTTTATGAGACATTGAGCCTTCTCTGTCAGACAACTCTGATGCCACAATAAAATACAGTTCCCATGGTTCCCTAACTCTAACCCTAACCCTAAAAGTGGACTGAATTCACACTATTTCTGGCAGTCTGCAACCCCCCTGAGAGAGTGTGATTTGCCCAGTGGGCTTCTATGGCTGAGCTGGATTTGAACCCTGGCCTCCAGAGTCATAGTTCAATGCTCAAACCACAACAATACACTGGCTCTCCCATGTCTTACATCCACTTCCAAAAGGGTTGGCTTTTTCCATCTTGGCATGGCCTCCATGGAGCTTCCAGCTCCTTTTGGCCCATCTGTTTCAGGCTTCTGTCAGAGAGCTGCTCCTTTTGGCCCATCTGTTTCAGGCTTCTGTCAGAGAGCTCTGATACCAAAACAAACTATGGCTCCTAGGATTCCACATCATTGAGCTGTGGCAGTTAAAGCGGTGTCAAACTGCATTATTTCTGTAGTGCAGATGTAGCCTCGGAAAACCTGACAACTCCAGGAAGGAGTAGCTGAAAATCCACAGACACCCCCAACTCTGAGCTTCATTATGGCTTTGTTCACACAAAGGAAATTATCAGGAACATATAATATGTTCTGAAGAAACACAAACAGCTCAGCAGGGCCTCTCTCTGCCCCCTGAGGGTCAGTAATGACTTCGAAGGGCATTTAAGTAGCTTTTATGTGGGAAAGAGGTATGTGTATACCGAAACTGAGAAGGATTGCTATGGGATTAACCTGCCTTAATAATGTGCAGCCTCAAAACCACCAGCGGAGACCTGAAAATATGTAATGTCCAGAGGCTTAGTAATATCTAGTGTCCAGAGGACACTGCGGTGAAGGGCTTGGTAAAAGTACTGCTCATTTTCATACTCTAGCCAGTTAATTAGCAGGAAATGGGCCCAGTCACTTAAGTGAGCAACTTGGATTTCATCTTTACAGCGAATTCCCTGGGTCCTCTCTTTGGCAAGGCTATTAGGGTTAATACACACTTTCTGTAGATGTTGATTTCAGGCAGAGATACGAAAGTTAATGAAAAACCTAACTACCATTACATTTACCCTAAAATCCCTATGTTAATATGGAAAAGGGGATGTGTATTGCACTCAGGTTAATTCTACTTTGGCATTTAAATTTACATTACCTACTGCACTTAAAAACTTCCCGGAATGAACACCAAAAAAAAAAAAAAAAGTCCTATCAATTATTTTACCTCACTTGTCCCTCTTTCGAATTTCAGGGTGAAGAAAAAAGCCACATGATTTTTTTGATATATTTTTTTTTAAATCCTTTTCTCATCTGCTCACACACTTTATGGGTATGGGTGAGAATGAAAATAAATGCATACAAATGGGGAAAATGCAGGGAATTAAAAAATAGTTTATTGGGTGACATGGTGGCAATACAAGAGGTAAGAGCAAGTGGGTACAGCACTCCAACCACCAAAATACATTTTATTTATTTACTTACATACTTATCCTACCTTTCTCCTTACTTAGGGCCTTTGCAGACTGCCAGAAATAGTGCACATTAAATTGAGGCACTGCCCTGGCTCAGTGTTAGGGAGTCATGGGAATTGTATTTTTTTCTGAAACATTGAGACTTCTATGTCAGGGAGCTCTGGTGCCACAATAAATTACAGTTCCCATGATTCCCTAGCACTGAGCCAAGGCAGTGCCTCAATTTAATGTGCACTATTTCTAGCAGTCTGCAAAGGCCCTTACTTACCTTCTCCTTACTTTAATTAATTCCTTTATCTTTACTTATTTACTTACTTATCCATCCTTTCTCCTAACAGGGATCCAAGGTGGCTCATAATAAAGATTAAAATAGTAAACAGTTTAAAACTATAATTATTGTAATTTAAAATAATAATAATAATAATAATAATAATAATAATAATCTGCTTTATTTAAAACAGCACTAATTTAAAACACAAAGTACAACATTACTATTTCAATTGCTTTTAAGGTGTACTGGTGGTTTTAAATTTCTTTCTTTCTGTGAGCTGCCTTGGGTCCCATTCTGGGAGAAAGGTGGCATATAGATGAAATAATAAATAGAATAATAAATAGAATAAATTGGCTAGTAGTATCAGCAATGGCAGTGTAAGTCAGTAGAAGACAGGAGAGTTACCTTCACCTCCTGAATTCAAGATGTGGCCACTCATGCTGCTGTGATGATCATGACAGTGAGGATGATGGTGGTCCAGGACAAAACAATGCACAAACAAAGCAATCAATTTAAACAGTAACATACTAATACAGTTTTTGTTGTCAATCTCCACCACCATGTATAGGGAGGGGTGTTGTGTTTCTCTGAGTGCTGAAAAAGCAATGGAAAATGGAAGGTGATGTGGGATAAAAGGAAGTACGAAAAGCCAATGAGTTTTCAAGGGATAAAATGCATGCTTTACCTGGAGAACTCTCCCTCTTTCCAGGGGAAACAGTAACCTCCTCCACCTTCACTATCACTGTGGCATTTCAGAGCATTTACTGAGAACAGAAATGGAATAAATACCGAAAGTACTCAAGCTACAGGGCTGTGCCCCCCCCCCCCCACACACACACATTAACTACATTACTCTCAATATAAATAAGCACAGCAAGGAAATAAGGTCTAAAATATAACCTTCTTTTGTATGGTAAAGGTCAGCTCTCAGGGCACACATTATCTATTTTATTTAAACGGATGTAATCTACAGCTTTTGATGGTATTTATTTGCCTTCTCTCACACACTTTCTCTCTTTCCTCACCCCCCTTCATTGTGGGTCTCTGGTAACCTTATTTTCCTCACCCTCCCAACCCAGAAGACAAATAGTGGAAGGCAGCAAATGTCTGTTCAAACATCGCATGGCTCATGTGAGAAGCTTGAAATATTTACTACAGGAGAAATACAAGTGCCAGCACCATATCTGTGCCCATTGACTACTATAGTTGCTTTATTTTCTAGAAAGTTATCACAGGCCACCATCCAAGGGTGGTCTGCAATAATTGAGTTTTATTAGTCTTCTGTGAAAAAGTCCTTAGTTAAATATACTTAAGGGAAAGAGCATTCCCCCATGCTCTGATCTTCACCAAAATGGATCTCCTTTTCTCCGTGCATCTGATAACCAGTAATGTGTTGGGGGGGGGGGTTACGATTGTGGCAATAGTGTCATAATTGTGATTAAGCAGCAGTCATGAATATGGAACAGTTATGGATGAGTGGGAAATCAGAAGAAGATTAAGAATGGGGAGGGTAGCTATGAAAGAACTAGAAAAGATCCTAAAACGCAAAAATATACAAGTGAACACAAAAGTTAGAATCACACAAGCCTTTGTATTTCCTCTTACCATGTAGAGATGTGAGAACTGAACATTTAAGAAAGAAGATAGGAAGAAAATCAATTCATTCAAGATGTGGTTCTGGAGAAGAGTGCTGAGGTTTCCGCAGACAGCCAATAAGATAAACAAATGGATCCTAGAGCAGATCAAGCCAGAAATCCCCTTGGATGCAAAATGACAAAACTTAGGCTGTTGTATTTTGGACATATCATGAGAAGAGAAGACTCATTAGAAAAAGCAATAATGCTGGGAAAGGTGGAGGGAAGTAGGAGGAGAGGAAGGCCACATGCTAGATGCATGGATTCTATTAAGGAGGTCATGGGTATGGGTTTGCAGGAATTAAGCAGAGCAAAGGGTCTTGGAGATATCTTATCCATAGGGTCACCATGAGTCGAGATCGACTCGAAGACAGTTAACAACAACAACAACAAATATGAAGGCAATTGCTCCATATTCACAATCACTACTTGGGGCCGTACAGACGACCCCTAAAGGACAGCTCTGTGCCACCCCTGGGACCACTGGATCGGGGCTTTTTGTGACCCTGTTGCCATTATTGTAACCCCCTCAATTTACCAGGTATCTGCTGCATGGGAAGAAGGAGGTCCATTTTGCCTGTGATTGGAGCATGAATGAATGACATTTCCATCAGGTTTGTTGCAGGGGGCAGGAGGAGAGAGGTCAGACAAGGAGAGTATACATAACTTTGCAAGAGTTGAAAAGCCCTTAGTTTCCCAACTCAATGCTTCTCAATACTTCCTTCCTTTCTTCTCCTTTTCACAGCTTTTTCCCCCTTTTTGCTGATGTTTATTCAGCCTTCCCCTTCCCCTTCCTTTTCCCTGCTTTACCACCTGTAGGCTGTAGTAGGGCTCAAGAAAAGAGTGAAAATTTAGGAAAGGCACTTCAAAGGTAGCATCAAAATGCAGTACAAGGTTTAACCCAGCATGAGAGTCATATCAGAAAGCAGATGTTGCCAAGTCAGAATTACTTTCGATTGTGGAGTCTATAGTTCCAACCAATGGAGTCCACCTAGAGAATATGTATGTCAGGTAAAGACATTAGAGAGGCAGTAGAATTCATTGTAAGTTCTGTTAAGAGTTGGCAGTCTCTCACTATTAGTTTGTATAGAGCTTCATTTCCAGGTTTTTTAAATACCCAAGTCACACTCCTCAGGGCATAGGCACGCATCACAAAATCCAATCCTCCCAGAAGACCTCAGACTTCCAAAATTGCTACTGCACTAAGCTGGAAGAAGCCATATTGCCATGAAAGGACCCTTTAAATGGCACTTATGCTACAAAATATTCTGATGTCCAATGTTGTCTTGCTGCTTTGTACACTGGCATTGCAATTTGCTGGTTTACTGTGCCATGGAACAGGTGGTTCTGATATCCATCCCTTAGGCATCTAGGTCTCTTCAAACAAGAGAAGACAATGTATGGCCCAGAAAACTATGTCCAGAATGACTGGCCTGTAATGAATTGCCCTGTGGTGGCATTTCAGGTTCTGGGACAAGCCTTGGCTGCTTGGAGTCCATCTGTTGTCTGATTGTTCCAAGTCTTAACATAAAGAACTGAAGGAAAAAGTAACCATTCTTATGATTCCATCATTGAACTCCATTGCTCCGTGCTGCACACACACTACCACATATTCAAATAAAGACCCAGATCCAGGAATCAGTGGGCCTTGAGTAATAGATCTTCAAAATTGCCAGCTTCTGTTGCCAGTAGGGTCCAAAATCTGGAATGGCATCAGAGGCTTAGGATATGCTGATAATTTACTTTTCTGATGCACTTGGCTTTGCAAATTGTTAACATAGCCTGCATTCATCCTGTTAGAAGGAGCCATGGCTAGGCCCATGCATAAGGATGTCTGCAGGTCTTTGAGCCATGCCAGGCCCCTGGGCATAGGCCCAGATTGCTTTAGTGGGCTTGCCAGCTATGCCTTCTATGTGGTATTACAGTCTTCCTAGACCTCTCCAGAGTCATCAGCAATGGAAGGGAGACAGGCCACTCATTGCTAATCTGAAATTTCTTCCTCTCTGCATAGAAAGATCATATAATTTTCTTCCTCCATCTTACAAGAGGAGAGAATGCATGTATTCAGTGTGGGATCACAGAAAGAATTGTTTGATGAAGGCACAACAAACCCCACTCCCAAAGCAGCTTGTAAAGGTCAAAAATAATACTGATCTAGCCTACAGGCCTAGAATCTAAAAGACATCATGCAAAGGAGAAAAGGTTGAGAGGGAAGATGGTGTGTGTTTGAAATCAGTCACCAGATTACAACTGGCAGGAGGTGGTAATAAAGTAGGTCATAGAGCTAGATCTAAACACAGTGGAAGGGTGGTTGTGGCTGCTGCTTCAGGTGACTTCAGCTGATGGCCATTTGTGGCTGGAAGGAGCAGGTCCTCTCAGCTGGAATTATATCGAGGTACTATGCATGGTTCCTGATAGTATTAGAAGACAAAGCTTGGACAAGTTACTTGTTTTGACTACAACTTCCAGAATCCCCCATCCATCAGGGCCACCTGAGATTCTGGGAGGTATAGTCCAAAAATACAAGCCCTGGTTGTGCAACCCTTGTCTATGTCATGCACATGTTTGTTTTTTAATTTAAAATATATACCAGAAATACAGAATCCAAAATTAACCATATTCCAACAATCAGATATAGGAAATAAATCAGGCAGAAACAGATATTTCATAATCTAGTCTGATTTCACTGTTTTGATTCTGATAGGTCAAAGAGACCATACTCTCCAACAGTCACAATTTTGCAGTTCCAATTATAATTCTTTCATCTTGTTTTTTCAGCTGCTTTTAAAATATCTTAGGACCAATGCAAATGCTGCTCCTTTTTGGGGAGAGCCGTCACCATGGCTCTTTTGTGCTCCTTTGGCACAGTGTATGTGCATGCTGCACCAACGGGATGCCCTGATACCGCACGCTATGCAGAGTCAGGGCAGCCGGCATGCGGTCACCCCTACCCACCTCCACCCCCAGGCATCAGCCCTTAGTTTCATAGTCCTACAACTACTACTACTTTTCACCCTCTGCTTATTTCAATTGCTTCAGGCAGAATTCAAAGTCCAAAAGTAGTTTACACACAATTAAGGGCTCATCTGTACTTGCCAGAATACTCCAGGTTGCCCCCAGAGCATTTTGCCCCCTGAATTCAACTCTTATCTCGTTCTCTTCCCCAGTGATAACATGAGGTTGCCTTCACACATGGACCTCGTTCATCATCCAGCACTGCTAATGAGGTCAAAATGAAGTACCCAGACATACTATCGATACTGGGTGTCTCATTTTGATCTCAGAGCGAGTTGCACCCAAAACACTGGCACTGGTATGGGGACCATGAGGGAGTTCCCCATTGTCACTGAACCCCAGAAAAGAAACCACAACAAAAGATGAATTTTTAAAATGTGGGTTAGTGGAAGGAAGCCCTGAATCGGGCGAGAGCATTGTGAAGACACTCCAAACCCAATTTGGGGGTTGGGTCCTGCACCATGTAAGCAGGCTGCAGTGAGCTTGGTGGGAACTCAGGGTAAAATACCAATGTAGACAAGGCCCAACCCAGCAGGGATGAGAGGAGAGGAGGTGTGGAATCCCTTCCCAATAGGTCCAGGCCAAAGCAAACAGCTATCCTAGGTTGTGTATTCTTTTTATCCCATCTTGACCACATACCGATGTTTGGCAACACATGTCCCAGTTTTCATCTGTGAAATGTTGGAGGGTCTGAAGTAATAACTGTCTCATAAATGCACAAGCCAGTAAATCACATTCCAGATTTTACTGAATTCAATCTGAAAAGTACCAACCTGAATCCAATGTAGCAGACATCCCACATAGCAGTTTTATTTTGCCGTCCCCACTCCATTTTCATTTTCTGCCCAGAGCTGTATGAAGACCTTGGGGTACAAAAGAATCTACAATGAAGAAGAGAAACCACCGTTTCCATGTCCACTAGATTCCTCAGTGGATGCTGCCCACTATGTTTAAAGACCTCCAAAGAAGGAGACTCCACCACATTCTGAGGGAGTGTGTTCCACTGTCAAATAGCCCTTACTGAATCTCTTTTCTTGTCTTTCACTGTTGTCCAATTATCACCATAGGAGTTTGTTTCACTGTGCTGAAATTCCAAAATGTCTACAGTGTTGTAGAACCAATTTGACATTGCATGTCCTAACATTTCTCAAGCACCACAAAAGGTCCATGGGCCTATTATCATTTATAAGTCTTTACTAGAATGATGGGCAATGGGTGAACCTGTGGATCCTAAAGGTTCTTTTTGTGGGCCCCAAACTTCTCCAGATCCCCCCACAAACCACCCTTCTACCAGCCCTATAAAAATTACCTCATCTGAAAGCTTCTAGGAGCAGCAATTCAGCAATTTTTAAATATGTCATAGGGCTCCTCTCCACTGTTTCAGATTAGTAGCCTTCCAACCATTTCCATTTTATTTTGTTGTTAAGTTTTTGGTCTCTTTGGTAGTCTACACAGCCCAAAAAATGCCCTGGGGCAGAATGTTGGTCCCTGGACCTATCAGATTTGCCTGCAGTAGCTCTGTTACAAATCTACTAATCTCTCTCTGCTTCCAACAGTACACAAAATCTATTGCATAATATCCATACTTCTGTTATGGAAATTCCATGCAACTCCATGCAATCTGTTCAGTGACACTTGTATGGCACTTTTTAGACTATCAGCAATAAAATCCATTAACAAATGTTTTAAAGTTACAGTCTTCCTTGGATGTTTGATTTCCAAGGTGTCATGGAGCCCTGTCCCCTTCCATTACATATACAATCAGAGATTATATGCCACCAGAATCATAGAATCATAAAATCATAGATTTGGAAGAGACCACAAGGGCCATCCACTCTAATCCCCTGCCATTCAGGAACTCTCAAAGTATACCTGAAAGATGGCCATCCAGCCTCTGTTTAAAGACCTCCAAAGAAGGAGACTCCACCACATTCTGAGGGAGTGTGTTCCACTGTCAAATAGCCCTTACTGAATCTCTTTTCTTGTAGCTTGCATCTGTTGTTCCGAGTCCTATTCTCTGGAGCAGCAGAAAACAAGCTTGCTCCCTCCTCAATATGACATCCCATCAATACTTAAACAGGACTATCATATCACCTTTAACCTTCTCTTCTCCAGACTACCCAGTTCCCTAAGTCATTCTTCTTAGGGCATTGTTTCCAGACCCTTCACTATTTTTGTCATCCTCCTTTGGACACGCTCCAGTTTCTCAACATCCTTTTTTAAATTGTGGTGCCCAGAACTGGACACAGTATTCCAGGTGGGGCCTGACCAGAGCAGAATAGAATGGCACTATTATTTCCCCTGATCTAGACACTATAGTTCTGTTGATGCAGCCTAAAATTGCATTGGCCTTTTTAGCTGCCGCATTACACTGTTGACTCATGTTCAACTTGTGGTCTATTAGGACTCCTAGAACCCTTTTACACATAATCATGTTAAGCCAGGTGTCCCTCATCCTATATCTATGCATTTCATGTTTCCGCCCTAAGTGTAGTACCTTACATTTTTCTGTGTTGAAATTCATGTTGTTAGCTTTGGCCCAGCTTTCTAATCTGTTAAAGTCATTTTGAATTTTCATCCTGTCCTCTGGGGAATTAGCCAATCCTAATTTGGTGTCATCTGCAAATTTGATAAACATGCCCCCTGTTCTTTCGTCCAAGTCATTGATAAAGATGTTGAATAGCACTGGGCCCAGGACAGAGCCCTGTGGCACTTCACTGGTCACTCCTTTCCAGGATGAAAAGGAGCCATTGTTAAGCACCCTTTGGATTTGGCCAGTCAACCAATTACAAACCCATGTAACAGTTACCTTGTCTAGTCCACATTTTACTAGCTTGTTTGAAAGAATGTCATGGGGAAGAAAAATCATTAGGAGTTGAATCTATTTCATTTGCCATTTCATAAATGGGATGGTTGCTTCAGTTGTAACTTATGCATGTGAACCATATTTCCAAAGTACCAATTAGATGCTTACTGTTTTACATTGTGTCAAATGATGGTCAAGGCATTAAATGTTATTTATAAATACCTGCAACTTGTTTCCTTCCAGCAAGTGATTAGCTGCATTAATACATTGTTTTCTTTGCAGCAAAATTACCTCCTTATTTCTGTGTACTTAATAATGAGAAACAGCCATCTACTAATTAGAGGCAGATTTTTATGGCAAAAGAAATACCTGTGCAATTTTCGCTGCAGAAATTTCTGGCTGAAACAACTACTGCTTTCTTGGCATCATTTCTGTGGAAGGAAACCAGCTGGCCAGAACTGTAGTGAGGATTTATGAAAGAATCTTCCAGCCTCCAATTCTGAAACTTAACAGCATTCTCCACATTTTCTGTGGCTTTGGTCTTACTCTGCTGCCTCAATTTACCACCTTGGTCTGAAATACAGTTTATCTATGGATTCGACCATCCACGGCTTGAAAATACTCCATATATATATATATATATATATATATATATATAGTCTTTGCCATTTTATATAAAGCAACCTATTTTACTGTGCCATTGTATATAATGGGACTCATGCATCCACAGATTATTCAAGAAGGGTCCTAGAACCAAATCCTCGTGGATGCCAAGGGCCCACTGTATGATTTTGGTTATGTTATGTTGTTATGAAAATGGACTGGCATAAACATCCTCAGATGGGAATTGACTTGACAGGGCACAAAATAATGACAATTAAAGGGTAAGGGAAGCCACTTGCAATGCACAAAACAGTGAACAGAAATGTGATGGAGAAACCATGAGTTCCACTAATCATGAAATACAGATTTCAAACCAAGGTGAGGTAACTGAAGTAGCAGAAGACTATTGCCAAGACAAATGCTGAGAGTTCTGCTAGGTTTCAGACTTGGAAGTTGGCAAATTCTTTTATAAATCTTCATCTTAGTTCTGGCCAGCTGATTTCCTTATATTGTGATCCGCCTTGGGTCTCTTTTTGGAGAAAGGCTTAGGGATGGTAAATTGTGGTTTTTCTGAGTCCTAAGAGATGTTCTGAACCATGAAATAGGTTTCTATCCCTTAGCTTCAAGACACTGGAGAATTTTATTTGTTTTTTCAGCATTCCCTGAAAACTGCACAATTTTGCTGTGGAAAGGACTGTTTCTAGGCTGCCATGTTTGTGTTGCATAAGATTGCTGCTTTTTTGTATGGCATGTTGCACAACAAAAATGTTGCACAGATTCAGCAACGTTGCACAACAAAACTATGTGCCTATTTTTTTGTGAAACATTTCTGTTTTTGTTGCAACAAACTGGCAAAGGCTGCAGCCCTGATGTTGAACCCTTCACCGCATTGAATGTATACCAGTGTAGTCTGCAGTTTATCTTTGCATTCTGAGCACTTTTTCCAAGTATATAACACACACACACACACAAAAGAACAATGTAAGCAGGCAATGATTTTTTTTCTCAGAAAGTTACAGTTTTCTTCACATAGGACGTTATCACACGTGGCCCACAAAGCGATAAACCGGAAATGACAAATTCCGAAAATAAACCGAAAATAAACCTTGATTCCGCAAATGGTTTTCACACATAATTACCTTAATTGTGCAATTAAGGAAAGCTCCCCCTGAAACTGCATTTAACGTTCACACACAAGTGCGAAAATCCTGTACATGTATTAGAAATGATCTTCTAGCACATGCACACTACAGCTGCGGCTGTCACTCGCCGCAGCTGTCACCCCTTCCCCAGGTCGTCCTCGGAGCAGCCGGCCCTCCTCACGGCCGGCACTCCGAGGAGGACCTCCCGCCGCAGCGTTCTCCAAGGAGGTCCTTCTTGGAGCGCCGGCCCTGCATCGGATCGGCGCTCCGAGGAGGTCCTCCTTGGAAAGCCGGCTCTCCGAGGAAGTCCCCCTTGGAAAGCCGGCTCTCCGAGGAGGTCCTCCTTGGAAAGACAGCCCTGCGTAGGGCCGGCGCTCCAAGGAGGACCTCCTTGGAGAGCCAGCTTTCCAAGGGGACCTCCTCGGAGCGCTGACCCGACGCAGGGCCGGCGCTCCAAGGAGGACCTCCTCGGAGAGCCAGCTTTCCAAGGGGGACCTCCTCGGAGCGCCGACCCGACGCAGGGCCGGCTTTCCAAGGAGGACCTCCTCGGAGAGCCAGCTTTCCAAGGGGGACCTCCTCGGAGCGCTGACCCTCTTCCAAATGCGACCCTCTTCCAAATCCCCCTTCCAAATGCGCATTTGCTTTCTACATTACAGCAATTTTACCTTAATGGCGAAATTATCTTAATTGCACATTTGCATTTCTTCCAAAGAACTGAATTTCAAAAGCTCTCATTTCTGTCCACTTTCTGTCCAGTTTCTGTGCGACGTCGTGTGAAAACACAGGCCAATAATCCAGTTTCGGTCAGGATTTTGTGTGGATTTTGTATGGATTTGGCCCCGAGTGATAACGTCCATAGTAAAAAAGACTGAAAGCATAGGCTTTACAGCAAAGCTATGCAGTTTCTCAAACTCTTGCACAGTTCTAAAAAAGTGTGCAGTTTATATCATGCTGGGGGGGGGGGGGAGTCCCTACACTTTGTGGAAACATAGGATGGGGGTCAGTTTTGCCCCTCTAGAAGATGAGTTATTGGATGAAATCAGAAATCACTTCAACTTTGGCTGTTCTTAGCTAGTTTTAATGAGAGCCAGTGTGGTGTAGTGGTTTGAGTACACATCAAATCCCTGCTTGGGCATGGAAACCAACTGGGTTCCCTTGGGCAAGTCATGCTGTCTCAGCCTCAGAGGAAGGCAAAGGCAAACCCCTTCTGAACAAATCTTGCCAAGAAAACTTCATGCTGGGTTTGCCCTAAGGCCACCACATGTTGGAAATGATTTGAAGGCATATAACAACAAGTTTTAAATGTTGGATCCTGGGTGGGGGGAGCTTCACCCTCTAGGTCTGGTTTTTATCTACATTGTCAATTTTCTTGTGGTGGGCTGCTAACCCAGGGAGGGAGCTTTAGAACTTACCAGCAACCCTAGGCTGCAAAATAGCCCCTGGGGTTGCATAGTTTACCTAATCCTGAATTATACTGACTGGTAGTGGCCAGAGGCAGGAATGCCTCATAGTTCTCCCTGGATATGAGAAGGATAAGACATAGCAACAATGAGTTTTTGCATATAAAGCATATGTTGTAGCCCTGAGCTGTACAGGAAAACCTCAGTTAACAAAGCTTCTGACACAGAAGTTCCTTTTTACAAAGTTTTTATGCCTGCTCCTTTCTTTCTCATCTTTTGTATATCTGGAAGTTGTTTTTAGCAGCACCAGCATTGGGAAGATGGTGAAGGAGGGCTGGAGAAACACAAACTTTCAATGTCAGATTGGAACAGCATCTCTGCAGCGAATAAAACTTGGTCTGGGAAGGAATGGAATTCTATTCTAGCTGATCCTACTATGTGTTCATACCTACAACAGGCATGATAAACAGCAGCTGGCTCCAGAATTGCTTGCTACGGATGCAGTAACAGCATAATAGAGAAAGGGGAGAGGGAGCTGATAAGCCTGTGTCACCAGCTACCCCAGCACATTAAAAAAAAGCATTGATTTATAAATTTGGCCAAAATGCAAATCATAAGTGGAGGCTGGTTAAAAAAAAAAAAAAAAAAAGCAATCCTTTCATGAATTTTTGGAAGAAGCTTCAAGTGGTCTCTAGAAGGATGAAATGGTTTGCTTATCAGGTGGTTTCATTTCACATGTGCATATTATTAGTTTTGGAAAGCCATTGTGGTATAGTGGTTTGAGTGCTGAACTGCGACTATGGAGACCAAGGTTTGGTTCCCTGCTCAGTCATGAAATTGATTGGGGGCCTTGGCAGACAGCTAATAGAGCCGTCTCCGAGGCAGGGAAGAGGAGGGGCAGCCGCACGCTCAGCACCCCTTCCTCCTCCCGAGGTCGTCCTCGGAGCCGCCAGCCCTCCGCATGGCCAGTGCTCCCAGGGCAACCTCCTGCCGCAGCATCTGCACACGCTGCGGTGGATAAGTCAGTGAAAGTGCACCCTATGCTTTTGGGGCACACTTTCACTGACATCTGAAAGGAGCGCTGATTTAGCGCTCCTTTCAGGGGCGCCGATGGTGCGCTGCGGTGCGGATGCCTCGGTCCCGCGGCGCACCGTCCCACGGCGTCCCAGAGGCCCTTGTCTGCTTCCCCCCGGGTGACCTTGGGCAAATCACATGCTCTCAGCCTTAGGGGAACACAGTGACAAACCTCTTTTGAACAAATCTTGCCAAGAAAACCCCATGATATCTTAATGTTGCCATAAGTTGGAAGTGACTTGTAGGCAAACAACAACAAAGAAAAAGTCTGCTCTTCTTTTGGGCGGGCTGCAGGAACTCATTTCTATTCTTCCCAAGTTTTTCTGCCTCTGGTATCAAATTTTATGTTAAAGAGACAATATCTAGTAATGCATCTACTTTGTCAACTGAGGCATATTTGTAGACTCCTGCCCACTTGTGATCTGTACACTTTTCCTCTTAGTAGCCCTGCACTTCACATAACTTCCACAAGTTATATCATTGTAATATCTCAGCAATCTGTATTTGTAGCAGAACTATGAAATCCTTTGTTTCATAATTGTTCCTTTATTATAAAGCTGGACCATACCTATCTGGATCTCAAGAAAAGAGTTGTCCCCAAGAGCACAGATGTTTGCAATCCCTGATTTAATCTGGGTTCTAAACCCTAAAGGGATTTCTTTTACTGAACACACTTCTCTTGGTGAAGGGGTATGAGCTTTCAAATTTCCCAGAGCTTTAAAGGAAGACTACGGTAGGTCTCCATAAAATCCAAAAGCTAGAGTATCCTGAGGAAACAGGAATGACTTCAATAAAAGCTGTTACTTAAATTTGTCTCATTAGTGTCTGTGGATTCCCTGCCTCCAGATGCTTGCCTGGGTTTATGTCATCTCTGGTTTCATTGGATTAGGTCACCTCATTTTGTCCATGTTTTTCAGATCATGTAAACAGGTGATGTAAAATGGAGTTAGGTTTAATGAATGCATTGTTTTTTGGGGAAGAACATGAGACAAGAGAAAGAATTCAACTTCTCAAATGGGCAATATTTGATTTGCTCTTTGGAGTTGACTAGCAAAATGTGGCTAACTCTGTCTGTTTGGGATAAATGGGCAATGTAAAATATACATGATCAGTTAGTTTCTCTCGCCGGCAATTTCTTTGATGTTTGCCAGAGTGTCTATTTATTAAAAAATTGTGCTTATGGGCAGGATTTCATGTGATCTTTTATTTTCCTCCAGCATGTCAAGTATTTCATTTCCTTGTTAAATTTTCTTTAAAATCAGGAGAAAAACAAGAAGGAAAAAACTCAACCCCTTGAGGGGCCCAGTTACAAACATGCTTTGTGCTTGTCTCTTTTTTTTGCTGCAGGTTGAAGATACAGCCACAGTTTCTATTCAGAATAAAAATATTAAACTTCAGAACAAGGGAGGCAGAACAAGATTACAAGATTATTCTATGTGTCAGTTTTCCAAGGCAAACTAACTATAAAAATGAGTGCTTAATTTTTTTTTTTATTTGTAACCTCTCATATTGGACTGTCCTGTCAGGCACAACTGGTTGCTGACATGATGGATTTCAAACACATTTTTGAACAGGGAAAGTTTGCTCAGGATTTTCAGTGTCAGGTGGGAACAGCAGTGAACAAAGCTGAATGATTATAAATGAGAACATTTTGACTTCTTTCAGACATTACCTTTAACACTCGTGGCATAGCTGTACTAAACCACACTGCTGAACTGATCAGTTATTTATAGGTCTTCTTCAGATATTCTTATGATCTCATAATAATATCTTGGCTTCCATTCTGTTGCCAGAGAATCTGTAGTATGCGGCAATCATTTTTTTTTTTAAAAAAAAAACTGTACAAGTGTAATAAACAAAACTTTGAAGATGCGTTAAGAAACAACAGCTGTGTAATTCTATTTTACATTTTGTATTTTACTGATACAATAGTATCTACTTGATTGTTCATCCACAAATTAACAGTGTCCTTTGATATAAATGAAAACAGTACAGGATTATTACATTCATCATCTAAAATAATAGAAATGATAAGTGATTCAGAATACAATGTGAGGCATCTGTATCCCAAATACAGATCCAGCTGATTCCGAATATGGATGTATTTGCATCCTCACAAGAGTCCATTAGGGATACGAACACCTCTCAGTTTTGTTTTTGATGTGTTTCTCAGAATTCCACTAAGCAATTTCTTGCAAGTATTGGTTTGCAAGTCTTTAATATGTTTTCTTTCCAAATCCACTTCTGAAAGTGTATTTTCTCTCAAATACATGTAAGGGAGATGGATCTTGATATCTCTTTAGAACCAAGAACTGTGTTTTAACACTGAGAATATGCCAGTGTTAATAAAGGTATCACCCACTGTTTACCAGTAGTTAGGCAGATTCAGTCAAAGCAAGGCTGTAGACCTCCCATCCATGTTGACATTTGGTCATGTCCCTTCCATACCTACATACACAAATCAACAACAAGGATTAATTTGATTTATAAATATGTGCTCACTTTGAATATATGGAGCAATAATGTGCAAAATTAAAGCTGCAAAGGGGAAACTAGAAGATGTCTAATTTTTTTACCATTCATATTTATTTATTTATTTATTGTTTAAAAAAAAAAAAAAAGGAAAGCTCTTTCTTTCCACCCAATAATAACTACGGCCATCTTTAGAGGGACACCCTACTTGCTATTCATCATGGACCATATCTACCCTGCCAATATAAAAAGCTGCCAAAATCAAAAGCAGAAGTGCTAGAAGTCACTTTTAGTTTAGTAAAAATCCATTTGGGTGCAACTCATGTGATTGTTATATACAGGAGTGGGACATATGCAGCCCCACATCCATTTTTGTGGTCCCCAGAGCTAAAAAAAAAAAAAACCTTTCAAAAATTTACCTCTACATATCTCCAAATACTTTTCAAGGAGAGTGAGAAACATTTACGTCACATATTCCTCAAAAACGTTTTTAGACCCAGGAGAGGTCCTTGACTAAAACAAGAAGTGAGTACAAAATTACTTCTAAAAGCCTGGGGGGGGGGGTCCAAATTGTCCCAGGAGCAAAACACGGCAAATGCCCCCATACCCATAGCCTTTTTTTTTTTTTAAAGGAGAGAAATTGGGGCAATGGGGCTTCGATGCCTTCTGGAAGACTACTGTGCCCCCCTAGCTACCCACAATTTCCCACCCCTGCTACATGGGGGAAGGGACACATTATTTTGGCTCCAAATAACATTTTCAGAAAACTGGAAATGATATTCCAGCAACTTCCAGTGATATAAAAAGAGGCAATTGTTGGTGCATGTCGACTGGAGTTGCAGTAGCCAGCAGATCCTCCATGGTTGCCCACTCCTGCATATATACGAAATTTCAGTGGCAGTTCATAAAGATACTGTTTAAAAAGCACAGGGAAGGAACACCAAGGAATGGAACACCAATCTATTCCTGAATAGATATCCCGGCCATCAAGAGACAGCCCAACCTGCTCCCCTGACTCTGCTGCAGTTATTGTTATTTGTTTATTTGTATTTTATTTTAAGTGTGTTTTACATTGATCATTGTTTAATGGTATTTTAAGGGGTGGGTGGGATTGTGGGATATGTAGTGTATTTTTAATGTTGTAAGCCACCCTGGTTGCGTTACACAGGGGGCGGGATAAAAATTATTATTATTATTATTATTATTATTATTAATTAAGTAAATGGGGGAGGGAGGAGAATAAAGACAGTTAAATTTCCCAGGATTTTTAAGTTAGAACTGCTTGTGCTGCCAGTTGAATATGGAATCAATGCTGTGTTCTAAAAAGTTTGATGCTCATATTAACACATGGCTCTCGGGCAGGATACTTGCAAGAGAAAAAAGAAACACCCTCTTTTTTAACATTCTGTTTTTAAATTAGGGAGAGAGAAGACAAACTCTGTGAAAAGGAGATAAAAAAGAAAGGAAATCATAAGGTGTGTGGGTGGGGATTCCAGACAAAAAAAAAAATAAAATGATTCCTTGCATACCCTTCAGTGTACTGGGAGAAAGTCAGGATAGCAGAAAGAGGGAAGGAAATAAGAAGGATTAACAGCAATATCACTGCTGCAAGGCATACACTCAAGAATACTTAAAGCCTGGATCTATCATTCTGTAGGGAAATTACATATTAGAGTTGGTGCTGATAATGCCCTCTCCTGGCGATGCTATTGCAAGTAAGTCTAGGTGTCAGCTATTCCAAAGACCTACTATGCAACACACAGGATGAACGTATGGTAATCACAGGGACCGATCAATGAGAAATGTCACACACAGCCCCCTCTTCTTCCCCACCTTGCTGTAGGTAAATTATTTTAATAAGGTAAGAGATACCACCATGCTGGTGTGTGTGTGTGTGTGTGTGTGTGTGTTTCCCCCCTCTAAATAATGCTCTCTGTGTCATCTGTATATTTATGATAGCTCAAAGACATGGGTGTGTGGATCTAATTAAAAATGTGAAAGGGTTTAGCAGCCTGCTGCTTCCCTGTGAGTCTCCTGTTGCCAACTCTTGGCAGCTCCGCTGTCAGTGAGCCAAATGTTTAGTCTTCAGCTGAACTACTGCCAGGGTGTTGCACTGCATTCTGGGATGGCAAAGCCTGGAGGTACTGTGTTAAAACTATCTCGCAGAAGGGAAGGATGCAGGATTTCATCTTTAAGCACCCACAGTAAAGCAACAGAGAAAACCCACTTTTGCCTGATGATCTGGGAGCCTTTCCAAATGAGCAAAAGACCCTAGACTTTCCCCTTGCTGTTGTTTTTGTATACCCTCCAACAGCCCACAGATGGAAACTGGGACACATGGCCACATCAAAGTATCATCAAGATGTTGAATGTTATTAATGAGAAAGAATACACATACCAGGAGAGGCATACAGCAGTTTGCTTTTATCTAGGCCTACAGGGAAGGCACATCTTCTGTCCCTTTCTCTACTCCGGCTGCTTGAATGTGAACTATTTTTTTTTGTATTTTGAACTCAGTTTGGAATGATGGAAGTAAGCTGAGAGCAAAAACAGAAAGTGGCAGGAGGAGAGAGGAACTGGGACATTTAAAAGCAGCTGAAAAAAGTAGGACTGCCCCTACCAAATCAGGACAGCTCAAGATATGTTAATACAGAAGGCCTCATGCAGTGCAAACACACCATTGAGAGTGGTGGCAGGGGGATGCTGTTCTTTCATTGTGTAATAGGCCTATAAATCCTCTTTGTAAACTGGTTTCTGAATATCCAGTTCTGGAGAGAATGATTGAGGATGAAACTCACACAGGCACACATGTGGGCACACACACACATATAAGAAAATGGGGGGGAGAGAAAAGAAGGAGAAAGGAGGGAAGGAAGAAAGGCCTGAAAAACATGGGCTATATAAGATGGCTTCCAGCTGCTTTGGGGTCATGTTGTTTAAATGATGCACCCCCCCCCCCAAAGCATCTGGAAGCTGTGTTAAGTCCACTCCAAGCTGGGAAAAGTTGGCCTAAAAAGGAGCTGATTTAGATTGACTCCTGGCTGGCAAGGCTCGAGACTGTGGCAGTGACCCGCTTTTGGAGCAGGCAGCACAATCTCTACAGTCCTGGCCCGATTGGGGACAGAGTGGCCTCTGGCCGCTCCTTCTGGGCCATCTGTTCCAGAACAAAGAGGAAGGAAGGAAGGAAGGAAACTAGGAAAGTCTGCAAAATCATGAAGTATTACTAATAAAGACAGACTATACCCTTTTGCCAATGTGTTTATCACCATTTTGTTTTTAAGAAATGATACATGGTCAAGATGGCAAAGATTATTCATGAGGAAGAACGCACAAGCTAGGAGAGGCTGCCCCAGTTTGCTTTTGCCTAAGCCTACAGAGAAGGACAACATTCTTCCCTCCTCTCCCTTCCCCCTACTGTGTTCAGTGCAAACCTATTTTTGCACTTTGAACTCAGATTGCAGGAACTGAATTAAGCTGAGGACAAAAGGGGAGAGGGAGAAAGAAACTGGAACATTTTAAGAGCAGTTCAAAAATGGGATAACATAAGAGTTATTTCTATCCCTGACATATTGGTCAGTATGTAATCAGGGAATTATTTTGAACTCTGTCTCCAAATGTTCTCAGACAGTATGGCCATCGGAGGATTCTGGGGGTTGTTTGCTATATGATGGATTCTGGGAGCTGTAACCCTAAAAGGCTTTGACCATTTCCTTTGCAAAATCGTGCTCCCCGGAATACTATGGTCCATAGTATTAAAGTGTTTAGCAAGGGGGTGGGGAGGTGTACTGTACAGCCTTCAATAAAATTGGCTCAACTTCCTATTTCTTTCATCTCCCCAGTCTACAACTTGTTACAACTTTTCAAAAACTTGTTCCTTTCTTCAAATAGCATTCCTTTTGGAGAATATGCCATTTTCACTACAGGAATGAGACACCATGGATATTTATTGCATCCCTAATATAATACTTGCAGAACACATTCTAGAAAACATTCATAATCTCTGAGGATGTTGTAGGGAAATGTACATTTTTTAATAAGAAAATACTGTTATTTGAGCACTGAGGAATATATGACCTAGCTGACATAGAGCAGAAACATTTTCTCTAAAGGTGTGAAAAAAACTCTCTGACTTTAAGTAACAAATAAGCCACTGTTACATATTTTGTGCAAAACTTGCCACCTCTGTCTGAAAAGACCCATTGACTCTGGGATGTTTGCAAAAGTGCTATCATTCTGACAAGTGAGTGTGGGCTGGGGGCAGTGGGAAATGTAGCCCACCAAAGCAGGATGACACCAAGATGAGGTAGTGTATTTGTACAGAGAGGCTTTGTGTATGATCAGGTGTGCTCACAGCAGCAACTTTCCACTAAGCAACTTTCCACTAGACATAAAAGTAGACTCTCACCATATCGTCTCAGGAAAAAAAACAGCCATTTTTCTTTCACCATCCTAGTGAATGTGGGCATTTTAATAAAATATATAAAGTAGTGCACCACAGGGCTAAAAATGTTCCTTGTCCCTAATGAAATCAGCTATTACAAACCAGCATTGCAATTTTGTGTGTTTTGTCACTCAAAATACAGTGGGGTGTTGCAATAAAATGTGGCAGTGAGAATATTCTGGTTTAGAGGTCCCATTTTTCTATCTTTCAGGATGCTCTGTTCCATCATTTACCCCAGGTTTTCAATTTTTCTACCCAACTATCAGTCAGCATTTTGTGCCCATTAAAGGTGGAAAGAATATTCACACACACACATATTTTTAATGATTTAAAAACAAGAAACTCTGATGAGGAGAATCATGAGAAGAAAAAGAAGTATCCTGGACTGATGAGAATCATTATAGTTTGGGACATATTTTGTGCAAAAAAAAAAAAAAAATGCACATGATTGTTTTATACAGATAACGGCATTTCCTACATAGCAAATAGCTGTTTTCTGTTTTTTGGTTTTGTTTTTTTTAAATCTTTCCTGCCCACCAAATGCTGCAGTTGGGACATTCCATGCAAAATTCACATGTGGTTAATTTGTACTGAAAAGAGCATTTTCTGTGTAAGAAACAACTTTTTCTACACAGAAATTACTGCTTTCTGTGCAAAATGACTATGTGCAAATTTTATAAAAAGAAAGTCCAGAATTGTGAATACACTCTAGAAAACACCATGTCTTTTGAAGACTTTCTTGCAGAGGGAATAAAATTGTCAAAATTACTTATTGCTTCCTTCTAAAAGAAAAATTGTGAAAAATCACATCCCTAGTGCCTACTGTGCATTTTCAGACTCCATTGGAATGCTAGGGGGTTCCACTCCTTTATGTTCTCTCCTCACCTTCCTTTTTTCTGTTTGTACAAACCTTGATATTCCTCTGAGCCTCTTGAATACCTTCCTTTTGTTCATGGATGAAGCCATTCTGACTAGATAAGGAGCAAAATTGGGGGAACTGGGTATGTTGTAGTATGCATGAGTGAGACTTGCACCAAACAACTGCAGCATGGAATGCTTTCATTCAGGTTATTCCATCCTATTCTGCTCCTACATGCCCCCGTCCCACAACAGTCAGTCTGAATTCTCTGACTGCTGAGCACATTCAGTCCTCATTCAATGGTTGTAGTTCCCTTACCACTCACCACCCAGTGGTTTCCTCCTAAGTTTATTTTTAACTTCTTCTAACTTTCCTATTTCTGTTAAAAAGGAGTAGTAGGCTGGCTGGTGCCCCACTTTTGTGCATGTTCTTTTGATTACATAAAGACTAGCACTCAGAAACTACAAAATGAGACTTTCTAGCCACAAATACAAACTTATAGCAATAATAAATTGACAAGCATACAACGGGCCTTTGAACTCTTGGCCACTATCTCTCTATGAAGTAATGCTCACCGGGCTGCTCTGAATCTCCTTACCAAGACTGGAACTCTTCTTTGTGTGCTGCCTGTAATCCCCTTTACCAATGCTATCCTGGCAGAAATAAGCATATCACTATCCCGTATGCTAGCAAAGTCAAGCATAAGGCTGGTAAATCCTCCCGAGGACTCGATTTGGAACTCAAAAGAAGGTCAGACCTCCTGAGCCTATGATGAAATTCCAGTACTCCATTGTTACTGCAACTTTGCAAAATTGCTAGATCTGGAATCAAAGCAGTCAGAGTTTGATACAAATGCCTATAGAATACTCTACACTTTGGAATCTCCTGCGTTTTTTAAACACATGCATTATAGCTACCCATCTCAAAGTGGTAGATAAACTTTACCCTGCAAAAAGAAGCAATCCCATCTCCCCCCTAGTTAAAGAAAGCAGAAACAATAGGTGGTGGGAGGAAAGGGAGAATAGTAATTAAAACCAACATTCCCTTTTAATCTCTAGAAGGGTATTGGAAGGAGCAGAACTCCAGTGGAAGTGGAGAGCACACCTGAACTTTGTCTCTTTGATCCTTCCTCTGGGGTCCTTTTTGTTTCCCTCGGCCTGCTGTGTTGGCAAGGTAGGCCTCAGAAGCCTTCTGGCATCCAGCCCAGGCTTTGTGGGCCACTGGAGGGATGCGTAGCTAGGTGCAGAAGTGCCCTGCGGCAGGTGTTAAAATGTTGTTCCTGGTTCCTTGGTGGTAATCACTGCAAAACAATCCTGTCCGCTCTCGTCGTATCAACAAGCAGCTTTTCCCCAGCTTGTTGCTAAGAGACGGAACTGTTGCTTACAAGTTGCTTCGTGCCTCTGACTTCCATAATTTATAATTTATTATCTCGGCATCAAAATTTGTGTTCATTATTTTTTTAAAAAAATCATTTTATTTTGCCACAGACCTGATAATTGTTAAGAGGTCATGTGTCTACCAGGCTTGTGGCTGCTCTTATAATACGCTTGCTTTTGTCGGGTTCAGAGAGTTGTGGCAGGTTTAGCAGGGGGAAGGAAGAGAGAAGAAAATGCTATTATAAACTGCAGATGAATATCATTTTTGCCCATTAACTTTTTGCATTATATGACTGGCTAGGTCAATGGATTCCCTCAAGATTTCCCCCCCTATTGAAAAACATGCTTCTGTCCAACCAAGAAGGAAATGAATTGAAATGATTTCAATTTAAACAAGAAACAAGTCATCTCCACAGCTCTACACTTCAGCACCTAATGGCTGAACTCATCAATCCTACTTTCGTGAAGTTCAGTACTACAGGCATTTATTCAATGCCAAAAATTACCCATGTGCATTAATCTAGTTCTTTTGTGTGACTACACAAAGCTTACCTCGCTAAAGTGTTTTATACTTAACACTAGTTAAATCAGCCCTGTGAGGGGGGTAACACCAGAGTGGAAATGAGAATAATTTGCAGAGTTGTTAAGTTGCAAAATAATTCTGTCACAGTTCACTAGCTTAAAGGAGGGGGGGGAGATAGAAACTTATTACCATGTTCCCTAGTGGAAATTAAGAATACCAACCTGGAGTTAGGATTTACTTGCCTGCTTAGCAGCATATAATCATACATGAAGTTGGCAAGACTATATAAGCTTACATAAGTTTTAATAATTACTAAATTATCACTGTTAAAGTTTCACATACATTTTACATGGACTTTACTAAGATCAGATATGGACTAGAGATGTCTTGCAGTTCACAACCTACAACTTACTAGATGGCTGATCTCATATGCTCATAGAAAGACGCTTTCATTTCCAGTGTGTATAAAAACATTGCACAAACTTGTTTAAGTTGATGGGATGAATGTATGTGAATCACATGTATGACTTGAAAAATGTACTTTTCAACAAAAAACAGTTAAGGGACAGTTCATTGTGTCTGTAAACACAATGAACAAACAACTTCCTGACTGTAAAAGCTATTTGACAGTAGAATATGCTGCCTCCTTCTTTGCAAGTCTTATCCTTCTTTGGAGTCTCCTTCTTTGGAAGTTTTAACCAGAGGCTGGATGGCCATCTGTCAGGTGTTCCTTGATTGTGTATTCCTGTGTGGCAGGGGATTAGACTGAATAGGCCTTATGGTCTCTTCCAACTGTATAATTCTATAATCAGAACCAACATTCTGTATCTGTCCAAACCCTATGCAAAGCAGCATCATGTTTCCAACTATGTCCCATTAGATACCTCAAAAAGCTCTGAGGCTGAGCGTGAAGGTCTTATTTTCCCCACAGTATTTTCCAACCACATAATCTGAAATCTCTGAGGATCTTGTAGTAGACAGACCAAACTTATACTGTGTTCCTCCAGAATTCATGGTTAGAACCAATAAGAAATTGCTGCAGAATAGGTTTCCACTGATCATTAGAAGAAACTTCCTATTTGTAAAACGGGACGTGTTGACTCAGTGGTTAAGACGCTGACTCTGGCAATTGCAAGATCAGCAGGTTGGCAGTTCAAGGCCCAAGTGCCACAGGACAGTATGAGTTCCCATCACTAGTCCCAGCTTCTGCCAACCTAGCAGTTCGAAAGCACGTAAAACTGCAAGTAAATAAATAGGTACCACTTCGGTGGGATGGAAACAGAGTTCTGTACAGTCATGCTCACCACATGATCACAGAATCATCTTTGACATAATAATAATATTTATTTATACCCTGCCTTTTGCCATAGCAATCAAGGCAGCTTACATCTAAAATCAAGTACATAAAACTACCCCACCAAATAAACAGCAAGACAATATAAATGAACACATTAACCCCCCCATTAAAAATACAATAAATGCAAGTCTCAGTTAAAACCTAGAATTAAAACAATAAGCAAAAATTAAAACAATAGGCACTCTGGGGAAGAACAAATATATAAGAAAATGTCTGATTGGGGGGGGGGGGGATGACCAAGTTAGATGAATGGTTTATTCCAGGTAGGCCTGCCAGAAGAGATTCATCTTGACAGCTTTTTAAAAGCCATCTAAGGGGAGGAGCAGACGGCGCAAAGGGCAGTTTTGGGGTCAAGGAAGGGGAGGGGCAGACACACGGTGGGCGCCCCAACCCCTTCCTGAAGGCATCGTCGGAGCGCCAGCCCCTCCCCATGGCCAGTGCTCCGACGATGCCTTCCCGCCACAGCGTCCGTACACGTTGCAATGGAAGAGTCACCGAAGATGCGCCACCAGCCTTTTGCAATGCACCTTCGGCGACTTGTGAAAGAAGCGCTCTTTTAGTACTCCTTCCAGGGGCGGCAAAGCTGCACCGCGGGGTCGAGGTGTGGGAATACCTTAGCCCCGTGGTGCAGCTTCCCGAGGTGGCCCAGGGCCTCCCGTCTGCTTCCCCCCTAAGTTGGTTATCTGACAGACCTCTTCCAGCAAGGCATTCCAGAGTCTGGGAGCAGTGGCAGAAAATGTCTTCTGGGAGGTCGCTGTCAATCTGGTTTTTATCAGTTGAAGCAGCTTCCTCCCAAAGGATCTGAGGGCACGGGGCAGATTATATGAAAGAAGGCGATCCCCTAGGCAGGTTGGTCCCAGGCCATGTAAGGCTTTAAAGGTCATCACCAATGCCTTATACTGTGCTCGGAAACCAATAGGCAGTCAGTGAAGGGATTTCAAAACGGGTGTATTATGATCACTCTTTGATGTTCCGATGACCAACCTGGCTGCCATATTTTGTACTAGTCCTAGTTTCCAAGTTAGGTATAAGGGTATCCCCATGTAGAGTGCATTGCAGAAGTTAAGTTGTGAGGTTACCAGTGCATGTGCTACAGTTTCTAGGTCCCTTTCTTCCAGGAAAGGGCGCAGCTAGCATATCAGCCAAAGCTAATAACAGGCACTCCTGACTGTCGCATTCACCTAATCTGTCATGTGAAGTGACGAGTCTAGGAGCACCCCCAGACTGCGAACACAGTCCTTAGAGAAGAGTGTGACCCCATCCAGGACTGGAGGTTGCAACCCAATACCTGGTTTGGGGTCCCCTAATGTAAGTACCTCTGTTTTGTATGGTTTCAGCTTGCGTCGGTTTTTCCTCATCCAGTCCATTACCACTTTGAGACATTGATTGAAGGGAGAACTTCCATCTGCTGTCATGGCAACTGACCGAGACATGGAGAAATATATTTGGGTGTCATCAGCATATTGATAACATCCCGCCCCATGTCTCCTGATGATCTCTCCCAGCGGCTTCATATAGATATTGAACAACATCAGGGACAGGATGGCACCCTGTGGAATGCCACATCTTAGTTCTGTTTTTGAGAAGCAACTGTCCCCGAGTGACACCCTCTGGAACCTGCCCAAGAAGAAGGAACAGAACCACTGAATTACAGTGCCTCCCATTCCTAACTCTCTCAGGCGTTCCAAGAGGATGTCATGGTCTATCGTATCAAAAGCCGCTGAGAGGTCCAGTAGCACTTCCGCTGTCGGTGCTAAGGCACAGGTCATCTACCAGAGTGACCATGGCAGTCTGCACCCCATATCCAGGTCTGAAGCCGGTTTGAAATGGATCTAGAAAATCGGTTTCATCCAAGATCACTTGGAGTTGAGAGGCGATGGCTCGCTCAATCCCCTTGCTCAGAAATGGTAAATGAGAAACTGGTCTGTAATTTTTCAGGTCCAGGGGGTCCAGGGAAGGTTTCTTCAGGAGTGGTCTAATGACCGCCTCCTTTAGACTTGATGGAATAATTCCTTCCCTAAGGGATGCATTGATGACCCTCTTAAGAAAAGCCATCAAAGCATCACCCACCCCACCCACCCCGGACGACCAGCCAAGATGGCCAGGAATCAAGGGAGCACATTGTCTTCTTCAATTTTCCAAGGATCTTGTCCACGTCATTGGTACTCACCATTTGAATCGATCCAGTCTAATCTCACAAACAGGTTTACTGGACACTTCATCAGCCACTTCTGCTATAATTCCGGCGTCTAAGTTGGCTCTTATCTGAGATATTTTATCTGCAAAATAGTTGTTAAAAACATCATAACAGGCTGTTGTTGGGTTAAGTAAAGTGTTCTGCACAGGGGGAGTCTGTGTCAGCTCCCTTACCACCCTAAACAGTTCTGCTGGACGAGATTCTACAGACACAATATGTGCAGAGGAGAAGGATTTCTGCGCTGCATGTATTGCCTCTCGATAGGAACGAAGAAAGTTCCTATGACGAGTCTTATCAGATAAGAGTCGAGTTTTCTGCCAGCTGTGCTCTAGTCATTGTTCAACCCACTTCATATTCCTAAGTTCCTCTGTGAACCAGGGTTGATGATTTGGAGCGGGTTAGAAAGGAAGCTTGGCAGCGATCGTAATGATAGCCCTGGTAAGATCAGTGTTCCAAGTATTAACCAGGGCTTCAATAGGGTCGCTGGCTTTGCCAACCAAGGAACCCTCCAAGGCTCTCTAGAATCCAGTTGGCTCCATTAGCCTCCAAGGGAAGACCATTCTAATAGGTCCTCCACCCCCGGTGGAGTAAACAGTGACTCTTAGTCCAACCTTGATCAGGAAATGATCCAGCCATTACAGTACGGAGGTATTTATTACCTCCGCCCATGGATATGCCTGTTCTGTACTAAAGACTGTATCGAGGGTATGAGCTGGCAAATGCGTTAGCCCAGAAACCAATTGGGATAGGCCCATGCCTGTCATGGAATCCATGAACTGCCGAGCCGCACCTGTTAAACTGGTTTCGAGTGGGATGTTGAAGTTGCCCCTTTTAATTCACTGTTAGGCAACGGGGTGGACGGTATACCAACAGAATCCCTATACTTTCCTTAGTTTTCAGGCTCAGGTACATAGTCTCGAAGTGGTCTGTTTTCCAGATTGGTATCCTAGTCAAGGAAAGGTTATCTTTGTGAACCAAAGTTATTCCACCACCCCCTGCCCATTTTCTCTTACCTGCTCATACACAGAATACCCGGCTGGGAGAGCTTGATTCCAAGTGATGGCACTATCCTCCTCGAGCCAGGTTTCTGTAAAACAAGCCAGGTCGGCTTCTTCATCCACGAGGAGGTCATGGATGATGTAGGTTTTATTTTTCACCAATCTGGCATTACAAAGGAGCAAGGTAAGGTTATGTGGCAAGGATGGTAAGCTCCCCAACTTACTTTGGGTAACAGAGTGAACTGAAGGTGGGATCGCTTTTAAACATTGAACCCACTGGCTCCCTCAGCTTAGTAATGGAGATGAGCACCACCCCTGCAGTTGGACGCAACTTAACAACCTTTTCAAAGGGAAAAACTTTCCCAAAGGGGTGGGAATGCCCTGCCTTCTCACTAAGGGCATTTAAGCAGAGGGTGGATAGCCATATCCAGAAGTGTAGAGCCTGTGCTGAGCAAGAGGCTGAAGCAGATAACTTCCAAAGTTCTCTCAAACTCTATCATATGGAATCCTGTTGGTGACCTGCACAAGGAGATATATTCATTAGCTCTTTGCATGCTGCCCAAACGTTTTCCACAGAAGCTGTCAAGCCCAGGGAGGAGCTCCTACAATTGTTTGCTGGCAGGGACAAGAAGGGACAGCTCATATGATCAAAAAGTGGTTCATCTCAGCTGAACATGAAGACAAGAAGTGGTGGTGAGGAAACTAAGGCCATTCACCTGAATGTAGAGCAGTGTTGCTTTTCTTCCTATTGCAGTTGAAATGGGCACCTTCTGTGTCACCTGAGTTGCTTCCCTCCTAGTTAAGAGTCAGCCCTGGTGGCACAATGCTTAAATGCCAGTACTGCAGCCACAACATTGTGAGATCCATCCCAGGGCTCCAAGGTCGACTCAGCTTTCTGTCATTTGATAGCTCAGTAAAATGGGCACCTATCTTGTTGGGGGCAATTGGCTTACATATTGAAAACCAGTTAGAGAGTGCTGAGTTTGCTATGAAGCGGTATAGAAATGTAAATGCTATTGCTAAATGTTATTACAATAGCAGTGAGAGGTGCCAGGAAGAAAGAGGTGCAGAGTTGCATGAACAGTGCAGAAACTCAGCTGTGATATTCAGAAGCATTAAGCCTCTGTACATGGAACTTATGTTTAACCATCATGGCTAATTGCAAATGGGCCTACTTGTATGTAATTGCTTTATTTCATTTTTAATGGAAGCTATGTAGACCAGTGGCTCTCACAGTATGGCATTAGTTACATATCATACAAAATGATATTTCCTTTTGTCCTCCAGTGGCTTGGACACAAGTAGGGGAGACGCACACACCCAACTCAGAACATAGGCCAGAGATGATTTTATCTTCTCCAAACCTGAGGCAGATTGATGCCACTATGTGACCTCATGCCCTAGTAGTTTTAGGAAAGTGATTAAAAAAAAAAAACCTAACTCATATTAGTCACTCTCTCCACACCATCTTTATAAATCTTCATCATTAGAAATGTCCTCTGCAAACATCTGCAAAACTCAGAGAAACTACACAATTTGTCCCAAACACTAATAGTGGTTAAACCAACCATATCAAATGCAGTCCCCTGTCCTGTTTTACTCCAGACTAGAGACTCAGATTAATCATCCCCAACATGTAGCATAGGAGAGGAGAAACTGGTCCAAATGATGAGCTGTTTCATCTGTATGAGCAAACAAAACAAAGCACAATAATTACTCCAGAGATTGCCACATGAATAGAATCAGATGTGTTTGCTTTGGGATAAAGAGAAACTAAATATACAATCAGGCACTTTCCCAGCCAGTTTGGAGATGAAGACAGAGATGATAAGCAGGGAGAGATCTCTGAAGATCAGTTGTAGTCAGGAGTAGCTTGCAACAACCAGGGAAAGCTGGCTTTGAGAGGGAGGTCAGCATAGATCTTATGTACTGATTGCAAATTTATTACAGTCAGCCCTCCATATCCATGGATACCTTATCCATGGATTTAACCATCCACAGCTTGAAGATATTTTTTAAAAATACAAATTCCACAAAGCAAACCTTGATTTTTGCCATTTTATATAAGGGACACCATTTTACTGTGCCATTAATGAGACTTGAGCATCACAGATTTTGATATCCACAGGAAGTCCTAGAACCAAACCGCAGCAGATACCAAGAGCCCACTGCATACTAATGTGGATATTTATGTAGCCAAAACAGGACTTTCCATACAGAGGTATCAATGGGCATAATTTTCCCCAAGTTGGCCCAAAGATGTATTACTGGGTATAATTTCCTCCAAGTTGCCCCAAAGTACTGCAAACTTTTAAAATAAGACTGCCCCTAAGATTGGATTCCATGCATCAGAAAAATGTATAGTAAAGACTAGTGATGCAATTAAGAACATAGTGTTGACCAGAGGAAAGGAGGCAAGAAATGTAAGAGAAAGGAAAGAAAGCATTGCAACATTTTGGTTGTAGGTGCCACTTTTGACAATGTAATAGATCAGGCCTCCAGCCTCAGATTAACAGCTATTGAAGAGACGATCCTCACGTGGCCCCATCAAGTGATGGGAGGATCGTCGCGTCAGGCTTAGGGAGTCACTGGGCTGGATGATTATATTTTAACTTCAACTGTTGCTTTTATATTGTTTTTAAATTGTCTTGATTTAATTCTGTTTTAAGGGGGGGAGGGTTTGCTTTATAGTATGTTTATCCTGTACCGTATGTTTTAATTGTAAGCCGCCCGGATTGGATTACCAATGGGCAGGATATAAATAAATATTATTATTATTATTATTATTATTATTATTATTAGTTATACACAAAACCCCATTGCAGGACTGATGAAAGCAGGTGAATCCAATGTTATTGGACCCCACTGGCCCATAAGGGGCCCACAGCCCAATTCTGTTGTGTATGTTTTTGTCTTTGAGGCAGAGGAGACCCAAATCCCCGATTTTTTTGATCTGATGAGAAGAGGAGGAGCAGGTGACAGCTGTGCTTGCTACAGATAGATCCCAGAGCATTTTGGTAGACAACAAAATGGCCTCAAATTACATACCAAATGCTGGAAATGAGGGTGGTCTTTCTCCTGTAAGCAAAGCTTAAGTCTCCTCTTCCTATGTGCAGCTCTATGAGCCCAGGCAACTGAGGGCCTTTACAGACTGTCAGAAATAATGCAACTTGAGTCCACTTTAACTGCCCTGGCTCAGTGTTAGGGTATCATGGGAACTGTAGTTTATTGTGGCACCAGAGCTCTCTGACAGAGAAGGCTCAATGTCTCAGAAAAAAACTACAGTTCCCATGATTCTCTAGCATTGAGCCAGGGCAGTTAAAGTGGACTCAAGCTGCATTATTTTTGGCAGTCTGCAAAGGCCCTGAGTCAGGTAACACATGAAGTAGACCTATATAAAAAAAAACTATAGTTTTTTGTGGGTTTTTTGGGCTGTGTGGCCATGTTCTAGAAGAGTTTCTTTCTGACGTTTCGCCAGTATCTGTGGCTAGCATCTTCAGAGAAAACTGAATTGGAGAAGCATGGGTCTATACATACTGTGAGACCCTGGGTAGGAAGGAGTGGTTCCCAGGTGAACTGTGTGTTCTGTGTTGAATAGGTATTGTTCTGTTGTTAATGGCCTAACTTCAGGGTATGCAATCAAGGGTATTGTCTGCTATTGCCATGTAAACTGTGTATTGTTCTGTGTTGAATAGGTATGCTCTGTTGTTGATGGCATGGCTTCCAGGTAAGGATATGCAATCAGGGAGATTGTCTGCTATTGTCTGCTGGGAAAGCCCCTGACCCTGGTTGGTTTTCCATTTGCCTTTGATGAGTGCTGAATCTCTCATTTTGTAGGACTGGTAGCCATATCTTGTTTATTTTAAGAGTTTCTTCTTTCCTGTTGAAGTTGTCCAAATTTTTGTGGATTTCTGGCTGATTTTTCTGGCTGGATTTTCTTGGTTGGTTTGTAAACCATTTGGAGGTTGTGTTTCCTCACTACTTTCCCAATTCTGTCTGTGACTCCTTTGATATATGGTAAAAATACCGCATACCATGCAGCTGCTTTCCCAGCAGACAATAGCAGACAATGCAATCAGGGAGATTTACAAACCAACCAAGAAAATCCAACAAAAATCCAACAAATGCTGTGCTCAGCGAAGGACAGGATAGACCCTCTCACAGCTGCAGGAGTTTACCACATACCATGCAGCTGCGGACAAGTCTACATAGGGACCACCAAACGCAGTGTCCAAACGCGAATCAAGGAACATGAGAGACACTGTAGACTGGGCCAACCAGAAAAATCAGCAGTAGCAGAACACATCATAAACCATCCTGGGCATAAAATGCTGTTTGAAAACACTGAAATTCTGGACCATGCCAACAACTATCAGGTCAGAATGCACAGGGAAGCCATTGAAATCCACAAAAATTTGGACAACTTCAACAGGAAAGAAGAAACTCTTAAAATAAACAAGATATGGCTACCAGTCCTACAAAATAAGAGATTCAGCACTCACCAAAGGCAAATGGAAAACCAACCAGGGTCAGGGGCTTTCCCAGCAGACAATAGCAGACAATCTCCCTGATTGCATATCCTTACCTGGAAGCCATGCCATCAACAACAGAGCATACCTATTCAACACAGAACAATACACAGTTTACATGGCAATAGCAGACAATACCCTTGATTGCATACCCTGAAGTTAGGCCATTAACAACAGAACAATACCTATTCAACAGAGAACACACAGTTCACCTGGGAACCACTCCTTCCTACCCACGGTCTCACAGTATATATAGACCCATGCTCCTCCAATTCAGTTTTCTCTGAAGATGCTAGCCACAGATGCTGGCGAAACGTCAGAAAGAAACTCTTCTAGAACATGGCCACACAGCCCGAAAAACCCACAAAAACTATGGATGCCGGCCATGAAAGCCTACGACTTCATATATAAAAAACTGTCTCAAGTCTCATGAGACAAGGGCCTCTTCTGAGAATTGTGGCCTTCCATAATGATTCTAATCTTGTGGGAGCCTGGAACTTTCACAAGAGACCCTACTCTGGCAAGATTTGAGTTAGGTTTAATAGAGACCTGCCCCATGTGTACCAGCCAGGCTTGAGCCAGTTTAGCATCAGAGAGGACTGTTACGTACTATTGTTTGAGAAACTGGCAATCCTAGCTGGAAGACCCAAACTTTTTCTCAGCCACTCTGCCCACATGGAGGTGATTGTGCTAGATCTTGAGTAGACTGGATTGCTAGCTAGTCTTTCAGTTAGAAATTTTGAATTATATATCTCTTCTTATATCCCATAGTTTGCATATGTTACTTTTGTGACCTCTCAGAACTTCTCAACCAGCATTGCCACTGCAGACAATAGGCCTAAGCAGACTGCCAGAAACAGTGCACATTAAATTGAGGCACTGCCCTGGCTCAGTGCTAGGGAGTCATGGGAATTGTATTTTTTTCTGGGACATTGAGCCTTCTCTGTCAGAGAGCTCTGGTGCCACAATAAATTACAGTTCCCATGATTCCCTAGCACTGAGCCAGGGCAGTGCCTCAATTTAATGTGCACTATTTCTGGCAGTCTGCTTAGGCCCTAACACACACACACACACAACTTTTCCAAGCTCCTCTCTATCTGTTTTTCTATCCATCCATCCAATTGTAAGGACAATTTTACTGTCCAATGGAGCTAATGGATTATAATGACATAGCAATATTTCAAATATTATAATTATAATTATTTATACACCACCTTTCCCCACAAAACTGGGACTCTTATTTTCTCTCCTTTTAATTCACTTTAAACAATGGTCAATCATCTTTGAAGTGCTAGAGTAAAACAAGACAAAATACATTGAAAAACTGCAAAAAGGAGAAGGGCAGGCATAATATGGGGAGAGATAGCTCCTGTCCAGTTGTAGAGAACATCCTGTGAATTCATAATGTCCAAGGTTCAATGCTCAGCATCTCCTGTTAAAAGAACAGTTAATAGGCCGATGGGGGCAGCCATCTTTTTATCCATATGACTAGATTATTGTAACCTTGTCCTGGTAGGGCCCCCTCTTTCTCACTTCCATCCTTTAATTTCGGTCTAGCATTCTGCTGCAAGAGTTATTACTTCTGCTCACCATTTTTACCATATTTCTCCTTTATTGTCATCTTTTCACTGGCTCCCCCTCCTCTTCCATATTTAGTATAAACTTCTGTTGTTGATTTTTAAAGCCTTGCATGGGTTGGCCCCTCCTTATTTATCAGAGCTTCTTTCCTCTTACCGTCCCACCCGTGCACTCCGTTCTGGTAGTCAAGGTCTGCTGTCTCACCCTAGGATTTTTACTGCTCTGTCCTGGATCCATCCCTTTTCACTTGCTGCCCCTCATTCCTGGAACCTCCTTCCCCCACAAGCACAGGGCATTACTTCTTTAACCAGTTTCAAAGCTGAATTAAAGACTATACTGTTCAGGGAGTAATAATAATAATAATAATAATAATAATAATAATAATAATAATAATTTATACCCTGCCCCTCTGTTAAAAACAATTGGGGTGGCTTGCAGCAATTAAAATTACATCAATACAGTCTAAAAATCCCAACCCCCCATAAAAAACGTATTAAACTAAACAACCATTAAAATCCAGCTGAATTTTAAAATAAATTAGAATAAACAATAAAAGAATCAAACAGCAGGCAAATCAGAGACACAAAAGGGCAAGGTCACAGCTCCTGAGGCCGGGATCTAATCACGAAAGAGATCTGTCTTTAGTGCCTTTTTTTTTAAACTACTCAAGCTCGTCATCTGACGGATCTTGTCCAGCAGGCTGTTCCATAATCTGGGGGCAATTACCAAAAATGCCCTCTGGGAGGTTGTAGACAGCTTATATTTTTGTGGCTGAAGCAAATTCCTCCCAGAGGACTGGAGCGTGCGGGGAGGATTATATGGGAGGAGGCTGTTCGGAAGATAAATTTGCATTCACAGGCATTATATGATGACTATTTGATGTTTTTAATTTGTTGCTTTCTTTTTATTAATATGTATTTTATTATTTTGTAGAATGCATGCCATCGGCAGGCTTTTTAGATTTATTTTTATCTCTTTTATTGACTGCATGTACAGCGCTGTGTAAATCTACAACAGAAGAAGAAGAAGAAGAAGAAGAAGAAGAAGAAGAAGAAGGTGTCTGAAATAATAGTAAAAGTAAACATATCAACATGCCCCATCATTCTTAGGAGCGTTTTTGGACCCATTTTAATGTGTGTAATAGTAGCCGCACTTTCTAACTACTTGGAGCTGATTCTGCCTTGGATGATGATGATGATGATGATGATGATTTTAGACAAATGTTGGACCACTGCACAAAATAAAGAATTGTGCAACTTTCAGAGGGGAATTGCATTCTCATCTGCATATTAGTCTGAAAGGAGTCAATCAGGACATTTTGTCCTGGAATATGGACCCAAGAAATTCTGCAGTTGTCCTTTTTGGATAAGCTCCTGAGCACAGGCCAGTGGCTGTGCCACAACTATTCCTCATCTTGATAAACTGTGAACATGATGAAGCAATCACATGACTAATCTGTATAGTGCCCAATGTATGGACTTCCTCTCTGTTCTCTTGAAGAAGGATTTTGTTTGCTTTTTTTTTGTTCATAGAGCATCATCAGTGTATGAAAATTTATAGAGTAACCTGTAACCAAAAGGGAAGGGGGGGGGGAATCCAAGAAACCAAGTACATCCTTCAAGTAGATTCATTTCGACACTATAGGGAAATATCAGTGTCAGAAGAAGACAGTGAAAGGACATACAAAGGAGGAGGTATATAACACCAACACAGGCTGCATCTGCACTGCAAAAGTAATCTAGCGTGACACCACTTTAACTGCCATGGCTCAATGCTAAGGAATTCTGGGAATGGCTTCAACAAACTACCATTCCCAGAATTCCATAGCATTGAGCTATGGCAGTTAAAATGGTGACATGCCAGATTACTTCTGCAGTGCAGATGCAGCCTTACACACACACACACACACACACACACAGAGGAGGAGAAGGGTACACAATATGGAAAGCTACCAGCAAAATGGAGGTGAACAAATGCATTTATGAGCTTCCTAGAATGTCATTTTTGGGAGAAAGGTGAAGTATAGTTAACGAAATACAAATACCTTATCTGCTGGGGGCTGAGAACTGTCAGGAATTGAAAATACACAAAGAAAGCCTGACATTTTCATGGCAACAATCTTTTCACAGGCTATGACCAACTAAACGTGCCTCGTCATTGCAGCCTCTCTCTATTGGCCTTCCAGGATCCTAAGGCCTGGAAACTATTGGGTCTGTGAGTTTGTGCACACTCGCATGCTTTAGTTGAGCCAGAAGGGAAAAGAAACCGGAGGTGAACTCCCATTACTAATTTAGCTGAAACCCACCTGTGAAAACATGAGCAAGGTATCCAGGGGGCTGTCTTCGCTTGTGCACTCAGGTGCGTCCACAGTCTAATCAGCCGCTTCGTCTCTGGGCCACTGCCAAAAATCTGATGAGTTATTCTACCATGCAAAATCAATGTCTGCTCAGCAGGCCAAATCCTGAACTGGGGGAGGAAAAAAGAGAGAGAAAAAGAGAAGGAAAAGCTGGGAGACCATTGTCTGTACACCGTTCCAGGATTCAATTTTTTCCTTCTTTAAATGTCATAAATGCATCAATTGCCATATGGATTGTGATCTGACATTGTATAATGGTGGTGGTGGGGATAACTACCATTTGTTCAGGACCAGGTAGGATTAGACAAACTTGTAGAGGGAAGCGCTCTCTCTCTCATACCTATTTTGTATGGCAGCACTGATTTATCTTTTGTTTGAATGGCAACACAGATAAAAGCTTACCTACTGAATTGTAAATGTAGGATGAACACTGGTTTCATGCACTCTCACATGCTGTCTGGTTTGTTAACCATAAATGTTATTTGCCAGACTATAATGATACTCAATCCTCCTCCTTTTCTTTCCCTCCAGGTAGCTGGGATTAAGGTTGCCAGATCAATCTGCTGCAAATCCATCCTCACTTGATTGCTGCTCTAAAATAGTAAGTAGCACTTTGATTGTCGAACTATGACTCTGGAGAACAGGGTTTGAATCCCTGCTTGGCCATGAAATCCACTGGATGACCTTGGGCAAGTCAATTCTCTGAGTCACAGAGGATGGCAATGGCAAACCCCTTCTGAAGAAACTTGCCAAGAAAACTCCATGATAATTTCTCCTTAGGGTTGCAATAATTCGGAAATGATTTGAAGGCACACACAGCAGCAGCAGCAACAACAACAAACTGCTGGACTGAGAGAGATGAGGCCCTATGATAAAGCAGGTCAAGACACTTCAGCCTGATCCTCAGTCTGCCCATATCCAATGTGTTGTATCCATTCCCATTGCTAACAGAGAGAAAGAGATTGATATCTCAAACAGCCAGTATGATATAGTGATTAGAACAGGGATGGACATTCTCAGGAGCCAAGAGGGTGGCCCAACTCAGTTTTCAGCCACTTTGAAGGGCCACCATTTGCTGTCATGGCCAATATTTTGAGCAACAGGAGTGACACTGTGTCACAACCAAATATCTTTTGGTGTCATTGCTTAAACATTTTGGTGTGAGGAGAGGCTGAAACATATTTTAATGCCTCTTGGAGCTACTGGAAATCTTTTCTTCTTCCCAGTTGAAGAACAGGAGGAATGGGCATTTCTTTTTTCAGGGTTGTGCAGGTTTAGGGGGTCAGTTGTGGTTCTAAGGGCTACATTGAGCTCCTCCCTCCCTCACACACACATAAAGGTTGCATAGGATTCACATATCTGAGTTAAAGTGTTGGATCAGGACTTGGATAATCTAAGTTCATGTTCACACTGAGCCATGAAACTCACTAGGGATCCATTCACACTGCAGAATTATAGAGCTATTATTCTACTTTAACTGTCATAGTTCTGTCCTATGTATTCCTAGGATTGGGAATTTATGGGGGTGCGTAGGTTAGAATTCACAGCCACAGCATTTTAGTGTCTCAAAACCTACAGCTCCAAGATTGCAAAGGTGGGACCTTTTATCTCATTCTCATTGGGGGGTTGCAGACTGCCAGAAATAGTGTGAATTCAGTCCACTTTTAGGGTTAGGGTTAGAGTTAGGGAACCATGGGAACTGTATTTTATTGTGGCATCAGAGTTGTCTGACAGAGAAGGCTCAATGTCTCAGAAAAATAACAGTTCCCATGATTCCCTAGCACTAACCCTAACCCTAAAAGTGGACTGAATTCACACTATTTCTGGCAGTCTGCAACCCCCCATTGTCTCACTCTGACCAATCTCACTAGGATGTTGTGACAATAAATAGGGGAGAGATGTACTCTGCCTTGAATTCACTGGAGGAAAGCAGGATTTTTGATGGAACTAGTTTACTAACTGTGCACTAGTCAGAAACAGCTGAAGGAGTGAATATCATTCTCAATCATGAAGACTGGCAGCAAAAAAATCAGGTTCTTTATTCTGCATCATATTATAACTTGTCAGATGAGAGATCTTTTTGAATTTGAGTTTTCAATTGAATTACCTATTTTGTACCTCCCAAGACTCATAGGAAGACAAAATACACCATGTCTCAGAAATCTGCTCATTTCTTCTACTTTTTTTTTAAAAAAAAAGACATGTATAATTTTTAAAAAGAAATTGAACAGCCAGAAAATGTATATGATAGATAACCATGTACAAATAAACTTTACTCAGTGGCAGAAATATGCACAAAGTGTTTACTTTAGGGCTGGTGCATATATAAATGAATACATTACAGAAGTACATATGAACTTGCATATGGGCAGAGAAAAAAACAGTAACAAAGCCTCACAACATGATATAAACAAAAGAATATTGGTTGGTTTGAAGAAATGCTACAAAACAAGACTGAACTTTTCCCCCACATCTTTAAGTTCATTTTTGGCCAAGACTGCAACCCTTTAAGTGTATCTGTGGAACAAAGTGATGGGTAGAAATTGAGACTTAGGCCCCTTTGCTGATGAGTTATAGGTCCTATGTCTGCCATCTACAGTGTAGGTATGTAGAATCAGAACATGCTAATGTTACCACCATATACACCTGTGCAAGTGCTCCTGCTTGAATCCTCACAGTAATCCTAATGGAGACTGATCAATCAACTGAGATTCAGCAACTGGACAAGACAAATCAGAATGCTACAAATCAGTCTGCTTCTTATTTCACTCTTGCATGTGAGAATTAATAATTCCAAAAGTTTTTCTCCTTCCTGGGTGAGATTACAAGAGATTTTGTAAAATTTTCAATTAAGTTTGACACTTTATTCAAAATTTGGTTTTGTGCAAAATCCTGGCTTTTGCACAGAGAAAGTTGTACACAGAACAAAAGTTTATTTTGCACAAATATGGTGTGTGTGTGTGTGTGTGTGTGTGTGTGTGTGAAACATGAGCTTTTGCTCAAATGAATTCTTGTGAAAATGGTATGGGATTTTACTTTTTTAAAAATCCTGTATTCTGAAAATTCTTCAAACAGTTGACTAATGCTGCAGCCAGGTTGTTGACTGGGGTTAATTACATGGATCATGTCATTCCATTGTTGAAACAACTTCATTGGTTATTAGTCTTTTCCCAGACACAATTCAAAATGCTAGTTTGAACCTTTAATGCTCTAAATTGGTTGGGTCCAGACTATCTGAATAATCATATCTCCCTATACGAGCCAGTATGAATTTTATAATCTTAAAAGGAGGGCCTTCTCTCTGTTCTATGACCTTTATAGGTGTGAGGACATGGGAGAGGGCTTTCTCCATGGTTGTTTCCAGTCTGTGATACATTTTTCAATGGAAGGTCCAGAAGGTCCCTGCTCTTTTTCTGCCAGAAGATGAAGATCTTTTTTTAGACAGGCCTTTGAGATGTGAATTATGCTAGCAGTAGTATGTGTGCCAGAGTGAGCTCCCATCACAAGTCCCAGATTCTGCCAACCTAGCAGTTTGAAAGCATGCAGATGCATGTAGATACATAGGTACCACTTCTGTGGGAAGGTAACAGTGTTTCCTACAGTCAGGCTGGCCACAGGACCACTGGAGTTGTCTTCTGAAAATGCTGACTCTTTGGCTTGGTAACGGAGATGAGCACTGCCCCTTTTGGTTGGTTATAACTAGACATACATGTCAATGGGAAACCTTTACCTTTAGTTTTTCTGAAGTGGTGTGCTGCATTTTATTTTATTTTTTATATGTAATTAGTAATTTATGTTTTAAATATGTTATAACTATTTGAACCATGGTTTTAATAATATTGACATTTAAGTTTCTTCAACTTTTGTAGAATAGGATTTTTAATGTAATATTGTATTATATTTATATTTTTGGATCTCATCTTGGATAAAAAGTGGGGCATAAATTCAACAAATCAATTAATCAATATTTTCTTCACCAAGGTGAGACACCTTTTCTTACTGGGAAGAAGAAAAATTGTGAGCAGTCCTAAGTGCTTGGGCTAGGTGCCGAGAGAATGTCTTCTAAATCCATCTCAACCCCCCATCTGCTACCAGAGTCCAGAAGTATAGGCAGCACTATGAAAATTTTTATTCTTACATTAAATATTGAAGCCTTGTATGTCTCAGTAAGGAACGGAAATACATTTAGTTGGACTTAACAGTATCAAGGAAAGTTTCATTTATACACATCCTGAGACTTACTGTAAGAAAATGCCCATCTTGCCTTGAGAATTCACACATTTGGAAGGCTTGTAGGACATTTTTAAGCAGGAAAATGTGCACAAAACCATGTGCATATTTTAAAATGCAAATTGCATAATGCACAAATTTTATTTATTTATTGAATTTATCACCTACCTTTCTCCTTCAGTTTGATCCATGGGGGGAGGGGGGAGGATTCAGAAGCCTGTTCTAGTTAATGAGGAAAAGCTGCATAAAATAAGTAAATCACCAGAAGCAATGCAGAAATGAAGGAAAAGCATAAAAATATGAGTGGGTTTTACTACAGGGTGGAAAGGAAAACTGTTCGTGAAAAATAAGTATGTAACACATGCCTATGTCCTTTTTTGCCCATCCATAACCTCCCAGCTTCCAAGCACTGTGGGGTTATGCTATGGGGATGGGGCAGAGAGGAAACTAAGGGCACAGTGGGAAATATTTCCAATTTCCCCACGATTTATACAAAAAGAGGTAAAGGAATGATAGCATTTTAATTCCTCTGTCTGTTTATACAAACAACAACAGGATGGAGAGGAACCTCCATTGTCCAGTCACCCTCTTCCCTCCCCCCACTTCCATGGCTATTTAATGGTTGCAACAGTAGCCCTATGAGACTTGTCTGTTGTGTGTAGGGGGAGGAAGTGAAAAGCTAAACATGTGGAGTAGTTACATTCTGTTTCTCCCATGTGTCAGCTCATCCAAAGTTTTGCAACCTGCTATGAAACAAGTATAGGAAGAAGATGCAGATGTGTTGTGAAGAAACTCAACAAAATAAAAACTGAGAGATTTTCACTTCCCTAATTTAAGAGCAATAGGTGTGCATGCATTCTGAAGGTATGTACAAATGCGGAGATGTTTAAGAAAGCAAAAGAGGAATGGATGCATAGCAGGAGTCCACACAGAGACATAAAAACAGCCACAGCCACAATCCATATCCATGAATTTATGTGGATTCCATTTGTCTAACATATTCCTAAATCTATTATTTGTTCTAAACCAAATTATATTTACAAAGTCGAGAAGAAAGACTGAGCTGCCTTAAAACATGGTTGTGAATATGAACTAATAGGGTAGCTATAGATACCTCACTATCTTCCTAATAGTTTCTTAAACTCTTTTTGCCACTGAGGCAGAGCATAATTGCTAATCCATATGCATTGCTGCTGCGTTTACATCTAAACAGAAGGTAAAATGCATCCTTTTTGAATGTCTTCAGCCTGCACAAAATGCACATGAATAGTAATGTTTCCCCTCAGGAAGGGTTTGAACAGGAGTTCTTCGGAGAAATCTTAAAGAGGATGCCTGGCATGCCACCCAATCTCTTTAAATTAGCACAGACAGGTTTCCTTGGTCCCTATCTTCTGTCCCATTTTGATGGCAGGGATGAAAATATCTCCCAGTTCATTTTAGCATTAGTCCACTCCTCCAGGCTGCTGGTCGACAGGCTAAGTGCAAGACATCATTTTGTTTTATGTTGTTCCCACATGCAGAGTGGCGCTCTTTGTTGGCTGCTGAAGAGCTAAGTGTTTTTTGGCAGTGTGCAGTTCTGGACCAAAGCCATGCAAGCAACTCTTCCAGAGTCAGTAGGGCCCAAAGGATTAGAGATCAATGGATTTAGTTATCTGGTGAAGTCCCCCTGCTTCTCTGGTGCTGTTAATAGGCTTTTGCTATTGTAAAAGGCATCTGAACCTTCCCCTTTCCCCCCTCTTCCCTGCTAATCTGAGCAAACTGGAGCTTAATCCTGGGTTGTATATCATCCAGATTTTTTTTATTGTAACTCTATCTATTTTGTAACTCAGTCCCTACCCACCCACCCACCCCCTTTTAGGCTGTAGATTTAGGACTGAAAATCATTGGACATGGAGAGGCTGAAATTGATTTTATCACCTCTCACCTGCTCTTTTACTGTGTCTGTCACCACAGAAGAAGGCCATATTCTTTTCCAGTGTTGGGATGTAAATCTTCACTGATTTCACTCTTGCATGCAAGAACAAATAATTTCAAAAGTTTTCTCCTGCTGAGTTGGATGACAAGAGTTCTTGTACATTGTAAAGTTCTAACCTTTCTTTCATTTTTTTTTTTTGGTGTAAATTTGTTTGTAGCAAAATATGTTATTTTATGCACAATTCCCCCAACAAATTTTCACAAAGACCCATGATGTATTTTTTTTATTATTATTAAAATGCACTGGTTTTGTGGCAAATAGCTGGCCTGTTGGTTAATCCTATCCTAGGTTTATGCAATCAACTGTTCAATAGTGAATCAGTACATAAGTAAATTCTATTGATTAAATCAGTCTACTCTAGTTAGGATTAACAGCCTCCATCAAACTTGGGAAGTCTCAGGCTTGCTTGGGAAAGAGTCATATTAGTGGTATCAAAGTGCTATAACTGTGTAGCATGGATAAACACTGAGATGATTTGTGTTACTGACTTCTCCTTTGTGTGTTAGATTGCATGATCCTGTAGCACTAGTCACATTCTGAATTAAAGCTTGGTTAAGATGAATTTATCACAGTGACACACTAGCTCTGTTCTTATTTGTGGATCTGGACAAGTGGATGGAGTGAGTGGGGAATGGGATTATGTTCAACAGGTATGAATCTACTTGAAACTTCAAGCAAAGCTTAATCATGTACAACTTGTAAGCATGCAAGCTTGCTCTATCTGTAGATTTGTGTTGTATGAATAAGACTATCGATGGTGCTGAACAACAACCATGAATTAAACCACTGGAATGTAGCTCTGAAGGCCAGGAGAAAGTGATGAGCAAAACTGTTCACCTAGTCCACAGTGTTTGAATGATAGCTCCCAGAATCTTCCACAGCATGGGTGGGAGTCACCAAAACTAAATTCAGATCTAGTCAAATGACAAAAAGATTAATCTGCAATATATAGAAACAGTCACATATGAAATTTAGAAACAGACATGAGAAGTAGCAGGAGTGATGTGCCATTCTTTTTAGTCCTCCAGATCAGGTTAATGACCAGAGAAAATTTCATTTCAGCTTGTTTTTAAAATAATAATAATAATAATAATAATAATAATAATAATAATAATAACAACAATGCCAGATATTCAAATGCCTCTATGTTCATGATGTGAAGAATTTAAGATATTGAGTGGGGGAAACTCTCTGTGAGAAAAAACAAACTAATAAATTTGTGTACCCAGGTCCAGGGCTTTGAATGCTTAATTTTTCATACTCTGTATTTTTATCTCTTTGTATTCAACCATAGGTAAAGGTAAAGGTATTCTCCGTTGACAAAGTTATGAAGTTGTGTCTGAGTATAGGGGGCAGTGCTCATCTCTGTTACTAAGCCGAAGAGCCAGCATTGTCAGAAACTACTGTGTGATCATGTGGGCGGCATAATTGCACAAAACGTTGTTTACCTTCCCACTGAAGTGGTACCCATTTATCAACTTGCATTTGCATGCTTTTGAACTGCTAGGTTGGCAGAAACTGGGACTAGTGATGAGAGCTCCCCATCATGCAACACCTGGGACTCGAACTACCAACTTGCTGATCTTTCAATCAACAGAGTCAGGATCTTAACCACTTGAGCCATCGCGTCCCATGCATTCAACCATATTAGTGCTGAATTAGTCTGATCCCTTCTTTCCCCCTCAAGGCTCATCTTTAAAAACTGAGTGGTTAGCAGACAGATTATGGTTCACTTTGTGCTAGGAACAGTTGTATCTATTTGGCTTTTATGTCTGGAAGAGACTTTTGTTTCAGATATGAAACAATAATTTCTTCATATTGAGGACAGAATGAAGTTAGGAAAAAAAACAACAACTGAATGAAAGTGAAAAAAATTCTACCATCCTTAGGTAAAATTCTGTATGTTTCATTCAGAAATTTCTAGCATTTTGCAGATGATTTGAATGGAAGACAAAAATTACTTCAGCTTCTAGAAGTGAACTAAAATTTTGGAATGTTTAGTAACATGGGTTCTTACCCACCCAAAGGGGTATGCTGATCTCATTTTAATGAATTGTCTATTTTGATAGAAAATGTCCACTTCACATTTCTGGGAGCAGCTGCCAGTTTGGGTGTCTTGTTCTGTCATGATATGAGAGAATCCACATGAAATCCTAATGAAACATTATTCCAGATATGATTAGCTGGGTGGGAAGATAATAAACCCATTCAGAAGCAGTATGGTTGAAATATGGGAGAACAAGGCAGACAAGTATCCTGCATCTATTCTCTGCTGCTTGGAAAATTTCTATTTAAAATGGGAAAAATGCTATCAGGGTGGCTGCTATTTTTCACAGGGGTTTGTTGTTGTTGTTTGTGACTCTAAGTCATTTTTGACTTATGGTGATCTAAGGCAAACCTAACAAAGGCTTTTTAATTTTTTTTGGCAAGTTTCTTTGGAGAGGCTTTGCCATTGCCATCCTCTGAAACTGAAAATGTGTGACTTGCCCAAGGTCATCCAGTGAGTTTTATGTCTGAGCAGGGATTTGAACCCTAGTTTCCATAGTCAAGCTCAAAGCTCAAACCACTACACTATGCTAACCCTCATTCATAGGGGTATTGCCAGATTTACAGGAATTATCCAAAGCATTGCAACATTTGAATAATTAGATTAAGATCCTTGGATAGCTCTTGTAAAATTCAAGAGAGATTCACCACTCTGAAGGTAAAGAGTTGCCAACTGTTCCTTCATGCTACCTTTGCTTATAAGCCCTTTTGCCTCTAGAAGATTTAGCAGATATGACTGCCCTATAGAGAATGATTGCCTTTCCATTTTGCTGCCTGTGAACAGTGCTGTCAATGTGGGAGGTGATTCTTTACTTTCTGGGTTTTTTTTTCCATAGGAAGGAATGCTTCTGAGGACTGGGACAATTTTTAGAGGTTTGTTCCATCCATTTGTGGTTGCTCCAGCCTTCAACAATCAACCAAGGGTTTACTTAGCACCCAGGTTCTTTCACTAGACCCTAAATCTGCTCAGACAGTCATGAAAGATTATGATAGGCTTCATTGCATATCAGGGAAGGACAACATGTGGTTGGGGCATTAACACCCCCAAACTCACTGGGGAGCACACACTCATTCTTCTACTCTGCACACTTTTGCTTTAAAACAAGGCACATAGGGAATCCCTTGCTTTTAAATTAGTTCTGCTCCCTAGAGCCACCCAGAAGATTTGTCGAGGTCAACAGTGGACTGCAGACTCCTCACATGCATTGTCTAAAAGCAAAAATACAGCAATATGATAGGAAATGTTGGTGGTAGAGGTTGCATATTTTGGACAGAGTTCAACATGTGTATCGCCTGCCCATACCCTGAACACTAAAACTAAAGTTAAGCCAAGATTGTACATCATGCTCATGTAGTGTAAAACAAACATATTTTCTGGCATATAAGATGACTTTTTAATCTTCTCATATCTTTTCAAAAGTCGAGGGTTGTCTTATATGCCAGGTGCTGAAACTTCCACAGGAAATAATAATAATAATAATAATAATAATAAGTTTTATTTCTAACCCGCCCCTCTGCAAAGCAACCGGGGCAGTGTACAACAGATTAAAACGATACACGGATAAAACGCATCACCAATCCCCCCCCAACCCTCCAACCCCTTAAAAATAGATTAAGCTAAGATGGTATTAAAAACAGCATCAGGCAATAAAATCATAAACAAAACAACAAACAATAGGAGCTAGGGGTAAGAAAGCGGAGCAACAAACCAGACCATCTAAGAAAAGAGCCGGGATAATCACTCCGGGAAGGCCTGTCGGAAGAGATCCGTCTTTACTGCCTTTTTAAAGGCAGCAAGAGTAGTTATTAGATGGATCTCGTCCGGCAGGCCATTCCACAGTCTGGGAGCAGTTGCAGAGAAGGCCCTCTGGGAGGTCTGTGAGAGCCTGGTCTTCATGGGCTGCAGCAGATTCCTCCCAGAGGACCGGAGCGCACGGGGGGGGGGGGGATCATACGGGAAGAGGCGGTCCCTAAGATAAGATGGACCCAAGCCATGTAGGGCTTTAAAGGTCAAAATCAACACCTTGTACTGTACCTGGAAACTAATTGGCAGCCAGTGGAGAGATTTCAACACTGGTGTGATATGCTCTCTCCTTGATACACCAGTGAGCAACCTGGCTGCCATATTTTGAACCAGTTGGAGTTTCCGGGTTAGGCACAAGGGTAGCCAAGGGAAAGAGACAGGAGGAGGAGGAGGAAGAAGGGGTGGCATGGCACGAGGCAGGAGGGGGAGGAAGAGAGGAAGGCCAGGCGAGAGGAAGATAAGTGAGGAAGAGAAAGAGGTGATAAGGGGGGAAAGGAGGAGGCTCCCATGGCCAGGGCTCTCAGGGCTGGGATTGGGGTCTGTCCTCCCTGGCTCTCTTCATGCTGAAAGGCCCTCGGCAAGGAGGAGAACAAGGAAGAGGAGGCTGGGAGGGGCATGCCTTACCCACTGCCACAAAGGCTGGCTATCCTGCAGCAGCCCCGATACCTCATGGCTGGATGGAGGGAGGAAGCCGGCAGAGAAGGATGAAGATGAGAGTCTACCGGAAGGTAAGGAACCTCTGGCCATGGGGGGCTATGGGGGTCAGCCATCCAGCTCTGGGTGGCTGGAAAGGAGGGAGGGTGCCTGTCTACCCATAGTGAGACACCAGCAGCGGTGGGAGGGAGTTCCTCCTTTGTTGGAAGAAGAATAGTCTTATATGACGAGTATATCCCAAACTATATTTGAAGTGGAAAAGTTGAGGGTCATCTTATACACCCAGTTGTCTTATACACCAGAAAATATGGTAAGTGGTTATTGTGGTATACCATTCATCTGCTGAATACTGACAGTATGCAACCACACATTATATGTATATGTGTTTACTGTTTCTACAGTTCCAGTGAATTGAGGAGTGCACTGATGAATAGTCCTGTAACATCCAAGAATATGCAAAAGTTACTCTTTTAGAACTCCACAAATGCAATTGTGAATAGTGCAACCACATGCATAAAGGAACTTACATGTGCGTTAAAGACTAATAAGATGTCAGCCTTAATCTGATGAATATGCATTGCTTTGAATATTTCCTTCTGTTTTCCTGGACCTCTGACTTAAGCATTTGTCACTAGGTAGGGGGAGAAAGTCCCATATGAATCATCTTGTTCTTCACCAAATAAAAACCTATGCTGGTTACTTTAATCAACATTAAGAATCTTAGGGATAAACTATATGTTTAGCAGAAAAAGAAAAGAAGGAAGAGCCAGAAAAGAAGGAAGAGCCAGAAGTAACATAGGCAAAGAAAAAGAGCAATGGGAGATGCCAGACAAATCTGATCTCTTTTTTTGATAAAATTACCAGCTTGGTAGAGGAAGGGAATGCTGTGGATATAGTATATCTTGATTTCAGTAAGGCCTTTGACAAGGTTCCCCATGACATTCTTGCAAACAAGCTGGTAAAATGTGGGCTAGACAAAGTAACTGTTACATGGATTTGTAATTGGTTAACTGGTCGAATGCAAAGGGTGCTCAACAATGGCTCCTTTTCAACTTGGAAAGAAGTGACCAGTGGGGTGCCACAGGGCTCTGTCCTGGGCCCAGTGCTATTCAACGTCTTTATCAATGACTTGGATGATGGTATTGGGGGCATAGTTATCAAATTTGCAGACGACACCAAATTAGGAGGAGTAGCTAATACCCCAGAGGACAGGATCAAAATTCAAAATGACTTGAACAGACTAGAAAGTTGGGCCAAAGCTAACAAAATGAAATTCAACACAGAGAAATGTAAGGTACTGCACTTAGGGCGGAAAAACGAAAAGTACAGATATACGATGGGGGACACCTGGCTGAATGAGACTACCTGTGAAAGGGATCTAGGAATCCAGGTGGACCACAAGTTGAACATGAGTCAACAGTGCGATGCAGCAGCTAAAAAGGCCAATGCAATTTTAGGCTGCATCAGTAGAAGTATAGTGTCTAGATCAAGAGAAGTAATAGTGCCACTATATTCTGCTTTGGTCCGGCCTCACCTGGAATACTGTGTCCAGTTCTGGGCACCACAATTCAAAAAGGATGTGGAGAAACTGGAGCGTGTCCAAAGGAGGGCAACTAAAATGGGGAAGGGTCTGGAAAGCAAGCCCTATGAGGAACGACTTAGGGAGCTGGGGATGTTTAGCCTGGAGAAGAGAAGGCTGAGAGGTGATATGATAGCTGTGTTTAAATATTTGAAGGGATGTCATATCGAGGAGGGAACAAGCTTGTTTTCTGCTGCTCCAGAGATTAGGACCCGAAACAATGGATGCAAGCTGCAAGAAAAGAGATTCCACCTCAACATTAGGAGCAACTTCCTGACAGTAAGGGCGTTTCGACAGTGGAACACACTCCCTCGGAGAGTAGTGGAGTCTCCTTCCTTGGAGATCTTTAAGCAGTGGCTGGATGGCCATCTGTCGGGGATGCTTTGATTGGGAGTTCCTGCATGGCAGGGGGTTGGACTGGATGGCCCTTGTGGTCTCTTCCAACTCTATGATTCTATGATTCTATGAAACAGTTAATCCTTTCTTCTGTTTTGGAGGCCTCATTTAGCCACTTATGCTGGTCAGGAAAGGACAGCATTTCTTCAGATCTAAACAGAAAACTGGGAAAGAAAATTTTGGAGTAGAGAAGCTATGAGCAGAGAAAGAAACTTCTGCTTTTCTCTTGCACTTCCCTCTAACAACTATGAGAAGAGGTTGTCTCTGGAAACTTCAGTGTGAAAGCATAGGGGAAGGAGAACCATAGGGTAGAAGCAGGGAGCAGAGTGAGGATTAAGCACTCCTCCCTGGTCATTCCTTCCTTCCTCAAAATCATGCCTAGGCCCTGAAATATTTAACAAAGTACCTTGTCATAATGTTTTTAAATTAAACTCTGGCATTCTTGGGAGAGAAAACCCTTTCTGGTTTGAAAAAAAATGAGCATAGTAAACAAATGATTGAATGCCTCCCCCCCCCCCCACAAACTTCATTTAAAAAAAATGTTAGGAATCCAGTTCTCCCAAATTCCCTTTAACAAACTTCAACATGATACCATTGCCACAGTCAATGGTAAAGTTGACTGATCCTGTGATTGCTACTCTGAGACTAAAACAACTATAGAGTGAAAATGGTCAGACCCCCCCCCCCCAGCCCCAATATCTCATCATATTCCTGTTATATTTTTAAAGAAAAAGTGTCTTGAAATAGAAAAAGAAAGAAAGAAAGAAAGAAAGAAAGAAAGAAAGAAAGAAAGAAAGAAAGAAAGAAAGACAGACCATGGTCTTATCTATTATGGGCTAATTGAAAACATCTGCAGGTACTCTTTGTTTGTTTTATTCTCAACCTATGTAAGCAAAAACCCTTCAGTCCATATGGCAAGCATGATTAAATGATTTAGTTTAGCATTCACTGGCTTCACAAAAAAAGCACTCATTCTCCATGTCCCTGCATATTTAATATTTTGCTGCTAAGCAAAAGAGATCTAAGCAAAGTGGTTCTCTATAACTACATTGACTGGTGAGCCAAGTTATAGAAAACCATAGGAATGAGCTGCTACATTGCTTCTTTCATGAAGGAGGTAGCAACAGTCCTGCAAGGAATCCCACCAACCTGAGTCAGGAGAACACAATTTTCTGATTCCCGTTCTCACTACCAGCCCATGTTCTCCATCATCACTACTTGCTACTCAATGCCTTGGTGTGAGGAGGTCAGACTGAGGCATGAAGACTGCCTGCGCCACCTAAGTCTGACTCACTCAGACTAACATGTTGAGGCCTAGCAGTATCAGCCATTTACGCAAAGTAACAGGACTATGAAGAAACCTTGTCCCTTTCAGAGCAAGGCATTTGCTCTGGTGGGCTTTCTGGAAGGCCAAAGTACCTGATATCTAATTCTGAGGGGAAGCAATAACAATGTGAACTACATATCACATGTTTTGGAATCTGCACACACAAGATGTGTCATATCTTTGGAAGCAATGCAATTCAGACCAAATTGATTCCCGGCTTATGGTGATGGTTGATGGAGATGGGTGAACCTTAGACCAGCATTGGATGTAGTCTACATGGCATAGAGTCCCTAAGTGTCCAGCAGCCTTGGTTGCACCAAGATTTGATACTCTATGCAGATCTTCAGATGGTGTGTGAAGCATTTTCTGCTTTCCCACTGGCAAGTAATATGAAGAAGCTATTCCTGGGAGGGGTTTCTTTGGTGCCCATAGATCCAGATCTGTTTAAGATCATTCCCTGAGTATATGCTGTATGGGGCATGATTTAAAAGAAATTGTGTGGTGGGATCATCATCATTATCATCATCATCATCATCTCTTCATGCTTTAGCCCTATGTGTGGGGCATAATATAATCCCTAATGAGATCGGTTTCTAAGAATAGTTCCTATGTGGCATAGCGGCATCTGATTAAACATGAAGAGCTTATTCAGTGAGTTAGTAAATTACAACAACTTTCTGGGCATGTTTTTCTTTCTCAATTCTCTGTTGTATTTATAGTGTTTAATTCAGAATATCTGTCAACAGCAAATATGGAAAACTTCTGTCCATACTTGTTATCAGACTGTATCTGTCTCATTGCTTGCATTATTCTTATCCCTGTGTTTGTATGTTAATGCAGTCATACTGAGGCCCTTCCCCTCATTTCAAAGCGTGTCTTCCTTCACTATTCCTTCTTGTAGCACTCCCCAAAGGGCTGCACATATCAGTTCGCAGTGACTGATTTACACACTATATAGATTCGGAAAGCATAAAGATGCATCATGCATAGCCCTGCCTCAGCACAGAACAGGGACATGCACAAATTAATTCCCATGATATTTATGAGAGACTTACACATAGAGGGGATGTGTGATATATATATATATATATATATATATATATATATATATATATATATATATATGTGTGTGTGTGTGTGTGATATATATCATGTGTGATATATATATATATATATATATATATATATATATCAGGCTCAGACTCCATTGGCACAACTACTGGCTTAGATTAAATTTGTCTATGAATATGTGAGAGGAGTTTAAAAAAACTCAGGCTACATGCCATATGCCAAGTCCTCAATCTGATCCTCAGCTCTGAAGATGCCAGGCCAATCTGTAGCCATGCATGACTCAGCCAGACCTCCCACAGCTGAACCGGTCTGGAAGGTTTTGCCTATGGAATCCTGGTTTAATCTTCACTTTCTCTGTCTGGTTCCTATTAACTCTGTGGGTTTTTCGGCTTTCAAGGCAATCCTCTGACTAAAATAAAAAATAAAAATCATTGCTGTCCAAGGTGGCCTGACTTGCTATGGTGTGTGTTCATTGGAAATGTTTAAAAATATCCTTTTTCACTGCTAGTTCTTCAAAGGCCTGAAAGGTGGTTTAGCTTCATAAGTTGTACATTTGTGACACTGAAACAATATCTGGAACACACCTCTTAATTCACAGCAAAAGTTTGGAGAATATCTTGAAATTTATTTGGTATCTACAGCTTCCATTATGCCTCTAATAGCTGGGGGATTCCAGGAATAATCATCCAAAACGGGGATATTTGCATATTCTGAAAGAGAGGCTTGATGATCCATTGCCATAGGCCTTTTCCTATTCACATTGAAAGAAATTAAGCACTTCCAATAAATGTCTGTTTGTAAATGACATAACAGTCTTGTACATAATGCAGCTTGCACATAACACTCATCTTGTTTGTCATACTAGTAGGTTAGGATATTTTTTTTGGGGGGGGGGGGGAATTGAAAATTATATTTAATAATAGGTCTGAATGCCCAGCCCCATAATTAATTTTACTTATGTTCTAGTTTGTCTAAATGATAGGAGACATTTGGAGTGGGAAAGTCCTTATGAATCAGATCGGGGGGAAAATGGATTGTTCTGAACATGTGTCCATTGCCAGTTTCCCATGTGTAGGAGGCACATTTTAGTACTTACTGATGATCATAATTACCACTAACTTCAAACAGGTTGTGTCGACAAATTAAGCCTGAGGAAGATTACCTCAGAATTAAGATGTCCTTTTCTTCCTCCAAAAACCACACCTGTTACTTACTCCCTGACGGATTTCACAACATTTTGGGCAGCCACTTCAATAAAAGGAAAATATATTTATTTAACTAGGACAAAGCCACAACTTGCTAAATGCCAATGTAGCTGGGAATCAGCTTAGCCTTTGGGAAGGGCAGTCCCTTACGGACATACACAAGGCTGTTGTTTTCCTGTCAACAGCAAGTGAGGTATTCTCACTGCATTGTGATTTATTATGTACATGTTTCTAAAGGCCTAGGTCTTCTATCCCAAGGCTGTGAATCTAAAGTGGTTGCTTTATGAGCTGGGCCAGTTCAGCATTAGATAGAGTGTGGCAACCATTTTAGGTGGCCAATGCTTGAGATTGGGAAATAGTGATGACACACTACAAGAGAGTTGTGTTTGCCAAGCAGCTTTATCTTTTATCTCCCAATTGTGGCAGAAGACAATCTTTTCCCTGTTAGTGTAAAAATAAAATTTAGCTTCTATATTGTTCAGCTTCTGTGCCTTGACTGTTGGTAGAGATGACACCATCTTATCTTTTTGCTCAGGCAGCCAAATGCCTTAAGGCAGGCCTGTGAATAGTGATTATATAGATTATTCTATTCTGTCGCTCAATGTCCATTATATATATATATATTAAAATTTAAAACAAACCTTATACCAAAAAATGTAGGCAGAATAAATCAAAGAAAATGAGAGTAAAATAGTTCAATAGCAAATGTGTTCATGTATGTGTTGTGTTTTCCTTAGTCCTGTATAACTACAAAATGTATTCTGGTAATGAAAAAAAGATACCAGTTGATTTGTTTCATTGTCTATCTGATAAACTTCCTCTTCCTCTGAATGTTCTCAGTTAGCCATCCCTTCCAAATCTAAATACTTTAGTAACCATTCCCTTGTTGTTGTGGATGGGGTGTACAGTATGTTTGAGGATTTTACCAGTAACTTACACAAATTATTTTTCACAGAGGTTAGTAAATATCTTGGTACGTAGATTGATATTTGCTACATTTAATAAAGGATTTATGCTAACTGTATGACCAACAAGTTGTTGTATGTTAATAAGTGTCTGATGCCAATTAACAATAATTATTTGGCATGGTTTAAAATTGATACAGTAAGGGGCCTCATTCAGGAAAAAAAAACCCTCCCCAGCCCACTGCAGAATTTCCTTCTGGTCTGAAACTTGGGTGGGGTGTAAGGAAGGCTGCCTGTTTATGATTTTTCTTTTGTATTTGAAGGTAAAATATTATTTTTAAAAATACATATTCAATTCATGATGGTAAATGGTGTAGAATTTATTTATTTTTTATGTTACCTGACTTATATCCCACCTTTTCCTCTAAGAAAGGCAATTCACATGAGATTATATATCCTGTTCACCACAAATGTTGCATGTATAGTTTTCAAATGCATCATGAAACCAAACACCGCATCAAAAATCTTTACATGTGTGAAATATGCGAACAGATATTGAAAAGTAATAATTATCACCTGGAAGTTATTATGGTATATTGATGAAATTTTGTAGTATCATCATTTGTCTCTACATGCATGATGTTGAAAAAAACAGCTCTTTGTGTCCTTTATTTTTGTTATAGGTTTTCCCAGAAGTGACTAAAGTGTAAGATGGAGAAGATCAAGGCTCGCAGCATGATAAAGTTCCTGCATTTGGAGGGTAATAGAGCCCAACAAATTCATGATGAGATGATGGTAGTTTATGGAAATTATTACCCATCTTATGACACTATTGTGGAGTTGAAAAGGAATTTCCAAACTGGTCACATATTCCTCACAGATGAACCAAGACCTGGAAGACCATCATTGACAGATAATCTGGCCACAGTGAAGAAAGTGGAGTGTTTAATCCTGGAAGACAGACTAGCAACCATCTAAAAATGATCATGAATGAAACTGGTGTCAGTTATGGTGGTGTGGGGGGAAATTATTCAAGACAGACTGAACATGTCTAAGGTGCCTGCACACTGGGTTCCACATTTGCTAACCCCTTTCCAGAAACAAACACAGCATGACCTTTCAAGACAGAAGTTGATGCTGTTGGAACAGGATGAAGAGGATTTATTTTTTGGTCATCTGTTAACCATATATGAATCTTGGATCTATCAGTATGATCCAGAGATCAAAACCATGAGCATCAAGTGGAAGCATGACAAATCCCCTTCCCCTAAAAAGGCAAAGGTGCAAAAGTTAGCAGGGAAGGTCATGCTCTCACTTTTTTGTAACTGCCGTGGAGTCATTCTCACAGATTACCTTGCAAAGGGACAAACCATCTCTGGCACATACTACAGCAATCTTCTGGACAAGTTCAAGATGCTCTGAAAAAGAAACACTGAAGTATGGTTTCCAGAGGCACTCGTCTTCTAGTTAACAATGCACCAGCTCATTCATCTCAAGTTGCAGTTAACAAAACAAGTCATGTGGCTTCGAGATCTCGCAGCATCTGCCTTATTCTCCTGACCTCGCACCAAATGACTTTTTCTTGTTCCTAGAAATGAAAAATCTGTTGTGGGGTTGATGATTTGACAACACAAATGACATCATTCATGAAGTGGAAGAGTGGTTTAAGATGCAGTCTGCCAACTTCTACAATAATGGTATTCAGAGGGCCAAGAAACACTGGGAAAAATGTGTAAATCTGGATGATGACTACGTAGAGCTCTGGTGCCAAATAAATTACAGTTCCCATGATTCCTTAGCACTGAGCTAGGACAGTTAAAGTGGCCTCAAGTTGCACTATTTCTGGCAGTCTGTAAAGGCCCAAAGTTGCCTTTGCCTCAGCAACTGTTGGTTTAAGAGCCCTGGCTACTCACCCCAAAGAACCATGGGAAATCTGGCAACAAATACAGAAATGGTGAGAATCCCGCATATAGCTTTCACACTGGAGCAATTGTGCAAAAAAGCGAATTAGTGAACAGAAATGAATTTATGGTATTTTCTTGAAAATGCTTATTTGCTGGTTCATGTCACTTTCCTGTCAGATTCCAAGTGGTTTGTGCACAACATCGTGTGAAATCCATTTGTGCAATTGATCCTAATATGCTGGATAACCACAGGTTCTGACCTGTTTAAACTTCAGTTTTTCCCCATCTGATAAACTCCTTGGAAAGGGAAGCAAAGAGTGTAGGGAGGAGCAAAGTAGTTTCAAACAATCTCACCAAGGAGCTTGTTCTGTAGACACCAACCTGAAATCAGTTAAGAACTTGAAATAGAAAGGGAAGTGAGGGAAGAAAAATGTTATTTTTTCTTTCTCCTTCTCCTTGAAACTGCCTGTGTTGGGAGACATTTAAGGTTCCCTCAGTTAGGGCCTAAGCAGACTGCCAGAAATAGTGCACATTAAATTGAGGCACTGCCCTGGCTCAGTGCTAGAGAATCATGGGAACTGTAATTTATTGTGGCACCAGAGCTCTCTGACAGAGAAGGTTCAGTATCTCAGAAAAAAATACAATTCCCACGATTCCCTAGCACTGAGCCAGGGCAGTGCCTCAATTTAATGTGCACTATTTCTGGCAGTCTGATTAGGCCTTTACTCACTGAGGCATGAAGGTGGAAATGGGATCGGATGTGGAATCACCCAATGAGACTGCAAGATTGACAGAAAAACAAGAAAGGCTATTGGTTGATAGGTTTATGCATGCTGGGAAGGGAAAAAGGTGCGTGGGAAGAAACATCTTTTTGTACTGATTTGAATTTTTGTGGGGGAATGTGTGGCTAGCAATACAATTTGATTCTGGATTTTTACGAGTCATTGTGCTGTAAACAGGGTGAAATCCTGGCAAAATACTGCACACTGGACCTGGATTACTTGGCTTGTATGGATTCAGCCTGTGAGGGAAAGTTCAAAGCACCATGTTTTAAAACACTAACAACTGTGTCATGATGGGCTAAACATGTACCATGTTCCAGACATGTTTACTTAACTGAACTATTTTAACCATTTAAATATTTCAGTTTGCACTCAAATGAGGCCTAAACGTGTGTGTGTGTGCATGTCTGTAAAATATATATTTGGGGGGATAATTTGGTGAATACTGTCTAAAAATGATGGCAATTTTGCCAATGCTTTAAAAATATTGTTAAGCTTAAAAAAAAAAAACTGCAAAAAAATCAGCCAGTGAACATTTACCCAAAGCCATGTTGAAAGGCTATCTGCATATGTCATTGGGGGGGGGGGGGTAGTATAAGTCATATGAAAGCAGATGTAGCAAGCAAAAGCCTTTCTTTATCTTGAACACCCCCAGGGTAAAGACAAATAATTAGGAAATGGTGCCATAGAGACTAGCCTCAGTAATGCAGAAGAAGGCATCGTCATGAAAAGTCTGAGATGACTAATTTTGAATATCAGATGCATTCACGAAAACTCTGACCTGCTTGCCAACATTTCATAAGCAGAAAATCATTTGGTCTGATTGTTACAGGACACTAAGTCCCTCACATAACATTTCAAACCCCCAAATACTGACAGGGCCCCATTTGCAGTACAGGAATAACAATACTGACTTGCTCTACCAAAGGCAGAAGAGAGATAGTAAAGGTTGTTAAATGAAAAAGGGTTGAATTCAGCAACGGCTCCACCAAGTCAAAAGGATTCCTTCCTCCAATAGCCATGCTGGATATAGGAATGTAGTAGCTGTATTCCAAACATGTAACTTTTCCATGTTCTTTCTATTTTCTCAGAGAAAAATGCTTTGGGAAGTATGAGGCCTCACATAACAGTTAAAGACATGACACCAGGTCTGTACAGGGACAGGCAGTCTGCAAAAATTAGTCCCTTCTTTTTCTCTATCAGAAGCAATTTGAGTTTAATTCTTTTCAAAGTTTCTACTACTAGCAGAATAAAAGTTCTGTCTCTAAGTACATTAGGGATGGAAAGAATTTTCAAAAATATTCAAAGAAATTGTCAAACAATAGGTTTCTTGACTGTCAAGACATCCTGAAATGGAGAATCGTAGATGGATGAATCTTTGCAGTTTGAAACTTTTCTGTGCAACAACAGCAACAACAACAATTACATGTGGGGTTTGGTTTTGGTTTTTTTCACAAATGACATTTTGTACATAGAAATATGAGTTTTTTGCATAAAACTTCTTGTCTGTTCAGATAATGTTTTTGTGCAAAAAAAAATGCATTTCTTTGCACATAATAAGCCTCAAACTGCAAATCATCTTTTTAAATTACAAATTTTCAGATGACTTTCTTACAATGAAGATGAAGTGGTAAAATTATTTATTCTTGCCTGTGAGAATAAAATTTATGAAGATTCATATCCTTTAAGGATATCTAAAGGGTTTTGAAGCTTCAAGAAGCAGTGAGCTCTACCTAAATTTTAGATAGCATTGGGCCAGTTCCTAAAGTCTGGACAGCCTTTTGGCAGTCACAAACAACCTAGTGGATAGCTTTGCAGGCATAAATTAGCATGGCTGTCTGTGACTCCTATTATGAGAACAAGTAAAGAGACTGGCGTGGGAAGGAATAAGGATCAGGACCAAGTTCAGAATAATAGAGTAGGCTCTGTTTTCCACTTTATCTGACATAACAAACTCAATGATAGATTGGGTGAACAGACTGCCAGAAATAATCCAGTTTGAGCCTACTTTAACTAGAGAATCATGGGAATTGTAGGGTTGTTTTTTTCTGAGACATTGAACCTTCTCTGTCAGAGAGCTCTGATGCCACAATGAACTACAGTTCCCATGATTCCCTAGCACTGAACCAGGGCAGTTAAAGTGGTCTCAAGCTGGATTATTTCTGGCAGTCTGTTCAGGCCAGTTATCTGGAGTAGGGTAAATAGCAGGAACATAGACTTCAGAACAAGTTCAAGACATTTTGCTGCCTGATGCAATGAACAAGAGCCATGTACAGGGGTAATGAACAAGTTTCCATGTACAGTGCAAACTAGATTGCCATCCGACTCTCACTGCTACACTGACAATGGAAAAGAATAATCCACCATCCCTGAAGGCAGTGGAATAGTTTACGAGGTGCAGCACAGGCTATGTAGTGTATAATCTGTCTTCCAGCTAAAGGGAATAGCCATGGTCCCAGAAAGAATGACTGAGGTCTACCACTTCTAGTCCCCAACACCTACTGTCTGTGACTGTTTGCCCCCTCTGCCTCATAGAGAACTGGCCTTGATCACCTCCTTTCTGAGATATTTAGTGAGGTCTTGGCTAATCATATAACTATTCCTGAGCATCTGTTGGGTAAGATTATGAAGTTTTTGGAATGTTCTTTGAACACATGAAAATGTGCTGTGTGTTGGTAACTGTTTAACTTGCCTCTTTATTAAGTTGTACAAATTATATTATGAAATCAGACATCTGTGGCTTCTTAAGAATGTCAAATCAATGCATTGCTTCAAAACAGATAATTGCAGGGAACTGCTCTACTTCTTGGCTTCTATAGTTTTGATTGTTCCATTTTCAGGCTGGAAATGATCAGATGCTTCACTTGTTTTAGCAGGTCATTTACATAATACAGGTAGTTTGAGAAACATCACCTGCAGCCCCAGATAGAGTGTGAAGATTCCTGTGCTCTATAGAGAAAGGGAAGGAGGGAAGGAAAGCAGTAAGTGTGTTGAGTCTATGCAAGAAGAGGACACAGACAAGTGTATTGCTTTCATTCCCTGCCCTTTGATCACAAGGACCTACATTTTAATCCATCCCAGGCAGAATTGAGGAAAATGTATTTGATCTGATAGCTGTGTCAGTGCTGCTTTAATACTTTTCTCGCTGAGAACCAGGATTGAAGCATCTAGATTTAAAATGTCCTTCTTGTGCCAAGAGAGATTGAATTTGCCAGATTAGGATTTATGAGTACCAGTAACATGTAGCAGGGGTCATCTGATATGGTCACTTTTATATTGTTCCTATGAGAGAGCATCGCAGTAGCTTAGAAGCAGGGAGATGGTAGATAAAGCGGAAGCCTCTGTATCACTCACACAATTAGGATTTTATTATGAGATGCTTCTATTAGCATTGTGTGAGGGCCAATGTCCTCATACAAAGTCAACCAGTTTATTACAAGCTCTTCCATCATGTGGAATCCCTCGCATACCCCGCCCATGAACCCCACAGAACAATAAATGGCCAGACACATTTTACCTTGAGAGCCTGTCCTCTCTGTAACACTTACATGCACATGGTGTATTTTTCAGTGATATTACCAGAAGTGACATGCAAGCAAGGCCGTATGTTAAGCATGAAAATGACTAATGAGAGGACACCAATTTAATATTCCTCTGTGGGGAGAAGGACTAAGCACATTTGGTTTCCTTTGGCATAGGAATACAGTTAGACCTTCAGTGGATATTTTCAGAGACCACAGAGTCAACTTAAATTACGTAGTATTTTTGGGGGTGCCAGTTAGGAAGAGCAACAAAACCCAACCCTTCTCGTATATGTTTCAGACACCATTTGATTATTGCTTAGGCGCATCTAGTATCTCTGATTATGATGAAGGACAAAAAACACAGATGCTGAAGAATTTCATTTAAAGCAAACAAACCTGATCTTAATTTCCTTGAATAAACCAGACTGAAAAATTTATCATGAGACTTTTTTTGTCTTCTGAATGTTGTGCTCCAGTTTTTGGATCAGTAAAAGCAGTAAAATGTATATTAGCACACGTGTTTTTGGATAAAACATTTAGAAACTATCATTTGAGGAAAATTTATTTAGCAATTCTATGAGAGTGCTACCTGACTGTCACCATTTTTGTCATTCATATGTGGGATTTGTAGTTTGTTGTGACATCAGGCTCTCTGACAGGGAAGGCTAAATATTTCATAAAACTATGGGCCATTGCAGACCAGCCCAAAGGGCTGGCCTGGGGGTAGAGTTGGGGTGGGGCAGCTGCATGCTGGCCACCCCAACCCCACCCTGACATCATCCTGACGCCATGTGGCCATATGGATGCTGCACGGCTTCAGGATGGCCTTCCGGTGCAGCAGGCAGACACACTATGCCAAAAGGCTGTGGAAGAGCCATGACGCTGGCTCTTAGGGCGATCTTTTTCTGCCCCTAAAAGGAGCAGCATTTTGCTGCTCTTTTAGGGGTGGCAAAAGGAAGGATCGGGGCCACAGCATGGGGTTGCTGTGGCCCCAATCCGCCACCCCCCAGGGAGGCTCTCTGCCATCCCAAACGGGCCATCTGCATTGGCCCTACAACTTATTATTATTATTATTATTATTATTATTATTATTTTACAACTAATAATAATTTTACAACTCCCAGAATTCCATAGCACTGAACCATGGCAGTTAAAGTGGTGTCAAGCTGTTTTATTTCTGCAGTACAAATGAGGCCCCATCTAGACACTGCCATAAGAAATACTATTCTTGTCATGACTCCTTTTGCTTTTCTTTAATTTCTTCAGATGTTTTGCATAAAAAAATCCTTCTTCTCAATCACTTTGGATTCTGCCATCAGATGAAATTCCACTAGAAATTGAAGTTGCCACCAAATGATATGGCAAGCAAGAAATCAGTAGGAAATGTGCAATTCCATCACTGGAGGACAACTGTGACAAAATAGCTAACAAGCTGGTAATATAGCTGGTCAGCTCCATGGGGCCTAGACTAAGAAGAAGAGCCCTCCCCCCATTCCATCTGATGTCATCTGGGGGAGACATGCAGGCCCAGCTCCATCGGGACTAGACTAAGAAAAAAACCCTTACTTCTTAAGGGGCGGGTGGGTTTCGGGATTTTTAGGTTCTGTTTATATTATATTAACATATCTGTATGGAAGTTTTAATGTTGTAAGCCTCCCCCATAGCTCCGCAGAGGGGCAGGATATAAATTATTATTATTATTATTATTATTATTATTATTATTATTATTATTATTATCATCTCCACTTCTGTTCTGTTTCCTATAATGAGAAATGATGAAAGGATAGTAGAGCTCAGTGACTCTCCCATGTTATCTGAGACCTGGAGTTTGGTCTGGCCAAAGGATCAAGTGAAATGACTTGCCTTGACTGCTCTCTTCTTGGAATATGTACTTCAAAGCAAATCTGGAGGCTTTTCCTCACTTCAAACATCTACAGGAACTTAGAGGAAAGTATAGATATATATATTTACCACAAAATTCCTAGGAAGGTAGGGAAAGGAAAAGGCCTCACTGAAATGAAAGAAAGTAAAAAACATTTCAAGGTTCCAGCACAGACAGAATATTTGGGGGAATTTCAAGGGAAGTGCAAATGTTTTCAAAAATAACCCAAATACTAGGGTGGTGTGTGTGTGTGTGTGTGCATGTGTGTGTGCATGTGCATGCTAAACACTGTCCCTATCTTTTTTTTTTTCACAACAAAGAGAAATTGAAAGACGCAGGGGCCACCCAGACTATAGAATTATAGTCTTATTATTCCACTTGAACTGTCATGCTTCCATCCTATGGAATCTTGGGACTTCTAGCTTGGTTAAGCACTAGATTTTTCTGTCTGAGAATTCTAAATGCCTCTATTCCTGCAAATATATATATATATATATATATATATATATATATATATTGCCAGTCCCAGGATTCCATAAGATGGAACCATGACAGTTAAAATGGAATAATAGTGCTGCAGTTCTGTAGTCTGAATGTGTCCACAGTTAAAGAAGGATTTCAAAACCAACTGGCTCATTGAAGTTAAACAGAGGCCTTGGTAGAGTTTTGTAACAGCCATTGGCTAGAAAAAAGTAGGAATTAATAAATGAATGAATGATGGATGAAGCTCCCCAAATGCACAGGAACTTTACACTTTCATGGAAGCATACTGAGGGAAGGGAAAGTGTTGGTTTTCCAGATATTTTGGATTACAACTCCCACAGTCCTTTTCCACTGGCCTTGCTGGCTGGGATTCTTGGGAGTTAAAGTCCAAAGCATATGGAGAACCAAAGTGTTCCCAGTCATGCCATAGGCAAAGGAATGTGTGTTGAATTGCTTTCACCATTCACCTATATAAATGGAAAGCCCCTCATGAATGAGAGAGTTTGTTGTGTACCACAATATACACCAAGTTTTTCCCTGACACTTACCTGTTCCTATAGTCCCAAGAATTAGTGAGGTAAAAGAGAGATGCTGTATAGCACATAGCTCTGTCTTAAAACTTGCTGCCACTTTTTTTTTGGAGCCATTCTGTTTTGCTATGCAAGTACCGTAAGTCCTTTATGAAATGTTAACACTGTCAATTTATGTGACAGACCATAATGATTGTGATAGAGAATTAATACTGGGGTTACAACTAAGCCTCCTCCCTCTGCATTTTTAAAAATAATAATCATGAAAATTGTGGTTTGATTTAGCTAGAATGGTGTGTTTCTGAGTTCATAATGTGATCATATTCCAAGTGTCTGTATTAAAATCATATGCAAAGCTCTGAACAAGAACATGTTTGAGAAGAGAGACAAAGGAAGCCCGTCCATGTGTGTGTGTATGAATATTTAACCACAGATTTTACCTGCATATAAAATGTGAACCAAACCTCCAAAAAGAAATGTTGATATCTTAGTATAAACTAAATACATATGTATGCAAAGGCCTGTTCATTGTACATAATGTGTAGTGAGACATTTGGTTAGGAAATAAAGATATTTATTCATCTCCACTTTTAAGAAAATACATAAATATGCAGTCATTTTCTTGGCCACAACTACTGCATGCTTGACAGTTATGGTCACCTCATACCAGACCTCACCTAGACCTGGGGCAAAGACAAATCCAGTTTGATTGATTGGGACATTGTGTATTCATCATTAGTCCAGGCTCTGGCAGACAAGACCTGGCAGGTATCTTCTTGTATGCAGACGGCTTTCCTGGTGTGGTCTTGGCTTTTCTGGCAGCTTAGCTGTGAAATTTTATACTCTTCTGCAGTGGGGATTAAGGCTATCAAGCCTCCAAGATTTCTCATCTCTCTGACAGCATATGGCAATTCAACCTTGCTGAAATGCCCCCTCCCTCCCCACCCCAAAAAGCAATGAAAAAGGAATGCAAGTGAGTCCTTGCTGGGCCTTTTTTGTCACTGGGTGGGCCCTAGGTCTATCAATCAATGTTTCCTTTGAGACAAGAAGCAGCTGGAATAACCCATGAGTGTGACACAAAGTTCTCAAGAACACTGAGCCTCTACTAAGTTTTCAGCTTCTCTCTAATAAAGGTAAATTGTAAGCTGGAAGAGAATGGAGTACATAGGGTTGGGTGAGAAAACACATAAACTATTGAATTAAATGCTACAACCAGCATTTAATTGTGTCTAGGAAGCATGTGTTCTTGAGGCATAAAAAGATTTCATCCATTTGGCTGGTCCTGAGAATAGTTTCAGATGATATATTGCTCAACAGCATTGTTTATGCCACATAGCATTGTATTTCTGCAACATTGTCACAAGAAGAAAGAGAATTTCCTTGCCTTGAATATCTTCAGGCCATGGGAGATACAAAGGATTTATTTCAGATACAACATTCTTCTGATAGGGTGGAACCAGGAGAACTTTATTCTCCTTGCTCCTTTGAAGTTACAACTAACTTGTAGCAGCTGACCAGCAGCAGATTGTTAGTGATGAACCAGATTTTCTGGATTTATTTCAATCATGTCTCAGACCTAGTTTTGGCAGAAACCAACTGCCTTGGTCATTTTGTACTTTTGCTGGAAGAGAGATAAGGGGAAAGTGACCCTATTGGTTCTCCTTGACTTCTCAGTGGCTCTTGATACCATTAATAATTTAAACTTGAGGAACATGAATACTGTTTTGCATTTGTTCCACACCTACATGGCTGGTTGACTCCAGAAGATGGTGTGTGATGATAATTTTTTTGCACTCTACATTGCCAGTTCTGCAGGGGCAAAGCATATTCCTGATGCTATATCATGTCTACATGAAGTCACTGAGTGTGGCCATTTGAAGTTTTGTCATCAGTAGGTAACAATATCACATGGTACAGCTCTACCTGTACTATATCAATTCAGAGATGATATACTTAAATTTTATTTGATATTCTACTTGTCCATGTACAGACAGTTGTTTATCTTTTGGAGAATTTCCCCCCAAGCAAATAATCACATGCATTCAATCTCTAGTGACTGAGCAGCTTGGAAAGAGTGGTTTCCACAGTTGTCCTGATGATATAACATGGTGACAATAAAGCTTTCACTTTTGTGCCTGGAAGTGAAACTATCTGTTTGCTCCTGTAGGTAAGAAGATATCACCATAGATGCTCAAGGATGAATAAATGTGGAAGATTTATTTAAAGAAGAACATATTAACAGGGAGCTAATCTACATATGTCATGATCTATAAAACATTACATAGCCTAGGTCCAGACTGTTTACTTCTCTATAGTGCCTAGATCAAGGGAAGTAATATTGTCACTCTATTCTGCTTTGGTCAGGCCTCACCTGGAATACTGTGCCCAGTTCTGGGGACCACAATTCAAAAAGGATGTTGACATCCTGGAGCATGTCCAGAGGAGGGCCACCAAAATGGTGAAGGGTCTGGAAACTATGCCTTATGTTGAGAGACTTAGGGAGATGGGTATGTTTAGCCTGGAGAAGAGACAGTTAAGAGGTGATATGCTAGCCCTATTTAAATATAGCAATAACAATAGCAATGGCAAGTACATTTATATACCACTTATCAGTGCACTTAGACACTCTCTAAACAGCTTAATGCATAAGCTGCCCCCAGCAAACTGGGTACTCATTTTAGTGACCTCGGAAGGATGTAAGCCTGAGTCGAGCCTGAGCCTCTGGCTGGCATTGAACTTACAACTTTTTGGTTTGTGAGTGGCTGCAGTACAAGCATTTAACCACCAGGGCTCTTTGAAGTAGTACTACATTGAGGATGGAGCAAGCTTGTTTTCTGCTGCTCCAGAGACTAGGACATGGAACAATAGATGCAAGCTACAGAAAAAGAGATTCCACCACAGCATTAGGAAGAACTTCCTGACAGTGAGAGTTGTTCAACAGTGGAATATGCTGCCTTGGAGTGTGGTGGAATCTCCTTCTTTGGAGGTTTTTAAACAGAGGCTGGATGGCCATCTGTCTGGGGTGCTTTGATTCTGTGTCCCTGCATGGCAGGGGGTTGGAATAGATGGCCCATGTGGTCTCTTGCAACTCGATGATTCTATGGTTATATGATTTGAAAGGCTGTATTTCCCCATATGAAACTGCCAGTTTTAAGATTCTCAGGGAAGGCTTTCTCTTAGTCCTGCCATCATCACAAGCTCACCTGGTGAGTATATGAAAGACAGTTTTCTCAGTAGCTGCTCCAATATCTGGAACACCCTTCTGTGGCAGGCTAGCCTGACCTCCTCATTTTCCTTTTACCAGGAATCAAAAACATTCTTATTTAAACAAGTTTTTAATGTTTAATCTGGCAAGGTTTTTAATAATAATAATAATAATAATAATAATAATAATTTATTTATATCCTGCCCCTCTGCAAAGCAATCGGGGTGGCTTACAGTATTAAAATTAGGCAAAAACTTACAATACAATACAATAAAATCATAATCCAAAATCCCAAGCCCACCCACCCCTAAAAGAATATTAATCATAAATTAAAACATTTTTAAAATAAATCACACAAATGCGGCAGTCTACCACAATAAACAATAGCAACAGTGGCTGCAGCAGGGAGTAATAGACGAGAGGGTGGGCTAACACCTGGGACCGGGAAATCTAGTCGGGAAAGGCTTGCCAGAAGAGATCTGTCTTGACAGCCCTTTTAAAGCTGTCTAAGGTCGTAATATGACAGATCTCGTTTAGCAGGCAGTTCCATAGTCTGGGAGCAGTCAACGAGAAGGCCCTCTGGGAGGTTGCAGACAGCCTCGTTTTTATTGGCTACAGCAAATTCCTCCCAGAGGACCGAAGTGCGCTGGGCGGATTGTATGGAAGGAAGCGGTCTCGAAGATAGGATGAACCCAAGCCATTTAGGGCTTTATAGGTAAGCACCAACACCTTTACTGTGCCTGGAAACTAATAGGCAGCCAGTGAAGAAACTTTAGTACTGGTGTTATATGGTCTCTTTTAGATGAACGCGAGACCAACCTGGCTGCCATATTTTGTACTAGTTGGAGTTTCTGGACCAAGCAAGAGGGTAGCCCCATGTAGAGCACATTGCAGAAATCAGGATGAGAGATTACCTGCGCATGTACTACAGTTTCAAAGTCCCTAATATCCAGGAAAGGGCACAGCTGGCATATCAGCCAATGCTGATAACATGCATTCCTGGCAGTCGCATCCACCTAATTAGTCATCTGAAGCGACGAATCCAGGAGCACCCCAGACTGCAAATGCAGTCCTTAGTGGAGAGTATGACCCCATCCAGGACTGGAGGTTGTATCCCAATACCTAGTTTCAGGGTCGCTAGTGTAAGTACCTCTGTTTTGTCTGGATTTAGTCTCGGTCTGTTTTTCCTCATCCAGTCCATTACTACCTTGAGACAGTCGTTAAGAGGAGAGATGTCATCTGAAGTCAAGGCTGAAGACCGAGACATGGAGAAGTATATCTGGGTGTCATCAGCGTACTGATAACACCCCACCCCATGTCTCCAGATGATCTCTCTCAGCGGCTTCATATAGATATTAAATAACATCGGGGATGGAGTGGCACCTTGAGGGACGCTGCATTTAAGCTCCTTCCTAGCAGAGCTACTGTCCCCGAGCAACATCCTCTGGAATCTACCTGAGAGGACGGAACGGAGCCACTGCAATGCAGTGCCTCCAATTCCTAACTCCCTCAGGTGATCCAAGAGGATATTGTGATCTATTGTGTCAAAGGCCGCTGAGAGGTCTAAGAGCACCAGCAGGGTCACACTACCCATGTCGATGCTCAGGTGAATGTCATCAGTCAAAGGCAACCATGGCAGTCTCAGCCCCAAATCCTATCCTAAAGCCCATTTGGAATGGATCTAGATAATCGGTTTCATCCAAGACTGTTTGGAGTTGAAGAGCCACCACCCTCGCAATCGCGTTGCTCAAAAAAGGTAGTAACGAGGCTGGCCTATAGCTGTTCATATCCAGGGGGTCCAGGGAAGGTTTTTTTCAGAAGCGGCCTAACTGCCGCTTCCTTTAAACAAGATGGAACATGGCCCTCCCGGAGGAAGGCATTGATGATGTCCCTAAGGAACACCCTCAAGGTATCCCCCCCCCCCCCGGACGGCCAGCCATGATGGGCAAGGATTGAGAGGGCAGGTAGTTTTCCTCACTCTACCAGGGAGCTTGTCCATGTCATTGGTACTCATAGATTGGAACTGATCCAGTAAAATTTCATTAATGGAGCTGCTAGACACCTCATCAATTGATTCTGTACCAATACTGGCATCTAAGGGCCTAAGCAGACTGCCAGAAATAGTGCACATTAAATTGAGGCACTGCCCTGGCTCAGTGCTAGGGAATCATGGGAACTGTAATTTATTGTGGCACCAGAGCTCTCTGACAGAGAAGGCTCAATGTCCCAGAAAAAAATACAGTTCCCATGATTCCCTAGCACTGAGCCAGGGCAGTGCCTCAATTTAATGTGCACTATTTCTGGCAGTCTGCTTAGGCCTTTTGTCAGCTCTTATCTTTTATCTGCAAAGAAGTTGTTAAATGCATCACAGCAGGCTGTTGTTGGGTTAAGTAGTGGGTTCTGCACAGGTGGAACCCGCATCAGCTCCCCTACCACCCTAAACAGCTCCTCTGGATGGGACTCTGGTGGCGCAGTGGTTAAATGCCTATACTGCAGCCACTCACTCATAGACCACAAGGTTGCAAGTTCAATACTAGCCAGGGCTCAGGCTAAACTCAGGCCTGCATCCTTCCAAGGTCGCTAAAATGAGTACCCAACTGTTGGGGGGCAATGAGCTTACAGTTATACACCACTTAGACATCCCATAGCACAATATGAAGCAGTATATAAATGAAGCTGCTTTGACTCTGCAGATGCAATACGAGCAGAGAAGAAGGATCTCTGCGCTGCACATATTGCCTCTCAATAGGAATGAAGAAAGTTCCTATGACGAGTCTTATCAGATAAGAGTCGAGTTTTCTGCCAGGTGTACTCCAGTTGTTGTCCAACCCGCTTCATCATCCCAAGATCTTCCATATAGGCTTAGGGTTGAAAGTGGGTTGGAAAGGACACTTGGGAGTGATTGTGTCGATAGCCTTGGCGAGATCGGTGTTCCAGGTATTAACAAAAGCTTTGACAGAATCACCGGCATTACCAGTCATTGAACCCTCTAAGGCTTTCTGGAATCCAATTTGTTTCATTAGCCTTCAAGTGTGGACGAACCTAATAGGTCCACCACCCCCGGGGGTGGGGGTGGGCAGTGGCTCTTAGTTCAACCTTGATCAGGAAATGATCTGTCCATGACAATGTGGCGATTCTGACAACCTCCACCCACTGATATTCTCGTTCCATACTAAAGACCACATCGAGAGTATGACCTGCACAATGAGTGGGCCCAGTGACCAGTTGGGATAGGGCCATGTTTGTCATGGATTCCATGAACTCCCAAGCCATGCCTGCAAGATTTGACAAACTGGTCTCGAGAGGGATGTTGAAGTCACCCAAGACTAAATGTCTGGGCGACTTTAGCAGCAACTCTGAGGCCAGCTGAGTCAGCTTGGTTAGGGAGTCTGCTAGACAACAGGGTGGTCAGTATACTAGCAGAATCCCCAAACTATTCCCGGTCCACAGGCTTAGGTACATACACTCAAAGTGGACTGTGTTCCAGACAGGTATCCTGGTCAAGTTCAAGTTGTTCTTATGAACCAGAGCCACTCCACTCCCTCGCCCACTTCCCCTTACCTACTCACTAACGGAGTACCCAGCTGGGAGGGCCTGAGTCCACGTTATGGCACTATCGTCTCCCAGCCAGGTCTCCGTAAAGCAAGCCAGGTTGGTATGCTCATCTAGGAGGAGATAATAGATAATATGGATCTTATTCTTAACCAATTTGGCATTGCAGAGGAGCAGGGTAAGGTTCTGTGGAATGATTGGTGCGCTCTTCAAACCATTCCGAGAAACAGAGTGAATTGAAGGCAGGATAGCTTTCACACAACAATCCCACCTTCTTTTGTAACATCACCTCACTCTGTTACCATTGTGCCTCCCTTTCCCCCGCACAGCCTCAATTCCCGCTCCCAGATCATTCCCGGCCACTACAGGAGGACAAGGTATAGCAATAGTCCAATAACCTCCATTCCCAAATTCTCCCAAGAGCTCAGGGAGAAAAGGTCCTTGGTGATGGTGCTTGAAGAGTTCTAATTGCTGCCAAGGACAAGAGGGTTAGATGGACTAAATAATCTCCACTGGTCCCAGCTCCCAGCCCGGATTTGGTCTCATCACCACGGCTGTCCCAGGTGATAAAAGAGGCAGGGCGGGCTGGAAGAAAAAGTCCCCACCCCAGTCCGGCTCTCATGATTGCCGCTGCTGAAATTGAAGAGTTGGGGAGAAAAAGCCCACATACCATCCCAACTCTGGCCTCATTGTCACAGGTGATCAAGAGCAGGGGCATTGGAAGCCGGCCCTACTGCTGCGAGATGGTGAATGGTGGGTGGGCTCTTCAAACCTCTGCTGGGGCGTTGGAAGCCATTCCTGCCACTGCGAGTTGGTATCTGGTGGTGCAGGCTCTTCAAGCCCCCGCCGGGGCGTTGGAAGCCGTCCCTGCTGCTGTAAGGTAGTAGCTGGTGGTTTGGGCTCTTCAAGCCCCTGCCGGGGTGTTGGAAGCTGGCCATGCACTGCAAGGTAGTAGCTGGTGGTGTGGGCTCTTCAAGCCTCCGCCAGGGCGTTGCAAGCAGGCCCTGCTGCTGCGAGGTGGTAGCTGGTGGTGCGGGTTGTTCAAGCCCCTGCTAGGGCTTAAATATCCTTTAATATAGAAGTCTGTTTTTATCTGTTTTTAACTTTTGTATGATTCTTAATTAGTTGTATTATGTTTTAATGTGGTGTATTATTATTATTATTATTATTATTATTATTATTAGCCAACCAAAATGCACAATATACTTGTTGCAAGCATTCGAAGCTCCACTGGCTTCTTCATCAGGCAAGATGTTACAAACCAAACAAGAGAAAAAATTAGAGATGAATTTGCTAAATGGCCAACACAGCTACCCCTGCATGTTTTAAAATTTGTTGTTATAGAAGCTGCTTTGGGTCCCATTCTGGGAGAAAGGCAACATATAAATAAAGTAGATAAATAAGTAAATATTTTTTGATTTGCTGTGGATTTTTGAACATTTACATCAATGTTTAATTGTCTTCACTTTCCTGTGCAAATTCACGTCTATCCACCCTCCCTCTGCCAAAAATGAGCTGCCATGTGAACCCATGCAAAGCAGATGGATGGCCAAATGTTTGATGAGTATTCTCACAGATACTTTGCAAATCCTTTTTCAGTGGAGTTTATAGAGTCTTCTGGGGCCTCCCCCAGCAAAAAGTCCAAATTCCTCCATTTTGCAAGTGGCTCGGTTGCAGTCTATTATAACAAGGCTCATTTTAATTGTCTAGACAAGCTCAGGGAATCAGTTTTATGAAATGAAAGCACAACACACAAAACAACATAGAATGAAAGATATGCATTCCAGAGAAATTATAATACAATGAGAAAATGAAAAGTACAACATGGAACAACTTTGAATAATGTATCAAATAAAGTGCCTCTTACATTCTTTGTGATTAGCTGCCCTTGAGTCAACCTTGACTCATGACAACCCAATGAATGAGACATCTCCACAACCCCTATCCTGTACCAGGTCTCCTCTGCTCAGGTCTTGCAGGCATACAAAACCTAAACATTCAAAACTAACTTATAACAAATCCTTTATAAAACTGTATTTGCCTACACTCCCCTAGTAAAAACTTACCATATTCCTAAAAACTAAGGAAGACTTATAGCTACATATCCCAAAAGGCAGGTTTTTGAAGACCCAGGTGGATGCTGTGGAAGATGTAGAGTCCAAGAAAATTCAAATAAAAAAGTAGTCTAGGGAGAAACCAAAGAAAAATATAAAAAAGAAGTAATGAAGTCTGAGCCTCACCAGGAAATGTTTAAAAAAGGGCTATAAAAGGAGAAGAGAAGGGGAAACTTTTTTTTAAATCTAGATTTATTCAAAACTGTCCACAAGCCAAAAATCAACCCGCAGGGAAAGCAAGCCTCACAAGGAAAAATTCTGATTAGACAAGGGTAAAATCTCCCTCAAGAAGTAACAAAAATTAATCAGAGCTGTGCAAAGAATCCATGAAGGTTTAGCTCTAGAAAACTCAGCCCATTGTAAAATTGTTGGGAGCAAAACTAATTAAATTTAAAAACCAAGCCCCTTTTCTCTCTGTGTTCCAGAGCAGAGAGATAACTTTCATCACACACACACAAAACACATAGGAGTAGGAGAGAGGGAAAATCCTTTATGAGGAAAGGAAATTTCACTTTTGGCTTCCCAAACCCATAACCTCACCCTGCTCTCTGACTGGCTCAATGTCTTCCTCATAATGAGAAAAAAGTATCTGTATTGATGACATAGATGGAAGTGCTCAATATATCCCTTTTACTTGACTGCCCACATGCAGCTTTCATTTATCTTCTAACGAGTGAGGTCTTATACGATAAGAACCTTGAAAGGATATAACTGTGAACCTTCTACATGTTGGATGTATCCACATAGGAGAAGTCAAGAAGTTTGACGCCACTTTAACTGTCACAGCTGCATCCTGTGGGATATTGGGATCTGTAGTTTGGTGACATGTTCAGTTTCATCTGTCAGAGACATCTGCTGCCTCACCAAATGACAAATCGTAGGATTCTGTAGGATAGAGTCATTGCAGTTAAAGTGGGATCAAACTGCTTTATTTCTCCAGTGTGGATATACTGTGCTAGAAGTAACATATCTTCTTTTGAGGTATCAAGGATATAACAATGTTTTGTTTGCAAACCACACAATGCCTGATAACATTATTACTTTGCCTGTTTGCACAGGCCAAATACAGTAGCCTCCCCCTTTTCCCTTGGCTGAGTTCTGGTCTGAGCAGGTCTGATGGTGCCCAGCCTGCTCAGCACCAGAATCAGGATTGTCCCCTCTTACCCCAGATTTTAAAAATTCACCAGTTGCTTCTGATCTTCAGGAAGACCCAGAACCCTCTGCTCTGAAGCTAGGCACATATTTGAAACACATCCCATCTGACTGTGCTGCCAGTCACTCGCTCTGAAGTCCGAACAAGGTGCCCAGCTATATGTCCATCGCAGGTCACCTGAAAGTAAACAAAGAGGAAACCCTGAAAGTAAACAAAGTTTGGCTACCAGTCCTGAAAAACAACAAAAACAAGACTCAGCACATGCAAATGAACATCACCCAGGGTCAGGGGGTTTGCCAGCAGAAAATGGATCACTAATTAGACATTAATCCTCCTCACATGTCCTCCCACCCTGAGGCCTTGCCATTCAACAACAGAACAATACACAGATTAACATATGTAAATCACTCCAGCCAGGGTCACACAGTATATATACCCCACACATCTCCATGCCACCGTTCTCTGAAGATGCTAGCCACAGATGCAGGCAAAACATCAGGAATAAATTCTTCTAGAACATAGCCTCATAGCCCAAAAAACCCACAAAAAAACCTATGGATGCCAGCTGTGAAAGCATTCAACTTCACAACAATTGCCCTTCTCATTGACATTCTCTGAAACTCTAAACTGGCTTGGAGGTTGGGAAAGCCCCTTAGGGTCAATCCACATTGCAGAAATAATGTAGTTTGAGACCACTTTAACTGCCACTGCTCAATCAGTGATAGATAAGGATAAGTGTCTCACAAAACTACAGTTCCCAGAATTCCATACCACTGACCCATGGCAGTTAAAGTGGTGTCAACCTGGATTATTTCTGCAGTGTGGATGCAGCCTTAGAGCTAGTTTTCAGATGTAGAAAGGTACAGAAAGTTGTAAAGGAAGAAATTCTGTCAGTAGAACACGGGATGTCTCTGCCTTCAGAATCCAGAGCACTGGGAAATAAAATTCTTCCAAAAGGAAACAGAGACGTTTGCTCATTATTAACCAATCCAAATATTTCTTCTATTCCATTCCATAACTCTATACGCCTTGTCCCTCTAAAATAAGATCCAGGTACTATTGGCATATTCATGGCTCTTTGAAACCTGCTTTGCAATGTGTCTATTGTCTTGCAAGACTGATATACAACATCACAATCTGCCATGCTAGGATTACAGAGAAATCTCTCTTTTTTGGGAACTTCTGCTTTAGCATAGTGGTCCTTCCTTATGACATACATTGTGCAACACTACCTTATTATTCTTCCCCCATGGGAGTCACTTGACCTTCAAAAATTTCATTTTTTCTTGTATAAAAAAGAGAGCTTAGCCTGTTGCAAATAAAAGGGGTTCCCCACTGATTCCAAAAGCACATAAATCTTGTGGTTGGAAGTAACATGCCCAACTGCCTTGGATTGAGGGAAGGCTATTTTTTACAATAGTAAAAACTTGCAGGCTATTTTTAGGAAGCCACAGCAAACACCAAATATTTTTCTGAATTATTTAAATCCTTCTGTTGAGCCCCCCTGAAGGGGCGCAGCATGAGTAGAGGATGTGCAACACTTTAAAGCATTAAAGTCTTGTGTGATTCTTTATAGGATCAATTAAAAACAAATGTGAAGCAAACAGGCATACAAACAAAGCCTAGAAACATCTCTAATAATGAAACCATTCTTCCTGGAAGAGCTTTATGTTTTTAGGTATCCATCTAATCTTCTTTAAAATGTACATCTAAAATCGTGAAGTAATGAAGTAACTTGCAGTTCCTCTTATATATACAGTTGACTTTTTTAAAAACCACAGATTTAACCACCTATGGCTTGAAAATATTTGAAAGAAATATATAAATTCTCAAAAGCAAATCTTGATTTTAGTATGCTATTGTTTTTAATTGGACTTGAGCAGAAATTGATTTTGGTATCCACAGGGGGTCCTAGAACCATCCTCCAGCAGATAGCAAGGGCCCACTGTATATATTAGATGTATTTTAAATAATTTTATTAATAAATGCACCTTTATTACATTAATGTATTCTTATTACAGTCATTTTGGAATATAACATCATTACTTCCTTCTTATTAAGCAATATCTTACTTCTAACTTGTTACTTGTAAATTGTTACTTCTAAGCTTTGACAGAACCACTCATCAGAGATATTGGCCACTAACTGGTGATGCCTTCAAAAAATATTAGACAAATTCACAGAAGGAAGGTCTATCAGTTTCTATTAGACATAATGGCTAAAGGAAACTTAGGGGCCTCTGCAGACGGGCCCTTTGCAGCGTACTCAAGGCAGGGATGGGGAGGGGCAACCACACACCGGCTGCTGCAACCCTTCCCTGAGGATGTCCTGATGCCACACAGCATTAGACATGGCGTGCAGCATCAGAACATCCTCCCGGCACAGCGTCCTGATGCGCTGCGTCTGAAGGGGTGCAGAAGAGCCATGTGGCGACTCTTGGGGCATCCTTTTTGCTGGGTCTGAAAGGAGCAGCATTTTGCCACTCTTTTCCAGTCCAGCAAAAGGGAGGATTGGGGCCAAGGTGTGGGGCAGCCTGCCTGCATCCCCCCTTTGCACTAAAATCTAGTTTGGAAAAGACAACAAGGAAGAGATGTCTATGGTTTTCATGTCCTGATAATGGCATAACTTTTCTTGTGGTCTAATGTTCTTATTCACATATCAGCATTGACTGCCCCATCAACCTTAAACTGAAAAACACTTTAAAGGTCAAGCTTGAAACATGCTAGCATGATTTTGATGCCTAGGAATTTGCTGCATCAGAGAGACTCAGAAGGTGAGGTCTCTGTGGTCATGTTATTACTATTTTTGTGAGTGAAGTATACAGTCTCTCTGGGAAAGGGAAGCATAACCAGAAGTTAGCATAGGTTGAATATCCCTTATCTGAAATTCTTGGGACCAGAAGTGTTTCGGAACTGGAATGTTTTCAGATTTTGGAATACTCAAGTAGATTAGTGTATGTACATGTACTGTATTTGCAAGGCTGGAGTGAAATGTTGGGAAGTGTGCTGAGCACTATGCTTGGATTCCTGCCATTCCAGGCTCCTCAGTCTCTCTCCATCATCATGCCTTTTTGCTACCAACTGTCTTCTAGCTGCTTTGAGTCCCTGTTGGGAGAAAGGCGGAATATAAGAAAATAATAATAATAATAATAATAATAATAATAATAATAATAATAATGTGTGTGAGAGAGAGAGAGAGACTGAGAATCTGAGAGATGAAATGCAAGAGCACTTAAGCTGCCAATGGACAGAAAAGGGGGAGTGGTGGCAAAAGTTTTGGAGTTTAGAGGTTTTTGGATTTCTGGATTGGGATGCTCTACCTGTACTATGAACTTTGGGCTTCACACCAATACATATGTCTTCAGTATAGACCAGGGGTAGGCAACCATTCCCCTTTAAGGGCCGAGGGACTTCAGCTCCCAGAATCCCAGGAGCTATTGGCCAACATGGGACTATTGGCCAACATGGCTGAAGCTTCTGGGAGCTGAAGTCCCTCGGCCCTTAAAGGGGAAAGGTTGCCTTCCTCATCATCCTCATCCCCATCACCACCGCCACCACCACCACCACCACCTTTCTCATGGTATAGGGACTCAAGGCAGCTAATAAAACTGTTAATTAAGTGTTGCAATTGTTAATCAGAGATGGACCTTATATCCTATATCTTCTATCTTTCATTTTGGGGCAGACAGGTTTGGTGCCGTGGCAACTACACACTGTGGCCCCAACCCAGCTTTTTGCTGGCACAAAAAGAAGCAGCAAATTACTGATCCTTTTTGAGAACTGCTCCCCCCCCCCCCATGTATTGATGTAATTTTTAACTGTTGTAAGCTGCCCCGATTGTTTTTAATAGAGGGGCGGGGTATAAATTATTATTATTATTATTATTATTATTATTATGTTGTTGTTGTTGTTGTTGTGTGGCCGGCATCAGAGCGGATGACATCTAAATGCTGTGCTCTGAAGCCACCCTGATGCCTGGCAAAGCAGTGGTCTGTTTCTCTCCTTGGTCTCAAAGGTGCTGCAAGATCCCTTTGTATATCATTTAACAATTACATAAAGATTTAAGCTTGCAATTGCTACATGTTAATAAAATAAGACTGGGTGGGTGGGGTGGGGAGGGGCTTTGTGGTTTGCATGGCAAGAGACATCTGGATAGGGGACATTTGCAAGCACACAAGTAAATAGAAGACAGCTTTGACATATCAAGCTTTTTATTCGGATTTGGACCACTGGTACACTTAGCTCAGTACTGTCTCCTCTGACTACCAGTAACATTATCATGGACCTTTATGAGTTGTGATACCCAAGATCCTTTCAACTAGAGATACCTAGCTTTGAACCTGGGACCTTCTGTAGTCAAATAATATGCTGTACACCAAGGTGTTATGGCCCTCTTCGTCAAGTTTCCAGTTGTACAAATCAGAGATAACTGAGGGCCAAAACAGATGACCCATATAGCTCCTCTTGAGTATACACACACCACGTCTCAAGTCAAACAGAATTTGGGCTGGTGATTACACACCAGCCAGCTTCTTTCCTACTTGGGGGAATGACGTTTAGATGTTGCTTTTTTCAGAGCTGGCTTTTTGAGAGAAAAAGCTGGCTCTGGGAGAAGGAGTGGCCTTTTTTTGCCACAAAAAGGAGTGGATCTTATCTGTTCCTTTTTGGGGTGGAATCTGGCTGGATTGTGGCTCGGCATCTGTCTGTATCCCCCCTGAAATATTGAGAAAGGGCTAATGGAGTTTAAATTTCACTGTCCTTTGTCTATTTCCCCACATGGCCAAGAGCAGAATGGCCTCTGCCTGCATTGAGATCCCTCCAAAACAACTGAACTACAGCAGAAGAAACTTCTGATTTTTTAAAGAAAATGTAGGCCTGTGACTCTAGTGTCATAATTTTCTTATCCTGTATGATTTTTCTAATCATATTTTGCCTGATGAACAAGCCAGGGGACCTTTGAAAGCTTGCATGATGTTTTTTTTTTTTTTTTTTTGGTATTTTGGTTGGCTAATAAAGGTATTAAACCAGCCTGGTATAGATGGTTTGACCCTAGAGGCCAGGGTTCACTTCTCCACTCAGCCATGGAAGCCCACAGGTTGACCTTATGTGAGTCATGCAATCTCAGCCCCAGAAAACTGTGTGATAGGTTTGCCTTAGGGTAATCATAAATTGAAAACAACTTGAAGGCACACAACAACAAAAAATAAATTCAATTCATACTTCCCAAGACTGACAATTAAATGAAATGTATTGAGCCTCAAAAAGCTGTATATTTGTTGAGTTCCTAATGCATTCCAGAAGGAGAAAAGTACACAAATGCATGGAAACATTTCAAAAATTGGCATGATTAATCATTTACACATTGAAAAATGAACTGAAAGATACAAAACACAATTAATGTAAAACAACCAATCTTTCCCTATGTATACCACAATGTGTACATCAGAAAATTGTCTGTATACATTTTGAACAAACGACACACACAAATATGTACAAATTTCCATGGTGTGTGTGTGTGGGGGGGGGGAAGAGTCTTGCAACTTGATAAGTAAATGCAAATTGAGCAAGAACGCTAGCAGAAAACTGAGAAACTCAACAAGAACAAGAGTAATACCTTTTCACATCCCTATTCATGTTTCCTCTATCTTTGTGTCTAAGTTTCCTGAAAAGGGGAAGCAAGACAGGTCTGCATCCCCATGGTAACATATACCTTCTTGTTTGCTTGGAAAGGCTTGGTAGGGAGAAATAAGCTCATCTCTCCCCTTTTCATTCAACACTTTGAAACTGTCATGGAAGAAGTTATGCTGCTTATGTTTCCTCTATTGTTATCTAAGCCATTCTATGATAGTAGACACATTGAGCACCATGTCTTTCTTTATGATTCACTTCCCTCTCATTCATATGTCTGACAGAAGCTGGTTGCGATTGTTTTTTCTAGGTTTAAGAAATTATGCTAAAGAATAATGTTATGGCCTCTCTGCCATCTAGATCAGAATGTTTTGCAGTCAGGATTTTAGTAGCCTGCCAAGGGAATAAAACAAAGTGAGTAATGCAAAGACTATTATATCTCAATGGAATAAAAAGAACACGCATATATAATTGGTCTACAGGAGGAAGCCATCTCATGTGAAGGAAAATTGCAAAACTAAACCCAGTCTTCTGGGAGTGTCATGACCACTTGGCCATTATGACTCAAAATGCTAATTAGTAATAGTAAACCTTTGGGTAATGAACTAAATGATTTGACCAACATCTGCTGCAAGGGCTGTTCTATTTGCTCCTCAGAGAAGACTGTGGTATATTTGCTCTGGTGGCCTTCACTTAGCTGTTGGTCAGTTTGGAGATAGAGATTATATACTTCGGTATTTAGTTAAACCTTGTCATCTGCCACTTACCTATTCACCTAGGGTGAGTAGATCTAATGTAGGAGAGGAGCTGTGTGGCAAACTTCACTCTTCTATGGAATTTCTTTATTTATGTTCCTTGTCCCTCCAGCTGGTTTCTTCTTTTTCTGATTTGCCATTTCTGTTCATTATAAGCTAAAGCCTAAATGTGCTAGTTGCTTCCATACACCTTTCTGTTAATAAAGTAAAATAAGTTAATTCAGGACATAATGGTCCCACCACATACAATGAATGCTACGGGGACAAGTAGCCTCCTGCTTGTCAGATGCTTTGGGTGATAACTCTTATCAGCCCCAACCAATAGGGTCAGTGATTATGAGAACTGTAATCAAAAACATTGTGGCTATCTACCATTGTATGAATTGGTCATTGTGGGATAGAAAATGCACCATGAGGTATACCATATGCATAGAAAAGTTGTTTCCTGTTACCAAAGTGCTGTTTTCTGTGCAAAACAACCATGTGTAAATTTTGCTTAGAAAAATTCTAATAGGGGACAGAGAAAAGGCAGAACTGCTCAACACTTTCTTTGCCTCAGTCTTCTCACAAAAGGAAAAGAGTGTTCAACCTGAGGAAAATGGAGCAGAGGACACAATAGGGGAAATGCAGCATAGAATAAGTAAAGAGGAAGTACAGGAATACCTGGTTAATCTAAATGAATTTAAGTCTCCAGGACCAGATGAACTACATCCAAAGATATTAAAAGAACTGGCAAATGTAATCTCAGAGCCACTGGCAATAATCTTTGAGAACTCCTGGAGAACAGGAGAAGTCCCAGCAGACTGGAGGAGGGCAAACATTGTCCCCATCTTCAAAAAGGGGGAAAAAGAGGATCCCAACAACTATTGCCCAGTTAGTCTGACTTCAATACTGGGAAAGATTCTAGGACAGTTCATTAAACAGAGAGTCTGTGAACATTTAGAAGGGAATGCCATGACCACTAAAAGTCAGTGTGGGTTTCTCAAAAACAAGTCATGCCAGACTAATCTGATCTCTCTCTCTCTTTTTTTTTTAAATAAAATTACCAGCTTGCTAGATGAAGGGAATGCAGTAGACATAGCATATCTTGATTTTCAGTAAGGCTTTTGACAACGTCCCCCACGATATTCTTGCAAACAAGATAGTAAAATGTGGGCTAGACAATAAACTGTTAGGTGGATTAGTAACTGGTTGACTGACCAAACCCAAAGGGTGCTCAGCAATGGCTCCTCTTCACCCTGGAGAGAAGTAACCAGTGGGGTGCTACAGGGTTCTGTCCTGGGCCCAGTGCTATTCAACATCTATTATTATTATTATTATTATTATTATTATTATTATTATTATTATTATTATTATTATTATTATTATTATTTATATCCCGCTCCCTCTGCAGAGCAATCGGGGTGGCTTACAACATTAAAATTTCCATACAGATATATTAATACAATCTAAACCAAAATATAATGATTTGGATGAAGGAATAGGGGGGCATGCTTCTCAATTTTTCAGATGACACCAAATTAGGAGGAATAGCTAATACCCCAGAAGGCAGGATAAAAATTCAAAATGAGCTTAATTAGAAAGCTGATCAAGATTAGAAAGCTGGGCCAAAGCTAATAAAATGAATTTCAACACAGAGAAATTTAAGATACTGCACTTAGGGCAAAAAAATGAAATGCATAGATATAAGATGGGGGGCACCTGGCTTAACGAGACTATGTGTGAAAGAGATCTAGAAGTCCTAGTAGACCACAAGTTGAACATGAGTCAAAGAGTGATGCCACAGCTCAAAAGGCCAATGCAATTTTAGGCTGCATTAATAGAAGTATAGTATCTAGATCAGGGGTAGGCAACCTTTCCCCTTTAAGGGCCGAGGGACTTCAGCTCCCAGAATCCCAGGAGCTATTGGCCAACATGGGACTATTGGCCAACATGGCCGAGGCTTCTGGGAGCTGAAGTCCCTCGGCCCTTAAAGGGGAAAGGTTGCCTACCCCTGAACTAGATCAAGGGAAGTAATAGTGCCACTGTATTCTGTATTGGTCAGGCCTCACCTGGAATACTGTGTCCAGTTCTGGGCACCACAATTCAAAAAGGATGTGGAGAAACTGGAGCGTGTCCAAAGGAGGGCAACTAAAATGGTGAAGGGTCTGGAAACCAAGCCCTATGAGGAATGACTTAGGGAACTGGGGATGTTTAGCCTGGAAAAGAGATGGTTAAGAAGGGATATGATAGCCCTCTTTAAATATTTGAAAGGATGTCATATTGAGGGGGGAACAAACTTGTTTTCTGCTGCTCCAGAGAATAGGACTCAGAACAATGGATGCAAGCTACAGGAAAAGAGATTCCACCTCAACACTAGGAGGAACTTTCTGACAGTGAGAGCTGTTCCAGCAACCTCAGAGTGTGCTGGAGTCTCCTTCTTTGGAGGTCTTTAAACAGAGACTGGATGACCATCGTCATGGATGCTTTGAGTTTGAGTTCCTGTATGGCAGGGGGTTGGACTGGATGGCCCTTGTGGTCTCTTCCAACTCTATGATTCTATAATTCTACCAAACTGCAAAAGTTCTCATTAGTCAAGGATTCTTCTCATCAGAGTTTCTTGACACTCAAAAAACAAGTTTTTCAAACATTTTTAAAATATGTTTGAATATTCTTTCCATCCCCAAGTTTCTCTCAGAGATAAATGTTGGTTTGTACAAATCTCAAATATGTGTTTTCTTACAACTTAAGTTCAATGATGGCTTTTGCTTGCCCTCACAAAGTGAATATGGATTAAATCTTCAGTGTTGCCAATGTTAATAGTAGCCTAGTTCTGGTTATGTTCTGTTTAGACGTGTGACTTTAAGCCAAACCAAACTACAGCACATTTAGTTTATATAGGCAGAATTGGGGACAAAAGAGACTACCCCAAAGGAGCAGCTTGCTGCCACCCCTTTGAGTACCAGATCAAAAAGAAGTGACAGAAAGCCACCCCTTTTTGAGCTAGCAAAAAGCCAGCTTTTCCATTGCTGTGGCAGTTTTTTGGTGTTTCTTTGGTGCAGCGCATGTAAACGCCACATCGCCGGAACACTGTGACATCACCTGCTGTGTGGTCATCAGGGTGGCATGACGCTGGCTTGCATATGGCACACCCCCACACCATCTTGAAGCCAGCAGTTTTTGTTGGTTTGTTTTGGCCCTTGGTACCTCAGTTTCCATTGTCATCTTCATTTACAAAGTAAAGTAACAAGAAAGAAACAATGAAATTAAACTCGAGCTAAGCTGAACCCTATCATCAAATGTAGGAAGGCTATGATGCATTCAGGTGCTAGAAGATCATATTATTAAAGGTAACAAAAAAAAAAAAAAGGATTTTAACTCTTACATTCACATCTGACTGTTACAGCACATATCTTGGCAAATGTCATTGCACCATGACATTGGACAGACAATTATATCAGTTGTACTTTCTTCCACTTTTATTTAAAACCTTTCATCTCAAAATTCATGAAGATATCGGTGAATTTTGGGAAGTTCTCATAAAAAATGAACCAGATGAAATCCTCAACCATTTGCACTAGCCCATTTCAGTAGGCACAACTAGACTGAGCATGCAAAAGCCTGTGTTGGGACTGGTTACTATATATTTGTTAAAGATGACGAGGTGTCAACCTAAAGCAGCCCCATAAATATGACTGAATATACAAAGCTAAACTTTTTAAAACCAAACACTGAAAAGTTAGAGGACCTGATAGTTGATCACAACTCCATGTTTTTATTTTGTTTGTTTGTTTTAAAAATATATCTTAGGCTCTTTCTATCAAATTTATGAAGAAATATGACAAGTTGAGGATGTAACTAGTGAAAAATCAAATGAAACAGAATCTGCACCCATTCTTCCATGACAGCCAGAAAGAGCAAGCAAATCATCAAACAAAAAGACAGGGGAAACAAAGCAAAACAAAATGCTTAATCACATGAGTAAGACACATATTTGACAAAACATTTTTGCAATCTTTTCAATCACACTAATTTTCCATTAAAAACCAACTCATAAAGATCTTGAATAAAATTTTTACCTTCCTACTTCAGAGAATATGGTAAGTTAAAAGTGAAACAGAGACATAGGCCCAGCAATTGTATTACATAGTTATCTGCCAAGGAGTTGGTAATGTACAGTGATAAAATGTGGTTAAAAACATTAAACCACAAGTGTAATCATAACAATCTGATTCATTTCCTATAAACTAGTACAACAAGGCATGGAAATTAAAATTGTGCCAGTACTAGGGACAGTGAAAAATCTTATTTAATTACTCGCTCTTGATAAGGCAGCCAGTCTCCACTTGTTGAGAATTTGCAAACCTGGCAATATTTCTAATTTCTGGCATGAGGACAGGGCAACAAACATCTTTTTGATTGAAGTTTCCTTAATTTGCACAAGGTGTCTGTTTCATTGAGATTTCTACATTTTGTGCAAAATTTCTTTTTCCTTGAGGGTTCTGCAATTTGCACAAAACTCATGCCTTTTCCTATACTGTAACAAAGCACACAGGCACAGCAAACACACAGAATGAGGATACAAACAAGCCATCTTGTGCTTCCACTTTTAAATTTTCATGTAACAAGGCATGAACTCTCATAATTTAGCTATGCAGATTTCATAATTTTGACACAATTTATACAAATTATGCAACTTGCTTCACCTATATAAGCACTGTTTTTGCAAATCTCTCAAAACTGATGGAAAATATCTCAGCATCTTTCATGTATGCAGAAAATATGTGGTTTCCTGTTCGTGTGTCAGGAATTTAATATTCCATCTTATAGTGTTTCAATACCTGAAAGTGTTGCTGTTGTTGTTTATATGATGTCATCAGTGTATATGGTTCTGTACATTAATAAAACAATAAATAAAAATCTATTTTTTTTAAAAAAAAGGGAAAGGTGCTTAAAGTTCTCAGTGCTTATGTGTGCTGAGATGTGCCTATGAGTTGCTCTCATAGTTTTGAGATCAAGTGCACTTTTTCTTTGCCAAAACATTAAAACATTAATTTCTAACATCTCTAGATAAAGCATGTCAGATAGTATGACTGAGGAAGACCCCTGTCTGGGACTTGGAAAAACTCTAGTAGACATATTACATTGAATTAAATAGATCATAAGGCAGCTTCATATGCTCAAACATTGCAGTAGTTGTTGTATTAGCAAAGACTGGTATCACTACATGGAGAACAGCAGCTCCAAGTACATATTTTTGGCTGGGAACTACATGGAATTCTGGCAGTGTTTGGTAACATACTATTAAAAACACATGTAAATCATCAGGCAGTTATGGCCAGTTCCTAGGAGGCAGCAGATTATAAGCGGTAAGCAAGTAGAAAAGGATTGAGTTTTAATTTGAAGTAGAATCTACTTTCCCATGGTCACCTCCATCAGATATGGAGCTAAGTCTTAACATTTTGGTGTATTTTTAAAATTTATTTCAAGGATTATATCCTGCCTTTCTCTGACAATGGGATGTCTTGAGGATGTCTGTTCTAAGCCCACTCATTGACTCGGCAGACGGCTTATTGAGCCGTCTTGGAGGCCCGGAAGAGGAAGAGCAGCCACACGCACGGCGCTCCTTCCTCTTCCTGAGGTTGCCCTCGGTGCTGCCAGCCCTCCGCACGGCCGGCGCGCCGAGGGCAACCTCCCGCCGCAGCGTCCGGACACGCTGCGGCGGAAAAGACAGGGAAAGTGCGCCCTATGCGTTTAGGGCACACTTTCCCTGTCTTCTAAAAGGAGCGCCAATTTGGAGCTCCTTTCAGGGTCACCACAGGAGCGCCGTGGTGCGGAGGCTGCGGTCTCGTGGCGCTCTGGACCAGGGCATCCCCGACGCCCTGGTCTGCATTCCCCCTCACTCACCCACTATGGAGAGTTTCCTTTTCTAGGTTGCTCTGTAGATGCCTGATGGTTCTTTGACCACATTTGGAAAGGATTTACAGGAGGAATCTTGAGAGGGTGATGAGTCACTTTCTTAGGCATTTTTGCTGAAATTGGTGAGAAGAAACTGAATAATGATGAATCCCACACCTAACCTTCACACAGGGCATAGCAGACAAAAGAAAAAAGCCCAGTCTTCTTTGTAAAACATATAAAGTAGTTTTACTTACAGCAGTTGCCAATAATCAATCACAGGCAGGAGAGAGAGGGAAGAAGAAAAGATGGTTGCAGGTTAGAGTGATGCAGGAAAAGGGAAGTTATACATAGCAGAACAAGCAAACAAGAGTTTACTGTAATCCAAACTAGCACTTAGAAAATATAGGCATGAAAATTTTGCTAACTTTACCAAAAACAGGCCAAATCATGGTCCATTCCACATAGCCATGTGTGTCATCAAACTCCAGAACCCAGGGTTCCACGGGACAGAACCATGACAATTAAAGTGGAATTATAGCAGTGTAATTCTTTAGTGTGAATCCGACCCTAGTATTCACGCTGAGAATTCTAAATGTTCTTCTCTAAACTGCTAATCCCAGGATTCCATAAGGCAGAACCATGAAAGTTAAAACAGAATAATGGTGTTATAATTCTGTAATGTGAATGAGCCCTCGGTTATTCCACTTATTTTATCTGCAGAAATCCTGACAGTATAGGATCTTCAGCAACTAGTTCTTTTAGCAGGGACAGATTTAACAGCTTTAGGCAGAGATAAAGGGCCTTTGCAGACTGCTAGAAATAGTGCAAATTGAGTCCACTTTAAGGGTTAGGGAATCATGGGAACTGTATTTTATTGTGGCACCAGCGCTCTCTGACAGAGAAGGCTCAATGTCTCAGAAAAAAACACAATTCCCATGATTCCCTAGCACTAACCCTAACCCTTAAAGTCAGGGGTAGGCAACCTTTCCCCTTTAAGAGCCAAGGGACTTCAGCTCCCAGAATCCCAGGAGCTATTGGCCAACATGGGACTATTGGCCAACATGGCTGAGGCTTCTGGGAGCTGAAGTCCCTCGGCCCTTAAAGGGGAAAGGTTCCCTACCCCTGCTTAAAGTGTACTCAATTTGCACTATTTCTGGCAGTCTGCAAAGGCCCTAGTATGCCAAATCTCTACCAGGATCACCTACATAAGCTTTAGACTTCAGATTTTCTGTTTTTACAAGTAACTCCAAACAAAATTCAAATAGATTGTTCTCATGTTTGCCAGTACAGAACATCTGATCTGATTTTTGTTGTGTGGCAACTTCTTTTCACTTTATATTTTGAGCTTGGTTAACAAGTTATTTAAACCTGTTGTTGATGTCCTCAAAATACCTTTGAAACAACAAACAGATGACCAGCCAGTTCTGTACATAGAGAAATGAAGTCAAAGAAATCTTGGCAGGAAATCATTTGGAGCCTTAGAGACCAGCAATTAGAGCTAAGTGGTCTGAAAAGGTAAAAAAACAACAACACATTGCTTCTTTGCATGACCTTTGCAAATATTGGTAGGAGACTTGACGCTAAGCTTTATGACCCTTGTAAAAATTATTCCAGCTGGCCTTTGAATTCCCTTCAATATTCTTTCTTTCCAACTTGCCTTTGCAGAATTTCCTTGAATTTCTCATTGGAAGAAGTATGTAGAGAGATCTTGTAGCACCTTTAAGACTGAAAGAGGTTGGCAGCGTGAGCTTTCGTAAACTTCAGTCTACTTCCTCAGATGTTTTTGGTGGAGTGGAAGCCAGGGACAGACATATATATGCCCTTTGTGTGTGAGAATGTCAATTTAAATGCAAAATCCTTTGTGTATGGAAATGAAGTAGCAAGTCCAGTTTTAATGATGGTTGTTTGTGGACAAAGACATAGCCATTGGGTATGGAAATAAGGTGGCAAGAAACATTGTCAGTAATTGGATCCCACTAGGATCTATCAGATTAGTCTTTAATTTGGCTCCAGAGTTGCCTTAATTCAATCTGGAGACAATAATCATTAAATAACCTCTAGTGCTGTATTCACTGATATCAGAAGCTATTGAACTCTGGCACTTTAGCCTCTGATATCACGGGATGCTTTCTGTATGCACCCTTCACCACAAGGGCACAAAGGCAATATATAATTTATGCACACACATGTGAAATTCTATATTATATGGATTTCTGCACTGATAACAGAGATGTCTAGTTAGTATGTTCTAACATTATCTATAGCACACATGACCTATTGGTGGGTAGTAAGTGGGCTTCCTTCCATCTGTGCCATCAGGCAGTGCTGACAGAGCCAAAACTTATTTTTCCCCAAATCAGAAGTATCAGTCCTGGCTAATCATAATGCTAGTCTGAAATATACAGTCCTAAGGTTCATTGGAAACTCATTTTAATCTGAGACATAGAAAAAATTAAGTTGTTTAATTATTCAGGGCCAATGAAGACCGGCACTGTAGGCCGGCCTGGGGGTGGAGTTGGGGTGGGGCAACCACACACTGGCTGCCCTGACTCCACCCCAACTCCACCCCAATGCCACACACCCATCCACATGGCGTGCGGCATCAGGGCGTCGTCTTGGTGCAGCATGCAGACACATTGTGCCAAAAGAGTGGAAAAGAGCTGCAGTGGCAGTTCTAAGGGGTGGCTTTTTGCCGCCCCAAAAAGAAGCAGCATTTTGCCACTCTTTTGGGGGCAGCAAAAAGGAGGATCAGGGCCGTGGCATGTGGTTGCTGCGGTCTCGATCTGCCACTCCCAGGGGCGTCCCAGAGCCGCCCCAAATGGGCCATCTGCATCGGCCCTCAGTCACCTACTTTACTACTCTACTAGTGGCAAGAGGAAGGAATAGAGGACTTGAACTCGTTGTCCCTCCTCACTCCTCAGTAATTACCTCAAAGTTCACCTCAGCATTTAGCTTTACATAAAATCCAGTGACAACTCATCCTATTTTACACATACCTTTATGGCCATAGGTATAGTTGGCTCCACAGTTACTGCTATACCACTCCAAGCCCAACTGCCATTTTAACGCATACTCTGGAAAGACTGTATCTCCAGGTGTTGGTTTTATCGCATGGTAATAATAATAATAATAATAATAATAATAATAATAAATTTTATTTTTAACCCGCCCCTCTGCATCGCAATCAGGGCGGCTTACAACAATTAAAAAATACAATAGTTAAAAGACAATCCAATATCCCAATCCCTCCACCCACATCCTTCCCACACCCCTTAAGACAAAATTAAACTTGAAAATTTTATAAAAACAAATAAATGCATAACAATATAAAATTACAAACAAACAGAAGGCTTGGGGAGGAGAAATCCAGTGTTCATTCTCTGAGGAGAGTTATTCCGGGAAGGCCTGCCGGAAGAGATCCGTCTTAACTGCTTTCTTAAAGGCAGTAAGTGTTGTAGTAAGACGGATCTCATCCGGCAGGCCGTTCCATAATTTAGGGGCAATGGCGGAAAATGCCCTCTGCGAGGTCTGTGTAGACTTTGACCTCGGCTGTAGCAGTAGGTTCTTCCCAGCTGACCGAAGAGCACGGGGGGGCTCATACGGGGAGAGGCGGTCCATAAGATAAGTTGGACCCAAGCCATGTAGGGCTTTAAAGGTCAAAACCAACACCTTGTACTGCGCCCGGAAACTGATTGGCAGCCAGTGGAGGGATTTAAGCACTGGTGTAATATGCTCCCTCCTGGATGTTCCGGTGATTAATCTGGCTGCCATATTTTGCACCAACTGAAGTTTCCGAGTTAGGCACAAGGGTAGCCCCATGTAGAGTGCATTGCAGTAATCTAGACGTGAGGTTACCAGTGCGTGCACAACGGTTTCCAGGTCTTTCTTATCCAGGTATGGGCGCAGCTGGCGTATCAGCCGAAGCTGATAGCGGGCACTCCTGACTGTCGCACTCACCTGGCTAGTCATGTGAAGCGACGAGTCAAGGAGTACCCCCAGACTGCGCACACAGTCCTTGGAGGAGAGTGTGACCCCATCCAGGACTGGGGGCTGTAATCCCGGAACCGGATTCGGACCTGTAACTGTGAGCACCTCCGTTTTGTCTGGATTCAACTTCAATTTGTTTTTCCTCATCCAATCCATTACCGCTCCAAGGCAGTCATTGAGAGGAGAGATGCCATCAGAGGTCTGAGACGATGATTTGGTCATGGAGAAATAAATCTGGGTGTCGTCAGCGTACTGAAGACACCGCGCTCCATGCCTCCGAATGATCTCTCCCAGCGGCTTCATATAAATGTTAAATAACATCGGAGACAGGATGGCGCCCTGAGGGACGCCACAATTAAGCTCTATTTTAGAAGAGCAACTGTCCCCGAGCCTCACTCTCTGGGATCTGCCAGAGAGGAAGGAACGGAGCCACTGCAGAGCAGTGCCTCCAATTCCTAGCTCTCTCAGCCGATCCAAGAGAATGGCGTAATCTATAGTGTCAAAGGCCGCTGAGAGGTCCAAGAGCACCAGCAGGGTCACACTTCCCCTGTCGATGCTCAAGCGGAGGTCATCGGTCAGAGCAACCAAGGCAGTCTCAACCCCAAATCCTGTCCTGAAGCCAGTTTGAAATGGATCGAGATAATCGGTTTCATCCAAGATAGCTTGGAGCTGGGAGGCAACTGCCCTCTCGATCACCTTGCTTAAAAATGGCAGCAAGGAGACTGGTCTATAGTTGTTTCTGTCCAGGGGATCCAGGGATGGCTTTTTAAAGAGTGGCCTAACTGCCGCCTCTTTTAAACAGGATGGTATACTGCTTCCCTGAGGGACGCATTGATTGTGTCTTGGAGGAACACCCTCAGCGCGTCCCCACCCTGGACGACCAGCCATGATGGACAAGGATCGAGAGGGCAAGTTGTCTTCCTCATCCTTCGAAGCAACTTGTCCACGTCCTCGGTACTCACAAATTGAAATTGATCCAGTAAAATGCCATCAACGGAGTTACTGGACACCCTGTAACAAGGTAACAGGTCTCATGTGGGAGGAGAAATCATAGCACAAGCAGTACCCATCCTAGTAAAAGTACATGTAAATAGAGTTTCAGTCTGAAGTGGAAGTGTGGGAACCTTTGTAAGAGACATACCTGCCGATTTCTCATAACAGGTTCTTCTAAAAGGCACTACTAACCTTGCATATCATAACATCACTCTTTCAACTTCTTCTTATGCCTCAAAAAGCCTATAATTGGAACAGCCAAAGGAGAGAAATATTCTAACTGAACTGAGAGTCACAGTTATGTTTGTTGTTGTTAACTGATGTCAAGTTAATATTCACTTATGATAACCCTATGAATGAGAGATCTTCAAGTCAGCTTGTCATCAACAGCCCTGCTCAGGTCCTGCAAATTCAGGACTGTGACTTCCCTGGTTGAATCTGTTCATCTGAAATGCAGTCTTTCTTTTTTCCTACTGCCTTCCAGCTTGCCAAGCATGATTGTCTATTTTAGTGAGTCATGCCTTCTCAAGATATGTCCAATGTACAACACGATTCTATGGGGAAATCAGACTTGCTTTGCTCTAGGATTGATTTATTGGCCTTTTTAGCTGTTCACATCTGTAGAACTCTTTTCCAGCATTACATTTCTCCTCATATCAGCCTTCTTTTCTGTCTAGCTTTCACAACCATACATAGGAATTAGATGAATGATGGCATGGACAATCCAGACATTGGTATTCAAATATATATCCTTATTTATATCTGAGGATCTTGTCTAGTTACTTCATAGCTGCCTTTCCAAGTCTTAGTTTTATTTGATTTCTTCATTGCAGTCACCATTCTGATTAATTACTGAGACAAGAAATAGGAAATTTTTGACTATTTCAATGTCTTCATCATATACTTTAAAGTTTTATAAATTATCTATGGTCATTATTTTTGTTTTCTTAATGTTCAACTGTAAGCCCACTTTGCATTTTTTCTTGACTTTCTTCAGTAATAATTCTAAGTCATTGCTATTTTCTGCTAGTAGTATAGTGTCAACTGCGTATCTTAAATTGTTAATGTTCCTTCCCCCAATTTTCACACCTCTGTCCTCAGCTTTGTGTATGATACCTTCCATGTACAAGTAAACAACAACAACAACAGAGCAATAAAACACATTGACCACCTTACTAATTGGAAACCATTCTGTTTTTCTTGTTCTGTCCTAGCAGGGGCCTCTTGTCCTAAGTACAGCATATGCATTAGGACAATTAAATGTTCTCTAAGAGTGATCCATAGTTTTTCATGATCTACACAACTTTAGTATAATGTATACAGAATTGGCTGATTTTCTTCTGAAATTCTTTTGCATGCTCTGTTAATCAATGCATGTTTGCAATATTATCTCTTGAGTCTCTTTCTTTTCTGAACCTAGCTTGAATATCTGACATTTCTCACTCCATAAGAATAAAAGTCTTCGTTGCTGAATTTCAAGAATCACTCAACAAAACTTTTATTTCTTTTTGGCTGCAGGCATTGTCTTTTCACATTCTTCCCTCACAATGCCCCCAGCTTCAGTACGTGGTCTTAATTCCTAGTCAATAAAAGTGCAAATCTGCTTTGGTTTTTTACATTATCTTTAAATTCTACAGGGATGTTCTAGTTGGAATAAATTCTACAGGGATGTTGGAATATGGATGGGATATACAGTCAAAACTGGAAATGTACAGATGTGTGAAAATCTCTTCTGAGAAAAGTTTCTAAGCTGGGAAAGAGTTCTCATTTTGCAGGTGCAGTTTTCTGTAAACATACTTACACAGAACACAACAACAAGGTCACAGTGAGCCTGAGAATGGAGGAAGCTAAAAAGTAAATAATGATCTCATCTTGTTACGTGGGAACCAAAATCACATGATATATGACACACAGCATGAAGGCTGGGCTAAAGCTGTTCATCCAATGACTATGCATGTTACCACCCAGAAGGTGGAGTTTTGAGAGTTCTTTCTTCTATCTTGCAACAACACAGTTGTGTTCCGGTGTTCATGATTTCTACCTGCAAAGATGGATGTATATAGTTTTCTTTTGTTTCTTTTGTTTTACCACTTACAATAAAGTCTTACTTTGAACTACTGCTGTGTCTTCAAGCCTGGGAGGATGCATGGAGCTGCTACATTCCTGGGTGGTGAGAAAAATGGCTGTGGAACAGCAGCCAGGCATTTCAGCAAATTAAACTCTGCTACTCATGCATCATAAATCAACAGTACATTGGCACAATGATTGATTTAGTGTTCTTCTTCAGCTTTACTCTAATTTTTGATACTAACAGTTCGTGGTCTGTGCCACAATGTGCTCCTGGTCTTTTTTGCAGAGAGAATGGAGCTTCTTCATTGTTTGTTTCTAGTGCTGTAGTCGATCTGATTTCTATTTTAGCCATCAGGTGGTATCCATGCATACTCTCACCTTTTTAGTTGCCTGAGGAATGTGTTTACGATGAACAAATTGTTGGCTCCACAGCATTCAGTCAATCACTCTCCTGCTTCATTTTTTGACCCTAGGCCAAATTAACCTACAATGTTTGATTCTTCTCTGCTTCTTACTTTTGTGTTCCAATCATCTATTATTACCAACTTGTTCTGTTTTGGTATGTGATCAATTTCCTCCTAGATTCAATTTCTTTCTCTTTGGTCATTATAGCTGAAGCATAAACTTGGATTATGGTTATATTGATTGGTTTTCCTGAAGTCTTATTAACATTATTTGGTCAGACTTTACATTTTAACCCCTGGACTGCACTACCGTACTTTTGTAACAACTCTCTTCACTAATAAAGGCACCCCATTTCTTCTTTGATTTTCATTTTCTATTTCAAACATTTAGTCTGGCTCTTCTGCAAAAGCCTGTCTGACAAGGAAGACCTTATCAGCAGCTCTGCTGTGCTCTTGCTTCAAAGGAGTATGCAGACCCACCATCACATAAAGACAGCATTTATTTACATGCTCTTTTTATTCCTTGAATTCAATATGGCTATGGATAGGGGAGGAACTACAACTTTACATGCAGAAGCTTCAAAGTTCAATCTTTTGTTTTTCCAATTTAAAGGGCTATGTTGTAAGCAGGGGCAGGGATTCTAAGGTCATTCCAGTTTAGCAAATTGTTCCAGGCTGGGTAGAATCTGAATTGGTGCTGATACCATACTTACTGTATTTTCCGGCGTATAAGATGACTGGGCGTATAAGACGACCCCCAATTTTTCCAGTTAAAATATAGAGTTTGAGATATACTCGCCATATCTTCCAATGCACATCAAATAAAAATTTTAAAAAATCAGATTTGATTTCAATATGGTCATTTTAATTCAAATGCTTATGACATGCAGGTACTTAGCAGGAAAACTGTCACTTAAAAACACAATAAACTGTGGGCCTTTGCAGACTGCCAGAAATAGTCCACTTTAACTGCCCTGGCTCAGTGCTAGGGAATCATGGGAATTGTATTTTTTTTCTGAGACATTGAGCCTTCTCTCTCAGAGGGCTCTGGTACCACAATAAACTACAATTCCCATGTTCCCTAGCACTGAGTCAGGGCAGATAAAGTGGACTCAATTTGCACTATTTCTGGCAGTCTGCAAAGGCCCTGCAGCTCCCATGTTCCCTATCATTTATTTCTGCAGTGTGTTTTGGACCTTACTTTTTAAAAAATAGTCCAGATTTAAATGCTGCTTTAAAATTTATTTCCATCTCCCAGCTATGAGATGGTTGGGGGAAAATGAGAAAGTGTTGGAGGGAAAGACTGCCAATGTATTATGTCAGGGGTAGGCAACCTTTCCCCTTTAAGGGTCAAGGGACTTCAGCTCCCAGAAGCCTCAGCCATGTTGGCCAATAGTCCCATGTTGGCTAATAGCTCCTGGGATTCTGGGAGCTGAAGTCCCTTAGCCCTTAAAGGGGAAAGGTTGCCTACCCCTGTATTATGTGATGCATTCTGAGGTATGTACAATTTGCGGCCAAGTAAGTGACCCTGGGCATGTCACACACTCTCAGCCTCAGACGATGGTAATGGCAACCCCCATTTGAAGAAACATGCCCAGAAAACCCCATGATAAGGTTGCCTTAGGGTTGCCATTAAGTCAGAAAGGACTTGAAGACACACAAGAACAACAACAAAAGTCTGCAATTGTTTCATAGGTAGTACATCGGAATAGGAGCCAGCCTGGTGTAGTGGTTTGAGTGTTGGACTACCACTCTGGAGACGTGGATTTGATTCCCCACTCTGCCATGAAATCCACTGGGTGAACATGGACAAGTCCCACACTCTCAGCCTCAGGGAAGGCAGTGGCAAACCTCCTCTAAGCGAATCTTGCCAAGAAAACCCCATGATCACCATAAGTCAGTAACAATTTGAAGGCACACAACATGCACATATAACCTCCAAGTTAAGTGACTTGGTTCTCCTTTAGATAAATCTTCAAGGGTACACACACACAATCTCTCTCTCTCTCATTTTCCAGAATTATTTGTTAAAGAAGCCATGCCCAAGCAACACATCACACTCTTGGCTCCCTTCTCTTTCTCCCTTTGTTCTCATCATCCTCCTCCTCTCTCCGGGCTCTCTTCTCTTTCTCACTTTGTTCTCATCCTCCTTTTCCTCCTCTCTCCTGGCTTCCTCCTTTTTCTCCCTTCGTTCTCATCCTGCTCCTCCTCTCACCTGGCTCCCTTCTCTTTCTCCCCTCGTCCTCCTCCTCCTTCTCTACCTGGCATATAAGACGACCTCCAACTTTTGATACCCTTTTTCAGGGTTAAAAAGTAATCTTATACACCAGAAAATATGGTACATTCCAAATGCACAGAACAACTGTCTTGAATCTGGTAATGGGAAAAAGATTTGTTTGTTTTGCATTCCAGAAGGAACCAATTTATTTCATATTTCCAAAGCTAATATGGGCAGTATAACACAATGATCCTTTGGAATTTGCACTACTCCGAATTTTGCATGTAATTCTCCAATCAAAGAATGCCTTAAACACTGTACATCACATGCAGTGCACAACCCATGTTCAACCATGTGCATGCACATCTGCATTCACAATGACACTGTGTGCACAACTCCTCTTTTGCAGCCTTGGACTGAATGTGGACATTCTGCATCAGGCAAAAATGTCCAACCACTTCCACAAGGGTAAGTCAGGATAAAATGCAAACAAGATATGTTTTTGCATGTGGTATTTTACCAATAAAAAAATTAAAATTGCAAAATGATATAGAAGTGGAATGGAGCAAATAATTACAAAGTTGTAGAAAAGGGAAACAGACAGATTCATCCTGTTATTCTAGAATCAGGCCTAGGGAAAAGAAATCTAACAGTACACATGTTCATGAAATTATGAGCAATATCTTCATGCTATACACAGTATCTGAAAAGACACCCACATTAATTAAAGCTGAGAGCTGTCTGTCAGGCTGGCAATACCGTAGCTGATCTTTTTCTTATATTTTTCTTTTCTCCCCCCCCCCCTTTTTTTTTTTTTTTTTTTTTGTAAACGTGTTTGATTAGCTTTACAAATGGAAAAACACAGTGAGATCTGCATGAAGCTAGACCCTGATACTTTCTTCCTTGCCCTACCATCATTTATTAATTTGATGTTTTAGCTCCAGTGGGAAATAGATACTAAAACAAGTAACCTGCTAATGTCAGAAGCTAAGTGAAAAGAAAGGGTGCAGGGAGGAAATAATCCAACCTTTGAAAGCCTCTGACTTTTCTCTTTCTATAAGCAACAAGGAAAGCAGAGGCAAATTCTATCATTGTACTGACCTTAACGATAAAAATGCCAGTATATTAGTGAGCTGCTTGCTTATAATAAATAGCTGAGAATCCTGCTCTAAACAGATAAAGAGGTAATGGTTAGGACTGTCTCTAGAAAGCCATATGTTATACCAACATCATCATAAAATAAGGTTGGAGGCTTTATTTTAATCATGTATAACAGCCAGACATATGCACTCTTCAGTATTCCTTTATCAAGACTCATTCCTTGTCGGGTGCACCTCTCTCTGAATGATAGAAAAGCAACCATATCTAGCAGGCATGTGTTAAGGAATAGTGCTGTATGTTTTTTTGCAGAAGAACAATGGGTGGGGGCCAAAGAGTTATTTTAAGTTCCCGTCAGGACTTGTAGGCACCCAAAAGGAACTCTTGACTTTTAAAACATACACATGTATTTAGACAAAATGTCTGAGGATTTTCAAAGGAAGCTAAAAGGGGTTAGATTAAATCTGCAAAGTTCTACAGGGGAATTTTGTATTTCATTTCTGGAAGGTGACCTCTTTTTTTAAAAAAAAATATGTCTGGAATGCTTTTAGGCATTTTGGAATATATGTGGTGTAGTGGTTTGAGCATTAGACTATGACTCTGGAGATCAGGGATTGAATTGCTGCTTGGCTATGGAAACTCACTGGGTGACCTTGGGCAGGTCACACACTCTCAGCCTCAGAGGAAGACAAAGGCAAGCCCCCTTTGAAGAAATCTTGCCAAGAAACCCCTGTGATAAACCTTAGGGTTGACAGAGGTCAGAAACTATGTGAAGGCACACAACAGCAATAACCTACAGTTATGCATTTGCAACTGCTAGATATTCGCTGTTTATTTATTTATGGGGTTTATAACCTGTCTTTCTCCCAAAATGGGATTCAAGGCAGCTTACAATAATTGAAAAGGATGAAACTAAAACATTAATTACAAGATTTAAAAATAATTAAATATTTAAATAATACTAATATTAAGATTTCAGCTTATATGAGTAATAGTTCTGGTGCTGATACACTGCTCTTGTGAGTGTTTTTGGTATTGTATTAATATTTTATCTGCATTCCTATTATTGCTTTCTGTTTGATATTTTTTGACATTTTTTGTTTATTTCTAATTTTTGGATTGGTTGATATTTTTGTATTTGCTATCATTGACAAATAAGATACATATAAAAGATACATAATAAAAGAAAGGAAATAATTAAATTCATGTCATTGAAAAGAGATGGTGGGGGTTGCTTTGAAATTTTTAAGAAAACAGAGTGAAATTTTTCTCAGTTGTTGCTCAGTTCAGTTATCAGAGGTGATGTTTGAGCACTTTCTTTGGTTCATGTTGCTGATTTGATCCTTCATGATTCCCAGCTTCATTTACAGTTAGAAATATAGTATCCTGCAAATATTGCATTTCTCTGAATTTTGTGATACAGCTGTCAGCTGAAAGGGGGGGAAATGACACCAAAGCATATATGCTACAAGAAAATACATTTCAAAAGGCTCATTTGGTGAGAAGATATATTCAAAATACGAATTTAAATAATACTTAAATATAAATTTGTATGTAAATTAAAAACATTGATGCAGAATGTTTAACGATGAACATAGAACATTTTAATATTAGAAAAATCTGAAACGGGTCACAGATTTATTTGAAAGTGATCTTGTTATATGACAATTCCCAGCTTCACCTAGATTACCCTTGTGATAATAAATTAAATGCCCCAAAGGCACCAGAAACCATTTGATATTAGAAGCTAAGCAGGGTCACCCATGATTATTACTTGGATGGGAGACTGCCAACAAATACCTGGTGTTGTAGGCAGAGGAAGAAACTGGCAAAATCACCAATAAGTATTCCTTGCCTAAGAAAAACAAAATGAATGCACATGCAGACACATACACACACACAAATCCCTTGTTTCATAGTCATAACAAGAGGTAGATACAGACAGAGAAAGAATCTGTATAAATTCCCTTGCTTTGCCTGAAGAGAAAGAAATTGAGAGAGAGAGAGAGAGCATTTCCTATATGCTTTATCCTTGGCCTCTCTGCTGAGACTGCAGACAATGAAGGCCAATTGTAGTGGACATCAGAAGATGGCCAGCAGTATAATGGATGCTTGATAGAGTTGGTTTTGGAAATCTAGGAATATTTGTGGTCTTCTAACTCTCCCTCCCTGCTTCTCCTTTTTAGCTCTACCATTTCAGTGGACTGTTTCTCAGGGGAAGCAATTATATAAGCTGATAGCAGTTTCTCTCCTCATTTCTTCTTGCTTTGTTGTTGTTGTTGTTGTTGTTGTTGTTGTTGCTGTTTTCCTCCTCCTCCTCCTCCTCCTCCTCCTCCTCCTCCTCCTCCTCCTCCTCCAAACCACTGGCAGGAAGCCAGCCACATGCTGCAGAGGTGCAGGGTGTGCAACAAGTGGTTGTGCCGAGTGACACTCCATAATGATATGATGTGGCTGCGTGATTAAGAACTGGCTTCCTGCTGAACCATTTCTGCCTGGGAAACAAACAGCCGCTGCACTTCGGCTCCTTGCTGCTTCAACAGCGGCCTGTCACAGAAGGTGCTGTTTCCTGGAGCCCCCCCCCCCCCCCCCAGTTATGAGAGGTGAAGACTTCATTAGGAGGTTAACTCCTGACGTCCTTCTCTAGACCATACTTCATTTTATGTACCACATCAGGATAAATCTCATCAAAGCCAGGCATCAGAAAACTTTTGCCTTATAAAAATGCAAAGAAGCAAGGAAGCCTAGCTTTGTATCTCTCCCTCCCTCCCTTCTTATCACTCAACTGAAGATACAATGATAACACACACACACCCTCATATTGTGTCCATTGTGTGGAGACTTATCACCCATACTTCCTAACCTTTTCAGATACACCATGCATTATTCTTTCTCTAAGAAACTCACCTGTATGTTCTGTGCCTTCAAGTTGTTTCCACTATCATGGGGTTTTCTTTGTAAGATTTTTTCAGAGGTGCTTTGCTATTGCCTTCCCCCGAGGCTGAAAGCAAGTAACTTGCTCAGGATGACCCAGAGAGTTTCATGGCTGAGCTGGGAATCAAGCTCTGGTCTCCAGAGTTGTAGTCCAACACTCAAACCACTAGACCAGGCTGGCTCCTAAGTAGTTCACAGAGCATCACATATGGTTTCTTGACCTGATACTTAGAAGGTCACACAATAGAAGAATTATTTCTGACCTTTCTCTGTGCCCATGTAGCAAAGTGTAGCAGGGCAATGTAAGCAGATATTGATACAATGCAGTGATCAGTGCCAAGCAGCTTGGTCTGACTCACCATTTTAATTTCCCTTAAGTATATACTCCAACTTTTCACAGATGAAAATCAGGACACAAATGGCCAAGCAATATCACAACGTGATCAAGATGGCAAAAGTTATTAATGGGGAAGAATACACAATCTAAGAGAGGCTGCAGCAGTTTGCTTTTCCATCAGCCTATTGGGAAGGACAGGATTCTACCTGCTCCTCTCTTCTCCCTCTACAGAACTAATTGAGCATGAACTCATTTTACAGCAACTGAAATAACAGGAGGGCAAAGGGGGAAAGTGGGAGGAGGAAAATGAAACTGGGGACGTTTTCACACTGGCCTTTTTGAGGACGCTAGCCGGCCTCCCGCCGGCCTCACTCCAGCTCCATTTCCCATGTGTTCACACACACGTGGCGGCAAACCCCGCCCCTTCCGGTGTCATCCCTGCGTCCGGCCGGCTTTTGGCTCCGTGTGTTCAAACACACGGAGCCCTAAGTCCGGCCTCACTCGGCAGCGGCAAGCTAATTCCTGGCTAACTCCGGCTTCAGGTAATTCCGTGTGGCAAAAGGAATTAGCCTGCCGCCGCCGGAGTCATTCCGGTGTCAGCGGCACAGGGTCCAGCCGGCTTTAGGGGAAGGGCTCCAGCCGGCTTTAGGGAGCCCAGTGTGAAAACGTCCAAGGACATTTTAAAAGCAGCTGAACAGGTGGATGGCAGAGGATCATTTAGGACTGTCCCTGCTAAATGGGGACAGTTGGAAGGTATGCTTAAGTGATATGGGTTTTTATCTGTACCTGTTTTAATTTTTGTAAGCTGCCTTGATTCTCAGGAGAGAGGCAGGTAATAATAATAATAATAATAATAATAATAATAGCAATGGTATTCATAGAGCCATATGGACAATTAAAGTGAGGGCTCATCTCAGCTGGGCCAGGTTGGGATGGGGATAGGCCAGCTGCACTTGTATAACCAGTACTTTTCCCAGACAAAGCAGTGGGCCCCTGGTAGCTCTTTGAGAATGTTGTTTGTTGACACATGCATGCCCTGAAGCCTCTTCTACATCTGGAGTACAACTTTCAAGGGCAATCCATCTCTGAAGGAGTGGGAGGAATGGGAGACACACAGTTCAGTGCTCCAACACCTCACCTCTACTCCTTGGCTCCCAGAATGTGTTATCTGATGATAGGGCTGTCTTTGAATATAAAGGTCTCTGCAAACCATCATTTACTCATCAATATTTCATAGATGAAAACTAGGACAACCGCACGCTGCAGCCCCGATCCTCCCTTTTGCAGCCCCTAAAAGAGTAACAAAATGCCGCTCCTTTTAGGGGCAGCAAAAGGCCGCCCTAAGAGCCAGCACCACGGCTCTTCTGCACCCTTTCAGTGCAGCGTGTCTGCATGCTGCGCTGGGAGGGTGTCCTGATGCCGTGTGCCATGCGTACAGGTGTGTGGCGTCAGGACGGTGTCAGCCTAGGGTTGGAGCAGCTGGCATGTGGCTACCCCACCCCAACTCCACCCCCAGGCCAGCCCTTTAGGCTGGTCTGCAACACCCCTTACTTGAATATAGCACTCCAAGTGAAGGAGTTGCTGATATTTGATATCCTGTTGGATATAGTTAGGCTATTACAGAAATAAGGTTAAAAGGATAAACATAAATAAGGATAGTGTGAGAGTTCTAAAGACTAGTAACTGTGTGCTTTAGAGTTAAAGAGTATGTAACAAAGGGCCTTTGCAGACTGCCAGAAATAGTGCAAATTGAGTCCAGTTTAAGGGTTAGGGTTAGGGAATCATGGGAACTGTAATTTATTGTGGCACTAGAGCTCTCTGACAGAGAAGGCTCAATGTCTCAGAAAAAAAAACAATTCCCATGATTCCCTAGCACTAACCCTAACCCTTAAACTGGACTCAATTTGCACTATTTCTGGCAGTCTGCAAAGGCCCAAAGTATAACAAGAACAAGTGAATACAAAATCGTTACAAATGAAACATTGTTAACATTATTTAAATAAAGTTTTGTTGTTATTTAATTACAAGCTTGTCTGAAGCTGGAATCTTTATCCATGCTACTAATAAATATAGAAACCAAGTTTGGGGAGTAAACCCATAAATATAAATAAAAGTGGTCTGGTACATCACATATTGGAGCAGCAGTCGGATAGTAAAACCCATAGGGCTGCCATCTGAAGGGGGGAAATTTAGGTGAGGGAGTGGTACTTCACCTAAATTGGTGGCAGTGGCGCGATAACAATACCCATTGGGCTGCTACATCAAGAAAAGTTAGTGGTGCTTGTGACAAACATGCCAAAAAATGAGGGGAACAGGTGTATAAGGCCTGAGACATCAACAAAAGCCATCTTTTTTAGGAAAGGAAGGGCTTTTGCAGACTGCCAGAAATAGTGCACATTAAATTGAGGCACTGCCCTGGTTCAGTGCTAGGGAATCATGGGAATTATATATTTTTTTCTGGGACATTGAGCCTTCTCTGTCAGAGAGCTCTGGTGCCACAATAAATTACAGTTCCCATGATTCCCTAGCACTGAGCCAGGGCAATGCCTCAATTTAATGTGCACTATTTCTGGCAGTCTGCAAAGGCCTGAAGCTGCCCCACTGACTCCTAAGCAGCTCAAAGAACAGTGGGGCAGCTTCCTCCTGTCACCACCACACCCCGTCCAAAAAGAAGGAAAGAAAGAAAGAGACTATAAAGAAAAGGAAAGTTTATGCCATTATAACAGACAGTAATGCTGGTATTAGTCTCCAACAAAATCTTTATTTCTGGGAGAAATCTTTGTCCAGACCTCCATGACAACAATTAACTCAGGCAACTTTATAAACATGCCCAAAATACCTGAATTTATATGTTCTAGAAGCTGGCTAATGTGAGTGATGTTTGGGAGTGCAAAAGAGAAATATATATGTTTCACCCTCACATCTCAGAGCCTCCAGCAGGCATGATTAGTGACCATTCTCTCTTGCAAGATTTGGAAAAAGTAATACAAAACAGTTTTTTTCCTCCACAAAGAAAAGAAATGATGGTCGTGGGAGTCACCACCTCTTTGTGTTTTGCTTCCTGGTTGCTTCAATAACATGAAAATTCTATTGATGGATTATTCTTTCTCAAGTCACAAAATGAGGGTGGAGGACATACTAGTGTAGGAAGGAACAGTGTGTTCAGGGTTATTCCCCACATGATCAAAGCTCCCATATGTTTCCAAAACAATGTAGGAGTTGCCCATGGGGAAGAGGTTATTCTCTGCCTATCACACTGCCTTGCTAACATATTCATTAACTGTCTCTCTTTTTATTTATCTTGTTGTTATTGCCATCTCCTTCTGTTTTATTGTATCCATTTTAATTAACACTATATTGTTTTAACAGTCTTGTAAGATTTTTTTTTTGAGGTCACATACTTGAAAAGCTAGTATAAATGGTTAAAATAAGATAGAAATGATAGACGAAGAGAGTGATAGACAGATGACAGACAGACAGGAGATAGGTAGGCAGGTTGATAGATAGTTAATAGATGGATATGCCAAAGTTCTTCAAATGACTAAAGATTAATTAGCAAATTGCAAAAATGAGCACATACCATTATTTGCCTCCTCCAAAGTTTGAGAGAGGGGATTGAGGGTAACTATTTGGTGCTCTGTTAAAGTTCTTTGACTTTCTATGTCCTGTTTTTAGAATCAGGGTAAGGGTAAATTCAGTGCAGGTGCATTGAAGAGAGGCTCCATTTAAGAATTAAGAAACATCTTAGAAGTTGGAGGATACAGAGGGAAGACTGCATGGCTTCTGCCAGTGATGAGTTTCCCAACTTGAAGTAAGCCAGGAGGTCTGCAGGTCTTTAACTATTTAGGAACAGACTGGGCCTCCAATTTCTTTTGACTTCTCAAGGACTAATGCTTACTATGGCAGATTCTCATCTGGCAAGGTTTGCAGTTCTCTCTTCAGTCCAATGATGCATGGATTCACTACCTGCTTATTAGGACTTCATGGTACAGAGACACTAATTTCTACCAAGTATGGAGAGGTTTGTTTGTTTCATCTAATCATATCACACTAGAGTAGAGTAGGCTTCCTTGCTCATTCATTAGTTTTTATTGTTTTTTCTTTGACCTTTCTTTGACTAGTAATTGGCATTGCTGTTCAAAATATACTATTGTTGAGGAAGACTAACCAAGGGCCTTTACAGACTGCCAGAAATAATGCAACTTGAGGCCACTTTAACTGTCCTGGCTCAGTCCTAGGGAATCATGGGAATTGTATATATATATATATATTTCTGAGACATTGAGCCTTCTCTGTCAGAGAGCTCTGGTGCCACAATAAACTACAGTTGCCATGATTTCTCAGTACTGAGCCAGGACAGTTAATATGCCCTCAAGCTGCATTATTTCTGGCAGTCTGTAAAGGCCCCAAATTACCAAGAACCTGATTCATGACTTTCTGTAAACTGCAATAGCTCATTTGCTAATGAGAAAAAATGATAACTTGTTCTTATTAGAACTGAGAAAACTGATGAAGCTGATGAATATGTTCCTAAGGTTAGTGGAAGAACAGATGGCTTTCAATAGTTTTTTTTTCTTTCTGTGATTCCATCAGGATTCCTTCATAATCCTTCCACTGGCAAGATGAATGGTAGGTATAGCATACCTTTCTTTGCATCTTTCTTTTCTTCTTCTTAGCTTTTCAGAACCAAAGAAGAAAAGGAAAGCGAACTAGCCAAACAATAGCAAAGCTCCTATATATATATATATATATATATATATATATATATATATATTATTCAAAGGTAAATCAGACTGAAGGTTTTTTGCTCCTAGAAGGCTTCCCTAGAGGAGATGTTTCAGTGACTCTTTCCCACCCATCCTTCTCATCTTTCTGCACACAAGAGTGCTTTGCACAGGTATGTGACTGTAAATTGGCAAGGAGCATTTCTTCTTGTATGTTAAAACTAGCACCACCTGCTGGTAACTGTTTTTAGCTAGGCCTGTATGAATTCTGCAAATCCATGCAACTACAGAAAAATGCAAAAATGGGATAACAGAATTCAGCTTCTTGAGGGAAGGAGCCATAGCTCAGGCTAATGGAGGGGAGCTCAATGTTCAGTGCTAAAGATCCCCTGTTCAAACCTTTGGACATCCAAGTTCTTCTTTTAAAGGGCCAAATGGTAGATTAGATAAATGGACTTGGCAAAATATCCTAAATTGCCATCAGAATAGAGATTATTGGGTTTGATGAACAAATTATCTGAATAGGTAGGTTCTTATGTTTCTGAGGATCACTGTTTCATTTCAAAATGGCAAGGTTCTAGCCCTTTTGAATCCAAATGTATGCTTGAAAGTGTATCAATAAGCCTAAGAGAGGACTGAAAAGGCTTTTTAGTGATTTGGGGTTAGGTATCATTCCATGACAGAGTAGTTTGGGTGTTGGATAATTACTCTGGAGCCCACAGTTCAAATTCCTGCTCGGCCATGAAACCTGCTGGTGACCTTGAGGAAATCACATTCTATCATCCTCAGAGGAAGGCAATGGCAAATCTTCTCTGACTAAATATTGCTGAGAAAACCCTGTGATAGGTTCACCTTAGGGTTGTCATAAATCAGAAACAACTTGAAGGGACACAACAACAATAACAAATCATTCATTTTCTTTGCCTCACTTTCTTCAGGCAGGTTGTTGTTGTTGTTAACTGCGTTTGCATTGGTCTCGCACCATGGCGATTCTATAGATGAGACATTTCCAGGCCCTGCTTTCTGCTACTGCTCTGCCCAGCTCCTGCAAACTCATAGTCATGGTCTCTTTAATAAGGTCCATCCATTTAGCATGTGGCCTTCCTCTCTTTCTACTTCCTTCCACCTTTCCTAACATTATTATCTTTTCCAATGATTCATGCCTTCTCATGCTATGTCCAAAGTATGACAGTCTAAGGGCCTTTACAGACTGCCAGAAATAATGCAGCTTGAGGCCACTTTAACTGTCCTGGCTCAGTGCTAAGGAATCATGGGAGCTGTAGTTTATTGTGGCACCAGAGCTCTCTGACAGAGAAGGCTCAATGTCCCAGAAAAAATACAGTTCCCATGATTCCCTAGCACTGAGCCAGGACAGTTAAAATGGCCTCAAGCTGCATTATTTCTGGCAGTCTGTGAAGGCCCTAAGTCTTGTCATCTTGGCTTCTAGGGATATCTCTGGCTTGATCTGTTCTAGGACCCATTTCTTTGTCCTTTCGGCTGTCCCTGAAATCCTCGGTACTCTTCTCTAGCACCACATTTCAAATGCGTTGATTTTCCTGCTATCTTCTTTTTTGACTGTCCAGCTCTCACATCCATACATGGTAGTAGGGAATACAATGGCTTGTATGATTCTGACTTTTGTGCTGAGTTGTATGTCTTTGAATTTTCAGATCATTTCCATTTCTTTCATAGCAGCCCTCCCCATTCTTAATCTTCTCCTGATTTCCTGGCTGCAGTCCCCATTCCGATCAATGTTTGATCCCAGATATGAGAACTCTTTTACTATTTCTATTTCCTCATTGTCTAGTGTAAATGTGTGTAAGTTCTCTGTGGTCATTATTTTTTTTTCTTTATGTGCAATAGTAAGCCTGCATTTGCACTTTCTTCTTTGATCTTCCTTAGTAGGTGTTCCAGGTTGTGAGGTTTTCTGCTAGTATTATGGTGTCATCAGCATATCTCAGATTGATGATATTTCTTCCTCCTATTTTCACTCCTCCCTCTTCTTTGTCCAAGCCTACTTTCCTGACAATATGTTCTTCATATAAGTTGAATAGGGTGATAGGATGCAGTTAAGTTACACTTAAGTGTTGCAGAAGCACATTAATAGAGAATTTAGTTGAGATAATCTTATTTTTAAATACAAACAAACAGACCTAGGTGTGGATTTTAACAGGAAAGTGCAGAGGATGGTGATGAGTGATGTTCCTTTGGGAGATCACAGGCACCAGTCATTCAGACCAGGCTTCCATTGCTATAAGCAAAAATTGACCCTGGCATGGAAATACATGTTCAGGTTAGGGTTAAATTGCAAATCTGACATTTAGATGTTTCACCTCATGTTTTATTTCCAAGTTCTTTTGAGCAACAGGGTCATTGCTGATGCCACCAACCATGACAAGTTCTCATTAATGTTTTTTTTTTTTTTCATTCACACATGCATGTCCAGTAGATAGTGTAGAAAGACTGTTTGCCCTCCATTAAGAATTCTGTCCAATGAAATTTTCCTTCAGTCTCTTAATGTTTAGCATTCAAGAGAGTGATACATCCAAGACTTCACACCTAGAAGTCTCATATTTGTGGTATTAACACTTCCTTATCTTTGCCTGCCATTTTTCTTTGGACTGAAGTTTCAAGTTATACAATATTAGAAATTTAAGGATCTAAGGGAGTTTTTTGGTGGAGAGATTCTTATTTGGGGCAAAACTCTCATTTTGATCCATCTCTCATGTAACTATACCCCATACTTGCATTAATAGGTGGCAGGTTAAAAAAAAAAGGAGGAGGAGAAAGACCTGGTTTGATTTATATCCTACCTTTCTCCTCAGAGGGAACCCAAGGCAGCTCACAAATAAAATTCTAAAATCTCCTCTAGCCACAAGGAGAGGTGAGTAAGAAAGAATAATAATAATAATAATAATAATAATAATAATAATAATACAATAAACAGTTAAAATCTCATCTGAAAACAATACAAAAGTACAAACATTAAAACCACACTAAAACCATGATACCCACCCTATATAACAAATAGCCAAGCTACCCCATGGTTATACATTAAAAGCCTGCTTGAATAAAGTCATTTTTGCTTGCTGACAAAAGGGGAGCAGCCTTGCTTCTCATGAAAGGGCATTTCAGAGGTTAGGAGCAACCACCAAGAAGGCTCTCTCTCATTTCCTCATCAGGCAAGCCTGTGATGGTGACAGGACTGAGAGAAAGCCTTCCCTGGAAGATCTTAGGGCTCTAGCAGCTTTGTATGGGGAGATACAGTCTCTCAGATAAACTGGACCTAAGCCATGTACTGTTTTATAAGTCATAACCAGCACTTTGAATTGTGCCTGGAAACAAACCTTGTTAATCTGTTTTAACAAGGGAGTTATATGGTCCCTATAACTAGCCCCAGTCAGCATTCTGGCTGTGGTGTTTGCACATGCTGAAGTTTCTGAACAGTTTCCAAAGACAGTCCCATGCAGTGTGCATTGCAGTAGTCCAAACGGGCTGTAATCAAGGCATGTGTCACTGTAGCCAGATCTGATATCACAAGGAATGGGTGCAGCTGGTGCACAAGTTTTAACTGTGCAAATGCATTCCTGGCCACTGCTGAAACCTGTGCATCCAGGCTCAGAATTGAGTCCAGTAGCACACCCAAGCTGTAAGCCTGAGATTTCAAGAGGAGTGTAACCCCATCCAGCATAGGAAATGTCCCTATTCCCTGATCTGCCTTCCGATTGAAAAGGATCACCTATGTCTTGTCTGGATTAAGTTTCAATTTGTTAGCCCTCATCCAGTCCATTACTGACTGCAGTCAATGGTTCGATACTGAGATAAATTCCTTGGAGTCAGATGGAAAGGACAGATACAGTTGAGTGTCATCTGCATATTGGTGACACCTCACCCCAAAATACTGGATGACCTCTCCCAGCAGTTTCATGTAGATATTAAATAACATGGGGTACAAAACAGAACCCTGTGGGACTCCACAGGCCAGTGGCCAAGGAGTTGAACAGGAGTCCCCCAACACCACCTTCTGAGTTCGCCCCTCCAAGAAAGACCAGAACCACTGCATAACAGTGCCCCTGTGTCCCATCCCAGAAAGGCAGCCCACAAGGATACCATGGTCGATGGTATCAAAAGCTGCTGAAAGATCCAGCAGGGCCAACAGGGACACACTTCCCCTGTCCAGCCCCCTGCATAGGTCATCCACCACAGTGACCAAAGTTGTCTCTGTCCAATAGCCAGGTCTGAAGCTAGATTGAATCATAGAATCATAGAATTATAGAGTTGGAAGAGACCACAAGGGCCATCCAGTCCAACCCCCTGCCATGCAGGAACTCCCAATTAAATCATCCCTGACAGTTGGCCATGCAGCCTCTGCTTAAAGACCTCCAAGGAAGGAGACTCCACCACACTCTGAGAGAGTGTGTTCCACTGTCGAACAGCCCTTACTGTCAGGGAGTTCCTCCTAATGTTGAGGTGGAATCTCTTTTCCTGGTGCTTGCACCCATTGTTCCAGGTCCTAGTCTCTGGAGCAGCAGAAAACAAGCTTGTTCCCTCCTCAATATGACATCCCTTTAAATATTTAAACAAGGCTATCATATCACCTCTTAACCTTCTCTTCTCCAGGCTAAACATCCCCAGCTCCCTAAGTCGTTCCTCATAGGGCTTGGTTTCCAGACCCTTCACCATTTTAGTGGCCCTCCTTTGGACATGCTCCAGTTTCTCCACATCCTTTTTGAATTGTGGTGCCCAAAACTGGACACAGTATTCCAGGTGAGGCCTGACCAAAGCAGAATAGAGTGGCACTATTACTTCTCTTGATCTAGAGTTCTAGACACTATACTTCTATTGATGTAACCTAAAATTGCATTGGCCTTTTTAGCTGCTTCATCACACTGTTGACTCATGTTCAACTTGTGGTCTACCTGGATACACCTTCTTTGCTTCAGTCTTCTCAGAAAAGGCAAAGGGTGCTCAACTTGAGGATAATAGAGCAGAGGACAGAATAGGAGAATTTCAGCATAGAATAAGAAAAGAGATAGTACAGGAATACCTGGTTACTCTAAATGAATATAAGTCTCCAGGACCAGATGAATTACATCCAAGGGTACTAAAAGAACTGACAAATGTAATATCGGAACCACTGGCAATAATCTTTGAGAACTCCTGGAGAACAGGAGAAGTCCCAGCAGACTGGAGGAGGGCAAACATCGTCCCCATCTGCAAAAAGGGAAAAAAGAGGATCCCAACAATTATCATCCAGTTAGTCTGACATCAATACCGGGAAAGATTCTGGAGCAGATCATTAAACAGAGAGTCTGTGAACACCTGGAAAGTAATTCCATAATCACAAAAAGTCAACATGGGTTTCAGAGGAACAAGTCATGCCAGACAAATCTGATTTCTTTTTTTGATAAAATTACCAGCTTGGTAGATGAAGGGAATGCAGGGGATATAGTATATCTTGATTTCAGTAAGGCCTTTGACAAGGTTCCCCATGACATTCTTGCAAACAAGATGGTAAAATGTGGGCTAGACAAAGTAACTGTTACATGGATTTGTAATTGGTTGACTGACCGAACACATTGTTGAGGGTGCTCAACAATGGCTCCTTTTCAACCTGGAAAGAAGTGACCAGTGGGGTGCCACAGGGCTCTGTCCTGGGCCCATCTATTCAACATCTTTATCAATGACTTGTATGACGGTATTGGGGGTATAGTTATCAAATTTGCAGACGCCACCAAATTAGGAGGAGTAGCTAATAACCCAGAAGACAGGCTCAAAATTCAAAACGACTTGAACAGACTAGAAAGCTGGGCCAAAGGTAACAAAATGAAATTCAACACGGAGAAATGTAAAGTATTGCACTTAGGGTGGAAAAATGAAAAGCACAGATATACGTTGGGGGACACCTGGCTGAATGAGACTACGTATGAAAGGGATCTAGGAGTCAAAATATACTATATCCCCCGCATTCCCTTCATCTACCAAGCTGGTAATTTTATCAAAAAAAGAGATCAGATTTGTCTGGCATGACTTGTTTTTATGAAACCCATGTTGACTTTTTGTGATTATGAATTTACCTTCCAGGTGTTCACAGACTCTCTGTTTAATGATCTACTCTAGAATCTTTCCCGGTATTGATGTCAGACTAACTGGACGATAATTGTTGGGATCCTCTTTTTTCCCCTTTTTGAAGATGGGGACGTTTGCTCTCCTCCAGTCTGCTGAGACTTCTCCTGTTCTCCAGGAGTTCTCAAAGATTATTGCCAATAGTTCTGATATTACATTTGCCAGTTCTTTTAGTACCCTTGGGTGTAATTCCTCTGGTCCTAGAGACTTATATTCATTTAGATTAACCAGGTATTCCTGTACTATCTCTTTACTTATTCTGTGCTGAAATTCTTCTATTCTGTCCTCTGTTCCATTATCCTCAGGTTGAGCACCCTTTGCCTTTTCTGAGAAGACTGAAGCAAAGAAGGTGTTGAGTAATTCTGCCTTTACTCTGTCCCCTGTTAACTTTTCACCATCTTTCTCACACAGTGGCCCTACCATTTCCTTCTTCTTCCTTTTGCTGCAGACATACCCAAAAAAGCCCTTTTTATTGTTTTAACCTGTCTAGCAAGCCTGAGTTCATTCTGTGCTTTAGCTTTTCTGACTTTACCCCTACATGTGCTAGCTATTTGTTTGCATTCCTCTGGTGATTTCCCCATTTTTCCATTTCTTATGCATGTTCCGTTTAAACATAGTTCAGTTGCAAGTTCCTTAGTCATCCATCCTGGTTTCTTGAGGTACCTTCCATTTTTCTTCCTCATTGGAACTGTTTGAAATTGTGCCTTCAGAATCTCCCTTTTGAGAAACTCCCATCCATCTTGAACTCCCTTCTCTTTTGGTGTTCCTGACCACGGGATCACCCCCAGTATTTCTCTAAACTTACTAAAATCAGCTTTCCTAAAGTCTAGAATGCGTGTCAGACTATACCTGGCTTCTCCTTTCCACTGTATAATAAACTCCAGGAGAAAAAGTCTAGAATGCGTGTCAGACTATGCCTGGCTTCTCCTTTCCACTGTATAATAAACTTTAGGAGAACATGATCACTCCCACCTAAGGATTCAACCACTTGCACCCGATTAACTAGGTCTTCCCTGTTAGTTAGGATCAGATCCAAAATACCTGACTCCCTTGTTGCCTTTTCCACCTTTTGGACAATGAAATTGTTTTCAAGGCAATTGAGGAATTTGCTGGACCTTGAGGATTTTGCTGAGTTTGAATTCCAGCAAATATCAGGATAGTTGAAGTCACCCATCACTACTATATTTCTCCTTTCTGAGTGTGTGGTCATCTGTTCTAGAAAGGCATCATCCAGTTCCTCTGCCTAAGTCGGTGGTCTGTAGTAGACTCCCACAGTAACATTCCTGTTGTTTCCCTCCCCTTTAATTTTTATCCAGATGCTCTCCACCTGGCTTCCAGGATTGATGTCCTGGATTTCTTCACTGGTGTAAATATCCCTGACATATAATGCTATTCCTCCTCCTTTCTTATTTGACTTGTTTCTCTTGAAAAGGTTATACCCTATTTCTACATTCCAATCATGAGACTCATCCCACCAGGTTTCAGTGATGCCTATTATAGCATATTTGTTTTGTTGTGCTAGGGGTACAAGTTCATCTTGCTTATTTGTCATGCTCTGTGCATTAGTGTAGAGACATCTAAGACCATATGTCCCCTTTACTTGCTGCCTGTGCACATTTTTTTGCCTCCCACTGTTGGGTCCTTGCACTGTTTGCCTTGTTCCCTCTATGACAGTTTGACTGTTTTTTCCAGTCCTTTTGTCTTCCAGAACACTGTCTCCCTTCCCCAAATAACTCAGTTTAAAGCCCTCCTGATCAAATTTGTGAGACTGTTGGCAAAAACATTTCTTCCAACTGGTGTGAGATGCAGCTTATCCCTTTCCAGAAGTCTGTCCTCATGGAACCGCAACCCATGATCTAAGAATCCAAATCGTTCTTGGCGACACCATCTGTCGAGCCAGTTGTTGACATCTGCTATTTTCCTCTCTCATCCTGGACCTTGCCCTTCAAATGGCAGAAGAGAAGAGATGACAATCTGTGCATCCATTTCTTTCAGCTTCTTACCCAGAGCCTCGTAATCCCTTGTGATGTTCTAAAGACTGTATCTTGCTGTGTCATTTGTTCCCACATGGCCCAAAAGGAAGGGGTATTGGTCAGTAGGCTTCACCAGTCTTGTCAGCCTCTCTGTCATGTCTTGGATCTTTGCCCCAGGAAGACAACACACCTCCCGAGACATCTTGTCAGGCCCACAAATCACTGCTTCTGTACCCCTCAGCAAGGAATCTCCTACCACGACCACACACCTCCTCCGAGGCTTAGCAGCGACTGTTTCCTGTGGTGGAACTCCCAGGGTCCCCTGCTCTGTCCCTGAAGTCTGTCCATGCTGCTCTTCCTCATCTTCCTTGATAAGGGAAAGAGCTTTAAATCGATTCTGTAGCTGTAAGCTCCCAGAACGATCCCTGGCCTCCCTACTTCTGTGCATGACATTCCTCCAGTTGTCTACTTCTTGTGTATGTGAAGTAACCTTATCTTCCCCAGCAACTTCCTCTGCGTGGTCCCTGTCCAAGACAGTTCGTTCTGTTCTGTCCAGGAAAACCTCTTGCTCCCTAATATGCTGAAGTGTAGCTACCCGTGCCTCCAGCTGCTGTACTTTCTCTTCCAAGAGGGCTACCAACTTGCACTTGGGGCATGTGAAGTTCCCCACCTCTGTAGGCAAGAAGACAAACATCCCACAAGTGTTGCAGGTAACGGCAGTAGTTCCCTCAGTGTCCATACTGAGAAGTCTTAATTAGTCCCTGAAACAGGACTATGGCCTTCTTCCTCAAGAAAATCCCTCACTAAACACCAGTGTTAAAGGCTCCTGATGACCTGAACTTTTCACCAATCGCTGCTGGTGATAAAAATTCTGAGAGGAGTTGTACAGAGCTAGACTGCTACCTCCACCCCCTAGTGACTCACAACACACTCTCCCCTAGAGTTTTTAAAAGTTCAAAACTCACCCCCTTAAAATGGCTGCCCAGGAACTACTCACCTCCTCCTCCTCCTCCTCTCTAGCAGCAACTTGCCTAGAAGAATCTAGAAGGCTCTGAGAGTCTAGAAGGCTCTGAAATGGATCTATATAATCTGTTTCATCCAGAAACCCCTGAAGCTAGTAGGTCACCACTCACTCCAGAACCTTGCCCAAGAATATTAGAGATTGGCCAATAGCTGTAATGAAGATCTTGAACCTGGGGAATTACTAAAGTCCAAGTCATCTATGGGATCTTTTATCCTATGTTTAGGGAGGTGGCTAGGGAATAGTCTGATAGAGACAAAGTTTTCCAATGAACTGTAATTTATTTGGGGATTCAAATATACAAAGACACTATAACATACAATCATACACACAAGAACTCAGAAATAAAGTAGTTAGCTTGGATAGGAAACACAAGACTTTCTAATGCTGATAATTACCTGAAGGAGGCTGCTCCAATGATGAATGAAGAGGTATAGACTCAACTGTTATGAAAGGGAAAGGATAATGGATAGAGCTGGGGATTCTAGTCAGAGATCACAGTGGCACAGTGGCACTATGAAATCTATCCAGACCCCTAATGTGCCTGCAATTTTGGGGAGTATTTATACCTTTAATCCTAGCCTGAAGCAAAGAGTTGCTATTGTATATCAAAGGATTCCGATTGCTACACTTTGAAGTAGACAATTTCCAAAAGAGAGGAGATGGATGCTGATGTTATCTTATCTTCAGCAAGACACATCCTGGATCGCACTCATAAATCTTCTAGGTGTGCATGTCCTGCTTTGCAGCTCCTAAGCCTGGTCTTTTTGATCTGCAAATGGTTGTAAATGCAGATGTAACTCTGATTGGAGGGCCTACGTGATGTGCCTGCTTTGAGCTCATGGCAATTATTATTATTATTATTATTATTATTATTATAGTTTATTTCTAAAGCACTGTCAATGTACACAGCGCTGTACAAAGAGACAATCAAGCATAAAATAGAATAAAAACCTGCCAAACGCGTACAATCTAAAATACAAACAATAGGTAAAATAATAAAAGTCAATTAAAGCAAAAAACAATTACAACAATTAATTAGCAATATCCACTGTTTACCCAAATGATAGAAAAAGTAAATGTATATCAGACAGCGCCTGGGAATGCCTCCCTGAACAAGGTGGTCTTTAACTTGGATTTAAAAGTGGACAAAGAAGTAATGCCCTGTGTTTGAGGGGGAAGAAGGTTCCAGGAGTGAGGGGTGGCAAGCGAGAAGGGGCGAATCCAGGATGGAGCAGTGGAGATCCTAGGTTGAGACAGCAGGCCTTGAGTACTAGAATGGAGGGTATGGATGGGAATGTAAGGATCCTTCCAGCCCAGGGATCTGAAAGGGACCCAAAGGGGTCTTTATATCAAACCAACCATTGTAACTAGTTATCCAGGAAAGTCTTTTTTTAGTAGTGGCCTCACCCCAGCCTCCTTTAGACGGGATGGAAATCTGTCTTGCTGCAGTGAAGCATTCACCACTCCCCTTACCCATTCGGCGTTCAGGAGACAGGAAGGGCAAGGATCCAGTATGCATGTGATGGCCCTCACTTCTCCAAGGATCCTGTCCACATCATCAGGCTGCACAGTTTGAAACTTATCCAATAAAATAGCACATGTAGGTGCAAAGATTACATCCACTGGACCTGTGTCAACTACAGCATCCAAGCCAGAGTGAATCCAAGCAAAGCAGCTTCATATATATACCGCTTCATACCACGCTATGGAGTGTTTAACCGGTTTACAACTGTAAGCTCATTGACCCCCAACAGCTGGGTACTTATTTTAGTGACCTCAGAAGGATGCAGGCCTGAGTCAAACCTGAGCCCTGGCTAGTATTGATCTTGCAGCCTTGTGGTTTATGAGTGAGTGCCTGCAGTACAGGCATTTAACCACTGCGCCACCAGGACTCCGAGCAATTTTTGTCTGCACAGTGTCTTGCAAATTGTTCACAATGAGTTGCTGAGTGGTCTTTGTTTTCTTCTTGAGGGCCAGAGTGTAAAAGGCCCTTGACCACATGGAACAGCTCTGCTGGATGACACTGTGCAGATGCAATGGTGGCAGAGAAGTGTAATTTCTTTGCTGCATCCATTGTCCCACCATAGGCCTTCCAATGTTTGGTTGGACCAGGGGTCGGCAACCTAGGGCCCGTGGGCCATGCCCGGCCCGCTTTTAGGGTTAGGGTTAGGGTTAGGGAATCATGGGAACTGTATTTTATTGTGGCACCAGAGCTCTCTGACAGAGAAGGCTCAATGTCTCAGGAAAAAAAAAACAATTCCTATGATTCCCTAGTACTAACCCTAACCCTTAAAGTGGACTCAATTTGCACTATTTCTGGCAGTCTGCAACCCCAGTTAGTTTTTCTTGAGAGCCAGCATGGGGTAGTGATTTGAGTGCTGGACTACAACTGTGGAGACCATGGTTTGATTCTCCGCATGGCCATGGGAACCCATTGGGTGACATTGGGCAAGTCACACTCTACGTGCTTCAGAAGAAAGCAAAGGCAAAACCCCTTTGCACAAATCTTGCCATGAAAACGCCATGACAGGTTTGCCTTAGGGTCACCATGAGTTGGAAAATATTTGAAGGCACAACAACAACAACAATTTAGTCCTTATTAATGTGCAATTTAGTAAAGTGAAGATAAATAGTAAAGTGGAGAGAGGGCGAGAGAGAATTATATATGGTGTTACCCATATGAAATATATGTTTTTAATTATTTTGAATTTTATTAAGATTTTAAATGTTTTATCTGTGAGCTGCTTTGGGCCCCTCCAGGGATAAAGGTGACATATAAATGAAATAAATAAATAAATAAATAAATAAATAAATGTGTGAATATGACTGTTTTATATACACACAGAGAGAGAGCTTCTCAGTTACAGACCTACTTGGTTTTCTGTAGAATTTCTTTTATTTTCTTTGATGTCACACACACAAAATATTGGACACTGAGGATGCTTAAGATACCAGGTGAGTAGCTGTATGGTAGAGGTTGACTTGATGAATTGTTAGTTTTCATTCTATGCTTCTGGTCTCTTTTGTCTCCCTCCTCCTGAACACTATCCACAACCCAAGGAACTCTTGTGTCAGGAGGGGGGTTTATGGGCATAATTTCCTAAAATCATAAAATAGTAGGGCCCACATTCATCATCCCAGTGTGAGTGAGGCAATTCTTCCTAAATATGCCCAGGTGACATGTACTTTCAATATAACCAGGCAGGTTAGAAATACAATGCACACCATTTTCACATCATCACCTTTGTAACCCATCCCCATGGTGCCGGTGAGTATGCATAAGCTCCTACTATGTGCAGAATAAGAATACAATCACTTGGGAAACATCAGAGGCAGAAAACCCACAAAGCAACTGTGTCCTCTATCCAACTCCTATAGTATGCACATAAAACTGGCCAATCAATAGTATATAAATTTATCTTTTTAAGATATTGGATTTTTGGAGATATGTTTGAGAGTAGACTCATATGGAGAAATATGATTCCTGGTGCGCAAACATACATGGCATTAGGTATCGGGGCAATTGTGGATGTGATCACACATTGCAATTCATGCTGGGTCCTATTATTCATGAGTGCCTTGGAGAATTACTTGAACAGAACATACTGAGTTTATAGCATTCTTAGTGACTTCAGTTTTTGAACTTGGCAAGACACTCCAAACAAAAAAGGAAGTATCAACAAAGAATAAGAAGCAAAGGCTAGTGGGGCTTTCTCATGAGGTTATAGTTTATTTAAAGTAAGTGCAGGAAACCTCTTTAGCCCAAGTGTGAAAATTCAACTTCACAAAACCTCTGAGGAAACACATTCCGGTGGTGGGCAAGCCCAGAAGCAAAAGAGTAAGACAAAAATAATTTAATATTTTGACCTAATGCTGTTAGTGCAGGTACCGTCAGCCAGTGTAGTGAAGTAATGTCAGTGATGGCCTAGGATTCCAGGACACAAGGGTTCTAGTCCCTTCTGAGCCACAGAAGCCCACTGGGTGACCTTGGGAAAAGGTCACACTTTCTCATCCTAAGGGGAAGGCAATGGCAAATGTCGTCTGACTAAATCTTTTCAAGAATATTCTGTGGTAGGGTTTGCCTTAATTCAGAGTCAATTTGGAGGCATATAATGACAACAACTATGCCTTGGTGGGAACATTTTCTTATTTAAAAATGAGAGGGGGAAAATCTATACCAGTGATGGCAAATCTTTTAGAGACCAAGTGCCCAAACTGCAACCCAAAATCCACTTAGTTATCACAAAGTGCTGTGTCCCTCTGGCTTTCTAGTAACGAACTCTGGCAAACTCTGTGCTGGGGCGGTAGCACCCATGTCCACAGAGAGGGCTCTGAGTGCCCCCTTTGGCATTGTTAGCATATATGATTTTTCATAATATTTTGGACACATTTGAAGTTCCCTCTATGACCCCAGACTGACCTCTGTGGAATGTCAGTCATAATCCCCTAGATTGCAGGTCATGTAGGCACTGAGAGATCTGCCCAGAACAGCTGGAAAATTCCTTACCAGACAGGTTTGGGAGATGCCAAAAGGGAAAAACCATTATTCTGGAAAAGACACTTATTTGTCTTGAGTCTCACACTTAAGGGGGCAGTGATATGATTTGACTGCACCTTTTTCTCTAGCCTCCCTTCCTTGATAGTCTCGAAACCAAATGCATTGTCTAGACCAGGGGTAGGCAACCTTTCCCCTTTAAGGGCCGAGGGACTTCAGCTCCCAGAATCCCAGGAGCTATTGGCCAACATGGGACTATTGGCCAACATCACTGAGGCTTCTGGGAGCTGAAGTCCCTTGGCCCTTAAAGGGGAAAGGTTGCCTACCCCTGGTCTAGACTGTCCTCACACCTAGGTTTAACAAAGCTAAGAGTATCAACGCCTTTGGCCTGGCTTGAGCCAAGCCATTTAGTCAATAGGCAGAAGGTAGAAATTTCCTATTTAAACCCTGAGATTTTCAGGCTCCATGTGCTATCTTCAGAATGCATGCTGACTCTACATCGGTCTGTAACCTGACTATAGCTCCTTTGGCCATCCTCTCCCCCATTTCGGTGGCTGTGCATCATCATCAACATCCACAGCAGATTCTGGAGAAGCCTTCGGAAGTGAGTAACTTCCTCATTCTGGCCCATCTCAAGATATTCCTGCTTCCACTCCTTTATTCCTAAGAGTGCAGTGTGTGTGTATGCTATATTTGTGTGTGTGTTTTCCCCTTTAATAAATATTTAGACTTTAATTGGAGAAGCCTGTCTCAGTATCATACATTGTGGGATTCCTTAGTCCTCTGGTATGCATAATGGTACCCAGTCCCATGGGGCTTTGTTAGGACCCCACTCTTGCATATTTGAGCTAATTATAAATTCCCCTAATTAGATCCTTCCTAACAGCATGCATGCCATAGGTTCACCATCACTGATCTATACCATAGTTAGGGAACCACCAAACAAGCCTGCAATGGGGAAGTGGGCATGACCTCTGTGTACCTCATGAGGGATAGATTGAAGCTGTTGTCCCACTGCAGAATTAATGCAGTTTGATACTGGCTCCATCCTATGAAATCTTAAGATTTGTAGTTTGTTGTGGCACCAGAGCTCTTTGACAAAGAAGGCTAAATATCTCACAAAAACACAAATCCCAGAATTCTACAGCATTGAGCCATAGCAGATAAAACAGTATCAAACTGCATTAATTCTGCAGTGTAGATGCAACTCCAGGACCTGAGGTCACTGTGCTAACTTTATTGCACATTCACTTCTTCCCTCTCCCTTCCAGTTATCCAGCAACAATAATTTCAAACCAATGTGTGACAAATATAACATCTATAATATGTTGTTTGTACATGTGAAGTAGAAAATTACATAATTTTATGCTGCTTTCCACCAAACTAGAGCTGAACCTCTCAAGTAGAATTAGTCAAGCATGGAATTTGGCCTTTCTCTAAGGGAACAAAATCTCACAAGTTTGAAAACCTGGCAACCCTAGCTTTACTGGTTGTCTCAGGTTTGCCAGGTTTTCAAACAGCAATAAGAGACGGTCAAAAATCGTGACATACAGGGATGAAAATTGGGTAGTAGCCATTAACAAGTTTGCATTCTGAAATACCAAATAAAAGTATGGATTTCAATTAATTTAGCCATGTGATTCTCTATAAAATTAACATACCATTCACATTCACAAATTACATAAGACACACATTTCTGTCCTTATGAAGGGCCTACATGCAAAAATATGGAATTGTCAGGCATCTTGTTCAGTCTTTATAAAAGGTTCTCCAGCACTCAAATAGGGAACATTCTTTATAATAACCACTATCTGCCAGTCCTATGAGGGACAAGCTTTCTGGTCCTCAGATACAGGACATCCCCTGTAATAAGGGAGAGTTGACAAGCCTAAGTAAGGCTGCTTTGGTGTGCACACCCTTCATCTTGCAATGTGCAAACAGCATTATTAGGAAGGTACACACATGGGATCTCAAAGATAACTACAGAACACAGAGGAAGAGGTGTTAGCAGAAGTGACTGAGCAGGGTGACCAGATGCCCTCCTTTTCCAGGACATTTCAGCCTTCTGTTCATGAGAAATTCCAAAATGTCCTCCATTTTGAGCATGACTAAGGAGCATGAATTTATATTTATACTAGGGTTTTTAGTTTTTCTTTTGACATGTCCTCTATTTGTCTTGAATGTCCTATATTTGCATTGCCATGCCCTCCTTTGCAGTTGGGATATCTGGTCACCCTGTGACTGAGTGAAGGAAGCTTTGCAATAAATGAAGATTTGGAATTTTATTTCAAGGACTACATAAGCAAACAGAATGACATTGGTTAGACAAGAGTAAGCTGCAATTTGTAGCAAGCCGGATGGACAAGTGGTGACTATTTAAATGTTAATGGACTACAACTTCCATCAGCCCTACCTATCCTAGCCATTGGTGATGGATAATGGAAACTGTAGTCTAACAGTCTGCACCTCCAATCTATGGGAAAAAATCCTTGGCTTAACTGCAGAGCAAATCAGGCCAGAAGCAACCTATTGCTCCTTCTAAACATGCTTAGCATTCCCTGGAGACTGGTGACTTCTAACTCAGTTAGGGTTGCCATATGCTGGTTGTTACTGGGACATTCATGGTTTTTAACCCTTTGTGAATGTCCTGGCCCAGGTTAGGAGCCAGTCCTGACTCCCTCCTCCTCCTCCTCCTCCTCCTCCTCCTCCTCCTCCTCCTCCTCCTCCTCCTGTGGTGGTGGTGGAATGCAAGGCCTAGCTGCCTTGTTAGGCCTTACTGGGGTCAGGGAGGGTGTTTCAGGGTGAAGCCTCAACCGACTGGCTGCACCCCAACAAGGGAGGCTGCTACAGTGAGGCCTCTTCTCCTCCTCCAGTGGTAGAGCTGTGCAGGGCCTCACCCAGCCAGCTGGGCTCCTAGGGGAGAGATTGCTGCAGTGAGGTCTACTCCTCCTCTGGCAGCAGAGCCATGCAGGGCCTCAGCTGGTGGCTATGCCCCAAGGAGGGAGGCTGCTGCAGTGAGGCCTCTTGTCCTCCTTCTCCAGCAGCAGAGCCGCATGGGGCCCCAGCCAGCCACCTGAACTCTCCTCCTTCTCCTCCAGTGGTAGAGCTACATGGGGCCTCAACCGGCCAGCTGGGTCTCAAGAAGGGAGGCCGCTGTGGCGAGGCCTCTACTCTTCCTCTGGTGGTGGAGCTGTGTTGGACCCCGAGGAGGGAGGCTGCCATGGCAAGGCTTCCTCCTCTGGCTGCGGAGCTGCACAGGGCCTCAGCCAGCCAGCTGGGCCCCAAGGAAGGAGGCTGCTGCAGCGAAGCCTCTCCTTCTCCAGTTGGCAACATGATCTTTCCTAGACTAAAGTCTGCTTCCTAAGATGCATTTAGTCTCGGAGGTGCTCCAAAATCTCTATGTCCTTGAATTTTACTTCCTCAGATGTATTTTGTTTGTTGTTGTGTGCCTTCAAGTTGTTTCCAGAGAGGAGGAGCTACATTTCAATCTTTTGTCCAGGAAGAATGTCAAAATTGCCTCCATTTTGAGCATGACTAAGGGGGGGTTGCAGACTGCCAGAAATAGTGCAAATTGAGTCCACTTTTAGGGTTAGGGTTAGGGTTAGGGAATCATGGGAACTGTATTTTATTTTGGCACCAGAGCTCTCTGACAGAGAAGGCTCAATGTCTCAGAAAAAAAAACAAAAACCAATTCCCATGATTCCCTAGCACTAGCCCTAACCCTAAAAGTGGACTCAATTTGCACTATTTCTGGCAGTCTGCAACCCCCCTATGAAACATGGAATTTATATTAGTGTTTTTTAAAATATATATATTAATGTTTTTAGCTTTTAGTTGGCTGTGTTCTCCATTTTTCTTGAATGCCCTACATTCTGACCTAAATTTTGTCCTACATTTTGTCCTACTTTTTATCCCAGTTTGGTGGTAGAGAATTATGGCAACCCTAAACTCAGTAAAGTGGTTAATCTGCTCCAGGATTTTAGTCTATGATTTAAAGAAGTGGTCCAAAATGTTGAACTTCTTTTGAAGATGGTGTTCAGTGTTTTATATGGCTCTTTTAAAGCTCATATGAAAGTCATCAACCATCACAGTGAACATGCTAACTTTAAAAAAACAAATATAAGAAACCCTGGCAAAGAAGCAAACACATGGTTTAACCCCCCCCAAAAAAATGCATCAGGCCGGGGGGATCTCTCCCACTAAGTGGGGAGACAAGTGGGCTCATGGAGGCTTGATCCAGAGCTCCAGAAAGGAGAGAAGGCTCCAAAAAAGAGCTGAACTCATCCACAAGGGAGCCAAGGGAGCAGCGAGCAGCCAATGGGTGAGTAAAGCCAACGATTAGTACAAGCACCACCACCAATTTTTAATGTAAGAAGACAAATTTTTAAAATAGCAAGAGTAATCAAATATTTGGAGAAGGCTGGTACAATTAAGATTCCCAATAATAATAATAATAATAATAATAATAATAAGTTGTAGGCTTTCATGGCTGGCATCCATAGTTCTTTGTGGGTTTTTTGGGCTATGTGGCCATGTTCTAGAAGAGTTTCTTTCTGACGTTTCACCAGCATCTGTGGCTGGCATCTTCAGAGCAAAGCAAAAGCAGCTTCATTTATATACCGCTTCATATTGTGCATGGGATGTCTAAGCGGTTTACAACTGTGAGCTGATTGCCCCCCAACAAGCTGGGTACTCATTTTAGCGACCTCGGAAGGATGCAGGCCTGAGTCGAGCCTCAGCCCTGGCTGGTATTGAATTCACAACCTTGTGGTCTATGAGTGAGTGGCTGCAGTACAGGCATTTAACCACTGCTCCACCAGAGCCACAGATGCTGGCAAATGTCAGAAAGAAACTCTTCTAGAACATGGCCACACAGCCCGAAAAACCCATAAATAACTAATAATAATAATAATAATAATAATAATAATAATAAAATTTTATTTATACCCCGCCTCTCTGTCAAACAATTGGGGTGGCTTACAACAACAATTAAAATTACACAAGACATAACAGACTAAAAAAACCCCAAGACCCCACCCTCCCCCATTAAAACTGTATTAAACTAAACATCACAGCTTAAAAACAGGATAAAATGAAATAATTGAGGGGACTATATGCAAACAAAGGCAGTGGCAAGCCAAAAGCCAAGAGATGGAGACACACAGCTCCTGAGGCCAGGATCTAATCAGGAAAGGCCTGCCAAAAGAGATCCATCTTCACAGCCTTTTTAAAGCTGCCTAAGCTCGTAATCTGCCAGATCTCATCTGGCAGGCCATTCTATAACCTGGGGACGATTCCGGAAACTGCCGTCTGGGAGGTTGCAGACAGCCTTGCTTTTACTGGCTGGAGCAAATTCCTCCCAGATGACCGGAATGCGCAGGGAGGATTGTATGGGAGGAGGTGGTCGCGAAGGTAGGTTGGACCCAAGCCATTCAGGGCTTTAAAGGTAATAATCAACACCTTATGCTGGGCCTAGAAACTAATAGGCAGCCAGTGGAGAGATTTTAATACTGGAGTTATGTAGGCTCTCCTGGATGTTCCCGAGACCACTCTTGCTGCCATATTTTATACCAACTGAAGTTTCCGGACCAAGCATGAGGGTAGCTCCATGTAGAGCACATTACAGAAATCCAGACAGGAGGTTACCAGTGTGTGCACCACGGTCTCAAGTTCCCTTACTTCCAGGAAAGGGCACAGCTGGCTTATCAGCTGAAGCTGATAACAGGCACTCCTGACCATCGCATTTACCTGATTAGTTATCAGGAGCGACAAATCAAGGAGCACCCCCAGACTGCGAACACAGCCCTTGACAGAGAGTGTGACCCTGTCGAGGACTGAAGGTTGCAAACAATTCCTGGTTTCGGGGCTGCTACTGTGAGCACCTCCGTTTTGTCTGGATTGACTTTCAGTCTGTTTTTCCTCATCCAGCTCATTACTGCCTTAAGACATTCATTGAGAGGAGAGACGCCATTGGGAGTCGAGGCCGACGATCAAGACATGGAAAAATAGATCTGGGTGTCATCAGCGAATAATCTCACCCAGCAGCTTCATATAGATGTTAAACAGCATTGGGGACAAAATGGCACCCTGAGGGACGCTGCATGTGAGCGCCTTTTTTGCAGAGCAACAGTCCCCAAGCAAAACCCTCTGGGACCTTGCCGAGAGGAAGGAGTGGAACCATTGCAATGCAGTGCCTCCAATTTCTAACCCACTCAGGCGATCCAAGAGGATGCTATGATCTATCACATCAAAAGCCACTGAGAGGTCTAGAAGCACCAACAGGGTCACACTACCCTTGTCGATGCTCAGATGTAGGTCATTGGCCAAGGCAACCATGGCAGTCTCAACTCCAAATCCCATCCTAAAGCCAGTTTGAAATGGGTCTAGATAATTCATTTTGTCCAAGACTGCTTGGGGTTGAAGAGCAACCACCCTCTTGATTACCTTGCTTAAAAATGGTAGCAAAGAGATTGGCCTGTAGTTGTTCGCATCCAGGGGGCCCAGGGAAGGTTTTTCAGAAGTGGCCTAACAGCTGCTTCCTTCAAACAAGATGGCATGTGACCTTCCCTGAGGGATGCATTGATGATGTCCATGAGGAACATCCTAGATGCAACCCCCCCTCTGGGTGGCCAGCCATGATGGGCAAAGGTCGAGAGGGCAGGTTGTTTTCCTCACTCTACCAAGCAGCTTGTCCATGTCATCGGTACTCATAGATTGGAACTGATCCAGAATAATTACGTTAATGGAGTTGCTTGACACCTCATCAATTGTTTCTGTCAAAACACTGGCATCTAGGTCAGCTCTTATTAGAGAGATTTTATCTGAAAAAAAGTTGTTAAATGCATCACAGCAGGCCATTGTCGGGTTAAGCAACGGGTTCTGTGCAGGCGGAACCTGCATCAGTTCCCTTACCACCCTAAACAGCTCTACTGGATGGGACTCTGCAGACGCAATACATGCAGAACAGAAGGATCTCTGTGCTGCACGTATTGCCTCTCAATAGGACCAAAGACCCTATGATGAGTCTTGTCAGATTAGAGCCGAGTTTTCTGCCAGGTGCACTCTAGTCGTTATCCAACCCACTTCATTTTCCTAATCTCTGCTGTATGCCATGGCTTCCAGTTTGAAAGGATGCTTGGGAGCGATTGTGTCGATAGCCTTGGTAAGATTGGACTTTGAGAACATATAGAAAAGTGAGTAATTATTTAGTTGTGATCAGAAACAAGGAGAAAATGAAAAGGAGAAGGAGCTGGAAAGTAAAAGTAGAAAGGAAAGTAGGAAGGAAAGAAGAAAGAAAGTATGTATTATAGATAAAAGGAGAGTAAATGAACTGTAAGGAGAACTTCAACCATATGGACAATTTAAATAGATATGCCAGAGGAACAACAACAATAAACCTCCAAGAACATATTAAGTCTTTCTAAAGATGTGATTCTTGCCATTTCTACTCCAGGAAGAGGCAATTTCATTGGTATGCCAGATCCATTTCAAGCAGTCTTTTAAATAATCCCAGAAATGTTTCTATCCTGCAAAGAACATACACAATGTAATTCTATACTTTTCTATAAGCATCTTTCAGAGCATTTCACCCCTTTCCTAGCATCATGGATCTAAGGGTATGGGAAGGGGGGATGAGATTTGAATTTGATTTATTTTTGATATTTGTTCTGATGTTTTGAAATTCTGTACGCCACCCCGATTGCCTAGCAGAGGGGCGGGATATAAATTATTATTATTATTATTATTATTATTATTATTATTATTATTATTAAGTGAGGCAATGTGGTGTGGTGGACACAGTAGCATTAGTAGGGTTAGTGTCACCCAGTGTGATAACTCATGGTAATTCATAGTGTCACCCCTCCCATGGACCTCCTCCTCTGCCTCCCTACTCACTTGCTTCTAATACAGACTTTTGTAGATGTGCTGCAATTTTACAATTCAGCATTACCACACCAGTAGCCAAGGTGCCAGGTAGGAGCAGCATTGCATTGGTCTTATTTTTTCCACCTTAATATCAAGGTATGGCCCTTGATGGCAGCTGAACAGAAAGGAGAAGCCATCAAGGCCCTTGTGTAACACTAGTTATAGCACTATGATTCCACTTTAAGTGCTGTGGTTCCATCCTATGGAATTCTGGAAACTGAAATGTATGGAGAGGAATTTACAATTCTCAGTCATGGCATTCTAGTGCCTCATCCAACTACATAACCCAGCATTCCATAGTATGCAGCCATGACACTTAACATGGAATATTATAACTATGTAGTGTGAAAGCGACCTCAGTTTTAAAGAATGGTGCCACAGAAGTCACAGTACCTTTAGCAGATCATTCAGGAATATTGGCAGATTAATGTTACTCTAAGGTTTAGTATATTCAAGAGTGCTAGATATTTAGAGGAGATTGGAGTGGGGACACTTTGTCATTGCTGGTTTATTTCCTCCCACTTGAGTTGACAGCCTATGGATTTGGGGAAGACAAAGGCTAAAAAACACTCTTCTTAACCTGATAAAGAAGAAACATCTTCTGTACTGATTTTACTAGCACTGGAAAGATGGCTTGTCCTCCTCCACTTCTTTCATGCAAAAAGCATAGCCCTTGTGTCTCTTTGGCCTTCTCCCCATGAAATGAAGGTATTAATCAAAGTTAGGGAAATGAGTTGAGAGCAAGAGAAGAGGTGAAGGAAGAGGAGGAGAAACTCAACCCTACCCTTTTGCCTCAGTAATTATTGCAAATGGCTTCTGGTCTGTTCACCTTTGTGCCAAGTTGGTAATGTATCCTCATTTTGTTGATTTAAGATCTCCAGAAACACCTGTGGGAATGGCTTTAATTAATCCTCCGTTAAAGGTTGTAATTGCCCTATCCTTTGGGAATGTCCTACTAGCGAGGAATATGATTTTAAACATATACTGTAAACAACTTTTTTCCTCAGGAGGGTCTCCTGCTTAGTACTATGGCTTTGACCCTTTCATTGCTGGGTGGTTAAAAGAGTTTATTTTCTTAAATTCCTATTTCAGAGCCATAGCAAGCTTCTTCCACCCTCTTTTCTAAAGGAAACATTCCCTGGCTGTGTCCATATGTAACACTTGAAACAGTTCGTTTAGTCTAATTTTTAATTATGTTTATTCAAAAATAGGGCTGAGCAGTGGCATCACTGGGGATAGGTGCAGAGGGATAGACTGCAACAGGTGATATCCTAAGGGCAGTGACACCACTGCTCTTCAGACACCTACCTTTTGGCAGAATTGGGTTCTGGGATTCACCTGCTTCCCTTTTATAAGCTTTAAGAGATGGTGGAAGTGGGTTGAAGCTCAGTGGGAGGAGAAAGGAGACACTTCAGATTTTTTTTTTAATTCAAATTTTAATTTTTTAATTTTTTAAAAAAAATCATTTTTATTTTTTTTAATTATTTTTAAATTTCCTTTTAAAAACATCACATTTTAACCAAATCTTCATTATGTATATGTAAATACATTTAGGTTGTGCATGTAATATTTTAATTTGAAGGTATAATTTTAATTTTAATTTTGCTACCTGTTTATGTCACAACTATTAGCATTACATTCAGTGGTATGTGGGAATTGTGATTTATGAGTAACATTAGTGTAAAAAAAAACATTACTAAGGATACTGTATGGTGTGAAATGGGAGGAGGTCAGTGGGGGAGTGGCACCATGAGTTACTGCACCAGGTGACACCAACCCTAGGGATGCCAATGAGGCTGAACAACTATTAAGGATTGGAGGGTGACAGTGGTTGTAGGACCTGAAGGGAAGCATCATCCATTGCCATGTCTTGTACCCCAATTTTTTGGGGAATGTTTTGGCTCAAAAATAGCAGATACTGCCCCATCCAAATGTTAGGAGGATGGTACTGGCATTCTTAGGCATTACAGATTGTAAACCATGTAGAGAGTGCTGAGTTCACTATGAAGTGGTAAATGCTATTGCTATTGCATTTCTGAGAGGCAGTTATTCAAAAATAGGGCTGAGCAGTGGCATCACTGGGGAGGGGTGCAGAGGGATGGACTGCAACAGGTGATACTCTAAGGGCAGTGACACCACTGCTCTTCAGACACCTACCTTTTGGCAGAATTGGGTTCTGGGATTCACCTGCTTGAGTGTTGCATTGAGTGTTGGATTACAACTCTGGAGACCAAGATTCAAATCCACACTCAGCCATGGAAATCCACCGTGGACAAGTCACACACACACAGCTCCAGAGGAAGGCAAAGGCAAACCCCCTCTGAACAAATCTTGTCAAGAAATCCTTGTGGTAGATTTGCCTTAGAGTCACATTGGAAATGACTTGAAGGCACACAGCAACATGTTGGCCATTTCAACATGTTTTCACATGGGGTGGTGGTGGTGGTCACTTTTTTGACATGTACAGGTCTTTACAAAAAAACTAGCAAGTTCTATACACTCCAATGTTTCACAGATGAAAATGGGACATGTGTGACCAAACAACATCAGAGTGTGATCAATGTAGCAAAAGATAATGAAGAAGAACACACAAGCTAGGAGAGGCTACAACAGTTTGTTTTTGTCTGAGCCTTCTGAGAAGGCCAGGAATCCCCTTCCTCTTCTCTGATCTTCTCTGCTGAGTTAAATGGGCACAAACAACATTTTCACTTTGAATTCAGTTTGCAGCAACTGAAATAAGCCAAGAGAGAAAAAGAGAGAAGCAGGAGGAGTAAAGAGAAACTGGGATACTTTCATAAGTGCTGAAAAAGTGAAACAACAGAGGATTAATTGGATCTGTCCTTGCCAAAACAGGATAGTTAGATGGTATGTGCACGGAGTCCCCCCCCCCCCTCATGTTGTAGAATATGTTGTTGAACAACTTGGTCAATAATGCCTTTACAGCAACAGCAATCCTTCACTTATCTAATTGGCTTGGTGGGTACTGAGAATCTCTAGAGTATTTGCATTCCTGTTTGATAATCAGGATTTGAGGTTGGAGGGGGGGATTTTCATTTTAAGTGATAGACAGAGAATGGGATTGGCTATGGGAAAAAATGGATTCAGTTATCATGTTTTTATGTCTGTGGCACTTCTCAAGTTGTGTAAATCTTGGGAGACCTGAAAAGCTTACTATGCATATTCCATATAAATTACAAGCAGAAAGCATAGACTCTTAGATTCCTCTGCTCCTAGATGCAATATTTATTAGCCTGAATATTGTTTTGATTACAATATATAGTGTGCTTTCTATAGACAATTTTTTTAAAAAAAATTGTTGGGTTTGCAGGGGGAAAAAAATGAAGCAGATTTCCTTGTGGGCCCACTTTTGGAAATTATTCCTTGATTAAACTTTATCATGAAAGAAATCCCTGATAAAAAGAGAACCACATACCCAAAGTGTGACACAAACTCATTTTCCACAGGGGAAACAGTAAAGATCATCATAGCCCCAGATTAAAATTCCTTACAAATATTATTTAATCAAGAATGGTGGGGATGGTGGTGGGGGCAACAAGGAGATAAACAAATCTTGAAACCCTTATGCATTCTCAGAAGCATAGGATATTGAATATCGAGTAAATAGTGTTTCTGGAGTTTTATAAAGTATGTCAGGATCAATCATGATTAACTTATAGAATCATAGACCTCAAAAAGATAATTTATTCCAATACCATTCCAATGCAAGAAAGTCATCACTATAGCACTCCTGGTAGGAATTCAACTCTTTTCTTATGTCATCACCTTTTCATCCTGTCTTTGGGAGTGGATATGTGCCTTCAAATCGCCACTCAACTTATGGTGACCCCACACATTTCATAGGGCTTTCTTAGGTAAGGAATACTCAGAGGTGGTTTTGTAGTTCCTCCTGTTGATATATAGCCTACAGCACCTTGTATTTGTTTTTGGTCTCCTATCTGAGTACTATACAGAACTGACACTGCTTAGCTTCGAAAATCAGATAGGATCTGGTGCCTCTTGGGTTTTTAGACAATTTTCTGTTTTTTAGCCAGTTTGTTTTTTAAATTGTAATATGGAGCTCTTTGTTCTGATTCCACTGTTTGCTGTCCCATCTATGTGTCAGTATGTCATCACATTGGTAAATTAAAAGTAAAGTGCATATGAATTAGGGCTGAATCCCACTTTTTGAACCCCAAATATTTTCTGGATTCAAGGGATTCAGAATCTGTTGATTCTACTGACCCTCCTTACTAGTAGCACTAGGTAGCTTCCATTCTGGATTTTAGTCTGAACTTTAAAAGTGCTATCTTTGGTGCTAAATATTTAGGTGATAGGGTTCAGGATCTTGAATAATTACTTTAAAATTCTAATTAAAACTCAATAGAACTAGCAAGTACATTTCTATACCACTTATCAGTGCACTTAAGCACTCCCTAAGCGGTTTAAAAATGTGTAAGCTAATTGCCCCCAACACGCTGGGTACTCATTTTAGTGACCTACGGAAAGATGCAAGTCTGAGTAAACCCTGGTGCCCTGTCTGGGATTGAACTCACAAACTTGAGGCTGTAAATGGCTGCACATTTAACCACTGTGCCACCAGGGCTCCTTCTATAGATATTTTTGAGTTACTGCTATAGAATCTTTTGAGACTCTGATGACAATTATTAATCTCCTTCCCAGAAAAATAAATAAATAAACACAATGGCCTAAATTATTTTGATAGTCCCAAGTAGTGTAGGCCCACTAAGTTAATGAGATTTGCACAATTGTTGATGTACAATCCAACCATTGATTCAATAGGTTTACTCTAGCAGGGACTAACCAGTAGGAATCATGCTAATATTCAAAGTATAAAAGATAGAATTAGGGTGGAAAGATCTAGTAATAATAATAATAATAATAATAATAATAATAATAATAATAATTTTATTTATATATCCCGCTCCTCTGAGAGCAATCAGGGCAGCTAACAACAATAAAATACATCATATAAAATCCTGAGCCAATACCCACACACCCCCCCTTTAAAAAAGTATTAAACTAAATGCAGTTAAAACATTTAATTACATAAACATTAAATAAACTCAAATTATCCAAAGAAACAAAAAATAGGAACAACGGAACCATGGAAGGTGGCAGCGATAATAAATTTGAAGAGGGCAGGATAAAACAGAATAAGTCAAAATAAAAGGATTCTAGAGGCCGGGAATCTAATCTGGAAAGGCCTGCCGGAAGAGATCCATCTTAACAGCCTTTTTAAAGCTATCTTGCATGGTAATCTGATGGATCTCATCCGGCAAGCTGTTCCATAACCTGGGGCGACTACCGAAAATGCCCTCTGGGAGGTTGCAGACAGCCTAGATTCTAGTGGCTATAGCAAGTTCCTCCCACAGGACTGGAGTGTGTGGGAAGGATTGTATGGTAGGAGGCGGTCCAGAAGATAGGTTGGACCCAAGCCATTTAGGGCTTTAAAGGTCATAACCAACACCTTATACTGGGCCCGGAAACTAATAGGCAGCCAGTGGAGGGACTTTAACACCGGAGTTATATGGTCCCTCCTAGATGTCCCAGAAACCACCCTGGCTGCCATGTTTTGTACTAACTGGAGTTTCCGGACCAAGCACAAGGGTAGCCCCATGTAGAGCACATTACAGAAATCCAGACGGGAGGTTACCAGCGTGTGCACTACAGTCTCAAGATCCCTTACTTCCAGAAAATGGCGCAGCTGGCGTATCAGCCGAAGCTGATAGCTGGCACTCCTGACTGTTGCGTTTATCTGATTTGTCATCAGGAGCGACGAGTCAAGGAGCACCCCCAGACTGCGAACACAGTCCTTTATGGAGAGTGTGACCCCGTCCAGGACCGGAGGTTGCAGCCTAATTCTCGGTTTCAGGGCAGCTACCGTGACCACCTCCATTTTGTCTGGATTCAGTCTCAATCTGTTTTTCCTCATCCAGCCCATTACTGCCCAAAGACATTCATTGAAAGAGGAGACGCCATCAGAATTCACGGCCAACGATCGAGACATGGAGAAATAGATTTGGGTGTCATCAGCGTACTGATAACACCCAGCTCCATAACTCTGATTAATCACACCCAGTGGCTTCATATAGATGTTAAATAACATCAGGGACAGGATGACACCTTGAGGGATACCACAAGTGAGCTCTTTGTTGCTAGAGCAATTGTCCCTGAGCAGCACCCTCTGGGACATGCCTGAGAGGAAGGAACGGAATCACTGCAGTGCATTGCCTCTGATTCCCAACCCCCTCAGGCGATCCAAGAGGATGCCATGATCTATTGAATCAATGGTTGGATTGTACATCAACAATTGTGCAAATCTCATTAACTTAGTGGGCCTACACTACTTGGGACTATCAAAGTAATTTAGGCCATTGTGTTTATTTATTTATTTTTCTAGGAAGGAGATTAATAATTGTCATCAGAGTCTCAAAAGATTCTATAGCCTCTGAGAGGTCTAGACACACCAACAGGGTCACACTACCCCTGTCGATGCTCAGAAGCAGATCATCGGTCAAGGAAATCATGGCAGTCTCAACCCCAAAGCCTGTCCTGAAGCCAGTTTGAAATGTCTAGATAATCGGTTTCATCCAGGACAGCTTGGAGCTGAAGAGCAACCACGCTCTCGATCACCTTGCTTAGAAATGGTAACACAGGGACTGGCCTATAGTTGTTCATGTCCAGGGGGTCCAGGGAAGTTTTTTTCAGAAGCGGCCTAACAGCCGCTTATTTCAAACAAGATGGAATATAGTCTTCCCTGAGGGATGTGTTGACGATGTCCGTAAGGAACACCATCAAAACATCCCCACCAGATGGCCAGCCATGAAGGGCAAGGATCGAGAGGACAAGTTGTTTTCCTCACTCTACCAAGGTGCTTGTCCACGTCATCGGGACTCAGAGATTGAAACTGACCCAGAATAATTTCATTAATGTAGTCACTAGACACCTCGTCAATTGTTTCTGTCAAAACACTGGGGTCTAAATTGGCTCTTATCTGAGAGATTTTATCTGTGAAAAAGTTGTTAAACACGTCACAGCAGGGACCTGGGTGGGAGGAACCCGCATCAGCTCCCGCACCGCCCTAAACAGCTCTGCTGGACGGGACTCTGCAGATGCAATATGTGCAGAACCAAATGATCTCTCTGCTGCACCTATTGCCTCTCAATAGGACCAAAGAAAGTTCCTATGATGAGTCTGGTCAGATAAGAGTCAAGTTTTCTGCCAGGTGCACTCTAGTCGTTGTCCAACTCACTTCATTTTTCTAAGCTCTGCTGTATACCATTGCTTCCGATTAGAAGCGGGTTGGAAAGGACGCTTGGGAATGATTGTGTCAATAGCCTTGGTAAGATCAGTGTTCCAAGTATTAACCAAAGCTTCAACAGGATCACCGGCGTTACCAACCATTAAACCATCCAAGGCTTTCTGGAATCCAATTGGCTCCATTAGCCTTTGAGGGCGGACCATTCTAATAGGTCCACCCCCCCACCCCCCAGTGAGGTCAGTAGAGGCTCTTAGTTCAGTCTGGACCAGGAAATGATCCGTCCATGACAATGCGGTGGTTTTAACAACCTCCACCCACGGATGTTCCTGTTCTGTACTGAAGACCGCATCAAGGGTATGACCCACACAATGTGTGGGCCTGACGACCAATTGGGATAGGCCCATGTTTGTCACGGTTTCCATGAACTCCCAAGCCACACCTGTCAGATTTTCCAAGCTGGTCTCGAGTGGGATGTTGAAGTCACCCAGGACTAAAAGAGACCTGTGTCAGCTCGGTCAGGGAGTCTGCTAGACAATGGGGTGCTCGATATACTGACAGAATCCCTAAACTATCCCTGGTCCTCATGCTAAGGTACATACACTCAAAGTGGACTGTGTTCCAGACAGGTATCCTGGTCAAAGTCAAGTTGTTCTTATAAACCAGAGCCACTCCCCCCCCCCCGCCCACTTCCCCTTACCTGCTCGCTCACAGAGGGAGGGCCTGCATCCAGGTTACAGCACTATCCTTTCCCAACCAGGTTTCTGTAAAGCAAGCCAGATTGGCACCCTCATCTAACAAAAGATCATAAATAATGTGAGTTTTATTTTTAACCAACCTGGCATTGCAAAGAAGTAGAGTAAGGTTCTGTGGAATGGTTGGTACACTCTCCAATCCATTCTGGGAAACGGAGTGAACTGAAGGTGGGATAGCTCTCAAACAGTAATTCCGCCTTCTTTTGTAACATCTGTTCACTCCATTCCAACCATACCTCCCTTTCCCCAGCACAACTCCAATTTCCGCCCCCACATCATTCCTGGCCTCAGCTGATAAGGAGGACAATAAAGTCACGACACCCTCAAAATCGGCTTTTGGTGGGAAAAAAGGGCTTGGGTACCTGATTCCCCACCCAAAACCAACACTAAGCCAGTTATAGTGGCGACCTAATAATAACAGGGCTAGGTCATTTGATAAAAAGTCCCACTTCAGTTCTCAGCATGGTGTTCTTGCTGCTAAAAAAATGGGATTAAGTCCTTCTTAGCCTCTCTCAACTTATATAAATGTCATGACTACTGCCAAAAGATGCGCCACTGGGGGAGATGATACTGGGCAGGACCCTCTCAAAAGATGCACCATGCCGCTGGGGGAGATTATACTGGGCGGGACCCTTAACCTGGCCTGGAGGTGGTGGTACTGGGTGGGCTTTTATGTCCCCACCCAGGCCTCCAAGCAGCCTCGCCACTGCCAGTGCTGCCATTGCCGCTGCACCGCCGGAGGAGATGGTGCTGGGCAGGACCCTTAAGCCTCCGCCTGTCCTCCTGGGGCTCCGCTGCTGCTGCTGTCATTACCACTGTGCTTGGTCTGGCCTGGAGGTGGTGGTACTGGGTGGGTTTTTATGTCCCTGCCCAGGCCTCCAAGCAGCCTCGCCACTGCCAGTGCCGCTGCGCCGCAGGGGGAGATGGTGCTGGGCAGGACCCTTAGGCCTTGCCTGTCCTCCCGGGGCTCTGCCGCTGCTTCTGCCACTGCTGCTGTGCCTGGCATGGCCTGGAGGTGGTGGTACTGGGAGGGCTTTTATGTCCCTGCCCAGGCCTCCAAGCAGCCTCGCAGCTGCCGGTGCTGCTGGTGCCACCACGCTGTCAGGGGAGATGGTGCTGGGCAGGACCCTTAGGCCTCCGCCTGTCCTCCCAGGGCTCCGCCACTTTTTTAGTTGGCATGAAGTTCACAGACCACCTACAGCCCCTCCATGAATTCCCTTGAGATCCATGGACAACAGATTAAGAAACCCTGCCTATCTTCTTGAGCTGTGTAAACTAGAACTAACAGTGCTAATACGATGGTAGACCTTGAGGCCCTAGCTAGCCTTACTGTCATGTGGCACCAGGCTTGATGGTACCTAATTGTGATGAATAGCTTTGAAGAAAGAGAGAGGAACACCTTGGTAGCCTGTTACTGTCATGAGCTACATCATGACAAACCTGCCATGGTTTGGAACGTTGGGCTAAATGGGTATAGCTCCATTTGCTTGTTATTTGCTGACCTACAATGTGATATATAGTACTTCTGTTAAATGATGGGACATGTAGTAATGTGCTAATTGGTAAAACTGTTGACCATATTCCTTTGTGGTGAAAGAGCAGATGGAAAGGGAGTTGATTCCATGCAGGAAAGATCCAAGGTCAGTCTTTTGAGAACATCTGGAGTGAGAGAAGGAGAGGGCTCTCATGAGAGGGAGAAAGGAAAAGAATGGCCCAAAACACATGGGCAAAATGATGTGACTTCAGGCTGCATTGAGGACGTGCCATTTGCATGATGCACAGCCCCAAAGTGGCCTGAAACCATGCCAATGCCATGTCAAACAAAAAGAACCATACCAAGAAGGAACAGATAGAATCTGCTTCTTCCAGCAGCCTAGTTCAGGACTGCTGCAGTGCCCGGATAAGGACTGGGACCATGTGCTTGCTGTGGTACCAGTGCAAACAGCACTGGCACATTTTGCTTTTGTGATGAATGAGAAGGTAGCCCAACTAAGATTTGAAATTGTGTATGCTTTAACTATGCTTTGCTAATGGCTGATGGTTAGTACTGATAACAAATATCAATGGAGAACATCTATAGTTTTCTGAATAAAGTTTTCTATGTTTTCATAAAACTGAAGCCTGGATTTCTGGACTAAGGAGTCTTGTACATGACAGATGCATGCATCATAGAATCATAGAATCATTGAATCATGGAGTTGGAAGAGACATCAAGAGCCATTAGGTCCAACCCTGGCCATACAGGAATACATAATCAAAGCACAGACAGATGGCTATCCAGCCTCTCTTTAAAAACTTCCAAAGAAGGAGACTCCACCACTCTCTGAGGCAGCATATTCCACCGTCAAACAGTATTTACAGTCAGGAAGTTGTTCCTAATGCTTAGGTGGACTCTCTTTTCTTGTAGTTTGAATCAATTGCTCCGCATCCTATTCTCTGGTGCCACAGAAAACAATCTTGCTCCATCCTCAATATGACATCTTTTCAAATATTTTAAAAGGGCTACTATATCACCTCTTAACCTTCTCTTCTCCTGACTAAACATATCCAGCTCCTTAAGTTGCTCTTCATAGAGGTGGTTTTTAGACCTTTCACCAGTTTGGTTGCATTCCTCTGGACACTTTTCAGATTGTCAACATCCTTTTTGAATTTTGAATCAGAAGCAGAAGAGACATGGGTGCATCACTGAACAGAAAGAATGAGAAAATAAGACTAATTGGAGCTATGCACATAAATATTGGGGACAAAAGATCCACAACATATTGAAGTTCTGCATGTCAGATTTGACTCTTAAGCCACATAGAATCTCCCATAGAGAAGACTTATGAGATGTGTGTGGAGGGACATAATTGTTAAAGAGTGTTTTGAGCTCTGCTAAAATGGGGTGTGTGAGAATTTCTCAAATGTCCATAATTAATTTTTTCAGCACTCATTGTGAAAAGTATTTGCTCATTCACTTATACTGCCCGCACTGGCTTTGCTCTTAGTTATCCTTACTTTCCTTCATTGTCATTGTATCATTTATCACTAGGTTGGGCAATTTAAGAAAAAGGAAGACACTTTCATTTGGTGTAGGCAAATGGCAAGGGAAGAGCAGCAGCAAAAAATTTCAAAAAGTTCTGTGTTTGCACAGTCTGTATAACATAGAGCCATGGGATGACTCTATCTTAGCTGAAGTGCTTCTTTCCATCCATAAATGAACATTGAAGAATATTTTGTATTAGCTTTATGGTAAAAACATCCCTAGTTTCTTCTTTACATGTTCAAATGCAATTAATTTGTAAAAAGAAAGAGCAAAGAAGGCAAATTTCTTAAACCCCCAAACTGGGAGATGATTAGAGCTTTAGTATTTCACTTCTTGAGAGTGTAAAAAAGTATTAAAAACAGAATGTGGGGGACAGAGGCAGAGAGACCAAATTGATACCCTCTGTAGTTGCTGTTGCTCAGTCTGTGGTGAATTATCTTAAACTTCTAAAGTATAAGTGAAAGGGGGATCCTTGGAGCCTGAGTCACTTTATTTCATTGGAATGTAACCATATTTCAATTTGCACTTGAATTAATGGGTGACTACAAAGCTTTGAAAAATCTTAAAGAGCATGTCTCACCTATTATAACACATTTTATTAATCAGTGTCTTGCATTAAAGGAGACCATCCAGCTAACTGTTCATCTCTCTAACAGAAGTTGGGGAGGGGAGAGCAGATTTGCATGCAGTGAATGTAATCCAAAGTAGTTAGTCCAGACACATTTGGAGATTCACCAGAGTACTTAAAAAAAATCTGTTTTCAGTTTGAACATTTTCAGACATTTAAATTTAGGCTAGATTAATTTTTATAACACAATATGTGTTAATTCCTTTCAATCAAAAGTATATTTCCTCTTCTGTATTCTCCCCCAAGATTGTGCAGCTCACCACTTTACTGCAAAATAGGTTTGCCAGTTCAAAATCATCCCACGACCTGAAGTTTCTGGGCCAAAACCTGAGCCCTAGATCCTCACTTTGGTCATTAAATACCATTCTCAGCTGATGACAGTATGTCAACTGAAAGATGTGTGTACATACATGCACAATCAGGTACACACACACACACACACAGAATTAACTTTCATGTTAGGAAATTAATACATAAATCATAACCAAAATGGTTGTTCCTAGGTCAAGATGAAATAAGAGGAGTATCCCTTCTCTCTTATGGAGATGAGATAAGAAACATTTAATCTAACCTATTTGTTTCTAATCAGCAGAGCAGAGTGTAAGGTGAGTCTTGGCACTACAATGTTTGGGAGGAAAGGAGGAATCCAGCTAAGTTTTAATCTGCACTGTGGAAATAATAGAGTTTGACACTGCTTTAACTGCCATGGTTCCATCCTATGGAATTCAGGGATTTGTAGTTTTGGCAGCAGAGTTCTCTGACAGAGAAGGCTAAATATCTCACAAAACAACAAGTCCAAGAATTCCATAGCATTGAGCCATGGCAGTTAAAATGGTGTCAGACTGCCTTGTTTCTGCAGTGCAGTTTAAACCTAAATAAATACATAGATCTTCCTAGAGAGTCTGGAAGTTACAGCAATCAGTCAATCAATCTATGCAAAGTATAGCAACACACACACACACACACACGTAGCCATGTCAGCCATGCAGCAAAATACTACAAAATTCAAAGTCCACAAGCAGTGATACCTTTATTGGGCCAAGTCAAAAGCATAACATACATGAATCAAGCTTTCAAAACTTCACTGGCTTCTTCATCAGGCTAAAAAAATCATAAGGAGAGAGATGGTGGTGATGTTGGAGTCATAGAGCGGTAATGAGCTGGATGAGGAAAAACAGATTGAAGTTGAATCCAGACAAGACGGAGGTGCTCACGGTAGCGGCCCCGAAACCAAGAATTGGGTTGCAACCTCCAGTCCTGGATGGGGTCACACTCTCTTCCAGTGACTGTGTTCACAGTCTGGGGGTGCTCCTTGACTCGTCGCTCCTGATAACAAATCAGGTTAATGCAATGGTCAGGAGTGCCTGTTATCAGCTTCGGCTGATATGCCAGCTGCACCCTTTTCTGGAAGTAAGGGATCTTGAGACTGTTGTGCACGTGCTGGTAACCTCACGCCTCGACTTTTGTAATGCGCTCTACATGGGGCTACCCTTGTGCTTGGTTCAGAAATTACAGCTGGTACAAAACATGGCAGCCAGGCTTGTCTCAGGAACATCTCTGAGGGACCACATTACTCTGGTTTTGAGGTCCCTCCATTGGCTGCCTATCAGCTTCCGGGCCCAGTACAAGGTGTTGGTTATTACCTTTAAAGCCCTAAATGGCTTGGGTCCAAGCTATCTTAGGGACCGCCTCCTCCCATACAATTCTCCCCGCGCTCTCCGGTCCTCTGGGAAGAAATTGCTGCAGCCCCTAAAATCGAGGCTTGCAGCTACCTCCCAGAGGGCTTTTTCTGTTGTGGCCCCCAAACTCTGGAACGGCCTGCCGGACGAGATCCATCAGTTAACATCGTTGGACAGCTTCAAAAGGGCTGTCAAGACAGATCTCTTTCGGCAGGCCTTTCCAGATTAAAAATTTTCCCCGGCCTCGGACATGCCCACCCCATTGATCCTTACGTGGCCCCATCTAAGGATGGATAGGATCATGGCCGCTGGGTTTTATATATTGGTTATGTGTGGTTTTACTGAATTGAATTGTTTGTTTTATTTTAAATTTTCATTGATTTAATACTGTTTTAAGGGGGGGAGGGATCTTTGGGATTGGGTTTGTATATGTTTTTATGATTGTAAGCCACCCTGATTGGGTTACCAAAGGGCGGGATATGTATTGACGAGTTTTCAATGCAGGCAGAGGATATTTCCCTTATTGACCATGTGAAGGCTTGGGATAAAGAACAACAAAAGAAATGTAAAAGACAAGTCCTCTTTGTTACTAGTTCCCATGTGGCCAACAAGGGCTCATTGGGAAACAATAGCCAAGAATTTAGAATGCAGTGTCACATTTTAATATTGCAGATGATACATACATAATTTCCAGTTTGGACTCTCCATTCCAGCTGACTCTAGGGAGGTTGTGTTTCTTAGGCTGGGTCAATTCAGCGGAAGTCAGGATTCACTCAGAACAAACGGAGACTTCTAAGCAAGATGATGGCTCTGTTTTTTGGATGAAGGGAGTGTCATCAAATTCATACATCTGATGAATCTGAGACTGAATTTTTATTCATTTATATTGGTCAAGTGCAATTTGGTCAGCTGTTCTCAACACCTTGTACTTTTCTGCCCTTGTTGGTGTTAAATATGAGGATCCAGGTAAAAAATTGGTGGAAATCCTAATTGAGTGAATCACACAGTGATTCAAAGACAGACTCTTAAGAGCAAAATACACAAAGCTCTTTACCTAGGTGGGCAAAGGATGGTAAGGAAAAGAAATTTGCCACTTATGCAGAACAGAAGCAAGTCTTGTAAGCTGTTTCTGGTCTCTCAGGAGGCAACTACTTGGCCACTGTAGGAATCAGGAAGCTGCACAGGGCATATGGAGATAGGATTTTCAATCACAGTAGTAAACCTGAGTGACAATCATGTCAGAAAGGTCAGTAGTATACAACTACAGCAACATCTTGAATTTGGGGGGGAAATGGATTGTTTCTAACCAATCTGAATTACCCAGTACATAGAAATGAACTTACTGCAAGAGTATGTTTAACATACTAAATTAAATATTAACTATTTGCATGAGTAAACCAGGGAATTCCAAAATAAAATCAGCATGTGCTTTATAGACTATAGCAAAGCCTTTGACAGCATAGATTATGAAAGGCTATGGAACGCCCTTAAAGACATGGGAGTGCCAACACATCTGATAGTCCTGATGAGGAATCTGTACTCAGGACAAGAGGCTACTGTCAGAACAGAACACAGAGAAACAGAATGGTTCCCAATTGGCAAAGGAGTCAGACAAGGCTGTATCCTTTCACCTTACCTATTCAACCTATATGCAGAACATATTGTAAGAAAAGCAGGCTTGGATACAGAAGAAGGAGGAGTGAAAATAGGAGGAAGGAATATCAACAATCTAAGTTATGCTGTTGACACCATAGTACTAGCAGTAAACCTCACAGACCTGGAACACCTACTAAGGAAGATCAAAGAAGAAAGTGCTAAGGCAGGCTTAATGTTGAACATAAAGAAAACATAAATAATGACCACCAAGGACCTTCACAACTTCAACCTAGACAATGAAGAAATAGAAATAGTAAAAGAATTCCCATACCTGGGATCAAACATTGATAGAAATGGGTACTGCAGTCAGGAAATCAGAAGTAGGCTAGGAATGGGGAGGGTGGTTATGAAACAACTAGAACAGATTCTAAAATGCAAAGATATACAACTCAGCCCCAAAATTAGAATCATACAAGCCATTTTATTCCCTATTACCATGTATGGATGTGAGAGCTGGACAGTTAAGAAAGATGATAGGAAGAAAATCAATACATTTGAGATGTAGTGCTGGAGAAGAGTGCTGAGAATCCCATGGACAGCTAGAAGGACAAACAAATGGGTCCTAAAACAGATCAAACTGGAAACCTCCCTGGAAGCCAAGATGACCAAACTGAGGCTGTCGTACTTTGAACACATAATAAGGAAGGACTCAATGGAAAAGACAATAATACTGGGAAAGGTGGAAGGATGTAGGAAGAGAGGAGGGCCACATGCTAGATGAATGGACTCTATTAAGGAGGTTATGGGTATGGGTTTGCAGGAATTAAGCAGAGCAGTGGAGGGCAGGGGGTCTTGGAGATATCTCATCCATAGGGTCACCATGAGTCAAGATCGACTCAAGGTCAGTTAACAAACAACAAAGTTTAAGTGATCCTTTCTTGAATTCATGGCCATGTGTAATGGAAGTGAGCACCTGTGGCATTTCAGACATTGTTGGACTGCAACTTTCCTAGCCAACATAGAACATGGTGAGGGTGTGTGGAAGCTGAAGTCCAAAACCACTGAGAAGATCACATCTGTTTGTTGTGGACAGAAAGTTTAAAAAGGTTTGTTGTCTGGAATCATTGTGGGTTGAAACACATGTACACATTTCTGCTTTAACAAAATATAATTTTGGCTCCTTGTTGCAATTGTATGAAGTGGATAAAGGGCATTTAATGTTGAATACTTCCTATCAGATCACTTTATTATTTCATATAATTAAGAGATTAGGACAAAACACAGTTTATAAAAAATATTCATTTTATTGCATTCTTGATTCTTATTTATTTATTTGGTATATTAACACCCTTGAGAAAGAGCTTTGCAGCTTAGAATGTACTGTGTTGTTTTGAAGAATTTTAAAAAATATATTTTTGCCACATTAGCTTTTATAGTATTTTCTGCCTGCTTTTTGATGTTGCAGTGGCACAGATATTTTACTTCTAGATGTAGAACACACATCTCCAAGGCTGAATAGACAAACCATTGGAGCAGTGGGTCACATTGGTTATGCTGATGGCTGGTACATTTCTTTATCTTATCTTATTAAATGGACTTTGGCCCATACTCCAAAGCCCTAGCCAGTATCCAGGGCAGTGATGGACAACCTCTTCAGCTTGGTGTGTCAAACTTCACCAAAAAAAAACAGAGCATAACTCGGGTGGTGTGTCACTTTGAGGAAAAAACATTATTTCGCTGCCGGGAGAAGGAGGGACTGGCCTAAATACCTCGGCCTGGGCCTCTTCCCGGCCACGCCCTTGTGGTGTTGCTGTGCCCAAAGTCCCAGAACTAGACACTCTGTGCTGGACTTCTGTTGTTTTGGCCTACAGACTTCCGGCACAGAGTGTCTAATAGGGGAGAATGAAACATTTGCAACTAGAGTCTTAGAGTTAGAGTCTAACTCTAAGACTCTTGTCGCAAATGTTTCATCCTCAGGAGCAGCAAATGTTTCATCCTCGGCTACTGCATTTGGCTGTGCAGGAGCCGAGGATGAAACATCCTTCTTGGCATGTGGCCACCTCAGCGGCCGCGTGTCATCAAAAGTGGCTACGCGTGTCAGTGCTGACACGTGTGTCATAGGTTTGCCATCACTGATCCAGGGCTCCATGCATCACTGCCCAAATGGTAAGAAACAAGATGATGGTTGGGAAGGGAGAATAGGAGTTCATGTTGAGCATCTTTTATGATTGAGTCATTTGTGATCTGAATGTTCGTTTGAAAGCTTCACCTCCCCTGCCTTCATAACTGTTCCCAGTGTCCCTGTAATGTTAGTTTCTCAGTTGAAGGATACTGTCTGTCACTGTTGATGTGGCTGCCTCCCTGCGTGAAGCCTGGGGCAATTTCTCGCATTACCCTCTCCTCCCACAAAAAGGATTTGGCTCAAAAGGAGAGAATATGACTCACCCATGCCAACCAGCAAACTGATGGCTGAGCCACACATTTGATTCCAGGTCAACCCCAACCTAATCAAACCACCAAATTCTTTAAATCTAACCCCTGACAAGGAAAAAAGAAATCCTACAGCTTTCTGAATGATGAATATAAGCCAAAAAAAAAAAAAATGATCAAAGGCAGAAGCAATAGATATTTTTACTTTTTTATGATTTCTTTTTCTTCATTCAGGGAGCCTTCAGATATAATCAGTGTGCAGGACTTCACTTTAAATTGCATTACTATTTTATTTCTGCACTCCAGATACTCTCATTAGAATCATATGGCTAAACAGTATAACTTTTCCACAGCATCTTTAGCTGAAGTGTCCAACTAAGCAAGTATTTTTTTTAAAGATTATAAACTTAAATTACATCAAATGCCTCCTGTAAACCATCACTGAGCCACTGAAATTTATTTTATAAGGGAAATGGACTTCATTAGATGAGAGAAGCATCCATACATGCAAATCTTTAGGGATGACAAAAAATCCCACTGAATTCCTAATTTAACTTTCCACCACTGCTGCCAACTGTTGCTTGCCTGTTTTTGGCAGACACACTAACAAAATTTGTGTTGGTAGAAACCGAAAACTGAAACCTAAGTCCGGCCCCTGCCAACCCATCATACCCACAAAACAGCTCAGCTTCCAACATCTGATCAGTATTTTGAAGGGACAGTTAAAAGGCTGCATGCAAAAAGGGATTCGTGCTGTCATTTCTGCCAAACTGCAGTCCAGACCTTGAAAAGGGGATGGGAATCTGTCTTCAACATATTTGTATCTTTATTGGTCTGGTGACAAATGATGTAAAAGCTACAAATCCCAATGATAGATACATTTTGCAAGTCTAAATGCTCTTGGAAACTACAGATGATTTCAACATTATTGCTTGTTCAGGATGTGGTGTGGTTGTTAACAGGAGAGGGGAATAAGGGCAAAACTCCTCTTCAAAGCAATCGTCTCTATGCCCTGATGAAATTTTCCTTCAATCCACAAATTTCTAGCACTGCAGAAATTTAACTATGCTATTTTTAACTTATGTAATAATAATAATAATAATAATAATAATAATAATAATAATAAATAAATAAATAAAGTTTATTTTATATTCCACCCCTTTGAGATCAATCGGGGCAGCTAACGACAGTAAAATATAATATACAACAATAAAATCTAGTTCCCTCCCCCCACCTTAAAAAATTATTAAATCGGTTACAAGTTAAAACATACTATATAAAAAGCAACAATGATGTTTAAAAACAGTTCCACAATGCGGCAGAGATTTTTTTAATTACATATTAAAAAAATTAATTTACATATTTAAATTGAAACCTAGAAGCCCCCTTTTAATGTTAGTATTATTCAATTATTTTTTAAGATTTGTAATTAATGTTTCAGTTTTATCTTAGATTATTGTAAGCCACCTTGAATCCCACTCTGGGAGAAAGATGGGATATAAATCCCATAAACAAACAAACAAATAAATACATTTGGTTGCACATTTAGAAATAAAGTTTAGCCATCTAAAGAACAGGGCCAGGAAAAGTTACCAAGGGAATGGGAACACAGCAAATATGAGTTCAAGGTGCAGATGAATTTTACTGTCTCACTCTACATTGCAGGTAACTTTTCTCTTTAGCCATTGCTTCTAAACCTTGAAGGTGATGTACCTGCATTGAGCATTGTACTATGACTCTAGAGACTAGGGTCAATTCCCAGCTCAGACATGGAAACTCACTGGGTGACTTTGTGCAAGTCACACTCTCTCAGCCTTAGAGGATGGCAATGGCAAACCATTGAAGAAACTTGCCAAGAAATCCAGTGATAGGTTCACTTTGGAATCACCATAAGTCAGAAATTATTTGAAAGCACACAACACACAAACACACATGCACACACACAGACACCTGTTTATAGGTGGATCACAGGAGTCTGTAGGACCAAAACCTCCCTTTATACAGTGCATTTAGGTAGCATAAAGTTCACCACACAACACCAAGCATTATATTGCACCTGATTGCCAAGGCCTGCTCTTTAAGATTTGTGTTGGAAAGCTGTATTCTGAAATTGTTATTTGAAAACAGTAAAGGAAGCTTGGGAAACTTACTTTTTACACTACAACTCCCAGAATGCTACACTCAGATTAGCCTCTAGCCAAGCTCTGGATTGGCACTGGTACAGCTAGTTGAAGAAGCAAAGCAGCTTCATTTATATACCGCTTCATATCGCGCATGGGATGTCTAAGCGGTTTACAACTGTGAGCTGATTGCCCCCCAACAATCTGGGTACTCATTTTAGCGACCTCGGAAGGATGCAGGCCTGAGTCGAGCCTCAGCCCTGGCTGGTATTGAACTCGCAACCTTATGGTCTATGAGTGAGTGGCTGCAGTACAGGCATTTAACCACTGTGCCACCAGGGCTGTTCAGAAAGCTGTACCAGAAGGAAGGAGGAGATTGAGATCTCTCCTTCGCCTCCTCTGTGTCCCCATATTGTATCTCTAGGGATGCTTCAGTCCATTGGGTAAAATATTTTTCTAGAAAGCTAGCATGGTCTTCAGTTCTGACATCTTTGCATGCAGCTTGCCAGGCATCAGAGCAAGAACTTATGGACAGAACTCCCCCCATTCGTTGAAATCCAGCCAAAAGTCTATCTGCTTAACATTCTGGTCACATAATGGCAACCAGTTGCCTATGGAAATCCCAATATCAGAATATGAGCACAATGTGAGTACCAAGAACTGGTGTACTTTCTCTGGCAATGGAGTAGATATCCATCAGGACTAATGGTCATTGATTCTCACAATGCTTTTCGACAAATGGGACACACATCTGCCTTTCCCAGCCAAGTGAGTAATATCAACAGTAGATGAGGTAGAAGAGGGTGAATGGGTTGGCATTAGTTAGTGACTTCGTGCATATAGCTTCAGCTTGATTTTGGATTAGTTCAGAAATATGCAGAGTCAATATGATGTAGAGGAGGGATGATTTATGAGTTGATCATATGCTTTACTCTCAGGTAAGAATGCATAGGATTGAAGACTGACCATCAAAAATTTATTCAGCAACTTGTACCCTGACAGGTGTCAAATAACAACTTGGAACGTCTGGCACTCAGTGAAGAATGTATCAAAGGGCATTATTTTGGGATAATGCCAAAAAGTTTCTACTTTGACAAAGCCTAGGAAGTGTGGGAATGAAGTAAAGGGAAAAGATGAAAAGGAAAGCAGTTCACTGAATAAGAAATGTTCCCCCTTTAGAGGCAATATTCTCTGGGCTCAGTCTGCTGTACTCCTTTGTCCTCCTGCATTCAGACTCACAGCAGCTAGTTGAGCAGTAAGCAAAAAAGAAGATTTTTTTAGGGTTTTAAAATCCTGGAAGGTATATATGACAAAGAGCAGGAATTTAAACATAAGCGAGACCAGTGTATTAAGCTAGCCTCTCAAATCTGATGAGAGACAAGACTACCTTCAAATTGTTTAGGGCTCAACTGGATGGGGGTTCAGGTAACTCTTGCCATCTATCTGGCTGATGGATCACAGCAGCTCAGTTGGCTCAGATGTTTGGTTTGAAAAAGGATTAATGTATTTTTTCAATCTTCATAATATGCTGGAATTTGTGCTGGAGTCTTACTTATCCAAGATTGCAGGTAAAAAAAAATCTCTTTAGCTTTCCAAGGGAGGGGGTAGCTAAGGAAAATGGGATACACATAAAATAGCAGGTTTTAGACTTTACAAAGTACTTTCTATCTAAATGTAGATTTCTGGAAAATGTCCTAGAAAACTTTACACCCAGCATGCAAATCAGGACTGCATGGAGAATTTTCACTAGGAGCTCCCTTTTACAGAAATAAAAGAAAAGAAAAGTGGAGATATACGTTATGTTTTGATCTGGTTTTCCAAAGGACAGAGAAACAGCCAATCTTCAGGTTACATATATCTCAAGTCCATCCTCAAACAGGGTTTTGTTTTTCTTTCTATAATCATGATTGGGCATTTGATTTATGCATAAGCAAGCACTGCGTCTTAAGAAGGTAAGAACTTAGCAATCATGCTCACTACAATTTTATTATTTTATTTATTAAAACATTTCTACCTCTCCCTTTATCATGGTATGTCAGAGCACTATATGATTAAAATATACTTACATTATTTAATACACTATAGAATTAAAAACCATGAAAATAATTGAGACAGAGTGAAATGTTTCTAAACAATTTAATCATACTAAACAAGTTAAAACAGATTAAAAGGTTGAAACTGGTTAAAACTATATACAGGAACATTTGGGGAAGGGATTCAGTTAAACATCAAATGTTTTAATAAAAACTGTGTTTTAGCTTGATGGTAGAATGAAGCCAACATGGGCAGAAACTAGGCCTCCAAAGGGCCTCCTAAGAATGATAGACTTCCAAGAGTCCCTGTCATCAACATCCCTGCTGAGGTCTTCCAGACTCAGGGCTGTAGGTTTCCTTGATTGAGTCTATCCACCTGTATTGTAGTTTTCCTCTTTTCCTAATACCTTCCACCTTATCAAGAATTGTTGTCTTTTCTAATGAGTCTTGTCGTCTCATGATATGTCTAAAGTACAATGATCTCAGTTTAGTAGTTGTGGCTACTAGGGAGAGTTCACACTTGATTTCTTCAACCCATTAGTTTGTTTGTCCTTTTGGCAGTCTATGGTTTCCATAGAATGTTCGTCCAGCAACATATTTCAAATGATTTTTAAACCTAATAACTACAATTCAGGAAGCTCTGGTGACAGATTAGGAGAATGGCAGAGACAAGGTATGGCAGAGAATACATGAATGAGGAAGGCATTACAAACTTGGTAGGTAGTATTGGAGGCTAAACACTATGAGGCAGACTCCATAATTCATAAAATCATAGAATTATAATGTTGGAAGAGACCATAAGGGCCATCCAGTGAAAGCCCCTGCCATGCAATAGCAATAGCAATAGTATTTACATTTCTATACCACTTCATACTGAACTAAGCAGTCTCTAATTGGTTTACACCATGCAAGCCAATTGCCCCCAACAAGCTGGGTACTCATTTTACTGACCTCCAAAAGGATGGAAGGCTGAGTTGATCTTGGAGCCCCTCAGGATCAAATTCACAATGTTGTGGCTGCAGTACTGGCATTTAACCACTGTATCACCAGGAATACACAATCAAAGCACTCCCCACAGATGGCCATCCAACCTTTGTTTGGACGTTATCACACGTGGGCCAGAAAGCAAAAATAAAAGTGGAAATGAGGCATTATGAAAATAAACCGAGAATAAACTTGTTTCCGCAAACATCATTACCTTAATTGCGAATTTACAGCAAGTGCAAAGAACATCCATACACAAGTGAAAATATCCTGTAAATGTAGTAGAAATGAGCCTCTTGCACATGCGCAGATAGAGGAATGAGCCTCTTGCACATGCGCAGATAGAGGAATGCTCGCGGGAACCATGGGTAATGACGGGGAAATGCTCCCCAATACGTATTTGGCGATCACATTTGTGGTAAATGCGGAATCACCCTCATTGCGCAATTGCATTTCCTGAAGAAACCGAAATTCAAAAGATCTTGGATCTTTCCACTTTCTGTCGGGGTTCTGTGCGACGTCATGTGAAAACACGGGCCAATAATCCAGTATCGTTCAGGATTTCGTGTGGATTTTGTTTGGATTGGGCCCCGTGTGATAACGTCCTTTGAAAACCTCCAAAGAAAGAGACTCCAGCAATCTCCAAGGTAGTGTATTCCACTGTCAAACAGCTCTTACTGTCAGGAAGTTCTACCTAATATTTAGTTGGGATCTTTTTTTCTGTAACTTGAATCCTTTGAGCACAGAGCACATTAGCTTCATGATCAGCAGGAAGACACTTTCATAACTTGTTGTGTAATTTCCTCTTCCCCATCCTATGGAAGCAAATGTCTACTGCCCCCATCCAAGCTTCATTGTGACAGCCTACCTTCCAAGCAGCCAAAGAGCCAAAGTTTGTAGGTGGCTGTTAAGATCTGTATGTTTAAACTGGGAAATTCATCCTGTTTTCTATCACTATACTCCTTTTTTTTTTTTCCAGAGAGAAGATGCTTAGTAGAGCATGGCCATTGGGGAGAGCAGGGGGTGGAATTGAGTGCCTTTTAATTTCTTTGTTTTAAATTCAGGGGATGAATTCAAATGACTAAAGAATTCTCTCTTTAGATGTAGGACTGTCATAGATGGGAACTGGCTGCTCTACTGATAAAAATATACTGGCTTGCTTAATTGGGGAGCATCTATTCAAACGGGCAAGGACAGAGTTTGGGAAAGGCACCTTTTTGGACTGAAACACCCAGAATATCCCAGTCATGCCCTCTGGGGATATTCCAGGGATTGTAGTCCAAAAGAGTGACTTCCCTGCACTCTGGGTAAAGGAGCTTGCTTATGTGAGTGTTTAGGACGTATATTTTCACCCATGACTATTAAAAATAGATATTCTAGGTACGTCAAATGGGGAAAAATGTATACAAACTGAAGTCTGCAAAAGAAAATAATGCTGTAAAAGAGATCAACTCTGAAAGGGGATAGGGCTCCTGTACTAGTTGCATAAAAGCGATTATTACTTCTTAGAAAAGATATGATGAAGCCTTCTCTTTTTTGTTATCATTAAGAGGCACAGAAGCCCTGTCCTGTTGAAGAGTTGGCCACACTAGTTGGAGACTATATTTATTCCGTCCCCTCTGCTTAACGATTTATTACAACTAGGTATATTCTAACAGCTTGTATTTCCCATCACTGTCCTCTGCTGTTGTTGCATTCTTTGATTGTTTTATTCTATTTTTTAAAAAAAAAATAATTTTTAAAGGAGGGGTAGGGATAGGGTTGGGATGTATTGTACTTTTTAACTTTGTTAGCCACCCTGATTGACCTCAGAGGGGCGGGATATAAATTATTATTATTATTATTATTATTATTATTATTATTATTATTATTTGCTCCATGTCCTAGTCTCTGGAGCAGAAGAAAACAAGCTTGCTCCATCCTGAATATGACATTGCTTCAAATTTAAAGATGGCTGTCATGTCACCCATTAACCTTCTCTTCTGCCGACTCAACATATCTAGCCCCTTAAGTTGCTCCTCACTAGGCATGGTTTCCAGGCCTTTTACCATTTTGGTCATCCTTCTTGGGACATGTTTGTCAACATCCTTCTAGACACTATACTTCTATTGATGCAGCCAAGAATTCAGATAAAATAGGGTTGAGTAACATGGGGCAGAGAAACACTGAGAAACCTGGACAATGAAGAAATTAGAGTGAAGATCAGTGGCAGCTGGTTACTTTCGTGTCAGTGGGGTGGTGAATTCACTCAAAGGTTTTGAGTCTGAAATTTAAATGGAACAGTCCAAAGTGCTGAATTCCATACCCAAAAGTTGCTTTAAAGCAAACAGGAAAACCTAGAACAGTTTCTCTAGTCCACTGGCACAGAAGTCACCAGAGGCCACTACAGGTATTTTTAAATGTATTTCTATTTCTAGTGATGTCTAGTATTTCTATTTCAAGTTCTTTCCATCTTGAATACAAAGAAATTTGTACATTTAGATAAATTATTCAAAATCATAGGGATCATTTGCACCCACCATGATCAAGCAGTGCACTTATTTCTAGCATGGACAGGACTGTAGCTGTTTTAAGTATGAAGAATCTTGGGGGGGGGGGGTTAACTCTTGTTTAGCACTCATATGGTTGAAGACACAGGTCTTCAAAGACAGAATTGTAAAACCCTTGACCTGAATGAAGGAAACAGTTTCAGTTTCCCACACATTCATGTTTTCTTTGATCTCATGAGCTTTTCATTCTGATTATGGAACTAGCTGAAAATATTAATAAATTATGATTTAAAATGACCTGAAAAAGTTCTCACTCAACTATTTCAGAGTAATGCAAATAGGAAATTTATTTTTTTAAATATATATTTTATTAACATATACTATTCAAACATATCTATAAAGTTGACACACCAATTTCTTTTTCAATAATTATATACAAATATTTACAATTGATTTCCAAAGTATCTCCAGTTTGTACTCAACCTTAGTTCAATGTTCACTCATTGTCTTCATATATATGCAATTTTAAATATTGAATCCACTGTGTGTTATAACAATAGCTTTAATTATCTTGATCTTTAATAGACACTTTTCACCTATTATTTAGTCAGTTTACTAATTTAGGGTAACCCATCAGTCTATATCTCTATTCAATTAAATTTTCTCTTTTACAGTATTGCAGTATCGGAGTCCAGTCTTGTTCAGTACTCTCTACATTTTGTTTATTCAGTCTGGCTGTGAGTATATCCATACTCATCATTTCGATAAGCCTTTTAAACCACTCGCTGGCTGAGGGCACTTCTGCTAGTTTCCATTTTTTTGCTAGTGTAATCCGAGCTGAAGTTATCATATACAATAATATCCTCCCATATTTCCTTCCATTTTTGCTGGGATCTTATTTGTCATGTTCAACAGATATATTTCTGGTATCATATCATAACTTATTTTAAATATTTCACAGATTACCTTATGAATAGTTATCCAATACTTCCTAACTTTGTCACAGTTCCACCATACATGTAACCAACACCCTGTAGTTTGCTTACACTTCCAACATCTGTTATTACCATTCCTGTAAACAAATAGGAAATTTAGACCTTTACAGACTGCCAGAAATAATGCAGCTTGAGGCCACTTTAACTGTCCTGGCTCAGTGCTAAGGGATCATGGCAACTGTAGTTTATTGTGGTATCAGAGCTCTCTGACAGAAAAGGATCAATGTCCCAGAAAAAAAAAATACAATTCCCATGATTCCCTAGCACTGAGCCAGGACAGTTAAAGTGGTCTCTTGGAGTACTGCAGATTTCATTTGAATTTTGGGCTTTGGCCTGTGAATTTGCAATGAGAGCCAAGACCTTGCTAGTCTATTTAGCCTTTGCCCATTTGAAGGTTTTTTATTGGGAAGATAAAGGAGGTGAGCACAAAGTTATACATTACCTAGAAACCCTGATTATACCATGGTGTTATATGGCAAACAAAAATGTAAAGGAGAATAGGAGAAAGAGTGAAGGACAGAAGGAAAGTGAGCACAACTGACTTCAGCTGGAAGTCAGAGTCAAGATGCAACTCAGTGTTTCAGGAATTGTGACCCTACCCTCCACCTTTTCATAGATAAAAGCAATGATATGTGTGGCCAAGTAACATCAAAATGTGGTCAGAATGACAAAATTATTAATGAGGATGAGCACACAAGCTGGGAGAGGCTGTAGCAGTTTGCTTTTGATTGAGTTTACAGGAAAGACTTTCTTCCACCTCCTCTCCTTTCCCCCTCTAGAATTAACTGAGTGCAAACTACTTTTGTTCTTTGAACTCACTTTGTGCAACTGCAATGAATAAAATTAAGACAAAGGGAGAAAGTGGGAGGAGAAGAAAGAAACGGGTGTCTTAAATACAGCTGAAAAAGTGGGATGACAAAAGATTAATCAAGACTGTCCCTGCTAAATTGGGACAGGTGGAGGGTATAAGTGACATAAGTGGAAAATTTTCTTCTTCAAGGCTCTATGTTCAGAATCTACTATGGGTACTTTTATTTAAATAGTGACTCAACAGGCACTATTTATTTAAATAGTGACTCAACAATTTGCTAGGTTTGGGGATTCTTAAGCTTCACGGGAAAAAAAATGATTTTTCAATGATTTCATTAGGACAGAGTTCTGAAAGTGTATGTGATCACTATCTTGCTCTGGCTGATCTTAAGTAAAGTGATCTAATGATCATCTCCAAATATCTGAAGGACTGCCATATTGTTGATTGAACAATTTTGTTCTATTTTACTCCATGCCAATGTGTTCAGTTTATAGCAGGAATGAATGGCCAACTGCCAGGAATAGGAGGGGGTTGCTTTGATCCCCCATGAATGTTTGAAAGGTTAGCATCCTCACTAATCCCACCCACAATAATTTTTACTTTTTTAAAAAAATGGGGGCTAAACTTTTACCAAACTTTTTGCCCCTTCTCCAAGTCATTTTAGACAAGCCAGGAGAGGTCTTTTTCTAACCAGGAAAGTGAACCAGAAGTTGACTTTCAGTTTACAACCAAGGGTGGAAGAAGATTTTTAGTCAAAGTAGAATAATAGAATTAGGGCACTGTGAGGGTTCAAAAAAGGCCTTGAAATACATATATAGCACACATTTCCTGTTGCTGAGGTATAAAAAAGGGGAGTGATTTCAAATACATATTTATAAGACTTTTGTAGTGGTACAGGCTATTTCAACAGTGGAAAAGACAGCCTTAGAAGAACGGTCATGCAGGATTGCTTCAAGGGCACTGTGTACAATACATTGGTTGGGTAATTTGGGCACAGCAAAGGGAGGAAGGGAATATCACCCCCCTCAGTACTCAGAAAAGGGTGTGTAAGGGACAGTTATGCATGTGTTCATCCTCAGCAGAATTCCAGCCTCTGTGTTTAAGAATGTTTGGTGGGCAGGTAGTGTTGTTGTGGTGAAAGATAGCCTTCACCCCATGCACAGTCCACCATAATCTGCAACATGTTTCCATCCTTGCATGCAAGTAAGCATTCTTCCCTGTAGGGATGTGACATGTTCTTGCAAAATTACTCATTCTTGCAAGAGACTGTGTTGAAAATATGCTGACCCACATGAGATTTCTAACCTCCAGCATGAGAGCAAGACAAAGACTGTTGTTGTTTTTTCACTGAGCCTTCCAGAGTTTGCACAAAATGTTCCTGCACAAAACTACTGCATTTTCCCTTTGTAAAACAAACCACATGCATACTTCAAGCAAAGACAGACTGGTTAATTGATCAATAAAACCGATGCTTCTAATTTTAAAATCTCATGCAAAAGGCAACAGCTATTGTAGTTTTACAAAATATGCACAAGAATTTTTTTCTCTCAAACACAATAATTATTGTGGATACCGGAAAAAAATATCTTGCCATCTTGCAAAGGAGGATAAAAATTCTGCCATTACTTATTCTCGTGTACAAGACTGAATCAAGTAAGGATTTACACTACCTTCCTTTGGTGATAGACTTCCCAGTTGTAAAGGCACACTGAGGACTTGCATCAAAACATGTATTCTTTTTAAAGCCTTTCCCCTCTTTGCCTATTTTTTTGTGCAGATTTGTCAAATGTATGTACTTCCTTTATATCTTTCAAATGAACACATCTTTGTATGCATACACTGATTGATTTAAGTGTGTTTGCAAAATTTTTAGAATCATATATGACTTTGTTTTCACACGTGTCTAAGGCATATGTATAGTAAACCAATATTTTTCCTTTCACATAATATTTTTGAGCTGAGGTGTAATTTTGTTTTCAAAGGAAATAGCAAAATTTTAGCAGGTTTCTTCCATTGAAAAACATCTTTAAAAGCTACAGTTTTCAAACACTATCAGCAGTTTAGGACAAAATGAACACATTTTGTATGTGATCTTCTGTACAGAAAACAGCATTTTCTGTGCAAAATCATGCAAATTTCACACAGAATAAGTCCTGAAGTGAGAAGACCCTAGGCTTTCCTGACACTCAAGAAAAATGTTTTTCAACCATTTCTTTAAATATTTTTGAATATTGTTTCCATCACTCTTGCAAGCTCAGAAATTTCCATCTGAAAAGTCTGTTTCCATATCCAAGCCTTGGATTTCATCCTGAATGCCAGTATGTAAAGAAAGTTCCTGCAATATGCATTCAGAAAATTAGGCATATACATATACAGACACTTTTTAACGTTAGTTCTCTTTACAGTTCAAGAATTCTTATTCCTTCTAAGAATTATGTTCTTATAAATTACCTCCTAAACCTTTTGCCTAGTCATAAAAGTGATACAACATGAAGATACATACATGTGCAGAGAATTCTTTGGAATTTACAGTAGGATCTGTTTCCATGTTCAAAGAATATTCTTTCTGTCACGACTGTCACCAAAGTTATATAATTGGAGAGAAACAATAAAATGACAGATTGCTTGTTCTAAATAATTGGACAGACAGGGATGTAAACAGTGGGTTATGAAAAATATTCCTCAAAGGACATCAAACTTCAATAAGTTGTGCAAAACAAAGACACTGATCTCTATCCCCCTGTCATGGTGGAATGTTTTAAAAGTCCAGTAATAATTTCTGCCATCCATTTTTAAGCACTTTAAAACAAACAAACCAAAGAACAAGATTCATTGCTGTGTCTTTTTTTCCAAATAGAACAAACAAAAACACTATTTCAGTCATGCATATATACATTTCTCTAGTGTTTCCCTTTGAGAATCTATTGTTAATATTGTCATTAACTATGATATTTATCATCATTACTAGCTAAAGGAACATCAAGTCAATAGACAGGAACAAAGAGTCCAGAAGAATTTGACCTTCCCACCCACCCACTCTCTCCCACACACACTGACCATCCTAATTCAAAGATACAGCCATGCTAGTTTGTAGAATTAGTATGTATAGAGACCTTGTAGCACCTTCAAGACTAACTGAAAGAAAAAAGTTGGCAGCATGAGCTTGTGTAGACTCCAGTCTACTTCCTCAGATGCTTTTGGTGAAGTGGAAGCCAGGGACAGACATATATATGCCCTTGGTATGTGAGAATGTCAATTCAAATTCAAAACCCTTTGTGTATGGAAATGAAACTGCAAGTCCAGTTTTAACGATGGTCATTTGTGGACAAAGACATAACCATTGGGTATGGAAAATAGATGGCAAGACCAGTTTGGCCTTGGAAACTAGCCTGTAGGTGGGAGAATAGATGAGTGTAGGATGCTCCCCTGAGGATGGGGTCAGATAGTGTTGAAATGTGTGTAGTGAACCAGGAAGCCATTGTCCCTGTTCAATTCATTGCTGAGGGACTGCAGTTTATAGATGAATTCCATCCACTCTACACTGGGCAAACAGGCCAATCCCTGCGCCAGAGGATAAATAGAGATGAATCAGACATTAGGAATGGGAATACACAAAAACTGGTGGCTGAACATTTCAATCTCCCTGGGCATTCCATCTCAGTCTTCAGAACAGTGGTCCTTGAACAAATGAACTACAAAGATAGATTAGAAAGAGAAACAGCAGAATTGGAATTCATTCATAAACTACAGTCCCTCAGCAATGTATTGAACAGGGGCAATGGCTCCCTGGCTCACTACACACATTTCAACACTATCTGACCTCAAGGAGGCATCCTACACTCATCTATTCTCCCCACTTACAGGCTAGTTTCCAAGGCCAAACTGGTCTTGCCTCCTCATTTCCATACCCAATGGCTATGTCTGTCCACAAAGTCACACAGGATTGATTGGAAGAATCAATCCACCAGCATACCTGATCTTCTCCCTACTGCAAGTAACAATACAGTCAAAGGCCAGTAGATAATAGTCTAACAGCTTTAAAAGCAATGTGCAGTGTGTACATTTAAAGGAATTGTACAGCATATATATATGTACTATATGTACTATATATATATATATATATATACACATACACACACACACACACACACACACACACACACATACACATATACACATACATACACACACACACACACACACACACACACAATCTCGCCTTTGAACAAACAAAACCACACTCTGTGATAGGGTCACCTTAGGGTCACCAAAAATTGAAAGTGACCACACAACAACAAATTTATTTAATTAATTTATACTGCACATTTTTCTTGGTAGGGAACCCAAAGCAGCTCAAATCAAGTACAACTAAAATCTATTTGAATTTTTTTTTTAAAAAAAATATTCAAACAGTTCTGTTAGAAACACTAAATTACAACAGTTAAAAAATACATTGCAATTTAGAAAGAAGATGAAAGAGGTGTATTCACTAGCCCTATTTTCTTCACCTCAAGCATTACCTCTCTTTTAGGTAGAGAACCACAAGTCTGAACATGAGAGTTTTCCCTCCATGTTGCTGTTCTCTGGGAATTTTAAAAATGGGGGCTGCAGTAATGTGGAGACCTACTAGATACAGGGGAACATCTCCTGGGCAGAGTTGACACTCTTCACATGAAGAGAGGGATCTGAAAACAGAGGTGGTTGAAACTAGTATACTCATCTCTTGGTATGTTGATTCAGCACTGTGAAAATGAGTAAATAAAGGCTTTGTGTGACAGGTTGCACAAATCCTTGATCTTTCTAGCATGCAGTGACCCTAAGGTGGACCTATCACAGGCTGTTTGTTTTGGTTTGTTTGTTTGTTTTTTGCAAGATTTGTCCAGCGGCTGAGAGTGTGTAACTTGCCCAATGTCACCCAATGGGTTTCCATGGCTGAGTAGTGATTCAAGCCCTGGTATCCAGAGTTTTTGTTCAACGTGCAAAACATTACACCATGCTGGCTCTTAATTAAATAAAGAAACAAATGCAATTCATGTGTTCATTCTACATGCTTTGCAAATGAGTGAATATGGCTCTGGTCTCTTCAGAGTAACTCCTTCCATAATCCAAATAAATCTGGAAAGCTCCAGCATCTAGCCAGTAATTTAATTGCTTTCTTTATGGCTCCATCGATCCCTGGTTCTACTTTCCTTAGGTTTGCTACATGGCCCTATCTACTCCAAGAATCACATTTTTAAAAAAGACAAAAAAAAAAACTATTAACAACTAACTTCAGACTAGGTTCAAATACAAAACTTAAGGTTTTTTTCTGAAATAATTTTATTTGGCTTTCTTTCTTAACACTCAAAATTTGATTTAGGTTTCCTAGGCCTGAACATGTAGACACATATCCCTACTATATCCTGAAATATACTGGGTAGATTTGAGATGAAGTTGCTTTTCCACAGTTCTTTCCCACTGAACAAGAGTGAAGATAAATGAGATAAGATTAAAAAGCTTGTGTCTCACTGATAGGGCCTATAGAAATGATAAATAATCCTACCCATCACTCTTCTATTACCCTTCACCCTCATTTGACCCCTAGTTATCCATTGTTTAAAAGATGATTCACACTCTTTTGAATATATATTTTTAATAGGACATGTCTTTGTTCAGTTTGATAAGAGCCACATGTTTGTCAGACTTGATGCAACCTAAGAGAGGGATGACATGTAGCCAGACATGGACAAACTAGAAGTAACAGTAGGATAGTCACAAAATGCACCAGAAAAAGGAGGACACAGATTTGTATACAATTTCCACATGTCAGTGTCTATATGGAGCAGGAGCAAAATGTCTTGGTTCACCTTTAAGACTACCCAGTTTATTTTAACATAAGCTTTCCTGCACAAGGGCTGACTTTCTCATATCCACAAAAGTTTATTCCAAAATATGTTTTTAGATTTATTTTGCTAGTACTGACCTCTAAGAAAGGTCTTTCCTTTTTACCTATAATGCATAGATGAATGTGCACAATGGTGCCACTCTGTTGCAGCTCTAACTTTGCACCCTAAAACTGGATGCAGCCATTCCACATTGGACAAAAATGTCCAACTACCTCAGCAGGAGAACATCTGTATGAATAAGACAAGAACTCAATCCTAGCCCTAGAACAATTTCACACAACACACTTATAGCACTATGATTCTGCCATTATTGGATTCTGTGGAATGATGGGGTTTGTAGTCTAGGGAGGTACTAGATCTCTGGCTGAGAAGTCTCAATATCCCTCCTTAAAATGTAAATTCCAAAATTCCATTGGATGGAACCATGTCACTTAACGTTGTGTTTGTAGGTCCCATTTACAGAACTCTCCAGCTATATATTGGAGTCTCTATTTCATGACCTCTCCATATTAAAAACTCACATGGTCCAGGGGCAAAGGGAATATATAGGAAGAGAGGGATGGTATGTGCAGTTTTTGAACCACAAGCGTTAGTCATACATCTTCAAGTAAGATGCCACATGGCATATACAGTATCAAGCTATCATAGCAGGGTATAGAATCATAGAGTTGAAAGATACCTCAAGGGTCATCCTGTTCCACCTCCTGCCATGCAGGAACACACAATCAAAGCACCCCTGAGAGATGGTCATCCAGCCTCTGTTTAAAAACCTCCAAAGAAGGGGTTTTTTTAACCTCTAAAGAAGGGTTAAAAACCTCTAACGAAGGTCTGAAAGCATGTGTTCCATTGTTGAACAACTCTTACTGTCAGGAAGGTTTTCCTAATGTTTAGGTGAAATCTCTTTTCCTTTAGTTTGTGTGGTAGTCTCTGAAACAATCAAAAACAAGCTTGCTTCATCAAGTCTCTTGTCAAGCCTACTGACCATTACTCCTTCCTCTTGGTCCATGTGGGACCAATGATACTGCAAGGCACAGTCTTCAGAATATCAGAAGGGATTATGAGGCTTTGAGTAGGAAGCAGAAAGAGCTGGATGTACAGGTTGTTATCTCATCTCTTTTCCCAGTTGAAGGGCATGGCCCAGGAAGGGAGAGGAAGATAGCAGATGTGAATAACTGGCTCCATAGATGGTGCCGCCAAGAACGATTTGGATTCTTAGATCATGGGCTGTGGTTCCATGAGGGTGGACTTCTAACAAGAGATGGGCTGCATCTCACACCAGTTGGTGGAAGCATTTTTGCCAATAGTCTGAAACATTTTATCAAGAGGGCTTTAAACTGAGTCATGTTGGGGAGGGAGACATTATCTTGGAAGGTATCTTGGAAGGCATGAGTACTTCATGGGCTGGAGATAATAGTCATAGTGTTATAGAGGGAACAGGGCAAATGATGCAAGGGTCCAACAGTGGGAGGAAAAAACCTCACACAAGCAGTAAGTGGGGAGGACCTATGATCTTAGATGTCTCTGCACTAATGCACAGAGCATGGGAAATAAGATGAACTTGAACTCCTAGCATAACAAAGCAAATACGATAGGCATCACTGAAACCTGATGGGTTGAATCTTACGATCGGAATGTAGGAATAGAGAGGTATAACCTTTTTAAGAGAAATAGGCCAAACAGGAAAGGAGGAGTAATAGCATTATACGTCAGGGATGTTTACACCTGTGAAGAGATCCAGGACTTAAATCCTGGAAATCAGGTGGAGAGCATCTGGATAAAAATTAAAGGGGAAGGAAACAATAGGGATGTTATTGTGGGAGTCTACTACAGACCCCGAAGTCATATTGAGGAATTGGATGATGCCTTTCTAGAACAGATGACCACACACTCAGAAAGGAGAGATGTAGTAGTGATGGGTGACTTCAACTATCCTGATATTTGCTGGAAGTCAAACTCAGCCAATACTTAAAGTTCTAACAAATTTCTCACTTGCCTCGAAGACAATTTCTTTGTCCAAAAGGTGGAAGAGGCAACAAGGGGATCAGTTATTTCAGATCTGATCCTAACCAACAGGGATTACCTGGTAAATGGGGTGCAAGTGGTGGGATCCTTAGGTGGGAGTGATCATGTTCTCCTGGAGTTTCTTATACAATGGAAAGGAGAAGCTAAGCATAGTCAAACACTCATTCTAGACTTTAAGAGAGCTGATTTCAACAAACTTAGGGGAACATTGGGAGTGATCCCATGCTCAGGAATACTAAAGGAGAAGGGAGTTCAGGATGGATGGGAGTTTCTCAAAAGGCAGATACTGAAGGCACAATCACAAACTGTTCCAATGAGAAGGAAAAATGGGAGATGTCTCAAGAAACTGGTTTGGATGACAAAAGAACTTTTAACTGAACTAAGGGCCTTTGCAGACTGCCAGAAATAGTGCAAATTGAGTCCACTTTAACTGCCCTGGCTCAGTGCTAAGGAATCATGGGAACTGTGGTTTTTTCTGAGACATTGAGCCTTCTCTGTCAGACAGCTCTGGTGCCACAATAAACTACAGTTCCCATGATTCCCTAGCACTGAGTCAGGGCAGTTAAAGTGGACTCAATTTGCCCTATTTCTAGCAGTCTGCAAAGGCCCTCAGTTTTAAATGGGAGATGTATAAGAAATGGAAATCACTAAAGAGGAATTCAAACAAATAGCTAGCACATGTAGGGATAAAATCAGGAAAGCCAAAGCACAGAATGAGCTCAGGCTTGCTAGAGGGGTTAAGGACAATAAAAAGGTCTTTTTTGGGTATGTCCGTAACAAAAGAAAGAAGAAGAAAATGGTAGGACTACTACGCAGAGAAGATGAAGGAATTCTAACAGGGGACAGAGAAAAGGCAGAACTACTCAACATCTTTTTTGCCTCAGTCTTCTCATGAAAGGAAAAGGGTGTTCAACTTAAGGAAAATGGGGCAGAGGATACAATAGGGGAAATGCAGCATAGAATAAGTAAAGAGGAAGTACAGGAATACCTGGTTAATCTAAATGAATTTAAGTCTCCAGGACCAGATGAACTACATCCAAGGATATAATAATAATAATAATAATAATAATAATAATAATAATAATAATATTTATTTGTATACCGCCCAATGGTTTCCCAATCCGGGCAGTTAACAGCATAAAAACAATACAAAATATATCCCTCCCACCCTTAAAACAGTATTAAACAATTCATTTTAAAATCAATATAACAGCAACAATAAAATCAATTAATTGCAGTTCCAATAACCCCGTAAGATATTCAATTTTTTTTTCACAGTGGGGGGAACCAGGTACCATATGATGTCATAATATAAAATATAGAAACCACCCGAGGCTGGTTATCTAGTCCGGAAAGGCCTGCCAGAAGAGATCCGTCTTTATAGCTTTTTTAAAACTATCCAGAGATGTTAGCTGACGGATCTCGTCTGGCAGGTCGTTCCAGAGCCTAGGGGAAAATACAGGAAAAGCCCTCTGGGAGGTTGCAGAAAGCCTTGTTTTCCTTGTCTCCAAGAATTTCCTCCCAGAGGAACGGAGTGCGCGGGGGGGATTATACGGGAGGAGGCGGTCTCTGATATAACTTGGACCCAAGCCATTTAGGGCTTTAAAGGTAATAACCAACACCTTGTACTGGGCCCGGAAGCGAATAGGCAGCCAGTGGAGGGACCTCAAAACCGGAGTGATGTGGTCCCTCCTAGATGTTCCAGAAATAAGCCTGGCCACCATATTTTGAACCAACTGAAGCTTCTGAACCAAGCACAAGGGTAGCCCCATGTAGAGCACATTACAGAAGTCTAGGCGGGAGGTTACCAGTGTGTGCACAACGGTCTTGAAATCCCTTACTTCCAGAAAAGGGCGCAGTTGGCGTATCAGCCGAAGCTGATAACAGGGGCTCCTGACCGTCGCATTTACCTGATTTGTCATCAGGAGCGACGAATCAAGGAGCACCCCCAGACTGTGAACACAGTCACTGGAGGAGAGTGTGACTCCATCCAGGACTGGAGGATGCAACCCAATTCTTGGTTTTGGGGCCGCTACCGTGAGCACCTCCGTCTTGTCTGGATTCAGCTTCAATTTGTTTTTCCTCATCCAGCCCATTACCGCCTGAAGACATTCATTGAGAGGAGAGATGCCATCAGAATTCTAGGCTGACGAACGAGACACGGAGAAATAGATTTGGGTGTCATCAGCGTACTGATAACACCCAGCACCATAACTCCGTATTATCTCACCCAGCGGCTTCATATAGATGTTGAATAATGTTGGGGACAAAATAGCTCCCTGAGGGACCCCACAAGTGAGGTCCCTCTTACTGGAGCTACAGTCCTCGAGCAGCACCCTCTGGGACCTACCCGAGAGGAAGGACCGGAACCACTGCAGAGCAGTGCCCCCGATACCTAACCCCTTCAGGCGGCCGAAGAGGATGCCGTGGTCTATCATATCAAAAGCTACTGAGAGGTCTAGGAGCACCAACAGGGTCACACTACCCCTGTCGATGCTCAGACGCAGATTGTCGGTCAAAGCAACCATGGCAGTCTCAACCAAAAATCCTGTCCTAAAGCCGGTTTGAAATGGGTCTAGATAATTAGTTTCATCCAAGACCACCTGGAGCTGAAGAGCAACCGCCCTCTCGATCACCTTGCTCAAAAATGGCAGCAATGACACCGGCCTATAGTTTCTCATATCCAGGGGGTCCAGGGAAGGTTTTTTCAGAAGCGGCCTTTCAAACAAGATGGAACATGTCCCTCCCTGAAGGATGCATCGATGATATCCACAAGGAATCTCTTCAATGCATCCCCCCCCCCCGACAGCCAGCCATGATGGGCAAGGATCAAGAGGGCAGGTCGTCTTCCTCACCATACCAAGCAGCTTGTCCACGTCCTCGGTACTCACCGATTGAAGCTGATCCAGTATAACTACATCGACGGAGTTACTGGACGCCTCGCCTATTGACTCTGATTCAAAAGTGGCATCCAAGTCGGCTCTTATCTGAGAGATTTTATCTGCAAAGTAGTTATTAAATGCATCACAGCAGGCCGTGGTCGGGTTAAGTAAGGGATTCGGCACAGAAAATATCTGCGTCGTCTCCCTCACCACCTTAAACAGCTCTGCTGGACGGGACTCTGCAGATGCAATGCGTGCAGAGAAGAAAGCTCTCTTCGCTGCAAGTATTGCCTCCCAATAGGAACGAAGGAAGTTCCTATGGCGAGTTCTGTCTGATAAGAGTCGAGTCTTCTGCCACCTGTGCTCTAGTCATTGACCAAACCACTTCATTCTCCTAAGCTCCTGTGTATACCAAGGCTTTCGGTTTGAAGCGGGATGGTAAGGACGCTTGGGAGCGATTGTGTCGATAGCCCTGGTAAGATTGATGTTCCAAGTGTTAACCAGAGCATCAACAGAGTCACCGGCATTCCTCACCATTTGACCCTCTAATGCTCTCTGGAATCCAATTGGCTCCATTAGCCTTCGAGGGCGGACCATTTTAATGGGTCCTCCACTCCCGGTGGGGCAGATGTAGGCCTTAAGTTGCCTCCCCTTCAGGGAGATGTGATTTCAGCTTTTATCATTATTATGTTCTCATTGCAGTTTGTTTTATTGATACTGTTTTTAATGGATAAGTATATTTTAATCTTTTCAAGTTTAATTCTGTTTTAAGGGGTTTGGGAGGGTAGGATTAGGGAATGAGGGAATGTTTTAATTTGTTGTTTGTTTTAATGTTGTAACCCACCTCGATTGTTGAGCAGAGGGGCGGGCTATAAATAAAAATTTATTATTATTATTATTATTATTATTATTATCTAGGTAAAGAGCTTTGTGTATTTTGCTCTTAAGAGTCTGTCTTTGAATCACTGTGTGATTCATTCAATTAGGATTTCCACCAGTTTTTTACCTGGATCCTCATATTTAACACCAACATGGGCAGAAAAGTACAAAATGTTGAGAACAGATGACCAAATTGCACCTGACCAATATAAATGAATGAAAATTCAGACTCAGATTCTTTTTCAACTCCCTGCTACACTCCATTAGACATCACATATTTGCAATGTGATCCCTGGTGCCTCTTCCTTTCCTGAACCTTGCTTGGAGCTCTGGGATTTCTCTCTCCATGTATGGTTGGAGCCAAATTTTGAGCATGATTTTCCTTACATGGGAGATTAGTGCTATGGTTCTATAGTTGCTGCAGTCTCTTGTGTCTCCTTTTTTTTTTTTTTTGTGGATAGGGATTATATTGATCACTTGCAACCTGTTGGCTATTGTTTTGTTGTCCATATCTCTTGACATATGTTGGTTATCACTAGAGTTGACTCTGGGCCTAAGCAGACTGCCAGAAATAGTGCACATTAAATTGAGGCACTGTCCTGGCTCAGTGCTAGGGAATCATGGGAACTGTATTTTATTGTGGCACCAGAGCTCTCTGACAGAGAAGGCTCAATGTCCCAGAAAAAAATACAGTTCCCATGATTCCCTAGCACTGAGCCAGGACAGTGCCTCAATTTAATGTGCACTATTTCTGGCAGTTTGCTTAGGCCTTCTGTCAATGTGGATTGCAACAGTTCTATTGGATTATCATCTGTTCCTGGAGTCTTGTTTTTTGCCATTTCCGTTATTGCAGCTTCCACCTCAGTTTTTAGAATTTTGGGTTCATCATCATATGGCTCTTCATTCCATGGGTCCTTCATGTTGTCATTTCTTTTATATAACTCTTCTGTGTATTGTATCCATCGTCTTTTTATTCCTTCCTGGTCTTGAATTATGTTATTTTTATTATCATATAGTGTCCCAATCCTTGGTTTGAACTTTCCCTTGATTTCTCGAATCTTGTGGAATAGGTGTCTTGTTCTTCCCTTTTTGTTGTTGTCTTCTATTTCTCTACACTTGTCATTGTAGTAATTTTCCTTATCTTTGCTCACTAGCCATTGTACTGTTGCATTTGTGGTTCTTAGTTTATTCCTATATCCTTTTTGTTTTGTTTGTCTTCTTTCCTTTGTTGCTTGTAGCCTTTTATCTGTCATCCATGGTTTCTTCACTTTTCTTTTGTCTGTTGGAAGTGTCTTTATGCATTCTTCTTTTATTATGTCCCTGGCTTCAGACCAAAGCTCTTCCAGTTCATGATCTATTATTCTTAGTATTGTAAATTTCTTCCTTATATTCTTAGTACTGTAAATTCCTTCCTTTCTTCTTCCAAATGAATTCTGTAGAAATGTTGTTTAATTCCTCCCTGTTGAAATTCATTTTGTTAGTTTTGGTCCAGCTATCTAATCTGTTCAAGTCATTTTGAATTTTTATTCTGTCCTCTGTAATATAATAATAATAATAATAATAATAATAATAATAATAATAATAATTTTTATTTATAGCCCGCCCCTCTGCACAACAATTGAGGCGGGTTACAACATTAAAACAAACAAACCAATTAAAACATTCCCTCATGCCCTAATCCTACCCTCTCCTAGTTTGGTGTCATATTTGATAAGCATGCCCTCTATTTGTTGATGTTATTTTCCACAGGTCACATTAACTTATATAATGTGGATGCATTTAGGTAGCACTGAGTAATATTTTCTTATGAAAAGTGCAACTTCAACATGGAGCATAACTATGCACTGACATGGCACCCCAGCTGGATCCTATGGATCGATTGTATGCATTTACAAGGTAGCAATTGAGCTAATTAGGCTGTGCCTTTAATAGGTATGCAGTTGACCATCTTTTATATCATTTATTTGCATATACATTTTGGTTCAGTGGAGGAGCAAGTACTTTTTTTTTTCTTTTATTAATTGGGAAAGAAAAATTCATGAATCTGACCATGCATTGAGGTAAGATTCTTGGGAAAATTAGGTGTTAATTTTTAGAAACAATTATCATCCTGACCTTGATGATTAAGTATGATAATTAAAAGACATTGGGAGTAATATGTTTTATATCATAAACATTCCTTTCTGATCTAGTCAATGAAAAAAATGCCATTTTAGAACAGCAAGAAGTATTTTTTCAATATGATTAGCAAGCCATCTGTTGACATTTCAGTGCAATCTCTTCTGAAAGTCCCCAGCTTACAGCTTCAGCCTTAGCAAAGGAAGAACCTAAAATAGTAATGCCTTTTGCAGTACCATCAGAAGAAGGTGATTTTGAAAGGGCAGATGTTTGAGAACAATTAAGAAGATATTTAGAGCATGTGCAAAACATTTCATAATGAAACCATAAGGTGAGAAGAATTCACCTGGGCCTCTGTCTTAATTCTCTACTTGCCCCCTTGTGCTGGTTAAAACCAACCCTTAAATGTGTTGCAGAGAGTGTTGGCCAATTTTTAGTTTATTTTGGGATTCTTATTCAGATGAAATACAGAGAGCATATAAACATGTGAAAATAACTATTTTCTAGCTCAGCTAGAACTGAGGTCTTCTCCTCATCCATTATGATTTTATATTTAGATTCCACAATTAATGAAGTTCCTTTATGGAGATGTCTACAGCACCAGATAATCCAGGTTTTTTTTGGTTTTTTTTTAAAAATGAATTCTAATTGTTAAGACCTGAGAGTTCAGATGAAATGAGATAGTCAAGTCTGGCCGACTACCTGTGTACTCAGTCTTTGTCCCTTTTGGCTTATCTAACAGAGGGGGGTTGCAGACTGCCAGAAATAGTGTGAATTCAGTCCACTTTTAGGGTTAGGGTTAGTGCTAGGGAATCATGGGAACTGTTATTTTTCTGAGAGATTGAGCCTTCTCTGTTAGACAACTCTGATGCCACAATAAAATACAGTTCCCATGGTTCCCTAACTCTAACCCTAACCCTAAAAGTGGACTGAATTCACACTATTTCTGGCAGTCTGCAACCCCCCAGAGTTGTCCAACCACTTACTGGGACTTGAAAGAAGACCAGGGCTGCATCCAGACTGCAGAAATATTTGTTTTAACACCACTTTAACTGCCATGGCTCAATACTATGGAATTCTGGGAATTGTAGTCCATTGCAGCACAAGAGCCCTCTGACAGAGGAAAGCTGAATGTCACAAAACTACAATACCCAGAATTCCATAGCATTGAGCCATGGCAGTTTAAGTGATGTCAAATTAGATTATTTCTGCAGTGCGCATGCAGCCAGGCCTTCATCAGAACCCAGCAGGGACCACTGATGCTAATGCCATGCTATTGCTGTTGCTGCTGTCAGTTGAACAACACAGAAATGGCACAAATGGCCTCACATGCCTGCATTGTTCCCATGCTGCAACAAGGAGCAGATAGGGGTAGTCATTGACAGGAGATACCAACACATCCCTTAAAGCCTGGACCCAGTTGTATTTATTAATTCTCTTAGCAGATTTTGTTTATTACTGAATCTGAGCTTCATATTATACTAAACCAGAATAGTGATAGTCAGATTAGGGCAGGGGTAGGCAACCTTTCCCCTTTAAGGGCCAAGGGACTTCAGCTCCCAGAATCCCAGGAGCTATTGGCCAACATGGGACTATTGGCCAACATGGCTGAGTCCCTCGGCCCTTAAAGGGAAAAAGTTGCCTACCCCTGGATTAGGGAATAGAGATTCAATGCTGGATGGGGCTCCACCCTTCCTGAAGTCTCAGGATCACAGCTTGGAAGCTGTCTCAGGATCCCAAGCCCAGAAGCCTTGATTCTGATGGTGGCCAGGAATGTATCTGACCAGTTAAGAATAGTGTGCCAGTTAAAACTATTTTTCCAGCATATAAGATGACTTTTTAACCCTGGAAAAGGGTCTCCGAAGTCGGGGGTTGTCTTATACATCGGGTAGAGAAGGAGGAGGATGAGAAAGAGGGGAGAAAATGAAGGAATCCAGGCAAGAGGAGGAAGAGGAGGGGAAAAAAGAGGGGAGAAAATGAAGGAATCCAGGCAAGAGGAGGAGGAGGAGGAAGAAAAAGAGGGGAGAAAATAAAGGAATCCAGGCAAGAGGAGGGATGAGGAGGAAGAAAAAGAGGGGAGAAAATGAAGGAATCCAGGGAGAAAACGAAGGAATCCAGGCAAGAGAGGGAGGAGGAGGAAGAAAAAGAGGGGAGAAAACGAAGGAATCCAGGCAAGAGGAGGAAGAGGAGGAAGAAAAAGAGGGGAGAAAATGAAGGAATCCAGGTAAGAGGAGGAGGAGGAGGAGGAAGAAAAAGAGGGGAGAAAAACGAAGGAATCCAGGCAAGAGGAGGAGGAGGAGGGGAAAAAAAGAGGGGAGAAAATGAAGGAATCCAGGCAAGAAGAGGAAGAGAAGGATGAGAAAGGGGAGAAAATGAAGGAATCCAGGAAAGAGAAGGAAGAGGATGAGAATGGGGGGGGGGGGGAGAAGAAGGAAGTCACTTCTAAGATTGTTGTTGTTGTTGTTGTACGCCTTTGAGTCATTTCCGACTTACAGCGGTCCTATCATGGTGTTTGCTTAGCAAGGTTTCTTCAGAGGGGAGGTTGCCATTGCCTTCTCCTGAGGCTGAGAGAGTGTGACTTGCCCAAGGTCACCCAGGGGGATTCCATGGCTCAGCCAGGATTCAAACCCTGGCCTCCAGAGTCATACTCCAATACTCAGATAGGGTGACCAAATATCTTTAATGCAAAGGAGGACAAGTCACTACAAAAAATGTAGGACATGCAAGAAAAAAATGTAGAGAAAGCAAAAAGCACTAATATAAAATCCATGCTTCCTAGCTGTGCTCAAAATGGAGGACATTTTGGAATACCTCCTGGAGAGAAGGTTGACATGGAGTCCATGTCTTGGAAAAGAGATGGCTAAATAGCTCATTGAACTACAAATCCAAGAGCTCTCATAATATGGAGCCATGGCAGTTAAAGTGGTGTCAAACTGCATCAGTTCTACAGTATGGATGCAGTTTGAACCTGCACTGCAGAAATATCTCACAAAATTGCAAATCCCAGAATTCCATAGTCTTGAGTCAAGGCAGTTAAAGTGGTGTCAAACTGCTTTAATAAATTTCTGCAATGCAGACACTGCCAAAGTTGGTGTTGCTTGGGCATGGCTTCTTTAACAAATAATTCTGCACAATGAGAGAGATGTGTGTACCTTTGAAGATTTATCTAAAGAAGAACCAAGTTCCTTAACTTGGAGGTTATATGTGTATGTTGTGTGCCTTCAAATTGTTACTGACTTATGGTGATCATGGGGTTTTCTTGGCAAGATTCACTTAGAGGAGGTTTGCCATTGCCTTCCCCTGAGGCTGAGAGTGTGTAACTTGTCCAAGTTCACCCAGTGGGTTTCATGGCAGAGTGGGGAATCAAACCCAGGTCTCCAGAGTGGTAGTCCAGCACTCAAACCACTACACCATGCTGGCTCCTATTCCCATGTACTACCTATGAAACAATTGCAGACTTTTTTGTTGTTCTTATGTGTCTTCAAGTCCTTTCCGACTTATGGTGACCCTAAGGCAACCTTATCATGGGGTTTTCTTGGCATGTTTCTTCAAATGGGGTGCCATTACCATCCTCTGAGGCTGAGAGTGTGTGACATGCCCAGGGTCACTTACTTGGCTGCAAATTGTACATACCCCAGAATGCATCACCCAATACGGTATATTGGCAGTCCTTCCTCCCAACACTTTCTCATTTCCCCCCAACCATCTCATAGCTGGGAGAACATAGGAGCTGTAGTTTGTGGTGTTTATAAGTGACAGTTTTCCTGCTAAGTACCTGCATGTTATAAGCATTTGAATTAAAATTACCATATTGAAATCAAATCTGATGTGTGTTTTTTAATTTTTATTTGATGTGTGTTGAAAGAGGGGTCATCTTATACGGCGATTATATCCTAAACTCTATATTTTGACTGGAAAAGTTGGGGGTCGTCTTATACACCCAGTCGTCTTATACGCCGGAAATGCGGAGAGTTGGAGTATATTTTAATGCAGTGAGAATAACCAGAGTTTGGAAATGATACTTTTTTTGTTTTGGATTGCACCTACCAGAATAAAATGTCCATGATGGCTCAGGATTATGAGAATTATTGTCCAAAAAGTTACATTTCAAAATGGTGAGAATCAATTTGTACAGTTTCACACAGCTCAGCATTTGTAATCAAATGCAATTTTGGTGTTAGCCTCTATCTTGTCATTGCTTTTCCAATGCCTTGGGGCATTATGGAATGCAATAGGTACCAGCCATGCCTTATTTGGATGCAGAATTTGGCATGATTTTCTTTTCCTCAGAATGCCTCAGACTGAAAGGAGTTTATCACACAGGGACCATATGTACCTCCATCTTGATAATGATTACAGCCCCAACCCTCAAAAGTGTGCAATGTGCAAATGATTTTCACATGCAAAACACAATAACGCAGGTAGAAAAAAATAGCATAAAAGGCTGTGTCCCTCTCAGCAACAGGTGTCCCTGTCTTCCCTCAGCATCTGTTCCTTTAAGAGAATTGGCTAATGGGGAAGGGTGAGGGAGAAGAGACATTCACACAGACTAGGGAGAAGCAAGATTTTTCTCTGGCTTTACCTTAGCAACTGTTCCTTTAAGAGCCCTGGCTACTCACCCCAAAGAACCATGGGAAATCTAGCAACAAGTACAGAAATGGAGAGAATCCCATAAATGGCTTTTACACTAAATAAATTGCACACAAAAAGTGAATTCGTGAATGAAACAGAAATGAATTTAAAGTATTTTCCCAAAAATGCCTATTTGCTGGTTCATGTTACTTTCCTGTTGGATTCCAAGTGGTTTGCGCACAACGTTGTGTGAAAACCATTTGTGCAATAGAGCCTAATATGCTGAATAATCATGTGTTCTGACTGGTTTAAATTTTCCAATTTTCCCCTTGTGATAAACTCCAAAGTAAATTTTAGGCCTTTGTGGGTGGGGAGGTCCGAAACTGGCAAATTCCAGTGACTCTATAATAATAATAATAATAATAATAATAATAATAATAATAAATTTTATTTATAGACCACCCCTTTGTGCAGCAATCGAGGCAGGTTACAACATTTAAAACAAACCAAATTAAAACATTCCCTCCTCCCCTAATCCACCTTCCCACCCCTTAAAAAAAAAATTAAACCAAAGAAGAATTAAAATATACAGTGCAATTGAAACAATAAAATAACAGCAAAGGATCAGTTGTGCCAACAAGGTAAGGATAAAGACTCATCTCCCTACAACAGCTGTTACTCTGGGAAGGCCTGTCGGAAGAGATCCATCTTTACTGCTTTTTTGAAAGCAGCAAGAGTAGTAGTAAGACAGATCTCGTCCGGCAGGCTATTCCAGAGTCTGGGAGTGGTAGCAGAGAAGGTCCTCTGGGAGGTCTGAGACAGCCTAGTTTTTATTGGCTGTAACAGATTCCTCCCAGAGGACCGAAGGGTGCGGGGGGGATCATACGGGGAGAGGCGGTCCCTAAGATAAGATGGACCCAAGCCATGTAGGGCTTTAAAGGTCAAAACCAACACCTTGTACTGTGCCCGGAAACTAATCGGCAGCCAGTGGAGGGATTTAAGCACTGATGTTATGTGCTCCCTCCTGGATGTTCATGTAATTAAACAGTCTGCTATATTTTGTACCAGTTGTAGTTTCCGGGTTAGGCACAAGGGTAGCCCCATGTAGAGTGTGTTGCAGTAATCCAGACGAGAGGTTACCAGGGCGTGTGCCACAGCTTTCAGATCCCTCACATCCAGATAAGGGTGCAGCTGGAGTATCAGCCGAAGCTGCTAACAGGCGCTCCTGACCACTGCATTCACCTGACTAGTCATGTGAAGTGACGAGTCTAGGAGTACCCCCAGACTGCGAACACAGTCCTTAGAGGAGAGTGTGACTCCATCCAGGACTGGAGACTGTATTCCCAAACCTGGTTTTGGGCCTGTGACTGTTAGTACCTCCATTTTGTCTGGATTCAACTTCATTCTGTTTTTCCTCTTCCAATCCATTACCGCTCTGAGACAGTCATTGAGAGGAGAGACACCATCTGAAGTCTGAGACGATGATCTGATCATGGAGAAGTATATCTGGGTGTCATCAGCAAACTGAAGACACCGTGCTCCATGCCTCCGAATGATCTCGCCCAGCAGCTTCATATAGATATTAAATAGCATCGGGACAGGATGGCGCCTTGGGGGACACCACAATTAAGCTCTGTTTTGGAAGAGCAACTGTCCCCGAGCCTCACCCTCTGGGATCTGCACGAGAGGAAGGAACGGAACCACTGCAGAGCAGTGCCTCCAATTCCTAACTCTCTCAGGTGATCCAAGAGGATGGCATGGTCTATAGTATCAAAGGCCGCTGAGAGATCCAAGAGCATGAACAGGGTCACACTACCCCTGTCGATGCCCAGACGGAGGTCAGGGCAACCATGGCAGTCTCCACTCCATATCCTGTCCTGAAGCTGTTTTGAAATGGATCAAGATAATCGGTTTCATCCAAGACAGCTTGGAGTTGGGAAGCAACTACCGTCTCGATCACCTTGCTCAAAAAAAGGGAGCAAGGAGACTGTTCTATAGCTATTTCTATCCAGGGGGTCCAGGGAAGTTTTTTTCAGGAGTGGCCTAACCGCCGCCTCCTTTAAGCAAGATGGTACACTACCCTCCATGAGTGACGCGTTGATCGTTTCCTGAAGGAACACCCTCAACGCATCACCCCCCTGAACGACCAGCCAAGATGGATAAGGAACGAGGGGGCAAGTCGTTTTCCTCATCCTTCCAAGTTGCTTGTCCACATCATCGGTACTCACAGATTGGAAATGATCCAGTAAAATGCCATCAATGGAGTTCTTCGATACCTCGTCTACGGATTCTGCCAAAACAATGGCATCCAAGTCGGCTCTTATCCAAGAGATTTTATCTGCAAAGAAGGTATTAAATGCCTCACAGCAGGCTGTCGTAGGGTTAAGCAGCGGGTTTGGCACAGGAGGAACCTTCGTCAACTCCCCCACCACCCTAAACAGCTCTGCTGGGCGAGACTCTGCAGACATGATATGAGCAGAACAGAAAGATTTCTGCGCTGCACGTAAAGCCTCCCTATAGGAATTGAGATGCTTCCTAAGGCGAGTTCTGTCGGATAGGAGGCGAGTTCTTCGCCATTTGCGCTCTAGTCATTGTCCGGCTCTCTTCATTCCCCTAAGCTCCTCTGTATACCAGGGCCTATGGTTTGAGGCAGGCCGGAAAGGACGGTTGGGAGTGATTGTGTCAATAGCCCTGGTGAGATTGGTATTCCAAGTGTTCACCAAGGCTTCGACAGAGTCACCGGCGTTACCAACCATTAAACCCTCTAAGGCTTTCTGGAAACCAATTGGTTCCATTAGCCTTCGAGGGTGGACCGTTCTAATGGGTCCACCCCCCCGGGGGGGTGGGCAATAGCCCTTAGTTCCTCCGTGTGTGGGCCCGTCAACCAATTGGGATAGGCCCATGTTTATCATGGTATCCATGAACTCCCGAGCCACGCCAGTTAGGTCTTGTAAACTGGTTTCTAGTGGAATGTTGAAGTCGCTCAGAACCAAAAGTCTGGGCGACTCCAACAGCAACTCAGAAACCAGGGCGGTCAGCTTAATCAAGGGGTGGCCGGTATACCAACAGAATCCCTAAGCTATCCCTGGTCTTCAGGCTAGGGTACATACACTCGATGTGAGTCGTTTTCCAGATAGGCTTTCTGATCACAGTTAAGGTGTTCCTATGGACAAGGGCTATGCTGCCCCTCCGCCCACTTTCCCTCACCTGCTCAGTAACTGAGTATCCAGCTGGGAGAGCCTGCACCCAAGTCGCAGGGCTGGCATCCCCCAGCCAGGTCTCAGTAAAGCATGCCAGGTCAGCCGCCTCATCCACTAAAAGGTTGTGGCTGATATGGGTCTTGTTTTTGACCGACCTGGCATTGCAAGGGAGCAGGTTGAGGGTCGGTGGAATGGTTGGTGAGCTCTCCAAGTTATCCTGGGAAACAGAGTCAACTGAAGGGGGGATAGGTATTAAGCATCTATCCCTCCTTCTTTTGTAACATTTGTTGACTATGTTGCCACCATACCTTCCCTGCCCCCGCACCACCTGAATATCCACTCCCAGACTATAAACCACTCCGCTATGTGGAGGGGAGGGGAGTGGCCAGCTGATTCTAGTCTCAGTTAAGGCAGCAGTTACATAGAAAGGGAGAGACTGCGGAGGAAGATAGTTCTCCAAGGTCATCGTAGCTGTTCTAACCCCTCTCAAGGCTGTCCAGGTGGTATCAATCGGACTGCCAAGTCCTCTAGGCAGCCTAAGATCCTCTAGTGACCTGAGGCACTGACGCCACTGCATGTAATAATGGTAAAGAGCTGGAGGATTGTGAGTCTTAGCCGGTTTTAACAATAAAACCCCCATTGGCATTACACACACTGACGGAAAGTACTTATGCCCCCCCCCCCCCGGTAATGGTGATCAGGGCTAGCTAATTTCTCCACCAGTGCCGATGCCGCATGCTGCTGAGGGGGGAGAGATGGTCCTGGGAGGGTTTTTAAGCCCACCGGCAATCCTCCCTCAGTCCCGCTGTGCTGCGACAGTCCCCCTGGCCACAGTTGATCTTAATTGGGCTGGACTCAGCCCTCCTGCAAGCCCAAGGTGCTGCCGATGCCGCGTGTTGCTGAGGGGGGAGAGATGGTAATGGGAGGGTTTTTAAGCCCACCGGCGATCCTCTCTCAGTCCCGCTGTGCCGCGACAGTCCCCTGGCCACAGCTGATCTTAATTGGGCTGGACTCAGCCCTCCTGCAAGCCCAAGGTGCTGCCGATGCCGTGTGTTGCTGAGGGACAAGAGATGGTCCTGGGAGGGTTTTTTAGCCCACCGGCGATCCTCCCTCAGTCCCGCTGCGCCGCGACAGTCCCCCTGGCCACAGCTGATCTTAATTGGGCTGGACTCAGCCCTCCTGCAAGCCCAAGGTGCTGCTGATGTCGCGTGTTGCTGGGCTAGTACTTAACAGAAAAGAAATGAATGAGGATGTTGAAGAAATGTTGGCAGGAAATCAAGAGAGGAGGGAACTAGCAAGCTAATAAATCAGGATAGAAACTTTGGTTTGAAACAATAATGTTTCAAAAAATTATTTACCCATTTCAAATTTTTTTGCACACATTTTTGACAAAGTTGCACAAAGGCATTGTTGGTGTTCAGGCATTGTCTAAGAAAGTACTGGAGACAAAGAGCTTCAGGACTACTCTCATCATCTCCTCTAGCCATTTGATTAGCATTCTATAGCAGCACCTTATGCAAAGAACTCTCCCTTGAATTTTCCATCACTGGGGGTAGGAGACATCAGCTGCTTCAAAATGCTTCTTATACTCATCTGAATAAGTGGACAACATAGGGTAATTTGATATGCTAAATGTGGCATTCCTCCTCTAAATAGTAAAGATTAAAGATACTCATAAGGATACTTTTTTTCCTCCCTCCCTCTCTGCTTCTTCATTTTTTTTCCTAAGCAGTAACTACAAGCTGAGGAAGAACAGCTCCTTACATGCCAAAGCCTCACTTGATTGAAGTGGGCTAGAGATGATATCATCCTTTCATTCTCTTATATTTACAAGCCAGAATGGCTGAACAAAACATCAAAGAGCAGCTCTTCTCTTGCTTATGCAAAAAGCTGAATAAAGCAAGCTATGAAGACATGTAGTCACCTCCCCACACACCTCCCTCTCCCCCCCCACTCCCCCCCCCCCCCCACTCAGCTATGCCCTCTTTGCTTCCCAGCCTGGGTACGATCTGCTCACAATTCATCTGCCCAAATTCATGAGAGCCTTATATATTACCTTCAACTAATTAATGTTGATTTATTCCTGATCGCTTCTGTAATTGAATGCACCTGGGTTAAATGGAATTTAAGCAAATCTTAGCCCAATCAGGGCAAAGAAGGTGAAAAAGGTTTTGCAATGATGAGTAATTTCAGCCATCTTGTAGCTTTGTGCACTTCTGGTTTAACGGTTCAGTTGAAGGAATCTGAGCCTACCTGGGAAATAGCAGAGTGCAGCTGTTTAGAGATAGCCTGGCACTGAAAAATAACTCCGAATCCTAGACAGAGACTAGGACAATTACTTTTTGGACTATAATTCACAGAACCTTCCAACCAGCATGGTCAGTTGTCATGCTGGCTAGGGATTCTGGGAGTCACAATAAAAGTAAGGGGGGATGCAGACGGCGAAAAGCGCCATCTTCAATCCCAGGAAGGGGAGGGGCAGCCAGACACTGGGTGCCCCATCCCCTTTCTGAGGATGCCAGTGGAGTGACAGCCTGTCCACATGATGGGTGCTCTGATGACGTCCTTCTTGCTTAGCGTCCGGACATGCTGAGCTGGAAGAGACGCTGAAGAGGCATGCCACGCCTCTTGCGGCGCCCCTTTCACGGCTTGCAGAAGGAGCACTATTTTAGCGCTCCTTTTGCAGGCAGTGAAAGGGAGGATTGGGGCCAATGTGTCTGGCAGCCTCGGCCTCGATCCGCCACTTCCGGGGGTGGCCCAGGGCTGCCCATCTGCATCCCCCCTAAATTTCCCAAACTATGGCCCTAGCAGTAGCTAAATGACATTGAAATCAAATTGAGTTGAAATTGAAGATTCCTGGGCCTTTAAAATATCTGAGAAATTTTAAAGAAGTTTTTTTTAAACAACAACAACAACAACAACAACAACCAAACACCATGGTGTCTATAGGAATGTAGAATATGTCTGGGTAAACAAAAATGCCCACAGCACAAACTCTTCTGTTAGTATAGGAAGGGGAGGGGAACTCTTCACTATTTTTTTCTGAACTTTTTTTTTTTTTGTAAAAATGACCTCTTTTTTGAGCATTTCAGTATTTTCAAAAGCATTTGCCTATTCTGTAAATATTGACTTCACATCGTCATGAGATCATCCTCATGATTATTTGATTGTCCATTATCAGGGATTGGCCCTATGATTAATTGAGAATAAAAGAGTAATTGAACAAAAATAGTACTGGAACTGGAGCAATTACCATTGAACAGGATTTTAAAAATCTGAATAATCTCATAATTGAAATGTTGCAAGGAAATCTACCTGACCCCTTGCAATCAGTAGCTGGCATTCTGCTTGAGACATAGCCCTTAAAAATTGGCCTTACATGTGTGAAAAATTTAAATAAATATTTTTTGCAACATCCGTATTCACCGAGGGGCTGTGGTGATGTTACAATAAATGGCCATCAGTTGTGCAGTGGTGGAGTAACTGATGCAGCAAGCCAATGCACAATTAACACTGATGTGCATCGTGGCACTCCCTGGTGTATGAGAGCACAAAGATAGCACCCAATGTGCATCAGAAGTACCTGATGCACATTGGAGCATTATTGCCACTGCCTGGATGTGCATCTTCACAATTCATTAACAGGATTTCATTGCATTTCTGCAATGTAGCTTCAGATTCTTAAAGTTATAAAATGTAAATTGTGATGTAGGAACCTGACCAATACTTTTAAAAAGGCATAGGATCACTCTTTGGAATCAGGAAGTTCAGAAATAAACTCCTTTCTACATATTCTTTATTCAGAACAATTCTGCTTAGAACAAGCCAAATAAAATTATCTGAACATTAGCTCAATTTGTGAGCTAATTGAGACCTGTCGCATAAAACCAACTATTAGTCTTAACTAGAGCAGTGAATCAAAGGTAATTTGGTACAGCAAGAGTGATACAATGGAATCTACTCTAGTTGGAGTAATAATTAGATTTAGGCTATGGGAAGTTACATGAAATTGAGTCAGAAAATTGGTCTATATAGCCAAGAATTTCCAACTTGACTGGTAGTGGCTCTACAGGATTCTAGGTAAGTTTCTGCTCTAGTTCTGCATTGGGGTGAGCATGGTATGGTCAAGATGTTGCATGAAATTCTTGGGCCTCATCTTGAAACTCCACATCAGTATCCAAAAGCCTCCCTCCATTCCCCCAATTTTAAAAATAGAATTAGGGGCAATTTGGAGGGGGGGGGGGGAATTTTTATACTGTAATCATGTAAAAAACATCCAAACACATGGAAGCATGTATAGATATCCCCATCCTATGACTCACACCCAGAACCTCATACTATCCCAAATAGCTACATTTTCTTCTGCAGCTATCTTCAAAATGATAATAGAACGAACTGTGCTTTTACTTCCTGTCAACATTTTGAGAAGGTCTGCTAAGGCAATCCCTTTGTCTCCTTCTGCAATATCTCTCAAAATGGTGGCAGGAAGTGAGGGTGTGTCTCTTCTTGCTGTCATTTTGAAAGTGGCTGAGAAGAAATTGGAGGTATTTGGGCTTGGTGTGTGCGTGGGAAGGTGAAGGCCACAAGAGACTCTGGGGTGGTAAATTGGTCCCTGTCCCCCATGTAGTTGCACATTCTTGCCATATATGTAAATCCCTGGTTTTCCAAGGTTTTCCATCCAATATAACCAGGTCTGACCATGGATGTAAATTCTAACTTGATTAATTCTCACATGATAAATAAACAAACAAAAAACTGATTTAAAGAATTCTTCTAGTCATGAGAAGGCAGATTTTTTAAAAATTACATTACCCACAAAGAATCCCCCCCCCCATGTTTGTGATTGATTTTGTGCATTTCTGCAAAATTCTGCAGTAGTGGAAAGTGTGGTAACTATTTCCTTTGAACCATGAACTAGTAAAATTATTGGATGGGTTGGATGTTTCTTAATGATCAGTGAACCTCTCCTATTTTGCTTGTACATTGTCCTCAGTTTCAGAAAGAGAAAAGGAACTCATTTTGCACAGAAACAGCAGTTTGATGCAAATTATATTCTGTCCAAATTGCCAAAGCCATGATAGAAAACAATTATTTGGCACCACTGTCTTGCACTGCATCCAAAATGTTTGAGGAGTGTAGCCAAACACTTACAATACAGTCTTGTCATGCCGGGAGGACCAGATTCATGCAAAACGTCAGGAGTGGAGGCAAGGTGTGTGTGTTTTCCCCTCCACATTGCTGGCTGTTTTCTTATTCCTCCACACATGGCTGAGATCCCACATCCTCAGTTTGGTTTTGGCTACTGTTGGCCGAGAATGGAAGCCTGAAATGGCAGGGGGCACTTCCTGAGACATTTAGTGGCCAAAGGAGTAGTTGAGCAGCATGTGGCTGTACTTCTGAAGCCAAGAGAAAATAGAAGCTATCACTTTTCAAGATTTTTATCAAGAATTCTGGAAATTGAGGAGGTAGATGGTGGTTCTTTTCACCAAATTCAGCTGCTTGCCTCCAGAGAGTTCTGTACTCTCCCTCAGCCATTAAATGGCTCAGAGAGTGCACTCCTGGCCTTTGTAGTTGACTTCCTTGATTGAGTCTAGTCCTCTGAAATGAGTTCTTCCTCTTTCCTTACTACCTTCTACTTTACCAAGTATTATTCTTTCTATGGAGTCGTCTCTTTTCCTGCATCACATTTAAAATGAGTTGATCTTCAAAGTATGCATATAAAATTTAAAAAAGCAATCAAGCAATTTAAAAAATTAAAAACACTACACCTTAAAAATATTAAAATGTATTAAAACTATATACAGACCTTGACATCTGAATTGCACAGCATTTAAGAGCCCAGGTCTCATCAGCTTGAAAATGCCTGACAACACAAAAGTGTTTTTACCTGGTGTTTCTTCCTCCAGCTTTCATGCCTCCTCTTTCCGAGTCTAATCCTGCTTTATGTATAAGTTCAGCATACAAATTAAACAGATATGGTGATAAAATGCAGCCTTGCCTGACCCTGGTGGCGCAGTGGTTAAATGTGCTTAAATGCCTGTACTGCATCCACTCACTCATAGACCACAAGGTTGAAAGTTCAATACTAGCCAGGGCTCAGGCTAGACTCAGGCCTGCATCCTTCCGAGGTCACTAAAATGAGTACCCTACTGTTGGGGGGCAATGAGCTTACAGTTGTAAACCGCTTAGACATCCCATAGCATGCTATGAAGCGGTATATAAATGAAGCTGCTTTGCTTTGACCCCTTTGCCAATTGGAAACCATCCCACATCTTTGTATTCTGTTCTGATGGTAGCCTCTTGTTCTGAACACAGATTACACATTGGGATACCCAAATGTTGTGGCACACCTATTTCTATGAGAGCAACCCATAATTTTTCAAGATCTACACAGTCAATGGAGATTATCACACAGGGGATGAGATGTCACTGTCCCGTCCCTGTCCCATCCTTCAGACATGATCATGGGAAGGACTTTCACACCTAACCTGTCATTGACCTGTATGGGAAGCGCTAGTGAAAGTGTTAGTGTGAAACATTTTCACATCACATCACACTGAACCCAACCAGGAAGTACTAGTGAAAGTGATCATGTGAAAGGCTTTCACATCACATTACACTGATACTGTCATTCATCCATGAGTGAAATAGAATTGTTCTTTCATTTCCTGTCATTTTGTATTAATGGAAGAACCTGTTAATACAATTACATTTCACTGACAGCTGAATGACAGGATCAGTATGATGCAATGTGAAAGTATTTCATGTAAACTTTTCACTAACTCTTCCTGGACAGGAGATCAGGGTCAAGGATGTTCTCCGTGTGATAATCTCCAAAGGCTTTGCTATAATCTATGAAATGCAGGCTGGTTCTCTTTTGAAATTGTTTGGTGCACTCCATTACTCAACTTATGTTTGCAATATGTTCCCTAGTGCCTCTTCCTTTCCTGAACCCAGTTTTGACATCTGGCATTTCTCTCTCCATATGTGGCAAAAGTCTTTGTTGTAGAATTTTAAGCAACAGTATATATGTATGCATGTATGTGTATATATTTACCCCTCTTCCATCCCCATGGGATGGCACCTGTGTGCCATATCATTTGTAATGTCTATTTTGGGCTGAAATCCAAACATAAAAGGCTTTGATGGAGGCGGAATTCTGTGGATGGGGAGGAACACCACTATGTTTGCATACATTATTGTATAGTGTCATACAGTACTGGGCAGTTTGGTGCCAGACCCACTGACCCTATTGCATTTATGCCAGTCCCATTATTCAATCTAGTTGGGACTATGAAGTGATGGCAAGTCCAGTTTTTACTGATGGAGAGGAAGAATTAAATTGATGTCTATACTGATATAAAAGGGATGGGTGGATTTTGACATAAAAATCCAATTATGAGACCATTTATACCACTGTATAATATAGGTTGGTGCTACATAGCCAACATTTTGAGCCATTGTTCCTTGCATTTTTCAAGAGCCATCTCATGGATCATTTTTACATAACTCCTAATATCTGGCATCTGATCTTCCACTGATTTATAGTTATTATCTCTCTGGAATTTTAAGAGCAAATCTCTATGAATTCTCTTTATTGTGGTTCTTGAGCAGAGGTCAGAAGTGATGTGCTTGGGCTCAAAAACCACTTTAAAGACTTTTCATATTCATTATTAAGGAACAGTGGCCTCTGATTGATATAGCATTTCTAATCTTCAAGGGATGGTTTTGCAGCATCTTCTCAAAAGGACGCCACAATTAGATATTAAATGCTATTTATCAGGGGGGAAAGGTTCTCTCTGACCAGAAATATTTCAATTTGTCTAATCAGTTGTGTTAAAGACTATACATTGACCACACTGCAATTATCCAGATGTTTGTACCCAGAAAATGCAGCAGTTTCAAGAACACCTGAGAATAAGAGGTAGTGGAAGGCAAATAGATGTAATGAGTCCAATGAAAGGAATATAAAGCTGTTCAAAATTAATGAAGAGGAGAGGGGATTGGCCTCCTTATCCAGGTCCTCTTGTTCTTGTTGCTGCTGTGTGCCTTCAAGTCATTTTTGACCTATGGAGACCCTAAGGTGAACCTATCACAGAGTTTTCCTGCAAACATTTGTTCAGAGGCATTTTGCCATTGCCTTGCTCTGAGTCTGAGACAGCATGACTTGCCCAAGTGGGTTTCTGTGGCTGAGTGGGGATTCGAACCCTAGTCTTCCAATCCAGCACTCAGACCATTACACCATGGTGGCTCTACTGTCTTAAGCAATTTGAGTGCAGAAGGAGAGAGATACAGTTAGGCTTAAATAGAGTTTGAAGCATAGGCATCTGCAGATTTTATTTTCTTTAATATAAAAGGAAATATAATATATGAATTTCTCTCTCTCTCTCTCTCTCTCTCTCTCTCTCTCTCTCTATATATATATATATATAGATATAAATGAGAAATTCTTATAAATCTTACAGAAAATCAATTTTTGTAAATTGGTACAGTATATTACAATGCAATATAGCATATTATTATCATTTTGCTTAACTGATCCTCTGTTGGTGAAGCATCTTTCTTCAAATCAAGACATTAGTACAAAATGTTTGTACAATTAATATAATTAAATTAATACAACTAAACAATATTCCTTCAGTATCAGGCCTATTATTGAATGTTATCTTTCTCCTCCTTGTCACTAATATAATTCCATAATTCCTTCTGGTCTTAATACCTAACTTAATATCAGCAGATTTTATTAAGGCACAATGCTCAGAAAATTGAGACTGACCAAAACAACTTAAGATGGGAGTCTCTAAAGGCAGATCAAATCATAGAATCATAGAATTATAGAGTCATCCAGTCCAACCCCCTGTCATGCAGGAACTCCCAAATAAAGCATCCCTGACAGATGGCTGTCCAGCCTCTGCTTAAAGACCTCCAAGGAAGGAGACTCCACCACACTCCAAGGGAGTGTTTTTCACTGTCAAACAGCCCTTTAATAATTGCTGAAACCTCTTTAAGGAGATTTAAATTTTCACTTTATATAAACTAAATGCATCAGATTTCACATACCATGAACTTTTTTATCATCAGTTATAAGTCCCCCCCCCCCAAAAAAAAAACCTGTTGACAGGTGTCAATGATTTGGTCCACAGCCATGAGGGCTAGGATGCTAATATTTCTGAGGAAATTGCAAGATTCTTTTTAAAGATACCAGACACAGTGGCAGGTGCCAACCTTTGTGACCATTCCTGCTTTCCAAGTGGCACACTTCATCAACCTCAAACGTTTTTGCTGTTAAGTTCTTTCATGGAGTGATACAATTGGAGGAGTAGATCCCCAACTAAAAGAAAGGTCCTTGAGGACAAGAATAGGTTCCCCAAGACACCCTACTAAGAAAGATGAGATCAGTGAAAATTTTGCACAATTTTCTCCTGATTTTCTACATTCTGAAGTGCTGTACAGCAATAATTCTTCAGAAACACTTGCTTTTTTCTGCAAATGCCCCTCTTTTATGTGCAGGAAAAAAGGCTTTCCTGAGGGAAAAAACTTTGTTTCCTGCATTAGAAACCTGCTTTCCATGAAGAAAACAGGTTCTCATGCAAGTATATTGTTTTTTCTCTGCAGAATACCTCCTGTGAAACTCTTCACGATGGTCAAATATGGGCGGTATCAGTGGAAAAACTACTTTAGTTATTTTTCCTCAAATGCAAAGATAAAATAGCAGAGGTTTCACATCCCTACCAGCCACTATGACAATTCTCATCTCCAATGGAAGAACTAGACAAGATGTGTTCTGCTGTTTGTTGAGGTTTCTATGAACTTAAAGAAAAGTCTCCATAAAACAACTTCTTTTTTTCTTTTTCTCTCCACACCCCCTTGTGAGGCAAAGCATACATGCCCAGGAAGTGAAGAAGAACTAAACTGATGAAAAAAGATGATTGATAAAAAGGATTTGAAAAAGTGCTGGAGAAAAACCGTGGAAAGGAATGTAGTTTTTGCTATTTTCTGCTATTGTGCAGTTGAAAAACTTGTTCAAGAAATTGTTCCTGCAGACATGAAATTCTTGGTACAAAGGGGCAGGAAACACCTTGCCATATTACATCAAGAAGAAAGAAGGTAGAGTTTCTCCTTCTGGAAAGAATGAATAAATGAAACTACTAAGTTTACTGTTCCAGGGCTTCAAGGGTCAATATTGTATCCTGGAGATTTTATCAGGGGATTCATCCCTTTCTTGAATTATTTTCATTAAAAAAAATGGAAAATAACTTCTGTTCATGGGTGTGATGACTGATTTTCAAACAGATCCAATTGCCAATCTGATCAGCTTCTGTAGGTGGATTCAAGGGCACGTTTAGGCAGCAGAATGTTTTGGGATGGCCCTGTTAGCAGGCATTGGAGATAATTAAGAGATCCAATTTGGCTCCCAGGTCAATAATTGTGTCCTCTTATTATTAGTGCTTCCTTTTCCATTTTATATACAACATACTCTGCAAATCATTCTGTGTTATCTTGTGTTATTTAAAAAGCTCAACTCTTCTGTGTAAATACATCTCCCAAATGATCCAGACAACCTTTTGTAAATTCCAAAACATTCTGTGGAGCAAAATAAATGCAAAAGGAAAACATATTTTTGTGCCACTTTTAAGGCAGGGATTGGTTATACAAATCTGTAAATGTCCATCCATTATGTGTTGTTATCAAAGCTGGGGATTTTTATTACTTAGCTTTACACCCTCCTCCATCATCATCATGATCATCATTACTGTAATCATTTATACCCTGCATTTTCTCCAAAACTGAGTCTCAAGGTGGCCAAAGAGGAATTGAAATGAAATCTTCCTTGCTTATTATTGAAAATGCAACAGAGGTTCCTAGAAAGAAAATGACAGGAAAGACAGACAGAATGATGAAATATTTCATAGTTCCTGGCCTGACACTCCCATTAGGTTCACAAAAGTCTTCCCTTTCCAGCCCCTTCACTTCAGTTCAGGCCACATTATTTCATAGATGTCAACATTAAGGTTAATTCAGAGAGCCACAAAGATGCTAAGTGGCTTAGAAAGCATGATGCAGGAGGTCAGGAAACAGTGTTGTCTCCCTGTTTACTGGGTCTCTTTTGGGATGCACAGGGAAGCAAGCACCATGTATATCAATGGTGCTATATAAACAAAAACAACGTGTATGAACTTTTCATATTTAAGAAGACTTCATCTGCAAAAATGTAAACACTTGTTAAGGATGTTGTAGATCCATACTCTTGTTGTTGCTGTCATAGATTTTTCATGATTGATGGATCACAAGTGAGACATTGTCATTCTGATAGGTAAAGCAAAAGCATGCCTACCCCTAGACTCATTCTGTGAATTCCAAGCATTCAGAATCTTGAAGGCTTCTTCTTGTCATTAGAGACAGGGAAGAAATTTATTAAGTCTCCATTTTCATACAAATATAGCAAATCTCTCCAATGAACAAGTAAACCAAAATCCACTTGTAGTCTGAAATCCTTAATTTCCTTGAGGTTTGCAATGTAGTACTTCAGCCAAAATATAAATGTAAAAGAGCATGCAAGTATATATACCCTAGGAGAAAGTAGGTACAAAAACACATATACATATACTATACATATAAAAATACATTGTACAATGGGAGATTGTGGACAGTGATGTGTATTTTGCATATTGGGTTTGTTCTTGTTGTTGTTAACTGCCTTTGAGTCGACTTTGACTCATGGTGACTCCATGAGTGAAAGACCTCCAAGCCCCCCTGTCCTCAACTGCTCTGCTCAGGACCTGTAGGCTCAGAGCCATGACCTCCTTGATTGACTCTGGGGCTCAACAGACAGCCCCTAAGAGGTAGCTCCATGCTGCCCCTGGGAGCACTAGATCAGGGCTGCAGCAACTGCACACCACGGCCCTGATCCGGGACTTTGCCATTCTAAAAAGAGTTGGCAAATGCCACTCTTTTTTAGAGTCGCAAAAAATTGCCCTTGCCACCATGGTGGCGGCTTTTCAGCACTCCTTTGGTGCAGCTTGTATGAATTCTGTGCCAAGGGAGTGCCCTGACACTGTCCGCTATCTGTTTGGGTGGGAGGATGATGTGGAGGCTGAGTTAGGGTGGCCAGCATGTGGTCGCCACACCCCCACTCCACTCTCAGGCTGGCCCTTGTGGCCGGTTTGTACATCCCCTCTATCCATCTAAATGCAGCCTTCCTCTCTTTCTACTAGCATTATCGTCTTTTCCAGTGAGTTGTGTTTTCTCATGATGTGGCCAAAGTATGACATCCTCAGTTTCATCCTCTTGGTTTCTAGGGAGCACTCAGGCCTGATCTGCTATAGTACCCATTTATTTGACTTTATTTGACTTTCTGGCTGTCTATGGTATTCACAGCACTCTTTTCCAGCATCTCATCTCAAATGATGTATTGGGTACAAAATGCTTAACCATTTCCATTCAGCCTTTTAAAAGAAAGTAAGAAAGTGTGCTTTAATTAGTGCAAGGGAGAAACAAGAAGAAACTGAGTGGGGATAAAATAGATTCACCCATTCCTAACTGAAAGTTGAGGAAAGCTTTGAGTGTCAGTTCTTGCTGATGTCATTCTTGAATGTGAGAATGAAAAATCTCAAAATCATCTCACCTGCTGAAGTGAGAGAGAAAGACAAGGTTTTGTATATTTTTATTTTTAAAAAGTGACCATTTGTTGTGCACATAAATTCTATCCAAACTATAATGACACAGCTTTGCTTTGTGGCATTGGATGAAAACACACTGCAGAAATTACCCAGTTTGAGACTGCTTTGACTGCCCTGGCTCAATGGTAGGGAATTCTGGGGATTGTAGTTTTGTGAGATATTTAATTTTCTCTGTCAGAGAGCTCTGGTGCCAGAATAAACTACAGTTCCCAGGATTCCCTAGCACTGAGCCAAGGCAGCTAAAGTGGTCTCAAACTGGATTATTTCTGCAGTGTATTTTGAACCATAGACTTTTTAAAAAGAGAAGTGTTGTTTTCATGAATAATCCTGATTTCCTGCACTTGCAATGTGTAGCTAATTTTGCCCCATTGCTAGGATGCTACAAATAGTAACGTTACTATTCATACTCACTATATACTAAGTCCTACATCCAACTACTAGTTCCAACTAGACTAGATCCACTGAATCAATGAAATTCCATTGTTTCAGCCAGTAATCAATGGAATCATTGATCATTGCAGTTAATTCAATGGTACTCTTCTAGTTCAGACTATAAATTGGATTTCAGCCTGTTTGTTGATGCAGTCAAGAAATGCTTTAGCCTCAGGTGACTATGATAACAGGAATACAGATGGGAGGAATTTGGTCTGATGGGATGGTATAATTCCTTTGTTGTTATTGTTGATAACTGCCCTCAAGTTTACTAATAATGACCCTATGGATGAAACATCTCCAAGCCTCCTTGTCCTCCATTGCTATGCTCGGATCCTGCAGATACATACCCATGGCCTCCCTAATTGAGGGCCAATGTAGACAGCCCGTTTGAGGTGGCTCTGTGCCACCCCTGGGAGCAGCGGATCAGGGCCGCAGCAACCATATGCTGCAGCCCCGATCTTTCTTTTTGCCACCCCCAAAAGAGTAGCAAAATGCCACTCCATTTGGGGGTAGCAAAAAGCTGCCCTTTGAGCTGTTCTTTTGCATCCTTTTCATAAAATAATAATAAAACTTTATTTATACCCCACCTTAAGCCGAGGCTGTCAAGGCAGCTTACAAGTTAAAAAAGGATACACCCATACAATCAATGACAAAATACCCCTCCCCCCTTTAAAATGTATTAAATCGTTATACAGATTAAAATCTCAATTACAATAAAACAATAAACATCTAACATGGACAGACAGCGGCAACTGTAGACATCTCGGAAGAAATTATCTGGTGGCCGGGGGAGGGAGAATTTGTTATTCCGGGAATACATGCCGGAAGAGATCCGTCTTGATGGCTTTTTTAAAGCCATCTAAGTTGGTTATTTGATGGATCTCCTTGGGCAAGGCATTCCATAATCTGGGGGCCACGGCAGAAAAGGTCCTCTGGGAGGTCGTTGCCAGCCTAGTTCTTATTGGTTGAAGCAACTTCCTCCCAGAGGACCTAAGGGCACGGGGTGGATTATATGGAGATAGGCGATTCCCTAGGTAAGATGGGCCCAGGCCATGTAGGGCTTTAAAGGTCAATACCAACACCTTATACTGTGCCCAGAAATTAACTGGCTGCCAGTGCAATGATTTCAAGATGGGAGTGATATGATCAACTTTTGATGTTCTGGTAATCAATCTGGCTGCCATGTTTTGTACTAATTGCAGTTTCCGAGTTAGGTATAAGGGTAGCCCCATGTAGAGTGCATTACAGAAGTCGTTGTGAGGTTACCAGTGCATGTACTACGGTTTCTAGGTCTCTTACTTCCAGGAAAGGGCACACTGGCGTATCAGCCGAAGCTGATAACAGGCACTCCTGACTGCCACATTCACCTAATCTGTCATGTGAAGCGACAAGTCCAGGAGCACCCCCAGACTGCGGACACAGTCCTTGGTGGAGAGTGTGACCCCATCCAATACTGGCGGTCGCAACCCAATCTCTGGTTTGGGGGCCCCAACCGTAAGTACCTCCATTTTGTCTGGATTCAACTTGAGTCATCATCCAGTCCATTACCGCTTCGAGACATTGATCGAGGAGAACCGCCATCAGCCGTCATGGCATCTGACCGAGACATGGAGCAGAATATTTGAGTATCATCCGCATATTGGTAACATCCTGCTCCATGTCTCCTAATGATCTCTCCCAGCGGCTTAATATAAATATTAAATAACATCGGGGACAGAATGGCTCCTTGAGGGATACCATATTTTATCTCAGTTTTTGATGAGCAACTGTCCCCGAGTACCACCCTCTGAAATCTGCTCGAGAGAAAAGAGTGGGACCACTGAAGAACAGTGCCTCCCATTCCTAATTTATCAGTAGGATGTTGTGATCTATAGTATCGAAGGCTGCTGAGAGGTCCAGTAGCACCAACGGGGTCACGTTTCCCCTGTCGGTGCTAAGGCGCAGATCATCTATCAGAGCGAATATGACCATCTCCACCACATATTCAGGTCTGAAGCCAGTTTGAAATGGATCTAGAAAATCGGTTTCATCCAAGATCACCTGGAGTTGTAAGGCGACGGCTTGCTCTATCACCTTGCCCAAGAATAGTAAATGTGAAACTGGTCTATAGTTCTTCATATCCAGGGGGTCCAGGGAAGGTTTCTTCAGGAGTGGTCTAACAGCCACCTCCTTTAAATTTGATGGTACAATGCCTCCCCTAAGGGATGCGTTGTTGACCCTCTTGAGGTCATCACCCCCCTGGATGACCAGGGCAGGGATCGAGGGGGCACGTCGTCTTCCTTACTTTTCCAAGGATCTTGTCCATGTCATCGGTACTCACCAATTCAAATTGATCCAGTTTAATCTCATAAATGGGTTGACTGGACACCTCGTCAATCACTTCTGTTATAATCCCGGCATCTAAGTCAGTTCTTATCTGAGAGATTTTATCTGTGAAATAGTTGTTAAAAGCATCATAGCAGGCTGTTGTCGGGTTAAGTAAAGGGATCTGTACAGGTGGAGCCTGTGACAGTTCCCTTACCACCCTAATCAGTTATGCTGGATGAGATTCTGCAGACGCAATATGGGCAGAGAAGAAAGACTTCTTCACTGCCCGTATTGCCTCTCGATAGGAATAAAGGAATTGCCTATGATGAGTTCTGTCAGATAAGAGTTGAGTCTTCCACCAGGTACACTCTAGTCGTCCAACCCGCTTCATTTTCCTAAGTTCTTCTGTGAATCAGGGATGGCGATTTGGAACGGGTTGGAAAGGATGCTTGGGAGCAATTGTGTCGATAGCTCTTGTAAGATCGGTGTTCCAAGTGTCTACCAGGGCTTCAACAGGGTCGTCGGCTTTACCAACCAAGGAACCCTCCAAGGGTTTCTGGAATCCAGTTGGTTCCATCAGCCTTCAAGGGCAGACCATTCTAATAGGTCCTCCACCCCCGGTGGGTTGGACAATGGCTCTTAGTTCAGCCATGACCAGGAAATGATCCGTCCATGACAATGCGGTGGTGTTTTTTACCTCCGCCCACAGATATGCCTGCTCCGTACTAAAGAGTGCATCAAGAGTATGGTCTGCCGAGTGTGTGGGCCCGTGAACCAATTGGGATAGGCCCATGTCAGTCATGGAACCCATGAACTGCCAAGCCGCACCTGTTAAACTGTTCTCGAGAGGGATGTTGAAGTCACTCAAACTAAAAGTGTAGGCGACTCCAGCAACAACTCCAATACCAGCTGTGTCAGCTCAGATAGGGAGTCTGTTAGGCAACAGGGTGGACGGTATACCAGCAGGATCCCTATACTATCCTTGGTCTTCAGGCTCAGGTACATACTCTCGAAATGGTCTGTTTTCTGGATAGGTATCCTGGTCAAGGAAAGGTTATTTTTGTGAACCAGAGCCACGCCTTCCCCCCCCCCCCCGCCCATTTTCCCTCACCTGCTCAAACACAGAATACCCGGCTGGCAGAGCCTGATTCCAGGTGATGGCACTATCGTTCCCCAGCCAGCATGCACACTTCCCCAGGAGGGCATCCTGATGTCACGTGCCATGCGGATGGGTGTGCAGCATTGAGGTGGAGTTGGGGTGGAGTCGGGGCAGCTGGCGTGCAGTTGCCCTGCCCCAACTCCACCCCCAGGCCGGCCCTTTAATCTATCTATCAGCCCTGACTCTATCCATTTAATGTGTGGTCTTCTCTTTCTACTTCCCTCCACTTTTCTAGCATTATTTTCTTTTCTAATGAATCATGCTTTCTCATGATATGGCTGTAGTATAACAGTCTCAGTTTGATTATCTTGGCTTCCAGGGAGGTTTCAAGCCTGATCTTTTCTAGAACCCATTTGTTTGTCTTATCCATTTGTTTGTCTTTTTAGCCATCCACAGCACTCTTCTTCAGCACCACATCTCAAATGAGTTGATTCTTTTCCTATCTGTTTTCTTCACTGTCCTGCTCTCACATCTGTACTTGGGTCCAAGACACACAGCAGAAATAATCCAGTTTGAGACCATTTTAACTGCCCTGGCTCAGTGCTAGAGTATCCTGGGAATTGTAGTTTATTGTGGCACTGGAGCTCTTTGACAGAGAAGGCTAAATGTCTCACAAAATTATAATTCCCAGAATTCCCTAGCATTGAGCCAAGGCAGTTAAAGTGGTCTCAAACTGGATTATTTCTGCAGTGTGTTTTGGACCAGGGTGACGGGGAATACAATGGCTTGGGCAATTCTAACTTTAGTGCTCAGCTGTATATCTTTACTCTTTAGGATCATTTCTAGCTCTTTCATGATTACCCTTCCCATATCTAGTCTTCAGATTTCTTTGCTGAAATCTCCATTTTTATCAATGTTTGATCCAAGGTGCAGTCACTCTTTTACTGTTTTGATTTCTTCATTCTCTAGGTTGAATGTATGTAGATCTTCCATTGTTGTTGTTGATGTTGTTATATTTGTGTGTGCACACTTTACTTCCACATAACTGATTTTAAACAAGTCCAGAGTCTCTTACTCTAAGTACTTTAATTTTAAAGTTAAATATTAAAACATTATGGATCTCCAAAGATGCATTGAAAGCATGTAACATCACATTCAAGGATCCTTCTGCCACATGACAACATGGGTTGAGAGCCAAAGGCCTGCATAAATAAAAATAGCAAAGCAAAAAAGCAGCTTCATTTATATACCGCTTATATCACGCTGTCTTGGCTGAGACAGCTGGGTCCCATGTCCTCACCAAACATGCCTGTGATGATTGTGGACAGAAAGATTTCTCCCAATATGATACTGTCTAGAAATAGGCAGATTTTCAGTCCTTAATTCTGAGTCGTCTATAGGCCTCCCAGTCACTACAACAAAGAATGTGTTTGCTCTGTTGGAGAACTTTTCTTTCTTCTGCAATGTTTGTTTCCCTAGAATCATTCTCTGTAGATCTGTGTTGCCCTGATTCCTCCCTTTTTCTTTGCTCTTGTTGATCCATGGACTGTAGATATATGTGAGCACTGCCAGGGGAACCATCTGTCTTCATTTTGTTACGCTTAGTACTCATGCATGTGTCACTGACTGCTTGTCCGATTTTCCTCCCACATGAAAACACTAGTATTGCGATACTGAATTTTATAATGTACAGTTTCACTAAGGCTTTTTAGAAATGAACTCAATTCCTTAAATATCATGGGGAGGGGGGAGGAGAGAGATAGAGATTGGAATGTTACTTATAAAAAGTAATTAGTTACAGTAAAGACAGTTAAATGCCACCATGGTTACATTTTAAAAATAAATATTTACTTACCATTTTCTAAACATTAACTAAATATTTAGTCTGTGTTGTATTCCAAAAATCTAAATGCTACAAGGTGATAAAGATTACGGAATATACTGTCCTCCCCATCTGCCTTGTCACCTCAATGCACCCAACAGACCATGAGGGAGCAACAGGAGGTCCAACACAAGTCAGTCCTTGAACCCTTGGAAATTTGCTAACATTCTTTACAATCTCTAACATATTTCTATGCATTCAATGGGCCCCCTCTGACTGAGAGGAATAATTGGATATAGGCTTCAGTTTTCACACTAAATACTCTAAAAGGATCTCCGTATCTGACAGCCTTTGCTTACAGTTTTCACCCTTGCCTCCCGACCCTTGGGGCATGTATGTCACTTTACAGAAATCTGTGCTCTTTTTGTAAGGATTCTTTGTCTGAAAGACCATTCGATCCATGCTGTAAATATAAAGGTCTTACCAATGAAAAAGGAGAGTTGGGGCACTAAAGTCCTCTTTAAAAAGAAATGAAACAAATATATGGGGGATAAGGGTTTCAGTGGTCCAAAACACACTGCAGAAATAATCCAGTTTGAGACCCCTTTAACTGCCCTAGCTCAGTGCTAGGGAATCCTGGGAACTGTAATTTATTGTGGCACCAGAGCTTTCTGACAGAGAAGGCTAAATGTCTCACACAACTACAATTCCCAGAATGCTCTAGCATTGAGCCAGGGCAATTAAAACAGTCTCAAACTGGATTATTTCTGCAGTGTGTTTTGGACCAATGATTACTAATCACAATAGCTACATGTCATGTCCAGTATCAGAGACAGTACGCCTTTTAATTCCAGTTTGTGGACACATGAATGGGTGGACACAATACTCAATATTCTTCTCTTTTCTGTTTTCTGCTTTCTTCTTCATCTTTATCTTTTTCTTCACCTTATTTATACATCAGTCAATAATTTATTATGGTCATAGACCAGCATAACCTTGTTTAAAAACTGAGAGTCAAAGTGGCCTAATAGAAAAAGTGAACATTGCATTAAGATTAAACTATTAGCAATATTAAAAAAATTAAAGTGTACACTTTTTAAAAGCTTAATAAGTAAATAAAATAGTACAATTTAAAATGCAGCACCTTAAAAAAACCCTCTTTCTTTAAACTCCTTTGGCTCCTGAAGACTGTAATAGTAAAAACAAAATGGGTAATCTTCTTTCCCTTTCCCTTTCCACTCTTCCTGTGACAGCTAGTGCCCTCCATGCCAGTAGGGTGGTGAATGTGCACTAGATTTTGATGTGAAATTTTTAAAAAGGTAGCTGAGATGTTAAATTAAAAAAATATTCAACAACTGGAACAGCTTCTTTAAACTATGGCCTGAAATTCATAATGTATCCACTGCCCTGCTGACAGGGAAGTTACTAGCCATTAATTGATGTTGTTGTGTGCCTTCAAGTCATTTCCAAATTATGGCAACTCTAAGGTGAAGCTATCATGGGGTTTTCTTGGCCGGATTTGTTCACATGAGGTTTACTATTGCCTTCCCTGGAGGCTGAGCGCGTGTAAGGTCACCCAGTGGGTTTCAAGGCCAAGCTGGTAATTGAACCCTGGTCTCTAGAGTTGTAGTCCAACACCCAAATCACTACTCCATGCTGGCTCCCTTATACTTTGACCAATTCTTTATGCCATTATTTTAAGCTCCTGGAGATGAATGCTGGTTATATTCAGGAGCCTATTCACACTACACAATTATAGCACTATTATTCCAGTTTAACTGTCACAGTAACATCCTATGGAATCCCAGTGTTTGTTGTTTGGTGAGCTACTAGAGCTATTTTGCTGAGAATGCTAAACATCAAGCCTTAAATTGCAGCTCTCGGGATTCCATAAGATGGAACCATGGCAGTTAAACTGGAATAATAGGGCTAGACAACTGAGCACTAAAGTTACACTCATCCAAGCCATTGCATTCCCCATCATCATGTATGGATGTGAGAGCTGGACAGTGAAGAAAATGGATAGGAAGAGAATAAATTCATTTGAGAAGTGATGCTGGAGAAGAGTGCTGAGAATACTGTAGACATCCAAAAAAACAAACAAATGGATCTGAGAACAGATCAAGCCTGAAACCTTGCTGGGGAAGCCAAAGTGATCAAACTGAGACTGTTGTTCTTTTGTCATCTCATGAGAAGGCACGACTCATTAGAAATGACAATAATACTAGGTATAAAGCAGTAAGAAGAGAGAAAGACCACACACTGGGTGAATAGACTCAATTAGTGAGGTCACAGGTATGAACTTGCAGGAATGTAGCAGAGCAGTGGAGGACAGGAGGTCTTGGAGATGCTTCATCCATAGGGTCACCATGAGGGGGTCAACTCAAGGATGATTAACAACAAATGTATATAGTGTGAATGGCCCCCCCCAGTTATGTCATTCTGTTGTTGTTTTTTCACTCACGTCTGTATTCCACAATGGGATACATGTAAAATAAATACAATGGTAAACCCACCCAGATCTCAGTAGTGGCAGTCTCTACAGTCCATTTTCTCATTACAATGTGAAGGAAGAAACCTTTCCCTTCATGGCCAAGTGTTTTTCTGAGCTTCCTATTTAGTGCCAGACCTGTTAACACATTTAGTACAGAAAACTCCCTTATTTCTATCACCACCCCTTCTGTTTACTATGCTGAAGAGGCCCTCGTAAATTTGGATAGAGAGAGCTTCTGAATTTTCATTGTCATCTTTTGCCTTTGAATCTTTGGAGGGGCACAGAGAGGCAATTTCACAAAGCCTGCCACATTGGCAGGATTGTTGGACTCTGGCAAGACAATAGATGGTAACCTTGCACACAATGGTCTGTGTTGAGATCTCAAAGAGGCAATTATTCATCTAATCTTCCTGGAATGAAAGTGACAGAATCTCAGAGTGTGACAATAGTAGTCAGTGAAAAATAAAAATACAATAATAAGAAGGACTTTAAAAAGACCCTCTAGAGAACCAGCTACCTTCCACCCATGATTTTTTTTTTCTTTGAGATTTTAAAATGTGTTTTGCTTTTCCATGGTTTTTGCTTTTCTGAGAGCCCTCCCTTAAATCCACCTTTGTTTAGTGTCCCAGGTTTAAAAAAAACACAAAGAAAAGGAAAAGAAAGGGGATGGGCTGCTGGGAAGAGATGACATTGCAGGTTATTGCCATTTGATGCAGTTAGAGTTGGCGTTTTAAAATATTCATTTCAGATCAGAAGTGATGTATTTGCTGGAGACGTGAGTAGTTTATAACTGCCAGCATTGACTTTAAATTTAATGACACAAAGAATGTCACGTACATGTGACACAGCCATCACTCCCTTCATTGTAATGCAACTTTGTGACACGGGCGACACAATTTGTATGCGAGCTCCCATGCAAATAATGTCATTTGAATCCTTTTAACAGAAGATAATGACACAAAATTCCAGGAGTACAGGGAACAGGCCATGAAATAAGGACTTTCAAGTGACAAATGGCAAGCTTCCTTCCTTATTTACATTTCTCTAATTTTTTTATCCTCCTTCTTCTTATTGCTGGAGGCCAGGAAGACCCAAAGGAATGGTCAGATGGAGAAATGGGGCAATAAACACCTTCATATCCCCCACAAAACAGGATTAGAAATGGAAGGAGTTTCCCACTGGGCTCTTAGGTTTTATTGATTCTAACCCCACCCCTGCCATTTTATCCTAAGTATGAACAGACACATATAGACAGAGACAATGAAAACTTTTCAGCTACTCCAAACAAAATGCACTATTCATTGAAACACAGAAAATAGCCTTACACTGAGTCAAACTTTCAGTCTGGCATCTCTCTGAAGGCTCAGACAGAGCAGGGTCTTTCCTAGGTGTCTTATCATAGATTGCACCTGGGATGTCAAAATGTAGAGGTCGAGGTGATTGTCCATTCACATGTGAAGCTTTAGGCTGTGCTTTAAAGGCATCATGCAAGGTCGGGTGGGATGGTGCCATAAAAGTTGTACTATACTGACCAGCTTTTAAATGAAAAGTTGCACCCTCATTTGCATTGTCTTGTGAATTCTAGTACATCTCACTAGCAGTTTTACTACTGATTTAATTTTATATTTGTTCTATAGCTGAGAAAGACAACAGGAAAGATAGTGAGGAGGGAAACAGAAGTGGTTAGAGTGGCAGAAATAAATACTTAGTTCAGGCAACCTTCCAGACCACTGTCCAAAGAAGTTTAACTATTATTTGGTGTGGTGTCCAGATTGATTACTGCTTGCAACCAAACTAGAATCAGAAAATGTGGTTTGGTTTTTGTGGTAACTATGGTTTGATGTGATGTGATGATGTGGCCATTGCTCTAGCACTGGATAATTCTCTCTCTCTCTCTCCCTTCCTCCCTTCCTTTTACCCTCTTTCTATGATTACTGAAATCTTTGCATTTATCTTTAATTAATTTTTAATTATTATTTTTGTAATCAGCTTTCCCTAACATACACTGAATTTCCATCTAATACACACATTAAAAAAAAATTATTCCAGCAAATACACATTTTAGATGCATTTTTTCCTATTGTATTTTTCCTTTTTTTTTTTTTTACAAGCAGTATTTGGGTTAGGACATGTATAATAAAATTGGGAGAAATGCAGAATTTAAAGGATAACCCAGGTTTATTCTGTATTGCAGGAATAATGCACTTTGACACCATTTTAATTGCCATGGTTCAGTGCTAGGGAATCCTGGGATTTGTAGTTTGCTCTGGCACCAGAGCTTCTCTGACAGAGAAAGCTAAATAGCTCACAAAACTACAAATCCCAGAATTCCATAGCATTGAATCATGGCAGTTAAAACAGTGTCAAGGTGCATTATTTCTGCAACACAGATTAGGCCTCAGTTACAATCCTTCTTCTCCAGCTTACTTCACTGAAGAAAAATGTTCCATTGTTCTTTGTTGGAATATTTGGGTTGTATTTCCCATTTACTTTTTTTTAAAAAAACTTATAAACTAATATTAGAATTATAAATCAAAGCTCTTCTGCCAATTGATATCTGAAATCTATTATCAGAGCTATCTGCCAGCAGAACAGCTCTGTTGGTTAAGAACTGCTGGCAGAAGAACTGAAAAAGAGATGGTGAAAGGTATGGAAGGCAGGAGCTGGCTTACCAGCTCCCAAACCCCTGTAGTCCAAGGGCACAACCACTATGTGAACACAAAGGGCCTAAGCAGACTGCCAGAAATAGTGCACATTAAATTGAGGCACTGCCCTGGCTCAGTGCTAGGGAATCATGGGAACTGTATTTTTTTCTGGGACATTGAGCCTTCTCTGTCAGAGAGCTCTGGTGCCACAATAAATTACAGTTCCCATGATTCCCTAGCACTGAGCCAGGGCAGTGCCTCAATTTAATGTGCACTATTTCTGGCAGTCTGCTTAGGCCTAAAGTTAGCTAAGGTGAGGATTTTCCTAAATAATATTTAGTGTTGTTGGCCTGGGATGGGTTTGGACTCAGCATTGTTTCAGCTGACTCTGTGTGGGTTCAGCTTGCCCATCACCATTAACCCATTTTGAATTATTCTGTTATCTAATTTCTGCATTCCTAGAAGATCATCCAAACCTACAGAAAAGCAAATATCCCATTTTCCTTTCAAACTGCTAACAGTAGAGCACCTGAGTCTGCTGTCAACGTATGTTCCTGGTGATGTTTTTGTATCAGCTGGGTATTATTAAAGACTGGACCTGTTATTTATTAATTAAAATATTTGTATACTGCACTATATCTAAAAATTTCTAGGCAGCATGCAATAAAATCAATTTAATCAATAAGATAAATGAATAAAACAGGGTTAGATTATGAGGCCTATATTTCTTTGGGGACATCCAGCATTCCTTTTGTTTGTCACCCTGAGCAACCATGTCACTTCAAAATAAATAAATAGCCACATCCAAATATGTATTTGCTACTTGCCGAGATATCATGTTTAGGCTAGATACTCAGACAGTGCCTTTTGGATAGACTCTGTTCAGTTACTCTTTGTTTATTGACTCAAGCATGTCGCTTTATTTCAGAGTGAACTGAAATGCATCATTAAGTGAATGGAAAAATAACACATAATAGCCCCACTTCTTTTTCCCTGTGTAATTTTACTAGCTTTAAGTACGATGGCTTGGGAGGGGAAAACATTACACAGAAAACACATATCCCCTCTTTGTGAATGCAGGAAAATCTTTCTTTCTCCAAGAAAGGCACACTGGCTGTCCCTTACTCTATAATCAAAGATGGGATTTGCCATCTACTGAATAAGACTACTCAACTATTAAGTGCAATACCCTCCCATCATCTGCATTTTATCTGTATAATGTTCCGCATGATCTCCACAGTTAAAAACTGCCTCAGGTTCTACTGAAACCTCTAGCACACCAGAAATCTGGGCCATTAAAATTTCCTCTGAAATGATGCTGGATGTCCAAGTGTTGCTGTTTTACAGTTGGGCCTTGGTATCCAATGGCCTCTGGTTCCAGGACCCCCATGGGAGCTCAAGCCCTATCATAAGCAATGACATAGCAAAATGATGTTCCTTATAAGGACCTTATTGCTCCGCTCAAATAACCTGGCTTACCTCTTCCAAATCAAAGTCTAATTTGGGAGACAGCTGGGTCCTATCGCAAGGATTTTGCTGCCGAAGCCACCAGGAAAGTCCAGCTTGGCTGCAGCCCAGGTCCCCAGCATGCTTTGGCAGCCTTATTTCGAAACCAGGAGATTTCTGACTTGAAAAAATGGCTACCAAAGTGCAGTGGGTACCTGGGCTGCTATGATAGGTTTGCTAGGGTCGCCATAAGTCAAAAATGACTTGGAAGCACACAACAGCAGCAAATACTTAATTCATCAGAATATCTCAAAGGGTATGCCACTCTATATATATGAAAAACAACAACAACAACCCTGGGGTGCCCTCAATTACTCCCCAATTAATTTTGTGTATACAGAAACAGATACAGAAAGAAATAGAAGCTGATAGAGAATAGAGGCCCAAATGTACCTGGCAACTTAGAATTAAAGTCTCATTCTTCAAGATGGGTCTCATCTTGCTGCCTTGGGGATCATTTGTTTGACTGAATGGTAGGTTGCAAATTTAACAAATGAATAAAATATCTTGCCACAATATATTTTGTACTAGCTTGGGAGGATGCCTACTCATCTCTTTGAACAACATCTGGATCAAGGAATCTGTGCTAGTTGAATGCATGGACACCACACACACATGTGCTGGATGGCCTTGGGGGTCCCTTCCCAACTCTAGGATTCTATGTATTCCTGCATGGCCAAAGGAGGGTGGGCTGGATAGTCCTTGGGAGTCTCTTCCAACTCTAGAATTCTATGTATTCCTGCATGGCAGAAAGGGTTGGACTGGATGGTCCTTGGGGGTCCCTTCCATGTAATTCTATGTAAAATGCAAGCAGTGCTCTCTAGCCCCCTTTGCAGACGGCTATTGTGAGAGATGAAACATTGTAATTATTTCACACTTTTCATGGGGGGGAGAAAAGTAATTTTATTGCCCACCATTCTTCAGGCACAAGAAGAATTATTCTGCCACTTTACGACACTATTTGGAGGTATGAATCATCTAAACGTCCTGCAATCAAAGCAATTTGAAACCACTTTATTTGGCCCACGTGTTTTACTCCTGAGATAAGCTCTTGGACCTGATCCATCAAATACTTTGGGTACTTCCTAAACAAACACTTTAGTTTTCTATTTTGTTTATTCTAGAATATACATTTATGAGCCAATGTTGCACAAACTTCAGATTTACATTTAGGTTGGCTTCCTCAACATTTTAGACCAAGTTTGGAACAGAATGACAAAATGGTTCATTTAACACAGAACTTTGAAATCAGATTGCGAGTACCATAGATATTTCCTCTCAGCTTTAATTTTCATTCATAGTAATTTACATCAAACCTGGGCAAACCTGGGTAAGATTTCTAGTACACATACCAAATGGGGGCTTGAGAAACTCTCAACTTTCTACTAATGTGAAGAAGAACAATTACAGTTATATCTATTTTCCCCCTTTCATATTTGAAATGATATCTATGCACTTTCATCAGGATTGTAGCTAAAAGTATTGTATAAGATGCAGCTTTAAAAGGATGGAGTTATTTCTGTAATAGTCCCATGAAGTTTACCTTAAGTAAAGTCAACCTGTCCCCATGGACTTAAGAAATCTGATATATCGAAATCTCCATCTAGAATACACAAACCCACTACACTCACTTTCAATATTATGCAATTTTTATACCACTGTTCAAGGGATACAATATTAATTCATTGTATTGTGGTGAAGAGTCCTATTGCAAAAATTAGAAACTGAAAATAAATACTTTAAATTGCAGTATCATTCAGGGGTGAAACAGATGGGCTAAATAAAACAGTTTCCAGCTGCTTTGAAGGCAGGACATTTAGATGACACACCTCTTGAAAGTGGTTGGAAATTGGACCGAAGCTGCATTCTGCGGCTAAAATTCAGAGCAAAACAAACAAACAAACAAACAAACAAAAACTGGGATATTCTGACTTAGCCCAGAAAATACAGCTCTTTGCTGCTGCATATAAACACCCCAATGTGAGTGCAGAGCTGTGGCAAAGCAAAGTGCAACAAGTTGAATAGATGTAATTACAACAATCACAAACCAGACAATCCAGCAGGGGAACATGGGCATGTTTTGGGGGCCTCCATGATTTTGCCAATGTATCACTCGCATACCAATACACTGATGCCCTGTATCAGCAGAGCATCACATGGTTGACTGTGTGACCAATCCAAAGGGTGTCCATGCAATGGGATGGCATCTGGGTGGACAGGAGAGATTATTGGAGGTCACAGCTAGTGTCTTTGTGTTATGGTGTGCATGTATGTTGGGGAGACAACAAAAAATATTACCCAGCAGTGTGGCCTGATGCCACGCCATGCTGTCAGACCATGCGTGTTCAGCCTGCCTTGGGATTGGGCTATGTGGACAACAAGGTTTCTAACCACTTTGAGAAAAAGCAAATCAAGCTGCTTTTTCCTGCCTGTCTGTTCAGACCTGTTAAAATACAGCCAAATTACCATGGCTGTATTTGGTAATTAAATGTACAACTTAAATACAAGAAAGAAAAGCTAAAATACTAAAAGTTGTAATCTTCAACAGTGATAATCCTTTTGAATTCATCACGACCAGTAAAGGAAATTTGGCCATGGTTACTGTTTGTTTCACTTCTACCATTACAAGGTCCAAATACCATCAATGAATATTTGGATGTTTTGATAGAATAGAACATTCTCTATGATCATAGCAGAATTTAAATACAAAGAACATGTGAGGCATGGTTTCTATAATAAAGGTAGGAATCAAGAGGCCTTCCAGATGTTGATGGACAACATTGGTTATGTTGAGTTGGGCTGCTGGGTTTTGTATTTAACATTCAGTGGGACTCTTGGGACTCATTCTTGAAAAAGTTACCCTAGTTATCATCTAGCATGGCACATGGCAATCAAATTCTAGCAAAAATCAAACAATCTCAAGTCTAGATAGCTCTGCCCTTATTCTCTTTCCATGGGCAGGTGAAAACATTTTTGTGCCATTAAGAGTTTAGAAAGGGGCTAGGATGAGCTTTTAATGCTGCGCAGTGCTGTTTTTATGGTTTGAAAACCAGTGTGGCATAGTAGTTTGAGTGTTAGACTACAACTCTGGAGACCAGGATTTGAATCCCAGCTCAGCCATGGAACCCATTGGATGACCTTGGGCAAGTTACATGCTCTCAGTCTCAGAGGAAAGCAATGGCAAACCTCCTCCGAACAAATCTTGCAAAGAAAACTTCATTGTACATTCACCTTAGGGTTGCCAAAAGTAAGAAACAACTTGAAGGCACACAACCACAACAAATAGATTATTTTAAAATGAATTTTAATGTTTTTAACTTTATAAATTGCTTGTTGTAAAATAACTTTTATATTTCTGGGTTGTTGGGTTTTTTTTGTTGAAGTTTTTGTATTGTTGTTAATCTGTATTGTTTTCAGATATGTCAATGGCCATCTTGAATCCCATTATTGGGAAGGGGATATAAATGAATATAGCATACAACAAACAACAAGAGATTTGTCTTATGGCAAAAAGTATGACAATGGGGGTGCCAGACAACTCTTTCTAAGGAAATCCACCCACAGATAAAAGGTGTCTTTCATCAGAGTAAGCACCCAGAGGTCATAGAAAATATTAAGGATGCTTTTATGACAGTGGCCAGTTTTGTGCACATTCCCATACAAAATCAACCAAGGCAGTAGCAACCCCAGTGCTGATGGAATCATTTATAGCTACTTGTAGGAGTGCTTGAAAAGACAGACAAATAAAGCTAGGTCTTGAAGTACCCATAGGATTTCACACACTTTCCCAGCAAAGCCTGCACTAACATTAAGTGGAAGTTTCTCACCAAAATCTGATTAAATGTGCCCTTTTGGAGGTCCCCATGATACACATCCTACCTCTCAATTCTTTCCAGACTTCTGGGTCAGACAGTGACCAGACACGCAAATAACAGTCAAATTATGCAGGAAGTTGTCAAAAGAGTCCTAGCCCAGGCGAGACTGACCTTTGACCTCCCCCCATGTCAAAGGGCCAGTTCAAGTTACTTTCGAGTAATCTGTCACCATGGCAACTCCCTTTGAGTGAATCAATTTGTACATTTTGCTTCTAACGCCTGCCTCCTAGTTATGAGCATGTGGATTGTGGATTTATATATGTACATGTGTATCTAACAGAAGATATCATTTGAACAAGCTTTTGTTTTACAATAATAAGGACAACAAAGAAGGAAGGAAGGAAGGAAGGAAGGAAGGAAGGAAGGAAGGAAGGAAGGAAGGATACCATCCACCAGTCCTAATGAAATGAATGATATTCTTTTTAAGCATCCATTCCTTTCAATGTGGGTCCCCCACCACAAAATACGTTTTCAGTAAACTGTGTCCTATTAAAATTTAACTCTGGGAATCAATTGTGTAGGCAAAGGGAAAAGTTGACACAACCACTCCTTCCAAAATTTTAAAGCATTTTTAAGAAAACACGTTTTTAAAATATTCTTTTTAAAAAACAAGCAAACAAAGGTTATACAGTCAGCCCTCCATATCCACTGATTTTTTTATCCACAGGTTCAAGCATCCACACTTTGAAAATATTTAAAAATATATAAATTCCAAAAAGCAAAACTTGATTTTGCCATTTTATATCAGGGTCACCATTTTACAATCAACTGTATTTAATGGGACTTGAACATCCACAGATTTTGGTATGCACGCGGGGTCCTTGAACCAAACCACAGTGGATACCAAGGGCCCACTGTATTCTGGTACTTAGCCTAGAAGATATATTGTCTTGGGAGCCAGTGTAGTGTAGTGGTTGAAATGTTGGACTATGACTCTAGAGAAAATTTTTGAATCCCTGCTTGGCCATGGAAAAGGTGAAGGTAAACACCTCTGAATAATTCTTGCCAAGAAAAACCCATGGTAGGTTTACCTTTAGGTCACCATAAGTCAGAAATGACTTAAAGACACACAACAGCAAGAATACATTTTCCAAATTAAATAGTATCTTCCTCAAATATTTTCAGCTATTGAGTCTAACTATTTTGTGTTTTCTTTTCTCCACTTTTGTATTAATAACAATTGTTATTATTCCCAGTTCAGTTACTGCTTTGCTGACAGCATTTGAACAACTCTGGTTGCCTATGTGGACTGGAAAAAACAAAATGTGGCCCTGTAGGCTCTGATGGACCTCTCAGCCAATTCAAGACCATCAACCACAGCTTCTTTCTAGACTGCTGCTTCAGGATCACACTTGGAGGCATTGGTTTAGAGTGGTAGTGCTAAAAAATACTTGCATGATGCCATGGCCATTAGACGGTGAGTTTAGTCAAGGTTCTGTCTTCTCCTCCATGTTAATTAACACACATATGAAATTTCTGGGACAAGTTGTCCAAAGAGCTGAAATTCAATGCCATTAGTATAACCACTTTTATTTTGTTCTGTATATCTAAATCTAAGGAAGGTGTAGTTCTAAACAAGTGCCTTCTGTCAAGAATGGAGGGGAGAATGGAATGCAGTCTAGAGGAGTGCAGTCTAGTGGAAAGAGAAATGCTCTCAATCAATCAAATGCAGATTAGGGGATAAGGATTAAAACTATGCTGAGTGACATTATACTCCTCCTGAAGACTCAAGTGCACAGCGTTTAATACAAAATTCTTGATTTCAGCTCTGCATCTGGTTGCCCAGGCTCATGTGATGTGTGTTTGCACTATTAAAACTACCATGCCAGCTGAGCCTGTTCCTCAAGATCTATGATCTAGGCTGGCCATAGTGATGCACAGTCTTGTAACATACCATTTGAATTATCATAATACTCTTTGTGTGGGGCTGCCTTCTAAAAGTGTTCAGAAACTTCAGCCAGTCCAAAATGTTGTGGCCAGTGGTTGACAAAGACTGCTTGTAGGGAGCAAGTGACTTCTTTGTTATGATAGGTTCATTCACTACTAGTCCAATTCTGGTCACAATTCAAAATCCTGGCTACAGACTATAAAGCCCTCGGTAAATTTGTTCCAGGTTATTTTCTACATCAATCTGCTTACACTCTAAAATCATTGTGGGATATCCTTCTATCAGTCCCTCTATTATTTGAGGCACACACATTGCAATGCAAGACAAAACTCTCTATGTGGCCATTACCAGGTTGTGGAGTGACCTTCCCAAGGGCATTATTAATTTCTGTTACTTCTGTTGTTATTATTGTTGTTGCATGCCTTCAAGTCATTTCCAAAATATGGAAATGGTTCACCCTAGGGTGAACTTATCATTGGGTTATTTTGGCAAGATTTGTTCAAAGGAGGTTTGCCATTGCCTTCCCTTGAGGCTGAGAGCATGTGACTTACTGAAAGTCACCCAGTGGGTTTCATGGCTGAGCGGGTAATTGAACCCTGATTTCCAGAGTCATAGTCCAACCAGTGCTCTACATTGGCTCTCTGGTAAGCAAATACCATGTTACTCAGGAGGGCCTTTAGCATCCAATCTTACTGCTCAAGGGGCCTGTGGTTGGCTGCTGCACTTTCTTTTATTATATGCTTTGAAATTGTGGTTTAATTTGCTTTTATTAATTTTATGTCTTAGCTGTGTTTGTTCACTTTATCACAAGGCACCTTGAGCCCCATTTTTCTGGCATTATAAAATAAATGAATAAATCAACTCATAAATTATGAGAATGAATTCAGGAAGTGCTATACAAATCTTTGGCAATCATGATTGTCTTCAGAATATATAATTTCTCCCCTAGAAGTCAGCTAGTACTAGGGGAGACAGAACAGTGAAGGGGCATAATGAGAGAGAATGCTTAACGATCAGTTTTTATTGCTATTTTTGTGAGGTTTTATTATTGTGCATTTTCATAAAACAATATTTAAGCATTAGGGATGGAATAGTTGTAATTTTACAGATGAGCAAGTTTTAGAGTTTCCAACTCTGTTTCTAAAGGTCTCAGTCAATGAGGCAATTCCAACTTTTATTTGAGCTGGTATAAATTTAAGACCACCCAGTGAAATCAGGGGAAGTTACTTTAGATTGTTATCAGCCACTTAACTTAGAACACGATAAGTCTTCATGCTTTTCAATCCTTCCACAATCTGGTTTTGCTCTGCTCTGCACTGACTGCTTATTAGCTTAAAGAGCTTTCTATCATACAGATCCAAATGAATAGCCTTTTGCAGGCAATAGTACTGCATATAAAGTGGAACATGATTGTTCCACAGGAGCATGCATCCTCAAATCTGTTAGGCTGGATCTTTTGGTGTGCTTGACATGCATACGTTGGCTATTGTGTTACATAGAAATCTACATAGAATAATGAATAAAAAAATGTGTGATAAAATGGAGATTCCAAATCAGAAGATCTGGACCATTTTCATTCTCCATTTGTCAATTACTATCCAGAAGGGAGTAAAAATTGTCCAGTCTTGATTAAGGAAGGTGATGTATATGTCCAAGGCTTCTAATCCTTGAAAAGATATTTCCCTGTCCTCTCCAAGAATTATGCAAGCCTGAAACATAACAGACTCCTTCTACTACTGTAAGACCTTTCATCTGCCTATTTTCTTCCTCCTGTTCCTTCCTGCATTTTCCCAGACTTGCCAATTATGACAGCATGGAGGAGAGAAATTATAGCCAAGGGGACAAGCATAGCCTGGGATGGCTTCTAAAGTATTCCTTATTCTCTGTAATAAAGACAGAGGCCATATTGCTGAGAGCCCACAGTGCTGAGATGAACTCAGGTAGATGTAATTTTTTTATTCATCAGAGGAATAAGACAAGATGTTTAAAAATCCCACATTTCTTAAACCTCACACCAGTAATACAGGCTCCAGATAACAGACCTTGACATTTTCCTCTGCCACATCTTCCCCAACTCGTGGCAAACATCTTGGGCTAGGATAGAATTGGGCCAGCCCTCTGGATTGTCTTCATTGTGATGGCCTTCTCCAAGAATGTTAACTCCTGATTCTTGAAAAACTTGAATTATCATGGAAATCACCTGAACTAGTGATTAGTTTCCAGGAAAGAAAAAAAAATAAACCCCCAATTGTAACCACTGGGCATAAATATGGTGCTCATCCCTGACGCACTGGGAAAAAAAATACATGATGCTTTCCCCACATCAGATAGCCTGAGACGCACTGATCTAGACTGATATTTTATTTAAAACCAGTTTCTAACTTCAGCCAAGTGATCAGCTGGGTTGAAGACATCCCAAATTTCTGGCTGTATACACAGACCCAAATCTAATTGCTAGTCCCAACAAGAATAAATCCATTGAATCACATGTTGAATAGTAAGCCAACAGTTATGTAAATCCCATTGATTCAGTCAATCTACACTAGTTGGTAACTGGATTAAGACCATGGTTCTCCTTTTCTCCACTCCCTCAGAATCCATCCTATGGGTGTTTAGGACTGAGACTGGGATATTTAAATATTCACTTTAATAACTGGAAGCAGCCTTGTCTTGCTGTTCTGTTATCTGCTCAGCTGTTGCCTGAAGAAATATACGCTAATCTTTTCCTTCCCGATTTCCTCTTCCAGGAAGACTCTGAAGTTTATTTTGCATTTGCCAAGGTTTTGCTCTTTTCCTTTTACTGGGACTGCTGTGCTAACACCAGTGTGAAATAAGTAGAGAAGAAGTGCTTGTTTATGCACAGTGGTTGATTGCCGTTTTGGCAAGCGGCATGCAAGGGGACAGGCCTTGTTTAAAGTGTTCTGAAAAGTGTAATCTGACAGTAAAAAACTTTTTGTTTTGTTTTGTTTTGTTTTTTGTTCCTTTCTCCCAAATCCAGCTTGTACCTATCTTTTTTTTTTTCATCAGGGACATTTTTGTCATAGAATCATAGATTAATAGAATTGGAAGAGAGCAACGAAGACCAACCCCCTGCCATGCAGGAATACACAATCAAAGCACCCCAAACAAATGGCCATCCAACCTCTGTTTAAAAACCTCCAAAGAAGGAGCCTCCACCACTCTCCAAGAGAGTGTATTCCATTATCTAAACTCAAAGAAGCTGTCCTATCCTCAAAGTAGTTTCAGCACCTTGGATTTTATTTTATTTCCATTCCACTTTCCTCTCAAAAATGGGACTTAAGGAGGCATTGGGAAGCTCTTCCAGATAGCTCCTTAGATTGTTCTTTCAAAATTTAGGTTAAAAGATAGAGCAGAGTCACTGCCTGACTTTCATGGAAGGTAAAGAGTCAACTCTAGTGCTAACCAACATATGTCAACAGATATGGGAAACAAAACAATGGCCAAAAGATTGGAAGCAATCAATATACATCCCCATCCACAAAAAGGATATACAAGAGACTGCAGCAACTATAGTACCATAGCACTAATCTCCCATGCAAGCAAAATTATGCTCCAAATACTGCAAAATAGACTCCAACCATACATGGAGAGAGAAATCCCAGAGGTCCAAGCAGAGTTCAGGAATGGAGTGTAGCAGGGAGTTCCAAAGGAAAATCAGCATGTGTTTTATAAACTATAGCAAAGCCTTTGACTGCCTAGATCATGAAAGGCTATGGAACACCCTTAAAGATATGGGAGTGCCAAAACATCTGATAGTCCTGATGAGGAATCTGTACTCAGGACAAGAGGCTACTGTTAGGAGAACATGGAGAAACAGAATGGTTTCCAACTGGCAAAGGGGTCAGACAAGGCTGCACCCTATCACCATACCTATTCAACATATATGTAGAACATATTGTAAGGAAAGTAGGCTTGGACATGGAAGAGGGAGGAGTGGAAACAGGAGGAAGAAATATCAACAATCTGAGATATGCTGACAACACCATAATACTAGCAGAAAACCTCACAGACCTGGAACAACTACTAAGGAAGATCAAAGAAGAAAGTGCAAAGGTAGGCTTACTGTTGAACATAAAAAACCCAAAAATAATGACCACAGAGAACTTCACACATTCAGACTAGATAATGAGAAAATTGAAATAGTAAGAGTTCTCATATCTGGGATCAAACATTGATCGGAATAGGAACTGCAGGCAGGAAATGTATGGATGAGAGAGCTGGACAGTCAAGAAAGGAGGGAAATCAACACATTTGAGATGTGGTGCTGGAGAAGAGTGCTGAGGATTCCATGGACAGCCAAAAGGACAAATAAATGGGTCCTAGAACAGATCAAGCCAGAGATATTCCTAGAAACCAAGATGACATGACTTAGACTGTTATACTTTGGACACATCACAAGAATGCATGTATCGTTGGAAAAGACAATAATGTTAGGAAAGGTGGAAGGAAGTAGAAAGAGGGGAAGGCCACATGCTAGATGGATGGACTTTATTAAAGAGACCATGAATAAGAGTTTGCAGGAGCTGGGCAGATCTGTAGAAGACAGGGACCTAGAGATGTCTCATCCATAGGGTCGCCATGGGTTGAGATCGATGCAAAAGCAGTTAACAACAAAACAACAAACAAGCTAATACTGATTGTTATAGATAGAGCTAAAATATAGTGAAATAATATATGGGAGAAAGTAGATAGCTATTATTATGTTAATTGTCAATTGAAGTATGGCAGTCCTTCAAATAAATTAACATAGCCACCGCACTTGCTGCAAGACAAAAGCTGTGCACTCTCCATTTAGTATCTTGTTATATTTCCTAGTCTTATGTTCCCTGACCATCAATGTACATCCCTGTAAAATTTAAAGATAATGTATGGTTTCTACAGGATGTTCTGTGAGTAATCTAACAGCTCCATTTTGCACTGACTGAAAATTTTTGAGCTATCTTTAGCGATAGCTCCATGTAGAGTGTATTGCAATAGTTTTATTGATAGTTTACCCATACATTTCCATGGCCTGGATTTTATAGGTCCATTTGAATTAAGTTTGAACTAGGGTATAATAACCCTCCACCATGACCAGAGGATTCTGGATGTTATAATCCCCAACTGTAATATTTCCAAACTCTGGAATTTGGTATCTTGTTCTGTATTGCTGTCTTTCTTTCTTTCTCTCTCTTTCTCCTCCTCTCCCCCTACAGCTTTATATTATGAAAGAAAAAGTGAACGGGAGGGGGGGGGGTTCTGTCCAGGGAAAAAAATGTGAAGTGCAACTTACTCTATGACACCTGCAAGAATAATCTTTTCAAAAGCTGGTTGACTTGAAACCATACCCATGCTGATTAAAGTCAGGCAAAAAGCCCAAATCCCCAAGTACTAATTTAACAGCTTGAAAAATAGAAGTAGGGATGAAGTGAAGTCAGGGTGGGAAGGCAGAGGATTTCAAAATGAAACTAAATGTAGTACCAAAGTTAAGAAGTATTCTTCACTTCCCTTTTAGGTCTTTTTAGGGAAAATCTTAATAAACATCAAAGAATGTGATCTGCATTTGCCTTCTCATGTGTGAGTCTATGATAAAGGGAAACTTGTTCTGAATCCGTCACACCCTGTCACATGGTCACCCCAGGCTACAGAGAATTTTATCTATGCCACCAGCTTTGCTTTAATAAAAAGAGATGTCTCTAGCCCTCATGAAATAGAAGGAAATCCTCAAAACACAGCAGCTGGGTGGTGGTGGTGATGGTGGTGGTATGCATGTTCATTTCTAAAAGAATTATTGCCATTACAGGCATTTTTGCTACATAGAATTAGGATGTTCATTCCCACAACAATAGTTCTTTCCCATTTCTATTAGAAATGTGATGGGAAGAGAGGGACACTACACCAGCAGTGTTGATTCTCACATAGATATGATACTGAAGTGGCATCCAACTCAGCAGATGTCAACTGCAAAGCAGGGTGGCAGGATCACAGAAAGTTCTTGCCTGCTTTGCAAACACAGCATCATTAGAAATTCTCTACTTGGTCTACTGTTCCCCCCTTTTTTCCAAGCAAGAAAACATCACAAACTAGTATCTACCACATGCTTGTTAATATAGAAGCTACCATATCAACATGTCATTATTAGAGAAAGAGTATCAGTCTTGGGGCTTATCTACATTGGCCAGAATACTCCAGGTTACTCCCAGAGAATTCTGGCTCCAGGGATGCCCTGGATTCCCCCCAATATTTCTGCACTCTGTAGTGATGCTGGGTGCATGTCTACACATATGTCCCACTGTGCCACCTGGTGCCTCACATTGATCAGCATAGACCCAGTGCCTAGCATGTGTCTGGGCCCCTCATTGTGATCTTGGACAGATCAACTCATGCCAGGAGTGGCGGCACTGAGCAACACAGAATGATGCATGTGTAGACAGCTGACATTGCTGTAAAATCTAAAGCAAAAGATGAGTGTTTTAACACCATTTTAAGGTAGGAATAGGGTGACTTCAGTGTGGAACTGGCCTCACATTGTAAAGGCTATCCACACTCAAACTGAAGATTTGGCCCTGTGTTGTGAAGACAGATCACAGTGAGGGTTGGGGGATAGTTTAAGTGATCCATGTAGATATACTCTTGGATGATTTCAAATCATTGCCAGTCCAGATTATAAGCATAGTTTGGTTCAGAGTGGAATTCCTGTTTTCCTCTTTATTCCTCCCCAACCATTCCTTGTAATTATTTCAGCCACCAAGTATTTGGGCTCTAGCATCTCATTCTTCATGATTAATTGGACTCAGCAACATGGATGAAAGTATGTTTGCACCTCCTGTGTTAAAACTTGTGTTAAGAAAATGTGCACCTCATGTTGAACATTTGGACACATGCAAAACTTACAGGGCTTGTCTGAGAAACAAAGTGCTCATGAAACATTGAATATATTTTGAAATGTGAGTGGCTAAAACTGTGTGTGTGTGTGTTAAAATATGTAGCTATGTGTTTAGTCAATGGGGGAAATGTATCAGCTAGATAAATTGGACACATACATTAGATAACTGTGCAAATAAATGCACACATATGGTTTTCTATGTGAGAACAAATTTCAAAATCTTGCAAGGAGTTGAAGTGTTGCAACCAATGAAGGCTCCCAGCTGTGGTTGGGAGATTTATATGTGGCTGCATCTGGACACCAGATGCTTGATTAGTCAACATTTCAACATTTCATTTTTGACAGCCATAGACTCCTATGATGTTTCTCTTGTCACCAGACCTCAAAGGATGGACATCAATTCTGGCAGAAGACAGAGTCACTCTGCTTCTTTTGCCATGAACTTTTTAGATTCAGGGAAAGAGTCATTATCTGGAGCCAGACACCTTACATCTCTGTCAGATTCTCAGATTCTAGACAGTGAGTTCTGGTGGCCACTTTGATCACATGAAAAGTGAGAAATCTCAAGAAGAGAGTCTCCTGTATGTATAGAATAGGGGTAAAGAAACTGAAGTCTCTTGGGGGCATTTTATCATCTTCTCAGACCTCTTCAGGCCTCTTATAATTTTGGTGGTGGGTGCATGGGAGGGTGACAGGCAAAATCATCCCTCAGTGGCAAATTGTTATTCCTGGAAGCAAACAGGACTCGTGTAGGGTTATAACACCCCCAAGTCTTCTCAGGCTTGTAAAAATAGTCCACCAATAGTGATCTAATCCATCACTAATTTTGTTCTTGAATGAAACAGTAAGTAATTTTAACAATTTTCTTTCTGCTGTGAGAAATTCTTTGAAAACTGCAGTTTTTGAAGGCCATTTGCAGTTGAAGATTTATTCTGCACAAAATTCGCATGTGGCAAAGTTTTTTTTTCTGCACAAAAATAAATATTTCTTTGTTGTTGTTGTTGTTGTTGTTGTTGTTGTTGTTGTGTGCCCTCAGGTCATTTCCAACTTATGATGACCCTAAGATAAACCTATCACATGGGTTTCTTGGCAAGTTTCCCCAGAGGGGTGTTGCCAATGCCATCTCTTAGGCTGGGAGTGTGTGACTTTCCAGTAGATTTCAGGGCTGAGTGGGGATTTGAGCCATAATCCAGTGCTCAAACCACTACACCATGCTGGCTGAGTATTTCTATATGTAAGTGTTATTTTTTCATGTAGAAAATGCTCTTTCTTCCAGAGAAAATTCGATAGTTTGAGACTTATTTGGCAGAAAATGACAGAGAAAGAGGGGGGGAGGAAGGGAGCACATAAAATAGACTTTCTGAACAGGCAGCAGTATATTCTGTGAAGAAAATAATAGTTCTGTACAGTTTCTTGCACAGAAAAATGCTGTTATTCTGTGCAACCTCCCCCCACAAGAAAACAAGACATATGTCAATTTTGTGTAGAATACATCCTGAACTGCAAAGATTCTTGTCAGTCTAGGATTCTCCTCTTCTGGGTTTCCTGACATTCAAGAAGAATGTTTTTCTATGAGTTTTCCAATATTTTTCAGTGTTCTAGTCACAAATGTCCAAAACTAGAAATCGGAAGTCATTTCTAGTTTTCTTATCAGCAATTTTTGAGTCAGATTTTGAGCACCTGTAGCCCACTTAGGGGGTGTAGGGGAAAATAATAGACCCCTTCCCTCCACACTTACTTTTCCTTAGTATGAAAGCTCTACTTACAAGCCCTGGGAAAAATCAGGATCCAGAATCTATTAAAGAGCTTTATGGATACTAGAGACTATCCTTTTCGGACCCATTGGTCCTGACTTGAGAAAAGCAATGAAAGTCAGGATGGTGAAACTAATGTATTCCCCTCCTCATGTGTTTAACTAACACTATAAGAAAATGCCTGAATAGGGCTAGAATGTCCCAGTTATACACCATGTTTATGTACTTATTTAAAAAGGAATGTTAAGACACATTCTGTTGAATGTGAGGTATGTTCACTTATGACTTTATTCCCCCACCACCACTCGAAATTTTGAGCCAAATTTCCCATTGGGCTGAAAGTGCTCTCTCTTGGCCTAAAAAATCCATAGGTGTGTGAACAGGAAGGCAAACATGTTCTGAGACCCACACAGCTGGCACAAAGGCTTCATTTAGTAAAACTTAGAAGTGAGCTGTAGAGAAAGAAGGTTCAGAGAGAAGGAGAGAGAGGGAAGGCAAAGCAAAGGAGAAACAACCCCCCCCCCCAACAACCTCTTAACACTGCATGACCTCCGGAACCAGACATGCTGAGGTTGGACAATATTGAAGCCAGAAACAGAAAGGTTTAGGATAAAAAGCTTTGTGATAGCAATCTCTGTCTCTCATGCCCTCAGCACAATGGCTTAAATATCTCCTCCTTGGACAAACAGATCAATACAAGCTTTTTAACATCTTCAATGAGAGCTCATTAATGCTCTCCCCATGTCCTCTTTTCTGCCCTAATGACCTGGTGGGAGCAGGAGAAGTGTAATAATTATCACAGGCATAACACTTCAGATCATTTCCCAACATAATGTGAATTGTTTTTGTAATTATTCAGGACGGCATCAGGCAAAAGTGCAAACTAATAATGATGTACTTGGACACTCAAGATAGGGCTGATTATTTTGGGTGAAATGTTAACTTCTCAGGCTATTGGATTTTGACTCTCTGTACAGTATGCTTATTAACACTGTGGTCTTTGCTCCCCATAAAGACCCCATTGCATTTTTCACACTATGAAGTTGAATAATACTGCATGTTATGTCCGTTTGGTGATGCAATGTAAACATGTTCCTCTTCTCTTACTCTAGCCCCATACAGAAGTTCAGTGGGTTATAAGGAATATTTCCAAATGTTGTCATCCTTCCAAGAAAGGGTGTATTCAAATATCATAGCAACCCACTAAAAAAATGGCAAGAAGTGCAAGGTCCACCCCCACCCCCACCCCAAATTGAACTATTCTTATATTTATTTATATCCCATTTTTTTAGAAAGTTAGAATTCAAAGTGGCTTACAATTTTATAAAATACAATTAAAAATGTACACAATTGAACGTTATAATAGAATTAAACTGACCCAGTATTAAAACACATTACTCATTAAAATAGTAAAATGCAGTAAAGGCATAGAATGGAATGGTCATGGGGGGGGGGGGATTGTTCAGTGGCTCTGAGGTAGATCCAGAGGAAGACCTTGTCACTGTGGAGGAGGAGAGAATACCAGCCTCTACAGTGACATAATATAGACATATGCAGGTATAAGGTTAACTTACAATTGCATGCACCACTGACATGCCTCGGCCCCAATCCATGGCTTCTTGGGGCAGCCCATCGCCGTCTGTCTGCAGAGGCCCTCAGTCATATTAGTCTGGAATATTAATATGCAAAGGGACCTTGCAGTACAAAAGAGGTAGTAGCATAAGCTTTTGTAGACTTAGGCCTGAAACAGATGGGCCAAAAGCTTTGGCCCAATCTGGGGGCATGGAGTTCAGATGATGCATGCCCCTGGATTGGCCTGAAGCTGCACCACAACCACCTAAGGCAGCCCAAACCCAGCCATAAAAGGAGCGCAAAAAAGGTTCTTCTTTTTTTTTAGTTTAACGGGTGTTAGATACCATCTATTTGCTATTTTTATGTAGTTTTCCTTAAAGTCTTGCAATGCTGTAAAGCCTTGTGTTTTCTTTCTTGCTGTTTCCCAACTTTCAAGAGGTATATTATGTCCCATGTCACTTGCCCATTTCACCATTGAGTTTTTAATTAATTCTTGTTTATTTTCCCTTTCTAGCAACAAGGAATAAAGCTTGGATATTTTCCCTTTATCTTCTGTCCAAATTATTTTGTCTATTTGATTTACGTTCATTTCAATACCTTCCTTGGTTAGATCTTTAAATTTTCTCTCTATCTGAAAGTAATTAAACCAATCTATTTTCTATTCTTCGTTGGTATTTAGATCTTCTCGTTTTTTAAATTTTGTTACCTTTCTCATCTTTGACTATAAGATCGTTATATTTTATCCAATTTGGTTCTCTCCATCTGCTAAACAAAACCTCCTGTGTAGATACCCATGATGGAATTTTCTGATAAAATTTCAATTTCATGTCATTCCAGACCTTGATAATAGAATTTCTAACAAAATGGTTGTTAAAATCTTTGTTGACAGCACATTTATTGTACCATAAATAGGCATGCCAACCGTATCTTAGCTGCATGCCTTCCAATGCTAATAGTTTGTGATCTTTTATCTTCATCCAGTCTTGTATCCAAAGCAGAGAGGCTGCTTGGTAATATGGTTTTAGGTTAGGCAAGGCACAACTTCCTCTGCTTATGTCATCTTGTAATGTTGACCATTTTATTCCTTGCTTTCGACCTTTTCATATAAATTTCCTCAAGTCTTTATTCTAATTCAGAAAGTCTTTATTTTTGATGATAATGGGTAGGTTCATGAACAAAAAGAGCAGTTTGGGTAGCACCATCATTTTAATGGTCACAATTCTGCTGAGAAAGAATATATTCTTTTTGTTCCACCCCTGCAGATCAGACTGAATCTTTTTCCAAACTAGTTTATAGTTATTGTCATGTAGATCAACATTTTTCTTTGTCAATGTTAAACCAAAATATTTGACCTTATTTACAACCTTGCAACCTGATATTTCTTTTAGGTTCTCTTCTTCGATTTTTTTTCATATTCTTTGTTAGAATTTGAGTTTTTTCTTTGTTTATTTTGAAACCTCAGTGTTCACTGAAGTTGTTAATTTCTATCAAAAGCTCTTTTACATTGTTTAGTGGATCTTCTAATGTCATCACTAAATCATTGGCGAATGCTCTTATTTTAAACTCATTGCCTTTAACTTTTTTTCCTTTGATTTTATTGTTATCCTTTATCTTGTTAATTAGGATTTCTAATGTGATAATGAACAGCAAGGGAGATATAGGGCAGCCTTGTCTCGTGCCCTTTGTCTGTTGGATTTCTTTAGACAGTTCCCCATTTATAATTAATCTGGCATATTTTTCTTTGTATATTTGTTGCAAGCTTTCAACAAAGTAGCCATTTTTTAAAACTAAAAATAATTCAAAGAACTAGTAAGGAAAGATGCTGGAAAGGCTGTAAAGAAGCTGGTACTTTATTTCACATGTGGTGGTCCTGTTCGTACATTAAGAAGTTTTGGATTAGAATTCATACAACAATTCAAGAAAAACTGAATATACAATTTCCGTTAGCACCAGAATTATATTTGCTTAATATAACTTCAATACTACAAAAAAAAAAAAAAAAAAAAAAGATGAGAAAAAACTTTGGAGAATTATGTTATATTTAGTTACAGCTGCTAGGATGGTAATAGCAAAAAAAATGGAAACAAGAAGAAGTTCTGACAATAATGGAATGGAAACTAAAAATCATAGACATGAGAGAGCATGATATTTTGTCACACTTAATTAACAACAAACAAATAAGCAAAGTAAAAGGGAATGGTCTTTAATAGAGAGTATTTGGGAAAATTAAAAGAGGGCAAATCTCAATATGAGATAACATACAAATATTATAAAAAACAAGAGCACAAATAAATGCATTTAATAAAGAGCAAAACCAACATGCTATATGGAAAGCAAACAAATTAACAAAAAGCAAGAACAATTTCTGTTTCTCTTTATAATTACTTCATTTCAACATTACCAATATTAATTATCATGTTTATTATTTTTAATGCATCAACATTGGACTAGCAGGCACTTATGTGTAAATAGATTTTTCTTTTCCCATCGGCCAACAAGCATAATTTGGAAGTTATAACCACCATAAGTTTTGTGTAAAAATAGCAGATTTACTGTTACTTAAAGCATAGGTTTAAATAGAAGATTGTTAAAAACTGCAAAACTGTAAAACATGCACAATATGTATGGATATTATATTGCAGAACTTATGTTTTATCTTTATTTTATTTTTTTGTAAAAAAAAACCCTCAATAAATAAAATGAAAAAAAAAAGGTTCTTCTTGCCTGTGATCTGTTGCAGACCATAGTGGCTGCCAGCCTCACGACTGTGGCATCTGATTGACATGGCCCCATGCCAAAAGGGGAGCAATTGGGGCTTTTGCCCCATCTGCTCGTCCCCTTGGTCTGCTCCCTCAGCTGCATGGAGTGAACTGGTGTCCCAAAAGGACCTTTATAATCAAACTGTATGAATAGTCACAGGAATGCAAAACCTGTGGGTATGGTGATGTTGTGACAAGTTGGGGGTGCTTTGATAGTGCATTCATGCATTGGCAGGGGATTACACTTGATGACCCTTAAGGTCACATGCAGCTATGATTCTATTATTCTAATTTGAACTTTATTTGATATTCATTTTTATACCAAATAAAATTCTTTCCATCACATTTATGAAGAAATTTAGAAATTTTTGTAAGATTTTATTTTAAAATGAAACAAAACTCTTAATCATCCATTGAGAAAATATGCAAAATGATGATATTCTTGTAAAAAAATAAACAATCTTGCATTCCAGATTCTGCAACCCACTCTAGAATTCAGGAAGAGTAGAATGTATTCTTTTGACTTTCTAACAAATATTTCCACTGTGAAATGAAGAGGTTCAGTTCAGAAGGGTGTGGGGTGTGTAGACTGCACCAGGGGACCTCTAAGGGGAGGGAGTGACTGTGCTGTTCCCAAAACATCTGCCTTTTGGCAGATGTGGGCTATAGTTTGCCTGCATCCCATTAAAACACTGAAGAGATGGGGTGAGTGGGACAAAGCTCAGTAGGAGGAGAAAAGAGAGGCCTCAAGTTTTTAAATAAATAAATAGATAAATAAAATGTTATATTAAAATTATTTTTAACTTTTAAAAATGCTATTAAAATTTTCTATCAAAATATCACATCTTACCAAATTTTCACTTTAACCACATGAAATGGTGCCCATGTAAATACATCTAGGCTGTGTGCATGATATTGTAATTTAAGGGTATACATTTAATCTTGCTAGTTGTTTATGTCACAACTATTGCCATTACCTGTTTAGGGTGGTGAGGGAGCTGACGCAGGTACCCCCTGTGCCAAATCCCTTGCTTAACCCGACAACGGCCTGCTGTGATGCATTTAACAACTTCTTTGCAGATAAAATCTCAAAAATAAGAGCCGACCTAGACGCCACTGTTGTAACAGAATCTATAGGAGAGGTGTCCAGTGACTCCGTCGATGAAGTTATTCTGGATCAGCTGCAATCTGTGAGTACCGAGGACATAGACAAGCTGCTTGGTAAGGTGAGGAAAACAACTTGCCCTCTCGACCCTTGCCCATCTTGGTTGGCCGTTCAGGGAGGGGACGCATTGAGGAAATTCCTCACGGATATCATCAATGCATCCTTCAGGGAAAGACATGTTCCATCTTGTCTGAAAAAAACCTTCCCTGGACCCCCTGGATATGAGTAATTACAGGCCTGTTTCTTTGTTGCCATTTTTGAGCAAGGTGATTGAAAGGGTGGTTGCTCTTCAGCTCCAAGCTGTCTTGGATGAAACCAATTATCTAGACACATTTCAAACTGGCTTCAGGACAGGCTTTGGGGTTGAGACAGCCATGGTTGCCTTGACCAACAATCTGAGTCTGAGCATCGACAGGGGTAGTTTGACCCTGTTGGTGCTCCTAGACCTCTCAGCTGCTTTTGATATGATAGATCAAGGCATCCTCTTGGACCGCTTGAGGGGCTTAGGTATCAGAGGCACTGCATTGCAGTGATTCCGGTCCTTCCTCTTCGGTAGGTCCCAGAGGGTACTGCTCGGGGACCGTAGCTCCAGTAAGAGGGAGCTCACTTGTGGGGTCCCTCAGGGAGCTATTTTGTCCCCGATGTTGTTTAACATCTATATGAATCCACTGGGTGAGATCATACGGAGTTATGGTGCTGGGTGTTATCAGTACACTGATGACACCCAAATCTATTTCTCCGTGTCTCATTCATCGGCCTCGAATTCCAATGGCATCTCCTCTCTCAATGAATGTCTTCGGGTGGTAATGGGCTGGATGAGGAAAAACAGATTGAAACTGAATCCAGACAAGACGGATGTACTCACGGTACAGGCCCCTAAACCAAGGATTGGGTTGCAACCTCCAGTCCTGGATGGAGTCATACTCTCCTCCAGTGACTGTGTTCGCAGTCTGGGGGTGCTCCTTGACTAGTCGCTTCTGATGACAAATCAAGTAAATGCGACTGTCAGGAGCGCCTGCTATCAGCTTCAGCTGATACGCCAGCTGTGACCTTTTTTGGAAGTAAGGGATCTCGAGACTGTTGTGCACGCGCTGGTAACCTCACGCCTAGACTTCTGTAATGCACTCCACACGGGGCTGCCCTTGTGCCTGGTTTGGAAACTACAGTTGGTTCAAAACATGGCAGCTAGGCTTGTGTGGGGAACATCCAGGAGGCACCACATCACTCCAGTTTTAAGGTCCCTCCACTGGCTGCTGGTTGGTTTCCAGGCCCAGTACAAGGTGTTGGTTATCACCTTTAAAGCCCTAAATGGCTTGGGTCCAAGCTATCTTGGAGACCACCCCCTCCCATACAATCCTCCCCATGCTCTCTGGTCCTCTGGGAGGAACGTGCTGCAGCCTCAAAAATCTAGACTTGTGGTGACCTCCAAGAGGACTTTTTCTGTTGTTGCCCCCAGACTCTGGAATGGCCTGCCGGACGAGATCCGTCAACTAACATCTTTGGGCAGCTTCAAAAAGGCTGTCAAGATGGATCCCTTCCAGCAGGCCTTCCCAGATTAAAATATCCCAGCCTCGGGATCTCCCCCCCTCCTCCTCAGCAGCGTCTCCATAGCTCCCCTTTTTAGAACTGTAGTTACTGGGGTTTAAAATTGGTTTGTATTATTTTCTTTTTTTAATTTGTTATTGTGATTTTAATTGATATATAGTTTAATAACTTTTTAAAGGGGGAGGGAAATATATTGTTTATGTTGTATGCTTTTAATGCTGTAAACCACCCAGATTGATTCGCCAAAGGGCGGTATAAAAATAAAATTTATTATTATTATTATTACATTCAGTGATATACAGGAATTACAATTTATGAGTACAAAAACATTACTAGTACAAAAAACATTACTAAGGATTTTGTATGGTGTCGTATGCGAGAAGATCAATGGGGGTGGGATGACACCATGACTTACTGCACTGGGTGATGCCAACCCTAGTGATGCCACTGGTTCCACTCAGCTAGGACAAAAGCCACCCAATGCATTTCCAAACACACCCTGTAATACTGATAGATAATTAATTACTGTGGACATATGGAGAGAAAGAAAAGAAATTCACAGAGTATTTTTTAAAAAAGAAATAAATGAACTTTATGGTCTGAGGGTATATTGAAAGAAGACCACACCTGTCTTTCTTTGTTCTGTCACTGGGAGGAAATGAGATTTTCCTTTTCCTTTTTTTAATTTTGTGAGTATGTTTGATATATTTATACATCAGGGAGTATTATAAAGTAATAATCATCACCCGGAAGTTATTATGGTATATTGATGAAATTTTGTCAGTGTCATCATCACCAAGTGACTTTTTCTTTTCTCAAAAATGAAAAATTCATTGTGGGTCATGATTTGACAACACAGATGACATCATTCATGAAGTGGAAGAGTGGTTTAAAGTGTAATCTGCAGACTTCTACAATAATGGTATTTGGAGAGTCAAGAAACTCTGGGTAAACTGTGTAAATCTGGATGATGACTACATAGAGATAAGTTAACAACTACAAATCAAAATAAACTTTGTCATTTTTTTAAAATGTGATAATTAAAACTTTACAGTATCCCTATATATGTGTGTGTGCGTATATATACAGTACTTTAGTCAATGAGAAGGATGTGAGAATTAAGAAAAATGCATAAAAATGTGTATAGCAGGAAAGTGTGCATTAATGTCCATGACTGGAGGGGGGGGGTCTTACAGCCCCATATGAAACTTGAACTAGTGAAACACAACCTTTAAAATAAAAAAGAACTACCGGGTTTTCACATCACTTCGTATATGTAACACAAACACACAACTGGACTATCATATTTCCTCTTCTGAATTCTTCTGAATTCTTACATATTCTTGTATTGTAAAGCTGGTTGCCAAAGTTCTGTTCTTTCTCTGATGTATACATAGAAATAATACAGGAATTTAAAGTTTCAAGAATTCTGTAAACCTGACAAGAAGTATCTCTCCCCGTAACCCAGAATGCCCAACTCATCAGCTCTTTTTGCCAGTAATTCATTACACAGAAGTTCAGAGCAAAAAGGGAGAAAATGTGATACTTTCTTTTAGGGAACAAAAAGAGACAGTGCTTTATTTTAGTCACTTTTTAAATTCTTGTTTTTAGTGTAAGAATTTAATTATACATATTTTCTCCCATTTCTTATAGTCTGACATATTAATTAAGGATGCTCTAATGCAGCTCCTATGGCACTGTTGGCCTAGTCTTTAAAAGCATTTGACTGTTTTTGTACAAATATAAAAATGAGCAGGTAGGCAAAAGCAGCACCTCAGTTAGCAGCCTACACACTGCCATTCCTCCTTGTCACTGAATTAGAAAACTATTTTAAAAATAAAGCAATAGTTTATTCCCATCTTCACAGTGGTATATCATTAAATATGAGATAGATCTCATGAAGACTAGATGGTTGCACTGGCACAAAGGACACAAGGCGCCTCTTTTTGGGTTTAAACAGGCCACAACTTTTATTTAGCTGTACAGGGTCTATGATAAACAATAAACAATAACAAATTTGTCACGTGTGTAAGTGAATGTGTAACCACCCAAGTGGGTGGTCCTTTACTGCACATGACAAAGCAAGTAAACCAAATAATCAACAAATATACAACCTCCCAGAAAATGACATCATATTTCCTCATATGACGTCATGCAATTTTATGATGTCATGCCTTAAATGCATACGTCATTTCCTTTCAATTTGTTTTATGCCAATTTCCCCCCCAATTTTTAATTAGCCAAATTAAATTATTATGTGGGGTGGGGGTCATTACCCACCCCACAATACTACTACAATTTCAACTCATAGACCCTATTCCCCAGTTGTGATAAAGCATTTAAAATTAAATAAATTAACACCATGACCCATTCCCAAATTACATTACTTAACATATCAACTAATAATAAATCTCAGGGAGGGTGAAAAACCCAGGGGAGAACCCTGGGAAAAAATTCCCTCCTGGCCCCTGAAGGCGACTAGCCAAAGACTGAAAGTAAGAATTATAAACTTATTATAAAGGGTGGGTGGGATGGGTCGCCAAAAGCAAAGAGCAGAGCGATGTTACTCTCTCCATCTCAACTCTAAAATGGCTGCCTCCATGTGGCAGCGCAGAGCTATAAATAACAAACTCTCGCCCCAATTCTCACAAAACCAGAAACACCATGAGACTTGGTTCAAACACCAAAACCTATTGGGCAAGGTGCGCAGGTGCGCTTATTCCCCCACGCGCCTTGACCAACCAGGCATCTCCTGTCCTTATTTGGCCAGCACAACAAGAAACCCTTCCCAACTTGTTGGGGGGTGTCTTTGCACTGGCACAAAGGACACAAGACACCTCTTTTTGGGTTTAAACAGGCCACAACTTTTATTTAGCTGTACAGGGTCTATGATAAACAATAAACAATAACAAATTTGTGACGTGTGTAAGTGAAGGTGTAACCACCCAATTGGGTGGTCCTTCACCGCACGTGACAAAGCAAGTAAACCAAATAATCAACAAATATATAAACCCCTCCCCCGGAAATGACATCATATTTTGTCATATGACGTCATGCAATTTTATGACATCATGCTTTAAATGCATATGTCATTTCCTTTCAATTTGTTTTATGCCAAATTTTCCCCCCAATTTTTAATTAGCCAAATTAAATTATTTTGTGGGGTGGGGGTCATTACCCACCACAAGAGGGGGCCAGTCTAGCTAGGCATCCCATTCCCCCCCCCCCCCGCAGATCACTTTTACAATTTGGTCAGAGAGTGCAGTTACGTACATCTCTGACCCCTCTGGAGAGAAGTGAACCCCATCGCCCCTGTACAGCTGCGGCTGGTCAAGCTTAATACCGTGCTCCACCAAGAAAATTCCCAGTTTAGCAAGGTGCTTAGCCACGTAGCGGTTAAGCCAGTGCTAAGCATTATTAATAGCTGAGTCCTTCTGTGCTCCAGGCCAGCAACGCCTTGGCACAAGTTTGGTCCACAGGATCACAGTGCCCAACAAGATCCTCTGGACTTCCTCCATGTCCTTAACAATCTGCTTGGCCAACTGCAAACATGGAGTCCAAACAAGATCGTTCTCCCCCAGGTGCACTACCAAAACCTGGGGTCGACGATGCGAATGTGCCAACTCCATGATAAATGGAAGTAGAGATGGCCACATTATTCTCCTTTGTCCAAACCAATCTATAAGTCCAATATGGGCAAGGCCCAGTGAATTGTCTTGGCGATGCTCCAACAGGTGGCATTCCGCCCAGAAGACCAGGCTGTGTCCCACTATCCAGATTTTGCCGGGGTAAAAGCCAGCTGAAACAAAACAAAACAATCAACGTGGCTTATCAGGAGTCCCATTACCCAAATGCCAAACATAGGACTTAAATGCACGTGAACGCCACCTGCCAATTCTGTAATTTCACTCAAACCATGAGTGGCCGCAGCTGTCACAGCTCCAATACAAAAGGAGTGCGAAGAAAAACATTCCTGAGGCAACTCAGCCTTCCTTACAGTCTCTTTTAACACAGCCCTAAATTGGAATTGGGTTAAGGGCAAACCAGACAAGTGAATAAACAACTATCCAGCCACATTAGGCCTAATTTTCAAATAGTTACTCATCGCTACCACTGGGCAAATTTGACCTTGCTGTGCCTTAGCCAGGAAGATAGACTGACCTTTTGCAAACTGGTCAGTCTTAGAGCACCTAATGTGAATTTGAATCCCCTGTCCTGTTAAATTGATATCAGAGATTAATAGCACCCTGCCAGATTTATCATTACGAGATCCAGGCACAATCTCACTAATTCTCAAAGCAGCAAAGAATGCTATGGCAAATACTGCTTTAAATAAAGCCTCTTCCCCAGGCGAATAACATATTTGAGCTAAATGATCCTATAACTTAATAAGGGCAGGGCCAGTTATTGGCCTTCATGGTCCTTTGTAACAGGGGATTCTCTAGACGATCCCTCAACTGCTCTTTTGACCCTAAAAGCATTAGTAGGTTCAAAAAAGCCCTTTGCCCTAGAGTAAAATGCCAGGGTGGCCAACCTGCCCCTAATAGTGACAGGTGAAAGTCCTGATTGCTTAAGAGATACAATAAAGCGAAGGATCAAATCAACATTAATAGGCCATTTTAGATCCTCCCCAATTCCCTGCAAAAATTGGCTAAACAAATTTAAGGCTGTTTGGTATGACTTGTGTGTTGACGGGGCAATGGAGTTTAATATTGCTCTATGAACTTCTAATCTCCAAGGTTCCAAAGTGATTCCGGTACCTCCAACGGGTGTGTCGAAGCCTCGGGAGCCAGCTGCCAGAACCTGGAGAACTGAAAACTAGAAAGGGCGTCCGCCAAAGGGTTAAGCAAACCAGGAACATATTGAGCTTTGAATAACACATTATAATTCAAGCATTGTAACACCATTGCCCTTACCAAACTCATAACTTTAGGAGACTTGGAGGACTGAGAGTTTACCACATACACAACTGCCTGGTTGTCGCACCAAAACCAGACAGTCCTATTAGCGAACTGGCTTGCCCACAAGTGCACAGCCACCACAATTGGAAACAATTCCAAGAATGTAAGGTCTCTAGTCAGACCGCTTTTAACCCATGCAGCAGGCCATGCCTCTGCAGCCCACTGGCCATTCCAATAAACTCCAAAGCCATGGGCACCAGCAGCATCAGAATGCACCTGAAAATCTGCCTGAAGCAGCATTTCAGGTCTCCAAAACGATATGCCATTGAAATGCTCCCAAAAGGAGTATCAAGCCTTCAAATCCTCACAAATGCCCCTTGTGATCTATACAGTCTAGCACAAAATGCTTGTCCTGGAACTACCACCCTACAGGCAAAATTCAAAAGACTTGTAAGTGATTGAAATTCATGAAGGGTAGCTTTTTGTTTCCCTAACATGATCCAACTTGTTGCTTCACAGCCACCAGTTTCTCATTGGGCAAAAGAGAAATTCCAGCTATGGTATCTATCTTGATGCCCAAAAAGGTAAGCTGGGTATGTGGCCCCTCTGTCTTTTCCTCCGCTAAAGGCACACTAAGCTCCTGCATCAATTCCTGAAATTGGACTAAGGTATCCTGGCACTGAGAAGAATTAGGATTTCCAGCAATTAGAAAATCATCTAAATAATGAGCAATAGCTCTATTACCAGTTCTCTTAACTGCACACCAATGGAGAAAGGTGCTAAATGTCTCGAAAGCTGAACAAGAATTTGAGCATCCCATTGGCATAGCTTTGTCAAAATAAATTTTTCCTTCAAACTGAAAACTCAGTAGGTCAAAATCATCTGGGTGTACAGGAAGGAGTCTAAATGCAGATTTAATATCACATTTAGCCAACAGGGCTCCTGTGCCTAAGTTCCTGATCATCTTAACTGCTGAGTCGAACGATGTGTACCTAACTGAGCTAAGTCCAGGATCAATGGCATCATTCACAGACTCTGCTTTTGAGTATGATAAATTATGACTCAGCCTAAATTCCCCAGAGGTTTTTTTAGGAACTATGCCCAAAGGGGATAAGCAAACTGTGGGGATGGGCATCTGATCATGGGGTCCTGAAATTCTCCCTGCTGCTATTTCCTTAGCTAATTTATCCCTTACCACACTCAGCAAGTCCCTTGCAGAACAGGCATTGGGTGCGAAACGATAAACCCTAGGGCCTGTATAGGGGATACGAAAACCTATAGAGAAACCTTGAAATAAATATAAAGCAGCCTCTCTATTAGGATAAACCTTTAACCATGCCACCATAATGTCCAATTTAATTGGTGATGGGGCCTTTTCCCCCAGGCGACACTGGCTGGGGGGCAGAACCCCTCCAGTTCTTTTTTCTCTAACACAGGAAGTTCCAGGGTGGCCACCCCCACAGGTATTACATTTGTGATCAAACCTGCAGGGTTGTCTTTTACACCTGCCGGCATTAAAGTCCCAGCATAAGCCGAATTGCCTTCTCTCTCCTGTGGCAGGCCTCGCATTCGGCCCTCTCGACAAGGTGACCATCAGGACAAACCCGTTATCACACCTGCTAGAGGGGGAGGCCTCCACCATAACGTCAGCCCAAAGCTCAGACTGCACATGCCTCCAGGATAAGGAGTGATCCTGTGCCGCTCTCATCCTAAACTGCTCGTCATATTGGAACCAAGTTGTGCCCCTTGAATTGTGGTAGCAATTGGTATACACTTTTATCATGATCTCCTGATATTTAGAAAAATCAGGAGATCTGAGAGGCTCTTTTCCCTCTATAACACCTCTGTAAATAGTGAAGCCCATAATCCAATTAACAAAATTGCGCTCTAGCTTAGGGTGTTTGAGCACCTGAAACTCTTTTGGCAAACTAAAAACGATCCCATCCTTCACCATAATCCTTGGCTCGGGATCCCTAAAAGTCAAAGTAAATAAATCAATATATTCACCCTTCCAAATCCTTTCTTTGTTGGAGAGAGGAAGATGTGAACCAAGGGGTGTAGACATACCAGCATAAGGAGTAGCTTCCACAATCCCCACTGCTCCAGACAGCAGAAGAGCACTAGAAATAGACACCACAGGTGTGGTACTAGTAACAGCTGAAGGCTGACCACCCTGCACCCGAGTGTCAGCGACCTGTGAAGTTGCAGGTGCTTACACGGATGCATTCAAAACCACAGGGTTGGGCCATTCCAAAGCCACACCCTGACCATCCTGGCTACCTGGAGCCCATACCAAGGTAGGCCAATTAGCATGTGCAATATTAGGAGATGAACCTGAACCTGAAACTTGCTGGGAAGCTTCACCAACTGACCACAGTGGTCCCCCAAAGTGTGGCCCCGCAACAGCTTGGGTGTCCAAGGCAGCAGGGGCAGCAGCAGCTTGATCACCTCCCTGTTCACCGCCAGTCTGCTCCATTGCACCACCTGGAAGAACCACCCCTGTAAGAGGTTGTATAAATCAGCCATAGTGGACTGCCCGGACACAGGGGGCATCACACTGTGTGTCCCCAAACCCGGGACTCTTTCTAGGAGGTCCCACACATCGGCAATAGTGGGGTGCCCGAGCTCCACTGCTGAAACCACCGACGGGCCTGGTGCAGCCATAGCCAGCTGAGACTCAGGTGCCACCACCGGAAGAGACACTTCAGTGTTACTAACACCCGAAGAGCTGGCAGTCAAGGTGGAGGCTGTAGCCTGTAGTTCCTTCTGTGCAAGTTGGTTGCAGAGCGCCACACAAGCCTGAACAGTTTTGCCCAGTTGTGCAACCTGGGCAACAATCACCTCTTCTCTGCTGCTAGATCGTGAAAGCCTTTTTGAAGCAGAGTGACCTGCACTAGGCGCAGCAAAAGCCACGTGCCATTTGGATTGGGCCTTACTGCGTGGCATCCTGAACTCAGTGAAAAGAAAATGCAGACCCAAACCAAATCACCCAACCGTGGATGATCACCACCAGGCCTTAGCAGGCCACACTTTCCCAAGTCTCACAAGAGACACCACAGCCAGGAAGCATTACTGGCAACCACCGCAGGAAAGGGGTCCACTGAGGGTCCTACACGGATCCCTCACTCCAAGAACAGATAGGAGAGGCAAACTGGCTTTCTTATAACATTTGCCCATCCCAACTAAATTGAGCATGGAATTTGATAGCGATGTGTGTGTAGAAAGTGTTGCAAACTAGAATTTGGAAACCATATAATAATAATAATAATAATAATAATAATAATAATAGTTTTTATTTGTATTTTCCTGCCTCTCCCTGCGGATCAAATCATAGAGTTGGAAGAAACCACAAGGGCCATCCAGTCCAACCCCCTTCCATGCAGGAACTCAAAATCAAACCATTCCCGACAGATGGCCATCCAGCCTCTGTTTAAAGACCTCCAAAGAAGGAGACTCCACCACATTCCAAAGGAGTGTGTTCCACTGATGAACAGCTCTCACTGTCAGGAAGTGCCTCCTAATGTTGAGGTGCAATCTCTTTTCCTGTAGTTTGCATCCATTGTTCCTAGTCCTATTCACTGGAGCAGCAGAAACCAAGCTAGTGCCCTCCTCAATATGACATCCCTTCTAATATTTAAAGAGGGCTATCATATCCGCTCTTAACCATCTCTTCTCCAGGCTAAACATACCCAGTTCCCTAAGTCGTTCCTCATAGCAAATATCAGGATAGTTGAAGTCACCCATCACTACTACATCTCTCCTTTCTGAATGTGTGGTCATCTTTTCTAGAAAGGCATCATCCAATTCCTCAATATGACTTCGGGGTCTGTAGTAGACTCCCACAATAACATCCCTATTGTTTCCTTCCCCTTTAATTTTTATCCAGATGCTCTCCACCTGATTTCCAGGATTTAAGTCCTGGATCTCTTCACAGGTGTAAATATCCCTGACATATAATGCTATTCCTCCTCCTTTCCTGTTTGGCCTATTTTTCTTAAAAAGGTCATACCCCTCTATTCCTACATTCCAATCATGAGACTCATCCCACCAGGTTTCAGTGATGCCTATTATATTGCATTTGCTTTGTTGTGCTAGGAGTTCAAGTTCATTTTGTTTATTTCCCATACTCTGTCCATTAGTGTGGAGACATTTAAGACCATGTGTCTTCCCCACCTGCTGTCTGTGTGAGGTTTTTTTTCCTTCCACTGTTGAGCCCTTGTATCATTTGCCTTGTTCCCTCTATGACACTTTGACTATTATTTCCAGCCCATGATGTACTCCTGCCTTCTAAGATACCTTCCAAGATACTGTCTCCCTCCCCAACATGACTCAATTTAAAGCCTTGCAGTATCATTGGTTCCCACATGGACCAAGAGGAAGGGGTAATGGTCAGTAGGCTTGACAAGTCTTGTCAGCCTTGCTGTCACATCATGGATTTTTGCCCCAGGGAGACAACACACCTCCCAGGACATCTTGTCAGGCCCACAAACCACTGCTTCTGTACCCCTCAACAAGGGTCCCCAACCACCACCACACACCTCCTCTGAGGCTTAACCATGGCTGTTCCTTGCGGTGGTACTCTTAGGGTCCCCTGCACTGTTCCTGAGGACTGTCCCTGCTGCTCGTCCTCTTCATCCCATATTTGACAATAGCTCCCTCTTAACATGTACACTCAATAGCAAAACTGGGTTTACTGCAAATGGACATGAGTTTTCTCTAACTGAACCTTACCTGGGGTCCATGGTTCCATCGTATGGAATCCTGGGGTTTATAGTTTGGTGAAACAATAAAGCTCTTCGGCTAAAACTTCTAAATGTCCCTTCCTAAACTGCCAGCCCTAAGATCCCATAGGACAAAGACATGGCAGTTAAAGTGGAATAATAGTGCTATAAGTTTGTAGAGTGAGTGAGCCCCTAAATACATAAACCAATTTATAGTAGGATGGACATCTTGCAATCCTACATATATTGGTAGTCAGCAGTTCCCTTTCTTGGCCAGTGTACCCAAAGTTAAGGGAAAGATGGGAGTTAGAAGAGGGTCACAAGTTAGCCTCTCCTTGATTTATTCTTGTGCATCTTACTTTTCTCTACCTATTCTGGAAATTTGAATAATATTGAGAGTTTCTCCTTCTTGATGGTCTGTCAAGATTATTTTTTTATTACTACTTTTTGTGCAAAGAACTCATTGCTTTAATGTAAAGAACAGCATTTTGCTCATAGAAGTGGGTGGGGTTTTTTTGGGGGGTCCATTCAGTTTTTGTTAAAAAAAATTCCTCAGGTGTGAAAAATCATTGAAACGTTTGCCAAAAATCTTTGCCCAGTAAGATGAACATTTTGAATTTATTTATTATTGCATGTGAGAAGAAAATAAGATTTAAATTTAGTTGTCACTCTCACACACACACCAAGTAGTTAAGCCAGGGAGCTTACTATCTAAATGTTGACTCCCTCTCTTTATCTCTTTGTTACTCTTTAAAGCACAAATTATAAGATAATATTATTTTAAAACCACAGTTGGAATGGATCAAATTTTTATATACTTAGAGAGGTTCCATTGATTTCAGTGAGTCTTCTCAAAGTTTCAAGGCTGAATCTAACCCCGTTGTGTCTAGGGGGAAAAGTGTGAAACAGTACCATCCCAAAGTACACACTGGCCAGAATACTCCAAGATGCTCCAGGAATATTCTGTTGGTACAGCTCCCCCAAATTTCCCCCCCATCACCTCTGCACTCTATAGCAATGCTGAGCAGCTGTCTACATATGCATTCCACTGTGACACCCGGAGCCGCCATCACTGGTGCAAATTAGTCCCTCTGAGGTTGAAAACAAGGCACCCAGCATCAATCAAATGATTGGGCAGAATCATAGAATCATTGAGTCAGAAGAGACCTCAAGGGCATCCAGTTCATCTCCTTGCTATGTAGGAGTACACAGTTGAAGCACTTCTGACAGATGACCATGCAGCCTCTGTTTAAAAACCACTAAAGAAGGAGACTGTACCACACTCTGAGGGAGCATGTTCCACTGTTAAACAGGTCTTACTGTCAGGAAGATCTTCCTAATGTTGAGGAGGAATCTCTTTTCCTGTAATATGTATCCATTGCTCCATGTCCTAGTCTCTGGAGCAACAGAAAACAAGCCTGATCCATCTTCATTATGACATCCCTTCAAATATTTAAACAGGGCTATTATATCACCTTCTCTTCTCCAGGCTAAACATACCCCACTCCCTAAGTTGCTCCTGATAGAGCATCTCATTGTAACTCCAGAGGGAGCAGCTCCTTCACTACAAAGTACTCCAGAGTGTCCTGGAAAATCTGGAACAAAAGGCAAGTCTATTTAGTCTGGGTTAAGGGAAGAATGGCCCAATTTCAGTGCAGAACTAGCCTGCATTGATCATGAAGCCAGTCTACTCCTGAATCAGGGCATTGGCCCTACATTCTGAAGTAAGGGTGCCATGACAGCTTAAGGAAACTGGCTCATTTGGCCCATATAGACATGCCCTAAGAGATAGGCTACCAGTCATTCCTCACTAACGCAGATACTCCCTTTGGTAGCTGGGAGAGCAAGGACCTTAAAGTTGCGCACCAACCACTGATATCTGGACAGCAATCAGCCAGAAGAAATACCAGGCCCTGCTCATCCTACAAGATGTATACCTATTTACAGTCATTTTTAAATTTGCATCTGCCCATATTACTTGCATGCTATTGTAGAAGTAGAGCCCTCCCTCCATTCCATCCGATGTCATCTGGGAGAGAGACATTAGGCCCAGCACTATCGGGCCTGGAATAAGAAGTAGAGCCCTCCCTCCATTCCATCTGATGTCATCTGGGAGAGAGACACCAGGCCCAGCACCATTGGGCCTAGGATAAGAAGAAGAGCCCTCCCTCCATTCCATCCGATGCCATCTGGGAGAGAGACACTAGGCCCTGCACCATCGGGCCTGGAATAAGAAGTAGAGCCCTCCCTCCATTCCATCCAATGTCATCTGGGAGAGAGACACTAAGCCCAGCACCATTGGGCCTAGAATAAGAAGTAGAGCCCTCCCTCCATTCATCTGATGTCATCTGGGAGAGAGACACTAGGCCCAGCACCATCGGGCCTGGAATAAGAAGTAGAGCCCTCCCTCCATTCATCTGATGTCATCTGGGGGAGAGGCAACAGGCCCAGCACCATCGGGCCTGGAATAAGAAGAACCCTTACTGGGATTTGGGATTTTTATGTTGTTTAAATTGTATTAATATATATGTATGGAAATTTTAATGTTGTAAGCCTCCCCGATTGCTCTGCAGAGGGGCGGGATATAAATTATTATTATTATTATTATTATTATTATTATTATTATTATTATAGATCCATTGAATCAATATGATTTGGTTGATAATTCAACACTTGATTCATTGGGATTAACCCAAGGGTGCACCTACAGGAGGGTAAAACAGGGGAATTTTCCCCAAATAAAAAATTGACCTCCCAAATGTAAATTTCTGTTAGTCCTCAAATTTCTAACATTGCAGTAACTTCAAAGTTCAGTCAAGTAATTTGAAATACAATTTGGGCATCCAAAGAAAAGGGGCAGACAGGTTATGTGAACAAAACAGAGAAAAGTGATGTGAATGATATCCAGTATTTTGCTCTCTACAATACTAGAATTTTGGAAACTGAAGGAAAATATTGGGGGCAGAATTCTTACTGTGGGGAATAGTGCCCTCATTTGCCCCCCATAGCTATTTTTGTTGTTGCGTGCCTTCAAATTGTTTCCAACTTATCATGAATCTATTTTGGCAATTTTCTTGGCAATTGGAAGTTGGTTTACTTGGCAATTTTCTTCAGAGGAGGTTTGACGCTGCCATCCTCCTAGGCAGAGAGAGTGTGACTTGCCCAAGGTCATCCAGTGGGTCTACCTGGCCAAAGCAGGATTCACACTTAGGTCTCCAGGAATAATCCAATGCTCAAACCACTATACCATGCTTATTCTCATAGCTATACCCAGGGGTTAACCAATAGGATTGAGGACATATACATGAATTATTCAAGAATGATGCACTTGAATAAATGAAGTCCTATTTCATTCTTTTTGGTAATTATTTCCCCCTAGTGACCACCTGATCTTTCCCTTTCTAGCCTACTGCAGGAGGCCTAGGTCATCACTGTTAAAGACATAGATCATCTCCATTGATAATAAAATTATATATATATATATATATATATATATATATATATATATATATATATTTAAAAAAATACATGTATATTATATCACCAACCACCACCACCATATATTATTGTTATAGGAACACCATTTGGACAAGAAAATGTCTATTCCAAAAAAACCAAAAACAAAGCAATCTCACCCTGTCCCCCAAAAAACCATAATTTGATATGAAAAAATGGAAAGATCAGAGTACGCTGTAAAGCCTCCACAAGGGTAATTCTTTACCAAACAGCTTAAGCTTTTCCTTTTAAATCAGAATTATTTTCTGTTCCCTTTCTGCAGCCACAAACTGTCTGCCCCCCCCCAAGTCACTCAAATGGCTTTATAGAACTGCAAAATATATACACGAATTCATATGTACATATACTCATATCTGTAAATCATACATCTGGAAGCCTTGTGTCACATTTGCTTCTACCACTGAATCCTAAACAGAGTATTTGTGCCAGAAACAGAACAAACAAGTCCCAGACACTTAGCTTTTTACCTTTTTCTGCTGAAAAGCCATGAACGGGTGATGAATTATTCCCACAAGTAAGCTTTATATTATTATTAAGTTGTTTTGTTTCATTTCATTTTGTGTTGTGATTTCCCTAGTGGATCTTGATTACGTTATTTTATTTTATTTATTTTTAAAAGCCTAAATTAGGCTTAAACAAGCAATAGTATGTATCAAACTACTTTGGAGAATAAATGAGATGTGTTGATGCCAAAATGTGAGTAAAGGGGGATTAAGGAGGCAAGGGATGCTTTCCACCTCAGTGGGTTTGTGTTGCTATTAAGAGGGATGGATTAATATCAGATTTCTAGTATCTGTCTCCTCACTGATATTGCTTAATTATCCAGATAAGTGATCAGAATCCAAGTGTCAGCAGCAGCATAAATATGAAGGACATCACTGATATATATAAAATATGTTTATTAGTTCAAGTCTCATAAAAACAGTGGTAAAGTGCTTATTAAAGGTTAAATCAAAGCACTTTCTAGCTGTTAGATATGGGTTTAGTCATTCTCTGGAAAGCAATCAGATATTTCTTTATTCAGTGAATGCTTAGCCATGTACCTAATGTGTTCCATCAACACCAGACCACATGCTCTGGTTTTACAAATAGGTTTTAGCTACCAGTTCCCCACCCAATTATTTCATCTGCTTTCTCTCCTTCTGAAAGACTCCCACCTCAGACCCTTACCTTTCGCTTAAGGGGGTGGGCTGGTTAGTTTCCCTTGGGTTACATCAGAGGCTGCAAACATCTGGTGTCCCAGCACGAGCTATGGAAGGCCAGGCCAGATATTCCCAGATTGCTTTCCTAAGCCCCAAAAGCTAACATGTGGCAGCATTCTCTGATTACTGGTAATTATTATACAGTGACCCACTTGGAGAGTGTGCATCAGAGAATCCTCAAAGGTTTTGCTTCATTTGTGATAGGGACTGAATTTTCATAACAGGCATGAGTCAAATTTGTGAAACGCTCCATTCCTTTTCATTGTTTATCGTTTCAATCTCAGCCACTGATTCCAAGTTACAAATAAATAAGTGGCATTTCAAGGGCTGTGTGTGTGTGTGTGTGTGTGTGTGTGAAAGGAGTTTAGATAAAACTGGCAAAACTTTCTTTATGTGGGTAGGGGACACTATGCATTTCATATGTGTGTGTTGCATGCCTTCAAGTCATTTCCCAACCTGTCATGGGTTTTTCCTGAAAATATTTGTTTAAAAGAAGTTTGTCACTGCCTCCTCCTGAGGCTGAGAGCATGTGACCTTCCCAAAGTCACCCAGAGGGTTTTATTGCTGAAGAAGTGGTGAAAGAATATATGGTGAAGTGGTCCCAAGATATAAACCAGGTAATAGAACTAGAATTTGGACCAAAATTCAAAATTACACAGCTAGCTATGATGTGAAGGAAAACCTCCTCAAAATGCACCACAGATGGTACATGACCCCTGCTAAGTTAGCTAAAATTTAGAAAGAGCTCTCTGATAAGTGTTGGAAGTGTAAACAAACAAAAGGGACCCTGTACTATCTGTGGTGGAATTGTAAAAAGGCTAAAAAATATTGGATGACTATTCATAGAACGATGGAAAATCTTAGAAATGAAAATAAGTTTGGACCCTAAAATGTATCTATTAAATATTTCTTTGGATAAAAATTTGGAATCAAACCATGGGAAACTATTGTATTATATGATCATTAGTGCAAGAATGGTATATGCCCAAAAATGGAAAAGTGAAACAACACCGCACCAAGAAGACTGGTTAAGGAAATTATTTGAACTGATGCAAATGAACAAATTAACAATAATGCTAAGAGAACAAAACTGGGAAAAGAATGAAAAAATTTGGCAGCTGCTGTCAAATTATATCAACAATAGAAATAATACAAAATGATAAGTAAAATATGGGAGAGATGACTGAGCAAAATGTGCTGTAAATGGTGATGTTTGGACCTAAAGTGTGACAGTAATGTACAATTATGTATATAGATATAGGCGAAGAGAAGACTGATTTAAATAGTTAGGTAAAATATCAGATTAATCTGTAATTAAGAAGGAAGGAGAACCTGAATATGAAAGGCAGAAATGACTTGGTAAAGGATCCAGGAAGTCAATAGGGGTATTTTCTTTTTTGCCCCTTCTCTCTTTTTTTTTCTTTTTCTTCTTTTCTTTTCTTTTGCCTTCTCTTTTTTTCTTACTTTTTTCTCATTTATGTTTAGCTCATTTTTGTATGTATATTGCATGTTTCATTGTTTGTTATATGTCAACTTTTTAAATAATTAATAAAATTCATTTAAAAAAAAAATCTGCCTTAGGGATCACATAACGGGTGGGATGCTGAAAGGTAGAGCTGTTTGCATCAGGAAGCCTATCAGGCACACATACATGTGATACACTAAGGATGGAAGGTAGCCTGCTGTTTTCAAGTGTTATGGAGGATGCAATTTCACCATTAGTGCCAAATTGTACTGCCAGACACTTCAGCTTTTGTAATGAAATGAAGATGGAGGAGTACCATGCAGTCCTTTGCCTGCCTTAAATGGCAACATTTCTTCAGTTGCCCCTGAAACATAGCAGATGCTCAGAAAGAGGTTATGTATCCCCACTCTTGCATTCTGCTCAAAATCTTGCTGCAGGAAACACTGTTCTCTTCCATTGCTTTGATTATCTTACACCCTCCTTATACTAGCCCTCACTTGTTCTCAGGTCCTTTTGGACATTTAGGCATCTTTACCATTACTTAAAACCACTTCCACTTCCCAAGCTCTCATTTCTAGAGAAGCTCCTCACATTAGCTATGATACCTCCTGCTTCTTTGCAAACCTGAAATTGGAGATGTAATGCTTCATTAAGTTCTTGAGGGAAGTACGAAATAATTTTAACATTTTTTTTTTCCTGCTGTGAGAAAATCTTCAAAAACCACACTTTTAAAAACTTTATTTTTATAACAGGAAAACATAAAATCCATAAATAATATTTAAAACTTACATTACTTAACAGCTTATGTACATATCTTTTTTCAAGTGTTTTGCAAAATTGTTACTAGTTTACATTAAAGACCAGACAATTTTTTCAAAGACTATCTGCAATTTGTAACTTTTTCAGCATAATATTCATACAAGTTTTTTTGGGGCTGCATGTTTGTGTATAGAAATATAATTTTCTGCATAGAAAATGCTGTTTCATGTGCAGAAAATGCTGGGGGAGGGGGGTTGTGCAAAACCACGTTAATTTTGTGCAGAATAAGTCCTGAATTATAGAGATTTACATCAGTGTAGGGCCTCACTTCCTGAAAAACATGATTTATATATATATATTTAATATAAAAAAATTATTTCCATCCCTACCTGAAAAAGCTTTCTATCTTATTTTTTTTCCTTGCCCTCTTTAACTGAAGTATTTCCACAAGTCCCAGAACTTCACACCCACACCCTTCATCTTTATTTGGCCAGCCTAAGGATCTTATCACACAGGGGAAATCCCGTGCAGAAATGGGATTTAAAAGGTGGGGGAAACCCACAAAAGCGGGTAGATTTTCACACACATCACTTTTAAACTGTGCTTAACTCGAATGGAAATAAGTCAAAAACCGCTTCGTTTTACTTTCAGGCTTTTGACTACTTTCTGTTCGGGTTAAGCACAGTTTAAAAGTGATGTCATCTGAAAATCTACCCACTTTTGCAGGTTTTTTTTCCTATTTAAAACACTATTTCTGCATGGGATTTCCCCCATGTAATAAAGTCCTCAGACTCTTCCCCATTCCTTTCTTTGGACTTTAATCCATATTTAGGCACTACAAACTCTGCATTCTTAACTGTTTCCCCCTTACATCCGAACACTATGAAATGCATTGGTTAGAGATAGCGTAGTCATCTATCTCACATTAGAGAGGACAAGTCTGCTATTTGGAGGGCTCTGCAGTTCAGATGAGGTTTAAGGATGAGGACCCATGCAAAGAAAGAACAGGAGGAGGTCAACCACCATTTAGTACCAAGAGCAGATTCAACAGACCTACAATGTAGTTGGATACATCTTTGAATTGATATTTTAAAAATACTAATTACTGCTACATTTGCATCTATACATGTAAATTAGCATGTAGGCTTAACGAGTCCCTAGCTGCAAAGACCCTGAAGTATGCTTATACACTCCTTTCTAGCCCATAATACACTGGTAGGCAACCTAAGGCCCGGGGGCCGGATGCACCCCCCCCCCGAGGCCTTTGGACCGGCCCCAGGCCAGTCCTGCCACCGCCGCTGCCCCCCCTGCCATGATGATATTGATTATTGTTGTTATTACTTGTTCTTGGGGTTTTCTTGGCAAATTCTCCACAGGGGTTTTGCCATGGCTTTTCTGGGGCTGAGAGAGTGTGCATGCATATATATATTTTAAATTTTAAATTTTAAAGTTTATTTATTTATTTATTTATTTTTGGTGCTTCGGTCCCCCAATTGTCTGAGGGTCAGCAACCCGGTCCCCAGCTCAAAAAGGTTGCCTACCCCTGCCATAATAGATTGGACTGTACTACAATCACATTCCGCTACACTTTTCTTTTCTTTTTCTGTTTTAAAAAGCATCATCACACGCTAGCAGAAAGCTAAGAATGCTGGACTACAGTTCAGGTTGCCAAACCTCCCTCTGCACCTCTTTAGAAATTGTTGAACTGTGACACCCATCCACCCCTAGTCATCATAGGCAATGATGAGGGATGCTGGGAGTTACAGTTCAACAATATCTGGACGGCTAAAAAGTTCCTACCCCTGTATTGTTTGAGTTTATTCCTTCTCCTCTGTCACAATGGAAAATCCACAGCCCCACTGCCATCCTCTTTTCCTTGCGGGGGAACTGTTAAATTAACAATCTGCAAGCCAAAACACTCTGAGTGTTTTTGGCTGGAGAGTAAGGTCTAAATGCTATAAAGAAAGAAAAATATATATCAACACTGCATAAATGTAGCAGTTTGAAAGCACTTTGATTACCATGGCTCCACCTATGAAATCCATGGATTTGTAGTTTGGTGAATATAATAATAATAATAATAATAATAATAATAATAATAATTTATTTTTATCCCGCCCCTCTACTGAAGCAATCAGGGTGGCTTACATTGATAAAATATCACAGTATACCCTCCCAGACCCACCCTCCACTTAAAATAGTATTAAATATGATAAGAATTATAACAATTAAAACAAAACAATTAAACAAAGTTCACAGTTTACAATAATAATAGACTATGGGGGGTTGCAGACTGCCAGAAATAGTGCAAATTGAGTCCACTTTTAGGGTTAGGGTTAGTGCTAGGGAATAATGGGAATTGTTTTATTTTCTGAGACATTGAGCCTTCTCTGTCAGAGAGCTCTGGTGCCACAATAAAATACAGTTCCTATGATTCCCTAACCCTAACCCTAACCCTAAAAGTGGACTCAATTTGCATTATTTCTGGCAGTCTGCAACCCCCCAATAAGACAATAAAAAAGCAGTCTAACAAGCAGACCGCTAGCAATAAATAATGTGGCTGAATGTGGCAGCGGGTGGGGGAAAGAGTAACTCACTCCTTGGCCAGGAAATTAATCAGGAAAGGCCTGCTGGAAGAGATCCATCTTGACAGCTTTTTTAAAGCTGTCTAGGCTGGTAATTTGACAGATCTCGTCTGGCAGGCCATTCCAGAATCTGGGAGCAGTTTCCGAAAAGCCCTCTGGGAGGTTATCGACAGTCTAGTTTTAACAGGCTGAAGCAAATTCCTCCCAGAAGACCAAAGTGTGCGGGTGGGATTGTATGGAAGGAGACGGTCCTGAAGATAGGATGGACCCAAACCATGTACGGCTTTAAAGGTAATAACCAACACCGTGTACTGGGCCTGGAAACTAATCAGCAGCCGCTGAAGTCTTTTTAAGACTGGTGTAATATGGTCCCTTCTAGATGTGCCAGAGACCAGCCTGGCTGCCATGTTCTGAACTAATTGAAGTTTCTGGACCAAGCACGAGGGTAGAGCCATGTAGAGCACATTGCAGAAATCCAGACGGGAGGTTACCAGAGTATGTACCACAGTTTTGAGATCCCTTACTTTGTGTTTAGAGGTTTGGAATTCTTGGATGCAAAAATGTAGATGCACTAGATATGGAAGAGGATTCAGGATTTGTTGTTGTACCATTTCTACCTTATTCAAGGCCACATGCCAACTGTCCTTCCCAGACACCTAGCATAAATAATGCAGTTAAGTAGCTATACTTAGTACAGTAAAGATGCAGAAACCTGCAGAAGTAATTCAACATGTCTTCCCTTTGATACATTTTGCCACCAAACTACACATCCACAGTCTGAAACTGATACACATGTTTAATTGTAAGATATAATATCTCCCAACTACTGTAATTACTGCAGTCTGCAAGACTGAATTTTTTGCACTTCTCAAAGCAAACAGTACCACCTGGGGCTGAGATCATGCCAGAATCTGTGACCTAACTAAGGTCAGGCAGTGCCCTTCTTGCATTGAAAACATGCTCCAGGTACCTTGAGGTTGCAGCTGTATCTAATTAGTTTAATTTTCTCCTCAGCTTTAGTGTCAGTGTAGCATAATAAAGGGTGGGGAGCATATTGTACAACAAAAGTCCTTTGACTGCTGATGACCATCCTTTAGAAAGAATAACATATTCAAACATATGTCGAAAAAGTTAAATGTAGAGTATAAATGTAAGAAATTTCAATGACAAAGAAGTCAGACATGCAGACTCAAGCAAATCCATTCCCAGCAAAGTAGAATGGACTCTGTACCAGAAAGGAAGCTGTAAAAGAAATAGCTGTTTCTATAGGCTGTACAGTACAGTGGTTGGAGTCTAAAATTAGGACCAGTGGCTGTGTGTGCATGTGTAAAAAAGAGAGAGAGAGAGAGAACAATTTGAGACAACAAAGTGCAGATGGTGAAAAATTTTGCAGTTAGAAATTTGAAAGATGTGCAGTTGGGAAACATAGGATAAACTAGATGTGCATTATGTATTGGAGATAGGGCATTTCAGCAACAATTTGTAGCAGCAGAAATCCTTGTGGAAACTTTAAAAACATTCACGGATTAGTGTGAACCTGCTTTGAAAGGTAATAATTTGAACAGCAAATATTTTATGAGGCAATAAGAATAGACAGATAACACTCTTACTGAACTAACACTGATTCCTAAATAAATTTTAGCAGTATCATAGATAGGAACTACTGAGTAAGATATAGGCTGAAATACCCATTCAGCTATAACATTCACTGGCCTAAATCCTGTTGTTAGTCTGACTAGAATAGACCCATTGAATCAAAGGGATTTACCTGTGTGTTGACCCACCATTCAATGATGGATTGAATGAGGAAAAGACAATCAAGCCTATAACCTTCTCGATCCTTGGCTGCATTCCTAGTGCCACCTTCCTAATGTCAAGTAGGGTAGATGAAAGGGAAAGGCTGTAGCCTTAAAGACCCTTGTTTTCCTCCCTTCCCTTGATGTTGTGCAGGGGCTGGCCAGGGATACCTCTCTGCTCAGCCAAACACCTTCTTGCATATTTTTCTAAGGCATCTGGCAACAGGGGAAAATTGGTTAAATTATTCATTCTACTTTGAGGGAACAAATACAGTCGCTTCTCCATTCTTGTGGAGTTGAAGTCCACAGTTTTGCACATTCAGGGAAAGGTGACCTCTGTGAAAATCAATGGGGTGCACCCCCATGCACAACCATGTGGGCATGACCCATTCAAGCCTATAGGGTGGGGTCTGGAATGGATCTGCTGGGAAAACGGAGGGCTGACTGCAATTTTAAACAGCACATCCCTACCAAATCAATCAATATACATACATACTTCAGTAAGTAAAGCTTCTGATAGTGAATCTATTTTCTCCAGTCTTTTTATTCTTCCCCCTTTTACTCCTTGTCCTCTGCCTAGCTGGATTTTTTTTTTAACCACCATTGATCGGAGAGGAATATGAAGGATAGCTGGAGTAATACAGACATTCAGTGGTGGATTACAGCAGTTTTCTGCAGTAAACAATGCACCAAAGAAACTGGAAAAGAGCAGGATTCTTTTCTAACCAATCTTTGTATAGCTGAATGTGTCTGCCTAAAACAGGCAAAGTAAACAGCAGAATCTCTTACAACACATGTGTGCACAGTAAAGTAACAGAGAAAAACAGATTCCATAGCATATTTCATCTTTTTAAAAGCACAGATCTGTGTATTTGTCCATCAAAATGGGATTATTATTTTTTTAAAGGGTGGGTTGGAGAAATAAAATGTCATCAATGGATGCCTTTTGGAAGAAACGTTCAAGTGTTCTCTAGCAGGTTTAAAATGTTTTAGGGGGGATGCAGGCGGGCTGCCCTGAGAAGTGGAGGATCGAGACTGAGACTGCCGGACAGTGCAGCCTCGATTCTCCCTTTTGCCGGCCTGGAAAGGAGCGGCAAAATGCTGCTCCTTTCAGAGCTGGCAAAAGGCCACTCTAAGAGCTGCCATGCAACTTTTTGGCACCCCTTCTGGCACAGTGCATCAAAAGGCTGCTCCAGAAGGATGTCCTGATGCTATGCACCATGAGTAATGATGCATGGCATCAGGACGTCTTTGGGGAAGGGTTGAGGCAGCCAGCGTGTGGCTGCCCCTCCCCATCCCTGGCTCCAGGACGGCCCAAAGGGCCCTCTGTAGAGGCCCTTAGTTTACTAATGCAAAGGCTTATCTAACCAGGTTGTTTCATGTCACATATGCATATTGTTACTTCTGAATAAAAACTTTGGTAGAACATATTAAATTGCTCTTCTTTTTTTTTATAATGTGACAATCTCTTCCTATTCTTTCCATGTTATGGAACCCAATTTTATCTTAAAGTAATGTCCTGGAACATATCTGCTTTGTTGAGGTACACCTGTATTTCCATTGCAATCTCCTCAAATCTCGCTCTCCTCCTTCTGCAGTTTTAAGATTACATCTTTATGTAAATAATAATAATAATAATAATAATTCTGTTTATTTATATCCTTCCCTCCTCCCAGTACAGGGACTCAAGGCAGCTAACAAATTATAACAGTCTAAGTTAAAACAGTATAAAATATTAAAAATACAAAGTTTAAAAAACAAAGAATTAAAACAATTAAAAACATGACATTATTAAAATTTAAAACTCTTCAAAACAAAAACAAAACTGTACCCATATCAATATGTCAAGGCCTGGTGGCATAAAAACATTTTTATCTGCCATTGAAAAGAAAGCAAAGATGGACCCATCCTGGCCTCTCTAGGGAGGAAGTTCCAGAGCTTGGGAGCAGCCACAGAAAAGGCCCTCTCTCTTGTTCCCACCAAATGCACCTGACAGGGTGGTTGAACAGAGAGAAGAGCCTCTCCAGATGATCCTAATGCTATGGGGGGGGAGGGGGGCTCATACAGGGAGATACAGTCCTTCAAATTGCCTGAACCCAAGCCGTATAGGGCTTTATAGGTCAAAACCAGCATCTTGAATTGTGCCCGGAAATGGACTGGCACCAATGAAGCTGTTGCAACAAGGGAGTTGTGTGTTCCCTGTAGCCAGCTTTGATTAACAGCCTAGCTTCAGCTCTTTGAACCAGCTGAAGTTTCTGAGCACTTTTCAAAGGCAGCCCCATGTACAGTGCATTACAGTAATCCAGATGGGATGTTAGCAAGGTATATACCACCATGGTCAGATCTGACTCCTCCAGGAACAGGTGCAGTTGGCGCATGAGTTTTAGCTATGCAAAAGCACTCCTGGTCACCACTGATACCTGGGCTTCCAGGCTCAGTGCTGAACCCAGAAATACCCCCAAACTATAAACCTGAGTTTTCAGGGGAAGTGTAACCCCATCTATCACAGGCTGAATTCCTATTCCTGGATCTGTCTTTCGGCTGACCAGGAGCACCTCTGTCTTGTCTGGATTAATCTTAAATTTGCTTGCTGTCATCTAGTCCATTACAGCAGTCAGACACCAGTTTAGGACAGAAACAGCTTCCTTTGAATTATGTGGAAAGGATTGACAGAGCTGGGTATCATCAGTGTACAGGTGACACCCTACTCCAGATGACCTTTTCCAGTGTAGATGTTAAAAAGCATAGGGGACAGGATTAAGCCCCAAGGGACCCCACAGGCCAATGGCCAAGCAATCACCTTCTGAGAGCACCCCTCCAAGAAAGAACTGAGGCACTGCTCACCACACAAATAGGGAGCAACGTGTTTTTTTATTGGTTAACATCCCCATCCTCTTGCTCTGCTTTACAGTCTGTTCCAGTGAGACCTGCAATGGCCCAGAGGAGATTTTTCAGGACCCATGGAGAGGTGGGAGAAGGAAGAACCGTCTCCATGAGTGAAGAATTCTTGTGTAGAATACTTCTTCCAGACTTTCTTGGATGCAGTTCAATATTCTCCTACTGTTCAGCTGCTTTAGAGTACATTCCACAAGCATTTCAACCATTTGACCTATAGAATGTGTGTGGGTCCTAGTGTGTTCAAGTCACTTGTAGACTTATGGTGACCCAATTAATTCTATGGATGGTGTTTTTTTAAAGCAAAGAATACTCACAGGTAATTAACCACTGACTTCTTCTGAAATATAGTTGACAGCACCTGGTATTCCTTGACATTCCCCCATTCAAGTAATAGCCAGGCATGACCCTACTTATCTTCCATGATCAAATGGGATATAATAGCTTCATGGTATTTAGGCTGTCCAGAGAATATGCCTAACCTAAAATAGATTCCATATGAACTCATTGCTGGCAGGATGCACATTCACAGACTTTACCTCAGGAGTCACTCTCTGATCTACGTACATGGGGAACTATTTTAGTATGGCTGGATGCAATTCTAAAAACCCCAGAGCTTGGAAGTAACTCATTGCAAATAAAATTTGCAGCTTTGACTTTTGTGGATTTGATTATTCACAGATTTGATTTATATTATCACTTAATGGATTTCTAGGTCCTCCAATGCGACTCTATGGTCTATGTCTGCCAGAGGTTGCACTGGAGGACCTAGAAATTCCTAGAGAGAACACTTCTCTAGGCAACTGTAGATCTTCCAGCACAATTCTATGATCAACCTGATCTTGACTATAGAGTTCTGTTGGAGGGCCTAGAGATTCATAGAGGTGTTCTTTCAGTTTAAAAAATAATGGTTTTTTATTTGCACTTTTCCATTTTCATGTGGATCTTGCAACCTTAATCCCAGCAAAAGTGAAAGGTGCACTGTGGTTATGATTATTTCTTTTCCCTAATAATTAAGATGGCCTATCACGTTATAACTGCAACTTAATGAGAAAGGGCATCACTACTTTTGCAATGTAACTTTTAGTTGTTTAGTTCTGGGAATGTGCCCTGATGTCAGATGATGCAGGAAGAATACCACCTCATTCAGGTACTGGCTCATGATTTTGAACATAGAACATTCTGAATTTGGATTAGTAACATTAAAATAACTGTCTTGTTGCTTTTGACAAATGGAAAATTAAAGTTCTACTTTTAGAAATTTAATTATAACAGTAAACTAGCTACTTTGGGAACTGGGGGTGGGGGTGGGGGTGGGCCTGTAACTGCAAGTAAGTACATTAAAAATAACTTTTGTAGTTCCCCAAAAAATCAAACTGAATATCTTCCATCAGAAATAGGCTGGGGAAAAAACAGCAAAAGAAGCAGATGTTTCCATTTGGCTGCAAAGCAATGCTCAGTAAATGCTGGCATGAATTTAAAAGGCTATTTCAAATAATAATAATAATAATATGCACTGTACCATAGATGCCTTTTCACTGAGGTTTATGTGGCTCCACGTATTGTCGTCTTCTTCTGAACTCACCTGAGTGATACAGGTCATCCTTTTCCTTGCATCTTGTCAAATGCTTAAAGTTCCTTGGGGATGACAAGCACAATAGAAATCTGGAAGATCATTGTACATTATTTTCCTTGTATTGCTAATTTTTCTCACTTTTAATCTCTTGGTTAGATTTAATTAGGCTCCCTCTAGAGCCCTTTGAAAGTTAGGAAACTTTTTTTTAAAAAAGTATATTTTGCAGGTAAGACGTTTTGAAAGTCATTGTTCTTAAAAGGCATTGTCTCCGGCACATGCAAGGCTTAAAAAAAAGAAAAGAAAAATAACAGACAATCTCATTTTTGTAAAGTTTTAGGACGGCTTGGGGTGAAATTTTGTACATGCCTATGTAGAAGTCCCCTTGAGGTCATTGGGACCAAGTAAGTGGTTATATAACTTTAACTTAAGGTTTAATTTGCATTGCAGAAATAATGCAGTTTGATACAGCTTTAACTGTCATGGCTAAGTTCTATGAAATTCTGGGATTTTTAATTTTGTGAGATACTTAGCCTTCTCTGGCAGAGCACTGTGGTACCACAACAAACTACAAATCACAGGATCCCATAGCACTGAGCCATGGCAGTGTGGTATCAAACTGCATTATTTCTGCAATACAGATTGCAGCTTTGGATTCTACCTAAGAATCTAGGAATTAATGGGGTATCTAAAAGTAATATGGCATATTTCAAGCCATTTCATATTTTAAATTGTGCTGTCATTATCCTATGAAAAGATATGTCAGAATTTTTCCCTCTATTTGTCTTTGATTTTGCTTTCCTCCCCCCCCCCCCCCCTCCCCATTGCCATTTCTATAAATCAAGTTTTCTGCCCAGGAAAGCAGCTTCATGTGAGGGTGGAAGGCAAACAAAAGTCTTTTACTAATACAAAGCCAGAAAACAAAGTCCAGAGGTCCAGCCAGAGAATGGTCAAGCAGTCCAAGGTCAAGGGTTCCAGAAGTTCAAGATAAGTCCGCAGTCCGAGATTCAAGGGATCAGACCAAGGAACAAGGAGAGCCAGAGGCTTTCGCTAGGACACTCAGATAATCTCTGGCACTGAGGCAAACCTTCTGCACTTGATTAAATTACCAAGCTGCAGGAGCTCAGCTGAGGCTGATTGCTCTGCCATTTTTCATAAAGGGCCTCTGCAGATGGGTGGCCATGGGCTGCCCTGAGAAGCCACAGATTGGGGCCGAGGTACCCACGCTCCTTGGCCCCAATGCACCCCTTTTTGGGCCCTGGAAGGAGCGCTAAAATAGCGCTCTTTCCGCAAGGTGCCGAAGGTGCGCCGCAAGAGGCGTTGGGTGCCTCTTCAGCATCTCTTCCATTGCAGTGTGTCCAGACGCTTCAGCAGAAGTACGTCATCGGAGTGCCCATTGTGTGGAGCATGAGGCTCAGCGTGAGGCTGCCCCTCCCCTTCCTTACCTCCAAGATGGCGCAAAGCACTGTCTGCAAATGTATAAAGTCTCCTCGAACACCGAAGGTCCTTCCTTTCTGCTTGATGCTGGCTGAAGGTAGGTATTGTCCCTTGATCCTCCTCCATGTCTGAAGGTTCTGCTGCTGGGAGGCTTGGCTGGGAGGCCACAGGCTCTGCTGGAGGCTCTGCTGGATCTGGTAAAGCAGAATTTACCACAGCTGCAGGAACAGGTCCTAGAGGAGGTTCTGGCTTGTCCTCTGAGACCTCCTCCAGGCAGGACATGACGTGACATTTTCTTATTCCCAATTACATTTATGTCAGGCATAATTGTCCACCACCGCCATCTCCTCCTCTTCCTCTCCTTCTCTATTCATTTATATTTCTCCTTTTCCTCAATACTAGAGATGGAAAGAATATTCAAAAATGTTCAAAAATGGTTGAAGAATGTATTTTGAACATGAAGAAATCCTGATGAGAATTTTCACATTAGGATTTATTGTGCACAAAATTCACATATGGTTGTTTGGTGCAGAAAACTTTGTTTTCTGTGCAGAAAATATTTCTACACAGAAAGATTATTTTCTGTATAAAAAAGGGTGTTTCCAGCACAGAAAATGCTGTTATTGGTATCTTATCATATGCTTAATTTGCAGGTTTACAAGATTTGCATTGAAAACAGCATTTTCTGTGTAGAACTATTTCTATGCAGAATTTTTTTCTGCATGGAAAATGCTGTTTCCTTAGCATAAAATGTTGTTTTATGTGAAAACAACTATACATGAGTTTTTCAAAAACTAAGTCCTGAACCACTAATTGACTTTGAAAACTGTGTGGTTTATGAAGACTATTTTGCAGTGGGAAGGAAATTACTAAAAACTTACTTATTCCTTCCTTGGAAGAGAAACAGAGTCTTTACAGACTGCCAGAAATAATGCAGCTTGAGGCCACTTTAACTGTCCTGGCTCAGTGCTAAGGAATCATGGGAACTGTAGTTAATTGTGGCACCAGAGCTCTCTGGTAGAGAAGGCTCAATGTCCCAGAAAAAAAAAATACAAGGTGGCCTCAATCTGCATTATTTCTGGCAGTCTGTAAAGGCCCTTAGTGAAGAATTACATCCCTACTCAATATTGGGACTCAAGCCAGCTTTATTAAAAGAAATACAATTAATTAAAAATATGTAAATAAAACTATTCAAAAGGTTAATATTAAAATTCAATTAAAGAACCCATACAATTATGATTAGTTAAAACAAATTAGCTTTGAATCCCATTTTGGGAGGGAATAAGAACATTAATCCAATAAATATATAAACAAACAAACATTGAAAGACCAAAATAATATAGTAATAAAAATCAGCAAGGAAGTGCACTGTTAAAAACCTTAACTATCAATTCATAAAATTGTGTTGTAACAGGAATCTTTCATTTGCCAAAAGAAACACAGAAAGAATGGAGCCATCCTAGCCTCCCTTGGTATGAAGTTCCAAAGCCTGGGGCTGCAACCATAAAGCCCTTCCTCTGTGTTTTCATATGCCTGTGAGGATGATGGAACAGAAAGAATGTTGCCCCCAAATATCTTAGACAAGCTTGTATAGTAAAATACTGTATTTCAAATAGCCTGGACTCAAACTGTAAATAATTTATTTGCCTTCATCCATTCCTTTACCAACATCAGGCAATTATTTAGAATTTGTTTTTTATTATTTATTAAGCTTTATTCATATAATATTAAAAACATATAATCTAAATAATACTATAACACAAAAAGAAAAAGTGTTATAACAGATAACATAACACATATTTACATTAAAAAATCACACATAAAACAAAGCAATAAACTTCCTGAGCTCTGTTCTGACATTTCAGTTGTTAATTTATTATTCAAATACCTATAAGTTGTTGAATCTCTAGTGAATCCTAACCTTGTTACTAAAGTGAGTTTATATATGAACCTCCTGATTTATTCTGTATTTTTAATACATTAAATTAATAAGTTAGTAACCTTCTTGCCTCGTTCTTTTTTGCAGGAAGTTTATCAACAATTTCCAGTCTTCTTTATGTTCTTCCCAGGAATACAATTATTTAGAATTTGAACAATTGCCTTGGATTTAGATGGCAAGAAGAGACAATATAAATATTCCAGACATTTCCATTTCTCTCACATTTTCATCTCTTTCTCCACAAATGTGGGAAGGGATGTAGCTTTCCACAACCCTTAGAAGTTTCCCAAATCATTTAAAAACAACAACTCCTGGACAAATGTAAGCTGATGATCATGAATGCAAATTCTGAATTCATGAAACCAATTGTGTTACTACTAGTTAGGAAGGATTTGCAGAAATACTACAAAGACATTCCAGGCAGATACACAGGAACAAATGTTGTGTTACAGGGATGGAATGTTAATACTTAGCATTTAGATATTCATATGATAATTTTCCTCTGGGCAATTTCCCCACTGGTATCTGCCTTGAGCATGTTTGTGTGACTTGTTTGGAAAGTGAAATAGCTGTTTTCAAATCATGTTTTTGGGAGAATAATCACATAAGTCATCCAGAGGCCCTTTCACACTATACAATTATAATTCTATATTCCATTCTAACCACCAATGGCACTACATTTCCATGGTGGTGGGATTGTGTGCTTTTGTGAGGCAAAAGACTATGCTGATGGCAGCAGTACTGTTGTTGGGGTATTCCATGCCACACAGGGTTTTGGTGAGGAGCCAAACTAAATGTGCCAAACAACTACTGGGCAACAGCAGTGGTAGTGGTTGACACTTTTGGAGAATATCTCAGAGACTACAGAAATAGCACTATAGCTAGGTAGCACTTGTTAATACTACGCAGAAGGAGGCATGGTAAGATTCTCTTTCAATATCCTCTACTACATAAACTCTATGATGACACAATCCAAAATGAAATAAGAGATAGCACCATAATAATAATAATAATAATAATAATAATAATAATAATAATAATTAATAATAATAATAATAATAATAATAATAATAATAATAATAATAATTTTTATTTGATATCCCACCCCTCTGAGAACAATCAGGGCGGCTTACAAAAGAAAATCATAGTACAACATTTAAGAACTATTTCCCCCCCTCCCACGCCTTAAAAAATTATTAAATCCAAACACTTTAAAACATACCATATAAAAGAGGATATGTACCTCTATAAAACATCAGAAACAGTAATACAGGAAGGCCCTGGCATCAGAGTATAGAATCTCAACTCTCAGGAAGGTCAGAGGGGAGGACACATCTCCAGAGTATTCTAGGGCCTTGAGCTGGTGGTTATTCCGGGAAGGCCTGCCAGAAGAGATCCGTCTTGACAAACTTTTTAAAGCTGTCAAGTGATGTCAATTGATGGATCTCCTCCAGCATGCCATTCCATACTTTGGGGGCGACAACAGAAAAGGACCTCTGGGAGGTAGTCACCAGCCTCGTTTTATGAGGCTGTAACAAATTCCTGTCAGAGGACCGGAGAGTACGGGGAGGATTATACGGGAGGAGGCGGTCCTTAAGATAGCCTGGACCCAAGCCATTTAGGGCTTTAAAGGTAATAACCAACACCTTGTACTGGGTTCGGAAACTAATAGGTAGCCAGTGGAGGGACCTTAATACTGGGGTAATATGGTCCCACCTAGATGTTCCGGATATTAATATGGCTGCCATATTTTGAACTAATTGCAGTTTCTGAACCAAGAACGAGGGTAGCCCCATGTAGAGCGCATTACAGAAGTCAAGGCGTGAGGTTACCAACGCGTGCACAACAGTCTCAAGATCCCCTAGTTCCAGAAAAGGGTGCAGCTGGCGTATCAGCCGAAGCTGATAACAGGCGCTCCTGACCATCGCATTAACCTGATTTGTCATCAGGAGCGATGAGTCCAGGAGCACCCCCAGACTGCGAACACAGTCACTGGAGGAGAGTGTGACCCCATCCAGGACTGGCGGTTGCAACCCAATCCTTGGTTTCGGGGCCTGTACCGTGAGCACCTCTGTTTTGTCTGGATTCAGTTTCAATCTGTTTTTCCTCATCCAGCCCATTACCACTTGAAGACATTCACTGAGAGAAGAGATGCCATTGGAATTCGAGGCCGATGAACGAGACACGGAGAAATAGATTTGGGTGTCATCAGCGTACTGATAACACCCAGCACCATAATTCCGGATTATCTCACCCAGCGGCTTCATATAAATGTTAAACAACATCAGGGACAAAATAGCTCCCTGAGGAACCCCACAAGTGAGGTCCCTCTTACTGGAGCTACAGTCCCCGAGCAGCACCCTCTGGGACCGACCCGAGAGGAAGGACCAGAACCACTGGAGAGCAGTGCCCCCGATACCTAGCCCCCTCAGGCGGCCCAAGAGGATGCCGTGATCTATGAAGATGAACTCTCAGGAAAGATGGCAGTCAGTGAGCTACTGGGTAGACCAGAGGACAACTATGAGTAGTGCTGTGGCTAATGAGACAACTGGACTCAAGCTGAAAGAACATCCAGCTGCTGACATGCTCAGGGGTGAAAGGAAAGTCTGAAGCTGCATAACACATATTATAGAGACATGGAAAGTGAGAAGCATGAATCAGGGGAAGCTATACATAGTAAAATAAGAAATGGCATGTATAAACATTGCAATACTTGGGGTAGTGAGCTGAACTGGACAGAAACAACACATTTTAAGTCAGATAAATACACAATGTTTTACCCAGGAAATGTAAATCTAAGAAAAAAAAGGTGGCATTAATAGTAAGGATTGATGTAGGACATAGGAAAAGCAGGCAAAGGTTATAACACAAAGTCTGAGTGAATCATATCAATAAGATGATAAAACTCATCAATATGACTATAATCTAAGTTTATGTTCCAACAGAGGCCAAGAAGAAAAAACTGAAAGATTCTATGCTGGAGTCCAGGACGAAATTGAACACACACCAAAAAGGACATCTTGTTAATCACACATGATTGGAATGAAAAAGTAGGAAAGAGAGCAGACTCAAAGACTGCAGGAAAATGTGGCCTGGGATCAAAAAATTAAGCATGTGAGCAACTGACAGAATTTTGCAAGGCCAGAAATTTATTCATTGCAAGCATATTCTTCAAGCAAACAAAGAGGTGACTGGTATACATGGATATCACTCATGGGCTTTGCAGACCGGCGTAAGGGGCTGGTCTGGGGGTGGAGTTGGGGTGGGGCAGCTGCACGCTGGCTGCCCTGACTCCACCCCAACTCCGTCCTGACACCGCATGCCCATTCACATGGTGCGTGGCATCAGGACGCCCTCCTGGTGCCACGTGTACACATGCTGTGCCAAAAGGGTGTGAGGCAAAAGGAAGGATTGTGGCTGCAGCGTGGGGTTGCCTCGGGCCCAATCTGCCATTCCCCAGGATGGTTCTTTGCTGCTCCAAATGGGCCATCTGCATCGGCCCTCAATTCTCTCTGAAAGACCATGAACTAGTAATATCAAAAATCAGCTTACAGTTAAGGAAGAACACTAAACCAATTATTTTGCCAAAAATTAACCTGAAAAACATCTCTGTATAATTTAAAGATATAGGAGAAACAAATAGTTTTGTAATACTAAGCCTAATTGACTGAGAGCCAGAAGAACTTTATACTGAAACCCCAGACATTGTCAGGAACAATGCAAAAAGACACTATTTGCAGGCAAAAAGAAAGACAAGTCTAAATGGATGTCAGATGAAACCCTTTAGGCCAGGGGTAGGCAACCTTTCCCCTTTAAGGGCCGAAGGACTTCAGCTCCCAGAAGCCTCAGCTATGTTGGCCAATAGTTCCATGTTGGCCAATAGCTCCTGCGATTCTGGGAGCTGAAGTCCCTCGGCCCTTAAAGGGGAAAGGTTGCCTACCCCTGCTTTAGGCAGTTAAGAACAGATGAAAAGCAAAAGTAAAAGGTGACAAAAGAAAGTGCTAAGACAAGCTTAATGTTGAACAGAGAGAAAATATAAATAATGACCACCAAGGACTTTCAGAAGTTCAACCTAGAAAATTAAGAAATAGAAATAGTAAAATAATTCCCATACCTGGGATCAAACATTGATGGAAATGGGGACTGCAGTAAGGAAATCAGAAGAAGACTAAGAATGGGGAGGGTGGTTATGAAAGAACTAGAATAGATTCTAAAATGCAAAGATATACAACTCAGCACAAAAGTTAGGATCATACAAGCTATTGTATTCCCTATTGCCATGTATGGATGTGAGAGCTGGACAGTTAAGATAGATGATAGGGAGAAAATCAACTCCTTTGAGATGTGGTGCTGGAGAAGAGTGCTGAGAATCCCATGGACAGCCAAAAGGACAAACAAGTGGGTCCTAGAGCAGATCAAACTGGAAGCCTCCCTGGAAGCCAAGATGATCATACTTCAGACACATCATGAGAAGGAAGGACTCATTGGAAAAGACAATAATGCTGGGAAAGGTGGCGGGAATAGGAAGAGAGGAAGACCACATGCCAGATGGATGGACTCTATTAAGGAGGTCATGGGTATGGGGTTTCAGGAATTAAGCAGAGCAGTGGAGGACAAAGGGTCTTGGAGATGTTTCATCCATAGGGTCACCATGAGTCGAGATCGACTCGAGGGAGTTAACAACAAAACAGTAAAAGACAGTTAATCAATATGAATCTAGGCTGCATCAATATCAGTATGTATAATGTCAAGTTCAAAGGAAGTAATAGTGTTACTCTGTTCTGCTTTGGTCAGGTATCCCCTGGAATATTGTGTCCAGTTCTGGTCAGCACAACTCAAGGAGGATTTGTATAAGCTCTACTGTGTCCAGAGGAGAATGGCCAGAATGGAAACCATGCTCTTTGAGGGGCAGCTTAGAGTGATGGGTATGTTTAGCCTAGGGAAGAGAAGACATGATAACCATGTTTAAATATTTGAAAAGATGTCATATTGAGAGTAGAGCAAGCTTGTTTTCTGCTGCTCCAGAGACTGGGTCCCAGAGCAATGGATGCAAACTACAGGAAAAGAGATTCCACCTCAACGTTAGGAAGACCTTCCTGACAGTATGAGTGGAATACACTGCCCCAGCAGGTGGTGGAGTCTCTTTCTTTGGAGGCTTTTAAACAAAGGCTGGAAGATCACCTGTCAGGAGTGCTTTGATTGTGTTTTCCTGAATGTCAGGGGGTTGGACAGGATGGGCTTTGGGACTTCTTCCAACTCTATGATTCTATGATTCTAAGACATAAAATATTCCTCAGTATAAAAACAGTGTGTGATTTAAGGGCAAGGGAGAGATAGATCTGACATCAGCTGTTATATTTAACCCTGCTTCCTACTGTTTTTGGTGGTATGCAATGTAAGAGGTGATGGTCAATCTGCTCAGGGTTTTGTCTGAAATTTAAATGAACTCTCCAAAGTGCTGGGCCTCATCTTTAACATGAATCCATGACCCCACTAGTACAGAAGCCATCAGGTACCATTTGTCTCCAACATATTCTCCTTATGGATTATTCTTTGCTACAGTTACTACACAGATCAGGAAAAAAACACCCATTGTTACCAGTGTGAGCTAATCATGAATTCATATTGGAGTTGTGTGGGTTATAGATTCCTCAAAGACAATGTGACAAAGAGGCATAAAGTTGTTAATGCCTCTTTCTCCTTCTGCTACTAACTCTATGAATAATATCACTCCAGCTTTGGTACTGAACGAAGAAATGAATGAATGAGACATTAATTTGTACAAGGAAAGACCTTAGTTGACAAACTGATCCAGAATAAAATCTGCTGCATCAGGGTCCATAAAACTATTATTTCCATTCACATAAGCCCCTTTCCTCAAATCTAATCAAGTGGCCATTAAGGCATCCCAGTCTATCAACTTCTAAACATTTAGCATTGCAGCTATGCAACGCTAGCAATCAGCCTGCCATCAAAATATTATAACATAATTAATTGAGGCTCTACATAAACCCCCCCAGCATAATTGGCAAAGCATTGCATTATTAACATATTAATACAGTGACCCTTGCTACATCAAGCTCATAAATTGAGATGTGTTAACGCTGATGGAGAATGCTGTGAGAGAAGGTGGGAAAGAGGAATGTGGAAAAGGTAGTGGAGCTCACACCAATCAAATGAAGGTTTTGTTCAAAGAAAAGGATTTGTGTTAATAATTTCTCCCCAGAGTAGAGGGAGGGGAAGGAGGGGGGAGCAGACCTAAATTCCATTAGGGGCTTGGATGTATACAGGAGTCTAAGTATCTTTCTGCAAGATGTAGAAAATAAGTGGGTTTGACTCAATCGTTGTATCAGAAGGAAGAGAAACTAAAATTTAGGAGTGGGACTAATAGCTGGCTTCTGTCAGGTTCCCTCTTCTTTGAATGTGGTTTTGTGCAGGCCAATGTGAGAATGCAGCCTTTTCAGAAACATTTTATTTTATTTAAAATGTTGAGAGTCTGCCCTAAGGACAGAGACTTTCTCAAAGTGATTTACAGAAGAAGAAGAAGATACCCTAAACACTGATTCTTAACCTTTTCTTTAACAATGACCCCCGTTAAGTATTTTTGTTGCCATGGACTCCTCCTCCTCATTCTCATTATACCTGAACACCGAACCATTGACAATTACACCATTCATTTAACCTTTCCTCAGAGGTGCCAGAAGGAAGACTTTTCTCCTGTGTCTTCCCACCAGTTTGTGGCTGCAGTGGATTGAACAGCAATGTGCAGGACCAGCCAGCTAGTCAGCCTTTGCCTTGGCTCCTATAATGTGGCTGACTGATTGCAGGGGAAGATTCACGCCTTCACAGACTCCCTGAAAAGGCATCATGGCTTCCTGGAGATCTGTAAAGGTTAAGAACCACTGCAGTAAAATATTAAATCCAGCTAATTTTAACAAAACTAGTTTGTTGTTACATTCTTTTAGTAGGATGGGTAATGTCTAGCATGTGAGGAGCCACACGACCTTCTTTCAATGTACCGGAAGCAGCACCCTATCCTTGCAGCAGAGGTGGGACAAGGGCTTGAAAAATTTGCATTTTGGCTCTTAAAAGAAGATAATTGTGGAACGTAAACCTTCCTTTTAAAACCAAATCATACTTTCACAATAAACTACAAATCCAAGGATTCCATAGCATGGAGCCATGACAGTTAAAGTGGTGTCAAAGTGCATTAATTCTGCAATGTGGTAACAGAGAGTAAAGTTCCACCTAGGCAAAACTACAAGCTTTTCCCTGCAGCTCTTCTGCAGGATGCACATTTCTCTTGTGGGGGGACCCCAGCATAGCCATTTAGTGGCCAGTGGAAAGCAAGAATTAGTGGAGGAGCCTTTGTCCCTATAGAGAGATAAGCAACAACAAAGAGAGCCTCTAGGACATAACTGGATGATTCCCTTCTGCTTTCCAAGGGCCACTGATTGACAGTGCTGTGATGGGACAAGAAACAAGTAAGTTTTGAGTGTGTTGGGGGTCATTTCAATACCATCATTGAATCCCTCCCTCTGCAACAGCAGCAGCAACAAAAACAACAAAAAGCATATGCATTTATGTGAGTATTATGCTGGTGTATGTCACTAACAGGATTCCAGTCCATGTCTTGCTCATTCTTGATATACTGAACCAGCTGTTTTTAATAGTTTAGTAGAGATTCATCTAGGTTCTTTGACCAATTGTTAGTTCTAACTAGGATAGATTGCCATTAAATCAGTGGGAGTTTAGTAAACCAGCACTTATATATAAGTGCCATTGCCTCAGGGGGTCTACTCTTGTTGGGACTAGTTATACATTTTTATCACATGTGTTTGTCAGTTTGCTTTAATAATAATAATAATAATAATAATAATAATAATAATAATAATAATAAATTATATTTCTACCCTGCCTTTTGCCGTAGCAATCAAGGTGGCTTACAGCTAAAAACAGATACAAACCTCAACAATTAACAATAGTACCCCCCTATTAAAAATATATTAAATACAGTCTCTGCTAAAACCAATTTAAAACAAAAAACAAATTTAGACAAAGACAAACAACAAGTTGGCTTAATTAATTTATATTGTATTCCATTTTTTTGTATTTTATTCTGAATAGTTTGTTTTATGATTGTATTATATAGTTTTATATTTGTATTATTCCTTCCCTCTGTGTATGTGCACATATATCTTAGATTGGATGCCTTCTATCAGTTTGATTTAGGCCTTTGTATAGCATAGCCCAGAATCCCTTTGATGTCTTATGCATTTATATATTGCCAGAAAGAAGTGGTTGGGCATTTTTGTCTGATATGGGACATCCTTATTCAGTTCAAGTTTGCAGATTGCACATGGGTGCAGATTGCATGTTGTACATTTGGTTTCTGGGTTCAGTTGTGCAATGTTGCTGTTGAACACAAGGGCTGCACAGAGATTGATGTTATATAGACCTGATGTATAATCTTTGGCTTAATCAGATTGTATGAAGGTTGAAAGACTTCTCTCTATTGCTGTGGTGCTTTGTGAATTTTCTGTGGATGGGAGTAACTAGTCACTTTCCCCACCAAAGCCTTAAGACCCAAATTCCAGAATGGCAATGTCTCAGTTGGGACTTCGAGGAATGTCTGGTACGAACTGTATAAATATTTATAAGCCAGTCAGTTTAAAGAGCTTGTAGTTCCCATTTTAAAGGAACACACACAACTATCAGATGAAATAGTCATTCTTTCCCCAGGGAGTATTACAAAAGGGCTAATAAAAATTAACACAAAACTGTTGAGTTCTAATAATATATGTATTCTGAAGATGTATTTATAATTCAGTAAATGAGATCCAGTTGCTCACAATATAATGGATGTAAGTCACACTATGCTCCTCTCTTTGAAAGTGACAAAGATCACTTGGGATTTTAAAGCAAACCCTAAATTTTAGCTGAAGTAGTTCTAGTGATCTTATTTTTATATTTGGGGAAGGGAGGATGTTTGTTATTGTTTGAAATTTACAAACCCGCCTAAATATTTAAAGAGGTGTTGTTTTATTAAGGGACAATGGATTAATGCAAAGTATTAACATAAATGAGTTTTAAAGAGGTGTGACATATTTATAAGCTAAATTTTAAATAATTTATTGTTAGTGGGATTTTCTTACACACAGTGGCCACATTGCAACTCACAGTTAGGTCTGTTTCTTAATGGGACCAGTTCTGGCAAAGTTCTCAATCTGCTGCACTGGAGAAAGATTTAACATGCAAATTCAAATTAATATCGGGGGGGGGGGGGAGAAATAAGCATTTCTAACTTATCCTTTTGGTCTTCCTGAACCACAGCCTTCAAATATATTGCTTCATCCATGACAGGAAAATAGGGGTGATTCCTGTACATGCCTTTTAATTCTCACTAGTAATTGACAATGTCCCTGTCCCTAATTCAGTATGGCATGGAGTTCAACAAATTTATTTTTGGAGTCATTCTCAAGGCTATCTCATTCCAAGTGGTGTGACTGGGAACAAAATGCCTCCAGAATCCTTTACCCTAACCAATGAGCCCTAACTTCCTGTATGATTATCCCTCGCTTCCTGCCACTAAAGATGGTTTATGGTGGTGCTAGTGCAGAGTTGATGATGGTAATGGCATGTAGAACCAAACCCCGTTGGATGCCAAGGACCTACTGTATCTTGGCTGAGCCAATGACCAAACTGGGATGGAGTCAAGAAATCAGAATATGATTAAAATTTGGAAAGGCAGCTATGAAGGAACAGATCTTCAAGTATAAAAATATATCATTAAATAGCAAAGAATTCTCTATCACATTCTATGTTGACTAACTTGATGTATACGTAGCTATGTAGTAGACACACTTAGGAACACTTAGGAATACTGTTAGTGAATTGTGAAGATGTATGATGGGACACCGACAAGAGTGTCCCAATGTTCATTGGTCCCATGATGCATTGGGCCCTGTTGTGCTTTGATCTTAATATACATTGGTCCAGTTGTGTGTTAGGTCCCATTGTGCATTGGTCCTGTTGTGCCTTGGTCTCATTGTGCATCCGTCCCAATGCACATCAGTCCCATTGTGTTCCATTCAATTCTATTTCCTGCAGACATGAATCCACCACAAAAATCCAGACCATAGTATTTCTGATTTTCTATGTATGGTGGTGAAAGCTGGACAATAAAGAAAGCTGACAGGAAGAAAATCAACTAATTTGAAATGTGGTGCTGTAGGAGAGTTGAAGGCATAGCATAGACATTTACAAAGAACGGGAGAAAAATAAATGGGTCAGCTTAAGTCAAGCCTGAACTATCACTAGAAGCGAAGATGGCTAAAGTGAGGCTTTCATACTTTGGATATATTATGAGATGCCATGCATCACTAGAAAAAAGCAATGCTAGTGCTGGGGTGTGCATTCAACTCATTTCTGACTTTGAGGGCCTCTAAGGTTTACCTATCATGAGGTTTTCTTGGCAAGATTTTTCAGAGGAGGTTTGCCTGTGCCTTCCTCTGAGTCTCAACTAGTGAGCTGAATAGATGAATGGGGATTCAAATCCAGGAGCCCTAATCCAACACTGAATCTCTCATGGTTGGTACTAATAAAGTGGAAGGCAACTGAAAAGAAGCAGACCATGTTACAGGCAGATTGATTCAACCAAGAAAGCCACAACCCAGAGTATGAAAGACCTGAGCAGGGTAGTCGGTGACTAGAGCTCTTGCAGACCTCTCATTTATAGGATCACCATAAGTTGAAAATGACCTGACTGCAAATAACAACAAAGGACTTTATTTTTTGTTAAAAAAAAACCCTCCAATGTGTCACTTTGCTAGAACGTAGTACTAGTGTAAAATGCAACTTGTTTCCTGAAAAAAAAATATTTGGGTAAATATATCTGTAGTTTTGTGAGATACTTAGCCTTCTCTGTCAGGGATCTCTGGTGCCACAGCAAACTATAAATCCCAGGATTTCATAGCATTGAGTGATGTCAACCCGCATTATTTCTGCATTGCTGAGGCAGTTTACTTACAGGGCAGGGACTGGTTACCTGGTTCAGAAGATTTTATAAGTATGCTAGTTCATATTCTGAATAGAAAATTTCTAGGTCTCTTGATGTCACTAATTCCATCGAGTATATTCAGCGCACTACTTCTGGTGGTTTTTCTCCACAGAGAAAATCCTTAGAAATCTTTTTCTCTCTCCCTCCCTCCACTAAATCAGAATAGACTTTGCAAAAATGGTTTTGCAGACAGTAGTTAGTTGACACAAGATATAACTGGTCAATAATTCTGTGAAAAGCTAGGGATTTGGCTCAGGAAAGCACTGTTGGAATTATACAGTCAAAGCTGGATTTTCACTGATTCATTGAAAGCAGGACAGTCAAGGCTTCTGGCGCCTTCTGGTCATCCTCTTACAATAATGCTGGCTTTCTTCTCCCTGGAATCGCATGCCTAGATATACAGGTAGATAGAGGTCAGCATGAAGATTTAAGTTTGTAGAGGACTTTTTTATCCTTCCCTTGCAGAAATTGGCTGTGAAGTGCCAGAGATACATGGGGATCCTTGTCATTTCTACTGTTTGATGGGGTCCGAGGCATTAAAAACACCACAGCCTCTCGATTCAAGATCCCAGGATGGATTTGAACTGCCTTTTGAGAGGTGAAAGGCCTTGATAACATGTGCCGTTCCTCCCAAACAGCTGGAGCAGCATCCAAATCCTTTGTTCTCCTGGCGGCTCAGCCATACTTCATTCTAAAAAAGCTAGGAGAAGTCGGCTGCCTTGCAAGCAGAACTTGATTTCCCACCCCCTTCTTCCTCATCTCAGATAATAGCAAAGTATGTCTAATTCAAACCAATGCAACTAATTGGTCCAAAAAAGGATGCTAACAGCCCAGTCTACCAGACTGTATTTAAAACAATTGTTAGCAATCAATAAATCCTGCTGGATTGTTTGATTTCATTAAAGACGTATTTGTTAACTAAGCAGCTGGCACCCAAACAGCTGCCTTAAACAGAGAGGCATTTCCATATTCCGCTTTATCGTGGTCTTCATTATTTTCTTTGTACATTTCTAGAGACAATGGCTAACAAAATACTAGGGAAATACAGGCTGGTCTGATGTTATTTTTGTCCCTATAGCTGTATGGATGTGCATAGTGCTGTACATTGATAAAACAATGAACATCCCTGCCAAAGGCATACAATCTAAAAAAGAAAATATAGGTGGACCTATCATGGGGTTTTCTTGCTAAGATTTGTTCAGAGGTTTGCCATTGCTTTGCACTGAGGCTGAGAGCATGTGGCTTGCCGTATTTCAGATAAAGAAACTGACAAAACCACCTCTGAATATTTCTTGCCTATGAAAACTCTATGAACCTCTACACTATAGAAATAATGTAGCTTGACACCACTTTAAATGCTGTAGCTCCATACAATGGAACTCTGGGATTTGTAGTTTTACAAGATCTTTAGCCTTCTCTGCCAAAGAGCACTGGTGCCTCACAAAATGTCAAATCCCTAGATTCAGTAGGATGGAGCCATAGCAGTTAAAGTGGTGTCAAACTGAATTATTATTAGTGTAGATAGTGTAGAAGGAAATAAGAAAATCAGCATGTTATAAAAACAAAACAAAACTTTCCCTGGCTTTGATTTCTCTCACCCCCACACATTTTCTGTGCATGTAAGGTATTATTTTAGACAAGCAGAAAGTTTCTCTGGAACTTTATATTAACCCAAAGATCTTAGACCCTGCTGTGCTGGACCTTCCTCTCTCATAGTGTTCTCTAGGTAGAGAGTAGAATTTGTCATAGGAGATACACAAAAAGAATTTGGCATAGATGATCTAGCACAAACTGTTTGACAGGGAACGGGGACTGTTTCAAAGAAATGGTTTTCTAAAGCAGCCTTTTTTCTTCATCTCCCCCCCCCCCCCAACTTTTTTAGCAGGGCCTGGGAAACTGTCGTACCCCTTTCATGATTTTTCATGATTTTATGGTACTGTAGCTTATATGGCCTTTTGGAGCACAAGGCAGGGAGAGCCTATGAAATATACACTTTTTTAAAAAGGCTGTTGAAAAGTGAGAAACTGCCTGTGTTGAGCAGGTGAAAGAGATAAATGAGGTCTCAGTCTTATGTGTGTGTGTGTGTGCGTGTGTGAAGAATATCCTGAATGTTCACTATAGTACAAAATTAAAGCATTCATCATGACATCTTTGAAAACAAATGCAAGAGAAGACTGGGTAAACTAGGCAGTCAAGAGTTCTGTTGGGGAAAATAATCTAGTCGTATTATTGATGATAGCTAATGCCTGCCAATCAGACAATGAATCCACTCTGGGTGTTAGTCTGAATTTACAGAACTTTCCAGAGTGCTGAAATTTATTTTCCCAAAGAGCTTAAGAACCTTGAATGACTCCTTGAATTAGCCTGGGAATTGTAGTTTATTGTGGCACCAGAGATCTTTGACTGAGAAGGCTAAATATCTCACAAAACTACAGTTCCCAGAATTCCCTAGCATTGAGCAGGGCAGTTAAAGTGGTCTCGAACTGGATTATTTCTAGTTTGTTTTGGACCAAAATTTTATTAAATAATTAGAACTGGAGAGTGCCTTGAAAGTCATCTAGCCCAGGCCCATGTTAATGTAGGAAAGGCACTACTTCAGCACCCTAATAGGTGGCTGTCCATTTTCTGTTTAAAAACATCCAAAGAGTCTCTTCCACTGTTAAGTAGCTCATACTACCAAGGAAGCTCTTCACTGTGTGTTTACCCAAAATAACCTTTCTTGCATTTTGAATCCAGTGGTTTAGGAACTCAAAATTTGCTTCATTATGTCTTTGATTTTTTTGGAGGAAGAGGGAAGTATATGTCATCGCAATCCTGAGTTTAAGGGCCTTTACAGACTGCCATAAATAGTGCACATTAAATTGAGGCACTGCCCTGGCTCAGTGCTAGGGATTCATGGGAATTGTATTTTTTCTGGGACATTGAGCCTTCTCTGTCAGAGAGCTCTGGTGCCACAATAAATTACAGTTCCCATGATTCCCTAGCACTGAGCCAGGGCAGTGCCTCAATTTAATGTGCACTATTTCTGGCAGTCTACAAAGGCCCTAAGTGAATTACAACTAAATCAAAGATATCAGCTAAATTTGGAGGTTCCTGCTTAGATGAAATGTCTGAGGAATGTCAAAAGAAAGGAAGAGAATTTGGCATAATGCTGGATCCATTTCTCATGATAACTAATGGACTGAACTAAGGGGCCTTGGTTGCACAGCCAAGACTGGCCAGTATGGGGATGGGTGGATGTCTACACACCTGTGACCCACTACCACAAAGGGCTTGTTACCTTCCTCCACCATCACCTTTACTGAGAAGACCTCCGTCATGGTATCTGGTGTGAAAATAGTGCACCTGGCTACACCCATGTGTAGAGCCATCTGGAGCAGCAGTGTTGTTGTTTTTTTAATCCATGCTAAGGACCCTTTGAGCCAGGATTCAGCCAGAAGTACCCAATAATTAGTTGTAATGTATAGTAGCCATCCATAGATCTTACTTTTCCAGGTTACACTCCCTCATCAATTTTAAAGTTAAGTCCAAGTTAAGTTTATTAATATAATTATTAAGTCTATCCACTTTTCTCCTTAAGCTATATAGCAGACAAAGGGATCATGCACAATTTGAGAAAATAAAGGTAAGAATTGCACCTGCAATTCCACAGGTGTTAAGAGCAGTGTACTGGGCTTATTGGGTTTTTTTTTGGGGGGGGGGAAAGCTCCTCCAGGCACTAACTCTCTTCAAGATCTTACAGACAAAAGGTTTTAAAAACAGACAATTAGCCAGAGTGACTCCAAGTGAGAATGAGGTAGAAATCAGGTCACGGACAAGCTGATTTTGCAGTAAAAACAATTATTTCTTTATTAAAAAGACAGAAAAAAGACAGCAGTAGAAACCAACACAGGAACCCGATTCACTACATAAATAGAGCTACTGAAATACATATAGCAGTCGGCAAAGATCAGAGCACAAAATTCTTTTTTATGAAAGACCACTGCATGTATTTTTTTTTCATTGCTCTTTCTAAAAGCTGGATTCCTCCACCCTCATTTAGCAGCTGATGTGATACATTGTGCTGTCACTCTGGAATTTGTCATCTGTGTTTCCTGGTATAATATGGTATGATGGACACAATATATGAACTGACACTATGAAGAAAATCACTAGGAAAACTAGAAAACATGATTATGCAAAAGGCGGGGGAGGGATTCCACAAAGCATATGACTATTTTTGGATTCTCATGGGATAATATGATTTCTCCCCTTGAAAAATATGGTGGTGTCATGATTCCCTATTTATAGAATGTTAGTGTTTCTAAGCACATCTTTTAATTACCCACAAAGGAAGAGGTCATATCACTACAGGGTTTTTCACATAATTGATCATGATCACAAAACTAGGTCTTCTCAAATGTGTAGTCTCCAGGTTTTGAATAAATTCATAGAAAGCTGTGATGCATGCTAGTTGTTGGCATGTAGCCCTTTAAAAAAGGGTTGATCTGGATTCAGCACTAAAAACTCAGATCACATGTGAAACTCTGAACCACAATGGTTGCTGGGGAACATGAATGAGAAGGTACTGTTGAGCCCATGTCCATCTTGTCAGCTCTTTGAAGCAATGTGATTGGAAACTGAAGAAACAATTTTGATTTGATCTAGTATGACTCCTTTTAATCATATATTTTTTTACAAGAAGGGATGTCCACATGTACAATGTCTACATCTATGGTTGTTGTTGTGTGCCTCCAAATCATTTCCAACATATGACGACCATAAGCAAAACCTATCATGGTATTTTCTTGCCAAGAGTTGTTCAGAGGAGGTTTGCCATTGCCTTCCCCTGAGGATGAAAGCATTTGACTTGCCCAAGGTCATCCAGTGGGTTTCATGGCTGAGCTGGGAATCAAACCCTGGTCTCCAGAGTTGTGGTTCAACACTCAAACCACAACAACATTCTGGCTCTCCCTATGTCTGTCCATCCTCCATGTCCATTCTTTCTCTACCTTCCCACTTAACCCCAAGGAAGCTGTTTCTGTACTGAACCAGTGTCAGCTGTCAATGATAGACTGGATAAGGAAAAACAAATAGAACTTCATTCTTAGAAAGACAGAGATGCTCCTGAATAGTCAGAAGTCACATCAGAAAGAGAATCAGTCTGTGCTGGATGGAGTTATACTGCTGAAATCTCAGGTTCATAGCTTGAGCCTATTCCTGGATTCACATCTGAGCCTAGAAGCTTAGGTTTCAGTGGTGGCCAAGAGTATGTTTGCACAGCTAAAAGTGGTGCACCTTATGTGCCAGTTCCTAAAGATGTCAGATCTGGCTATGGTGATACATGTTTTGATCACACTCCATTTGGATTACTGTAATGCTCTATTTATGAGGCTGCCTTTGGAAACTGTTCAGATTCCAGCAGGTCCAAATGCTGCAGCTAGGCTGCTAACTGGAGATGATTGTGAGGATAATATAACTCTCCATTGCTGGCTACTGGTTCACTCTTGTGCAGAATTCAAAGTTCTCATTGTGATCTTTAAAGCTCTATACAGCTTACCTTCAAGAGATCTAAGCAAGCACAATTCCCTTTATGAATCAGCCTGAGATATAAGTCCTTTGGGGAGGGCTTTTTCTCAGTCCCACCACCAAAGGCACTTTTGGAAAGGCATGGAAGAGAGCCTTCTTGGTGGCTGCTCCCAAGTTTTGAATTCTCTTTCAAAGGATGTCTGCTTGGTCCCCTCTCTTGTCACTTTCTGCTGGCTGGGAAAGACCTTTGTCATTCAGACAGGCCTTTGATTCTTTAATTGTGAAACAGATGGGTATTTAAAAGTGGCACGCTGTGTTTTTATAATTTATCTTTCCAATTATGGTTTAAATGTATTTTGAACTTTTTTTCAATCATGCTTTGTAAATAGAATTGTTTGTTGATTTGTTTTATCTTTTCTAAATTAAGACTGTAGCTGAATTTCATTTTAAATTATTGTAATGCTGGGAGAAAGGCATGTATTAAAATAATAAAATGAAATAAAATAAAATACCTATTTCTATCAGGTTTTGGTTGGTGATATTGTCTTTTTTGTAATAGGATGAGGTCCATCCCTTTCTTTGTTTAATTCCACACACACCCCACTCCCCTGGTGTGCATGTCTGTCTGCATACATTTAGTGAATACATCCACCTTGCTACATTGATTAGAATATACTTATCCATGTGTTTCAAATGTAGACTTTTTTCTGCATACAGCCACACTTGTCTATCAATGTAATCATTCTGGCTGTGAATTGGACCAACCACATGGACAGTCCAAGACATGCTGATTGAGACAAGCCCATAAACTTTGGACTGATATAGGATACCTGAAACATATCTATTGAAGAGAACTAAAATCTCTAGCAAGAGCTTTCAGCACCAATTTACAATTATAATCCCTAGGGTTCTTCACCAAAGCATTCAGGCAAAGTGGTTTCAAACTGGTTTCAACATGTAGTCAGTCATATGTGCCTCCAAACACGGTGGTGACTCCAAACATCCATCTGAGGAAGTAGATTCATATCTATAAAAGCTCATGATGCCAACCTTTTTCTTTTAGTTACTCTCAAACGTGCTACAAAATCCCTTTGTATACTGATTTTCCAGATGAACTATCTAAAGGAGTATGTGAACTACAGTTATATTGGTTTGCTGCCACTTTAATTATGTTGGCTTCATCCTAAGGAATCCTGGAATTTGTAGATTGCTGAGGTACTTATAATTCCTGGTTAAAGAGCTAGTCCACTCCCCTCAATTGCAATTCTTAATGTACTCTAAGGACCTATTTACACTGCAGAATTAAACTAATTTAATTCAAAAGGTCACTTTTCACAAGGTATCTTGGTACTTTCTAAATACCTCACAAGACTAAAAATTCAAGGACCATCAAAACTGATAGACCTGTGTAGTGTACATCTACCTTCATTCTAAGTTTATTTCCTTCCTCTTTCAGTCTTCTATTTTTGTTTGCCACAGAAAACAGAGTTTTAAAAAGAAAACATCTGTAACTCATGGAAGAATGGAAGAAATGCCCTAAGTCTATCGGTATACATCTTTCACCACAAGAACCACTTTGTGTAGGCATGTAGAATAAACACTTCTCAAGGGTTTATGTGGTGGGACAGGAAGGGGGCAGAAGATGTAGACTGGTAAAGGAAGGATATTAAGAGCTGTTGCTGTTATCCATTTCTACTTTTATCGCTTCCTAACATCTTAGTGGTGTCTAGTCTCAGACGTAAGCCAAAGTACTAGAAAGCTTATCCTGAAACGATGCAACAGTACTATGTCAACAGTTAGAATAATGTCATAGCACCACAATAGATGCATAATCACAGTCTGAAATGCCAGTGAATGCAGGGGGAGGGGGGGGGCAGCAGGATTGTGACCAACCAATTTTAATAAGCACAAGCTTTGGGTTCAGGTTAAAAAAAACAACCTAGTTATGTATAGAAATAAAAACAGTCTCTAAAAAAGTCACCTTATCATAATAGCATTTTCTGCTTTGCGACATGATCTTCCAGTATAAATAAACCATTCAGAAATAAGATCAAGGTGTACAAAAGTGATGACCAGGGTACCACATCATAGGTTCTGAATCACCATAAAAAAGGGACAAAAGAGAATACAAACTTGAACCTAGTTACTTAAAGAGGTCTGATTAAAAAAAAAATAGAATAATCAGGGATACATTTATTAACTGCCACCTCCAGATCCAATATTAAATGCCACCTCCAGATCCAATCTATCTTAGAAGCAAAGCTCTGGTTAGTACCTGGATGGAAGACCACCAATGAATACCAGGTTCTGTAAGTTATATTTCAGAGGAAGGAAGGCAAAACCACCTCGGAGTACCCCTTGCCTAAGAAAACCCTATGAAATTCATGGGGTTGCCATTAGTTGACAAGCAACTTGAAGGCACATACACACACATTCAGGAATCTGCATACTGGTGAGAGGTGGGCATGACCAGAACTGGTCTCTATAAAAGGCAATAATCCTGAGGTAACTTCAGACCGAGTCTGAAAATATATTTAAAAAGGAACAACTGTTACTTTGTTCCTTCCCCAAGTGCATACTGATGCTGATGTAGGGCAAGAGTGGCGGAAGGGCATCTTGCAGTTTGCATGCAGACCCTGGGTCATTTTTGTGGCCACTAGCCTCCAAATATTTTAATTGTCCTCAAATGGCACCAAATGGCCACTAGGGGCAATGGGGGCATTTTTGCATTGGAGGGGAACTGGGCCATTTTAAGCTCAGGAGAAAGACTGCCACTTGACATTGCTGGGTTGGTTTTTTTTTTTTTTTTTTTTCAACAGGAGGTGAGATAGAATTCGAAGTTAAATTTCAAGTCACCCCCTGTTGTAACACGAAGGCTTCTTCTGGTCCAAGAAATGACCCAGAGGGCCCAAAAAACAATGCAAAATTACACTCGCCCCATGTCCCTCAGAAGGTATTCAGGAGCATTTGAGAGGAGATAAGTTTATTTATGTTTGTATGTGTTTTGGGGGTGGGTGAGTGAATGCAGCTCTCAAATCCTCAACATTTTCCAACTTCTGTAGAGGGACCTTTCATGTCACCCACAGCTGAGTCAGTTTCGGCCAGGACAGGGGAAGGAGGAGGAGGAGGCTCTCCAGGCCAGTTTCTAACAGAAAGGAGAAAGAGACTTTCTAGGCAGTTCTGCCAGGAAAGGAGACAGAGAAGAAGGCCAGTTCCTGCTAGGAAAGAGGAGAAAGCAGTTTCCAGACAGCCATCTTGAGTGGGTAAGTTTTTAAATTCTTTTTAAAAACACTTGGGGGAAGTGTGACTGTGACTCAGCGGGTGGGGCTTTGTTGAGTGGCATTTGCAAGTCAATAGGGGGTGGGCTAGGCAGTTAGCTCTATACAACTGCTGCCAGAGGCCAGTTTCAGGTCAGTTTCGGCCAGGACAGGGGAAGGAGGAGGAGGAGGCTCTCCAGGTCAGTTTCTAACAGAAAGGAGAAAGAGACTTTCTAGGCAGTTCTGCCAGGAAAGGAGACAGAGAAGAAGGCCAGTTCCTGCTAGGAAAGAGGAGAAAGCAGTTTCCAGACAGCCATCTTGAGTGGGTAAGTTTTTAAATTCTTTTTAAAAACACTTGGGGGAAGTGTGACTGTGACTCAGCGGGTGGGGCTTTGTTGAGTGGCATTTGCAAGTCAATAGGGGGTGGGCTAGGCAGTTAGCTCTATACAACTGCTGCCAGAGCCGTGCGCCTAGCGGCGCGCAAATTTTATAACCAGCAGACTTAAATACTGTTAGCAAGGGATTTTCTTTGAGGAGGAAAGTCGTAGTCCACTTTCAGGTACTAATTAAGACTTAGTATGGACACTGAAGGAACTGCTGCCGTCACCTGCAATACCTGTGGGATGTTTGTATTCTTACCTACAGATGTGGGGAACTACACATGCTCAAAGTGCAAGTTGGTAGCCCTGTTGGAGGACAAAGTACAGCAGCTGGAGGCGTGGGTAGCTACACTTCAACATATTAGGGAACAAGAGGCTTTCCTTGACAGAACAGAACAAACGGTCTTGGATGGGGAACTCACAGAGGAAGTCGCTGGGGAAGACAAGGTCACATCACACACACAGGAGGTAGAAAGCTGGAGGAAGGTCACACGCAGAAGGAAGGAGACCAGGGATCGTACTGGGAGCTTGCGGCTACAGAATCAATTTCAAGCTCTTACTCTTAGCAAGGAGGATGCAGAAGAGCAGCATGGACAGATTTCAGAGACAGAGCAGGGGACCCTGGCAGTTCCACCACAGGGAACAGTCGCTGCTAAGCCTCGGAGGAGGCGTGTGGTCGTGGTGGGGGACTCCTTGCTGAGGGGGACAGAAGCAGTGATTTGTAGGCCTGACAAGATGTCTCGAGAGGTGTGTTGTCTTCCTGGGGCAAAGATCAGAGATGTGACAGAGAGGCTGACAAGACTGGTCAGGCCTACCGACCAATACCCCTTCCTTTTGGTCCACGTGGGAACGAACGACACAGCAAGACACAGCCTTCAGAACATCAAAAGGGATTACGAGGCTCTAGGAAAGAAGCTGAAAGAAATGGAGGCACAGATTGTCATCTCGTCTCTTCTGCCAGTTCAAGGGCATGGTCCAGGAAGAGAGAGGAAGATAGCAGATGTCAACAATTGGCTCCGCAGATGGTGTCATCGAGAACGATTTGGATTCTTGGATCATGGGCTGCGGTTCCATGAGGACGGACTCCTGGCAAGGGATGGGCTGCATCTCACACCAGTTGGAAGAAATGTTTTTGCCAACGGTCTGAAGAATTTGATCAGGAGGGCTTTAAACTGAACTGTGTGGGGAAGGGAGACAACGTCCTGGAAGACAAAAGGACTGGAGAAAATAGTCAAACTGTCATAGAGGAAATAAGGCAAACAGTACAGGGACCCAACAGTGGGAGGCAAAAAAATGTGCACAGGCAGCAAGTAAAGGGGACACATGGTCTTAGATGTCTCTACACTAATGCACAGAGCATGGGAAATAAGCAAGATGAACTTGAACTCCTAGCACAACAAAGCAAATATGATATAATAGGCATCACTGAAACCTGGTGGGATGAATCTCATGACTGGAATCTAGAAATAAAGGGGTATAACCTTTTCAAGAGAAACAGGCCAAACAGGAAAGGAGGAGGAATAGCATTATATGTCAGGGATATTTACACCAGTGAAGAAATCCAGGACATCAATCCTGGAAGCCAAGTGGAGAGCATCTGGATAAAAATTAAAGGGGAAGGAAACAACAGGGATGTTAGTGTGGGAGTCTACTACAGACCCCCAACTCAAGCAGAAGAATTGGATGAAGCCTTTCTAGAACAGATGACCACACACTCAGAAAGGAGAAATATAGTAGTGATGGGTGACTTCAACTATCCGGATATTTGCTGGAAGTCAAACTTGGCAAAATCCTTGAGGTCTAGCAAATTCCTCACTTGCCTCGAAGACAATTTCATTGTTCAAAAGGTGGAAGAGGCAACGAGGGAGTCAGCTATTTTGGATCTGATCCTAACTAACAGGGAAGACCTAGTTAATGGGGTGCAAGTGGTTGAATCCTTAGGCGGAAGTGATCATGTCCTCCTGGAGTTTATTATACAGTGGAAAGGAGAAGCCAGGCATAGTCAGACACGCATTCTAGACTTTAGGAAAGCTGATTTTGCTAAACTTAGAGAAATACTGAGGGTGATCCCATGGACAGGAATACTAAAAGAGAAGGGAGTTCAAGATGGATGGGAGTTTCTCAAAAGGGAGATACTGAAGGCACAATTTCAAACTGTGCCAATGAGGAGGAAGAATGGGAGGTGTCTCAAGAAACCAGGATGGATGACTAAGGAACTTGCAACTGAACTATGTTTTAAACGGAACATGTATAAGAAATGGAAAAATGGGGAAATCACCAAAGAGGAATTCAAACAAATAGCTAGCACGTGTAGGGGTAAAGTCAGAAAAGCTAAAGCGCAGAATGAAATCAGGCTTGCTGGAGAGGTTAAGAACAATAAAAAGGGCTTTTGGGGGTATGTCAGTAGCAAAAGGAAAAAGAAGGAAATGGTAGGGCCACTGTGTGGAGAAGATGGCAAAAAGTTAACAGGGGACAGAGAAAAGGCAGAATTACTCAACACCTTCTTTGCTTCAGTCTTCTCAGAAAAGGCAAAGGGTGCTCAACTTGAGGATAATGGAGCAGAGGACAGAATAGGAGAATTTCAGCACATAATAAGTAAAGAGATAGTACAGAAACATCTGGTTAATCTAGATGAATATAAGTCTCCAGGACCAGATGAATTACATCCAAGGGTATTAAAAGAACTGGCAAATGTAATATCAGAACCATTGGCAATAATCTTTGAGAATTCCTGGAAAACAGGAGAGGTCCCAGCAGACTGGAGGAGGGCAAATGTTGTCCCCATCTTCAAAAAGGGGAAAAAAGAGGATCCCAACAATTATCGTCCAGTTAGTCTGACATCAATACCCGGAAAGATTCTGGAGCAGATCATTAAACAGAGAGTCTGTGAACATCTGGAAGATAATTTCATAATCACAAAAAGTCAACATGGGTTTCAGAGAAACAGGTCATGCCAGACAAATCTGATCTCTTTTTTTGATAAAATTACCAGCTTGGTAGATGAAGGGAATGCTGTGGATATAGTATATCTTGATTTCAGTAAGGCCTTTGACAAGGTTCCCCATGACATTCTTGCAAGCAAGTTGGTAAAATGTGGGCTAGACAAAGTAACTGTTACATGGATTTGCAATTGGTTAACTGGTCGAACGCAAAGGGTGCTCAACAATGGCTCCTTTTCAACTTGGAAAGAAGTGACCAGTGGGATGCCACAGGGCTCTGTCCTGGGCCCAGTGCTATTCAATATCTTTATTAATGACTTGGATGACGGTATTGGGGGCATAGTTATCAAATTTGCAGATGACACCAAATTAGGAGGAGTAGCTAATACCCCAGAGGACAGAATCAAAATTCAAAATGACTTGAACAGACTAGAAAGTTGGGCCAAAGCTAACAAAATGAAATTCAACACAGAGAAATGTAAGGTTCTGCACTTAGGGCGGAAAAACGAAAAGTACAGATATACGATGGGGGACACCTGGCTGAATAAGACTACGTGTGAAAGGGATCTAGGAATCCAGGTGGACCACAAGTTGAACATGAGTCAACAGTGCGATGCAGCAGCTAAAAAGGCCAATGCAATTTTAGGCTGCATCAGTAGAAGTATAGTGTCTAGATCAAGAGAAGTAATAGTGCCACTCTATTCTGCTTTGGTCCGGCCTCACCTGGAATACTGTGTCCAGTTCTGGGCACCACAATTCAAAAAGGATGTGGAGAAACTGGAGCGTGTCCAAAGGAGGGCAACTAAAATGGTGAAGGGTCTGGAAAGCAAGCCCTATGAGGAACGACTTAGGGAGCTGGGGATGTTTAGCCTGGAGAAGAGAAGGCTGAGAGGTGATATGATAGCCATGTTTAAATATTTGAAGGGATGTCATATCAAGGAGGGAACAAGCTTGTTTTCTGCTGCTCCAGAGACTAGGACCCAAAACAATGGATGCAAGCTGCAAGAAAAGAGATTCCACCTCAACATTAGGAGGAACTTCCTGACAGTAAGGGCGGTTCGACAGTGGAACACACTCCCTCGGAGAGTGGTGGAGTCTCCTTCCTTGGAGGTCTTTAAGCAGAGGCTGGATGGCCATCTGTCGGGGATGCTTTGATTGGGAGTTCCTGCATGGCAGGGGGTTGGACTGGATGGCCCTTGTGGTCTCTTCCAACTCTATGATTCTATGATTCTATGATTCTATGATTCTATGATGCCATGGGTTTTATTGTAAGCCGCTTGGATTGTCCGTCAATAAGCGGGATATAAATTATTATTATTATTATTATTATTATTATTATTATTATTATTCCAAATGGGTGAGGAAAGTTGGCATATGTTGGCCACCTTTCCCAGAATCCTCAACCCCTTAAAGGTGCCCATGAGTGTTGCTCACCACACTTCAAACAGCTAGGTTTCTGTGTATCTCTGCTAGATCAAACATAACTGAATCAATCTCATGAACAATTAGCATTCCTGAGAAAGAAAGCAAATGATAATCAGCACTCATATTGAGCAAACAGCTACCATGAACCAGCTTGATTTAATTATTTGAGTGTTGTACTATGACTGGGGACCAGGTTTTGAATCCTTACTCAGGAATAGAAACCCTTAGGCAAGTCACATTCTCTCATTGTCCGAGGGAGGCAAAGTCAACACCCTTCTGAACAAATCTTGCCAGGAACCCCCTGTGATGATTTTATCTTAGGGTCTCCATAAGTAGGAAATAATTTGAGGACACAGAACAACAACAACAAATCATGACTTTTAATAGCAGAAAAGATTGCCATTTGAAGTAGACAGAAGGCCAAAAAGTTTTATTTAGCCTAACAGTGATCAGTTAAGCCTACATAACAAAAGGGATGTGTGACAGAAAGCATAAGAGAGGATGAACAGACAAGGTGGCATAAAGAGGGTATGCATTTCCCCATTGGCATTGGTAAGGGGGTGGGTTGGTTTTTCTTCTTGAGATATGTTACATGGGTTTTATTGTAAGCCGCTTGGATTGTCTGTCAATAAGCGGGATATAAATTATTATTATTATTATTATTATTATTATTATTATTATTATTTCATTGGATATCTCATCCAACTGTCAACCAAGCTGGTATCAAATTTGCACTTGCTCAAACATGTGTATAAGCACAATTTTAGGAACTGTATAAATTAACAGAAATACAAAGAATCACCACACAGTGTGAAAGAACAGTGTGATGTAATGGCCAAAAACTCCCATTGTAATTTTAGGTTGCTCCAACAGGATAGTGTCCAGATGTAGTAGTTTCCTTCTATTCAAATTTGGTAAATTCTCAATTGTTTTTTTTTTTTTTTTTGGTGGGTTTTTCGGGCTGTGTTGCCATGTTCTAGAAGAGTTTCTTTCTCAATTGGGTATTGTGTCCAATTTTGGACACTACAGTTCAGCTGACAAGCTGTAACATGTCCAGAGGAGGGTGACCAAGATGGAAGTTCTGGAAATCAATCCCTGTGAAGAACATTTTAGGGAATTGAGTATTTTTAGCTTGGAGAAGAGAACTTTCAAAGGTGATATCACCATCTTAAACTATTTGAAGACGTTACAAAGAAGTGGTAAGCTTGTTTTCTGTTGCTTCAGAGACTAGGACATGAACCGATCAATTCAAATTGCAAGCAAAAAGATTCCACCTAAACATTAGGAATAACTTTCTGTCAGTAAGAGGTGCTGCTAAACATTGGAATAGACTTCTTTGGAAGCTGGGCTCCTTCTTTGGAGGTCTTTAAACACATTGGTTGACCATTGTTTGGGAATACTTCAGTTGTGTATTCTGCATGGTGGGAGATTGGATTAGATAGCCTCTGTGGGCTCTTTCAGCTTTGTGACTCCAAAGTGACCCATGTGTGCCAGCTCTATCAGCTAACTAGACTAGATGTTGACTAGCACCAGCTCTACCCAGACAGCCCTTCATGTAGATGGCAGTTTCAAAGAGAGATTTGTCCCCTATAAAATAGGACACATGGGCATCCTATGTTCAAATTAATTTTCACTGGATTAGGACTTCAACCAAAGACCTACCTTTCCAGAAACAGTTTCCAAGATATGTCTCTTATAGTACCTCACTTTGAGGAATGACTTTTCAGAGGGAAACATCTGGGCCTTGGCAGCTATCTGTGCTGATTTCACATTGTAGGCAGCACCACACTCTTGAGAGCAAGTAATATCAATTTAGGCAGGTGGCTAGTGTTAAAGGTAAGGCTACCTGTGCTGCAAAATGTCCTGTTGAGATATATGAGATTGGAGGGGGAAATTCATAGCAGTGGGGGACACACTGTTCCCATCTACTTGCCCACATGTGGCAGACACTTCTCTTTGCCTCAAGAAAAGGCTAACTCTGAAGCACCTTAGAATAAAGCAAGAGCAGTCACAAAATGCATGCTACATCTTTCATCTGATATGGAGTTTATGTCTACAGTTAAACATTTAACTCAGCTAGGCCAACCCTTTTCTAAGTTTTTTCAATCCTGCCTTTTCTTCTAGAATTCCCTCTTCTCACAAAGAACTTGAATAAATAACTAAAAGGGTAACAGCATGAGGGATCTTCAGAGTTCAACCTATTTGCCATAGATTGAAGAAGGCAAACATCCATGGCTACCTTGCTGCCAGTGTATATTCCTGACTGAGCCAAAAGCCATTTCCCAAACAAGATTTAAAATATGGTCCAGAAACATCTTGCTAAGGTTGTTTTTGCCCCCTTTCCTATCTGCTCTTTTGCTAATTTAATTACCATGTACTGACTTAGCAGTGCCAGTGAGAACAGAGAAACTCTTTAAGAAGTGTGTGTGTGTGTGTGTGTGTGTGAGAGAGAGAGAGAGAGAGGTGGGGGCACAGTAGATAGCCATAACTATATGTAAAAAAGAAGAAGAAGAAGAAGTGAGATGTGAGCAAAGTTAAAATTCATCCACGAAATTAGTCTCAGTATCAAAGTAATATTCATAGGCCATTTAGAATGTCACAAGGCTTCTTAACAACGGTGATGGATGGTAACGCCTGGTGGGATAATGTAACACGAAGATGATCAGCCTATATTACACCTCTCTTTTCTTTCTTTTTCACATTTGTGGGGGAATTTGAATGCTTCTTTAAAAGGTGGCAAATCCATGAGCCAAGAAACCTTTATAGAAAACTTTACTTTTTTCTCTCCTTAGTAAGTTTTGCAAATGGCCCTGATCTAAAACACCCCTTCCAGACTTTTCTTATTCCAACCTTGGTAGGATGAAGCTGCTATTGCTAGTATTCTCAGCAGGAATGGTCAGTGCAAGCATGTGGTAATAACCAGGTGATGGCTGATCTCCCTTCCTTCCTTTGACAAATAAGGAAAAACAAATTTCTATATTTGCAAGTGGGTCAAATGACACAATTATGGCACATTGATTCCACTTTCACTGTCATGGTTCTCTCCTAGGGAAACCTGGAATTTGCAGTATGGAGAAGGACTTAGAATTCACTAGTTCCATACCCTGATCTACAGCATTAAAGCTTTGTGTTAGACAAGTGTAAATATCTCACAAAAGAACAAATCCTAAGGTTCTGTTGGATGTAACTATGGGCCTAAGCAGACTGCCAGAAATAGTGCACATTAAATTGAGGCACTGCCCTGGCTCAGTGCTAGGGAGTCATGGGAATTGTATTTTTTTCTGGGACATTGAGCCTTCTCTGTCAGAGAGCTCTGGTGCCACAATAAATTACAGTTCCCATGACTCCCTAGCACTGAGCCAGGGCAGTGCCTCAATTTAATGTGCACTATTTCTGGCAGTCTGCTTAGGCCTTATGACAATTAAAGTGACATGACATGGATATAATTGCGTAGTGTTGACACACCTTGAATCTAAATAAAACTGAATTTAAAGTGTAGTTCCCTTTCCTAAATCCAAACATCAATACATATTTTTATTGTAAGTAATCTGTTACTTTTCCACTGCAAATTCCTTCATAGTAGCTTGCAAGGAAGACTTACATATTGACAAAATGTGTATGTGTGCTTTCAAGTTGCCTGCCGACATATGGTGGCCCTGTGAATTTCATAGGGTTTTCTTACTCAAAGAATATTCATAGGTGATTTTTCTGGTTCCTTCCTCTGAAATATAGCCAACAGCACCTGATATTTATCAGTTGTCTCCCATCCAATGCTAACTGGACTGACTGCTTAGCTTCCAAGATCAGACAGGATCTGGTGCCTAAATGCTGTCCGATTAATTCTTAAACTTTAAAGAAGGGCAAGCCAATGGACTCAGCCTCCAGTTTAAACCTGCACTTTAACAACTGGAAAGCTTGGTTGTACTCATTCTTATTTTTAAATGATGTCCACTGCATTGTAAAAGTCTCTCAATCTCAATTTTATTGAATTTCTTCTGAATCCCATCTAATGGCCTAAGCAGATGGGCGGCTGTGGGCCGCCCTGAGAAGCTGCAGATTGGGGCTGAGGTAGCCGCACTCCTTGGCCCCAATCCTCCCCTTTTCAGGCCCTGGAAGGAGCGCTAAAATAGCACTCCTTCTGCAAGGCGCTGAAGGTGCGCTGCAAGAGGCATTGGGCGCACCTTCGGCGTCTCTTCTGCCACAGCGTGTGCGTACGCTGCAGCGGAAGTACGTCATCAGAGCACCCGTTGTGTGGAGCGATGGGCGCTCTGATGATGTGTTAAGGAAGGGGTTGGGGCACCCAGCGTGGGGCTGCCCCTCCCCTTCCTTGCCTCCAAGACAGCGCAAAGCACCATCTGATTTCCCCCTATGTTTTCTTCTCACACTTGTTCTATATGACATTTTAAAGACTTTCTGTAAAAAAAAGTTTTCTTTTTTTTTCCTAATTGCTTTTTGGAATTTACACATTTTCCTCTACATCATTCCTAATTTGCACATTTATTTGTACAGACTATTTATTTGAGGCAGGGTACACATTTTCTCTTTAAAGACTCAAAAGGTGTGAAAATGCTATTTTTACAGATAGTGCATGTACTCAGGCCAAATAAAATGGTTTGACCTAATTTTCACAAAGTGGTGACATACAGGACAATTGAGGCCAAATCTGGACCTTTTCATTGCCTAAGAGCTTTAATCCAGAGGCAGAAATGTGGGTATTTATCCTGGTCTTGAGAAGAAAATCTGGATATTTTCATGTAGTATAGTCTGAGTTCCATAGTTACATCAGTGTGAGGCTACAGGGAGGAATTCAGAAAGACATACATTTGCATGCATAGGGAGAGGGGGAGAGAGGAAAAAAAATGGAGTGGCCACAACTTTGTGTCCGCATATACTGCAGTGTATTGGACCCAGGTGGATTCAAAACAGAGAACTGTGTGTGGATAGCACTCAAAACTTATCTTGGTGTGTGTAGACAAGTCCATAGGTGCTACACATCAGGGTAACTCAAAGGTAAACTGATTTTCCTTAGTTGTAGAATTTAAAGATGTAGCGGTTAGCCTGTAAAATCAGTATGTAGAGAGATCATGTAGTACCTTTGAGATTAAGGGGCTTTGCAGACTGGCCTATAGGGGATGGAGTTGGGGCGGGGCAGCTGTACACTGGCTGCCCCAACTCCACCCTGACCCCGTCCTGATGCCGCGTACCCATTCACACGGTGTGCAGTGTCAGGACACCCTCTTGATGCAGCATGCACACACGCTGCATCAAAGGGTGCTAAAAAGCCACCACCATGGCTGAAAGGTTGGCCTTTTGCCACCCCCAAAAGGAGCTGTATTTTGGTGCTATTTTCAAGGCAGCAAAAAGGAGGATCGGGGCTGCAGTGTGTGGTTGCCGCCGCCCCTATCTGCTGCTTCCAGGGGTGACTCTGTGCTGCCTCTTCATGGCCATATGCATCGGCCCGAACTGAAAGAAAGAAGTTGGCAGCATGAGCTTTCATAATCTACTTCCTCAGATTCATTTGTTTATGAAAGCTCATGCTGCCAACTTCTTCCTTTCAGTTAGGGCCAATGCACAAAGTCTCAAAGTGCCACAAGATCTCTCAACATACTGGATTTTCCTGCACCCAGAAACAGTCAATTCCAATGAAGTTTCTTTTGTTTTTAACCTAGGATGGACTACTCTATCTCAAGGACACTGGGTGGGGCATGTATTGGCATGTATGAGGAAGAAAAAAATGATACAAAAGAGATTGCAGTGGTTTGCTTTTGCCTGAACCTACTGGGAAGGGCACGATTGTCCCTCCTCCTATCCTCTCCTTCAGCTGAGTTAATTGAGTTCAAACTATACTTGTATATCTGCCCCAAGACAATTATGTAAGTAGTTGGCACAGACTGTCAAAAAAGCAGGTTTAATTGGTCTCTCTTCTTCACTCCTTTCTAATTTGGGGTTGGAGATGGCCTTCAAATCTCTCAAGCAGAGATTGTGGGACATAGCTTTTTGCAATCTGCAGTACCACTCCTATGTAAGCTGCTCGCCTAGTGCATTGAATGTAGAATATACTGGGCCTTTCCAATCAGCTGACCACATTAGAAATTGGACAGTGCTAAAGTACCACAGATTTTTTTCTCGGGCCAGATGCAATGTTTTTTCCACTGAATTACTCCCAAGGCAGATTTGTTGGGGTCCCTTACTTAGGGAGACAGTGCCCTTTAATAATATAAAAGTCAAGTCAATGAAGCTTACTTTTTTGTCCTGTAGCTTTTACAATGAGGCGCGTCAGAATCTGGTTATCCCACTACTGAGAAAATTTGTTGGATGTTCAGCCCAATTTCATATCAGGTTCTTGGTTGAGGGTAAGTCCTCAAATGTAATGTTGGCTGTTGTTAAATTTCTTTCAGAGGCAAAGAGGATTAGAGCTGTCTGTGGGGCTCTGCAGATGGCGCAAAGTGCCGTCTTGGAGCCAGGGAAGGGAAGGGGCAGCCGGATGCCGGATGGCCCAACCCCTTTCCGAGGTCATCATCAGAGCTCCCGCTGTTGCACACAGCGAGCACCTTGACGACGTCCTCCCAGCCTAGTCTCTGCATGGGCTGAGCCAGAAGAGACGCGGAAGAGCTACACGACAGCTCTTTCGACACCCTTTCTGGGACTTGGGAAAGGAGCACTATTTTAGTGCTCCTTTCCCAGTTGCTGAAAGGGTGCATTGGGGCCAAGGTGTGGGGCAGCCTCGGCCCCAATCCTCGGCTTCTCGGGGCAGCCCACAGCCACCCGTCTGTAGAGGCCCTATGTGTTTTAGATAAAGCTGATAGCAATCATTGTATTGTTTTTACTGTACTAATTATTACTTTTGGATGTTATTTTTAATTTTATGTTTGAGTGTTCTATTGGATATATTGAATCTGTTGATTGTAATAAATGAAGCTGCTTTGGTGATGAGTGCAAACTACTTTTATACTTTGAACACAGTTTGCAGAAACAAATAAACTGAAGAATAAGAGGCAAAGAGGGAGGAGAAAAGATATTTTAAAAGAAGTTGAAAAAAGTTTGAAACACCCTATATATAGTAGTCAATATCCTTGAGTAGCTTCTGGAAGCCCCAACATCCTGAAGGCCCACTGATTCTGATACCTGCTCTGGGTTTTCCATGCCTCACAGCTATGAACAATAGCTTTAAATCACATACAGTGCCATGGTAAGCACTTCAGGGTGTTTTTTAAATGGCACAAACAATTGACACCATTTGAAAGGGCAACTACTGAACCCCCAGAGGAACTATGCCATTGAGTAGGACTATCAGAGCAGAAGCTAAGTGTTGAAGTCATATTGCTACACTATGATACCCCTCAAGCCTGAAATTGAAAGGTATTGTAATGAAAGAGGATCTGCATCATGTATACAAATGACGTGTTTTTATGCCTTTGCAGCAAACTAATTTCTGACAACTGGAAAAGTTTACAGCAGGGATGTGACATAGAAATGAGAAGGTACCTCTGTATTGTTAAGTCAGTGGTTTAATGCTTACTAAGCCCTTAATGCTTGCTGTAGCAGTTTGACTGTCGTGGCTCCATCTTATGGAATCCTGGCATTTGTAGTTTGTTGTGGCACCAAGCTTTCTGACAGAGAAGGCTAAATATTTCACAAAACTACAAATCCTATAATTCTATAGCACTGAGCCATGGAAGTTTAAGTGATGTCAAACTACATTAATTCTGTAATGCAGATGCAGCCTGTGTCACACTTAGCTAAGCAAAGACTGTAAATTCATGCAAATTAGCTGGAATAAAATTTAGAATAATATCCCCATCAACTACTACTATACCCAGTAGTAGTTCCATATTGTTATGTAATGAGTTAGATTTATTATTTATTTACTTTTCAAACACTTACCACAGAGGTAAACTTGGTACCTTGGCCCCAAATATGCTAGATTATGATGAATTCACCATCCACATTTTTAGCTAAATACTTAGAACCTCTGTTTCTGTGAAACATTACTGAACAAGATGGGCCAGCAATCTGATTTGGGATAAAAAAGCTTCCCCTGCCCTGTCTTAAAAGTGTACCTTAAACATGTGATATGTGAGATGGATCTTAATCACTTAGCACCAGGATGCCCACTATTTCTAGGGCCTGCAGAGTCTGTAGCCTTTCATTTCCTCTGCATGCCCCAGAATGAACCTCTCTGCAATGGAAATATTTTAAGTCAAGTCCTGCTGAGTCTCAGTGATTGAAATTCTGTGTTTGCATGCCAATTTTCCAGCTGATAACTTTTACAATTGTCAGGACATAAAGGCCTGAAAATGAGTGCATTCCTAGATGACCATCAGTGTATAATTAGCCTATTAAAATTGTCAAGATGCTACTTTTGGTTAGTTAAAAGATGTATCAAAATCATTCTGTGGCTGAATAATATGCCTTTCTTTCACACAGAGAAGGCAAATTTATTATTTAGCCTGTGATTAATGACAGGGGTGCTTTGACATTACACCATAATGTTGACACCATCAAATTGGCTACTTAAAGAGTTTCAGAGATGAACCCTAGCTTTTTCAAACAACTGTCCACCAGAGGCCTTCATTTCTGTTGGGGGGGGGGGTTAATGCCTGTGTCTCATAGGTAGCCCATGAAGCAATTATGTAGGTGGCTCTAATGTCATGTCAAGGAGAAGAGAAAGTTCATAGTTATGTCAGCTCTTTTAACTGGGCAATATATTTCAGGCAGATTCTCAGGTCTTCCATGGCACTTGCAAAGAAGGGGATGGTTCTCCTTGCTGGGGATAAACCAGCATCCTCCACAAAGGTTTGTCATCATTTCTAGATCCAGTTGGACCAATACTTTTCATGTGTTGGAAACAGTCTTCTTGCAGCTAGTGAATATCTGAATTGTTTGTGTTGTCCTGTGCTTTGCCCCAGTTGGTTGAAGGATTTCAGAGTTAGAATCCCATCTTTTATGAGAGGTATCATAAAGTAATAATTATCACCCAGGAATTATTATGGTATATTGATGAAATTTTGTCAGTATTATTACTGGCCCTTAAGTGATGTTGAGAAAATCAGCCCTTTGTGTCCTTTATTTTTGTTACATCTTGTGCCAGAAGTTACTAAAGTGTAAGATGGAGAAGGTTGAGGCTCACAGCATGATAAAGTTCCTGCATTTGAAAGGTAATAGTCCCTGGGAATTTCATGATAATATGATGGTAGTTTATGGAAACAATTGTCCGTCTTATGACACTATTGTGAGGTGGAAAAGGAATTTCCAAACTGGTCACATGTCCCTCACAGATGAGCCAAGATCTGGAAAACTATCACTGATGGACAATGCAGCCATAGTGAAGAAAGTGGAGTGTTTAATCCTGTAAGACATACAAGAAAGCATCCAAATGATCATGAATGAAACTGGTCTCAGTTATGGTAGTGTGTGGGAAATTATTCATGATGAACTGCACATGTCTAAGGTGTCTGCACACTGGGTTCTACATTTGCTAACCCCTTTCCAGAAACGAACACAGCATGACCTTTCAAGACAGAAGTTGATGCTGTTGGAACAGGATGAAGAGGAATTTTTGGGTCATCTGGTAACCATGGATGAATCTTGGATCTATCAGTATGATCCAGAGACCAAAACCATGAGCATGGAGTGGAAGCATGCCAATTCCCCTCCCCCAAAAAGGCAAAGGTGCAAAAGTCAGCAGGGAAGGTCATGCTCTCAGTTTTTTGGGACTGTTGTGGGGTCATTCTCACAGATTACCTTGAAAAGGGACAAATCATCATTGGCACATACTACAGCAATCTTCTGGACAAGTTGTGAGATGCTCTGAAAAAGAAACACTGCAGTATGCTCTCCAGAGGCATTCGTCTCCTAGCTGACAATGCACCAACTCACTCATCTCACTCATGCTGCCGAGGCAGGATATTATTATTATTATTATTATTATTATTATTATTATTATTATATCTCAAGCTGCAGTTAACAAAGCAAGGGCATGTGGCTTTGAGATCTTGCAGCACCTGCCTTATTCTCCTGACCTCTCACCAAGTGATTTTTTTTCTTGTTCCCAGAAATGAAAAATCTGTTCTGGGGTTGCCGATTTGACAACACAAATGAAGTCATTCATGAAGTGGAAGAGTGGTTTAAGACACAATCTGCAGACTTCTACAATAACTTTATTCAGAGGGTTAAGAAATGCTGGGGTAAATGTGTAAATCTGGATGGTGATTACATAGAGAAAAGTTAACAACTACAAATCAAAACAAACTTTCTGTCAATTTTTTTAAAGGTGATAATTAAAACTTTACGTTACCCCCTCGTACAGCTGGCATTTACTATAGGTATGGAAATTCTCCATGTAGTTTTGGTAGTATCCTATGTTATACCGTCAGCAGGGATCCACAAACACATAGAAGATGTGATAAGTTTAGATTGGCTCTCTACAGCTGTGTAGGGTTTCTCACTTGTCATCTTCCATCAAACCTGCTGAAACATCATGTGTGCTTATGTACAGTATTTCTGGCAGCAGACTCTTGAAATACATGATCTCTACCAGCCTTGGTTTCAAGCAATATTTTTTAATGATTGTCAGTCAGTTTACTGATGGCTGTCAGCCATTTATCAGACCAATCATTTTGCTTGCCTGTCAAAGTCTGAGAAGAGTTGTACAGCCCCATTGGACTAGTGAAAGCAAAACACTACCATTTTGTAGCTAATGGAGCAAGCAGAAATGGTCTGACTACTATCATGACTCATCCTATCTAGAAGCAATGATGATTCCTTAGTACAAGGAGGAGCATCCATGTCTGGTACCATAGCTCAGTGATAGGGCACATGTTCTAGATGTAGAAAATCTGAGATTCAGATCCAAATTAAACATTAAACATTGCTAACAATAAACCTCTTCCTGGGGCACTGAGCAGTCACTGTCAATGTAATCAACAGAGGGGAAAGTGAGTTAATGGGTTGGCTAAATATGAGGTATGGTTCAACTGCAATTGTCTATAAGTCAATGTCATGTATAGGTCGAGGGCAGATTTTGGTACCCAAAATAAAGGATTTTGATATGATCCTTGGATAAGTCAAGAGTAAAACATAGGGGCACAAAACAAAGGATGTAAAAGGAGCTACATAGTCAATTTAAAGCTCTTTTCCCTGTCAGGGATGACAAAGGAGCGCAATAGGGCCAGTCTTCAGGGAAAGTGCAGGAGACTTTGTTAGAATCAGCACAGAGAATAGCTTCTGCTAAGCCTCAGAGGAGGTGTGTAGTGGTTGTGGGGGACTCCTTGCTGAAGGGTACAGAATCCGTGGTTTATGGGCCTGACAAAATATCTCAGGAATTTCCTGGGGCGGGGGGAAATGACATAACAGTAAAGTTAGTCTCTAGAGCAGCAGAAAACAAGCTTGCTCCATCCTTAATATGACATTCCTTCAAATATTTAAACAGGGCTATCATATCACCTCTTAACCGTCTCTTCTCCAGGCTAAACATACCCAGTCCCAAAGGTTACCCAGTGGGTTTCATGGCCAAGCAGGGAAATCAACCCCAAATCTCCAGAGTCCTGGTTCTATGCTTAATTCACTGCACCACACTGGCCCTCTATACCTGGATGTAAATCCACTGTTAGTTCAACTTGGAATAGACCCATTGAAATCCATGGTTCCTGAGTTAGTTTTTAAACAGTAGTTGGACGGTTATATTTCAAAAATGCTATAATTGTTTATTCCTGCATAGCAGAGGTTGGACTAGATTACTCTTGCAGCTCCTTCCAACTGTATCATTTGTGGAAGCATAGAGTACCCCTAGTTCTATGCATTGTGGCTGGTTGGTTCAGAAGTATGGTAATCCTAGCACCTATATGGGCAAAAGCATAATAATAATAATAATAATAATAATAATAATAATAATAGGATAGAGAGTTAAGGCAGCTCCTTTTGAGAAACTCTTAGATACTCACTAGTTCAGTAGAATGAATGAATTTGCAAGCCTAGGATTGAGGTTTTCTTCTTTTACAACCAGTATGGTAGCCTTGGAATGGTCAGCTGGGAATAAAGACCTTGTTATAGTGGGTGCTCTACATGTACAGTTCCAGTATATAAGAATCCTCACTTGTCAAGAAGTCTACATATGAAAAATTCATACCTAAATCTTTGGAATATGTTCTAAAGCTGACTTTTGTGGAGACTCTGAAAATATGGGCCAGATGCCTCCACCCTATAATCTTTGTTTAGGGAAAGTGTTATTTCATCTTCCCTACCCAATTCTTTGCATATTTTTTAAAAGTATAAATAAAATATATTCCTCAGGATGACAGTGTATGCACAGGTTTTGTTTGCAGATCAAATGTCTTTGCCTTTCTCTGGGTAAACATGGAAATGAGAAAAAGTGTCCTTGTTTTATACCATATTTTTGTTTGCTTGAATAAATATGACCATAGCAATAATTCCCATCAACAATATTTTGCTTCTAGTTTTTTTTAAATGCTCCTATCTTATAAATGCAAAACAAAAAACAAAAATCCTTCAATGAACAGCATCCCCTCCATCATCCTCATATATATTCAATTTCATGAACTAGGCCAAGTAGCATAATGTAATAAATGTTATTTCTGGGTGGAAACAAGAGGTGATTAAAATTAAATATCACACAAGAGTTGGGGAGTTAACTTGACACTATTATGCACCCAATACTCCAGAGAGACAGAGAAGAGAAACATCATAACAGGCAAGCTCTTTGGAAGATCATTGTTCTAAGCTCGGTCACAACATTATGCAGGGAAGCTGAGAGCATGATGTCGGGTTGGGTATTAAAATATGTTTTTGACAGTGGCACTCATTGTCTTTTTATAATAATAATAATAATAATAATAATAATAATAATAATAATAATAATAATATATTTTATTTATATACCACCCCAGTGGAGAACCAATCTAGGCGGTATATAAATAAAATATATTATCTAATGATGAATCTAAAAAGTTCATCATTAGAAGGTGAAGTGCTGACTGTCCATTGAACATATTTTGACAGGGAAGGTTTAAGTTCTCATGAGAAAATAAAAATAGGCAAAGAGCTTGTTGCATTAGAAGTCATGTTGTTAAATATTGAGAAACTTCCTTGGCTGTTGCTGACATAAAAGGAGACTGTACAATTGTTGGCACCAGGGACAGCAAGTCCTCATCGGATGGATGGATGGATGGCAGGCTGGTGGGCTTCTAAATCATAAATAGAGGATTTCAAGCAGGGGAAGACATCAATTAGTACTTTTCAGTTTCTCCCAAGGTTGAGACTGTAGAAAATAGAATCTGGTTATTTAATATGGTCAAAATAAATCAAAATCCCATTTTGGAAGTTGTTGAAGAGATGCTTATTCCATGACACCTACTTTTAAATATCTTGTCAACAGCAAAGAGTGAAGGCAGATCATGGAGACCTTCTGCACCACAAACCAGTTAAAAGTGTGGTGTAAAAGAGAACCAAAGAGATGAAGGTTCATCTACCTTAGGTTTTGTGAGGCCCGAAGAATGTTCTAGAATAATGTATTCCTGATGTTTTACCTGCATCTGTGGCTGGCATCTTCAGAGTCTGAAAACCCCACAAAAACTTAAGGTAGATGAACCTACAGCTCTTTGGTTCTCTTTTCTCCCTATTACTATGTGAGATCGGTTAGGCAGAGAGAAGGTGACCAGCTCATGATCACCCAGTGAGTTTTATGGTTTAGTGGAAAAACTAAAATCTGGATCTCCCAAGTCATGGTACAATATTCTAACTACTACACTACATCAACAACATCACTAGGGGTGACATCATCCAGTGCGATAACTCATGGCACCACACTCCTCATTGACCTTCTCCCATATCACATCATACAGAATCCTTAGGAATGGTTTTTGTACTAATGTAACTCATAAATCATAATTCCTGTATGTAATTGAATGTAATGGCAATAGTTGTGATGTAAACAACTAGCAAAATTAAAACTATACCTTCAAATTACAAGGTATTTGCATGTACATTGTTTCATGTAGTTAAAGTGAAAATTTGGTAGTTATGTTGTGATGTTTTTAAAGAAAATGTAAAAACATATTATTGTATAAAAATCTATTTAAAAAACTTAAAATTAAAAATTATTTTAAAACCTGGGGTTTCTTTCTCTTTCCACTGAGCCTCGCCCAACTTACACCATCTCTTCAGCATTTTAAAGAGGTGCAGGCAAATGCTACAGCCCATTTCTGCCAAAGGGCAGATGTTTAGGGAGCAATGGTGTCACCTTCCCTTAAGGCATGTCACCATGCTGGCTGCACCCCTGCATAAACCTAGTGACACTCATGCACTACATGGCAGAGCCCTATTCTTTTGATTTGTGTCTTGCCTTCCTTCCATAGGAACTGGTCCTGAGAGTATACATTTCATGCTGCATCTCAATACACCATAGTCATTTCAACCATGAAGCAATCCCAAAATATTTAGAGAAGCTGCAGCTAGGTTTTTCTATGCTATGTTATCAGCATGTAGGTTTGTTTTTCAGTGGAAAGGGAGTGGGAGGTGGGTATTTTTTAGTTTAAGAAACTTGCTGTGGAATGCCAGAACAGAAGCATCAGAGGAAGTGCCTTTGTAGATATTGCTTCTCTCTATATGCATATCCTACACCTAATTTTGATCTTCTTTCTTTTACTAGAAGAAACAACCACTCAAATCCTATGCATCAGTACAAAGAAGTTTTGCACGCCGTTAAAACAATTCTGCACTTTCTTGCTGAGTCTGCATTCAATCAGAGTGAAACAACAGCACCAGCCAAGCTTTGATTATTTCCTATCATCTTAATAGAATAAGAAACTCACATCCTGAGGGCCTAATCCAGTTCTCACTGAACTTGATGGCATCTCATCCTGCAATTGCTTTGGGAGGTGTGCTGGACCACTTGAGTTATTTTTACCCTGTGGACTTCTCTTCCATTAAGCAATTGGTATAGAGGAGAAGAAAAACATACACACATGTTCACCATGAGCAATTCTAATTAAATGACAACAAAAATGGTGCACATGTATGGGTATTTGTTTTGTAACTACTTTCTCACACAGTGAAAGCTTTGTTCTAGAGCAGGGGTAGGCAACCTTTCCCCTTTAAGGGCCGAGGGACTTCAGCTCCCAGAATCCCAGGAGGTATTGGCCAATGTGGGACTATTGGCCAGCATGGCTGAGGCTTCTGGGAGCTGAAGTCCCTCAGCCCTTAAAGGGGAAAGGTTGCCTACCCCTGTTCTAGAGGAAGGACATTCAATACCAATTTATGTACTCATGAGCTAGGGAGGTACAAGGCTGTGGTTAATGAATCAAATTTAACTCCATAATGTATTACCCAACTTCTAGCTGCACATGTAGTTATGAACCACCAAATTGAAGGACCAAGCTATAGTATGGAGACAAATGGTGAAGTCAGGATAGATATTGGAGGGTAATATCATTTCAGGTTTTTGGAAGGAATACCATTTTTGGAAAGACTAATTCAACTCCATAAAACATCTTCAAAGGACTACCCTTGAATATTTTCTGAGCTTGAAGTTGCATTTTTGACTGTGCATTTTTAAAAAGCATTCTTCACAATTACTTTTTATATGTCACAATAATCAGAGACATGAGTATCTCTGAGTAATAATTACATGTAGACTGCAACTACCGATGAACACCTCATTGAATCACGTTTCAATCATGAATTATACTTTACTATACTATGCTTTATACTCTAATTTCCATACCAGTCTGTAACCCTGCACCATCTCCAAAATTCATGAACATGTGCATATTTTCCATATGCATCTTTACCTGAACTATATATTTTCTGTGTAGCTTTCACTAATAAATGTGTTTTTCAATAAACAGCAGCCCAAAGTATATAAATGTTGGTATGCAATATTCTCTAATATATGTTTGGGGTTTTTGGTTCCAGTTCTCCACCAGTGAATTGTATTAGAAAATTTGGAGAAGAGTACAGTCAGAAGGATTGTGTTCTAAATCTATATATTAGTCCAGAAAGTTCAAATTAAGTCAGTTTGCTTTAAAATGTAGATCATGCATAACTGAAAAATTAGGAGAGGGAAACAGAAATAGAGAAATAACAACACCCCAGTCATAAGGAATGTAATACTGTAGATTTCTCTCTGACTCAAGTCTTTGGGGTTCTTGTGGTAAGAAATGAATCATACCCACTATCCCTGCCTACTCTTTCATGGCCTTTTAGCCAATCCCATCTCTTGTTCTGATAGTCTTAAGAGGAGAACTTAATTTGTAGGTTTCTGACTCTAGGAAATATATATATATATTTTTAAAAAATACAATTCCCAGGATTTTTAGAATGGGTCAAATGGATGTACAGTCTAAACTGAAATCCACAGCAGATTTAGTGGGTTGTCTATAGGTAATCCATGTGAAGGAATTAAAGGGAGAATTTAAAACTAGCAAGGTTTAATTGGGAGGTGACATGTTCCAGATTTTGTCAGAAGTATATTCTTAGGTGAATTGTTTAAAGTATAACCCACTGTAACACATTAAAGTTCTTTTGTTACCATAGTTGTATTTGCAAAATGAAGTACCCCCTTCTAGAACTTTTTGAAGCAAGGGTAGAACAAATATTAAGAAAATGTTAGATAAATGATTCTTGAGGTGAAAGTGTGATGAGGAAAATTCTGGACTGATGACAATCACTGAGTATAAGACTTACTTTATACATACTTCACACATGGGTGTTTTGTGCTGAAAACACAATTTTCTATGCTAAAGTAACATATTCTGCACAGAAAGTGCTTTTTCCTGGGCAGGAAATGCTGTTTTTAGCAATATATATATATATATATTTAAAAAATAAATTTTATGCAAAATAAATCCCCAGATACAGTATGTTTGCACAAGAAACAGCCTCTTCTAGGCAGAAAGTAATATCATTTTATGTGCAGACAAGCTGTTTCATAGCCAGAAATGCTGTCTTCTGTGCAAAAATACTGCATGAAATTTTTGCACAGAATATGTCTTGAACTGCAAAAATGTTCAAAAACTGTAGTTTTCAAAGATTTTCTTACAGTAGGATGGAAATGGCTAAGATTACTCATTGTTGCCTTCAAAAATAAAATTAGCAAAGAACTTCATCCCTAGTTTGAAAGTTTGCTTTTACTTTTGGTCTTCAAGATATTTTTTATTGCCCCCAACTCTCACCTTTCTAAGATGAGACTCAAAATGACATTGTAGATTGCTCTTTGGATAAAACATCTGAGGAACATCAGTGGGAGTGAAAATTGTAACAAAATTCTCATAGGGCAGTTACATTAGGGATATGAACATTTCCCAATCTTGATGCCACCTAGTTTATTTGGATGTCACCTGCATTTTGTTTCTTACCGTGTTATATATTGGGTTGTAAAATTGTATTTTATTACAGCATGAAAATTTGCACAATTTCCTCCACATTTTCCCTAATGTAAGCATGTTTTTAACTAATTTAACAAATTTCCATAATTTCCCTCATAGTATCTATTTTGCTAGTTTTCTGCATTTTTGTCACATTTTAAAATATGCAAATTTTATGCACATTTTTCTCACCCCATGAAACACATGAAGTGTGGTGTCCATTTTCTCCCGCCATGTCTCATGTCTTATTGGGACAATTGAGCTCCATAAAAATCTCTTCCTATCACTAGTTTGCATGTCCCCATTTAGAAGGGCTGTTCTATTAGGTGATGATGCATGATCCCACACATGCACAGCATCCAAACTCCTCAAAATAAAAGGAAAGAAGGTCAAACACTTTCTCAAGAGTGTTCAAACTTTAGGAGATTCTTTTATCACGAGAAGTAAACAGCCCAGTCAAACTTCACTGAAGCTATAACTTACATAAACTCAAATTAACCCTTGGCATGGTGTTCCACTTTAGTATTATCTAATAAAATACTTTCAAGAACTCCATATATCAAAAACCTAGTGAGCAGGGTCATCTTAATAACTAAGGGGGAATTACCTTCATGACTCATTTGAGACTTTGCCCCTTCATGAGTTATGATCAATTTTCCCCTTAATGGAAATTATTTGTATTAATGATATACAATGCCATTGCCTGCTATCCCAACATGTTCTTTTTCTTAGTGTGTGTGTGTGGGGGGGGGGGGGGGGGGAGTGAAGGATAGGTGTACTGTATATATGTATGAGTATATATAATATTGGCATGCCCAAATTTTATGAAAGAGATCTTCCACTTCAAATTCATGTGCTGAATTTGCATCTTGTTTGCTTCAGTGAATGTTAACTGAGTTCTAGCACACAATACTTTGGAATAAAATGTGTGGAACACACACACACACACACACACACATTTTCTCTTCATTATTTGATGGGAATTAAACAATAGCAAATTTATCATGAAAAGGAGATCTCAAACAATAACATGACAACATAGCAAACTACTCAGTTAATAAGCCACTCTGTTATTTCATTTTTGAGATACGAAAACAAACTTTTTAAAGGAAAACCATGAATGATATAAAATCCAGTTATTGTATTGTGGAATATTCAATAACAGAATGTTGTCATTTTTAAAGCAACCCTTTGCTAGGCATTATCTTTTATCTAAGTGCTATCTTTGGCTTTTATGATTTTTCCACTTTATTTATAGTTGTTGTTTTTAAATGTAATATTTTAGCTACACTCTTAATGTTGTGAATGCAGTTTTGACCATTATTATGGATCTGAAAATGAAAAATTGCGTATAATTACAAGCTTTTGGCTTTCAGAACAGATTATTGTAATGACTTGTCCTCTTAGCATTGGCACTGTTAGTTCAACATTGGATTCACTGACCAGCAGTAACTCTCCAGGGTTTCAAGTAAGAACATTTCTAGCCTGCCTGGAGATGCTAGAAATTGAATCTAAGATCTTCTCTATGTAAGGCATGGGCTCTGCCACTGAGACTGTGCCCTTCTGCCCAAATCTACCCAGACATCCTGAAGACATCTGAATGTTCTGGATTTGATGTGCATTTAATCTGAAGTGCAATGTAAGTTTGTCACATATTAGTTTTATTTATATCCTTCCTTTGTCAACACATGATCTCCAGGGGCTTATAACATGGATTAAAAAAAAATTGCAGCTAAAAAGCAATGGTAATATATTTTAAAATTAAATAAACTAAAATATACAGTTGACCCTCCACATTTGTGGATTTTACTTGTGGATTTGATTAATATGTTCTTTCTAGGAATCTGTAGGTCTTCCTGAGAAATTCTGCTGGAATTAGACCATAGAGTTGTGCTGTAGGATCTAGAGATTATTAAAGAAAACACTTCTCTAGGCATTTGTAGGTCCTCCAGCATGATTTTATGATCAACTTCTGGCTGATGTTGACCATAGAGTTGCACTGAGGTATGTATTGATTTGTAGAGAGGTGTTCTCTGAGGTTTAAAAAGTAGTGGGTTTTTTGGTGTTTTTTTCCAATTTCATGGGGGTCTTGTGCCCATATCCCCAGCGAATGTGGGAGGCCTACTATATAGAACAGCATTAAAGAAGAAGTTTAAAGTGTGTAAAACATAAATAATGAGGTAAAAATCCTGCAAAGATCTCAAAATCTGAACAAAGCTCATGCAAGAAGATACATCATTCATGCAGTGTGGACACGAGTCATGTAGGGGTCAGTAGATCATATCCAGTGCTTTGAACTGAGCCTGAAAACTCAGATCATATCCAGTCCTTTGAACTGAACCTGGAAACAGACAAAAGCCAGTGGTGCCAGGAAGTTTTTGTGTGTGAGTATCCAAGGTTACTAGTGAGTATCTAAGATTACTAGTGTTCTGTGTTTTTTATTTTTTTAAAAAAGTAATGTTAATATTTTATGTAATTTATTAATTCGTGGTTAGAGTTTTTTTGGGATTTATCTGACTGAGGCTGCAATCTTATGCATGCTTACTTGGGACAATTCTCTACATGGGGCTTACTTTTCATTACACATAATTTAGGGCTTGTACTGACTGCCAGAAACAATCCAGTTTGAGACACTTTAACTATCCTGGCTCAATGCTAGGGAATCATGGGAACTGTAGTTTATTGTGTCACCAGAGCTCCCTGACAGAGAAGGCTCAATGTCTCAGAAAAAAACTACAATTCCCATGATTCCCTAGCATTGAGCCAGGACATTTAAAGTGGTCTCAAGCTAGATTATTTCTGGCAGTCTGTACAGGCCCTTAGATTTCTCTACAGAAAAATCATGAGAACTTGCTGTCAGTCAGTATGGCATGGGGAAAAGAAACTCAGAATAACCAGGTAATTTTATTGGTATTACATGGAGGAATGAAACACAGCATCTTTTGTTATATTGTAGTTATCTTTTCCAGAATCATATGTGTGTTTTCCCCCCCAGAACTGTTTTTCTGTAGAGGAAAAACAAAACAAAATAAAACTGAAGTATATTGCCAGTTCTAAAACTTGCCAGCTCTTTTGTGTGCAAATATACACAGGGCCAATTAAAAGGGGAAGGCAATGCCCATCACAATGCCATATGTCACTGATTATCCCATTGATTAAAAATGAGTTTCTTCCTCATGCCTATCCAAGAAGCCACTAACCACAGGTATTTCCCAGGGAGACTCTCTGTCCTGCTTATTCCATATACAGAAAAGTTAACTGTTGTGGTTCACGCATTTAAGATTAAGAAGAATTTGAAGAGCTAGGAAGAGGCCATTCCTCTGAATGATCCAGGCATATATGGTGGCTGTGCTATAATGGATTGTGCCATTAGACAACCACTGGCAGATCTGATGGTGCACTTGTGTGGTTTGCCATTGTACAATATTGAATGCACACTGCAAAGATCCAAAACTTCATGGTTAATAAAGGTATGGATCAGACTATCTCTTCAATCCACTTAGGGCCCATTATGAAAGTAATTGTTCACTAAATTAATTCTCCAAAGAACCAAGAAGTAGTTTTAGCAATTTTCTTCCCCCTGCAAGAGTCTTTGAAAACTGCAATTTTGGAAGACTATTTAGAGTTTGCAAACTTCTGCTCAAAATTTATATGAAAGGACCTTTGCAGAGAAAACAGCATTTTCTGTGCAGGAATTAATAGGTTAAACATTTTCAGATAGAAAAGTTGGATCTACAAAATAATTTTAAAATGTGGAGACACCATGTGATAGCTGTTCCACTGAGAAGCAACAGATAGAAAATCAATGGATATGGAGGAACAACTATTTGAAAACCGTATAATCAAGCCACTAAAAGTGAACATCAGTTACAAAATCTGATTTGGACTCCTGTTTGGTGATTTGGTAAATAGCCTGATTTGACGTGAACCAATCTAGAAGTTGACTAATTTGACGCAAGTCTGAAGTATTCAGATAGCCAAATGTTTGTCTTCCTCATTTTCTATGACTAAAACTCAAGAAATAACTATAATCTTTTTAAAAGAAAAAAATGTTTGTTAGATTTTGGTGATATTGGCTTAATCCAATTGCTAATTCTACCTTCAGTAGATCTGTTCTACTCTTGTTAGGAGCAGTGAATAGAATGCATACCAAAGTCATATATGGGGAGAGAGGGATGTGCTATATGTCTTTGCTTTTTTAAAAAATTAAAAAATGCAATTGAAAGATTTTCTTAGCAGATTTAGAAAACATTTCCAGACATAGGGGCCTCTACTGAACTGTCCACATTTGAAAAGATTATGTAAAGGATATGTAGAGGGAGGACAATTCAATAGCACCCTTTACAGATCTGGGTTTGAGGGGGAAAGGATGCACTTATTCTAATCCTGATTTTATTGTGGGCAACTGTTGTGATAATGATACACAATATCATAGGGTCCCTGATAAAGATAGTAATGTGTTCAGAGTCTGAGTAGAAGTGACTATTCAAATGTGTATGAGGCCACTGAGAAATTCTTCGTTACTCCCACCCATGGTTTGGAGGACAGTTTTATGAAAATAGCATCCATCAGAAAGATACTTTTAGACAACAAACATGCAAAATTTCATGATAGGTGCAGATTTTTGGGAACTGTGATAAATGAAAAACAGTTTTGAGTTTTTTTATTCTATTCCTTTATTCTCTTTATTCTTTCTTTTGTTCCACTCAAAAGGCACCAAAACTACAGAAAGTGCAAAGGACAGGGGGAAATGATTGAATGTGGAACATACAGTGGCTAATGCAAAAAGTATTCAACACCCAGCATTTTCCTAGCAAGCACCAGAAGAAATCTTTTTTCCCCTAGTCCCCCAGATACCAATAGTTGTATCATCCCTTCTCTTAGGAGAGAACACTAATAAAAGCACTCTAAGGGGGGTTGCAGACTGCCAGACATAGTGTGAATTCAGTCCACTTTTAGGGTTAGGGTTAGTGCTAGGGAATCATGGGAACTGTTATTTTTCTGAGACATTGAGCCTTCTCTATCAGACAACTCTGATGCCACAATAAAATACAGTTCCCATGGTTCCCTAACTCTAACCCTAACCCTAAAAGTGGACTGAATTCACACTATTTCTGGCAGTCTGCAACCCCCCTAAGTTGCAACATTTCAGAATCCTCCCAAAATCACTGGGATTGAGGAGCCCTAGTAATACCATTCACAGAAAAGAAAACCTAGAACTGTGAATTATAAACTATACACTCTCTTCTTCATCCTTCCTCTCTCTTCCTTCTTTTCTCATGTGGAAAAATGCATCCGTTTTTGGAAATATGCAGTGTGTGTATGTCCTCTTGAGTCCAAGTTACTAAGGGTTTGCCAAAAGTGTTCTAATTTGGAATTGCTTTAACACTGTAAACTGTCTTGAGCCCCAGTTCTAAGATGAAAATGCCTCATGGACATAAATAAAAGGAATAGTCATGAATATAATAATAATATGTGTCCTAAACATCCAATGTCATTATTTGGCCAGGCAGTAATTTAGCTAAATATTCATAGGAATATTTTACACATGCCCAGTTGAAATAAGAATTGGAAACATCTTTGACCTGAAGAGAAAACTGTGTGGTTGTTTCAAATATAATTTAATTGTTAATTGCAGTTTGAGGTCATCTCCACAAATAAGCTTCACGTTCCTCTAACCAGCACAAAATTTTAGTTGTGATGAGCAGAGAAATCCAACATCATATTGTAAAGATGAGAGACACGCATGCTCCTTCTGCTGCATTTAATTTCTAATGTGATGCAGATGGAATTCAAGCTACCACATCTTCATTGTTAATGTTGACCTTCTTGTCTCTTAACTGCATCTGTGTCAGCCAAATATTTTTAATATTTGTCAGATGGATTAAAATGTAGATACTGACATTAGGTTTCTCCCATCCAAAAATAATTACAAGGATTAATCTGTCAGATAGTCATTCAAATCTTTCAGATCTCAAGTTCCTACCATCCCATGTATGAAAAGAACTGTAAGTTATGGCAATTTTGATATTGTTTTAAGGGGTTGGGAGGTGGGACTTAGGTTTGGGGATGTTTTTACACTGTTCTGTTTTTAAATGCTGTAACCCGCCTCGATTGTTGGGCAGAGAGGCGGGCTATAAATAAAAATTATTATTATTATTATTATTATTATTATTATTATTATTATTATTTGATAAGTTCTAAATGTAAAAAATGTTCCAAATGAAATTTTCCACATCTACATGGGACAAAAATCGAGAGAGATATAGCCATTCCCAACATGAAGAAGATTATATTGTTGCTGTTCTGTGGTTGTTAAAAACAAGAAGTCTGCCAGGGGAAAAAAAGATGGCAACTCTAACTCAGCACAACAAACATGGTTGTTGTCAGACCCAGATCTTTTTTAAAAATATTATTTATGTATTATTATTTCTTAAAATACATTCATCTCTTATTACAAACTGAGAATTGTATGTGTATGTGTGTGTGTGTGTGTGTGTGTGTGTATATATATATATATAAAACATATATATATATATATATACATAATGCTGTTCATGCATAGTAACAGTGCAACAGAAATTTTAACGCTTTTGTCATTCAAAAAGAAATAAAATCATCCAGTTATTTTTTAATCAAACCATATCTTGGGTATTTGTTATATATTATACAAATGCTGTGTCATGGTCAGTCAGGAGCTGGACTTGGAAGATGAGGAGGAGGATGAGCCTACTCCAGTGCAGGAGGAAAGGGAGGCTCTACCAGGTCCTAATCCTGCCCTGCTAGATCCCAGCCCTGTCCTCCCAGCCCTAGAGGAGGAAGAGCAGCCAGGTCCTAGCACTAGTAGGATCCCTATGGAGGCACAGCAGCCTAGTGGTAAGGATCAGGAAGAAACAAGCATGGAAGTGCCTTCCTTCAGACAATGCAGGGCAGAGAGTGCTTGCGTGCGTCGGTCAAGGAGGCTTGCAGAGAGGCAATTGACTAACAAGCCTCAGCTGGCACGGAGGAGGGAATCTCCTACTTAATCACCTGGGAGAGGACCACTCAGTGCCAGAGCTTATTCTGTCCTGGACTACAGCCAGCACCAGTCCAAACAAACGCGGATAAGGATGGTTTAACAAGGAAGGAGCTAAAAGGCAGGCTACAGACCTTTCTGTAGACCAAGAAGCACACCAGTACCAAAGCCAGGGTCAGGATTCCAGAGTTCACAGTAGCCAGTTCAGTCCAAGGACGGGGCAGCCAGAAGGTAACAAGCATCCAGTCCGTTCCGAATTCAAAGGTTCATGGCACACAAGGGTTCCAAAGAGCAAGGAGCCAGTGCTGACAGTATCCCACAAGGGAACTGCAATGCGGGAAACTTGACTGACTATTTAGACTGCTCTGGTGCCACAATAAACTACAGTTCCCATTATTCCTTATTACTGAGCTAGGACAGTTAAAGTGGCCTCAAGTTCCTTAGTCTATTGGTAATGTTAGTTCTCTTGTTACCTAAGACTTTCTCTGGAACATCGTTTCTAGCCCTCATCTTTAGGTTGTTACACCTAAGTTATAAATTCCCTTGATATCCAACCACTGCTATAATCCCCCATTGGCATTCCAAATAATTCAAAATTGGGGACCATTCGTTATATAAGTTGTCTAAAGTTTTTCCTCTTAAATAATGTGTTAGCATATCCATCTCCAATATGTCATATAGTTTAAATATCCATTCTTTTAAATTCGGAATCTCTCTTTTTTTCCCTTTTTGAAGTAATACTATTCGCGCGGTAGTTACTAAATAAAATAAAAGTTTACCTACTTCCTTGTCTAATTCTTTATTCCAAATGTTTAATAGATATATTTCTGGACATAGTGGAACCTTTCCCCTAAAAATTCTGTTTATGATCTTACTAACTGCCTTCCAATATTTCTGGACTACTGAACAAGTCCATAAACAATGATATAATGTACCAGGATCTGTCTGACATTTCCAACACATATTGTTTTTTGTTTTGTATATCTTGGCTATCCTTACTGGAGTTAGATACCACCGATAAAATATTTTATAGTAGTTTTCCTTCAAGCTTTGAGAGGCTGTATATTTTAATGATTTAGTCCAAGCGAATTCCCATTGGTCCAGATTTATTGTATGTCCCACATTTCTAGCCCACATTGTCATATTATCTTTTATAATCTCTTCTTCTAGATCCCATTTTAAAAGGAGTTTGTAGAATTTGTAGAATGCTTGTTCATTTATTTTAGAATACAAAATGTCAAAGGTCAAACTGAAGACAGCGTATTTACACAACTATGGGGGGAAGCAGACGGGAGCTTCCCGTGCGCCGCGGGACGGAGTGCTGCTGGACCGCGGCAGCCGCACCGTGGCGCACTGTTGGCAACTCTAAAAGGAGCACCAAATTGGCGCTCCTTTTAGATTTCAGGGAAAGGGCGCCCTAAAAGCGGCGGGCGCACTTTCCCTGACTCAAACGCCACGGCGCGTGCGGTCGCCATGGCGTGAGGTCATCCTCGGAGCGCCGGCAGTGCGGAGGGCCGGCAACTCCGAGGGTGACCTCTGGAAGAGGAAGGGGCGCAGCTCGTGCGGCTGCCCCTCCTCTTCCCTGCCCGGAAGACGACTCTATTAGTCGTCTGCTGAGGCCCTATATTAGGCTTTAAATGTCAGACTAAGGGGGGAAGCAGACGAGGGCGTCCAAGACGCCCTGCGACGGTGCGCCGCGGGACTGGAGCAGTCGCACCGCGGCGCACCATTGGCGCCTCTGAAAGGAGCGCAAAAATAGTGCTCCTTTCAGAAGTCAGTGAAAGTGCGCCCTAAAAGTGTCGGGCGCACTTTCACTAACTTTTCCACCTCAGCGCGTGCGGTTGCTGCGGCGGGAGGTTGTCCCCGGAGCGCCGGACGTGCGGAGGGCCGGCGGCTCCGAGAACGACCTCGGGAAGAGGACGGGGCGCCGCGCGTGCGGCTGCCCCTCCTCTTCCTTGCCTCAGAGACGGCTCAATAAGCCGTCTGCCGAGGCCCTAATTCTCTTTGTTTTTTGGATATTACTTGATTGATTCTTTTTAGAAATGTATAATTTGTAATTGATATTACGTGATTGTATGTTTGTGAATAGTTTTCTTTTTTTTAATCAATAAAATTAAAAAAAAAATAAAGTGGCCTCAAGTTCCATTATTTCTGGCAGTCTGTAAAGGCCCTCTGTTAGGGCCTTTGCAGACTGCCAGAAATAGTGCACATAAAATTGAGGCACTGCCCTGGCTCAGTGCTAAAGAATCATGGGAACTGTATTTTTTTTTCTGGGACATTGAGCCTTCTCTGTCAGAGAGCTCTGGTGCCACAATAAATTACAGTTCCCATGATTCCCTAGCACTGAGCCAGGGCAGTGCCTCAATTTAATGTGCACTATTTCTGGCAGTCTGCAAAGGCCCTTAGTTTATCTGGTTTAAAAAGATTCTTAAAGTATTCTGTAGCAATTTGTTTAATTTTACTCTGATGGGTATATTCTTTCTCTTTCTCTCTTAGTTCAATTATCATTCTCCTTTCACTTTGTTTTTTGGTCTTATATGCCAGCCATTTTCCAGTTTTATTTGCATGGTCAAAGTAATATTGTTTTGAGTATTTTATTTTATTTGCTAACTGTTCTGCAATTTTTTTTATTTTTATTTTTATTTTGGTCTAGTTGATTCTTTAAGATGTTCATTTCTTGGTGCAGTCTTTTGTTTTCCAGGTTCTTTTTAAACTCTTGTTCTCTCCCCCCCCACCTAACTTTTCCAGTATTACTCTTTCTTTTTGTTGCTCAGATCTTTTTTTCCTAATTTCTTGTTGAATAAATTGGGCTCTTATAATCGCTTTATTCATATCCCAAATGATATTAGCTGGCATTTTGTCATCTGTGTTTGTTTTAAAATATGATCTTAATTCTTGCTTAATTCTTTGCACAAACTCTTTGCCTTGTAGTCGATAATCCTTTAATTTCCAATTAAATTCTTTTTTAGTTGTTTTAATTTCCAATTTCATTGCATTGTAGACCGAGAAAGTTTTAGGAAGTATTTCTATTTTCAACATATCTTTACTTAGGGCCTTTGCAGACTGCCAGAAATAGTGCAAATTGAGTCCACTTTAAATTGAGGCACTGCCTTGGCTCAGTGCTAGGGAATTATGGGAATTGTAATTTATTGTGGCATCAGAGCTCTCTGACAGAGAAGGCTCAATGTCTTAGAAAAAAATACAATTCCCATGATTCCCTAGCACTGAGCCAGGGCAGTGCCTCAATTTAAAGTGGACTCAATTTGCACTATTTCTGGCAGTCTGCAAAGGCCCTTAGTTGTTTTGGCCACCAGGAGAGAAGCACTGGAAGGCGAGAGGTTTTTGAGGCCACCGCCTCTGCTCTCTCTCTCTCTCTCTCTCTCTCTCTCTTGCCTGCTTCCTCCTCCTCCTCCTCCTCCTGGCCACTGGGAGAGAAGCGCTGGAGGGCAGTTTTTGAGGCTGCCGCCGCTGTTCTCTCTTTCTTTCTCTCTCTCTCTCTCTCTCTCTCTCTCTCTCTCTCTCTCACCTGCTCCCTCCTCCCGGCCTCTGGGAGAGAAGCGCTGGGGGATGGGCAGTTTTTGAGGCCACTGCTGCTGCACTCTCTCACTCTCTCTTTTGCCTGTTTCCTCCTTCTCCTCCTCCTCCAGGCCACTGGGGCAGACCCAGATCTTTAAGAGCTAAGCACTGACTAAAAAAAATCACAGCCCTGACTTTGCAAGACCTGATCAAGGCAGTTGATGACAGGGTGACTTGGAGGTATCTCATTAATTGAACTGCCATAAAATGAAGTCAACTTGACAGCAATTAGTAACACAACAACAACAAAAACCTGGATAAATTTGACAGTTTTGCTTTCTCTCACTTTTTTTTTTTTTTTGTATGCAAAGGGATCTTGTTAACACCTTTGAGGCTAACTAAAAGAAAGAAGCTGGTAGCATGAGCTTTTGTAGACTTGAGCCTATTTCCTCAGATGCATGAGGTGGAATGGAGAGTGCAGAGACAGAGCTATTTAAGTTGGTTGCATGTAAGAATGTCAATTGAAATTCAAAACCTTGTCAGTTTGGGGATGAGATGACAAGTTCAATTTTAATGATGGTCATTGGGGGACAAAGGCAGGAGGAAAGATGGTGCCTAAAGCCAAGTAGAGTAGATAACCAATGGTTACCCCCTGTTGGGGATCCTGTAGCTGGATATCTTGCATTGAGCAGGGGGTTAGATCTGAATGATCCCCTTCCAACTCTATTGCTCAATGACTCTATGGATTATAGGCATAGCTCAGCTGCGTGCCACAAATAACCATTGACTGGAGGCAGGGGATTTTGGAAAGCACCCTGTACACCTGCCAGTCTTCCGGGCCACCACTCTTCTGACTGGACCATCTATCTTATAAATGCACTGATGGAGTTTTTCAATCCACCAGCATCAAGGAAGATCTCAGCCAAGGAGTCCCTTTTTTCTGTATAATGTCAATTTTGTGTATATACAGAGGTTCATGCCACCCTATGTACTCTCTGGTCAGGCTGCCTCTGCCTAGGGATGTAATCTTCTGTACCTCTGAAGTTCATCTCCACTGGTGTTTTCTGGTGAGGGCATGACATGACTCCTCTTTTGCAGTCTCTGAAGTGGACAGAAGTCTTCTGTCTCCATCTTCCATCACATTTCTGCATAAGAAAAGTCTTTCAGCTGGACTTACTTCTGAATAAGCACATATAGGGCAATGATGTAAATAGATTTCACTCTTGTGATGTAAATATATTTCACTTTGTGCTCTGATTGTGAAAGCCTGTATTATGTACTGTTTTGAGCATTGGATTGTGACTCTGGAAACCAGGTTTCAAATCCATGCTCATCCATGGAAACTCACTAGGTGACCTTGGATGTCACACATTCTCAGCCTCAGAGGAAGATAAATTCAACCCTGTCTGAACAAATCTTGTAAGAAAAGCCTGCAATAGTTTTATTTGGGGATCATCATAATTCAGAAATGACTTGAAGGCACACAGCAGCAGCAACAACAACTATGTTCAGAATTTAGTTTACAAAGCATAGAGTGCCATTAGATATAGAGTTTTTCATGGCATCATCTTCCTATTCACTAGGATAAAGTAATCTCTCTATAGATCATAACAAATGAGAAAAACAAATTGACAATTCAAAGAAAACTTTTTTAAAAAATAAATGTTGCTAGTTTTTTGTCTTTCCCAAAAATTCTGCCCATGATACGATGTTAGCATATAATTTCCCAGCTATTCTTCCATTTTCTGTGCCAAGTCTTTTGTATACAATAGAATCATGTCTTTGCACTGCTCTTTGCAAGGCAATTACGTTTCCTTCTTCTCCATCCGAACTTTATTTCAGCTTCAACTGTGTTCTGTAATTTACTGCAAGAAGAAAAGACTATTTTCAATTCACAAATCATTTTCAGCATAAACATAGTTGCCCACCAGTGATTGTATGGTTGAGTCAGCAGTTCTTCTTAAGTGACCTTGCAGTGATATGTGAAAATATGTTAGGCAAGATGATCTTTTCTTTTAGGCAAAGCCTTGAACCCATCGGGGAAAATTTCAATCTTTTCATTTGATTTCCTGGGGCCATTAAGGAAAAAACCCAAACCAAAACAAATTCTTACTAGCAATGTTAAATGCTGATGGTTCTTTCACATTAAAGAAATCTAAAAATATTTACTTAATAGTTTGAATATTATATAATAATGGCATTTTGTTATTACTGAGGTCAATACTGTAGGTAGAGAGAGGAGCTGGCAGCATGAGCTTTCATGGATTGCAGTCTACTTCCTCAGATGCATATGGTGGAGTGGAAACCAGGAACAGTTTCCCTGTCCCTGGTTTCCACTCCACCATATGCATCTGAGGAAGTAAACTGAAGTCTATGAAAGCTCATGCTGCCAACTTCTTTATTGTCAGGGTATGCAGGATTGCATTATACTATTGTGACTGAATAAAGATGTCAGGTAATACTGTGTATGTGACCCTGCGTGCTAATCAACCAATTAGGTCAGGTGGTTGTAAGGCAGGCAATCAACAGCCTACAAATGTGGTACATTCTATGTGTGTTGGGAGCTGTTTTGCTCTCCATGTTGGGAACTGTGCTGAGAGCTGAGTGATTTGCTCTTCATGCTGGGGTTTGTTTCTTTTTTCTATACCTGTTTTTATCCAGCCATTATGCTATAATGCTATGTTGTTATGCTATCTTTGCTTCTACTCAGTAAAGTTTTTTTTGTTGGTTACTGAAGGTCTCTGACTCTGCTACAAGCCATTTTTTTACCTTAACATCTATTTCAGTTAGTCTCAAAGGTGCTACAAGATCTCTCTACCTACTGATTCTACAGACTAACACGGCTATATCTTTGAATTCTACCACTATGGAATGAGGTCAATATTGTCACATGTTGTGTGCCTTCAAGTCATTTCTGGCTTATGGTGACCCTAAGGTGAACCTACCATGGGGTTTTCTTGGCAAGATTTGTTCAAAGGAGGTTTATCATTGCCTTCTTCTGAGGCTGAGCGCATGTGTTTTCCAAGGTCACCCAGTGAGTTTCATGGCTGAGCTGGGAACTGAACCCTGGTCTCCAGAGTCATAGTTCCATATTAAAATCACTATGCCATGCTGGCTTTCCCAAATGAAATGCAAAGGAATTATCAAATGCTTTGAATATGACATCAATGGCAGGTAAACAAGTAGCATAAATGGCTCAAGCTTCCTAGTCCCTTGCTTGTCTAGCTCTCTTTACATAACAAGAACAGAACAGTACAGGGCACCACATACTGTCCTTGCCCGTAACATTCCCATCTTTGCTGTCTCTTCTCTCCTAACTACCATGCAATCAAAAGAAGATCTGAAAGGGGAGACTATACATATCCAGTACCTAGGTTCTTACTTCAGACCTTTAGCTCAGGGGTAGGCAACCTTTCCCCTTTAAGGGCCGAGGGACTTCAGCTCCCAGAATCCCAGGAGCTATTGGCCAACATGGGACAGTTGGCCAACATGGCTGAGGCTTCTGGGAGCTGAAGTCCCTCGGCCCTTAAAGGGGAAAGGTTGCCTACCCCTGCTTTAGCTGCTAACATAAGAATCCAAAAAATGACATTCTTATCTGCATAGGTTCTCTGTGGACCATTATTCTGAAAATACAGCTAACATGGGAAGAGGTCTCAACTAAGGAACCTGCAAAGTGTTATTAGGAAGATGCAACTGTGAGAGTTCCATTTCTTCCATGTTGTTTGGGGGTATTGTATGAAAATGACTCACAAAAGAGTTTTCTGATGAAAGAAAGCATCAGAGTTACAGATACACACATGGGCTAGGGAGTTCAGATGGCTAGGGACAAAATGGTTCAGGCTATTAGACTAGTGAAGTGTAGTGACACTGGGTGAATACCCATTTCGAAGTCCTATCCTTTCTCCATTTCAAAGTAGCTATTGTAGTTTCCTGTTAAATGTGCCCTAGGATTAGGTCAACCTATCAGTCACTTATTCCTTCTTGCTCTCTCCTACCTTTCTTCCACCCCCAGCTTTTACACATCAATGACATCAGAACAATGCTTATTTTTTGTTTGATTGCTGACTAGTTTTTCAAAAATCCAAGACTTGTCTACATCAGTAAAATATGCCATACTCGCTGAAAAACTGATGTTGACAGTCCTGACGACATATGGCTACTTCCAGAGAAGATCCGTGTTTTTCTGCCCTTGGCCCAATTTTGCTCCAAACTAAATAAAATCAGGGAAGATCCTGGTGTTTCCCAGAAACCCCAAAGTAACCTTGGGTTGATTTTGCATGTTGACACCTGGATCTGGTCTGATTCAGCCTGATCCAGTTGTCCACATGCCAAGATTCACACCATCCCCTTCCCCACTCTTAGCAGTGCAGGGAAAGTAGATGAACAGTTTTCAGACTCACTGCCACCACTTCCTCATGGGCACAAGCTCAGTGCAAAGCCTGCCCATTGTGCTGCCACTTTTCCTGAGAACATATATGGGTGGTTGGAAAACTTTTTGATCACATGTCTTGGCAGCCATTCTGTACATCAGCAGAAACAAGCTTTGCACAGAGCTCCTTCCATGAGGAAGTGGCAGTGGTGACTGAAAACTGGGAAATGGCCAGTGTGGCTGATGTCCACCTTGTGTGCACAACAACATGGCATCACACCAGATTTGGCTGAGTGCATATGGTTGCCACTGTGATCAGTACTGGAGCATTCAGGGTAATAATGCTCTAGATTATCCCCAGGTTAAGCAGCCAGTATAGACATACCCCAAAATCCATGAAAAGCTTTGGCAGGGCATCAGGTTTGGTTCTGTTAGCTTAACAAAAAAAACCAATTTGTCTTGGGAAGCAAATATACCAGTAAGTAGCTGCACAATTTGATTTAGGATGCGAGCTTCATCCGAATCAAATATACAGCCCTGTTATTCAGTCTATAGCTTTACAAATAGTTGTGCATATTCTTGTCTCCAAAGTGTCAAGTCATTTGACCAGCTTCAAAATAACAACTTAGCAGTTTAGCACAAGAATCCAAGATCACACAGAACTTCATTTATAGAATCATAAATAATGGTTCAAATGTCAAATTCGTGTCAGTCACATGGCATGTATACAACTCACATTTTGACTTCATTTGTCATCATTCAGAAGGTCAGCTCTATCACGAACCCATGGTAGTGAGGCAGTAGCCTCAGGTAGCTGATTTTTATGAAAAGGACAGCAAATGGTTAAGTATTTAATTTATGATTGCTGCATTTTGACATCTCAGGAAAAGATCTTGTGGGATTTTATGCCTTGAGTCTCCAAATAACTTTGCCAGAGAAAAATATATTGCACCATGACTTGAGGGGAGTGAATTCAATTTGCTCCTCTGCCTCAGGCAGCAAAATTTCTTGAGCTGTCCCTGTTCATCAGAAGCCAGAAAATGGAACAGTGAGAGAGGATTGGAGTCCAACAACTAGGAATCTGACAAACATGACCCTTTTAAAAACCCTGTCCTTTTCTGGCTCTTTCAAGAGACTCTTAACTTCTGTTTTTAACTAAGTAGTCAGTTATTATCACATCAGTAGCTGGTTATTACATCCACACCTCCATGGAATGCTATGCATATTCCAGTTAACCTTTCATTATAAATCAATCTCTTTAGCCCTCTAACCACTGCTTGAAAGTCTCTCCAATCTCTTAATATCATTCTGGTAATAAGATGCCCAGAACCCAGTAATCTCAGCCTGCTTTCCTCAATTTGGAGAGAAACAAATTACTACCTTCATGCATTCTGTTTTATTAGTTTCTGTAAACCATTATTTTTATTTCTTTTGTTTCAAGTGGATTACTTCAGAACCTTATTTGTCTGACTGGCCTGGGGAATGTTGAAACTCTTCTTATAATGAGGAGGTAAGACAAATCGAGGTATTGTAGTGTATTCTACAGCTTAGTGATGCCCAAGCACTGAAAACAATTCCAACCTCACTGATGTGAAAGAGATAAAATCTCCTTGAATGTCAGTGCTTCTACCTGGCTGGCTTATGGACCAGGTTGCCAGCATAGAGCTACTTCATATATCATAGTGTGGATAGCAAACCTGTAATATGAGCACAATGCCAGTTGGTCCATGGCTCTTATGATCCCCGAGCCTAACTCCACTTTCCATAACAAAATGAGGAAGAACTGAAATGAGGAATCTTTTCTGCACATAAGTATACCAGTTACATCACATAGGGCTCTAACTACCTGGATCATGGTAGCATCTACATTATAGAATTAATGCAGTTTGACACCACTCTAACTGCCATTGCTAAATGCTACGGAATACTGGGATCCAGTGTGATGTAGTGGTTGGAGCGTTGGATTACAAATCTGGGGATCAAGCTTCAATTTCCTGCTTGGGCATAAAAGCCCACTCGATAACCTTGAGCAAGTAACACACTCTCAGCCTTAGAGGATGGCAATGGAAAACCCTGTCTGAAGAAACTTGCCAAGAAAACCCTATGATAGGTTTGCCTTAGGGTCCATAAATAATAATAAAAAAATGATTTTGAGGCATACAACAACAATAAAAGATGTTTTGCTTCCTCTGTGAGAGAGCTCTAGTGCCACAACAAACTAAAATCCCAGGATTCCATAGGATGGAGCCATGGCAATTAAAGAGGTGTCAGATTGCATTAATTCTGCAGTGTGGCAGCAGCCCATATGAATCACAGGGAACACTGACTAATGGCCTAAGCAGACTGCCAGAAATAGTGCACATTAAATTGAGGCAGTGCCCTGGCTCAGTGCTAGGGAATCATGGGAACTGTATTTTTTTCTGGGACATTGAGCCTTCTCTGTCAGAGAGCTCTGGTGCCACAATAAATTACAGTTCCCATGATTCCCTAGCACTGAGCCAGGGCACTGCCTCAATTTAATGTGCACTATTTCTGGCAGTCTGCTTATGCCCTAAATTACAAGTTCCTGAATCCTGCCCCCTCCCTTAGTCATGAACACTACCCATTAGGGATGGAAATAATATTCATTTTTTAAATTTTAATTTTAATTCTAATTTTGAAAACTGGTAGAAAAAATGTTTCTTGGGTATTGGCAAATCCTGTTGAAGAAAATCTTAGGTAAGAATCTTTTTCATCTTCTCTGTGCTAAACGTATACTTTCTGCAAAATAGGTATTGAGTAGTACTGCCTTTTCATGGTGATGTGTTAGCATTTTACCATACTTACTGAATAGTGGCCCAGCTGTTTTCTTGATCATTTTCTTGCCCTAATATATCTGAAAAAAACCTTTTTGTTGCTTCTTGCTTGCCTAACCAAAAGGGTTGTAAGGAACTGCAGATCTTTTTAGCTGCTGCAGTACTCTCCCAATCATGGGTTATATCAATTTAGACAGCTGGAGAGACCCCTTGGGGTCTTGCCACAGCTGTTTGTCTTATCACATCCCACAACCAGGAGAGTGCTGCCGTCACTATTTTCTAGCACCCTAATCTGCAGAACCTCACAAACCCTTCAAGTGGGGCACTGCTAGCCTTAAGAGGTACCGTAGCTTTTTAGGATCATATGTTGTTGTTGATTACTGTAAATGTGAATTTTTAAAGTTATGAGATCGTACGTTTAGCTTATGATCTCATAAATATTGAACAAGATCTCAGGCAAAAAAAAAATTCAAATTAATAATAATAATAATAATAATAATAAAATGAGGCTTTTAAACCCTTCATTAAAACAAAACAAAATAAAACAAAAACATTCAATCTTTCAATGCTGCAGGTTTTTCCTTTGTTCTTGTTCTCTTCTATTTTAACCTTTTGGTTATTTCGCTATTCCCTCTTACATTTATATTGTATAGCATTAAGCTTTATTTCATGAACCACCCAGAAAGCTTAGACTTAAATATGGTTAAAGAATCCAACAGTCATCAAAGGGCAAAGGGTAACAAGATGACCTTTCCCAGACCAAGGCATGGATAATTCCAACAATGTGGGCTACAATAGATTTCTACCTGAGATAATGAGACTTTTATGCAAAAGCATTTTTCAGTATATCATCTCAGTCTTAATTCATTAGAAAAATGGGTTGCTCTCCATTTGCAATGTACAGGGCCAAAAGCTCCAGGTTTTGATTTCCTTTGTTGCCAGTTATGCAGTGTTAAGCTCCAAAAGGAGCAAATCACACTATCAAGCCACATTGATGCATGGTGTTCGCTCACTGACGTGAATATGATGGCTGTATAGTGTGGCTGGTTCCTCTGTTGGAACTGTGCTCCTGTGGGGATATTAGCATTTGGAATTGCATAGTAAAGTCATTCTTCAGCTCTCAAGGGCATGTGTCTGAACTTGCATGGAAGATCTCATTCTTGCATTCTCCCCCTCCTCTGTGATAAATGAGCATGGTGTAATGAAAATCACAATATTTTTTATTGCCAGCCGTTATCCCAGGGAAAAAAAAAAAATCTACTGCAGGATCCTTTCTCGGAGGCATAGATGTAGCTGTACTTCATTTCCATGTGGTCAAAATGTTGTCAGAGGTCAAATGTGTGTGCTCTTTAAAATGCACACTCACACAAAGAAACACACATGCACATACATAGTCCAAAAGGTATTTAATTAAGAGCCAAAGCTTCATGGTGCTTGAACTATACTTGAATGTTCAAGGTTTGGGAGCTGGAAATGATTGTTGGAAGCTTTCTGTTTTGCACTTTGATTTGAAAAGAAGAGACTAATGAGAATTCACTGAAGACTGACTTCAGCTGTGCACAGATTCTTTTTTGATATGCTTATTCAGTTGTCCTTTATAGAGTGGCATTGGGAAGCCAGGGTTCACAGCATCAGAGCACCAAAGCCTTATTTGTTTATTAGCAGAATGATGACAGCATCTGACACATTCAACCCCCCTCCACCTCTGCCTCCATTTTCCCTCCATTTAGCTGCTGTCCTCATGGTTGTTCTTGTTGTGTGCCTTCAAGTCATTTCCGACTTTTGGTCTTATCTTAGGGCTCCTTGGCAAGTTTCTTCAGAAGGGATTTGCCATTGCCATTGCCAATCTCTAAGGCTGAGAGAGTGTGTCATGATGAAGGTCACCCAGTGGGTTTATATGGCTGAGCCGGTATTTGAACCTGGTCTGCAGAGTCATTAAGAACTTAGCCTCAACTGTTTGTAAAGACCTGGCTGCACAACTTGTCACCAAAAGGACAGCAAGGACAGGGCCAACCTGTACTTTTGGGGGAGGGAGTTCCAAATGGGAAGGTGCATATCAGGACATTAGCAAGATTCCCAGCACTATCATACTATTGCTTTGCACTGGTGTCTGGTGCCTTTCCTCCAGAGAATGGGTGAACACTTTCTCAATTCAATCTATTTCAACCTCAAAAGAGGCAGGATTTAATTCTTAGGGATTGGAATTCAGCATGGGATTTACACTTACATAAATGGACTAACATCTGTGGAAAATCAAACCAAGCAATGCCTGTATTCAGCAACTAACTGCTATGATATTACAACACAGGGAAGCCAGTGAAATGACTGATGTGGATTGGAGCCGATGCATAATAGATACCAATGCACAATGGGCACTCACAATGAACCATCTGGACAATGGCTAGGGACTGCTGATGTGCACTTTTGCTGATGTCCTGATATGCATCTTCCCATTTGGACCTCCCTCCTCAAAAAGGCCAGGATGGCCCTGTCCTTGCTGTTCTTTTGGTGGCAAGTTGTGCAGCCAGGTCTTTACAAACAGTTGAGGCTGAGCTCTTAATGCTGGGTGGTGCTGATTTTGAAGTTTTTTTAAGGGTCTGTATATTTTTTGTTGTTAACTGCCCTCAAGTCGATCTCAACTCATGGTGACTCTATGGATGAGACATCGCCAAGACTCTCTGTCCTCCACTGCTCTGCTTAATTCCTGCAACGCCATATGAGTGACCTCCTTAGTAGAGTCCATCCATCTAGCATGTGACCTTCCTCTCTTCCTATTTCCCTAGTTTTATTTTGTTTTAATGCATTTTAGTGTTTTCAATGTTTCAATAGGTACTGTTTTGAAGTGCTTATATCTTTTTGATTGCATTGTATTCTTTTAATGAGTGATTTGCTTTAATAGTGCACTTATTTAATTCTATTTTATTGCTCACTTTTGTATGTTTTAATTATATTGTTCTTTTAATTTATACGCTGCTTTATGTTCAAATTTTTTGGGGAAAGCAAGATATTATTATTATTATTATTATTATTTCACTAGAAGCACCTCTTACATGCAGCGAAGTATGTGTAAGGTTAAGCAAAGTAGACCACAATATAGAATCACAGTCATCATCTTTTCTATAGTATCCTGAATATGAAAAAGGCCTAATCTTAAATCTATTAAACTGGTGCTTCTTTGAGACCCTGATCGTATTTTTAAAAGTCTTTAAAGCTATGATTTCTGTTTAAGCAGTATTTCTGTCGTCATTTTTTTTTCCCTTGATAATTTTGGTTTACATTCTAGAAGCAGAGCGAATGTGATTTGTTTGAGTGATTGCCTCTTGCATTTATGTGTATATTTAATCAGCAGCAGACTTAACATCAGAATAGTGCATGCATAACTCTGTGTGTGTGTGTGTGTGTGTGTGTGTGTGTGTGTGTGCATGCACATTGTAAAGTGTATATTGTAGAAGGGTTCACCTTTCATTTTCTGCAACTCAAAACCTTTTGAGTGCTTTAAAAATTCATAGAATTTGTGGAATGACTTTTTAAAAAAATACTTATCTTTCTTTCAAAGCTTTGGGAATAATACACCCAGCATTTTAGCTTCATGGCTTTCATGGGACAGGGTCCTATTCTATGAGTTTACCTCCATGAACCTTTCTTTCTTTTCTCACTTCTAGCACATCCAACCACAGTCATTTGGTAGCTGTGGGAGGGCACCCACTTTTGCAGTCCAGAGAAATTAGAAGTCACTGCTGGGAGAGTGCCATCTGGTTGCTGTTCTGCAACTGAGAGAAGAGAACAGATACTACCTTCTTTTCTTTTATCCTAACTGCCACTAAACTCCCATGGGGTCACTCACTGTCAGTAAGAAGCTGCTTTGCACAAGGGTGAAATTGTGGAAGGAGCTACTGAATACCTTCTTCTGCAGTGGCTTAAAATCTACATTTGTTGTTGCTGCTGCTATGCTTCCTCAAGTCAACTCCTATTTATGGTGTCCCTTGAATTAGGGTTTTCTTGGCAAGATTTATTCACAGGAAGTTTGTCATTGCCTTCTTCACAGGGGTAGGCAACCTTTCCCCTTTAAGGGCCGAGGGACTTCAGCTCCCAGAAGCCTCAGCCATGTTGGTCAATAGTCCCATGTTGGCCAATAGCTCCTGGGATTCTGGGAAGTCCCTCAGCCCTTAAAGGGGAAAGGTTACCTACCCCTAAGGCTAAGAGACTGTGACTTGCCCAAGGTCACCCAATGGGTTTCCATGGGTAAGCAGGGGTTCAAACCCATGGCTGAGTGTAGTCCAACACTCACACTGCAAATTACATCCACTTACATCTCTCACCAAGGGGTTTCTGATTATGGACTCCAATGGGGTTAATCAGGGCAAGCCCCACTGAAATCAATGAAGACTCATTGTGTTATGGTGGCTATTGTGTTTGCTTCATAGACATCACAAAGGGTTCTGGCAGGTTCACATGGGGTGACACCCCATGGGGGGATGTACACCCCATGGGGTAGTACAAACAGTGTGACTGGCATAAATACTGGGTGAGCAAGAAACATCATCGCCTCCCTTTCTCACTCACCCAGTAACCATATATCAACAGTAGGCAATGCATTTAGGCATTTACGTGGACATATAGGGATGAATGGCAATCAGTGGATCCATTGCTACAGGAGAGGGGAACCCACCTTTGGTTTTAGATCTGCTTTTCCCTTAGATGCACTGTGCTGTATAGACCCCATTCAGATGATAGACCAATTCCTTACAGAGATTTGCCACCAGAGAACAGGAGTAAACTTGCCATCTCGGTGAGGGATCTGTTGGCCACTCCTAGTAGCCCTAGTGGCCTACCATATTTGACATGGGGTGTGCTATGGACAGATATGATTTTGCTTGGCCTAATCAACAAGATAATACCATTGTAGCTTTGCCAGGGCACTGGTGCAAATTTGTAAGAATGAACACTTGCAGGATTCAGGATGCAGACATGTTTGGAAAGAAGAGAACCATATTGTGCACTATTTTGCCACTTAGATCCAGGAGCAATTTGCCAAACATTTTATAGTGCTTGTTTATCTCCATGCATTCTTAGTTCAAGCTCAAGCTGATTGGATAAATGAATTTTAGTCAGTCTCAAGAATCATGATCAGTCATTCAATAACTGCCTTAATGAAATGTTTTCATTGTGGAAATAAAAAAAAAAAACACCTATAATAGGCACTGAGATATAAAATTCCCCTTTCATAATAAGGTCACTCAGACAAATCTAGCATGAAAGAAAGCAACTGTGCTGTGAAGTCCCAACAGGAACTTGAGTTAAGGGCTTGAATTGAATGAGCGGGATTGCCTTGTTGCTTCCCCCCCCCCCCATTTCACCTAGATATTGCATTCTAACATCTGCATATTCACAGGGGTGGTATAAGAGCTGAAATGGACAGTTCCTGTGTTCAAAACTCAACTCAAATAAGTAATTGTTGATAAGCCATTGTCTTTCAGCTGCAAGGCTTCAGCTGCTGTAATACTTTACAGCAAAGATGGGTACCTTGCTAGGGAGTGGAGCCTCAGTGGTCCCTCCAGTGAACAATGCCACCAATATTAGGCTATTGCCAATTTTTCTGTACAGCTACTACAGCTGGTATCGTAGCTGTATCTTGGATCACAGAACATCTCTTCTCACACCACAGAATATCTCCTTCCCTTCCAGAAATGAGGGAAAGGAAGAAAACCAGGAAGTTGCAGGAACACCACATTTTTGGTGATGCTGTTCTTTCTTGGAAGTGGCAGTGCTACCAAAACAGATATCAGCAGTGGTAGCAAATGGATATGGTTAGGGGCAGTACAAATGCCCAGAGGACTACAAACATGGCCTTTACATTTACATTGCATCTAGGTATATTGCAAAGATTGCAGCTGGAGGATTTAAACCAGATGCCACTTGTGAGATCCAAGATTAGGATTTCCCTCCATGTTTTTCCTTGTTGTGGAGTAGTCTTATTCTCAGACTATCTTAGATCCCAAGAAGCCAGAGCCCATAGGAGGCAGAAGGGACAGTCAGGTTCTAAATTTGATGAAGCGGAAAGGTATTACTGAGGCAGGAAGAATGAGAGTTCAAGAGGTGATCCAGATTGAAGATCATAAACTCACTAGAATGCAATCAACACTCAGAAGTAGACAAAAAGGTGATCAAGATTGTAGGAATACCCAGAGCGAGCAATTGCTGGGACCTGATAACTTTTTTAGTGACAAGCATGATAACAATATGGATTGGTCCGTCCAGTTTCAACTACAAGGGTGGAGAAAGTGCAGCCCAGAGGAAACATATCACCTCCACACACACAGATACCCAAAAACCCAAACAAAAGAAAACCATTCAGGATGTTGCAGTTTCACTTTTCTACATTCCTGGAACTACCAGCACCTCCACCACCATTGCGTTATTCTACCTGAAAACTGGTTGAAAATGCTGTTTGGAGGTGATAGCACTTCTGTGTACTGGGATATGCTGGTACAATCTGTAGAAGTGAAAACTGGAACCCACCACTGGAACCCTGCCCCTTCCACTCACATGGCCTCCAATTGCCCTGTTTTGACAGGGACAATTCTAATTAATCCTTTTGTCATCCTACTTTTCAGAAGCTTTTAAACTGCCCCAGTTTCTCTTGTGTCTTAATATTTTCCCCCTTTGTTCTCAGATTACTTCTAATGTTGCAAACTGAGTTTACAGTGCTAAAGTAGGTTGCACTTAATTAACCCAGCAGCAGGAGAGGGCAAGAGGAGATGAAAATTTGCCCTTTCCAGTAGGCCCCAGAAAAAGCAAACTGCTGCAACCTCTCCTAGCTTGTGTGTTCTGCCTCACTAATTTCCCCCCTCTTGACCATACTCTGATTTTGCTTGGCCACACATGTCCCAGTTTTCATCTGTAAAATGTTGGCTAGAAAACAGAAAGGATTAAGGTGGAAGCCATCTGGCTTTGAGCTGGGCACTCAATTGTCCAGTTGTGTTTGGACTAAACTCCCATCATATCTACCATCCAGGCAATGTTAAAAAGGAGTCTAGTCCAATAGGATCTAGGGGATCTAATGTAATGACTCCCAGTTTAGTGTAGGATTAGCTATATTTCCCGACATCCTAGACTCCATCTGACATAGCTGAAATGGATCTTAGCAGAGTCTAACAATTCCTCTTGCTTTATATGAGGCTCCTAAGTATATAGGACATCCCTCCCTCCATCCACTATCATCGAGGGAGAGAAGGCAGGCCATCTCCATCTGGCCTAGCCTGAACAAGAAGAAGCCCCCCCCTCCAGTTCATCTGCTTTGGTCCAGGCTTTAGAGGGAGAGAAGATTGGCTGGATTTATTCCCCTTCCTCACCCCCATTCCCTTCTCCTTTTGTGTCTTGTCTTTTTAGATTGTAAGCCTGAGGGCAGGGAACCGTCTAATTAATCCATTTGCAAGCCACTCTAACAGCCTTTTGGCTGAAGAGCGGGGTATAAATATTTAATAATAATAATAATAATAATAATAATAATAATAGGATATGGCTTTACACAGCTTGTGGGATGGTCTTGGTCTTTGTTACGCCTTGCAGCATACACTGAGAATCTTGTAGAAAAGCTAAACGATAATGATTGCATCACTCCTTTGCCACATGGAAATTTCCAACCATGAGATTCTATTGGAACTAGAAAGAGATAACAGTAAAGTACTATGTGGTGACTTGAGTTGTGAATATTACCTCCTAATCCTGCACATGTATGTATATTTGAACATCAGCCCCATTGATGTGTTTATAACTTAGTGAAAATGTGTAGGATGATGATGTGACTGGTTTTGCCTTGAAAATGAGTACTGGATAACAATTTTCTTATTGTACAGTCAATGTGAATGTTTTGGACAGGTCTAATTATAGCATCTGTCTAACTCTCTGTCCTTCTGTTTCAAAAGTGTCTATCAACTTGATGGCTCTTTGCCACTGTTTAGATTCAGAATGAAAACCATAGACTGGCATGATGTGCGGCCATAAGAACTCTCTAATTTAATAAATAGTAATAATAAGGCAACCCACCTGGTTATCACAATACAAAGTGAGCCTAAAATTTACTTTGATTTAGTACTAATCCACTGAGAGTTTCAAGCATTTGTCAGAAAGTTTAATGCAAGCTTTGAAATTCGGAGGCGATTCTTCTTTGACTTACAAATTCTCTCTGCCTCGTGGGATTCTCAGAAACTATTAACATCTTTTATTTAACGTAATAAGCTCTAAAGATAGGGATATAGCCATGAGATAATAGCCTTTGTGAAATCACTAGGAGTGCTGGGGTGAATCGATGGGTACTCAACATAATGACAAGATCATCAGCTAATGCCTACTTTTATTGAGATTTAATATTCTAATCACTTTTCCAAGAAATCATCTTTACATTGAAAAGCATGGGCAGTTTCTGAGTACAAATGTTAAAACAATATTATTTTACTCTTGTAGCATTGTAGATAATTAGTTTTAGTAGTAACTTTTTTCCTGCACTGCATGGCTTTACAAAAATTTAAGACTATACAAATTTTAAAAGGGTGACTTTTATATTTCAGTTATGAGTCAAGTGAACCTGGAGTCCTTAAAGGCATCTAATTATGACAGAAGAAATATGGTGTGGTGCTCAAAGTACCGACAGCATGTGGTTCAGACATGAATCTAGAAAATGGATATTGTTGACAGTCAAGTTGTTAAATGGTCTGGGGATCATTCCTTTGAAGTGGAACTTAATTTTTTTTATTTATTTAAAAAAAAAAGAATGGATGGGAATAGTTAGAAGGAAATGACAGAGGACTGTAACAACCACAACTATAGATATCAGAACATTGGAGAGATCATCTGGATTCTCACTAAAGTTACTGCAAGTGTTAACTTTTATGTAGGAATCTCTGGGTCATCCATGAAGTCTGATCTCTACACTCTTTCAAGGATGAAGGTTTTCACTGCTAACACTCCAAATGTTGTTGAATTGCAGTTCCCATCAATCCTAACCATCTTAGCCCAGGAGCTGCAGTCCAGCAACATCTACTGGGTGTCAGTATCTGCACATGCCACCCCTTCCAGTTCAATCATTATGCTGTTTGAAAACACTGAAATTCTAGACCACGCCAACAACTATCAGGTCAGAATGCACAGGGAAGCCATCGAAATCCACAAACAATTGGATAACTTCAACAGGAAAGAAGAAATCCTTAAAATAAACAAGATATGGCTACCAGTCCTACAAAATAAGAAAATCAGCACTCAGCAAGTGCAAATGGGAAACCAACCAGGGTCAGGGGCTTTCCCAGCAGACAATAGAAGACAATATCCTTGATTGCATATCCTCACCTGGAAGCCATGCCATTAACAACAGAACAATACCTATTCAACACAGAACAATACACAGGTTACATGGGAATAGCAGACAATATCCTTGATTGAATACCCTGAAGCCATGCCATTAACAACAGAACAATACCTATTCAACACAGAACAACACACAGTTCACCTGGGAACCACTCCTCCCTACCCAGGGTCTCACAGTATATACAGACCCATTCCCTTCCATTCCGGTTTTCTCTGAAAATGCTAGCCACAGATGCTGGCGAAACATCAGAAAGAAACTCTTCTAGAACACGGCCACACAGCCCGAAAAACCCACAAAAAACTATGTCTACAAAGAGTTGGAATGATTTGGTCTCTTTGGCTGAGATTTTGCTGAGTACCAGCCAACTTCTCCTTGTTTCCTAAAAGAAAGAAGGAGATGGTATTCCTATCATGGTCAAGGCATGTTCAGTTTCAGTTAACCAGTGGGAGCATTCCAGAAACTGCCAGATAACAAAAAGTATACATGAGAAATTGTCTAGGAAGGCACCTACCAACAACCTGTCAGTTTAACAGGAGTGGGGTATACCCATTTTTCCTAAACTCTTCCTCCTAACCCCAGATGCGTAGGGGTTAGTTACAATTAATTCAGTGGTGAAAGAGAGGGGCTTTGCCCATGTTCAGAGGTGCTATCTTCTTGATCAGAATTTCACCCATTCCAGAATTCATTATTGAAAATGGGTTCTAGGGTTAAACTGTGGCTCAGTAGCTTTGCCATTTGGGGTGCTGGTGGATCACTTACAGGCTAAAAAGCAAAACACTCAAAATATATGAATCCCCCTTTCTGCTAAGAAATAATGGAAATGGCTGAGTATAAATGTTAGCATATCTTTAGTGCAGCAAAATTTAAGGGCATCTGCCAGCCCTGTATAAGTTCCTTTTAAAGTTTCTGCAGCTGCCTCAACTTATCTTTGTGACACACACACACACACACACACACACACACACAGACACGTGCCTTGAATTAAAGGGGATTTTTTGTTCAAATCCTTTCAAAGAGGCTATTAAGCCCAGGCCTTTATTTATTTATTTCTGTATTGCTGAAGATCAGCTACAGTTTCATGCTGCAGTGTTCTAAAATATGCTCTGCCCACAATTTTTTTAAATATATATATATATATATATATATATATATATATATATATATATATATCTGCAGCATATTATATATGTATGTTATGTATGTATGACTGTATATATGACTACAATGAGCCGATTTGCTTGACTTTATGAACCAGATGCCAGACCACATCTGAAGAAATGCTGAGCTGGTAAAAGTGTCACACCCTCCTCTCTTTCGGTCTCCCTTTTTCTTTCTCCTCCTCAACCCCCTGGATTCACTCTCCCATCTTTCTTTTAATTTTCATGCTTCTGGCCTTTCCAAAGCCTGAGGTGGGAGGGGGTTATTATAACTATCTCATGCCCCACATTTTCCATTTACAAGATCTCTTTTTATTGCACATTCTTATAATACATGAACACATATGTTCACATACGCATACACAAATGCATACACACATGGCAATTTCAAACAGATAAGAATGGGCAGTGCAACAGTCATTGCGTCTGCACAAAGGACACCGACTCCAATTATGGATGAAAACAGGCCACAACTTTATTTGTACAGGGTCTGACATGTTAATTATTATTTCTAACAAATAATTTGTTAACCACAATTTCAAATAATTTTAACAATAATTTATTTTGACGCATGCCCAAATGTTCTGGGCGCAAGTGCTGAAAATTAACCTTTTCTAGGCATGCGTCAAAACTTCAATTGAGTAAATCACATAACAATTTATAACCCCCTCCCAACCGGATATGACGTCAAATAATTTTTTATGACGCAATCACTTTATGACATCATTAGTTTAAAATGACGTCATAATGCATTTGTTTAATCACCATGACATAAATCCAATTACTTTTGTTCAGTTCCAATTAATACTTTCACTTAACCTAGAAATTCCCAAAAGGGGGGAGGGTCCCTTCCCGCCCACACTCAAACTTCATAACCATAACGTTGACAGACCCCACACCCTAGTTGCGACAATCATAACCTCAATCCTCCCAAATCCAAATACATTTAACATACCATAATAATACCCAACCCTATAACATTCTCCCACAAAGTCAAATAGCCAATAACAATATCATAATAAGAGTTGGTAATGTCGTTTACCCCAAGGAGGGCGAAAAACCCAGTTCAATTGCTGGGAAAATTCCCTCCCGGCCCCCATAGGGCGACCAGCCGCAGCCTGGGTGTCCACAACATGTTAACCAACAATTAAAGGGTGGGAAGGGTGGGTTGCTTGTCCGGAGTTAAAATGGCTGCTGCCACGAGGCAGCGTGAGGCTTTAAAGCCTCGCAAATCTCGCGGCGTAATCCCGCGAGATTTCCAAATCTCGCGAGACCACAGCCGCGAGATCAAGCCCATTGGCCAGGCGGACAGGATGAGGCAGGCCTTCCTGTCCACCTGGCCAATCATGCGTCGTTGCCCTTTTAGGGCAGACGCAACAGAAGGCCCCCTCCCAACTCGTCGGGGGGGGTCCTTGCGTCTGCACAAAGGACACCGACTCCAATTATGGATGAAAACAGGCCACAACTTTATTTGTACAGGGTCTGACATGTTAATTATTATTTCTAACAAATAATTTGTTAACCACAATTTCAAATAATTTTAACAATAATTTATTTTGACGCATGCCCAAATGTTCTGGGCGCAAGTGCTGAAAATTAACCTTTTCTAGGCATGCGTCAAAACTTCAATTGAGTAAATCACATAACAATTTATAACCCCCTCCCAACCGGATATGACGTCAAATAATTTTTTATGACGCAATCACTTTATGACATCATTAGTTTAAAATGACGTCATAATGCATTTGTTTAATCACCATGACATAAATCCAATTACTTTTGTTCAGTTCCAATTAATACTTTCACTTAACCTAGAAATTCCCAAAAAGGGGGGAGGGTCCCTTCCCGCCACAAGAGGGGGTCAGCCTAGCTTGGCATCCCCTCTCCCCCCCCCCTTATAGAAGCCTTTAAGTAAGACTCCAATGTAGATAAGTACATCTCATTCCCCTGAGTTGAGAGATGCACTCCGTCACCCCTGTACAAATGTGGTAACCCAAAATGAACTCCCTGGTGATCAACGATGGCCACCCCCATCTTCTTCAGTGTCTTTGCCACAAATCTGTTAAGCCAGCGCCGGGCTCCATCAATGGCAACGTCACTTCTGGCACCGCGCCAAACACGCCTGGGAAGGAACTTAGTCCACATGAGGAGTGTATTAGGCAACAGTCGCCGAATCTCCTTCATGTCCTTGATTATGCGCCTAGCCAACTGCAACGAAGTCATTTTTGGAAGGTCGTTTTCCCCCAAATGAATCAACAACATCCCTGGCTGGGCGAAAGATGACATCAGTTCAATTATTCTAGGGAGAATGGCTCCCCAAAGCATGCCTCTGCGCCCAAACCACCTGATGGACCCCGCTAGTCCCAGTTCAGCGACCAAATCGTAACGCTGTTCGATGCAGTGTCTCTCAGCCCAGAACACTATGCTGTGACCAAGAATCCATACGTCTCGAAGAATCAATTCTGCCAAGTGAAACCAAAACAAGAACATTAGAACTACATTAACTTTAAGTGCGAACGTAAGATTTAAATGCCCTAGAACGCCAGCGACCAATCCTACGAATCGCCGAGTCACTCAGGCCCTGCGTTGCTGCCGCTGTGGCTGCCCCAATCCTGAATGAATGAGATGAAAATTGATCCGCTGGTAAACCAGCATGACTTAAAACCCCTTTCAATACTATTCTAAACTGGTATTGTGTCAATGGTAAACCAGATATATGTAAAAACAAGTATCCAGTTGCGCTCGGCCGTATTTGCAAGTAATTAGTCAAGGCCTGCACCGGACAAATATGACCTTGAGGAGCCTTAGCTAAACTTATGGCCTGTCCCTTTCCTAACTGATCAGTTTTCGAACGTCGAATTGTCAACTGCATGCCCTGGTCAGAAACCTTAATGTCCGACAGCAAAAGAGCCCTACCAGAACTGTCGGAACGTGAACTAGGAACAAGTTCACTTATTCTTAAAGCTCCAAAAAACGCCACTGAAAAAGCCGCCTTAAACAAAATCACCTCTTCAGAAGAAAAACATACAACTGGTAGGAATTGCCAAAGTCGTAACATTATTGAACCCGTTATGGGCAAGCGACTATCCTGAGAAATAGATGACTCCCTGGCCCATCCTTCCAAAGCCCTACGTACTCTGAAATCAATCGTGGGGTCTTTGAAACCTCCCGCTCTAGAATAAAAGGAAAGAGCCGCTAACTTCCCCCTAATAGTGACTGTAGACAAGCCCACTTGTCTAAGATGGACTGCAAAACGAAGAATAATGTCCACATCTAAAGGCCAAACCTCAGCCTCCCCAATAGACAATAAGAAGGATCTGAACGCTCGCAGTGCGAGTTGATAGGACTTGCGTGTCGACGCGGCGACGGAGAGAGAGATCGCCTTCTCAATTTCTACTCTCCAAGGCTCCAAAGATGATGTGGTACCTCCAAAGGGTGAGTCGCTGCCTCCGGCGCCAACTGTCGAAATCTGGAAAACTGAAAGCGCGACAATGCATCCGCGACGGAATTTAGTAAACCACAAACATGCTGTGCTTGGAACAGAATATTATAATGTAAACATTGGACCACCATTTTTCTTACCAATGACATCACTCTGTCAGACTTGGAGGACAAGGAATTAACTATAAATACCACAGCCTAATTGTCACACCAAAAACGAACTGTTTTGTCCGCAAATTGATGTGGCCATAAATGAACCGCCACCACTATCGGGAATAATTCCAAAAAGGAGAGGTCCCTAGTCCAGCCCTTCTCAACCCAGTCTATTGGCCATTTCTCAGCCGCCCATTGGCCATTAAAATAAACTCCAAAACCACAGGCCCCAGAAGCATCTGAGTGAACCTGAAAATCTGTCCTAAGGAGCATTTCAGATCGCCAAAAGGATACACCATTAAATTGTTCCAAGAATGACTCCCAAATCTCCAAATCCTTTCGTAGCCCAGAATTTATTCTAATATGATGATGTGGTGCCTTCACCCCTTTAGTGGCTCTATATAAACGGGCACAAAATGCCCTGCCAGGAGCTATAACCTTACAAGCAAAATTTAAAATACCTGCTAAAGATTGAAATTCCCTAAGCGTGGCCTTTGATTTATTTTTCATCATCCCTACCTGCAGCCTCATAGCTGTTAGCTTGTCAGGTGGAAGACGAGAAATACCCTCCTGAGTATCCAATTCGATTCCCAAAAAGGTTAGGCGTGTATCAGGGCCCTCAGTTTTTTCCTCAGCCATAGGTACTCCCAATTCATTCATTAATTGTTGAAAAGCTAACAGCATATCTGCACAATCACTTGTCCCAGGGGCACCCGCAAAAAGAAAATCATCCAAATAATGAGTAATTGCTTGACTACCTAACCTTTTGGAAGCACACCAATGCAAGAAAGTGCTAAATGTTTCGAATGCTGAGCAAGAAATGGAACATCCCATTGGCATGGCCTTGTCAAAATAATACTTCCCTTCAAATTGAAACCCCAGAAGATCAAAATCCTCTGGATGAACAGGAAGCAGTCTAAAGGCGGATTTAATATCGCATTTTGCCAATAATGCTCCTTTGCCCAGAGCCTTAACCATTTTGACCGCCGAATCAAAGGAAGAATATTTCACTGACGTCAACTGAGGATCAATGGCGTCATTTACCGAATCACCCCTGGGATAAGACAGATTGTGTATGAGTCTAAACTCCCCTGGGGCCTTCTTAGGAACCACACCCAAGGGCGATAATCTCAAGTTTGCCATAGGCAAATAGTCATAAGGGCCTGAAATCCTCCCTGCTGCTATTTCTTTTGCCAGCTTGCCCCTCACAACCTCTGGCAATTCCCTAACAGAACGTGCATTGGGTGCATAACGGTGTACCCTTAAACCCTCATAAGGAATATGAAAACCAATCGAAAAACCATCCCACAAATACCGAGCGGCCTCCCTTTTTGGGTAGATCCGCAACCAACTGGCCATGGCCTCCAAATTAACTGGCGTTGGCGCCCTTTCCTGTACTAGCTGGTTGTTGACCAGAGGGCCCCCCGCTTCCTGATTTTTTACTTTTAAAGCATGCTGATCCTGGGTGGTTTCCTTTACAGTTGTTACATTTATGCTCGAACCTGCAGGGTTGCCTTTTACACTTACCTGCATTGAAGTCCCAGCAAAACCCAAGTTGTCTCTTTTCACCCGTGCCAGGCCTCGCATTTTGCCCTCTCGGCAGAGTGACCATAGGCACAAACCCATTGTCACATCTGCTCGATGGGGAGGCTCCTACCATAATATCTGCCCATAATTCCGACTGTACATGACGCCAAGACAAGGAGTGGTCTAAGGCGGCCCTCATTCTGAATTGCTCATCGTACTGAAGCCACGCCGAACCTCTGGCGTTGACATGGCAATTAGTATAAGCTTTTATCATAATCTCCTGGTACTTGGAAAAGTCAGGAGATCTGGCAGGGTCTTTCTCTTCAATAACACCCCTATAGATGGTGAAACCCATCATCCAGTTTACGAAATTTCTTTCTAACTTGGGGCGTTTATACGATTGAAATTCCTTTGGGAGGGTAAAGACCACCCCGTCTTTCACCATTATCCTAGGCTCGGGATCCCTGAATGTCAGGGAGAACAAATCGATGTATTCTCCCTTCCAAATCCTTTCTTTTGTAGTCATAGGAAGGTGAGACCCCAAAGGCATAGACATACCCGTGTAGGGGTTACATTCATAAGACCGATCGGTCCTTGTAATGCCTAATGCACTGACCACAGCTGTTTCCTTTGTTTGACTCGCCGAGGCGTTGGCCTGCAACCCCAATACCGAACCCTGGTTTGAGGGAGAGAGCTCCAAAGGTGCTGTTACAGGTTCCAGGCTGGGGCGATCGCTCGGCGATGTCAGCCCTGTCAGCCCACCTGCAGCCCAAACAGCCGAAGGCCATGCTGCCTGCGAACTCATATCATTAAACAAACCTGGACTCGCCGTCCGAGGAGCAGCATTTGCAGATTTTTGCTGGACTCCTCCTACAGGTGTCAGTGCGTCAGCTCTAGTGTTGTGCTGTTCGCCATGAGTGCCTGGTACATCACCGCTGGGAGCCGCAGATGCCTCAGGTGTTGACAAATTACTCTGGCCTGTAACAACCACACTTTGGAGAAATTGAAACAAGTCAGACAAAGTAGGTTGACTAGATGTAATCGCCGTGGCACCGCAGTGCCCCACACCAGGAACCTTCTTTAGAAGTTCCATTACATCAGCTACGGTTGGTTGCCCAACCTCCATAGCTGAAGAACCCTGGGAACTACATGCAGTGTTAGATGAATGACCCAAATTATCAGCAGCGAGATGTGCAGTGGCTTGTCCAGCATTAGCATTTGTGTGCGCAACCGAAGAAGTAGCAGCTTGCGCCCCTTTTTGCAAGTGATGTTGAGCCAACTGCTCACATACAGCCGCACAAGCCTGCATAGTGCGGCCTATCTGGGCCAAATGCGTGGTAATGTCATCATCCTTGTTAGCAACCTCAGCCGGTCGCTTAGGAACTGGCTGTCCACTTCTTTGACCAGTTGAAGTGGTGCGCCGCTTCGATTGAGTCTTACTTCGCGGCATGATGATTAATTTCTTTCTTTTTTTTTTTTTTTTTTTTTAAAGCAAAATTGACAACCAATTGATTGTTGCAGGATGTATATTAACTTAATACCCCTGTGCCAACGATCAAAACACAAACTGCATGTAGTCCCAATCAATACTGCCAACCGAAGGTCAGCCCACCTGAAAGGGGGAAGCCCTCTACCAGACTCACCCCTTTGAGTATTATTATTATTATTATTATTATTATTATTAGGTAGATAATATGGCCAGGCCTAGCTTGCCAATTATCCCTTGCCAGGCCTGAACGTTAAAATTTCACAGAGACTGCAGGAAGGAGTGTTATGGGAACACTTCCCACTCCCTTCCCATTAATAGCCACTGTGAGGTAAAACAGGGGTGGCGGAGCAATGGGAAGGGGCTGTCTAATTTATTTAGATGTCTGCCCGATCCAGGGGCCTGTCCCCACCCTTTCCACTTTAAAGTGCCGCTTGGCACAACACAAAAATGGGCCAATTGGCCGATCGGTGTGCCCCTGCAAGCAAAGCCCAGGGCCCCAGAACACCAAATACCAAATTTGCGGCTATTATTATTATTATTATTATTATTATTATTTGAACTCCGTAGAGAGAGTCCTCCGAGTTTTGGAGGACAACCCAGGCCTCACAATAAAGGCCTAAAGGAATCCAAAGAGGCCGGTGGGGTGTATCGTGGCTGAAGCCACGCCCACTTGGCTACCCAATCCGTGCGATCTACGCCACACTAGGCCGCATAGGCCTCACAGCCCCCAATACTTGCGTCCTCGATGTCAGGAGTATGGCGAAAAAGCCCCCGAACTGCCCGGCTCGATGCGTGATGGGGGGGGTCAAATAGAGCAGCCACGGGCACAGCCGCGTCCTTCAGGCTGCCCAAGCTGGCGGGAGCCTATTGTATTAGGCCAGCTCGGCCTCAAAGCCACGTGGTGTGCTGAAGGCAGCCCGTCAGCCAGGGCCTAGCCACTGGCAGGGACGTGCCTACACAACGTGGCCTGATGGGGAACCCCCTTTCCACAGGCGCTCCCTTGCAGCCACGGAGGGCTGCAGAGAAGAGGGGGGGGACTCCCCTTGGGAGCGTGCCCTTCAGCCGAGGCCTCTCACGTAAGGCGCAATGCCACCCTCGGCCTCAGGCGCTGCCCTGGCTCCCCGGCTTTCTTCCCACTGCTTCCGCAGTGGAGAAGAGAAAAAACGGGCCTATGGCCAAGACAAAAGGCCTGCAGGCCCAAAACCAACACGGACAAGCAAGGTGCTCCTTGCTTGTCCGGAGTTAAAATGGCTGCTGCCACGAGGCAGCGTGAGGCTTTAAAGCCTCGCAAATCTCGCGGCGTAATCCCGCGAGATTTCCAAATCTCGCGAGACCACAGCCGCGAGATCAAGCCCATTGGCCAGGCGGACAGGATGAGGCAGGCCTTCCTGTCCACCTGGCCAATCATGCGTCGTTGCCCTTTTAGGGCAGACGCAACAGAAGGCCCCCTCCCAACTCGTCGGGGGGGGTCCTTCTGTGGGGTGGAAAGAATGTTAATTTTTCTATGGATCTTGGGTGAGAAAAGGGTTTCCAGATACTTGAAATTCCCTACATAGGGAAAAAATCTCACCACACCAAGGCATTTGTTCAGTTTTGTCCTGGCATTTGTACATCTTGAATCTTGAGATGTTCCAGGGAAATATTTTGCACAGAAATGTATGTGGTTTTTCTGTACCAAAAAAGGTGATTCCCCCCCCCCCCCCCACAACAAACTCTGCTTCCTGTGAAGAAAATACAGATTCCTGAACAGAAATTGTCAGCTGAGAGCCTGCATTCTCAGATGTGGCTACAATGACACAGCTCCATCATTGTAGTTACATCTGACAATACCACTCTCCAGAAACCTCCTGCTAAGCAGGCAGTGCCCCAACTAAAGGGTTTCTGAATACATAACATATGACCTTCCTACCCTCACTTTGTGGGGCATGTTGAGACAGACAGCTGGAAAGACCCCTCAGAGTCCTGCCACAGTTGCTTATCTCAATGTGCCCTGTGACCAGGAGAGCACTGCAGTAATTTCCCAGTGCTTCAATCTGCAGTACCTCAGAAAACCTTCAGTTGAGGCACTGCCTTTCTTAAGAGGTAGCCCAAAAAAGAGCTCCAAGGAAGTGACAGAAATTTAGAAATGGTTCATTTCCAAACTTCCAAAATCACATCCTAAGTGTGCACAGCCACATAGCAAGCATGGTTGCTATGAAAAAATGTTCCACTGATTTCAGTAGGAGCAATGTGCATAGGACTTCTGGATTTCCTTAGGGGGGAAGCAGACAGGCGGCACGGGGCCACCCCAGGAAGCTGTGCCACGGGGCCGAGGTATCCATACACCTCGGCCCCGTGGCACAGCTTCGCCGCCCCTGGAAGGAGCGCTAAAATAGCCCTCCTTCCACAAATCGCCAAAGGTGTGCCGCAAAAGGCTGTCGGCGCACCTTTGGTGACTCTTCCGCTGCAGCATGTATGGATGCTGCAGCAGGAGGTCATCCTTGGAGCACCGGCTGTGCAGAGGGCCGGCTGCTCCAAGGACATTTTGGGGGAGGGGTTGGGGTGCCCACCGTGTGGCTGCCCCTCCCCTTCCTTGCCCCAAAAATGGCGCTTTGCGCCATCTACTTCCCCCCTTAGTTATTTAACTTAGCCATCAAAACCTTGTCCAAATGATAGAGTTTAGCAATGATACTGAAGGAAATTGACCTTGAAATCAAACAATGAAATCAAACTGTGATATCAATAATCACCTTTTTGGGGGAAAAATCCTTTTTGGACTACAGCTTCCAAAACTTCCTATCATGACTATCGGCACTCATAGAGTTGCTTCCATGGAGGAATGCTGTATACTCATCCCAATAAACTTGTGGCCAACACCCTAGATAAAACTCTCTGTACTTATCCGAACACATCCTCAAATACTCTGTAAATCATAAAAGGTTTCTCTTATTCCCAGAATAAGAAAGGTTGAAAACCACTGAAGTTAAGGCACTGGCACTTATATATGGGTGTGTGTTGTGGACACATTCTACATCAAAGTGTTGGGGGTGGTTTTATAAACTTGGAAGGCTTGTGACTAGGTTCTATTACAACCCATCATTGAAGGCTCAGTTCTCTCATATAAGCAAAGTTCTCTCAACAGGCTTTTTTTTTTTTTTTTTTTTGTAGTGACAGTTAGGGCAACTGAAGACCTTTGGGTTATAACACAACTAGTTTGGTATGTAATGGCATTAAGGTTGTATGTATCTGTTTAACTATTATTTCTTAGAAATTGGCGTTTATAGTTTTTGTGGGGTTTTCTGCCTATGTGGCCATGTTCTGGAAGAATTTATTCCTGACATTTCACCTGCATCTGTGCCTGGCATCTTCAGAGAATGGTGGCATGGAGGTGTGTGGGGTATATATACTGTGTGACCCTTGGTTGAGAGGAAGTGATTTACATCTTAATCTGTGTGTTGGTCTGTTGGTGAATGGCAAGTCCTCAGGATGGGAGCATATGTAAGGAGGATTTGTGTCTATTTAATTAGTGATCCATTGTCTGCTAGGAAACCCTCTGACCCTGGGTGATGTTCATTTGCCTGTGCAGAGTTTTGATTTTGGTGTTTTTCAGGGCTGGCAGCCAAACTTTGTTTACTTTGAAGGTTTTTTCTGTCGTGTTGAAGTTGTCCAGGTATTTGTGGATTTCAATAGCTTCCCTGTGCATTCTGACCTGATAATTGTTGGCATGGTCCAGAATTTCAGTCTTTTCAAATAGCATTTTATGCCCAGGTTGGTTTATAACATGGTGGGAGGGTTAAGATGTGGGATGAAGGAATGTTTTAATTGTTGTCTTTTTAACCTGTTGTACGCCGCCCCAATTGCCGAGCAGAGGGGCAGGTTATAAATATATTATTATTATTATTATTATTATTATTATTATTATTATTATTTTCTGCTATTGTTGATTTTTTTCTGGCTGGCCCAGACTGCAGTGTCTCTCATGTTCTTTGCTTTGCATTTGAACACTGCATTTGATGGTCCCTATGTAGACTTGTCCACAGCTGCACAATATGCAATACACTCCAGTGGCCATGAGAGGTGTTTGTTTTAAGCTTTTGTATGATTTGAATATTGTAGTGTTGAACATATTTATTCATGTTTTATTGTTAGAGCATTACAAGTCTACCTATTTTCCTTCTGGTTTTAATATTTTTAGCTAAGATGTTATTTATTTGCTCAGTTCTTAATTTTTATTGATTTGTGTGCTCTTGGTGGCTCAGGATTCTCTGCACCCTCCTGTATAAACCTGCAACTTTTCCAAAAATAATAATAATCTTTACAATCTTGGGTTTAAAAGGAGATACCATAAAAGGTTTGTTGAAGCTGTAAGTAAAAAAAGAGGCTAGAGAAACTCCCCTATAAGGAAAGTAGTACTTTGTAGTAGCTTCCCTGGGAGTAGGGATGGTCAGAACATGAGAAAATATTCCTCAGAAATCTTGCATTCAGTATTAGTTGCCTTGTAAATAAAGACTTATCAGCACTATATATGGATCTATAGACACACACACATAGTGTATTCTTATAATTAAGGGCCTAAGCAGACTGCCAGAAATAGTGCACATTAAATTGAGGCACTGCCCTGGCTCAGTGCTAGGAAATCATGGGAACTGTAATTTATTGTGGCACCAGAGCTCTCTGACAGAGAAGGCTCAATGTCCCAGAAAAAAAATCCAGTTCCCATGATTCCCTAGCACTGAGCCAGGAACCCCTCAGCTGGGAACAATTTATTGCCAGCCCACACATCAAGAGGTCTACATTACATGGACAACCTCCTTATACAGAGGATAATCCCTGGTTCAGAGGTTTGCCATGAACTTAAGGAAGGTACAATGGATGGAAATAGAAGGTGTGCTCATTGTCTTCATTCTCAGGTTCTATGTCTTTTTCTCAGAACATTTTAGAATGGGTAAAGTGTGTAGGTACTTCCAGAATGTCCCAATTATAGGATGGCAGTAGAGTGTGAGATAAAGGGGTTCCATTTTCCTCACCTTATTTACCTTTTTGGAAAATGTCCCCATAATACATTCCCAACAATCACTGCCATTCCTCTGACTTTTTTTCTTCAATCAGAAAAGAGTCTGGAACCTCCTTGCATGGCATCTTTAAAAATGTATGTTTCTTTTATATGCACATATATCCTCCTCTGTAGTGGCCAAAGCCCTCTGCCAACAAACTTGTCATACAGCCTCTGAAACCTCTTTGGCAACTATTCTATGTCTTATGGGGCAGGATTAGAGGTCTACCAATGTACCTGTAACCAGACAAGAAATAATTACAGTAGCACAAAGCACTTCACTGGAGCCTGGTGCTGTGGTATCGCTAGGGTTGATGTCACCCCAGTGCAGTAATTCATGCTGTCACCACAATGCCACCAACCAAGCTGCCTCAGCCAGGATGAAGTGACTTGGTGGTGGAGAAAATGCAGTGGCTACAGATTAAGGGAGTCCCTGCCCTAGCCTCAACCTGTCCTTTCTTCCTACTACTCCTCTTCAGTGACAGCAAGTAGCAAGCAATAGCAAGTACATTTCTATACCACTTATCAATGCACTTAAGCACTCCCTAAGCATTTTACAATGTGTAAGCTAATTGTCCCTCAACAAGCTGGGTGCTCATTTTAGCAACCTACAAAAGGATGCCAGGGTAAGTTGACCCTGAGCCCTTGGCTGCTATTGAACTCACAACTTTGTAACTGTGAGTGAGTGGCTGCAGTACAGGTATTTAACCACTGCACCACCAGGGCACATATGTGTGTGACAGCACATCTTTGGGGTGGACAGTGGACAGTGGTAGCAGCACATCTTTGGCATGGCCCACCACTCCACCCCTAGGCTCAAACCTGAATGGCACCCCTGCTACTAACTGGCCACTGAAGCCACCATCCTGCCAGCACCTCTTCTTCATGGGACCACCACTTAGAATAGAATAGAATAGAATAGAATAGAATCATAGAGTTGAAAGAGACCACAGGGGCCATACAGTCCAACCCCCTGCCATGCAGGAACTCAAAATCAAAGCATCCCCAACAAATAGCCATCTGGCCTCTGTTTAAAGACCTCCAAAGAAGGAGACTCTACCACACTCTGAGGGAGTGTGTTCCACTCTTGAACAGCTCTCAGGAAGTTCCTCCTAATGTTGAGATGGAATCTCTTTTCCTGTAGCTTGCATCCATTGTTCTGGGTTCTATTCTCTGGAGCAGAAGAAAACAAGCTAGATCCCTCCTCAATATGACATCCCTTCAAATATTTAAAGAGGGCTATCATATCCCCTCTTAACCATCTCTTCTCCAGGCTAAACATACCCAGTTCCCTAAGTCATTCCTCTTAAGGCATGGTTTCCAGACCCTTCCCCATTTTAGTCACCCTCCTCTGGACACACTCCAGTTTTTCAACATCCTTTTTGAATTTTGGTGCCCAGAACTGGACACAGTATTCCAGGTGGGGCCTGACCAAAGCAGAATACAGTGTTACTATTGCTTCTCATGACCAAGATACTATACTTCTATTAATGCAGCCTAAAATTGCATTGGCCTTTTTAACTGCGGCATCACACTGTTGACTCATGTTCAACTTGTGGCCTACTAGGACTCCTAGATCCCTTTCACACGTAGTCTCATTAAGCCAGGTGTTCCCATCTTATATCTATGCATTTCATGTTTTTGTCCTAGGTGCAGTACCTTACATTTCTCTGTGTTGAAATTCATTTTGTTAGCTTTCGCCCAGCTTTCTAATCTATTAAGATCATTTTGAATTTTCATCCTGTCTTCTCAGGTATTAGCTATTCCTCCTAATTTGGTGTCATCTGCAAATTTGAGAAGCATGCCCCCTATTCCTTCATCCATATCATTGATAAAGATTTTAAATAGCACTGGGCCAAGGACAAAACTCTGTGGCACCCCACTGGTCACTTCTCTCCAGGATGAAGAGGAGCCATTGCTGAGCACCCTTTGGGTTCGGTCAGTCAACCAGTTACTTATCCACCTAACAGTTGTATTGTCTAGCCCACATTTTACTATCTAGTTTGCAAGAATATTGTGGAGGACCTTGTCAAAAGCCTTACTGAAATCAAGATGTTCTATGTCTACCACGTTCCCTTCATCTAGCAAGCTGGTAATATTATATAAAAAAAAAAGAGATCAGATTAGTCTGGCATGACTTGTTTTTGAGAAGCCCATGTTGACTTTTAATGATTATGGCATTCCCTTCTAAATGTTCACAGACTCTCTGTTTAATGAACTGTTATAGAATCTTTCCAGTATTGATGTCAAACTAACTGGGCGAAAATTGTTGGGATCCTCTTTTTCCCCCTTTTTGAATTTCTCTATATTCTGTGTGGAGTGGCCCTACTATTTCCTTCTTTTTTCTTTTGCTACGGACATACCCAAAAAAGCCCTTTTTATTGTCCTTAACCCCTCTAGTGAGCCTGAGCTCATTCTGCGCTTTGACTTTCCTGAGTTTACCCCTACATGTGCTAGCTATTTGTTTGAATTCCTCTTTAGTGATTTCACCCCTTTTCCATTTCTTATACATCTCTCATTTAAAACTTAGTTCAGTTGTCATCCAACCTGGTTTCCTGAGACATCTCCCATTTTTCCTTCTCATTGGAACAATTTGAGATTGTACCTTCAGTATCTCCCTTTTGAGAAACTCACATGCATCCTGAACTCCCTTCTTCTTTAGTATTCCTGACCATGGGATCACTCCCAGAGTTTCCCTAAGTTTGTTGAAATCAGCTCTCCTAAAATCTAGAATGAGTGTTTGACTATGCCTAGCTTCTCCTTTCCACTGTATAAGAAACTCCAGGAAAACATGATCACTTCCACCTAAGGATCCCACCACTTGCACCCCACTTACCAGGTCATCCCTGTTAGTTAGGATCAGATCTAAAATAGCTGATCCCCTTGTTGCCTCTTCCACTTTTTGGACAAAGAAATTGTCTTTGAGGCAAGTGAAGAATTTGCTAGACCTTGAAGTATTGGCTGAGTTTGACTTCCAACAAATGTCAGGATAGTTGAAGTCATCTATCAGTACTACATCTCTCCTTTCTGAGTGTGTCGTCATCTGTTCTAGAAATGCCTCATCCAATTCTTCAGTCTGACTTAGGGGTCTGTAGTAGACTCCCACCATAACATTCCTGTTGTTTCCCTCCCCTTTAATTTTTATTCAGATTTTCTCCACCTGACTTCCAGGATTTAAGTCCTGGATCTCTTCACAGGTGTAAACATCCCTGCCATATAATGCTATTTCTCCTCCTCTCCTGTTTGGCCTATTTCTCTTTAAAAGGTTATACCTCTCTATTCCTACATTCCAATCATGAGACTCATCCCACCAGGTTCAGTGATGCCTATTATATCGTATTTACTTTGTTGTGCTAGGAGTTCAAGTTCATCTTGTTTATTTTCCATGCTCTGTGCATTAGTGCAGAGACATCTAAGAGCATCTGTCCTCCAAACTTGCTGCCTGTGTGAGGTTTTTTGTTCGGCCCTCGCATCATTTGCCTTATTCCCTCTATAACACTTTCACTATTATCTCCAGCCCAAGATGTACTCCTGCCTTCCAAGATACTGTCTCCCTCCCCCACATGACTCAGTTTAATTTGCTCCTGATCAAATGTTTGAGACTATTGGCAAAAATACTTCTACCAACTGGTGTGAGATGCAGCCAATCTTGTTGAATTGTGTTGATGGATTTATTGCAAACAGTCCATAAAGCCAATCACCAAAAATCTGGTATCTCCAGCAAGCTTCTTTTATTGTAAAACAGCATGAGCAAAAACAAATAATAATAATAATAATAATAATAATAATAATAATAATAATAATATCTTCACTTTAGCCAGAATGGCTAAACAGGAACAAAGCTTATCTGCTACATGGTTAAAGTTAGTTAAGCTGCAGCATCAGGAAAATATTTTTAATTAGTCCATTTCAGCTTAAGGTTAAAAGACAAGTGACAAACTTTTCAGGATCACAACTTTCAGCCCCCAATTCTCCACCCCTTTGGGTGTAGCCCTTTCAGACTGATTGGTTGAAGTTACATGATGTGTGTTAGCCCAACCTTTAATTACCATATTAAATCATGTGACTGCAGTTCCCATAACATTCCCATGTTTATGAAACCTCTTATTGTAAACAAAGCACTTTCTCACAGAACTGTAGCTTGTTTGGGCTAAAGCACACCTGGGCTGATAATTGTGAATCTGGCTTCAGAAAACAACTTTTCTCGCAAGGAAAAATACAGACACACATCTTTACATTTCAACATTTTAACATTGACTATATGTCCCATCAAATTCTAACAAATCTCTTGCTAGAAGTCCACCCTCATGGAACTGCAGCCCATGATCCAAGAATCCAAATCGTTCTTAGTAACACCATCTATGGAGCCAGTTATTCATGTCTGCTATTTTCCTCTCCTTTCCTGGACCATGCCATTCATCTGGGAGAAGAGATGAGATAACAATCTGAAAGTCCAACTCTTTCAGTTTCCTGCCCAAAGCCTCATAATCCCTTCTGATATTCTGAAGACTATGCCTTGCAGTATCATTGGTTCCCACGTGGACCACAAGGAAGGGCTAATGGTCAGTAGGCTTGACAAGTCTTGTCAATCTCGCTGTCACATTGTGGATTTTGCCCCAGGGAGACAACACACCTCCCAGGCCATCTTATCAGGGCCACAAATCACAGTTTCTGTACCCCTCACCAAGGAGTCCCCAACCTACACACCTCCTCCAAGGCTTAGCAGTGGCTGTTCTCTATGGTGGTACTCTTCTTGTCCCCTGCACTGTCCCTGAGGACTGTCCATGTTGCTCTTCCTCTTCATCCTTGATAAGGGAGAGAGCTTCAAATCAATTCTGTAGCTGCAAGCTCCCAGAACGATCCCTGGTTTTCCTACTTCTATGTGTGACATTCCTGTAGGTGTCCACCTCCTGTGTGCATGAAATGACCTCCTCCTTAGCAACTTCCTCTGTGTGGTCCCCATCTAAGACCGCTCTTTCCACTCTGTTCAGGAAAACCTCTTGCTCCCTGATATGCTGAAGTGTAGCTACCCGGGCCTCCAGCTGCTTGACTTTCTGTCTCTTCCAAGAGGGCTACAAACTTGCACTTTGTGCAGGTGAAGTTCCCCACATCTCTTGGAAGAAGACAAACATCCCACAAGTATTGCAGGTGACTGCAGCAACTCCCTCAGTGTCCATACTGAGAAATCTTAAGTAAGCGTTGAAACAGGACTGTGGGAATCTCCCTCAAAAAGTCCCCTGGTAAAGACCCATGTAAAGGGCCCCTGTTTTCTTGGTCTTTCACCAGGCTCTGTCAGCGAGCTCTATCAACTGGATTTCTCACTCTACAGAGAACTCCTGGATGCTACTTTATTCTGGAGGCAAGTTTCTGTCTCTCTTCCTCCACTTAAACTGGCTGCCCAGAAACTGCTTTCCTTCTCCTTCCTGGCAGGAACTTCTTCATGAGACCACCTTGGCCCCTTGATCTTCTGTCTCCTGCTTGTAAATAGTGGTGTCTCCATGAAGTTGCTTCTACTCCAATGTAGGGAAGGTTGAGCATGCTCCCCAGAGGCACCCCACCACCAGTGACTCATATATGTGAGGAGAAGGCCCCACACAACACCTTAGCTGCTCTGCTTGGCCCACAGTGCCCACCTCCAGTTTCACCTGAGTTTTTCTCTGAGTGCTGAGGGAAAATGGAAGTAGCCAGGCAGGGAAGAGAAGAGCACTCAAAGGGAAACTTGGCCCACTTTACTCTATTTTCCATCATTGCTTGGAGGGAAACTCAGCTCTCCTGGCTGGGTAGACTCAGTTTCTCTGCATCGACTGTCCTCATCCACCCATCCAATTCTCCTCCAAGTGCCTCCTGCCTTTCTCTGTTTTCCCTCCAAGCTCTCCCCTCTGACTTCCCCCCTTCCTCTTGTTTCCCTTGGCAGGAAGGCAAGATCGCAGGAGGAAAAGAAAGGTGGGGCAACACTCTGCAGTGATGACATCTTCCTCCTCTTTCATGCTCCTCCCTCTCTCCTTTGGTGGGTGGCAGAGGGTGAAAAGGAGTTGGGATGCCCCACCAGGCATTCACCTTGTCATGCCCTGCCTGGACAAGGACTCAGAGAATGAGGAGGATGAGCCAGAACTTCCTCTGGGTCCTAAGTCTGCAGCGGAGAAGCCTCAGCTCGGTCCTAGCAGCTCTGCTTTGCCAGCTCCAGCAGCAGAGCTCCAGAAGAGTCTGTGACTTTGCAAGAGGCTCCACAGCCAAGCCTCCTAACGACAAAACTGTCAGGCATGGAGGAGGATCAAGGGACTGTGCCTACCTTCAGTCAGCGTAGAGCCGAAAGGGTGGGCCTCCGGCGCTCAAGGAGGCTTTATGAAAAATGCCGAGGTCATCAAGGTGATGAGACCCAGCTGAGATCTGGCAGTGCAGGGATTTAAGAAAGTAGGGAAGTGCTGCCTCGGTGCCAGAGGTTATCTGGGCTTCCTGGGAAAGCCTCTGTCTCTGTCTCTCCTTGTTCCTTGCCTTGAACCGTTGACTCCTGACTATCTTGGACTCCCAGTATCCTTGATCTTCAGACCGTTGACTACTCTTGGACCTCTGAATCCCTGGACCTCAGACTGCCTTGCTTCTCGGCCTCCCTGCATCCCTCAACCCACGGACTATATTTGACTCTTCACTCGCTGCTCCCTCAGATTGGTAACTAGGACTTTCTTTGAGACTTCCCCTCGCTTTAGTTATCAGCCCTGCTGCCCGCTTTCCAGGACACACCTCCCCTCTGAGCTATCACCCAGTGGGATCTACTTGCCCAGTGATGTCCTGCCCTGGTGGAGCTTAGTACAGATGCAACATTTTATATCTGGCTATTCCAGATGCTTCTTGAATCCTGTCAGCTCCTCATGAGACAGGAAATGGTCATGCTGGGGGGAGGGCTTAAGGTGCTGATCCATACATTATTACAACCCCTGCGTTTTTGTGTGGGCCTTCAAGGATGAAGGTCAGAATGACCTGAGTGGGATGACCTATTTAACTTCTACAATCCTATTATTCCTTAGCCAAGAGTCTAAGGGCTTTGGATATATGACTGGTATTTTCTGCAAGTGAAATGTTCCTACAGCTTGGGAAAGTTAATATAATACTCTCTTTCTCTCTTTCTTTCTCTCTCTCTCTCTCCCTCTCTCCACACAGAGAGAGAGAGAGAGAGAGAGAGAGAGAGAGCTTCCAGAATCACTTAGCTAGTTTTTTTCAGTGGCACTGGTCACGCCGGCTGGAGGATTTTTTGAAATATAACCCCCAGTAGCATCAATAGGGGGGTGCAGGGGGATGCATACCACACCGGGTGACACCCCAGAAAGGGGTGACATCCAGTTGGCCACCCACCCTCTGTGGGCACTCCTTGGGCCTACACAGGTGCCCCTTGGATGTGTGCAGGCACTGCTCCAACCCACTCAGGTGCCCTTTCAGCCCGTGTGGGTCCTGTTTTGGCCCACGCAGGGCCTCCTGTGCCACTCTAGGCTGAGCAGGTTCCATTTTGGCCCATGCCAGCATCCCCCTGCCCTGGAAGCCAGAAAGTTCAGTACCAGAAGTCCCATCACTGGAAGTCCTGACCCCTCAGAAGTCCCACCCCCCACAGTGGGTATCACCCGGTGCAGGTATGCTACTCATAACCCCCACATGATTTGCTATGCTCTAGTGAATGAAGAGTATTGTTGAAAATGTCCAGCCCCTACTGTCCAAAAGACCATGATTAACATTCTCTTGGTGTTTCACACACACACATACACACACATTCATATGTGTTTGTAATTTTTTGGCTATAGAATAATATCCATATTCAGGTAAGTTATGTAAGTGGAGTTCCACAAATGTAACTGTTCAACATTTCTGGATGGTACTTAACACAGACATAATAATCCTTGCACCTATGTTGTGCTTTTTTTGACTATAACATAACATCCATATTCAGGTCACAGTTGTGTAAGCAAAGTGTAACTATTACACATCTAGTTCTGCATTCTTGGGTGGTGTAGCTGTTCATCAGTGCTTCCCATGTACCATTTAATTCACTGGGACTGTGGAAACAGCAAGCACATTAATAAACACAAAATTGCTTGCACAATATCAGTATTTAGCAGATTTGTGGTATAGTACAACCACCCCTTATATGAGTGTAGATTTATAATAGTCATATGATGTAGGATCTCAGCTCAAGATTGCAATGTAACACATAGGCACACCTTGAAGTGACTGGATCTGAACTTGTATATCAAACGTTATCTCTTTTGGGTATCCCTCAGACACATATGCTTGCTTTTAGCACTAAGCCACATATGTGAATAGCTGTATCCTTGGGAGATACTGAACAGTCAATAAGGAATCAACTCTCCCTACCATTCTGCCATCCCTGCCTTTACAGGTGGTAAAGCTGGATGTGTCTTCACTCTGTATCTGGCTTTTTTCTGGATGTGGAAAATGCCAACTTGTCATTTGAAGCTATGCTCAAATTCATTTTGCATAATGTGAATGGGGTGTGCAAGTAGTTCAGTGCCTCATGCTGTATTAGTGTTCCGCTCAGGGCGCTATAGACTTAAAGCTCATTAAATATGGCTGTTTGAAATGACTTAGACATTGAATGGCATTGGGTCGGTATTATCAGCACTTACAGTAGGTCCAGAGGCTCATTGTCTGGGATGTATCAATGCACAGTTAGACTACCTTTCTTCACTTATCTGAGAAAAGCTCTCACTAGTTAAAATTAGAAATGCCCTGACAGTGGATTATCTCCTGCTCGCTCCTACCCATAGGTGAGATGGTAAAAATCCCTGCTTTTTTATGAGGTAATAATTACCAATCTTTTGAAGAAAGAAAATGGTCTGTCTTTACATTTCAGATATAATGCACCATGGGCCTTCTCACCGTACGATTCAGCACTCTTTGACTTGTCACAAAGAGACAAGTACAAGCTCAGTATTGCATTGGAAATATGAAGCCTGATCCCTTCTGTATTAGCTGTGCCAGTGAAGACACAAGCTACTCTTAAGTGGTTGGTGAATGTCATATTCTCCCGCCCTGCTACACACATACATCTGAACTAGCAACACTGGTGGCTCTCATCTCAATGAGATAGAGAATCTGTTCTGAGTCTTAGCTTACCACAAAGTTGCTGTCCAAAGGGCTTACCTATCCCACCAAAAGCTGGATGACTCTCTTAAAGTTTGGACTACAACCTAGAGTGGTGTCACTGTCCTACTGACATGGCTGCCAATGCTCCAAACAATTGCAGATTCCCTTACTGCCCACCCAATTTTAGGTATACCGCACACATGTGACCAATTGTGCATTACTTTTTTGTTGTTGTAAACCTCTTCAGAATATTATTAGATGTGAAGTCGTCAAGACCTTCATCTATCAACAAAGACAAAAACGGTTGCCCTTCAGCTCCAAGCTGTCTTGGATGAAGCCGATTATCTAGACCCATTTCAAACTGGCTTCAGGACAGGCTTTGGGGTTGAGACTGCCATGGTTGCCTTGACTGATGATCTGCGTCTGAGCATCGACAGGAGTAGTGTGACCCTGTTGGTGCTCCTAGACCTCTCAGCGGCTTTTGATAAAATAGATCACGGCATCCTCTTGGACGGCCTGAAGGGGTTAGGTATCGGGGGCACTGCTCTGCAGTGGTTCCGGTCCTTCCTCTCGGGTCGGTCCCAGAGGGTGCTGCTCGGGGACTGTAGTTCCAGTAAGAGGGACCTCACTTGTGGGGTCCCTCAGGGAGCTATTTTGTCCCCGATATTGTTTAACATCTATATGAAGCCGCTGGGTGAGATAATACGGAATTATTGTGCTGGGTGTTATCAGTACGCTGATGACACCCAAATCTATTTCTCCATGTCTCATTCGTCGGCCTCGAATTCCAGTGGCATCTCTTCTCTCAATGAATGTCTTTGGGCGGTAATGGGCTGGATCAGGAAAAACAGATTGAAGCTGAGTCCAGACAAGACGGAAGTGCTCATGGTGTCGGCCCCGAAACCAAGAATTGGGTTGCAACCTCCAGTCCTGGATGGGGTCACACTCTCCTCCAGTGACTGTGTTCGCAGTCTGGGGGTGCTCCTTGACTTGTCGCTCCTGATGACAAATCAGGTAAATGCGATGGTCAGGAGTGCCTGTTATCAGCTTCGGCTGATATGCCAGCTGCACCCTTTTCTGGAAGTAAGGGATCTCGAAACCATTGTGCACGCACTGTTAACCTCATGCCTAGATTTCTGTAATGCGCTCTACATGGGGCTACCCTCGTGCTTGGTTCGGAAACTGCAGTTAGTGCAGAATATAGCGGCCAGGTTGTTATCTGGGACATCTAGGAGGGATCACATCAGTCCGGTTTTGAGGTCCCTCCACTGGCTGCCTATTGGTTTCCGGGCCCAGTACAAGGTGTTGGTTATTACCTTTAAAGCCCTAAATGGCTTGGGTCCAAACTATCTCAGAGACCGCCTCCTCCCATATAATCCTCCCCGTGCCCTCCTGTCTTCTGGGAGGAATCTGCTGCAGCCTCAAAGAGCTAGGCTCGCGGCGACCTCCCAGAGGGCTTTTTCTGTCATCGCTCCCAGACTCTGGAACGGCCTGCTGGATGAGATCCGTCAATTAACATCCTTGCACAGCTTTAAAAAGGCTGTCAAGATGGATCTCTTCCGGCAGGCCTTTCCGGATTAGATAGCTGGCCTCGGGACCCTTCGAATCCTGGTATTTTTATCAGGACTTTATTATAAACTTTAAAGTTGATCAGCGGGGGATTATCATGTTGTTTTGATGTTTTGTTGTTTTTAACTGAAGTTAAGTTTTTTTATTGATTAATTACTGCTTAATTGCAGTTGTTTTAAACTGTATCTGATTTAATAACTTTTTAAGGGGGGGAGGAGGGAATGATATTGTCTTAACTTAGTTCTATTTTATTATTGTTGTTCACCGCCTAGATTGGTTTTCCACTAGGGCGGTATATAAATAAATTATATTTAAAATTATATTATTATTATTAATAGCTTATAAATATGAAATGAACTACCTGATAGAAGAAGACACCACAGAGGAAGTAGTCTATGATCGTTTTCCTACACACCATTTTTGTTATTCTTCCCTCTAGCAGCAAAATCTCTTGGATCTGCCGTACCCATAGTGCAGCATTGACACTTCCGATAAAGTGAAAGAAAGAATCTTTACTTTTAATGGCAGGTCTTTCTGAGAAACAACAGCTTTTGCTGTGTGCTTTAAGTCACTCCACAGATCGTGTGTGATGGGGATTCACTCTGCCATGTTTTTGCCAAATGTTTTTTGGCTTCCTGTCAAAACCACCTTTGCCCGTGAAAAAATCAAATCATTTGCTACTCTTGTTGGCTTCTGTACATGGAATGAAAATGTCAACTTGTTCTTTTCCTTTGGAAGCAAAATACTTTGGGTTGGGTTAGTTGTGGTACAGCATCATGTCATTGTGTGTTAAATAGCACAAAACCATCTGACTCACACCTACAACCCTTCAACCAATGTGATCAGAACCTTTGCAGCTTTATTCATCTTTAGGCCTTATATCTGAGATAGTTTATTTGGAAAAGCATTTTATTCTTTGTGAAATGTGGGGCCTTCCAATTAATTAGATGTTTAGGTCCAAAGGAATTTTTTTCTCCATCATCTTCCTTGTCTTTTGTGAAGTCAAACTTTACATTGTTTATGGCAGAAAGCCAGTTCTGCTTTAATTTAAACTCAGTTTGTATGAAAATTAATCCCACCTGCCAACCATATTGCCCAATGTGTGAGTCAAAAAGGCTTAGGGGTTACAGTTTCCATGTTATAAGAACTATTCATATACTCCCAAATACATACACAATACAGTAGGCATGTATTATTTGCAGATAAAGATTTTCTATTGCATGATTATACCTTCAAGATAACTTATGTAAGAGAATTACTCACTCTCTTGTCTCCCTAAATGTAGTGGATTCAGATCAATAAAGGCCATCAATTAATATGGGATACTTTGCATTGCATTGTAAATTATAAAACGAAACTCCTCTAACCCCCACTCTTTCCTCCTACCAGCTGCTGTTAAAACTTCCATTTGGATTTCAGTTCCTCTGGGATTCATCCAAGGATTTTATTCACAGATTTAAATGAAAGAGTTTCAGGATTCCTTCTTGCCATATTAGTTTAAGTGGGGTCATTTCTGCTTCAGATCAGTGGTATCATTGGAGGGTGGGGGGTGGGCTGCACCAGGTGACACCCCAGAAAGGGTGTGGCACCCCAGAAGAGGGGAGTGACACCTGGTCAGCCCCTCTCACGCCGCAGGCACTCCTTGGGCCTGTGTGGATGCTGCTCCATGCCTTGGGGGTCTTCAGCCCAGGTGGGCAGTGGGAGGCCATTTCTGTGGCCTACATGGGACTTCCCCACTTGCATAGCTATTTCTTCCACCTGTGCAGCTGTTTCTTTGGCCCACGCGGGCACTTCCCCTGCACTCATGGCACTTCTTCCAGCCTGCACAACCATTTCCCCAGCCCCAGAAGTCCCACCTAGAAGTCCCACCCCCCAATAATCCCACCCCCCACACCAGGTGACACCCAGTGCAGGATCCCCACTTCCTCAGGTGTGTGGGAAGTAACAACAGATAAAGTGTTGTGAATTGTACCACATGTCTGAGTACTGATCCATTGCTGCAGGGGCAGTGAATCTAGTTTTGGTTTTATGGCTTTCTAAAACTAAAGCTGAGGTTGTGTGGTGGTTTGAGCATTGGACTATGATTCTGGAGACCAGGGTTTGAATCCTGCCTCAGCAATGGAAACCCACTAGGTGATCTTGGACATGTCCCACTCTCCCAGCCTCAGAGGATGACAATGGCAAACACTCACTGAAAAACCTTGCCAAGAAAACCCCAGATAGGTTCACCTTAGGGTTGCTATAAGTTGCAAATAACTTGAAGGCTGACAACAACAACAAACAGCTGAAGCTACTGCTGAAGCTTTTTGGTGCCAAACTTCTGTTGAAAAAAGGATTCAGTACCTGAATAGATGCTTTGCAATCTAAAGCATTTGGAGTAGGAGCAGCTGTAAAGGACTCTGTTTCACCATTTTCCCCTGCCACATTAGGTGAGCTATTCTCCATCCTTTTCCCCTGCCTTTGACTCTCCATCAATTCTGTGCAGGTGACAAAATAATGAATACGCCAAATAGTCTTATTCAGTATAAGGCAATATCTTACATTGCTGTAGTATAGATTGGTGCAGCTGAAACACCCAATGCTATTGAAATGGAAGCAGTACATGATGTTATGAAAAGATCCTTTCAGCTGTCCAAGATTTAGTGGTCAGAAAGTTTGCCTCTTTTAGGATTGACAGGTATCCCTTTTTATAAGGGATGTCTGCTATTTGAAAATCAGAAAACATTTCCTTTTATATTGACTGAACAAGATGCCAAGACTGAAGTGTGGACCCTTCATAAAGACAGAAATGTGTGCATCATGTAATTTATGAACATGGAAGCATGTTAATTTTACATGGAAATGGCTAAGTTAACAGAAATCAATACTTTCATTTGGTATTTAGCTAGGACACAAGGAACAGTAAATTTTGAAGACTAATGTGAAGACCTGGCAACACTATTGCAAAGGAGTAATTGTAGCCAAGGTCGTACATTACAGAGATGGCCAGCTGATTTCTTGCCACAGAGTTAACAAAACCAAAATTGGTTTTTAAAACCTTTTCTCTCACAGTTGTTCCAGTTTGTATGGGAAGCACTCTCTCCCAGTGCTAAGCTTCTGTTGGGAACAGCACCCAGAAGATGGACAGCTCCTGTACAAGCTGAAGCAACTTCAGGAAGAGTGGCCACAAATCCATGAGTAGATCCACTGCTTGGTGGTAACAGATGACCATGTCTCCACCAAGACTATGTCTCCACCTATACATATCAGTTTGGAGTCATGGAGAGTGTGTATGTCCATCCATGCACATCCACAAACAATGCATATGCACAACCATGCATAATATGCCACCTTGTAGGATGGCAATACACGTGCAACCCCATTTCCTCAACCTTGAACTGAATATAACTGTTCCACATCGGAACAAAAAAAAAATTATAGATGACTTACATATGCACAAATCCAACAGGATTCTGGCTCACCCAATTTTCCTCATATGCACATTTTTAGATGCATTTTACTGAATGTACACACAAAATAGGCTTTTGTTTTCCTCTCAGAGTGCACTGGAGATCTTCTCACAGAGATATCCATTCCAACAGCCCTTTCTAGGATGCCAATTCCTGTATTCAGGCATTAATTTACCTGCTTGGCTATACACATGAGAGTGGAGCAACAAAGAAGGAGAGGTTCCTGTTAGTGTGAATCCTATCCATTAGGGATGGAAAGAATATTTGAAAAATACTTTTAAATGGTTGAAAAATATGTCTTTTGAATATTGAGAAATCCTGATGAGACAAAATCTTGGATTAATGAAAAATTTTGCAGTTTGGCATGTATTATACATACAAGTCACATGTGGTTGATTTGCATAGAAAATAGAATTTTCTGCACAGAAAATTATATTTTTATATGCAAATGTTTTCTTTATCTCTTTCTTTCTTTCTTTCTTTCTTTCTTTCTTTCTTTCTCTTTCTTTCTTTCTTTATTTTGTATGCTGAAAATGCTATTGCCTGAGCAGAAAAATGTTTTTTGTGCCAAACAGCCACCTGTGAATTTTGCACGAAATAAATTCCAAATTGTGAATAGTCATAAACTGTATGGCTTTTGAGGATTTTGTCACTATGAGAGAGAAAGTGCTAAAATTACTCATTACTTCCTTCAAGAAGAAACTCAATGAAGAATTACATCCCTGCTATCTACACACCCAGGTTAGCAAGAATCATGCTTTTCAGGGTTGTTACTCAGGTGGATAGCCTCAATGCTAACAGAACATTTTTGCCTTGAGGTGCAACTCTTTCCATACAAGAAAAATGGCTGTAAAGGATGGCAGAGTTAGGCTTTTCCTTTCTTGTGTGCTGAAGCAATATAATGTCTCAAACTAGCACTGTTCAGTTATTGCTCCACCCCACCATGAGTGAAAATGTGATCAAATTATCTACTTCTCTAATATATTTTCCATGTATTTTCAATCCATGTCCCCCAATAAATTCTTTAGAAAGGAAGAATAATCTTTCTCTCTCTCCCCCCCAATCTTCAACCTATGCACATATTTGCTTTAAATAGGAATGATAATTATATGATTAATTCATGCTTACAACTTTACTTAATTTACCAAAAGCTCCTAAGAAAATTATCACCTTTTAATTGTATAAACATTTGTAAGGAGTAATCATAGAATCATAGAATCATAAAGTTGGAAGAGACCACAAGGGCCATCCAGTCCAACCCCCTGCCATGCAGGAACTCCCAATCAAGGCATCCCTGACAGATGGCCATCCAGCCTCTGCTTAAAGACCTCCAAGGAAGGAGACTCCACTACTCTCCGAGGGAGTGTGTTCCACTGTCGAACCGCCCTTACTGTCAGGAAGTTCCTCCTAATGTTGAGGTGGAATCTCTTTTCTTGCAGCTTGCATCCATTGTTTCGGGTCCTAGTCTCTGGAGCAGCAGAAAACAAGCTTGTTCCCTCCTCGATATGACATCCCTTCAAATATTTAAACATGGCTATCATATCACCTCTCAGCCTTCTCTTCTTCAGGCTAAACATCCCCAGCTCCCTAAGTCGTTCCTCATAGGGCTTGGTTTCCAGACCCTTCACCATTTTAGTTGCCCTCCTTTGGACACACTCCAGTTTCTCCACATCCTTTTTGAATTGTGGTGCCCAGAACTGGACACAGTATTCCAGGTGAGGCCGGACCAAAGCAGAATAGAGTGGCACTATTACTTCTCTTGATCTAGACACTATACTTCTACTGATGCAGCCCAAAATTGCATTGGCCTTTTTAGCTGCTGCATCGCACTGTTGACTCATGTTCAACTTGTGGTCCACCTGGATTCCTAGATCCCTTTCACACGTAGTTTCATTCAGCCAGGTGTCCCCCATCGTATATCTGTACTTTTCGTTTTTCCGCCCTAAGTGCAGTACCTTACATTTCTCCGTGTTGAATTTCATTTTGTTAGCTTTGGCCCAACTTTCTAGTCTGTTCAAGTCATTTTGAATTTTGATCCTGTCCTCTGGGGTATTAGCTACTCCTCCTAATTTGGTGTCATCCGCAAATTTGATAACTATGCCCCCAATATCGTCATTCAAGCCATTAATAAAGATATTGAATAGCACTGGGCCCAGGACAGAGCCCTGTGGCACCCCACTGGTCACTTCTTTCCAAGTTGAAAAGGAGCCATTGTTGAGCACCCTTTGCGTTCAACTAGTCAACCAATTACAAATCCATGTAACAGTTACTTTGTCTAGCCCACATTTTACCAACTTGCTTGCAAGAATGTCATGGGGAACCTTGTCAAAGGCCTTACTGAAATCAAGATATACTATATCCACAGCATTCCCTTCATCTACCAAGCTGGTAATTTTATCAAAAAAAGAGATCAGATTTGTCTGGCATGACCTGTTTCTCTGAAACCCATGTTGACTTTTTATGATTATGAAATTATCTTCCAGATGTTCACAGACTCTCTGTTTAATGATCTGCTCCAGAATCTTTCCGGGTATTGATGTCAGACTAACTGGACGATAATTGCTGGGATCCTCTTTTTTCCCCTTTTTGAAGATGGGGACAACATTTGCCCTCCTCCAGTCCTCTGGGACCTCTCCTGTTTTCCAGGAATTCTCAAAGATTATTGCCAATGGTTCAGATATTACATTTGCCAGTTCTTTTAATACCCTTGGATGTAATTCATCTGGTCCTGGAGACTTATATTCATTTAGATTAACCAGATGTTTCTGTACTATCTCTTTACTTATTCTGTGCTGAAATTCTCCTATTCTGTCCTCTGCTCCATTATCCTCAAGTTGAGCACCCTTTGCCTTTTCTGAGAAGACTGAAGCAAAGAAGGTGTTGAGTAATTCTGCCTTTTCTCTGTCCCCTGTTAACTTTTTGCCATCTCCTCCACACAGTGGCCCTACCATTTCCTTCTTTTTCCTTTTGCTACTGACATACCCCCAAAAGCCCTTTTTATTGTTCTTAACCTCTCTAGCAAGCCTGATTTCATTCTGCACTTTAGCTTTTCTGACTTTACCCCTACACGTGCTAGCTATTTGTTTGAATTCCTCCTTGGTGATTTCCCCATTTTTCCATTTCTTATACATGTTATCTTATACATAATAATTCTGAGACTGGAAAAAAATTGAATGGTTCAGTCTGGAAAGGTGAGGTCAGGGAGATCCATTACAAAATTATGGAACCTAGTAATATGCATTTTCCAATATAAAGTGAAAACTCTGTCAGTTCTCAAGGAAAAAAGAACCCACAGAGAAAGAGGTGAGATTTTGTTAATAACAAAATTTGCACTTTCAGCTCGTTGTTGCAAAGGGCTGTAAAATGAGATGCAATCCAGAAGAACATGGCATTACATACCTGAAGAGAACAGGTTTCCTTTGTTGGAGGAAAACTAGGATTACAGGTATATTCCTGTTCCCTTCCCTGTGCTTACAAGCATACACACAGTCAGAATACAGAGAGGTGGACATGATTGAAATTTGCATTTAAATGGAAATGGTTAAAGGTAAAGGCACAATGTTTAGAAAAATGAGAGTATCCATTTTTCTAAGAGGGATGCATACTGTTATTGTATACCATTAGGATGTCAGAGAGCCTAAAAATGTTTAGAAATATTACATGCTGCTACAGAACAAAGAACACAGTATGCCATTTGGAAATGACTAGACACTGCAAATGAATTTGACCAAACACTACATCATATAAAATTGTCTTTAATGCTTTCTGCTGCCATTACCTAATGGGACTCCTGTTCACTAAAGAGTAGAAGATCTATTAGGCAGCTTTTTCCTACTTTTCAAATATAACAAAAATCAGAGTTCATTCATCATTGCATTCTAGTGATTGTTGAAGACCTTTTTCCATAAGATATCACCAGGCCATAAAATGTATATCTGGTCCAGTCCTGGCAAATGTATTTTAAATTTTACCAGCATCAGATGGTAAGAATGAATTCAATGATGAGACACACATTTTGTTCCCCAGAAACTGTATACATTATATTTAAAGATTTAATCTGGTAATTTCATGATGAAATGGTGTTATGTCATGAAGTACAATGGGTCCTTGGTATCTCCTGGGGTTTGATTCCCTCATGAATACCAAAATCCATGAATGCTCAAGTCCCATTAAATACAATGGCATAATGATATGGTGTTCCTTATATCAAATGGCAAAAACAAGGTTTGCTTTTGGAATTTATATTTTTAAAAATATTTTCAAGTCATGAATGCTTGAATCCGTGGATAAAAATATCCGTGGATACCAAGGGCTGACTAATATCAACAGTAGCCTACCTACAGTTCCCATTCAAATGAACAGTAGATGAGCACAAAATGTTCTTAGTAGGTTGTACCAAGTGGATTCCCCATGTGGAGATTCCATCCCCTATGGTTGACTTCAAAAGACGTTACATTCCTGACTTCATCAGGCACTGGATCAAACCCTCAGTTGCAAACTGTTGTGCAGTATTTTATGTGTATGATTATAGCTGGCAGTAAGGGAAAAACTAAGCCATACAGATTGCTGATTTCTAAATTGGGTCATTACATAGAGGGTGCGGTGGGGAATAAACTCTCAAGCAAATGAATTCACACTGTTGGACACCCCCCCCCTTAACATTCCACATTTTTATTTAAATGTCATGTATACCCTACATGAAAAGCTGCATAGATCAAATGTATACATCTCCACCATTAAAGATTCTTTCTTCATACACCTATGAGTATGTTTCGACTTTCCAAGACTTCAACTGTCTGCACTGCCAGGGACCAAAAAATAAAAATTTAATTGAAATAGAGATAAGATAGAAACCTTTAATTTACCTTTTCCCAGAGCAACAGGACTTTCTCAGCCACATCTGATATATATATATATATATATATATATATATATATATACTTTTTTTTTCTTCCTGCCTTCAAGCCTGGGCTGGTGAAAAATTATCTTATCTTTAGATAAAATATTTTAGGGATTTGGGGATTTTGTGTGCCTCAGGACAAAGGACGGGTGTTTGTGAAAAAGATCACTGTCCTCCTTTCAAGACAAAGTTCCATCCTTATTGAAATGCCAATGACACAGAAAAGTATGCTGTTCCATTACCATAGTCTCAAACATCCAAGCCACTTTTGCATAGAATTCTCCACAGAAGAAGAAAGCAAGGAAGAGTCATTGGAGCACCTCACATGCCTACAAATGTATAACCCATCTAACAAGGTGACAAATATTTTGAGGACAGAGCAGATCATATGCTCCCATAAAACCAAGACCCAAGATAAATAGGGATGGGAGAAAAATCTGTTATTTTTGGTTTTTTTTTTTTGTTGTTGTTTGAGTTTTTTAAGTTTGCCAGCAAGTCAATTTTGACTTATGACAACCCTATAAATGACAGACCTGCAAGATGTCCAGTTATTAAATACACTGCCTGGGTCTTGCAAACTCAGGGCTGTGGCTTCCTGGATTGAATCAATCCATTTGCAGTCCCCCCCCCCCCCACACCCCATTGCTTTCCTCTTTACCAGTCATTAAGATCTTAAAGGACGGGTGGGATTTGGGATTTTTATGTTTTATGTTTTATCTGTATGGAAATGTTAATGTTGTAAGCTGCCCCAATTGTTCTGCAGAGGGGCAGGATATAAATTATTATTATTATTATTATTATTATTATTATTATTATTATTATTATTATTATTTCTAATGAGTTACATTGTCTCATGCTATATCCAAAGTACTACAGTCTCATTTTTCTGTCTTTTTTCCTTCTAGTGAGATTTCAGGCTTGATTTGCTCTAAGAAGCATTCCTTTTTCTTTTTAGCAGTTCTTGGTATCTGCAGAACTCTTCTCCAGCACCATATTTCAAATAAGTTGATTGTCTTCCTTTTCTGTTTTGTTGTTACTCAGGAAATTATCACACATACAAAAAGACCCAGCTTACCTCTTCCAAATGGGAGCCCAATTCAGACTGAAGCTGGGTCTTATCTCATGGCTTTTCCAGCTTAATTTGGCTTCTGACTACATCCCTGCTCCAATGCGGATCCAAAAATGTGCTCTGGTGGCCATTTTTTTAAGTCAGAAGTTTCTGACTTTAAAAAAATGGCCACCAGAGTGTGTTTTTGGATCTGCATTGGAGCAGGGATGTACTCAGAAGCCGAATTAAGCTGGAAAAGCCATGAGATGACCCAGCTTCAGCCCAAATTGGTCTCCAATTTAGAAGAGGTAAGCTGGGTCTTTTTGTATGTGTGATTATCACCTCATATTCATATTTTTGAAACTTCAATTCCTTTCTGTTCTAAATGGGAGGAATGATGTGGAATTTAGCTAATTCCTTGAATAAAAACTGACACAAAGTTGTTCCCAATTTGCACAGGGCAAATTCAAGATTCCTCATAGTGCTTTCCAGTGTGGACAGGAATACTATACCTGCTAACTATTTAGTTATTTTAATGCCTCTCTCACACACACAAAAAGAAAGGTGTTAATCCAGACATTTGAAAATTAAGCACTCAAAGCCTGAGGTATTTTTTTCTCCCATTCTCAGTTTTCTTAACATCTTAAATTCTGCCCCTTCTGGATGATGATGATGATGATGATTATGGTGATGGTGATGGTGATGGTGATGATGATGATAATCTGAATTAAAATTCTTACATATCTATATATTCATACCATTCAACAGGACTTTGGAAGTGATGGATTCTGTGCATTGTTGTTTTCTTGTTACTATTTTATCCACCACATCTTGTCTGGAATGGCAACTGAGAGGTAGTATGATTTTTAAAATATGAAAAAGACCCATGAATGAATAAATGTGCAGATGAAGGAATAGGGAGAGGGAGAGTTCAAAAAGCAAAGCAAGGCTTTGTTGTGTTGTGTGTTGTTTTTTTGTTTTTTGTTTTTTTTAAAAAAAAACACAACTCCTACTACTACTCTTCCTGCTGTTTCACTGATAGCTATTAATGCTTTTTAAAGTCTTCCAGATTGGCCTTGAGAAATCAGTTACCCTGCTCCTTGTCTCAGCAGAAAAACCCACTGGAGCAATTCATGGCAGTCTAAGTTAATAAGCTGTAAACTAACTTTTTTTCTTCTTCAAATGAGGAGAAACAAACAAACAAACACTCAATCCTAGAACCTTTGACATAAGAATCAGACAATTATCAAACAACCACAGGATCTGGGCATAATGCTTCACTTTTTTCTCAAAGGGAGTTATAAATCTTTTTAGAAATTTTCCTCCCACATCAAGTCTTTGAAAACCATTCTGATTTTGCAATTTAGGACCAATTCTGAGCAAAATTTGCATGAAATTATTTTTCACAGAAAATTGCATTTTCTGCATGCCAAACAAACAAACAAACAACAACCCAAACTAACAACAACTGTATTGAGGTATCATTTTCTGTGCAGAAAATTCTGTTTTTTGTGCAGAACATGCTTTCAACACAGACAAGTCTGTTTTGTGCAAAAAGCAACCAAACATGAATTTCACACAGAATAAGTCCTGAACTGCAAAGAATCACATAAATCTGGAATTCTTCTCATCAGACTTTCTCAACACTCAAAAATATGTTTTTGAGTGTTTTTTTTTTTTTTTTTACAATTTTTCAAAAAAAAATCATGGATGTATATCCCACCTTTCTCCCACAATGGGATTTCCAAATATTCTTTACATCCCTACATAGGATGATTGACAAAGATATCCATCCAGGCACTGAGGTGAAGCATATCCTCAGATGATCTCAAGGATAAGACTGGAACTGGCAAGAGCTACACTGCTCCTCATTCTTGCTGTCCCTGCCTGTTTGACAGAGCTTAGGAAAGTTACTTTTGTATTATAACTTTCAAATGGTTCTGGGAGTTGTAACATCAATCTTTCTTCTCTAGATCTGCTGCTGTCCTATCTCTTCTTTAACCCAGTGAGATGAGGACGATAGCAGTGATGGAAATGCAATAGTGGTGAGGAGGATGCAAGGTCTGTTTGTGGGTATGGGCAACTAGCTGGTCACTGTGTGAACAAAATGTTGGACTAGATTGGACTTTGGACTGAACCAGATAACTTATTAATGTTCAGAATCTTTCTTGAACCCTATGCTAGAATAAAATGCATTTTTTTTTCAAAAGATGTGTAAGCACCTAGTTCAGCCTATCATTCCCAAGCTTACACATGGCTCTTTCTCTCACACACTTCTGATGGTATATAGAGGAACAGGGGAACTCAGAGCCTGGATGCCTGTTCTATGAAAAGTTGTACAACTATGGAATTTAGCATAACTATGCTGACATATATTGATGCTACACTAAAAGTGCATAGCATCTTAATACTTATTTCTTTATATGTTCTCCTTGTGTTACTATTACAACCCTATAAGGTTTGATTAAGAGACAGTCACAACCCTAGGTTGTCTATTAAGTAGGGTTGCTAGATTGGAAAATGGAGAAAGTTCCTGCTCCTTTAATTGTATAGAAGAGGGAATTTCAACATGTGTTGCTCATCATGCAACCACGAAACAAGCAACATTTGCTGAAATTCCCTTTCTGCACAACCATTAAAAACTGTCTCCAGTTTTTACTCTGTCAACACTACTTTTAAGATTTATGGATAATCTGATATCACTAATCTATCTTTTATTTTCCATGCTTGCTACACTAGGGGGAAGCAAGTCAGAGTTTTCAACTACAGGCCTAACTAGAAGAGACTTACTGAATCAATGTTAAATGGCTGATCAATTTCTAGATAAATCCCATTGGTTCAATCAGTCTACTCTAGTTGGGAGTAAGAATAGGATTCGGAGTGTAGTGTACATATGTACTTCTGAATATTAATTAACCAAGTACAAGCCCTATGGTTAGGGAGTGAATGAGCAGATTTTGAGCTATGGAAGTCTGAGTGTCATAAAATTATTCCACAAATTTTCCTCCTTAACCATTTTAATTAATCAGGAGGATGCAACTGTGAATGAAACAGCTAGACAAACCACCTTCTATCCCACAACTTTCTTTTCTATTGGGGTTAATTCCTTCAGTAATTGCTTCTTGTATCATTCATATGACACCATTATTACAAGTTTAGACTGGATGAACTTTTGTTCAGCTTGTTAAATAACAACTGTCCAAAATCCACACATTTCTTCATACATGTGATAGAAAGAGCTTAAAATTTTAAGATATTCAAATCCTGGGGAAAAAAAGAACTAACATATTATACATCCAGTGCTCTGAAAAGTGTTTCAACTCCTGCTTATTTGGTCATGCTTGTAATGGTAGACTCATTTGCTACTTCATTACTTTATGATAGATCTCTGATCTTTTAAAACAGAGGAGGACATTTGTGGGAAGCTATAGGACAGTATTAGCTCCTAGGTGACCCCTCCACCTCCACAATTTTTTTCCTTAAAAATTGCCCTGAAATTTCCCCAAACCTCCTCTAGGTATGGGAGCATTTTTGCCATGTTGTATCCTACAGACCCTTTTAGACCAAGGAGAGGAGTTTTTAACTACAGAATGTGACTGGAAGTCACTTCCTGTTCAGTTCCTGTTCTAGAAAAGTTCTCTCCTGGTCCTAAAACAGGCTGGGGAACAAAATCCTAGCAAAATGCCCCATACAGACAACTGGCCCAATGCAGATGGCTGGCAGTTTCATTTTCATTGTTTAATTTCCATGAGAATTGACCAAGGCCTTCACAACTTTTGAAGGCTTTCCAAAATGGAAAAGCTAAAACTCATAGTCTTGTTCCTCCTTATAAATCAAAAAGAAGCCAAGAACAATTCAATAGAAAAGAATTGAGAAACCAACTCAAAATACTACAAATTAGACTGGATGCATTATTAACAAAAAAAGTTGAACAAAAGTTAACATACCTTAAACAAAAAAAATTTGAATATGCAAATAAGACTGGGAGATGGTTAGCAAATAGATTGAAAAAAGAAAAAGAAAAGAAATTAATCCAAAAAATAGTTGATAAAGAAACAACTATAACTAACCAAGAAGGGATTAAAAAAATATTTACAAAATACTATGCTAACTTATATAAGGACCCAAACACTGAAATGGATCGGAAGACACTGCTAGGTAAAGCATTGATGAGTTGGAATGTAAAAACAATTTCGATGGCAGACAAAGAAATGTTGAATGCTCCATTTGCTACTGTTGAAGTAGAACAAGCAATTAGAAGTCAAAAAATAAACAAAACACCTGGGCCAGATGGTTTTACAGCAGAATATTATAAAATATTTGAGAAGGAATTAGTAGTACCACTTAAAGACTTATTTAACAAAATTAAAGAATACCAGAATCTTGGGAAGAAGCTAATATCACTCTCATACCAAAGGAAGGTAAAGATAAACTGAAAGTAGAGAATTATAGACCAATTTCATTATTAAATGTGGATTATAAAATTTTTATGACAATATTAGCTTCAAGATTAAAGAACATTTTTAAAAAACTAATACATGAGGATCAAGCAGGATTTTTGCCATCAAGACATATGAGAGAAAATATACAGACAGTATTGAATGCAATTGAATATTATGAAAAAAATAATGATAAAAAAAGTTGCAATGATTTTTCTTGATGCAGAAAAAGCCTTTGATAAGGTAAAATGGGACTTTATGTTGGAGGTGATAAAAAAATGGGCATGGGAGAAAACTTTTTTGAATGGATAAGTAATATTTACAAAAAGCAGAGTGCAGAATTTATAATTAATGGAGAGAAAAGTTTAAAATTTGATATTCAAAAAGGTACTAGGCAAGGATGTCCATTATCTCCTTTGCTATATATCATGGTATCGGAATTGTTAAATGACAAAATCAGAGATGACGTGAATATAAAAGGACTAAAGATTAAAGGACAACATTACAAGTTAAAAGCTTTCGCGGATGATGTGGTAATATTTATGGAAGAACCTCTAAGCTCGATAGAGAAACTTCAAGGAATTTTGTTCGACTTTGAAAAAGTTTCTGGAATAAAGATAAATAAAGAAAAGACAGTAATGCTTACAAAGAATATGACAAAGGAAGAAGAGATTAAACTACAGCTTTTATCAGGATTCAAAGTTGAGAGGAAAATTAAGTATTTGGGAATTTGGATTACAAGGAGGAATCCTGATTTATTTGAAAATAACTATGAAAGACTATGGAAGGAAATTAAAGAAGATCTTAACAAATGGACAAAATTAAATTTATCATTGTTGGGAAAAATAGAGACAATTAAAATGATGATACTACCTAAGATGAACTTTTTGTTTCAAAATATTCCAGTGCTTTTAAATGATAAACCATTTATACAATGGAAGAAAGATCTTGTAAAATTCATCTGGTCAGGTAAAAAATCTAGGATAATGTGGAAGACACTGATTGATAAGAAGAAAAATGGAGGTTGTAACTTACCAGATCTAAAGACTTATTATTATGCAAATGCATTAACTTGGATCACGGATTGGGTAAAACTAGAAAATGATAGAACACTTGCCTTAGAAGGATTTAATCTGAGATTTGGTTGGCACGCATACATGTGGTATAATAAGACAAAAGTGCATAAAGAATTTGAGCATCATTATGTCAGAAGATCATTGATAAGAATTTGGTTATATTGTAAGGAAAAATTCTACAGAAAACTACCTTTATGGGTGTCACCACAAGAAGCCTTTTTTGGAAGATGGCGAGAAGTATCTAAATGGTTGAGATATCGAGATATTTTGAGCAAAACAAGGAGTGGAAGCTATGAATTAAGGCCTTTAGAGAATTTGAAAGAATTGGATAAAAAATTACATTGGTTTCCATATAAACAGCTAATGAACAGATTCAAAGCAGATGATAAGAAACTGAGATTTGAAGAGACAGACACCAAATTGGACAAAGTGATTAAGCAAAATGGAAAAAAAAACTAACTTCCAAATATTATGAGACTTTACAAGCAATAGATTTGGAACAAGACTTAGTAAAAGATACGATGATTAGATGGGCCAAGGATATTGGTAGGGACATTGATTTGGAAAGTTGGGAGTGGGCAAGAATGAAGACACAAAAATTTACTAAATGTCAAGACTTGAAAGAAAACTATTTAAAAATGGAGCAACATTGTTTCCTCACCCCAGCGAAATTAGCAAAAATTTGCAGGAATGGTAATAACAGATGTTGGAAGTGTAAGCAAACTACAGGGTGTTGGCTACATGTATGGTGGAATTGTGACAAAGTCAGGAAGTATTGGACAACTGTTCATAAGGTAATTTGTGAAATATTTAAAATAAGATATGACATGTTACCAGAAATATATCTGTTGAACATGACAAATAAGATCCCAGTAAAAATGGAAAGGAAATATGGAAGGATATTATTGTATATGATAACTTCAGCTCGGACTACATTAGCAAAAAAATGGAAGCTAGCAGAAGTGCCCTCAACCAGTGAGTGGACTACAAGACTTATTGAAATGATGAGTATGGACATACTCACAGCCAGACTGAACAAACAAAATGTAGAGAGTACTGAACAAGACTGGACTCCGATACTGCAATACTGTAAGAGAGAAAATTTAATTGAATAGAGATATAGACTGATGGGATACCCTAAATTAGTAAACTGACTAAATAATAGGTGAAAAGTGACTATTAAAGATCAAGATAATTAAAGCTATTGTTATAACACACAGTGGATTCAATATTTAAAATTGCATATATATGAAGACAATGAGTGAACATTGAACTAAGGGTGAGTACAAACTGGAGATACTTTGGAAGTCAATTGTAAATATTTGTATTTAATTATTGAAAAAGAAATTAATATGTTAACTTTATAGAGATGTTTGAATAGTATATGTTAATAAAATATAAATTATAAAAAAATAAAAAAATAAAAGAGCTGTGAACATTAAAAAAAAATCAAAAAGAAGCCAAAGACAGTAGATAATTCTTGATCTTTCGTGATCCACCCCTTCTGAAATGCTCACTGGAGAAGGTCAGGATTACCAATCCAATTTAGAATTGAATCATTGGGGGTATGTATTCTCATGCTGTCATATGAATATTTCTCATCTTCAGAGCTTAGACTTGCTCTCATCCAGTGGGGAGAATACTGTGGGAAAGATTTGTTCCTGTAAAGATACACATCCCTACAAGAAAACTAGTGGAGTGTACTGTAAATGGCTAGAGTATGGAGCTACAGCAAGGGGAAAAGGGAGGTTCAAATATTGTATCAGCCATGAAGTTTATTTAGCAGTTTTGCCCAAGTTACTCTGTCACAGCCTAATGTACCTTAAGGAGTAGTGGTGAAGCTAAAAGCTCACTTTGAGATCATTAGAAGAACAAAGAACACAACAAAGCTTTTTAGCTTATCAGACCCAAAAAGCAAAATATGCACTCTGTCTGGGTGATTTAAATGGGACACAATGTCTATGTTGGTGCCACTATTTAAAAATAAATATTGTGGTGGCACAGAGCAAGATGTCACAGTGAAAAGCAGGGAAGGCGAGGAGGGGGGGACAAGGAAATTTCCACCATTCTTTTATGGAATGATTTCATTTAAGAATAGCCAAGCAACAATCTTGACTTTTCAAGGTCTGACATCTTGAAACGCATTTAGATTGATGCAGCCAGAGCCTAGAGTTCTCTTGCTGAGTAAACAGTCAAGTGTTCTTAATAGGAATTGCAGTTTCTCGACATCTGTTGGGGAAAAGGAAATGGCGAAACAACAATTTAAATTGAGATTGGTTTTGTTAAATGCATTTAAATTTCAAGATTAGTGGTGTTTCTTCTTTTTCAATTAGCATTTACTTGCAGAAAGGTTACAGATGAAGGGGCTGAGCAAGAGATCTTATGGGGAGAGTGAGTTCCCAGGGCAGTTCAGAAGGCACTAAAACCACACAAGGAGTACTGGCGAGGACTTTAGCAAACTTACTAGTGTGTGTGCCAAAGCAATGTAACTGAAAATGTCTGTGCCATGAAAAGTTTGTTTGCTTTCTTTTTGAGGGGGGAAAAACAACCAAAATACATTCTGATTCTTTTTCTTTAGCCCTGTTCAGTTATTCTACAAGTATGCTGAACCAAACACATGAAGAAGGAAGCATACTAACCCTACATCTTCTATCTCCATTTCCATTTCTCTCTTCACAGGAAGAGCAACCATTCTACACAGAAAAGCTTCCTTTACACTCAGACACTCTCCATGCAAATAAGAACGCCCCCTCAAAATTGAGGATCCCCAGTTGTGTGGGGACTGATCATATATAGGGAAGCAGCCCTGTGCAGATTTGTTGCTCTCCAGGTCAGGATGGAGTTACAGCCCTCTTGGCATATACTCTTTCATTGTTGTGATTAAGGGTGGACAGATCTCTCACATTCCCACTGTGCCTTTCATTCCATTCTTCCAGAATTTGAATTTGAATAGTCTAATTTCTGACAATTGTGGTGCCCCAGGGGTGGAATGGTCTCCCTTTCAAGGCCAAACTAGTGCCAATATTGGTTTCTTTCTGGCACCAAGACAAAACATGGCTTTTTATTAAAGCCTTTTGAGGTCTCATTTACTTTAATGTGTGCATGTACATGCCTTTATACTGTTCTAGCTTTAAAAGTTGCTTCTGATTGTTTCATTTAATATGTTTTTAACTAGTCTCAGTTGCTTATAATTTTAATCTGGAAGTGTTTAAAATGGTTTATATTGTATGCTGGCCCTGAGATCCCATAATAAAAGGTGGGGTAGAAATATTTTAATAAATGAATAAATTCCAGCTTGTGTGTGTGTGTGTGTGTGTGTGTGCTTTCAAGTCATCTGTTGCCTCATGCAGTGGCATCACTGGGGTATGTGTGGACACAGACCACACCAGGTGACACCCAGAAGTGGGAGTGACACCCAGTTGGACCCTCCTCCCCCTTCAGAGCAGGAGGGACACACACGTACCCTTCCAGGCTGTTCTGTCCAGGAATTCCTCGCAGGGAGAAAGCCCAGGATGGAGGAGGAGGGGAAGCATGTTTTTGCCCTCCATCTGCCTTCCAAATCCAGTGTGGATTCTGAAGGCATGGGGGAGTGGAGAGAGGCTGCCTTACAAGTCCTCTGTGGACTCAGAAGGCATGGAGGATGAGGCTGCCTTCTATGTTATCTGTGGACTTGGAAGTCATGGCAGGGAGAGAAGATAGGCTGCCTTTTAAGTCCTCCATGGCCTCAGAAGGCTGGGGTGGAGGGCGGCTGCCTTCTGAATCCTCTGCAGACTTGGAAGGCTTGGGGGGGAGGCTGCCCTTTTGGCCCTACTTCATAAGCCCTGCCCCCTGAAAGCCCTGCCCCCACATTGGGTGACACCTCAGCTGGGAATGCCACTGGTCTTATAGTGATTCCATGAATTTCATAGGGTTTTCATAGGCAAGGAATACTGAGAGGTGTTTTTTCCAGTTCCTTCCTCTGAAATACATAACCCTTGAGAAATGCCTGTCAGTTCTGAGAAGAATAAATATCAGGTTGGTTGGCCCTGCACACAATATTAACTCCCCTCCAGCTCTCTTTCTGACAACCCCATAGTGAGGCAAAATAAAATGTCAGGTAGATCAGGGAAACACATCTCCATCTTCTTCTACAATGTGTGTGGGGGGAATAAACCCTTAGAATCAACTCTGTCTGGAAGTCTCATCTAGATACGGGGGAGGGGGATAGCTAAAGGAATGCTTTTGTAAACTACTCTGAAAGTTTAAGGGAAGGATAGTAAATAAAATAAAATAAAATTTATAAGTACATGTGTGTGTGTGTGTGTGTGTGTGTGTGTGTCTTAACTCCCTTGCCAATCTAACACTACAGGATCATGGCAGCTAAAACTGGGGACATCATTAGATAATGCCTCATTTTCATTTTGCTGTAGTCAGTTTGGAACTAGCCTGTCAGAGACTGCACAGAATGTGGTTAAGTACCTCTGTGGACACTTAAAACTAGCTGAGATTGATTGCGCTATTTATTGATCTCATTTATATTGTCTTGGAGATTTTGCACCCTAATGTTAATCTGATGAAGTACTATAGACAAAGTGGAATGGAGTGCTTAGAAAGTGTAGACCAGTTTTAATTGAGGAGAGACCTGAAAATGAACCAGCAGGAACCAACATCCAATGTGAATGACTATACAAACTCCAGGACCAAATTAGATGGCATAACAAGAAGGAACTATGTCTGCCCATTTCCAGGAACCCTCACATCACCATTCATTCACTCTATTTTCTATTCCTTAAAATGTTTATTTATTTTTTTCTTGCAACCAGATGCTGCATTTTCTTTAACATGCAGATGGGGATATGTCTGAATCTTTTTTCAGGTCAACTCACTGATATTCTACACTTATAAGCATCCATAGCGAGGGCAAATTAGATTCAATATATTGCCCCTTTTTCTTTTTAAATTGGCTTGGAGCATTGACTATTTTAGGTCTGAGTAATCTGAACAGCAACCAGGAATCTGGAAATGGAAAATAAAAGCAGAAAAGAAATGAAAGAGGAAGTATTTAATTCCCAAAGGAATCATACCATTTTAGGTAAGGTGAACTTTCTTGTTTGATCCATTTGTTTATTCTTCACTGGAAGTCTCAGTTTGGAAGTTTGCTGTTGATACAGAGCATATTGTGGAGCTGAATAATTCTACACAGAGAACAACCTGGAGTGTAGCTGGATTTATTTATTTATTTATTTATGTATTTATTTCATGTATCTCCCAACTTTCTCCCAGGAGGGACCCAGATAAGACCATTAAAATTGCAATAGAATTAAAACATCTATATATAAAATCACATATAAAATCACATAAAATATACACAATATTAAATATAGTACAAAATCACATAAAATATACACAAGTTAAAAACAGACTAAAAAACTGCCTGCTCCATAAAACCACCCTAAAGATAAAGATAAAGGTATTCCTTGTTGACAAGGTTGTCAAGTCGTGTCTGACTGTAGGGGCGTTGCTGATCTCCATTACTAAGCTGAAGAGCCAGCGTTGTCAGAGACGACTCTGTGATCATTTGCCTAGCATGATTGCACAGAATGCTGTTTACCTTCCCACTGATGTGGTATTATTTATCTACTTGCATTTGCAAACTTTTGAACTGCTACTTTGGCAGAAGCTGGGACTAGTGATAGGAGCTCACCCCATCATGCAGCACCCGGGCTTTGAACTGCCAACTTACCGATCTTGCAATCAACAGAGTCAGCATCTTAACCACTTGAGCCACTTCATCCCTGCTATGCATTTTATACAGAAAGCCTGCCAACATAAAAATGTTTGTGCTTGCCAGCAAAAGGACAGCAGGGAAGGGGCCAACCTAGCCTCCCAAGGAAGGGCATTCCAGAGAGTGGGTGCAACGAATGGGAAGGCTCTCTCTCATGTCCTCAGCAGGCGAGCCCGTGATCTTGGTGGGACTGAGAGAAAGCCTTCTCCTGCAGATCTTAGCAATCTTGTAAGTTTATATGGGGATATACAGTCTCTCAAATAGTCTGGACTTAAGCTGTGTAGGGCTTTATAGGTAATGACCAGCACTTTCAATTGTGCCTGGAAACAAACAGGTAGCCAGTGGAGCTGTTTTAACAAGGGAGTTATATGCTTCCTGTAACTGGCCCAGGTCAGCATTCTGGCTGCAACATTTTGAACCCGCTGAAGTTTTTGGACAATTTCCAAAGGCATCCCCATTGTAGAGCACAATGCAGTAGTCCAAACAGGATGTAATCAAGGCATGTGTCACTGTAGCCAGGTCTGACGTCTCAAGGAACAGGTGCAGCTGGTGCACAAGTTTAAGCTGTGCAATTGCACTCCTGGCCACTTTACATAGAGTAAAGGTATAGCAATTTGATACTGAAATTTAGTGTCATGGTCTCATCAGATCAAATCCTGGGATTTGTAGTCTAGTAAGTACTTAGAATTCTCTGCTAGAGAAATCTAATACACTCCCTGAACTGTAGTACTAGAGCTTCCCAGCAGACAGTTCTAAGTGTAGAATTCTGTTGTATTTAGCTATAACAAAGTGCTATCAAAATCGCTATAGTGGCATTGTGTAAATGAACTCATTTTCTGCTTAGAGGATAACCATCTGAGAGGTTGAAAAATCCTACATTAGTTTTTGGTGAAATGTTTGTTTTATATGATACTGAGGATGGGCTGCTTCACTTTACATATAACTTTCTAAAGATGTTTTAAACCATTGTTATCATTACCTCCTATGTCTCTTACCAGAGGTGGATACATGAGAGTATTTCTCATCTGACTCAGTTTTGTATCTATTAAGTAATAAGTCTGTTCCATCCTATTTCCAAATCAGTGTCTATTTTTAGAAAGATCCTCATGATATCCAATAAAATAGATACACATTTAAATATTATCAAATGTAAGTAGTAAGTTATCAAACATGCAGTTTTCATGGGCTTGGATACATTTTTAAAGTGACAACTATATCACAAAATTCAGAGAAATGCTAAATTGAGAGTATTCTATGTTTATCATAGAAAAGTTATTTCGCACTGCTTTCAAACTCATGCTCAGATACAAAACTTCATAAAATAACAGCTAGAAAGGCACTATCTCTTTATCATACCTTAATGGTAGAACATGTGCAGTGGTTCCTAACCTTGGGTGCTCTAGATATTTTGAACTTCAACTCCAAGGATCCCCAGGAGGCATGAACAGTGATGATGGACAGTAGGAACTTAAGTCCAAAACCTTTAGAGGACCAAAGGTTGAGAACCACTGATGAAGACAGTTTGAAGATAATACCATATAGTCACCATGATTACATAATGTAGCTATTGAATATCCACTGCACATCTATACAGATAATGCAAGACCTTTCCAGTTTCCTCATCATCTGAAAGTCTGTCCAGCTTATTTTATGTTTCTTGCAAAGATTTTGTAAAAAAAAAAAAAAAAAAAAAAAAAGCCTTGTTGAAACACTAGACCTTTCTGCAGTTTGTAGTCCCCTCAAACAATAATAAATTAAAGTGTCCTCATAGTCTGGAAAGCTGTAATTTGTTCTTCTGATACATCACTTTAATTTCTCTCTCTTTTTAAAAAAGAAATATCTAAATTTAATATTATAAGAATTTAATTACCCACCACATTAATGTAATTGCTTGAAAGGACCTTTAAGACATTTCCATTCATTTTTGTGTGGCCCATACACATAGCCAAGAGCACCAAGGTCTCCTATTGATTCATCCTTCATCATAGTGATCACCTTTCATTCCCATCTAGTTCATGTACATTAAATATCTATTTAAAAGGAATAATAGGACTGGCAAGGCAACTCAATAAAGCAATGATTAGCTGAAAAATTTAAAAGCTGTTAACAGTTTAAAAAAAATTATTTGGGGATCCAAACAGGTAGATATGGCTCCCACAATGGCTATTTGCAAGTCATCATCAATAGGACATCACCAATACATTTGCTATAACAGAATCAGGATCCAGCTACTATATATGACTATACAGTTTCCCACTGTTATTTGGAAACTTGGGTATGGTCTTTACCTAATGGGTTTGGTAGGGGGAGAGGCAGGAGATGAGTGAGGCCACATAACATAAGATTTATGATACAGGCTATATGATACTTAACTAGTAGAGAAAGCCAGGAGGCAAACCAAGTCTGGTATCAGCAGTCAAGATTCTTAGGCAGGTATGTGAGGCCCTACATCCTTAACAGAACCCATAGTGAATTGTAGCTTTGTGTCCCCACCCACCCACCCACCCAAATATGTAGAGTAGTTTGGTCTAGAAGCTACTCACCATTTCCCATTTCCCATAATAATCTAGAGGGCCTGAGCATTATGAAAAATATGGTGGGCAGGGCACTATGCATATAAGACCGTGGCAGACTGATGAAGGTCCTTCAAAGGTGGAATTGGTCCTGTTAAAGACATTGGCTCTCCACAGGTGAAGCTTGCACTGTATATCTGAAGTATCAGTCATCTCCTGAAAAAGTGTTTTAAATAACTCAATTATTATTCAAGAAAGCTCATGTCGAAACACATTAGACTTAATAATTCTTATCTATGCAACTAGAGATTCCTTCCTTTGTTGCTGGTGTGTGTCTTCAAGTCATGTCTGACTTATGGCAACCCTAAGGTGAATCTATCACTGGGTTGTTGTTTTTTGTCAACATTTATTCAGAGTGGGTTTTCCTTTGCCTTTTCTGAAGCTGAGAGTGTGTGACTTGCCCAGGGTCACCCACTGGGTTACCATAGCTGAGTGACAATTCAAACACTGGTTTCCCTATAGTCCAATGTTCAAACCAATACACCACACTGCCCCCTGCCTTCGTTTTCCTTCATCAGGACTGGAACCTTCTTGCTTGCCTTTCTGATCCAGCCCACCACCATCTTCCATTGGGGGCAAGGAACTTCAGGAGTGGAATCTGGATCAGAGCCAACCTAAGACATTTTGCTGCCTAAAGCAAATAATGAGATGTGCCCCCCGCCCCCCACCCCCATATTCCCCATGCTGGTGACAAGACTGCATCCTAACCCTGTTGCTGAAGCAGGTCTGACTGAATAGCACACACACCTCAAGTTCTCAATACCTTCCAACTACTCTGTGAGAATAGCCCTGTGGAACCAGTTTGCCTAATGGCCAACCCATCTTGTTCCCTTTAATATGGGCAAACCTGACAGTGAGTCATGGCTCTCAGGGGACTGGAGCATGATTGTTTTTCCCAGCTCTGCTTGGAGATCTTTGGGGACTCAAACAGCAATGGTCTTTCATTTTAGTACTAACCAGGTCTGGCCTGCTTAGCTTCTGGAATCTGATGGGACTGAGTCAGTTCAGGGTCTAATAATGTGCAGTATTTGTGCAGTATTTGTGCTGTATTAAATATCTATTTAAATATATTAAAATTGTGCAGTATTAAATATCCACCATGGGACACAATGTGGTATTCCTATTGACTCCCAGGCATTCTCCCTTCCAGGTGCTGATAAAATCTAGACTTGTTTAGATTTAACAAGGCAACTGTATTATTTGCCCTAATTCCAAAGCCTGATATGAAAAATAGTAGTTAATACATTTTAATCATAATATTTATTTATCTAGAATAGTGAGATAATCATTGCAAATATAGTCTTGGAGGGCATTCTTGTTAAGATGAAAGATTCAAAGCCTATAATAATGGCATCCACTTTAGTTAATTTTGATTACAGTTCCCACTGATATGAGTAAGATTTGATTGTATTGGGTGATATGAAGTTCAACAGTTTTGAGAAAATAGAAAAAGTAGACAGCATGCTTAATAATGGCCAATGGTCTGCCCCTTAGGATTCTCTGCATTTGCAAATCTCACGCGTATTAGTTGAGGCTAACACATCAGCACATTTCTGCTTTCCAATGAAGAGCAGCAGGTACATTTTGACACACATTCAAATCAAACGTGTGCCTTTGATATCATATTGGCAAAACTGGATCATATGCTTTGCTAATCTAGTATGCCGAGTCTCCTGTGCGCGCGTATGTTTTTTGGAATTAAAAAAATGGCACAGCCATGCTTTTGCTCTGCAAAATGTGTAAATGTGTAAATTATGTCAGGACAGATTGCAACTGCAAGTTGAAGAAACCAAAAATATGGTGCACTCATTGTAAAGCGTAGGGGGGGTGGGGCTTCTGAAAGGTTGTGAATGGATTATTAATGCTTCTTTCTCGGCATGATACTAAACTGTGAGTCATAATATTGCAGCATTGGTGTAGCACTATGCTATACAAAATGCTTCACATCCATTATCCTAGTACTCTATGCCAGTATTATGATCATCTTAGTACAATGGAGGAAGCTGCTCTAAAGGATATCAGCCTGACAAATTTCAGCACCTGCATTTGGGTGGTGGAATATCACCTAGGTTGTTCTTCTCTAGGTGTCACCTTTAGGGCCTAACTACATAATGCCATGACAGATTGGTGATTGGAGCTCCCACATTTCTCTCTCAAAATAATAGCACCAGTAGGGGATCTGAAACAATATTGATTGCCATGATTGTACTGGGGGCATGATTTAGAGGGAGTCATAACTTGCTTATTGCTTTTTTCCTGATCTGAATTATATCACTAAAACTGATATTAGCATGTAGGGCAAAGAATGCTTTGAGGTGATCCAGAAGTCATTTTAGAAAAAAATTGGGGTGGTGGTGGTGGAGGGGGGGAATAAAGATTTGGGATCCACAAATCCTTGGGCTTCATGCTATGCTTCTTAGAAATTAATCATGCATCTTTCCACAATTTTAAACAATATGGCATCGGGGGGGGGGTGTCTTCAAGGTTGCATGTCATGCAGAAATTCTGTGCATGGATTAAGGTTGCCACAATAGCGATGGCTGCTAGCATTTATGTCTTTAAAAGGGCACAGGAAAAATTCATTGCAATTAGAGCTATCAGTGTTTTCTAGTCAGGCTGGCTGTGTATCACTTCCAATATAAGAAGCATAAGATGCCAAAATACTCTGAAGTCACTAGATCTAATGTGAATCAAATCAGGACAGGTCTGGTTAGGACTTGGATGTAGAGTCACCAAGGAACACCAGGTGCTGCAGGATATATTTTGAAGGAAGGCAATGACAAAACACCCCTAAATATTCCTTGCCTAAAAAACAGCCAAAAAAAAATCATGGAGTTGCCATAAGTTGACAGGTGACTTGAAGGCACATGCATACATGCACACAGAAAAGGTAGTGTATAGATTTCATGAGAATATGAGATGAAGGCCTCTGTGGCATTCATGACCCACAGGCAAGTTTCACATAGGCAACAGTGGGTGAACAGAATGATGAACTAGTTACCGTAAGCTTTTGGTCTGATCCAGCATTGTTTTCTTAGGTTGAGAAGAACATAAATGGGTGACATAACATGTGACAAAGATGGGGCAGTATCTGCCTATGCAGATGTATCAGATTTCCACAATCCTTTCATATAAAAAATAGCCTGGAGAGAAACTGAGCCCATATGATGGGCAAATGTTTGCATGTTTATCTAAACTAAATATCATGTTATATACACAACTGTAGTGTACATTGCAATATCTACAGATCAAGGATTTCTACTCTGCCCATAGGAGAATCAGCCACAGTATGTAGGCTCATTCTATTTGCTGCTATTCAGGTTATGAAATATTGGGCTAACTTTCCCATAATTGGAGGGAGGCATAGCGAGCATTAGGGTTGGGTCTAACAACATGTGGTGCTAACTGTGACACTTGAAATCTCATTGTCATATTATTATTTTTATTAATGAAAAGTGTGCCAGAGGAAGGTGACCATATGTGCAGAGAAGAGGTTTTATTCTTTTCTTCATCACCATATCAGTAACAATCTCTACTTGCACTGCAGATAGGCTAAAGATAGAAATGTTCTTATGTATTTTTCCCTTAGTAAACATGTGTGTGTGTGTGTGTGTGTGTTCATTGAATACTATGATATGATCCCAGTAAAACAGCCCCAGTCCCTCCCAATATGGGAGAGGGACATTTTAAATAAAGAAAATGGCAGTGTGACATTAATTCTAGAGGCACTTACTGTTTGAAGCTTTGATGGTCATTATAGTTTTGGACACTTGCTATCCATAATATAGTTTGGTGCTGTTGTTATGTACTTTCAAGTTGACTTTGACTTAAGGTGACCATATCCTATGGCTTTCTTGACAAGTTTTATTTAAAACAGGTTTGCCATTGCTTTCCTCTTAGGCTGAGGGACTGTGACTTGCCCAAGGTAATCTAGTAGTCACCTGCATGGGGGGTTGAAACCTAATCTTCCAGAGTCATGGGCCAACACTCAAACCACACCAACACAGTGGCTCTCTAGTAAGGTTGGAGTTGTTGCTGTTAACTGTCTTCAACTCAACATCAGCCCTTGGTGATACTGTTAATGAAAGCCTCCAAGTCACATATCCTCAACCGCTCAGCCCTTGCAGATTCATGACTTCTCTGACTGAATCTATCCATCTGGTAAGCAGTCTTCCTCTTTTCCTATTGCCCTCCAATTTGACAAGCATTATATTCTTTTCTAGTGAGTCCTTTATTTTCATGATATGACCAAAGTAAGACAATGTCGTTTAGTCTTCTTTGCTTCTAGGAAGAGTTCTGATTTGCTCTAGGACCCATTTATTGGTCTTTTAGCAGTCCACAGTATTCAAAAAACTCTTCTCTAGCATTGCATCTCAAATGAGTTGATTTTCTTCCTATCAGCTTTTTACTGTCCAGCTTTCACGATCATACATAGGAATGGGGAATACTATGATGTGGGCCATCCTAACTTTAATATTCAGTGTTTAGTATTTAGTATTAACATGCTATTTTATGTTGTGTAGCAAAGACCTATACCAGAAATATATTACAAAGCCTACATAATTATAGCACAATGATCCACCTATAACTGACATGTCAACATGCTAAGAAATGTTGGGGTTTGTAGCCCGGTTAGGTACACATTAGAGGTCTCTGGATTAAAATTCTAAATACCCATCCCTAAATAGCAAATACCAGGCTTCCATAGGATGGAACCATGATAGTTAAAGTGAAACCATAGTGCTATGATTGTGTCCTGTGTAAGGCCCTAAATATCAAGTTGCAAATGAAAGTTCTTATCAAAAGCGTAATTGAACAAAAAGCCTGACTATCTGCTTTGTCCAAATGCAAATATGTACAGCTTTTTCCAATATGGAAGGGATCATGTTGTACCTTAGAGTGGGTTCTTATAGGGAGTACAAAAAAGTACAACCACATGCATAAAGGATTTGGGTATGTTTAGCCTGGAGAAGAAAAGTGACATGATAGCCATATAAATATTTGTCAAGATGCCATATTGAGGATGAGCCAAGGTTTTTCTGCTGTCCAAAGAATAGGACATGGAACAATGGTTCAAGCTACAGGAAGAGAGATTCCACTTAAACATTAGGAAGACCTTCCTGACAGTAAGAGTTGTTTTGACAGTGAAATATACTCCCTTGGAGTGTGGTGATATCTCCTTCTTTGAAGGTTTTTAAAAAGAGGCTGGATGACCATTTGTCGGGGGTGCTTTGATTGCATATTTCTGCATGGCAGGGAGGTTGGACTGCATAGCCCTTGTGGTCTCTTTTAACTTTCTGATTCTATTATTCTATAATTCCAAACTTACATGTATGTAAGATACCAAAAGAATTTCGGCCTCTGGCTTCCAGCCTTACTCACTGAGCTATCAAAACATAAATAAATATGTAACTGACAAAATTCAGCATAGAGAAATCAATATTAAATGGCATGATGTTCTAATGCATTCAGATATCCATAAAAGCCAGATGTATTGGGCTTTTGGGAAAAATTCACTTGTGAAGTACATGTCCTACTATTCCTCTGCCATGTAGCACCATTCTCATTAAGATGAATCTCATATAGTCAAGAATCTTTGTGAAGGTTTTTGTTCCTTAATAGCTCTTATCATAGTGGATACCTGGTTGTTCTTATTTCCTAGATGGGTCTAATACCTGTTCTCCTTGCAATTTGCTAGTGTATTTTTCAATTAAGTTTAATGGAATTGAGTAGATGGCCCATTGTGCTTTCAGATTTTTTTTAACCATGGCTGATGTTGTCCCTTTATCTGAGATTTATTTAAATGTACCTACACCATTAACAGTTTAAACATATATTTGTGGGATTGTGCAATTAATTTAAATGTCTATAAATCAAAATGGGAATTTATGTGTCGATTCTAAAGTTGTTCAGGAATTATTCCCCCCCCCCCCCCAGCTATTTGTTTAAGTGGGTCGTGTTTAAGCTAAAGAGGTAGATAATCACTTCTGTGCTTTTATCACTGTACATTAAATATTTTATCATCAAATGCAGTTTTGTGGTGATATCTGAACTCGGCTCATTTGATAGTTTGAACATACCTTTCAGGAAGATGAAGGAGGGAGGAAGCTTGTATAGTTACAGAGAGGGGGGAAAAAATCAAAGCCTAGTACACTTGTAATAGCTAATTTGCTGTGACCAAGAGCAATAAAAAAAACCTCTCAGAACCTTGATTTTATATCATTGTAAAAGCCAGGCTTTTCTGTGATGACTTGAAGGCACATACACACATACAAGTATGGATGTAGGGAACTGTTTCACAAATCCATCCTTGCTCTTTCTTGAACATAATGGAGCCGATGAATTGATCAGGAAAATCCAGATATCTTGTCCTTTAGTGTAATGGGCAAGGTGTAATGGGCAGACATGGTGAATGAGAAACTGTCCCAGGCATTTTTAACTGGGTTTAAAGTGAAGTGGAGGTGTGGGAGGAATGCAGAGTATAGGGATTTCAGTAGCTACTCATCAGAAGAAGTGATTTCTAAAACAAAATATTGTAGCACAGAGGTCAAGATTCCAAGCCAGCCAGTCAAACATGTCCCTTCTTCCACATGACTCCAGCCCTCCCAAATTATTGCTGTTGTTATATTTATATCCCACCTTTTCTCCTGTTCCTGATTGAAGGCAGTTTACAACAGATTAAAAAAAAATTCACAAAATACAAAAAAGTGATTAATCTATTTTTTTTAAAAAAAAAACCCACTTCCAAATATTCATTCAGTTTTCCATGACCACTAAGGCAGTTCAGCCTTTGAGTTACACTAAGAAGGTGTTTTTCACCCCAAGTTTAATTTCTAATTATTTTGTTCTTCTACTTACCTCTAGTTTCTTACAAGCCTGGTGAAATTTGTATCTCGTGGCTACATAAGGACCCACATTTGCAAGAAATGAGTTTGCTGTCCATATGTACAATTTGTTTTTAACTGCTGTACATCAACTTTGACTTATGGTGACCCTATGAATGATACACCTCCATGACCCCCTGTCAACAGCTTTGTAGACTCATGTCTGCAGCTTCCTTGTTTAGGTCTATCCATCTAGAATGTGGTCTTTCTCTTTTCCCTCTACCTTACCAAGCATAATTGTCTTTTTCTAATGAATCCTGTTTTCTCATGGGGTGTCCAAAGTATGACCATCTTAGTTTAGCCATCTTTGCTTCTATGGAGAGTTCAGGCTTGATTGGCACTAGGACTCATTTATTTGTCTTTATGACAATTTACTGTATCCACAGAAATCTTCTCCAGCACCACATTTCAGATGAGTTGGTTTTCTTCCTATCCACTTTCTTCACTGTCCAGCTTTCACAACCATAAATAGAAATGGGGAATATTGTAGCATGGTTGTGAAATGGTTGTGATTTTATATTCTAGGCTATAACTTTACACTTGAGGGTCTTGTTTAGTTCCTTTATAGCTGCCCTTCCAAGTCCTAGTCTTCTTCTGACTTCTTGACTACAGTCTCCGTTCTGATTAATGACTGAGCCAAGGTATGGAAAACCTTGAATTATTTCAGTGTCTTTATCATCTAGATACAATTATAAATTAAAATCAATACATAATTTAAACAAGATAAAAACATAGTAAGCAATACAAACATATTAAACATTCCCTGTGTGTACCTGTCTGATGACTGAGGTCTACTGGTGTGTGCTCCCTTCTGTGTCTCACCAGTGTCTGTGTCTCACCACTGTGTGAGGACATGGGAGAGGGCCTTCTCAGCTCTGATTAACTACTGAGCCAAAGTATAAACAATCTGGAACTATACCAGTGTTTCTTCATCACAGCAGTTGCTATTGCTGGTGTTGTTGTGTCCCTTCATTCTGACTTTTGACATTCCTAAAGTGACCCAATTGCAGGGTTTATTTGGCAAGTTTTGTTCGGGGGTGTGGTGTGCTATTACCTTCCTTTGAGGCTAAAAGAGTGTGATTTGTCCAAGGTCATCCAATGCATTCTATGGATGAGTGGATTCTATCCTTGGTATCCTACAGTCCTAGTCCAACTCTCAAGCCACACTGGTTTTCACTATACTGAAGCTCACATTTTTAATACTGCCACTACACTGCCAAATTTCAGCAGCACAACAGGAAATTCAGTGGGCTCAGCATGTTACCTTAAGAAAGATGGGGGGGACTGGGGACATCTCCACCAACTGTGTCAGCTTCTCTTAAAAGCTGAGGAATTTGTTTAGTTCAAGGGAGCTTATGAGAGGCTGGATAACATGAGGATCATTTCCACTTGTGTATACCAGTACTAACTGTGGAGGGTTCTGGGTTAATTAAGAAAGTTTTTATTCAGAAATGTGCAAGAGTGCAATCAAAAATACAATAGTAATTCAGACAGACATGGCATTTGGAGCTGACTGAAATGGAGATATGGAAATTGGACAGCAGGGTTTTAGGGGTATAAAGGAGTGATAATTCCTTCTTTATTCATGTAAATTTTAATGCTGTAAGCTGCCCCGATTGCTCCGCAGAGGGGTGGAGTAATAATAATAATAATAATAATAATAATAATAATAATAATTGTCCTGGAGAGGTTCTACAGAAAGTGGGATGTGACTCTGGGGTATGAGGGAGATACAATGGGTAAAAGTAACTTGCTGGGCAAACCATACTCTCTATGCTCTCTGTGATCAGAGAGCCTAGATTTGGGATGAACATTTATATCTGGAATCAAAGGGTGTGCTATTTTACAATGTAACAAGATGTGATGGTACCCCAGGAATTGACAATGGGATTCTGGACTGGGTGATGGCTTTAACTTTGGAGTTACAAAAACACCATTTGGATTAGGAAAACCCCAAGGTGGATGGATAAGGAATTTGACTGGGAGCATGGGAGTGGGTAGGTAGGAAGCACTGGCATACTTTCTTTGGTGCAAGACAACCTTCTGTATCTCTTGGTGGGAAAGGATATACAGAGGGCCTGTGTGGAGGAAGGAGTTAACATTACACACTTTAAGTTTTTGTCTTGGTATAACCTGGGTTCTTCCACATGTCTTCAGGCCTTCATGTCCTTCCCATGGGAAATTCACCTGGGCTTCCAACAGTCATTGTGACCTCTTAAGAACATGCCTGGCTCCAGATATGATATAGAATGTGGGGCATGCAGGATGTACTAACAAGTAGGAAAGTAGTATTATGGCATCCAGAAAACCAGGCAGAGGGTGCATGTGACCTACAAGTTATGCATTCCCCATCCAAACCAAGTAGAGATTATCTCATGTTGTGATACAACATTCCCTGGACAGTTTTAGAAGCAGAAATTCCAAATATTGTGATGAAACAATTTTCTTCTAGCCATTATGCATCAGGAATGGGGAGGCAGAGACACAGATGTCATTTTTGTTAGGATATGAATGGGATATATAGTCAAAGGTGAAATGTAAAGATGTGTGTGTGTCTGTAATTTTCCACTTGAGAACAGCTTTTTGGACAAAGCCCAAAACAATATTTAGAGACACAAAATAAATCAACTCCAGGTGGCCAATACACAGACATCAACATATATATTCCCAAGGATACAGCTCATGGGACATAGACTATATTATGAAAAACAAGAGATATCAAATACGTAAACATCATTAGCTTGGGAAAGATAGTCACGTGGTGGATGATGGACAGCAAGAGGCTGGGTTAGTAGACATCATACAGACATTATCCAATTAACATAAGGTTAACACCTAGAAGGTGGAGTATGGGAAGGGCCTAGAAAATCCTTTGTTTAAGAATTTTTATTGTTCAAGATGTGAGCGTGTGTGGCTGGAAACAGTGGTTTTAACTGCAACAAGTTGGATCCTAATGCTTTTGGGATTGTTTAAGATGTAATCTTATATGGCTGAACTGGACAAGTTCATAACAATGGATTTTACTTAGTTATCTTATTTTTACTTTTTATATCCATTAATAAACTATGCTTTTGGACTTTACAATGTGTCTTCTTGACTGAAGAAGACAGGTTTGCTGAAGAAGAGAAGCTGAGCCAGTTGATGGCAAATCTACACAGTGGCTGTGGATCACAGCAGCCAGCTTGTCCTACAGACTCTGCTGGGTGCCAAAGGGCATCACTACAACACTCATCATCCACACACCAACAATTTTCAGCCGTAGCAGTGTGTTTACCATCATTTGTAGTGTGGCTTTTAAAAAGCTTTTCCTCACCAACAGAAATTCCCTTAAAAAAAAATCCCAAAGAGCTTCAAAACCTAGCTGAAGAGCACAAATTCCCAGAATACATTGTTACCCTGTCTTTAAACTACATTTCATGCTTAGCTAAAGGGGAAGGACACAAGGAGCTCTCTACTAAAGCATGTGCCTGCTTGCCTGAAGATTTAATATCAATCTTCTTCCCAAGACTGTATCTTAACTGAATATGCAAGTACAGTCACCACTATAGCTATCGTACATCTTGGACTGTCTTCTTCAGAATGATTAATATACAGTGGTTGCATTAGGAGTCTTTTTATGATTTTTTTTATTGGCACATCAAGCCTTGATTTTGATATTCCTGCATTTTTCCCCTCCCTCTTGTAAATACTCCATCAGAAATGTTCATATTTCTCAGCATTTTCATATTCTGCCACTTTCAACTGCTACTTCAGATATTACTCAAAACAATCTCATCTTCTATACACTTGTCACCTGATCAACAGACTAACAGAACGCTGAAAGTTGCCTACAGTAGCTCACATCATCTATATTTTTTACCTATATTAATATTTCTGAGGGAAGAAGGATTGGTATTCTGATATCAAACGCATCTCCTTGAAAATAAATGCCATTGATTTCAACTTGTAGATGCTAAGAGCATAAAATGGTTTGGCTATTAAGAAGGCAGAAGAGACTAAATTATCAAAAAGAGAGAAATGGGAATGTTTAATTTTTGGTTTTCTAATTTAAGAATCCCTGTCAGAACCTGAACTAGACTTGACCCTGAGCAAAATGAGATTTCTTTGCTAGGTGACTAGGTCAACTTGTTGCTAGACTATATTGGAAAGTAAGGAAACGGCAAAAACAGCTCAAGATATTTGCATGTCTCAGGGGGGAAATCCAGTCCCACCCCACAAATAAAAACAGGTGAGAAAGATATGAAACTAAATAATTGATTACTTTTCTGCCTATAATTGTATCCCTTAAACTTATTGCCTGAAGCATGCCATCTCAACCCTTAAACTAAGCTCAGATTTTGATAGGAATAGTCAAATCTGTCAATTTAGCTTACTCTCAGTTTGTTCCATTTTCATCATTAAGCGTTTCCCTCCCTGTTTCTGCATCAATTTGCAAATTTCTGTTTTTAAAAGTCTAAAATTCATTTTCCATGTCATATTTTACCTCATAAATACATTGCTTTCTCTATGCCCTTTTTGAAATGTACACAATCCTCCCTCTAAGCAAACAGTGGCATTGGGCATTCCACCCCACATTCACACATTTCATGCATAGCTTTTGTGTGTGTGTGTATGTGTGTGTGTGTATTGTTGTGTGCATTTTTTTTTCAATGCCAAACTTTTTCAGAAGAGTGTACATGTTGAAACACAACACCATCTTATAGGTTAAGGTTATGTGCCTTAGGTATGTTCACATCAAATGTGAACCAAATGAAATTCTTCAAAATACTTTGTTTATGACACTATGTTGTGTCAAGACAGCATCTTCAGGTCTTTTGAAGGCAACTTATATCTCATTTAGTCTCCCTGTTGTACAGGTTTTTACCAGAGTTGAAAAAGGATTTCATTGAATTTGACAGTGTCAACAAACGTGGTATTTTCACAATTTCTGAGACTCATTGATAGAAAAAACTCATCTTGTTTCATAGTTTTGCACATTTTCAAGTCTTATAGATGCTTTCAAGGAAATAAAATGTGCATGAAAACAAGTTGTTGTTGTTTTCTTCCTTCAAGTCATTGCTGGCTTATGGCAACCCTAAGGTGAATCTATTATAGTTTTTCTTGACAAGATTTGTTCAGAGGATATTTGTCATTACTTTCCTCCAAGGCCGAGAGGGTGTGATGTGTCCAGCATCACCCAGTGGGTTTCCATGACTGAGTAGGGATTTGAACTCTGGTCTTCCAGAGTCTAGTACAGAATTCAAACCGTTTCACTACACTGGCTCTTGCATACATACATTTGAAACTTCAAACAACTAAAATGTGTACACATGAAAAAATACACACAAATACACTTCAGTTAATTGGGGAAAACATGTTGTTGTGTGCCTTCAAGTCATTTCTGGCTTATAGAAATCCTAAGATGAACCTATCAGAGGGTTTTCTTGGCCATATTTGTCCAAGGGGGTTGCTTTTGTCTTCTGCTGAGGCTGAGAGAGCATGACTTGCCCAAGGTCATCCAGTATATTTCTATGGCTGAGCTGGATTTTGAACTCTGATCTCCCAACGTACTAGTCCAAAACTCAAACCACTATATCACACTGGCTCAATTGGGAAACATGTACCTTGGGTGAAATACATATCTGTTTAATGTTCAAATTGGGAGAAATGCACAAAAATATGTACAAATTTCAGTGTGGAAATAAAAAGTCTCACAGCCTGATACAAAACAAAGATAGGAAAAAAATGCAGGTGCTATTTGGAAAATGGAAGCGAAATAGAGATTTAGAGACTTTCATAACCCCAGTTTTACAAGAGTAAGATTGGTTTAGCACCCCATTGCTGCCCCGAAGCTGGCATAGCTTATACCTGGGTTTACTGTCTTTTAATGCACTTATGGGGATGTTCCATATGAACATAGTAAATTTGCATAGAATCTAATCAAAATTTTAAAAAGTCTATTTGTTATTATTTTTAAGTGACATCACTTTCAGGGTTATCAGGGACATAACAGATCTGCTGAGTGAGAACATTAATGGCCAGTCCTTGCTGCATTTATACTGTCCTATTTATTTCATTTCATTTTGCTTTTTGGTTGTGTCTTTGCTAAAAAATTTAACTGAAAATGTTAAATAGTATCACCAACACATTGGTGAAATTAACTGTGCATTCTCAAACACCCATTGGGAAAAAAGAGACAAACTGTCCACCTTGAAACAATATTTTTTTCATTACTATCTGATACCACTAGGCTTTAGTGTGACAGCCTTGATCAGCATAGATTATTAATTATGATACTGATGTTACAATTCAATTTAATAAGGCAAGAACATCAAGGAGTCCAGGAAGTGGGCTATATAATTCAATTTATCTTTGCCTTGTAGTGATAGGGAATAACAATGGTTTGCAAATTGCTTCAACTACAAATACACAATTAAAAAGTGATAAATATCAAAAGTTTGCTCCACTTTCAAATCAAAGCCACAAGTGTAGGTCTTAATCCTCATTGTCAACTTTAACTCATGAGTTAATTCTGCCCTTGATGTGCACACTTAATTCCCATTAAAATTAATGGGAGCAAACTTGCTCATCAAGGAAGGAATAGACCCCATAGTGTGTATATTCTTCAAATAATAGAGATTGGGTAATTACGATATTATTTGTACATTATTTTTCAATTTATCTTGTAAATGTGCAGTCTTTGTGATCTTCAGTCCAATTATATGGAATAATTTAGGATCTAGTAAAACATTATCCATTTATAAAGAGCATTTTGTATTTTACACTGTCTTGACAACATCCTAATTCAGGAATTATTAAGTATTAGTCATATTACAATATATAGTGGCAGAAAACAGTACTGGCTTCCAAAATCATATTTATACTAAATTTGTTCTTATTCAGCTAAAGGAAACTCAGTCATTTGTCTCAGTATGTTTTGAATCATGTTATTATTTTTAAATGTATGTGACTCTTCTGTTGAACTATATCTTTTAATATGGAGAAAATCAGCTTTCATGCATCCAAATTGTGAAATTCATCTCCCACTTTTTGTGCCCAATATGCTTGTGTTTATATACATGTGTGTAGACATTCAAGGTTTTTGAAATTAATTAATTAAATATACTTTTCACATCAATAGAAGTACAAGATGTTTTATACTAATAAACAAATAATAAATGTTGTCATGGTTACTGTGTGCCTTCAAGTCATTCTGACTTATGGCAACCCTAGAGCAAACCTATCATGGGGTCTTCTTGACAAGATTTGTTCAGAATGGGGTTTGTTTTTGCCTCCCTCTGAGGCTGAGAGAGTGTGACTTGCCTAAAGTCAGAGTTATAGTCCAGTACTCAAACCACTACACCATACTTGCTCTCACATAACAAATATCCCACTATAGATAAAGTTATTGTATGTTTACATTTTTGTCTTTGTTCTTGCATACCTTCTGGGTTTTTGACATTATGCATTAGGCTGTATTCCATGATATCTATCTCATGGTGGAATTGATTCCCCCTCCTCACTTCAGCCTTAAATGTCCTCTGGAGGGTAGGGCAGAACTTCTGGAACTGGAAGCAAAGCAAAGGGAAAGTACATAAGACGGCTTGGGTGGAACCTATCATCATAAAATTTGCTTCCTCATTCAGTTAATGAAGAAACAGAATTCTCTTTAATAATCTGCATAAAGTATCCTTTCAGTGGCAGCTACATATAAAACTAATTCATGGTATATTGCTGGAAAAACTTTTCTGTATGTTGTAAAAAAGAGGAAGTTAATATTGTATTGTGCAATTGTAAGGCCATTCTCTGTAGGTGAAGGATTACTTCATGGAAGGGAGAAGGAAATGATCCTATGAAAATACACCCTTTCATTTCCCATAAACACTGAAAGATGCTGAAAAGACTGTAGGAAACATTGACCTTATTCTGAATGGGCTTTATGAAGTCATTAGTCACTAAACACAATCAGTTACAGGATACCATTATCATATTATTGATATGTCAGTTGATATGTTGGTCAACATGGTTGACACACAACCCAATCTCTGGTTCTGCTGTGAACAGTCTGGATAATGTCCAGTCAGCTCAGCACTGAAGCCAGGATATAGCATCCTTAAAACATTTTAAAACAACTCAATACTTGCGCTGGATCTTCCTGGAAGATCTAAAGCCCTCCATTATAACACTGTGTGGCTGTTCACAGGTACATGCCACCATGCTGCCCACTTGGTCTGAGATCAAAATAAGGTGTCCAGCCAGGGCACCTTGCTCTTGTCTCATACCAAGCTATTCACCATGCTGGTGGCTGTGTGGGGTGACGCAGAGGAACATGCATGCAAACACCCACCCAGCATTGCAACATAGAGCCACAGGTAATAGGGGAATGTTTGGGCTGCTTCAGGAGCTGAATACTTTGGACTGCTCCTGTAATATTGTGAAATCCAGCAGGATACCAAAGTTCAGAAATTCAGGCTCAGTAGTAAAAACTCAGAAACCTTTATTAAGAAAACTATTGGTCCATTCTGGAGACTTTCATTTACAGAATTGACTAGAAAATATTACAGCCACATAATTAAACTGCACAGAATTCAAACTTCAGGTGGGATTAATACTTATTTGTCAAAATTAATAAACACATTTCTCTTTCTTTTCCCACATCACCTCTTTATCTTTGTTGTTAGATGCTTTCTTATAAATGACCTTGAGTTGATTCACCTTCTTTCCTGGCTTATCTCAGCATCTTTGTCTGAGCACACAGTTCTACAACATTTTAAAAGCATAATATCACCACTACATATCCCATTATCATGTTATGGCAGTACAAAAGGATTTGCAACTCCTGACAAGTATTCAGACAACACCCAGGTCTCCTAAAGATAACAATTTGAAAATCCTCCACACTATACTCATAGTTGTTTTTTCCCTCCCTAGTAGATAAAGGAATTGGGCCTTCAAGAGATGTTTTGAAATCAGATCTCATCAGTGAAAGATTAACTTGATAATGGCCAAGCTCCTATATTGGGGTTGCGTACCATAAATCTCCACATGCATAATATCACTTCAGTTGTGCTCTGCAACTCTTGTGTTGAATAGCAACATTCAAACTGAACTCACAACTGAATGTGCAAACTGAATGTGTATTCAAAATGGCATTGTATACACAATTCTACTTCTGAACCTTGAATTGAGTGTGCCACTCCTCATCAGACAAATATGTTCACTTGCTTTCATAAGGAAAATTGCACAACTGTAATACACGAACAAGATTCCAACCATAATCTAACATTTTTAGCAACCAAACAGAAGCATTTCTGCATTGGCATTAGAATTTAGGGCCGCTATTGTAGAATGACCTATTTACAGGATGCTAATGCATTGACAAGTTAGTAGGGAATTGGGAGTGAATGACAAAATGTGTTTTTAGGTCTAAAGAATGTTTAATAGGGTGTTGCACCAACATATATTGCCTTTATCTATATCTACTACATCTCTTGGCAGGAAGGTTTTGGCAGGTATAGTACAGAGGATGCAAGTGAAGATGGAATGTAGGTCAATGATATGCACACTGTCTTTTAATACAAAGTCTTTCTGCAGAAATAGCATGATTTCTTGTTATGACTGTAGACTTCACATCGATTATCATACTGTCAGTCTACTCAAAGTGCTCAAACTTCTATACATCTCTATGCATAATGTGTTTGCATGCAGAGATGTATACACATATATCAATTCACATAGGCACACACTCTCAGGAATATTTCCTCCAGTTTCCCAAAGGATGTTGGTGTAAGAGTTTAGATAATCAGAAATCTTTTTTCTGCCATTCCACACTCCACCACTTTTGAGAGATGCCAGCTGAAACATTGGGCTGCCCATATAACTCTGGGAATAAATAGAGTAGATAGAGAAGCAAAGAGCACAACAACCTAGTATATCTGAGAATGGGAGAGTGAGTCAGTGGCTAAAGGAAAAAGCATTGGTCTGAGGAAATAATTGCAATCTCTCATATGCTGTCACAGTATTAGTAAGACACTAGAGACATCCACTGGACAGGGATCTAAAGAGATGTGCTGGTGGAAGCCTACAGCAAGACAAATAGATGCATTCGGGTGAAATTTTCTTAAAGATAAGGGGAGAATGGAAGAGAAGAAGGCCAAGTGGCCTAGCTCTTTCTCTAAATAAACTGCTGTAAGTGTGCTTCCTGTAATATGTTCTAAAAGTGTGGTAACACATCAACCTAAATGTGTAAACTCTTATAAGTGTATTTTAATGATTGTATAGTATTGTATTTTAACTGTGGGTTTATGTGTTTTTAATTATGTTTTGTATTTTAATATGCTCAAGTCTTGAGGAGAGGCAGGAAATAAATAAATAAAATGATGATGATGATGATGATGATGATGATGACGATGATGTTAATGTCCAGTAGAGTTGACCTACTGGAACATTTAGATTTTCTGACTTGTTGGCCCATCATTTAACAATTGATCCAATGGATCAACTTCATAGCAGGCTGGATGACAGGTAGAACACAAGTGGCATAGGTCTTGGAGTGAATAGAATTGGAAATCAGAAAAGACTATTTGTTGTGCCTACTATGCAGCAGCGAAGAAGGCTAAAAGATCCTACTACATGTCTTGGATTGCATTCTCAACTTCCCTCCCAATAGGACTTTTCTAGGTAGTGAGGAGCCTTTTGGGTATGGGTCCAGAATGCTCAGGTATGCAACCCATAGCTATCTGCTGTGAAAAATATGCCAGGTATTTTGTGGGGAAAAGTTGCTTGCATTCATTCAGAACTTGACATCACACTTGTTACAGAGCATAGGGAGATGTACAGTATGCCATCTGATCAATTTTTATGGGATCACTTTTAGCTATTGAGGCCTGATGATGTGTGCAAGAAACTTGAAGCAGTTTGGCCTACCACATGTAAATTTGACCTTTGTCCTTCTTGACTGATAAGATCTAACAGAGGTGGATTGACTAGGTGGGTTTGGGGGATGGTAGATGCCTCACTATGCCTAAGGGGAGTGCCTTTTGGCTTGAAGTTGGTGCACCCTCTTCTGAAGAGAACCTCTTTGGACTCAGACTTATATGGAAATGACAGTCTTCTTGCAAATATCTCTTTTCTGGAAAGGTGCTTGAGTGCATGGTCGCTGGGAAACTTTGGGCATTCTTGAAGGAAACAGATTATCTGGACCAATTTCAGTCTGGCTTCAGGCAAGGATATGGTACTAAAATGGTACTAGTTGTTCCGATGGATGACCTACTCCAGGGGAAAGACAGGGGGAGTGCTACCCTGTTGATCTTCGTGGATCTCTCAGTGGCTTTTGATACCATTGATCATGGTATATTACTAGACCATCTCTGTGGGATGGAAGTAGGAAGCACTGGTTCTGCTCCTACCTGGAGGGACAATTCCAGAGAGTAGGATTGGGCGATTTCTCTTCATCCCCATGGTGATTAAAATGTGGGTGGCACAAAGGTCTGTAAAAAAAATGGATTTGAACTTGGAGAATTGTAATTAGCTCAAATAGTTAGCAGGAGGCAAACCCAATTTATATGGAGGGAGCTAAGAGCATAGATCTACAGAGACAAGGTTTCTTCAAATTGATTTGTAAATTTATTATGAGATCAAGTATACAAAGACAAATGTTCACTCACACATTCTCACAAGAACTCAGAAATAAAGCAAGTTAGCATGGAATAGACATGAGGCTTTTCTAATGGTGATATTACCTGTCTGGAGTGCTTCAGGTGGACTTATGTATAGTTGGACTCAACCGGATGAAGGGACAGGTCCATGGAATGAGTCAGAGCTGAACCAGAATTCAGAGTGATGTAGTGTCACCATGAATTCTAACCAGTCACACTTAACCAGAATTTTTATAGTCTTTTTATAGGCTGAAAATAGCCCGGGGTGAAGGTTGATTGCTGTACATCAAAAGAGCCAAATTAACGTAAAGATTTCCTTGAATTAGATAGATTCTGAGGGGTCTCATCTCTCTTGTGGCCAAAAGTCATCTAGGCCATAAATCCTCTACCTTCCTTGTCTCTAGAGGTGTGAATCTCTCTGTTTGCAACTCCTGAAACTGGTTGATTGATCTGTAAATGAGTGCGGGGGTCTACGTGACCAACTCACCTATGGGTGCATGGCCACAACTGGATTTCTATTTTAGGGTCATACCAGAAAACATACACACTCACTGAGCATGGGAAACACTTGATTTATCATAACAGGTCTATTTTATCCTCCATGCCGCACAATATCTACATGAAGCCACTGGGAAAGGTCATAAAGGGGGTTGGAGCAGAGTGCCCTCAGTATGCAGGTGACACTCAGCTCTATTTCTCCTTGTCATTGGAGTCAACTGGGGTTGCACAGGTACTGGGCCAGTGCCTGGATATTGTAATGGGCTGGATGAGAGTCAGTAAACTGAAGCTGAATCCTGATAAGATTCAGACTCCATGGATTGGTGGTTCTTATGTCCAGGAACTGAGTAAACAGCATGTTCCAGATGCTCCTTGATCCATCCCTGTCACTGAAGGCCCAGGTGGACTCAAAGTGCTTTGTGCCAGCTTTGACTGGTGCACCAACTATGTACTTTCCTGGACAGAGATAACCCAACCACAGTAGAATAAAATCTAAGAAATCAAACAACAAGTTAAACCCAAATAATTCAGGTCAAGGAGAAAACATGACAATACCATCTTCAACAATGAATTTAACACCAGTTTGCTATAAGCATCAACAACTACTAAATATCTCCACTCCCAAAGAAATACAGTGTAGAGATAAGCATGTTACAGGTGCTTTCTCTCATGAAAGACAGAGCTATGTGTGCCATGCAGACAGTATTTTACCCTTAAACAGGCTAGATGCCCTTAGATGTGATGGAAGGTCCCATCATATTGCTGGCATTATCCTAATGTTCAGTTGCCAATCCAGTCAACTTCTGAAGATGGAATGGAGGAGGATCACCTCTTCTCCTTTTCCCCAGGCATCAAAATATATTGGCCTACACCTTTTGCTTCTTCAGCATATGTTGAAACACACAGTTCAAGCCTCCTTGTCTTATTGGGAAAGAAAAAGGGGTAGAAAATAAATGAGTGGCCCATGTTAATAATATGAGTTGGCAGGGAAGTTGCTGAATAAGGGAATAGAAGTGGGTAATAATGTTATAATCTGTAAATGATTCACAATGACATATGATGATGAAGGAGGCCAGGGATGAATAATAAGTAGATTGTGGTGATTAGAGATGTTATATAATATGTGCTTGAGAATGAGGTAAGCTAGGCAAAGGCTACCCTTCAAACAAGATGAGGAGAGCAAACAGTGGTGTTTGAGACTGTCGTGTAAACCATTTTATTAGTCCTGATCTTGCACTTCCAAGAGCTCACAAGTGAGAATGGGGACTGTGTTTGCACTGTAGAAATAATGCAGTTTGACACCACTTTAGCTGCCATGCCTTAATGGTATAGAATTCTGGGGTTTGTAGTTTTGTGAGATATTTAGCCTTCTCTGTCAGAGAGCTCTGGTGCCAGAACAAACTACAAATCCAAGGATTCCACAGCATTGAGCCATGCCAGTTAAAGCAGTGCCAAACTGCAGTAAATCTGCTGTACAGATGCAGCCTAGGTCTTCAACAATCAATCAGTTTAAAATAATTTGATTTACTAACCATTAAATCCTAAGCATGTCTTTCATTGATCGGTATGAGTTCAGTGGTGGTTACCTCTGAAAAGGCAGGTGTAGGGTTCTGGCCATGCTGTTTAAAGGAATTCTGGGAGCTGTAGTAAAAATAGAGGTGATGTTTCCAAATTTTGACAGGATGGCACTAGTAAGATGCTATCTTATGAATACTTACCTGGGAGTAAGGCTCAATGAACACAAAATTTATTTCTAAGTAAACAAAGGAAAAACTAACAAAAGAGAAAGAAAGAAACTCTTCTAGAACATGGCCACACAGCCCAAAAAACCCACAAAAACCAAACAAAGGACTGCTCTGTGCAATAATGTAGTTGACTAGCTGAGATATTATAAAGTAGTGCCTTAATGCAAATACTTAAAAAAATAATCTAATAACTTCTTAGAAGTAAAAAATGAAATGTGCCATCTTATGGAGTCTTTCTTAGAATCATAGAATTGCAGAGTTGGAAGAGACCACAAGGGCCATCCAAACCAATCCCCTGCCTTGCAGGAACCCACAATCAAAGCATCTCCAACAGATGGCCATCCAGCCTCTGTTTAAAAACATTCAAGGTAAGAGACTCCACCATACTCCAAGTGAGTGTGTTCCACTGTCACACAGCTCTTACTGTCAGAATGTTCCTCCTAATTTTGAGGTGGAATCTCTTTTCCTGTAGCTTGCATCCATAATCTTAGTTATTTTTTCTTGATTTATATCTAATGCATTCTTATCAAATTGTCCTTCATAAGTAACAGTAAGGGTAAGGGATATTTAAGCACTGAGGCCCTAACTCCACATTAGGTTGGTGGAGTGTAATCTCTAACCCTTTGTCTCATGTGTACAACCATGATAACCTGTAAGATGACACTGCCACATTATGCCCCACAGCCATGTACCATCTGTAATAGGGTGGGGTGCCCAGGCAGCATCTGGGTTCATTCCTGCACTTGGAAGGATAAGAAAACATCAACCTTTGGATCTCTTGGAGATCGAGGAAGATAGTACAGGTTGAATACACCTTATCCAAAATTCTGAAATCTGAAATATTCTAAAATCCAAAATTGTCCACATGAATAGCTCAATTACTGACATCTTTGATTTCTGATAGTTCAGTCCACACAAACTTTGTTTCATGTACACAAATATTTAAAATATTAGGCATAAAATTACCTTCAGGCTATGTTTATAAGATATATATGAAACATAGATGAATTTCATGTTTAGACTTGGGTCCCATCCAGATGCTTCATTATGTACAGTTGGCCCTCTGTATTCACTGATCCATGGCTTCAAAATATTTAAACAATATATAAATTCCTAAATGCCAGTCTTGATTTTGCCATATTATATAAGGGACACCATTTTACTATGCCATTATATTTAATGGGACTTAAGCATCCATGGATTTTGGTATCCAAGGGGGTCCTGGAACAGAGTGGATACCAAAGGTCTACTGTATATGCAAATATTCCAACAACAACAACAACAACAACAACAACAAAATTCTGAAATCCAAAACACTTCTGGTCCCCAGAATTTCAGATAAGGGAGATTCAACCTGTTTCTTGTTTTGTGCTGCCAACTGGAGAAGGACTAAATGGCAATGGGGTTATGTTCTGGCAGTTAACACTTCAATTGTGCTTATGGCAGTCATTCTGTAAGGAGTTACTGGATACCTGTTTCTGCAATGTTCTTAAAATGACATATACAAAAGAATTTGGATTCCACAGCTGAAATCTTGTTGGTCGGACCCAAGTGGACTAGACCCATTGAATCAATTCTTGAATCAACAGTGATATGCATCATGATATAGGAGAATCCAGTTGCTTCAATGGTTTTAGTTAGGACTAACAATAAGATTTAGGTCCACGTCTGTATAATGCACCACCAAGATTTTAACAATTATCAGCAATTCAATAAAAAATTATCTGGGGGAAATGGAATACTTACTATACACATTCTAAAGGGCATCACCGTAGGTCATCTGAGAGAAGAAACAAGAATCAAAATGTTTAACCATTGCAAAAATGTACTTGTACAACCACAATGTCATTCCAAAATATAATTAAGAAATAAAAATGTGAGGGGGGGGGGGCTTAGGTTTGCCTTGCCCCTCCTCACAAAATAAATAGACTGTGAATGCATCTATACTGGAGAAATAATGCAGTATGGCACCAATTTAAATCTGTAGCATCATCCTATGGAATCCTGGGAACTGTAGTTTTACAAGGTCTTTAGCCTTCTCTGCCAAAGAGTACTGGTGCCTCACAAGACTACAAATCCCAGGATTCTGTAGGATGGAGCCATGGCAGTTAAAGTGTAGCCAGACTGCATTATTTCTACAAAGATGCATCCTAATTTGCACTAATCCATGAAATTCAAGAACCATATTTTTTTCAACTATAAGATTGCATTTTCTTTTAAACTCAACAAACTACACTTTTATCTCTCTTTTATTCCCCCCCCCCCATCTTTTGCAAGTGACTCTCATAGCCATTCCTAATCTATTATATGGTATGCTATTTATCAATAGAATTTTATGAACTTCTCAGGGGCATGTGCCTTTTCACAGTGTTATTCAATACTGGATGCAAGGCCTGATTTTTTGTTGTTATTCTTGAATTTGGTCCTGAGATTGCATTGTGAACAAATTGTATCTGTTTATGTGCCTCCTAATTTCTGATGTTCTTCATATTGCTTATTGCTCTGTTATTTGTCCTTACTTTTTCAGTTTTTCAATACCATTTGTCATGGGCAGATAGTCTTGTCTTAACTTAATTTCTTAGGTGGTAGTTTTAACCATATTCACTCGAAAGAAACCATGTGAAAGAAAGGCATTTAGTCCTTTTGTTTATTATTTTATTTTTTTAGAGTAGATATTTATACCCCACTCTTCAGCCACAAAGGCTCTCAGAGTGGCTTACACAATGGTTAATTAGACAATTCCCTGCCCCCAGGCTCACAATCTAAAAAGACATGACACAAAAGGAGAAGGGAATGGCAGTGGGGAAAGAGATCAAGTTCAGCAGCTCTTCTTTCCCTCTGAGGCCTGGACCAAGGCAGATGGAATGGGGAGTGGGGGGAGGGCTCTTCCTCTTAGGGGAGATGCAGATGGGCAGCCCTGGGCCACCCCGGAAAGCAAAGGATTGGGGCTGCTGCTACCATATGCAGCAGCCCCAATTCTCCCATTTGCTGCCTCTAAAAGAGTGGCAAAATGCTGCTCCTATTAGAGGCAGCAAAAGGCTGCCCCAAGAGCCAGTGCACAGCTCTTCTCTGCCTCTTCCGGTGCAGCGCGTGAAGATGCTGTGATGGGAGGATGTCCTGACGCCATGCGCTGTGCGTAATGGCAACCCTTCGGGAAGGGATTGGGGTGGCTGGCATGTGGCTGCCCCTCTCCTTCCCTGCCTCCAACACACCACAAAGGACCCATCTGCAGAGGCCCTTAGTCTAGGTCCAATGGAGCTAGGCTGCATCTCTCCCCCAGATGGTGTCAGATGGAGTGGGGGGAGGGCTCTTCATCTTAGTCTAGACCCAGTGGAGCTGGGCCTGCATCTCTCCCCCAGATGACATCAGATGGAGTGAAGGGAGGGCTCTTTCTCTTTTTACATAACCTTACTTTGGATTGCACTATTGATCCCCCATTCCATCCAGTCAACTGTCTCTACTTATCAGTTATTGCTGTTAGTTAATTAATGCTGTTAAAGTTAATTATTACTGTTAAATTTAGCTATATTTGCATGCTTCCAGATGAGGACTCTGGAGATCAGGTTATAAATCCCAGCTCAGCCACACAAACCCACTGGCTGACCTTGGGCAAGTCACATTCTCTCAGCATCAGAGGATGGCAATGACAAAGAGATGTTCCAAGAAAACTCCATGATAGGTTTGCCTTAGGGTCGCCATCAGTGAGAAATGACTTGAAGGCACACAGCAACAGACAACAAAGTACACTCATCCCTCCCTGTTCACGGACTTGTTGCCTGCAGTTTTGGTCCTTTGTGGACAGCAAGTGAGGAGGGACAAAATGGTGTGAGTGATTCAGGTGTGTGCACAGCACCACACACATATGCACACGGTCATTATAACCAATGGGGCTTGAGTATTTGTGTTTTTTTTCTGATTCATGGCGGGCTGGAATGGATCTCCCATGAAACAGGAGGGACAAGTGTAATTGCTAGTTTGTACCGTATTTTCCAGCGTATAAGATGACTTTTTGACCCTGGAAAAGGGTCTCAAAAGTTGGGGGTCATCTTATACGTCGGGTAGAGGAGGATGAGAACCGGGGGGAGGGAGAAGAAGGGAGGAGGAGGATGAGAAAGAGGGGAGGAAACGGAGGGATCCCAGGAAGAGAAGGGGTTGCAAAAGGGGAGATAAAATGGAGCAATGAAGGCAAGAGAAGGGGTTGCAAAAGAGGAGAGAAAACAGAGGGATCCCAGGAAGAGAAGGGGTTGCCAAAGAGGAGAGAAAATGGAGCAATGAAGGCAACAGAAAGTGTTGCAAAAGGGGAGAGAAAATGGAGCAATGAAGGCAAGAGAAGGGTTGCAAAAGAGGAAAGAAAACGGAGCAATGAAGGCAAGATAAGGAGTTGCAAAAAAGGAGAGAAAACTGAGGAATCCAGCAAGAAAAGGGGATAAGAAAGAGGAGAGAAAATTGAGAAATCCAGGCAAGAAGAGGCAGAGGATGGGGGGGGGGGGGGGGGGGAGAAAAGAAGGAAGCCACTTCTAAGATTGTTGTTGTTGTTGTTGTTGTTGTTGTATGCCTTTGAGTCATTTCCGACTTATGGCAACCCTAAGGCGGCCTTATCATGGTGTTTGCTTGGCAAGATTTCTTACGATGGCAGTTTGCCGTTGCCTTCTCCTGAGGCTGAGAGAGTGTGACTTTCCCAAGGTCACCCAGTGGGTTTCATGGCCAAGTGGGGACTCAAACCCTGGCCTCCAGAGTCATACTCCGATACTCAGACAGGGTGACCAAATGTCTTAAATGCAAAGGAGGATGACTCACTACAAAAAATGTAGGACACGCAAGAAAAAAATGTAGAGAAAGCTAAAAACATAAATGTAAATCTATGCTTCTTGCACTGTGCTCAAAATGGAGGACGTTTTGGAATTCCTCCTGGAGAGAGGGTTGACATGGAGGGCATGTCCTGGAAAAGAGGAGGCTAAGTAGCTCATCGAACTACAAATCCAAGAGCTTTCATAATATGGAGCCATGGCAGTTAAAGCTGTGTCAAACTGCATCAGTTCTGCCGTATGGATGCAGCCTGAGTCTGCACTGCAGAAATAATGCAGTTTGAAACTGCTTTAACTGCCATGGCTCCATCCTATGGATTCCTAGGATCTGCAGTTTGCTTTGTGGTACCAGAGCTCTCTGACAGAAAAGGCTAAATATCTCACAAAACAGCAAATCCCAGAATTCCATAGCCTTGAGCTAGGGCAGTTAAAGTGGTGTCAAACTGCTTTAATAAATTTCTGCAATGCATTTGAATTAAAATTACCATACTGAAATTAAATGATGTTTTGTTTTTTAATTTTTATTTGTTGTGCATTGGAAGGGAGGGTCATCTTATACGGCGAGTATATCCCAAACTCTATATTTTGCCTGGAAAAGTTGGGGTTGTCTTATACACCCGGTTGTCTTATACACCGGAAAATACGGTATGTTTGCTGATATTCTGTTTGTTTTACTATACCCTCTCTTTTCATGCATAAGACCCTATGTTTAACTATGCACAAATTATTTGCAAATAATACTTTGAAATGTTTTTACAAAGAATGGATTTATTTCTTTTTATCTGGCAAACCCTGTGGGGGAATGGGTATGTGTGGGGTTGGTTATAGTTGAGTTTCTGCCAGTTTGATTGACATCCTCTGTCTCTCACAATTTCAGTTTCTAAATGTCACCAGCAGTCTATTCTCCTTTTCCCCCTAGATTTATGCTCCTAATACAAGTCCCTATATACATTTCTCTATCTTCTCCTTCCCTTTATTAATTACATCTGTGTGCCTCCCAATAATCAACATTTTCTGTGCCATTAACAATAAAAACAAAAACCATAAAAACAAAACAAAATAACCATGATACAGATTAAAATGTATAAAACAATCAGGAGCACAATCTTAGAACGAGAGGGCTAAAGGCATCAAAGGCTGATGTACACCAGTAAAAAACCCTGCACTCACCTCAAAGCCACCAGGGAGGATCTGTGGTTTTTTTGCCCTTATGCCAACTTTGCCTCAAACTAAGCAAAGTTGGGGAAAGTTCTGGTCTTTCTCCAAACCCTGCAGTAATTTCAAGTTTGTTGTGCATGTGGGCATCTGGATCAGGTCCAATTCAGCTAAATCCATTTGTCCACATGCTGTGCCATCCCCATCCCCCTGCTGAGCCATGGGGAGAAAAGAGATGACCTGTTTTCAGAGTCATTGCTTCCTTGTGGGTAGAGTTTAGGAGATTATTACATGGAACTTGGATATGACTACCCCAGTGGGATAGAAGACTTATCCTGGGAAGAAACAGGAATGTTCCAGCAACAAATCATCCATGGGATTTCCATGGTATAGATAGACCCAAAAACATGAATGAGGAATCTTTAAATCCTCAGAATATTTTAGGTTACAAACCCCCTCATCCCTACACAGCATGCCTGATCATTTGATACTATAGCACCTATAACCCAGACACTCTTGCTGTGATCACAAGAGCTAGTCTCAAATAACCAGAAAGTTTGTACCAGAATGCCTCAAAATTACAGTGCCTAGATGCTTTTTAAATGTTTCCACAAAGATCATGACATGAACCCCTGTCATGGCAGTGTAAGGAAGGCATTTCACACCTAGGTTGCCACAAATGAAAAGCTAAAGAATACTGCTAGTCATTGTATTGTCATTGTCACAGTGTGACAAGTTTCTCCCTGGTTTCAGAAGCTGATTCTGTATAACCCAATGTTGTCTCAGATTCCATTTGGGAAAGAATTTCATTGTAGCCTTCCTTTACTTGTTCGGCAGTATAAAACTGGCCTGATCTCCATTGTTAAGCACAATGGCACCTTTGTCAGCACTATAGAATTCATAGGAAGTTGGCTGGTGTGTATGCAAAGGCTGCTCAGAGAGATGTAGATAAGTATAAAGTATCTGGGGGAAAAAGAGGAGTTAATACTCGGTGGAATCTGTCTTTTCATTAGGGGATGAAGGACTCTGTGTCTGGACAGTGTTTTGGTACCCTTGGCAATAAAATCTAAAATGACAAGCCTTATGTCTCCTCCTACACAACACCTACTGTATATCTGGAATTCAAAAGCAATGTGTGTATTCATACAAACATACTTATCCCCATGGTTGCAGAGTTATAGGGAGACTTTTTGTCAAGTCAAAACCAAAATCTCTGCACTCTTTCTCGGTCTCTTGATGACAAAGGGGGGTTGCAGACTGCCAGAAATAGTGTGAATGCAGTCCACTTTTAGGGTTAGGGTTAGTGCTAGGGAATCATGGGAACTGTTATTTTTCTGAGACATTGAGCCTTCTCTGTCAGACAACTCTGATGCCACAATAAAATACAGTTCCCATGGTTCCCTAACTCTAACCCTAACCCTAAAAGTGGACTGAATTCACACTATTTCTGGCAGTCTGCAACCCCCCTAAGTCAGATTAATGAAAAGACTCTCCAGTTGACTTTTTTTTATCAACTTCTCTTCACTCCCCCCCCCCCCCATATTTAAAAGTCCCATCTTGTGGCTGGTGCCAGAGACTGGGAATAAGCCCATATGAACATGAATTTTCTTATACCTAGAACACTTTCTCCCCTTCTCTATCATTTTGAAATGGGTAACATTACCAGAGCATTATTAGTCACCTGACAATTTTTTTAAAATGGCCCTGAATTATCTTAATTCTTCTCTTGGACACATTTGCATAAATAAAAGGACTTATTTTCTAAGCAAGGAATAAAAATGTCCCCCTTTTATGGGCAGCCTTTTAAAAAAACAAAAAAATAATTAAGGCATTTCAGTTATTCAGTCTTTGTTGTAAACAATTCAAAATATTCCAATAGCAATATTGGAATCTAACAATATTGTTCATTTTTATGTCCAAGGGGACTGGACCAAGACATTTTTTGTTTCTTGAAGTGAAAAACAAGATGAAGCTCTTTCACATTTCATGTGCAATAGGCCAATTACACTGGCAATTGAATTATACTTTAACAATGATGTTGCTACACCATGGTCCACCACACCTGTAGGCTAATTTATGTTGCTGAATCAACATAATATCATCAATGTATTTATTTGGTGGATTTGGGAGAAATTCATTGCCCAAAGATCCATAATAATACTCAGACCAGAATTCTTCATCTGACTCTTAAAAAAGACTTTGGTTGGGAACTAGAAAGTATGAGTACCATTTGAAAACATCTTGGCAAGGCCAAGACTTTTTTGCTTTTTCTCTCGTCCCTCCGTGTAAGCTATATATTCATAATTTATTCATGCTGCCTTTCAGGGCCAGATCCAGTTCTTTTTTTCCTTCCACCAATCTCCAATGATACAGTCCAGTAATTCATACTAGGTGGGTCTGTAGGTAGGACCTAACAGGAAAGCTTCTATTTCACTTGCAGCTTACATCTATAAAATACGGCTTGCAGAGGGGAGCTTATCAACCACTTTGGTAATAAAGGACCTGAAAGAGAGAAGGGAAAACTCAATGATTAGAACAGCCCAGGCTGTGCCCCAAAGAAAAGAAATGTTCCCACTCTATTCCTATATTGACCTGTTCAGATTATGCATAAGGACAAAAAGGGCAAAACACAGGTCCCATCTAGTCTCCAGGGTGAATCACTGGAATAAAAAAAAAATCCCTGTTTGTTCTGAATCCAGCCAGAAACTCTGATGAATTTTGGGATGGGTTGGGGTGTGGCGTATCAGCAGGCAAGCAGAAGAGGTCAGGAAAAGGTGCCATGGTCAGATGAATCACACGGCGGCTGCGGCCCTCTCGGCTGCTGGAGGAGGACTCAGCTAGCCCTGATCAGGCCAAGTGACAACAGCTGATGGCCAGTGTTAGCTGAAGCGGCGGTGGCACCGGGAGGAGCCGTGGGTATTTAAACCCGCTCTACACCATCTCTCCCCCGGCAACACACGGCAGCTGTGGTGCTCTCAGCTGCTGGAGGAGGACTCAGCTAGCCCTGATCAGCCCCAAGTGACAACAGCTGAGCGACCAGTGTTAGCTGCAGCGGCGGTGGCACCGGGAGGAGCCACGGGTATTTAAACCCGCTCTGCACCATCTCTCCCCCGGCAACACACGGCGGCTGCGGCGTTCTCGGCCATTGGAGAAGGACTCAGCTAGCCCTGTTTATCATCATCTGGGGGGGGGGCATAAGTTATTCCCTCTCAGTTGCATATAATGCTAATAAGGGCTTTATTGTTAAGGCTGCCCGAGAGTCATAATCTTCCAGCTTCTTTTTATTACAATATGCAGTGGTGGCAGTGCTTCAAGCTGCTTGAGGACCTCAGGCTGCCTGGAGGATCTGGCAGTCCGATTGACATCACCTGGGGTGGACCTGAGAGTGGCTGGAGCAGCTGTGGCGATCTTGGAGAACTATCTTCCTCCGAAGCCCTTCTCCATCTATGAAGCTGCTGCCTTAAATTGGGATTGGAATCAGCTGGCCACTTATCTCCCCCTCTGCATAGTGGAGTTGATTATAGTCTGAGGGCGGATATTCAGGTAGTGTGGGGGCAGGGAAGGTATGGCGGTAACAGAACCAACAAATGTTACAAAAGAAGGAGGGATAGATGCTTAATATCTATCCCTCCTTCAGTTCGCTCTGTTTCCCAGGATAACTTGGAGAGCACACCAACCATTCCACTGACCCTCAACCTTCTCCTTTGTAATGCCAGGTCGGTCAAAAATAAGACCCATATCATCCACGATCTTCTAGTGGATGAGGCGGCCGACCTGGCATGTTTTACTGAGACCTGGCTGGGGGATGCCAGCTCCGCAATATGGGTGCAGGCTCTCCCAGCTGGGTACTCAGTCAGTGAGCAGGTGAGGGAAAGTGGGCAGGGGGGCGGCACAGCCTTGGTCCAGATGAAAACCATAACCGTGATCAGAAAGCCTATCCGGAAGACAACCCATATTGAGTGTATGTACCTTAGCCTGAAGACCAGGGATAGTTTAGGGATTCTGTTGGTATATCGGCCACCTCGTTGCTTAACAGACTCCCTAACCGAGCTGACCACTCTGGTTTCTGAGTTGTTGTTGGAGTCGCCCAGACTTTTGGTTCTGGGCGACTTCAACATCCCACTCGAAACCAGTTTACAAGATCTAACAGGTGCGGCTTGGGAGTTCATGGATACCATGACAAACATGGGCCTATCCCAGTTGGTCAATGGGCCCACACATTGTGCTGGCCATACCCTCGATGCGGACTTTAGTACAGAGCAGGAACATCCGTGGGTGGAGGTCAAAAAAACCTCCGCATTGTCATGGACAGACCATTTTCTGATCAAGGCAGAACTAAAGGCTATTGTCCGCCCTCCCGGGGGTGGCAGACCCATTAGAACGGTCCGCCTTCTAAGACTAATGGAACCAATCAGTTTCTGGAAAGCCTTAGAGGGTTTAATGGTTGGTAACACCGGTGATTCTGTTGAAGCCTTGGTGGACACTTGGAACACTGATCTCACCAAGGCTATTGACACAATCGCTCCCAAGCGTCCTTTCCGGCCCACTTCAAACTGTAGGCCCTGGTATACAGAGGAGCTTAGGAGGATGAAGCGAGCTGGACAACGACTAGAGCGTGAATGGCAAAGGACTTGTCTCTTATCTGACAGAACTCACCTTAGGAAGCATCTTGATTCCTATCGGGAGGCTTTACGTGCAGCGCAGAAATCGTTCTGTTCTGCCCGGCAGAGCTGTTTAGGGTGGTGGGGGAGTTGACGAAGGTTCCCCCTGCACCAACCCCCCTGCTTAATCCTATGACAGCCTGCTGTGAGGCATTTAATACCTACTTTGCAGATAAAATCTTTCGGATAAGAGTCGACTTGGACGCCAGTGTTCTGGTAGAATCTGCAGACGAGGCATCGAAGAACTCCGTTGATGTCATTTTACTGGATCAATTCCAATCTGTGAGTACCGATGATGTGGACAAGCTGCTTGGAAGGATGAGGAAGACTACTTGCCCCCTCGATCCTTGTCCATCATGGCTGGTCATCCGGGGGTGGGGGGACGCGCTGAGGGTGTTCCTAAGGGACACTATCAATGCGTCACTCAGGGAAGGTAGTATACTATATTGCTTAAAGGAGGTGGCGGTTATGCCACTCCTGAAAAAACCTTCCCTGGACCCCCTGGACAGAAACAACTATAGACCAGTCTCCCTGCTTCCTTTTTTAAGCAAGGTGATCGAGGGGGCAGTTGCTTCCCAGCTCCAAGCAGTCTTGGAGGAAACCGATTATCTTTAAAGCAAAAGCAGCTTCATTTATATACCACTTCATATCGCACTATGGGATGTCTAAGCGGTTTACAACTGTGAGCTGATTGCCCCCCAACAAGCTGGGTACTCATTTTAGCGACCTCGAAAGGATGCAGGCCTGAGTCGAGCCTCAGCCCTGGTTGGTATTGAACTCACAACCTTGTGGTCTATGAGTGAGTGGCTGCAGTACAGGCATTTAACCACTGCACCACCAGGGCTTATCTTGATCCATTTCAAACCAGCTTCAGGACAGGATATGGAGTGGAGGCTGCCATGGTTGCTCTGACCAATGACCTCCACCTGGGCATTGACAGGGGTAGTGTGACCCTGCTGGTGCTCTTGGATCTCTCAGCAGTGTTTGATACTATAGGTCATGCCATCCTCCTGGGGCGCCTGAGAGAGTCAGGAATCGGAGGCACCGCTCTGCAGTGGTTCTGTTCCTTCCTCTCAGGCAGATCCCAGAGGGTGAGGCTCGGGGACAGTTGCTCTTCTAAAAGAGAGCTTAATTGTGGCGTCCCTCAGGGCACCATCCTGTCCCCGATGTTATTTAACATTTATATGAAGGCGCTGGGTGAGATCATTCGGAGGCATGGAGCTCGATGTCTTCAGTACGCTGACGACACCCAGATATACCTCTCCATGACCAGATCATCAGTTCAGACCTCAGATGGCGTCTCTCCTCTTAATGACTGTCTCAAAGTGGTAATGGATTGGATGAGGAAAAACAGATTGAAGCTGAATCCAGACAAAACGGAGGTACTCACAGTTACAGGCCCGAAACCAGATTTGGGAATACAGTCTCCAGTCCTGGATGGAGTCACACTCTCCTCTAAGGACTGTGTTCGTACTTTGGGGGTACTCCTTGACTCGTCGCTTCACATGAGTAGTCAGGTGAGTGCAGCGGTCAGGAGTGCTTGTTATCAGCTTCGGCTGATACGCCAACTGTGCCCTTATCTGGATATGAGGGATCTAGAAACTGTGGTACATGCCCTGGTAACCTCACGTCTGGATTACTGCAATGCACTCTACATGGGGCTACCGTTGTGCTTAACCCGGAAACTAGAACTCATGCAAAATATGGCAGCCAGGTTAATTACAGGAACATCTAGGAGGGAGCACATAACACTGGTGCTTAAATCCCTCCACTGGCTGCCGATTGGTTTCCGGGAGCAGTACAAGGTGATGGTTTTGACCTTTAAAGCCCTACATGGCTTGGGTCCATCTTATCTTAGGGACCGCCTCTCCCCGTATAATCCCCCCTGCACCCTTTGGTCCTCTGGGAGGAATCTGCTACAGCCAATAAAAACTAGGCTGTCTCAGACCTCCCAGAGGACCTTCTCTACAACCGCTCCCAGACTCTGGAATGGCCTGCCGGACGAGATCTGTCTCACCGTCTTGGAGGCAGGGAAGGGGAGGGGCAGCCACATGCCGGGCTCCCCAACCCTCCCCGAGGACATCATGATGGCACACACCATTACGCACAATGTGCGCCATCAAGATGTCTTTCTGGCACAGCATCTTGATCCGCTGCACCGGAAGAGACACAGAGGTAGGGGTTATGGGGAGAGGGAATGTTTTAACGTTGTTCTGTTTTAACTATTGCTGTCCCCCGCCCCGATTGCCTAGCAGAGGGGCGGGCTACAAATAAAAATTTATTATTATTATTATTATCATTACTACTCTTGCTGCTTTTAAAAAGGCAGTAAAGACAGATCTCTTCCGGCAGGCCTTCCCGGAATAACAGCTGTCTGTAGGGAGATGAGTTTATATCCTGTTGGTACAACTGATTCCTGTTGTTGTTTTATTGTTTTAATGCGCTGTTATATTTTAATCCTTTCTTGGTTTAATTCTGTTTTAAGGGGTTGGGAGGGTGGATTGTGGGATGAGGGAATGTTTTAATTCTGTTTGTTTTTAAATGCTGTAACCCGCCCCGATTGTAGTGCAGAGGGGCGGGCTATAAATAAAACTTATTATTATTATTATTATTATTATTATTATTATTATTATTATTATTACCTCTTCCCTCCCAGAAGTTCAACTCCCACCACAGCATTGTCACTAGTTTGTGTAGTTCCTCTGGCATACACTGGGCCAGGATGAGAGGCTGCAGACAGTGCTTCCAGTATTGGCCCAGTGTGGGTGCCAGTTGTTTGCACATCTTGTCTGCCCCATGGATCCAGAAGCCCCAACAGTATGCAGGGTTTTCCTGTCAGTGCAGACATGGCTTTAGAGTCTTCAGTCAGTCCCCATAGAGGAGTAGTTGCATGACTGGCCTGTACATGTTTTAAAGCATGGGAGTATCTGTCTCCAGTTATTGTTGATGTTCCCAGCAATCCTAGCCAACATAGCCAGTGACAAGTTGCAATGAACAATATTTGGAAGTTCATACTGCTCCTACCCTGCTTTAAACCAAGATCTGGCACTAAACAGAGTAAAGCAGCCTCTTCAAGAAGCAGAGTTTGGATGTCAGAAAAGGACAGCAAATTCTTAGCTATCCAAAGTGTTTTTACTGCATTTTAATTCCCAGAGATAGAGAGATATGCATGTGGAATTTTCTGCCTCATGCCAAAATAACATAGTTAGCTCTGGGCGGGAGAAACCTTGCCTTTGAATAAGAGTTGGGAGTTCCTTTTGTTGTTCTGTTTCAAATAACAAAATGTCTTGGGCTAACCTTGTCTAAATCACTAAATTACCAATATTGCTGGTATTCCTGTTTATATGTTGTTGTTGTTGTTGTTGTTGTTGTTGTTTTTGTTTTGTGGTTCAAGTCAGATTATGAGTTTTCTTGGCAATATTTATTCAGAGATGGTTTACCACTGCCTTCCTCTGAGGTTTAGAGAATGTGACTTGCCCCATTGAATTTCCCATTGAATGGGAATTCTAACCTGTTCAATCAGATGTTCCAACATTCAAACCATTACACCATCTTGGCTCTTAGAGTTTCCTGGTTCATTATTAGATATGAAAAAGCAATAAAAAGGTAAATCCTCTTTACAGGCAGAGGGTGTTTGTTTGTTTTACTATCCAGATTTGAATATATATATATATATATATATATATAAATTGACTGCCTCACTGAAATTCTTTGTCCCTGAAAGCTGGAATAGTGCTCCTGATATCTAAAATAGCACTTATTTCCAAAGTTGTGGTTATTGATTATATTCACACTTTCAGTGCTTAACTATGAAGGGATGAGATGGGCGGCCGTAGGCTGCCCTGGGAAGTGGAGGATTGCGGCCGAGGGTGCCCCATGCCTCGTCCCCAATCCTCTCTTCTGCCTCCCCGAAAGGAGCGCTAAAATGCCGCTCCTTTCAGATCCAGCAGAAGGGACACATAAAGAGCCGCCATGCGGCTCTTCTGTGTCTCTTCCGGTGCAGCGGATCAAGATGCTGTGCCAGAAAGACATCTTGATGGCGCACATTGTGCGTAATGGTGTGTGCCATCATGATGTCCTCGGGGAGGGTTGGGGAGCCCGGCATGTGGCTGCCCCTCCCCTTCCCTGCCTCCAAGACGGTGTAAAGCACCTGCGCATCTGTGCAGGAAAACATCCCTGCACACCTGCACAGGCCCTGTCATAGGCTAGTAGAGTGTCTGTCACTCTGTGTACAAAGGTGACTAAAGTTTAGCATCCCTGTGCACCTGCACAGGACCTGTTGTAGGGTGGTATACAGTCTGTGCACAAAGATGACTGAAGTTCAGCATGCCTGTGCACCTGCACAGGTTCTGTCATACACCCACATATCATGCAAGGATTTACTGATCTCTGCTTCCCCCCCCCAAGGAGTGGGTGCAGTAGACAGGTGTTATTGTCTGATTGTGCCACCCTTGGGGTGAAGGAACAGATTTGTCAACTGAAAAGACAGTCCATCATTCTTCACAAAACATGTCCCACACAGATCAGAGGGGAGGGAGAGGTCCATGCAGGGGAGGTTTGTGTGGACAGACTTGATACATGCAACTGGTGGTCATGCAAGGGACATGTTCAACAGGACACATGGACAAACGTTACTCCAGGAGCGCCGCCCCCCCATCATGCCAGGAAGTGGTGTGCAGGTCTTATACACACCTGCACACCTGCATGGACGAGGTCAGAAAAACCTCTTTCATGCAAACTGGTGTGCATGCTGACAGCAAGCATAGATCCAACAGAATGCATTTATTGTCCTAACAGAGGACAGTTGCTAGGGCACATGCATAGGATTACAATTAGGGTTACGGTTAGGGTTCTAATTTTTAAGCATACCTGTGCCAGTGCATCCACACCTGGAAGCATAGGGTGTTTTAAATTAAAGCTTGCATTGTAGGGAGCATGCTCTGGATCGCCAAGTCAATTTCCGCCACATGTGTGACAATGCATTTATATGGCTGTTTTCTGGTGCATCAGTGTTGCTGCATATATACACACATGCGACGGTGCACATCTTCACCAAAGGAGCGGAAAAAATCGGCTCCTTTTTGGAGCAGCTTTTCTCAGCATACGACGGCTCGAGGGTGTTTTCTTGGAGACTTTTAGGTGTGCATCGTCTAAAGGCCCCACCTACAAGTCACCCTCAAAGCACCCCTTTTTGCCCATCTGCCTAGTCCCTTAGTTGAGGTGCAACTCCCATTATCCCCAAACAGAAGCCCTGCCTACATGAATATCCCTCCATACCACCTGAACTGAGACAGCTACAACATCTTGACAAAATGCAGGCCTGTAACTAACATTGTCCTATTTTCTTTTCTCCAGTATGATTTTTAACAAATTTTGTCTAATGAAGAAGTTAATGGGACTTTGAAAGCTTACAACATGTATTTTGTATACTTCGGTTGGTCCAATAAAGGTATCACTGTTTTGTGGATTATGGATGTTATTGTTCAGGAAAGAATTAACATTCATAAAGTTTCATAATCTTGAGGATTTTTTTCTGCAGAATAAAGCCACTTGATATTTAGAGGTGGCTCTTTAGATTCAGAGTTTAGAAAGGTTATTTTATTGGACTTGGCCATGTTACTGCGGGACTCAGGGAGTTGTAGTTCAAAAAGGTAACTTTCCAAAGCTTTGTTGAAATATTAGCATATCCAATTATATATGTGATGTATATATATATATATATATATATATATATATGGTTTCTTTGTTAGCAAGCCAACAGACTCGTGTGTTTTGCATTGACACACAATCTTCTCATCAAACTTCACTTAAAAAAAACTGGTGCAGAAACCTGGAGCATTGGCCCTTATACCATTTTGATTGATAATACATTCCTTCTGTATTTAACAGAATCGAGGTTTTTGATGTGCCCATAAAATTCCACTCCAAAGCGCAGTCAAAATGCAGATTTCCAATTACACTCCTTACATTTAGGCCAATATCAACCTATATATTTTAATTTTATTTCTCTTTGCTGCACCAGAATAAAACCTTTATTGGGTTGAAATTGAGAGTTTAAAGATCTTTTCCAAAAAGTGTTCCAAATTGTTTTATCTGTATGTTTAATATTCATAAAAGTGGCAAAGGACAAAATGAAGCCAATTTGCATTTCATATCTTAACTCAAGCCTCTCCACTCGCAAGCTACAATTCAGAGAACCGCTAGTGCCATTAGAGGGCTGTGTGACTAGCACTGTATTTAAGATGTTAAAAGTGCAATCAGGGGTAGAGAGGAGAAGTGATTGATATAGGAAGCTGCCCTAAGATAGGTCATGTCATTTCTCTATTCAACTCAGTATTATCTATTCTAACTGGTAGCAGATCTCCAAGGTTTGAGAGAAAAATCTTTCCCATCATCACTCTGGAGTCTGGAACATTCTTGGCAGAAAGCTGAGCTTCCATGGAACAAAAATCAAACAGCAATATCAGAAACTTTGATTCCTGTAGTCATGGTGTGTGATGCCATGTCAGAGCCTTATAGATGTGGTTTATAGATATGGCCAGCTTGTGTATCAAAGAGGCCACCCTCCAAGCAGTTTGCAATGAGCCCCCCCCGCCCAGTTTAAAAGATTTGCATAGATTTGCATATGGTAATATATCTGTATAAATGCAAATTAAGAAATGATAATTATAATGTGAAATGGAAATGCAATACACTTCATTATTGGCATGAAAACTATGGCTGCTACCACACTGCAGAATTAATGTAGTTTGATAAATTTTAACTGTCATGGCTCCATCCTGTGGAATCCTGGGATTTGTAGTTTGTTGTGGCACCAGAGGTCTCTGACAGAGAAGGCTAAATATATCATAAAACTACAAAATCCAGAATTCCATAGCATTGAGCCATGGCAGTAAAGTTGTGTCAAACTACATTAATTCTGCAGTGCAGATACTGTTTCAGGGTGTAAGTACCTGATTGTGCTTTCCAAATACTAAGTGCTGATGGACAACTTCAGTCCCCCTACTCTTTACCTTTATATTAGATTTGATCTGCATAAGTCTTCAAATAAAGGATGTCTTCAAAGATCACTTGCATAAATCTACCATGTGTCTTTCAGTCCACTGATGTATAGCCAGTGGTTAAACTGTAGAGAGCCATGGCCCACTCAGCTGTGAAGTTCAGTGACCATGGATGAATCTATATATCCCTGCCTAACTTACCCCATAGAGCTGTTATTAGGGTACAGTGTGGGGCCTAATGTATGCTGTCTTGAGTTTCATGGGGGGAAAGAATGCAATAAACAAAGCCCTATATTAGGTCCTAATAATATGTGGTCCTTTAGAAGTTAAACTCCAATTACCTACTGCTCCACACAGCATAGACAATGAATGACTGGTAATATGGTTCAACAATATCTGGAAAACCATTCCATATCTTTGATCTATATGACTGAGGGCCTCTACAGATGGACGCCCATGGGCCGCCCTGAGAAGCCGCGGATTGGGACCAAGGCTTCCCCATGCCTCGGCCCCGATCCACCCTTATGGCGCCTCTGAAAAGGAGTGCTAAAATAGTGCTTTTTTCAGAGGAGCCAAAAGGGGTGCCTGAAGAGGTGCCGGGCGCCTCTTCCACTCTCCTTCTGGTTCAGCATGTCCGGACACTGACCCGGAAGGATGTTATCAAAGTGCTCGCCATGTGCAATGGTGAGCTCTCCGATGACGTCCTGGAGAAGAGGTTGGGGTGCCCAGTGTCCGGCTGCCCCTTCCCTTCTCTAACTTCAAGACGGCGCTTTTCGTCATCTGCATGCCCCCTGAGAATAGTCACTTTTGCTTTGTCCGCATGGAGGAGAAGAAAAGATCCCACCCTATTCCCAAACTGATCTGTGAGAATGGGAAGAACACATGTCCAATTAACACTCTAGGGAAATTTTCTGGTGTAAAAAGTGTCCCACTTTGCCCTTAACCAAGCTGGAAACTCAGAGAATCCCCTGGGCCTGCAGTCTTTGCACCAGTGCAGGGATGGCAGAGGAGCATCACCATGCATGCAGAAGAAGTCAAAAGGAATTTCCTTGGGCTGGACAAGTGGCTGACTTGCGGGTCTGTGCAGACTGTGATGCCTATATCAGCCCAATTTGGGTGCTAGTTGTACCCATCTTCCCTTTGGATCTGGAAGCCCCTATGGTGTCTCATCTTCACAGCCTGAGTCAAGTGACTTTTTTAAAAAATCCAAGCAATTAAGGCTGTCGTACTTTGGCCACATCATGAGAAAGCATGTTAGAAAAGACAATAATGCTAGGGAAGGTAGACGGCAGTAAAAAAGAGAGGAAGACCCTATGCTAGATGGACTGAGTCAATTAGGGAAGTCGCAGACCTGAATTTGCAAGACCTAAGCAGAGCAGTGGATGATGGGGGTGGGGGTGGGTGGGTGTTGGAGATGTCTCATCCACAGGATTGCTGTGAATCGGGGATGAATTGAGGGCAGTTAACAACAACAACAAAACAATAAGTGAACACTAATAAGGTTTTTATTTCCTTACTTCTCTAGAAAACACCAATGCTGTAGATCCCCAAACAGATCTGGTGGAAATGTTTGGGATGAAAATGCTTTGGATTCTCCAAAGAGGAAACCTAACCTAATCCGATAATTATTCACAAGCTAAAATGAACATGCATAAATGTAAAATAATCTAACAATAATAATGACAATATTTTTGGTGGCATTTTCTATCAGACCTGCTAAGGTACCAGCATTAACATTTATCAGCTCTAAAATGACACCAGTGGTACCAAACACAATTTATTTTCTGAGGTTAAATTGCTGCTGAATGCCCTCTGCTTTTTGGCATGTGCCAAAACTGGAGCTGAATAAAGAGGAAGCTTGCCAAGTATATCCACATTTTAAAAATATGTAAATTGAGGCCTTCAGGGGTGCATAACTCAGCTCTAAGTCTCAAAGTCACATTAACCTACAGTAGCATTAACCCTCTGTTGTCACCACAGCAAGAAAAACAAATATTTAAATATGTCAAGAAATAAAAGAAGACAATAAGGATTATCTTTGTGATGGACTAGTTCCATAAACAATGCTAGCAGAATTGACTCTTGTCTCATGATAATTGTCTGCTCCCTTCCTCTTGCTATCAATCCACATTTCAAATTAGGAAGTTAGAAGTGTAAACATGTTCCATTTTTGTAGTCTTCACAGCAACCCTGTGAGGTAGATTAAACTGAGAAATGCTTACTAGCTCAAATCGCCCAGTGAACTTTGTGGCTCAGTAGGAATTCGAATCTGTGTCATCACACATCAAACTGGACTCTCTAGCTTGTGTGCCACAACAAACTGGGTTCTTTATGTTGCAAGCACAACCTTACACCAGAACATAGTGGCTTGGGTCTGATTAGATCCATGTACACCTGAACTGAAATGTTGTATAAGAAATTTTCCTGATAGTTTTTCTATTTCTTTTTTTAAAAACAACAACAACAACAACAACAAACCCTGAGATTGTTTCCATTTTGTAGAATTTTCTCAGAAACTTCTTCACCATTTTTTGAAATTGCTGCCCCTACCGTTTCCCCAAACACACACACACATATTAGCACAATGTCCTGGAAAGTTACTACGGGTGGATGCAGATGGGCAGCTGTGGGCCAACCTGAGAAGCAGAGGATTGGGGCTGCTGCTAACACATGCAGAGGCCCCAATCCACCCTTCTGCTGGCCCTCTTCCACGTCTCTTCTGACGCATTGTGTCCGGACGCTGCACCAGGAGGAGGTCATCAGAGCGCTCACCGTGTGCAATGGTGCACGCTCTGATGACGTCCTTGGGAAGGGGTTGGGACGCCCAGCGTGTGACTGCCCCTCCCCTTCCCTGGCTCCAAGATGGAGCTTTGTGCCTTCTGCAGAGATCCTATGACAGGGCATTTTGAAAGATTCAAAACATTGGCCAGCCTAATAACAAAATTGTTGTTCCAGACCCCTGGGAAAATATACAGAAGGGGGGAAGGGAGAAAGATGTAATACTAGTGCCAATGCTAGAAGTTCCCATCACTCATAAAAGAAATATTGGTGAAAGTTTTCTCACCCAGAAAAATATCAGTGAAATTACCCCTGCTACCAGGGGTAGTTTAGAGAACTGTATGTACAACTCTTGTTATATGGTTGTTAAGAACTTTCTGAGACTTGGGGCTCGTTCCCACTTATATTTAAACCGGTTTGCTATTCGCTTTCACTCCAGGTGAAAAGGTGAATCGATTCCAGTTGATCCATAGTTCCCACTATGGAAGTGGATCATTTCTTTATTCACTTCCTTTTTGGAACAATTGTCATTCCCACTAGTTTGTGCTGCTTCAAAATGCCTGTCAATCATCTACACATCATCAGTGATGCAAACAGCAACACATTCAAGAAAACATGGGAGGGAGTCATGCCTGTCATGGAGGACTCTCCTCTGGGATGCATGCATACCTCCATGGCTGTCATGAAGGACTCTCTCCTGCGATGCATGCATCCATGGATGTCATGGAGGACAGTATATGCACTCCATTGTTTTTGCAATTATTTGTCTCACTGAGTTGCAGTCAGTCTGCTTGCCCGGCTCACCACCCGCAACTAATTGCAAGTAATTGCAAATACAATGGAGCACATATACTGTCAATTTATATATATAAAATGTGCCCATAGGTCATACCACAAAACACAAAGGAGAGGGGGGAAACTGGACTCTCTAGCTTGAGTGCCACAAAAAACTCGTTAGATTGATTCACTCTCTTCGGGCGATTCTGAGATCCCTAAGTTTGTTGAGAGATGGGCACTAGCACAAATGAGAGTGGGGAAAGGGCAGATTTCTCCCAAAACTCGTGAGGGATGTGCCAGCCCTCTGCCACAGTAATCCATTCCCTTCAGTTTGATGTGACTCAGGTCCATCGTTCCCACTTGCTGAACACAATGTTAGGGAACTCTAGGAACTGTAGCTTTGTGAGACATTTCGCTTTTGTTGTGAGATATTTCACTCTCTGACAGAGCCTTCTCTGTCAGAGAGCTTCGGTGCCACAATAAACTACAATTCCCAGGAATCTCTAGTACTGAGTCAGGGCAGTTAAAGCTGTCTCAAACTGGATTATTTCTGTAATGTGTTTTGGATCAATGTTTTGCAATCAATGTTTTGTAAAAACTTGAGGAAACAATACTATTGACATGACACACAATTATGCTATTGACTTATGATGATGTACAACAGGGCAAGATGTACTATTATGGAAGAGGGGCTCCTATTGTATTCTGATGCACAATGTGTCCCAATACACAATGTGACCTGTTGTGTAAAATGTCCTGATGTGCAATATATCCCATTGTTCATCAGGACACATTGTGCATTGGAACATGTTGTGCATTGGGACTGTGGCATAACAGCCATGTTGCTGGATCTGTTTGTACAATGGTCCCAGAAATGTAACTGTGGCCCAAAACAGAAGGGCAGATGGGGCAGCTTCCAGCCACTCCGAAGGCATGGTGTTTAGACAAAGCATGCCCCCAGAGTGTCCTGAAGCTGCCCTGAGATTGTGCCCACAACTTTTTGAGCCAAAAACTGCTCAAAAGGAGAGGCTCTTTTCCGTTCCTTTCCATGGTCCATTTGGAACCATGGTAGGAGGCCTTCTCAGGGCTGCATCATGTGTTCGTTGTGGTCCTGGGGCAATTGACTGGGAGAAGTTTTTGGCCACTCCTTCCTGCCCATCTGTTTTGCCCCTATATCTCTGCTCCCCTATTGAGAATATGAGCATTGCACAACATTGTGATTCATCTTTATGTGATTGTAAGTCAGTTTAGCACATGTAAATACGTATCATGATGGCAACCATTGTACTTGTCCAGTACTCTATTTTTCTGCCACCACAGTTGATAAGAACCAGTGCCACAAGAAGCAGTGGATACAGCTGTGGGCACAATACCCCTTCTTCTTCCTTGCCCACAACTCCTTCATGCGTATCTCATTCTCTCAGAATGCACGTAGTGAAAGAAACCAAGAAAAAGGATTATGATTCTTAAATTTGCTTATTGGTTTGAGCTATATCCCACCCTTCCCCCAGAACTGGAATTCAAGATGGCTTGTAGAAAGGAAAACAAATACAAATAAAGCCACAAATAGATAAAAACATACAAAACTTAATGCTAAAATTCAGTTAAACTATCTATAGAATTTAAAACAATATAAAATGTATCCATTAAAAGGGCAAGAAATAACAATAGCACAGCACACTATGAAAACCCTTTTTAAAGTTCCTCAAAACTTGTCAGAATTGTTGTTTTTAAAGTCTTCTCCCCTCTGCTATTTTTGCAATTTGAACCCAATTTGTAGCAAGACAACCTGAGGACAAAGGGGAAAATTGGGAGGAGAAGAAAGAAACTGGGAATTTAAAGGCATCTAAAAATCATAGAACCATAGAATCACTGAGTTGGAAAAGACTCCAAGGGCCATCCAGTCCAACCCCCTGCCATGCCAGAAAACTGAATCAAAGCAACCCCAACAGATGGCCATCCAGCCTCTGTTTAAAAACCTCCAAAGAAGGAGACTCCACCACACTCTGAGGGAGTATGTTCCACTTTCAAACAACTTACTGTCAGGAAATTATTCCTAATATTGAGGTGGAATCTCTTTTCCTGTAGTTTGCATCCATTGCTCCAGGTCCTATTCTCTTGAGCTGCAGAAAACAAGCGTGCTCCATCCTCAATATGACACCCCTTCAAATATTTAAACAGGACTATCATATCACCTCTTAACCTTCTCTTCTCCAGGCTAAACATACCCAGCTCCCCAAGTCTCTTCTCATTGTGCATGTTCTCCAGACCTATGATTGTTTATGATTCTTCAATGGCTATTAATGACTGTGCTAGTATTGCCATTGTGTTTTATTTCCTCGCTTTTTTGACACAGCAAGAGAATGAGAGGGTAATGGGCTTTTAATAGCACTCCCTTTTTATTACTTTCAATAAGCCTTTGGAAGTGTGTGGGTGTGTGTGTAAGGAAATGCCTAAATCTTCAGCAAAAAATAATAAGTATGTGATTTGTATTCTGCTTTATGTTTGGAACACCTTCAAGGTTAGGAGAGGTAATCATGTAGTCCTCCAGATGTTGTTGGACTACAGCTCTCATTTTCCCTAGGCAGCATAGCTAATGGTGGGGAAAACTGGGAACTGCAGTCCAACAAAACCCAGAAGTCTGCATGGTTATCACCTTTCTCCTAGATAGTGATGGATTGGAAAAACATAAATAAACTCAAATCCTAAATAAATCCAAACATACAAATCAAACATTATATCCTAATGCAGATACCACCAACATGATATCCTCCAGATTTTGGAAATCAGTTCTCACCCAACTGGAATGGCAAATGTCAGACATGCTAGGATTTATAGTCTGAAATAGCTGGAAGACACTCAACTGAAGAAGGCTATTCTAAACATGTAACTGTTCTTTGAGATTATGAACTTAAACCCTCTTATATCTATATAACTGTCATAGCTACTCCTGGGAGCTATAGTTTGAGAAGAGATTGATAGCTAGTGCCCATCTCTGAACAAACTTAGAGATCTCAGAATCCCCTGAAGAGAGTGAATTAATCTAACCCGTTTAACACTGTAGTATAGAAAAACTATATATATATATATATATATATATATATATATACATACATACATATATATATATATATATATATATATATCTCATAGGAAAAATTGTTGATCAAACATGCATTTACAAAAACAATTAAAGTTAAAAACAAACCCAAATACACACAAACTCTAAGGGTTGATGCAGACCAGCCATTTGGGGTGGCACAGAGTTGCCCCAGGAAGCAGCAGATCGGGGCCACACCAAGCCCATGCTGCAGCCCTTTTGCTGCCCTGAAAAGACTGGCAAAATGCGCTCCTTTTAGGTGTGGCAAAAGGCCACCCTAAGAGCTGGCACCACAACTTTTCAGTGCTCTTTCGGTGCAGTGTGTTTAAACGCTGCGCTAGGAGGGCAACCTGATGCCCCACGCCATGCATACAGCCACACAGCATCAGGACAGTGTCGGGGTGGGGTTGGGGCGGCCAGCATGCAGCTGCCCCACCCCAACTCTACCCCTAGGCTGGCCCTTTGGGCCAGTCTGCAACAGCTATGATTTACATTCCCGCTATGATTTACATCAATTTGCTGATCAATTTAAATGTGCCTCATCCCCATTTGAAATGGTTTCAGATGCGACTGCAATTGTTTGGACTTGCTTTGAAGTGAGACAAATGCAAAAAAATCACTCTTTTCAGGCACTAGTTTTTTGCCAGTCCTTTGGAAAAGAAGCGATCTGACCATAGACTCTGATGAATGCTCTTGGCCAATATCTGTAAATACATATGGTTAGAGTTTACTTTCTCAATGCAGCTACATCTCAGGGGCTACTTTGCATGAAGTGAATGTTTAATAATTTACTCAGGAACATATTCTATCATTTACCATGCTGAAATAAACACTAATATTAACAAACAAACAAACAAAAAATGCCTGAAACATTTATCAAGCATTTCCCCCCCCCCTCTCATTCATGTATGCTCAAGGAGTGATCTGAATAGGATACCTTCATCATCAGGCCATATGCAAGAAATCTATAAAAAAAATCTCCCTCTATTTCTCTGTGCACACAGAGGTGATCTGGGCAATGGATGAACAGTCTTCTTTTCTCCAAGAGGCAATGTGGGAGATGGAGGAAGAAAACCTAGAGAAATCATAGATTTTTTCCCTTATTTTTCCCATTCATTTACTGTTGAAGCCCATTTATCCCAATAATGAGATTCAAGCTGTCTACATATTTATCTCAGTTTTGCTATCAGGACTTCATCGTGATTTGTGGGCCAAGTCCTGCATCACCGTTTTATTTTTAGGAGTAAGTTTGAGATGAGGAAATATAATTAATTCAAATTCAGTGAAAGGTTTCTAAAAGAAAAGTCGCAGATAAGAATTGGGAAACCACAATAAAATTATTGGCACCCTTTAACACAGTTATAGCCCAATGATTCCACTTTAACAGCCATGGCGGCATCCTATGGAATGTGTCCGATGGAATACATCCACTAGAGCTCTCTGGCAGAGAAATCTAAATGCTTTCCCCTAAACTGAAAATCCCAAAGTCCCATAGAATCATGGCAGTTAAAGTGGGATCATAGTGTTCTAGTAGGAAGTGTCAAAAGGCCCTTGGAGAGAAAAAGTGGGTTTGTTTCTCTTAATAAGGCAATGCATTATCCTTTAAGTAGCAGGTAGGTGGCCTTGGCTGATTATTTGAGTGTTTTCTGATTTGTTTAACATTTCAAAATGCATAAGAATTTGGCCCAACCTATTTTGTCTTTGGTTCCCCCTAACTCTGAAATGCAGCCCCTGAGACCATTCTTAAATTGGAAGAGGGCATACATACACAAATACAGTTATGCACTATTTATTATTCACAGGCATGTAGAGTATGCCAGATGACCATATTAATTATCCTTTGCCCCAAAAGAGGGATCCCAAGGACCTTGTGGGAGTTGAGGGCAAGGCCTGGACACTCTGCTATTGCTTCCAACACAGCAGCCACCTTTCCCCTCTGAAAAAAGGACAAGCGGAAGCCATCTTTCAGGAGTTTTCTGTCTCTGACAGAAATCAGCAGGGTTAGAATAAACTGCATAAGTTATCAGCTCCTCAGGAAAGAACATGAAAAAGCTCTTCTATCACTTAATGAAAAATAGCTTCTTTTTGGACAGAACTTCATAGGCTTGCAATCAAGCCCCAGCTCCCCCCCTTCAACCCGACACACATACACCTCCCTTCCTTGACGTGCCATAGAGGCAAATCAAGTCGGCATCTATTAATAATATTTTCCCCTGCTCCTTTCATTTCTCTGCATGTCCTACCACTGTCAGGCCCCGTGATGGAGCAGCGCCTTTATCTCGTCCGAGTCTGGTCTGTCAGGGTGATAAACAATTCTAACAAGAATCAGAATAAAGATCTTCCCAGTAGACTTGGCGGAGAGATAGAGGCTTTTCTCATTTTCTCGACGGAAAAAAAAAATTAATCTAGCAGCTCTGGCTTTTTTCAAGCGTCACATTCAAAGAGATGCAAATTTGTCAGAGCTGAGACCCCGGCTGACTCTCAGCACTGCGTGAATGTCAAAGGGGGGACTGGAAGCCTTTGACATCTCTGCCTTTTTTGGGGGCTATCTGCTGCAATAAAAAAAGTAAGGGGGAGAAAAATGCTTTGTAGTGTATGTTTCAACAATTTTCATAAGTTTTCTTCTGAAATGAAATAGTGCCGTTGGGAAGGTAAAGAGAGAAAGAGGAAAGAGGCAGGCAAAAGGCATCATCTATGTGTCCATTTAGATTTTGAACATGCAGTGCTCATGGAAGCCTTGTTGTTATCATTAGGGCCATTTGGAAGGAGTTAATGAAGCAAGTCCATGCTTCCTTTGACTTAAAATATATGAGGATGCACAAGGAGGATTGGTTGCTTTAATACCTATGCTCACATGTTGCATTATTAATCGTCCAGTGAGCGGAAATGCATATTTATGCTTGCATCTGCTGGCTGCATAAGTTTGAATACATGTGTATTTGATGGGCATGTTTGAGGGTGAGGTCTGTCTCCCACAGAAGCTGGTGACAAAACCTTTGTGAGGTGTCACAGGTCTAGATTGCCTTTTCTGCCTGAGCTAAATTTCAGTGTTGCTGATGATTTTTAAAAAGACCCATCAAGCAGTGTCTGCCAAGTAATGTTAAGCCACCTGTGGGCGACCCAAAAGGAATACTACTGAACTGGATACCAGGTGGTGGGAAAATAGGGGACAAGACAATGCAGCCATGGCAGATAGGTGGATTAATACTAGTTGTTGTTCATCTCCACTAACCTACATTCAGTCTCATCCCTTTGTTTCCAGTTCTGTTAATAAACACAGAAGCCTTTGCCACTTGTTTCTGAAACATGTAGATGGTTCTAGAATGTGCAGTGGAATTGGTGGCTGCTGGTGACACAAAGGCACTAGCAACCTTTGTCTTAGGAGTCACAACACTATGTGGTATCCCTATGCAACTTCCCAGGGTCAGTCTGGTTAAGAAATCTGCAAATATAGCTCCGAACTTCAAACTGTTACTCTCAGAGCCAACATGCTGTTTGTCAGTTATATTTTCCAAGTTTTATCCACAAATTGTTTTTAATTGTTCCCTGCTTTTAATTAATTTTTATTTTACCTATTGTTTTTGTATTTTTAGATTGTACGCCTTTGGCAGGTTTTTATTATTTTAATGCTTTGATTATCTCTTTGTACTGCGCTGTGTACATTGACAGTACTTTAGAAATAAACTTGGAGGTCCAGTTGGGACCAGTCAGTCAATAAATAGTCCCCATTAACACTGACAGGTCTGTTGAGCTTTCCTTCTCCAAGGTTGGTGGCTAATGTCCCAGAATCAAGTACCTGCTGCTGCCTCCAAGTAAGATTATAATGTGGCTGGGCACCAATAGAGAGTCCATTTGAAGGGCACTTTGCCTAAAACCTCTTCAAAATCACCCTCAGTGTCTCACTTTCCTTTTCTTCTTATCATTCTGATAATTCCTCTATTTCACATAACTGTAACCTGTTTTAATTTTGTGATGTTTAATACTGTTTTAATGGGAGGGTGGGTTTGGGTTGGGGAGGGTTCATTGTTGAGATTTTATTATTGTAAGCCGCCCTAATTGCTTTGGTAGAGGGGCAGGATAGAAATAAATTTTATTATTATTACTATTATTACTATTATTATTATTATTATTATAAAACAGTGGCCATAGTTTGGGGATTCTGTTACAAAAGAAGGCGGGATCGATTTTTAAAAGCTATCCCGCCTTCAGTTTACTCTGTTTCCCAGAATGGATGGGACAGCATACCAGTGATTCCACAGAACCTTACTCTGCTCCTTTGCAATGCCAGGTCGGTTAAAAACAAGACTCATATTATCCATTACCTCCTCTTGGATGAGGATGCCGACCTGGCTTGTTTTACAGGGACCTGGCTGGGAAAAGGCAGCGCTGTAACTTGGACACAGGCCCTCCCAGCTGGGTACTCAGTGAGCAGGTAAGAGGAAGTGGGCAGGGAGCGGAGTGGCTTTGGTTCATAAACACAACCTGACCTTGCCCAGGATACCTGTCCGGAACACAGTCCACTTTGAGTGTATGCACCTGAGCCTGACAACTAAGGATAGTTTGGGGATTCTGTTACTATACTGGCAACCCCGTTGTCTAAAAGACTCCCTAACCAAGCTGATACAGCATGGTTTCAGAGTTGCTGTTGCAGTCGCCCAGACTTTTAGTTTTGGGCAACTTCAATATTCCACTCAAGACCAGTTTGTCAAATCTAACAGGTGTGGCTCTGGAGTTCATAGATTCCATGACAAACATGGGCTTATCCCAATTGGTTGTTGGGCCCACTCATTGTGTGAGTCATACCCTTGATGCGGTCTTCAGTGCGGAACAGGAATATCCGTGGGCAGAGGTCAGTAAAACTACCACATTGTCATGGATGGATAATTTCCTGGTCAAGGCTGAACTAAGGACCACTGTCCGCCCCACTGGGGGTGGTGGATCTATTAGAATGGTCCACCCTCAAAGGCTAATGGAACCAATTGGATTCCAGAAAGCCTTAGAGGGTTTAATAGTCAGTAACGGCAGTGATTCTGTCAAAGCTTTGGTCAATACCTGGAACACCGATCTTGCAAAGGCTATAGACACAATCGTTCCCAAGTGTCCTTTCCAACCCACTTCTAACTGTAAGCCATGGTATACGGAAGAGCTTAGGAAAATGAAGCTGGCTGGACAATGACTGGAGCACATCTGATGGAGAACTTGACTCTTATCTGACAAGACTCATGATAAGAAATTTCTTTGTTCCTATCGAGAGGCAATACATGCAGCACAGATATCTTTCTTCTCTGCACTTATTGTGTCTGCAGAGTCCCGTCCAGTGGAACTGTTTAGGGTGGTAGGGGAGTGGATGTGGGTCCCACCTGTGCAGAACCCACTAGTCAACCTGACAACGGCCTGCTGTGACGTGTTTAACAACTTATTTGCAGATAAAATCTCTCAAATAAGAGCCGACTTAGATGCCAGTGTTGCAGCAGAATCAATGGATGAGGTGTCCAGCAACTCCGTTAATGAAATTATACTGGATCGGTTTCAATCTGTATTGAAGATGTGGACAAGTTTCTTGGTAGAATGAGGAAAACAACCTGCCTTCTTGATCCTTGCCCATCATGGCTGGCCATCCGGGGGGGGGGGGGGGGGATGCCTTGAGGATGTTCCTTAGAGACATCATTAATGCATCCCTTATGGAAGGTCATGTTCCCTCTTGCTCGAAAGAAGCGGCGGTTAGGCCGCTCTTGAAAAAACCTTCCCTAGACCCCCTGGATATGAACAGCTATAGGCTAGTCTCTTTACTACCTTTTTTGAGCAAAGTGATCAAGAGAGCAGTTGCTCTTCAACTCCAAGCTGTCTTGGAGGATACAATTATCTAGATCCATTTCAAACTGGCTTTAGGACAGGATTTGGAGTTGAGACTGCCATGGTCGCCTTGGCTGATGACCTTCGTGTGGGCATTGACAGGGGTAGTGTGACCCTGCTGATGCTCCTAGACCTCTCAGTGGCTTTTGACACAATAGATCATAACATCCTCTTGGATCGCCTGAGAAGGTTAGGAATTGGAGGCACTGCATTGCAGTGGTTCCGTTCCTTCCTCTTGGGCAGATTCCAGATGGTGATGTTTGGGGACAGTTGCTCTACTAGGAAAGAGCTTAAATGTGACATCCCTCAAGGTGCCATTCTGTCCCCGATGCTATTTAACATATATATGAAGCCACTGGGAGAGATCATCTGGAGACATGGGATGGGATGTTATCAGTACACTGATGACACCCAGACATATTTCTCCATGTCTCAGTCCTCAGCTCTGACTTCAGATGGCGTCTTTCCTCTCAATGACTGTCTTAGGACAGTAATGGACTGGATGAGGAAAAACAGATTGAAACTGAATCCAGATAAAATGGAGGTGCTCACAGTAGCAGCCCTGAAACCAGGTATTGGGATACAACCTCCAGGCCTGGGTGGGGTCGCACTCTCCTCTAAGGACTGTGTTCATAGTCTGGGGGTGCTCCTTGACTCGTTGCTCCTGATGACAAATCAGGTAAATGTGACGGTCAGGAGCGCCTGTTATCAACTTTGGCTGATACACCAGCTGCGCCCTTTCCTGGAAGTTGGGGACCTTGAAACTGTGGTGCAGGTCCTGGTAACCTCTCATCTTGATTTTTGCAATGCACTCTACATCCCCGTGTTTGGTCCAGAAACTCCAATTAGTGCAGAATATGGTTTCCAGGTTGGTCTCGGGAACATCTAGGAGAGACCATGTAACATCAGTTCTAAAGTCACTCCACTGTCTGCCTATTAGTTTCTGGGCACAGTACAAGGTGTTGGTTATCACCTTTGAAGCCCTAAATGGCTTGGGTCCAACCTATCTTTGGGACTGCCTCCTTCCATACAATCCTCCCCACTCAGGTCCTCCTTATATAAAATAGCAAAATGGATCTTTCCTCACCCCACCTTTATCCTTCTTCCTTATATTCCTTCCTCTATCCTTCATCTTCAATTCCTCTCTCCCTTCCTTCCTTTTATCCTTCCCTTTCATTCACCTACCTACCTTCTCCTATCTACATACACACACCCTCTTCAACTTTCTCATACCCTCAAGTCAACCACCTCCTCCTCTCTCCTTCATTCATCCTTCTTTCTTCACATACATTTGTAGTTCCTTCTTGTCCTCACTGGATTATCTCTTGTTCTTACAACCCTCCTTTGTTCTCATAAAATATACATTAACCTTTACTCACTCACATAGACTATACAATACCTTAGTATATACATTATCCTAGCAAACTAGTTAGCTCTTTATTTTGTGTACCATATGTGTTTGTAACTTTATAGTAACTTTAATATTAGATACTTACAATCTACACCTCTTATTTTAATCTTATTTAATCTTATTATCTTTTTTTACTATTTTTGCTTACTTGCCTAAATTGCTTGGGTCCAACCTTTCTTTGGGACCATCTCCTTCCATACAATCCTCCCCATTCAGGTCCTCCTTATATAAAATACTAAAATCCAGGTTTGCTTTTGGGAGTGTGTGCATATATTTGAATATTTGCAAGCTGCGGATGATTTAATCTGTGGATATAGAGGGTCGACTGTATTTTAATCGCTTTAAATACAACAAGAAAGTGGATCCAAATGCTTCCCTCCTTTATTAAATGGAATGTCTAGAAATGAGTTGTCTTCTCTCTTTGGGCCCCTTTCTTATAATCTTGGAATTGCACAGTTATTCCACTATTGTGAATTTTGTTCTCTCTGTGGTTCAAATAAAATTACTTTGGGTCTCTGCAGACCAGGCCAAAGGGCCTGGAGGCAGAGTTGGGGTGGGGCAGCTGGTGTGCAATCCCACACCAACACCGTCCTGATGCTGCACGCCATTACGCACAGTGTGTGGCGTCAGGACACCCTTCCGGACCAGCGTTCAAACACTCTGCATTGAAAACAGCACTGAAGAGCTGTGTGCTGGCTCTTAGGGAGGCCTTTTGCTGCTCTTTCAGGACAGGAAAAGGGAGGATCAGAGCCATGGCATGGGGTTGCAGAGGCACTTTGTCTTAGCAACTTAGGGGGGAAGCAGACGGGCGGCATGGGGCCTCCCCAGAAAGCCGCGGATCGGGGCCGAGGCATCCCCATTCCTCGGCCCTGTGGTGCAGTTTTGCCACCCCTGGAAGGAGCGCTAAAATAGCGCTTCTTCCACAAATCACCGAAGGTGCGCTGCAAAAGGCTGCCGGCGCACCTTCAGTGACTCTTCCGCTGCAGCGTGTATGGATGTTGCAGCGGGAGGGCATCCTTGGAGCGCCAGCCGTGTGGAGGGCCGGCTGCTCTGAGGACGTTTTGGGGAAGGGGTTGGGGCACCCAGCATGTGGCTGCCTCTCCCCTTCCTTGCTCTGAAGATGGTGCTTTGCACCATCTGCTTAGCCCCTTAGCAAGTAAATCCAGCCCTGAGAATTGTTAAATGACATGGGGGGGGGGGGGAAGAGAGCATTCCTCTGGAATAAGGCTTTTCTTCTTTTTCTTCTTCTTTTTTATTTCCATAACATGATAAGGCTGGTCCAGATGTAAAGACCATATCTGTGTGTGTACCTCAAGTGCACAGATTGGAGAAGTAGACATTCGAAGGCTGTCTCGGCATAGCACTATATTGAAAGTATACTTTATTTGAAGGGTCTGTCCAGTCAAAGCCCTAATTGAAGGTAAAGAGCCATCAGAAAGGAAAGATTGTAATGAAATTACCTATTAGACACAAACATGTGGGCAGAAGACTGAGAGGTCACACAGGTCTTATGGTGTGAAATGTTGTATTTCAGCTAGAATTATAATTATTTCTAAATTTGTAACATTAATGGTAAAATAATGTTTTATGAAAACCTGTTTTCTTTCATCCTTGTTTCTGGCAGTGTGAACATGGCTATCCCATAAGAGCAAGTGAGCAAAGCAACATTTGTTAGTGATACACACAGCTTTGTCTTCCAGTATCATACTAACTCCCTCTGTTCCTGAAGTTTACTCTACTTAATTGTAGGGCTGGCCCTGACCATGTATTTTCCCAGTTGACTGGGGTGAAACAGGGGGGCAGGAAAAAATGTCTTGAAGCTGCCTTTTCTGAAGCCACCTTGAAACCCACACAACTGCACTGCTTGTTCCCAAGGCGGCTGGAGTGAGCATCTCATGACTACACAGCATAGCTTCAAGCCACACTGCTGGGTACTTTTTTTAAACTGTCCCCACCACATCCCTGCGTATCTTTGCAGGAGTGAACTGCTGGAGATTGCCATTCCATTGCATGGCCATCCCTGTGTACCTGCACACATTCACATGTGCAGCATTTCACCAGGGCAGGGCTTAGGGTTAGGAATTGGAAAGAGTGCCCCTTTAAAGCTGCACTGGCATTGGTGCATTTATATGTACATGCAAAGGTGCACACTTTCTGGGAAGAAGCAGGGGAAAAAGCAGCTTCTTTTTGAAGAGGCTTTTTTCCCCATAAGATGGCTAGAGGGTGATTTCTGACTGGCTTCAAAGCATGCGTCATCTAAACGTCCCACCTTGAAGCCAGCCTGAAACCTGCTTATTTTGCCCATCTGTTTCACTCTGTGAATCTTATACTGCATCATCTCAACATCCTCTTCTTTGAGTTGCCTGAATGTTATTTGGGTGTTTAAACTTCCAATTTTATTTGACTATCAAATAATATTCAGAATTAACTTTTGGTTTTTATTTTATTTTATTCCCTTTGCTGGTAAGGTGACTTATATGCTTCTTGTGTCACATCACTGTTTTGAAAAACACCCTGGGCAAAATCAAAGCCTCTACGCTTCCATCAATCCCAGCTGAAGATGAGAATGGATTATAATGTGATGTGATCTGCCAGAAAATTATAAGACACTGGAAAGAAAGAGTTGGCTATATTTCATTGTCCATAACTTATGCTGCTCACATAACTTACTGGCAATTTCTGTGTAGGTGAAAATAACAAAAACTTGCTGTATACACATCATCTCCTGGGGACACCATGTCTGAACTCCCACTGATACATGATTCAAAATTACTGCAGGAAAAAAAAGGAGAATATAGATGGATATACTGTAGAAAATTGCCCCCCCCCAAAAAAAACCCCCATACTTATTTAAGAGAGAAAAGTGATAATTCAGTTTCAAACATCTTGAAGATAACTGGCACTTCCGCATGTATGATTACTTGCTTATAAGTGACCGTTACTAAATTTTATAGGGCTTTGGAGAATTATTCTAATTTATTTCACATTAAATGTGCCATGTGTTCTCAGTAGTTACTGCATTAAAAGGGGTATAACAAACATTTTCATATAAATAGACAGTTATTACTGATGTGTCATAACCTAGATAGTGCCACAAATAACTATTAAGCACTTACCCTCTGAACAAATTTTCAGTAGGAGAGCAGATTCTATCTGTGAAGGAAAAGAAAAACCTCTATGTGATCTGAAGCATATATATTTCCTAGGATCCCCCTTTAAAAACCATGGGACTCATTTCTATGCATTTAGAACAAGGCTGTGTAAGAGAAAACCCTTTTAAATTTTACAAATGGGCCTAAGACCTTAAATACTCTTGCATATCATCTTTTAAATTTGAGAAGAATAGTTTTACAGTCTTTTCAGACCCAAACTGTACCTTACTCCCAACTGCAATCCAGTAGTGAGTCCTGATCTATCAGTTATGGTTCTATTAAAAATATTCAAGAATTGTGCTGTGGTATTGGGGTCATTACATCAGATGTAATTATTCACTAATTTCATTCTCAGAGGAAGCAACACATAGTTTTAGCAAGTCTTTGAAAATTGCACATTGCACAGAAGAAAATGCTGTGAATTTTGTGTAGGGCAAGTTCCAAACTGAGAAGATTTTCCTCATTCTGGGATTCTTCTTGACAGGGTTTTCTGACAGTCAAGAAATACATTTTTCAACCTTTTCCCCAAATATTATTGAATTTTCTTTTTAGCCCTAGAATGTGAATCCTATTTTTCTGATAGCCACAACCTTGGAGGGTTCATGTTGCCTCATAACTCTTAACCTCATGAGGAGAAGGATGTAATGGCACTGAGGGAGGCCACATATGCCACCCCAGAAGCTCTGCCCCCTGCACTGAGTGACATCAGGTGTGGGGATGCCACTGGGCCTACCCAGTCAATTTTAAAACATTACTTTTTAATTTGTTTATTTTAAAGAATGTAATCATATGAATGTACTTTAATGGTTTTATAGTATTGTATTTTAACTGTTGGTTTTATGTGTTTTATTTTTAATTAGGGGCCTAAGCAGACTGTCAGAAATAGTGCACATTAAATTGAGGCACTGCCCTGGCTCAGTGCTAGGGAATCATGGGAACTGTAATTTATTGTGGCACCAGAGCTCTCTGACAGAGAAGGTTCAGTGTCTCAGAAAAAAATACATGTTTTGTATTTTAATATGCTGTACCTCACCTTGAGCTTTGAGGAGAGGTGCGAAATTTATTATTATTATTATTATTATTATTATTATTATTATTACATAAATAGCATTCAGTGAGCCCAGGAGGAATTTGGGAATGTAGATAAGCCTTTAGTCGCACTCTGTCTCAGCCACCTCAAGCATCATGAAAGGCCAGTAAATTATTAGTTATTTAATTTGTCATTGTTGAATTATTAATACTGGGAGAGTAAATGCTTCTTGTGGAAATTTCTGACTGTTACCAGAGCAACCTGTCTGCCCTTGCATATGATACAATTTGACTGAAGTGTGTATGTGTTCATGGTGGAGGAGGGGTCTTCACCTCAGGCAGTAAAATATCTTGGGTCAGCTGTGTTAGTACTTTTTAGATGTTTTATACTATAGGTCCCACCAGCCTCAGCCAGTACAAATAACAAGAAGAGATTTAGGAGTTGTAGCTCAAAACATTTGAAGAATATGATGTTACATCCCCTTGTTCTGTAGGATCTGTATCAAGGATTTCTAGTCCCTGCAAACTCATCCGCACCTCGGTAACCAGCATGCATACAAATGGACTGAGGCTAGCCTTATGAGAAAACATGTGTAGGATTTACCCTCCAAGCTTATAAAACCATGTAAATTATTTCTGAAGTCATGTCAGATGTCATTTATTCCAAGGTTTGCTTGCAAATTTTAATCAGAAAACACAGAAGGGGTATGTGGATGAGATTGAAATATCCTTTCACCTTGTACTCTGCCCAGGTTGACTTACTGTGGGGCTGATAAAACTGGCAGAAGTTACAGTGTGCATGATCGAGGAAGGCTGGACACAAACTTGAAAGAAACACATAAAGAAACATTTATTTTTTAAAAGTAAATCAAGCATAAAGATCCTCCCAGAAGGCTTAAGAAATGGAAGCCATTCTCATTTTCTCCATGGCAAAATTTAATCTAGCAACTTGGCTTTTCAAGCATCATATTCAAAGAGATGCAAATTTGTGAGAGCTGAGACCCCAGCTGACTTTTTAGCACTTTGTGAATGTCAAAGGGGCTTAAAGGTTGAAGTGTCTTTACCTCCTTCCATCCAAAGCAATTCAACCAATAGCAAAAGAAAGCACACCCAAGCTTAACGCATAAGCCATTTCTACTGGGTTGTACCGCACAGTCTATTACATGTAGAAATGTTAATATGATGGGTTTTACTTTAATAGAAAATTGATTTTTTTAAAAAAAAATGGAACCAGGGTCACCAGATGTGCAAGAATTATCACACACATATAAGAAACAAATGCTTCCATGTGACCTTTCCCATTCAATATACAGGAACTCATATTTGCTTGAAACAGTGTTAATCTGGGCAGAATGGCTGCAGTTCTTGGTATGAGCAACAAATACCAAATTTGCTAATTCCATTACTTGTCCCTTTTCTATTCTTTTTAAAAAACAAATCCAGCTTTAAAAGTATGATAATAGCCCCAGTACTGAGGAAGTGGGAGGAATCCTACAAATGCCCACCAAAAGCATTTTTGCTCCCCAAAATTACAAAATAATAATAATAATAATAATAATAATAACAAATATTAGTTATTATGGAAAATTCCACAGTTATTTCTGGTTCTTACATTAATTTGGTCCATTATTTTGCAAAAGGAAAATAGTTTGCCTATTGTTAACTTCATATGTCTAAAGATAAAGTTGTTGCTTGTAATGTGTTGATTCCAAACTCTATGGTTTCTAGATAGAAAGATCACTGTACAAATATCTGAAAGGTTCCAAAAGAAAGGAACCATGAGTTTGAAGAACACCTCAACCCCCCCCCCCCCCGCAAAAAAATCCTCAGTGTATCCATGTGCAAGGGAACAACTGAAGCTATGTCTGTGACAAGGGGAAAGATTTGCCTTTGAAACAATGAGGTGGAATGTTAGCTAGAAGGCATATTGGGAAAATGAACTGCTTCTCTGGTGATCCAATAAGGAACACCTGATTTGCTATTTCTAGTGCATAAGTTGTGACCATCTACTTATTGTTTTCATGTATGCAGATATTGGCCTAAATCCTACAGTTAGTCCTGACTAGAGTAGACCCTTTCAATCACTGAGACTTAGGGGGGTTGCAGACTGCCAGAAATAGTGTGAATTCAGTCCACTTTTAGGGTTAGGGTTAGTGCTAGGGAATCATGGGAACTGTTATTTTTCTGAGACATTGAGCCTTCTCTATCAGAGAACTCTGAGGCCACAATAAAATACAGTTCCCATGGTTCCCTAACTCTAACCCTAACCCTAAAAGTGGACTGAATTCACACTATTTCTGGCAGTCTGCAACCCCCCTTAATCCTTTATTGACTCATCATCCAGCTATTGTTTCCATTTGTCTGCTCTGGTAGGGACTAATCAACAGGATTCCAGATATTGTTTCTTCTAGTTTAATATTGATTTTATCTGTACTAGTCCTGTGATTATAGGATTATATGTATGTGTATGTGTGCCCATGCATGCACATATCATAAGTCTGCAATGAGCACACCTCTCAAATGAAGCCAAATGCTAAAAAGTATCACCCTGACATTTTTTATTACTTGGACAAGTAAACACAGGATGTGCCTTCCTTATGTGGAATTCAGAAATCTGAAATATTCCAAAAACCAAAACTTTTTTCAAAGATGACTGGCCCCCTTTGCAGACGGTGCTTTGCGATGTCTTGGAGGCAAGGAAGGGGAGGGGCAGCCCCACGCTGGGTGCCCCAACCCCTTCCTGAGGATTTAATTGGAGTGCCCATCATTGCACATGAAGAGCGCTCAGATTACATCCTTCCGGCTCAGCACTCAGACATGCTGAGCCGGAAGAGATGCTGAAGAAGTGTGCAACACCTCTTCCGGCGCCCCTTTCACGGCTTGCAGAAGGAGCACTATTTTAGCGCTCCTTCCCCAGGTGGTGAAAGGGAGGATCGGGGCTGAGGCATGGGGCAACCTCAGCCCCAATCCACCACTTCCCAGGGAGGCCCATGGCCTCCCATCTGCATCCCCCCAGAGAGAGTGACACCTTCATCTTCTGATGGTTCAGGTTAAACAAACTTTGGGGGGTTGCAGACTGCCAGAAATAGTGTGAATTCAGTCCACTTTTAGGGTTAGGGTTAGAGTTAGGGAACCATGGGAACTGTATTTTATTGTGGCATCAGAGTTGTCTGACAGAGAAGGCTCAATGTCTCAGAAAAATAACAGTTCCCATGATTCCCTAGCACTAACCCTAACCCTAAAAGTGGACTGAATTCACACTATTTCTGGCAGTCTGCAACCCCCCTTTGTTTCATGCAAAAAAATACGTAAAATATTATATAAAATTGCCTCCAGGCTACATGTATAAGGTGTATATGAAGCATAAATTGATTTTGTATTTAGACATGGCTACTATCTCTGTCTCCTTATGTGTTTACATGTAAATAAAGCTATTCCAAAAAAATTTGGAGGGGGGAATCCCAAATCCCAAACATATCTGGTCTTTTACAACCAGTGTGGCATAGTGGTTTGAGAGTTGGACTATGACTCTGGAGACCAGGATTTGATTCCCAGCTCAGCCATGAAATCCACTGGGTGACCATGGGCAAATCACATGCTCTCAGCCTCAGGAGAAGGCAATGGCAAACCTCCTCTGAAGAAACTTGCCAAGAAAACCCAATGATAGGGTCACCTTAGGGTCACCAGAAGTTAAAGCCACTTGAACACACAAACCACCCACCCACCCAATTAGTTTGGATAAGGGAGACACCACCTGTAGTATATAACAGTATCTGGTTTTAAGAACAGTTCTAGTTATGCCCCCATTCAACAGAAGTAAATGGTGGTCAACTGCGGGAGCTTCTCTCTCTTCACAGTTTGATTAGGGTATCTCAGGTTTGCTGACCAGCCCCGGAAATAACAAGACAAAACACAAAAGAAATGGGTTGAAAAATGGGCCATTTCTTTATTGACCTATTCATTATTATTTTTAAAAGAACTGCAACTAACATGGGACGATAGCCTAGTGTGGGAGCAGCTGCAACCAATGGGCTCTTCCCCAGACCACCTCTGCAGCTTTCCCTGGGCAATCACACCTGAGTCTTCAACCATGACCCAAAAGCTAGGTTACTCACTGGTTGACTGCATCAGGAAGTTCAACCAGAAAGTCCTTCTCCCAATCCATGAGTATTAAAGAGGGGTTATCTTTCAGGGCTGTCTATTTCTGCCACCTCCCTGGTCACAAGGCCAAACGAGGTAGTTCCAGACACATCCCTTCCATCCAAATGGTGTCCAAGGTGCTTGCTGAACCATAAATCATCTCCAATACATGCCACAGATATGGGGCCAGTGTCTGCTTAGCCCATATCTCCCATCAAGGCATCTAGCACACCCTTAATACTTTGTTGCATGTCTGTTAAGAAAATAGAGCTACCTGACTCAGAAAAGTGAATGCTGTCAGTCCGGTAGAACTCTAGCCTCTGGAATATGATCTGTGGGTGTGACAAGTAGTGGCCCAATCCCTTGTCGAAAGCATTTTGAATCTCTCTATTAGCCTGCCATCAGGGTATATCAATGGAAAGAGGATCACCACCACCCTTCCACACCTGACATGGCAACATGGCAGACCACACTATCTCCACAAGGGGCCAAGTTTGCTTAATGACTTTAAAATTGTGGATAACCTGTAAAATCAATGTTTTGCCTTTCAAAAGTCCTAAATCATTGTCTCCAAGATGAACAACCAGAACATGGGAAGGAGGTCCTCAGCATTCCTTGAACAGTAATGGCAACAGGCCATGCCAGCAGAGGCCCCGCTTTCCCAACCACTCAAACAGAGCAACATCACCCAAGCCCAAGTGGATTCTGAAGTGGCTTGGCTTGGCTTAACGGGCTACCCAATAGATCATGCTATGTCTGCATATCACCACTCAATGTCTCATTTGGCACCACAAGTCTGAAAAACAAGGGAGATACATTAAGAGACCAACCTCCGAACATATTTATGGTAGGCAGAAGATTTCCAGCATCCTATCCCTGGTGGCACAGTGGTTAAATGTGCAGTACTGCAACCACTTACTCACAAACCACAACATTGTGAGTTCAATACCAGCCAAGGCTCAGGCTTGCATCCTTTCAATCTTATATCTTTCTAATTTGCTAAAATGAATATCCAGCTTATTGGGGGCAATTAGCTTACAGTTGTAAACCCCTTAGAGACTGCATAGCATGGTATGAAACAGTATATAAATGAAGCTGCTTTGCTATTGCTGTCTGCTTGATGGCATGTGGATTGTAGCCTAGGACAGCATCAGTTGAGGTGGCACCTATGCAAAAAGAATGAGTGGCGAATCAAACATTTCTTAATCTGAGAGCAGGTAAGGCCTTAGAAGTAATAGCCCAAAACTAATTTTAGTTAACAGGGAATGATCTTGAACAAATAGAGGCCCAGGGCTGGGGCCCCGGCTTGTGCATAATTATACAGGGCCTTAATGGGGCAAATCTCTGTATCAGAACAGGGTTTGAGAGAAAGTTGTGTGCCCCTATTGTGTTGGTCAGACTTTGATGAGTGAATAAATAAAATTATGGACTGGTCCCTAAATTGAAGATCTCAAAAATGTAAGGCCTTTTGAGAAGTATCTTGTATGGATGACAGAACTAACTTGCTAATTCAAAGTGCTCCAGAAAAGACTGTCAATGCCACTGAGGGGCTAAGCAGACGGGCGGCCTTGGGCCTCCCTGGGAAACTGTGCCGCGGGACCGAGGCATCCCCATGCTTCGATCCTGTGGCGCACCTTCACCGCCCCTGAAAGGAGTGCTAAATTAGCGCTCCTTTCACAAGTCAGCGAAAGTGCGCCGCAAAAGACTGCGGCGCACTTTCGATGACTTTTCTGCTGCAGCACATGGAAAGGCTGTGGTGGGAGGTCCTCCTCAGAGTGCTGGCTGTGCGGAGGGCCGGCTGCTCCAAGGATGACCTTGGGAGGAGGATGGGGTGCCGAGCGTGTGGCTGCCCCTCCCCTTCCCTGCCCCCAAGACAGCCTTTTAAGCAGTCTGCTTAGGCCCTGAGACAAACAATAAGGCCTCGTATGACAATATTCAAATATCAGCCCATGCTTGACCCAGGCCTTTCCAAATATCAGGAGAGAAAGGTGTCCTAGGGGGGTTGCAGACTGCCAAAAATAGTGTGAATTCAGTCCACTTTTAGGGTTAGGGTTAGTGCTAGGGAATCATAGGAACTGTTATTTTTCTGAGACATTCAGCCTTCTCTGTCAGACAACTCTGATGCCACAATAAAATACAGTTCCCATGGTTCCCTAACTCTAACCCTAACCCTAAAAGTGGACTGAATTCACACTATTTCTGGCAGTCTGCAACCCCCCCTAGTGTTAAGACTCTACCTTTTTCCTTAGTCCAACCTTATAATACCTTTCTAATTTGAAAATCACCTGTTGTGTTAGCCACCCTTTGTAACTTTACTGAAAAGGCAGTGGCAGACAGGTGTATTCAAATAGACTGAGTCATTAACCCTCTGTCACGAAGAAAAAGATAATATTCTAACAACTGAGGGAAGCCTGGTGGCGCAGTGGCTAAATGCCTGTACTGCAGCCACTCACTCATAGACCACAAGGTTGTGAGTTCAATACTAGCCAGGGCTAGACTCAGGCCTGCATCCTTCCGAGATCGCTAAAATGAGTACCCAACTGTTGGGGGGCAATGAGCTTACAGCTGTAAACCGCTTAGACATCCCATAGCGTGATATGAAGCGATATATAAATGAAGCTGCTTTGCTTTGCTTTTGCTTTAGAATGGGCAAAATATCTCCAAGCATATGTTTGACTCGAAATTCACAAAATTCCTTTAAGGTTCTATGGTAGCTCCTCTTTGTGCTTGGTGCCACAACCACAATAACTTAATGCGCTTGCTTTCTCACATTGCCAAGGCTCCATAGATGTTCGGGCATCAGTTCTGACATCTGAGCCACCTCTGGTGCCAGTTTTCTGAAGTATTCCATCTGTTTGCAGGAGAGAGCATCTAGAATAGCATTATCAATCCCTGCCACATGCAGTGCTGTAAACAGAATATTAAAATGTAAACACTCTAATGTAAATGGATGAACCAAATGCATGACCTTCAGGAATTTAGAAGTTAAGGACTTGATAACATGAACGGTGGCCAAATTATTGCACCAAAAGTGAACCAAAGAGTTAGCAAACTCTCTGGACCATATGGTGACTGCTACTACTATTGGGAAAAATTCCAGGAAGGTTTATGTGGGTTTTCATGCTGTGAGGCCATATCCTAGAACAGGGGTAGGCAACCTCTCCTCTTTAAGGGCCGAGGAGCTTCAGCTCCCAGAATCCCAGGAGCTATTGGCCAACATGGGACTATTGGCCAACATAGCTGAGGCTTCTGGAAGCTAAAGTCCCTCGGCCCTTAAAGGGGAAAGGTTGCCTACCCCTGTCCTAGAAGAATGTATTCCTGACATTTTGCCTACATCTGTGGCTGGCATCTTCTCTTAATGCCTGAGCTAAGTCTGATTCTGTGATGTGGCCTCATAACTCCACAGATTGCAATTCAGAGGCATTTCAAGAAGGCTCTGCCTGGGACCACCACTTTACAGGCAAAGTTTAAATGGCTGATAAGTTCCTGAAATTCATGAAGCGTAGCCTTTTTGCATGACAGGAAACTCTAGACCCTGTCATACAAATTATCAGGGAGTCTTAATAACTGGTTGATTGTATCAATTGTGATGCCCAAAAATTCTAATTGTGTAGATGGTCCCTCAGTCTTCTCAGGAGCTAGGGGGACACCCAGCTCGGCTATTAAAGCCTCAAATTCTTTAAGTAACAAAGATCAATGACCTGAGCCAAATGAGTCTATAAACAACAACAAAAAATCATCAAGGTAATGAACAACCCCTCTAAAACCCATCCTTTCCTTAAGGGCCCATTCCAAAAAGGAACAGAAAGTTTCAAAAGCTGAGCAAGAAACTGAGCAGCCCTTGGGGAGAGCTTTCCCCTATATAAACTACCATCAAACCAAAAGCCTAACAGTTCAAAGTCACTAGGATGAAAGTCACTTAAGTCAGACAAAAAGCTGACTTAACATCACACTTGGCTAACTCTCCCCCCAAGCCCTGACAGGAGGACCTATCTGATTGCAGAGTAGAACGATATATAACACACAGTGCATAGCTCCTGAGGAATGTCATCATTGACTGATTGTCCATGGGGATAAGACAAATGGTGTATAATATGGAATTCTCCTGGTGTCTTTTTTGGTACAACTCTAAGAGGGCAAACCCTCAAGTTAGGAACAGGAGGAGAGGAAAAGAGGCCTAAAACTTGTCCCTCCATGACTTCTTTATTGATTTTTTGCATTACAGTGTGCTTCATGCCTAGTATGAATTTGAAGTTGTTAGATAAGTATGGCCATTCAACCCCTTGAAAGGGTATGCAGAAACCATAATGAAAACCTTGTAATAAATATTGCACAGCTTGGATATCTGGGTAAGAGGATAACAACTGATGAAGAACATTTAACTTAATTGGACTGGGGCCCTTTCAGAGGTGGAGAGGGCTGCTACCTCCTTTTTTGTTGGGCTGGCTATCCCTGTTGGTGCCTGGCAGGCCCAACATCTGTTAAAGTTCCAAAAAGAATGAGATCCTTTGCAAACTGAACATTCATGCTTGTATCTTCAAACTTTACAGTTACAAAAGCCTTGGAAACTAAACTCCCAACACAGGAGCTTCTGTGACTGGCCGGGAGTGGCTTCAGGCCAGGGAGAGGAGGGGCCACCAGTCCTCTGGACTAAATGTCCACTATGAGTCTGGTCACCTTGAATTGGACAGGCAGGCATCATAAGTTGCACCCACAATTGTGAATGCAACATGTCCCAATGCAGTGAGGGGTAAATGGCCACCTGCATATAAAAGGCTTCATCATAAAGCAGCCATGCATGTCCAGCATAGTCTACATAGGCCTGATGGATAATATCCATTTATTGGATGAGGGCAGCAGCGTATGTGGGTTAGGTCTTCACTCTTAACTCCTGCATAAATATGAAAACCATTAAGCCAATTGGAAAAGGTGTGTTCCATTTTTCGGCATCACAATTTCTCCTTTTCCTTTACATCAAGTTTATCCTTATCCTTTTTTTCCAGCTGTCGATATAAGAGAGTGAAAACATCTATATATTCTTTCTTAAGAATCTTTTCTATAGTAGATTGCAACTGATGATCACCCAAAGGGAGTGACAGCTCGCCATATGGAATGGCAGAGTACAATATCCTATCATATCCTGAGGGATAAGGAGGTCCAAATGGGCTCACGTTGTATGGTGACAATTAGGGTGGGCAGTGGGAAATGCAGGCCCAGGCCGTTGTCCCCATGCAGGTGATGGTGCAGACCATAGTGCCTGAGACATGGGCCTTGGAGGGGAAAATACTCCCTTATCTCCACTAAATGGAGAAAAATAAGGTTGAGATTGGCCTGTAATAGCATGTAATAGACTCACCGTATGCCTCAGAAGACTCACTAGAGGAGGCGGCAGCAGCGCTGTTGATTGAGATGTTTCATCTGGTTCCGGCTGTGATGGAGCTTCTGGACCCAATGGTGCTGGGACAGCTGCAGTTCCTGATGAGCCAAGGTGAGCCTCCTCCTGTTCCAAGTCAATAATATGAGAATTCATTTTGTTATACATTCTAATGCATCTGGCACACTTGGGGCCTTTGCAGACTGCTAGAAATAGTGCAAATTGAGTCCACTTTAAGGGTTAGGGTTAGAGTTAGGGAATCATGGGAATAATAATAATAATAATAATAATAATAAAAAAATTTATTTATATCCCGCCCCTTTGCAAACAATCAGGGCGGCTAACAACAATAAAATACATAACAGACGGTAAAATCAAATTCCCATACCCCCCTTAAGAAATTATTAAATTAGACATGATTAAAACCTACATTAAAACACAATGGTTAATTAAAACTAATCCTAATATAGGAGCGGATTAATACATATCAGAACTGGGGAACCTGAAGAAGGCATTCCTAGAAAGATTCCCGAGACCAGGATTATCTATCACTGAAGGCCTGCCAAAAGAGATCCATCTTGACAGCTTTTTTAAAGCTGTCCAAAGATATCAATTGACGGATCACGTCCGGCAGGCCATTTCACAGTCTGGGGGCAATGAAAAAAAGCCCTCTGGCAGGTAGCCGCTAGTCTAGCTCTTTGTGGTTGCAGCAAATTCCTCCCAGAGGACCGGAGAGCTCGGGGAGGATTATATGGGAGGAAGCGATCCCTGAGATAGTTTGGACCTAAGCCATTTAGGGCTTTAAAGGTGATGACCAATACCTTGTACTGGGCCCGGAAACTTATAGGCAGCCAGTGGAGGGACCTTAAAACTGGAGTAATATGGTCCCTCCTAGATGTACCAGATACTGATCTGGCTGCCACATTCTGTACTAATTGTAGTTTCTGAGCCAGGCACAAGGGTAGCCCCATGTAGAGCACATTACAGAAATCTAGATGTGAGGTTACCAGCACGTGCACAACAGTCTCGAGATCCCTTACTTCCAGAAAAGGGCGCAGCTGGCGTATCAGCCGAAGCTGATAACAGGCGCTCCTGACTGTCGCATTTACCTGATTTGTCATCGGGAGTGATGAGTCAAGGAGCACCCCCAGACTGCAAACACAGTCACTGGAGGAGAGTGTGACCCCATCCAGGACTGGCGGCTGCAACCCGATTCTTGGTTTTGGGGCCGCTACCATGAGCACCTCCATCTTATCTGGATTGAGTTTCAATCTGTTTTTCCTCATCCAGCCCATTACTGCCCGAAGATATTCATTGAGAGTAGAGACACCGTTGGAATTCGAGGCTGACGGACGAGATATGGAGAAATAGATCTGGGTGTCATCCGCATATTGGTAACACCCAGCTCCATAACTCTAAATAATCTCACCCAGCAGCTTCATATAGATGTTGAATAACATCGGGGACAGAATAGCACCCTGTGGAACCCCACAGGTGAGCTCCCTTTTACTGGAGCTACTGTCCCCGAGCAGCACCCTCTGGGACCTACCCGAGAGGAAGGACCGGAACCACTGCAAAGCAGTGCCCCCGATACCTAACCCCCTCAGGCAATCCAAGAGGATGCTATGATCTATCGTATCAAAAGCCTCTGAGAGGTCTAGGAGCACCAACAGGGTCACACTACCCCTGTCGATGCCCAGACGCAGATCGTCGGACAAGGCAACCATGGCAGTCTCAACCCCAAAGCCTGTCGTGAAGCCAGTTTGAAATGGGTCTAGATAATTGGTTTCATCCAAGACAGCTTGGAGTTGAAGAGCAACCGCCCTCTCAATCACCTTGCTCAAGAATGGTAGTAACGAGACTGGTCTATAACTATTCATGTCCTGAGGATCCAGGGAGGGTTTTTTCAGAAGCGGTCTGACCACTGCTTCCTTCAGACAGGATGGAATATATCCCTCCCTGAAGGATGCATTGATAATCTCCATAAGGAGCCTTCTCAATGCAGCCCCCCGCCCCCGGACGACCAGCCAAGATGGGCAAGGGTCGAGAGGGTAAGTTGTCTTCCTCACACTACCAAGGAGCTTGTCCACGTCATCTGTACTCACCGATTGGAGCTGATCCAGTATAATTACATTGGCAGAGTCTCTGGACACCTCATCCATTGTTTCTGTAACAATACTGGCATCCAAGTCAGCTCTTATCTGAGAGATTTTATCTGCAAAGAAGTTGTTAAATGCGTCACAGCAGGCCGCTGTTGGGTTAAGCAAGGGATTTGGTGCAGGAGGTATCTGTGTCAGCTCCCTCACCACCCTAAACAGCTCTGCTGGATGAGACTCTGCAGACGCAATACGTGCAGAGGAGAAGGCTCTCTGCGCTGCACGCATTGCCTCCCGATAGGAGCAAAGACAGTTCCTATGGCGAGTTCTGTCGGATAAGAGTCGAGTCTTCTTCCACCTGCGCTCTAGTTGTTGTCCAACCTGCTTCATCATCCTAAGCTCAGGTGTATACCATGGCTTACGATTTGAGGAGGGATGGCAAGGATGCTTAGGAGCAATCGTGTCAATTGCTCTGGTAAAGTCGTTGTTCCAAGTTTTAACCAGAGCATCGGCAGGATCACCGGCATTCCCAACCATTAAACCCTCCAAGGCATTCTGGAATCAAAGTGGTTCCATTAGCCTTCGAGGGCGGACCATTCTAATAGGCCCACCACCCCCGGTGGGGTGGATGTCTGCTCTGAGTTCAATCTTGACCAGGAAATAATAATAATAATAATAATATTTTATTTATAGCCCGCCCCTCTGCTCGGCAATCAGGGCGGGTTACAACATGTTAAAAACAACAGAGGTTAAAAACAATCCCTCTTATAACAACCCTCCCCCCCTTAAAACAGGATTAAACTTGCAAATTTAAGTTAAAATTAAATCGATACAATAAAATTAACAGCACAATATAATATAAAGTCGGCGAGAGGATTAGGAACAAAATAGGATGGGTCAGTTAAGGCTCGCCCATCTGAAAGTGCTATTCCGGGAAGGCCTGTCGGAAGAGATCCATCTTTACTGCTTTCTTAAAAGCATCAAGAATCGAAATAAGATGGATCTCGTCCAGCAGGCCATTCCAGAGTCTAGGGGCAGAAGCAGAAAAGGCCCTCTGGGAAGTATGAGAGAGCCTAGTCTTTATCGGCTGAAGCAGGTTCTTCCCAGATGACTTAAGGGAGCGGGGGGGGGGGGTCATATGGGAGGAGGCGGTCCCTAAGGTAAGATGGACCCAAGCCATGTTGGGCTTTAAAGGTCAAAACCAACACCTTGTACTGTGCCCGGAAACTAATTGGCAGCCAGTGGAGGGATTTAAGCACAGGTGTTATGTGCTCCCTCCTCAATGTTCCCGTAATTAACCTGGCTGCCATATTTTGGACTAATTGAAGTTTCCGGGTTAGGCACAAGGGTAGCCCCATGTAGAGTGCATTGCAGTAATCCAGACATGAGGTTACCAGAGCGTGTACCACAGTTTCCAGGTCCCTGGAAATGATCCGTCCATGACAATGCGGAAGTGCTAATAACCTCCGCCCACGGATATTCCTGTTCCGTACTAAAGACCGCATTGAATGTATGACCTGCACAATGTGTGGGCCCAAGGACCAATTGGGATAGGCCCATGTTTGTCATGGTCTCCATGAACTCCCAAGCCGCACCTGTTAAACTGGCCTCGAGCGGGATGTTGAAGTCCCCCAAATCTAAAAGTCTGGGGGACTCCAGCAGCAGCTCTGAGACCAGCTGTGTCAGCTCGGTTAGGGAGTCTGTTAGATAACTGGGTGGCGGGTAGACTAGCAGAATCCCTAAACTATCCCTGGTCTTCAAGTTCAGGTACATGCACTCATCCCGGGGCTGCGCCGCTGCTCCACTGCTGCTTGCCTCTGCTATATTTTGTTGTGGCACCAGAGCTCTCTGACAGAGAAGGCTCAGTGTCTCAGAAGAAAAAACAAAAACAATTCCCATGATTCTCTAACACTAACACTAACCCTTAAAATGGACTCAATTTGAACTATTTCTGGCAGTCTGCAAAGGCCCTTGGAGGCCTTTCTTGAAAGCTGAAAGTGTTGGGAAGAATGAGGTAGGGGGTGTGATGGCTCCAAATGGACATCTTCTAAAGCCTGGATCCTATTGGACATGTCCTCCATTGAGAATTCATCAGAATCATCACTGGAGAAGGAGAGCTCAACAGCAAGGCACTTAGGGGCTTTTGGGGATCCCTTGCCCTTAGCACCACCTTGGACCTTTCGAGGGGGGGCATAGCTACATAGGATGCAAGTGCCAGCAAGCTAAAATAAAATATCACATTGCTGTGTGCAATAAAATGCCAGGCAATAATAAACCCAAGGTTGTGTGTGTGTGTCCAAATATACAGCTCGCCCACACCATATGCTAGCTCACCATATGCAGACTCAAGGTCACATGGATGTCAAGCTCCAGCTCTTTTAATGGGGTGAGCAGGAGTGCACCGCCATTAAAAAAAAATGGGACTTGAGGTCCTGCAGTATTTCACTTATGTTGGGGGAGTGTATCCCCCATGTATAACAATAATCCACTGTATATCTAAAAAAAACTGTCCTACAAAAGGTTAATCCTCTGAAATGTAATAATAATAATAATAATAATAATAATAATAATAATAATAATAATAATTTTTATTTATATCCCGCCCCTCTGCCAGGCAATCGGGGTGGCGTACAGAATACAAAACATCAAGCAAATCACATCAAATCAAATCGCATCCCTCAATCCCACCCTCACTCACCCCCCAAAAACAGCTCAAACAAAACAAATTAAAAGACAATCATTAGAAATATACAAGAGTAGTCCCAAAGGCTGCCCTTCTATATATAAGGCTGTGACTGCATATTAAAATCAGGACTAAGGCAGAGCCCTCCAGAGACCAGAGTCCTTCCTACGGCCTCTGCTGGGCCAGGAGAGTCGCTGCCGCTGCGTGTGCCAGTGGAGGGTGTTCCTGGGCGGGGTTTTAAGCCTGCTGGCATTCTCCCCGGTCCCGCGGTGCGCAGCTGCTCCAGGCCGCCCAGATGGTAAGAGTCAGGGCTAAAGGCAGAGCCCTCCAAAGACCAAGGTCCTTCCAGGTGGTAAATGAGGGCTAAGGCAGAGCCCTCCAGAGACCAGGGTCCTTCCTACAGCCTCTGCCGGGCCGGGGGAGTCACCGCCGCCACGTGTATAGCCTACAGCATTAAAACCAGTTTAACTAGGCTGGGTGCAATTGATGGCCTTAAAGCACTAGTAGACAAATCTGCAATTAAAGGGCTGGTACAAGCCAGAATGAGGGACATCCAATTTAACACATGGCTTGGCAAGCCATGTAAGCCCAAGGCTTAGCAGGCTAATTGGTAAATACACTGAAATTTAGAGATACTGAAAATAATAATGACAGGGATATATATACCTAGTGAAAAATAATGGAATGGTTGAAAAGGCAAAAGGATTTTGTCCCTAACAATTGGGGAAATTGGCCAACTGTTTGCAGCTACATGGCAGAGGTGGATGGGTAAGAGGGAAAAGCAGGCCAAAGCAAAACCAATCCCAAAAACTAGCAACAGGTGAAACCCCAAAATTTCTTGTCTACATCCCAAGAATTTAAATAATAGCAGAGGCTATATCCAAAAAGAGGATACAAAAATAGAAAACAGCTGCAAAAGAGGAAAACACCAAAATATTATGGGCCAGGCAACAAGTCTGTACCACGAGCTGCAACATCTGAGGCAAACACCCCACTAAACAAACAGGAAAGGGGCACAGTATCTAAAGGGCCACTGGGACACAGCACCACAGTGAGTACCCAAAAAGAGGCCACAACCTCCAGCCATAGCAAGGACACAGGTCCCAAAAATGAGACCCAGCCCTAATGAATAGCACCCCAGGGGCACAGCTGGACCCAACCTCCGAGAACCAGTCAGCTGGCCCTAAAAGCCCTCAGCCAGCCACTGGGCCACCAGCTGCAACCTTGCAATGGAGGCGAGCTCAACATAGAATCATAGAATCATAGAGTTGGAAGAGGCCACAAGGGCCATCCAGTCCAACCCCCTGCCATGCAGGAACTCCCAATCAAAGCATCCCCGACAGATGGCCATCCAGCCTCTGCTTAAAGACCTCCAAGGAAGGAGACTCCACTACTCTCCGAGGGAGTGTGTTCCACTGTCGAACCGCCCTTTCTGTCAGGAAGTTCCTCCTAATGTTGAGGTGGAATCTCTTTTCTTGCAGCTTACATCCATTGTTTCGGGTCCTAGTCTCTGGAGCAGCAGTTCCCTCCTCAATATGACATCCCTTCAAATATTTAAACACGGCTATCATATCACCTCTCAGCCTTCTCTTCTCCAGGCTAAACATCCCCAGCTCCCTAAGTCGTTCCTCATAGGGCTTAGTTTCCAGACCCTTCACCATTTTAGTTGCCCTCCTTTGGACACGCTCCAGTTTCTCCACATCCTTTTTGAATTGTGGTGCCCAGAACTGGACACAGTATTCCAGGTGAGGCCTGACCAAAGCAGAATAGAGTGGCACTATTACTTCTCTTGATCTAGACACTATACTTCTACTGATGTAGCCTAAAATTGCATTGGCCTTTTTAGCTGCTGCATCGCACTGTTGACTCATGTTCAACTTATGGTCCACCTGGATTCCTAGATCCTTTTCACACGTAGTCTCATTCAGCCAGGTGTCCCCCATCGTATATCTGTACTTTTCGTTTTTCCGCCCTAAATGCAGTACCTTACATTTCTCCGTGTTAAATTTCATTTTGTTAGCTTTGGCCCAGCTTTCTAGTCTGTTCAAGTCGTTTTGAATTTTGATCCTGTCCTCTGGGGTATTAGCTACTCCTTCTAATTTGGTGTTGTCTGTAAATTTGATAACTATGCCCCCAATACCGTCATCCAAATCATTAATAAAGATATTGAATAGCACTGGGCCCAGGACAGAGCCCTGTGGCACCCCACTGGTCACTTCTTTCCAGGTTGAAAGGGAGCCACTGTTGAGCACCCTTTGGGTTCGGCCAGTCAACCAATTACAAATCCATGTAACAGTTACTTTATCTAGCCCACATTTTACCAGCTTGTTTGCAAGAATGTCATGGGGAACCTTGTCGAAGGCCTTAGAAGGCCACTCTGTGGGACCCAAACTGCCCACCCCTCAGACTCAATAAGCGGTGTTTAAGTGCTGGGCCAAGCCAGCTGCCAATGTGAGCGGCTTGTGGTCTGGAAACAAGGTAAGCCCTGGCAGATTGCCACCATGTTGCTTGTCGCTACTCAAAGTGGGCTGGTGGAGCCGCTGCTGAGCCTAACGATGCTGCTGAGCCTCCTGGCTAGGAAAGGGAATGAGGAGGGCAATCACAGAAGGCTGTGACCAGGAACTAAAGCCTCCCTCTGGACCCAGGAACCTTGGGGGACAAGGGTTGGGCCTGCAGTGCAGTGCCCCAAGGTGGGCAAATGAGCACCTCCCTCCCTCATATAGAAAAACCCACCAAGCTAGGATTAATAAGCGGGTTTCCAAAGGGTGGGATATAAATACATATTATTATTATTATTATTATTATTATTATTATTATTAAAAGATCTAAACCAAAGAAAAGAAATTAGGCAAAAACCCAGAGCACAGCAAAACCACTGCTTCGAGGTAACTCAGCTCAGTCAGCAGAAGTTCCCCCAAATATATCTGTCCAAGTCCATTGCTCCAGCATGAATGAGGCTCAGGAGGTGGCAGGCATTAACCCAACTGTGGCCATGCACTCAGCAATCTCCCACCATGGAGGAGCCCCGGTGGCACAGTGGTTAAATGCCTGTACTACAGCCACTCACTCATAAACCACAAGGTTGCGAGTTCAATACTAGCCAGGGCTCAGGCTTGACTCAGGCCTGCATCCTTCCAAGGTCACTAAAATGAGTACCCAGGTGTTGGGGGGCAATGAGCTTACAGTTGTAAACCACTTAGACACTGCATAGCACGGTATGAAGCGGTATATAAATGAAGTTGCTGCTTTGCTTGCTTTAAATTTTGTCTGTCATCTAGGGAAGGCAGCAAACTAGACATCCCACCCCAACTCCTCTGTCATGGGAAGGCATGCCACTTCTAATGGTTTTTATGATATTTGTATTACCTTTTCTATTTTCTTTATTCCATTGCTTGCTTAGTTGTTCTTACATGGCTGTTTGTACTTTTATTGCATTTCACTATAAATTCACATATATGGAAGCTGCCTTGGAGTTGTTTGAAAAGTTTACTATCTGGCATCCTCTTCGTGTCTTATGCATATCTAAATTATATTATGGAAGCTGGTAGGCTATTCTGAATACCCTCATTGAGTCAATAAAAGTTGCAGAAGTATTCGTTTATTAAAGTCTCATTGATTTGATATGTCTTCACTAATTAGGACTAACGGTTGGAGACCACAGTTTTTAGTAAGAGAATATTTATTTATTTATTTATTTATTTATTTATTTAATATTTATACCCTTCATCCACAAAGGCTCTCAGAGTCACTTAACCAAATTATTAATTTGACAGTTCCCTGCTCTCAGGTTTACAATCCAAATAAAAATGGTGCACAAGAAAAAGGAAATGGCAGTGGGGGAGCTGATTACATCCAGATGATATTTCTGGTTCTTCTCTCCCTCCGAGGCCAGGGCAATGGCAGTTGGTATGGAGGGAGGGCTGCTCACCTGCTTCTGGACCTAGGCATGGTAGAGCTTTTTCTGCTTTCCAGCTTTTTTTGTTACAGATTTTTTTCGTAGTTTCCCTCCCCCAGATTTTCCTGCTTTCCTCTACTTTTTAACATGAAACATTCCAAAACCTCCTGCAGTACCTGATCCAATCCAACAATGTAGTCTGTGTGTGGCCTAAGACCAGTTAATGCTGCTGGCAAACCGGCACATGCCAAACATGTTTGTTGGCACTTTGGAAACTGCAGAAGGCCCTGCTCTCTCCCCATGTTGCTAGGAATCACCTCCACCTCATGTATTTTCAATGTTTTGATCTTGTAGACCTTCAGTTTCATGGCCTTCTCTACAATGACTTTCAGCAGATGCTTTGGGTGTCCTCTTGTTTATTTAGGTGTGTTTTATTATCAGGAAGAAATCACAGAATGGCTACAATCCAGCCTGCAGAGCTGATTTGTTTTCTCAGACTCCATAGACGTGATAGCCATTTGGATCGCCTTTGGGGTTCCCCTCAGAACTGGAGCCCAGCTCCATGGCCATCGATGTACAAATCTCAGGAGCTCAAAGAAGATGCCTCCACCACAACCCTCAGTGTCTGCATTTCCAACAGCTGCCTTCACATTTTGCCTCTGAATGGAGAAATGAATATCAGTGATATACATATGAGAGTGTAAACAATTATAAATATTATTCTTTAATAAAATTGAGAATGGCTTGGAATTCTTTGCACTTTAGGCCTTCTTCAAGGTGAAATTATTTGCTCTAAAACACATGTTTTTAATGCAGAAAACTCATTTTCTTTTCTGTGCAAAAATGTGTTTTTTCTTTAAAAAACATGTTGGTGTTTGTGCAGAAAATAAACTTAAAATAATGAATTGCAAAATAATGAATTTTCTTCCCAAAGATTATGAAGTACAAACAGTCACCGAAAACTGTGCAGGAACTCTCACATTCTCACATAGTAGGGAGAAAAACGTTGAAATTATTTGTACTTCTGTGTAGGAAACCAAATAAGTGAAGACTTACTCCCTACAAGGGAAAGGAGGAAAGGCATTGAGCAAATTAGGAGCTTATTGTATTACAAAATAAACCTACTTACCCCTGCCATTTTGAAGATGATAATGGGATGCAGCTGGGCACTATCCTATGCAAAATGGTGCCGATGCCACCGCCCAGCTGCATTCTACATAAAACCCGGCTACAAGCCACATTCAGATGGCTGATTTGCAAAGTTGGGAGCTTCCCAACTTTACAAATCAGCCAGTTGAGCATGGATTTTAGCTGGGTTTTAGGTGGGATGCAGCTGAGTGGTGTTTTTGGTGGTATTTTGCATGTGATAGTACATGGCTGCATTCCATAATCATCTTGAAACCAGCTGGCGTAAGTAGGTTTATTTTGTAATGCGATAAGCTCCTTAGGGCCTCTACAGATGGCGCTTTGAGCCGTCTTGGAGGCAGGGAAGGGGAGGGGCAGCCGGACACCGGACGCCCCAACCCTTTCTCAAGGAATGTCATCGGATCGCCCGATGTTACACATAGCAAGCACTGATGACGTCCTTCCGTCACAGTGTCCGGATACACTGTGATGGAAGAGACGCTGAAGAGGCGTGTGCCGCCTCTTCCGGTGCCCTTTCCATGCCTTGAGGAAGGAGCACTATTTTAGCACTCCTTCCTGGGCCAGCAAAAGAGTGGATTGGGGCAGAGGCGTGGGTCAGCCTCGGCCCCAATCCACCACTTCTCAGGGTGGCCTATGGCCGCCCGTCTGCATCCCCCCTTAGACTCATTTAACAAGTGGTTGAGTGAGATATTTTTTGGGTTGCTACTGTAAGAACTGAGGAAAGGAAATTGTTGTGGGATCTGTGACCCAAAGCTTTTTTTTAATAAGAAAAGTTTAAGAGATGTAAGGTGCTACTATATGAGAAGGAGAAGAGAGGTACAAGAGGAAGCTATATTTTATATTTGGAAATATACACACAAGCCCACACATTCACTGTCTCTTGCATACAACAATAACAATTCTGAATTCTGAGAAAAAATGTGAGAAATTTGATCCCCAGAGATGAGGTTCCAAATGTCTCATCCAGAAACATTGAATGAAAGTAGAACTGAACATATTTGCCAAATTAGTCAACCCATGATGCAGGTCTGGAAAATATTTGTTCCAGGTTCTGTCCAAAGAATTCTCCTGATCAGCTGAAACTAAAGCCCATATTAATTCAAAAATAATTCTACCTTTACAATATGGTTCACTTCATCCAATCCCATTAGGTAATATACCTAATCTACCGTATTTACCATTTTAAAAATATAAGAGGAAAAAAAGGCCTTAATTAATACTCAGTAGAAGGGCTCTGCAAGTGGTGATTAAAACATACATACCGGTACATACATACATACATACATATCTTGCTCCTGGTGTCAGCTAACTGGAATTCTAACACAGAGATTTCATCTGTATTTCAGATTATCTTCCTTTTACTCCACTAATGGAGATTCTGTCTGTAAGGGAAACTAGAGGGGGAAATATCACTAAAAATTGCATTTAGTAATGTCAGGAGTAATCAGACAATCCAAAATTCTTGTCTCAGGGGGACAAAATATATAGGACAACCGAGAGCAAGTCCATGTAAGTGCCTTGACGTTTGGATGATCTGGATTCAAATTTTATTCAGCCATAAGGCTTAGGCCATGTCTTCATGGGCCAGGATACTCTGGGGGCAGTCTGGAATATTCAAGCCTGTTAGTATCCCTGATCTCTCCCTGTTACTTGGCCCTCCATTCTCATGCTGACTCACCTATCTGCATGGATATCCCACTGAGGTGCCCAGCACATCTGCTGCCGCCATGGGTAATTCACTTCTGAGGCTGGAACAAATCACTCAGCCACAATCACATGGCTGAGTGCCTCATTCTGACCTCAGAACGAGTGACCCACAGTGGCAGCACATGCACCAGGTGGCCTAGTGGGATGCTCCTGCAGACAGCCATTGTGGCATGGGAACAGAGGACTCTAGATCATTCTGGATTATCTGGAGCAAGATGTATATGTTTTTAAGTCGTTTTAAGGGTGTTATCCCTTGGTTCTGGTGAGGAACTTGCCAGATGTTATCTGGACTGCTTGCATAAGAAACAGATTTGGGCCATGTATCATCCAAACAGGTGTTGGGGGCTTTGGCCCATGCATAAAGGGCATTTGTGGGTGATCTTGGGCTATTGAGCATTCCTCAGCTTAAATGATGTCAAAAATTGGTTGTCAACATGAAGGACAAGTGGAAAAGTTGAACACAACGGTAGCAACAAAGCAGTTGTGATTTCAGTGAAATGAATCCAGGGAAATTTTTGTTTTATTTATTAAAGTAAATAATATCCTTTATTATCTTATTCATTGAAGCACAACTGGGCATAATGCATCCTCTGGGCTGCATGTGTACTCCAACACTACTTTTATGGCTCCCAAAGCCCTCTGCCCCAGTTTCCAAAATCAACCCAACCCTTCCTTTTGTTAAAAAAAAAGAAAAAAGATCGGTATGATTTTAAGGCACTTTTCCTCCCCAAAACCACACAAAACATCCCTCAAAAGCATAAACACTTACAGAATATCCTTATCTCACCCCACAAGCATAACAGGACCCCATACTTGGTTTCTTTTGCTGTCCTTCTCAAAATGGCAACATGAAGTGATGTGATGTCGCTTTTTGTTTCCATTTTGAGAGGAACCTGAGGAATTTGGACATCCTCTCAGGGGAGTGTGACCTGGGGTGGAGTTTGGAGGGGAATTCATCTTTGCCCCTCCCCCAATGCAGTTGACAACCCTATATTAAAGGTTGGATTTTACCACACAAGGCTAAAAAGTGGAATTTTAATAGGACCAACCAAAGTGGTTTTGGATGGTACTTATCACATGATGTTACGTCTGCCCTGCAGTCACCCTGCATTCCATTCATTGCCATAGTGCAGCTTTTCATTGATGGGGAAAACCCATCAATAACAATAAATGTGGCTATTATAGTACAGCTGCATGGGTGTGAAAAGACTCTTCACTTCAGCTCCAACATTACAGCAGTCACATGGTAGGACAGGGCCTAATTCTCCTCTCTCCTCCTTCCCTAGAATCATAGAATCATAGAGTTGGAAGAGACCACAAGGGCCATCCAATCCAACCTTCTGCCATGCAGGAACTCAAAATCAAACCATCCCTGACAGATGGCCATCCAGCCTCTGTTTAAAGACCTCCAAAGAAGGAGACTCCACCACACTCTGAGGAAGTGTGTTCCACTGTCGAATCTTGCCTTCCAGAGAGAGTTCAGGCTTGATCTGTCAGGAAGTTCCTCCTAATGTTGAGATGGAATCTCTTTTCCTGTAGCTTGCATCCATTGTTCTGGGTTCTATTCTCTGGAGCAGAAGAAAACAAGCTAGATCCCTCCTCAATATGACATCCCTTCAAATATTTAAAGAGGGCTATCATATCCCCTCTTAACCATCTCTTCTCCAGGCTAAACATACCCAGTTCCCTAAGTCATTCCTCTTAAGGCATGGTTTCCAGACCCTTCCCCATTTTAGTCACCCTCCTCTGGACACACTCCAGTTTTTCAACATCCTTTTTGAATTTTGGTGCCCAGAACTGGACACAGTATTCCAGGTGGGGCCTGACCAAAGCAGAATACAGTGTTACTATTGCTTCTCATGACCAAGATACTATACTTCTATTAATGCAGCCTAAAATTGCATTGGCCTTTTTAACTGCGGCATCACACTGTTGACTCATGTTCAACTTGTGGCCTACTAGGACTCCTAGATCCCTTTCACATGTAGTCTCATTAAGCCAGGTGTTCCCATCTTATATCTATGCATTTCATGTTTTTGTCCTAGGTGCAGTACCTTACATTTCTCTGTGTTGAAATTCATTTTGTTAGCTTTGCTCCAGCTTTCTAATATATTAAGGTCATTTTGAATGTTCATCCTGTCTTCTGGGGTATTAGCTATTCCTCCTAATTTGGTGTCATCTGCAAATTTGAGAAGCATGCCCCCTATTCCTTCATCCATATCATTGATAAAGATTTTAAATAGCACTGGGCCAAGGACAAAACTCTGTGGCACCCCACTGGTCACGTCTCTCCAGAATGAAGAGGAGCCATTGCTGAGCACCCTTTGGGTTCGGTCAGTCAACCACCTACTAATCCACCTAACAGTTGTATTGTCTAGCCCACATTTTACTATCTTGTTTGCAAGAATATCATGGGGGACCTTGTCAAAAGCATTACTGAAATCAAGATATGCTATGTCTACAGCATTCCCTTCATCTAGCAAGCTGGTAAATTTATCCAAAAAAGAGATCAGATTAGTCTGGCATGACTTGTTTTTGAGAAACCCATGTTGACTTTTAGTGATTATGGCATTCCCTTCTAAATGTTCACAGACTCTCTGTTTAATGAACTGTACTAGAATCTTTCCCAGTATTGATATCTGACTAACTGGGCAATAGTTGTTGGGATCCTCTTTTTTCCCCTGTTTGAAGATGGGGACAATGTTTGCCCTCCTCCAGTCTGCTGGGACTTCTCCTGTTCTCCAGGAGTTCTCAAAGATTATTGCCAGTGGCTCTGAGATTACATTTGCCAGTTCTTTTAATATCCTTTGATGTAGTTCATCTGGTCCTGGAGACTTAAATTCATTTAGGTTAACCAGGTATTCCTGTACTTCCTCTTTACTTATTCTATGCTGCATTTCCCCTGTTCTGTCCTCTGCTCCCTTTTCCTCAGGTTGAGCACCCTTTTCCTTTTGTGAGAAGATTGAGGCAAAGAAGGTGTTGAGTAGTTCTGCCTTTTTTCTGTCTCCTGTTAGAATTTCTTCATCTCCTCTGCATAGTGGCCCTACCATTTCCTTCTTCTTTCTTTTGCTATAGACATATCCAAAAAGCCCTTTTTATTGTCCTTAACCCCTCTAGCAAGCCTGAGCTCGTTCTGTGCATTGGCTTTCCTGACTTTACCCCTACATATGCTAGCTATTTGTTTGAATTACTCTTTAGTGATTTTGCCTCTTTTACATTTCTTATACATCTCCTGTTTAAAACTTAGGGCCTTTGCAGACTGCCAGAAATAGTGCAAATTCAGTCGACTTTAAGGGTTAGGGTTAGGGTTAGGGAGTCAACCGAACTGTATTTCATTGTGGCACCAGAGCTCTCTGACAGAGAAGGCTCAATGTCTCAGAAAAAAAACAACAACAACAATTCCCATGGTTCCCTAGCACTAACCCTAACCCTTAAAGTGGACTCAATTTGCACTATTTCTGGCAGTCTGCAAAGGCCCTTAGTTCAGTTGAAAGTTCTTTTGTCATCCAACCTGGTTTTTTGAGACATCTCCCATTTTTCCTTCTCATTGGAACAGTTTGAGATTGTGCCTTCAATATCTCCCTTTTGAGAAACTCCCATCCATTCTGAACTCCCTTCTCCTTTAGTATTCCTGACCATGGGACCATTCCCAGTGTTTCCCTAAGTTTGTTGAAATCAGCTCTCTTAAAGTCTAGAACAGGGGTAGGCAACCTACGGCCTGGGGGCTGGATGCGGCCCCCTGAGGCCTTTGGACCGGCCCCAGGCCGGTCCTGCTGCTACCGCCGCCACTGCCCCCTGCCGCCCCCCACTACCATTGCCGCCCCCCATGATGATATTGATTATTGTTGTTATTCCTTGTTCTTGGGGTTTTCTTGGCAAAATCTCCACAGGTGTTTTGCCATGGCTTTTCTGGGGCTGTGAGAGTGTGCATGCATATTTTTTTTATTTTTTTATTTTTTTAAAAAAATACTTATTTATTTATTTTTGGTGCTTTGTCCCCCCAATTTTCTGAGGGACAGCAACCCAGCCCCCAGCTCAAAAAGGTTGCCTACCCCTGGTCTAGAATGAGTGTTTGACTATGCCTAGCTTCTCCTTTCCATTGTATAAGAAACTCCAGGAGAACATGATCATTCCCACCTAAGGATCCCACCACTTCCACCCCATTGACCAGGTCATCCCTGTTGGTTAGGATCAGATCTAAAATAGCTGATCCCCTTGTTGCCTCTTCCACTTTTTGGACAAAGAAATTGTCTTTGAGGCAAGTGAGGAATTTGCTAGACCTTGAAGTATTGGCTGAGTTTGACTTCCAGCAAATATCAGGATAGTTGAAGTCACCCATCACTACTACATCTCTCTTTTCTGAGTATGTGGTCATCTGTTTTAGAAAGACATCATCCCTTCGCTATTCCAAAGCAGGATGATTCCATTTTTATCTTTGCTGTGTTTGTGTATTTATAGCCATAATGCAACCATAATACAGAAACTGCAGCAAAGAGACTTATCACACCGGAAGGAGGAGTGTTGAAAGAAGTGAAGTCATGCAAAAGAAGAGAGGTCTGATAAGAAACATTTTCAAAGGGGTGTGTTCTTTCCTTTCATAATGATTGCTGGAAGACACTAGGCTGGTAAGATAATGTTCTCTGTGTTTATGACAAGATGACTAGCAAGTAACTAGTAACAAAAACAGGAATGAGTGCACATTAAATTGAGGCACTGCCTTGGCTCAGTGCTAGGGAGTCATGGGAATTTTATTTTTCTCTGGGACACTGAGCCTTCTCTGTCAGAGAGCTCTGGTGCCACAATAAATTACAGTTCCCATGATTCCCTAGCACTGAGCCAGGGCAGTGCCTCAATTTAATGTGCACTATTTCTGGCAGTCTGCAAAGGCCAGTCTCACAAAGGAATAGAAATGAAAAAGGTTGAAAAAATGAAAAGAGAATGAAAAAGATTGCAACATTTTTTAATATTCTTTCAATCTCTTCTTTATGCCCCAGGCCATTAGCTTTTAGCAATCATTTTTATATGTAACTAAAGTTCTAGTTACTTTAGAGAAATGGTAAAGCAACAAGAGACTTTTCCAATTGTAACTATAATGGTAACAAACAACTGAGAGGACCTAGCAACTATAAGTAATTACTTTTGAAAGTGCCTTCCCAATTTCTGGCTAATACCTTGGTCCTAGAAAGAAAATGATACAGATAGATAATTGCTACCTGAGCCAAAATACAGTTCATGACAAACTAAGATGCAAATCAGTATATTTGATTGAAATATTGAAATTAGCAGTCCTGTCATTCATAATCTGTTTGTGCAAAGTGAGCTGTTTCACTGAAAATAGTGTTGAAGAGATTACACCAAACTTCCATCAGTACAGCATGAATTTCTCAACTCTGTGTCCAGCCTCTACTTGATTTATTAGGCTATATTACAATTATTTTGGTTGGAAAAGGTTCACTGACTCTTTGAAAAAGGAGGGTGGACAAGTGCCTCTTGGCCTTAAAATTTCAAGAAAGTGGCTTGAGATTGATTAAGCAAGTACCTGTTGTCTGCAAAAACAGTGGAAGGAGAAACAGAAGAGTTTGACAAGATGAAAGTCTTTTCAGTATACAGGACAGCTGGCTGAGTGGAATGATCCATAACAACACAATACTCAAGAGTAAATGACATCTTTGGTGCAGATGCAACTGTAGATTAGGTCACACAGTTTGTGTCTTGCATGATGATCTATACAAAGTTTTTCTTTTATTAAAAAAAAACAGCAACAACAGAAGACACAATTAACAGAAGATGGGATACACTTCATCCATTAAAGCTTTGCCTCTCATGCAGTTGTCAAAGGAATTGGAGCCCTGCCACTTGTTAGAAATATATGTAGCAATGAGAATTGGTCCAAACACTTCACTCGTCACTTTACCTAATAAAACCTTAGAGTGATGCAATTTATTTATTACATGTGTATTTCAGGAAGCTCAAAGGGCATATATATGTCTTTTCCCCACAATCATAGGTTACCTTGACCACGACTCAAATTAGAGTAAGCAGAGGATGATAGATTTAAATCCAAGAGTTCCTATAATTCTTTTTTTTTCTCCTAAATTACTCTATAAAACCCCAATGTAGGCTTTTAGTCAACTTCATGCCAATGGGAAGTGTTGATGGAACGAGACAGGAGTAAACAGTTGAGAACAGAAGATATAGCAAGCAGTTTTCTAGATGAGCATTTGTAGTGCACTAAGAATGGTTAATAATACCAGGATAGTTGGATCAAGGCTGACAATGAATCCTATTTATGAGGATGACTTATAATGAGAAACAAAAGATAATTTTCTGTATTCCATTTTTAAAATTTCACTGATTCAGCTCACACTCTCCAGACTTGCATGCCGATGAGAATTGAGTAATCATTTTGATAATGCAGGTCTTCAGATTTTACATTGCAACCTCCAGTTCAAAAATGCCATACAGTTCAATAATATCATTTGTGGTTAACTGCCCTCAAGTCGATCTTGACTCATGGTGATCCTATGGATGAGACATCTGCAAGACCCTCTGTCCTCCAATGTTCTGCCTGATTCATGCTGACCTCCTTAACAGAGTCCATCCATCTGGCATGTGGCCTTCCTCTCTTCCTACTTCCCTAACTTTCCCCAGCATTATTTTTTTCCAAAGGGTCCTCTCCTCTCATGATGTGTCCAAAGTATGACAGTCTCAGTGTGGTCATCTTGGCTTCCAGGGAGGTTTCTGGCTTTATCTGCTCCATTTGTTTGTCCTTCTGGCTGACCATGGGATCCTCAGCACTCTTCTCCAGCACCACATCTCAAAGGAATTGATTTTCTTCCCATCATCTTTCTTAACTGTCTAGCTCTCACATCCACACATGGTAATAGAGAATACAATGGCTTGTATGACTCTAACTTTTGTACTGAGTTGTATATCTTTGCATTTTAGAATCTTTTCTAGTTCTTTCATAGCCATCCTCCCTATTCTTAATCCTCTTCTGATTTCCTGACTGCAGTCCCCATTTCTATCAATGTTTGATCCCAGATATGGGACTTCTTTTACTATTTCTATTTCTTCATTGTTTAGGTTGAACTTGTGAAGGTCCTCGGTGATTATTATTTTGTTTTCTTTCTGTTCAACATTAAGGCTGCCTTTGCACTTTCTTATTAAATCTTCCTTATTTGGTGTTCCAGGTCTGTGTAGTTTTCTGCTAGTATTATAGTGTCATCTGCATATCCTAGACTGTTGATATTCCTTCCTCCTATTTTCATTCCTCCTTCTTTTGTGTTGAAGCTTGCTTTTCTTACAATATGTTCTGCATGTAAGTTGAACAGATAGAGTGAAAGGATACAGCCTTATCTGACCCCTTTGCCAATTGGGAACCATTCTGTTTCTCTGTGTTCTGTTCTGACACTAGCCTCTTGTCCTGAGTACAGATTCCTGATCAGGACTATCAGATGTGTTGGCACTCCCATGTTTTTAACGACATTCCATAGCTTTTCATGATCTATCTATGCAGTCAAAGGCTTTGCTATAGTCTATAAAGCACATGCTGATTTTCTTTTGGAATTCCCTGGTGCACTCTATTAGCCATCATATGTTTGCAATGTGGTCCCTAGTGCCTCTTCCTTTCATGACCCTCTGGGATTTCTGTCTCCATGTATGGTTGGAGTATATGTGGCAGTATTTTGAACATAATTTTGTTTGCATGGGAGATTAATGCTATGGTTCTATAGTTACTGCAGTCTCTTGTGTTTCCTTTTTTGTGGATGGGGATGTATATTAATATTTTCCAATCTGTTGGCCATCATTTTGTTTTCTATATCTGTTGACATATGTTGGTTAGCACTATAGTTGACTCTGTCAATGTGGATTGCAATAGTTCTATTGGAATATCATCTGTTCCCGGACACTTGTTTTTTGCCATTTCTTTTACTGCAGCTTCCTCAGTTTTTAGAATTTGATGTTCAACTTCATATGGCTCTTTGTTCCATGTGTCCTTCATGTTATCATCTCTTTTATACAACTCTTCTGTGTATTGCATACAACATCTTTTTATTCCTTCTTGGTCTTGAATTATGATATTATTATTGTCATAGACAGTCCCGGTCCTTGGTATGAACTTTCCTTTGATTTCTCAAATCTTGTGGAATAGGTCTCTCATTTTTCCCTTTTTGTTGTTGTCTTCTATTTCTCTGCATTGGTCATTGTAGTAATTTTCCTTATCTTTATGTGCTAGCCATTGTACTGCTGCATTCATGGTTCCTAGTTTATTCCTATCTCCTTTTTGTTTTATTTCTCTTCTTTCCTTTATTGCTTGTAGCCTTTTATCTGTCATCTATGGTTTCTTCACTTTCCTTTTGACTGTTGACAAGTATCTTTGTGCATTCCTATTTTATTATGTCCCTGGTTTCAGACCAAAGCTCTTCCAGTTCATAATCTATTATTCTTAGTACTGCAAATCTGTTCCCTTAAACCAGGGGTAGGCAACCTTTCCCCTTTAAGGGCCGAGGGACTTCAGCTCCCAGAAGCCTCAGCCATGTTGGCCAATAGTCCCATGTTGGCCAATAGCTCCTGGGATTCTGGGAGCTGAAGTCCCTCGGCCCTTAAAGGGGAAAGGTTGCCTACCCCTGCCTTAAACTGTCAATGAATTCTGTGGAAATGTTGTTTAAATCATATTTTGGTATGATGAATGGTTTTCTTCTCTTCTTGAGCTTTACTTTTATTTTTGATATGAGTAGTTCATGATCTGTGCCACAATCAGCACCTGGTCTAGTCTTGGCCACCAATATGGAGCTTTGCCATCTTTTACTTCCAATTATGTAATCTATTTGGTTTTTGTGATGGCCATCTGGTAATGTCCATGTGTATAACACCTTTTCTCAGGTTGTATAAAAAGTGATTGCAATGAATAGGTTGTTAGCTTCACAAAAATCTAATAGATGCTCACCTGCCTCATTTCTTTTGTCTAGTCCAAATCTGCCTACTGTTTTTGATTCTTCTTTGCTTCCAAGCTTTGTGTTCCAATCTTCAATGATCAGCTTGACATCCTGTGTTGGTGTGTTGTCAATTTCTTCCTGTACTCCTTCATAAAATCTATCAATTTCTTCTTGTTCTGCCTCAGTGGTTGGCATATATGTGGCTGAATATATGCTGGCTGTAATATTAAACTTGCAATCTCCACCTGCCCTTTTCATACCAATATATTTTTTTTATTCTCTCATTATTTAGTCCTTAAACTTAAAAAAAAGAAATGAATTGGTTGCTGGCTTGATGTAATCAGACTAGATTGTACTGTCTTTCACAATGGAAAAACAGATAAAAAGAGAGTTTAAATGTTCAAATGGCGTGTGTGGGGGGTGGGGGTGGGAATCTTGAAAAAACAGTGTAAGGTGTTTCTATAAATATACACACAAACACATATGCACCCTGGTTTTGTTTATGAAATAGACATTAACTGAGTTCCTGCATTAGAGGCTACAGTATGTAATTTTACAATGAGGCAGCAACATTTCTGACATGAGAGATGCAATCTTACTAGTAAATTGCAATGAGGTGTACAAGGGGATTTTTCTCAGTGCCCCATTGTGTCATCCTGCCCTCAATGGGACACCATGCAGGATGTGCCAATATACAATGGGCCTGACAGAAGTGTCAGATGATCACAGACCAGGGCAAATGGTAGCTGGAACAGATGCCATGCACCCAACCACTGCCAACACATGTGCAGGAGAGGAAAACGAGCTGGCAGGGTCAGGATGTGCAAAACCAAAAGGCACCAGGTTTATTGTCAGGAGGCAGGGGAAGGTTTGGGCATAAACCAGGAGGTGGGACAGGGATGAGGGAGGACACAAAGAGGTGTCACCTGCAATGCCTTCTAAGATAGGCATGTCAATCTAGGGCAAGTTGGGTGCCCATGAGACAGACATGAAGCATATCTACCTTAGGAACCACCACATTATAGGAGAGAGATTAATTAAAGAAAGTGGGGGGAAGCCATCATAGAGAGGAACATGGGCTATGAGTTGAAGGCCCATAGACACTTGGAGTCCCCTCGCCCCAGCATTGCACCCTGCCTGGGGCCAGTCCCTTGTTGACATATGTGGACACTTGAGTAGCCACATTTATTCCTGGTCCTTTGCACCACTGCATATAGGCAGCAACACCCCTATGGAAGACTGAGGGGGGAGGGGGTTCACCAGAAATGGCAGGGAGAGTGCTCTGCCACACTCACCTGTTTCATCCAGGTACCCAATCCACTCCTGGTTCTCTAAAATTAATGGATAACTGGCATAGCACTTTGCCACCTCACAGGGTTATGGAGGGCCTTCTGCTTGCTTTCTCACCCATGGCTCCCAGTAGAGCTGCTGTCCACTGCTCCTGCTTCCTCTCCTGAAGCCTCTTGCTGTGTCAGGGATGCTCAGGCTGCTTCAGGACCACCACCACCTCCTCCTCCTCCTCCTCCTCAGTGGGCAATGATGCAGGGCTGCCCTCCTCTGCAGGGCTGTCTGGGGCAGATGGTACACTACACTACAGCTGGGGTACTTCTAGCAGCACCCTTGGACAGAAAATGGCTTTTTCTTTGCAACCCCACCCCCACATGTGTGCTTTTGAATATACCTAAGTCCTAAATTGTGAATAGTCTTCAAAAACTGCACAGTTTTTGTTTACTCTTGCAGGAAGGAGGAGCGAAAAAGTAAAGCTATTGGCCTGTGAAAACAAAATTTATGAAGATTTACATTTCTAATTTGGTTGTGTGTTCAGTTGTACATTTGGTACCTTGGTTCACATGCACAACATTGTCATTCAATGCAAGGGCTGAGTGGCATAATTAATGTATAACTCTTCATGCAGAGATTTACATGACACCCCCAACATGCAGGATCTTGACCAATGTTTTTAATATGTTGCCTGGAAAACAAATGCTGCTTTTTATTCTTTTAATGTTATTGGTGTGTGCTTTCAAGTCATTTCTGACTTATGAATCATGGGATTTTCTTGGCAAGATTTGCTTAGAGCGGGGTTGCCCTTACTTTCTTCTGAGGCTGAAAGAATATGACTTGCCCAAGGTCACCCAGTGGGTTTTCATGGCTGAATGGGGATTCAAACCCTGGTCTCTAGAGTCACAGTCCAACATTCAGACCACTATGCTACATTGCATCTTGGTTTTGCCAGTTTCTTCCTCTGAAATATAGCCAACAGCACCTGGTATTCAATGGCAGTGTTCCATTCAAGTACTAACCAGAGTTGACCCTTCTCAGCTTCCAAAAGATCTGAGTATTTAAACTGATAGTTAATTGATTCAATGGTTTTATGCTAGTTGGGATTAACAATGAGATTTAGGTTCAATTATGTCAGTTTGCCTTCTCAAAAAGTAGCAGTGTGTAACATGATTTCAGTATCATGGTGCATAATGTTAAGAAATATTTTTTAAAAAAGATTTCATAGATACATATAAATTTCTATGTTGTCAATCTTGAAAGTACAACTCAAATAGCAATTTCATGATCTGTGACCAACTGTATGCCAGTTTCATGGAGTTCAGTTTAATTTTCACAAACACAAGAACAGTTGAGCTGGCAGACCCCAAGGAAGAAATGAAATGGGTAGGAAATGGGTTATCAGTGGTCCTAAACACACTATAGAAATAATCCAGTTTGATTATTTCTGGATTATTTCTGCAGTGTGTTTTGTACCTGAGACAAAGCTACAGGATCTACTTTGTAGGGAAGAGCTCTTTCAGTACCTATATTATGGGCACATTGTTCAGAGCCAGGAGGCCTTATTGAGGTTGTGAAGAAATTGGCAAACTAGACAATATGTCCTGATATCCACACTTTTCAGAATACTGAAATTTACTTTCCAGTTTAAAAGAAAAATGATCATTTTTTTGGGGGGGGGGGGATACAAAAATGTATTTCATGCATGAAAATGTTTCACAAAAAGTACACACAATAGGGAAAGTGTACCATAAAGGTATATTTAGAAAACTGTATACAAATATGCATATTCATTTTTGTGCAGAAAATTTTAGGAGGGACTGAAATTACAAACTGAGGCAGAATTGGGCCAAAACAAATGTATGGTCATAAAAAATAATAAACTATTCTTTTAGCATTTCTACAGACAAGTTAAATTTGTCAGGATGGATTGCATTCAGCAGAAAATGTCCCAGAAGCCGCAATATGGAACAAGGGTGAAAGGTAACCTGAGTTCAACAGGAAGCCATGAGGAGTGTGCATATTGAAGTGTACTGAGTCACAGGAAGGTGATGACACAAAGGCAGGACATGAAGTAATCAAGCTTCAATACTGCAGAGTAATGGCACATGTGAGACAGGAAATTGTGTAACACACCAGTGGGGGGTTGGACTAAAATCTCTGCTAGAGATTGTGTATATAAGGGAGGAGTTCCAATGTTCCATGTGTGTGGTGTGTAATGGAGCATTATTTCAGTCGGTGTAAGTACCTATATATATTGCAACAAAAATTAAAAGCCTCTCAAAGAGAACTCAGCAGTTGTCATGTCTGCAGCTTGTGTGTGGGAGAAGAATTTCTCCAACTTGCATGAACTGTACACCAGAGCTTTCTGTGGTGTTTGTTCCTGGAACAAATCTTCTGCATGTGGACTTTGGGTCACACATGTGCCAACATGATTTTTAAAACTACAGTACTTGCTTGAAGAGATACATTTTTGAACTGGTAGATAAGATGCATATATTTTCAAATGTCATTCAGAAGTGTTAAAATTCAAGAAGGAGGAACTAAGTGAGAAACAACCTTCTCACACACAGCTGTTCATTAGAAGGGAACTTTGGATATGATGGAAGCTGGCAAACAGAGAACCAGGAGTTCTATACACTCTCATGAGAGGCCTATACCAATTTCTTCCCTGCACAAATCATGCTTTCTTTGATAGAACCAACTTGCAATTCCATGGTTTCTGTTGGAAGTCCTGAAACGAATGAAAGATCATTTAACTCATGTTGGGATTGGCTGAAGTTGAGTACAAATCCAGGACCTGAATGTAAACTCTTTATTATCAGATATTTCCAACAATACGTACTGATTTGAATTGGACAAATTGTTCTGCTATCCTTCATCACCGAAGCCAAGAAACTAATGGAGGCCATCAAGCAAGCAAAATGGGAAACAGTTTAAAAAATGAGAGGGTATGCCGAACATGTCAAAAAAGTCTCCTGAAGACTATATACGAAACTATTCGCGTACATACAAATAGGTGAAAAATCCCTTTCAGCTTTATTTACCTGAGAATGAATTTGAGTTTGAAGAGGACTTTATGTCGTTTCAGGCAGAGCACCTAAGATATAAGCAATTTTCAACAAGAGTACTACACATTTGTCTTTATAACAATTTGTATGTAACAGCTTTTATGCAAATGACACTAAAGTGGCACCTTTTTTTCTAAATTGGACATTTTTATGGTTATAATTTTCTTCTGTAATAACAGCAAAAAATGGCTGTCCCAGTGGAGTTGAGCAATTCATCTCTAGTGCTGTTTCTGTGAAGTTGGAATGACAAGATTCTTTCATCTACACACAGGATGGCAAAAAGTGGTGTGAGGTTTTTCTTTTTTGTCATCTCTGTCTGAGTTAGTGGAGATAGTTACATTTAGAAGTTTTAGAGTCCCCTGATACCAACCTTTCTTTCCTGCAATAATGTCACCCTTTTTCTCCTTTCCTTGAAAGAATCATGCATTATATCATTAGCTGTAGCATCTCAGTTGTCATTTCTACTGGTCTTTGGCATTACATGCTCACATTCCCATAATGTCAAATAGGAGACATTACAGGGGTGGATCTAATGGACTACACAGCACAGCAAAATGTATGTATTCCTTGTTCAGAACAACCACAGCAAATACTAGGTAACTGGCAAGCTGTTCCTGTTTGAAAGATCCAGAATTTCATCATGGAAAACACAGAGGCCTCCTGCCATCCTTAAAAGTGATTCATAATTGTTCCATCTCGTGGACTAATGTTCTATAGAACCCATTCATATGCAGGAAACAACAGCAAAAACAATGTTTTTGCAGTTCTTTTGTTATGTTTGCAACAGTGACTCTAGCACTCATGAAACATAATAAATATTGGTTTCACTTTGGATATTGGATAAAGGATAAATAGATACAGGAAAAGCACACTTTTTTGCAATATCCACATACATTTTTTTTAAAAAAATATTAATTTTATTTCAACTAAAAGCCCATAGACATTATGTCACTTTTGTTCTCCAAAGGCATCATATCACCTCATTCCATTCCAAAAATGTGTGCATAGTCTTTTCATCCAAACTGGCTTTGCTTTATATAGCCAAGGAGGCATTGCTTATTATCATTCTTTTTCTGCCAGCTTTCCTGTGGGCAGTTAGCTTCAAGACCCTTGCTTCTTTGACTCCAAGAATACAATCACAGATCTTTAGCTAATAGGTAGTGGAGATATACCCTGGTGGAGTTTATGAGCAGATTTTACAGCAGTATGATATAGTGGACAAGAGCAGGGAATCAAATCCTGGTCTCCAGAGTCACAGTCCAACAGTATATGTATGGACTGCTAAAACAACCCAAATAAATGAGTCCTGGAGCAAATCAAACCTAAACTCTCCCTGAATAGAGTCAATCAAGGACGTCACAGCCCTGAGTCTGTAAGACCTGAGAAAGCCTATTGATAATAGGGTGACTTGGAGGTCTCTCATTCATAAGGTTGCCATAAGTCAAAGTCAACAGCAGTTAACAACAATAATATATTAAAAGAAAGATTTGATCTGAGTCTCCCATATTTGATTCTTCAAGGTATTCCCTTTTCTGTGGTGACATCATCATCTGTGGAACTCTGTCCAAATAGCCACACAACTAACCCTTATGAAGTTTTTAGATTCCCAGGAAAAACAACAGTGTGATATAGTGGTTTGAGATGAGCTATGACCAAGAGTGGGCACAGCATAGTGGTTTGAGTGTTGAACTGTGTCTCTAGAGACCAGGGTTTGATTCCCTGTTCAGCCATGAAACTCACTGGATGATTTGGGCAAGTCACATGCTCTCAGCCTTGGGGAAGACAATGGCAAACCTCCTCTAAACAAATCTTGCCAAGAAAATCCCATGATAGGGTCGCCTTATAGTTGCTATAAGTCAGAAATGACTTGAAGGCACACAACAACAACAACAACAACAACAAGCAAAACCACCTCTGAGTATTCCTTACCTAAGAAAACCCTATGAAATTCATGGGGTCACCATAAGTCAACAGCTGACTTGAAGGCCCATACAAACACGTGTGCGTGGACTCACCATTCAACAACTGATTTACAGGTTCTATTGTAGTTGGGACTACCCAACAGGATTCCTGTCATAGTACTTTAGATTACATATATAATTTAAATAACAAGAAATTTTGATTACACTTTACATTTACCTGCTGCATCAAACACAGGTATTTGACATACGAAGAAATATATACCTACATCTCAAAGTGGCATTTAAGTGGAAAACCTTTACATACTTAACTGAAAAAAGTGGTTGCTAAGGATGTCAACTATTGATTAGGTTCCTGTCTGCACTGGACAGGGACAACCCAGTATATCCTGACTCTGAAACTGACCCAACTCTCCCTCGTTCTAAAGATCCTTCATTGTGATAATGGGCAGCTGATTGCATGTGCATCCCACTATGTGCTAGTCAACATGTCCACTTCCACTATAACCTGCTTTGTTCTGAGGTCAGAACAAGGTGCCCAGCTTTGATCATATGCCTGGGGCCCTCATTCTAACTTCAGGGCAAGATTAATAATTGTTGTTGATTTCTCCTGAATGCAGGAGAAAATGACTATTTCTCTTCACATCTGAAAGTTTTGGAATATGCAGAGAAAAACATATGGGAGTTTTGTAGATAAACCATGTTATCTGAAGAGAAAATAGTTTTCCTGTGCAGGAAGCAGGTATTTTCCCACAGGAAACTTAATTTATGTGCAGAAAGTATGTGGGTTTTCTGTGCAAAAATAAGAGTTCTCTCTGAACAATAAATCCTCTGCAATATTTTCAGACATTTGACTACTGGCAAGAAACTACACACAAGTCTTGCCATTCTATTATTTTTCTTGGTGGGGTTTTCATGACTGTCTGAAGACTTGGTTTTTTTTTAACCTGTAAGTGAATAATGGTGAATATTCTTCCTTATAGCTGCATCCAAATAAAAATACATAGGATTGCATTGCAAGCCTCCTGTGAACAAATCTCTACAATTTTAGCTTTTAGCTCTTTTTAAATTTGTATTGCAGCTTCCTACTGAATGATGCTCAAATTGGTTAATAGAAAAACCAAAATACAATCAAAAATAGGAGTTGCTGTTTGGCATCTAGTTTCATATATTTGGTACATAAACATGTAACTTTCCAAGTTTTTCCTTTAGAGGAGATCACAAGTTTTTTATGAGCATTTTCACTAAACGTTTATGAGACTTCAGTTGGAATACTTTCAAAGGCTCGATCTCTTTCATTTAGAATACTTGTATATCCCAAACACAAAGATGATTGAGAAGGAGAGTGCCATCCAAATGAATAGGAGCATATTCACTTCTGGTGGGGGACAGCCAAAATGTTCTCCAAAATACTATCAGTAGCTTCAGTGTTTGTCTGGAGAGTTGCAAGATTATTCAAAGCACTGTACATTTTCCAAAGATTTCATAAACTCAGTGGAATATTTCTTAAAATCTCACTTTTGAAGGTGAGATTCTCTCCCCTCCCCTTCCTTTTTTCAATTAGATTGTCACTCAGAAAAGCTAAGTGCAAATCCCTAGCACATTAGATTAAGGAGAAAAACCACTTCATTATATCATTACAGTTAAAGGGAAAGGGACAGAAAAGGGAATGTTGAACAGGATTCCCTACAAACACATTGCATTCCCATACAGTCAAAGTATTTAAAATATTTGTATCCATCTTTTGTTATACAGGCCCCTCAAGGCCATGAACATGACCAATATTTAATTAGCAAATTATGATAAATCAAATTGTATAGCACAGGATGTCTGCAGAGACCCTGTTTCATGATCCACCACCCCAAGAGGCAGGTGAGTATACAAGGTATGGGTTTCCTTGTAATAACACCTTGGTGGTAGAATGTCCTCCCAAAGGAGGCCAGACTGGTTTCATCCTTGTTGCATTTCTGAGCAGTGACCAAAACTGTACTATGCATTGCAGGCTTTGGTTTTGAAAAGTCTGTTTTTTTAAAATGGCTTTGTGAATTCTTTTTGAAATCTGTTTTAAAGAATATAGTTTTAATCTAAGATCCAGTGTGGTGAAGTGGTTTAATTATTAGACTATTGAATTTACTGCATTCTTAAATAACTTGTTTTACCTAATCTGGCATAAAATTAAATTCAGTCAGTGTCCGGACCCTATCACAAGGGTTTTGCTGCCGTAATCACCACCCAGGACCATTCTAGGGCTATTCTGGGGCCATCCCCGTTCCTGGAGCTATTTTCTCAAGCCAGAAAACTCCTGGCTTTGAAAAAAGCTACACTGAATGGCTCTAGGAGTGGGGATGGCCCCGGGCTGCATTCGGATGGCTATTTCAGCAACAAAACCCTTGCAATAAGGTCAGGACGCCACTCAAATTTAATTTTAAGCTGGATCAGGTAAGGTGAGTTATTTAAAAGTTCAGTAAGCTCCTATGACCGTGGTGAACAGGGCTCAAATCCTTGCTTTGCTCTGCCAAGGAAACCCATTGGGCAAGTCACACTCTCTCAACCTCAGAGGGAGGTAAAGCAACACCCCTTGAAAAAATCATGCCAAGAAAACCCCATGATAGGTTTGCCTTAGAATTGCCATAAGTTGGAAATTGCCTAAAGGCAGACAACAACAACAGTTTTAATCTATTTATTCTATATTACTTTGACGAAATGGAGGTCTATGACTAACACCATCATTTCCTCCCCCTGCATGATTTTTAATACCTCTGCCTGATGAAGAAGCCAAGGCATTTTTGAAAGCTTGCATCATGTATTTTGTGCATTTTGGTTGTTTGAATAAAGGTATCAATATTTTGAGGATTTTGGACATTATTGTAGTTAGAGAGAGGTTGGGAAAGTGAGTGAAGTAAGGGTTAGCATTGAGAGAGACAGTCAATCAAGTTTAGGAATTAAAGAGTGTTGTTTAAGAGTATGAGTCAGCCAGGAGAGTGAGAGTGAAATACGGTTGGCCCTCTACATTTGCAGCTTTGACTTTTGTGAATTTGATTATTTGCTGTTTTGATTATGTTCTCTCTAGAGCTCTCTTAAGCTCTCCAGTGAAATTCTGCTGGACATTGACTATAGAGTTGTGCTGGAGAACCTAGAAATTCCTAGAGGAAACACTTCTCTAGGCATTTGTAGGTCCTCCAGCATGATTCTGTGATCAACTTCAGGCAGATGTTGACCACAGAGTTGCACTGAAGGACCTGGAAATTCCTAGAGAGGTGTTCCCTTAGGTAAAAAGAATAGGTTTTTATTCGTGGTTTCTCCACATTCATGGGGATCCTTCACCCCTAACCCCAGCTAATGTGGTGAGACTGCTGTATTTATAAAAATTTATTAAATTATTAATTTAAGCACACCTTACCCACAGGTCTTCTTCCAGACCAAAAAGAGAGATCTAAGATTCACAATCAAAAGAAAACATTAACAGGCAGGTTCTTGACTCTTTTTTTTTTGGTCAGGTCTAAAGTTATAATATATTCAGCCACTTTTTCAGAAAATAATAAGATGCTTCCCCTTGAGTTTGTGTGACTAAGGGGCTCTGCAGACGACTCAACGTGTCATCTTGGAGCCAGCGAAGGGGGGGCAGCCAGATGCTGGACTCCCCAACCCCTTCCCGAGGACGTCATCAGGAGCACCCACCGTTACACATGGTGAGCACTCCGATGATGTCCTCTCATCCAGCCTCTGCACAGACTGAGCCAGAAGAGATGCAGACGCGACAGCTCTTCCACCACCCTTTCTGGGGCTTGAGGAAGGAGCGCTATTCCCAGGCTCCAAAAAGGTGGATTGGGGCCAAGGTGTGAGGCAGCCTCGGCCCCAATCTTCCGCTTCCTAGGGCGGCCCATGGCATCCGTCTGCAAAACCCCTAAATGATTGGTCATGGAGCCCTCAGGCTTCCCACACTTTGTCCATTGGTATGATGTAATGCTTAACCAGCCAGGGCTCTGGCACCTGTGTGAATCTGTAGCCTTTCCACTAGCACCAGATATAACATCCTTGAAACATGGATATCATGCCCTTTTCCATAACCAGTTCCCCTCACATAGTGGACAGTCTATTTAACAGAAACATATACGTAATGACTAAAGCAAAAGGATTAAACTTTTTAAACATTACTTTAACTCAAAGTACATTGTTAATATCAAATCCTCTAGTCCCTATATGATATTATATTTATATATTATACTTCTAAGCCATTTAGATTGAACCTCCCCCCTTGTACAAGCCTCTGGATGCAGCTAAAGTGGGAATATCCCACACATAACAAAGCCTAACTGGTAAGGCTTTTCTATCAAAGTTAGGGGCCATACAGATGGCCCCTAAGGGATGGCTCCGTACCGCCCTTGGGAGTGCTGGATTGGGGCTGCAGCAACCACATGCCACGGCCTGGATCCAGCTCTTTGCTGCTCCAAAAAGAGCTGGCAAATGCCGCTCCTTTTTAGAGTAGCAAAGATCCGCCCTTACTGCTGCCACCATGGCTTTTCTGTGCCCCTTTGGCACAGCGTGTCTACACACAGCACCAAGGGAGTGCTCTGATTTCACATGCCATGTGGTGGGGCACATGGCATGACAGCGGTGTCAGGGCAGAGTTGGAGCAGCCAGCATGCGGTCACCACCACCCCAACTCCATCCCCAGGCCAGCTTTTGTGGCTGGTCTGTACAGGCCCTTACATTCCACAGCCTTCCCAGCATAATTAGAAATGCTTTAACCCTTGTTGGACAAACTCAGGGTTTATACAGGTCTATCTAAGTACAAACTATAAATCCCAACTTCAATCCAATCACATTTCTGGTAGAAGAACGTCAAACAGATGCAATTCTGACAGGCACCCACCCCATAAACTTCTTCCCTCCTCTTGTGAAGAACCAGGTTTAAAAAAATCCAGTATAATATATATCAAGTAAAGAATAATAAAATCACAAAACCAAAACACTTTAAAGTAATTTCATAAGCCAACCATCACTCAACTAAATTAAAAAAACATTGAAAGGCATCATAAGTATATAGCAAACAAATCACCAGTCTTAACACATATCTTTAAAATTAACCCCAAAACAATACAACCTATTATAACAGCAACCAAATTATGTCCAATCAACAAAATAAACCCATAGCATTAATTAATGACAACACACATGATAAAGCAGTCTATATCAAATAAATCAGTAAATAAAAAGCAAATGAAAAGGCAGCATTGTCTATTATATCTCAAAACCAAAACAACATAACATCATTTGCTTATTTAACCACCGCAACAAATTTTGGATATTGTATAATCAAATAAAAAAAATTAGTCTGAACCAAACTCAGTTTTAAACACTGTTGATAACATTTATAAAATGACATTTGTTTAGAAAAACATGAGGTCAAAACATCATGGTTGGCCAAATTTAAACACTGTCAAACCCATGAATATCTAATGTCTTTAATCAGTTGGGGTCCCAGGTTTCATTGGCATTTGTTTTTAATTCACACAGTAGGTGGCTTACCTTCTTATTTTTTAAAGTCTCAAATGTCTCCCTGGCTGGTCTTTTGGCATTGGCCTTTGGACTGCAAAGCCCTTTGGACCATCTCTTTTAATCAGTGCTGCTGGCACTGGAACCTGAACACCATCCAATAGCCCACCACCCCCTGAGTGACTTTTGGAATGCCCCCCACTGGGCAAGGCATTCGGTGGCATCTCTCCTAGGCATTGGCCCAGGGTTCTTTTGATGTCTGCATTTCACCCTGGAAAGCAAGCCATCTAACCATTCTGGCTATATGTGAACATCTGGAAGGCATGGGCTGTGGGGATCTGCATTTCTTGGGCTGTAAAAAAAACCCTTTCCAGGGGCACAGTCCTCCTGCCCAAGGAGAATTGCTGGAAGTTGGATTTTTTGCTGGGATCCTTGTAGCTCAAGGCCAATTAAGCCTCAACAACTGCATGATCCTCCAGGTCAAGCAAGATGGCTGGGTGAAGTCCTCTCTGTTGGGAGCTCAGCTGGAATCCCTGTTGGGAACATCATGGCCCTGAATTTTCTAAGCCAAGGGCTGGCTTCACCAACATCCTTTTGGCTAACTCGTCCTCTGTTCCAAGGCATCTCTGCTGTTGGGAACTTCACTGGAAACTCTTTTGGGAGCTTGATGGCTCTAGTTTATCTAGTCTGGAAACTGCCCAAACTGAAGCCTGGCTAAATTGCAATCTGAGGTTTTGGGTTGTCTAGGTCTGTTGTATAATGCTCACTCTGTCTGGAAACCTGTGGAACTGGGTTCCCTGAACTGGGTCCTGTCTCCTTTCTCACCCAGGCTGAGGTGTGCTCCCAATTGAGGGTGCTTGTTCCATGTCTTTTCTCACTGGTATCCCTTAGAACTGGGACTTCAGACTATCATCTGAGCCACCTCTATTGGGATCTGCCCTTCCCCTACAGATAAGGGATTCTCTAGTTTGCTGGGACCCCATAGATCATGAACTTGGGGTCATTCACCAGCCCACAAGTCAGGCTGGACTCTGGATCAACTTGAGCCACATGGTTTTCTAAATCTCTGAAGACAGATGCCACTTGAGGTTCTATGTAGGAGCCCTTAGTCTCCCTGATAAGACACTGGATCTTTGTCTCTTGGGTCCCCTGAACCAAGCCCATTGTTTCCTGAACCAAGCCCCTCCTCCGACGCTGGACAACAGGCTCCACTTGCACCTGTCTTTCAGAGCCCCAGTCCACCTGAGTGGAGTTGGAAGGTTGTTTGGGGCCTGGATTTTCGTCAGAGGTCTTTATGGGTCCCCTAAGGTCAGGGCTTTTTCTCTGTTGCCTTTAGGAGGTGTATTAAGGCTGATCCCAAGCCCCTGGAGCTTTAACTGGTTGAGATCTGTAGTCTCTTTGCCTTTGATGACCAAAATTGGATGATCTTTTAGCTTTTCTACCTCTGGGGCCGGTGATTTAGGAGTTGGACTGTTTTTCAAATATAAGCAGAAATTCTCTAGCTCTCTGTAGCCCCCTTTTTGCATCTCTCATCGCTTTGAATTGAGGGTTCCCCTATCCGGGGTTATTGAGTGGGGGAGCAGAACAACCTGTTGCTCCACCTCCTCCCACAGCTCCCAAATGTTCCAGATTAATTTAGGGGGTCCTGAACCAGTGTCTTTTCTCACTGTCTTTGAGTTGTCAAAGTGGGCTTCTCCGAGAGCTTCCAGCTCTCAATCAGTTCATCCTATCTCACTGAGGCTTGTCTCTGTTTTTTATCCAGATGCACTTTTACACCCCAGACCTTGAATGGGCCCCCCTGAACAGCCCACAGCTTTAAGGCCTCTAGGCAGGGCTCCTCTTCCCCCAGCCTTCTACTGGACCCACAAAGGCCTAAGGTCTTATAAAGCAGCATGGCTCGGACAGTCTCTCCTCACCCCATGGTCTGTCCTATTCTCCCAGTTCTCCACACCTGCCTCAGAAGGAACAAAGGGGACACCTACTGGGTGTTAAGGAATGGGGATTTGGGTCTCACAGTCACTGTAGTCACTCAGGCAGAGTGGCTCTTCATCAGTCTTGAGATCGCCCCTCTCGAGGTCTGATTCTGGTTCTGATTCTCCGCTGCTCCAGGGTGATGACTCTTAGTCACACTGGCTTCCCTGAAATCTCAGGCTGGGCAGTCTTTTTCACCAGCCCATCCTCTGGGATGGATAATAATAATAATAATAATAATAATAATAATAATAATAATAAATTATTTACATTTCCCGCCTCTCCCTACAGATCGAGGCAGGAGTACAAAGATAAAATGTACAAAATGTACAGTAGTACAGTCAATAAAAAAGAAAAACATACCAATAAAACCACAACAATAATAAAAAGAACAATAATAAAAATAATAAACCCAACAATAAAAACAATAAAAATAACAGCAATAATTAATACAATAATAAAATTACAATGTAGGTCTATGCCACAAGTGATATAATCTTTTTCACCCGGGAGGTCCTTATAAAATGGTAATGTCTAATCTTATGTTCAGTTAGGGAGGTCAGGTGGATGGGCCCACCGGATGAGCTCCGTCTTAAGTGCCTTCTTAAAGGCCTCTAGCATGGAAATAAGATGAATCTCCTCCGGCAGGCTATTCCATAACTTGGGGGCTGCAGCCGTGAATGATCTTTGGGAAGTAGATATTAATCTAGTTTTACAGTAATTTAATAAATTCTTCCCTGATGTTCTGAGGGTACGGGACAGATTGTGTGGGGAGAGGTGTTCCTTCAAGTAACTCGGACCCAAGCCATGTAGGGCTTTACAGGTGATGACCAACACTTCGTATTGCACCCGGAAGCTAATCAGCAGCCAGTGAAGAGCTTTTAACACTGGTGTAATGTGGTCCACTCTAGATGTTCTGGCGACCAGTCTGGCTGCCACATTTTGAACCAGTTGAAGCTGCTGAACTTGGTACAAAGGTAGCCCATGTAGAGCGTGTTACAGAAGTCCAAACGAGAGATTACCAGGGCAAGTACTACTGCTTCAAGGTCCCTTCGGTCCAGGTAGGGGTGCAGTTGGCAAATCAGCCGAAGCTGGTTCCAAGCACTCCTGGCCATCGCATCTCCTTGAGATGACAACTGCAGGAATGAGTCTTGGAGTACTCCCAAACTACGTACTTTGTCCTTTAGTGGAAGTGTGACCCCATCCAGGACAGGATGACAAAACTCCATTCCCGGACCAGGGGTACCTATCGCTAGTACCTCTGTTTTCTCTGGATTCAGCTTGACTTTGTTTTCCCTCATCCAGCCCATTACCAACCCAAGGCAGGCATCCAGAGGAGCGATGCCATTCTTAGTCATCACAGTAGTCGGAGACATAGATAAATAGAGTTGGGTGTCATCAGCATATTGATAACCTCGCGCCCCATATCTCCAGATGATCTCTCCCAGCGGCTTCATGTAAATGTTAAACAGCATGGGGGACAGTATGGATGTTGGAGTCTCCCTCTTAGTTTCTGTGCTGGTTATCGCTGGTGCTTTTCCTTGCTCACCTGAGCGAATAGAGCAGTTGGCTTGGTTTTTAACAGCTTTGGCTGTCAGTTTTCCCATCTTGGGCTCTCTGGCTATCTCTTCCAGATCCCTCATCTCCCTGGTATCCTCTGTCAATGAGCACAGCCTCACAGCTGCAACAGGACCTTTTACCTGGGTGGTTCAAGATGATGGTGCTTTTCCTATTGGGCAGGGCAGTAGGGGCAAGGGCTCCAGCTTCTCACTGCCATCTAGTTGCTGAATCCAAGGCTCCACCGGTTGCTTCAGTCTGATAGTTCAGCTTCGGTCCTGCTCCAGCACCTTCTGTCTGGCCAGCTTGACCCTACTGGGCCCCGTCAGTCAGCCTGGATGGTGGAGTGAACAGCTCTGTGTGTACCTCTGGGCTCTTGGTCGGACAGCTCTGGATCTGGGAGCCACCGGCTTCTGTCTTGCATTCTGCTCCCTGGACTCTCTTGTCCTTCCTTTTCCATTGCTGTATGGTTTGGACCACTTCCAACACAGCCCTCCACATCTGTGCAACCTCCTGTTGCATTTCTTGAACTTGGGTCAGGTCCCCTTTTTTCAAAAGGACCATCCAAGACTTGCTTCCTTTGTCAGCCTCTTTGCTGAGCCTCCAAAAGGCTAGGCTGGGCTTCCTCCCCCTCGAGGCAGTTGCAGCTGAAGACCTCCATCCCATCTCAGGGCGTCCTGAGGTGGGCCTTTCAGGTTGGCTCCTTTGGTCCTCCTCCACTGAGCTCCCCATGGCCGGGGAGTAGCCCCACAAAAGGTCCATCCTCTCCAGGTGTAGAGCCAGCTTCAAGCACACCTTTTGCAGGCATCCTCCATCAAGGAAAAAGGGAAAGGGAAAAATGTGGATCTGGTAGTGCAGACGTGAGGTGTACATGTATTGTGAATGGAACCAGGCTCCCATTGTGAGATATAACAAACTGTCAGGCACACCTTACTCACAAGCCTTCTTCCAGACCAAAAAGGTAGATCTAATACTCACAGTCAAAAGAAAAGACTTTATTGCAGAAAAAGAAAACCTTAACAGGCAGGTTCATAACTTTTTTGTCAGGTCTAAAGTTATAATATATAACTTGCAAGTTAAAGGTAGCTTTATGGTTTGTGCCTGGTTTATACAACACATTTACCCCCATACAACTTAGGTAATGCTCATCTGAAATTCAATGTATCAAAGTTCAGATCAGAGCATCATAGAAGAATTATGAATGAAATCCTGTGTAAAAAGTTGTTTTCATATCTGACCATAGTGGAATGTAACCTCTCCAAATAGGTGCTTCAGTGCATTATTAAATAACACTAGACACAAATGCTCTGCCATCAAAGGCAGCCACAAACTACAATTTTCAATAGCAATTTACCTACAATAAAAAGAAACCTATTTGATAGACACCAGCAATCATTTGGTTATGGACAAATTTAAAGGTGAAGTTATCAAATTGCTATTTTAAAAAAAGTATATGTTTGCCTGTGTTTAAAAAGTGTGTCATTATTTTCAATGAATAATTTGAACATGATTATCTCACTGTTAAGAACAAACAGAGGGAAGCTGAAATGACACTTTGGCCACACCTTTACAATACACAGTAAAAGTGTGGCTGCCAGCCCTTGCTGCTATAGTACAGTGCTAAAGTTGATGCTCTGCATGTAAACATTCTTGGATACACTCTTAATATACCGATTTGTCAGGAATAGTCCTGATTAATACTCTGTCATCCCACTTTTAGCTGCTTTCAAAATATCCTCTCTCTCATTTCCCTAATTTGTCCTCAGCTTACTTCCATTCCTGCAAAGGGAATTCAGAGTGTAAATGTAATTTGCACTCAATTAAAAGTGGAGAGAGGAAAAAAGGGGGTGAAATCTTGCCCTTCTCAGTAGGCTCAGGCAAAAATAAACTGCTGCAGCCTCTTTTAGCTTCTTCCTCATTGATAACTTCTGCCATTTTAACAACACTGTGATGTTCCTTGGCAAAATTTGACCTGGCTTTTATTTGCAAAATGTTGGTGGATATACAGGCCTGGGATCTCCAGTTAGGGCTGGGAATGATTCTTCTCTAGGATGTGGAAGAGGTGCTGCCAGCTATCTTTTCAGTAGTAAGCTCAATGGGCCAATGGCCTGACTGCTATAAGATAAAATAGTTGTGGATCTCTCAAACAAAGTAATAAATTTAGCTGAACAACAATCAGTCCTACACTCACCCCTACACAAAGAGAGTTTAACAGAAAAAGAAGAAAAACATAGCCTTTCCTGTAAAACACACAAAACTAATTGTATTTACTCGAACTTGGTCTAATGAGAGAGAGGGAAAAAAGAGAAAAAAGAAAAAATGGCAGCAGAGCAGAATGATCACAAAAAAAGAATATGGGGGGGGGGACCTTAAGGTGTCAGGCAAGGTTGCATCCTATCACCCTACTTGTTTAACTTATATGCTGAAAACATCATTGTTTTTAACAGAGGGGTGGGGTATAAATTATTATTATCATCATCATCATCATCATCATCATCATAAGAAAAGCAGAATTGGAATCAGAAAAATGGGGAGTTAAGATAGGCAGAAGCAACAATAACAACCTAAGATATATGGATGACACCATACATAATATTAACAGAAAACGTTCAGGAATTGGAATAGTTAATAAGAAAGATCAAAGATGAAAGAGCAAAGGCAGGTCTGATGCTGAACATAAAGAAAACAAAAATAATGAGCACAGAAGAAATACACAAATTCAATTTAGACAACAAGGAAATTGAAATAGTTAAATAATTCCCATATCTAGGATCAAACATTGACCAGAATGGAGACTGTAGTCAAGAAATAAGAAGAAGAATAGGAATGGGAAGGGCAGCTATGAAAAAAATGGAAAGGATACTGAAGAGCAAAGACATACAACTGAACACTAAAGTCAGAATTGTTCAGACCATTGTATTCCTAATTACTGTGTGTGGATGTGAGAGCTGGACAGTGAAGAAAACAGACAGAAAGAAAATCAACTCATTTGAAATCTGGTGCTGGAGGAAAGTACTTAGGATACCATAGACAGCTAAGAAGTCAAACAAATGGGTTCTTGAACAGATCAAGCCAGAGCTCTTCTTGGAAGCTAAGGGCCTCAGCAGACGACCAATAGGGTCATCTCCGAGGCAGGGAAGAGGAGGGGAAGCCGCACGAGCGGCACCCCTTCCTCCTCCCGAGGTTGCCCTCGGAGCTGCCGGCCCTCCGCACGGCCGGCGCACCGAGGGCAACCTCCCGCCACAGCATCCTCACAAGCTGCGGTGGAAAAGCCAGGGAAAGTGCGCCCAACGCGTTTAGGGCGCACTTTCCCTGTCTTCTGAAAGGAGCGCTGATTTTGCGCTCCTTTCAGAGGCGCCGACGGTGCGCCACGGTGCGGCTGCCACGGTCCCTCAGTGCACCGTCCCAGGGCGTCCCTGACACCCTGGTCTGCTTCCCCCCTAAGATGATCGAGTTGAGACTATCATACTTTGGCCACATAATGAGAAGGTACAGATCACTAGAAAAAAACAATAATGCTAGGAAAGGTAGAAGGTAGAAGAAAGAGAAGAAAACCACAAACCAGATGGATAGACTTGAACAGGGAGGTTATTGGCAAGGGCTTGCAGGATCATGGCAGGGCAGTGGAAGATATGTGAGAAGTGAATGGATTTTGTTTTAGTGGCACTAATGGACTAAATAAGAATATGAGCAAAAGAATATGGAGAACCGCAATGCATGATATGGGAGGTTCCTGGCAAGCGAAGCAAAGATTCTAAAACTGCTGATATGTCTTTGGAGTATCCTAGGAAGAAGAAGATACGGATGCCTGTGTTATCTATTTCAGAACAAATAACAAAATGTCTGGACAAAAGATTGATAAGATGTGGAATGCTTTCTACAATAATAGAGGAAAAACCCAGAAAGGACTGGTTTTCGGAGTTGGTGGGCAGAGGCCAAAAGGACAGTGGTTGCCCAATGCAATGTAAAGACTTTGAAAGATGAAATTTTTCCAACCAGCAGTGTGTTCCTGATCCACGGTAACAGGACTCCTACAGCCTCCATGAAGATAATCTGATAACATCTTCAGTGAAGTGCTATTTGTATGTTGTATGAATGTGTGTGAGAGTGAGGGCTCTTGATACTTAAACTCAGGGGTAGGCAACCTTTTTGAGCTGGGGGCTGGGTTGCTGTCCCTCAGACAATTGGGGGGCCGAAGCACCAAAAATAAATAAATAAATAAATAAATAAATAATTTTTTAAAAAAATTAAAAAATTAAAAAATATGCATGCACATTCTCTCATCCCCAGAAAAGCCATGGCAAAACACCTGTGGAGATTTTGCCAAGAAAACCCCAAGAACAAGGAATAACAACAATAATCAATATCATCATGGCGGGCTGTAATGGCGGTGGGGGGGGGCGGCAGGGGGCAGTGGAGGCAGCAGGACCAGCCTGAGGCCGGTCCAAAGGCCTCAGGGGGCCTCATCTGGCCCCTGGGCCGTAGGTTGCCTACTCCTGCTTAAACTGATCATTTTATTTGTTATGTCTTAATAAATGTTACATGCATAGTGTCTAAACCCGTATCTGATTTCCCACGTGTCTATATTAAAAATCCTATAGTCTGGGGTGGCTAAGTTTCTCTCTGGATCAAAAGAACAACAGAGAACCTCAGTTCATGACAGATATGGATTCTTGGAGTGTCTCATCCACAAAGTCACCATGAGTCAGAACCAACTTCAGGGTAGCTAACGACAACAAAACACTTTTTAAGGACAGCCCCAGATACAGCGCATTGCAGTAGTCAAATTGTGAGGTAATTACGGCATGAACCACTATGACCAGATCTGCCTTTCCCAGGAAAGGACAAATCTGGTGCACCAGTAAATGTGCCCCTGACCATCAGAGCAACCTGGGAGCAGTGCTGGATCCAAGAGCACCCCAAAAATGTCTTAAAATGTTTGCCTCTGTGTTTCTCAGTTTGGAAATTTTTCAGCTTGGAAATGAATTAGCAAATATTCTTTCCAGTCCTATAGTATCCTAGATATGTTTTTCTACTTTTGCCATAAAAGACAGAAAGTACAGTCCACCATCGGTATCTGTGGGAGATCAGTTCTGGACCCCCTGCAGACACCAAAATCCACGGATGCTCATTCCATTATCCTCAATGGTGGCATGTGCACATAGCCATGCCACCATTAGGGTCAATGGAATTTCAATGGTGGCACATGTATGTGGCCATGCCACCATTAGGGACAGCCCCTGTTGTCTCCAGTGGTGGTGTGGCTGCATAAGGGACAATAGGACTTAATAGTGCAGCCACATGGATGTCCTTCCATGGGACAATGGAGGCTCTCCCTAAAGCTGGCACAGCCAAGTTCATGCACTGCCACTGGGGACAATGCAGGCTTGCCATCCACAGATGCTTGAATCATGGATGGCAAGTCCAGGAATACTGAGGGCTGACTGTACCCACTGGAGAACATAAAGTCAAAGTTCCTTTGATGGCAAAAGCTAATATAAACACAGCCCTTGTGTTGAATGGTGATGATGTGGAAGTGACCCATGACACCTTATGTGCAACTGAATACACAACCCAATGAACATCTAATATGCAATGCAAAATGCACAATTCTGCTTCCACAATCTTGAACTGCATGTGGACATTCCATGGTGAGTTCCCATAAAGGAACTTATGCATGCCTAAAACACCAGCAGGATTTTTACATTTGAAATAGGAAAAGTCTGCTTCATAAGAAGCCCTCAGTAAACCTTCAGCCTATAACTTGTCCCTTCTTTAATAAAGTAAACCCACAGCCTGTAACTTATCCCCTCTTTAATAAAGTATTTCACTTACCCCCTGCTTAGCATTATTCATATCATCTGCATGAATTTTTTCCCTCTTCATACCAGCTTGGTAAAAAAAAAAATCACTTATCAGATCTATATCTTAATTAATGATAAGCTGTTTTAAGTAGGGGGGAAATTAATGCATTTCAAAGTCTCAATTTTTCTCTCCATTTCAAAGATGCAAATACCAGAAAGAGAGCAGTTAGACTTTAAAAGAAAAATTTATGAGTATTTCCCTCTTGGTATTTCTTTCAGAGCCTTCTAATTAAGGACAAGCAGCCAACATAGTACTGTATACCAATCTGGTATTTATTAACAAAGCTTGTCATGATTTTAACTGATTATTGCTCAGAGGATCCTCCCCTCATTAATATAAATGAATTAGGAGGAATACAGCCAAATGTTTCAGATGGGAATTAACATGAGACTGCAAGGTATAATTAGCTGGAAATACTAAATACATCAAAGTATTAATTTATATGTGTATTTGCCATATTTGTATAGTAAGCATTGATAGATTTGCACCAATACTTTTTCTGTCGAAATTTTGCTTTTCGTACACACAATGCAGATGTGGATCTGTTGATATCAATATTTCTTAAACATCTAAGAGCAAAGGTATTCAATATGCTAGGATGTAGTTTAATGGTGAAGTGCACAGTTGGCAGACAGAACAACCCAAGTTCAACTCCTGGCATCCTAGGTGGGGATGGAAAAGAAACCCCAGAGAACCACTGCCTATTCGTGAAAACTAGGGAGCTTATCACACCACTGCCGTTTTGAATTCTATTACGGGATACAGCATGGGTACTATCGTATGCAAAATGCTTTCACTCAGCTGCATCCCACCTAAAACCTGGCTAAAATCTGTGCTCAGCTGGCTAATTTGCAAAGTTGAAATCTCCACAGGAGATCTGGGTTCACTTATCCTCCTTTTCACCAGCATTTTATTGATATTTCCTAGACATAGGAAGCATCAAATAACCCATCTAGTGCAACACAATTTTAACTGCCCTGGCTCAATGGTATAGAATCCTGGGATTTGTAGTTTGTTGTAGCACCAGAGCTCTCTAAGAGAAAGCTAAATATCTCACAAAACTACCAATCTCAGAATTCCATCGCATTAAGCCATAGCAGTTAAAGTATTGTCAAACTAGATTATTTCTGTTGTGCAGATGCAGCCTTGAAAGTGATTGGTTATTGAGTGGCTTCCAATAAAGAGCCAGTAAGATCTCATTTCTGATTGGATGGGACTAGTTCCCATTACTGGGATGCAAAAAAAAAAATCTATAGCTGATAGAACAGATAGTGATTTAAGATTATATAAAAACCAGCTGCTGAGAGAGACTGTTTTGCAGCAGCCTCCAATAAGGACAGACACAGCTGCTTCTGATGCTCCTGTCGAGGAAATACCCATAAAATGCTGGTGAAAAGAGGATAAGAAAACCTCCTCTCAAATTATTAATAAAAGGTCCTATAGTAGCTGTGTAATTCTTATGTAGATAGATGAATGCATACAGACACACACACACACACACAGACACACACACACAATAACTTTGGCTTAAGGTTGCTATAAATCAGAAATTACTTGAAGGCACACAACAACATGCACACACAACACACATATATACACACACACTGCCTCTTGAAAGATGGCTACCTCAGATTAGGGGTCAAAATAATGTGAATCTGGGTCTAAAATTACTTGAATAGAAAATGCACTCCACTGCAAAAGGGCATCAAGAGCACAATTCATGGTAGGAGTTGGTATGGCCATCACCTATTATAGACCATTTTTGTCCAACATGCTTTTGGGGTCAAATTAAATATTTGATTTTTCAACTCTTGGGAATTCTGTTTTATAAGTAAATAATTCAAGCTGGGGGGCGGGGTTTCCCCCTGGGTTTCATAGTTTTTGGCATGTGCTCATAGACCGGCCTAATGCCAAAGAATCATAGTATCCAGCAGTAATCATTCTTTTGTCCTTTTTCCCCCTCAAAAAAGGTTTAAAGCTTTTAGGAAACAATTTACCTATATCTAGAATAGTTATGAATTTTGTTTGATTTATTTCTGTGCTGTTGTTGTTGTTTTTAATGGACTTCTAAATAGACAAGGTTTGCAAAATTCTTCATAAACACAAAGGAAACCATGAGAATTTTTAAAAATAAAATAATTTGGAAGAAAATGAAAATAACAGACTTCGGGCCTTTACAGCCTGCCAGAAATAATCCAGCTTGAGACTACTTTAACTGCCCTGGCTCAGTGCTAGGGAATCATGGGAACTGTAGTTCATTGTGGCACCAGAGCTCTCTAACAGAAAAGGCTCAATGTCTCAGAAAAACTACAATTCCCATGACTCCTTAGCATTGAGCCAGGGAAGTTAAAGCGGTCTCAAGCTGTATTATTTCTGGCAGTCTGTAAAGACTCTTCATTACCCAAGACCAGCGCATTTATTGTTCATCTTTCAAACTTTGGTTTTGAAATTATATTGGCCAATGAATAAAGTGCCATTTTGGTATATATATATATATATATATATATATATACACACACACACACACACACACACACACACACATTTGGGGTTTGAATCTCAGCATATTCAGTCATGTTTGTGATGTTGAATTGGTATTACTACTATGTTTTTTTCATTGACTAGCATCTCAGTTTTGACAATTTTGCAGGTGTGTCTGACATGGTCATCTCTACACTGGAAACAGATGTACTTCTTGAAGTTGGTCACTGAGTATGCTAATTGTTGTGGATTTTTGCACATCTGCATCAGTGCTTAATTGTCTTCATGTTCCTGGGGATATTCACATATATTCGGCCAAAAATGTGCAACTATGTGAGTCCATGTGAATATTTTGCAAGACAGAGGAAGGGCCACATGTTCACTAATGTGCATCCTCATAGATACTCTGGTAAAATCCTTATTCGGTGGAGTTAATGGAGTTTTAATGGCTTCCCCACAAAAAGACCTAATTCCTCTGAATCACTGGCCAGATAGCAGTCTATTCAAATCAAACTAGGAGTATTTTAACCGTGTAGACAAACCCTGATTACAAATAGTTGAGAATTTTATTTAGTTTATGGAAAACCTATCATAATTAGCACCAGCAGCATCTGCTTCTCTTCCTCTTCCTCTTCCTCCTCCTCCTCCTCCTCCTTTCATTAACAGGCTGGAACAAATTTAAGGGTTGTGGTTGTTGTTTTTAAAGTGAAAGTGACATATTTGTCCATTATTCATATTTTCAAAACAATGATCAAAGCACTCTATGAAGATAACAAGATCTCAGTCTCAGATACTGAGAACCTGAGAACCAAAGGAACTACAGTACCTATGATCTGATCTTCCAGTATCTTTGTATGTTTAACTCTATAAGCCATAGAAGTCCTGATTCAAATGAAGACCACAATGATAGAAAGTGTCTTAGCCTTTTGCTTTCTATACCACTTCAACAGCTTAATTTCATGCCCCCCACATCAACAAAAATGGAGAGCTGCTATTAGCTATGGATGAGGGGAAATACTTTACTCCCTTCTTCAGTAATAGAGGAGTATTTGAAGAATTTGGAGAGGAGTAAAATCTATTAAGGAAACTATAGAAGAGAAAAATTTGATCCACTCTCACCCTTCAATGCAGATCTTTTTGAAGTTAAAAAAAACAACAGACATCACAATATCTTATCAATGTTTTTCACATTATTAATTGCTTGGCCCTCACATATCATTTAAGATTTTAGGCTTGTCAGGTTAGTACCACTCCAGGCTCTGAGACTGAATTTAGAGCTATTCTCTGGTGACATCTCTGGAGTCAGTCCCTAGTAATATGACAAAGGATGGTCCTCGGTTATATCATTAATTATTATGTCATTAACCATAACACAGTAAGTATCAACCACAGTTTTTCAGAGTATGCCATTCAAATTGTACAAGAAGGGGGTCTGTGTCTGGTTGATCTGCAGTTCACATTAAACCTGGGCCAAACGAGTAGATTGAGTGTTCAACTACAACTCTGGAAACTATGGTTCAATTCCCACTCAACCATGAAACCCACTGTGTGACCCTTGGTGAGTCAGATGCTCTCAGCCTCAGAGGAAGGCAATGGCAAATTTATTTTCTAGTACAGAGCATCTCAATTGCAGAAGAACCAATGAGATTCTGGGAGTTACAATCCAACACAGTTAAGTTCTACATATTACCTTTCCGAGTTCTACATATTATCTTTCTTAGCACAGATTTGCACTGCAAAGGGTGACATGTTGGAAAAAAAAGAAAAATAGATGAAAATACTTCTAGATAGAAATATTTTTTCTCCATTGGTGTCAAGCTTTATTTCATTTTTACACTGTGTCAGTTTCTCAGTATTTTTGGAGTGGTTTATGTGTGGGATTTTTCTGCTGGAGGTTCTGCTGCAATAAGTTGCAAGATCCTTGTATGGAACTGATTATTCTTCCTTTAGGAAGATGACTCCAGGGGGTGGGCCAGAAAGGTGTAAAAGCATAGAAAAGTTACTTTTTGGATAACAAATCCCAGAATCACCCCCAAGCACCATGAAGAATCACCCCAAGCACTCTGTTTCTTTTTCACATTATGCAAATATAAAAAAAGGATTTATATTGTCCACCAATCCCTTTCTTGTCACATGACAAGCCCATCCCCCTTTGCAGTCATACATAATTTTGAAGATAACTTTGACAGTGTGTTTTGAGGCCTCGTAGATTTCTAGAACTGAATGTGATATACAAGTTTTGGAAAATGTAGTTTTACCAATACAATTGGTTCATATGTCAGAGAGATCCAACAATACTAGAGAGAGTAAACAATACTTACTTCCCTTTACTAGAGAATCAGTAAAAATAAATGAACTAATTTATTATAAATATTTTTGATGTAATTATATTTTCCCAGTTATTTTATTCTCTGATGGTTTTTAAAATAAAATTTAATTTAAAAAAGTAAATGAACAAGTTCACCAACTAGTATGCAGATCCTATGTTTACAAATCTCAACAGGTATGTTTTTTTTTAAAAAAAAAATCATACAAACAGTGAAAACACAAAGAAAACCATGTATTTGACACAGTATTGTCTAATCATTTTAAGCTAGCTAGAATCAAATTGATTTATGAAGTGTATTTTATATATCCACAGATAGAATTCCAATATGCAGGCTTTTGAAAGAGGAGGGAAAGGCCTACTTATAAATATGTTATCAACATGAAGACAAGACTTTGAGCTGCTGTTGCTGGATATTTTGCTACACTGAAAAATTTAGCAGTATTTTTTTCCTTAAGAGTCTTAGCTTGCAAGTGACAGGTTTTCTTCTCCCAAATAATTTTGCATGATTTTCATACTGAAGGAACAGTAAATGTAAAATTCTATGCAGCTAGCTGAATTCTGTACTTTTGCCATTTCCCTCTCTGCATAAACAACATAAACCAGTGCTCTTAGCTATTTTAAATTACCATATTATTTTACATGCTTTTACACCAGAAATTGCAGAGTTCTTAGTCCCCCCCCCCCCTTATATTTTGTCTATAAACTGTTTTTTTCTTCCAGTCATGTCTCATTATTGTGGAAAGGAAACAATAAAAAGCAAAAAAGACTGTAATTCAGGAAATATCTTAGGATAAGCTGCATTGCTCTATCTGTGCCATATATACTGCAGCACTTTTATGAGTTTCTCTCATACAGCTAAATAATGGGTTGTGCGATGCTTCACAGTTTAAAATATAAACAAGCTATGTAGCAGTATGTTAAGAAAGGAAGCCAGTACAGTGTGTATGTGCACATGTGTGTGCCTATAGGAAGAAATAATATATACTTTTAAAACAAAAACAACAATAACAATGGTAATAACAGTGATTATGAAAAAAAAAAGAAAGAAATATAAGCCTACAGTGACTATGGCAGTAATAAGAATGTGGTACTTCCAGTATTGTTGGCAGGAACATGCATCATCCTTCACCATTGTTTGTTTGTTTGTTTGTTTTTTTAAGTCAGAACTGCTGAGAAATTGAGGAGTGAAACAGATGAGCCAAATAAAGCAGTTTCTGCTCACTTTGATGATGGGGTGTTTAGATGATGCACACCTCCAAAGAGGGCAGAAACCTTCTTGAACCTGCTCTTTGGGGCTAAAAACCAAAGAAAAAGAAACCACAATAGTCTGACTCAAGGCAGAAAATGCATACCTTCGACTCTGCATATAAACACTGCAATGTGAGAGTGGATCTGAAGAAGTGATCCATCTTAACCTGAATATAAACACATTGGTGCAGATGTGCATCAAACAAGAATGGAGCCGATGTTCAGGGTAGCAATGCAAAAAAGTGAAAGTGTGACATCTCCAATGGATTTAAGTACAACATACACAAAACAGACAGTCCAAGAGGGGTGGATGGGGTGAAGGGGGTGAAGGGGCATGTAAGGGGGCATTACTACATTTTGCCAGTGTTTTACTGGGCACACCAATGCTCCAATGCCCTGTACCAATGGAGGATCACAGGTGTAACTGGGTGGCCAATCAAAAGGGTAGCCATCCAGTGGGGTGGTATCCACACAGCATGCATCCACTGGCAGTGTGTTTGTGTGATGGTGCACATGTATGGGGGTGGGGGAGGCAACAAAAAAAATTACCCAACAGTGCAGCTTGACACCATGCAGTGCAGCCAGGGGATGCACATTCAGATCACCTTGGGAGCAGCTGGTGCAGACAATGGGGTTTCGACCTGCTTCCAGAAAGTGCAGATTTAAACCACTTTTTCCTGCCTGTCTGTTCTGGGACAGAGTTCCAAAGCTTCTGGAGGGCCACACATTCCAGCAGCACCATCTCTGATTATACAATGGTTCAGATCCCATCACCACCCTTGAAGGCAGAAAGAGAGGGGCATCTGTCCTGAAATACCCTCTCACTCTCCTTGCAGAAAATTCCACAATCTTTATCTCCCCATTACTTTGAGCTCAATCATTGTAGAGGCACCATAGGGAGGGGAAGAAATTGACAGTATATCATGAATCGATCAGGAGTGACCTTTAAATGGACCTCCCACACACACACACACCACATCTGTTTGGGGGGAAATATGTATCAGCTCTGAAACTGGCATGCATAATCTCCCTCCCATATTTGCAATGGAAAGGAAATTGGGGGAAAATCAACATCAACAACCTGAAGAGCACTAATGCAATGACAGTACAGAAAATGCTTCCCTTATACCCATACATGAGCCCAGTAGGGCTTAGGATCAAGTTTGTCCTTTTTAGGATCTTGAAATCATGACAAGTAAAAACTGCAAAACAACAAGATTTCTTTTCCAGAACCATATCTAGTAAAATAATAATAAAAATGTTGTTGTTGTTATTTGCTATCAACTGCAATTTATGCCAACTCTATGCATGAGAGACTTCCTACAGCTCCCATCATTAATGGTTCTGTTCAGGTCTGGCAATCTCAGTCCCATGCCATCTTTAGGTAAATCAATCCATCTATAGCAAGGGTAGGCAACCTTTTTGAGTCGAGGGCTGGGTTGCTGTCCCTCAGACAATTGGGGGGCCGAAGCACCAAAAATAAATAAATAAATAAATAAATAATAAAAATATTTTTTTAAAAAATTAAAAAATTTAAAAAAATATGCATACACACTCTCTCAGCCCCAGAAAAGCCATGGCAAAACCCCTGTGGAGATTTTGCCAAGAAAACCTCAAGAACAAGTAATAATAACAATAATCAATATCATCATGGCAGGGGGCGGCAGTGGCGGCAGCAGCAGGACTGGCCTGGGGCCGGTCCAAAGGCCTCAGGGGGGCGCAACCGGTCCCTGGGCCTTAGGTTGCCTACCCTTGATCTATAGTAAGGTTTTTCTCTTTTCCTATTTCTTCCACTTTTACAGAGCATTGTCATTTTTTCTAGTGATTCACATCATCTCATTACATGTCCAAAGTATGGCAGCCTCAGTGAAATCATGCAAGCTACTCCTGATTCTTCAGGCCTGATTTGCTCTAGGACTCATTCATTTGTCTTTTTAGCTGTCCATGATGTCAATAGAACTCTCCTCCAGCACTACATTTCAAATGAGTTGATATACACACACACACAGCATATTCACACAAAGAGAAGTGAAAACACACCCATTGACACTGTTGAAAGATCTGTAGGGTCCCAAGATGTATGTCTGTTCCAGCCTCAACCTGTCTGACTTTCAGACATCCATATATTAAATAAGACTGTAGATGCATATGAATTTATTTGAGCAGGTTCTCTGCCATTTTGAGAATCGAGAACCCAAAGAGAGTCCCAACAGATAAAGATATTCCTATGGATAGATATTCCTATGTATACATATGCTGTGTTATGCTGCACACATAGATATTAAAGACATGGCTGGTGGGTATCATTCTGTTATTCTCCCTTTGTGAATATAATATGCACATGGAAAAATAAGCCATTTCAGTATTCCGTGTGAGCTGTTGCCACCATGTTCTTTCATTCTAGAGCCAAGTTGACTCATGACTAAGAATGCTTGAGAAATTAGATGTTTGTGAATGCTGATAGGAAGTGACTTGATCTGTACTTCATGAATTAATATGCTGATCAGAGCTTAGCTATCCACCAGATCCTGGATTTCTCAGACTGTTGTACTGCAGTTCTCAGAAGGTTAAATATATCAGAATATGCATTTAAACACATATTTTGAAATAAATTACACATTTGAATACATATTTTGTGGCAACATACACATTTAAATACATATCTGAAGAGAAAATGCTCACAGTTGAATACGGTTATAAGAATAAATGTATATTTTGAGAGGATTTTAAAATAAATATATAATTCACAGATTAATGTGGAATTTAACCTGAATGGAATTATGGATAAGACTTGCAAACATGACAAGTACCAGAAACAGAAATCTTGAGTCACCCCAACTCATCACAAAATGTTTGCTACTTACTTGAGATATGGAATGATTAAGAATAACAAGGTCCTTTTTAGGGGTCAAAATAGACTTCTGAAGAAATCCTGAAGGGATCTAAGGTTGTACATGAAATTAAGCAGATTTGAAGCAGGGGGACCAAGAACTAGTATATTTGATATATCGTTTCCTTTTTGCTTTATAAAACTATCATGAGGATGTGGTTCCTCATACTGACCAAAATTGCATTTTAGATGTAGCTGAGATTCCTCAGCAATAGTAGCCACGTGGACCAAGCAACAAAAGAGTTCTGTGATATCTATGTGTGTGGGAGTTCTTTGGGCAGAATCCTGCTTTTAGACAGGTGAAGGCAAAGAAGTAATGTAGACCTCCATGAAGCAGAAAAAGGACTACACAAGAGCTTGAAAGCATTATGCTTTTAGATTATAACTTTTAAAAGCCCTACATCTGGTTTGGAAATTCTGGGTATTGTATTGTGAGAAAGTCTCCAGTACCTTTCCAATCTTTGGGGAGTTGTAGTAGGCTGATAGGCTGATAGAAAGTCAGAAGTATATTGGTTGGAAATTTTGGTGTATACCACATGATAACTGTACTCTGATCAACATATTGGTTCAGCAAATGCAAAATTTGGTTGGTTCCCTTAAAATAGCATCCCTGTTCTGTGTTGGGAAATGTTGTCAAGACCATGTGGCACTCTGGTCTGGAAAATGACATGGATGTGGCCACTGAAGGGAACTGGAGCAATGGTAACAGGGTTGCTACAGTTCAGGTGGCAGGTGCATGAGTCAGCATTTGGTGAGCTGTGCATCATGCACAGTGGGTGAGACAAGCCAGGTATGTATCATGGGAGGCCTGATGCAGCAGTCCTGATGCAACAGGCACTGGGGGTGAAACCAGCAAGGTTTCATTGGTACATGGTTGTCACATGTTCTAAGGAGGAGGATATATGGGAGAGAGTCAGAATCTCCGCTGTTGATTAGTTGTGGTTGGTGGTTGACAAAGCACTTTGTTGGTCTATATAGCTGAGTATTCCAGATGGATATCTGATACTCTATGTATCTTTGTAAATATTTGCAACAAAGATTAAAGCCCTCATTGAGTGAAGTCTCGCTGTTCAGCTGTTCATTTCAGCAAGCTGAAAGCAGCAGCTGCATGTGGAAGGATTTTTCCTGTGCCATCTGGAGCAAGATTCTTCACAGAAGACCAGTTTCTGGGCATTTCTGCCTATGTACTTCAACTCTGCATACGTGTATGCTAGATCCTACCTGTCAGCATACACCAACATGGGTTACAGGGCCAGTGTGCATGTAGACAATGCCTGAGTGGTTATGAGAGTTCCAGATTTGCCAGTAGTTTCCTGCTGAATCCACAGAGGCCAAAGACCAAGTCCTGAGATTGAGTGAGTTAAGTGTTTCTCACTGTTAGTGCCCTTATTAGTTTGCCAGGGGAGGCTTATCTAGCTTCCATGTGTGTTGGCATCTTCCCTGGGCTGTTGGCAGTTTGCTCAGAAGTCCATCTACATCTGTTGCTGACACAGAGCAGGAAAATGGAAACAGCTATTGGATTTCAGAAGCTGAGTGAAACGAATTATGCTTCTTGGGAACTCTATATGCCAGCTTTACTGGATAAAACAGGACTTATGGGACACTGTGCATAATCAACCAGATCCAACAGATGAATCTCAGATTGATGATGATCACAAGGCAAGGGCTTCTATCGTTCTAGCCCTGGAAGAAAGCCAGCTGAATCACATCAGGGAAGAGCAGACAGCTTTTGATGTGTGGTATGCCTTGGAACGAGTTCATCAGCCTGAGAGAGCCTTATCTAACATGCTTTGTTGTAGAAAACTGTACAGCTGTAAGTTGCAGGAGGGTGCTTCTGTAACTACTCATCTGGAGAAAATGCAAGGCTTGTTTGCAGAGTGTAGCGGCAAAGGCATTGAGATGGAGTAGTCTCAAAAAGTCTTCATACTCCTGAGCAGCTTGACCAGTGAGTGGAACTTTTTGATGTACAGCCTACAGGGAGTTGCCAAGGCAAATCTGAGGACTGAGCTTGTGGCTTCAAGAATCCTGGAGGAGGTCCAAATATGTGACTTCAAGGAGAGATCCAGGGGAGCTGGGAAAACAAACTGGAGGCAACCAACCAAGACGTCCCAGGAGGAGAGTGCTGCCATCTGCAGGACTAAGCAGTGCTTTTCCTATGGAGAGACTGGACATTTCAGGAAGGACTGTCTGAGAGTCTCTCTGCAACAAAGAAGGGATGGTCTTCACAGAAGAAAAAGCCTCAGGAAGGGAGGTGGTTTGTTTCTGCTGTGGAGGGTGTTGTGAGTGGGAAGAAGAGAGATCCTGTCTGGATTTTGGGCAGTGGTTATTCTCATCACATGGTAGCAAATAAGAGGAGACTACAGAACCCAAAACCAGCATCAGTAGACACAGTGGTGTTTGCTGATGGTGAATCTGGTAGAGTGGAGTTTAAAGGGTCTGTATTCATCCCAGGGATGAAGAAAACATCTGATAATGTTTTGTGTGCACCTAGACTGCAGAATTCCCTTGTGAGTGTGGCATCCCTAACCAATGATGGGTTTGAAGTCCATTTTAAGGGGGATGAGGGAGTAATCTCCAAGGAGGGGGCAGTGTGTGGTAAAGTTGTAAAGAAAAATCAGGTATACCACATGGTGGCACAGGTGCAGTGTAGCAGTGTTGCTTACAAAACATTACATGAAAATTGTGCACACTATTTTCATAGGGTAATGGGACACAGAAGTTTCATAGATTTGAGAAACCTGGAGAAGGTATGTTTAGATTTCAAAGTGGAGCAATGCAACAGCTACCTTGATTGTGCAGTGTGCAAAAGGGTGAAAGTCAGGGCTTACCTGGTTGCCAAAGTAAAGAAAAGCAAAGCAGCTTCATTTATATACCACTTCATACCATGCAATGCAGTGTCTAAGCAGTTTACAACTGTAAGCTCACTGCCCCCCAACAGCTGAGTACACATTTTAGTAACCTCAGAAGGATGCTGGCCTAAGTCAAGCCTGAGCCCTGGCTAGTACTGAACTCACAACCTTGTGGTTTATGAGTGAGTGGCTGCAGTACAGGCATTTAACCACTGCATCACCAGGGCTCCTGTAAGTAAAGTAAGCAAAGTAAGCAAGTGCTCCACCCAGAGGCCTTTTCAGGTAGTACACACAGACTTGTCGGGACCACACCAAGTTAAGAGCATGGGGGGGGGGGGGACAGGTTTACCCTGCTCATAGTAGACCGACACACCTGGTATTCCTTTGTTGCTACATTGAAAACCAAGGGTGAAGCTGCTGATCAGGTCAAAAAGTGGGTCAATGCCATTGAGAGGGAGTTGGGCACCATTGTAACTGACAGGAGTGAGAGTTTCTCGCTGAAAGTCTGCAGAATTGGTTTAGGCAAATGAAAGAAAGTTCAGCACAAAGTCACCAATACAGCTTGCCCAGCCAAGGATGAATTGGCAGAAAGGCAAATTGGCATGATTAATCAGATAAGGGATTGCATGCTGGAAGATGCTGGGACACCACCAAATTTGTGGGAATAAGCCACAAAGGTTGCATGCTATACCACTAACAGGATGTGGTGTAGTGCAGTCAATCAGACACCATATTTCCTGTTATATGGTAGAGCACCCAATCTCAAGTACTTGAGTTTTTGGGGGGCAGTTTGCCTCAGTACTTATTCCTCTGCAGTTCAGCTAGATAAATGAACCAAAGAGCCAGAGGTTAAGGTGTTATTGTTGGTTGAATTGAGTAGAGTAGCCAAGTGTGTGCAGAATCTCTGTTCACCAGCTTCATCAGTCTCTGGAATCTGTTGTTCATCACTCAGGAATGCAGCCTCCCTGCAGCTTGCAGCTTTCCATTAATAATATAATAAAAATAAAATTTATTTATACCCTGCCCCTCTGAGCTCAATCGGGGCAGCTTGCAAATGGTAATGTCATGCCCTGCCTGGAGGACGACTCAGAGGACTCAGGGGATGAGCTGGAGCCCCTGGGACCTGAACCTGTAAGGGAGGAGCCAGGCCCACTGGGACTTGAACCTACAGTGGTACAGCCAGAGGCTAGCCCTAGCTCTGCTGGAGCAGAGGCTGTGGGTCCTCCAGAGGTTCAGCAGTCAGGTTTGCCTGATGCTATAGACAGGGAGGAGGATCTGGGCAGTGTGCCTACCTTTAAGGAGCGTCGAGCAGAAAGAGAGGGCTTGCGAAGATCACGGAGGCTTCAGCAGAAGCGTGTTAGTAATCAGACACAGCTGAAGGTCGGCTCCTTGCCTTCTTAAGAACCTGGAGCATGAGTGGTGCTTTGCCAGTGGATATCTGACTCTTCTATGGGAAAGACTTCGTCTCTGGCTCCGTGTCTCCTCGATCACCTTGACTATCCGGAAACCTTGACCTTGGACTGTTTATCGATCTGCCTCTCTGATACCTCAAACCTCGGACTGTCTGACAATTCTCTTGGTAAACCCTTTGGTAAAGTTACTGTGTAGCAACACGGACTCGCTGGGCTGGGGATTGTGTTTGTGTGAAGCCAGCTGTCTTATCAGCCCTTTGGCTGCTTTCCCGGACAGAATATCCACTGGCCTTGTAATTAGGCTGATAACAGCATCATGGCAAATGAACAAGCCATGGCCGAGTTGATGCAGATGAATTTGCAGCTTTCTGCTCAGGTGCAACAACTGACTCAGACTGTGGCTGCTCTTCAGGGCCAAGGTAACGCCTCTGCTCCTGAACGCAGAAGGAAATGTTTTGCTTCCCTTCCTGATAAATTTCAGGGAGACGCTACAATGCTGGACAGTTTTCTTGCTAATTGCAAATTACACTTTAAGCTCCGGAGGGAAGATTTTCCTGATGATTCCCACAAGGTGGCATTTATAATTAGTTTGCTTTCTGGGCCTGCCAGCAAATGGGCTACCCCTTACTTGAACCAGGACAGCCCCCTCCTCAATAGTCTGCAAGACTTTATTGCAGAAATGCAAGCCACCTGGGGGAATCCTGTAAAATCTGAGTCTGCAGAACGTCAGATCCAAGCTCTTCGCCAAGGGACAGGAACTGTAGCTGAGTACTCCACAAACTTCCGCTTGCTTGCCCAAGACTTGACGTGGAATGATAGTGCTTTGCAGGCTCAGTTTCGGGCAGGGCTCTCGGACGCAGTGCTAGATGAATTGGCACGCTCTGAGCCCCCTGATTCTCTGGGCTCATTGATTGCACAAGCTACCAGACTGGACTGCCGCCTCTCTGCTCGTAGACAAGCTCGTCAGAGGGCCCTTCCACCACCGCCGCGTCCTGCTCGTCCAGCTCCTGCAGCTTCACCTGTGGCTGTTCCCTCTCAGCTGACGGAGGAACCCATGCAGCTGGGAGGAGCGCGACCACGGCTCACTGCTACAGAGAAAGAGCGCAGGAGGAGGGAGGGCCTTTGCCTATACTGTGGTCTCCCTGGACATTTTGCTCGGGACTGCCCTGCTAAGGTACGCCGGCCCACCTTGCAGGGAAACGGACCCTCCCAGGTGTAGACCGGGTTCACCACCTGGGATTGTCCCTTGAACCCACTTCATCTACGTCGGTTCCCAGGAAGGACCCTTTGCTCGTGGCGGCCAACCTGAGGCTCCCCTCCATGGAGCTCCTTCCTGTGGGAGCCATGATCGACTCAGGAGCTTCCAGCTGTTTTATGGATCTGAGTTTTGCCCAACGTCATCACATTCCGCTGGAGGCTCTGGCTGAGCCCCGGTCGGTGGAGACTATCGATGGACGGCTCCTCCAGTCTGGTCCTGTGACGCACCAGACTCCCGTGCTCCACCTGGAAATCCAGGGCCATGTGGAGCAGATCCGGTTTTTGCTGGCCGCTGTCCCGCACTTCCCTTTGGTTTTGGGCATGTCGTGGCTCTCTCAGCACGACCCCCATATTTCATGGTCTCGGAGGGAACTTCTGTTTGGCTCGGAGTATTGTCAGGAGTACTGCTGGCCGGACCGGATCTCGGCGGGCGTGGCTGCGGAGGCCCAGGAGGGGTCAGCGGTGTTGCCTGCGAAATACCAGGACTATGCCGATGTTTTTGATAAGAAGGAGGCGGATCGGCTCCCTCCACATCGGCCCTATGACTGCGCCATCGACCTGGTGCCGGGGGCCCCTATTCCAGCGGGGCGACTCTACTCCCTCTCGGAGCCGGAGCTGGCGGCTCTGAGGGACTTTCTGGAGAAGAATCTTCAGAGAGGGTTCATCCGTCCCTCCAAGTCTCCGGCTGGGGCCCCTGTACTGTTCGTGCGCAAGAAATGCGGAGAGTTGCATCTCTGCAATGACTACCGGGCCCTCAACAAGATCACCATTCGGAACCGATACCCTCTGCCTTTGATTCCAGAGCTACTGGAGCGGTTGCGCCATGCCAAGGTGTTTACCAAGTTGGACCTCCGTGGGGCATATAATTTGGTGCGGATCCGGGCTGGAGACGAATGGAAAACAGCTTTTCAGACCTGGTATGGGCATTACGAGTACACCGTGATGCCCTTTGGACTATGTAATGCTCCAGCTGTTTTTCAACATTTTGTGAACGATGTTTTCCGGGACTATTTGGACCATTTTGTTATAATTTACTTGGATGACTTTTTGATTTACTCCCCGAACCAGGCCGCCCATGATGCCCACGTCCGTGCTGTTCTCCAGAGGCTTCGGGAGCACAGGCTTTACGCGAAATTGGAGAAGTGCGCTTTTGACCTCCGCGAGGTGGACTTCCTGGGCTACCATGTCTCAGCTCAAGGTGTAGCCATGGACATGTCCAAGGTGGAGTCAGTGCTATCGTGGCAACCTCCTCGCAACAGGAAGGATGTCCAGAGGTTCCTAGGGTTTGCGAACTTCTATCGGAAGTTCATCAAGGACTACGCCACCCTAGTGAGCCCTAGCTCCCAACTGTTGCGAGGGAAGTCTCGGTTCGAGTGGACTGCTGCTGCGCAGAAGTCTTTCGAGGTACTGAAGGTGAGGTTTACATCAGCCCCAATCTTGCAACACCCTGACCCACGCACGCCCTTTGTCCTGGAAGCAGATGTGTCGGATGTGGCCATAGGGGCTGTGTTGCTCCAGCCCACGGGGCCCAAGGCGCATCTGTTGCCGTGCGCCTTTTACTCCCGACAGCTCACCACCCCGGAGCTTAACTACACCATCTGGGAGAAAGAGCTGCTAGCAATCAAGGCAGCCTTTGAGACCTGGCGGCATTTGCTGGAGGGAGCAGCTCACCCAGTCCGGGTGCACACAGATCATCGGAACTTGGAGCACCTACAAACGGTAAGGAAGCTCTCTCAGAGGCAGCAGCGATGGTCATCCTTCTTTGCCCGCTTCAACTTCCAGCTTCACTATGTGCCTCGAGCCCGGAACCGACAGGCCGACGCTCTCTCCCGGAAGCCTGAGTATGACACGGACCCAGAGGGGGGGACTCTGTCCACCATTCTGCGTCCGGAGAACTTTGCCGCTGCTCTGAGGGAGGATACCCTGCTGGACCAGATTCGGACACTCCAGGGCCAGGACCCATTTGTGGCACAGCATTCGGCGGAGGGGGACGCCTCTCCCTTCGCAATGCAGGATGGCCTGCTTTACCATCGGGATCGACTTTATGTGCCAGCGGGTCCTTGTCGGGAGACAGTCTTGAGGCTTTGTCATGACTCAAAATCGGCGGGACACTTTGGCTTTTGTAAAACCCTGCACCTCCTCACCCGGGAGTTTTGGTGGCCTCGGGTCCGGGCAGAGGTGGCTCAGTATGTGGCGACTTGCCCGGTGTGTCACCGGGCTAAGGACCATAAGGGACGACCTGCAGGATTGTTGTTGCCTTTGCCAACACCAGCAGGGCCTTGGCAACTGGTATCGATGGACTTTATCACGGACTTGCCCCCCTCTGCTGGTTGCACGACCATTTGGGTGGTGGTGGACCTTTTTTCGAAGATGGCCCACTTCGTACCCTGCGTTGGCCTCCCCACGGCGAAGGAGACGGCCCGGATGTTCCTTCAGCATGTCTTCCGGCTCCATGGCCTTCCCCAGGGTGTGATTTCTGAGCGCGGTGCCCAGTTTACCGCCCGCTTCTGGACCAGCTTGCTCCGCCTCCTGGACATCGCGCCTCATCTGTCCTCGGCACATCACCCTGAGTCGGATGGGCAGACGGAGAGGACCAACGGGACCCTGGAGCAGTATCTCCGCTGCTATGCCAGCTATCAGCAGGACAACTGGGTTGACTTGCTTCCGCTGGCCGAGTTTGCCTACAATAACTCGGTTCATGCTTCAACCCAGCAGACCCCCTTCTTTGCTACTGGGGGCTTTCATCCTCGGGGATTCCCTGCCGTGGCTCCTGTCTCCACGGTCCCAGCAGCGGATCAGTGGCTCCAGGAACTCCAAGCAGCACAGTCCCTGTTGAAAGAACAGCTTGAGGTAGCCAAGGCGGCATATAAACGGGGAGCGGATCGGCGGCGTCAAGAAGGTCCAGCGTTGCAGGTGGGGGATCCTGTTTGGCTCTCTACAAGACACCTTCCTCTGCAGCGGCCGGGTCGCAAGTTGGATGCTCGGTTCGTGGGGCCATACAAAATTGTGGCTCAAATTAATCCTGTGGCTTTTCGGCTCCAACTTCCCCGGTCATGGCGGATTCACCCAGTCTTTCATCGCTCCTTGCTACTACCAGCCTCGGGGGTTCGGCCGGATGCGGGTTCAACTCCTCCGCCCAATCCAGTCCTGGTGGATGGAGAAGAGGAGTTCGAGGTGGCTCAAATTTTGGACTCCCGTCGATATCGGGGTCGCCTCCAGTATCTTATTGACTGGGTTGGTTATGGGCCGGAGGAGCGCTCCTGGGAAGATGCCGTAGATGTTCATGCCCCCCGTCTGGTTCAAGCCTTCCATCGTCGCTTCCCTGACCGGCCTCGTCCTCCTCAGGAGGAGAGGGAGATTGATGGGAGGGGGAGTAATGTCATGCCCTGCCTGGAGGACGACTCAGAGGACTCAGGGGATGAGCTGGAGCCCCTGGGACCTGAACCTGTAAGGGAGGAGCCAGGCCCACTGGGACTTGAACCTACAGTGGTACAGCCAGAGGCTAGCCCTAGCTCTGCTGGAGCAGAGGCTGTGGGTCCTCCAGAGGTTCAGCAGTCAGGTTTGCCTGATGCTATAGACAGGGAGGAGGATCTGGGCAGTGTGCCTACCTTTAAGGAGTGTCGAGCAGAAAGAGAGGGCTTGCGAAGATCACGGAGGCTTCAGCAGAAGCGTGTTAGTAATCAGACACAGCTGAAGGTCGGCTCCTTGCCTTCTTAAGAACCTGGAGCATGAGTGGTGCTTTGCCAGTGGATATCTGACTCTTCTATGGGAAAGACTTCGTCTCTGGCTCCGTGTCTCCTCGATCACCTTGACTATCCGGAAACCTTGACCTTGGACTGTTTATCGATCTGCCTCTCTCATACCTCAAACCTTGGACTGTCTGACAATTCTCTTGGTAAACCCTTTGGTAAAGTTACTGTGTAGCAACACGGACTCGCTGGGCTGGGGATTGTGTTTGTGTGAAGCCAGCTGTCTTATCAGCCCTTTGGCTGCTTTCCCGGACAGGTAAAATACAATACATCCAAACCCCTGTGCCCACCCACCCCTTAAAAACATATTAAACCATCAAAGGTTAAAACCAACAGATTAAACAACACACAATGATAACAATCAAGGAAAGGCAGCAGTCACAAATTGGCTAGGAGGCAAACTAGTAGGAGGTTCCTGGAGGCTCCCCTAAAAGGAATTACTGAGGCCGGGGTATCTATCCTGGAAAGGCCTGCCAGAAGAGATCTGTCTTAACAGCCTTTTTAAAGCTGTCTAAGGATGTAAGCAGACGGATCTCATCCGGCAGGCCGTTCCATAATCTGGGGGCGATTACCGAGAATGTCCTCTGGAAGGTTGCAGACAGCCTAGATTTTAATGGCTGTAGCAAATTCCTCCCAGAGGACCGGAGTGCACAGGGAGGATTGTAGGGGAGAAGGCGGTCCCAAAGATAGTTTGGACCCAAGCCATTTAGGGCTTTAAAGGTGATAACCAACACCTTGTACTGGGTTCGGAAACTCATAGGTAGCCAGTGGAGGAACTTTAATACCAGAGTAATATGGTCCCTCCTAGATGTTCCAGAGATTACTCTGGATGCCATATTTTGTACTAACTGCAGTTTCCAAACCAAGCATGAGGGTAGCCCCATGTAGAGCACATTACAGAAGTCCAGAGGTTACCAGTGCATGCACAACAGTCTCAAGATCCCTTACTTCCAGAAAAGGGTGCAGCTGGCATATCAGCCGAAGCTGATAACAGGCACTCCTGACTGTCACATTTACCTGATTTGTCATCAGGACCGACAAGTCAAGGAGCACCTCCAGACTGTGAACGCAGTCCTTTATGGAGAGTGTGACCCTGTCCAGGACCAGAGGTTGCAGCCCAATTCTTGGTTTCGGGGCTGCTACCATGAGCACCTCCATTTTGTCTGGATTCAGTCTCAATCTGTTTTTCCTCATCCAGCCCATTACTGCCCGAAGATATTCATTGAGAGAGGAGATGCCATCAGAATTGGAGGCCAAAGAACGAGACATGGAGAAATAGATTTGGGTGTCATCAGCATACTGATAACACCCAGCTCCATAACTCTGAATAATCTCACCCAGAGGCTTCATATAGATGTTAAATAACATCGGGGACAGTATAGCACCTTGTGGAACACCACAGGTGAGCTCCCTTTTACTGGAGCAGCTGTCCCCAAGCAGCACCTTCTGGGATCTGCCCAAGAGAAAGGAATGGAACCACTGAAGTGCAGTGCCTCCAATTCCCAGCCCCCTCAGGCGATCCAAGAGGATGCCATGATCTATTGTGTCAAAAGCCGTTGAGAGGTCTAAGAGCACCAACAGGGTCACACTACCCCTGTCAATGCAGATCGTCAGTCAAAGCAACCATGGCAGTCTCAATCCCAATGCTTTCCTGAAGCCAGTTTGAAATGGGTCTAGATAATCGGTTTCATCCAAGACAGCTTGGAGTTGAAGAGCAACCACCCTCTTGATTACCTTGCTCAAGAATGGTAATAGAGAGATTGGCCTGTAGTTGTTCATATCCAGGGGATCCAGATATTCGATTCTCTGCAAAAGAAGGATTTTATTCTTGTAGTTACAGAATGAACAAAAATAACTATTTACATTTTAGAACATCCATCATGCAGGCAGAGTATAAACAATGAACAACGAAACTCCAAGCCAGAAGAACAAAGAGAAAAAACTCCACCCCCAGGTTGATACATTTATAGACATTTGCTAAACAGCCTCTAAACCCAGCCTTCTTCCTGTGTCTTGTGTCATGTGACCATTAGTTCTTACAAAACTAGATGACCTGATTTGTTTTTTTCTTGCCATCTGTGTTCCCAAAAACAATGACCTTGGCTGTGTTTCTCTGTGTTGTTTTCATGTAATCCAACTGCAGGCAAAAAAAATTCCCAGCTAACATGCTTTCACACATCTGTACATTTCCACTCTGACTACATATCCCAACATTCCCCTCTGAAATGTATAGATGTGTGTGTTATGTTATTTACAGTTTTGGATTTTAGCTTAACAGCTAGTATTGTGCATCTAAGGTGCCATGCCCACAAGACATGATAGTTTTCATGTCTCTCAATTGGTAAAGCTTTTGTAAAAACATCAGTGTTATTGTTCTGTGTGTCAATGTATTGCAGACGCACAATATAGTTCTGAATCAATTCTCTGATATTTTGATACCTCTCACCAATGTACTTTGTTCTGGACTTCAAATTCTCAGCCTCTGACATCGCAATGCACGATTGCGAATCCTCATGAACCAAAGTAGGTTCTGTAAATCTCTCACCTAAATCTTCAAGCAACTTTCTTATCCACTGTATCTCATTAACTATCTCTGACAATGCTCCAAATTTTGCCTCAGTTGTACTCAATGCTACACAGTTCTGCTTCCTGCTGCGCCAAACTATGGGACTTTCTGCAAACTTTATCAATAAACCAGTCACTGATTTTCTGTCATGCAACTCTGAAGCAAACAAACTATCCACAAAACATTCAAGTTGAACCATGCTGCCCTGTATCACAAGCTTCCTGTTTTTGCTACCTTTCAGGAACCTCAACACATGTTTCAATGCAGTCCAATCCTCAACTTTTGGATTGCTCACTTTCCTGCTAAGCACGCCAACTGCAAACACAAGATTTCTTCCTCTATCTTGTGTCATGCGACCATTAGTTCTCACGAAACTAGATGACCTAATTTGTTTTCTTCTTGCCTTCTGTGTTCCCAGAAACAATGACCTTGGCTGTGTTTCTCTGTGTTGTTTTCATGTAATCCACCTGCAGGCAAAAAACTTTTCCCAGCTAACAAGCTTTCACACATCTGTACATTTCCACTCTGACTGCATATCCCAACATAAGGTTCATGGGCTACGAGGGGAATAGCTATAGATTCCTATTGGGCGATGGCATAATCCTGTACTCAAGGAGTGCAAGGTTTGAAACACATGCTGGATGGGAAAAGATCCACAACAACCATGATGTTTTTGTAAAGTTGGGCAACACAGGTACAAACACCAGAAATGGAGGGGTGGATGCATTCAGACATGTGAAGGAGGAACCTAGCACATCTGTGGACACACACACATAAACACAAACACCAAAGCAGGAACAAGACATCCAGGAAAGCATTAGTGACACTGAGGATGAGCATGGCATGACTAAGGGCCTTTACAGACTGCCAGAAATAGTGCAAATTGAGGCCACTTTAACTGTCCTGGCTCAATGCTAAGGAATCATGGGAACTGTAGTTTATTGTGGCACAAGAGCTCTCTGGAAGAGAAGGCTCAATGTCCCAGAAAAAAAAATTCCATGATTCTCTAGCACTGAGCCAGGACAGTTAAAGTGGCCTCAATTTGCACTATTTCTGGCAGTCTGTAAAGGCCCTAAGATCATCATTCCAAGAAGGACACAGCGAGTCATAAGACCACCAGACAGATTTGTTGTGCAGGAGACACAAGCCTGTACTGTTGTGGTAGAGGAGCCTGATAGTTATGAGGACATGCTCATGTACTCAGTGAGCAGGAAAAGTGGAATGTAGCCATGGATCAGGAATTTGGTGCATTGGTGGACAGGAAAGTGTTTGAGGTGGTTGACAGGCCTGGAGGTTGGAGGTGGGTTTACAGGAAGAAAGACATGCCTGATGGGACTGTGAAATACAAAGCCAGGATGGTAGCCAAGGGGTACTCACAGGAGTGGTTTGAGAACTATGACAATATGTTCTCACTGACGGCTCAGGCAAAGAGTCTCAGGATGGTGCTTGCTGTTGCTGCCAAAAGGAGGTTAGTTGTCAATCACTTTGACTTTGAGACAGCATATCTCAATGGCACCTTAGAGGAGACTGTATTCATAGAGCAAGCTCCTGGTTATGAGTGTGAAGGCAGTGACAAGGTCTAGAGGCTGAGGAAGGCTTTGTATGGACTCAAGCAAAATGCCAGATGCTGGAACCTTTGCATATACAAGAAGCTATTAAGGCTGGGTTATCGGTGCAGTGTGGCCGATGCATATGTGTAAACAAAGGGCAGCATAATCCCCGTTATTTATGTAAATGACTTGTGTGTTGCAGCCAGGGATCAGCAGGGGATCAGACTGGTGCTACACAAGTTGGCACAAAGATTCAAGCTCAAGGACCTTGGACATCTGAGGAACTACCTAGGGACAGAGGTAGAAAGGGACCAGAGTGGCAATTTCAGGTTGTGCCAGAAGATGCAACAGGCACTGGGGATGAAAGACAGGAAGACTGCACATCAGATGGTTGAACGCAATTAGGGAGAACATGGGCATGAGTCTGCAGGACCTGAGCAGAGCAGTGAAGGATAGGGAGTCTTGGAGAGTTCTCATCATCAGGGTCACCATGAATTGAGGTTGACTCAAGGGCAGTAAACAACAACAAAGTAGCCAGGGAGAAGGCCAAGAAGGAATTTTATTAACTTTCACTTTCAACATACTTTTTACTACATTGTGCCTTCAAATTACCTGTTGACATATGGTGAGCCCTACAGAGTTTTGCCACCAGAGAGTAGAAGAAGAGTGGATTTTCCATCCCCTTAGTAAGTGATCCATTGGCCACTCCTGGTGGGGAGCAGGTATAGTACGAAGCATGGCAAAATACTAGATGGGTATTTTCAACAGGAGGAGGAGGAAGGAAGAGGAGAAACAGGAAGAGGCAGAGGTGGCAGCAGGAAGAGGAGGAAGAGGAGGAGGAGGAAGAGGTGGTGGGGAAAGAGGAGGAACTGGAAGGAGGGGGAAGGAAGAGGAGGAAGAGACAGCAGGGAGAAGAGGAGGAAAAGAAGGAGGAGGAAAGAGGAAGAGAGAGAAGGAAGAGGAGTCAGAGTCGGTGAGAAGAGCCAGAGGAAGAGGAAGAGGAGACAGCCCTGTGCCACCTGATGTGGCAAGGTGGGCTTTGGGTGACCGGGGAGGCAGTCTTATTGTCTCCAATGGTGGCATGGCCATGTGGCTATGCCATCATTGAGGACAATGGGACTTGAGCATCCACGGATTTTGATATCCATAGGGGTATCTGAATACCAAGAGCCAACTGTAAACAACAAAGAAGCTTGGATGATAAGTTCCAGCAAGTGCAGCTCTACTCATGGCATTTTCTCATTGGATAAAGCAGGGTCAGGCAACCTTTCCCCTTTAAGGGCCGAGGGACTTCAGCTCCCAGAAGCCTCAGCCATGCTGGCCAATAGTCCCATGTTGGCCAATAGCTCCTGGGATTCTGGGAGCTGAAGTCCCCCGGCCCTTAAAGGAGAAAGGTTGCCTACCCCTGGGATAAAGGGAGCAAGATGATATTCAATTATTCCTTGTTTTTCCTACTATCCCTGGTTCTCCCCAAAAATCACCTCAGGACCAACATAGTTGTTAGGAGCAGCAAAGGCAAGATCTCACTCCCTTTCTATCAACAACTATTTACCTCAACTATATATTTTTGCTTATTTCATTTCCACATGCAAGAGCAAAGGATTTCAAGAGTTTTCTATCCAGAACATTCTTCACATTCTGATGATTTTTCATATTTCAGTTGTACAATCCTTTTTTTTTTTTGGGAGGGGGCTGGTCACAAAACAAGAATTTTGTACCAAAACCAATGTATTTTGTGCACTATTCACTGTTAAAACCCCAGTTGTTTTTGCACAAATGAATTTTTCAGGAAATACCAAATGTATAAATAAACAAACAAATAAATAAATCATAGGCAGTTGACCATTTCCCAATGTGACCAGACACTTTATCCCTATTATTTAACAACAACAACAACAACAATTTTATGCCGCCTCTCTTCAGCGCAAACGAGGCGGCGTACAACAGATTAAAACAACATTACAAGTTAAAACAGTCAAACTAACCCACCCACCCCTTAAAAATATATTAAACTATAACAAGATTAAAATACAAAATAAAAGAAAACAATACAGTACAAATAAATAGCAGCTTAGCAACAAAAGAGCTGGAATCATTGTCATCTCCTTATACTTTTCTTTGGGCCGGGATGTTATTCAGGGAAGGCCTGCCGGAAGAGAACCGTCTTTACTGCTTTTTTAAAGCAGTCAAGAGTAGTAGTAAGACGGATCTTATCCGGCAGGCCATTCCATAATCTGGGGGTGGAGGCAGAGAAGGTCCTCTGGGAGGTTGCCAACAGTCTGGTTTTTATGGGCTGTAGCAGGTTCCTCCCAGAGGACCGAAGTGCCCGGGGAGGATCGTAGGGAAGGATGTGGTCCCTAAGATAAGTTGGACCCAAGCCATGTAGGGCTTTAAAGGTCAAAACCAACACCTTGTACTGTGCTCAGAAACTAATAGGCAGCCAGTGGAGAGATTTTAGCACTGGTGTTATGGGCTCTCTCCTAGATGTACTAGTAAGTAACCTCGCTGCCATATTTTGAACTAATTGAAGTTTCCAAGTTAAGCACAAGGGTAGCCCCATGTAGAGTGTGTTACAGAAGTCCAGGCATGAGGTTACCAGAGCATGTATCACAGTTTCGAGATCCTACTTTCCAGGAAAGGGCACAGCTGGCGTATCAGCCGAAGCTGATAACAGGCACTCCTGACCGTCGCATTCACCTGATTTGTCATGTGAAGTGACAAATCTAGGAGTACCCCCAGGCTGCTAACTCCTCCTTGGAGGAGAGTGTGACTCCATCCAGGGCTGGAAGTTGTATTCCCAGACCTGGTTTCGGGCCTGTAACTATTAACACCTCCATTTTGTCTGGATTCAGTCTCAATCTGAATCCAGATTCCTCATCCCGTCCATTACTGCCTTAAGACAATAATTGAGAAGAGAGAGGCCATCTGAAGTCTGAGCCAATGACCGGGTCATGGAGAGGTATATCTGGGTGTCGTCAGCATATTGAAGACACCGTACTCCATGGCTCCAAATGATATCTCCCAGCGGCTTCATATAAATATTAAATAGCATCGGGAACAGGATGGCACCCTGAGGGATGCCACAATTATGCTCTATTTTGGAAGAGCAATTGTCCCCAAGCCTCACCCTCTGGGATCTGCCCGAGAGGAAGGAGCGGAACCACTGCAAAGCAGTGCCTCCAATTCCTAACTCTCTCAGGCGGTCCAAGAGGATGGAATGGTCTATTGTATCAAAAGCCGCTGAGAGGTCCAAGAGCACCAGCAGGGTCACACTACCCCTCTTGATACTCAAGCGGAGATCGTCAGCCATATTTATATGTATTGTTTATGTTTTTCAAATTCCTAAAGACTAGTTCCTGATCCTAATGATGAGATTTCTGTTTCTCTTTTTCTCTTGTCACCATAGAATGAAAAGTGAGAAACTGATGGAATCAGATGGGCAAGTTAAAAAAACAAACAGATAACATTACATTTAATGTTCTCGCCTCAGGTTTTGCTTAGTTGTATTGTGATTTGCTATGTCTTAAATAAAAGTGTTAAAGCTCTATTACTTATTTCCTAAAATACAGCACTTGGATGCAACATTATTCTGATCTGAAACTATTCTGTACTGAATGACAGAACATTTGAAGCCTGCAAAAGATTTTCCTTCCCTTTTCTTTTTCTTCCTAGTTTGAGTTAAATTTGAGAGCTCCTGAAAATGTTGTGGATCAATTTATATCTCATTCTCTACTGAAACATTTCCCTCACTCTTAAAGCCAACGGGAAACACATTTCCAAATGTAAAGTGTCCCATTTAGCATAAGAATCTAAACTCCACTTATATTCTTTTATTTCAAATTCAGGATCCGGAGCATATTTTTAAAAGTTATTTCCAAAAGAGTTTTTAAAATTGGGCTGGCATTTCAGATTCCTTCTGAAAGATGTATGAAAGTAACCATTAACTAAAGGGTTCTTTTTCTCTTCTATTACTTGGCAGTTTGGAGTTTCATTTTACAAGGAAATGTTCCAAGGTGGAGGGAGAGACCCTGCAGAAAGTGTGACAATATTTAACCTTATCTCTAATGTGTTTACTAATATTATTATCCTGTCTAGATTCTCTGAGTTAAAATTGGTCTTACTTTCTTTTCACAAGAGAGCATTAGGTTATAAACTGGCTTATCTGAGCTGGCTTAAAATTAGAAGCGGGTGGCATCCTGATAGTACCAGATGCATTTAACTACTGAAATTGCCACCCAGGTGCAGCCCGGCTCCATTGCCACTCCAAGGGGAGCTCCTTGCACCTCTTTTCGAAGCCAGGAGTTTTCTGGCTTGAAAAAATGGCTGCTGGAGTGCCCCTCTGAGCAGCAATGGAGCCGGACTGCACCTGGGTGGCAATTTCGGCAGCTAAATGCATCTGGTACTATCAGAATGCCACCCGCTTCTAATTTTAAGCCGGCTCAGATAAGCCTGTTTATAACCTAACATGATAATCTTCACAGTTAATATATAACTATTCAGACTCAGCAACACTTAGATCAAACCTGTTAAAATCAATGACACCTATGTATGACTTACTTTATTGGTTTCACTTGGCTTATTCCAAAGATGAATAATGTTTGATTGTGCCCATTAACTATCCTCAAATATCGCTCTTAGTTTGCTGTTGTTTTTAAACTGTGAATGACTATATTTCACTCTTTTAAAATTTAACTTCTGGATTTCTCAGTCTGAAACTGACCATAAACCAAATTAATCTGTCTATTACAGTATATCTTCTGACCATTCCTATGTTGTTATTGTTGTTTTTTAAAAGCTCATGTTCTTTTCATCCCACTGATGAAGAAATTTTCAACAGCTCTCCAAGAGAAAATATGAACCAAATGGAATTCTCACCCAACCTTTGGAAGACCAGAATTTGGGGAACAGCTTTCATTGTCAATTTTTTTTTGGGGGGGGGACAAGTGTGTTTTTAAGGGTCATGAAAACCTGGTGGGAAGAATCTTGGACTGATGAAAATCTTTGCCAGTTCAGAACTTATTGTATGCAAAATTGCATATGGGATTTTTGCACAGAAAACAGGTTTTTCTGCACAGAGAAGGCTGTTTCCTGCACAGAAAATGTTTTTTTCTGTCAAACAACAACATGTGAATTTTCCAGAGAATAAGTCCTGAACTGCACCAGTTTTTGAAGACTTTCTCAGAGTAAAAGCAAAATTGCAAAAATTGCTCCTTGCTTCCTTCGAGAGTATGGGAAGAATCTCTGTCAATAACACAACCAGTCAGAAAGTATATTTGAGACTGCAGGTCAGAACCATCTGCATTAGTATGTTCATTATATATATAAATAAGCTTCATATGGCCTGCATTGGCACTTTGCACATGTGCAAGTCAGAATCATTGGCATTAGTATGTTCATTCTCTATATAAATAAGCTTCATATGAACTGCATTGGCACTTTGTATAGGTGCCATGTAACACCCAAGTCCTCCCTCATTCCTGCCTTGCAGATCCAAATAAGGTGTTTCATATGTGTCTGTTTTCTTGCAGTGATTTCTAACTGAAGTCTTTCCAGAAACTGGATCTCTGTTTATAAGGCACCCATATTTCTTCTTTAAATAATGCAGAAAAGCCATACTTTGATTTGGGCATAATAAAAAGTGCCGAAACAGCAGAAAATGGCCATGCAACTGCAGTTTTAATGAACAGATACCCAAAGCACCAGTCCTCTGAGCCATCGTGTTGTCTTTCAACTCCCATCCCAGCCTCCCCCTTTTTCTGCATCAAACCCTAGGAAAAGAAATACTGATTGGCAGGTCCTACAGCTTGAGTGAATAACCATGACTATATATCTTGTCAAAAAATCAGTGCATACTTTTAAAAAAAGAAGAAGAAAGTAAAATACAAAGATGAGAGGCATAATCTCAGGGTCTCCGATATTCTCATTCAAATTTCTTTTCTATTTGGATTTCACTATATTTCCTACCCCCAAAAGGAAAGAAAAACACTTTCTGCTGCAGGTCTTTATATATATATATATATATATATATATATAGGACAAAAAAAATCCACTTCTGTCATTTAAAGCATGATGAAAGTGCCGAGGGGGGGGTGGAGTCTATTTTCAGCTGTTTCTCGTTAGAGTACCTTTTTTTGCCACTGTGATGAAAGCTGATGCAAAGAAAGAGAGACGAGTCATTGATGAAGATGAAGAAGCATTTCTGATCAGCCATCTGTTCAACCAATTAAACCCCCAGCCGATAAAGTTGTGTGTATGCAATGTATGTGGCTAACACATACAGATTTACATACATATACTTGTATTGACAGTACGTGTATATGTATACACAAAGAGACATGCAGCACTGTATGTTGCTCCTGGTTTTATATTCAAGACATTGATTCCTGTGCAGAGAACGGCTAATTATGCTCACATACTGAGAGTTTCTTCAAATTCAAGATGGGATTTTTGGCCCCTCTGGAGAACAAAGACTTCTATTAGCAGCCTTTTCTTTTAATGGTCCTTGCACAGTAAAAATAAAGTCCAAACACTATAATTTTACTTGGAGAGGGGATGGGAGAGGGAAAATGAAAGTTACAAATACCCTAGGTACCTTTAGAAACAGCTGCAAAAGTGTATTCACTTCTGATGAGACTGATGTTAATTACCAGTAAGGACTTCAGTTATAATACTATTTAAATCATTTTAAATTAGCCCTCTCAAAAAATTAATTTTTCATCAAAGATTGCACACACACACAAAATCATGATATCATCTCTGCAGCTGCGATTTTAGTAATAATTTCATCTATTATTACCAATGTCAGTTAGATAAAAGAAAAATGGAATCCTACTGTGCTGATTCCAGCATAGGCCATATATAGAAATTTTTAACTATCACTTATAATCGCCTTGATGAGCTTAAACCACCTCTCAATTAACACCCTAAATGACACTGAGACATCTTAATGGAAGATAGAAGTAAAGGGGGGGGGGAGAGGACTATTTAATCAAAGAAAGAAAAAAGCTAAGCTCTTAAGTTAACACTAGAGCCCAACACAGCACAAAGTTTAATTTCATACAGAACTGTTATCTGATTTTGGATGTCTTGTCATTTTGGTGGATAAAACTGCTGGAACTGAACCTGATGTAAAGTTGTGCCTACTTACTTCCATAGGTTGCAGGGGAAGAGATCAGAAAAGGATTATGAGGCAACAAGGATTATGGACCACATACACACATCCCAGAAGACTCAATTTATTTTGCAATTGCACCTTTCACACTACAGTTATAGTATTATGACTCCACTTTAATTGCCATGGTTCCATCTATGGGCCTTTGCAGACTGCCATAAATAGTGCAAATTGAGTCCACTTTAAGGGTTAGGGTTAGTGCTAGGGAATCATGGGAATTGTTTTTTTTTTTTCTGAGACATTGAGCCTTCTCTGTCAGAGAGCTCTGGTGCCAAAATAAAATACAGTTCCCATGATTCCCTAACCCTAACCCTTAAAGTGGACTCAATTTGCACTATTTCTAGCAGTCTGCAAAGGCCCTATGTTATTTTGAGTTTTGCCGTTGGGAAAGGAGCATTTGGAACTCTCAGCCCAATTGCTCTAGTTTCTCACCAAACCAAAACCACCAGAATTCCATAGGATGCAGTAAGTAAGTGCAGTGGAATCAAATTGCTGCAATTATTCGGTGCAGAAAGGGTCCAAATTCCTTCATAGGAAATATCATCCATTTGTTATATTTTAAACAAACAAGTCATTGAGGTTTTCTGGACATTCCACAAATTAAGGACATTAAAAATGCAAAATAGCAAATAAATAATAAAAACAGCAGATAACAACCATGACAAAACCACATTAAAGTCAACAGTAAAACCAGCAGTCATTACAAAACAGCCCAATATCTGAAGGGTTACAAACATTTCCAAAAAGGGCTCCACGTGTCCAAATAAATAGAGATTTAGCTGAAGGGATTATAATGTAGGCAGTCAAAGCCTGATTTGGAAAGGGGATTTCAGAGATTGGAAGCCATTCCTAGAAAAGCCCCCTTTTCCCATAGCCACTCACAAATTTAAAGTGGATGGTCTCTGTATGTGCTTAAACACTAGAAGGAAGTGGAAGATAAAGAGATTCCACTCCCAACATTGAGAAGAACCTCCTGATAGTAAGAGCTGTTCAACAGTGGAATATGCTGCCTCAGAGTGTGGTAGAGACTCCTTCTTTGCAAGTTTCAAACAGAGGCTGGATGGCTACCTGTTGAGGGTGCTTTGATTCCGGCATAGCAGGGGGTTGGACTGGATGGCCGTTGTAGTCTCTTCCAATTATAGCATTCTAGGATTCTATGATATATATTTTGACATTCTATTCTGTGGCATCCATCCTTGAGGACAACCCAGCCAGAGCAGCCTAATCATGAGCCACACTGGGATGCTTCTCATAGGTACTGAATTGAGAGCAATGAGTGTGTCCCCACACTAAGGATGGCCATGGGATCATGCTATGCAGAAAACAACACTGTAGGCCCCAGGAGTGAGATTCAGTATATGTCCAAATCTCTCCCCCACCCACTGTTTAGGGATGTAAAAAAAAAATGCTTCCAAGTTTTCTCATTCACAGTGGGAAAGGGACTCTTACACAATGAGAAGATGAGGAATGGGCATGAGACTGTCTGCACTTTCGGCTTCCCTCCCCCTGAGAAATGATCGACAAAAATGCCTTTCCTGCTCAGAAAAGAGGAGGGAGTACAGAAATTGTCATTGCACAAAAAGCAACATTTTCTGAAAAAAGCAGTGCATTTCATGCAAAATGTCCAGTTTTCTTCTGTGCAAAAAGCAAATTTTCTCCACAGAAAATACTTTGTTTTCCACAGATTCATTTTTTCAAAAAGGACTGAAAATAGTCATCAAAAGTGGCAGGGAGAAAATTTGACATTCCTTGTTCTTGAATGGAAGACCAAACTAAGGAGATTATCACACAGGAGGCTAAAGTGGCTTCAAAGTGCCTTTAAATTGTCAATAACGTGCAATCGGGGTTCACACACTTGCACATTTGTCACATTTGTAAAGTGTCTGTAAAGTGTCAGGGATTCATCCCTGGCTACCCCTCACCTATCCCATCAGTAACACATCCTTGGAGTCATCATTTTTCAGTAATGCGATCCAAGGATGTGTTACTGATGGGATAGGCAAGCAGAGAGCCAGAGAAAACATCCATGACAATTTACAGATGCAACAAACGCATGAGCATATGAAGCTCAATCACATGTTAATGACAATTTAAAGGCATTTTAAAGAGACTTTAGCCTCCCATGGGATGATCTCCCATGTGAAAGATTTACATCCTTGTTGCTCTTGTATATGTCAGGAAAGTCTCACAAAACCTCGAGGCAGTCTGGCAAGATTTGGGGACTGTTCATTCAGCACCATGATAACCACTTTGAGTTCCAATGTTGGGGGAAAATGTGGGATATAAATAAATATAACAGCAGCAACAACAATAACAATAGTGTTGGCAGTAACTGGAGGCCAGAATGGTTCTATGTGACAGTTAAATGACTTTTGCCCAGTCTCAATGTATTTGATTGGTTGTTTTCTCCTGAAAACCATACTACCAATACATTTAATGTAATAAGACTCACCCAAAGATATTTTGCTTCCTTTTGCAAAAGGTCCCTGTCCAGCTACAGTATCCTTCCAGACAGACAGTTTACTCTTTCTCCAAGGAGGACAGGTGAATTATTCTCCACCACACCTGAGTGTACAGACTAACTTAGAGCTGGTCCTGAGGAATTTAGAGGGTACAGTCCCTGAGCTATCCCAGCACTATTTGTCATGATAACTGCAGGTCAGGTTTTGTCTGTCCTGCAGGAAGAGACACAATGCCTTTTTTTAAAAAAAAAAAATGGTTGCAAGCTTTCTTGGATCCTATGCAAGAAGAAAAGTGGGATAAACAAACAAACAATAATCTTGCATATTGTCATGCTGTCAGTGCCAGGTATGGAGCGTGGATTATAAAAGCCTGTTCTAAGCAAACACTGGCATCTTTTGAAGCTGCTCAGCCAAAATGCTCAGCAGTGTCACTGGTCTCTTTGGATATACCCTTCCATATTTTACAGATGAAAACCAGGGTGTGTGTGGCCAAGCAACATCAAAGTGTTGTCAACATGGCAAAACTTATTATTGAGGAAGAACAAGCTAGGACAGTTTGCAGCAGTTTTCATTTGAGGGGATGCAGATGGGTGGCCATGGGCGGCCATGGGCTGTCCTAAGAAGCGGAGGATTGGGGCCGAGGCTGCCCCATACCTCGGCCCCAATCTACCCTTTTTGGAGACTGGGAAAGGAGTGTCAAAATAGCGCTCCTTTCCCAAGCTGTGGAAAGGGCACTGCAAGAGCCACCACGTGGCTCTTTTGCACCTCTTCCGGCGCAGCATGTAAAAATGCTGCACCAGAAGGACGTCATCAGAGCACTTGCCATGTGCAACAGTGGGTGCTCTGATGACATCCTCAGGAAGGGGTTGGGGTGGCCGGTGGCCGGCTGCCCCTCCCTTTCCCTGGCTCCAAGATGGTGCTTTGTGTCGTCTGTAGAGCCCCTAAGTTGAGTGCAAACTACTTTTGCATTTTGAACTCAGTTTCCACCAACTGAAGTAAGCTGAGGTGAGAAGGTGAAAGTGGGAGGAGGAGAACATAATGAGGACATTTTAAAGGCAGCTGAGAAAGTAAGATGGCAGATAATTAATAGGGATTGTACCTGCCAAATCAGGACAGTTGGAGGCTATATTTGAGCAGGAAATGAATGTTTGCCTTCTTCTCACCTGATTCACATATCAAACAAAGGGATCCAGGTAACCAGGATTTCCCCCCCCCCCCATCCTGAAGCCTCATGGGCAAATTGGGGTGGCCTTGTGGTTAAATCATTAGTCACAGTTTTATGGACAGTGCAGAAGAAGTTCATGGCTGGTGAATACTTAAGAACATTTTTGTGTAACAGGAGTTTCTTTCTTTCTTTCTTTCCTTCTTTCTTTTTCTGACTAGCTCTTGAGGTCTCAGAACTCAGGAAATGATGCTGCGGAGCCATCCTTGAAGCCAGTGTTGGAGAGTGAGCCATATAGGTTTCCCCAAAAGATGGGGTTGCCAGGATCAGACTCTATACCAGGATGGACAATTGCAAAAGGGCTGAGGACCACTTTTTGCCCCTTGCCACCTTGGTAGGCTAAACCATCACATTCTGATGCAAAGCTGTAGGCTTTCATGGCTGGCATCCATAGTTTTTTGTGGCACCATAGTTTTTTGTGGTTTTTTTCGGGCTGTGTGGCCATGTTCTAGAAGAGTTTCTTTTTGACGTTTCGCCAGCATCTGTGGCTGGCATCTTCTCTGAAAAACCACAAAAAACCATCACATTCTGGTATGCTAGCATGATGTCACATCATTTACACCCACAATTTTGAATGACTTTTGTCCTTTTATATTTTTGTGTGTTTTGTTGGGCCTCGGGGGATGAGGAAAGTAAACTGTTGCATTTATGGCTGGTTTTGGATTCATTCAACTAGTTCTGAGGTAAAAAATATCACCCTAATTTGGGGGTCTGGAGGCTTTGGAGGGTTTCTAGAGGCATATTTTTGAATTCCACATTTTGCTCACCCCTACTATAGATGTAAAGCATAGATCCAAGGCATAGTGTTTCATCCATGCAAGCAGAGGAAGTCAAAAATTGACCCTTGTATTTACTAAGGATTCCATACTAGGGAAAACCCTCTGAAGATTTTGGTACAAACTTTTTCCACATGTGTGGCCATAGTTTACCCCATCACTGCATCTTGTCATTTTATTAAAAGTGTGTAGGTTTATGGAAGACCATGGGAACTGAATGTTGTTCTTGCTACTCTCACATCTTCCACCTGAGGTGGTTCCCTCACTTTGTATTATAGACTAAACACTATATTTTGTGTGTTTGTTTTGCCAGTTTCAGGACCTGAAGTGGGTAATAGAACAGTGCTAATAGAAAAGTTATGATGATGTTTTTGTTGTGTGCTTTCAAGTTATTTCTGACTTATGGTGACCCTAAAGTGGATTTATAATGGTGTTTTCTTGGCAAATTTCTTCAGAGGCGGTTTGCCATTGCCATCCTTTGATTATACTGGCTAAAAATAATGCAGGTTAAGTTGAACAAGATATGTGTCTGAGTGAAGGGATAGCATAAGAGTAAAATGTGTGATCTGGACTATTGCCAGCCAGCTAACTGATAACAGAATTGTCCAGCTGAGAGCTATAGTAAATAGATGATGTAATCAGATCCAGAGAGTAGTGACCTTGATAGAAGCCCATTAAAAGCACCCAACAAAAGAGGGAGAGGGAAATCAAGCAGAGTACTTAGTCAAGCTTCAAGGCAGAAGTCTCTTAGTGGAATCACTTTCTGTCCACTGATTTAATGAGTGGTAAGGAAAAACCCATTGCACTGGTTGGTTGAAAATATCAACAAAAGCCTTGTGGGGGCTATAAACCAAAGAAGCTGGTTTCCGAATAGACCATGCCAGAAGACACAAGGCTATATGGCTGTATGCAATCTCCAAAATGGGTGAAAATAGTATTATTTATCCTGAATAGATACATCTTTTTCTCTGTGTAACAATAGTTATGGGAGCCAGTGTGGTGTAGTGGTTTGTGTGTTAGACTGCAGACTGCTAGAAATAGTGCAAATTGAGTCCACTTTAAGTGCCCTGGCTCAGTGCTAAGGAATCATGGGAATTGTCTTTTTTTCTGGGACATTGAGCCTTCTCTGTCAGAGAGTTCTGGTGCCACAATAAACTACAGTTCCCATGATTCCCTAGCACTGAGTCAGGGCAGTTAAAGTGAACTCAATTTGCACTATTCTGATAGTCTGCAAAGGCCCTAGGATTCAAATTCCCTGCTTGAGCATGGAAACCTACTGAGTGGCCTTGGATAATTTACACTCAGCCTCAGAGGAAGGCAATGATGAACCCCCTCTGAACAAACCATGCCACGAAAAACCCTTGATAGGTTCACCTTAGGGCCATAAGTCGGAAACTACTTGAAGGCACACAACAGCAACAACAACAACAACAACAACAACACAATGGACTATGTTGAAATAATGAAATATATTGAAAATACATGAGTGAGCTGTATAATGTCATCCAGAGATTCCTGTCAGAATTGTATATGTTCCCTCAACAGATCAATATAAGTTTTGATACTGTGTCAAATGTTGTTCCTTAACAATACAATATACTGTAAATATCATGTGACTTTAAAATTTGAGAGATGTTTCTTATAAGAAATAGAGATGAGATGGGAAATTCACAGATTCTTGAATGGGATCAAAATTGGAGTTCTTGACCCCTTCAGAAATTTGTGTGGCAAGAAAGAAATACAGGAAGTTGCCACAAGCTCTTGTCAGGATTGGGGATTGGAGGAAGTGAAGTTGCAAGGGTACCAGAAACTAGATTATTAGCTAGAAAACATGTACAGCCACCCTGACACACGCAAACACATGCATGCAACATTCTCCAACAACTCCATTCCCCAATCTTTCACAGAAATCCTGGCTAGGTGCTGCAGCTTTCAAACATAACTGTCAACTTTCTAGCAGCTTTCCTCTTCCCCCTTAGCCCCCAACTAATATGGCAGCTTTAATGTCACAGCTGATGAGTTCTGGACAATTTAGGGGTTGGGGGTGTGGGGGTAAAGGGAGGGGAAGTTGCAGAAAAATAGCACCTTAGACAGCTCTTTTAAAGTTCACACTAAAACACAGATCAGATTCACTGTCAACCAGTCATCACTTGTCTGAACTGAATGAAGCCTATGCTTGAATCTACCATGTGCATAAGTATGATCTTTTCAGGGTTTCCAGTCACACAGTTATACATAGTTGTGCATAGAATCTATTCAGGCCTTTGTATGAATGGAGGCAAGGAGGCTGGGAGCATGGAGACTGGGCATTTGTGATATATTCAAGTCTTTTACTCCAAATCTCAAGTCAAGTCTTAAGTCTCTACCTTCAAGTCTCAAGTTGCATCTCTAATCCTTGCAAGACATTTCAAGTCAAGTCTCAAGTCCAATCTGAAATCTGGGAGCCAACTTTAAGATAATTAAACAATTAAAGAATAAGGGATTTTAAATAATTGGAGATTTGTATGATTTAACAGGGGCACGAATACAGGAAGAAAAATTAACTAATTTAATAGGTAAGCAATATTGGATTCAAATAAAAGGGATAATAAAATTGCTAGATGAAACACAATTAAATATTGATGAACAAAATGAATTATTAGAATAAATAATTAAAAAAAATTAGAAGAGGGTAAAGGAATAATAGGAAACATTTATAAGAGTATGTTAATAACCCAATTTAGAATGATAGAGGGATTGACAATGAACTGGGAAAAAGATTTATTGATTGATATAGATAAAATTAAAATTTGGCTACAAGAAATTATAACAATTAAAAATACAAATGTAAAAGAACAACAAATGAAAATAATTGGAAAATGGTATAGGACACCTCACCAATTAGCATTTATAAATGATAAATTTCAATCAAAATGTTGGCATGGATGTGAAGTTAAAGGAATATATATTCATATGTGGTGGGAATGTCCATTTGTACAAAAATTTTGGATAGAGGTTAAGCAACAGATAAATACAATTGTAGGGATAGAAATACAATTAAGTAAAGAAAATTGCTTGACTCTCAATTTAGGGGAATTAGGGTTGAATAATAATCAAAAATATGTAATAAAACAATTTCTAAAAGCTGCTCATGCAGTGATTGCTTATGGATGGAGGGAAAAATCAAATTGGAATAAGGACTACTTATTTAAATATATAAAAGAATATATATTATTCGACTTCCTTAGGGAAAGAAGATTAAAATATACTGGAGAAAACATTAAAAAAACCATGGGAAGACAAATGGGGAACAGTAATTAAGAACGTGAAAGGTAAAATGGGGTATAAGGAAGTTAATAAGATAATCAATAATATTTTCCATATCTCCAAAATCGATTGTTAATTAGATTTGATTGTAAATTTCTCTATGCTGTTTTCTTACTGGGGGGGGGAGGGGTGAGGGGAGAAAATTACTATATGAAACATGATTGTATAATGTGTATTATACATGGTGTAATAAAAATTAAAATTAAAAAAGGATTAATCCCAAATAGAGAGAGAAAAAAGGGGGGGAGGGAAAAAAAAGGAAAAAAAGGAGCCAACTTTAAGAAAAAAAAATAAGGAAGCAGGATGTGTTTCTTGGAGGAGAACAACAAATATGTTAGGCAATGGTTTTGAGGCAAGGTTTAAGGTCTGCTTGGCAGCCTGTCCCCATAGCACATCAGATGAGCTTTCTAATGCTTTTGAAAAGCTTTAAAAGGAACCTTCTGCCTAAAACATTTGATGTTCCTCTCCAAGAAACACACACCATGCCCTGAGGATGGGTCTTGCCTGCTGCTTGATGTCAATGATGCCAGCAAGTCAGTTGCTAAAAATATACAAGTCACGAGTTGAGTCAAGTCAGTGAGTCATGTATTGCCAAGTAGTCCAAGGTGAGTTACTGAAGCTACTTCAGTCTAACTTGAGTCTGAGTCAATTGACCTGAGTCTGCATCACTGGTGGACAAAACCCTGCTTCTCCGTCTATAGACTCATTAGCCTTTCAAAATGTCTGGCTAAGGCTAATAGCTTGGATCCTAAGTTGCTTCTCTGTGCATGAAAGATGGTTTTCAACTGCCCTTCCATCTGCATTGCCAAACACCATATTCTACACATTTTTCAGGAAGTCCTCCCCAACCACAATAAGTGAAAATTCATAGCAGGGACTAGGAGGGGGCATCCAGAGGCAAGTGTAAAACCTCTCTTATTGGTATAAAAGAAAAGTTAGGTCCTCAACCACTGCATTTAAAAAGCATTTTTTTTGTTTGTTTGTTTGGTTTTTTTTGTTGTTGTTTTTGTTTTGTTTTGTTTTGTTTTTTTTTTGTTTTTGTTTTTTTTTTGTAGTGGTGGTGGTTTTGGATCAGGGAGTGGGGGAAACACTGCAAACCAGACTATACATTTGTATTCTGAGGTCAGTTCTCAATATTAAAATCTAGATATTGCCATTTGGAAGCAAATGGAACTGTTAGCATGTATGGTGAAGAATCATTAAAAAATTACTGGAGCACTCTTCAAATTGTTGAGACAATCTCAGAAATTTCAATTGCCCTATAGGGCACATGGCCTGAATTCCCCACTTACTTCCAAAATTGAGTGCTCTTCAAAATGTGAAGCACTGCAGTTGGAAGAGATCAGGGTTCTGGGCACATGCCACACTGAGCAATTACTGGAGCACTTCAACCCATTAGTCCTCTGCACCCCCCCCCCCCATTAAAAATATGATAAGCAATTCATTTCTGAGTTGCTCAAAGAGCATTCTGCAGTTTAAAGATTAAAAATATTTCAGAACACAAATCACCATATAAATACTTAGTATGGCTCAAACAATTTTACAGGAGCTGCATCATCTTCATCATCATCATCATCATCATCATCACTATTATTATTATTATTATATCATTGTTATTTGCTCCAAGGATGCTTACACATTTAAAGAAGATTATAATTAAAAACATGCAAAAAAGACATTAAAATTGAATTAAAGTGAAAACTTTATTAATATAAAATATATTCTAAAATATTGCAAAAATAATAAACAATATTTATTAAACTAATACAACACTTACAGCTCTTTGCCTGTCTGGAAATTCTTTTAAAAGAGAAAAATTTGGCCTGCTCACAGAAGCATGTCAAGGAGGAAAACATTCTCATCTCCCTAGGGAAGATGTTCCAAAGTATAGGGGCAGTCACTGAGAAGGCCCTCTTCTGTGTTCCCACCTGTGGAGGTGGTGGGAGTGAGGGAAAGACCTCTGCTATGGATCGCACGGTCTAGGCCAGCTTGTATTGCAAAATACAGTCAGAAGCCTGTACTTCAGCCATTTAGGGCTTTACGAGGGAGTATCATAAAGTTTTAATTATTACCTTTTAAAAATTTGACTGAAAGTTTGTTTTGATTTGTAGTTGTTAATTTATCTCTATGTAGTCACCATCCAGATTTACACATTTTCCCAGTGTTTCTTGACCCTCCAAATACTGTTATTGTAGAAGTCTGCAGATTGTGCCTTAAACCACTCTTCCACTTCGTGAATGATGTCATCTGTGTTGTCAAATCGGCAACCCCACAATGCATTTTTTATTTTTGGGAAAAGAAAAAGTCACTTGGTGATGATGACAATGACAAAATTTCATTAATAACAACTGGGTGATAATTATTTTTACGATATCCCTTGTACATGGCATAACCAGTCCTTTGAATTGTGCCTGGAGAAAAGCAGGTAGACAGTGGAGCTGTTGAAACAGAGGAGTTGTATGATTCCTGTACCCATCTCCAGTTAACTCTCAAGCTTCAGTTCTTTGTATCAACTGAACACTCTTTAATGTAGGCTCAGGAAAAAATAGTCTTCACTCACTCTTTCTCATTAACAACCTTTGTTGTCTTGAGCACATGCTAATGTTGCTTGGTCACATGGATCTCAGTTTTCATCTATAAAATGTTCAAGGATATGAGCATTGTGTAGCCACTGTATGTATACATATAGGGGATTCCTGTTTGACTCCTTGGCCAGTGGCCTGTGGGGTCCCTCGGGCTCAGTCCTGTCCCCTATGCTTTATTATTATTGAGGCAGGATTACAACAGTAAAAATGAATATACAAAATACAAGTACAAAATATACAATACAAAATTATACAAAATACCTACAGTAAAATAGCAACATTATACCAATAAAATCAGAAGCATTAATAAAATAAAATAAAATAACAAGATTAAAAGTTACTATAGAGTGGCTGATTGTATCAATAGCCAGAAAGCCAAACAGAAAATTATAATAGAATCATAGAATCATAGAATTATAGAATCATAGAGTTGGAAGAGACCACAAGGGCCATCCAGTCCAACCCCCTGCCATGCAGGAATTCCCAATCAAAGCATCCCCAACAGATGACCATCCAGCCTCTGCTTAAAGACCTCTAAGGAAGGAGACTCCACTACTCTCCGAGGGAGTGTGTTCCACTGTCGAACCACCCTTACTGTCAGGAAGTTCCTCCTAATGTTGAGGTGTAATCTCTTTTCCTGCAGCTTGCATCCATTGTTTCAGGTCCTAGTCTCTGGAGCAGCAGAAAACAAGCTTGTTCCCTCCTCAATATGACATCCCTTCAAATATTTAAACACAGCTATCATATCACCTCTCAGCCTTCTCTTCTCCAGGCTAAACATCCCCAGCTCCCTAAGTCATTCCTCATAGGGCTTGGTTTCCAGACCCTTCACCATTTCAGTTGCCCTCCTTTGGACACGCTCCAGTTTCTCCACATCCTTTTTGAATTGTGGTGCTCAGAACTGGACACAGTATTCCAGGTGAGGCCTGACCAAAGCAGAATAGAGTGGCACTATTACTTCTCTTGATCTAGACACTATACTTCTACTGATAATATAGCTTGTTTAGCTTCAAGGTCTGCTAAAGGGATCAGATGGATAGGCCCACCAGAAGAGCTCTGTCTTGAGTGCCTTCTTAAAGGTATATAGAGTAGTAATAAGATGGGTATCTTCCGGTAGGCTGTTCCACAGCTTAGGAGCTGCGTCTGTAAATGATCATTGGGAAGTTGTATTAAGTCTGGTTTTATAGTATTCTAATACATTCTTCTCAGATGTTCTGAGAGGGCGGGGCGGATTGTGTAGGGAGAGGCATTCCTTCAATTAACTCGGGCCCAAGCCACGTAGGGCTTTAAAGGTAATAACCAACACTTTGTACTGTACCCAGAAGCTAATCAGCAGCCAATGAAGAGATTTTAATATGGGAGTTATATGGTCCGACCTAGATGTTCCAGTGACCAAACTGGCTGCCGCATTTTGAACGAGTTGAAGCTTCCGAACTTGATACAGAGGTAGCCCCATGTAGAGCTCATTACAGAAATCCAAACAAGAGATTACCAGGGCAAGTACTACTGCTTCAAGGTCCTTCCAGTCCAGGTAGGAAAGCAGTTGGTGGATCAACCGAAGTTAATACCAAGCACTCCTGGCCATCGCATCCACTTGAAATGACAACTGTAGAGATGAGTCCAGGAGTACTCCCAAACTGTGAACTGTGTCCTTTAGGGGAAGTGTGACCCCATCCAGGACTGGTTGACAAAGCTCCCTCCCCGGACTAGGAATACCTATTGCGAGCACCTCCGTTTTCTCTGGATTCAGCTTGAGTTTGTTTTCCCTCAGCCCATTACTGACCCAAGGCAGGCATCCAGAGGAGCGATACCATCCTTAGTCACTGCAGTAGTTGGAGACATAGAGAAATAGAGTTGGGTGTCATCACCATATTGATAACACCGTGCCCCATGCCTCCTGGTGATCTCTCCCAGTGGCTTCATGTAAATGTTGAACAGCATGAGGGACAGAATAACACCCTGTGGAACACCAGATGTCAGCTCTCTCTTAGAAGAGCAGCTATCCCCCAGCCTGACCATCTGGAATCTGCTCGAGAGGTAGGACTGGAACCACTGAAGTGCAGTGCCCCCAATACCTAACTCCCTCATTCATTCCTAGCCTGAAAAGAAGAAAGCCCTCCCTCCATCCACCATCATCTGGAGGGAGAGAAGGCAGGCTGGCTCCATCGGGCCTAGCCTGAAAAGAAGAAGGCCCTCCCTCCATCCACCATCATCTGGAGGAAGAGAAGGCAGGCTGGCTCCATTGGGCCTAGCCTGAAAAGAAGAAGGCCCTCCCTCCAGCCACCATCATCTGGGGGGAGAGAAGGCAGGCTAGCTCCATCGGGTCTAGCCTGAAAAGAAGAAGGCCCTCTCTCCATCCACCATCATCTGGAGGGAGAGAAGGCAGAATGTGTGCTGTCTTAATCTTATTATGTTTATTTCATTATTGTATTTATTTTACATTTATAAGCCGCCTTGATTGCTTAGGCAAAAGGTGGGATATAAGAAATAAATTATTATTATTATTATTATTATTATTATTATTATTATTATTATTATTATTCCAGGAGGATACCATGGTCTATGGTATCGAATGCTGCTGAGATGTCCAAGAGCACCAACAGGGTCACACTTCCCCTGTCGATGCCTAGACGGAGATCATCGACTAAGGTGACCATGGCAGTCTCAACTCTATAATCCCATCCTGAAGCCAGTTAGAAATGGGTCCAGATAATCGGCTTCTTCCAAGATGGCTTGGAGCTGGAAGGCAACTGCCCTCTCGATCACTTTGCCCAAGAGTGGTAAAAGGGAAACTGGCCTATAATTATTTTCTACCAAGGGATCAAGGGAGGGTTTTTTGAAGAGCGGTTTAACCACCACTTGTTTTAGATTAGATGGAAAATTTCCCTCCCTGAAGGATGTATTCATTATTAACTGTAATAGTGTTTTTACTGCATCACCTCCCTGGGCGGTCAGCCATGATGGGCAAGATCAAGAGGGCACATTGTCTTCCTTACACTTCCAAGAAGCTTGTCCACTTCATCAGTATTAACAAACTCAAAATGATCCAGTTTAACACAGTCCAGAGTCCCTGGACATTTCTCTTACTGGTTCTGTTATAATGCCTGCATCCAGATCAACCCTTATCTGAGAGATTTTATCTACAAAACAGTCATTAAAGGCATCACAGCAGGCTTTAGTAGGTTCCAATAATAGGTTCAGGTTGGGAGGTAATTGAGTTAGTTCTTTAACCACCCTGAACAGCTCTGCTGGACGAGACTTTTAACATCTACATGAAACCACTGGGAGAGGTCATCTGGAGTTTTGGAATATGTTTTCACCTGTAATGGACTGGATGAAGGCAAACAAATTGAAACTTAATCCAGTTAAGACAGAGGTGCTCCCAGTCAGTCAAAAGACAAATCCAGGAATATGGATTCAGCTTGTGATAGATAAGGTTACACTCCCCCTGAAAGCTCAGGTTCATAGTTTGGGGGTACTTCTGGACTCAGCGCTGAGCCTGGAAGCCCAGGTATCAGCGGTGAGCAGGAGTGCTTTTTCACAGCTAAAACCTGTACACCAACTATGCCCATTCCTGGAGAAGTCACATCTGGCCACGATGGTACATGCTGTCTGGACTACTGTAATGTGCTCTACATGGGGCTGCCTTTGAAAAGTGCTCAGAAACTTCAGCTGGTCCAGGTTGTTAACTGGAGCTGGCTACAGGGATCATACAACTCCCTTGTTGCAACAGCTCCATTGGCTGCCAGTCCGTTTCTGGACAAAAATCAAAATGCTCATTTTGACCTATAAGGCCCTATAAGACTTGGGTCCAGGCTATTTGAAGGACAGTGGGGGGTTGCAGACTGCCAGAAATAGTGTGAATTCAGTCCACTTTTAGGGTTAGGGTTAGAGTTAGGGAACCATGGGAACTGTATTTTATTGTGGCATCAGAGTTGTCTGACAGAGAAGGCTCAATGTCTCAGAAAAATAACAGTTCCCATGATTCCCTAGCACTAACCCTAACCCTAAAAGTGGACTGAATTCACACTATTTCTGGCAGTCTGCAACCCCCCAGTATCTCCCTGTGTAAGCCCACCGGAGTACTGAAATCATCCTGAGGCCTTTCTCTCTGCACCACCACCCACTCAGGTGTGTTTGGTAGGAACAAGAGAGAGGGGTTTCTTAGTGGCTGCTCCCAAGCTTTGGAACCCCCTCTCTAGGAAGACCAGGATGGATCCATCCCTGCTATCCTTGCAGTGGCAATTAAAGATGTTCTTGTGTGGGCAGACCTTTGCAAACGGATACAGTCTGGGAATATTGTGCTATTTAAATTTTAATGTTTGTATTGTAATATTTGATCTTATAATGCTCACAACCCAGGCGTGGCCAGAAGTACTCCTCTCCAGCTTGAGAGGAACACTTTCACAGCCTCCAGCTGTCAAGCATATGTTGGTTTGGATTTGAAGCTGATGAAATAATCAGTCACTTCTGGTCTTGGAAGGATTGTTCAAAGGAAAGCAAAGGAAAACAAGCACACACTAACCCTACCCCTCTTCAGCTTAGCAATCACATGCTCCTTCTTAATCTGTTAGAAGGAAAGGAACCAGACACCCAGTATCTCTGCCCAGCTGTAGGCAGGGACACTCACATTGTCCAAGCAGGGCTGCAAGCTTCCCTGTGAGTCAAAGGTCCTTTGTCTGCTATCATCTTATATATTGTCATTTTCTACCAACTTAGCACATATACTGCAGGTTCTTACACAGTCTGCACAAAGGAAATGGGAGGTGGGGGGACATTCCCATGCTAAGTTGTTTACCATATCCCAGGTGGCCAGAGGATCAAGGAGCTGCTTATCTCTCTTTGCTCTGGAATGTCATCCCTCTTCCCCTCCATCCCATCATGGGAGAACTTTCAGTGACCGATTCTCACAACAAGGCCTATGCATTTTAAAGCTAACTGCAGTCTGAACCAAAGTTTTTTGCTAAAACTATAAATCCCAGGGCTATACATTCCACCCCCAGAATGGTCAGTGAAAGTTCTCTTCACATTACAAATTTGTATTACCCCCAAAGGGGCCAGACCTTTTTGGCCCTATCGTAACCATTCATGGGAAGTCGAATAACTAATTTTTAAACTATCATATAAACTATTATCTCATAGCATCTAGTTAACAATAACAGGCAACACATCAAAACTATAAAAATGACAATTAGCTCTTTCCATCCCACCAGCTCTCTAAAACCAAACAGTTATATTAAACAAAAACACACACACACATAGCAAGTTCATAGCTATTAAGGGAAAAAAAACATACATAATATGACAATACAAAACAAATTTAACAATCAAATCAATTTTCCAGATGGGGCAGGTGGTACCTGAAATCTGGATACTTGTTATCCTCAGCAGCTGCTTGGAGGCACCATACTTTTTGCTGGTTACAAGCAGCATTAAAATATAGGCATAAAAGCTCAAACTCATATTACAAAAATAAAAAAAACATAAGACATGTTAATGACTGGGGCAAACATATGGTGACAAAACATAACAGATCTCCAGTCTAGGGCCACATAATCCCACAATTTAAACATTTAAAGGACATGCCTCTCACATTCTTGCCATGGTCACATTAGGCAAGGTGAAGGCTCTTGCAAAAGGGCAGGGTTGTCCCACCCAGGTTGACATAATTCCAGCCTCATCCCATGCTATCATGACAAAAATGCCTGGTGTTTTTGGCTTCTTGGGGGGCAACTACATTTCTTTGTTTTCTCCTGACACCAGGGCATCTACATCCTCCTCAGGAGGAGCAGTGGGGAATTGCTGATGCCTAAGCAATTCTCTCCACTCTTGCAGCAACACAGGGGTGGGCAATCCATGGATCTCTTCCCAAGGAACTCCTCCTCAGAGCAGATCATGCCACATCTGCCTCCAACTGACCTTGAGGGGCCCATTTGTCCTACCTGTGTCACCTTTTACTGCACACACTTGTTGTCTTTGATCACTGATCTCTCAGTCCTTTGGGGTGGCCTCCAGTCAGTCCAGGTGGGCTCAACATGATGTCAGTGTCCCAGACAGTCTGGCTAGTTGCAAATCCCAGCATGCTCAATGAATTCCCCTCCTCTGGTCTCTGGGCATCTTGGAGCAGCCTCAGGGACATGCCAGCTTTGAAAAAACTCTTGATCTGGACCATTAAAAACATTTTTATCAAGTTTCTCAGCTCATTGTTTCCATACAGCACTCTGAAATAACACATCTGGCACAATAGCTCTATTCAGCACTCTTAAATCTCTCTCCATATCTAATTCAGCCTGTAGTTTTCTGATCTTATCTCTATAACTCTCTCCCAGCTTGGAGAGTGTTTGCACTGTATTTAACAAAAACCAGGCCAGAGGAACTGCACTGTACTTCTTTGAAATGGACTACTTTAAAAACTCCAAAGCACCTTTCAGATGAACTGGGCTGCATGTCCTTTCCATATTTGGCAAGGTGATCTGCTAGCTGCATCACCCCATGCTAACTAGGGCCCCCAGCTTGGCCAACCATTTTTTCAGAGGCTGGAGCTCTACAGGGCTGACGGTGTTCATCTTTCTGAAACAGGTAGTGCCATTTTCTTAACAGATCTGCAGCAAGGTGTTAAGGGTGTGCTTGGTGTCTTGGTTGGAGATAGGGGCTAAGCAGACACTTTCCCCATATCTGTGGCATGAATAAAGGACTCATATTTCAGCAAGCACCTTGGACACCGTTTGGGTGGAAGGGATGTTTCTAGAACCACCTCTTTAGGCCTCGCGACCTAGGAGGTGGCAGAAATAAATTGCCCTTGGGCTTAGGTGCTATCATCCAAGAAAAGCTGCAGGAGTGGTCTAGGGAAAGACACCGACTGCAGCTGCTCCATACTTGGTTGTTCTTCCAATTCAGTTGTAGTTCCGTTAAGAAACTAATAAATAATTCACTTAATAAATGGCCCTGTTTTCAACCCGATCTTTGTGTCTTGTCTCATAATTTCTGGTATTGAGAAGCAATGGTCATCCCCACTCCACGAGAGAGGAGTTGGGGTGGGATGGGCTGTTTTCTGCCCTCTGTAGATTTGAGACAAGTTTAAATTACACCATGGCAGGGCCAGAGTTGGTTTAGAGCCTTCCACCCCTAGAAGTCTCAGCTTGCCCAGAGTGATCAACCCGCCCACTTGCTGCTGGTACAGTGTGAAGTTTTCTTGGTAGTTTAGGGGCTGGGTTGGAATTTCCCCCCCTTTCCACGGGCTTTTTTGCCTACCCCATACTGTTTCCAGTTGGCATATAGGAAATTGGCTTGGGTGGTGTCTAAATAGGAATAAATTTGGCATGAATAAATGACTCATATTTCATTGAGCACCTTGGACACTGTTTGGGTGGAAGGGAAGTTTCTGGAACCACGTCTTTCAGCCTCGTGACCTGGGAGGTGGCAGAAGGAAATTGCCCCTGGGTCTGGCCTGAAAGATAAATCCCCCTCTTTAATCTTTGTGAATTGGGAGAGGGACTTTCTGGTTGGACTTCCTGATATGGGCTGGCCAATGAATAACCAAGCTTTTGGGTCATTGTTGAGGGCTCAGGTGTTATTGTCCAAGAAAAGCTGCAAAGGTGGTTGCAGTTCCATTAAGAAACTAATAAATAGGTCACTTAATAAATGGCCCTGTTTTCAACCCAGTCTTTTGTCTTGTTATTTCTGGGGTTGACCAGCAATAGAGATAAATGGGGCAGAGGTATGTGGGTGGAACATTAGACATATAGGATATCAGCACAACATTTAGATATCCTTTATAGAACATAGACCTCAGGCTAATACTTCTAAAGCTAAATTTAATGTGTTCATCAAATATATAATCATTTCTTGTGCATTTCCATCTGAAAAAAAGTTATACGGGACTTGGAAACTTCCTAGTTAACTGGCATTGCATATATTTATTTGTGTAAGAGGAGATAAGCACCCAGGCTTTGAAACCAGCATAATAATATCAAACATTCTCTTCCTTCAGCAGTGCTTGCCAGAAGATTTGTCTCCCTTTCTAGAGACCTGGGAAAGATTCATCATTTCTTGAGAGTTCAACTGGTTCTCTAAGAATTGGCAATCATACTGGGAACCTTTGTACAGTTACTGCTGTGTATGTGTCCACAGTATCTGAACCCCAACCAGACAGTTGTGAGATAAAGGGATAATCAGAGAATCCAGTAATCTGAGCTTCTTTACATGGTTTCTGTAGGGATTGCTGTAAGAATGTATGTCACACAAGGAATATTTGAGAACTGTTTTTGTCAAGCATCATAGATCTTAATTTGAAAGCTTCTGGTACAACGTCACCGACTAGTACAATTCATAACACCAAAGGAACATGACAAGTAAAAGTCTGGTCTTTGATTATCTAGTGGACATAGGGGTAGACCTTTTGATTTGGTTTCATTATGTTGTTTAAATAGCTCAGTCCAATTATCCATGTCAAATACGTTATTATTATTATTATTATTATTATTATTATTATTATTATTTTCTTATATCTCACCTTTAGCAACAGCAATAGCAGCTTCATTTATATACCACTTCATATCGTGCTATGCAGTCTCTAAGCAGTTTACAACTATAAGCTAATTGCCCCCAACAAGCTGGGTACTCATTTTAGTGACCTCAGAAGGATGCAAGCCTGAGTTGAGCCTGAGCCCTGGCTGGTACTGAACTTGCAACTTTATGCAGTACAGACATTTAACCACTGCACCACCAGGGCTCTTCCACTGCAACTTTCTCCAAATACAGGGACTCAAGGGAGTGAACAGCAGATTTAGAACAATACAATTTAAAAACAGTATAACATTAAAATATATAAATATAAAATTTTAAAAAACAATTAAACCATTTTAAAAGTTAAAACAGTTATGAGTTAAAATCTGTATAGCCTTGGGATTTATAGTTTTAGCAAAACTTTGGTTCAGACTGCAGTTAGCTTTAAAATGCATAGGCCTCGTTGTGAGAATCGGTCATGAAAGTTCTCCCTAGCCTAACTCATAACTGTTTTAACTTTTTTTTAACAAGGGGAGGAGGGATGACATTCCAGAGCAAAGAGAGATAAGCAGCTCCTTGCTCCTCTGGCTACCTGGGATGTGTAAACAACTTGCTGAGTTGACATGGGAATGTCCCCCCCCACCCCCCGTTCCCTTGTTGAACATGATGATGTAGTATATGCACTAAGTTGGTAGAAAATGACAACAATACATAAGATGCTAACAGACAAAGGACCTTTGCCTCACAGGGAAGTTTGCAGTCATGCTTGGACAATGTATGAGTGTGGGGGTCCCTGCCTATAGCTGGGCAGAGACACTGGGTATCTGGTTCCTTTCCTTCTGACAGATTAAGCTGGAGTGTGTGATTGCTAAACTGAAGAGGAGTAAGCTTAATGTGTGCTTGTTATCCTTTGCTTTTCCTTTTCGTTGTCTTTAAACTTACTTGTTGGGAACTGGAGGGTAGAATTGTGATTCTATGCCTTTATTCCTTTCTATCTCTTTATTCTAAATAAACAACCCTTCCAAGACCAGAAGTGACTGATTATTTCATCAGCTTCAAATCCAAACCAACATATGCTTGACAGCTGGAGGCCGTGAGAGTGCTCCTCTCAAGCTGGAGAGGAATACTTCAGGCCATACCTAGGTTGTGAGAATTACAATTGGTGGTGATGATGGGATATGAACGCTGGTGGTGTGCTCATGTTCAGGATCTGGAAGAGAAGGAGAACTGCTGAGATCTATCTGGAGATGGGATAAATAATGACCCAGACCTGCATCAAGGGCCTTTTGGATTTCCCTGTTAGCCCACCATCAGGCTGTATCAATGGCTATGGGGTTGCTGCCACACTTCCATTCACGTCATGGCAGCATGGTCAATCAATTAGTACTAGTGGCCATGACTGCTTGATAAGATCGAAATCATGAAGCACCTGTAAAATAAGTGCCTTTTCTTTTAACAGTACAAGACACCCTGCCTTCCAATGGAAACAAACCACATCACCTAGGCCCAAATGGGTACCGAAATGGCTCATTCTGGCTTGCCAGGTTGCTCGGTAGATCATGCTATGGCCACATAGAAATACTTGAATCTCACCTGCCAAGAACAAAGATCTGGAAAACAAAGAAGACAAATTAGCAAACTTGTCTCCTGACATATTTGCGATATGCTGGAGACTTCTAACACCCAATCTTCTTGATGGCACATGGTTCGAAACACATGGAAGCAGCCATCGAAGCAGCTCCAATTCTAAAGGAATGGGTAGCAAAACGGACCTTTGCTAAACCCAGGACAGACAAGACCCTTGAAGTAACTACTCAGAACTGATGTTTGACTAAAGGGAAAAGGTCTTGATGAACAAACAAAGGCCCAGGAATAGATCCCTTGGCTTGTGTATAATCATGCAAGGCCTGAACTGGACAAATAGATGTGTCCGAATAAGGCTGTAGAGAAGCTGAGCACCCTTGTTGTGCTGGTCAGTTTTAGATAATTTAATAGAAAAAAAATAATATACTGTTCAGAAAACCTTAGATTGCTACATTGTAAAGCTTTGTCTAAAGTGTCATGCTTAGATGCCAAAACTAATTCACTGATCTGTAGTGCCCCAAAGAAGGCAGTCAATGCTGATGAATGAAATAATAAGGCTTTGTATGGCAATTTGCAGATATCAGTCCATACTTGTCTTAAACCTTTCAAAATGTCTGGGGATAAGGGTGTCCTGTCATCCACAGTTTGACCTTTTTCCCTAGACCAGCCTTCTAAATCTTTTCTAACCTGAAAATCATCAGTGGTGTCTTCAACCCCTTCCAACTTTTGCCAGCATGCAATGGCAGACAGATGGCTTCAAATTGACTGTGGTGCCAGCCCCCTATCATGTAGAAAACCACAATAATGCAAAAGCTGAGGGACCAGGATAGGCAGCTAGCTCAACTCCCATACCAAAACTCCAAACTCATTGGATTGCTGTATCAAAGGAAGCATAATCTCCCAGCTGATGCATAACCTGGAAGTTGAGAAATTCTTTAACCAAGCTAAGGTAGCTCCTCTTCATACTAACTGTGACTGGGAGACTCAGGGCACATGCCATCTCATGATGTCAAGGCTCCATAGAGGTTCAGGCATCAGTTCTGCCAGATGAGCCACCTTGGGGGCCACGTTCCAGAAGCGATCCATCTGTTTATGAGAAAAAGCATATGGAATAGCATTATCAATCCCGGTCACATGCAAATCAATAAACAAGATATTAAAACATAAACATTGCAATGTGAATGCATGAACAAGGTGCATGACCCTTGGGAATTTAGAAGTCAAGGAGTTGATAACATGGATTGCCACCAGGTTATCGCTCCAGAAATGTACCCATAAATTAGCGAATTCTCTAGCCCATATGGTGACCACTAATACGATGGGAAAAAAATTCCAAGAAAGTCAGATCAGAAGTTACTCCTGAGTGGATCCAGTCTTGTGGCCAAGAGTGGGCGCACCACCTGCCACGTAAATAGATACCAAATCATACCAAGGCTGCTGTGTCTGATTATATTTGCAAAACATTTCTAGCTTAATAATGGCAACAGGTCATGCCAGCAGAGGCCCAACCTTCCAGTGGAAACAAGCCAAATCACCTAGAAATTCTAATTTTGTAGAAGGACTTTTGTTTTTTTCCAGTGCCAAAGGAACACCCAGCTCACCAAAGAGGAATTCAAACAAATAGCTAGCACGTGTAGGGGTAAAGTCAGAAAAGCTAAAGCGCAGAATGAACTCAGGCTTGCTAGAGAGGTTAAGAACAATAAAAAGGGCTTTCTGAGTATGTCCGCAGCAAAAGGAAGAAGAAGGAAATGGTAGGGCCACTGTGTGGAGAAGATGGCAAAAAGTTAACAGGGAGCAGAGAAAAGGCAGAATTACTCAACACCTTCTTTGCTTCAGTCTTCTCAGAAAAGGCAAAGGGTGCTTAACCTGAGGATAATGGAGCAGAGGACAGAATAGGTGAATTACAGCACATAATAAGTAAAGAGATAGTACAGGAATACCTGGTTAATCTAAATGAATTTAAGTCTCTAGGACCAGACAAATTACATCTAAGGGTATTAAAAGAACTGGCAAATGTAATATCAGAACCATTGGCAATAATCTTTGCGAACTCCTGGAGAACAGGAGAAGTCCCAGCAGACTGGAGAAGGGCAAACGTTGTCCCCATCTTCAAAAAGGGAAAAAAAGAGGATCTCAACAATTATCGTCCAGTTAGTCTGACATCAATACCAGGAAACATTCTGGAGCAGATCATTAAACAGAGAGTCTGTGAAACCTGGAAGGTAATTCCATAATCACAAAAAGTCAACATGGGTTTCAGAGAAACAAGTCAGGCCAGACAAATCTGATCTCTCTTTCTCTCTCTCTCTCTTTTTTTTTTTTTTGATAAAATTACCAGCTTGGTAGATGAAGGGAATGCTGTGGATAATAGTATATCTTGATTTCAATAAGGCCTTTGACAAGGTCCCCCATGACATTCTTGCAAAGAAGCTGGTAAAATGTGGGCTAGACAAAGTAACTGTTACATGGATTTGTAATTGGTTGACTGGCCGAACCCAAAGGGTGCTCAACAATGGCTCCTTTTCAACCTGGAAAGAAGTGAACGGTGGGGTGGCACAGGGCTCGGTCCTGGGCCCAGTGCTATTCAATATCTTTATTAATGACTTGGATGACGGTATTGAGGGCATAGTTATCAAATTTGCAGACGACACCAAATTAGGAGTAGTAGCTAATACCCCAGAGGACAGGATCAAAATTCAAAATGACTTGAACAGACTAGAAAGCTGGGCCAAAGCTAACAAAAGGAAATTCAACATGGAGAAATGTAAGGTACTGCGCTTAGGGCGGAAAAACAAAAGCACAGATTTATGATGGGGGACACCTGGCTGAATGAGACTATGTGTGAAAGGGGTCTAGGAGACCAGGTAGACCACAAGTTGAACATGAGTCAACAGTGTGTTGCAACAGCTAAAAAGGCCAATGCAATTTTAGGCTGCATCAATAGAAGTATAGTGTCTAGATCAAAAGACGTAATAATGCCACTCTATTCTGCTTTAGTCAGGCCTCACCTGGAATACTGTGCCCACAATTCAAAAAGGATGTGGAGAAACTGGAGCATGCCCAAAGGAGGGCAACTAAAATGGTGAAGGGTCTGGAAACAAAACCCTATGAGGAAAGACTTAGGGAGCTGGGGATGTTTAGCCTGGAGAAGAGAAGGTTAAGAGGTGATATGATAGCCGTGTTTAAATATTTGAAGGGATGTCATATTGAGGAGGGAACAAGCTTGTTTTCTGCTGCTCCAGAGACTAGGACCTAGAACAATGGGTGCAAGCTCCAGGAAAAGAGATTCCACCTCAACATTAGGAGGGACTTCCTGACAGTAAGGGCGGTTCGACAGTGAAACACACTCCCTCGGAGTGTGGTGGAGTCTCCTTCCTTAGAGGTCTTTAAGCAGAAGCTGGATGGCCATCTGTTGGGGATGCTTTGATTGGGAGTTCCTACATGGCAGGGGGTTGGACTGGATGGCCCTTGTGGTCTCTTCCAACTCTATGATTCTATGATTCTATGATTCTATGATTCTATGATTCTCATCCAGCAATCAAAATAAAATCCCATTGAATTAAAAAATTGAGACCACACCAATAAGTCTTCCTTCCTGTGGTAACTCTGACCTGTGGTGAAGTTTTTTAACTCCACAGATTGCATCACAAAGACACCTTTAAAATGCTCAACCAGGGGCCACCACCTTACAGGTGAAATTCAAATGGCCAATGAGTTCTTTGAATTTGTGAAGTGTAGCTTTGTTCTGCAACAGGAACTGTCACACCCTGGTGCATAAGTTGGCCACCTTGCTATCTGAGAGTCTAGATAATTGGTTAACTGTACCAATTGAGATCCCTAGAAATTCTAATCTTGTAGAAGGACCTTTTTTTTTTTTCTGGCACCAAAGGAACACCCAGCTCATCTGTCAAGGCATGAAACTGCTTGAGCAAGAAGGAACAATCACCTGAACTCAATGAACCGATAAACAAAACATTGTCTAAATAATGGACAACCTCCCTCATTCCAATCCTCGTCTTAAGGGCCCATTCTAGAAAAATGTTAAATGTTTCATAGGCTGCACCAGAAACTGAACAACCCATTGGAATGGCACAGTCCATGTAAAACTGGCCATTGAACCTAAAACCTAACAATTTGAAATCAAGAAGATAAACAGGTAATAAACACAATTTAGACTTAATGTCGCATTTCCCTAGCTCAACTCCCAGACTGAAACTCCAAACTCATCAAATTGCTGTGTCAAAGGAAGTATAACGCACTGTACACAACTCGTGAGGAATGGCATCATGAACAGATTGGTCAGGGGATAAGACAAGTGATGAATAATTCAGAACTCTACTGCAGCCTTCTCTGTGACAACACCCAGTGGGGAAACTCTCAAATTGGAAGTGAGGGAGAGGTGAAGGGTCACAAAAAGCAGCCTTTGGCCACTTCTTTGTTAATCTTTTGTCTAACTGTATGTTCCATACCTGCTATGATTTTAAGTTGTTAGCCAAGAATGGATGTTGAATGCTGTGAAAAGAGATGTGGAAACCATCACAAAAACTGTTCAACAAGTATTGTGCTGCCCCTGAATCCAGATAGGATGACAGCAGCTGCCGAAGCATCTCAAACTTGATTGAGTTGGAGCTGTTTTGTAAGCAGGGAAGTGAGTCACTGGACTTTCTATTAGTTTGGCTGTCCTTGTTGGGACCTGACTGCATCCGGCCCTTTGCAGACCAAGCGCTCATGGTTGTACTTGCAGGCCTTATGGTTGCAAACACCTTGGAAACTAAAGTCCCAACAAAGGAGTTTTTGAGGGTTTTGAGGCTGAGAAGAAGGGCCACCTGACTTCTGTACCAGATGACTACTATAGGTATATTCTCCTTGAACTGGGCAGGCTGGAGTCATAAGCTGAATCCACAACTGTGAATGCAACATGTCCCAGCATAAAGTGGGATAAATGGTTGCCCACATATGAAAAGCTTCATCATATAACAACCAGACATGGCCCATGTAATCAACATAAGCCCTATGGATAATATCAGGGCAGCTGCTTGAATAGGTTGGGGTTTTGCTATTACCCCCACATAGATATGGAAACAGTTCAGCCAATTGGAAGAGGTACGTTCTACCTTTCTATGACACAACCTTTTCTTTTCCTTCTCATCCAATAAATCTTTGTCCTTTTCTTCATGTTCTTGGTATAATAAAGTATCTATATATTCTCCCCTCAAGATCTTATCTATAGTGGACTGTAACAAATTGGTACTGTAACAAATGATTGCCCAAAAGCAGAGATACTCTCCATATGGAATAGCAGAGTGAGACACATTATCATATCCAGACTGGCATTGGGGACCAACTAAATGGGCATCAAACAGCAGCCATGAAGGGTGGGTGGAAGAGAATGGGGGCCCTGCCGTTGACCCCATGTTGGTGGGGACATAGGCCACCCAAACTGCATTGCAGGCCCAGCTATACCAAACCCTCCCTTATCACCAGCCATTGGGGAGGAATAGAGCTGAGGTTGGCCTGGAACCCCCCAAGGCCAAGAATAGCCCTGCAGAGGCTATTGGGTAAGGGACTCACCTGGCAGTGGTGACACTGCCAGTGGTTGGACCACCTCCTCAAGATCTGGTTATGGAGTAGCCTCTTGGCCTGCTGGTGGTGGGGCAGCCTGTGATCATGACATTCCAAGGCCAGTTCATTCCTATTCCATTGCAAACAAGTTTTCTTTCATCATGCAGCCTAGCATGCCTAGGTCACTTGGAGGCCCTCTTAGTGGGCTGAGGTTGAGAAGAAGGATGCAGTGAATGTGAGGGCCTGCAATGGGCTTCCTCAAGCACCTGTATTCTAGAAAACTTCTTCTCCATTGGAAAGTCACCTGAATCCTCAATGAAGGAAGAAAGTTCCACTACTGGGCATTTGGAGGACTTTGCAGGCTCCTTGCCCTTGGGCCCCTCTTTTCCCTTTTGGGGGCCATAGTTAAAGTGGGCCTCTGGGCAATGAATTATAACCCTAAGCCAAATGAAATTTAAAAGATTAAGTCTCACTGTATTAAATGACAACAATATAACCACCCACTAATAGTGATGATGATGATGATAATGATGATAATGATATAGAAAACTATCTCTATGATAAGGGCTTGTTCCTCTGAAATATAGTCTATAACTGCAGAAGACATGTCACAACATTAATAGATAAGGTTGTCAATAGCAAATATGGATAAGGAGACAAAGAATAAGAATATATATAGTAAGGGCTGGCAATAAGACAGCAAGACACAGTGCTATGGAGCAACTGCCTATTATCCTACAACTCAAAAGCCCCCTAACTGGCTTAAAATAATGAAGCCACTGGCGGCTGGGCCAGAGGCTCCAAGACCCACCAGCCACAAGCCCTTCTCAAGCCCAAATGTGTGTGGGGGAGAGGTACTGGTGAAATCACACCCAGAGTCCAACCACTGATGGGCCTAAAAAATTCTAGCCCTAATGAACCACTCTCCAGAGCCCCCCTCTCCCCAGGCGAGCCAACAAAGCATCTGACCTTGTCGGTCAGCCTGTGTCTGAGCTGTCGGCATGAAGGGCCCCAGGAAAAACCAACTGGAACCCTGGGGCAACTCCCGTGCTCCCTGGCCACCCAAACAGCAGGGGAACCAGCCAATATAGCAGGCAACAATTTAGAGCACCCCTAACAGCTTAGCCCAAGCCAGGCAAGTCAGGCCCATTGTCACATCAAACAGCCCATCCCACCCGAACTCCTCTGTTGTAGAATCATAGAATCATAGAATCATAGAGTTGGAAGAGACCACAAGGGTCATCCAGTCCAACCCCCTGCCATGCAGGAACTCCCAATCAAAGCATCCCCGACAGATGGCCATCCAGCCTCTGCTTAAAGACCTCCAAGGAAGGAGACTCCACTACTCTCCGAGGGAGTGTGTTCCACTGTCGAACCGCCCTTACTGTCAGGAAGTTCCTCCTAATGTTGAGGTGGAATCTCTTTTCTTGCAGCTTGCATCCATTGTTTCGGGTCCTAGTCTCTGGAGCAGCAGAAAACAAGCTTGTTCCCTCCTCGATATGACATCCCTTCAAATATTTAAACACGGCTATCATATCACCTCTCAGCCTTCTCTTCTCCAGGCTAAACATCCCCAGCTCCCTAAGTCGTTCCTCATAGGGCTTGCTTTCCAGACCCTTCACCATTTTAGTTGCCCTCCTTTGGACACGCTCCAGTTTCTCCACATCCTTTTTGAATTGTGGTGCCCAGAACTGGACACAGTATTCCAGGTGAGGCCTGACCAAAGCAGAATAGAGTGGCACTATTACTTCTCTTGATCTAGACACTATACTTCTACTGATGCAGCCTAAAATTGCATTGGCCTTTTTAGCTGCTGCATCGCACTGTTGACTCATGTTCAACTTGTGGTCCACCTGGATTCCTAGATCCCTTTCACACGTAGTCTCATTCAGCCAGGTGTCCCCCATCATATATCTGTACTTTTGGTTTTTCCGCCCTAAGTGCAGTACCTTACATTTCTCTGTGTTGAATTTCATTTTGTTAGCTTTGGCCCAACTTTCTAGTCTGTTCAAGTCATTTTGAATTTTGATCCTGTCCTCTGGGGTATTAGCTACTCCTCCTAATTTGGTGTCGTCTGCAAATTTGATAACTATGCCCCCAATACCGTCATCCAAGTCATTAATAAAGATATTGAATAGCACTGGGCCCAGGACAGAGCCCTGTGGCACCCCACTGGTCACTTCTTTCCAAGTTGAAAAGGAGCCATTGTTGAGCACCCTTTGCGTTCGACCAGTTAACCAATTACAAATCCATGTAACAGTTACTTTGTCTAGCCCACATTTTACCAACTTGCTTGCAAGAATGTCATGGGGAACCTTGTCAAAGGCCTTACTGAAATCAAGATATACTATATCCACAGCATTCCCTTCATCTACCAAGCTGGTAATTTTATCAAAAAAAGAGATCAGATTTGTCTGGCATGACCTGTTTCTCTGAAACCCATGTTGACTTTTTGTGATTATGAAATTATCTTCCAGATGTTCACAGACTCTCTGTTTAATGATCTGCTCCAGAATCTTTCCGGGTATTGATGTCAGACTAACTGGACGATAATTGTTGGGATCCTCTTTTTTCCCCTTTTTGAAGATGGGGACAACATTTGCCCTCCTCCAGTCCGCTGGGACCTCTCCTGTTTTCCAGGAATTCTCAAAGATTATTGCCAATGGTTCTGATATTACATTTGCCAGTTCTTTTAATACCCTTGGATGTAATTCATCTGGTCCTGGAGACTTATAGTCATCTAGATTAACCAGATGTTTCTGTACTATCTCTTTACTTATTCTGTGCTGAAATTCTCCTATTCTGTCCTCTGCTCCATTATCCTCAAGTTGAGCACCCTTTGCCTTTTCTGAGAAGACTGAAGCAAAGAAGGTGTTGAGTAATTCTGCCTTTTCTCTGTCCCCTGTTAACTTTTTGCCATCTTCTCCACACAGTGGCCCTACCATTTCCTTCTTTTTCCTTTTGCTACTGACATACCCCCAAAAGCCCTTTTTATTGTTCTTAACCTCTCCAGCAAGCCTGATTTCATTCTGCGCTTTAGCTTTTCTGACTTTACCCCTACACGTGCTAGCTATTTGTTTGAATTCCTCTTTGGTGATTTCCCCATTTTTCCATTTCTTATACATGTTCCGTTTAAAACATAGTTCTGTTGCAAGTTCCTTAGTCATTTCTTATACATGTTCCGTTTAAAACATAGTTCTGTTGCAAGTTCCTTAGTCATCCATCCTGGTTTCTTGAGACACCTCCCATTCTTCCTCCTCGTTGGCACGGTTTGAAATTGTGCCTTCAGTATCTCCCTTTTGAGAAACTCCCATCCGTCTTGAACTCCCTTCTCTTTTAGTATTCCTGTCCATGGGATCACCCTCAGTATTTCTCTAAGTTTAGTAAAATCAGCTTTCCTAAAGTCTAGAATGCGTGTCTGACTATGCCTGGCTTCTCCTTTCCACTGTATAATAAACTCCAGGAGGACATGATCACTCCCGCCTAAGGATCCAACTACTTGCACCCCATTAACTAGGTCTTCCCTGTTAGTTAGGATCAGATCCAAAATAGCTGACTCCCTCATTGCCTCTTTCACCTTTTGAACAATGAAATTGTCTTCGAGGCAAGTGAAGAATTTGCTAGACCTTGAGGATTTTGCCGAGTTTGACTTCCAGCAAATATCCGGATAGTTGAAGTCACCCATCACTACTATATTTCTCCTTTCTGAGTGTGTGGTCATCTGTTCTAGAAAGGCTTCATCCAATTCTTCTGCTTGAGTTGGGGGTCTGTAGTAGACTCCCACACTAACATCCCTGTTGTTTCCTTCCCCTTTAATTTTTATCCAGATGCTCTCCACTTGGCTTCCAGGATTGATGTCCTGGATTTCTTCAGTGGTGTAAATATCCCTGACATATAATGCTATTCCTCCTCCTTTCCTGTTTGTCCTGTTTTTCTTGAAAAGGTTATACCCCTTTATTTCTACATTCCAGTCATGAGACTCATCCCACCAGGTTTCAGTGATGCCTATTATATCATATTTGCTTTGTTGTGCTAGGAGTTCAAGTTCATCTTGCTTATTTCCCATGCTCTGTGCATTAGTGTAGAGACATCTAAGACCATGTGTCCCCTTTACTTGCTGCCTGTGCACATTTTTTTGCTTCCCACTGTTGGGTCCCTGTACTGTTTGCCTTGTTTCCTCTATGACAGTTTGACTATTTTCTCCAGTCCTTTTGTCTTCCAGGACGTTGTCTCCCTTCCCCACACAGTTCAGTTTAAAGCCCTCCTGATCAAATTCTTCAGACCGTTGGCAAAAACATTTCTTCCAACTGGTGTGAGATGCAGCCCATCCCTTGCCAGGAGTCCGCCCTCATGGAACCGCAGCCCATGATCCAAGAATCCAAATCGTTCTCGACGACACCATCTGCGGAGCCAATTGTTGACATCTGCTATCTTCCTCTCTCTTCCTGGACCATGCCCTTGAACTGGCAGAAGAGACGAGATGACAATCTGTGCCTCCATTTCTTTCAGCTTCTTTCCTAGAGCCTCGTAATCCCTTTTGATGTTCTGAAGGCTGTGTCTTGCTGTGTCGTTCGTTCCCACGTGGACCAAAAGGAAGGGGTATTGGTCGGTAGGCCTGACCAGTCTTGTCAGCCTCTCTGTCACATCTCTGATCTTTGCCCCAGGAAGACAACACACCTCTCGAGACATCTTGTCAGGCCCACAAATCACTGCTTCTGTCCCCCTCAGCAAGGAGTCCCCCACCACGACCACACGCCTCCTCCGAGGCTTAGCAGCGACTGTTCCCTGTGGTGGAACTGCCAGGGTCCCCTGCTCTGTCTCTGAAATCTGTCCATGCTGCTCTTCTGCGTCCTCCTTGCTAAGAGTAAGAGCTTGAAATCGATTCTGTAGCCGCAAGCTCCCAGTACGATCCCTGGTCTCCTTACTTCTGCGTGTGACCTTCCTCTAGCTTTCTACCTCCTGTGTGTGTGATATGACCTTCTCTTCCCCAGCGACTTCCTCTGTGTGTTCCCCATCCAAGACCGTATGTTCTGTTCTGTCAAGGAAAGCCTCTTGTTCCCTAATATGTTGAAGTGTAGCTACCCGCACTTCCAGCTGCTGTACTTTGTCCTCCAACAGGGCTACCAACTTACACTTTGAGCATGTGTAGTTTCCCACATCTGTAGGTAAGAATACAAACATCCCACAGGTATTGCAGGTGACGGCAGCAGTTCCTTCAGTGTCCATACTAAGTCTTAATTAGTACCTGAAAGTGGACTACGACTTTCCTCCTCAAAGAAAATCCCTTGCTAACAGTATTTAAGTCTGCTGGTTATAAAATCCGCGCGCCGCTAGGCGTGCGGCTCTGGCAGCAGTTGTATAGAGCTAACTGCCTAGCCCTCCCCCTATTGATTTGCAAATGCCACTCAACAGAGCCCCACCCGCTGAGTCACAGTCACACTCCCCCCAAGTGTTTTTAAAAAGAATTTAAAAACTTACCCACTCAAGATGGCTGTCTGGAAACTGCTTTCTCCTCTTTCCTAGCAGGAACTGGCCTTCTTCTCTGTCTCCTTTCCTGGCAGAACTGCCTAGAAAGTCTCTTTCTCTTTCTCCTTTCTGTTAGAAACTGGCCTGGAGAGCCTCCTCCTCCTCCTTCCCCTGTCCTGGCCGAAACTGACCTGAAACTGGCCTCTGGCAGCAGTTGTATAGAGCTAACTGCCTAGCCCTCCCCCTATTGACTTGCAAATGCCACTCAACAAAGCCCCACCCGCTGAGTCACAGTCACACTCCCCCCAAGTGTTTTTAAAAAGAATTTAAAAACTTACCCACTCAAGATGGCTGTCTGGAAACTGCTTTCTCCTCTTTCCTAGCAGGAACTGGCCTTCTTCTCTGTCTCCTTTCCTGGCAGAACTGCCTAGAAAGTCTCTTTCTCTTTCTCCTTTCTGTTAGAAACTGGCCTGGAGAGCCTCCTCCTCCTCCTTCCCCTGTCCTGGCCAAAACTGACCTGAAACTGGCCTCTGGCAGCAGTTGTATAGAGCTAACTGCCTAGCCCTCCCTCTATTGACTTGCAAATGCCACTCAACAAAGCCCCACCCGCTGAGTCACAGTCACACTCCCCCCAAGTGTTTTTAAAAAGAATTTAAAAACTTACCCACTCAAGATGGCTGTCTGGAAACTGCTTTCTCCTCTTTCCTAGCAGGAACTGGCCTTCTTCTCTGTCTCCTTTCCTGGCAGAACTGCCTAGAAAGTCTCTTTCTCTTTCTCCTTTCTGTTAGAAACTGGCCTGGAGAGGTAGGGGGATGAGCATCATCTCACTTTTACAGATCAATCAGATCAGTTGTAAACATGAGGGTGTCATTGTGTGAAAAGATATTAAATACAAGATTCTATCCTTAGGTGAAAAAGTGTTGTAAACAAATGTTATTAATACTCCTTGTACAATGACTATTAAAAAGCAAATCTCAAGGAAACCGTTGACTTGGCAAAATATAGTTGCCATTGCCCTGGGATCAATGAACCAGATTATGTTTTTGTGCTTCCTACCAACTATCCTTCCCTCCTGAGTAGGCAGAAAGATCTTTAGGAGGATGGGACTTCCTAAGGGAGAATGTCATTTAGAGAAGCACACTTCACTTTGTCTCCCTCTCTCTATCTACATATTGTAAATTTAATCCCACAAAACAGATATCAGTTAATCTTTCTCATGTTGGCAGTTATTTGAACTTTCCAAAATTTGGGGGATATCCAGTTAAATGGGTAACATGGCAACTCAGGCTCTGGTGAAAATAAAAGCTGGAATGTTTTATGACTAGATAAAATGACAATGGGCCGATGCAGACGGCCTGTTTAGGGAGGCAGAGAGCCACCCCTGCAAGTAGGCAGAAAGATCAACAGCAAATGAATGCAGTGGCCCCGATCCTCCCTTTTGCTACCCCTAAAAGAGTGGCAAAATGCCGCTCCTTTTAGGGGCGGTAAAAGGCCGCCCCAAGAGCCAATGCCACAGCTCTTCAGCGCCCTTTCAGCGCAGCGTGTTTGAACACTGTGCCAGGAGGGAGTCCTGATGCCGTGCGCTGTGTGTATGGCCGTGCAGTGTCAGGACAGCGTCAAGGTGGAGTTGGGGTGGTTAGCGTGTGGCTGCTCCGCCCCAACTCTATCCCCAGGTCGGCCCTTTGGGCTGGTCTGCAATGGCCCAATATGCATATAGTAGCTGCAGCATTTGAAGCCATTTTCATGAAGCTTCAGATCCACCATGGCCCTGCAGATACATGGAGAGTTGTTGTTGTTGTTTTTCTCCAGACCCTATGTTCCTAGTAAGGTTTGTGGAAGACTCACCTTCAGTCTTCTGTCATTGCTCAGAAGTCACAATGCTGGTGCACTATTTCATACTGTGCTCCCAATGCTGCAATGATCATGAGCTATCTAGAGCAGGGGTAGGCAACCTAAGGCCCGGGGGCCGAATGCGGCCCCCCAAGGCCTTTAGACCGGCCCCAGACCGGTCCTGCCCGTGCTGCCACCCCCACCACTGCCCACCATGATGAAATTGATTATTGTTATTACTTGTTCTTGGGGTTTTCTTGGCAAAATCTCCACAGGCTTTTTGCCATGGCTTTTCTGGGCCTGAGAGAGTGTGCATCATTTTTTTTTTATTTTTGGTGCTTCAGCCCCCCAATTGTCTGAGGGACAGCAACCCGGCCCCTGGCTCAAAAAGGTTGCCTATCCCTGATCTAGAGAGTCCCTAAGAGCAGATAATTGACCTTTAGGCATGCCACTATTTCTTGATTAAAAGTAATCTCACATTCAAAACTCAAAGATTCTCTTCCTCAAGTGTTTCTCACTCTGATATTTGTCTCCTCAGGTGGAAACCTGGCAACCCTAATCAGAACATGAATGGCCTTGTTAGGTACCTACAATTATACTTAGTTATGATAAGCTTCTTAATATGATGTCCCCATAGTTGCATAGAGAGCTGGATTCTCCAGGATTTACCAGGTTAAAAGGGAACATTCACACCTGAGCTGTCTAGGGATGCAACAGTTGTTGCTGAATGCCTGCAAGTTATTTCTGACTTATGGTGACCATATCACAGGGTTTTCTTGGCAAGATTTGTTCAGAGGAGGTTTGCCATTGCCTTCTCCTGAGGCTGAGAGCATATGACTTGCCTGAGGTCACCCAGTGGATTTCATGGCCAAGCTGGGAATCGAACCCTGGTCTCCAGAGTCATAGTCCAACACTGAAATCACTATGCTACACTGGCTCTATACTTATAAATAATTCAGTATGACACCACTTTAATTGCCATGGCTCTATCCTACAGTATCCTGGGATTTGTTGTCTTGAGAGATACCTGCACTCTTTGGCAGAGAAGACTAAAGACCTTGTAAAACTACAAATCCCAGGATTCCTTAGGATGGAGCACTTAAAGTGGTATCAAATTACAGTATTTCTATAGTGGAGATGCACCCAATGTCACCCACATTCTCTCTAATGTGCAGAACAGAACTACCATCACTTTTTTAAAAAGAAAAGAACAAATGTCATTTATCTTATTTGTGGAAAGGAAGCTTCTATTAATATATTAAGACATGATGCCACCTGAAAGGCAAGGGGGAGGGTAGTCTTCATGTCATGTATTCTCAGTAATATAAAATATAGATCAAGAGATTTGTTTTGGAAAGAGGAAAGGATGAATGCAAAAGGAATGAAATGTAATTGCTTTGCAGCGTGGATACATTTTTAAAGACCAGAAAAACAACCACCAGACACTTCAGAGGAAGGGCTGAGATAATTACTTTATTATTTAGCCACAAAAGATTACTTTAAAGGGAAACAAAAGCTGGGTGCAGAGGATAAAGAATCAAAGTTTAAAAAATAAAGAGAAGGGCTGTTTTGTAGGCATTCACACACATGCTGACATAATTACTGGGAGTTTGTCGGTTAAATGTTGACATTCTTGTAATCATAGCTAGGTCTAAATGCCTTAGTCATGGCAGGGGGTTAAAAAAGGGGGAATATTTGAGAATAATGTGAATTAAAAAGGCAAGTTAGTTTAAATTTCTGTTTGGTAGGGCCTGAGGCCTACAACTCTAGTGGGAATATACTCTAGCCGGAGGGTTGATGAATGCCCCTAATGAAGTTGGACAACCTGGAATACATGCATAAAATGGTTTTAAATATTGATGTGATGTCATTGTGTGTCTGAAAGTATTGAAATGTTCATTTTCTAAGCCAGACAGTTTGCATTTAATTTATGAAAGGGATAAGATGTTTGTTTACATTTTAGTAGCCAGATACAAAGGCAAAAAAATGGGGGGGGGGGACTTTATGGATGAAACTATGTGCAAAGAGCTAGACCTAATAGCATGTATTTAATAATGGAAAGTTCCACTTTTCCTCAGTAATTGGGTCCATACATTCAAAATGTGTATACAGAAAATTGATCTTTGACAGATATCAGTTATAATTAACGTGCTGTATGCATACCAGAGGGTATGCTTGCAATTGACAGGTTCTTCTCAACACATATATTCTTTGGACAACAGATAGAGGAATTGGACAAATTTGGAAATTTGAGAATATTTTTTTCATTCCAGTTTGAAGTTGCTGAATTCATTCAAATGCAAAGCCAGGGAATTTGTTGACAAATATCATTTTTCCCATTGTAGAAGATAGTTGCTTAGAATTCGAAAGCTTGTGCCATGTCTAATCAAAAATAAATGATTGCCTTCAAAATATAAGTCTCGTATCTCACTCCAGCTAGAATGTCAAAAATACATAAACTACAAACAAACGAATGTTGGAAATGCAAACGTAACGTAGGATCTTGGTACCACGTTTTGTGGAGATGCCCCAAAATGAAAATATATTGGGAAAAAATACATATTGTGATTGAAGACATACTTAAAAATAGCTTTGAATTGTATCCAGAACTATAGGCCTAAGCAGACTGCCAGAAATAGTGCACATTAAATTGAGGCACTGCCCTGGCTCAGTGCTAGGGAGTCATGGGAATTGTATTTTTTTCTGGGACATTGAGCCTTCTCTGTCAGAGAGCTCTGGTGCCACAATAAATTACAGTTCCCATGATTCCCTAGCACTGAGCCAGGGCAGTGCCTCAATTTAATGTGCACTATTTCTGGCAGTCTGCTTAGGCCCTATATCTATTAAACATGATGCATAAATTAGAATTGAACATAACAAGGAAATATTGGAAAATAATGCTTTATATGATCTCAACGGCAAGAATACTCATAGCTTCCAAGTGGAAAAGTGAGACAATTCCATCGATAGATGAATGGCTTTTGAAACTGTCAGAAATGAATGAAATGGATAGATTGACAAGAATACTTAATAATGAGAATGTGGAAACAATTGAGGAGGAGTGGGCTCCAGTGATAGAATATTTAAACAGAAAATGGGAATAAAGCAGCAAAGAAATTTTAGCACTGGTTGAATGAAATGGGTTTGAGATGTATAAACAAAGTTTAGAGATACAGAAATAGTATATGCAAAATGTGTAAAAAATGCACTTACGTTCAAAGAACTAAAGAGAAGTTTGAATTATGTTTAAGCGCATTGTAAAAATGATAAAAGAATATATTTTAATTGTATTTTTCATTTTTTGAAAATTGAATAAAATTTTTAAAAAATATAAATCTCAAGATTTTATATAATAGTTGAAAATTGGAGTCAGTTCTGATTCATATTTTTTGATATGTGAAATTTGAGTTTTCTTATTTCTTTATAAAATAAGTGGATTTCATTGTTATTTCATAATGCAGGGTCACTTTGCTTATGCAGTTTTATTTCCTAAGTAAGGTCTGTGTGTGATTTCATGTCACCTATAAATCTATGGTGACCCCATGAATTTCATAGGATTTTGTTAGGCAAAGAATACTCAGGGGTAGTTTTGACAGTTCCTTTCTCTGAAATATAGCCTACAGCACCTGATATTTGTTGGTGGTCTTCCATCCAAGTACTAACCAGGCTGACACTGCTTTGCTTCCAAGATCAGGCAGTATGTAGTCCTGCCAGGGTATTTAGGTCTTTCCCTAGATAAGATAGGATAAAGATATTGGTATCACCATCAGCAGTCACCAAGCATTGTTGTTATTCTCGTCGGAAGATAAGAACAAGACACTTTTAAAAAAGGGTATTATCAATGTTTAAAATGTAATACTGAAATCTCATTGGTGTCTTAGGCAGGTGTAAGTACACAAAATGGAAATGGTTGGTCATTTTTATCCAATGTACAATAGCCATGTTAGAGATGTGAAGATCATTTGTTCCAGTTTGCTAAACACATGGATTTTTATTTTCTTGACTTCTTTACATTTCTATTTGTGAGCCAAGAAGTTTGCCACCTTCTCAGGCCAGGTATGAGATGTTTTAGGTTGTTCATTTGCAAATGAACTGACAGGGCAGGAATGTGCTTGCTTCAGTACTAAGCTGAACAGTTAAACAGCAGAGGTGCAGTTGAGTATATCTCTCACATGAGTCTAGCTTTGTTGATGGTGTGTGCCTTCAAGTAATTTCTGATATATGACAACCCTAAGCCAAAGCTATCACAGGATTTCCTTGGACCTTATCACATGGGGGTCTAAAGCAGTCCCATCCCCGTGGCATCCCCGTCCCATCACGCTTCCCTTACTCGTGCAATCAAACGACGTCGCAGGGAAACCCTGCCCATCCCCGTCGCACCCCGGTCGCATCCCCGTCCCATCGCGCTTCCTTACCCCATTCGATCACACAACGTCGCAGGGAAACCCCGCCCATCCCTGTCGCATCCCTGTCGCATCCCCGTATCATCCCGCGACTTTTGGCTTCCTGGTCGAAATGGGAATTACATTTCCCGCGACCTGAAGGAAGCGCAATGGGATGGGGATGCGACTGCTTGGACCCCGTGTGATAAGGTCCCTTGACAGGATTTATTCAGAGGGGGTTTGCCATTGCCTTCTTTGGAGGCTGTGAGAGTATGACTTGCCCATTCGGTTTCTGTGGTCTAGCTTGCCTGGTGCTTTGGGGGCCACTTTAGATCACAAGATCCAGGGGTTGCAGAGATTGCAAAGTGTGCTTTTATATATATATGTTCAAGGAGCAAAGCCTCCCTAATCCAGAAATTGTTGGCCACACCAACTAGAGCATTATAGAGTGAGTGCCCAAACTCAGTGGCATTCCCGCACCAGGTGTCACCAGGTGCTGGGGGATGGGACTTTTGGGGGAAACTTCTGGAGGCAGGACTTCCAGGGGGGATGTTCACCTTCTGGGGGTGGGACTTCCAGGGGAAAACCCAAGGCACACACTCTCAGACTCAGGGTAGCAATAGCAACTCCCCTTTGATGAAACTTGCCAAGAAAACTCCATGATAGTTTCACCTTAGAGTTGCCATAAGTTGGAAATGACTTGAAGGCACCACACACACAAGTCACACTCTCTCAGCCACAGAGGATGGCAATCCCCCTCTGAAGAAGCTTGCCCCATGATAGTTTCTCCTTAGGGTCACCAGGAACTGGTGCTCAGAAGGGAGGGAGGGTGATCTGGACCCATAAGTTGGAAACAACATGAAGGCACACAACCACAACCACAACAACCATAATAAAGCACAGAAGGTACAGCACAGGAACAAGAACAACAAGAGCCCACAGTCTGAGCATGCAACTCTGGAGACCAGGGCTTGGATCCCAGTTCAGCCATGAAACCCACTGGGAGACCTTGAGCAAGTTACACTCTCTCAGCCTCAGGGGAAGGCAATGGAAAATCTCCTCTGAAGAAATCTTGCCAAGAAAACCCCATGATACATTCAGCTTAAGATCACCATGAAATTCACAGGGAGACCTTGGGCAAGTCACACTCTCTCAGCCTCAGAGGAAGGCAATGGCAAATCTCCTTTGAAGAAACTCACTTGGCCATGAAATCCACTGGGTGTCATGCCCAGCCAGCTGGAGAACTCAGAGGAGGAGGAGGAGGCTGAACCAGATCCTGAAATGGAATCTGTGTCTGAAGCTGCAGCGGAGCCTGCCCCTACCCCTGGCTCTTGTGTGCCTCTGCCAGCTCCAGCAGAGTCTGTGACCTCCTAGGAGGCTCAGTAGCCAAGCCTCCCAGCAGCAAAGCCTTCAGCAGGGGTAGGCAACATTTCCCCTTTAAGGGCCGAGGGACTTCAGCTCCCAGAATCCCAGAAGCTATTGGCCAACATGGGATTATTGGCCAACATGGCTGAGGCTTCTGGGAGCTGAAGTCCCTCGGCCCTTAAAGGGGAAAGGTTGCCTACCCCTGGCCTTCAGGGATAACACAGTACCTACCTTCAGTCAGCATAAAGCAGAAAGGGAGGGCCTCTGGTGTTTGAGATGGCTTTATGAGAAACACTGAAGCAATCAAGATCAGCTGGGCTCCTGCAGCTTGGACATTTAAACAGGTGCAGGATGCCCAGCTTAGTATCAGAGTTTATCTGAGCTTCTTGGTGAAAGCATGTTGATCCTGACCTTCCTTGTTTCCTGGTTGGAACCTTGCTCCTTGGATTGCTGATTGCTTTATTTCCTTGGACTCTTTGGCCTTTGGATTTTGCCTACACATCTTGTCACTCTCTGGAACCCTGGACTCAGATCATTGACTACATTCTTTCTGGCTGTGCTCTCTGATTTGGACCTTTTGCTTTGGAATTGTGGATTTGCATAGATCTTTGCTGCTTCACTTGTTTTGGGGCATTATTTAATTTGGTAGGCTATCAGCATACTTGGCCACATTCCCAGGACACTGGGAGACCTTGGGCAAGTCACACTCTCTCAGCCTCAGAGGAAGGCAGTGGCAAATCTCCTCTGAAAAAATCTGCTAGGGAAGGCTTCTCTCCCTGCTGGGACACTCTGGCTGCATTCTTGCTTGGACCTTTGGCCAGATCCAGTCCCAGGGTATCCAACTCCCTGACCTGGGTCTCCCTCACTGTGTGCCCTCAGCAATGGCTTCATGTGCCAGAGAGGGTATGTGTGCCATAGGTTTGCGAGCTAGGGGATGGTGGGACTTGTAGTCCAACAATAACTGGAGGGCCATATATTACAATAAAGTAACACAGTGGTGGAAATGTTGCTTAAAATTTGTCTTTAAAAAAAAAAAAAAAAAAAGGAATAGCTGCATAATTGAATGGGGGTGGGATACATAGGTTTGTGTTAAGTCCAATATAACCACATATTATGCCGATAATAATCTTGTAAAGTAGGTCTTAAACTGACACTGATATAAAACCACAGTCTAAATTTAAGTGGTATCAAGGATGGTGACCTAGATCTTTCCACCTAAAGTCCAACATGCTAACCATTACATTGGATTTTATTTTCTATATGTATTGGCTTAGTTATGCATTATAGTATGCACTGGATAGAAATGATGAAATAAATAGAGCTTGGAGAAGTTTTGGATTACAGATCCCATAAACTCAACCGAGGTATGGGAGCTGTAATCCAAAAAAGGCAATGTTTCCAAGCTGTGACAGATAAGGATCAATACAACTGCATCAGTATTTATAAGTGTCTCCAACAATGTGGCCCTAACGACTAGTATCACACTACAGTGTGTCTTTTGAGCTACACAGAGTGCTTCTTTAACAGATTATTTGGGTTAGACTGCAATACATAAGGAGATGAACTGGAAAACTAATCAATGCTTGTCTTCACTGTATCCTCATAAACTATATCAAGGTACTTTCCCACTTGCCTGTGTGACATTTTCTGTTTTAGGGTTGAGGTAAAGGTATTCCCTGTTGGCAAAGTTGTCAAGTCGTGTCCGACCATAGGGGGTGGTGCTCATCTCCATTACTAAGCTGAAGAGCCAGCCTTGTCACAGAGTATTCTGTGATTATGTCTTTATTTATTGTGCTCTAAGGTGGCCCCCAAAAGCACCAGGCAAGCTAGATCACAGAAACCCACTTGGAGACCTTGAGCAAGTTGCACTCTCAAAGCCTCAGAGGAAGGCAATGGCAAACCACCTCTGAACAAATTTTGCCAAGAAAATCCTGTTATAGAATCATAGGACGTTATCACACGGGGGCAAATCTGCTGGTTAATCAACACAAAACCCAAACGGAAACTGGATTAGTGCCCCATGTTTTCACACGACGTCGCACAGAAACTGGACAGAAAGTGGACAGAAACTGGTGTTAACGGAGATCTTTTGAAATTTGGTTGTTTGGAGGAAATGCAAATGCGCAATTAAGGTAATTTCGCATTTGCCGTAATGTGATAGCCAAATGCGCATTTGGAAGCATTTCCCCTTAATTTCCCATGGCTCACCCCGCTTCGTCCTCCGTTTCCAGGATCGGCCTAAGGAAAGCTGTCAGCCTCTGCCTTTCCTTGGGCCGATCCTGGAAGCGGAGGACGAAGCGGAGCCATCCTCCGCTTCCAGGATCGGCCCAAGGAAAGCTGTCAGCCTCTGCCTTTCCTTGGGCCGATCCTGGAAGTGGAGGACGGCCCCGCTTCGTCCTCTGCTTCCAGGATCGGCCCAAGGAAAGCTGTCAGCCTCTGCCTTTCCTTTGGCCAATCCTGGAAGTGGAGGACGGCCCCGCTTCGTCCTCCGTTTCCAGGATTGGCCCAAGGAAAGCTGTCGGCCTCTGCCTTTCCATGGACCGATCCTGGCATTCCACTATCTGCGCATGTGCTAGAAGCTCATTTCTAGTTCATTTACGGGATTTTCTCACTTATGTGTGAACGTTAAATGCAGTTTCAGCGAGAGCTTACTTTAATTGCGCAATTAAGGTAATTATATGTGAAAGCCATTTGCGGAATCAAGGTTTATTTTCGGTTTATTTTTGGGATTTGTCATTTCCAGTTTATTATCGCTTTGTGGTCCACGTGTGATAACGTCCATAGAATCATAGGGTTGAAAGAGACCACAAGGGCCATCCAGTCCAACCTCCTGCCATGTAGGAACTCATAATCAAAGCATCCCTGACAGATGGCCATCCAGCCTCTGTTTAAAGACCTCCAAAGAAGGAGACTCCACCACACTCTGAGGGAGTGTGTTCCACTATCAAACAGCTCTCACTGTCAGGAAGTTCATTCCATTGTTGAGGTGGAATCTCTTATAGGTTTGCCTTATGGCCATGTTGGTGAACACATGGCATGGGTGTCATAGGCAGCACGCTGAGCCGTCTCTGTGGGCACAAGACTGGATTGGGCTGTCTCCACCCTGCCTCTTCTACATTCTGATCAGCCAATGGTTGGAGGGAGCCGTCAATCATCTGGTCCTCCTTTCTGAGTGATTGATGGCTTCCTCTGACCAGTGGCTGATGAGAATGTGGAAAAGGAAGGGTGGAGACAGCCACTGGTCAGAGGGAGGAAGAGCAGTGGCAGCAAGGTAAGGAAGAGGAGGGGGAACCAGCGGTTGGGGGATATAACTAGCAGATATACTTATATTGTCATTTTTTTATTGTTGTGTGCCTGCACGACATTTCTGACTTATGGTGACCCTATCACGTGGTTTTCTTGACAATATTTGTTCAGGGAGGGGTTGCCATTGCCTTCTGAGGCTGAGAGAATGTGATTTGCCCAAGGTTACCTGGTGGATTTCTGTGGCTTCATGGGGAATTGAACCCTGATCTTCCAGAGGACTAGTTAAAACAAACTGTTACAGGATTTTCTTAGCAAGATTTGTTCAAAGGGGGTTGCCATTGTCTTCTGAGATTGAGAGAGTGTGGTTTCCCCAAGGTTACCTGGTGGATTTCTGTGGCTTCATGGGAAACTGAACCCTGATTTCTCAGAGGGCTATCCAACACTCAAACCACTACACCACACTGATGTGCCAAACACAACAAACCTGTTACAGGATTTTCTTTGCAAGATTTGTTCAGAGGGGGTTGCCATTGACATCCCCTGATGCTGAGAGAGTGTGACTTGCTCAAAGTCACCCAGTGGGTTCTTGCCCGAACAGGTCGCCTGAGCCATAGTCCAACATTCAAACCACTACACCACGCTGGCTCTTGTTGGCCATATAGCAAAGAACAGTAATATCCAAAATCCACAAAATAATGATATTCAGCCACTGGTGTTAGGGCTGCATCAGCACTGCAGAAATAATCCAGTTTGGCACCACTTTAACTGCCCAGGCTGGATGCTATGGGATCCTGGGACTTGTAGATTGGAGAGATATTTAGCCAGAGAGCTCTGGTGCCACAATAAACTACAATTCCCAGGATTCCCTAGCACTGAGTCAGGGCAGTTAAAGTGGTCTCAGACTAGATTATTTCTGCAGGATGTTTTGGATCTCTGACTTCAGCTGCAGTCCCACCCCTGGAAGCCCCACCCCCAGAAGTCCCATCCCCAGCACCTGGTGACACCTGGTGTAGGAATGCTACTTAGTTTGGGCACTCTGTCTCTAAAACATTCACCATCACTGCCTTAGGGTCACCATCGGTCAGAAATGACTTAAAGGCACACACCACCAATAAAGCTAGACCCTTGTGAGAGGCAGACAGACTCTATTTCACCCCTGCTGTTTAACTGCTCAATTTAGGGCCTTTACAGACTGCCAGAAATAATGCAGCTTGAGTCCACTTTAACTACCCTGGCTCAGTGCTAGGGAATCATGTGAATTGTAGTTTTTTCTGAGACATTGAGCTTTCTTTGTCAGAGAGCTCTGGTGCCACAATAAACTACAGTTCCCATGATTCCCTAGCACTGAGTGAGAGCAGTTAAAGTGGACTCAAGATGCATTATTTCTGGCAGTCTGTAAAGGCCCTTAGTATTGAAGGAACAAAACAAAACCATCCAGAACACTGAATTTCAAATAGAAATTCCCACCACCAATTGAAATGGGTAAGCTCTGCCCTGTATAAGAGATGAAACATTTTAATTATCTCACACTTCACATGCAGGGATAATAACTGAATATATTTCCTGCCCTTCTTAATGGACAAAAAGAATGATGAGATCAATTTACATCCCTAAGCCACATTCAATTCAAGCTTGCTGAAGTGGAGTTATGAGTCAGTGTGGTATAGTGGTTTGAGTGTTGGACTATGACTCTGGACACCAGGGTTCAATTCTCAGCTTGGCCATGAAACCCACTGGGTGATCTTGGGCAAGTCACATACTCTCAGCATCAGGAGAAGGCAATGACAAACCTCCTCTGAACAAATCTTGTTAAGAAAATCCCATGATACGTTTGCCTTGGGGTCGCCATAAATTGGAAACAACTTGAAGGCATACAACAACAACAAAGTGGAGTTGTACATGTGATGTGCTTACACATGCATGTTTGCATTTTCAGCAGATATGCCCTGCCTGAAACTGGTTTTAAAACTGGTTCTCACTGTTAAGATGAATGTGTGCATTTTTTAATGATTATGGATCCCCCCTGATGGTGCAGCAGTTAAATGCCAGTACTGCAGCCAGTATTGCAACCATAAGGTTGTCAGTTCAATCCCAGGGCTCTAGGATTGACTCAGCCTTTCATCCTTCTGTAGGTTGCTTGAATGAGTACCCAGCCTTTTGAGGGCAATTAGCTTACATGTTGTAAACTGCTTAGAAGCTACTTAGTTCTGTATGAAGCAGTATAGAAATGTAAATGTTATTGCTATCTCCATTCATTTATTTATGAATATATTCCATTTCTATTCCTCTTTTCTCTTGCCCAGGGACCAAATCATTTAAAGAAAAACAGTAATTTGTTTTTTAAAAAATCATTTGTAAAACCATCCAGCCCATTTTTGGCACAGAAAGCACAACATTTTTAAAAGAAACAATGGTCAAAATCATATATGGGAGATACATGTGTGCAAGCACCACAGTCACAGTGCTATGCAGTGAATGCCAACCCAAACCCAAGTCCCCACTTACTGGGAAGTAACCACTGCAGTCAATAGTGGTCTGTTTTCCCTGTCACGTGGGAAGCATCTGACTACCATTTGCACCCCATTCTGTGAGTGATTTACAATGTGACATGCAGAAGCAAGACTCCTGTAACAATTTTCCCTTCCCACCAGAGATAGCTCATGTGCAAGGGAGGATAAGTCAGCTGCTTCCTGGGAGCAGACCTCAATTGATTGCAGGAATTGCTGCTCAATAAGTAGAAATTGGGTGACTTTCAGAGTCCCTATGTAGGGTTTATGAATACATAACAGTCATGTGTGCATAACTCTAGGTTATGCATTTGTAACTGCCATATCGGATTCCAGCTTTCTCTCTCTCTCTCTCGTTCCTCATAGGGCTTGCTTTCCAGACCCTTCACCATTTTAGTTGCCCTCCTTTGGACACGCTCCAGTTTCTCCACATCCTTTTTGAATTGTGGTGCCCAGAACTGGACACAGTATTCCAGGTGAGGCCGGACCAAAGCAGAATAGAGTGGCACTATTACTTCTCTTGATCTAGACACTATACTTCTACTGATGCAGCCTAAAATTGCATTGGCCTTTTTAGCTTCTGCATCGCACTGTTGACTCATGTTCAACTTGTGGTCCACCTGGATTCCTAGATCCCTTTCACACGTAGTCTCATTCAGCCAGGTGTCCCCCATTGTATATCTGTACTTTTCGTTTTTCCGCCCTAAGTGCAGTACCTTACATTTCTCTGTGTTGAATTTCATTTTGTTAGCTTTGGCCCAACTTTCTAGTCTGTTCAAGTCATTTTGAATTTTGATCCTGTCCTCTGGGGTATTAGCTACTCCTCCTAATTTGGTGTCGTCTGCAAATTTGATAACTATACCCCCAATACCGTCATCCAAGTCATTAATAAAGATATTGAATAGCACTGGGCCCAGGACAGAGCCCTGTGGCACCCCACTGGTCACTTCTTTCCAAGTTGAAAAGGAGCCATTGTTGAGCACCCTTTGCGTTCGACCAGTTAACCAATTACAAATCCATGTAACAGTTACTTTGTCTAGCCCACATTTTACCAACTTGCTTGCAAGAATGTATTGAGAATAGAATATATTGAGAACATCAGATGCTAATAATGGGGGTGGCAAAGAATGAAGTGCATCCCTAAAATAATCAGAACCCTAAAACTAGACATTAAAACCATTTTGAGTTGATTTTGTATGTCTCTGACCTTTTCTCCTGTACCTGGATCATGGCTAAGTATAGCTCGTTTCCTTTGTTTAAATTACTGTTATATTAGTTGCAGCCAAACCTATATGGGCAAAAGATGGTAGAACTGAGCTTAGTTGTCCATGCTGGCATTCTGAACCCTTACCTTAGTCTCCAACAGCCTCTGGGTAATAAGGAAGCAAAGGAGGGGACAGATGGTGAAAGGCATTCTACTGGACTTCCCAGGAAAGGAATTTATTATTAGTAGTAGTAGTAGCAGTAGTATCCCACCTCTCTGTGCAACACAACCAGGGTGGCTCACATGATAAAACATACAATCCCATTGCCCAACAGACCACCCACCTAAAATATAATTTAAAACATACCTAAAAATAACAGATGAACAACAAGTGACAAATAAATTAAAATAACTGTAACATAAATTAGGGTCAAGCACAACTTTTTTGGTTGCCAGTTGTCTACTCAGGAAAGGCCTGCCAGAAGATATCTGACTTAACAGTCTTTTAAAAGCTGTTTAAGGTGGTAATGTGATGGATCTCATCCGGCAGGCCATTCCATAATCTGGAAGCGATAGATGAAAACGTCCTCAAGGCAGTTGTAGACAATTTAGTTTTTATAGGTTGCAATAAATTCCTCTCAGATGACCTGCGTGAGCGTAGTGGATTATACAGAAGGATGTGGTCCCAAAGATAGGATGGACCCAAGCCATTTAGGGCTTTAAAGGTGATGCCCAACACCTTGTACTGTGCCCAGAAACTGATAGGCAGCCAGTGGAGCGATCTTAAAATTGGTGTTATATGGTCTCTTCTAGTTTTACCTGAGACCAGCCTGGCTGCCATATTCTGTACTAGCTGAAGTTTCCTGACCAAGTACGAGGGTAGCCCCATGTAGAGCACATTACAGAAATCGAGACAAGAGGTTACCAGTGCATGTAAAATGGTTTCAAGGTCTCTAACTTCCAGGAAAGGGCGCAACTGGCATATCAGCCAAAGCTGATAGCAGGTGCTCCTGACCATCACATTCACCTGATTTGTCATCTGAAGCGACAGAGCTAGGAGCACCCCAGACTGTGAACACAGTCCTTTGAGGAGAGTGTGACCCCATCTAGGACTAGGGATTGTGTCACAATACCTAGGTTTGGGGCTGCCACCGTTAGTACCTTCATTTTGTCTGGATTCAGTTTCAATCTCTTTTTCCTTATCCAGTCCATTACTTTAAGACATTCAATGAGAGGGAAGATGCCATCTGAAGTCAAAGCTGTAGTGTAGACCAAGACATGGAGAAATGTATCTGTTATCTTCTTGCAGACAACTTTGAAGAACAGACATCTGTTACTTGGTTAATCCTGGTAGAATTCAAAGATATAGTCATGTTAGTCTGTAGAATCAGTAGGTAAAGAGATCTTGTAGCACCTTGGATCATAGAATCATAGAGCTGGAAGAGACCCCCTGCCATGCAGGAACTCACAATCAAAGCATCCCCGACAGATAGCCATCCAGTCTCTGGTTAAAGACCTCCAAAGAAGGAGAATCCACCACACTCCAAGGGAGTGTGTTCCACTGTTGAACAGCTCTCACTATCAGGAAGTTCCTCCTAATGTTGAGGTAGAATCTCTTTTCCCGTAGCTTGCATCCATTGTTCCAAGTCCTATTGTCTGGAGCATCACAAAACATGTTTGCCCCATCCTCAATTTGACACCCCTTCAAATATTTAAACAGGGCTATCATATCCCCTCGTAACTGTCTCTTCTCCAGGCTAAACATACCCAGTTCCCTAAGTCGTTCCTCGTAGGGCATGGTTTCCACACCCTTCATCATTTTAGTTGCCCTCCTCTGGACAAACTCCAGTTTTTCAACATCCTTTTTGAATTGTGGTGCCCAGAACTGGACACAGTTTTCCAGGTGGGGCCTGACCAAAGCAGAATACAATGGCAGTATTGATTCCCATGATCTAGATACTATACTTCTATTAATGCAGCCTAAAATTTCATTTTCCTTTTTAGCTGCCACATCACATTGTTGACTAATGTTCAACTTGTGGTCTACTAGGAATCCTAGATCCCTTTCACACATAGTCTCATTAAGCCAGGTGTCCCCCATCTTATATCTATGTATTATTTATTTATTTGTTTGTTTGTTTGTTTATTGTCCTAAGTGCAGTTCCTTACATTTCTCCATGTTGAAATTTATTTTGTTAGTTTTGGCCCAGCTTTCTAATCTTTTAAGGTCATTTTGAATTTTCATACGGACTTCTGGGGTATTAGCTATTCCTCCTAATTTGGTGTCATCTGCAAATTTGAGAAGCATGCCCCCTATTCTTTCATCCAAGTCATTGATAAAAATGTTGAATAGCACTGGGCCCAGGACAGAACTCTGTGGCACCCCACTCATCACTTCTCTCCAGGATGAAGAGGAGCCATTGCTGAGCACCCTTTGGGTTCGATCAGTCAATCAATTACTAATCCACCTAACAGTTGTATTGTCTAGCCTTACTGAAACCAAGATACGCTATGTCTACTGCATTCTCTTCATCTAGCAAGCTGGTAATTTTATCAAAAAAAAAAAAAAAAGAGATCAGATTAGTCTGGCATGACTTGTTTTGAGAAACCCATGTTGACTTTTAGTGAATATGGCATTCCCTTCTAAATGTTCACTCTGTTTAATGAACTGTTCTAGAATCTTTCCCAGTATTGATGTCAGACTAACTGGGCGATAGTTGTTGGGATCCTCTTTTTTCCCCTTTTTGAAGATGGGGACAATGTTTGCCCTCCTCCAGTCTACTGGGATTTCTCCTGTTCTCCAGAAGTTCTCAAAGATTATTGCCAGTGGCTCTGAGATTACATTGCCAGTTCTTTTAATATCCTTGGATGTAGTTCATCTGGTCCTGCAGACTTAAATTCATTTACGTTAACCAGGTATTTCTGTACTTCCTCTTTACTTATTTTGTGCTGCATTTCCCCTATTGTGTCCTCTGCTCCATTTTCCTCAGGCTGAACACCCCTTTCCCTTTGTGAGAAGACTGAGGCAAAGAAAGTGTTGAGTTGTTCTGCCTTTTCTCTGTCCCCTGTTAGAATTTCTCCATCTTCTCTGCACAGTGGCCCTACAATTTCCTTCTTCTTTCTTTTGCTACGGACATACCCCCAAAACCCTTTTTATTGTTCTTAACCCCTCTAGCAAGCCTGAGCTCATTCTGTGCTTTGACCTTTTTGACTTTAGCCCTACATGTGCTAGCTATTTGTTTGAATTCCTCTTTAGTGATTTTGCCCCTTTTCCATTTCTTATACATCTCCTGTTTAAAACTTAGTTCAGTTGAAAGTTCTTTTGTCATCCAACCCGGTTTCTTGGGACACCTCCCATTTTTCATTCTTATTGGAACAGTTTGAGATTCTGCCTTCAGTATCTCCTTTTTGAGAAACTCCCATCCATCCCGAACTCCCTTCTCCTTTAGCATTCCTGACCATATCCTATTATCCACACACTGTTTATGGCTAGCATTTATGTAGGGCACTACTGTACTATGCCATGATAATAAGCACCTCAACAAACATATCCTATTATCCACACTCTGTGTATGGCTAGCACAGGGGTAGGCAACCTTTCCCCTTTAAGGGCCGAGGGACTTCAGCTCCCAGAATCCCAGGAGCTATTGGCCAACATGGGACTATTGGCCAACATGGCTGAGGCTTCTGGGAGCTGAAGTCCCTCGGCCCTTAAAGGGGAAAGGTTGCCTACCCCTGGGCTAGCATGTATGTAGGGCACTACTGTACTGACATGATAATAAGCTCCTCAATAAACATATCCTATTATCCACACTCTGTGCATGGCCAGCATTCATGCTCTTATGTAGTTATCCTTGACCATGAGCCTAGAGAGTCACACACAGACACACAGAAACACACAAGCAAAAGGGCATGGGGGAGGGGGGTCACCTGGCGCCAGATTTCCTGGCAATAGAAAGATACAGTGCAAAAACCACCAACTGTAATCTCTGACAATGTTTTAAAATTCCCAACAGTCAGCTTTCCTAATGGCCCATTTGATTATAACAATTGGTAGCCCAGAGGGCAGCCATTTGGGGCTACATACAAACTGCTCTTCTGAGGGTCCCCATTGGCTAGGAGCCAGGTAAGGCCATCTGCCCCAGCAACAATTGCCCATAAATGCTCCTGCACAGGTTCCCCAGGATGACGATGGCAGCCAGGTGGAGAGTGCCTGTCCGGATTGCCTATTGGACGGACCAGGAGGTGAGCATTCTTCTTCATGCCCTCACCCCGGGGACAGCTGCAAGAAGGGTCATGGCCACTACCAGGGGTACTTCACCCAGGCCCTCCAGCAGCAGGGCTTCAGGAGGACCCCTCAGCAGTTCAGAACCAAGTTCAAGGCACTAAAGGGGGTCTTCTTTGCAGCCCTCGAGGACTTTGGGGAGTACTCTCCAGTACGCAAGAGGCCACCCTTCTATGATCAGCTGCACAACCTCTGGGTGAGGGCAGGCCGCCCAAGGTGGCAAGATTGTCATCTTCTGGGTAAGTGTCGGGCCCCTGCCATGGTCCTTCATGTCCATCCCTACTGTTCCCTATCCCTCCCATCCTTCCTTTCCCCGTTCCATGGATGGTAATGTGCTCCTCTTGTCCCCAAATGCAGGCATGAGGCAGAGGTGATGGCAGGGAGGGAGGAGGGACCCATTTGTTCTGCGCTGCGATCCATGAACTGATGGAGGGCAGTAGTAGCTTCTGTGGCTGCTGAGTGACATGCCCTCTTCCCTTTGATCTCAGCCAGGCGGGCTGCCGGTGGCATTGCAGCTCTAGGATTAGCTGTTTCATCCTCCTCTCTCTCTCGTGCTACTTCTCATTCTTTGAAACATATATGGCACAGGGCACAGTTTACACACAAAACATGTCCCACAGAGATCGGGGGTGGAGGGGACAGGTACATACCAGGGAGGTTTGTGTGGACAGACTGGATACATGCAGCTGGTGGTCATGTGAGGGACATGGTCAACAGAACACACAGACAAACGCTCCTCCACATTTTCCCCCTCCCAAGCATGCCAGGGTGCAAAAGCGGCGTGCAGGGGTTCTGAAAACCTATGCATATACCCAAAAAATGTCACAAAAGCTATACAAACTGCTATGCTTTTTTGAGTGCAGGCATACATGTGACAAAATGCATTTATTATCATAACAGGGAATTTACCTTGTGCAGCCTGGACCTGATGGATCAGCCAGATGAATTGTCCAGGACCTGCCCTCTCCTCACCCTCACTGTCATCGTCGCTGACCTCTGTACTTATCCATGAGTACCGAGTCTGGAAGATACAGTGGTCCACTCTGAACTATGAGATGGTGGCCTGCTGGTGGAAGATGTAGAGGCACGGGACGGTGGTTTCATGGCGGAGATGTCCATAGCCCTCTGACTGCAGGATGTCTCATCTGAGTCAGGGTGTTCCTCCTAGTTTTCTAAATGACAAGGGATGGGGTTGTCTCTGCCCTCTGGCCACCCTAGTGCTGCCCCCTGCACCCCTTCCCAGGGCCCCTGGTGCATCATGCCCTGAGAGGGCATCAAAAGTTCTCCCCCAGAGATGTCCTCCACAGGTTCCGCTCTGGCTGGCTGGCCAACTGTGACCCTCATAACTTCACTGCTGGTGCATATTCTGCTGGGCTGTATGTTACCATCCCTGGTGAGGAAGGCATGGAATTCTTTGTAGAAGGGCATGGTGGAGGGACCCCATCTGCTTTTAGCCTTGTGATCCCTAAACTTCTTGTAATCTGCCCTCAGGTTTTTGGTCTTCCAATGACACTTCTCCCAAGTGCGTTGGTGGCCCTTAGCCCTCATGCCTTCTGCCAACTCCTTAAATGTATCGACATTCAAAAATGAATTTCTCAATTTCTCCAGAATGTGTAGCTGTAACCACACAGCTATAAGGTCAGCCATCTCCGCATGGCGCCATGATGTCCCTCTTTTTCGCTTGCCACTTGATGAGATAACAATGGCTATGCCATTCTACCTGCTGTACATGACGAGCACTGAAGGTGCACATCTATGGAGGTCTGCAGGTAGAAAGGCCCACTGCGAAAATGGTGCTGGAATGTGCGTGGGCATCCGACTTAAAAGTGAAACATTCCCTTTAATCACTTTCACACTGATACATCTGGTTCCAACAGTTTCACCTTCCCGCTCTGGCGCATGTGCACTGCAAAAGTTAGGGTTAGGGCTGGAATTCTTATGCACGCACATCTATGGCAGTACATTTACACCTGGGCCATTAGGACACTTTAAATTGAAGCTTTTTTCACAGGATGCATGCTCTCAATGTGAAACTCAGAATGCGGCGCACATGTGTTAGTGCATTTACAAGGGCATATTTAACTCTCAGGTGCCCTTTTTCCACCGCACCTCCATCGCTACACACAGATGTACCTCTGAAAGTGCGCATTTTTTAGGAAGAAGCGGAAAAATGCAGCTCCTTTTTGGAACACCCTATCACAGGAAGAGGCAGGTAGGGGGCGCTTTTTAGGTGTGCGTCGTCTAAAGACCACACCTTTCAGTCACCCTGAAATTACCTCTGCATAGTCCCTTATTTCAGTTGAAAGTTCTTTTGTCTATCGAAAGTTGTTTTGTCTATTGTGTAGATCAGGGGTAAGCAACCTTTCCCCTTTAAGGGCCGAGGGACTTCAGCTCCCAGAAGCCTCAACCATGTTGGCCAATAGTCCCATGTTGGCCAATAGCTCCTGGGATTCTGGGAGCTGAAGTCCCTTGGCTGGTTATTATTCCCACAATAACATCCCTGCTGTTTCCTTCCCCTTTAATTTCTATCCAGATGCTCTCCACCTGATTTCCAGGATTTAAGTCCTGGATCTCTTCACAGGTGTAAACATCCCTGACTGATGTTTGGTAATGTTATTTCTCCTCCTTTCTAGTTTGACCTGTTTCTCTTAAAAAGGTTATACCCCTCTATGCCTACATTCCAATCATGAGACCCATCCTTCCAGGTTTTAGTGATGCCTATTATATCATATTTGCTTTGTTGTGCTAGGAGTTCAAGTTCATCTTATTTATTTCCCATGCTCTGCATTAGTGTAGAGACATCTAAGAGCATGGGTCACCTCCACATGCTGCCTGTGTGAGTCCTTTTGCCTCCCATTGTTAGGCCCTTGCATCATTTGCCTTGTTCCTTCTATAACATTTTGAATATTATCTCCAGCCCATGATGTACTCTTTCCTTCCAAGATACCTTACAAGATACTGTCTCCCTCCCCCACATGACTCAGTTTAAAGCCCTCCTGATCAAATGTTTGAGGCTATTGGAAAAAATGTTTCTGCCAAATGGTGTGAGATGCAGCCCATCTCTTCCCAGAAGTCCACCCTCATGATCCAACCATAGCCCATGATCCAAGAATCCAAATTGTTCTTGGTGGCACCATCTATGGAGCAGTTATTCACATCTTCTATTTTCCTCTCCCTTCCTGGACCATGCCCTTCAACTGGGAGAAGAGATGAGATAACAACCTGTGCATCCAGCTCTTTCAGCTTCCTACGCAAAGCCTCATAATCCCTTCTGATATTCTGAAAGCTATGCCTTGCAGTATCATTGGTTCCCACATGGACCAAGAGGAAGGGGTAATGGTCAGTAAGCTTGACAAGTCTTGTCAGCCTGACTGTCACATCATGGATTTTTTCCCGAGGGAGACAACACACCTCCTGGGCCATCTTGTCCTGCCCAGGAACAGGGAATTCCCTGCCCAGGGACAGGGAAAAATGGAAATTTGCAGGGAAGTAGGGGAATGGAAAGGAGTAACCTTAAAAAAAGTAGGGAATTGGCTGGCTAGAACTCTTAACAGGAATACTCTACCCAGTGTTGAAATTAGAGCTGGTGCAGTAACTAAGCAGCTTCATTTAAGAGCAATAACAGCTTCATTGATATACCACTTCATGCCACGCTATACAGTCTCTAAGCAGTTTACATCTGTTAGCTAATTGCCTCCAACAAGCTGGGTACTCATGTTAGTGACCTCAGAAGGATGCAAGCCTGAGTCAAGCCTGAGCCCTGGCTGGTATTGAACTTGCAACCTTATGGTTTGTGAGTGAGTGGCTGCAATACAGGCATTTAACCACTGTGCCACCAGGGTGGCACTTTGCCTCCCTCTATTGACCTCCTCCCATGCCACACCATACAAAATCCTTGTGTTTTCTACTAATGTATTTATTTTGTAGTAATGGATTTTGCACTAATTTTATTCATAAATCGTAATTCTCATGTATCAGTGAATGCAATGACTATAGTTGTGACATAAACAACTAGCAAAATTAAAATGATACCTTTTAAATTACAATATCATATGCACAGTGTAAATATATTTATCCACATTAATCTATGTACATGTAAATACATTTAGGCTGTGTATGATATTGTAATTTAAAGGTATAATTTAAATTTTGCTAGCTGTTTATGACACAGCTATTGCCATTACACTCACTAATATACCTTACCAAACTGCAGAATTAATGCAGTTTGCCACCACTACCATGGCTCCACCATATGGAATCTTGGGATTTGTAGTTTTGTGAGATAGTTATCCTTCTCTGTTAGAGAACTCTGGTGCCACAACAAACTGTAAATCTCCAGATTCTATAGGATGGAGCCATAACTGTTAAAGTGGAGGCAAACTGCATTAATTCTGCAGTATGGCAGTGGCCTTAGTCTAAATAGCAAAGTTGGTCAAAATCAATTCAGCAGTGTTCATTTGTGGGAAAAGAAAGAAACCCAAGTATTAGTTTGAGAGATACCCAATGTACCTGACAACTAGAGCAGACCCAATGAATTAATGGTATTTGCACAACCGTTGGTTTAGCATTCAGCAAATGATTCAGTGGTTCTATTTTTGTTGTGATGAGCAATTGGATTGTTTTGGTTTCACTAAATAACATACAAAATTTGGTGATTCATTGATCAAGCCTATTATGGATTTGCACAGCACAACAGACAGATAGACAAGTAGACAAACACACTAAATTGAACATGAGCATGCCCTATTATAAGATCCAGTGGGGAGGCGGTGTCCTAGTAGCCCACTATTGCCACAGGCCTTTCTGATGAGAACATATAAGAGAGCCTTCTTGGTGTCCACTCCCCTACTGTGGAATTGTCATTCACAGGAAGCTAAGCTGGAACCCACTCTGATCTCCTTCTGCTGGCAGGTAAATACCTTTTTATTTAAACAAGTGATTTAGTGGTTTGGTTGTGCAGAATGATCTTATAATAGTGGCACATGTACTGTACTTTTATTAGTAGTAGTAGATTTTAAAAATCCTTTTATACTATTCTGAATTGTGGTGTTTTAATAGGCTGGTTTATTTAAATTGTTCATTACTTTTCTATCATCACTTTTTCTTTTAATCTTTTTGGTAAGCCATCTTCAGTCCCATGTCATGAGAATAATTATATAAACTAATAGTATATCTGATTTAATTCCATAAACTGCCTTGAGTATCTGGAACAGGCAGGAGTAGGACAAATTTTCTGAAGCAAACAAACAAATGAAATCTTTGTAGTCTGATTTCAGATTTAGATTCAAAATTGTTCATTTCCTGTCTCTCCTTTTTGGATATGATTCTAATGACTGATGTATACAAATCAGTAAATTAGTTGGATTCCAGGACCTGGCCCCTCTTCTTTGATAAACTTTGATGTGTCTTCCTCCTCTTCAAGAAAAGCAAATTAAACTGATTTTTAAAAATCAGCCAGAATTTTTTTAAAAAACTTATCACTCTAGCTTGCCCATTAGAGTGAAGTCTGAGAACTGCTCTGTTTTGTTATACAATCTGCATGAGAAGCTGCTATTTGGTTATGGAATTTATCTGTAAATATAATTAAAAATGCAACTACTTAGTGCTCTGAATGAAGGGGTAAATATTCATTGCAATGCAGAGCACTTGAGCTATGTGATTCCCATTAACGTTAATGGGAGTCCTATGGCTAAATCCCTGAGCATCGTGATAAAAATTTACCCCCTAGTGTTTGCAGATGGAACAAAAGGATTATCTGACATAGCAACAGAAGAAGAAGAAGAAGAAGAAAAATTTTAAGCCTTAGTGCTCGTGTTTTGACCAGGAAATGATTGGGTTGATCAGCAAAAAGGATAGTTCAGTTAGAGATTCCTCTGTCGCCAGCTTGATGGATGCATCCCACTTCAAAAGCATTCTTTAATATATTCCCTTTTAGGCTTGTTTTTTTTCCTGGTGAGATATTTCAAATTGATGGTTGTCTAATTTTCAAAAACTGATGGCTTGTGGATCATCAATGTCAGTCTGTACTTTCCCTTTGGCTTTAGAAGACACAAGGAGCAAGATCTCAAATGCTATTTTCAATATGTCTCCTTCAGGACGACATACCAGGAGACAAAGCCTGGCATATACAATCAGACTGGTTAATTGCATGTGCAAATCATCACGGGGGTGCAATCACCCACTGCATGTGTTAGTACTGGTTTTCACAAGGTATACCCCATTTTGAAAACAAGAGTTCAAATATTCTTTTTTACAAAATAAGAATGCCACTTACAAACCTCAGTAATGGAAAGAATGATGTTAAATACCTAACATTCATTCTCCAGCACAACAGTAACTCAGAAATGGCAACAGAGATTTATTTATGCTTTTGTGCACTGGGCTTCAGTCCGAAGTGAATTTTTTTAGTCTAGTTTTAAAACCTTTAACAATAGAGGGTTTATAATGGAAATGCTGATAGACCGTTATTATAGTGCTGGCCATAAATACTATACCATTTCATTTTAAATAACATCTTTCATAGAAACTATCAGAAAATGCTTTACCATGAGTACTATCAATCGTAAGCCAGGAAAAAAAAGAAAGAATTTAAAAGTGGCATTTTCTTGGCTGAAGCTTCAACAGAGAAGGAATGGTGGACAGAGAGGGACAATAAACAAGAGAGTTACAAAAGAATCCTACACGCTTTACTTGTCAATGGGAAAAGGCAGTTATTTCAAACCATTTCATACTTAGAACAAGCCATGGCCCACATTGAGGGGTGGGAGTGATAACATGTGTGTAATGTTGATTTCAGAGTATCTCAGCTAGTGTAGTATAGTCTGTAAGAGCAAGACTTGCGATATCCAGCTTGCAGTCTCCACTGAGCCATAAAACTTGTTGGGTCCTACTGTTCTATTCATTCTCATTCATTCTCTCACAGTTTGGTCTACCTCACATAGGTAGACAGTCAGAACTATCCCAGGCCCTAAGATTTCAGGACCAAAAGTATGATACCAAGGGATACCTTCTTCTGATGTCATGGGGGAAGGCCCTAGTTATGTTACAAAAATTATTTTATAAGGGGCAGTGATGTCATCACACATTAAACATTGATCACAGTGGCACAGAATATGACATCTAACTACAATAAAATAAAGAGATGAAGGGGCTATACAGACTGGCCAAAAGGGCCAGCCTGGAGGTGGAGTCAGGGCATAGTAATAATAATAATAATATAATAATAATAAAATTTATTTATATACCGCCCAGTGGCGAACCAATCTAGGCGGTTTACAAGTAAAAGTTGAATACGATTTAAAATAGAATAAGTCCCTCCCCCCCTTAAAAGAGAATTAAACTAGATATCAGTTAAAACAATAGATGTTAAAAAGGCAATAAACCATAAGACAATTAAAAGGGGGGGAAAACCCAACAACCCCATGAGACTACAATTCTAACAAGGGTTGAGAGAACAGTCTGAGGGAAAACCCCAGGTCCCAAGGTCCCAATATCCCAGGCCGGGAGTTTTTAGTCTGGAAAGGCCTGCCGAAAGAGATCCGTCTTGACAGCTCTCTTGAAACTGTCTAAGGATGTCAACTGACGGATCTCCTCCTGCAGGCCGTTCCAGAGCCTGGGGGCGACAACTGAGAAGGCCCTCTGGGAGGTCACCGCAAGCCTAGATTTTGGAAGCTGCAGGAGATTCCTCCCAGAGGAGCGGAGGGCGCGGGGAGGATTATAGGGGAGGAGGCGATCTCTAAGATAGCTTGGACCCAAGCCATTTAGGGCTTTGAAGGTGATAGCCAACACCTTGTACTGGGCCCGGAAACCGATAGGCAGCCAGTGGAGGGACCGCAAGACCGGAGTAATGTGGTCCCTCCTGGATGTTCCCAACAAAAGTCTGGCCGCCATGTTTTGCACTAACTGAAGTTTCCGAACCTGGCACAAGGGTAGCCCCATGTAGAGTGCATTGCAGAAATCTAAATGTGAAGTTACCAGCGCATGCACAACAGTCTTGAGATCCCGTACTTCCAGAAAAGGGCGCAGCTGGCGTATCAGCCGAAGCTGATAACAGGCGCTCCTGACCGTCGCATTAACCTGATTTGTCATCAGGAGCAACGAGTCAAGGAGCACCCCCAGACTGCGAACACAGTCACTGGAGGAGAGTGTGACCCCATCCAGGACTGGAGGTTGCAACCCAATTCTTGGTTTCGGGGCCGAGACCGTAAGCACCTCCAGCTTGTCTGGATTCAGCTTCAATCTGTTTTTCCTCATCCAGCCCATTAACGCCCGAAGACATTCAATGAGAGAAGAGATGCCATTGGAATTCAAGGCCGACGAACGAGACACGGAGAAATAGATTTGGGTGTCATCAGCGTACTGATAACACCCAGCACCATAACTCCGTATAATCTCACCCAGCGGCTTCATATAGATATTAAATAACATCGGGGACAGAATAGCCCCCTGAGGGACTCCACAAGTGAGGTCTCTCTTACTGGAGCTACAGTCCCCAAGCAGCACCCTCTGGGACCGGCCCGAGAGGAAGGACCGGAACCATTGCAAAGCAGTGCTCCCGATACCTAACCCCTTCAGTGCCCCCGATACCTAACCGCCCCGATTGCTATGCAGAGGGGCGGGATAAAAATAAAATTTATTATTATTATTATTATTATTATTATTATTATTATTATTCAGGCGGCCCAAGAGGATGCTGTGATCTATCGTATCAAAAGCCGCTGAGAGGTCTAGGAGCACCAACAGGGTCACACTACCCCTGTCGATACTCAGCAGATCGTCGGTCAAGGCAACCATGGCAGTCTCAACCCCAAAGCCTGTCCTGAAGCCGGTTTGAAATGGGTCTAGATAATCGGTTTCATCCAAGATTGCCTGGAACTGAAGAGCAACCGCCCTCTCGATCACCTTGCTCAAAAATGGCAGTAAAGATACCGGCCTATAGTTCTTCATATCCAGGGGGTCCAGGGAAGGTTTTTTCAGAAGTGGCCTAACCACTGCTTCCTTTAAACATGGTGGAACATGTCCTTCCCTGAAGGATGCACTGATGATATCCGTAAGGAGTCTCATCAATGCATCCCCCCCCCCGGACGGCCAGCCATGATGGGCAAGGGTCGAGAGGGCAAGTCATCTTCCTCACTTTACCAAGCAGCTTGTCCACGTCCTCGGTACTCACAGATTGCCACTGATCCAGTAAAATTACATCGACGGAGTCGCTGGACACCTCATCTTTAGTTCCTGCTACAACAGTGGCATCTAAGTCGGCTCTTATCTGAGAGATTTTATCTGCAAAGAAGTTATTAAATGTGTCACAGCAGGCCGTTGTCGGGTTAAGTAAGGGATTTGGCGCAGGAGAAACCTGCGTCATCTCCCTCACCACCCTAAACAGCTCTGCCGGGCGAGACTCTGCAGACGCAATACGTGCAGCAGAAAACGCTCTTCTTGCTGCACGTATTGCCTCCCGATAGGAACTAAGGAAATTCCTATGGCGAGTTCTGTCAGATAAGAGTCGAGTCTTCTGCCACTCGCGCTCTAGTCATTGTCCAAACCGCTTCATTCTCCTAAGCTCTGGTGTGAACCAAGGCCTTCGGTTCGAAGCGGGTTGGCAAGGATGCTTGGGAGCGATCGTGTCGATAGCCCTGGTAAGATCGATATTCCAAGTGTTAACGAGAGCCTTGACAGGGTCACCGGCATTCCCAACCAATAAACCCTCCAAGGCTTTCTGGAATCCAAGGGGCTCCATTAGCCTTTGAGGGCGGACCATTCTAATAGGTCCCCCACCCCCGGAGAGGCAGACATTGGCTCTCAGTTCTGCCTTGACCAGGAAATGATCCGTCCATGACAATGCGGAGGTACTTACCACCTCCGCCCACGGATATTCCTGCTCTGTACTGAAGACCGCATCGAGTGTATGACCAGCACAATGTGTGGGCCCAGAGACCAATTGGGATAGGCCCATGTTTGTCATGGTCTCCATGAACTCCCGAGCTGCACCTGTTAGGCTGGTCTCGAGCGGAATGTTGAAGTCCCCATAGCAACTGCACGCCGGCCGTCCCGACTCCACCCCGATGCTGCAGTCAGACCACACACCCCACCACATGACACGCTGCAGCAAAGGAGTACAGAAAAGCTGCCGCCGCCACCACCATGGCAAGGGTGGATTTTTGCTGCTCTAAAAAGAAGTGGCATTTGCCAGCTCTTTTTGGAGTGGCAAAGTGCCAGATTGGGGCTGAGGCATGCAGTTGCTGTGACCCCAATCCAGCGCTCCCAGGGGCGGCATGGAGCCACCCCTTAGCGACTGTCTGTATAGCCCTGAAGTCTAACAAATGAGGAATACACACACGCACACACACACTTTTCAAGGGGTCACTCTCCTCCTGAGATTCTTCCTCCCTTCCCTGAGGACTGGAAAAGAGATGCCAGGTCCTGAGACTTGGGGCCAAGCCCTGAGGAACCCTACTCACAGATGTGTTGTGAGGACAAAGTAGGGAGGAAAAGCTATGTATGCCAACTTGAGCTCACTGGAGAAAAAATGGTATATTAATGCAACTAATGTAATGTAAAATGTAACTCCCAGCTCCAGAGGTTCCTGGATGAGATGGATTATCTAGATCCATTTTAATCTGGTTTCAGGCCTGGCTATGAGACAGGGAAAGCTTTGGTCACCTTGGTAGATGACCCATGCAGGGAGCTAAACAGAGGAAATGTCCTCTTGTTAGATCTGCTGGACCTCTCAGAGAATTTTGATACCATGGTATCTCTCTGGATTGCCTCTCTACCACTTGAGGGTGCTTCTATACAGTGGTTCTGGTTATTCTAACAGGTGTGGAGTCAGAAGATGGTGCTGAGAAATGCCTGTTTGACACCCTGGTCAGTGCCTGCAGTGACCCTAAGGGCTTGGTTCTGTCCCCTCTGCTTTTGAATATTTACATGAAACCATGAGAGGTCATCTGGAATTTTGGGGGTTCAGCGTCACCAGTACACTGATGGCACCCAATTCTATCTCTCCTATCCAAGGAAGCTGTCTCTGTACTAAACCAGTGTCTGTTGTCAATAATGGACTGGATGAGGGTGAACAAATTGAAACTTAATCCAGAAAAGATGAAAGAGAGAAGGGATTCAGGCCATCCAACATAGGATTATACTCTCCCTGAAATCTTAGGTACACAGTTTGGGCATGTGATTCCAGGTTTCAGTGTTGACCAGAAGTTTGTTTGCACAGTAAAAACTAAAGATCTCCTCTGAATTCCATCAGTAGAGGAAATATATTGTGGGACAACATGGGAGAGGGCCTTCTCTATGATGACACCCAGTTGTGGAATGCCTTCTTTATGGAGTGCCAATTGGGGCCAGTGTTGGGATCATTTTGGCATCAAGTGAAAACCTAGGTTTTTATTAAAGCCTTCGGACATAACTGATTTAACAGTCAATACACATGTCCAACAGCTGCATTATTTAAACAAGTTTCAAATGGTCTGTTGTTTTTTTAAAACTTGATAATCACACAGTAATGAATGTGAAGTGGTATGGGTGTGCATTTTATTTTTAAAAATCTTTGATTAATCATTATGTTTTAAATGTGCTTTTAAATGTTTTAACTATGGATTTTAATACTATTGTTATTTACTTCTTTTTGAACTTTTGTAAAACATTATTTTAATGAAATCTTGTTTTAAATTTCTGGAATATTCCTTGGATCCCATCCCAGGATATAAAGTTGAAAAATAAATAAATAAAAACTAACAAATAGTCAATTACCGGTATTTCAGTAATAATACTCTGCACGCAAATATCTGTAGGTGGAGACCATGAGATGCATCATTTTCTCTGGACCATTTTTCTTGTTTACCCCCCTTATTGTCTGGTAGAGAACCTTTTCTCTGAGAATCAGATTCTTTCAGGGGTTTCACTGTTAGGGGTCACATGCTGGTATAGAGCAGGGCCAAAGCTATCAGTGAATGGGAACTACAACTTCCACAATCCATTACCACAAAAGAAACTCACTTTTCTAGCTCTGGGCTATATGTGGGTAGAACACCCATACACACACCAATTTCCCTCCTTAGCTACTCTCCCTGCCACCATCCTCTCTCCCTCACTGTCTAGTGGACTGATTGTTAGGAATAGAGATGTCTCACGAGAATTGGTTATTTTCAAATGGATTTTGAAATTAGACCAAAATTTCAAAATAGCTAATTAAATTGAGAGACCATAGGTTGACCACTCTTGTTTTAACCCAATCCAAAATGCATCTACGAAAATCACAATGCCATTGATAGAAGGCCCAGAAGACATGTTTAGGCAGACATAAAAAATCCAGGGAGACCTTTCTTTTTCTCCCTCTCAATTGTTCTCTCAATTTCTACTAAAAATATTGTAATGAAACCCTGCTTTGCCCTGAACACTTTCTCTGGCTTTTCTAGGATAATCTCACATGAATCTTTCAACTAGCAATTGGGGATAAATGGATTTCTCTTCTATTCTATTCCACAAATAGTTTAGAATTGTTCACATCCATACATTTCATTCCATGAACTTCTGCTGATCGGCTGTAAATGCTTTAAAATTCTGTTGGCACTAAATGCATATTTGAATACACACTCATCTGTTTCCAACCTCTCTCCTCACAGAATATTGTAATGATGTTGGCCAGCCAATTACAGTAGCCCTTGAGAGAACCGTGTCTCCCATGGTTTCCCCAGACTTTATCATTTCAGGGTGATGGAGAAAGAAGATGAGAATAGACAAGAAATCCTTTCTTTTTCTCCCATTCCTGAAGATTCTCCCCACACTCCTGCCTCAGAAATGTTGCGGGCCTTCTCATGAAATTCCCTTTGCTTCCCTTAAAATATGTCAGATTGCCCCCCCCCCCCCAAAAAAAGTTCTCCAGGTTTAACTCCACATTTATATAAAATTTGAGGGTTATCATCAAAGTCCCAAAGTCTTCCCTCTCAAAAAAGCCCCAAAATTAATATAAAGTTCTAGCAGCAGGATGCATAGCCTTCCATGATCCATTTGGCCCCTTTGTTACTATATTAGTAGTTTCATCAATCTAATTGTTAATATGATTTCAAGAACAAATCCAAAGACTGGATGTATTTTATCTGACTGCATAGGTTAGTTGGATGTTGTTAGAAGGTCACATTCAAAGCCGAATGACCCCTTCTTTCTTCTAGTGCTGTCAACTTACCCATCTCCATTTTCTAATTTCATTAGAAAGTAAATAATGCAATGGCTACACAGTAAGAAATACCCAGGCACAGGCACCCTATTAAAACTGAAATGATCTATTTCCTAACATGGCAAGGTAGCCTACTTTACCTCCAGATACAGCAAGCCTTGCATTTCTGCTTCTGCTTCCTAATTTGCATAGGTAATTGACAGCTTGTTAACAGCTCATTAAGAACACTGAAAACCATGTGACAGATACAAACCCAGAGCTAGAGGGGAGAAGGTATACGAATTACAATACGCTGAAAACTCAATCTGATGTAGAGTTACAGGTCAAAAAAAATATAACTTGATTATTTTATTAGGTTAAAAATATTAAAAGGTTGGCATGCCATTTTTAGATCTGTGTTTTACAGGGCATTAGTGTGGAATGCAATTAATCAGGAAATTCAATGTCATTCCAAGCTATCTTCTCCTGTAGTAAGGTGTTGGTGTGACTTGGGTTTGAGTGACTTGAGCTTTGATTTGTGTAAAAATAATTGCTAGCAAGAATATTAAATACATAAATTAAAAATGGTAACTCGCACAACATACACCATATGTATTAGAAAAAATGTATTAGCAATACAGTTATCTATGTATTCATTTTGCAGCAAGGGCATGATGGTTACGCTTCCCCGATAATGCAATCATTGGGAACAAAGTTGCTTCATTGGTACAAGAAGTAATGTTTCCAGTTATTTTTCAAAGTTAATTTTAAAGGGCATTTCAAGGTATTCTTGTGATACTTTGGCAGAAAGTTTTCATGTTTAATGCTATTCTCTTATCAATCCTGCAACCCTGGAGCCCCAAAGAAACAAAAACAATAAAACAAAATGTGCATCATGGGTTATTTTTCCTCCATTGCAATGAGTAATAGTAATGATTTATTTTGAATTGACAACAGTGAGTAACAGGAATGAATCAATGTTATAAACTAAGGCCGTGTTTCTAGTTTGTCATCTGCATTGTGTAATTTTATGCATACTTAGCTAAATAGCAGAGTTTTTATGGACAGTGGTGTACCTAGTATATTCAACACCATGTGTGGATTATTTTTAATATCTCTCTCTTCTCTTCAACAGCATTTTCTGGATCTGGTGGAGCTGCTGGCTAGGTGGGAAAGGGAAATGACTCTCTTTACTGCCTGGTTAGCAGAGCCTCCAAATCTGGAAGGCAGCCCAGTCCCACCACCAGTTGCTCCTGCCACCCCCATAGCTTTTTCCAGGTCTGGTCAAGCTGCTAGTTACCACCTGACCAGTAGAGCAACCAGAACTGGAAAGCATCCCCTTCTCTCCAGCACAACGGGTGACACCCACTTCTGAGGTGTCACCCAGTACAGGCTGCACACTCCCACACACCCTTAGTGATGCCCTTCGCTATGGAATTGTGATGCCTTCCTTGTGAATTGTGAAGATGCATACCATGGCACTGGCAAGAGTTTCCTGATGCCCATTGGGCTGTACTGATGTGCAGTGGCACCAGTGGTGTCCCTGCACCAGGTGTCACCAGGTGCCAGGGTGTGGCTTCCGGGGACAGGGCTTCCCCATGCACACTTTCATGCTCCCATACTCCTGTGCCATCCCCATGTTCTCCTGCACATGTTCCCCACTGCCATCACAGATTGGGTAGCACAGGGGCAGCATGCATGGGGAAGGCATGGGGATGGTGCAGGGGTGTATGCAGGGACAATGCAAGGTGTGGGAGCACACACAGGGATTGTGTGTGGGGAGAACATGAGGGAAGGTCCCAACTGGGTGCCATCTCCCTTCTGGGGTTTCACCCAGTGTAGGACACACCACTGCACCCCCTAGTGATGCCACTAACTGGCAGTCCCTTGCTGGTGTCCTGATGTGCATTGGAAGTGCCTGATGTCCATCACTGGCTCCCCTACATAGTAACATCACAGTAGCCCTTGAATATGGAAACTGTAAAACTGCTAAGTTCTATTTTCCCTCAGAAATAAGTCCACTTAAGTAAAGATAAAGAGCCAGCGTGGCACAGTGGTTTGAGCATTGGACTATGATTCTCTGGACATCAGGGTTTGATTCCCAGCTGAGCTATGAAGCTTACTAGGTGACTTTGGTCAAGTCTCAGCCTCAGATGGTGGCAAGGCAAAACTCCTCTGAACAAATCTTGCCAAGAAAAACCCATGATAGGTTCATCTTAAGAGTATCCATCAGTTGGAAACAACTTGAAGTCACACAACAAAGATTTTAAAAAAAAAAAAATAAGTCCCATATGTCTGCATAACTTTCCAAGCTCTGGTTTAGATGGATTTATATAGGCCAGTCCCATTGACAGGACAAACAGCATAGCCCTGTTCACATGACAGACATTTCTCCTGGTTGAGCCCCTGTCTCCCCATGCTCATCTGATGTTCTTCTGAGACTGTACATCAAAGAAGGATCCCTATGACATAATTATAACACTTAATACCACTTTAACTGTCATGACTACTTTCTATGGAATCCTGGGAGTTCTAATTTAATGGATGATTCAGAATTCTCTGGTAGAAGCCTCTACTGCTGTAGTCTATGAGAAGGGAACTAGAAATCTCTAACAGAGAGCCCTAAGTGCCTTCTCAAACTACAAATGCCAAGGCAGAGCCATGGAAATTAAAATTATTATTATTAAAGTTTATTTCTAAAGTGCTGTCAATGTACACAGCACTGTACAAAGAGATAATCAAAGCATTAAAATAATTAAAACTTGCCAAAGGCGTACAATCTAAAAATACAAAAACAATAGGTAAAATAAAAATTAATTAAAAGCAGGGAACAATTAAACAATTAAACAAGAAGATCCACTAACAAAAGGAATATATGTATATTAGACATATATGGTGTCAAACCACTGTAATTGTGCAATGTGGACGCTTGTTGGGGGTTGTGCTTGATCCCCAAGCAGACATGGTTAAAATGCCCTCCCATGTCAGCAATCCATTGGGAAGAGGGAGAGGTTTTAACCATCCACAAGAGCAGGATCACTGAGATGAGCATGGAACTAAAACTTTCCCCACTCTTCTATATTCCTGGTAATTAATAATAATAATAATAATAATAATAATAATAATAATAATTTATTTATATCCCGCCCCTCTGTCGAACAATTGGGGTGGCTTACAACAATTAAATGGTAAATGTGAACTGGAACATATTTCAATCAAGTTATCCAAATCTAGGCCATGAACTTTTCTGATCAATAACTGAGAGCAAGCAAATGGAAACGGAGCACTGAAGTGTGGGAATTCTTTTTTGCCTTTGAGGAATCAAGGAAGCTTGAGACACATAGAAGCAAATAATTTGCAATAGAAACCAGGAACTGAAGTGTCAGGGTGACATAGGAGTGTCAGACGTTTCTCTTTACACTTTCTAAACTCCTGAGGTAGAGAGTGGAATAGTTTCTAATGCAGCCAGAAAGATCTCAATACCAGAATACTATTTTAGTAGTATCTATCACTCCATCTAAAAGTATTTTGGCCCTGACAGACTACAAAGGGGGTGGCTTCCATGTCAGTGGGCTGGCAAATCTTTGTTGGCTTTCAGTCCAAACTTTAAAATAACTATTCAAAGTGCTGAATGCTGATGTAGTGTGTGTATGTGCAGCATCTAGCAATACCTATTAAGAAATAAAGACACCAATGGCTAAAGAAACAAACTTTATTGTAAGATCACCATCAAAGATAGCAAAGGTCTATAAGTATGGTAAGCTGACTGAACTAATCTACTTTAACTTTTAGAAGAAATGTGAGAATAAGGGGGCCAGAACAGAAAATGTGGGAAGATCTCTAAGAGCATTACTTTACATCTGAGAGAGGTTAGGAAAGGTGGTAAGGCTTCAAGACACTGGAAACTACTTAAGCCTATCACTTCTGGTCTCTCTACCACTGCCTCTGCACTACAGAAATAATCCACTTTTAGTGCCATGTCTCAGTGCTATGGAATTCTGGGAATGATAGTTCTAAGAGACATTTGGCCTTCTCTGTCAGAGAGAGTTGTAGTGCCCCACCAAACTATAATTCCCAGAATTACATAGCATTGAGTCATGGAAGTTAAAGTTATGTCAAACTTGGTTATTTCTGCAGTGCAGACACAGCCCAAGAGATCTTTAGATGTTGACCATTCCTCCATTTTCAACACTACCAACAATAAAATTAGTTCATGTCAAATTTATTAAACTATTTTATACACAGAGAGGACCTCCTTCCTTCAGTTGGGCATACACTGTTGGATCCTGGCCATATTTTGGATGAGATGAAGAAATAGAATAACAGAAGACTCAGATTTTCAAGACAATGAATAAAGGCCAAACTAGATGTGATGTTAATTGTACAAATGTACTTAACATGCATGCATTAGGTTATCTGATACAAATAGCAGGCCAGGGGGAAATTTAAGGGTGAGCAACTCAATATGTGGAGATGAAACATCTCTTTTTCTGCTTCAACACTTCCTCATAGTCCCATTATATTTCCCATGTGAACCTTGTTCTGTTTCCACCACCAGATTTTTAAAATTTATTTTGGGTATTTATATGCCGCTCTTCAGCCACAAGGGCTGAAGAGCGGCTTACAAATGGTTAATTAGATGGTTCCCTGCCCTCAGGCTTACAATTTTAAAATACATGACACAAAAGGAGGAATGGCGGTGAGGAAGTGGATCAAGCCCAGCAGCTCTTCTCTCCCTCTGAGGCCTGGACCATGGCAGATGGAGTGGAGGAAGGGCTCTTAGTCTAGGCCCGATGGAGCTGGGCCTGCATCTCTTCCTGAGATGATGTCAGATGGATTGGAGGGAGGGCTCTTCCTCTCTAGGCCTGATGGAACTGGGACTGCATCTCTCCCTCAGATAAGGTTAGTTGGTGGGTGCACAGGACTGGGACTTTTCAGTGATGGGCCCATATCTTTGCAACTTTTATAAGCAGAATGAGATGGTTAAAATGGGTTAGTTACCATTATAGTGACAAATGTAACTCTCATTCATGTGGATTAATAAAATTAGCATAGACTGAGTTCATGGGTATTTTCCTCACACCTTTGAATTTCCATACCTTAAAGGTTAGCAGTAGGGTTAGGGTCAGGGCTCCCTTTCAGTTGAGTCCTCTTTGTGTTTTCAGATTCAAGGTTAACTAGACAGCAGTGGCAGCTTGTGAACTGAGCTTGGGCTTGAGCCAAAGATGGAGAAATGCCCCCTGCATGGTACACCAAATGCTGGTACAAATGTTCCTATGTTCTCATCCATAGGTCTGTTACATTCATGTTCCCACATGAATCTTCATTTTTAAAAAGTTCTTCAAGAAGTTTGCATTCACAATATTCAAAATAATTTTGTGCATGACACAAAGTTTCTGTACATTGAACCATCAAGGTCATTATCTCAACCTCCTACAAAAAAAGTTTTGGATTTTGGAGAATTTCAGATTTTCCAATAAGGGATACTCAACTTGTAGCTTGAAAAAAACAGTCTGTAAAAAATGTGAATTTTTAAATTTATTACGATATGAATTTTTAATTATCTTTTTTTTTTCTTAGTCAAGAACTGTGCCAGAGCATCTGGGCAGTGCAAGACCTACTGCAGCAGATAAGAAACTTGTGATCGACACCAATCAAAGCAGTGAAGGTGAGATCAGTTCATGTTGAAATCTCCAAATGTCTAATTTCTCAAAGGGCTGAAATGTACTTTTCAACAAACATCTGTTCATAAAAGTGCACTTTTGAGATAGGGTTTCCCAACTGAAATTGCTGCATTAAAAATGATCTGAATTTTATTTTTCAGATTTTTAATCAAAATCCTTATCCTGCCCTATCTTTCCCCAACTTCTCATTCACCAACCACAGTTTAAACTATGGAAGCTTTACTTCTAGTAGTGACATGTGTCTCTGAAGCACAATTCCTCCGACAGCTCTTTTGGCAGCTTTGGATGTGCCACTAGGACTGACAATGATAGGCTGTCACCACCACCATTTTTAATGGGTACCATTTTATTTATTTTATTTTATTTTATTTTATTTTATTTTATTTTATTTTGCTGTTCGATGCTAAGGAATTTACATACTTTCAACGTTGGGTGGACATGTAACTGTTGAAATCCCCGATGGCATCTCTCTCTCTCTCTGCACTAAATAAAGAGAAGTTTCCCAATGTGCATAGTTCTTTGAGATGTAAATCTAAGAGCCATGCATGTCTCCACTATCCCAGAAGCAAGCATGATACATTGACAGGTGTGAAGACTGCACAGCTATACTGTCTGTATTTCACAATATTCCTCAAACATTTGTTTACTGTTTGAGTAAGCCTAGCATTTCTTCCTATGTTATTTTTATATACTTAACATTCAGGTCCTGGCAATTGCCCACAAGTATTGGTTAAATGCAGTTACACAAACATCTGTTCATCTGCTAAAATGAAAAGTGTGCCTATACTGGTTTACCATTCTTTCCCTCAAAACAATAGTTCAGTTGCATGAGTGCATATTACTGAAGCCTCACTTTCCACATTCCAAGCTTATTATTTCTCAAATTCCTTAGGGGAAAAACAAGACAGCTGAACTGGGATAAAAATAATACAAATGTTTGACCTGTCTCCGAAGTTTTGTTGTTGATGTTGTTTGCAAATTGCATCTTACTTATCGTATTTCATTGACATGTATGTATCTCTATGCTAAGGGATCTTGAAGCACCTTTGAGACTAACAAAAAGAAGTTGATAGCATTAGCTTTCATAGACTTGAGTCTACTTCAGTTGTATATGTCTTTATGTCTGTAGCTAGTTTTCCATAAGTGACTGTTTCACCCATTTGCAAATACTGATTTATATATTTCTCAGAAAAAGATACTAGACAAATGCCAAAGTAACTCTATTTTTACTTTCAAATTACCTCTACTACTCCAAAAACTCTGTAGATCCAGAGGAACATGAAGATCTTTCATTTGTCTTCTCCCATATGAGAATGTCTGCACTTTATGCACCCTGTTATGTGTACCACCACCAAATTACATTAGTTGGTAGCACAGGACAAAGCCTTTTCTGGGATAACCCCCCCCCCCCCACACACACACACACACACAACTTTGGAAGCTTCCTACTGGAAGAATTAGGGCATTACCACATTAGCCCCGCTCTTGCAGCAATCGTGTCCATTTTTTAAAAATACAAACATACAATTTCTAAAGCAGCTATCACCACATATCTTCTCAATTGTATAACTGGGATGACTGCTGCTCCCATTCGGCTCTCTTCTTGACTCTCATTTAAACCTGCCTCCCTGCCCTATGTCATGCTAAGCATGCCTTTAGATTATCTTATTTTTACTTTTATTATTTTCCCCACCTTCTTCATGGAATTTTAGATCTCTGCATCAAGTTAAAAGAAAGAAAGATTTTTTTTTAAAGGAATCAGACTACTTGGGAATAGCGAGGGGGGAGCAGGGGAGAGGAAGGGACAGTGACACTAGATAAATGATAGTATTATGACTGCCTGGCAGTGATGTTTTGCATCTGGAGATTTGCACAATTGCAAGATCATTGATGGGTTCCCTCCTTCAATGAAAAGGGATGCAGTAGCTACAGGGTGGGGATAGTCATGGGTTAGGATAGTCATCATTGTTTGATAAGTATCACCAGAGCCACTCCCCTCCCCCGTCTAATCACAGTTTAAAAGCTGTCTTCTTAAGATGCATTCGCACAGCAGAAATAATCCAATTTGACACCACTTTAACATGGCTCAATGCTATGGAACTCAACCAGTTGTAACAAAACAAAAAAGGACTCCAATAGCAAAAAGCAATGGATTTATTGGACAACGTTTGTCCCAGATAATTTTTACTGTTTTTTTTTTTTAACTGTGCTTGTCAAGTAGCTAAAACCAAGAGACACTGTTCACAACTCTCCAGGCAATAGTGTTGTAAAATACCTATCTTGTCAGTCTAGTTCTGTTTGAATTCTGGAACAAAATTTGACCTATAGAAACTAACATGTCCCGAGTGAAAGATAAACAAATAATGCCAAAACCTAAACCCAGTTGCAAGTACCAGCAGGAATAGACCCATTGAATCAATTGCCGAATAGGAAATGAACAACGCTTACACAAATCATACTGAAGGTACATCTACACTGTAGAAATAATGCAGTTTGACACTACATTAAGTGCAATATCCTTATCCTAAGGAATTCTGGGATTTGTACTTTTACAAAGTCTTTAGCTTTCTCTGCCAAAGAATGCTGCTGCCTCACAAAACTACAAATCCCAGGATTCTTTAGGATGGAGCCACGGCAGTTAAAGTGGTGTGTCAAACTGCATCATTTCTACAGGGTAGATGCACCCTGAGTCAATGGCTCTAGTCAAAGTGGGGATAAGAATTGTCCTTTATTTCCTGTGCCATATTTATTTATTTCATTTATATCCCTCCTGTCTCTTGATATAGGACCCAAGGTGGCTTACAACAAATGAAAGCACAGCTAAAACCTATTTGATATAAAAATATTAAAAATAAAGAAGAATTTTTTTTAAAAAAAACTAAACGAAACCAATTTAAAAACACATTAAAGCATAGTAAAATGATAAAAGCCTAGAACACCCAGTTAAAAGACGCTTCTACCACAAATTAAGTGCCAAAGGGCAGCCTAAATGATAAGGTCTTTGCCACCTGGAGGAAAGAGAATAGAAAGAAGGACAACCAAGCCTCGCATAGAAGGGAATTACAAACTTGGGGGCAGCCACAGAAAAGGCTCCCTCCTGTGTCCTCAACAAACACATTTTCTTTGTATGTCTTTATGGATGGTGACTGGATGGTGAGAAAGCCTCCCCCTGAAGATCTTAAGTCAGGCAAGCTCATGGAGGGAGATGCATACAATAATACAAATAAAATACAAATAATAAAAAATAATTTTAAAAATACATCAAACTACACAATAACGATAGAAATAGATTTTTAGAAAATGTTTCACTGCAATAAAACCAAAGAGCAACAATGAAATTAGAAGGAAACATTAACCTTTCAAACTTCAGCAGAATGATGTTGTTTTTTCCAGCCTCAAAGGAACAACCTGGCTTTCATGGGTGAATGACTATGAGTGTGAGAAACACATGTTTGCAAACATGTATATAAAATATAGATCCATGTTCTGGAGAGCCTTCTTTGGAAGCCACTACTCATTGACTGTAGATTTGTGGCAAACAAATCTGTGGTAAAAAAAACCTCATGAAAATGTGGGTTTGACCAAGATGTAGTATCAGAGCATTCACACACATTGTTGAATTGCTATTTGTATTTCCAACTAAAGTTGGAAAGCAATTCTATAGGACACAGTAGTGAAAGTAGGGTTTGGGCACTTTCCAAAACTTGTTGCAAGAAAATGTGTTTCTCCCTTTCAGCAATCACACATTGTGAGGTTTACAAGACATTTCTGAGAAATGAAGTCCACACAAAACAATGTGGCTATTTTAAAACATGAATGCATGCAATGCCCATAATTAGAAATATAGATATTTGAAGCAGAAGCACATTTTACACAATGGGGAAAGGTTGCATAAATTAAGTAAACTGCATCAAAAATATGTAAATTAGAATAAAATGTATTTTAATTGCATGAATACCAGTGCAGGTAGAAAGCACAGTCTTGCAACCCAGTTTGAAAATTTGGAGAAATTTGGAGTTTTTCATATCCCAATTTCCAAACATGGTACATCAAACATAAAATGTCTCAAATGCATCTTCATTTTTAAAAGTTAGACTCTAAAAATGCTACATTAGCAACACTAATGTGTGACACATTTCTGGGCCCAAAGATGCTCATACCATGACTATTACTTCCCACTTCAAACAATTTAAGTCTATTATAACTGTAACATATTTCTCTGGCTACCCTATCCTACTTCTTTTCTCCTTTTGGAAAGCATGATTAACACAATGAGATGTGAGCCCACACTTGTTTTCTCTACCTGGAAGAACTCTTCGTTTATCTTCCTTGACATCAAAATGGGGAAAAAGACATCCTTTTTCCTTTCCTTCTTGTGCTGTTGAAACGAGAGGGTTAAATTGCTAATAGAGGTTTCATGAGGTCTGCCAGAGCCCACTCTTCAACACTTACATCTGTTCAACAATTATTACAGCATTTTTGTCATAAAAAATTCAACACCCTCAGTGTCGTGCTAGCAAAACCTGAAAATTTATGCAGTGAATAGAATAGCTAATTTCTCTGAGGAAATGGGGAGGGGGAAGGAGAGAAGAAAATTACAGAAATTCTCCAGTATTATATCTGCACACATCTGACTCCCTCTTTAGGTTTTGTCACCATGTAGCAGATGACTTAGAAACACCAGACCTTGCAAAGGAAATTTATGCCTTCGAAGAAACCATGTTGAAAGCTTGGAAGGGCACTGATGCACCAGACTCACTATCTCTTTATCTATCTCTTTATCAAATCTCATTTGAATTGCATTCTTGACTTTGGTGATTATGATGCTTTAGTTCCTTCACTGCATGGCGACACAACAGAATTAACAAGATCTTTCTTAATGCAGACTTTAAAAAAAATAGAAAGAAAGAGAGTTGGAGGAAAGGAAAGGAGAGGAGAGGAAAACTGGAAAAATGTGTTCTTCAGTTTTGAGAATTCCATGCGGAAATGGTTTAAAAGTTTGAATGGGAGGAATACTTTAAGAGAGAGAGAGAGAGACCATTTTTCTTCTCCAAAAGATTCAGATCATGGATTTTATGTTCTGTCTACTTTGGATGCTGGTGGACTGCAACAATAAGCCTGAGGCTATAGCCACCAATTCTACAGGAGCATTCTGATTTCTAGGACTAGTAGTTTCAAGTCAAAATGACAGGGATGAAATGAATATTCAAAAGTATTCAAAAATGGTTGAAAAACTTTTTTTTTTCTGTTGAGAAGCCCCAACAAGAAAAATTCTGGACTGACAAGAATCATCATAGCTTTGGGCTTATTCTGCACAAGTTCACACACTATTGTTTTGCACTGAAGACAGCATTTTCTTTGCAAGAAACCACATTTTCTGCATGGAAAATAATAATTCAACACAAATAACAATTATAGTGCAATATATATATATATATATATATATATATATATAGTTTTCTGTGCATAAAATGCTATACTTGGGAATTTATTTTGCATAAAATGTTTGATTTGCATTTTCTGTACAGGAATTTGAACATGTGGATTTTGCAAGACCAGGAGATAAAATCACAGGAACAACTGAATTTGGAAGGCTACAATTGTAATTGGTTTGCCTACAGACAAATTAGAGAACGTTTTCTGATTGATAAAAAATTAAATCAATAGAGAATTTGAAGACATAATAGAGTCACAAGATAATCATAAAATGGTGAAACTATATAAAATGTTGTTAAAATTAGAAATGGAAGGAGACTTAATCAAACCACAAATGGTAAAATGGGCCCAAGATTTAAAATGTAATATTGAATTAGATCAGTGGGAGAGAAGCTGGAAAACAAGAATAAAATATACTTTAAATTCAGATATCAAAGAAAATTTCTATAAGATGCAATTCTGATGGTATCTCACCCTGAACAGATTGGCTAAAATGAGAAGAAATTACTCAAATAAATGTTGGAAATGTGAGAAAAAAATAGGCACGTTCTACCGTTTGTGGTGGGAGTGTAAAATAGTAAGAAAATTTTTTCAACAAATACACAAAGAAATTAGTAAGATATTTAAGATTAAAATGTGCTTTGACCCACAATTATATCTTTTGGGGATAGTAAGAGAGGAAAATTTGGAAAGACATTATGGTAAATTGATTTTTTATTGAATATCAGCTGCAAGGTTAGTCTTTGCAGCTAAATCGAAAACCAAAGAAATTCCAAATATTCATGAATGGTGATATAAAATACTAGACATAATGGAACTGGAAAAAATAACATTGATAGTAAAAGAATGGACAAAACAACTTTTGAACATGATTGGAAATCTTTGATGGACTACTGTAAGGTGGAAGAGGGATTTCATTTTGTAATTGACTTGGATTGAGAAGACCCAGATAAATATGCTGCGATAATGACTTTAAGATAAAATCGAAAATACGAACAGAGTTAGAAGTTAGATTTAAGAATAGAAACACGATAATCAAACTATAATGTGAGATGTTAGATCAGTGGTTAAATGCCTGTACTGCAGCCACTCACTCATAAACAACAAGGTTGCGAGTTCAATACCAGCCAGGGCTGAGGCTCGACTCAGGCCTGCATCCTTCTGAGGTCGCTAAAATGAGTACCCAGCTTGTTGGGGGGTAATCAGCTCACAGTTGTAAACCGCTTAGACATCCCATAGCGTGATATGAAGCGGTATATAAATGAAGCTGCTTTAATAAATGAAGTGTAATTTAATCAGGCAGATTAGCAAGCACTGTTCAGTAAGGAAGTCTTTTTTAAGTTATTTTATGTTGAGTTTAGCAAAGCAAAGCAAAGCAGCTTCATTTATATACCACTTCATATCACGCTATGGGATGTCTAAGCGGTTTACAACTGTAAGCTCATTGCCCCCCAACAGCTGGGTACTCATTTTAGCCACCTCGGAAGGATGCAGGCCTGAGTCGAGCCTCAGCCCTGGCTGGTATTAAACTCGCAACCTTGTGGTTTATGAGTGAGTGGCTGCAGTACAGGCATTTAACCACTGCGCCACCAGGGTTTAATGATTTGTTATGCTTAGATGGATTATGTATGCAATATTTGTCTGTGTTTGTTGTTTGTTTGTGTTTATTGTTTGTGTTGTGTTTGTCTGTTTGTTTTTAATCAATAAAATTTATTTATTTATTTATTTAAAAAAAGAATCAGTCCTGAATTGGAAACAGCCTTTGAAAACTATGTGCTTTCAAAGACAGCAGGAAGAAATATGCTGAAAATGATCAAAAAATTGCATCCCTACATAATGATAATTGTTGTCATGATGAATGGATAGACCTTGCAACATTGCAAGGGAACCAGATAAAATGACTGGGAATGGTTGGTACAGTGAATGATTTTGCTTTCCAGAGGCCAAACATTGTCTCTAGAAAGGGTGCGCAAACACAGTTAATTGATTTATTCATCCATTCACTTATTTATTTGATCATATCCTCCCTCTTCCCCAAAACAGTCTCAGAACAGTTTACAACACTGAGAACTGGTTCAGATAAAAGCATAATATATATAAAATGAAACCTTTATTAAATAAATTAAAATATTAAAAACCAAGTGAATTAACAGTAATTTAAAAGCACATGGTTATTAAAAAAACACCCTGTAACACCCACTTTTCAAGTTGCTTTCTCAGTAGCCAGTCCATTGGCAAAAGTCTGCCTGAACAAAAAGGTTGTATTTCATTACTTCCATTTAATTAGTATCTGAAGGTATGAGATGCAAGCTAAATCCATATCTAATGCCTACAAAGGGACTCTGGGGGGGAAGCAGACGAGGGCGTCCAAGATGCCCTGCGACGGTGCGCCGCAGGACTGGAGCAGTCGCACCGCGGCGCACCGTCGGCGCCTCTGAAAGGAGCGCAAAAATAGCGCTCCTTTCAGAAGTCAGTGAAAGTGCACCTTAAAAGCGTCGGGCGCACTTTCACTGACTTTTCCGCCACAGCGCGTGCGGTCGCTGCGGCGGGAGGTTTTCCCCGGAGCGCCGGACGTGTGGAGGGCCGGCGGCTCCGAGGACAACCTCGGGAAGAAAAAGGGGTGCCGCGCGTGCGGCTGCCCCTCCTCTTCCTTGCCTCAGAGACGGCTCAATAAGCCATCTGCCGAGGCCCTCTGTCTTAATTCCCCCTCATTTTTTAAAAAAATACAGAAATCTTACCAGCAGTATCTCACAGAATTTTTGCATTTTGCCAAACCTCAGTAATCAAAGCACCAGTACCTCTGAGAATCCTTTTCAACATTTTTAACCCCCCAAATTCTAGGAGACGTTTTATTCTCCACTCTTTCTGTTGTTTTCTCCTGCCTCAGGAGTCTGAGGAGCAGTGCCTCAGATATCCTTATTTTTTTCTAGCCCTTTTTATACATTTTACCAATGAGTTATGGGAGGCCCCATTTTAGAATTTTTATTTGAATCTGGCGCTGAAGCTTGGACAGCATCAAAAACACATACAACAGATTTAGATGTGCCATCATTTCCTGATGAATTATGACAGGTTCCCACTGTTTTTCTTCCAAACAATATGCTTATGGAATTACCCTTTCCCACTTGAAACTGGGCACTGAAACTTGGAAGATAAGGAAAAATAAAATAAAGTAAAACACAATACAATAATCCTGTTGTGTGTGTCTTATACATATATAGGTTCACCTACAGAAGTTTTGACTAATGCAAAATGTGTTCAGATTTGTTGAAGGGGAGTTCCACATTCTGAGCCCTTATGTATGCAATGAATTTCACATTAAGATGTGCATGTAATTGTTCAGTGTTACCATCCAACACAAGACTTGCATAGAACAATCAGTGCATGTAGAGACTTATGATTTGCCACCTTGAGAGAGGATCTTGACCTTTATCAAATTTTGAGACATCACATTTTGCTGATGAGTTATGGCTGGCTTTCTTTTTTGTTTGTAGTGAGCTTCTGTCCAGAATTTCAGTGTGAAACTAAAACCAGTTGACAACCAAAGCCCCTCTGTCAAATGTTGAGATTTCTTTTTCTTTTTTGAACTTGGCAATTTTAACAACAGCACCTTAGTCTCATGTCCCAAGAAGGTATGGCTGCCACAGATATGCAAAACAATAACAAATGCTATAAAAGCACACAATTGCAAAAGAATTGAAGAGTAAATTATTAAAATTGTGGCTGCCACAGATATACAGACATTCTTTGCTGTTATTATTTTATATGTGTAATGATAATGGTCCCTCCTTACAAATATTCATGTTGTACTTGCAGATGACAGGAAGGGAGACTACTTAACACAAGGTTATTTGCTTGTAGTCCTGCTCACTGTTCCCATATGTAGAGTATCACTGACTATTATCATCTGAATAGGGTTAGATGGAAAGAGTGAGGAAACACCCCCTCCCCATTAAAACAGCATTCCCAAAGAGGAGGTACACTACAGAAGAGAAATGATATGTGTGAATTTTTGTATAGTAAAGTTATTTTTAGAAAAAAGCAGCTTCATTTATATACCGCTTCATATCACGCTATGGGATGTCTAAGTGGTTTACAACTGTGAGGTGATTGCCCCCCAACAAGCTGGGTACTCATTTTAGCGACCTCGGAAGGATGCAGGCCTGAGTCGAGCCTCAGCCCTGGCTGGTATTGAACTCGCAACCTTGTGGTTTTATGAGTGAGTGGCTGCAGTACAGGCATTTAACCACTGCGTCACCAGGGCTGATAGAAGTAATTTCCAGATCACCAAAGGAATTTTGATCCAAAACACAATTTTAAGAAATTAAATAAAATCAAACTGTGAATATATTCAGGTCAGCCTTTAATAACCTTCTTGGAACAAACAAAATGCCACAATTGTTTTAGGTGATAAAATGTCATCTTCCAAAAAGGCATTGCTGTTATATGCCTTCAAGTCAACTCCAATTAATGGCAACCCTTTTCTAGGGTTTTCTTAGGAAGATTTATTCAGAGGAGGCTTGCCATTGCCTTCCTCTAAGGTTGAGAGAGTGTGACTTGCCCAGGTTGAGCCAGTGAGTTTCCATGACTGAATGAACATTTTATTCTGGTCTCTTGGAGTCGTAATCCAACACTCAAACCACTACACTGTACTGGCTCCCCTCCCATTCTTGTAATAATAATAAATACATTTTATTTCTAACCCACCCCTCTGGGAAGCAACTGGGGCGGCGTACAACAGATTAAAACAATGTAAGAATGAACTGGATTTCTTCCTCTTCCTTGCCCAACTTTGAACCACAATGGTATTACATATGAAAGACTTGCTAATGTCATAAAAATATGCATTACAACAAAAGCATGTGTCTGGTTTCCTGTGGGAAATCAGCCACCCAGGCCTTATAGAGAATGCCAAATGATTTGAGGATGAATCATGCAGCCTATTTGTGCATGGCTCACTGTGAAATCAACTGATCATAGTGATTTGTGAAGCTTTACAATCACATATCTGGCAATAAGACAAACACATCAGGCACACTACCCAAACTGCATTCTATAATACTTGTATTGGCGACTGTGAGATTATTCCCATGAGAATCCTCCAGCAAAGAGTGAAAAGAGCACACTTGCACACCATGTATGGCATGGTGGCCATCAAAGATGTTTACAATATTTTTTATGTCTGCCATTATTATTATTCTTCACCCAGAGAATGACCCAGAATTCTTTACTATTATGATCACAACCTCTAGACTGATTATAGTATATTTTTAAAAAATTGTTCAGAGGAATCGATGAGCTCAGTACATAGCCTAGGGATGGAGAAGAATTTTGTATTAATAGACTGTATTTATTTCTTTATTACAAATTCATTCAATCCATGCTCTGTGAGACAATTAATGATACTGGGCACATCATTTTGAAAAAGAGCAAATGGTCTGTTGTTTTTCCTTTCTGTTTTTCCTTTGTAGATTCTACATAAATAAATACACAAAACTCAAAATGTGCTTGTTTGAAAAATATTCACAAATACTCTGTGTCACTGGCAGGTGGGAGAAGGAATGCAAAATGTTTGCATTGAGAAAAATGCCTTGAAAGATGTATACATTAGGAAAAATTTAAACCAAATTACAAACACATTATCATGGAGAAACACAAATGCACACAAAAAGCTGGAATTAACTAAGGGCCTCTGCAGACTGGCCCAAAGGGCCAGCCTGGAGGTAGAGTTGGGGTGGAGCATCCACACGCCCCCATCCCAACCCAACGCTGATGCTGTCCTGACACCGTGCACCATTACGCATGGTGCGTGGCATCAAAACGCCCTTCTGGTGCAGTGGTCAAACATGCTGCACTGAAAAGGTGTTGAAGAGCCACAGTACCAGCTCTTAGGGTGGCCTTCTGCCACCCCTAAAAGGAGCTGCATTTTGCCACTCTTTTTGGATTGGCAAAAGGGAGGATCGGGGCTGCAGTGTGGGGTTGCCGCAGCGCTGATCCGCCTCTTCCCGGGGCGGCTCTGTGCCGCCCATTTGCAGAGGCTCTTCAGCAGTTACAAATGTGTAATCAAGAATTATATATACATGACTGGTTTGTATTCATGATCTCTGTGCATTCACTAGTTTCAGAAATACATAGAGGCTGTGAAAGTCTTTAAAGTTAAGTTGGGGAGGGAGACAGTATCTTGGAAGGTGTAAGGCAGGAGTACATCATGGGCTGAAGATAATAGTCAAAGTGTTATAGAGGGAACAAGGCAAATGATGCAAGGGCCCAACAGTGGGAGGGGAAAAAACTCACACAGGCAGCAAGTGGGGAGGAACCATGCTCTTAGATGTCTCTACACTAATGCACAGAGCATGGGAAATAAACAAGAACTTCTAGCAGAACAAAGCAAATACGATATAATTGGCATCACTGAAACCTGGTGGGATGAATCTCATGATTGGAATGTAAGAATAGAGGGGTATAACCTTTTTAAGAGAAATAGGCCAAACAGGAAAGGAGGAGGAATAGCATTATATGTCAAGGATGTTTACACCTGTGAAGAGATCCAGGACTTAAATCCTGGAAATCAGGTGGAGATCATCTGGATAAAAATTAAAGAGGAAAGAAACAACAGGGATGCTATAGTGGGAGTCTACTATAAAACACCTATAATAATAAACTTTATTTTTGTACCCCACCTATTGCCAACGCAATCAAGGCGGCTTCCATTGTTAGCATAAGTAAAAACAGTCCCCACAACAAACATGATAGTTTATCCCCCTTCTAAAAAAGATTAAATTAGAAACACAGCTAAAATAGTTAAAATGTCTGGTATTCCAATACCAGCAAATATAAAGTATAAAAGAGGGAGAGGAATTTAGTAGAGTATATTCTATTCAGGAAAGGCCTGCCCAAAGAGATCTACAGACCCCTAAGTCAAACTGAGAGATTGGGTGACCAGATGACCACACACTCTCCTTTCTAGAACAGATGACCACACACTCAGAAAGGAGAGATGTAGTAGTGATGGGTGACTTCAACTATCCTGATATTTGCTGGAAGTGAAACTCAGCCAATACTTCAAGGTCTAGCAAATTCCTCACTTGCCTCAAAGACAATTTCTTTGTCCAAAAGGTGGAAGAGGCAACAAGGGGATTAGCTATTTTAGATCTGATCCTAAACAACAGGGATGACCTGGGCAATGGGGTGCAAATGGTGGGAACTTTAGGTGGGAGTGATCATTGTTGATTTATGGTGGTGTTGTAGCAGAGATCTTGTTCCAGAATGCCAGGCATCCATTCATCAGCCATCCTTGTCTCTGGGTCAGAGCTGAGCTGAGCTCACCATTCTGGAATGCAGCTCTCTGCCGAGTCCAGCAGCTTGCCATGAAAACATAGTCCAGAGATTCTTCTGAGACCGGTTTTATTCTTGGTTGCAAAGTAAATGGAAATTAACTATATACATCCATTATGTAGGTAGAGAATATAAACAACAGAACACAACAGTTTTTAAGTTAGAACAAAGAAGGCTCTAAGCCAAACCCCAAACTCCACCTCTGGGTGGTAAGGTGCATAGACATTTGCTGAACAACTCTAACCCAGCCTCTAACCCAGCCCTCTTGCTGTGAGTCATGTGTCATGTGATCCTAGTACACACAAGATGACCTAATTTTTATGTTCTATCTTTCTCTGTTCCCAAGCCACTGACCTTGGCGTGTTCTGTGTGAGTTGTTTACCATTTATCACCTGCAGGCTCAAAAACTTTTCCAGTAGAAATTTTCCCACATCTGTACATTTCCACTTTAACTACATATCCCAACATTCCTAACAATCATGTTCTCCTGGGGTTTCTTATAAGTGGAAAGGGAAGCTAGGCACAGTCAAACACTCATTTTAGACTTTAGGAGAGCTGATTTCAACAAACTTAGGGAAACACTGGGAGTGATCCCATGGTCAGGAATACTAAAGGAGAAGGGAGTTCAGGATGGATGGGAGTTTCTCAAAAGGGAGATACTGAAGGCACAATCTCAAACTGTTCCAATGAGAAGGAAAAATGGGAGGTGTCTCAAGAAACCAGGTTGGATGACAAAAGAACTTTCAACTGAACTAAGTTTTAAATGGGAGATGTATAAGAAATGGAAAGGGGGCAAATTCACTAAAGAGGAATTCAAACAAAGACACCCTCGACTTGTCGGGAGGGGTATCTTGTTGTGCTGGCCAAATAAGGGCAAGGACTCCCCATTGGTGGATAAGAGTGTAAAACTTCACCACTGCGTTTTAGCCAATAGCTATAGTTAACAATCTCGTTAGTTACACAAGATTTTGAATGAGAGTTTGTCATTTATAACTTGTTGCCACCACGTGGAGGTAGCCATTTTGTTAGTTGAAACAGTGAGAGCTCATCAAACTGTTCTCGACTTTTGGCAAGCTTGGCTTTGCCTTGCTTCTTTGGTCACATTTTTGTGGCTTGAGCCTTATCATCAACAGCTTGTTCACCCCATGGGCTCTGGTTTTTTACGGAGTTTCTCAAAGGGGTGGGTGAGTGGCCTTTGGGCCGGCCTCCAAGGCCAGCTGCCTTGCTGTCTTTCTCGGGGTTTTTCACCTAAGATAGAGGTCGCAGGCTCTGTTTTCACCAGGTGTGTCTTCTGTCCCTTCAGGCTCTGAGATGCCCCGGCCACTCGATCTGATAAGTTTGGGACCTATTGCTGGGGGAGGGGGGCGTATCGCTGCACTTTTTTCCAGCGGTGAGTGTGCGAAGACTTGGTCTTCAGCAAAGGTTCCGTGTCAGGCCTTTGGTAGACACCTTTTTCCTTGGTGGTTGCCAGCTTTCTCCCTGGCTGTGGTGGTCTTGAGAGACTTTGGGAGAGGGCGGCCTTTTGGCCATGTTGGAATCATCCGTGTGGTGATTATTAGGGCCCGTGTTTTTGTCATAGGAGCTCAGGATGCCACGCAGTAAGGCCCAGGCAAAACGTCAGGCGGCGGCGGCTGTTCCCTCTGCTCTTTTAGCTCCTAAAAGACCTTCCAAGCCTACTAGTAAAAGTGAGGACCTTCTTGCCCAAGTCTCTCAACTAGGTAAGACAGTACAGGCTTGTGTGGCACTTTGTAATCAGCTAATGCAAAAGGAACTCCAGGCTACTGCCTCTTCCCTGAGTGCCAACCCTTTGGGTGTTGACAATACAAATTCATTATCTTACATGACTACACCTGAGTCCCAGTTGGCCGCTACCACACCAGGCCCACTGGTGGCTTTGGCAGTGGAGCTCGGGCATCCCACAGTTGCCGATGTTTGGGACCTCTTGCAAAGAGTCCCGGGTTTGGGGACACAAGGTGTGGACCCCCCTGCGTCCAGGCAGCATACTTTGGCTGATTTGTATAACCTCCTACAGAGGTCTGTTGCTGCAAGTGGAGATATGGAGCAAGCGAGTGCTACGCAGAGTGGCGATCAAGCGGCGGCTGCCTCTGCTTCTGTGGACACTCGATCTGTTGCGGGCCTGCAGCTCGGGGGACCTTCGCGGTCAACTACTGATGCTGCTCAAGCTTCAAGCTCAGGTGTGTCTATGGGCACTTTGAATGATAATTGGCCTACCTCGGTATGGGCTCCAGGTAGCCAGGTTGGGCGGGGGGGGGGGGGGGGGCTTTGCAGGAGCCTAACCCTGCAGACTTAAGCGCATCCGCTCAGGCCTTTGCTGTTTCACAGGTGCCTGATTCACAAGTGCATACTAGCCAGCCCCTCACTGTTGTTACCTTTGCCCCTGTGGTGCAAATTGCTGATACACACTTTTCTGGAGCAGTTGGCAGTGTGGAACCAACTCCTTACGCGAGCATGTCTACACCCCTTGGTTCTCCCCTTCCTATTTCCACTGAAGAGCGGATATGGAAGGGAGAATATATTGATTTATTTACTTTAACATTTAGAGATCCCCAAACCAAGGATTATGGTTAAGGATGGTATTGTTTTCAGCTTGCCAAAATAATTTCAGGCTCTTAAACGCCCTAAATTGCAGCACAATTTTGTAAATTGGATTATGGGATACACCATTTACAGAGGTGTTATTGAAGAAAAACAGCCCCTTAGATCTCCTGACTTTTCAAAATATCAGGAGATAATGATAAAAGCATATACCAATTGCTTATAAAACTCTAGAGGAACAGCTTGGTTGCAATATGATGAACAGTTTAGAATGCGTGCAGCCCAAGATCCTGCTTTATCCTGGAGACATGTCCAGTCTGAACTCTGGGCAGATGTCATGGTAGGAGCCTCCCCCTCAAGCAGGTGTGATAATGGCTTTGTGCCAATGGTCTCCTTGCCAAGAGGGCCAAATGCAAGGCCTAACATGAGTGATAAAAGACAATTTAGCTTGTGCTGGGATTTCAATGTTGATAAATGCAAAAGACAACCTTGCAGGTATGACCATAAGTGTAACACCTGTGAAGGTGGACACCCGGGCAACTCCTGCCTTAAAGGGAAATGAACGGGAGGGGGTGCTGCTTCACAGTCAGTGTCAACTGGAGCAAAAGGCCCCATCACCAATTAATCTAGCTAATATGGAGCCTTGGCTTACTAAATATCCTAACATGGAGGCTGCTGTTTACTTATTTCATGGATTTCATTCAGGTTTTCATATTCCTTATTCTGGTTCTAGGGTTTTTCGTTCTGCACCTAATGCTCGTTCTGTGAAGGAATTGCCAGATATAGTCAGGGCAAAATTGGCTAAGGAAATTGCTACAGGGAGAATTTCTGGCCCTCATGATTCCTTGCCTTTTCTTACACTCTGTTTATCCCCTCTGGGCATTGTCCTCAAAAAAGCTCCTGGGGAATTTAGGCTAATTCATAACTTATCATATCCCAAAGGAGATTCAGTGAATGATGCCATTGATCCAAGGCTTACCTCAGTTAGGTACACATCGTTCGACTCAGCAATCATGATGATTAGAAACTTGGGTTCAGGTGCCCTGCTTGCAAAATGTGACATCAAGTCAGCTTTTAGACTTCTCCCTGTACACCCAGACAACTTTGATCTCCTGGGTTTCCAGTTTGAAGAAAAATTCTATTTTGATAAGGCTATGTCAATGGGCTGCTCACTCTCTTGTGCTGCTTTTGAGACCTTCAGTACTTTTCTCCATTGGTGTGCAGTTAAGAGAATGGGTAATAAGGCCATTGCTCATTACCTGGATGATTTCTTATTCACGGGTTCTCCTGGTTCATTACAATGTTACAATACTTTGGTACAATTTCAGGAATTGATGAAAGAATTGGGAGTCCCTTTGGCTGAAGAAAAAACAGAGGGTCCTAGCACCCAATTAACCTTTTTGGGCATCAAGTTAGATACTAATGCTGGAATTTCTCGTTTACCCTCTGAAAAGCTGATGGCCATGAGGACTCAAGTTCAAACTATGTTAAATAAAAAAAAGGCTACCCTACGGGAATTCCAATCACTGATAGGATTGTTAAACTTTGCTTGTAGGGTGGTAGTCCCAGGGCAAGCATTTTGTGCTAGACTTTACAAGGCCACTACTGGTTTAATCACTCAGCATCACCCGTTAGAGTCGCAAGGGGCATCCGTGAGGATCTTAGAATACGGCACTCCTTTTTGGAGAATTATAACGGTGTTTCTTTTTGGAGAACTGAAATGCTGCTTCAGGCTGATTTTCAAGTACACTCTGATGCTGCTGGTGCCCATGGCTTTGGAGTTTTTTGGAATGGCCAGTGGGCTGCCGAGGCATGGCCTCCTGCTTGGGTGGAATCTGGTCTGACCAGGGACCTTACCTTTCTGGAATTATTTCTGATTGTTGTGGCTGTTCACCTATGGGGGGGGGCACTTTGCTAACAAGACCATTTGGTTTTGGTGTGACAACCAGGCAGTCGTTCATGTGGTAAATTCCCAGTCCTCCAAAAATCCCAAGGTTATGGGTTTGGTGAGGGCAGTGGTTTTGCAATGTTTAAAGTTTAATGTGCTCTTTAGAGCTCAACATGTTCCTGCTTTACTTAACCCTTTGGCCGACGCCCTTTCTCGTTTTCAGCTTACCAAGTTCCAGCTTTTAGTGCCCCAGGCTACTTTACACCCACTGGAGGTACCGAAGTTTCTCTGGAATCTTGGAGATTAGAAGTGCGCAGGGCAATGTTGAATTCCATTGCCCCGTCAACACGCAAATCCTATCAATCAGCTTTAAATTCTTTTAGTCAATTTATGTCTGAGATCGGACAATGATTTTCATGGCCAATTAACGTTGATTTCGTTCTTCAATTTATAGTTTTTCTAAAACAATCAGGGTCATCACCTGTCACCATTAGGGGCAGATTGGCTGCCCTTGCCTTTTTCTCCAAGGCCAATGGGTTTTATGATCCCACTGGAGACTTTAGAGTTAGAAAGTCAGTGGAAGGATGGGCCAGGGAGTTTGTTACGCCAAAAGATGTCAGAAGGCCTATAAATGGACCTGTTTTGGCTAAGCTATGGGAGCACTTGACCTTGGTATGCTATTCACCCGAGGAATTGGTTTTATTTAAGGCAGTTTTTGCTACTGCATTTTTTGCTGCTCTTAGAATTAGTGAGATTGTTCCTAGTTCCAGGAATGACACTTCTGTCAGGGCACTTCTCATTTCCGATATTACCCTATTTGAAGTTGGTGTGCAGATTCGCATTAGGCGATCTAAGACTGACCAATTTTGGCTAAGGCCCAGCAGGGCCAAATTTGCCCTTGTATGGCATTGGCTAGTTATTTACGAATCAGACCTGAGATGCCTGGATATTTGTTTATTCATTTGACGGGTTTACCTTTAACACAATTTCAATTCAGGTCAGTTTTAAAAGAAGTTGTTAAGAAAGCGCGGTTACCCAAAAATTTCTTTTCTGCGCACTCCTTTTGTATAGGAGCTGCAACGGCTGCAGCCACTCATGGTATGAGTGAGCATGACATTCGTAGAATTGGCAGGTGGCGCTCACACACTTTTAAATCTCAGACAATTGGGTAGTGGGACTCTCAATTAGTATTTCTGATTCTTTTTCCTTTATTTCAGCTTATTTCAGCCCGGGGGACATTTGGATCATTGGGCATAGCTTGGTCGCTCAGGCGGAATATTTCCTAAAGGGGCACCATTCGAACACCTCCTTGGGCTTGGCTAACTTGGGTCACACACTGTAGTTCGGTACAAGGGGAATGAGGTGGCCGGCGCTCTTGAATATCATAAAGAGTCTCCTGAAATCGCACGCACAATTTTACCCCCGTGCAATTGTGATCCACCTGGGGGAGAACGATTTGGTGCACGTGCCATGCCTTCAGCTGGTCAAACAAATTGTTCAAGATTTAGATGCCCTAAAAGCCATGGTTCCTTCTGCCAAAATAATATGGACCAAATTATTGCCTAGACGTGCCTGGGCTGCTGCTCAAAAAGATTAGGCAATTAATGACGCAAGGAGATGGCTCAATCGTTTTGTGTCGAAGCAACTCTTAAAGATGGGCATGGGTCTTATCCAACACTCAGTTACCCTTGATAAGCAGCAACTTTTTTCTGATGATGGAATACACCTCTCTGCGGAAGGGCAATGGTTGTACATAGAAGCATTGTCTGAACAAATTTATGACTTTATCTGTGTGGGGTGGGGGAGAGGGGGTACCTAGCTTCACTGTCCCTCCCTCTAGTGGCGTGGAATGACCCCATCACACAGATAAAATTAATTTGGCTAGTTAAATTGGGATAGAAAAATAATTTGGCTCTAAACAAATTAACAGGAAATGACGTAATTAAATTCAGAATTACGTCATAACAAATTGTGACATCATATGACGTAATATGACGTCACTTCCGGGGAGGGGTTTGTTTACCGGTTCAAATATTTATTTAATTATTTATTTAATTATTTACTGGATTTGATTCCAGATTTGTTGCATTGCCACGGGTTGCAAAGGACCATCTTTATGGTGGGTTAATCTCTTTACACCTGTGGTAATGCTAATTTATTATTGTTTGTTAAAATTGACCCTGAAAAACTAATAAAGTTGTGGCCTGATTTAAACCCAAGAAAGGAGTCCTGTATCCTTTGTGCCAGTACAAATAACTAGCACATGTAGGGGTAAAGTCAGGAAAGCCAAAGCATAGAATGAGCTCATGCTTGCTAGAGGGGTTAAGGACAATAAAAAGGGCTTTTTGGGGTATGTCCGTAGCAAAAGAAAGAAGGAAATGGTAGGGCCACTGCGTAGAGAGGATGGAGAAATTCTAACAGGGGATAGAGAAAAGGCAGAACTACTCAACACCTTCTTTGCCTCAGTCTTCTCACAAAAGGAAAAAGGTGTTCAACTTGAGGAATATGGAGCAGAGGACACAATAGGGGAAATGCAGCACAAAATAAGTAAAGAGGAAGTACAGGAATGCCTGTTTAATCTAAATGAATTTAAGTCTCCAGGACCAGATGAACTACATCCAAGGATATTAATAGAACTGGCAAATGTAATCTCAGAGCCACCGGCAATAATCTTTGAGAACTCCTGGAGAACAGAAAAAGTCCCAACAGACTGGAGGAGGGCAAATATTGTCCCCATCTTCAAAAAAAATAAAAAAAAGGGGGGGGGGGAAGGATCCCAACAACTATCGCCCAGATAGTCTGACATCAATACCAGGAAAGATTCTACAACAGTTCATTAAACAGAGAGTCTGTGAACATTTAGAAGGGAATGCCATAATCACTAAAAGTCAACATGGGTTTCTCAAAAACAAGTCATGCCAGACTAATCTGATCTCTTTTTTTTTTTTTTTGATAAAATTACTAGATGAAGGGAAGGTGGTAGACATAGCATATCTTGATTTCAGCAAGGCTTTTGACAAGTTCCCCCACAATATTCTTGCAAACAAAATAGTAAAATGTGGGCTAGAAAATACAACTGTTACATGAATTTGTAATTGGTTGACTGATCGAACCCAAAGGGTGCTCAGCAATGGCTCCTCTTCATCCTGGAGAGAAGTGACCAGTGAGGTGCCACAGGGTTCTGTCTTGGGCCCAGTGTTATTCAACATCTTTATCAATGATTTGGATGAAGGAATAGGGGGCATGCTTCTCAAATTTGCAGATGACACCAAATTAGGAGGAATAGGTAATACCCCAGAAGACAGGTTGGAAATTCAAAATGACCTTAATTGATTAGAAAGCTGGGGCAAAGCTAACAAAATGAATTTCAACACAGAGAACTGTAAGGTACTGCACTTAGGGCAAAAAAAAAAAAATTGAAATGCATAGATATAAGATGGGAGACACTTGGCTTAACAAGACTACGTGTGAAAGGGATCTAGGAGTCCTAGTAGACCACAAGTTGAACATGAGTCAACAGTGTGATGCCGCAGCTAAAAAGACCAATGCAATTTTAGGCTGCATTAATAGAAGTATAGTTTCTAGATCAAGTGAAGTAATACTGCCACTGTATTCTGCATTAGTCAGGCCTCACCTGGAATACTGTGTCCAATTCTGGGCACCACAATTTAAAAAGGATGTTGAAAAACTGGAGCATGTCCAGAGGAGGGCAACTAAAATGGTGAAATGTCTAGAAACCATGCTCTATGAGGAACGACTTAGGGAAGTGGGTATGTTTAGCCTGGAGAAGAGATGGTTAAGAGGTGATATGATAGCCCTGTTTAAATATTTGAAGGGATGTCATATTGAGGAGGGCGCTAGCTTGTTTTCTGCTGCTCCAGAGAACAATAGGACCCGAAACAATGGATGCAAACTACAGGAAAAGAGATTCCACCTCAACATTAGGAGGAACTTCCTGACAGTGAGAGCTGTTCAAAAGTGGAACACACTCCCTCGGAGGGTGGTGGAGTCTCCTTCTTTTGAGGTCTTTAAACAGAGGCTGGATGGCCATCTGTCGGGGATGCTTTGATTCTGAGTTCCTGCATTGCAGGGAGTTGGACTGGATGGCCCTTGTGGTCTCTTCCAACTCCATGATTCTATGATTCTTTCCGTCATCCTCTACCAGGCAGCAGCCACTACAAGCAACCAGAGGTTGTTCACCTGCTAAACAGGAAGCTGCTGACATTCCCACCTTCTCCCACAAGTGATTTTCAGTGCAAGAAGGAATTTCAACAGGGACCCTGCTTCTGAATGCACCAGAGATTAGTCATGGGACAGAGTGGATATGTCCATCAGCTGCTTCCTGATCAACAGGGGAACAGACCATCGATTGCTCACAGCAGCAACTCTCCAGAAAGTGGTTCTGTGAGAGGTTGAACCCAGAAATACTACTTAGCTATGTAACTAAGGTGATTAGTTTGTTAAGTAGTTGATATATAATTACAGCCATCATAACTAGAAAATCTCATAAACAATATAAAACAAGAAGGGGAAGAAATTCCAGGTGCAATTCAGAGAAAATAACAAAACTAAGGTGAATTAAAAGTAGGGATGAAGAGGCACTAGGAACCACACTGCAAACATAAGATGGCTAATGGACTACACCAGGAAATTCCAAAAGAAAATCAGTATGTGCTTTATAGACTATAGCAAAGCCTTTGACTGCATAGATCATGAAAGGCTATGGAATCCCCTTAAAGACATGGGAATACCAACACATCTGATAGTCCTGATGAGGAATCTGCACTCAGGACAAGAGGCTACTGTCAGAACAGAACATGGAAAAACAGAATGGTTCCCAATTGGCAAAGGGGTCAGACAAGGCTGCATCCTTTCATCCTATCTGTACAAATCATCTTTCTTAACTGTCCAGCTCTCACATCCATACATGATAATAGGAAATACAATGGCTTGTATGATTCTAATTTTGTTCTGCGTACAAAGCATTTATATACCGCTTCATATCAAGCTTTGGGATGTCTAAGCAGTTTACAACTGTAAGCTCATTGCCCCCCAACAGTTGGGTACTCATTTTAGCGACCTCGGAAGGATGCAGGCATGAATCTAGCCTGAACCCTGGCTAGTATTGAACTCACAATGTGGTCTATGAGTGAGTGGATGCTGTACAGGCATTTAACCACTGCGTCACCAGGACAACTTGTATGCAGAATATATTATAAGAAAAGCAAGCTTGGACACATAAGAAGGAGGAGTGAAAATAGGAGGAAGGAATATCAACAATCTAAAATATGTAGATGACACCATAGTACTAGCAGAAAACCTCACAGACCTGGAACACCTACTAAGGAAGATCAAAGAAGAAAGCGATAAGGCAGGCTTAATGTTGAATACAAAGACAACAAAAATAATGACCACTGTGGACCTGAGGACCTTCACAAGTTCAACCTAGACAATGAAGATATAGAAATAGTAAAAGAATTCCCATACCTGGGATCAAACGTTGAAAGAAATGGGGACTGCAGTCAGGAAATCAGAAGACATAGGGGCTGTACAGACTGCCACCTTTCTTTACTGGATTGGGGCCATGGTAACCACATGCCGCAGCCCCAATCTGGCCTTTCCAGGGCACAAAAAGAAGCTGCAAAGAGCAACTCTTTTTTGCGCCGCAGAAAGGGCACCTTTGCCACCAATGCAGTGGCTTTTCTGCACTCTTTTGGTGCAGTGTGTGTGGATGCTGTGCCAAAGGAGTGCCCTGATGCCTTCTGCTCTGTGGTGGGGTGCATGGCATGGGAGCAGTTGGGGTGGCCAGCATGCAGTCACCATGCCCCCACTCTGCCCCCAGGCTGGCTCTTTATGCCAGTCTGTATAGCCCCTAAAAATGGGGAAGTGGCTATGAAAGAACTAGAAGAGATTCTAAAATGCAAAGATCTACAACGCAGAACAAAATTAGAATCATACAAGCCATTGTATTTCCTATTATCATGTATGGATGTGAGAGCTGGACAGTTAAGAAAGATGATAGGAAGAAAATTAATGCATTTGAGATGTGGTGCTGGATAATAATGCTGAAGATCTCATGGACAGCCAAAAGGACAAATAAATGGGTCCTAGAGCAGATTAAGCCAGAAACCTCCCTGGAAGCCAAGATGACCAAACTGAGGCTGTCGTACTTTGGACACATCATGAGAAGGGAGGACTCTTAGGAAAAAAACAACAATGCTGGGAAAGGTGGAGGAAAGTAGGAAGAGAGGAAGGCCACATGTTAGATAGATGGACTCTATTAAGGAGGTCATGGGTGTGGGGTTGCAGGAATTAAGCAGAGCAGTGGAGGACAGCTATCCAATTTGGAAGCCATCACTACTTGTTGTGGCAGTGAATGCCACAGTTTAACTGTATACTGTATAAAAAAGTGCTAAATTTATTTTCAGTGGATGATGAGGAAACATTTCTGAAGTAGGCCTAACTGTAATCAACATAATTGGATCTCTGTTTTTCTGCCTCCTTTACTGCAAATGCATCAATTGGATATGTATGTCATGCTTGGACACATCAAGAATAATACTGGGAAAAGTGGAAGGCAGTAGCAAAAGAGGAAGATCACATTACAAACCTCATCACAGAAGGATTGATTCAGTAAAAGAAAACATGGCTATGAATTTGCAAGACCTGAGCAGGCCTGTGAATAACTGGATTGGTTGAAAGTCTTCCATTCATAAGAACACCAGAAGTCAAAGCTATGTGATCATAAATAATAACAGATTACGGCAATACTAATTTCAGTGGGGAACTGGTTCAATTAGCATTCCATATAATTAATATGGATTCTGGCATCTTAGGTGTACAAATAGTAGAGGCTGTTTCCCCAACTCTTTCTTCACCATCTCCAAAGAAATCCCAGTTATGGTCCAAATTCTAAATCTTACTCTTGACTAGAGTAGACAACTGAATCCATGAGATTTATCTTTGGACTTTATCACACTGGCAAAAAAGATGGGATCATAAAGTGATGCTTCCGTCAATATCGCGCAGTCACAGGATGATTATCACATGACATCGCACAGCGTTGTGTGATAATCTTTCCCAAATTGTGTGATATTGACGGGAGCATCCCGTTAAGCTCCCATCTTTTTTGCCGGTGTGATAATCTCCATAGTGTTGACTCCTATGTTGATTTGATGTTCTAGCTGTAGTGGACACTAACCAACAGGATTCTATTCAATGTCATAGTCTTGCAGAAATCCCTCCTGTAAAATTTTGACTGTAGAAATTCAACAGAAGAGAATAGGTGATAATGAAAGTAAATTCTAGGCTGCCTTAATAGTGCAGTAGCAATGTTAAGACAATGGTCACATCAAAGCCTGGCCACTACAGTAACACCAATGATGAATTTGTTGTGCCTAAATCTGAACAAGACATCTCAGTCCCTATCAACTGTGTTTAAGCTCCAGTACAATTCTTTCACAGACTGACGTGGGGCTTTGGAACTGTTAAGAAATCCAAATTCCTGTACAGATTTAGCCCTTTTCAGCATTATTCAGCATTCACTAGCCTAGAGTATTTAAAGACACTCATAAAAAGTGATGCCAAGGGAGGTGCAGTAGTACTGAATTATTGTCTGGATGCAGTAAAGAATTAGATGCAACTCAATAGACAGGCTTAGCCCAGACAAGGCAAAGTGCTGCTGGTCAGCAGGAAAAGCAGCTTGGGACTGGGACCACAGCCTTTTCTACATGAGGTTGCTCTCTCTCTCTAATATCAGGTTTGTAACTTGGGATGCTCTTGGACACAGTATCACTCCTGGAAGCCATGTTGCTGCAGTCACCAGGAGCGACTTTGTTCTGCTTTGGCTGATGTTACAGCTGCACTCTTTCTTGGGATGCCAGATCTGAGCACTGATTCATGCCTTAGTTACCTCTCTATTAGACTACTGTAATGCACTTTTTCATGCCTTTGGAAAGTGTTCAGAAGCTTCAACTAGTGGAAAATGTAGCAGCCAGACTGGTGTCAGGTAAGCATTTTAGAAACCACGGGTCCTGCAAGAACTACACTGACTTCAATTTGCTTCCAAGCTCAATTCAAGATGGTAGTGTTGACCTAAAAAGCCCTAAATAACTTGGTGCAAAGATATCTGAAAGATGCCTCAGCCCATATAAGCCTACCAGAAATTTAAGATCTGCAGAGGTCCTGTTATGTGTACGTTCTCTATAGCAATGCCTCAACTGTGGAACTCCCAAGGGTGATAGGCTGGTCCCACCTCTTTTAAACTTCTGGCAGGCAACCCAAACAGTACTGTTCTGCATGGCATTCACTGTATGAAACTGTTGGTTTAAATGTTTGAAAACAGAATTCTAGGACTGTTTTTAGACTGCATTTAGGAGTTTTTAAAGAGTATTTTGATGTGTTTTAAACGTTTGTATTGTTTTAATTGATTTTTATTTGTTCATTGCCTCAGAATCTCTTATAGATTGGGAGGTAATACATAAATAAATAAGTAAATAAATAGTCATTTTTTTAAACAGCCATAAAAATGATTGCATGGATCAGCAAAGGTCCAAGGACATGCACATCAGGCTGATTTGCATCATTCACCCTTTATAGAAAGAGTATGAGTGCTGTATTGGTTTTTTTCCCCATGACTTTCCTGCCATATTGGAGACTCAATGCACAACTTCAATAATCTTCCACTAGCCTTTCACAGCAAGGCTTGTCTTCAAAGACCCAGAGTAGCAAACTCTGCCATGCTGTCAACTGAGAGATCTAGAAATAGGACATTTTGACATCCATCTATCACAGGGCTGTCAAGTGATTGAGCTAACACAGAAGCACATTATGTTGAATATGTCAGTTATCTAGATTTTAAAGTAGACAATGAAAACTTTCCTCTTCATCTAGAAGATTTCCCTTTAATGCTGTGGTCAGCAAATTGTGGCCCTTGGACCCCTTTATTGTACTGAAGCTCCCACCAGTTCCTCCAAACTGCTTATTAAAAATAAATGTCAACAATGTGACCTGCCTTTTCCCTAAAACTGGGACTCAGAGCGGCTTACATGATTAAAAACAGTACAATTAAAAACATAGAAAAGGGTTACATTAAAACAGGATTACATTAGTACAATATTAAAACAGATTGCTTATAAAAAATAAAATATATTTTAAAAGATAAAAGTGTTTAAAACACATTTAAAAGAATACAATAGCCAGCCTGTTCTTTAAAAACCTTCTGTTTTAAATGCCTTTCTAAACAGATAGGTTTTAGCTTGCCAGTGGAAGAACACCAATAAGGGGGCCATTCTGACCTCCCAAACATTTGAAAACACATGAAAATACCCACTGCTTTCTCCCAGAAGCACTCCAAAATGCTAACACCTTGTACTATGACAAATATCTGCATTTTCCTACGCAGTCCATCTCAAAATCATAATGAGAAGTGACCGGATGACACTTCCTATTTATGGACCTTATCACACGTGGCCCACAAAGCGATAATAATCCTGAAATGACAGATTCCGAAAAGAAACCGAAAATAAACCTTCATTCCTCAAATGGTTTTCACACGCAATTACCTTCATCGCACATTTAAGGAAAGCGCTCCCGGGAACCGTATTTGCCGTTCACACACAAGTGAGAAAATCCCGTACATGAACAAGCAATGATGTTCTTGCACATGCGCACTATGCTCGCTGCGGCTGTCACTCGCCGCGGCTTTCACCCTTTCCCAGGTCGTCCTCGGTGCAGCCGGGCCTCCGCACGGCCAGCGCTCCGAGGAGGACCTCCCGCCGCAGCATTCACCGAGGAGGTCCTCCTTGGAGCGCCGGCCCTGCGTCGGATCGGCGCTCCAAGGAGGTCCCCCTTGGAGAGCCGGCTCTCCGAGGAGGTCCTCCTTGGAGCACCGGCCCCGCGTCGGATCGGCTCTCCGAGGAGGTCCTCCTCGGAGCGCCGGCCCTGCATCAGATCGGCGCTCCGAGGAGGTCCTCCTTGGAGTGCCGGCCCTGCGTTGGATCGGAGCTCTGAGGAGGTCCCCCTTGGAGAGCCGGCTCTCCGAGGAGGTCCTCCTCGGAGCACCGGCCCCGCGGCGGATCGGCTCTCCGAGGAGGTCCTCCTTGGAGTGCCAGCGCTCCGAGGAGGTAATGACGGGGAAATGCTCCCCAATACGTATTTGGCGATACGTATTTGGTGATCGCACTTACGGTAAAAGTGATATTAATCCTGTCGCGCAATTGTAATTCCTGAAGAAACCGAAATTCAAAAGATCTCGGATCATTCCGCATTCTGTCGGGGTTCTGTCGGGGTTCTGTGCGATGTTGTGTGGAAACACGGGAAAATAATACGTATTAGGTCGGGATTTCGATTGGATTCTGTCTGGATTGGGCCCCGTGTGATAAGGTCCTATGTTATGAAATGGACTGCAAAGAAAAATGGATGTATTGGGGATAGTTGTAGCCTGGCAGGAAGGTCAGAGGGGAAATTGACCCCTTACACCCCATGCAGTTGTCCATCTCTATTTAGTGTAACTGCATATAGAGTGCAACCTATTCATTTTTACTGTTTGAAAAATTAACACTCAGTAGAACTTATTCCCCACTAAGCATGTTTAACAGTCATCCCCAACATGCACCTCTGAGATATTTTGGACTTCAACCTTAATAATAATTAACAGTTGGCCATGCTAAGTGGGACCAATGGGAGTTGACACTGAAAGACATCTGGGGGACACCATGTCTGGGAAGGGTGGTTGATACAATTACCATCTTAAGAAACTTGAGTGTGGAAATGTAATTCCTTGATTATTTCATCCTGACATGCAAGGGCAAATAATTATAGAAAATGAATATTCTTTTGTTATATTCTCCATGTATTTAAACATTCTATGCAGGAATTATTCTGCAGGAAACCACATTCTTTTTGCACACACACACAAAAAAATTCTGCATAGAGCCCATGGGGGGGGGGGAGAAGGGAGCAGTTTGCACAAAAATGTATTTTTCACCCCCCTCCCTCCACAAATCCTTGGTGAGACAGTCAGAAGTAGGATCTCTGTCACAATTCCTACTCATATTGGAGTTCACTGGCAGGAGGAGGGTGAAATTGCTGGTCTGCTGTGTCCCAATCAACTGGAGAACAGACCAGTGTTTCTCACACCTGCTGCCACTCAGTACATCAGGACTGGGGGGCTTATACAATTCCTATGTATATCATACACTATTGAATATGTAGTAATTATTATTTGGAATCAGTTATGAATGTGTAATTCTAGTTTACACACTCATAACTGTGATCATGAAATCCAGGCATGATTAACAATTAGGAAAATATCCAGGTAAACAGTTGAGTCTGGAAGGACAGAGCAAGCATTCACCATTAGGAAACGGCCTGACTCCAAAAGGGAGATTATTCCATATGGTGGGATTCACAAGAGAGAAAGCCCCCCTCCACAACACAATCAAAAGAGCCTCAATTGTTCATTGTACAAAAACAACTTCACCTGATCTATTTATAATCCTGTTCCTTAAAATACTTCTAAAAGTTAAGCTAGTATTATTTCCCTTTATTTTGCATATGGGGAAGACAATCTCAACACATCATGGAAATGTTACTTTTTGGATAACAACACCAGAATCTCCCAACCAGTGCACTGGTTGAAGGATTCTATGATCTGTAGTCCATGTTTCCCCTAAATTTGGGATTGAGAAGCTGAAAGAGAACAGAGGGCCCAAGACCACCTAATGAGTTCATGCTAGGGTTGACATTCAAAGTGAGAACTTCTTGCATCAGAGATTAATATCTTAACCACTGTGTCACACCAGCTCTGTGGTCATTTTATAAAATGATAGTGATCATAAAATGAAGCCATAATTCCACAAGGCACTGTTTAATTAATCTAATCAAACTGCACAACTTTTGGGAAAGTAGTAGTTCTCCCCTCCTCCCCTGAAGATACAATCTTTATTCTACCCATGAGTCTTAAAGGCAAATGAATTCGTACTGATGTAGAGGAACTAAAAATAACAGCCAATGCAACTGGCTCTCTTTGAAAAGCTCCACTTGGCATTCTTTTTAATTCCAAGCACAAACAGGAATTTGCTGGCAAACGCTGGCTCACTTGGGTTTCCTTTATAAAATGGTCATTAAGTTCATATCAAACATGTGTGTTTTAGAGTTAAATCCTCTAAGACAATGAGATAGAATAAGTAATCATTTGACAGAAGTGCTTCTAATGAATTAGATTTCAAAATGCTGGAAAGTCATTCAAGGAAAACCCTTCTTTTACCTTACACTGAAAACATATCATTAGCCTTAATTTAAGTCAAGGTGAGGTTGGAAACAGACATAGCAGGAAATTGTTGAGTGACTATTGTTTAATCCCATTTAGGGACACTTTGAACAATGACATAGATATAATGAGATATTTTAAATTCTTTGGCCAATCCCTAGCTAACAGCTTTTACTGTGGGAAGAATGAGTAATTCAATACAGGCTACTGAGCCTTTTACATGCTTTTATTCTTGATTTGTTGGACGCACATAACATAAATTTTGAAACCAATCTATTAATGACTCAAGTTGGGATCTGGCTTCCTTTACTTTACACACAGTGCTTCGCCGATGCACATAAAAACAGGTGGGTCGATATGATATTTTTGTTAGTCAACTCTTTGCTAAAATTAATGCTATTATTACTGAATAGTGTGTTAACAAAAACTCATTTCTAGCAGAATGACAAAAATAGTTTTCAGGCAGCAAGATTCTCTCACCTGTTTGAAACAACAGAAATAATTTCATTTGTGTAGTCTTTATTCCTCATAACTCTTCTCCTTCACACACAAGCAAGAATGTGTGGAATAAGTGGAAAGCAGTTTTATTGAAGTACTAGATTTGTAGTAGAACAAACCTTTTAGTAATGAACTAACAACTCTTCAGTTTAGTACCCCAAATGTGATGTGACAATTGGGACAATACCCTTCCTACTGTCTACCTAGATGGATCCAGCCTGAGTTCAACCACCAGACCCTTCCATTGACAGATCAGTCAGCATTCATCTTAGATGTGATATAGTGACTGTCTCAACTACTTTAGCCAAAAGTCTTATTCCTTTGTGAAACTGAAGTCCTGGAAGCAAAAGGGGTGCACCCTAAAGGAGGAGGAAGGTGGGGAAGACATGAAGCTAAAGTGGAGCATGGCATGCCAGAAATCAAAATCAAGCATGCAGTTATAACTCCGTAAAGGAAGCCTGGCACAGCACTCACCACAAAGGAAAACAAAAGGAGGAAGAAGTTGAAAGGTGAACAGGATGATGGAGAGAAGTAATAGGTGGAGCAAGAGAAAACTGAAGCAAAGAGAATTCACTTTGCCCCACATCTCATCTGTCTTCAGGAAGCAATTGGCTCTGTACAGCAAAGCTCAATGCTTGGGGGAAGTTGATGGCTACCGTCATCTCTACTTCCTATTCCTTTCTTCTTCTTGGGAAGAGGCGGTAAATCTAGGAAGGTCCTGGTGATACAGTAGGGAGCAGGCTCACCTCTCCAAAATGGTAAGAGCCTTTCCAGGGCAAGGTAATATGGAAAGAAGTTGCCTCCATTGCCCTAAAACCTTAAGCAACTGCCTTACATGGTTTCCTTATTATACCATGCTATTATACCATCATAACAGTGGTTTGAGCCTGCTTTTGTCTCAAACTTATTGTATGATGTTGTGGTTCTCCCAGTGTTGCTGTGCTGTATAGTTGTTGGGAACTTGATTTTTTTTTCCATGCTGAAAATAATCCATTAGTGACCCCCTTTTCTACTATGATTCAGTAGCCAGTTTGAGTGTGAATGTCTCATTCCACTTCATTGTGAAAATGATTGATTAGTGGGCATGATATCGGTATGCCTGGTTCTTCCTTCCCTGGGGATTCCCAAGGAAATCTTCAGAGTACGTCTGGTACTTAGGCAGGGAGAACAAAACTTCCAAAGAGAATAACTGTTTACTACCTTCTGTATCTCTTCCTGTGCCACACATCCTGGTGAGAGATTTGGACAGTGATGGGTGTGACATAATGATGTCTTGCTGTAGTAGCACTTTTACAGCTATTTTTAAATATATATTTATTGAAGCTAACCAGTCATGAAGCACAAGGTAGGGCAAATGAGGTGGTGAGGTTTGTTTATTTGATAAATTCTACCCAATCTTTACTCTTCAAAATATCAATTAAAAATATAGAACTGATCATGCAATAGAATGTAGAAACAGGGATCATCTTAAGAACTTAAAGGTGTTATTTTATGAGCATAGAAGATGGAATTTATGTCACACAAAGCTAATGATCACAGTGCCAGGCAAACATTTCTGGGAGAAAAAGTCCACAAGCAGGGCACAGAAAAAAAGGTCCATCAAGTAACAAAGGTCCCACAGAAGAATATCTCTCTATCAATCAGATGTGGACATTATTGAAACTGTGTGATTTTACCACCAGGGATTCTAAGATCAGTATTCTCAGTCCCATATCTCATGGGTCTCACAGCCAGTAGGAACTTAGGGCCTTTACAGACTGTCAGAAATAATCCAGCTTGAGACCACTTTAACTGTCCTGGCTCAATGCTAGGGAATCATGGGAATTGTAGTTTTTTTTTTTTTCTGAGACATTAAGCCTTCTCTGTTAGAGAGCTCTGGTGCCACAATAAACTACAGTTCCCATAGTTCCCTAGCACTAAGCCAGGGCAGTTAAAGTGGTCTCAAATTGCATTATTTCTAGCAGTCTGTAAAGGCCCTTAGTTCAGAAGCTCAGGCTTCAGTAGTTAAAACTCAGTAAACCTTTATTCAGTAAGTATAGATCCAGTCCAGAGGCAGTCATTGTAAGAACTAAACAGAAACCATTAACATTGTCTAATTTCAAACTCATGATGGGCTCAGTTCTCACTTGTTTCAATTAATAAACACATTTATCACACTCATTCCCATACTACTGCTTCTTTGTAGTTAGAGCTAGATTCTTCTCACAGGAGCAGTCTTGAACAGGCTTGAATCCAGTCTTGAACAGGCTTGAATCCAGTCATTGGGGAGTGTGGAGGGTGCAGACTGCACCATGTGACTCCCCAGAAGGGAGGGTGACACCCAGTCATCACTCTGCCCCTGTGGGCAATTTTTGGTTTCTTGGGCCCATGCCAGCTCTCCCTGGCCCTGCATCAGCCCTCCCTGGGCTGTGCTTACTCTCTCCAGCTCTCGCTGGGCATCAGCCATCTCTCCCCAGCCCTCCCTGGGCTGCACCAACTCTTTCTGGCTCTCCCCAGCCCTGCGCTGGCCCTCCCTGGGTCATGCCAGCTCTGTCCAGGTCCACGTCAGCTCTCCCTAAGTTCATGCTGGTGCTCCTCAGGCCCGTGAGGGTGTGACCGCAGCCCTTACAGACATCTTTCTGACCCTGGACTTCCAGAAACTACACCAGAAGTCTGGGGCTGGAAGTCCCTCACACCCTGGAAGTCCCCCCCCACACACACACACTGGGTGTCACCTGATGCAGGGATGCCACTTCTTGAATCATGCCTGCCTTGCGTCCAGATATATCTCACCATCTGTGACTGAAATCACCATGTCTCTACAATAGCTCTTTCTACTGTATAACCCATCACATAACCTTCCTAATATTTTATGGCAGGAAAGGTGTATTTGCAATTCCTGACAGTGGGAAAGATGTTCTTTCAGAGCTCTTGTAACATCCACTACCTCTTTGGTCACCTTCCATGCCATCACAGATATTGCTGGGGCTAAGAGCAGAGGAAAAGGGATAGTAGCAAGCTTTCCTTGACTATCTCTGAACCATCTGTGAATGCTCACATCAGCTTCTTGCAAAAGCTCAATCTGTTCTGACTCAAAAACCAAGATGTGCTTGCATTCCTGAGTTGTTACTAATTAATAGTAAATTATCACCTATTTTCTTCATTTAGCTAGTGTGAAGACTGATTGAACTTTAATTGATTAGTTATTCAAATAACAGCTGCAGACAAATGATCAACTGTACATTCCTAAAATGTGGTTATGATCAAATCAGTTGACTGCAAAAAAAAATCACATCCTTTTGGAAAATATTCTGGAGTGAAGGATATCCCTCTATTCCCTGATCATCCCATTTTAAAAAGAGAATCATATAAAAAAAATCCAGAGAAATGCAAGAGAAAGCAAGAAAGAGCAATTACAGAGAGAAGACAATACACCCAAATATCTGCATTTAGCATGAAGAGAAGAAATTCTCAAACTCAGCGTGAAAAGGTAGAAAAATGAAAATTCCATCATTAGAATTTGACAGCACACAGTCATAATATGCTGACATGTGTAAGGGAATTAAGGAGTTCTGCAGGCACATAGAGCATTCATAATTTTTAGGCAAATAATTTCTTTCAGCTCCATGAATCACACCCTTTTAGAAGATTGCTGGACATTTACAAATGACAGGTGTAATACAACCATCTGAGCTATGTAGCCATTGTTAAATAGATTGAATTTATGCATCTTAATTGAAGTTGGGCTGAAATATATTTTCCACATGGGTAGCATCTATGAGCTTTGCTTATAGCGGTTTGCCAGTCCCCAATGAAATACATTCTGTGGGGAGAAGAATCATCATAGATTACTCTGAAGATGAACTGTCCCATATTTCTGTCCCATTATTTCCTTTTCATGTCTGCTTTAAATATGTTCAAAATGATTTCAAAAGTATTGTCTCCTAAAATTACACACAGCTATAACTGTTATATACAGTTTTCCTAAAATGTATCTTTCTTTCTAAAATATGCATTTTATGAATGCTTTTTCTTTTCTTTTCTTTCTTCTTTTTTGGGAGGAGTGAGGGTGGGAATGGGAGGAAGTCAGAAACTGCTGTGCAGAATTCGAAGAAGGATAACTGTATTCCAGTCTCTATGTTGGGCAAGGAAGTACAAAATAAATTCCTTCATTCAAAAACAAAGGACTAAATGAAAACCCTCTTTGCCAGTTCATATCAGTAAGTTAAGGCATGTCCTATATAAGTCAGATAAACTGGTTTCCCTCTGCTTTCATGGTGCCCTCTCCACATGATGCAGAGGCAAAGCACCGATTCAAGTGCAAACTATCTTCACATAGTGAGGCCAGTTCAACAATGATTCTGGGCAATCCTTCCCTAAAACCAGATTTAAAAGTCTTATATTTTGCTCTAGATTTTCCAGGGAATGGAACACCTTCTGTCCACTCACCCTGAGATTCTTCCATATATCTAAAGATCTGAAGAAGTACAGCAATTCCCTGAAACTTCACTCACCAACATGAGTCCAGGCAAACCTATTTGCAACCTCAGAAAGAATTAGTTGCAGGCCAAAATAGGGGAAGAGACTGTATGAGAGGCCACTCCAAATGGATTTAGGTTTGCTGGAGAACTTGCTACTGGGGAAGATTAACTGTATCCTAAAATAATAAAGGAACCTGAAGTTGGAATTGCAGAGCTTTTTATTTTGGGGTGGTTGGGTGGAGAGTGGTATGGGATGGAAAAGAGGTGAAGCATTATGAGACAGGAGACAGACCAGTCTTCCACAAAAATGAAAATATCCAGGCAACTACTAAAGGTTTGATCGGAGAGGTTTCTGTAATAGATTATTGAATACTCTGTGAACTGTTCATGTGGGAAATTGTGATCAGTACTGATGTTTCAAGAACAAATGATACCCCATTTTTTAAGACAGAGTAACTGACCTGATATATCAGAACAATTCTGATGACCAAATGTATCATGATTTCAAAAAGGCCTTGATGTCAGCAAAGTCCTCCAGATACAGATGTTGGTAAAATGTAGGCCCTCTGTGTCTATTATGTCTAATCTAATTCCACATTCTTATTTGTAAGAGTTCCAGGCCTCTGAATAAATTATTATTATTATTATTATTATTAGTAGTAGTAGTAGTAGTATACCGCCTCTCCCTGTTGAGGATCGGGGCGGGTAACAGCAAAGATTAAAACAATTACAGAAATAAGAAGAAGAAAACAATCCCCCAACTCCTCCACCCCTTCAACCTACCCTCCCTTCAATAACAGAGACAAACATTGTTGCCTAACTAATTCACAGCAAGAAAATATTGACTAAAAAACTCTGTCACTTCCTAAGAAAAATAGTTTTTTGTTGTGGTGGTGGCAGCTTTAGCTACAGTTGTAGTTGTGACTGCAGTTGTAGTTGCCACCAAAAAATGAGAGTCCATGCCATGATTACCACTTCCAGCAGCTGTAGTTAGATGGGGTTATAACAGCTTTCAGAGTTGCTATAGAAGTGCTGTTTGTACCTGTACCCCAAACAAAATGGCTAGAATTCTGTTTCAGTTGCCAAATCTCCTGGCAAAAGACCCTTCCCCCAAACCTGATGGAAACATCACTCCCTTGTGCTCCAATCACCAGCAAAGTGGACCTCTTTCTTCCCATGAAGCTAATGCCTGGTAAAGTAGGGGGGAATTATGGTCATGGCAATAGTGTCCCAGATGTGACTAAGTAGTAATTGTGAATATGAAACAGTTACAGAAGGACACTATTGCCACTATCAAAACTCCCCCCCCCCCAACACTACTGGGCATCACCTGCATGGGGAGAAGGAAGTCCATTCTGCCAGTGAACAGAGCATAGGTGAATGACAATTCCTTCAGGTTTTGGGGAGTCAGGCCAGGAGAAGTTACTTCGTTAAGTATACTTAACTTAGGGGGGTTGCAGACTGCCAGAAATAGTGCAAATTGAGTCCACTTTTAGGGTTAGGGTTAGAGTTAGGGAATCATGGGAACTGTATTTAATTGTGGCACCAGAGCTCTCAGACAGAGAAGGGTCAATGTCTCAGGAAAAAAAACAATTCCCATGATTCCCTAGCACTAACCCTAACCCTAAAAGTGGAGTCAATTTGCACTATTTCTGGCAGTCTGCAACCCCCCAAATATACTTAACTTAGGTGTGGAGCAGACAGACAGGAAGGAGTAGCTAGAAGCCATTCCAAGCCCGGTCTCCCCAGGGCCACAGCAAACACATGCCATGGCCATGAGGGCACCTCCTCCCATGGTCCCAAATAGGAGTGGAAAAGATCTGTTCCTTTTGGGGCCGGATTTGGGCCACCTTAGGTGGCCCCAATAGCTGCTGGATGCTCTGGGGACATGCATCATGTAAATGACATGCCCACAGAGTGGATGGAAGCCACCCCCATCTGCCCATATGTTTTGGGCCCTTGTTTAGAATTCAGAAATGTAGCTGTGTTAGCCTAGTATATCAGTATGCAAAGGGATCTTGTAGCACCTTTGAGACAAAGGCCTTTACAGACTGCCAGAAATAATGCAACTTCAGTCCACTTTAACTGTCCTGGCTTAGTGCTAGGGAATCATGGGAATTGTATTTTTTTCTGAGACATTGAGCCTTCTATGTCAGAGAGCTCTGGTGCCACAACTACATTTCCTGTCCTGGACTATGGCCAGCACCAGTCCAAACAAACGCTGATAAGAATGTTTTAGCAAGAAAGGAGCTAAAAGGCAGGCTACAGACCTTTCTGTTAGTTCCCAAGAAGCACACCGTACCAAAGCCAGGGTCAGGATTCCAGAGTATACAGTAGTCAGTTCAGTCCAAGGTCAGGGCAGCCAGAAGGTAACAAGCGTCCAGTTCGTTCCGAGGTTCCAATGGTTCCAGAGAGCAAGGAGCCAGTGCTGACAGTAACCACACAAAAAAACTGCAATAAACTCTGGCACTGAGTGGTCCTCTCCCAGGTGATTAAGTAGGAGATTCCCTCCTCCATGCCAGCTGAGGCTTGTTAGTCAATTGCCTCTCTGCAAGCCTCCTTGACCGACACATGCAAGCACTCTCTGACCTACTCTCTGACCTGCGTTGTCTGAAGGAAGGCACTTCCACACCTGTTTCTTCCTGATCCTTACCACTAGGCTGCTGTGCCTCCACAGGGATCCTACTAGTGCTAGGACCTGGCTGCTCTTCCTCCTCTGGGCCTGGGAGGACAGGGCTGGGATCTAGCAGGGCAGGATTAGGACCTGGTAGAGCCTCCCTTTCCTCCTGTACTGGAGTAGGCTCATCCTCCTCCTCATCCTCCGAGTCCAGCTCCTGACTGACCATGACAGTTCCCATGATTCCCTAGCACTGAGCCAGGGCAGTTAAAGTGGACTCAAGTTGCATTATTTCTGGTAGTCTGTAAAGGCCATAACTTAGCAAAAATAGGCTTTTGTAGAAATTGATTTATGCATCTAAGGAAGTAGACCAATTTCAGAAGCAGACAGGCGGCACGGGGCTGCCCCAGGAAGCTGTGGATCGGGGCCAAGATATCTGCACTCCTCGTCCCCGATGTGCTGTGTCCCAGTCCCAGGAAGGAGTGCTAAAATAGCACTCCTTCCACAAGATGCCGAAGGTGCACTGCAAAAGGCCTCTGGCACACCTTCGGCGCCTCTTCCGCTGCAGCGTGTGCGGACGCTGCAGCGGGAGTGCGTCGTCGGAGAGCCGGCTGTGCGGAGGGTGGCCGCTCCAATGACATTTTCGGGAAGGGGTTGGGGCGCCCAGCATGAGGCTGCCCCTCCCCTTCCTGGCCTCAAAAACAGTGCTTTGCGTCGTCTGCTTAGGCCCCAAGTCTAGAAAAGCTTATGTTGCAATTTGGTTCACCTTGGCCTGAAATAGATGGGCCAAATAAAGTGGCTTCCGGCTGCTTTGTGGGCATAGATGACACATGCACCTGAAGCAACTGAAAACTGCTCTGAGGCCACCTAAGGTGGGCCAAAGCCAGAGCAAAAGGAGCAGATTTAATCCACAGCAGCTGGAGATCACTCCTTCCGAGTCATCTGTTTTGGCCCTCAGTCTCAAAGGTCAAACTGGATTATTTCTGCAATGTGTTTTGGACCTTAGAGCCTTTACAAACCCACCCTTTGGGTTGGCACAGAGCCGCCCCTGGGAGCAGCAGATTGGAGTCGCAGCAACTGCAGGCCACAGCCCTGATCCTCCCTTCCCCCCCCCCAAGAGCAACAAAATGCTGCTCCTTTTAGGGGCGGCAAAAGGCCGCCCTAAGAGTGGCACCACAGCTCTTCTGCACCCTTTTGGTGCAGCATGTGTACATGTTACACCAGGAGGGCATCCTGATGCCATGAGGTGTGTGGACGGGCATGCAGCATCAGGACGGTGTCGGGGTGGAGTTGGGGTGGCCTGCATGCAGCTGCCCCACCCCAACTCCACCCCCAGGTCAGCCCTTTAGGCTGGTCTGCAAAGCCCCTTAGTATACTAAAGTATATTTAACTACACAGCTGATACAGAATCCTGGTCATTCATTTCTAGTCCAGATAAAGGAGCATGGAGAAAGAAACTCCAAGATTGACAGATATTTTTTTATAGCAGTTGGGTGAAAAGTACAATCATATGAAAAATAAATATCTAAAAGTAGTATTAACACTTCGTTTGTTTGCAGGAGGAACATTCTGTTCAATTTGATTAACTAGTTTCATGTGTTTTGTACAAGAACAAATTGATCTTGATATCAGAGAGGATGGAAGGCAAATTTAAGGAAAAAACAAGGGTAATTTATAGCCAGAGATCATAAAAATAACAAGCTATAGATCACTTTCTGGGGAAAATAGATATTCTGTAGGCTACTGTGTAGCCTTCTGGTCTTCTGCTTTGGCACTAATAAATTGGCATTCCTTGATTGTATGGTATGACATGAATTCCTTGATTGTATGGTATGACATGAAATTGCACTACCATAGATACCTTGCCACTGCAAATTAATGTGGGTTTTAAGCTAGCAGCTGATTGTCATATGGACTAGCACCAGGGCATCATTTTAGATTTCAGTAGTGTGACAAGCAAAAGTCAATGTTCACAAGATTCTAAAGAATATATTCACTTTTGAATTGTTGAAAAATTTAATTGTGGAACAGTTGTGTATTTTATGAACATTTGTTATAGTTCATAATAATGCCTAACAATTATTAACTGAAGACAAGTGGTCACCTGCTCCTACCTTTTTGTAGGGGAATTTGAACCTTTGACATCCATATCTGGGGATCCTTATTAATCCAAACATTTGGTAGTTTTAGAGGAAACAACTAATCCACATTTTCTGGACTAATATGTGAATCAGAACTTCATTTTCCATGTGATGTTGCCCTTCCTGAACGTCCCAATACCATTCTTGGCTCAAAAATGTATCAAAGGTGTTCGAAACACACACTCTAAGAGAAAAATATATTTAGAAATGTGTATTGGGGGAAAAATGTGATTAAATATATGCATTTGTTATTCAGATATGTATGTAAATGCAGACTGTCAATTTCAAAATTACAGAATAATGAAGAAATGGGGCGGACCAACTAATAATTGATTGCAGACAGTGAAAAGGTTTGAAGTAGGCTGATTTGTCCATCCTTAATTTATATGTATGATATAACCTCATTAAATCATTTATAGCACTGGTCATTTGGTATGCAAGAGCAGTAAACTAGTCAGAAATATTGATGGTCGGTTGTCCTCTCAAAATAGCATGACAAAAATACATGTGGTTAAGCCATAAGAATTGAGAAATGTCTGTTGCACTGGCACAAAGGACACAAGACGCCTCTTTTTGGGTTTAAACAGACCACAATTTTTATTTAGCTGTACAGGGTCTATTAATAACCAATAAACATTAACAAATTTGTCACGTGTGTAAGTGAAGGTGTAACCCCCCAAATGGGTGTTCCTTCACCGCACGTGACAAAATAAGTAAAGAATAATAACAACAAATTTACAAACCCCTCCCCCCCAGAAATGACATCATATTTCATCATATGACATCATGCCATTTTATGATGTCATGCCTTAATGCATACGTCATTTCCTTTAAATTTGTTTTATGCCAATTTTTCCCCCAATTTTTAATTAGCCAGATTAAATTATTATGTAGGGTGGGGGTCATTACCCGCCCTACAGTACAACTACAATTTCAACTCATAGACCCTATTCCCAAGTTGTGACAAAGCAATTAAAAAACAAATGAATTGGCACACCATGACCCATTCCCAAATTAATTTACTTAAACATAATCATAATTAATAATAATAAATCTCAGGGAGGGTGAAAACCCAGGGAAGAACCCTGGGAAAAAATTTCCTCCTGGCCCTGGAAGGCGACCAACCTAAGCCTGAGAGTAACAATTAAAGACTCTTAATAAAGGGTGGGTGGGATGGGTCGCTCCGTCTCAGCTCTAAAATGGCTGCCTCCACATGGCAGCGCAGAGCTATAAATGACAAACTCTTGCCCCAATTCTTGCAAGACCATTAACACCGCGAGACTTGGAGCTATAATCAATAATCCTATTGGAAATCAATATGTTTCCAGGCTTCTGATGTGTTCTGTGGAACAACAACAAGAACCACTCAACAAAATACTGTAAATATTTTAAGACCTATAAAGAAAATTTAAATGTTTCTAAAATACTGGTTGAGTTATCACTTATTTTAAATGCTTAGGACCAGAAGTGTTTGAGATTTCAGATATTTTCAGATTTTGGAATATTTGCACATACATAATGAGATATTCTGGAGATGAGACCCACGTCTAAATATAAAATTCATTCATGTTTCATATATATACCATATATACATAGCCTGAAGGCAATTTTATACAATAATTTTAAATATTTTTGTACATGAAGCAAAGTTTGGTCTGGTTCAGATGAGGGCTTTTCTACTTGTGGCATCATGTCAACAATCAAAATTTTTCAAATTGTGGATCATCTGGGATTTGGGATTTTTAGATTAAGGATGCTCAAAATGTCCAAGCAAACATGCTTTACTAAGTGCATATGTGCAACCAAAATATTCATAACTTGAAAAAGTGAACAAAAATATAATGCTTAGTAAGGTGGAAAGCAATAAGAAAATACCATGGGTTTATCTACACTGGCAACTTAATCCAGGGTCAGACCAGAGCATTAGGTCCAGACCAGCCCTGGACCAACCATGATGCCAAATGTGGTGTAACACTGCATTTTTGTGCATACAAGTCAGTCTGGCCAACAATGCATCAGGCCCTCTGGCCCTTCCCCTGATTTTGGAGCCACCATTGCTTCCTCATGGTCATGAGCTCCGAGTAAAGCCTAAAGTAAAATAAATTAAAAATAAATTAAATAAATAAATTAAAAGCTTAAAGTAAAAATAAAGGTGCACCACTGCTTCTGTTGAAATGGCCATCCAAACATGTGATCAACAAGGAGTCTGGATATCCATTTCTGTCCTCAACAGAAGCAGTGGCATAACAGGTAAGCTTTACTCGGAACCCTGCCCATAAGGAAGTAGTAGTAGTAGTATGCCCTGCCTCTAAGACTCTGAAGGCTCTGATAGAGAGACTAAGGTCCAAAACAGATGGACCAAATAGAGCTGTGGGGTATTGCACTGGTGCCATTCATGCCAAGTCCATGGCAACCACATGTGCCCAATCCCAATCCAGGCCACCGCCACATTCCTGAACAGGGCTGCCAAAAGAAGTGGATACTATCTGTTCCTTCTTGTCCCAGTTCTTTGCAAATGATGTGGCCTCAGCACAGCTTCAGGCTGCATTCAGGGCCTGTGTTATATAAACAGCACACCCCAAACGTAGTCTGAAGCCATGTAATTTTGCCCATGTGTTTTGGGCCTGAGAGCCCAAAGGGCATGCCAAGTCTGCAACCACAAGAACAGAGTCCCAAGCAGCCACAGGAGCAGAACCCCCAGCACCCACAGGAGTAGAGTTCTGAGCAGCCATAACCCTAGAGGAAGATTCAGACTTACCTATACCTACCCAGTGGAGAGACGTCAGGACAAAGAAATCACAGATGCTAGCAACATTTATATAGGAACCACATTGCGATTTGGGAGCATCCTCAAGACCCAGGTAGGCTATAAATAACCCAATTATCTCCCCCAGACAAGTGCTGCTGACAAACAACCTTTCTTGTTTGAAGCAACATTGGTGTCATGTTCCATGACTGTTTGCCTGTTTGCATTGACTATTCTTTGCACTGCATGCCTGGACTGTGTACTGAACCTTGAATGACTTGGACTGATCTGCACTATCTCTGTTTCTCAGCTGACATCTTGATGAGCTCCAACTTTCTCCCTACAGCTCTATGAATTCCTGTGCTTTCATGCTAAGAGCTGGTTTGCTTTCCAAGGGCAAAACAGGAGGGGGGGGTCTAAAAACAGGCCATTCTCTTTTCCTGCACTGCTCAGTGCAGGGCAGGGTGGTGGTGTGGGTCTTGTTATGTGCACAACTGGATTGGGCTGAATTGGACCCAATCCAGATATCCACATGCCAAAAATAACCTAAGGTCACTACTGGGTTTCTTGGAAATATTGGGACTTTCCTCAACTTTCCTTAGTTTGGAGCAAAGTTGGGTTAAGGGGGGAAACCACAGATCCTCTCAGGAAGAGTATGGGCCTTTGCAGACTGCCAGAAATAATGCAAATTGAGTCCACTTTAAGGGTTAGGGTTAGTGCTAGGGAATCATGGGAATTTTTTTTCTGAGACATAGAGCCTTCTCTGACAGAGAGCTCTGGTGCCACAATAAAATACAGTTCCCATGATTCCCTAACCCTAACCCTTAAAGTGGACTCAATTTGCACTATTTCTGGCAGTCTGCAAAGGCCCATACTCTTCCTGAGAGGATCTGTGGTTTCCCCCCTTAACCCAACTTTGCTCCAAACTAAGGAAAGTTGAGGAAAGTCATCAGGACTGGCTTTGGGGTGAGTATGGCATTTTTCACCAGTGTAGACAATTCTCACGTTACAAGTGAATAGATTCAATCAAGAAAGCCATAACTCTGAGTTTTCAAGACCTCAGAAGGGCAGCTGATAACCCAGGATCTTGGAAGTCTCTCATTCATAGGATTAGCATAAGTTGAAGTTGACTTCTCAGCAATTAATAGGCATGGGAAGCTCAGTAAGAACATTTGAGCAGCCTTAGCTAGCCCTGAAAACTCTTGACAGCCACCAACAAATCAATCTACTGAATCCAAAGGATGGGTGATATATTACCTAAATGGATTTACTGATTAATATGTACATAGGTGTATTTTGTACAAGAAGAATCAGATATAGCAGAGCTCAGGAGTTCACTTTTCTTATGGAATTCACTAGAAAGCTTGAAAAAGTAATTCATTAGCTCCTTCATAGCAATTCATTTTGTTACTCATTACATTAGTATTTTTTTTAATTGGAAAAGCTACAATTAAACTGGATAAACACAGGTTTGCTCTCTATGAAAGGGACTTTAAAAAATTCCTTGTGAATAATACTAACCATGACTAAAACTTTTGTCACTGCTGAGTACAAAGTTCTTTTTAAAAAAATAAAATCAGCCTCATTCTTATTTGAAATGAATACTGGTTAAAATTAATATTTACTAATGGTTTGAGGTCTCACAAATAGTCTCCCATGTTGAAGAACACATCAATATATGAAAAAGAGATTCTGTTAAACTGTGCCTGTAATCAAAACAAATGGAATACCCATTCTTATTTCCACTGGGGAAAGAGCTAAAAAGATTAATGCTAGACAATGACATTTAATTAAAACTTATTTACTTTATAAGTACCTCTGCATCTTTTGTTTCAGGGGGAAAAAACTTTTTCCACATCCAACAACAGGTTATGACCACATCCAGCAACAGGTTATGACCACAGTAGTAGGTAAGTGAGAAAATGTATCATTATTTTCACCTTAAAAAATTGTGAAGGAAACCACACACAGAATTGAGGATATTCAGCCTGCAATCTTATGGACATTTCAAGCCTCAATCAATTCAATTTAAATCCACTTTAAACCTGTTCAAGAGTGCACTGTTTCACTTTCTGTACACTCAGAAGTCAGTCTCAATAAGTGCAATGGGACTTTGGGCCGATGCAGACTGGCCAAAAGGGCCAGCCTGAGGGTGGAGTTGGGGCAGGGCAACCACATGCCGGCTGCCCTAATTCTGCCCCGACTCTGTCCCAATGCCATGCACCTGTCCACACGGCATGTGGCATGCAGTGTGCCACGACAAGGTGCCCTTTTGGCACAGTGTGCACATACGCTGTGCCAAAAGGGCGCAAAAGAGCCATGGTAGAGGCTCAAAGGGCAGCCTTTTGCTGCTCTTTTTGGGGTGGCAAAAAGGAGGATTGGGGCCGCAGCATGTGGTTGCCATGGCCCTGATCCGCTGCTCCCAGGGGTGGCCCAGAGCCTCCCCAAACAGGCAGTCTGCATCAGCCCTTACTCCCAGTTAGGTGCTGTCTACATGGAGCAAAAGGCCCAGCATCCTGCTAGTCTCACATCATCTAGATCAGACAGCTCAGACCAAAACCCCCAGGGCAGGATTGGGCCCAATCCTGCCTGCCCAGAAGCAGATCCAAATCCTAACCCCTGGGTAAAGAGTCCAGAGTAATTAACCCCTGGTTTTGCACAAAATTTCTAGGAAACTCCATTGCAAAACTGGACTGTTCAGACAGCTCCCCCGTGCTCCTTACCTTGCCAGCTATCAATCCAACTGAGAAGGGGTCCCCAGTCCCTGTGTCTGATGTGGAAACAGGGCACCTGGCTACTTGGCTATGGATTCTCAGTTGGATTAACAGCAAACAAGATAAGGAGTGGCATGCCAGTCCTGGATCTCAAGCTGGTGCAGGGACAGGTATGTGAGGTGTCTGTCCCTGTGCCAACCCAGGGACCAACCTGTGTAAGCACCAGGGCCAGGAAAGCACAGATTCAACCTGTGCTTTCCTGCTCTGTCTGTTCAGGCTCTTAGTGTGTAGAATATTGCTTGATCTCCACTCTAGATGCATGTGGTCAGTTGTATGTGACTTAATATGTATCCAGACCAAGCCCTATTCTACCCTATGCAAGCCAGCCTCACTTTATATATATTGTTGCCACATGAGAAACAATGAGTCTGGTGTGGACTTACATACAATGGAGGCGCTCCATGCCTCCATGTATATAAGATGTTCTCCAATTTTCAAGTCAGAAGCTTGGAAAACCAAGATTTAGAATCACCTTCTTCTTTTTTTTATTTCAAAGATTTATATCGCACCTTTGTCCTACAAGGTGGGTTACAATAATTTTTTAAAAAAATTATTGGAGAACCTGGAGAACCTCCACACATACAGGAGACTTTGTACTTTGGAGTCACCACATTTTACATGAATAAAGCAATGGCACAGGGAGTGCAGCAAGCATGCCCCCCTCCTTGTATTTTTAGCTAACCCTAAATAAGAAAGCCAAATATAGTTCTTTTGTTCTTTGAATCAGCAACTACATCACCCCCTTTCTCTCTATTATTCTCAATCTTCATCTCCCTCTCAACTTTGTTCTAATACATGTAAAAACTGACATTTTTGTGCATGAAATTTTTTTTACCTTTTCCCACCATGTAGGGGACTATGTGTGTTGATAAGTGGAGATAGCTAATCTCTGCTTTCAAAACGAGCTGTGCTAGGTATACCTAAGAAATTTAGGAGAATCATTTATACATATATAGTACAAATATAGTACAGGATTCTTCAGCAGACATTCTGCTAGTATGGATTGTGCTCCCTCTGATGAGTGGCAAAAGGATATCCTACAACAGAATGCTTTATTGCTTTGTACATTTTAGTTATTCATCCTACATAGTACACATAAAATCTCAGTGAGTGGCGCAGCAGAGAAACTAATTGCAGTGCTTTGAAAATCAATAACGAATGAAACATTGTACAGTTGTTTCTTGAAACAATATCACATGATGGATCTTTTTCCGGATGCATGAATAATACTTTTTGTTGTCCTAGGTTTCATTTCTATTTTTATTTTTTACATTTGCCTAGCTTTTTTATATTTTCCCCTTTCACCCCAAAAATTATTTGAACATTCAAATGCTTCTTTGAATCCCCCACTACTACTCTGACTTGAATTAAAGCAGTGAGGGAAAAGAAAATATGAACTTTTTTAAAAAAAATGAGCTTTATCATTTATAAATATAAAATAATTTATATTCATGGAACATAATAAGTGCTTTATCTTTTAAACTGCATTTTATTCTTTTAATGAGTAATGTGTTTTAATACCATATCAGTTTAATTCTATTTTCATGTTCACTTTTGTATTTTTTAATTGTATTTTTTTAAAATTGTAAGCTGCTTTGAGTTCCAACTTTCTGGTTGCTTAATTTAACCAATCCTGTCATTGTTCAGGATATCCTCATTGTAACTGAGTTTTGTACCATTGTGACTATATCCAGTGCATCCTTTTACTCTAACATGAAGCAATAGTCTCCAAGACTTTCTCAGTGTTGGATCATAAAGACTGGGATTTTAAAAACATAAAATGCAGCAATCAAAAACTGAGATAAGAGGCTGGGCATACCTATTTGTAATTTCTTTTTTCAAACATTACCATATATTCATGTAGTCTTTTAAAAAAAAAAAAAGACTTGTTCTCCAGGTGCTTTCTTTTCCCCTCCCACTCTTACCTTGAATTAAAAAAAATATCATTCTTTTAAAAGCAATTTTGTGTGCGATTAGTCCACAATATAGGCTAGATTCCTGAGGCACTGTAAAAAAAATAGCAAATGACAGAAACGCTGAGATTTAAAAAGCAACCTCATAAAAGCCACTTCTCATAAGGAGCTGCTATGCATTCTAGTGAGTATTTCAGAAATACAAGCAAGTGCATACATAACACACAAATATGTACCATTGTTCAAAGACATTCATGACACACACCTCCCATGGTGCATGTTATGAATCTATATTAAGGATAATACAGAAACATAGCTAAACACACTTCTTTTAATGACATCTACAGTATATGTGTGCATGCTGCTCTCAATATATTTATGAAAAGTCTTCCCCACCCACCCAGTTGCTATTGTGAGTCTTGCCTATGTAAGTTTTGTGTTGCATATGCTATCTGAAGAAGCACTTCACACATATAAGTAAGACATTCTGCAAATTAAGTCAAATTTTGCTGAAAGTTTGTTGCTGGTATATTACTCAAAAATGGTTTTTAAATCCTCAGCACACAGCACAGCAGCTATCTTTTTAAAAAGTTATCAGTTTATTTAAATTTGTTGTATTTTTTAAACCAACAACAAAAGAGAGAGCACATATGTTGGAACCCCTTTGCTCAACAATGAGGGGGGAAACTGAGCAAAGAATTAGGAGGGATTAAATTTTAACTTTAAAGTAATAAAAAAAAGATGCCCATGAAATCAGCCAAAACTAAAATTCAGAAGCATGGCTTTCTCATCTTGAAATGTTACACCCATAAAAGCAGCCCGTAAAATTAATCTACCTGGCAATTTCCCATGTTAAATCAGATCGGGAGGAAGGAAAAAAAAAATTAAGCACTTATGGTATTATATGAAAAAATCCATCTTCTCTTCTTGGCTGTATATCAACATCATGTATATCTGGAAAAATAAGATCTGCATTGCACAGAAATATTTGCATTGTAAGAAAGAAGAGTGGTAAAGTATATCACTTCCAGAGAGATTTGGCATCTGTAAGTGGTCTCTAAAAAATGCAATCAACCTGCTAGGCAGAGAAGCAAACATATAAAAGGTATGAGAAAGAGCTTTGAGATTCCTTAGTCAATTTTTGATCCAAAACAGAGGTATTCAGGATAAAGAAGGAAGGCAACAGGAACATTGTGAATGAGTCATATACTTGGGAAAAAATAGGTAAAGTCTTATTATTTTTCATCATTGTGATATTACACAGCCTTACATGCCTATAACAACAAATGAAATAAATGTCACTGAATCATATGTATGCTTTTGTGTACTGTTGCTATAGTTTAGTACCATAAGCACATATTCTTTTATGAGGATCAGAGAAGAGAGCTAAGAACATATAGGAATGATAGAACCTCCAGACAAAGAGACCCCTCTCAGTTTCTCTCTTCAATTCATGGTTTCAGTTTTCTGAAGCTCAACAATGGAGAGAAAGAATGGAGGCAGAAGAGAGAGAGAAGATGGTATTCTTTACCATAATTGTCAAAAAAAATTATTATCTTGAATCAAGCAAAGTTGTTTCAGATACACCTGAAAGAATGCTGCATATTGAAAAAAATCATTTGGTTTACCTCCAGGGCTTCCTTAAAAAGAAGAAGTAACAAATAAATGGGAAACAAGAAGGAAAAGAAAGAGAACTGGAAGCTTCAGTAATATATGCCTTACATTTGGATCCTTTCCAGAAACTTTAATTCTTCAAATTTTAACATTTTAAATGTGACAATATACTACAGTATTTCTTACTTCCGTACATAAATTTATGCTTGTTGTATATTGTCAGTCTGATAGAAATTTATCAGCCTGATAGAAACCAGTTTGAAAGGAACAGTGGCAAAAACAATTAGACACATTCTTTATTGTGACTCCTGCTTAAAATGATCATGGTCAAAGTGAACACTGTTTTTTAAAAAAACTACATTGGGACAAAGCAGATAGTTGTAAAAAAAAGCAATTGTTCAGAGTAGACAAGATTCCCTGTTTGGTGACAACATTTGTCTGGTTTACTTTCATTGTATCAGCTTGGAAAATCAGCTGCAGATTCAAATTGAAGCTATAAGGGAATAATGTCTAGATAGTGGTTCCCTCTTTACTTTCCCTTAATTATTCTTTTAAAATTGCAGAATGAATGTTAAAGAGGCAAAGTCATACTTGGGAAGAGTGGGTCCTTGAGAGTGTCTCGAAAAGTTGTTGGTTTGTTGTTGTTGTTGTTGTTGTTTAAAAAAAGTTTTACATTTACAATTTACATTTTACAATGGAGAACAAAACTGTGTATGATAAAAACATATAAAGCTTAATAGGAACTTATGGGGTTGATAATGGGGCTCTGAAATAGAGTGAAAGCAAGCTGAATCTCTATATCATCTGCTAAGTTAGACAACTGGTTTTGTGTTCTTAGCACTGACTGGCAGAAACTTTCCAAAATGAGAGGTAGAATACTTTCTGGACATGCAAGGGATCAGAACCAAGACCTCCTTCAGGTAAAGCATGTGTTTTAACACTGTACTATGGCCTTTCTGCTACCATTTGTCAACTGAAGTTTACACTTATCTCAGTGAATTTATGCTCATGAATCCAGGAATGAATGCATTTTTGAACATGATTTGGTCATGTCCCTGACAACATGTTCATACTGAGAGTGGGTAATAAAGGTGGGCCTTCTTTGAGAGAAGCACTCAGGGTCTACTGAGGACTGCCACAACTATCAAAATGCCTCAGCAAGCTATTGCCAAAAGAGCCAAACCCCTCTGCAGATTTATATTGGCCCTGCCAATGATTTTCTGTTTAACTTGTAATCAAAACAACTCAAACCCAGTTACCGTTTGCATATCTGCCAAGCCTCTCAATTTCAGCAGTAGGCAGCAGACTCTCAGGATGACAGCTTGTCTTTCAGATTCAAGCTGAATCTGCCAAGGCACCACTACAGAGGCAACTGGTAAATTAAATGCCAACAAGCAAGGACATTTATGTAACTTTACACTCTGTGCCTGAAGAGATATTGCAGACCCCCTTACTCCTAACTGGAGAAGTTTGTCTACACATTTTGGGATGTTGAGCACCACTATGAAATTACAGGCCATTTCAGGTGTGGAATAAAACACTGTTTTAAGTGCCTTGACTAATTTAAATAATGCATCATGAGTTAAAACAGATGGTTACAACTGCAAACATCAGCTTTGGCCATGTTTGAGTCATTGAGGTCTTTTCTGTGCAGAAAGAGAACCACAGAATGAATGCTGTCTTGATTGATAAAGACCACTGCAATAATGATATACTGGTCATGAAATCATTATGAGTCAATAACTATTGTTAGCTACTGTTAGCTAATTGTTAGCTGTGTGTGTATGTGCCTTCAAGTCACCTGTTGACTTATGGTGACCCTATGCATTTCATACAGTTTTCTTAGGCAAGGAATACTCAGAGGTGATTTGCCATTTGCTTCCTCTAAAATAATGGCTACAGTATCTGGTATCCATTGATGATCTCCCATCCAGGTACTAACCAGAGCTGATTTTTGTTTAGTTTCCAAGATCATACAGGGTCTGGTATGTGCTAACAATTGTCTGTTGCAAGCCATGACTAGAATAGTGCCACTGAATCTATTGGATTTATCCACATGTTCACTCACAATCAAAAGTTGATTCAATGGGTCTACTCTAGTTGGGGCTAACCAATAGTATTCTAGACAATAAGGTATGCTTTGACTCCAAAGATGGCTTAAAAGGCAAAGATATTCCCCATTGGCAAGGTCGTGTCCAACCATGGGGGCGGTGCTCATCTCTATTACTAATCTGAAGAGCCAGCGTTGTCAGAGACTATCCCATGGTCATGTGGCCAGCATGATTGTGCAGAACACTGTTTACTTTCCCACCAAAGTGCTACCTATTTATCTACTTGCATTTGCATGCTTTCGAACTGCTAGGTTGGCAGAAGCTGAGACTAGTGATAGGAGCTCACCCCATCATGCAGCACCCGGGTCTCGAACTGCCAACCTGCTGATTTTGTGATCAACAGAGTCAGTGTCTTAACCACTTGAGCCACTGCATCCTCTAAAAATTCACATAAAATGGCTTATGTGAATAGAATTATGCTTCCAGTTGCACAAGGAATTCCTATAGATATTTTTTTTAATTACTGATTAAAGATAGCATAGAGATTCCCACTATCTCACTTACTTCCCAATTAGAAGCAGAAAGGCTTTTAGGGAGAGGTTCCTTCATAGCATTTATGGGGCAGTTTTGGACATCTGTGGGACAGATTAAGTCTGTTAGTCTGTGGTTACTTTCTTCTGGTTTATCCTTAGGAATTGCTCTTTGGGAGCACAGCACGCTTCCAGAATATCCTTGTGGCTGAATCCCACTAAAATGTCTCTAGATTCAACCACTCCATGATGACAGTTACAGCGCTGGCAATTAGCATATATTGTTTAATCATTCAATGACTTCTGGGATGCACACCAGAGCTTAGTTTCATGCAACAGTTTTCTGTTTTTTTCAGGAGCTTCTTATCAAAAATCACTGATCAGAGATAACTATAGAAGAAGCTTAAGAGTTGGATGGGGAAATCTCATGGGCCAAATGAGACTGCCCATTCCTGGTTTACCCAACAAGTGGTATTTTAAATAAAATGATTGAATGTGGTATTTAAAAGAGGATAGTGATATACTTGGGGGAGGAGGATGTATGTTTAGAGTGATGTGATCAACTATACCATATCTGGAAGTTGCACACAAAAACTGCCCTTGTCCCCACTTCACCTGTGCATGTATGTGCCTTCAAATAATTTGTTGTTGTTCTAGTTTAAGCAAAAACTACCTTCTACCTAAAACAATTATTTTCCTCCCTGTGTCTCTCTCTATCTTTCTCTTTCACAGCCTGGTATCCTGTCAGTGGCATATACATGTTTAAGACACCCTTTGGTTCCAAGATGATGGATGTATTTTGCTGAAAGTAATGGAAACAGAGTGACACATACAGCAACACTGTACTGTCAGCCCTCCATATCCACAGGTTTTTTTCATCCACAGTTTGAAAATATTTTTGAAATATATAAATTCCAAAAAGCAAAACTTGATTTTGCCATTTTATATAAGGGACACCATTTTACTATGCCAATGTATTTAATGGGACTTGAGTGTCCACAGATGTTGGTATCCTGGAACTAAACTACAGGGGATACCAGGGGCTTACTGTACATTGCAGGACATATTTACATTATGCTGAGGAGATGCTAGATTGCAGTTGCAGTGTGGCAAATTTGATTTCCATAAGCCCTTGAGGCAATAGGGCCTTTTCATTTATTTATTTTTTTTAAAGAAAAATAATGGTGACATGGAACTGAGTCCCCATGTTATCCCAGGTCACATTTTGTCTACCCCTAGCATAACATTAACAGTGCTGAATGAGGACACAAGAGGGCCATATTAATCCCTACTGAGCAAACAAAACTTGCTGGGTGACCTTAGACCAATCTTTCTCTCAGTCCTCTGATCCTCATATTCATCTTCAAAAAGTACAAACCAGATAGCCTCCTAAGTCACTGCTCCCAAACTGTGGAAGTCCTTCCAACAGCAGGCAAAGACATCCTTACTTAGATATGCTTTCTGTTTTGCTTGATGCAGTAAGCTTCTTCTGTCTTCTTTTTAATGAAGGGTGCTGTACTTTTTTTCCCCTTCATTTTAAAGGCTTTTCAACAGGTTTTAATTCATCACTGTTTTACTATGATAGCTGATAGTTTTAATGTTTTTAAATATAAAAATTGAATTTAGCTGTATTCTCTTTTAACCTATGCTGAAAACTGCCTCTGTTGTGAGAAAACCACGATATAAACTTCACAACATTTTTATAAGGATAAAACTACAGAGAAAAGTTGTATATCTTGCCTTGAGCTTTGGGGGGAAAGGAGAATTATAAATGTTATTATTATCATGGAGGAGGAGGAGGAGGAGGAGGAGGAGGAGGAGACAACAATGATGATGATGACAATAACATACATGACAATCCTGGACAGAATAATTGAAGACAAAGAGAAGGAAAAGATTGTGTAATATCAAGAGCTGCAAATGGAGATTCATTGCCTTTGGGAAACTAAGGGCTGAAAGAGACAGCCATAAAGGGGTGGCTAAATGCTGACCCTTTGATTGCCAGGCTGGGACTGCAGCAACTGCACACCATGCCTCCAACCAGGCATTTTCCTGGCACAATAAGAAGTGGCAGAAAGCCACTCCTTTTGCATTGGGAAAAAGGCATCTTTGCTGTCGCTGCGGTGGCTTTTTGGCATGTCTGTGGCTCAGCCATGTCATGCTGAAGAAATGCTATGACACTACCCACGGTGTGGTCAGTGGGGCAGCATGACACCTCCTTGGGCCATGTATATGCCATGCCCCCATGCCACTCCAAAACCGCTGTCCTTTGCCAGTCTGTTTTGGCCGTAATTCAGAGATACAGTCATATTAACCTGGTTTATCAGTATGTAAAGGGATTTGTAGCACCTTTGAGACTAAGTGAGTGCAAGATGTTGTAGCATTAGGTTTCATAGACTAGTCTACATCCTCCTCTCCATGTATCTTTGGGAGTAGACTAGTCTATGAAAGCTAATGCTACAGCTTCTTGCACTCAGTTTCAAAGGTCTAATCTGCACTGCAGATTAATGCAGTTTGGCACCACTATAATTATCATGGCTCAGTGCTGTGAAATTCTGGGATTTGCAGTTTTATGAGATATTTAGCCTTCTCTTTCAAGAAGCTCTGGTGCCATGACAAACTAAAAATCCAAGGATTCCATAGCATGGAGCCATGACAGTTAAAGCAATGTCAAACTTCTTTATTTCTGTTGTATAAATTAGACCAAACTAGATCCCTTTGCATTCTGAGAGAAGAAAAAAGTGGTTCTATTTGTGAAAGGTGCTCTGGGAGAAATTCCAAATAGACTGAGAAAATGTCCCTATGAAATCATCATAGACAGGATCAGAATAGCACAATTACACATTGGAACATGCTGTATTATCTGATAATACCTCCTTGATTTATCTTTGAAATCCACTGTGAAGGCCTTTTCAGCTTTGAGATTTTCTGTGACCTATTCTTACTATGGTATCCATTCATGCAGGGTATGGAATTGCATCAATAGAGTATATATTTCATCTCATATTGAGGTGGGAATCCTGTTGGGGACTTACAAACAAATAACCACTGTAATTACATGGTTATGCAATGATTCCCAGCTGGATCCACCCTCAATCCCCCCTTATCAGAAAGCAATCACTATGATCAACAGGGATCTTTCTCAGGAAGTGGTTAACTGATGTTCCCACTCTCTCTCATGAGTAATCTCTATTGCAACAGACAGAAGTGGGGTCCCTGTTGCAATTCCCTCTTGCACTGGAGATCACTTGTGCAATGGGGGTGAGAACGTCAGTCAACTACTTTGTGAGCAATGGGAGAATAGACTCCTATTGATCGCAGTGTCTGCCTATTGTTAAGTGGGGCTTGCCTCCTAAACTATAATGGCTACATGCCTCCTAAACTAGGGAATAAATAGAGATTGTGAATATCAAACAGTTACAAATGTGTCATTCTAGATTATACATAACTTCTCAATAGGAAGTTATGAATGTATAATCTATAATGCTTTGGCAGAGAGTGTATTTCTCACCCAAGGTCACCCAGTCTTTAGTTATACTATATATTAACTTTCCATTTTATGTTATTTTATTTGCCAATATAACTAGCAAAAGAAAACACTGGCACTGCCTAAAATAAATTAAAACAATACAGAGACAACAGATAAAATAAGATTAAACACATCAAGACCCAGATAAGCAACAGGGTTGTTAGAATTAAACATCTCAGCTAGAAACAAAAAAGTTTTCAGTTGGCATTAGAAAACAATTTGAGGAGGATCAGAAACATACATTTCCACAGTCTAGGTGCTATAACAGAGAAGGCATTTTCACTGATTCCTACTAACCACACCACATGTGAAGGTGGAACACACAAAAAGCATCTCCAGATGACCTAAGTGGATAGGTGGAGTCATATGGAAAGACAATGTTTTTAAAACTATCCCAGATCCAATTTGTTCATGGTTTTGAAGCTGAGAACCAGTACTATAGGGGTTGTTGTTGTTGTTGTTGTTGTTGTTGTGTGCCTTCAAGTTCTTTCTCACTTATTGAAACTCTAAAGTGAACCAATCACTGTGTTTTCTTTGGCAGAGAGTGTATTTCTCACCCAAGGTCACCCAGTGGGTTTCCATGTCTGGGTGGGAAATTCAACCCTGCTCTCCAGGGTTGTAATTCAACACTCAAACCACTATGCAACACTGGCTCTCACTATAGGAAATTACAACCTGGTAATGCAGGACAGGTTCTCTGGTGAAGTGATGCAGAGAGTTGACACTCTTCTCATATAGCCTAGTCCAGGGGTAGGCAACCTTTCTCCTTTAAGGGCTGAGGGACTTCAGCTCCCAGAAGCCTCAGCCATGTTGGCCAATAGTCCCATGTTGGCCAATAGCTCCTGGGATTCTGGGAGCTGAAGTCCCTCGGCCCTTAAAGGGGAAAGGTTGCCTACCCCTGGCCTAGTCCAATACTCTAACCATTACACACACTGGTCACCAGGACTGTGCCATGGGTTGGAAATCAAAAGCTGTGGGGTAGTAGAAAGCAAGCAATGAGAATAAGCTGGGAAACAAAGCCAAGAATTTGTAAGGAAAAGGAAAATAGTAGAATTTAGATAGAAGGATGAGCTCAAAGAGGCTGAACTCTTTCTGACCAGGCTGAGTAGTAGAAATGAGCCTTAAAAAGCACTTTTTGGAGAAGGCTTCCATGAGTTATTCAGTGGTTCACCACACAAGGAGCTGCATAGAGATTCAGAAGTTCTTGACACCACCAGCTGGAAACATGCATCGAAATTGGAAACATGTACAGCCTCTCTAGTCTGCTGATATTCCCAATGTGTTGGATTACAACTTCCATCTTTCCTAATCAGCTTCTAATTTTACCAGCAGCCAGTGCAATGCATGTCCCCATTCCCTTTATCTCTGAATCTTTTTTCAGCGATAAGTACAGTTTTATCAAAGTACTGTTTTGAGAGTAGACAGTCATATATAGAAGACACTCCAATAGCTAAATTGTAATTTAGTGGTTTTTTTAAAGTAATCAAGCATGTATAATATAATGTAATGATCCTATACAGTTTATTTGTTTTAAAATAAAAGTGGGTCCTAAATATTGCCTTTCATAGCATTAAACTTCATTGTTAGAACATCACTGTGGGCAAACGGAAAGAGTGGAATTATGCATTCAAATCTACCTTGCTTACAGTGTACATAAATGTATAATTCAGGAAAGACGTGGCAGAAAAAATCATGCAAGTGCTATCATCATGAGAGTGCTGTATAACTGAAGAAATTACTCCTTGTTGCACTTACATACCAAACAAACATTTGGTACAATTTAATGGCATGCTGTTGACATTGAACATCTGTCAATATTAAAAAGAAAAAAATTCTATAGCTTCCATAGTCTGAATCCTTGACCATATAAGAATATTTCAGGTTTATTCCTCTGAATGATCCTCTCTTTGCTCTTATCAAAATATAAGGACCCATGCAATCAATTGCACAGTGTTGGTTTCCTCTATTGTATGAATTCGTACATTTGCTCCTACACAGTTCTCTTAAACTGGCTCATCAATGTAAAGTATGGCTGAGATTATGACACTTTAAAAAAAATATCCTATTAACATATTTTCTGAAAATGCTACAAATGAGGATGTTGTCCATGAAGGAAACTCTGAGTGGGAAATGGGGGGGGGGGGGGGGGGGAAGAAAAAATATAATAATCTCCATTTGTAATAATACTTTGGCTATCTGTAAATAGAACATTTTTGTACTGCCAAGATTTAAGATATTTCTTTTATTGGAAAGGAATAAAAGGAACTTTGTAGAAAGAGGAAGGGAGTCAAATGTGGCATTTGATCCCTTTTGGCAAAGTGGTTAGGATGATTTCATTTAAATGGTTATTGACACTAAAACTCAGTTTGATTAACTACAGACTGATTCCATAACATAATCCTTGTGCAGGCGAGACCTACTAACTCCTATTACTAGCTGAATTGCTGGGTCTAGCAAGCACAGCTAATGATCTTAATGGTACAAGTAGCGATGTTAATATCACAGAGCATAAATAACAGTACTTGACAGAAATATGTAAATCAATGAGAAAATGCACCAACAGTGGTGAGTCTAATGGACAGGATAAATGATAGAACCAAATGATGGATTTTCAGCAAACATTTTTAGTGGAATCTATTTCTGAACTAAAGAAAAGGCGGTTGCTGGGTTGAGGGGGGAGGGAGACAGGTATCCTTTACAGCAGCAGTATAAGGGTACAATAGCATTAAAAATTAACAGGCTGTTTCAAATAATTGAAGGCAAAAAAAATTAGAGGAAAACAAGACATCGGAAATGGAGCACATGTACAGTGGGCATTTTGACAAAGGTTCATTTACCAATATACCTAGGAATGAAAGGGGGGGGGGGGGGACCTCTTGAGCTCCCTAAGAGTTGATCCAATTTCACAAGAGGTTTTTCTAATAAGAGCAAGAAAGGCTGTAAAGCAAGTGTCATTTTATTTACCATAATTTAGCTACCACTGGATGAAGACAGTGGAAAACTTTGATGTTCTTTTGACAAGAGATGGTTGTGGCTACAGCAGCCTGATAATGGAACTGAGAGGTTAGATAACTGCAGTTACTAGATATATATGTTAGTGATGATATCCCTCTTTCTCTCTCGGTCTTATTTTTATTTTTACAGAGTTTCAATAAACCTCTCCAGCGTTTATTATAATGCATGACAATGCTAACCACAGTCGTTGCATTTCTTTGTTTTGCTTTTCCAGAAAAGGAGATGAGCAGATGAATCAAAATTAGCCAATGTGATCACAAAGGCACATGTTTATAAGCAGAAGGGGGTTTTCTTTAACTTCTGAAACATACCAGTAAAAAAAATCAACAACTTCTTAACAATTTTAGAGTGTTGTTTTTTTCAGTTCTCAACTTGATTTTTTTTCCTTTTCTATTTTTTAACTCCAGCAAATCATTCTCAGCAAGGAATTATTCCTGATGTAAAATATGCATCAACAACATATTTACTTCATTGGGTAGGTGAGATCTCATCATATATAAAACTAATACCAGTTAAGGATCCTGTTTAAGTAATGCCACTGATATCATGTAAAGAACTGGGCTCCCTGCACTCTAAAGGAGATTTCACAAAAACTTAGCATAATGTACTAGTGTGGCATGTGCCACTGAAATTAGACAAAACTTTCCTACCAGATTATTAGGAACAAAGGAAGGGAAAAAAGGAAAGGAAAGGAAAGGAAAGGAAAGGAAAGGAAAGGAAAGGGAGGTAACAATTCATTTCTTGTCAACTACACTTTCATTCAGAAAACAACTGCCATAGTTGCTTACCTGCCAGTTTCAAGTCCTACATTTCACTACTGAATACACTGTTTTTCTTTTTTTTCTTTTTTAATGTCTCCAGCATCAGAAAGAGAGGCAGGTAAATATCAATTGTGTTGTGAATATGTGGCATTGCCTTTTCTTCAGATTATCACAAATTAGAAAGCAAACATACACCAGCTGTAAAATACAAGTGAATCTTCCCACCTGTACCACCACAATCTGCAGTGGAACTATTTAAAGGTACTTATTTATGTATTTATTTCATTCCATATGTATCTTTCTATGGCAACTTTGTTCCATACCCCAAACCCTGTAGCAACTCTGCTAGAGAAGATTTTGGACAGGGTGCTACAGACTTGTATTCCTTAGATGTTTAGCTCTTTTCCTATCAATTCTCTTTCTCTCTTTTTAACCATTCAGTTACAAAATATGGGAGATGTGGGGTGAGGTTAAAGGAAAGCATTAATATATAGCAGAAATAATAGTAGTAACAATAATAATAACCATTACATTAATTCACTTAAGGTGTTTCTGTATATCTTTCTGTCTCAAACAGACACACACACACACACACACACACACACATATTATATAGCAACTGGTTGGGGGAGGGGAGGTGGGCGATTAAAGGGTTAATATTTAAATCAGAAATTTGCAAGGTCTGCATAATGGAACTGCCACCCTGATAACAATAGGAATTTTTAACAATATCGAGCCTTGTTAGCAAGAGAGTTACAAGCATTGAGGGCAATCAGTGTGTCTTGTCAGTTTCTTTTTATCTACCATCTCCAACCGCCAAGGAACCCGAAATGAAGCACTTTGGAATTATCAATTTCAGCCACATTTGCATAACAAAGCCCCCAAGGAAGAGGCATGATAAATGTGAAGGACCCCTCTTGGAAAAGGAACTGTCAACCGCGCCCCGAAAGATTCTCCGACCGAGCGCGTTCTCTGGAATTGTAGTCAGCGAAAATAAAATGAAAGCATTAAAGAAAGTCATTCTCTCAGAGAAAGAGAGAGAGAAGTGAGAGAGATCTCCCTCCCCCCCCCCTTTGCACAGAGAGAACTGGATGAAATGACATTATGCATATGAAAATGTCCAGAAAGATGTTTGATTTATGTATGCATTAGATGCAAATTCCATTACCGCACGCGCGCTGTTGTGTGATTTGGCTCTGAACACATCACTGCCCTGATCAAATCTGATCTCATTAATTCCGACAAGGAGAGAGAGAGGGAATTGAGAAGAATTTATGGCCTGGACACTTGAAAAGAAGTAAATTGTAATTCTGTTTAAAGCTGTAGCGAACCTTTTAAACACCTTTTATTATAGAGAAAAGCACTTAGTTTTATAACACAGTTAGAACTTAATCTTGTACTAGGAACTTCTAGTCCTCATCTTTTTTAAAAAAAAAAAGAAGAAGAGATGACCTTGTTTGGTGAGGGTGGGAGTAAACTATGTGAGAGAGAGTGAGTGTGTGTGAAAGAAAGATCTCTGCTTTCCTCTGAAATTCAGCTGAAGTATCATCATAATATGATCAAAAGAGGCCTATTGACTAGGTGAATAATTGTATGACAACCCAGTATCCATGCTGTATGTTGACATTAAAAGAAAATCTTACCCAATATTTCTCTTGTAAAATGCCTAATCAGTTTATGAATTTCCTTTGGAGATTGTAACCTTCTTTTTTGTGTGGTATATGTCTCACATTGTTGTTATTGCTGCTGTTGTTATTTGCAGTAAATCCTTGGTTTGTATTAAGAAGTATTTCAAAGTTTTAAAGGGGAATCCCTTGAAACAAACATAAAACAGAGATTTAAAAAGAAACCTTTTTACCCCACAGTAAAGAGAAAAATACAAGTGTTTAAATTGATAACAAGTTAACTTTTTTTTCCACCTTTGTATCTCATTTTCCTCATTTTTATGGGAGATAATCCACTCATCAGTGTATCATCCTTTATGTATTAAAATAATCCAAGCCCCAAACTGAAACACTGGGGGGTTGCAGACTGCCAGAAATAGTGCAAATTGAGTCCACTTTTAGGGTTAGGGTTAGGGTTAGGGAATCATGGGAACTGTATTTTATTGTGGCACCAGAGCTCTCTGACAGAGAAGGCTCAATGTCTCAGAAAAAAACCCAACAATTCCCATGATTCCCTAGCACTAACCCTAACCCTAAAAGTGGACTCAATTTGCACTATTTCTGGCAGTCTGCAACCCCAAATTGACTCCATATTTATCACTGGATATCAAGACCACAGTTTCTCCTCCAGTATTCATGAACCCCCTATTTTAGAGTACATTTTTTTCTTTTGCATCCCACATTTAGTAAGATAGAGAGTACAAAAAGCAGAGTGATGAAACCTATGTAGATACATATGTATATATGTATTTTAATACACTCACATAGAGCCTAATCTGCTCAGTCATGTGTCGTGTTTCATTGGCAATACAGAAACCAAGTTTTTTGTGCAGACTTTCTCTGCAATGATACCTGCAGCTTCACTGATTCTGGAGAAGTAATTGTTGGCATAACATTAGCTAGAAACATAGGGAAACTTACTAGTTATTGCCTAATTTAAGAGAAGGCTTTACACTTCCAAACTGTCCTGTTAGGGAAAAGTGTCACTTATTCTTTCAATAGGCAGTAAAGAATGGTAATGCAAAATACTGATACATATTTTCTCATACCATGAAGATGTATGGAGAAGTAATACTAAATACAGGAAAACATAATCTTATGTACAAATGAGAAAAAATAAAATCTGTCATCTCTGTACAAAAACTAGCATATTCTGGCCTTGGTTAGAGTTGAAAATTCAGGACACTGTTAACTGCGCAGTTCTTGCTGCCAACACCTATGTGGGCAATCATGCAGCAATAAAAATTAAATTCACTATCCTGCCCATCCTTTGTAGTAGTGTATATTTTTTTAAAACACACACACATTCACACATATAACTATGCTCAAGAAACCTGGCAAATAATTTTGTAACTCAAGAGTGTTTGTAATTCTGTTGTATGAACGCTAACTCTATTAATAAATGTATTTCTAGAATGCTGCACAGGATAACCAGTCATACCTCTGAGAAAGTGAATAGTGAAACACAAAGCAAGAAGAAACCCCAAGAAGGTGAGGGAAAGGATGAGAAAATGCTGTCTCGGTGTTTTAAATTAAAGAAAACCAGCAGTGGTGACAAAAAGAGGGAGAAACTGTAATCGCAGGACAGGAGAGGTTAGCTAGCTATGTACCTTCCAAAAAATTCTTTTATTACCAAAGAGCTGAGCACACCCATTAAAAAAATCACCTGACTCAGTGGGATGCTCTTTAAGTTCCACATTTAACTTTAAACACTGGAACTCTGAGAAAAAGAAAGGGCATAAAACAGGGTGTATTTTTTGTTTATTTGGGTATTTATTTATTTATTGTAGTTGATGGCTAATTTTTCTAAACAATGTTTGCATTGTTTCTACCAGCCCTCCTTTTTCTCTCCACCCATCTCTCTCTCTCTCTCTCTCTCTCTCTCTCTCTCTCTCTCTGCCTTTTTCTCATTCTCTCTCACACACATTTTTTTCCAAGGAGTGGCTTAGACTCTGTGATTAAGGTCATGCCATTTGTTCATTACTGGCCTGGCTAATGTGATTGAATCTGAACAATACCTTTGAACTCCTTGGTTCTGATCTGCATACTAATTGATTCCTTTGTCCTTGACAGTGACCTTGGCAAGCTCTCTGCCACTCTGAGAATGTCTGACCAGCTTTTGTATGTGTGTGTGTGTGTTAAAAAATCTGGTTTTGAGGAAGAATTGAATATGAAACAAAAACTGCTAATTTTGTTCACTCTTATCTATATCCCATTTTCCCTTATTCATCTTTAGAAGAAGAATATCTGTTACTCCCTAGCTCCCCCTGGATGCATTCTTTTTTAAAAGAAAGAAAGAAAAGAAAAGAAAAGAAACCCTGAAAATTTGTCCATTTAAAGTTTAAAAGATTCTTGCAATAAGTGGCAGAAAGGGGAACATTTTTTACAAGCACATCTTGCATCAGTTGTAAATTCTCCTGCCTATTCAATCAACTAAACTAGAAATTAATTTGTTTTCAACAAATGGCAAATGCTGAGCGGAGGACAAATTCACACAATGAATATTAAAATTCTGTGGCTCATAAAATCAGAGTGCATTCCTTTGTTTTCATAATGTACATCTGATGCTGGCATGATGGGGTGATGTTTTTTTTGTGTTCAACAAGTTGACGACCAGCACAAATTCTTAGAAGGGAGAACAGCCTGTGTGCATAGAAAATGCAAGGTTTTCTAGTGACAATCTCAAGAGTTTATTTGTAGACCTCAGAAGCTCTTAGAACATTTTCATCTGGAATGGCACCATTTCTGTGCAGAAGAGATTATTTAACTGTACCAACATTTCTTGTGTGGCGAAAGATAACACTGGTAGAGGAAAGTGCTTCTTTGACAAGAATACATAACATGACTTGGTTTTTAACAAAGCTGGGATTTAGCATCTTGTGATTACAACAAGTGTCTCATTGGAGCAGCTGAATGATGAATATGAAGGACACAGGCAAGAAGATGCAGATGGTGGAAATGTAGAAATTGCACCAGGCCGATGGCTGCCTTTCAGGAAATCCTTACATGTTTGCTGCAAGCTCAGGGTTCCATGAGAGGATTTTCTCTTTGTGTTACTAAACAGATGGGTAGTGCTATCAGCTCTGACAACAATGATCACCTGTTTGGGAGGAAGGTGGGCCTGGAATTAGACACTCTCTCACAAGTGACTGGTACCATCAGTACTGACAGCACAAACATCTGTTTTGGATAGAGATGGACAGGCCTGTCAGTTTCGCTTTCTTTCACATCTGCTTTTTAAAAAAACCAAGTTCTTTCCATCCAGTTTAGGAAGAAACAAGCAAATTCAGGGAAGCTATAGTCCAAGGTGCTATAAATACAACTCAAAACCATTTGCATTATCCAAAAGATTTTGCATTATGAAACTATAACTTCCCAGAATATTCCTGGGTTGTGGTCCAAAGAAGTAACTTTTCCAGGATCTAGCACCAGCCAAATGCAATAGTCCCAACTACTACCAGTTATGGAGAGGATCATGTGTGCATGTGTCTCTTGGGCAGCTGTCAAGAGATGAGGAGTGAGTTGGGAAAAATGGAATCTGTCAAGGAAAAACTCTGATTCAGTCCATAAATATGACTGTGTATATAGAGTTCCAAAGATGAATTTTGGGGAGATAAGCATTGAAAGTATTGACTGCTTTTGCTTAGTACAATACTGTTGCTTTTTTAAAAAAAAATCAAGTTCTTTCCACTGAGTTTGTGAAAAATGTGAATTTTGGAATTTTCTTGTCAAAATTCAGACTGATCCTTCATTTTGGAGGAAGTGAATATTTCAGGAAAAGTGAATCAGAACTTAGCAAAGTTATTTTTGGTACTACAACTACAAAAAGTAACTTTGCCAAGTTCTAAACAGAGCATGCATTAGTTTAACCCTACAGCTGAGTACATATGTGCACATATATGTATGCATTCATAATGGAGATCAATATGAAGAAACTTGGGAAAACCTGTGTGCAGGAATAGTAAAGGATAACTGAGGGATAATAATGTGTTTTGCAGTAATATTAGCTGCATATCTATAACATGTTACAAGAAACCTTATTTAAGAACAAACAAAACAGCAAAAGCCCAAGAGGCAGAATTCTCCATTTGAAAGATACATTCATAGAATATGTTATAGTTTTGTATCTTTTAAGGCTGCATCCTATACATATTCACAAATGAATAGGGGCCACTGAACACAGGGAGATTTAATCCTGAGTGAAGATACATAGGATTGCATGGTGAAATAGCTAGAGACTAACAATTCTTTGGCTTTTTTCAGTGGGAGATGAAGCAGATTCCATATGGCAACTATGCAGAATTTCTACCAAGTGGAAATAGCGGCTTCAGAGGAGGCATTTGTTCCAGGACCACAGCAGGGAGAAAAGAGTTACATTCTACCCCTGTCTCCCCACCTGGTGTAATCTTGAAAACTACCAGCCTCCCACAAAGGAGCTGCTATATTTGAAAAGTATATACTATTACATATATTTAATCTCATTCATTTATCCCCAAGATAAAAACAAGCACAGAAATGTATGACAAAAAACAAAACAAAAAAAAAGCACAGGCTGAAAGGGATGGAGCAGATTCCCATGGTTTGAACCAAGACAGACACATCCGCTCTGCTTTCCTTTCAGAACAAGCCTTCTCTTCCATTTGATGTTGCATTGTAGTTATTTCTCTCTCTCTCTCTCTCTCTCTCTCTCAAACTTACACTCACACACATATACACAGAGAGAGATGTCTTTGCCCTCCACTGGACTTCTGATGTAGGTTAGCAATGTAGAGACCAGACAAAAACACAGCAAAGGAATTTCAGAGAATTGGTAGCAGCTGGTGTCAGATGGGACTGCAGACAAAGAACGTGAGGTGGCATTTTGGCTGGTGGGGTTTATGTATGCAGATGCATGTATAGCCAAATCTCCTGGGAGACAGCAGACAGCTCACTGCAACAAGGACAATTTGACACAAGTAAGGGCTGCAGCCCTATGTGAACATTCAACCAGGAATAATGCCCTCTAAAAGCAGCTTTAGTTTGGAGTAAGCATGTACAGGATCATGCTGCTTAGCCATGAGGAAGCCCACAGAGGCATAACACAAATGTCCTTTAGCATGGGATTGATAAAGTCAGATTAAACAAGAAAACAAACATCACCTCTTGGAACATACTGTCTGAAAATAACTCTTACCAGTAATGAGTCACTTGTAATTAATTCCTTTTTTGCAATATATTTGTAACATAGTATGAGATCATATAATTATCATGGTTGGGGGTATATGGCTCCACTACTTAAATGTGTTTTGTACCATACACCAATGCTAGCCACAGATGCTGACGAAACGTCAGAAAGAAACTCTTCTAGAACATGGCCACACAGCCCGAAAAACCCACAAAAAACCATACAGCTTGTAACATTCTCATGTTTTTTTAAAAAGTGGCTAAAAATAACTTTTGTCATTTCTGTTGAATAACAAGAAAGCAAGCTACAACTGTTGCTGCCCCTGGAGACTGTGCTTGTAACAATAACTCTAATTTCCAAGTTCTAATTTACTTTAGGATCATCCCCATCCTCATCCTCTTCCTTTTCTTTTTCATTTATATCCTGCCTCAAGGTGGCTAACAACATATTTAAAACAATACAAATTGAAAACAATAACAAAGCATTAATGCAAGTATCAATATAAGATTTATAAAGCAATTAAACAAATTATGAAGTTAAAACACTAGACATTTAAAATATTAAAATTCATTAGAAGACTATATACAAACATTAAGAACAGTACTGTACAGCATTAAAAGCCCACCTCTAGTTAGTTTGTAAAAGCCTGATGGACAGCCTCCCCATGGCATCCCCAAAGTGGCTACCCAAAGAGGTGAGTCCCCATTGATGTCACCTCCTTTCATAGACCTGCTCCCGCAGTTGTCCCATGCAGTTAACCCAATCCAAGTGGGGAAACTGCTGCAGACTGCTGACTTGACCTGAGACCTGCAAAGAGGCAACTCACTCTACCATGATGAAACAGTCCCAGAGTGAATGAAGAGGTGACAGATAGTTTGTGCAGTAGCTGGAAAGCTTTCTCTCCTTCACTCCCAGATGTTTGGTTTGGGTTATTTGTTTGTTTGTTTGTTTGTTCCCCCTCTCTCTGCAAGGATGCTGTGCTTTACAAGCAATTCAAAATTAAAGTCTTTTGTTTTGACTAGGAAATTGGTTGTGTACCTTCAAAGTTTCTCCCAACCTATGACTACCCTAAAAAAGTCCAGTCACAGAGCTTTCTCAGCCAAGTTTTATTCTGGGGTCTTGCTTTTACTGCTTTTGAGATGAAAGAGTGTAACTTGCCCTAGGTCATTAAGTAGATTTCCATAGTCAAGCAGGGATTTGAACCCTGATCTTTTCAGAGTCCTATTCCAACACTCAAGCCACTTCACCATGCTGACTCTTCAGTAAGATCTTTCCTCTTTGCAAATGCCAATGTCTCTAATGGTTTGTCATTCCATAAGAAAAACATCCACAACAACCATTCTAAAATTAATTATAATGTTTTAATGAATTGAACCTGAGCCAGAGCCATGCTTCCACACAGAAACCATCATCCGTTTCAATGAATTTCTGGTTTGCACTCACACGGCCTTTGCAGACTGCCAGAAATAGTGCAAATTGAGTCCACTTTAACTGCCCTGGCTCAGTGCTAGGGAATCATGGGAATTGTATTTTTTTCTGAGACATTGAGACTTCTCTGTCAGAGAGCTCTGGTGCCACAATAAACTACAGTTCCCATGATTCCCTAGCACTGAGTCAGGGCAGTTAAAGTGGACTCAATTTGCACTATTTCTGGCAGTCTGCAAAGGCCCACAGTTTGCAAGACCAGCCCTACTATTAGGGAGAGTTAAGAGGATGCCTCAGGCAGCAAAATATTGATGTTATGAAAGTACAGAAAAATGTTATGTACTTTTCATATTATACAGTTATAATAATTTAATTCCATAGGAATCAAACTGTGATTGTTCTGTCCTATGGAATCCTAGGATTTGTAGTGTGGGAAGGTATTCCAAATTCTCAGCCAGAGAAGTCTAGTAACTCACCCAAGTACAAGAGTCTGAACCTCACTTGCTTCTATTAACTGTAGTTTATTCAAACCACTATCTCCTGAATTTGGATGATATGGGAAACTCTAGATAGTTAAAAACTAAAAGAAGGCAGCTCCTGTCTCCTTCTCAAAGGTTCAAAAGATGAGTAGCTATAAAATGGCTCCAGATCATTCTCATAATGAAAAAAACATGACTTTCTATTAAATCTGAACAGAGACAGAGTCAAGTAGGTATTTTTTTTTTCTTGCAAAAGATTATCACATTTTTAAATAAAGTGACTTACGTCTCCTGTTTTGAAGTCTGTTCTGAGATGCAGCCAGGTTCTATCATACCAAATTTGCCTCCGATGCCACCTGCTGGCTGCATCCCACCTAAAGCCCGGCTAAAATCCATCCTCAGCTGGCCAATTTGCATAGTTAGTTGACTGTACAAATTGGCCAGCTGAGGACAGATTTTAGCTGAGTTTTAGGTGGGATGCAGCCAGGAAGCGGCATTGGCAGAAAATTGCATATGATACAACCCGGCTGCATCCTGGAATAGACTTCAAAACAGGAGAGGTAAGTCACTTTATTTAAAAATGTGATAATCTCTGCATCTCTGCTAGTTTTACCACAAGTGACTTTGATTATGGCTAATATTTTAAAGCACTCCCAATTATGTGGCAATGGCAGAAAATGAAATACAATCAAAGGATCAAATAATATTCCCAGGAAGGTTAGTCCTGGTTTTGCCTTCAATTTTAATTGGGATTTTATGGCAATGGACTTATTTTTAATTGTGAAAAGACATATGGAGCAAATAAGTCAACAGCCTACTATATAAAGAAACAATTTACTTCCAAAGCATGAGTAACTTGCAGTGACTGGAAGCAATCCTAAAAATAACTTTGACAAAAGTTTCTTTTCCCACCAAGTATTCACACAAGAAAAATATGATATAAAATTTAGATTTAAAAAAAACAAAACAATCCTGTGCTCTGTAGTGTTACCTGTTGTAGCAGGATCACAAATGGACTGGAATCCCAAAGAACAGCTGATAATTTGTGATCTCAAGAATGGTTGGTATAGGGTTCAATGAACTTTCTCTTTCTCACCTGATGTCTGGCTAGGGTTTCTAGAGTGAAAACTGGAGATGGCTTCTGGACCTTTAACAGTTGTGTAGAAAGGGGAATTTTTTTAATCAGACAACAAGCAACATCTACTGAAAGTCCCTTTTCTACATAACAATTAAGGTATAGAGTATAGTTTCAGTCTGGCAAATCTGCCTTCTGGCTGGTTTCTCTCCCATAGTCTACACCAGTGATTCTCGGTTGACTGACAACAGGGAGTCCCCCTCCTAAAAAGTCAAGTCCTACCCGGTGCTGTTGCAGCTGCTGCCATACTGCCTTTCTCCTCCTCTTCCTCCCCCTCCTAGCAGTCTTCTTCATCATCATAGCCTTCCAGGTGTTTTGGACTTTGGGTCCCAGAATCCTAGACCATTGGCCAAGATTGTTGAGGCTTCTGGGAGCTGAAGTCTAAAACACCTGGAGGACCAAAGTTTGGGAATCACTGGTCTACACTAATCACTGGTCTACACTAATCTAAATTATCAACAGTATTTCAGTAACTTGCGGACAGGGCCCTGGTGATATGGACAAAAGGGTCTAAGGGTCTAAGCAAAGTCAAGGCAACTCAACCAGTCATTTTGATATGAGGCAATCCCATCTGCTTGTTTATAAATTCTCTATGGAAAAGACACGAGCATGGGAAGACACCATGGATGATATGGAATTTGTATTCTTGGGAAGCAGTTGGGGAGAGGAAGAGAAAAAAGTGGGCTTTATTTGTAGGTGGGTGCTGTTCAGGGGAAAAAAACCGCATATCTGAAGATCCCTCTTTTTCCACTACCTAAAGGAAAATTAAAGTATTTTATTCATGCAGTTTTTCACCTGATAGATCAGAAGTGAGCATATTCCAGAGCAGAGAGGGTTATATTTCACCATGTGTGTCTCCTCCAAAGCTGATGAGATTCATAGTCCAATATTGCAGTGACCATTTTGGGCTACCAGAAAGGAACATGTGAGATGCCTCTTGATGTTTCACTTGTGAGTTTTGTATCTGCACAATAGGGTTAGAAAGACTATTCAAAAGATCAGAGGAAAACAAACTAACAAAAAGAACCTTTAGGAAGTTTCTCCCTAGTGAAGATACTCTTCCTCCCTGCCTAGTCTTTGAACTGAGTCAAGAATATATTTCTGTTCCTCCACCTAGACCTATGTACAGTTGGACCTTGTGTCTGTGGGGGATCCATTTCAGACGAAAATCCATGGATGCTCAAATCCTTTGTCCCCAGTGGTGGTATGTCCATGCACTGTGCCACCATTAGGGACAACGTAACTTCATGAAGTAGGCACCAAGGGATTTGATAGGAGATGAGGAGCCAAACCCCTTTCCTCCCAGGAGTCACCCTCTTCTTCCCTCAGGGACCCAGGCAGCTGATGGCTTCCACCGGGATGGGCTGTGGCTGACTGAGAGGAGGAGTCCCCCTCCTAGAAAGCCAAGTCCTACCCAATGCTTGCAGCTGCCACCACCATTGCCTTCCTCCTCCTGCTCCTCCTCCTCCTCCTCCTCCTCCTCCTCCTTGCAGTCACTCCCCCCACCCAAGAAGAGCAGCTTTTGCCAGATCGGGGCAGCTGCCAATGGGACCGTGAGGAGAAGCACTTCAGCCAGCAGAAGCTGCTCTTCTTCCTGTGAAAGTGAAGGGGGGTATTTAAATCATCTTTGATGCTTTTTACATCACCAACAAAAACCTGGAATAGGCCAACAATTATATTTTACTACTGTGAGCTGTCTTGGGTCCCACTCTGGGAGAAAGGCAGCAGATTAAATACATACATACATACATACTAGAAAAGAGAAGAGGTCTAGCATCTACTTCTCTATTCCCATAATTAATATACATGTGTGCATGCAGCATTTTATGACTTTTTTGCGAAAAAAATTTACTCCAACAATTTTTTTAAAATATTGTTTTATATGCGAAACAGTGGAGTGCAGAAAAACAACAATGCTTCAAAAAATACTTTTCCCCCACAAAAATGTCCCTAAATGAAAAAAGTGAGTTGATCATTATCTTTCCTTCCTCAACAAGGTTGAGAGAATTTATGACTATCCTGTACATTGCTGTACCAAACATACATGATTATTAGGAATGCATGGTCCAAAACACACTGCAGAAATAATCCAGCTTGAAACCACTTAAATGCCCTGATTCAATACTAGAGAATTCTGGGAATTATAGTTTTGTGAGACATTTAGCCTTCTCTGTCAGAGTGTTCTGGTGCCACAATAAACTACAATTCCCAGGTTTCCCTAGCACTTAGCCAAGGGAGTTAAAATGGTCTCAAAGTGGATTATTTCTGCAGTGTGTTTTGGACCCATGAGAATTCTGGTTAAGTTCATTTTTGAGAAGAATGTACCAAAGTTCACAAATCTCTTAATATTTGGAACTTGAGAATTTAAAAAAAGAAAGAATGCAAGAGAAAGCAGAATTCAAAGATTTTATTATTCCTAACAGTGACTGCTAGATGTGGCATCTTTTGGCAGTTTTAGTAGGAGAGAGTCACATGTTGCTGTCAGTGGCTTGGATCTATTACTGGACATTGTCCAACATTTTTCATATACACTAAAACCATAGAAATTGGTGTCTCTGATGTGGGAAAGAATATTTGAAAATATTCTCAAATAATGTTGTTGTTTTTTTAAAAAAAAAGTTCCTTGAGTTTCAGGAAACCTGGATGAGAAGAATCCTTAACTGATGAGAATCTTCACAGATTGGGATTTATTCTGTGCAAAATTCACACAAGATATTTTTGTTCATGAAACACATGTGCCAAAATCCTACATGTGAATTCTGCACAGAAAAAAGTCTCAAACTGAATAGTCTTTGAAAACTGCACAGTTTTTTGTGAGTTTCTTGCAGTTGGAAGAAAATTGTTTAAATTACTAATTGTTTCATTTGAGAACAAAATTAGCAAAGAATTGCATCCCTACTTTGATATGTGTTCTTGCTTTTAAAAAAATAAAAAACAACCCTGAGATCAATTGCTTATTATTTACCTGTTATTTTGTTATCAGTAATCCATTACTTAATTGTTAAAAGAGAGGGTGAAAATGAAAATGAATGATGCATGTGAATTTCATCCATTCAACTGACCTAAGGAGAGCTCCTTTTATTTTTCCTTTTGCAACAAGGGTATCAACACCAGGATTAAACTTCAGTGCAAACGTTTCATTAAATGATGCTACCATTGTTTGGCAATGCACATAATTCCTTCTTGCTCCACTTGGTAAAGGCACTGTCCCTTCCATATTTTCTGCTCCTAGAAGCAAATGATTAAGTGTAGACACTAACTGGGTCATCTGCAGGAGAGTTCAGAAGAAAAGGTGCCAGTTTACACAGCTGTCCCAAAATGTGGAACTGTGACCTCTAGTGGAATATGTATATGTATTTCACGATGTATATTTCAAAGCCTGATAGTTTTCCAGCCCTTTTCTTTGCATAAAGGCATAATCCTGTGAGACATTGTTATATTTCAAAATATACACAAAAGTTCCATAACACCTAAACCATAATAAGGTTAATAGTCCATGGGTATTCCTTCCAAATGAGTTGAATCATGTCACCAGTATCTGGGATATTGTGTCATTTTTGATGCAAAAATGCATATTCACTGTTTCGGATAAGTGTCCTGAAGAGGCAGAAGGTTGGATAATGTTACTGTCAGATCCAAAAAAATAAAGCTGACTGGATGTGCAAGCGGATGTGTGATTATGTCAACTGCTAATCATGACACACATGCGCTGCACAACAGTAATTCATTATGCTGCATTCTACTGCTCCAAGAGTTAGCTGTACTTTTGAATGGAGAATATGATGGGCAATTAAGCCAACTCAAGGTAATAATCAGCATGTGATGCACAATGGCTTGGATCAGCATTGCAAAATCCACATCTCACTTTGGGTGGATTAATGTCCCAAATATGTAACACCACTGTTCGGGGATGCAAATGTATGCATGCAATGGGTTTTCTACAATACTGTTTTAATTCAACGCCATTCTCTCACTGCATTTGCATGTATGAGGAAATATGAGAGTGACTAATGAAAGTGCTTCCACATGTTTAAAATGCAATGTGAAAAGCAATGTGATATCCAAATGGGGTTCCTTTTTTACAACTTCCACTGAAAACTGTAACACCTAAGCAGAAAAGAGAATTTGCTTTACCTGTAGCAACTGCTGTGACTAGAATGAAACAGAACAAGGTGCAAATATAATGCAATGGATAGTGGCAATGTGCATTCACATGTTCTTCTGTCTACTGTCTACATTAATGTGGTGCAGTCTCAAACATGTAATTGTATTGGATATTATCTATGTGAACTGTAAAAAAAAAATTACAAATGTTTAAGTCATTTCTGCCTGCATAGATGATGAACAGGTTTCCAGACTGTTGTATGCCACTTTGGGTTCCATATCAAATCAATAAATAAAACTCTGGCTGAGTGTTCTAAATACCCTCTGCCTACACTATAAATCCCAGGATTCAATAAAATGGAACCATAGCAGTTGGAAGTGGAATTATAGCACTATAATTGTGTTGTGTGATGCTACCTTGGTCTTAAATAGCTTGGACCATCTTGAAGGAGATATCTGAAAACTGAAAGTCATAATTGCAATGTTCATGATTAAAGCATGATTTTTGCACTGAAAAAATGCACATTAATAAAGCATGATTTTTGCACAGAAAACTTGCTTTCTACAAAGCTATTTTGCACAAAATATAATATTTAATGAGTTATTATTCCTGTGTTGTGATGAATGATGAATATTGTGAGAGGATGGAGGGTTGATTTCATTCCACTCTTTCCAAGGGTGACAATGGGATGAAGATAGGGATAGAAGCCCTTTTCCATTTTCTTTTTGTGTGTGAAAATGAATGACTTCAGCAGTTTACTACTCACCATGTGAGGGCTTCTGTGGAATTTTCAGTCACTATTCTCATTTTGAAACTCTTTCCCCAAAAATCAGATTGCACAAAAATATACATTTCTTGTGCAGAAACATGATTTTTGCATAGAAAAACTACTTACTGCAAAAAAAAAAAATCTTGTTTTGCCCAAAACATAAATTTCTGCATCAAAATATTGTTTTCTGCTGAGGGGGGAGGCACAAATATTTTTATACAAACCCATTTCCTCAATAACAGTTCTGAAGTGCAAATAATCATTTGACTGTTCTCCTTTTTTTCATTTGACTGTTGGGACACCCTTTCTTTGTCAAGGATGCAAATATTAGTGAATACAGTACTACCCCTGCTGAGGATATGATCCCATACTTACTGTGGATAGTGAAAATCATGGTTAGCAACAAATCCTGTATTTCCACCAGAGGTTGACCATAGTGTCATGCTGAAGGACCTCCAGATGCCTAGAGAGACCAATTTTTTTTCATGGTAACTGAAACCATGGTTCCCACACATACAGGGGTTCATACATACTGAGTTCTTTATATCTCTTGATGGACCCTGTCTTGGCATGTGAATGTACACATTTTCAAGGCTTGTACTGTATTTCAGTGAATAAAAATGTGCACAAACCCTCACGTGTATAGGTCCAGACTATCTGAAAGCTTAAGTCACCCCATATGACACTACCTGAGTGTTAGGATATTCGGAGAAGGGTTTTCTCTCCATCCTGCCAGTCTTCATAAAACTATCTTGTGAGGATACAGGACAGAGACTTGTAGGTAGCTGTTACTAGGCTATGGAGGTCTCTATGAAGGGAGTCTTCCTTGGCCCCCTTTGCTAGTAGGCAAAGCTGTTCTTATTCAAACAGGCCTTCAGCCTTTAAACAACTGGTGCATAAGGATATAAAAAGAGCATACTGTTTTGCATATTTGTAGTATGTATTTTAGGTGTTTTAAGTTACCTTTCAATAAATTTTTGATTGATTTAAGTGTTTTTAAACTATTGCATCACATGCTGTTGTAGGTATTTTATTTCAATTTATGTGATAAAATGCTTTACAGTCCATATTGGGAGAAAAGTGGGATATAAATCAAATCAATAAATATTTGGAAAATGTGTGCATGTGAAAAAGGGCACAACATGTTTAACTTAAGGCCTAAACAGACTGCCAGAAATAGTGCACATTAAATTGAGGCACTGCCCTGGCTCAGTGCTAGGGAGTCATGGGAATTGTATTTTTTTCTGAGACATTCAGCCTTCTCTGTCAGAGAGCTCTGGTGCCACAATAAATTACAGTTCCCATGATCCTCTAGCACTGAGCCAGGGCAGTGCCTCAATTTAATGTGCACTATTTCTGGCAGTCTGCTTAGGCCCTCAGTGTAGGAAATACATGAAAACTCATGTGCATTTGTGAGCTGCCTTAGGTCCCTTTCTGGGAGAAAGGTGGCATAAAAATGGTAATAAAATAATGATGATGATGATGATGGTGATGATGATGATGATGATATGTAAAAATGCATGCAAAGATACATACATAGCCAACAAACACAAACAAAAATATATGCAAATTTTCAAGCAAGTGGAGAGAACATTTGGCAATCCAATACTAAACTGGGAGAGGATAAGACGACAATGTTTGTGGGATTCTGAGAAGGACAGCAAAAATGATGTTGACAGACTTTCATACTCCTAGTGGTTGGTGAGCATGCATCTTCTCTAACAAGTCAAGGCCACGGGACACTTATTTTAGTGAAAGGAAGACATTGCCATGATTGAGGCTAATAAAATTGTGAATCATACAAAAAGAGGGCATTTTTCTCCTTTTCATCCTATACTAGAACTGGTAAGAGGAATCATTCACTCAATGAAGTTGAGTAGCAGGTGTTCAGGACAGACAAAAAAGAAGTACTTCTCATAACATTCAATTGTTGTTGTTATGTGCTTTCAAGCCATTCTCAACTTATGGTGATCCTAAGGTGACCTTATCATTGGGTTTTCTGGGGCTGAGAGCATGTGACTTGCCCAAAGTCACTGAGTGGGTTCCATAGCTGAATGGTGCATCAAATCCTAATCTCCAGAGTTGTAGTCCAACCTTCAAGCTACTACACCACACTGGCTCTATAATTAGGCTAATGGAATTCACTTCAAGATGTGATAGCCGCTAACTTAGAATCAGAAATATACACAGAAGATAATTCTATGAATGGTCATTGTCTGTGACAGCTAAATGGAATCTCCATGTTCATTGTCACTCTGCCTCTGAATGTCAAGTGTTGAAAGCAAATAACAGTATGAGGAGGAGAATTGTCTTCATGCTCTGTTACTGACACCTGGCAGGCCATTGAAACATATAGTTGAAGACACATCTAACATTTTGTTTTCTCTCACATTTAGTGTTTTTATATCACAAGTTCTGTCCATCTCATTTATGAAGAAATGTGCACACTTCTTCTCAAACCTGAATGAAAAATCTATCTATCTATCTATCTTGATCTATACCCTTCTCTCCCAAAACTGAGACAAATAAAAATAAAAAAATGTATAGTATTAAGAAACAAAGATTTTTTTTTAAATCTCAAGTTCTTTACTTTCAATTCATGATGAAATTTTTGGACTTTTGAACATTTTGATGAAGAAAAAGCAGAATGAAATTCCCTCCCAGTGCTAGCTGGAAACACCGCTATGACCAGCTGGCTATTTAGTCAGTAGTTGAGCCACAATTTTTGATTAGAGGTTCTTCTAAGAACATTTCTCCTTCTCCCAAAACTGAGGACCATTTTGCTGAATATACTTTTTTTTGTAATATAATCTTTATTAATTATTCATGATTTTTTTAAAAAAACAAGCAAACAAACAATAAATAACAAACAACAAATAAACAAAAACAAAAACAAAATAATAATAATAAAAAAACTACACTACATACATACTTACAATTCAAAATCCGACATAAACAACAAAAACATAGACAACATAACTTACATCCTATTACATCACTAACTAAACAATTATTAACTACCTCTACCATACATACCCCACAACAATTAACTAAAACGGCTTCCTTGTTTTGAGAATTCTTTCCACATTTTATCCCACATCGAATTCTTCACACTACGTTTTTTTTAACCATATTTTGACCCTTTTATATATTTTCCCTTTGTTTGTCAACGAAAATCATAAAATTTAGTTCAATCCTACCGTATAACATGAACTTTTGTTCTCTTTCAAATACTCTATAAGAGGATGCCATATTTGAGAATAAACCTCCATGTTTCTTCCTCTTAATAGATTAGTTAACTTATCCAATTCCATAAATTCATAAAGTTTGAACATCCAGTCTTTTATATCAGGGCATATGTCTCTTTTCCAATTTTGTGCAAATAATATTCTAGCGGCAGAAATCATATATAATAATAAAATCTCAAATTTCTTTCTAATTTCCTTATTTATAATCATATTTAACAAATATAACTTAGGGTCCAATTGAAACTTAAATTTTAATATCTTTTGTATTTCCGAATGTATTTGTTTCCAGTATATCTTAGTTTTATCACAATTCCACCAAATGTGATAGAAATAACCCACTTCCTTACTGCACTTCCAACATAAGTTACTTGTTTTTTCACTTATTTTAGCTAATTTATAAGGTGTTAAATACCATTGGAATTGCATCTTATACCAATTCTCTCTCACATTATAACTTGATGTAAATTTAGAACCTCTTTTCCAGGCATACTCCCACCATTCTAATTGTATGGGATGTCCTATGTCTTGAGCCCACCTTATCATGCAATGCTTTACATTTTCAGATTCCAAGTCATATTTTATCAACAATCTATAAAATTTTGAAATATAATGATTTCCACCTGTTTGTATAATTTTGGTCAGGTCATTATCTTTATCTTCAAAACCATTAAGTCTATAGTCGATCTTAAACCTTTCTCTGATTTGCCTATATAAAAACCAGCTGCAGTTATATCCTGCTTCTTTTAATTCATTTTGTTCTTTCAATTTTATTTCTTTTTGCTGTTCTTTAACCAATAGGTCATCGTAGGTTACCCAATAATCTGTGTAAGATAATCTGTGTAAGACCTCCATTTTCTGCACATTGGTTCTTGTCTGTAAAAAGCCTCATTCACCGAAGTCCACCCTGGAATCGAATCTTTCCAGTTCTTTTTGACTATTTTCCATATTCTTAACAGTGCTCTCTTTATTATATGATTATTGAAATCTTTGTGTACTAAATCTTTTTTATATATTAGATACCCATGCCAACCAAATCTATTTTCAAATCCTTCTAAATCTAACAGTGCCTTTTTATTTAATTTGATCCAATCCATTATCCACTCTAGACTACAAGCATAATAATAGAGTTTTAAATTTGGTAACGCCATACCTCCCCTGCTTGTTTCATCCTGTAATAACTTCATTTTAACCCGCGGTTTTTTCCCAGACCATAGGAAACGTGAGATTCCTTTCTCCCAATTTTTAAAGAGAATGTCATTAGCAATTATTTGTAAATTTGCTGAATATACTAAGGATCTAAATCCCTGACTGGTTTGTCCTAACATGAAAAGATGAATAATCAAAGTAGTTTTCTCCCCATTGTGGGTGAAAATGAATATTTCTCCACTGCATTCCCTCTATATTCAAATATTGTAAAAGAATTATTCTGTGTAGAAAACATGTGAGTCTTTTGTGCAAAAAGCCCCCCCCCCCTCCCCGAGAAGACAGGTTTCCTATGCAGGAAACAATGTTTTCTGTGTAAGACTTCCATTTTCTGCACAGAAAACAGGGATTTTTAAAAATTAAAAATGAAGTTTTCACTGTGAAATAATTTATGTGCAATACTTCAACATAAGAAGAACATTGTGCAAAGTTCTCTCTGGTCTATTAGTCTTCTTTACATGGTTTCCTAGCTGTCAAGAAACAAGTTTGTCTATTTGAGAATGAATAATTGTGGGGGGAAATTACACCCCTAGAATATGCCATAATGCTCTCTACCACTGGAGATAGACAATGTGGCTGCAGCCTGGCTGCCATTTGCACAAAAGCAATGCCCCAGAACATATGTGGGGCATCAGAAAAGATTTTGCAAGCTGTGGCTACACATCATTGCTGTTGTATAAAGTGGTGGTGGTGGGGAATTATGGCACTGCAGAATTTTTTGTTTCCCTAGACACTATTGGTTAAAAAAAAGAACACCCTTCCTATTTTGCCACACATAAATGGGGTGGAGAATTTGCAGAAACCATTTCCCCTCAGTTGTGTTTTAATTCTGATTTAGCTGTGCTCTTCTCTGTAGCCAAGATGGAGGAAACAGTTTCAGCTATTGGAGTTGTGTGTTTGTGCATCTTTCCCATTGATTGCTATAAAGAAGTGGAGGGGACAGAGAGATAAATCCTTTCTAAATTAAGAAATTCAAAGTGACTATTGGTGCTCGTAGCAAAAAGGGCCAGCCATGAGTTCCGCAATATTCACTTGGTTAGCACTGGACAACATACGAGCCATTTTGATATATGTTGACGCTCATTAGTTGTGTGGTAAAGAACAATCCTTTGTGCCTTAAAATTATTTCAAAACCAGCACTGTCAAAGAAGTCATTTCTGTCAGGGGGGAAATGCATTCATGTCAGAGAAAAGATGTTAAATGGTAGCCAATAAAGGAAAGAAAGGGAGGAATTCAGAGACAAGAGAAAATCTGGGAGGAGGAATGCAATTGTTGTTCCTCTCTACCTCATTATTTGTAACCAGTGGTATGTAAACTCCATATTATAATTCAGTATCAATTCAGATGCAAATAGCTGAGCCTTAATTGTATATGTGGAAGGGGAAAAAAAACAGTGACAATATTAAAATGAGCTTTTTTCCCCCTGCTATCTCTGTGTCCTCCATGACAGGCATTTAAAGTTAAAGCCAGTAACACATCACAATTTTTTAAAAAATATTATTTATAACCAAGAAAACCTTTTACAAATTCTCCATGTAAACTGCAACAAGGGGAGGGAGGTGGAGACTGATAAGCAGACAGCAAGGTAGCAAATGTAAATCCCTGTATATTCAAAATATTTAATATAATGTGAAATAATGCATGTTCTCTTACAACATAGCAAGTGAAACTTCATTGGATATTCACTGAGTTCCAGCTTCAACTAAAACCCTTCCTAAAGGACTTTCAGTTTGAAATCAAACATGCAGGATTAACTTGATAAAACAAATCAAGTGATGGGATGTATGGTCAGTCTCCACTTTTAATTTTGGACCCCAAAGCTAATAAAGGCACATTGATTCCAGTCCAGCAGTTGTTTACAGACACAGGAACTCTGTTATGGGCACAAAATGTCCCTCACTAAAGTCTGCAACTGGAAGGGTTCCAGTCTATGGAATCCTGGGATTTGCTGTTACATGGAGTAATCAAAATTCTCTTTCAGAGTGCTCCAGTGCTTCAGTTGAGGAGAGCAGATTCAAGAATCCAAAGTACTTCACCAAAATATGTATCCCAGGATTCCATAGGATAGAGCCATAGCACTTCAAGTAGTATACTGCTGTAATTGTGCAGTGTGGATATACCCTAAATGTTATTAAATGGTTGATAAGGTAAATAGGAATCTTCTTCAAGTTGGATATCATATTAAACAAGATGATTAGGTATTTGGGTCATAGAAGGTCAGGTGCTTTTACTTAAATGAATGGTGAAGTCCTCATCATCCAGAGTTGTATGAATATGCATCTTTGAACTGAGTAGACCACAGAGAGAGAGAGAGAGAGAGAATCATTGTTGTTGTTACGGTGAGCCTAAGATGAATTATCATAGGGTTTCTTGGTAAGATTTGTTTGCCATTGTTTTCCTCTTAGGGTGAGAGAGTGAAACTTGCCCAAGGCCAGCCAATGGATTTCCATGGCTGAGTAATGATTTAAACCCTAGTCTCCTGGTGTCAAACACTCAAACCACTATGCCAAACTGACTCTCCTAAGAGAAAATAAAATAGTTAGATTTTACTATCTGAGCAGAGGAGTTTGGGTGATTAGCCCTTTAAAACTCTGGATTTGAATCCCTGTGTGTTTAACTATGGCCTTGTCTGCATGGGCCAAATAAAATTACCTCCCCTCCCCTACAAATCCTCTTGGCAGGGAGACCAGGTTCTGGTGCATTGGATCTTCCAGGTATCATAGAATTATAGAATTGGAAGAGACATCAAGGGCCATCAAGTCCAACCCCCTGCCACACAAGAATACACAATCAAGTACTCCTGAACAATGGCAATCCAACCTCTGTTTCAAAAACCTCCAAAGAGGGATACTCCACCACTCTCTGAGGGAGTGTGTTCCACTTATGAACAGCTCTTATTGTCAGGAAGTTCTTCCTAATGTTGAGGTGGAATCTCTTTTCCTGCAGTTTGAATCCATTGGTCCAGACCCTATTCTCTGGAGCTGCAGAAGACAAACTTTCTCTATCTTCAATATGCTATCCCTTCAAATATTTAAACAGGGATATCATATGACCTCTTAACCTTCTCTTCTCCAGGCTAAACATACCCAGCTCCCTATGTCACTCCTCATAGGGCATGGTTTCTAGACCCTTCACCATTTTGATTGCGCTCCTCTGGACATGCTTTTTGAATTGTGATGCCCAGAACTGGACTCAGTATTTTATGTGAGGACTGACCAAATTTTACGTGAGGCCTGACCAAATCAGAATAGAGTGGTACTATTACTTCCCATGATCTATACATTATTCTTCTGGAGCCCTCCATTTCAGTGCTGAAATACATCCTGCTCTGCTGCCTGGCATGTCTGAGGCTGCCATCAGACATGGGCATTTCATTCTGACTTTAGAGTGAAGCCACCTGTGGTGGCAGTGATTGTGTCAGATGCCACATGCACCATCATCCACCAAACATCAGAATGGAGGGCCTTGCAATGGGAGAGGGTCAGGGCAGCTCTGGAGTCTGGATACTCTTGGCTGCCCCTCATCAGTGCAGACAAAACTGCTGTTTGTATCACTAGATTAAGTTTGGTAGATGATGCCATCATCCCTGGTAATTAAAAAAAACCACAGGCATTTCAACTCTGTGAGTCCTGACTCCACTATCTATACCCCTGCATTTGTTTTACCCCACTAGTAAGCTAACACCTATCAAATAAGTGTGTGTGTGTGTGAGAGAGAGAGAGAGAGAGAGAGGCAGAAAGAGGGAGGGAGAAAAGAAAACCTGCTGGCTTAAAACATCATTTCCATCCAAACGCACAAACATTTTCATAGCTCAGTAATTTAGCCACTCCCTACAGGAGCAGACTGGTTTTAACAAAGGGAGCAATCTTCTTCTTTTTTTAAAGTTTCTGACTTTCGTTAACCTTCGCTCATAGTTCAGGTTATTTCTTTAATGCATTTATCTGCTTTAAAATTGTCTCCTTAGCCTCTCAAGGGAAACCAATATAATACACCATCACATTTCTCACAGGAGGGGGAGAAAAAAAAAAAGAACACTTACTCTTAATAGGTGGCAATTTTGCCAGATGTTATTGACATAGTAAGTGCGAAATTTCAGTGATACTAAATGCAAAGTGCAGCAGATTAAAGAACAATGGAACAAAGTGCAAAATGAAGTTTCAAAAGCAGCAGTGTCAAAGTCAGGGGAAGTGTGAAAAAAATTACATTTTAACAACACTATTAAGAACAAGTTTACTAATTACTATAACTGGCACAAATGTAAAAGTATATTTCTTAGACTGGCAGAAAGTTTGGAAAGCCAGATTATTTCTTCCCCCCCCCTCAAATTTTTCCTTCTCATTGTTTCCTTCTTTCCTCCTCCCTTTATCTTTTATACAGCAGCAAAAGACATAACACTGTTGGAACTGCAACAGGGACACTTGGGCTCTTTAATGGAATCTTCTTAACCTTTGTAATGTCTTTCCCATGCTACCATGTTTCAACAGAGTGTAGTGAGCCATGCTGGAGGCTCGGATAATGAATACAGACAACTTTTTTAAACAAAAGCTCTAGATTGATTCACTCATGCTTCACACATCCTCTTTTAATAATAAGGGAATTTGTTCACTAAGAATAGCCTGATATTAAAAAATTCAGGAAAATCTTTTTTTCATGAACCTGACCCTGAGTCACATAAATCTATATAAGGGCACCAGATTTTGCTCATACAATCATTCACTAAGGGGGCTTATTGCAGTTTGACACCACTTTTACTACCATGGCTCCATCTTACAGAATCATGGGATTTGTAGTTTAGTAAGGCACCAACCCTTTTTGGCAAAGAAGGCTAAAGACTTCGTAAAATTACAGATCCCGGGATTCCATAGGATGAAACTATAGCACTTAAAGTGGTGTCAAACTGCATTATTTCTTCATTATTTCTATAGTGTAGATGCATCCAGACACATACCAGCCAGCTAATATATGAACTTATTTCCCTTTGTTACAGGAAAGTTTGTAGTGATCATATACTTATAGTACTTGCCTAAAAGCCCTGAGAGCTGCTGCCAGATGGATGGAAGTTCTAAGATGGCTTCATTTGGCAACTTTTTATGCTGTTATGGTCTGATGAAGCTCAACAGTTTGAAATATTTAAAAGGACATGCAGCCTTCTGCTAAGTTGGACCATGAAGCATAGTTTTGCCTACTTGTATCAGCTTTCTATATGCAGTTCTCAGTAGACTTTGTCTGATCTTTCAGATAAAGGTCTTTCCCAACCCTACCTGAAAGATGTTGAAGTTCAAAACAGGAACCTTCTGTATGAAGAAGTGAATTAACTGCCATTCATTTTTGTCTGGGCCCAAGCAGAAGATCCTAGGTTCAAGCTGAGATAAGATGTTTGAGATCAATTTCAGACTGAGACTCTAGAATAGACTTCGCTAGTTAGAATATACAAGACTGAAGGCAATGGTCTGAACCAATAGCTTGGATTTTATAGGTAGACCCAAAGCTAGCCTTCAAAATACATGTTAAATAGTGAGTCAGCACACCTATAAAACATATTGATTCAGTGAGTTTACTCTAGCTGGGACTAGCAATTGAGTTTGGGCTACTATTTACTTTGCAAACAAAATGTGTACATCCCCTGTGCATCTTTTTTCAAGGGAGAAATAAGCCATGTCATATTCAGTGGGAAGAGGAAGGGCACCCCTTAAGAGACTGCAAAAATAGAAGGGGGTGGGGTTTGGACATTGTAGCCAATGAACACACATTCTCATATTTAGTCCACTAAACCGGGACAAAGAGACATATGTTCCTTCTCAGCTCTCAACATCACCCAAAACTCTTCTCTGAAGGAGGTTCCATCCTGCCAGAATAGGTATAGAAAATGTGAAGAACCCCATTCTGGGGTCCCCCAAACTCTTCTGGTGGTTCCCAAAGCCCTTTCCACCAACTCTTAGCAACATTATTATGCACCATATTTGAGTGTTTTTTTATCTCCCTCAAACTGCCAAATCCCAAACACCCTTCACAAATTCAGTGTGTGAATTTTGTGTAGAATAAATCCCAAACTGCAAATAGTGTTTGAAAACTGTGCAACTGGAAGAACATTGCTAAAATTAGTTGCTGCTTCCATCAAAGAATTACATTCCTACCGTGTAGTAATGCCCAAAATGAAGGGTATAGTGGGAAAGCTGGGTTATTCATGGCTGACATCGATTGGACCAAAAGCCAGCACACAAATAATTATTTTTGTTGTTGTTGTTGTTAGTATGTATGATTGTTTGTTGTACTCATTGTCCTCAAATAGTTTGATCTTACTTTCTTCCTCTTCCTCCTTTTCTTCTTCTTGGTCTTTTTGAAGAAAAAAGGTCTTCAATGATTTTTGCCTAAGCAAACAACTGTTCAAGTCCTTCCAAAGTTTTGCTTCATTGCAATGAATCTAAGCAACTTTTCATGCAACTTCCATTTGTTCTAGTGAGCACCTTTGGTATTCAGGGTGCGTCCTGGCAAAAACTGCCATTGGAATCATTTGTTCTGTCTCCACCTTGTAGATCAGCAATAATTGGCCACCCACTCCCTTTCCTTTATTTCCTTCTGTAGTTTTCCCCCTACTGAGTCTCTTCCAGTTTCCCAGGGGTATCTCATCAGAGCTACATAAACCTTTGCTACATATATTTTACCTCCTGCTGCAACGTTAATGGAACTCTTTGATCTCTCACTAAACTATACTGGACTTCTCTGAGATACTGTTTAATCCTTTCTTGCTGGACTCACAAGTAATTCTGTAAAGTCAATAAAACTGCCTTTTAAAGTTACAACTTTATAAAGAGCCAATTCTTTATTAAGAATTTTGTGAGGGACAATATACAATTTATGTTTGTGCTCACTTTAGTCAAGCTATGTATCCTGCCTACACACTTCCCCCAGGATTGCTTTTCAACCTATTCTTGAGACTGCTATAATTGCACAAGGGCCATATTCAAATATGGAGTGACTTTCTTCCTCCCAGACTCTTCTAAACCTAAAGTTAAATTGATCTGAGCCCAAGTATGGTATAAAGCAATTGTTGTTGGACTGTCCCAAATCTGGAGCCCATCAACACTACATGAACATAAAGCTATTATTCTCCTTTAACTTCCATGGTTTCATCCTGTGGTATCCTGGGACTGATAGCACCTGAGTTTCCTTTTAAACTAGAACTATATGTCTTGACTTGGTTCATCCTGGCATAGTAAAAGGTTATAATGAACAAACAAACAAATCTTTTTACCAGAAGATGGTAAGATTTTGATGGAGTATGTCAGAGAAATTTTGCCCATTCACAATACTGTTTTTTATTTTTTTATTTTTTTGGTGCACACATCTGTAAATGCACATATGTTAAAATGGAAAGAAACAGTCCCTTGATACTTAGGGGCTTTGCCATGGGCCGCCCTGAGAAGTGGAGGATTGGGGCCGAAGCTGCCCCATGCCTCATCCCCAATCCACTCTTTGGGCGCCCCTGGAAGGAGTGCCAAAATGCTGCTCCTTCCAGAGCCGGTGAAAAGGGTGCCAGAAGAGACATCATGTGGCTCTTCCACATCTCTTCCAGCACAGAGCATGCAGAGGCTGCGCTGGGAGGATGTCATCAGGTTGTTTGATATATCTACCAGCGTCCTGATGACGTCCTCAGGAAGGGGTTGAGGCAGCCACCATGCAGCTGCCCCTCCCCTTCCCTGCCTCAAAGATGGTGCTTTGTTCTGTCTGCATCCCCCCTTAGATTATTTGAAAAGTAATAGTATTGCCCATGTTGTTTGTGTCATCTCATGCTTGCTGTTGCATATGCTTACACTGAGCAAAAAAAGTCATTCTGCCCAGAGTCATTTTGGGCAAACTGTGGGAAACAGGCCAAACTGTGGGAAACAGGCCAAAATAGACAGACAAATAGGAGAGGCATAACAGTCAGAATCATGCAAGCCATCATATTCCTTATTACCATGTATGGATATGAGAGCTGGACAGTCAAGAAACAAGATAGGAGGAAAATCAACGCATTTGAGATGTGGTGCTGGAGAAGAGTGCTGAGGATCCCATGGACAGCCAAAATGACAAACAAATGGGTCCTAGAACAGATCAAGCCAGAGATATCCCTAAAAGCAAAGATGAAAAGACTAAGGGCTGATACAGATGACCCGTTTGGGGTGGCAGAGAGCCACCCCAGGTAGCAGAGGATCGGGGCTGTGGCAACCCCATGCCGAGGCCTCGGTTCTTTCTTTTGCTGCCCCTAAAAGAGTGGCAAAATGCCGCTACTTTTAGGGGTGGCAAAAGGCCGCCCAAAGAGGCAGTGTCATGTCTCTTCCATGCCCATTCGGGGTGGGGTTGGGGCGGCCAACATGCAGCTACCCCACGCAGTCTCAGGATGGTGTCAAGGTGGGATTGGGGTGGCCGACATGCAGCTGCCCCACCGCACTCTACCCCCAGGCCGGACTGGTCTGCAATGTCCCTTAGACTGTCCTAATTTGGACATATCATAAGAAAGCATGAACCATTGGAAAAGATAATTATGTTAGGAAAGGTAGAGGGAAGTAGAAAGAGAGGAAGGCCACATGCTAGATGGAGAGACCATGAACATGAGTTTGCAGGAGCTGGGTAGAGCATTAGAGGACAGGGGGGCTGGAGATATCTCATCCATAGGGTCACCATGGGTTGAGACCAATGTAAAGGCAGTATCAACAACAACAAACTCTGGTGTTTTAGTGGAACAAAATGTTATTAAGCTGTACTGTTGTTAAAAGATCTTTTATTTGTCCTGCTGATACATTTCAGGGAAAACCCTTCTTCACAAGCTGATTCTTCTGTTTCTCTTTTTCTGTAGGCAGAATGTCTACTGTTGAATAGGCGTCTTACTACCCAGCACATTCACCATTGCCATGGTTCACTCACTCCTGAGGTCAGAACCAGGTGCCCAGCAATATGGGATGCCCATGAAGACAGCCACCGTTGTACAAAAAACAGAGGGTTCCTGACCTTTCTGGAAGATCAAGAGCAACTGATACATTCTTTTACTCCAGTTTAAGGCTAGTATATCCCAATTCTGGCATGGAATGTGGTGGATGTTGTCCAGACTGTTCATACCAGAATTGGGTTTTAGGATATGCATTATCTGAACAAGAAAATGTCAGAACTTAAGGGTAAGGGAACAGGCCTTTTGGCCCATACAGGAAAGGCCTGTGACAGTCTTTTGGAATGAACTTGGAAAAGAAAGAAGGGAAGATAATCTTTATAATCCCTCCCTTGAATCACTTGGTACATTTTTCGCTTTATACAATATCTGCATGGCCTTAAACTAGCTGTAGTCCCTCATTCACATACCTTTTATCAACAATATAGGGACATTAATACTAAGGTACCTCACAGAACTGTTGTAGGAATGAGTGAGATCAGGCATGAGAACTTCTGAGAACTCCTCACCTTGTGATGGAAATAATAATCTTCATTATTAATTTCTGGGTTTAAAATTGGTTTCCTCATTGCCGGAAAGAATTCTGTTATGCATGCTTTTCTCCTCATATCTGAATATTTCAAAATATTAGAGAGGAATTAGTCTGTGGGAGGGGAAAAGGAGGGGTTTTCTGGTTGGGTGTGAAACTCCCCCTACTGTTTTCTGTGCAAAAAAAATGGGTTTTCTGCACAGAAAACCTTGCTTGTTGAACAGTGTACCTATTTTTTGAACAGGAAAAAAGTGTGCAAAAAAGTTTTTTTCTTCACAGAAAAATTCTTCTGCAACACTTCAAGATGTTCAAATACTGGGAGAATTATTCTCACAAATTATTTGAGAACTAAAGATACAGAGGATGTTATTCAGGATTGGAAACCAGTATTAAACTATTTTAAAAATCAATGGGGGAACTTGGCTATAATCAGTTATAGACAATATATGAATAATAATAAATGAAATAATAATAATAATAATAATAATAATAATAATAGGAAAGAGGAAATTTTGTTAATAAGAGATGAAAACAATATGTTTATAACAAGATTTTTTTTATGGGAAACGGGATGAGGAATTATAAGAATAATGAATAGAGATGAAATCAATACTAATAAATATAAATTGATACTTCTTTTAAAAATACCATTAGGGTTTAAAGAGAGAAAAAAATAAAATATATGTAAGTGGACAAGATAAAATTATATATATAAAGGGAAAAAGCAAAATTTAAGGGGATAAAGAAACTAAGAAAACACACATTTACCATCAAGTAATATATTTATTTAATATCAATACATAGATATATTTTCATTACCAATCAAGATATCAACAAATAAACTAAGGTAATACACATATGGATCAAATAATAGGAAGTGAACAAACTCATGAAAAAACTTCAAAATTCTGACATTTAGTAGCTTGGGTTAACTGGCTAGGCTGGTTAAGGGGGAAATCATGAAATTATAAGAATAAGGAGGTCAAAAAATACTAACAAAAAAAATACTAAGAGGATCTAAATTCTTATTCCCACCTCACATTATAATATACCTTGTATTATTATGCATATTATCATTTCAGAAACTGAACAGGTTACCAGTGGTTTGATTCTGTGCAAGTCTAGTTGGAAGCAAGAGCTGTTAAATTCAATAGGGTTTACCCCTAGGCAACTATATATTAGATTGCACCCTAAATGTCACTAAAAATGCAAATGCTAATTATATTTATTGTGAAACTGCTGACCTCCTTTTCTTCCCAATTTAAGAGTAAAATGTTCCCACCATCAAGTGAATGTGTAGTATTCATTCAGACAGTACACATTTTGCCCACCATTCCTCCCATAAACTTCAAAACAGCCAAAAGGGTAGAAGGAAGCAAGAAAGAATGGAAGTTTTGTCTTTTCTGCAGTCTTTTTCAAATAATTGCCCACCCTTGTTTATTCAACAAGGGCTAGGCATCTCAACTCAAGGTGACCTTGAGATGTCCATCTGAAAGAGAAGAGGCAGAGCTCTCTTCATCCTTGCAGAAAACAGAGGGGGAAAATAACTTTTTTCAAGGATCCATTTTTAGCACTGTACACAAATTAGTGTGCAGCTGCATTTGATCATACATGGGGATAAAGCATCATGCCTCTGCAGCTTGCCAGCATGATGAAAAACGATTAATATACACTAGAGGATGGGGGGAAAGCTGCTGGCATGATTATTAAGTTTACATCCTTTCTACCATCATTATATCCTGTATGTAACCGAAGTAAAATCTTCCAACCTATCTTGTTTCTTCAGTGGAATTTGCATGAAATTGGTACTTTCCCTTACTAAAGCTCCCCATGAAATTAGTACGTTTCTCTGAAATGTCCCATGAAATTACAAAGATTTTTTTGGGGAGGGGGTGGCTTTCCCTCCCTGTTTGTTCTTCTAACATGGACACATTGCTGCAACAAGTTGTTTCAAGTGCTTTTTATTTGCCATCATTTGTTCCACCAATGAATATGCTGAATGTGGCAGACAGCAGCTAGACCCTATTGAAATACATGCTTTATAGTTGATGGCAGCTTGTGTGATATACTTGAAACCATGTTAAGACAAATATCCATTCTCTGGATCTGAAGAGGAGATTCTTTACTGCTGCTAATGGAGTTTAAATTTAATTTTTCCTTTGTCCAAGTCTCTACATGGCCAAGAGAGATATAGTCTTGGACTGTACTGAGATCCCTCTAAAGTAACTGAACTACAGCAGAAACAACAAAATGTAGGCTTGTCACCCTAAAATTCTCATTGTTTCTTTCTCCTGTATGGTTTTTTAAAAACATATTTTGCCTGCTGACAAAGCCAGTGGAGCTTGAAAAGCATGCATTATATGTTTTGTGCATTTTAGTTGGCCAATAAAGGTATCACTATTTTGTCAATTTTTGATTTTGTTTTAGCCTTCTCTAGGCTAATAAAGGACTGGCTTGAACCTCTTTGCCATCTCTTCCCCTGATACTCAGAAGGTTTTGAAAGACAAGCATTCATTGTGAAGTTCCCCCAGCCACACATCTCCAAGGAGAAAGAAAAATGTAAATAGCTGAATTGAAGTACATCAGTGATAGGCAACTTGTAAGGATTTGAGAGCCAGTTTCCATCTCCAGGCCACACCACTTCCAAAAATAAGAGTTAAAAAAAATCAAAACAGTCCCCTTTTTAGTTGCTTTGAAGAGTGGGGGCTTTGAACACCTTTTTATGACACTACCCCAAGGGCACGCAGGAGCAGATAATTACCTCGATTTTTTTTTCAACATAAGGACATTTGGAGTTCTGAGGATAGCAAAAAATGGCTGAGACCCAGTCTATCTGAAAGACTGTGTATGCCCATGTGAGCCTGACCAGGTCTGAAGATCCTCCAGGGAGGGTTTTCACATGGTCCCGTTATTGTCATAGACTTGCCTGGTGAGGACTCATGAGGAAGCCTTCTCAGTGCGTGCTGCTGGGCTGGGTGAAATCTCCTTCCATGTGAGCCGAGCCTGGCTATCTCTCTGCTTTCTCTGTTTTACTTCCACCATCAGGTAAAGACTTTTTTTACTTGAACAAACATTTGGAGATTGAGCATGTTTTATTTTAATGTGGTCCAGTGTGGTGCATTTTTATCTTTATTGTCATGTCTATAAAGTACCGAGGATGTGGACAAGCTGTGAGTACTGAGGACATGGACAAGCTGCTTGGTAAGGTGAAGAAGACAACCTGCCCTCTTGACCCTTGCCCATCATGGCTGACCATCCGGGGGGGGATGCATTGATGAGATTCCTTGTGGATATCATCAATGCATCCTTTAGGGAAGGATATGTTCCATCTTGTTTGAAGGAAGCGGCTGTTAGGCCGCTCCTGAAAAAACCTTCCCTTGACCCCCAGGATATGAGGAACTATAGGCCTGTGTCATTGCTGCCATTTTTGAGCAAGGTGATTGAGGGGGCGGTTGCTCTGCAGCTCCAAGCTGTCTTAGATGAAGCCGATTATCTAGACCCATTTCAAACCGGCTTCAGGACAGGCTTTGGGGTCGAGACTGCCATGGTTGCCTTGACCGACGATCTGTGTCTGAGCGTCAACAGGGGTAGTGTAACCCTGTTGGTGCTTTTAGACCTCTCAGCGGCTTTCGATACAATAGATCACGGCATCCTCTTGGACCACCTGAAGGGGTTAGGTATCGGGGGCACTGCTTTGCAGTGGTTCGGTCCTTCCTCTCGGGTAGGTCCCAGAGGGTGCTGCTCGGGGACTGTAGCTCCAGTAAGAGGGACCTCACTTGTGGGGTCCCTCAGGGGGATATTTTGTCCCCAATGTTATTTAATATCTATATGAAGCTGCTGGGTGAGATTATACGGAGTTATGGTGCTGGGTGTTATCAGTATGCTGATGACACTCAAATCTATTTCTCCGTGTCTCGTTCGTTGGCCTCGAATTCCAATGGCATCTCTTCTCTCAATGAATGTCTTTGAGAGGTAATGGGCTGGATGAGGAAAAACAGATTGAAACTGAATCCAGACAAGACAGAGGTGCTCACGGTAGCGGCCCCGAAACCAAGAATTGGGTTGAAACCTCCAGTCCTGGATGGGGTCACACTCTCCTCCAGTGACTGTGTTCACAGTCTGGGGGTGCTCCTTGACTTGTCGCTCCTGATGACAAATCAGGTAAATGCGACTGTCAGGAGCACCTGTTATCAGCTTTGGCTGATACACCAGCTGCGCCCTTTTCTGGAAGTAAGGGATCTTGATACCATTGTGCACACACTGGTAACCTCACACCTTGACTTCTGTAATGCACTCTACATGGGGCTACCCTTATGCTTGGTTCGGAAACTTCAGTTGGTTCAAAATATGGCAGCCAGGCTTATTTCTGGAACATCTAGGAGGGACCACATTACTCCAGTTCTGAGGTCCCTCCACTGGCTGCCTATCAGCTTCTGGGCCCAGTATAAGGTGCTGGTTATTACCTTAAAACCCTAAATGGCTTGGGTCCAAGCTATCTCAGGGACCGCCTTCTTCCATATAATCCTCCCCATGCTCTCCGGTCCTCTGGGAGGAACTTGCTGCAGCCTCAAAAATCTAGGCTTGCGGCGACCTCCCAGAGGGCTTTTTCTGTTGTTGCCCCCAAACTCTGGAATGACCTGCCGGACGAGATCCATCAGTTGACATCACTAGACAGCTTCAGGAAAGCAATCAATCAACCTTCAATCAATCTTTATTACGGCCATATGGCCAGCATTTTACAAAAAAAACAAAAATAATGTAAAACACCTCATATCAATTATAGACAATAGGTTCTCAAAAATAAACTTGTAAATATAAACAAATCATACAGAAACAAAGCAGACTTCCAAATACAATAAATAGATTGTTTTACATCATAGGTGGTTCCGAATCATAATACAATAACAAATTTATATTTAAAATGTACTATTATAAAACTGAGGGATAGAATTTAATAGACAGAATAAATTTACCAAGATTTTGTTATATTGGTTCCCAATCAAAGATGATACTATACTACAGCCGTACCCCCTCACACCACCTAAGTCTAGTCTTTGTTATTACAATCATAGATGGTTCCAAATCAAGATACAATGATGAGTTATATTTAGAATATATTATTATAAATAGAGAAATGTCTTTTAAAGGACAGATTAAATTTACCAAAGTTATATTATATTGATCCCCAATCAAAAGTATGATAGTATACTACAGCCGTACCCCCTGATGATTTTCTAAATCTAATTTTTATTATTATGGCCATATAGCTATCATTTTTGTGAAAAATGGAAGGATAATTGTAGGACACATCACATCAATTATATGCCATGAGTTCTTCAAAGTAAACTTGTAAATCTTAGCAAATCATGTTGAAAACTTAAAGAAAATGAAACAGACTTCCAATTATAATAAGTAGACTATTTTTAAATCGTAAGTAATTCCAAATCATAATACAATATTAAGTTATATTTAGAATATATTATCATAAAAACTGAGAAATAAAATTTAATGAACAAAGTAAATTTACCAAAGTTTTATTGTATTAATCCCCAATCAAAAATATAATAATATACTACAGCTGTACCCCCTCAAACTATCAGTTTATCATTTGATCAGATAATACGTACAGATTTAATTTTTTTTAATTTTTGATTCAAATTTATTGATTCTGTTTTAAGTACTTTTTACGATTTGTAATGGCAGCTGCAAAAATTTTTGCAACTGCTAGTGTTATACCTTCCTTTTGATCCGCTAATAGGTAGTTTGTATAAAATTCCATTTGCCTACCTGGATATTGTAATATGATTGGAGTTATATATAGGGCATGTATATCTGCATATAGAGAACAACCAAAAATTACATGATTTATGTTTTCAACTTCTTCTGAGCCACAGGGACAAAGTCTATATTGATAGGTGGTCTTCCTTCAAGAAAGCTGTCAAGATGGATCTCTTCCGCCAGGCCTTTCCAGACTAATTATCTTGGCCAGGACTTTTTGGCTCCTGCATCCCTATCATGACCCCATCATGTTGAGGGATGGGGAATGCAGTAGAGACTGACCAGGGTACCATAACCTGTTTTAGTATGTATAAGTTTTATATTGTTTATGTTTTTATTCTATGTTTATTGTTATTTTAATCATACATTATTTAATGCTGTTTTAAGGGGGATGGGTTGGTTGGATGTAATGATGTCGGGGGGTTACCGTAAGCTGCTTGGATTGTTACCAATAAGTGGGATACAAATAAAATTTATTATTATTATTATTATTATTATTATTATTATTTCTAAAGTTTTGGTTGTTGAATCTGCAGCTTTAATGTTACATATCTTGAGGCTGTAGATAGGTTGTGTGATAAACTTTCTTTTTTATCGTATTTTTTTAATTGAGAATTTTCCAAATACAATAAAAATTACAAATATTTAAAAAGAAAAAAGAAAAGAAAGAAAAAGACATGAAAATAAATATAAAGAAATAGTAAAGGGGCTTACAACCTTGTTTTTGGCAGTTATACTTACATATAATATAAGTAATTATATATGCCGGAGGATATCCGTCTTGTTACTATTCTAGAAACCTTCAAGAAGGCACTTAAGATGGAGCTCTTCCAGCAGACCTATCCATCTGATCTTCCAGATTTTTAGACTCTGACAATGATTGGCTATTTTATTTTATCCTATTTTATTTTATTTTCATTTATTTTATTATATTGTATTATCTTCTCTTAATCTATTATTATTGTTATGATTTTTATTATTTTATTTTTTATATTTTGTACATTGTATTCATTTTATTGTGTAATCCCACCTCGATCCATAGGGAGAGGCAGGAAATATAAATAAAAATTATTATTATTATTATTATTATTTAATATACTCATACCTTTCTCACTAAAATTGGATTCTCAGGAAAAAAAGAATCATACACCTCTTCCAATAATCCAAATCTTACTGAGTCTCAAAACTATCAGTTGTCATGTCAATTCTTCCCACCCCACAAAAAGTCTATCAGGGTTTTCCAGTCTTTTAGAAATGTCACTATTTTTTTAAAAAAAATAAAAAAAACTCTAACTAGATAATTTATCTATTTGTGCTAACTCATTCAGTTTTAATGACCACTCTTTCTTAGTAGGTAATATTGAATTCTTCTATCTTCACAGCCTTGTTGCTGTGGTCATACTGAAGTAGTCTTCCACAGTTCTTTCCCAACTATTCATTCATAAGACCCAAAAGAAAAAGTTCTGGTTTCAATTAAATGTTAACCTTTAAAATCCTCTGTATCAAAGTATGTATTTGAGGCCAAAACTTTTTAACCTTTTCACACCATGGGAAAATGTCCCTCTGTGTTGTTCACATCAAACACACATTCAAAAACCCCTTATACATTCTAGACAGTTTCTATGGTGTCAAATACCAATGGTACATCATTTTATATGGCTGTTTACCCCAGAATCAGTCCAGATCCATGTCCAGTCAACCAGGATCCTGGCACCAAGGTTTTGGCCTGCGTCATCTGAACTAGATAACACAAAGCTGAAGAAAACATAGATAGGCCTTTTGATCCATGCAGACAACCTTGTTTTCCCAGCCACACCATGGACTTCAACTACATTCAGAGGGGATGAGAAAATGTGATTAGAAAAGCAAATATAACACCATTTTCCCTATTCATCATGAGGTTCTGATAGTTCATCCTTATAAGCCTTGGTTCTATTACAAATGTATAGAACATGTATCCACGGCAACCATTTTTAATCAAGGAGGAGGAGAAAAAGATGGGAAAGTCCTGTTGTAGGAATGGAACTCCTCTTGAGGTTCTCTGAGTCTTGATCATTGATGTGAACTGGTGTAAATCTTAGACTTTTTTTTTAAAGAAAGAAATGAATTTATAGTGGTAGGTGGAAGTGGAGACTGTGGAGCCTCACATGGAGGCTTACTGTCCATAAAACATCCCTAAATTGTCTGGCAAATGAGAAGCTGTGACAGTCGGTCACGCTTGTCCCCATGATTAAATTGTCATGGAGATGTCCCCTTTCCTCTCCTGGCATTAAAGCATTCACAGATCCTGCCATTTGTTAATAATGTGAACTTCCATTATTAACAAATGGCAGGCTCTGTAAACGCTTTAATGCCGGGAGAGGTGAGGGAACGCCTCCATAACGATTTAATCACGGGGACAAGCGTGACCGACTATCACAGCTTCGCGCTTGCTGGATGATTTAGGGACATTTTATGGATGGCAAGCCTCTGTGTGATAATCTTCTGTGACAGAAGTAGCCACAAATGATATGCATAACCATACTTGCAATGTACTCTGCTGTGTACAAAGAGGATAAAGCCCTTTTGGAAAAACAGGTACATCCTCATGCAACCATATTCTTTAAGTAATATATATTTATCTGGCTGGTTAGCTATAAATTGTTGTGATAAATGAATAAACTTCCTTTCTTCCATTCCCCCCCCCCAAAAAAATTGTATGGTTCCTACAATTTTTTTCTGTCTTGATAAATCACCACACATATATACATCTTATTTCAAGATTATTTTAGTGTCATGTTTTATTGATTCAGAAAAGATTAATAAAAGAATAGAATAGGAGAGCTTCCATCAGAACAAGAAACTGAATTTAATACCATAGGAAACAAGTGAGGGTTAGTCTACATAGTCAATGCCATGTAACAATGAGGTTTGTGATCTGGAACAAAACTTGGAAAAGTTACTTTTACTTTTTGGACTATAGCTTTCAGAATCTGGAAGAAACAGAGATTCTGGGGGTTGTAGGTTTTTTAAAAGTAGCCTTTCCAAGCTCTCATGTTGAATATCCAGCAGTATTTTTTATTTTGCAAAACGTAATGGTTCCTTCCACTATAGGTATCAACAACCTGGGCCGATCCAAGTCATTTTGCTGCCTAAAGCCAATGACGGGAACCAACTGACTGATATCAATTAATCCAGAGGTAGGCAACCTTTCCCCTTTAAGGGCCAATGGACTTCAGCTCCCAGAAGCCTCAGCCATGTTGGCCAATAGTCCCATGTTGGCCAATAGCTCCTGGGATTCTGGGAGTTGAAGTCCCTCGGCCCTTAAAGGGGACAGGTTGCCTACCCCTGAATTAATCAATTAAGTTAGAAATTTTCAAACAAAAATGATCAAGTTAATTAAATTGAATTGTTGATATAATTGACACATGAGTTTAATTCCAGAATTAATTTAATTAAATGAGAGAGTATGCTAAAGAACCAATAATTTTCACCTTTTCTGGCTGATTCTTATCGAAATCCTAGTTATGCTGGGGGTTGGGGTTGGGGGAGTTTATTGCATTTTATTAGTCCCTCAAGTTTTCAGAAGTTACAATGTTTAGGTTGCAAGAGTCACCTCACTTGCTAGCAGTTCCAGCAGCTAAATTGTGTTAAAGTCTTTTCAGGTTAACAGTCTCAGTAACTCATCCCCCTTCATCTCCAACCTGTTTCTACACATATTAAAGAACTCATACTATTGAAACCAGGCATTTCTTTGTCTTTATAAAATCTGTACAACAGGGGTAGGCAACCTTTCCCCTTTAAGGGCCGAGGGACTTCAGCTCCCAGAAGCTTCAGCCATGTTGGCCAATAGTCCCATGTTGGCCAATAGCTCCTGGGATTCTGGGAGCTGAAGTCCCTCGGCCCTTAAAGGGGAAAGGTTGCCTACCCCTGCTGTACAATATCAGAAAGTTGTAGACATATTTGAAATAAATGAAGTCCAAACACACACACAAACCACAGAAGGGGGAGGGGAATAAAATCAAGGATAGCATTTTTCAGTCTGTTAAGGCTTTTAGTGAAGGTATGCAATTTAAATATAAAGTTAATAGTTAAATTCTTCCCTCTCCTATGTAAACGTAATTGAATTATGCTTTCACATCAGTAACAATTAACTACTGTAAATGCATTAAATCTTTGCAGAACAAGGCAGCTTTTGCCCCATTCACAGCTCAAGGTTCATTATACCAAACGCCTCCCAATTTACACAACAGTCTTTTTTCCAACGATTCAGTAAAATATGATTATACTAAATTTGAGCACTAACGATCTCCAGGCCATGGCCCAAATCAACTCAGAATCAACTGCTTACAGTAGCAGCCTCTCTCTGCCTCTTGACAACTCTGTGATTCTATAATTCTGTCTCTTGGTTTATGGGTCACAAAGCCAACTTTATGGGTAAAATTTAATCTGCATCAGTTATCCCCAAACTGAAGTGTTTGTTAGAAAGACCCAAAGAATTAAAACACTCTAGGATAGGAATGCCACATAGTTTTCAAAAGCATTTATTCAAATGGGATGACTAAATATCCCAGTAGTCTCATATTTAAGTTTTGCTTTAGAAAATCCATTTGGTTAAGGCAGGGGTAGGCAACCTTTCCCCTTTAAGGGCCGAGGGACTTCAGCTCCCAGAATCCCAGGAGCTATTGGCCAACATGGGACTATTGGCCAACATGGCTGAGGCTTCTGGGAGCTGAAGTCTCTCGGCCCTTAAAGGGGAAAGGTTGCCTACCCCTGGGTTAAGGCCTTTGCAGACTGCCAGAAATAGTGCACATTAAATTGAGGCACTGCCGTGGCTCAGTGCTAGGGAGTCATGGGAATTGTATTTTTTTCTGGGACATTGAGCCTTCCTTGTCAGAGAGCTCTGGTGCCACAATAAATTACAGTTCCCATGATTCCCTAGCACTGAGCCAGGGCAGTGCCTCAATTTAATGTGCACTATTTCTGGCAGTCTGGTCCCAATTCAACTAGACCCACTGAATGGGGAGCCAACACATAGATAAACCCAATTGATTCAATGGCTCTACTCTAGTCAGGGCTATGAACAGGATTCAGGCTGTAATCTAAAAAAAGACAACTGTTCCTTCCTGCTGCAAAAGATATTTTTTTATGCAAGGTCAATGACAACCCTAAAATTCAAGGACAGATAAGAAGTATGCTCACATCAGTCTTACATTTATAAAGTGCTAGCCATTCACTCTTGCATAATATATTCCTGCAGAAGCCTAAATCACCCAATTGAGTGATAAAATGCATGTAAGTACAAATGCAGGCATGAGAATGTTGCAATAAATTTAAGATCTGATACAGGAGCCCTAGTATGTTTATTTCGCTCTGCCCATACATGCAATAACTCTCTCTCTCTCTCTCTCTCATGTGCACACAAACCTGCCATGTGATCCCGGTCAATATGCATAAGGTCTAATTTGGCAGTCTTGAAACAGGCTGTACTTCAATGGAGATTCATATATAATGCTGAAGATATAAAATAAAATTGGATTCCACAGAACTCATGGTGCTTTCTCCAATTCCTGTTTCCTTTCATTGCCAGGAAAAGAGAGTTCACAAAAATCCAAAATGCTTCTTTTCTCTTAGCCATCGCATCATGCATGGAAAACTCCTGTCCAGGATTTGGGTAGGAAAATGGCAACAGGCCCTGCCAGGATATTGATTATCTTGCAGCTGCCTAAGGATGTGCCATGCTGACATTGAGCCACTACTACATTGAGTTTGGCCCTAAATGAATCTCCATTTGTCCCTCTATTTTCACCTGCCTGAACAAAAGAAAGGCTAAAACTGGGGGTGGGAATGGATACATAAATGTTCATGCAACATACCCTCCCTCTGTCCTGATTTGGCAATGACAGTCCTGATTAATCCTCTTGTCATCCCACTTTTTCAACTGTTTTTAAAATGTCACCATTTTTCTTCTCCTCCTATGTCTCTCCTGATCCTCAGCTTACTTCAGTTCCTGCAAACTGCATTTAAAATTAAAAAGTAGCTGGCACTCATTTAATTGAGTAGAGTGAGAGGGGAGGAGAGGAGAGAATCTGTCCTTACCACTAGGCTCGGGCAAAAGCAAACTTCTGCAGCCTCTCCTAGCATGTGTGTTCTTCATTATTAATAACTTTTGCCATCTTGACCACACTTCAATGTTGCCTGTCCACACATGTTATGGTTTTCATCTGCATAATGTTGGAGACCAGGATTGAGCATGAAGGTATGAAAAGCGCTATATAGCCACATTTGGCTGAACATGTTTAGTTTTTTTTAAAAAAAATAAATTTTATTAGGTTAAAAAAAGAAAGAAAGAAAGAAAGAAAGAAAGAAAGAAAGAAAGAAAGAAAGAAAAGTTGACAAAAAAACCCCACAGACAAACATAACACAATACATCTAGACAACACATACAACAAATCCAACAAATAAAATGACTTCCTTGCTGGATAAAGTCTGTTAAAACAACCAAAAAAAAGTTGACACTTCAATTAACAAATCATCCTAAGTCTAATGTCACACATTATGTTTAGTTTGCTCCATTCGTACACACCACTTCATATGGAATACTACTTGCATCTAACTTTTTAACTCGAACACATTTGACACAGCTCTTCCAATTCGTAATCACATTAATCCATATCAATTATAAACCAGATTTCCTTCTCTGTTTTCCAATACTCAACCAGAGGTTTCCATTCATCTTTAACTGTTTCTTTATCCCTTTTTTTTCAGCACTGAAGTTATTTTTTCAATCTCCATTATAGCTAAAATTTTCCTAACCCAATCTCGGATATTTGGAATTTCATTTGTTTTCCATTTCGCAGCATACACTATCCTTGCTGCAGATATTAAATAGAATAATAGTTTACCATATGTTTTCTCTAAATTTTCCTCTTCTATCATCCCAAGGAGGTATGTTTGTGGACCAAATTTCAAATCTGTTTGAAATATTTTTTTTCCCATTTCTTTATGTATCTTTCTCCAATAGACTCTCGCCATCTTACAATCCCACCAATTATTGCCTTAATTCAATATTCCGTCCTATATCCTGAGCCCATTTCACCATTTGCGACTTAATAAATTCTTTTTCCATCTCTAATTCTAATAATAATTTGTATAATTTTGAAATTTTATGTCTATCCTGTGCTTTAATTATCTCTTCAAACTCTTTATTCATGGGGCCAATAGATTTAGTCTTTTTATCTATCAAAAATCGCTTTCTTAACTGTCGGTAGGCGAACCAATTACAGTTATATCCCTCCCGGTTTAACTGTTCTTGTGTTTTTATTTCTAATCCTTGCTTGTTCTTTTTTCAGTAAATCCTGATACGTTAACCAGTTCTCCTTCCGTAGTTTATTTTCTCTTATCGCTACTTCATCCACCGCCGTCCAAAAAGGTATCTTGTCATCCCATTTGGCTTTCACTTTACACCACACCCGCAGAAGGGCTCTTCTTAAGTAATGATCATTGAAATCTTTATGTTGTTTAATTTTATCATACAGTAAATAACCATGCCATGGGTAAACTTTGTCAAACCCTTCTAATTTTAAGTTGTTTTCTTTCTCCAGATTAATCTAGTCCGTAATCAAATATAAACTGCAGGCATAGTAATAAATTTTCAAATTGGGCATACCCATACCCCCTCTTTCTATTGTATCCTGAAGCAGTTTCATCTTTATCCTGGGTTTCCTCCCCCCCCCCCCCCCCCAAATTTAGATATGTTGCTTTGCCATTTTTGGAAAGGTGTGTCACTAATCATAATTAGGATATTTTGAAATAAATATAACATTTTAGGGAGTATATTCATTTTTATTGTTACAATTTTACCCAGCAATGATAAATTTAAGTTTCTCCATCTGTTCAAATCTAACTTGATTTCTTTCCATTTAATTTCATAGTTGTTCTTAAATAGCTCTGAATTCTTGGTTGTGAAATTTATTCCCAAATATTTCACCATTTTACTTTCCCTAAATTTTGTCTTTTCTTTTAACTCCTCCTTTTCCTCACTTGTTAGGTTCATCATTAACATAGCTGTTTTTTCTCTGTTTACCTTTAAGCCTGTCAATTTCCCATACTCATTGATTAATTCATCCAATTTACTTATTCCCTCTATCGGATTTGCTAGTGATACCATTAAGTCATCCGCAAATGCATTGACTTTAAATTCACTATTTTTAGTTTTTACACCTTGTATCTGCCTTTCTTCTCTTATTTTCTCCAAAAGGATTTCAAAACATATGATAAATAATAACGAGGAGAGCAGGCACCCTTGCCTGACCCCTTTTTCAATTTTGAAACTTTTTGTAGATTCACCGTTTACTAATATTTTAGCTTCTTGCAATCGATAGATCATTTCTATCCATTTTTTAAATTTAACACCCACCTCTAATTTTTCAAGGGTTGCTTTCATAAATGACCAATTAAGACTATTTATTTCTTTTTCCATGTCATAAAAGAAAATTGCCCCTTTTTATTGATATTTTTATTATAATATTCAATTAAATTCAATAAATTTCTTTATTATCTTTAATTTTTCTACCTGGAAAAAAACCCTGCTTGGTCCGCATTTATCCATTTATTTAGCCACTTTTTTAATCTATTCGCCATTATATTAGCAAAAATTTTATAGTCGCAATTTAAAAGTGAAATGGGCCTAAATTTTTTAGGATTAGTTCCAACTTTCTCTTCTTTTGGAATTAGTGTTATATTTGCTTGTGACCATGAGGTTGGGATTTTGTCATCTATTACTGTGTTCATCGTTTCTAACAAAGGTAAAGCTAATTGATTTGAAAAGATTTTATAATAGTCCATAATGAAACCATCTGGGCCGAGTGATTTCCCACTCTGCTGCGGATATTGTCTCTAATAGCTCCTGAAGGGTAATTTTTTTCCCATTCCACTTTAAATTCCTCTGGAATCACTGGAAGATCTAATTGCTGTAAGTATTTTTTTATTTTCATTATATTATTTTCTTCATGCAATTCTTTTTTGTACAAATTAGTATAATACTCAAGGAATATTCTTTTAATGTGATCTTGAGATGTAAATGTCTTGTCCCCTATTTTTAGTTCCAAAATTGATCTTCTTTCCTGTTCTCTTCTTAGCTTATAGGCTAAGAACTTGCCCGCTTTATTTGAAAATTCAAAATCCCTTTGCCTTAAAAACCTAATTTTCTTCTGGACTTCTTCCATAACTAATATAGAGATTTGCCCTCTTAATATTTGTAGATCATTTTTTATTTTCCTGTTATTTGGGTTTTTTTCAACTCTTCCTCTTTCTTTTATTTCACTTTCTAATTTCTTTATGATTTTCTCTTTTTGTCTTCATCGCAGCTCCTTTTTTAAAGAAGAAACCCCTCATATATGCCTTCAAGGCATCCCATACCACATTAACTGCTTTTTCTTTATTTAAATTTTGTTGAAAGAATAACTGCAATTCTTTCTTTGCCTCTGCAACTGTGGTTTTATTTCTCAAACTATTCATATTTAATTGCCATCTAAATTCTTTAGGAACAGTTTTTAAGCTCATCATTATTGGATTGTGGTCCGACCAAACTGTAGGTAGTATCTCAATTTTATTTAGCTTCTTGCATATTACTGTCGAGACCATAAACATGTCTATCCTCAACCATGAGTTGTGGACATGTGAAAAAAAAGTATAATCTTTAACATTTTTGTATAAAATCCTCCAAATATCTTTTAGTGATAACCTTTCCTGCAATTCAAAAAAACTTTTGGGTAATTTACCTTTTGATGCTTTGATTTTCTTTTGTGAACTTCTATCCAAATGCGGATCAATAACCCCATTCCAATCACCCATAATGATAATCCGTTCATTATTCCAATTTTCTAACTTACCAGTCAGTTGTTCATAGAATTTTCCTTTATTAGTTTCTCCCCCATCAAATTAATTTCTACCACCACAAATTGTCCATTATTGTCCACATATACTTCCTTCGGAGTAAACCTAGATTTAACATATAATACCACTCCTTTCTTTTTATTTCTTGCTGACGCAACAAATTCTTCTCCTAACTTTTGATTCCTTAGATATTTAATATCTTTACTTCTGATATGTGTCTCTTGTAAACAATAAATGTTAGCTCTGATTTTTTGCAGATGATAATTAATTTTTTTCCTCTTATGTGGAGTATTTAACCCTGTAACGTTCCAGGAGACAATCTTAATCTTATCCATTTCTAACACAGAAACTAACACAAGCACCTGGTGAAAAAGAATAGGAATACCATTGCTATTTACAGAACTATATTCTATGATATTTACTGTATGCTACTAAGTGACCACACTTCTTAACCTAACTAGTCTAATTAACCTTCATATACATCTCCTTCTTCTGAAAATTCAACCTCTTTCCTTTGTTGAAAATTCTCTGATTCGTCTAAAAGGTCATCTTCTGATCTATTCAGTTCCTTCCTGTATCTCCAATTGGTTGCCCCCAACTAAGTCCTCTTCCTCCTGTGAGTTCTTTCCCCTGTTATTTTCTTCACTATCTCTCTTATGTACTTTTATTTTCCTTTGCCCTTTGTCGTCTCTTCTTGGGGGAGATGTGTCCTTCCCCTGATCTTTCTCCCTAGCTTTTCTCTTATTCTCCTCCCATTCCCAAAATCTCCTTGCTTCTTCTACCATTTTTATAATTATTCTCCTCTTCTTGAACCAAAAAATCAGGCCCTCAGGGGTTCCCCACCTGTAAGGTATCCCCTCTTGTCTTAAATAGGATGTCAAAAACAAATATTCTTTCCGTTTCCTCAGCAATCTTGCTGGGACATCCTTCAAAATTTGAAGTTGTTGACCTTCTATTTCGAGTGGTGTCTCATTATGAACTTTAAGAAGCTGGTCACAAATCTATCTACGCACAAAGTAGACAACTATATCTCTTGGTAGGTTCCTTTGCTTTGCTACCATCGAATTAAGCCGAAAAATCCTATCTATCTCAAAATGAAATTGGGATGGCTCCTTACCTAAAAATTCTGCCAATTTCAATGATATAAGTTCCACCAAATTTTCATTTTTGTACTCCGGCAATCCCCGAATTTTAACACATTTTTCTCTGAGTTTCTGGTCCCAAACCACTTTCTCATCTAAATCCCATTCTCTATCCTTCCTAACTTCCACTAATTCTTCTCCAAATCTATCACTTCTATATTCTAAATTCTCTATTTTTTGATTTGCTGTGGCTAGTTCCCCATTATTTTTTCTACCGATTTGTTAATTTCCTGAAGTTCTGTTCGAATATCATGACGAATTTCAGATTTAAAATCTTTCATTTCTTGCCAGATTTCCAATCTTAATTTCTTAATCTCCTCCAGAATGTTTGTGTTAAAATCTACCACCTTGACTTGTTCAATGGAGGATCTTCTAGGAAGTTGTGATTGGCTTTGAGCTTTTGGCTGCTTGATTCCTTGACATCATTATCAAATTTAAAATTTATATTCCAATTTATTATTTTTTCCCCCAAGTCAACTCACTAATTTTACTCTCAAATTAAATCCCCAATATTCCAAATTCCAAAAATCCCAATTTCTTTGATTTACTGGTTCCCCTTTTTCTTTTTCTTTTTTTTCACCTTTTTTTCTTTTATATTTTTATGTATTTATTTATATTTTTATTATTATTTGTATTTTTTAGTTAGTAAAACCTGGGAACCAGACCCAATGATTACTCCCAGTAGCCAAAGCCTTTTAGAATGTTCCAAAACTAATGATAGAGAGGACACAGTTTTATCAATAAAAACTAGATTAACACACACCACTTATCAATCAATCAACTTATCAATAACCTAATACTCCCATCCGTGTAATTCAATTTCATCTACCCCCCCCCCCCTTAGATCACGGCACAGAATATTTATCTGTCTTGTCTGTCTATATTTATATATGTACTACTACCACTATAATTCAACCACAGAACACCTACCCACCCTCAAATATTTTGGCACATCCTCCCACCAACAATCGTAATCTTATAGAGAACTCCAAATTTAGATCAACAAAGTTCAGAATTTCTCACCATGTCCCACCATACATTTAAGAGTTCCACAGTTTAGAAAGGAATATCAGTATAAAAGTAAAATAAAAGTTTGTTGAGAGGGAGAGTTCTGCAATGTCAAACCCAATCCAGAAACAATCTCTCTATCCTTTTAGTCTATATTCATCTGCTGGACACGTATTTCCGGGTCACCAAGAAAAGTCCTAGAACGTCCACCGCTGACGTCCTTCCACTTTACCAAATGTGTCCTTCTATATTCCGCTTAAACTTGTAAACCTCCAGCTGAGACGTTCCTTCGGTGTCACTTGTAGCACCTCCCATCGCCTACTCCAGGCTCTCTTGCCACAGCTCCCTCTCAATCGCAGCACAAACCATCCAAGGACTAAAGGTGGGAGAGAAACTGCCTCTCTCCTTTTTTTATTTTTTTTTTTATTTTTATTTCGCCTCCAAGGTAGCGTCTCCTCCTCCTGGCTTCTTTCTCAAGGACTAAGATCAACAAGGTAAATTAACTCTTCACTCGCTTGGCAGAAATATATTTAATTGCAGTTTTCTCCTTCAATAAGTAACAATAAGTAACAATTCTCACCATTTACTGTATTATTGAGTAGGTTATTATCTTTTTCAATATTATCTCTTTCAATAGATCTTCCAGAACTTTTAAAGTCCTTTCAGCCAACCACTTTAACCCCCAGCGTGTTTTTAAGATCGTTTACTATTTAATAACTGGCCGTATTTCTTGTAAGTTCTTATGATAGTTCATATATCTGCATCTCCTTTCCAATATCCATTTTACTTAACACCGTTCAGCTGTATTACTGATGTCCACAGTGGAGGAAAACAAAACCAAACTGATATCCCTTAATCTTTCTTTATATTTTCAATAACTATGGAGTAGGTGTGAGAATACAGGAAACCACAGTCCCTTCTATACCATCTAATGCTGTAGTCTATGTGAGACGTTACGCTCAAAGTTAATCGACCAGATCAATGTCCAGCAACCTTTTACTTTAGATTCTTTGGCTTTTGTTATAGAGTACACTTACTCCGTAAACAGCTTTAATTAAGTTGGTGGTGTCTCCATCTTCCCAATTGAATATCCTGGCAGCGCGGTCCCTCCTGTCTCTAGCCCTTCCAACCCTGTGATGATCTTCTACAGGGTTTTAGGGGTTTTTGAGACCAGATCTGAGATCCCAATGAGGTCATCTGAATCCCCAATACCAAGGGGATGATTTCAGATCACAGATTCAAATCTTCTAAACAATCCATACACCACACTGCCTGAGTCGTCCCATGGCGACATTCCCTGTGACTTCTCAAATAGATGCCATCCCAACCGGAAGTCCCCGGCTGAACATGTTTATAAAGTTCCCATGAGCAACCTTATTTTTTTCAAAAAAATATTTGTTTGCTGACAAATCAGCTTTAACTTAGGGCAGCCATATGAATGAGAGACCCCAAGTTACTCAGGTCTTGCAGATCTATGATTTGTTCTTCCTTGTTTCCTAATATCTTCCACTTAACCATCTTTTCCAATAAGTTATCATTCCATCATGAATGGTTCCCAGTTGGTGAAGGGGTAGGGCAAGGCATTCTATCATCTTATTTGTACAACTTGTTTGCAGAAAATATCATAAGAAGAGCAGATTTTAGACTGAGAAGAAGGAGGAGTGAATATAGGCGGAAGGAACATCAACAGTAGCTATACTAGTTGAAAACATCATAGGCTTGGAGCAATTATTAAGGAAAGTTAAAGAAGAAAGTGCAAAAGCAGGTTTACTGCTGAGCATAAACAAAACAAAAATAATGAGCATGGAGGATCCACAGAAATTCAAACTAGATGATTATGAAATCAAAATAGTTAAAGATTTGCATGCCTTGGATCAAATATTGATCAGAATAGAGACTATGAAGGAACTAGACAAGATCCTAAAGTGTAAATATATAAAACTGAGCACTAAATTTAGAATTGTCCAAACCATGGTATGCCCAATCACCAAGTACGGATGTGAGAACTGGACAGTGAAGAAAGCAGACAGAAAAAAAATCAACTCATTTGAGATGTGGTACTGGAGAAGAGTGCTAAGGATACTATGGACAGCCAAGAAGACAAACAAATAGATCCCTGAACAGATCAAGCCTGAATTCTCCCTTGAAGCCAAGATGATGAAACTGAGGCTGTCATACTTTGGCCACATCATGACAAGGCATGACTCATTAGAACAGACATGAGGGGGAAGCAAACAGGTGGCACGGGGCCACCCTGGGAAGCTGCAGATCAGGGCCGAGGCATCCGCATTCCTCAGCCCCATGGCACAGCGTCCCCGCTCCAGGAAGGAATGCTAAAATAGCGCTCCTTCTGCAAGACACCGAAGGTGTGCGGACGCTGCAGCGGAAGTGCGTCATCGGCGCGCCAGCCGTGCGGAGGGCTGGCTGCTCCAACGACGTTTTGGGGAAGGGGTTGGGCCACCCAGCGTGAGGCTCCCCCTCCCCTTCCTGGTCTCAAAGACGGTGGTTTACACCATCTGCTTAGGCCTATAGTGCTAGGAAAGGTACAAAGTAACAGAAAGAGAGGAAGATCACACACCAGATTGCTAGACTCAATCAGGGAGGTCGTAGGCCTGAACCTGCAGGACCTAAACAGAGCAGTGAAGGACAGGGGTCTTGGAGATGTATAATCCATAGGGTCACCATGAGTTGCAGTCAACTCAAGGGCAGTTAACAACAAACAACAATCAAAGTAGGATAGCCTCACTTTAGTAATTTTGGCTTCTGGTGAATACTTCTGGGAGAAACCAGTGAGAGACAACCCCCCCCCCCAAAAAAAACACCACTCTTCTATTGAAAAAAACTTTATAACACCAGACAGAACAAAATGAAATAAAGTTTACAACTTACAACATTGTAAACAACATTAAAAAGGAGCAAGGGAGAGTGAGGAAAGGAATGTAGCAGGACCTTTCAGACTGTGTTTTTTACTTGGGCTTTTGTGGATATAATCCCTCTTCTTTGGATGTTTACTGAATGCTGCTACATTCCTTCCCACCACACTCACACACATACTCCCTTACATTTTTTTATGTTGAAAGAGATACCATGTATATAATATTGCTCATAGGGCAAAGTTTGTGTACATTGAACCATCAGAAACCAAAGGTCTCTGTCTCAGCCACCGATTAAAAGATTTTGGTTTTTGGAAGATTTCAGATTTTAGAACTCCATATAAGGGAGACTCAACCTGTAATAAAAGACACAAATGGATACCAGTCTATAATTAGAGTCATCATGATGTTCATTTATTGAGTTGAGTAACTGTCAGAGCTTGTACCAGATTTTCCATGGCAGTGAGATGGTTTGTCATACCAAGAAGGTGTAAGTCAATGCACAAAGGTCTAATTTATATCCCAGTGCTCAGGGACAGTGCAGGTGGAAATTAAATCCTACTCACATATCATTTCCCAATTTTATCCCTTTATATGTTCAAGCAAGATTTCTGGTCAGATCTTTGTTCTCTTCTCCAACTGAACATTTGGATTCGACCATCACAAGCCACATATGAGACTGAAAAGCATCCGGCTGTGAGGAGTAGCTCATGCTCATTTATATTCCAGAAAAGAAATATAGATAGACGTGTCATATTTATAATGAATCATTTTATAATCAAATAATATATATTAACCTGGTTTCTGGCCAATCTGAGTATAGGGTGCCAAATTCATAATTACCCTCATCCTGCAGTAAAGGTTATGAAACAAATTAATTCCATGCATTTTTAAAAAGTCTTTTTCAAAATTCATTTATTGGTTGGCTAGAATTTGCACCAAATAAAATTTATTAATTCACTGCTTGAGTCCTGTTGTGTCCAAGGGCCAGTGTATAAAATCAGCAAAATCAAGTCATCAAGCTTTTCTCCAAGCTGTACCACTTCAGTGTGAGAATGGAGGGAACTACAAGCTTGAAATCTCCATCCAAACAATGTTCTGATTATAGAAAAATAGAAAGGTAGGCTGAACCATTCTTCTGGCATGCTCTATTTCTTTGTGCAGGAAGAGCTTGTTTTTAAACAGGAGGCATTCAAACACACGGGGGAAAACACCTATAGATTGAAGGAGCATAATCTGATATTTGAAACAAGATTTGCCATTGCACTTTTTTGGTTGTTATCAGTGGGTAAAATTCTACAGCATACATGAATACTATCAATTTAGTATCTATATAGTATATGCTAAGGGCTCATTTATACCAGCCAGTATATTCAGGGCTGCTCCCAGAGTATTCTAACCACAGAGCTGCTCTAGATTTCCCCCCACACACACACACATTACCTCCACACTCTGTAGCAATGCCAGCCAGCTATCTATACACAAGTCATGCTGTGTCACACAGCACTGCCACTGATGGTGCAAGTTGCTCCCTCTGATCAATGCTGGGTACCTCAAAGGGTACAACATGGAGGTCTGTTCTACTGGAGACAAGGGTGCAGCAGGATGTCTCCCAATCCAACCTGCCAAAACCTATCTTAACAGTCAGCAACCACATCAAGAGATGGAGGTCTATTATCTTGGCAATCAAAGAAGCATAGCAGGATCATGTTTCCAGCCCCCTCCCACCAGAGATCTGAGGTGCAATGAAGTGTTGTGACAAGAGTTCTGCTTCTGATTGTCTTCTGGCATGAAGCAGCTGGAAACAACATCTTGTTGTGCCCTGATCACCATCTCTTCATAACGTTGCTGGTTCTTAAGGTTGGCTTGGGGAGTTAGGTTGGGAGACCAGACATGGTTATGCATTTGTAACTACATCTGTGAACTAGCATTCTGGCAGATATTTCTAGCATAAGCTTTCAATGACTACAGCCCACTTCCTCTGATTATGGTCCACTACCCCTGATGAAATGGACTGTGTCCATGAAAGCTAATGCTAGAAAATTCTTCTTTTCACTTAGCCTCAAAGGTAAAAGTGGATTCTTTTATGTCTTTTTATTTTAATTTCCATGAAACACTTTATATCCCAGGACTGGTAAAAAAAAATAAAAGTGTAAATAGATAAATTTTACAGTTCTCAGAATCCCTCTAGCAAACATGGCTGAAAGAAAGTAAATTCCAAAGTCTTCATATAGCCCCATGTTCCTGCTCTTGAGACAGGTCTTTGCTGAGTAAGGTTGGTTCATTTCTAATTCCTACATTGTTCCCTGTCTACAGATCAACATTTCTACTTTACTCAAATTTTGGCAGAATAATTTTGCTAAAGCCATTGGCAGATTTAAAATAAATTGAAATTGGGATCCCTGACTTTTATGGCACATTTCATCGTAATGATGCATGACTTATCAATCCCTCATTTTTAATGTGCAGACATGTTAAGTTAAACTAGCTTTTCAAGAAATGGATTTACTGATTAGTTCCTGGTTTTGGTCCATAATTGTTCAATGATTTCTTCAATATTAACTTAACAAAAACAACAAAAAAAGCTTAAATATAATTCTTAGCTATAAGCTTGTCAGAAATACCGACACATTCACATTCAAATCACAGTTTAAGTTAATCAATAATGGCTTTATTAAGAGTTTTGTATTTTATTTATAGCTAATGCAAATGTTTTAAAAAAGTATTACAGGTATTAATTATTAGCAGTTTCTTCACAGCACAAAGTAAAAAGAACTGCATAAATGTACTTTAAGACACTTAAAGCCCAGGCATTCTTTGCAAAATGACTAGCTAAAGAGCCCCTTGGGCTGTCGTTTTTACTGCTTTTCAAAGCTCTAATAGCACTTTTTCACCAAAGACACACCCCTTGAATCCTCAGAGAGTTACAATAGCATAATTGTTCTTTTAGGTTTTAAGACCCTGACATATCTGTCAACGAAAGAACAGTGAATAATAATACCAGAACTATTTTATGCAAATTCCACTTAGATGTTTCGGGATTTTTGTGTGAGACTGATCTTGCCTCCTTGTTGACAGTTTTCTTGTCACATTAGCTTTACATGAGAAAGTGGTAAAGTTTTCTCCTTTTGTTAAATAATACCCATTTTTTAAAAATATGTAGATAAAAGTTAAAAAACAAATATAAAAGCAATGAGATGGAAACATCAATTTGGGCGACTGTTATCACAGGAGAAAACATTTGTCACTTGCTGGATTCTTTTTTAAATTAGGTGTGCCTTTACCAAAGTCTAAAACATTTCATTAGAGTGTGTGCAACAAAACCTATATGTTTACATCTGTATTTTTCTACATTCAGTTGTATATGAACCAAACCATATGGAAGCCAACAAAAGTAGTAGATGCAGAAAAAGCAATAGTAATTTAGCCAATACTCAATATTCCCTAGACCATGGTTTGAGAAGTTAAAATTGAGGATGACATTCCAAAACTAGTGAATCTTGCTATTTTTAAGTAATGATGCTTTGAAGAAATACATATTTCCAGTAACCACTGGTGGATTTCATACCAGGGAGGATGAGAATCTGTTCCAGGCTTTTGTCCAGAGATTAATAAAACTATTCAAAATCCTATCCTCAGCCTGGATTCAGTACATTGAATATCTCCTTTCAAATTCAAACTAAAACTAAGAGTGAATGGGACCCACCAGCCAGCACTAGATCTTTGATCATTCCAGTGCAGACTAACCTGATCAGGGATAGGTAACAAACTGGTTTGAGTATTTTTGTTTTGTTTTGCTGGATACACACACTGAATTCTTAAAGTTGTTCAGAAATTCAACAGTAAGGATGTGAGGGCTTAAAAATCCTAAATGCAAGAAAAAAGCAAAATGGACAGATTCACTCGTTCAAGCCAAGGATGGAATGGTTAGCTTTTAAACTACATTTGTAGTGTTCAGTTTCCACCTGTTTTTAAAGTCTTCAAGGATAATTTCATCTTTAACATCTAGATGGGAGGCAGATACAGCATTGTTTTGTTAATGAATTCCGTTGAATTTAGCCAGTGCAAGTGGTTCAAAATTTCATTTGGTTCATTTTTTGTAAGAATGTTCTAAACATTCACAGATTTCATCAATACTTTGGCAGAACCCTTTCTGAATATATTTTTCTTTTGTAAAAAGTAGAAGAAAATGAAACTGATGGATTCATCCATTCCTAGCTCTGATGCACTGATGTATGAATTGGAACAGAGTTATCTTGGATTGTTTTATGTTCCATGACATTCTCCAAATCCTGTAACCCAAGATGCTTCTACATTAACAGCTTATCAGCTTATCTTCCAGTTTACCTTCAGATTGCACCAATCAACAATGACCATGGGCTTGTCTATAAACACATTGAGGCAATTCAGGAGAACTGCCCACACAGTTGTCCCTTTCAAACACACACTGGACTTATAAATCACAGTATTAACAGCCACACAATCATGGCCACTCCAGGGTTTATTTCCCTCCACCCCACATGCTTGTGAATGTATGTATTTCTAAACTCTTCCCCCCAACTTCACACCAATGTGAAGAGCATAATAGAGCACAATTCACACATGTGTGCATATATCCATATTTTCCACTCAAAACCAGGATAAATCCCAATTTTTTCCTCCAAATTAAAACTCTGAAAAAGTCTCAGATTTGACTTCAATCATCCTATATGTCATTTAGACAACTTGTGAGATCACTTTATTTGACCTGTGTAGACATGCCCACAGTTCCTAGCTCAGAAAATGGCTCAAACTGTGTTTAGAAACATGCTTCAAAAGTTAATATATAGAAATGGTCATTCTAACGGAAAGCACATCTCATATAATTGAAGATTAATGAAGAAACAGGATGGAAGATACATGTATGAGCACATATCATAGTGACATAGATTTCCCCATCTTTTTCTATTTTTATATAATTTTATATAACTTTTCTATTTTTATATAACTTCTCAACTTCATCTGTTCTAATCTACATCCCACCACAATACTGGAATTTCACTATTCCTAATTTTTGATACAGATGCACATTCAACATGTACATTATAATGCTCATTTTTCTGTTGCTGTTGCTTTTGGTCATGGTGGTGTTTGCAGAAGAGATTTAAGTACACCATTCTTTTAAATCTCATCATGTTTCATGATTACAGAACTTATAAAACATTTATTTTTTAAAAGTATGGCTTTATTCCATGAATTTATTGTTACTGTTGTTATTGTGTATCTTCATGTCATTTTCAAATTATGACAACCATAAAGCAAACCTTTCATGAGGGTTTCTTAGCAAAATATAATATCAAGAGGAGATTCGCTAGTGCTTTGTTCTGAGGCTGAGAGAGTGTGAGTTGCCTGAGGCTACCCAATGTGCTTCCATAGCTGAGCTGGATTGAACATTGATTTTTGAACTCCTGGATAACATGAGAAGTCCCAGGAGACTGAAGGAGGATAAATGTTGTCCCCATTTTTAAAAAGGGAAAAATAGGGGGCTCAAAAAATTACCACCCGGTTAGCCTGACATCAAGACCAGAAAGAATTCTGGAGCAGACCATTAAACAGTCTGTAAACATTTAGAAGGAAATGCCATAATCACAAAAAGTCAACACGGGTTTCTCAAAAACAAGTCATGCCAGACTAATCTGATCTCTCCCCCCCCCTTCTTTGATAAAATTACCAGCTTGGATAGATGAAGGGAATGCTGTGGATGTAGCATATCTTGATTTCACTAAGGCCTTTGATGTGGTCTCCCACAATATTCTTGCAAAAAGATAGTAAAATGTGGGCTAGACAATGCAACTGTTAGGTGGATTTGTAATTGGTGGACTGGCCAAACCCAAAGGATGCTCAGCAATGGCTCCTCTGCATCCTGGAGAGAAGTGACCAGTGGGGTGCCACAGGGTTCTGTCCTGAGCCCAGTGCTATCCACATCTTTGTCAATTACTTAGATCAAGGAATAGAGGGCATGCTTATCAAATTTGTAAGTGACACCATATTAGGAGGTGCAGCTAATACCCCAGGGGAGAGGTTCAAAATTCAGAATGACCTTAATGGATTAGAAAGCTGGGCCAAAACTTAACAAAATGAATGTCAACAGGGAGAAATGTAAGGTACTGCACTTAGGCAGAAAAAAAATGAAATGCATCGATATAAAATGGGGGACATCTGGATTGACAAGATGATATGTGAAAGGGATCAAGGAGTCCTAGAAGACCACAGGTTGAGTATGAGTCAACAGTGTGATGCAGCAGCTGAAAAGGCCAATGTGATTCTAGGTTTTGTCAATGGAAGTATTGTGTCTATATTGAGGGAAGTAATAGTGCCACTCTATTCTGCTTGGGTGAGATCTCACTTGGAATACTGTGTCCAGTTCTGGACATCGTAAATCAAAAAGGATGTTGAGGAGAGACTTAGGAAGCTGGGTATGCTCAGCCTGGAAGAGTCGGTTAAAAGGTGATATGATAGCCCTGTTTAAGTATTTAATGGAATGTCATATTGAGGTTGGAGCAAGCTTGTTTTCTGTTGCTGCAGAGAATAGGGTCTGGACCAATGGATTCAAACTGCAGGAAGAGAGATTCCACCTCAACATTAGGAAGAATTTCCAGACAGTAAGAGCTGTTCATCAGCTCAGAGGGTGGTGGTCTCTCCTTCTTGGGAGGTTTTTAAAGAGAGGCTGGATGGCCATCTGTTGGGGGTGCTTTGATTGTGAATTCCTACATGGCAGGGGGTTGGACTGGATGGCCCTTGAGGTCTCCTCCAACTCTATAATTCTATGATTTCCTACTTTGTATTTTTTTTTTTTTAGCAAAATTGTTATCACATGTCTGAAAGTGAGTAAAAAGGGTCTGGTTTTGTGTGTATGTTTGTTTATTGTGTGTATGCATGGAAAAGTCTTTCATAATTTAGTAATTGAGATCCCCTAAATGTTTTACAGTGTGACCATCTAACAAAAACCAAAATTTACAAAAATGCAATACCTTTATTGGTCAATTGAAATGCAGAAAATACATCCTGCAAACTTTCATATCTTCACTGGCTTCTTCATCAGGCAAAGATGTTAAAAATCATATGGGGGGAAAAGTGATAATAGAGGCATGGGCCTACATTTTGTCTCAGTTATGATGGTCTAGAGCAGGGGTAGGCAACCTTTCCTCTTTAAGGGCTGAGGGACTTCAGCTCCCAGAAGCCTCAGCCTTGTTGGCCAATAGTCCCATGTTGGCCAATAGCTCCTGGGATTCTGAGAGCTGAAGTCCCTTGGCCCTTAAAGGGGACAGGTTGTCTACCCCTGGTCTAGATTGTGGATATTTGTCACTCTAATTTTTGCTCATTCATTAGAATCCCAGCGGGTGTTTTGCTTCCATACCAGTTTTATATCAGGTTGTAGAAATGTGTTTTCTTCCTGTACAAAAATGTGTACATCTTGGCCAAAATCCTATTGTTAGTCCCAACAAGAGGAGACTTAGGGGAGAAGCAGACGGGTGGCACAAGGCTGGCCCGGGAAGCTGCGGATCGCGGCTAAGGTAGCCGCACTCCTCGGCCCCGTGGCGCAGCGTCCCAGGCCCAGGAAGGAGCGCTAAAATAGCGCTCCTTCCACAAGATGCCGAAGGTGCGCCGCAAAAGGCCTCCGGCGCACCTTTGATGCCTCTTCCGCTGCAGCGTGTGCGGACGCTGCAGTGGAAGTGCGTCGTCAGAGCGCCGGCAGTACGGAGGGCCGGCCGCTCTGACGACATTTTCAGGAAGGGGTTGGGACGCCCAGCGTGAGGCTGCCCCTCCCCTTCCTGGCCTCGAAAACGGCGCTTTGCGCCATCTTCTGAGGCCCTTATTCAGTAACAGCATCAGCAGGATTTACCTTCCTGTTGACTCAGCAGTCAACAGTTGATTCAATAGATCTATTCTAGTGAGGAGTAACCAATAGGTTTCAGGTCATTTCCATGTGTGTGTGTATTGATACATATTTTTTCTATTGACTAAAAGCACGTCAGTGTGCAGTTTCCAAAATGTATGCTTTACTTGTCTACATTTTCCATGTGACTTGCCAAGGGTTTCCCACTGGGTTTCATGGCTGAGTGGTATTTAGAGCTTTAATGCCTCACCAAACTACAAATTCCCAAATCCTATAAGCTACAGACATGGAAGTTAGAAGGAAACAATAGTGCTATAATTGGGTGGTATGTGAGAGCCCCTAGGTTTGGAAGTTTACATTACCAAGTTATAGCACTTTGAACTATTATGGTTGCATCCTATGTTATCGTGGTGTTTTTTGTTTGGTGAAACACTAGGGAAAGGAGAATTCTCTGGCTTAGAGTGTTGGTCTATGTCTCTGGCGACCAGGGTTCAATTCCCTGCTCAGCCATGAAACCCACTGGGTGACTTTGTGCAAGTCACATGTTCTCAGCCTCAGGCAAAGGCAATGATAAACTTCCCCTGAACAAATCTTGTCAAGAAAAACCCATTATAGGTACACCTTAGGGGTCATTATAAGTTGGAAATGACTTGAAGGCACACAACAACAAAACTATTACAAACCCCAAGATTCCATTGGATTCAGCCATGGCCCCTAATGTGAAAGTACAATTGTGTGAAAGGGTCACAAAATGTAAATTGTATAGTAAGAGTATATTAAAGCAAAGAGTAATAGAATAATATAGCACCACTCCACATATCAGTTGACCTTAAAAGCTTTTTCCATAAAAAGTACAACTCTTTTTTAAAAATCTGATTTGACTTTTTACAGAGAAGAAAACTCTACAGACTTTAAAAAAAATACTCTTTTTTGGTCAAGCCATCTTTTCCAGTACTATCAGTTCAGTTAGTTTAAGGGAAACAGATCTGAGTTTAATTTTTGCTTCTTTAACAGTGGCTTTCAGAAATGCACACACACACACATATATGCTTCTTCCTCTGTGTGCCTAAGGAGTCTTGCCTGCCTGAACACACTTATTTTCCTGCTGATTTAGTGTCTACAAAATAGACGTCTCCTTGCAAAACACACCTTTCTTTGAATCCAGCCCACTGAATCAAACTCATTATCTTAAGACATCTCTACGGGCAAAGGTTATGCTTTCCTGAGCTATATTAATCTCTTTCTCTAAACATCATGGGCTTAATTGGGTTAGATCAGAGTTATACTGTTTTGAATAAAAGGGTGTGATTAATGTGAGCTAAAGACAGCTGGATCTGCACAGTCTATTATCATTACAACTGTGAAACTGCTTGGGAAAACTCAACACTGTAAGCAACTTCCCTTTTTATTTTCTCTTCTTATCTCTAAAGGGAAACCTGATCATTTGACCAATTCAGATTGCCAGATCTCAGGGCCTCCCGTTTTGGTGGGCCACCTCCAAGGGGTTATTCAGAAAGTGAAAATAATCCAGGATGAATCCAGATTGAATCTCCATTGTTCAGATGCATCCCAACTGATTAAGTTGGTAAAAGGTAAAGATAAAGGTATTCCCCATTGAAAAGGTTGTCAAGTCGTATCCGACCATAGGGGGTGGTGTTCATCTCTGTTACTAAGCCGAAGAGCCAGTGTTGTCAGAGACTACTCTGTGATCATGTGGCCAACATGATTGCACAGAATGCTGTTACATTCCCACCAAAGTGGTATCTATTTATCTACTTGCATTTGCATGCTTTTGAACTGCTAGGTTGGCCTCATACAGGAGCTCATACAGCACCTGGGCCTCGAACTGCCAACCTACCAATCTTGCAATCAACAGTTAGCATCTCAACCACTTGAACCACTGCATCCCTGTGATTAAGTTGTGGGGGCTGTCAAAAACCCCCACATAATCCAGAATAAATGATATTGGGGGTTTCCCCAGAACATCAGGAAGAATCTACTAGAATACCAAAAAATTAGACTTACTACGACTTCCCAAAGGTTGTTTCCCAAGTTGTGGAACAGCCTGCCGGAGGAGATCTGTCTTATCACCACTCTAGAGGTCTTCAAGAAGGCACTCAAGACAGAGCTCTTCCAGCGGGCCTATCCACATGACCTCCTCAACGGGACTTAAGTTAAGTTAAGTTCAATTGGTATGACTACATGGCTTGGATGTGGATGTTGATTAGATTGTTTTATTGACTCTTATAATTGTTGCTTATTGATTTTTACAATGTTCTTATTGTATTTATTGTATTTACTTTATTTGATTGTAATTCTATAGAATCATAGAATCATAGAATCATAGAGTTGGAAGAGACCACAAGGTCCATCCAGTCCAACCCCCTGCCATGCAGAAACTCCCAATCAAAGTATCCCTGACAGATGGCCATCCAGCCTCTGCTTAAAGACCTCCAAGGAAAGAGACTCCACTACTCTCCGAGGGAGTGTGTTCCACTGTTGAACTGCCCTTACTGTCAGGAAATTCCCCCTAATGTTGAGGTGGAATCTTTTTTCCTGGAGTTTACATCCATTGTTTCGGGTCCTAGTCTCTGGAGCAGCAGAAAACAAGCTTGTTCCCTCCTCAATATGACATCCCTTCAAATATTTAAACACGGCTATCATATCATCTCTCAGCCTTCTCTTCTCCAGGCTAAACATCCCCAGCTCCCTCAGTCGTTCCTCATACGGCTTGGTTTCCACACCCTTCACCATTTTAGTTGCCCTCCTTTGGACACGCTCCAGTTTCTCCACATCCTTTTTGAATTGTGGTGCCCAGAACTGGACACAGTATTCCAGGTGAGGCCGGACCAAAGCAGAATAGAGTGGCACTATTACTTCTCTTGATCTAGACACTATACTTCTACTGATGCAGCCTAAAATTGCATTGGCCTTTTTAGCTGCTGCATTGCACTGTTGACTCATGTTCAACTTGTGGTCCACCTGGATTCCGAGATCCCTTTCACACGTAGTCTCATTCAGCCAGGTGTCCCCCATCGTATATCTGTGCTTTTCGTTTTTCCGCCCTAAGTGCAGTACTTTACATTTCTCCTTGTTGAATTTCATTTTGTTAGCTTTGGCCCAGCTTTCTAGTCTATTCAAGTCATTTTGAATTTTGATCCTGTCCTCTGGGGTATTAGCTACTCCTCCTAATTTGGTGTCGTCTGCAAATTTGATAACTATGCCCCCAATACCATCATCCAAGTCATTAATAAAGATATTGAATAGCACGGGGCCCAGGACAGAGCCCTGTGGCACCCCACTGGTCACTTCTTTCCAGGTTGAAAAGGAGCCATTGTTGAGCACCCTTTGGGTTCGGCCAGTCAACCAATTACAAATCCATGTAACAGTTACTTTGTCTAGCCCACATTTTACCAGCTTGTTTGCAAGAATGTCATGGGGAACCTTGTCAAAGGCCTTACTGAAATCAAGATATACTATATCCACAGCATTCCCTTCATCTACCAAGCTGGTAATTTTATCAAAAAAAGAGATCAGATTTGTCTGGCATGACCTGTTTCTCTGAAACCCATGTTGACTTTTTGTAATTATGAAATTACCTTCCAGATGTTCACAGACTCTCTGTTTAATGATCTCCTCCAGAATCTTTCCGGGTATTGATGTCAGACTAACTGGACGATAATTGTTGGGATCCTCTTTTTTCCCCTTTTTGAAGATGGGGACAACATTTGCCCTCCTCCAGTCCGCTGGGACTTCTCCTGTTTTCCAGGAGTTCTCAAAGATTATTGCCAATGGTTCCGATATTATGTTTGCCAATTCTTTTAATACCCTTGGATGTAATTCGTCTGGTCCTGGAGACTTATATTCATTTAGATTAACAAGGTATTCCTGTACTATCTCTTTACTTATTCTGTGCTGAAATTCTCCTATTCTGTCCTCTGCTCCATTATCCTCAGGTTGAGCACCCTTTGCCTTTTCTGAGAAGACTGAAGCAAAGAAGGTGTTGAGTAATTCTGCCTTTTCTCTGTCCCCTGTTAACTTTTTGCCATCTTCTCCACACAGTGGCCCTACCATTTCCTTCTTCTTGTATATATATATTTTATTAACATATACTATTCAAACATATCTATAAAGTTAACACACCAATTTCTTTTTCAATAATTAAATACAAATATTTACAATTGACTTCCAAAGTATCTCCAGTTTGTACTCAACCTTAGTTCAATGTTCACTCATTGTCTTCATATATATGCAATTTTAGATATTGAATCCACTGTGTGTTATAACAACAGCTTTAATTATCTTGATCTTTAATAGTCACTTTTCACCTATTATTAAGTCAGTTTACTAATTTAGGGTATCCCATCAGTCTATATCTCTATTCAATTAAATTTTCTCTCTTACAGTATTGCAGTATCAGAGTCCAGTCTTGTTCAGTACTCTCTACATTTTGTTTGTTCAGTCTGGCTGTGAGTATATTCCATACTCATCATTTCAATAAGTCTTGTAGCCCACTCACTGGTTGAGGGCACTTCTGCTAGCTTCCATTTTTTTGCTAATGTAATCCGAGCTGAAGTTATCATATACAATAATATCCTTCCATATTTCCTTTCCATTTTCACTGGGATCTTATTTGTCATGTTTAACAGATATATTTCTGGTAACATGTCATATCTTATTTTAAATATTTCACAAATTACCTTATGAACAGTTGTCCAATACTTCCTGACTTTGTCACAATTCCACCATACATGTAGCCAACACCCTGTAGTTTGCTTACAGTTCCAACATCTGTTATTACCATTCCTGCAAATTTTTGCTAATTTCGCTGGGGTGAGGTACCAATTTTGCTCCATTTTTAAATAGTTTTCTTTCAAGTCTTGACATTGAGTAAATTTTTGTGTCTTCATTCTTGCCCACTCCCAACTTTCCAAATCAATGTCCCTACCAATATCCTTGGCCCATCTAATCATCGTATCTTTTACTAAGTCTTGTTCCAAATCTATTGCTTGTAAAGTCTCATAATATTTGGAAGTTAGTTTTTTTCCATTTTGCTTAATCACTTTATCCAATTCGGTGTCTGCCTCTTCAAATCCCAGTTTTTTATCATCTGCTTTAAATCTGTCCATTAGCTGTTTATATGGAAACCAATGTAAATTTTTATCCAATTCTTTCAAATTCTCTAAAGGCTTTAATTCATAGCTTCCACTCCTTGTTTTGCTCAAGATGTCCCGATATCTCAACCATTTGGATACTTCTCGCCATCTTCCAAAAAAGGCTTCTTGTGGTGACACCCATAAAGGTAGTTTTCTGTAGAATTTTTCCTTACAATACAGCCAAATCCTTATCAATGATCTTCTGACATAATGATGCTCAAATTCTTTGTGCACTTTTGTCTTATTATACCACATATATGCGTGCCAACCAAATCTCAAATTAAATCCTTCTAAGGCGAGAGTTCTATCATTTTCTAATTTTGCCCAGTCCGTGATCCAAGTTAATGCATTTGCATAATAATAAGTCTTTAAGTCTGGTAAGTTACAACCCCCATTTTTCTTCTTATCAATCAGTGTCTTCCACTTTATCCTAGATTTTTTACCTGACCAGATGAATTTTACAAGATCTTTCTTCCATTGTATAAGTGGTTTATCATTTAAAAGCACTGGAATGTTTTGAAACAAAAAGTTCATCTTTGGTAGTATCATCATTTTAATTGTCTCTATTTTTCCCAACAATGATAAATTTAATTTTGTCCATTTATTAAGATCTTCTTTAATTTCTTTCCATAGTCCTTCATAGTTATTTTCAAATAAATCAGGATTCCTCTTTGTAATCCAAATTCCTAAATACTTAATTTTCCTCTCAACTTTGAATCCTGATAAAGACTGTAGTTTAATCTCTTCTTCCTTTGTCATATTCTTTGTAAGCATTACTGTCTTTTCTTTATTTATCTTTATTCCAGAAACTTTTTCAAAGTCCAACAAAATTCCTTAAAATTTCTCTATCGAGCTTAGAGGTTCTTCCATAAATATTACCACATCATCTGCAAAAGCTTTTAACTTGTAATGTTGTCCTTTAATCTTTAGTCCTTTTATATCCATGTCATCTCTAATTTTGTCATTCAACAATTCCGATATCATGATGTATAGCAAAGGAGATAATGGACATCCTTGCCTAGTACCTTTTTGAATATCAAATTTTAAACTCTTCTCTCCATTAATTATCAATTTTGCACTCTGCTTTTTGTAAATATTACTTATCCATTCAAAAAAGTTTTCTCCCGTGTCCATTTTTTTTATCACCTCCAGCGTAAAGTCCCATTTTACCTTATCAAAGGCCTTTTCTGCATCAAGAAAAATCATTGCAACTTTTTTCTCATTGTTTTTTTCATAATATTCAATTGCATTTAATACTGTCCGTATATTTTCTCTCATATGTCTTGATGGCAAGAATCCTGCTTGATCCTCATGTATTAGTTTTTTTTTAAAATGTTCTTTAATCTTGAAGCTAATATTGTCATAAAAATTTTGTAATCCACATTTAATAATGAAATCGGTCTATAATTCTCTACTTTCAGTTTATCTTTACCTTCCTTTGGTATGAGAGTGATGTTAGCCTCTTCCCAAGATTCTGGTATTCCTTGTTCTTTAATTTTGTTAAATAAATCTTTAAGTGGTACTACTAATTCCTTCTCAAATATTTTATAATATTCTGCTGTAAAACCATCTGGTCCAGGTGTTTTGTTTATTTTTTGACTTCTAATTGCTTGTTCTACTTCAACAGTAGTAAATGGAGCATTCAACATTTCTTTGTCTGCCATCGAAATTGTTTTTACATTCCAGCTCATCAATGCTTTAACTAACAGCGTCTTCCGATCCGTTTCAGAGTTTGGGTCCTTATATAATTTAGCATAATATTTTGTAAATATTTTTTTAATCCCTTCTTGATTAGTTATAGTTGATTCTTTATCAACTATTTTTTGGATTAATTTCTTTTCTTTTTCTTTTTTCAGTCTATTTGCCAGCCATCTCCCAGTCTTATTTGCAAATTCAAATTTTTTTTGTTTAAGATATGTTAACTTTTTTTCGACTTCTTTTGTCAGTAATGCATCCAGTTTAATTTGTAATATTTTGAGTTGGTTTCTCAGTTCTTTTCTATTAGATTGTTCTTGGATTTCTTTCTCTTTCTTTTGTATTTCTTCAGTCAATTTTTCCAATTCATCTCGTGCTCTTTTCTTCATTTCCGCCCCTCTCTGAATAAAGATTCCTCTCATCACTGCTTTGCTGGCATCCCATACTGTTTTCATTTTCATTTCATCAGTGATATTTTCAGAAAAATAATACTTTAATTCTTCCTTCACTTTATTTACAAATTCCTCATTTTGAAGCAAATAAGGATTCAAACGCCACGAATACTGACGTTTTGGTCCCAAAATACTAAGTTGAATTGGATTGTGATTGGAAATAATCTTTGGCCAAATGTCCATTTTCTTTATTCGTTGAAACAAATGTTTAGAGATCAAAAACATATCAATTCTTGATTCAGTTTTGTGTCTGTCCGAGAAAAAGGTAAACCCTTTAGCCTTGTTGTAAAGTCCCATCCACACATCTTCTAAAGACAATTTCTCTTGTAATTCAAAAAAGGACTTTGGTAATTTTCCTTGATTCTTTTTTGTCTTAATTTGAGTGGTTCTATCTGTTTTTGGATCTATAACTCCATTCCAATCTCCCATTAACAAATAATTTTCATGATCCAATTCTTCTATTTTTTTTATCAATTTTTTTAAAAAAAAGTTCTTTATTTTCCTGAGGAGCATAGATACCAACTAATAGAATTTTCTTTTCTTGCCATAATACTTCCACTGCAATATAATGTCCTTGTTGATCTGAAAAAAACTTCTTTTGCATCATATTTATTATTAATATAAATTACCACTCCTTTTTTTTTCTTTTCATTTGCAGATACAAATAATTGACCTAGTTTAGGGTTTCGTAAAAATCTAATATCTGATTGTTTGATTTTTGTCTCTTGCAGACAAATAAAATCCTGTTTTTTCTTTTCCAAATAATGAAATATTTTACTACGTTTATATTTTGAATTAAGTCCCTTAACATTCCATGAATAAATTTGTGTCGCCATTTTCTATGAATTAAAAATATTATCTCTTTATATCTATGGTTCTTCCTCTCTTCATAATTCTGATGCTCCCCCCTCATCATCATCATCATCCAATTGTCCCGATTCTTCCAGAAGTTTACTCTCATCTGAGAAGGGATCCGTCCCTTCACCTTCTTCTATTTCTTCTTCAGCTTTTTTCAGTTGTTTTTGACTTCTGGTCTCCATTATGACTTTCTTCTGTCTTCTTTGTTCTTTCGGTTCCTCTTTATCTTTTTCTTTCTCTCTTGTCTTTACAGCTGCTTGTTCATCTTCTTCATCACCATCTCCATCTGTTTTCCCCTTTTCTGCTTGGAATCTTTTACAGAAATCTTTTGCTTTTTGTATGGAGTTTATTCTATATCTTCTTTGTTGATATGTAAAAGCAACTCCTTCAATTTTTTCCCATGCATATCTTATACCATGATTATGTAAAAGTTGTGTCAAAAACTTATATTCTTGTTGCCTTTTCAAAATTGCGAGAGGGGTATCTTTAAAAATACTAATTTTCCGTCCTTCTATTATCAGATCTTCATCATAACTTTTCTGAATCACAATGTCCTTTATCCTTGTTCTCGTGAAACAGACCACTACATCACGTGGTAATTTTCTTTCTCTGGCGACAATCGAATTAATTCTGAAAATTCTATCTGTTGCTTGATTAATTTCTGATTCAGTCAATCCTGTATAGTTTGCGAGTAATGGAATTAATTTTTGATAAATATCTTCTTTAGCCTCTTCAGGAATCCCTCTAAGTTTAAGACATCTATCTCTATAACGAATTTCCTGCCAAAGAATCATACTTTCATCCTTCTTTTGTGTTTCTATTGTTTGTTCTGATGATTTCTTTAATTCTTGTGTAACAACTTTCAAATCTTCGACATCTGTTTGAATACTTTCAACCTGTTTAGTCATTTTATCTAATTTTTTCCCTATGGCACCAAGTTCTCTCTTCATTTCATCCTTAATTTCTCTCCTTGTATCTATTGATTCCTGTTTTATCTCTTGTCGTAATTCTGTTTTAAGATTCCTAATTTCATCCAATATGGAAGACAATGATGGTTCTTGTTTTGGTGCATCTATTGATGCTCTTCTTTGAGTTGTCATCTGGATTTGAGTCTGAGTAAGTTTCTTTCCTGAGGCCATTTCTCTTCCCTTTCTTTTATGTTAATCTACTTCTATTAATAAACAAATATAAATTATATAATCAAATTCTAAATTTCTCAAATTCAATTTTGAAATTTCAGATTATAACTTCAATCTATATTAAAATACAATCAATATATATTATAAAATTTTCAATTTCAATCAATTTTTCCAAGTTTTTACAAAAATTTCAAATTTCAAATTTCTTTAAAAACCTCCAAATTTCAAATTCCAAATTTCTAACCTTAAATCACAATATCAAACACAAATTTAACATAAAATCAATATTTTGGTTAAAAATTCAAAATTTCTCAAATTTGAAATTTCTAAAAAAAAATTCAAAATTTCAAAAAAAAGTTTTTCCCAAAAGTCCCAAATTAAAATTTAACAATAACCACTACAAATTAATACAAAATCAATATTCAAATCTAAATTCCTTCAATTCCCCAAATTTCAAATTTCAAATTACTTAATTTTTTCCCCAAATTTCAAATTCCAAATTTCTAACCTCAAATCACAATATCAAACACAAATTAACATAATATCAATATTCTAATTAAAATTTCTTAAATTTCTCAAATTTAAAATTTCTCAAATTTCTCAAATTTTTCTCAAATCCCAAAAGTCCCAAAATGAAATATAACAATAACAACTACTAATTAATATACCATCAATATTCAAATTTAAATTTCTTCAATTTCCCAGTTTTAAATTTCAAATTTTTTAATTATTTTTTTTTCAAATTTCAAATTCTAAATTTCTAATCTTAAACCACCATATCAAAAACAAATTAACATAAAATCAATATTCTAATTCAAATTTCTTAAATTTCTCAAATTTCAAATTTCTCAAATTTTCCTCAAATTTTCAAAAAATCCCCAAAAGTTCCAAATTCAAATATAACAATAACAACCATAAATTAATATACAATCAATATTCAAATTTAAATTTCTCAAATTTCACAAGTTTTAAATTTTAAATTAAATCTTCAATAATTTCCCCCTCTTTTAATTTTCAAAAAAAGAAAAAAAAGAAAAAAAGAAAAAAGTGAATATCCAATAAAATATTGTTAAATATATTTAAGGTCTTGCCAATTTAATAAAGTTTGATGAAATATCAAATAATTCCAAAACAACAAAAGTTATTGAATTTCAACTGCCTCGTTGACGCCACCACCGACAAGACCTCAGGGCTCCGCTGGGCCAGACAACTCCCCAGGATGATGGGAGGGATCAACCTCCACCTCTGCCCCAATAACCAAACCTGGTACAGTCTCAAAATTCCACCAGGACCAGCTGACTCTTCTGGGGGGAGGGAGGGATCTACCTCACCAACACATCAATCTCCAGTAGGGCTTCAAGCCAAGGCCAAAGAATTCTTCAGGAAGGCAAGAGGAATCCTACCTCCCCCCACCACACCAATCTCAGTACCAGTGGAGTCTCCAAGCTCTGCTGGAGCCAAATAATTCTCCACTAAAGCAGGAGGGATCAAGCCTCCCCCACTACATCAATAGGCTCTACCGAAGCTGAAAAACTCCCCAAAGGAATAGAAAAGGATGGGAGGGGTCAAGCCTCTTCCTCCACTGAGCCGAAACTGTTGCTAATGAGGGCTCAAGACTCTGCCAAGGCTGAGTCAAGAAGGCGAGGGAGAATCTGCTCCTTCCACCCCAGCAATGATAGCCTCGCTATCCAGGGCCCCCTCAAAACTCACTGAGGCAGGTAAGTCTCCAAATAATGGGGGAATCAAGCCTCCACCACTGTCCTGACTCTAAAAAAAAAAAAGGAAGAGTCAAACTTCCACCGCCATTGTTATCATCAATGAGAAAGGAGGGGGGAGAAGGGGGGGAAAGGGGGGAAGAGACTCTGCCAAGTCCAGCCGCAACTTAAAAAGCAAAACAGGAACAAAAAGGAAAATCCAGTACTTTTACCAAATCTTTCTCAAGATTTCCTCAAGTTCCCTGGTTTATTATTTTCCAAGTTCCCTTCTGTAAACTTATTTTAGATCCATCTTAGGTCTTGAATCTGGCTCAGTTTTTTGTTTTTGTTTTTAAAAGTCCATCGCCATTAATCTTCCTCTCTCCCTCTTCCTCTCGTCTCTCTGACTTGTCTTTCCCCAAAAAAAGAAAAAAGAAAAAAAATCCAAAAAGTCCACAAAGGTCCATAAAAAAAGAATATTCTCTTTCTCAGGTATAATTTGATCAATAATAAAGGGAGAGAATAATATCAAATTTATAGTCAAAAATTGTATGGCAAATGATTTTCCTTACTGCAATTTTACTTTGGCTTATAAACAGTCTAGATCAATATTTGTTCGTTATAATCCTCTTCTTCTTCTTCTTGTCTAAGATGTAATAGTTAATCTCCACAGGGCAGATTTATGAAGTTAAAGTGGTCTCACCAAACTGGAGTCTTAAAACCAATGCTCTTTATTCTTCTTTGTTTTGTGCTGCCGGCAAAGTTCAGTCCCTTGGGACACCATATTTGGGGTTTTGGCTGCCTTGCGACCAAGTCCTCTTCGAATCCGTGGGCCACTTCCGTGATCCGCTGGTCCAAAGAGGATTTAACCGGTCCACTTCAGGCCCCGATTCTTCTTCTCCTTACCAGGAGAGGAATTTCAGAGTTTTTACAACTCTGAAAGCCCCAAAAGGCAAGTCACTGAGACCAGCTGTGTCTTCAGTGACCGGACACCTTGCCTGTCATCACCGGAAGTCCCATTTCCTTCTTCTTAAGAACCTTAAAAAAGCCCTTTTTATTGTTCTTAACCTCTCTAGCAAGCCTGAGTTCATTCTGCGCTTTAGCTTTTCTGACTTTACCCCTACACGTGCTAGCTATTTGTTTGAATTCCTTGTTGGTGATTTCCCCATTTTTCCATTTCTTATACATGTTCCATTTAAAACTTAGTTCAGTTACAAGTTCCTTAGTCATCCATCCTGGTTTCTTGAGACACCTCCCATTTTTCCTCCTCGTTGGCACGGTTTGAAATTGTGCCTTCAGTATCTCCCTTTTGAGAAACTCCCATCCGTCTTGAACTCCCTTCTCTTTTAGTATCCCTGTCCATGGGATCACCCCCAGTATTTCTCTAAGTTTAGTAAAATCAGCTTTCCTAAAGTCTAGAATGTGTGTCTGACTATGCCTGGCTTCTCCTTTCCACTGCATAATAAACTCCAGGAGGACATGATCACTCCCGCCTAAGGATCCAATCACTAGCACCCCATTAACTAGGTCTTCCCTGTTAGTTAGGATCAGATCCAAAATAGCTGACTCCCTTGTTGCCTCTTCCACCTTTTGGACAATGAAATTGTCTTCGAGGCAACTGAGGAATTTGCTAGACCATGAGGATTTTGCTGAGTTTGATTTCCAGCAAATATCAAGATAGTTGAAGTCACCCATCACTACTATATTTCTCCTTTCTGAGTGTGTGGTCATCTGTTCTAGAAAGGCATCATCCAATTCTTCTGCCTGATTTGGGGGTCTGTAGTAGACTCCCACACTAACATCCCTGTTGTTTCCTTCCCCTTTAATTTTTATCCAAATGCTCTCCACCTGGCTTCCAGGATTGTTGTCCTGGATTTCTTCACTGGTGTAAATATCCCTGACATATAATGCTATTCCTCCTCCTTTCCTGTTTGGCCTGTTTCTCTTGAAGAGGTTATACCCCTGTATTTTTACATTCAAGTCATGAGACTCATCCCACCAGGTTTCAGTGATGCCTATTATATCATATTTGCTTTGCTGTGCTTGGAGTTCAAGTTCATCTTGCTTAGTTCCCATGCTCTGTGCATTAGTGTAGAGACATCTAAGACCATATGTCCCCCTTACTTGCTGCCTGTGCATGTTTTTTTGCCTCCCACTGTTGGGTCCCTGTACTGTTTGCCTTGTTTCCTCTATGACAGTTTGACTATTTTTCCCAGTCCTTTTGTCTTCCAGGACGCTGTCTCCCTTCCCCACATAATTCAGTTTAAAGCCCTCCTGATCAAATTCTTGAGACTGTTGGCAAAAACGTTTCTTCCAACTGGTGTGAGATGCAGCCCATCCCTTGCCAGGAGTTCGCCCTCATGGAACCGCAGCCCATGATCTAAGAATCCAAATTGTTCTCGATGACACCATCTGCGGAGTCAATTCCTTTCTCTTCCTGGACCATGCCCTTCAACTGGCAGAAGAGACGAGATGACAATCTGTGCCTCCATTTCTTTCAGCTTCTTACCCAGAGCCTTGTAATCCCTTTTGATGTTCTGAAGGCTGTGTCGTGCTGTGTCATTTGTTCCCACATGGACCAAAGGGAAGGGGTATTGGTCAGTAGGCTTGACCAGTCTTGTCAGCCTCTCTGTCACATGTCGGATCTTTGCCCCAGGGAGACAACACATCTCCCAAGACATCTTGTCAGGCCCACAAATCACTGCTTCTGTCCCCCTCAGCAAGGAGTCCCCTACCATGACCACACATCTCCTCCGAGGCTTAGCAGCGACTGTTCCCTGTGGTGGAACTCCCAGGGTCCCCTGCTCTGTCCCTGAAGTCTGTCCATGCTGCTCTTCCTCATCCTCCTTGATAAGGGAAAGAGCTTGAAATCGATTCTGTAGCTGCAAGCTCCTAGAATGATCCCTGTTCTCCCTACTTCTGCATGTGACATTCCTCCAGCTGTCTACCTCCTGTGTATGTGATGTGACCTTCTCTTCTCCAGCAACTTCCTCTGTGTGGTCCCCATCCAAAACCGTTCATTCCATTCTGTCTAGGAAAGCCTCTTGCTTCCTAATGTGCTGAAGTGTAGCTACCCGTGGCTCCAGCTGCTGTACTTTCTCCTCCAAGAGGGCTACCAACTTGCACTTGGAGCATGTGTAGTTCCCCACATCTGTAGGTAAGAAGATAAACATCCCACAGGTATTGCAGGTGATGGCAGCAGTTCCTTCAGTGTCCATACTAAGTCTTAATTAGTCCTGAAAAGGGACTATGGCTTTCCTCCTCAAAGAAAATCCCTCGCTAACACCAGTGTTAAAGTCTGCTGACCGGAACTTTTCAACAATTAGTAGTGGTTATAAAATTCTGGGAGCAGCTGTGTAGAGCTAACTGGCTAGCCCACCCCCTATTGACTCGCAAATGCAACTCAACAAAGCCCCACTCGCTGAGTAACAGTCACACTCTCCCAAGTGTTTTTAAAAAGAATTTAAAAACTCACCCACTCAAAATGGCTGCCTGGAAACTGCTTTCTTCCTCTTTCTTGGCAGGAACTGGCATAGAAAGCCTCCTTCTCTTTCTCCTTTCTTTCAGAAACTGGCCTGGAAAGCCTCCTCCTCCTTCCCCTGTCCTGGCTGAAATTTTGTAGACTGTTGCTCATTTTATTGGTGTAATCCCACCTCAATCCGTAGGGAGAGGCGGGAAATATAAATATTATTATTATTATTATTATTATTATTATTATTATTATTATTATGTTTGTGTAGTGTAAATCTACACTCATGAAGTTAAGCAATGTAATTGTACTGCACCACTGTTCATCGTATAAATTGGGAATTGGAGTTTAGGTCTATTTCTAACAGCCTTATTGTCATAATAAACAACAGTACTGATACCCTTCCTTTACTATTATAACTTTCTTATGGGTTCAGCCAGACATTATGGTTCCCCCTGTTGTTAGTGGACTACAACTCCCATCATTCCTTACCACTGATTAAGCCAACTATGGCTGATGGAAGTTACAGACCAACAGTATCTTGAAGATCACATTGTCTCTGCCCTGCTCAAGAATCTCATTTGTCACTTCCAACATCAGTTCACCCTGAATTGGCTTCAAAGGCTTCTGTCACACTGCTGGATTAAGGTAGTTATCCCCTCTTTAACTATCATGGCTCAATGCTATGGGATTCTGGGATTTGTAGTTTGTTGTGGCACCAGAACTCTCTGATAGAGAAGGCTAAATATTTCACTAGTGCCTGCAAAAAAACAAGCTTTCACTGTGAATTTGCATAGTATATTTTTGTTCTCTAAATATATATCTACATATATCTACACCGACACACACACACACACACACACACAGCTATTGGTGGGGGAAAGAAATAAACTTTCACTAAAGAAATTTGGATCCTTGATTCACCAGCATGACTCTAATCTTTCCTGGTACAGCTGGGAGAAACAATTCCACTTCACTTAGAGGGAAGCCCTCTAAGCCCTGTGATAGCAAACTTTTACATGGAACACTTTGAAAAGCAAGCCCTGGAAACAGCACTGAAAAAGGCCACAACTTGGTTCCAATATATGGATGACACTTTCACCATTTGGAGCCATGGAGAAGAAGATCTGTGTTCCTGAACCACCTGAACAACATCCACCCCAACATCCAATTCACCATGGAAAAAGAAAAGGAACACTGCCATTCCTGGATGTCCTAGTCATCCACAAACCAAACCAACATCTGGGTCACACAGTATACTGAAAACCTACACATACAGACAGATACCTGCACAAGAACTCCAACCATCACCCAGGACAAAAAAGAAGTACAATAAAAACACTGGTAGACCAGGCAAAACGCATCTGTGAACCCCACTTCTTGGAAGAGGAATTGAAGCACCTAGACTGGGCTCTACAGGTGAATGATTACTCCAGCTCAGACATCAGAAGGGCTGCCAGACCCAGAAAAACACAGAGGAGTGAAGACGAGCAACCAACCAAAGGGAAGATATTTTTACCATACAAACCGACCAAAAAAATCCAACAAATGCTGCGCTCAGCGAAGGACAGGAGAGACCCTCTCACAGCCGCAGTTTACCGCATACTGTGGACAAGTCTACATAGGGACCACCAAACACAGTGCCCAAACACAAATCAAGGAACATAAGACACACTGGAGACTGGGCCAGCCAGAAAAATCAGCAGTAGCAGACATATTATAAACCATCCTGAGCATAAAATGCTGTTTGAAAACACTGAAATTCTGGACCATGTCAACAACAGGTCAGAATGCACCGGGAAGCCATCGAAATCCACAAGCACTTGGACAACTTCAACAGGAAAGAAGAAACCCTTTGGCTGCCAGTCCTGCAAAATAGAAAAATCAGCACGCAGCAAATGAAAATAGGATAGTATCCAGGGTCAGGGGCTTTCCCAGCAGACAATGAACACCAATTACCAGACAATAATCCTTGTTTGCGTATCCTCCTACCCTGAGGCCATACCATCAATACAGAACAATACATAATCAACAACAGAACAATGCACAGTTTACATGGGAATCGCTCCTACCTACCCAGGGTCTCACAGTATATATATACCCACTCTCTTCCATTCCAACATTCTCTGAAGATGTCAGCCAGAGATGCTGGCGAAATGTCAGAAAGAAACTCTTCTAGAACATGGCCACACAGCCCAACCCCCCCCCCCCAAAAAAAACCTATGGATGTCGGCCATGAAATCCTACAACTTCACAATTCCACTTCAATTACTTACAAAGACTATCTTCTTCCTGCTCACCTGGAATTGTTATAACTAAGGGGGAATACAGACTGGCGAAAAGGGCTGGCCTGCCGGTGGAGTTGGGGCATGGTGACCACACACAAACCTCCTCAACTCCGCCCCAATGGCAGCATCAGGGCGTTCCCTTGGTGCAGCATTCAGACACGCTGTGCCAATGGAGCACGAAAAAGCCACTGCTGTGGCAGCAAGGGCAGCTTTTTGCTGCTCCAAAAAGGAGAGGCATTTGCCAGTTCTTTTTGGAGCAGCAAAGTGCTGGATTGGGGCCGCAGCATGCAGTTGCTCTTGACCTGATCTGGCAATGAGGTTCTAGACACACCTTGTTTTCCTTTGTTGCGACTACAAAACAAAATGTCTGTATAGCCCCTAAATCCCCCCATTAGACACGGGGTGGCAGTAAAACAATGCGCACACACATGGTGAGTCCATTCCAAAAAGAAACCTCCAGTCTTTCTTGATGCCTGTTGACCAGGCTTGGATCAACAAGGATCAACAAGGATCTTTCTTGATGCCTGTTGACCAGGCTTGTTGATGCCTGTTGACCAGGCTTGGAATTGCTGTGCAATGCCAGTTCAACATACCCATCACTACCATAATCATTTGCATTTCTATTCCATCTTTCCTCTAATGATCTGAAGCTCTCCTGCCCATTTTGTCCTCAAAACAAGGATAGGGTAGGTCAGGATAAAAGAGAGTGGCCAGCCTATGGTCACCAAGTGAGTTTCATGGAATAATAGAGACTAGAACCTGGATTTCCCAGGTACCTTTCAAACATTCTAACCACTACATCAAACTCCCCATCCCACCCCTGAAACTCATATAGTACAACCCAGTGCTGGTTTGAATGTCGAAGTACTTTCTTAATTGACAACACACCTTGTTTTCCTTTGTTTCTACTACAAAACAAGATGTTTACTTTTCTAGATTGTTGAAGCTCAGGGCAGGGTGAAGCAGCATAAGTGGTCCAATGTCACCAAGTCAACTTCATGGCTCAACAGATCCAGTAAAGCCTGGATCTGCCAAGTGTCCATCTATTACCCTACACTGCTTCTTCTCACATTTAGAACTGTACTTGAAGAATGTTCAACCGTGTTTAATACAATGTTTGTTTTACTTATTACAAAGTGTTACAAGAACAACTGAAATAAATTCTGCAACACTTCTTCTCTCCATGCAGTTGTGGGATGATAACTAGTGCACAGTAGTGCACATTCATCCACCATCATCTGGCCTCAGAGGGAGAGAGGGGCAAACCAGCTCCATCGGGCCTGGCCCAGAGTACAAAGAAGAGCCCTCCATCCAGTCCATTTGCCATGGCCCTGGCCCCAGAAGGAGAGAAGAACCACTGAACTTGATCCCTTCCCCACTGCCATTCCCTTCTCCTTTGGTGTCATGTCTTTTCAGATTGTAAGCCTGAGGGCAGGGAACTGTCTAATTTAAAAAATTGTAAGCCGCTCTGAGAAAAGTGGGGTATAAATATTCCAAATAAATAAATAAAATTCATGCAAACCAATTGTGGTGCACATATATGGAAACATGCCACATTATCGCACTACATTCTATGCTGCTATTCCACTTTTACTGCTCTGGCTGCCTCCTGTTACATTTTGGGGTTTGCGGTTTAGTGAGGCCTAAGAGCTCTCTGACTGAAAATTCTAAATGCCCCATCTTTAACTGAAATTCCCAGAATGCAACAGGAGGCAGCCAGAGCAGTTAAGGTGGAATAGCAGCACTATAAGAGTGTAATTTAGCAAGTGGCCATTCCCCCCCCCCCCCTTCATCAAATTCTGACCAAACACACACAGAACTGGAACACGATAAGGGTCCTCACTTACTAAAAAGAGTAAAAATAGGGATGTCCAAAGCATTTTATGGTTGTAATGTATGTTTTTAATCTGTATCTTATACCCATATTTTCCGGCGTATAAGACGACAGGGCTTATAAGACAACCCCCAACTTTTCCAGTTAAAATATAGAGTTTGGGATATACTTGCCGACCCCTCTTTCAATGGGGGAAAATGCAAAAGTGTTGGGGGGAAGGATTGCCAATATACTAGGTGATGCATTCTGGAGTATGTACAATTTGCGGCCAAGTAAGTGACCCTGGGCATCTCACACTCTCAGTCTCAAAGGATGGTAATGGCAACCCCCATTTGAAGAAACATGCCAAGAAAACCCCATGATAAGGTTGCCTTAGGGTTGCCATAAGTCGGAAAGGACTTGAAGACACACAAGAACAACAAAAAAAGTCTGCAGTTGTTTCATAGGTATTATATGGGACTAGGAGCCAGCATGGTGTAGTGCTTTGAGTGTTGGACTACCACTCTGGAGTCCTGGGTTTGATTCCCACTGTGCCATGAAACCCACTGGATGAACTTGGACAAGTCACACACTCTCAGCCTCAGAGGAACGCAATGGCAAACCTCCTCTGAACCAGTCTTGCCAAGAAAACCCCAGGATAGGGGTTCACCTCTTATCTGCTGCTGCTTCCTCCTCCTGCATCACCACGCCACCCCTTCCTCCCCCCCTCCTCCTCTAACCTGACTTCCTCTCTTCTTCCTCCTCCCGCCTCCTGCTGCACCACCCCTTCTTCCTCCTCCTCCCCGACCCGGCGTATAAGACGACCCCTGACTTTGGAGAAGATTTTCCTGAGTTAAAAAGTAGTCTTATATGCCAGAAAATACTGTATTTGTAAGCTGCCTTGATTGTTTAGGCAAAAGGAGGGATATAAGAAATAAATTATTATTATTATTATTATTATTATTATTATTATTATTATTATTATTATATTTTACACTTTACCAACAGTTGTTGCTGTTATTTGCCATCAACCCAACTTCAACTTATGGTGGCCCTATGAATGATAGACCTCCAAGATCCTCAGTAATCAACTGTCCTTGATCAAATCAATCCATCTGACAAGTGGATTGTAGGACTCTTTCACTGCTGCTTTTGATTTTACCAAACATTATTGTCTTCTACTGAGTCATGTTATCTCATGATATGTTCAAGGTACAACAGACTCAGCTTAGTCATCTTCACTTCTAGTGGGAGTTCAGGCTTGATTTTCGCTATGATGCATTATTTACTTATTTATTTATTTATTTGGCTATCCATGATATCTTCTTATTTATTTGGTTATCCATGAACTCTTCTCCAGCACCACATTTCAAATGAGCTGATTTTCTTCTTGTCAGCTTTCTTCAATTGTCCAGCTTTAGCAAGGAATTGGAAATGCTATGGCTTGGATGAGTCTGACTTTGGTACCAACATGCACAACTCCAAATCTGACAGTAATTGCGGGGGGGGGGGGGGGGGAAACCCTGCCATTACATTGGTTTTTTTCACTCACACACACACACACACACACACACACACACACATACAGAGAGAGAGAGAGAGAGAATTATGGAAATGCATGTTGCTTAGAGTTTTGTTTTTGCTCCAATCCAAAGTGGCAGTTTTCAAAGACCAAATCCCTTTTTCAATATAATTTAGGAAGATAATCACAAAGATGTAAAGAGAAGCAACATAAAAACCTCCTTGACAGGGAAAGTTGTAAATCACAACACTTAGAAGTAAATGCATTTTCTTCTTCCTCCTCCTCGCTTCCCACTTCCACCCTTTTGCTTTTCTAAAGGCGTAAAAAAAAAAAGTATATATATATATATATATATATATATATATATATATATATTTAAAAATGCTGGCACAGTTATCATTCATGTTGATGTCAACAGCCCTACATAGACAGGTAAGAGGAAAATACCACTCCAGGGATTCTATTCATGGTGCTCAGCAGGGCCTTGTCTGTAATTACTGTGGCCTAGTTATTTCTCAGGGGGGAAAAAAGTCCAGCACTAGATCCTTTTTTTCTTAATAGGTGAAGTTGAACCTAAAGCACTGTAATTTTAATCAAATCTTTCCCATCTGTGTGTACGTCTCCAAGAAGTTGAAGATTTAAGTGTATGTTGTAGGGCTTGCTGAATAGTCCCAGCAGGGAGAGAAGGGGCAGAGAGATGGTAATTATGTTATACTTAAAGGTATTTTGGTTGCCAAGGAAGTTTCTTTTCCTTTTTCTCCAATCCCCCCTTTTTTTCTCTCCCTCCCTTCCTCCTTTGCACCTCTTTCCTCCCTCTTCTTCCACCCCCCACCACCATAATGGTTAAGATGATGTCACAGATAGAAAAGTAAATACTGTAGAAAATAAAATAAAAACAGGGGTGGCAGGCACAAGGAGCCAAAATGCTGAAGATGCATTATAAAAAGCATGCAAGGGCTCTTGATATGTTTTTGTTTTGGGGGGAAGTGCCTATATTAGTTCATAGAATTTCTTTATCTGTTGGTATACACATCCAGGGGTAGGCGCGTTGGCCATATAGCCAAGTACAGTCTCATCCAAAAATCCATTTTTGATTATTTTGGATGATACTGTACTTTTATGTGTTGGTGTTTAGGACATTTACAAGCCACTTATCCTACAGATTTTCTACCTGGGCTGTTTTGTTAAAGCTTGGAGGATGAAATGATTTCTTCCCAAATGTTCATGCACATATTTTTAAACTCTTACATTTTGGATTAGGTGGGGTTGGGTTTTTCTTTTAGTTGGCAAGGTTGTATTTTGGATGGCTTATGGTTGATTGAACATTTAGGGGAGAATAAAAATCATTATAGCAGAACAGATTTATAGAATAATGGACACTTTCTTAAAATTGCTGCAATGGAAAAAAAACTGATACAGTTTTTTCCATATAGATTATTGGTTCAATGATAATATAAAGTTTAGAGTAGTGATTTGAGTGTTAGATTAGGACTCTGGGAGACCAGAGATAATCCCTGCTCAGCCCTGAAAATCCTCTGGCTGACCTTGGGCAAGTCACACTCTCTCAAACTCAGAAGAAGGCAAGACAAATTCCCTCTGAATAAATCTTGCCAAGAAAACTCTGGGCCTTTGCAGACTGCCAGAAATAGTGCAAATTGAGTCCACTTTAAGCGTTAGGGTTAGTGCTAGGGAATCATGGGAATTGTTGTTGTTTTTCTGAGACACTGAGCCTTCTCTGTCAGAGAGCTCTGGTGCCACAATAAAATACAGTTCCCGTGATTCCCTAACCCTAACCCTAACCCTTAAAGTGGACTCAATTTGCAATATTTCTGGCAGTCTGCAAAGGCCCTCTGTGAAAGATCCAACTTGAAGGCACACAACAACAAGGTTCCATTTTGCTCCCTGTACCTTTCTGTTCTTTGTTTCTCTTACTTTTCCTTCTCTTTTCTTTATTTAATTTATCTTATTGTTTTGTGTGTGTTCATTTCCTCCCCCTTTTTTTGTTTCTCAACCACTATAATAATTTTTTTTGGGGGGGGGGGGACTGGAAGGAATACAGATGATTATATTATGAACTTTTAAGGTTTATTCTTTAATATTTATTTTATTTCTTTGCTCAATGGTTGGTGGGAAATTAATTTAAAAACCTGAAGCTTTGATGAGATTAATTATCCTATTATAATCAAATACATGATGATAAAGAAATGTTTTCTGCACATAAAGAAAGTCTGTTTTAACCTTGTAGGTTGTGTATAAATTTTTAGTATTAAAATATATTTAGTAGCTTTTTTCAATTATTGTATTGCTTGGGATTTCAAATTATTTTAAACTGCTCATGCAGATTTTTATCTGTAGGCCAACAATAACAAATTACTACAATAACTGGTGTGGCTCAATGAATAAAATCATAGCAAAACATAACACTGGCAAATAATAAAATAAGTAAACAAATAAACTATATAATATGTCATTTGAAATAGCAAGGGAATATTAGAGATTACTAGAATTCAAGGAAATAACAAGAAAGAAACTAAAAAAATATTTATTTATTTATTTAATATCTAGCTTTTCTCCTGGATAACCCCTTCCTGTGCTATCTTTTCACTAATAGGTAAAGATATTTTTATTTAAGGAGGCATTTGGGTTTTAATCTGTTGTGGCAGATGGAGCTTTAGTAGGAGAAGGTTGTGGTGTTGCGGTTCTGTTTTATTATGTTTAAAATGTTTGTAAAACTATTTTTAACTTGCATTTAAAAAAAAAAGTTCAGTTTAATTGTATTTTAAAAGACCCCTGGTGGCTAAATGCTTAAATGCCTGCACTGCAGCCACCCACTCACAAACCATAAGGTTGTGAGTTCAATGCCAGCTGACGGCTCAGGCTCAACTCAGGCTTGCATCTTTCTGAGGTCGCTAAAATGAGTACCCAATTTATTGGGGGCAAATATTTTATACATTGTAAACTGCTTAGGGAGTGCTTAAGTGCACTGATAAGTGGTATAGAAATGTACTTGCTACAGCTATTCTATTGTATTTCAACTTTTGTATTTAGCTCTGAGTAGCCCAGTAGGATGCCCATGCAAACAGCTGCTGTGGTATGGGAACAGAGAGCCCCATATCTTCCTGGAAGCAACATATATGCAACATATATGTTTTTAAAATTCTCCGTAACTTTGTTTTGCCTTGGTTGTGATGCAGGATGTGCTGGATTGTATCTAGACTGCTCAAACCAGAACTTGGTTTGGGCCATTCATCATCTGAACAGGATGGCTACAGAATGGGGAGTGAGGGGAATAGGTATTTTGGCCATTGCAGACAAGGCCACGGGGGGGGGGGGACCAAAATTTTATTACATCACCTTCTCAATATTTCCACAGTGGTTTTATTTTACTAGATCATGGGGGGGGGGGGTGTTTGAAATCTTTAAAAAATGGGGAAAATAGGGGGGATTTAGTAATGGAGACTGAGGGCAATATGCAGCATGTAAGCTTCAAACCCCCAAACTCTAGGACAAGGACTATGTGTTTCAAACTATAGATCCTTCACAATTGTTGTGCTATAATTTCCAGAGTCTCTCACACTTTGTCCCATTGACTACAACAACACATCTGACCCAAGCCCAATAGGTCTCTGGAACAACATGCCAATCTTTCCCCCCTGTCATTCCTGTTTCAAGGTTCTGACATTATCAGTACACAAAGGAATCCTAGTGGTTAGTGTCCAACATATTTTTCCTAATGTTGTCTGAGATTTGGTGGCATCAAATTAGAGTAGGAATGCTTCTTCATACCATTATAAGGAATTCTGGGAGAATAAAAAATGGTGGATGCCAAGCAAAAATACCTTAGGTATGTCTTGACCCAGATGGAAATTCTGACTTTTTGTGGTGAGCTCCGAGTCTCATTTTTGTTCAACTTTTCAAAATCAACAATCAACCTTAATTTATTGAGACTAAAAATGGTTCTCATCACTGGTGGAAGAGGGAATACAATGCCTATTGTATTCTTTCTGTAAACTTACCAAATATACAGAATACACTTCAGTGTATTCAGACTGAAATTTAATTTCCCCCCCACAAATTAATGTTGTTAGTTTGGAGCAAACTGCCTGATCTTATTGGTATTGTAACTAGTGTAAGCCCAACTGAATCAGTGGGTTTTACACAACTCCATACACACACACACACCAACATTTCATAGATGAAATCTGGGACATGTGTGGCCAAGTGACATCACAGCATGGGCAAGATGGCAAAACTTATTAATGAGGAATAACACACAGGTTAGGAAAGGCTGCAGCAGTTTTTGCCTGAGCTTATTTGGAAGGGCAAGATTCTGTCTTTTCTTTCCTCTCCCCTTGTTGAGTTAGCTGAATGCAAATTACTGTTACACATTTGAACTCATTTTGCAGCAACTGGAATCAGCAGAAAACAAAGGGGGAAGTGGGAGTAGGAGAGAGAAACTAGGGGCCTCAGCAGACGGCTTAAAAAGCCATCCTCGGCGCAAGGAAGGGGAGGGGCAGCCACACGCTCTGCGCCCCTTCCTCCTCCCGAGGTTGTCCTCGGAGCCGCCAGCCCTCCGCACGGCCGGCGCTCTGAAGACAACCTCCTGCCACAGCGTCCGGACACGCTGCAGCGGAAGGGTCACCGCAAGTGCGCCGCAAGCTTTGCGGCGCACTTTCGGCGATGTATGAAAGGAGCACTCTTTTAGCGCTCCTTTCTTGGGGCGCTGACGGTGCACAGCAGGATCGAGGCATAAGGATGCCTCAGTCCCGCGGCGCACCTTCCCAGGGCGGCCCATGGCCTCCCGTCTGCTGAGGCCCTAGGACATTTTTAAAAGCAGCTGAAAATGTGAAATGGCAGGGGATCAGTCAGAACTGTCCTGGCCAAATTGTGGCAGTTGAAGGATAGGTAAGTGTTGGATCACCCATTCAACAGTTGATGCATTAAGTCTACTGAGTTGAGACTACCACAAAGATTCATGTGAATGGCTGCTTTGGGCAGCATAATAAAGCATTCTCCCAACTGTGATAAAGGCAGAGCAAGCAAATACAAGAGAGAAGTAGTACTGTGACATAAAATTGACTTGTTTCTTTTTAATTAAAAAAAAAGACATTAAGATCTTCCCCCCATGTAATTTGACATGACAGTTGTAGCTCTCCTTTTTGACTCTGAAGTCACATAGCAACAGTTTACTACTCCATAGCAACTTTCTGGTTTTCCAAATATTAATGATCTTGGTTGTTAATCATTTGATAAAATATACTTTTAATTAAAAGGTAAATAAGAACATAATATTCTGCATATATGCGCACAGTTCAAAGCAAACTCCCACATCTTTTTGTGGGGTGAGAGAGAGAAAAAACAAGAAAAACAAAGAAGAGTTGAGTAATTTTTATTTATTTTTCTGCTCAGTTACAAAACTTTTTAAAGAATTCTGCAGGCATAGCTAAGGGGAAAAAATCTAGAATGGCTTCCATTTTACTACTTTCTTACAGCCAAAACAATAAAATTGCTTCCAATTGCTTATTCCAACTAAAGTAGACACATTAAATTGGTGGATCCAGTCTAGCTGAACTAACAATTGATTCTAGCCCAAAGAATCTTATGACATCTTAATGACAAACACATTTATTGTGGCATCAGCTGTTGTGATCTGCAGTCTCATTCAATAGGTATTTTCAGGACCTCGACTCATGAGGACCCTGTGGGTGAGATATCTCCAGGACCCCTGTCCTCCACTGTTCTTCTTAATTCTTATAGATCCTTGCCCTTGACCTCTCTAATTGAGTCTATCCATCTGATATGCAGTCTTCCTCTCTTTCTACTACCCTCACCCTACCCTCAACCTTTCCCAGCCATATTGTCTTTTCCAATGAGTTGTGACTTCTCATGATGTGGTAAAGTATGACAGCCTCAATTTGACCATCTTGGCTTCGAGGGATATTTCAGGCTTGATCTGATCAGGGACCATTAGCATGGACTTATAGGTAGAGAGTTGCCAGAATAAAACTATAGATGGCTTCTGTACCTTTAATTGTGCAGAAGAAGGCATTTCAGCAAGTGTTGCTTGTTACCTGGTTGTGTGGCAAGCAACTCCTGCTAAAATTCCTTCTTCTACACAATCATTAAAACTATACGGGCCCTCCAGCTCTAAATTATATACACATGACTGGGGATGAGAATTTTAAACTGTGAGGTCAAGGAGAAATGACAACCAGAAAGTATAGTATGATTTTTAGTGCTTTGCTGTTGCACCAGCACAAAGGAGTCCGAACGCCGTCTTTTGGATTAATAAATGGCCACAACTTTATTAATCTGTACAGGGTCAGAAACAATATCTTTTCATAACAAATTCTTAACTTGACCAAAACTTTGTTTTTGACACATGTGTCTGATGTAATCAACGATTTTAATCAAGTCAATGTATCAGGTACCAGACACGCCTCTCACATGTATATGTCAATAAGGTTCCCAAATAAATTGTAAACATGTAAACAAATCATCTCCCCCCATACCAATTATGATGTCATCGTTAATTTTGATGACGTCAGAATTTTTTTCTAAAAGCTGATGACATAACCCTTCATCCCCATTAACAAATCAAATATTGCACATTCAAATATCCAAATTATCCCCTGGGGGGTCCCTGCCCACCAGAGGAGGGAGCCAGCCTAGCTTGGCATCCCCTCCCCACTCCCAGAAAAATCCGTTTAATGTGATATGCAATGGAATCGAGATATATATCACAGCCCACTGGGGAGAGATGAACATTCTCCCAACTGTGATAAGCAAACTCTAATTCCATCATGTACAACAACATAAGCCCCCAAGTCTCCCAGCTTCTTGCTAATAGTTCTGTTGATCCAACGATGAGCCTCATTGATAGAAGAGTCATTTCTTGCATCCATCCAATTTCGACGTGGCAGGAGCTTAGTCCATAAAACAACAGTTTGCGGCAATCAATGTTGAACTTCCTGCAAGTCCCTTAGAATCCTTTTGACCAGCTGCAAACTGGTGAGCTTCACCAAGTCATTCTCACCTAGGTGAATAATATGAATCCTAGGGGGTTGAAAAGTCACTGTCAATTCAATAATATGTAGGAGAAGGGCCCCCCACAGCATGCCCCAATGGCCAAACCAGTGAGTGGGCCCGATGTGCTCCAATCCCAGGTTCGAATCGCAGCCTGACTGGATAATATGCTGTTTGGTCCAAAAGACTATGCGGTGCCCGACTATCCACATGTCATCCTGTTCTTGACCTACTCAACAGAAAAAATATATATTAATTAATGAATATGTGATCCCCTGAACTCCTGGTATCGAATTAGAACTAGCCCCAACTACAGACGAATATAAGCTTTAAATGCTCTAGAGTGCCAATGCCCAATACGTCGGCTCGTAGCGCCACTTAAACTGTGAGCTGCAGCAGCAGTCACCGCTCTGATCAGAAAAGAATCAGATGAGAATTGAGCTGCTGGCAAACTCACATGTCTCAAAGTCCCCTGGAACACCGCACGAAAATGAAACTGCGTCAATGGAAGGCCCGAGACATGAAGAAACAAGTAACCAGGACCAGTCGGGTGTAATCTGAGGTAGTCGGACAATGCTGATACAGGACAAATCTGACTACCCTGCGCCCTGGACAATATTATCGTCTGACCTCTAGCCAACTATTCTGTCTTTGAATGCCTAAAACACAGATGAATACCCTGCCCCATAACTTGTACATCAGATAATAAAAGCACCCTGCCTGGTGTGTCAGAGCGGGAGCTAGGGATAAGTTCACTGATTCTAGTAGCCGCAAAAAAGGCCAAAGAAAAAGCATCCTGGAACAAAATAATCTCCTCTGGTGAAGAACAAACTGCATGAAGAGATTGCCAAATCTGAATAAGAATTGTATCTGTTACTGGCAAACGGCTGTCGCATGCCACAGGGAGGTCCCTAGACCATCCCTCCAAAGCCCTCCAAACCCTAAAATCAGCCGTAGGATCAATAACACCCCCCCCCGCCCGAGAGTAAAAGGCCAGGGCTGCCAACCTCCCCCTAATCTTCACCAGGGACAACCCAGACTCTCTAAGGTTTACTGCAAAATGAAGTATACTCTCCACCCGCAGGGGGCAGACCTCGACTTCCCCCACATCTGCTAAGAACTGACTAAAAGCTCGCATTGCAAGCTGGTAAGACTCGCGTGTGGAAGGAGCAACAGACTGAAGAATCGCCCTGTCGATCTCTACTCTCCAAGGCTCCATAGATGGGTTAGCACTTTCAACGGTTGTGCCGCTGCCTCTGGAGCCAGTTGCCGGAACCTACAAAACTGAAAACGTGAAAGGGCATCTGCCAAAGGATTTAGTAAACCAGGCATGTGGTGAGCCTGGAAGAAGACATTGTATTTTAAACACTGCAAAACCATAGACCTGACCAATGCCATCACCCTTGGGAATTTGGAGCTCTGTGAATTAAGCACATGAACTACTGCTTGGTTGTCACACCAAAACCAAACAGTTTTGTATGCAAATTGCGTTGGCCATAAGTGAACTGCCACCACAATAGGGAACAGTTCAAGAAAAGTAAGATCCCGGGTCCAACCCTTACTCACCCAAGTCTGAGGCCAACTCTCAGCCGCCCACTGCCCTTTCCAGTATAGACCAAAACCGTGGGCACCGGAAGCATCGGAATGGACCTGAAAGTCTGCCTTTAAAAGCATTTCAGTCCTCCAAAATGAAACACCGTTGAATTCCTCCAGGAATGTTTCCCAAATCCTCAAATCCTCCTGTATCCCACTCGTGATTTGAATGCGGTGATGCAGGGCAAAAAAACCCTTTGTGGCATTGTATAAATGGACACAAAAAGCCCTTCCTGGAACTACAACCTTACAAGCAATATTCAGCAAACCCATTAGAGATTGAAATTCATGCAGCGTGGCCTTATTCCTACCTCTCATTATCCTCACCTGATACCTCATTAGATCCAATTTCTCTCTCTGAAGGTGGGATAAACACTCAACTGTGTCAATTTCAATACCCAAGAAAGTTAAACTAGTTGCAGGGCCCTCTGTCTTTTCCTCAGCCAAGGGGACACCCATCTCTGCCATTAACGCTTGGAAAGCTGACAAAGTATCCCAGCACCTTGTCGTGCCAGGAGCTCCTGCAAACAAGAAGTCATTCAAATAGTGTGTAATTGCATGGTTACCAGAGCTCTTGACTCCACACCAGTGTAAAAAGGTACTAAATTTTTCAAAAGCTGAGCAGGAAATGGAACACCCCATTGGCATTGCCTTATCAAAATAGTACATTCCATCAAATTGATAGCCCAGCAAATCAAAATCCTCAGGATGTACTGAAAGCAGTCTGAAGGCAGATTTTATGTCACATTTTGCCAATAGGGCTCCCCTGCCCAAAGCTCTAACCATTTGCACTGCTGAATCAGATGAAGCATACTTCACAGATGTCAAAGCCAGGTCAATGGCATCGTTAACAGACTCCCCTTTGGGATAGGATAGATAATGAATTAAACAATATTCGCCTGGTGCCTTCTTGGGAACCACGCCCAGGGGTGACAACCGTAAAGTTGGCATTAGCAGGTGTTCATGGGGTCCAGATATCCTCCCCGCCACTAGTTCTTTGGCCAGTTTATCTCTAACAATTCCTGGTAAATCCCTCACCGAACATGCATTAGGTGCAAAACGGTGAACTCTTGAACCAGAATAAGGTATGCGAAAACCGTGTGAAAATCCATCCATTAAACACTGGCCGGAATCCCGTTTAGGGTAAATCCACAACCAAGTAGTCAAAACGTCCAGCTTAATTGGCGTTGGTGCTTTTTCCTCCCACTGGGGATGGCTGAAGGGTGGCTCCAGCCCCGAATCTCTTACCTCTGAAGCAGGAAGTGCCAGAGTGATTGCCTCTGCAGGTGTTACATCAGTGTTCAAACCTGCAGATCTGCCTCTTACACTTACCTGCATTAAAGTCCCAACAAACTCCCGGTGCTTTTCTCTCCCCCATGCCAGGCCTTGTATACTGCCCTCTTGGCTGCGTGACCATAGGCACAAAGCCATTGTCACACCTGATCGAAGGGGAGGCCCCTACCATGACATCCGCCCACAACTCAGGTTGTACATGCCTCCATGACAAAGAACGGTCTAAGGCAGCCTGCATCCTAAATCGTTCATCATACTGCAACCAAGCAGACCCTCTGGAATTAAAATGGCAATTAGTGTATGCCTTAATCATAATCTCTTGATATTTAGAAAAATCAGGAGATCTGGAAGGCTCCTTCTCCTCAATAGCACCCCTGTAAATTGGAAAGCCCATTATCCAATTAACAAAATTCCTCTCTAATTTTGGTCATTTGTGAGCCTGGAACTCCTTAGGTAGGCTAAAAACCACTCCATCCTTCCCCATAATCCTTGGTTCAGGATCACAGAACGTTAAGGAGAACAAATCAATAAACTCTCCTTTCCAAATCCTCTCTTTCGTGGCAAGCGGTAGATGTGATCCCAAAGGGGTGGACATGCCCGCGTAGGGGTTACACTTGGCCGTTCTGTCCACCCCAGCTATGCCTAAAGCCCCCACTGTAACAACCCCCTGAGGCTCACTTACCTTGCCTACCAAGGGCAGCCCCACCTGAACCCCTGGTTCCTGAGCTTGACCCACCCCAACTGTCGCTGAGGGTGTAGTCAGAGATACTGAGGTTGAGTGTTCAGCTCCACAGCTCTGACCAGCTTGCTCTACTGGCACCCATACCGAGGTAGGCCAAGAAGGCATCGCACGCCACTTGGACTGAGACTTGCTGCGCGGCATAATGGCCAAATTTTTTAGAGTGAAATTACCAGGGCCTTGGGTTGCAGTGTTTCTACTAAGGGCTAAAACCCTGCAGCCAACAAACAATATATGGAAAATCCTCTATTAATTAATAAGATCAGAGATATAAAATGCCCCAAGCAGGTACAAGCTTCATTAAGCACCCCCCAGCAGGGACATACTCAACACAGTCACGGGTCCCCTTACTTAAACACCTGTCCCAAAGAGGGACTAACAACAGGCCCCAATGGCCTGATCCTGTCCCAAGCAGGAGGAAAAGGCCAAATCTGAGGGTCCCAAGCAGGGACACAACCCCAGTGTAATGGCTACAAGCAAGGCACCATGCCTGGCACCCCACACACACTAGGCCCCTTGGCCCCCAAGGCCCATCAGCCTCTCCCCTCAAGGAGACCAGGCCGCACTAGGCCCACTTGCCTCCAATGCCAGATGGCCTCTCCTCCCCAGGAGACCAGGCCGCGCCAGGCCGAAAGGCCCCAAGGCCCATCGGCCCCACACCAGAAGGGCGAGCAGGCCTCACCAGGCCGCAGGCCCCCAACACGCTCGGCCTCCACCACCCAGGAGGCAAAGCCAGGCGAAGGCTTGAAGCTGCGCCTCCTGTCAGTGCGACCAGATATTCGGCCTTCTCCCAGGCCCCTCCCAGCACCCTCGGCCTCTGCACGACAGCAGGCAAAGCCAAGGGAAGGCTGAAGCCATGCCTCCCACCGGCGCTACCGGCTATTCGGCCTCCTCCCAGGCCCCTCCAAGCACCCTTGGCCTCCACGATAGAGGAAGCAAAGCCCAGGGAAGATCCGTAACTGCGCCTTCCACAGGCGCTACCCCGCCACGCCTCCTCCCAGGGCGAACACGCTCGGCAGCAGTCCACACATGCTGCTGTCCGAGCTTAAAATGGCTGCCGCCATGTGGCAGCCGAGGATTAAATAATCCCCAAATCTCGCCCTAAATCTCGCGAGACTATCTGGTCTCGCAAGATTTTATGGGCTGTTGGGGGATCTCTCAAGATCTCCCTGATTGGCTGGGAGGCCCAGGAAGGGCAGGACTTTCTAGGATGGCCAGCGCAACACAGAGCCCCTCCCGATGCGTCAGGGGGGGTTCTTTGTTGCTGTTGATTAAAGTAAAAACTTTATTCTTGTATCCTATGCATAAGAGACCTCCTATCCTTCTTGTCATCAACAGCCTTGCTCAAATTCAAGTTCAGGGCCATGCCTTCCTTGATTGAGTCTATCCAACTGTAAAACAACCTTTCTCTTTCCCTACTTCCTTCTAGCTTACCAAGCTTAATGACTTCTCTCTTCTCATGATATGTCCAATATACAATAAGCTTAGTCCTTTTGGCTTTCAGGGCGAATTTAGGCTTCATTTGCTCTATGACCCATTCATTTGGTGTTTGTACAATTTGCATTATCTGTAGAATTCTCCTCCAGTACCACATTTTAAATGATTTGATTCTCTTCCTTTCAGTTTTCTTCACTGCCCAGCTTTCACAACCATACATAAAATGGGAAACATTATAGCACTGATAATTCTGACCTTGGTATTCAGTGATATGTCTTTACACTTCAGGATCTTATCTAGTTTTTTTCATAACTGCCCTTCCAAGTCCTAGTGTTCTTCTGGAAGTTACTATTGTTACTAATAGTGCCTATTAAACATTATTAATCATGCATGGTGCCATTACATATTCCTGAGACACAACATACATCAAAACAAAAGTTTGGAAAAACTTGTATTCCAATGATTCTCCAATAAAGTTTAGACATAATAAACCATTTAAGAATGAACTTACCAGTTACTTCTAGCCACCATGCCCGTATCTTACTTCCTTGCATGTGCCAATCATTTAATATGATTTTATCCTTATGGATTTGTATCTCAATAAAGTGATAGACTCTCCAGAAGCTTTGAGAAAGAGTCCAAGTGGTGAAACTTGGCACAAGATGGCATATTTCATTTCAACACTGTACTTTTGAATGCCAAGTTGTTTCTGTTCCCCAACTTGTCAGCAATCAACAGTATTTATACCTGTATGCTTGAAAGAAAAAAACTGACAACCCTGTTCTGAACTGTATGATAGTGATGACTTATTATGACATACATCCTTACATGCAAGGAGAAGAGATATATTTCACCAATGAAGTAGCCAGGAGATCTTCTGTCTCTCTTGATACATAAAATGTCATAACACAGATCAGCTGTCATGGAATCTGTGTTGCATATTTACCAAGTACTTGCTCTACAAGAAAAGGAAGTTGGCAGCAGGTACAGAAGTTCATTTGGAACATGAGGCCGAATAAATTTCCTGAGTACAGAATCTCTTTGGGGGACTTTATTATAGAAAACAGCCTCCTTCTGCATGAGGGAGGAACATAAGAAGCTGCCTTATGAAGCTGCCTTACATAAGGCTAGGCCATTGATCCATGTAATCCAGATTTGTCTCTTCACTGTTTTAAGAACAGGTATCCTGAGATCCCTTAAAGTCTTGTATAGGACCCAGAGTGAACTGGAAAGTTGCCATAATTTCTCTCCTGTCTTATGTCTATTTGAACTTTCCTCCTTCCTTTCCAAAATATCTCATTCACTTTACCTCCATATCTTGACATCTTTACAATGTGAGTTTTCAACCAATGATGTGGAGCTAGTGTGGGGAAGCACACACTGCCTTGTTATGAGGACATGGGATTTGCAAGAGGGGAGACCTCAAGATGGACTTGCCACATTCAGTGTTTTTCTCATCTTTGGAAAATGAACTGAGCCTACTTGTCTCCTTGGGGGACTCAACATCAGGGGTTGTGGCAAGTTTCAGCAGTGGCTTTCATGTGAGGTCAATCTGGGTTCTATTCAAGACATTAAAGGAGCAATCTGGGGCTGCATGCACAGTTCAAAAAATAATCTAGTTTGACAACACTTTAACTGGCATGGCTCAATGCTATGGAATTCTGGGATTTGTAGTTTTGTGAGACATTTAGGGCCTTTACAGACTGCCAGAAATAATACAGCTTGAGGCCACTTTAACTGTCCTGGCTCAGTGCTAGGGAATCATGGGAACTGTATTTTTTTTTTCTGGGACATTGAGCCTTCTCTGTCAGAGAGCTCTGGTGCCACAATAAACTACAGTTCCCATGATTCCTTAGCACTGAGCCAGGACAGTTAAAGTGGCCTCAAGCTGAATTATTTCTGGCAGTCTGTAAAGGTCCTTAGTCTTCTCTGTCAGAGAATTTTGGTGCTCCACCAAGCTATCATTCCCAAAATTCCATAGCATTAAGCCATGGCAATTAAAGTGGTGTCATACTGGATTATTTCTGCAGTGCAGATGCAGCCTAAGCTGCTGATGTCTATCCAGAAAACCTTGGATAGCTCCTTTAGAGCTAGAACTAAAACCCAGAAAAGATTAAACACATCCCTAATCTGGGAACCACAAGCCCATGATCTGATTGGCCCATCAAGGCATTGGTAGGATGTCATTCATTTCCTCTCATAACATTTCTCACCCTGGTTTAGGCTAAGGAAATATTGGTGCAAATGGCTCCTCAGCTCCAATCACTGGGGCAGTCTCTATGATAGGCCTGCTACCTGTACACATCAACACTCTTGTGCCCATTTTAAAAATTGAATCATGAGCCCAACCTTAATCCTGAAACAACTCTCACCTGCATAATCGCACTATCTGTATCCAAAGCTGTCTTTCAGTGAAATTAAAAAAAAATCAAATATAAAGCATCTGTCTTTTTTCATTTACATGTCAAAACATAATTGGCAATGGTTTGGGTTTGTTGCCTTTATTACTTTTAATAGCTGTACAGCCACTGATTGCCCGAGCTGATGGTTAATTTAATTTCTGTCAATACAATATTGGGACTGCCTGCATATTCAGGCCATGATTAACTGCTGCAGAGTCCATAACAGTAGTATTATTATTACTGCATTTAACTACCTCTCGGGAGAAGACAAATTAAATTATGTTGAAAATGCTGTTGATTATCATTACGGACTTATTTGTAGAGCACAATTACTGATCTGTTGTAAAATAAATCAAATTTTTTATCATCGTCGTGTAAATTAAATGTAATGTGGGCGAGTGGAAAGTGGTTACCGAAAAGGTTCAGGCAGTTTTGTATAAGTCAACTGAGCACTGAATTAAAATAATAATCATAGATGAACACGATATTATGTTTTAATAACAAGCTCCTTCACAACCAAGCATGCCTCATATATTATGTGATCTCGACAATAAGAAAGCAAACTTGGGATGCTTTATGTTCTGTTGACTTAAACAAAAGGTTGAGGCCTTCATATGAATTAATGGATACTGCTACTTCCATACAGCTTAAATCGTGGTTCAAGAAGCTAATTTAAGAGACAGCTTTAAAAATACAATTACATTAATAGCTTACATGTGGCAGTCTTTTAACATTTCCTTTTCATCCATGATATACCTATTCCTGCCAGAATGCATTATTATCAACTTGCCTTTGCTTCATTGGCAACTGCAGAAATAATAAAATTTCTTCCTCTACTAGTGTAAAGATGTAGCCAGGAAAATATCAAAGTTCATGCTCAAGGGGGATGGATTATATTCTGTCCTGCTTTACAGGTCTGGAACTACAGATGCAAGAGACAATGTGGTGTAGCAGTTAGAGCACTAGACTGCAATTTGGAGCTATGGGTTCTAGAGTGCATCTACACTGTAGAAATAGTTCAGTTTGACACCATTTTAAGTGCTGTAGCTCCAGTCTATGATATCCTGGAATTTGTAATTTTACAAAAATGTTAACCTTCTCTGCCAAAGATTGCAGGTGCCTTACATTTGGCATAGGAGGTTTAACTCTTTCCCTCGCTTTACTTCTTTATGAGATCAAACTTCTATCCCAAATTTACCCTCTTTGCTTTACCAACACTGATTGCTTTTTTTTTTGTCATGTGTATGTGTGTGTGTGCATGCGTGTGTATTCAGTGCTCTTTAATATTTTTTCTTCCCCTTTTCCTTTGGATTAAAAAGCCACTGCGGTGTAGTGGTTTGAATGTTGGACTAGTACTCTGTAGTTTCCTCATGCTCTGCTATAGTCATACCCACAGCTCTCCATATCTCTATACCTACCATTCCTTCCAATACAGTTTGATATGTAGTCTGTTGATATATGTACAGTCTGCTGTTTGAAAAGCAAACAATTCTGCAATTTGAATATTTAATTTCACCAAATCAGTATAACAAACCATTCTTGAGATGAAGTTTACACTTTTGCAGTCACTTCAAAAGCCTGCCACCAAAACCCAAATAATGTGACCTGAAGCCTACCAATGCAATCTGAGTGTCATTGACAATTATGTTATGATTTTCTGAGATATATCCTCTCCAGCCCTCTGAAAACTTGCACCAGATTAACTTAGCTTTTGGTCACAAATTGGAAGTGACATGTCATTCTTATTAGAAAGCTAAGAGGTAAGGAAATATTTCATTCAACTAAAACAAATGAAATTTGCCTTCCTTCTCCCCTCCCCCATGTAAGTTGTCATGAGCTATTTTGACTGTGTGTGCCAGAATCTCTATTCATACAAATGCAAAAAAATTCAATGGTGGCAGTTATTATATTTATTTCTGGTCTTGGGAAGGGCTGGAGCAGAAGTATTCATATGCTTGCATAAAAGTACCCATCAGCCTGAATCCTACTGACTTGTCTCAGCTAGAAAAGACCCATTGTATAGATAGTTGAATGGTGAATCAATATATAGGTGAATTTCTATACATTGAATCTACTTTACTTGGTAGTAGCAATAGAGTTCAGGCAACAGCTCTTAGCTGTGATCATAGGGGGCCAGATATCAGACACTGGCTCTAAGGCTGCAAACATAAAGCCATTTGACAGTACTTTAATTGCCATGGAAATTAAAATGGTGTCAGAGTTTATCATATGTGGAAAATCGAAAGTTTAAATGGGACAGAACCTGGGTTATCCAGCATATTAGGTGCAATTGCACAAATGGTTTTTCACATGACATTGTGCGCAAACCACTTGGGATCTGACAGGAAAGTAACATGAACCAGCAAATAGGCATTTTCAGGAAAATACCATAAATTCATTTCTGTTTCATTCATAAATTTGCTTTTTTTTTTTTTTTTTTTTTTTTTTTTTTTTGAGTAATTGCTCTAGTGTGAAAGCCATTTGCGGGATTCTCCCCGTTTCTGTACTTGTTGCCAGATTTCCCATGGTTCTTTGGAGCAAGTAGCCAGGGCTCTTAAAGTAACAGTTGCTGAGGCAAAGGCAGGGACACAGAGAAAAAGTTTGTTTCTCCCTCTGTGTGAATGTCTCTTCTCCTTCGCCCTTCCTCATTAGGCAGAGCTCTTAAAGGAACAGCTGCTGAGGGAAGGCAGGAACATTGGTTGCTGAGAGGGAGTTTTATGCTGTTTTTCTACCTTTCCTACTTCCTTGGGTAATATTTTGTTCTTTCTACTTACCGTATTTTCCGGCGTATAAGACGACTTTTTAACCAGGAAAATCTGGGGTAAAAGTTGGGGGTCATCTTATATGCCGGGTATAAGGAGGAGGGAGAGGAGGAAGATAGAGGTGCGATATGGGAAGGAGCCGGGGAGAGAAGGAAGAAGACTAGAAGGAAGAGTATATAAATAAAAATTATTATTATTATTATTATAAGAGGAGGTCTTCCTTCTTCTCTCCACGCCTTTTTTGCCCCTCCTCCCACCTTTCCTCATGGGCTTCGTTCTTCTCCCTATCGCTTCCCCCCCTTCCCACCTTTCCTCATGGGCTTTGTTCTTCTCCCCACCTCTTCCCCCCCTCCTCCCACCTTTCCTCATGGGCTTCATTCTTCTCCCCACCGCTTTCCCCCCCTCTTCCCACTTTTCCTCATGAGCTTCCTTCTTCTCCCCACTGCTTTTCCCCCCTCCTCCCACCTTTCCTCATGGGCTTCCTTCTTCTCCCCACCGCTTTTCCCCCCTCCTCCCACCTTTCCTCATGGGCTTCCTTCTTCTCCCCACTGCTTTTCCCCCCTCCTCCCACCTTTCCTCATGGGCTTCCTTCTTCTCCCCACTGCTTTCCCCCCCCTCCTCCCACCTTTCCTCATGGGCTTCCTTCTTCTCCCCATCGCTTTTCCCCCCTCCTCCCAACTTTCTTCATGGGCTTCCTTCTTCTCCCCACCACTTCCCCCCTCTCCTCCCACCTTTCCTCATGGGCTTCGTTCTTCTCCCCACTGCTTTTCCCCCCTCCTCCCACCTTTCCTCATGGGCTTCCTTCTTCTCCCCACCACTTTTCCCCCCTCCTCCCACCTTTCCTTATGGGCTTCCTTCTTCTCCCCATCGCTTTTCCCCCCTCTTCCCACCTTTCCTCATGGGCTTCGTTCTTCTCCCCACCGCTTTTCCCCCCTCCTCCCACCTTTCCTCATGGGCTTCCTTCTTCTCCCCATCGCTTTTAATAATAATAATAATAATAATAATAATAAAATTTATTTATATCCCACCCCTTTGAGGTCAATTGGGGTGACTAACCACAATAAAACGATACATAGAGCAAACAAAATCTAATTCCCTCCCCCTCTTAAAAAGTTATTAAATCAATTTTCAGTTAAAACAGAATACAATACAACAATGATTTTAAAAAAACATTTCCAACGATCGGCAGTAGTTCTTGATTGCATTTAAAAATATAGCCCTAGAAACCGTCTGAAGGAGGGTTTCCTGAGGCTTTCCCCCTCCCCCCTTTCCTCCCCCCTTTCCTCATGGGCTTCCTTCTTCTCCCCATTGCTTCCCCCCCCTCTTCCCACCTTTCCTCATGGACTTTCTTCTTCTCCCCACCGCTTTTCACCCCTCTTCCCACCTTTCCTCATGGGCTTCCTTCTTCCCCCCCCATCGCTTCCCCCCCCTCTTCCCCCCTTTCCTCACAGGCTTCCTTCTTCTCCCCATCGCTTTTCTCCCCTCCTCCCACCTTTCCTCCTGTCCTCCTGTTCCTCCTCCTTCTCTCCACCACTTTCCCCCCCTCCTCCCACCTTTCCTCCTCATCCTCCTTTTCCTCCTGGTCCAGGAGGACACATGTGAGTGGGGGGGGGGGGAAAGCTGGGGAGAGAAGGAGGGTTTCCTTGGCAAGGTTTGTTCAGAAAGGGTTTACCATGAGGCTGAGAGAGTGTGGCTTCCAAGACTGTTGTTGCTATTGTTGTGTACCTTCAAGTCGTTTCTGACTTTTGGCAACTCAAAGATGAACCTATCCTGGGGTTTCCTTGGCAAGGTTTGTTCAGAAAGGGTTTGCCATTGCTTTCCCCTGGGGCTGAGAGAGTATGACTTCCAAAACTATTGTTGTTGCTGCTGTGCACCTTCAAGTCATTTCCAACTGATGATGACACTAAGGCAAACTTATCATGAACCTATCGTTTCTTGCCTATGTGTTTTTTTTTTCAGACAGGGTTTGCCTTTGCCACCCTCTGAGGCTGAGAAAGTGTGACTTCTAAGATTGTTGTTGTTGTATGCCTTTGAGTCATTTCTAATTTACAGCAACCCTAAGGCTGCCCTATCATGGTGTTTGCTTGGCAAGGTTTCTTCAGAGGGGAGTTTGCCATTGCCTTCTCCTGAGGCTGAGAGAGTGTGACTTGCCCAAGGTCACCCAGGGGGATTCCATGGCTGAGCCAGGATTTGAACCCTGGTTTCCAGAGTCATACTCCAATACTCAGAGAGGATGACCAGATGTCTTCAATGCAAAGGAGGATGAGTCACTACAAAAAATGTAGGACATAAAAGACATGTATGGTTGTGAAAGCTGGACAGTAAAGAAGGCTGATAGAAAGAGAATCAATTCATATGAAATGTGATACTGGAGGAGAATAGCCAAGGATACCATGGATAGCCACAGACAAAAAAAGTGGGGGAGGATATTACAGCAAATAAAGCCTACAGTTCCCATGATTCCCTAACATTGTGCCAGGACAGTTAAAGTGGCCTCAAGCTGCATTATTTCTGGCAGTCTGTAAAGGCCCTATGATGACTAAACTGAGACTGTTGTATTTTGAACATATCATGAGAAAAGGAGAAAAGACAATAATATTTGGAATTTGGAATGGGAAATGAGGAAGACTGTATTACAGGTGGGTAGATGCAATTGAGGAAGCCAAGATTGCTGTGAATTTGCATGACCTTAATAAGGCAGTTGATAACAGTGTGACTTGGACATCTTTCATTCATAGGGTTGTGATAAATCATAGTCGACCTGATGGCAGTTAACAACCAACAGTAGCCTGATTGTTCTGTAAGCCACTATATTTTGTAAGACTGCACCAGGTAACAGTGAGTCTGACATCCAAAAAAGAACAACAACCAACATTTTCTCCTGTCCTTCCAAACATATTGGTTGCTCCCCTCCCAACCATCTAAACTTTATCCAAAGAGTTTATCAAGGTGTATAATGGGGAGATTCCTTAGTGGTCTTGGCATAGAAAACCTGGTTCCTAGTTAGTAGATGCACCCACAAAATTTAATTTTCACAACAAACGGGCAAGGAAAAACAAACCTACGATAGGGCAGCACACAGGAGATCATTAGCAAGATGATGAAGACAGACTCTATAGACCATCCTTTTTTGTAGGAAATTAATTTGGTCGATAGTTGCCAAGAGATGTTTGGAGACAGGCCAAGAGACTTATGGCAATAAATCAATAAGAAATAACATAAACAGAAATAACTGGTGTTGTCAGAAAGATATTTTAGATTTTTTGCTTTTGTCTTACTTTTATCAGAAATCTTGTGATGTTAAATATGAGAACAATTTAAATACTGTAATATAAAAAAGAAAAGTATTAAATTTTTGATGTCAAAATTTCTCTCTCTCTCTCTCTCCCTCTCTCTACTTCCCTTTCTCTCTCTCTCTCTCTCTCTCTCTATATATATATATATATATATCTCCCCCTAAGAAATATAGAAAATTATCATCTCCCTATTTCACCACAGTCTCCTGAACACCAGCACCCCCATGTTTTGAGATAACATGATACTTTTACAGTGCTGTCCATATTGAGGAATACCACCTTAAGGCCCACTGCCATAGATCATACTTTCCTATTTTTAAAAAGAACATGAAGACACAGAACAAAACTAAATGTAGTATAGTGTGTAAACCTCTGATGCAGTTATGCATCTTTTTTTTAAAAAAATGTGGTGATGGGTGAACTCTTTTATTCTCCATTCAAATTGGTTCAGTATTTTCAGGTTTCTTCCAAAAATTCTTTTTAAAAGAAGTTTGTGTTTTTCAAGATTTCTCTTCTGGTTTGTAATACTGATGATTGAAAATTTCTTGGTCTCAATTTCATCCTGTTCTTATTTTGCATTGGGTTGTAAGACTTCATGCATAAAAATTCATGAATTGTTTTTATATATTTCCCTAATGTCTATGCTTATATACATTTTCCAAATGTACACAAATTGCCCCATTGACTAAAGTATGATTATATGTATTTTTCAACTGTGCATATTTTAGGCGCTCACATTTTAAAATGAATGTGTTCAATTGTGTGCACTTTATTTCTCCACAATGTCTTGTTAGCTTCATATATGTGTGAGTTCTTAAAATTAAGTGGGTTTTTTTTTCCTTTCAGTAAGTCACAGAACACTCAAAAATGCTGTTTTTCCACACATGTTTGAATCACTGATTTACCCATATGTAAGGTCTTGATGAAGTGTTCAAGTGATTACTCTAATCATTGTTCAACTTCACCCTGATAATGGGTCTTCTCTTTTAAAACTAACTCATCCCTCTCTTTGGTAATGCTATGGCACAAATCCTCCTAAAGCAAAGACTATCTCCTGAACTAGCTGTTTTCTAGAAAACTGACTTTCCATTTTCAGTTGGACTTATCACTCAGACTATATGGCCAGAAAGTTATTTAGTTATATGCATTATGTTCAGAGTGAGCTGAGTGCATGTAATTTATGACTGTTGCACTTTAATGCATATTTAATAAAGCTGCCGACATTTATACTCCAAATCGACTGTGTCAATTTTGTTTGCTTTGGAAGCTTGGAGAAGTCCCATGGCAATGCTGACATTCCTAGGGAGAGATTTAAATTGTAAGACATTTCATTTGAGAGGAGAGACCTTTTAATATACTTGTAGCATGATATGGCTAGGTGCAAACAGCAATGGCTGATGAACACCTACGGAAAATGAGAAAGAAAGGACATCTCCCCTCCCCTCATGCTCTGCAAACAGAGCTTTCTTTCATTTTCACACCAAAAGACTACTAAATGATTCAATGTTATTTCTAAGAGCTAAATTGATCCTCTTTTTTTAAAAAAAAAATATTTTTTTTTCCAGTAAAACACAGAAACACAATATTCCTGAATGGCTAGCTTTAGCTATCAATATATGCCATTGATTTAATCTAGTGAATGGCAGTATCACTGTTATTCACGTTTGTATCTTGACCTTTACTCTAGAAACTTTAGGCAGTATTCATGGTAGTAATCTCATTGTACAACAGCTTTCCAAAGTAGGTTAGTTCAAACTCATCAGATGAGTGTCATGCCTGTATGAAGATGTGAATTACACCACAGTGTACATCCAACATATAATTCATTAGACTTCACTGGCTGTCACCAGTTTAAGGATCATTAGATCGATCAATCTGTCTATCTGTCTATCTATCTATCTATCTATCTATCTATCTATCTATTAACCCATTCTCTTCCAGCACAGATCCATTCAAAAGTATGAATGCCTATCCAAAATGTTCCTTGAACCCTGTATGTCTTCTAGTTGTTCAGTCTTTTCCACACTTTTGAGCATTTGTTAAAAGTGAAGTTTTACTCTAGAACACTCCTGGTTCAAATTATGCCTCTGTCATGAACTCAAGGCCTGGCATGAAGAATGGGAGTTGTGGGCTGGGATCCCAAAAAGGTTTTTTGGGGGTATGTCCATAGCAAAAAAAAAAAAAGGAAGGAAATGGTAGGACCACTGTGCAGAGAAGATGGAGAAATTCTAACAGGAGACTGAGAAAAGGCAGAATTACTCAACACCTTCTTTGCCTCAGTCTTCTCACAAAAGGAAAAGGGTGCTCATCCTGAGGAAAGTGGAGCAGAGGACACAATAGGGGAAATGCAGCACAGAATAAGTAAAGAGGAAGTACAGGAATACCTAGTTGAAATGAATTTAAGTCTCCAGGACCAGATGAACTACATCCAAGGATATTAAAAGAACTGGCAAATGTAATCTCAGAGCCCACTCAATAGCTAGCATGTCAGCCCACTCCTACATATCACCTCTCCCAGTGTATATTTTAAACGACATGGGAGCCACAGTAAGACCACATAGGCCAGCTGGCGTTACAACAGTCTTCCACTTTCACCTTCTGGAATAGGCCTTCCAGGAATGAAGAGAACTGTGAAAGCATTATGTTCCATTATTATTATTATTATTATTATTGTTATGCCACCTCTCTGCAGTGCAATCAAAGTGGCGTACAACAGATTAAAACAACATTACAAGTTAAAACAGTCAAACAACCCCTTCCCTAACCCACCCACCCCTTGAAAATATATTAAACTATAACAAGATTAAAATACAAAATAAAAGAAAACAATACAATACAAATAAATAACAGCTTAGCAACAAAACACATACTCATTCTCTACTTGTTCTCATTCTTTAGCAAGCGCTAAAGAATATTGGATACTGGTGAGAGTTCCAGGACAATCAACCTGCAGGCATAACTCTATGAGCAAATCATTCACCAGGATTATCAGTCAATTTGAACTCCAAAACCAATGAAATCTTTCAGAAATACTAGGATCAGAGGCATTTTTAACATATGCCAATATGATTCTCCAAAACATCACAAAATACACAAAACAGTGTCACATTTGTTCGGGCAACTAAAAATCACAAAATTGCAAGCTTTCAAAGCTTCACCGACTTCTTAACATCAGGCAAAGATGTTAAATGCCACTGTCTGCATTGATATCTAGATTCTCTTAACTAACAACTGAAGTAACATCAGAGACAACACCATCACTTTTCTTCTCCTGTGTAATTTTTTAACATCTTTGCCTGATGAAGAAGCCAGTGAAGCTTTAAAAGTTTGCATGATGTTTGCCAAAACATGTAATCTAGAAACCAGTCTTGCTTCTTTTTCTGTCAAATTTTAAAATATTTCATCATGGTCCAAATATGAGGCTTCCATGAACATATTCTTCTTCCTGGATAACCATTATGAATTATTGATTTGGTCAATGGGAGGGGAGAAAGAAATAGATTGAGATTGAAATTCAGAGGGGGAAGGGAAGTGTGTTACCATGGACAAGAATGAGTCTCATTATCTTGAATGAGGCAATACAATTTTAACATACGCATTTAAGAAGGAATGGGGCATCTATTCCTTATAACAGACATTACATTATGTGTTTGTATCTATTTTGTATTCTTACTTAGGACATCAAAGTTACATCAAGCAACAGATATGGGAGATCTCCACAATTAGCATAGAATATGTTTTATTGCCGCTGTTTAATTTAAATCTTGATTTAAATTTGCAAATGTTAAATCACTGTGTTTGTCTTCACAGTGTTCATGTATAATTGGCCCCATAGAACTTGAGGAAGTGATACACCTGAAAAGTGAACTGTGCATTATTTGTGGTCTAGTCCATCTAGGAAATTAAAAGTTACAACAGTTGGGTATTTGTAGCTTAAACAAAAACTGAGTAAAGGGTGTAACATTATGTATGATGGGAAGAAATGGAAAACTCCTCTGAACAAAACTAGCCATTAAATTATGGTGTAGTGATTTGAGTGTTGGACTAGGGCTCAAATCCCAGCTCTGCAATGAAAGCCACTGGGCAGCCTTGGGCAGGTCACACCTTCTCAGCCTCAGGGGAAGGCAATGGAAAATCCCCTCTGAACACATCATGCCAAGAAAAAAACATTATAGGGTCACTGTAAGTCAGAAACAACTTGAAAACACACACCACCCCCAAGTCAGAAACATCTTGAAAGCACAACAGCAATAAGCTTAGACAAAAGATGAGTAAGAGGTGTAAAATTATGTATGATGGGAAGAAATGGAAATGCCCTCTGAACAAATCTTGCCAAGAAAACCCTGAGAGAGGTTTGCTTTTGGGTTGCCATACATCAGAAATGACTTGAAAGCACACAACAACAACAACCATAGGGGGAAAAATACATAAGGAAAAAGCTAAAACTAAGGGTCATCCCCTGAAGTTAAATGGGATATCAAAGATGGTTGGAAAATCAGTACAAATAAAAGAAAATACCATGTTACACATTTGAAGATAGCACTGTGGAATTCACTACCACAACATGTAGTCACGGCTGCCAGTTTAGGCAGCTTTGAAAGCAGAGGAGATGAATTCATCTGAGATTAGAGCCATTACTGGCTAGTGGTCAAAATGAATATTTATCATCTCCAGTATCAGCTGCATCTCTGTATCAATTATTGGGGCATGTGAGAGGGAGAGTGTTGTTACACTCATGTCCTGCTAGTAGACTTCCCATAGGCAACTGATATCTTCTAATGTATGTACAAAATACCAGTCTGAAAACTGATGATAGTACCAGGAGTTGTTTGGAAGGGAGCAGGGTAACAGTCTCTCTGATCTTTACTGTTTGTACATAGTTCAAAGCAAAAGGTCTTGAGTGCCATTCATATATACAAATACTATATAGACTTTTTCCTGCTCTATTTATATTCAGATTCAAAATGGCCATTTATTACATTTTATGCTGTAGCTTTTTAAAATAAATAAATAAATAAATTATTCTGTGACATAAACTTTCGAACATTTTAAATCCAACCTCCACCTTGCTTGAGGCAAAAGATTCATCTAAATATTATTGAATTCCAGCACAACATTAGCATGCAGAGATATTTACAATAACAGAGCCATTACAACTCAATCAAAAGCTGATTTCAGCCAGAATTATGCAGAATTAAATCTTGCCAGATTCAAATTATTAAAAATCAGAGACTCAATAAACTGTGGTATAGAAGACCCATTTATCAAGGGAGTGAGGAAGTATTTCTGCTGTTACGGCAACTTTTTCATATATATTCTGCAAGAATTTGCATGTATTTTAAAAGATCTGAATTCATTTCCAATGGAATTCAAGCAACTATGCTATATTTATAAGCCAACAGAAGCCAACTCTGAATCAGTTTTTTTCTATTTTACTTTTTATAACTCTTTTTTTTTTAAAAAAAATAATAATAATGTTATTTTAAGGCTTTGTTTTGGATCCAGCCAGATGCTACGATGCAAGAGGTGTTCCTACATTTGGAGGTAATGAAAGCTGAGCTGACATGACAATTTGAACAGGTAGGGAAAAATGCAAATCATTATTAAAAAGGGCATTGATATAAGTGCACTGAAGATAACATATGATCACATTGTGTCTACTTTCCAGGGACACAATGGATTTCTGCTTCATATCCCTTATAAATCACAGTCCCCTTCACAGACAAAGACTCCCCCCCACTCCAGCAATTTCACCTCTTGAAGAAGAAGTTTAAAAGTTTTATCCATGTCAGACACTCAAAGTTTTGAAATATTACTTTTAAGGACTACATCTTCCTAAATTCTCTAGCGAGTATAGCCAGTGGCCATTCTGACTCAGTTCTATCAGGAAATATAGTCCAAGAACCCCATATTTCCTAGGCCTGGAGTTATTCAAATTATCATTGTTAAGACTGAAGGCTCTCCACCTTCTCCAGGCCTCTATAATAGGATTGAGGAAGACATATCCAGGGGTAGCTCTGTTTGGCCATGTAGCAAAGTACAGTAACATCCAAAATCCGGCACAAAAAGAAGCATCAGAAAGCCATGCCACAGAAACACTATGAAACCTCCACATGTTCGGTCAGCTGTGCTGCTTCCTGGTGGCATGCTGCTGTCTGAACGCCACACCCCCAGGCTACTGGGAAGCTGGCTCTTACTGCCAGTCTGTTTCACTCCTCAGTTGCAAAAGATGGGCACTATCTCCACATTTTCTGGCAGCCTAGAAAATTTCCAAAGTGGTATGGTGCTTTTGTTTTGTTTTGTTTTGTTTTTAAAAAACTAACTAAATAAACAAGCAAACAACACAAAATCTAAGGACATGACAGACAAACCCAGTCCTTCAAAGTCCAGAAGTCCTTTTATTTGCTGAAACCATTTACCCTATTTCTAGTGGGTTCACATATTTCACACACATGTGTCATCCATTGGGTGCTAACTTCTCTCTTCCACCTCATCCGCCCATTGATTCAAGTTGCAGTTTATTACTATATCTCCTCTGTGCTTCCATCTCTTTGCATCTCTTTCTTTCAAATTATTTTGAAATGAACCCCTTTTATTTAAAATCAATTTTAAATTTATGAAGGGGGAAAAAACATATTCCTGCATATGAGCAGGGTCTCATTCTATCATATCCAAACAAAGGGTCCTACTAAATGGTGGTCCCCAGCACCTCATGGATCATAGCAGATTCCTCATCAACCAGCAGCTGACCTAGGGGGGAAGCAGACGGAGGTGCCGGAGACGCCGCTGGACGGAGCACCGTGGGACCGCAGCCTCCGCACCCCGGCACTCCTGCAGCATCCCTGGAAGGAGCGCAAAAATAGCGCTCCTTCCACAAGACAGGGAAAGTGCGCCCTAAAAGGGTAGGGTGCACTTTCCCTGCCTTTTCCACCGCAGTGTGTCCGGATGCTGTGGCAGGAGGTTGCCCTTGGCGCGCCGGCCGTGCGGAGGGCCGGCAGCACCGAGGGCAACCTCAGGAAGAGGAAGGAGCGCCGCGCGTGTGGCTGCTCCTCCTCTTCCGGGCCTCCAAGACGGCTCAATAAGCCGTCTGCTGAGGCCCCTAGACTAGTAAAGGAATTCGACTTTACTCTCCAGAGAAAACATTCCTCTATTCTACCCACACAGAGATTGAGGGGAGGAACATATCTTTTCCTTCCTCTCCCAACAGTCCCTCATTTGGAGAGTCATTTTGAATTCTGGGTGTAAGTGAGGGACTACCCCTTGGGGGCAGTTGCCTCTTATTTGCCTTTTAGTACAGCTGGTCCTGAGAGCCAGGGTGGCATAGTAATTTTAGTATTGGATTAGGATCCTGGAGGCCAGGGTTTGAATCCCCACTCAGCCATGGAAACCCACTGGGTGAGCTTGTGCAAGTCACACTTTCTCAGCCTCACAGGAAGGCAAAGGCAAACCCGTTCTGAACAAATTTTGCAAAGAAAACCCTGTGATAAATTCACCTTACCATCGCCATATGTTGGAAATGACTTGAAGGCACACAATAACAACAGGGCCTCTTCTAGTGTATACATTATGTAACCTTCCCACACATTAGCTGATAATCTGTTAGTGACATACACAAATATAAATCCACTTTATACTTCTGATGTCTTATTTTATTTTATTTTACTTGCTCATTCCCAAAGTTAATATTCTTTTCTACTCTCCACAATGACCAAAGCTCAAAGCCAAAAGCTGAACTTCATGTCCCAGGGATGGTGAGAAGAGATATGTAGTATAGTTCCATATACAGAACTATTACTATATCCTGTGCCTTACAGGATCTTGCTCAACTTTTATATTTCACCTGGACAATCTTCAAGAAGGTAATAAATATCACACACACAAAAGACAGATAAGAATGAGCCAGGAAAGAAAGTCTGAGTTTTTTCTCCAGGAAAAAAAATACAAATATTGCTCTTAACCACTGAAGCCACAGAGGGTATAATCCTGCCATCAGTTATGCACTGGTAAGTTTTATTGACTTTAACAGCACCTACACGTGCATCACAGTAGGTGCAGAATTGCAGCGAAAGTCTTTAATCACATTTATAAAAGCTTAAGATTATTAATGTTCAAGGGGATGGGGCTAAGTGGGGAGGGGAGCAGAGAGAATTCATTCATAAATAATGAATAAATTAATTAAGACACAAACTCAGGTATAATTAAAGATAATTGCAAGTATACATAGAGATCGAATTCAGATATCCCCTATGGCAGTACAAGTCCTCAGTTAACAGCAATACATGAAATACATCAGAAGATCGCCTTATCTGACTGATACATTTTTGGCCCATTATCTTTTTTAAAAAAGAAAAAGAAAGAAAGAAAAGGGGGAGAAACATATTATCACAGCTGGAAATCATCAAAGGAAATCTTGAGGCAACAATGTTTATTTAGAATTAAAATAGATGTTCACTTTATTATATACTGATCATATACAAGGTACCCCAAAGTGCTTTCATAAGCAATATGTTATGCCATGATTACAAAGTAGACAGATCTGCAAACCAATGTTGCAGGAAACTTGGGGAAGTAGGGGTGGAAAGATACACTGTTATGGGAACTGCCAGTTGTTTCACTGAGAAAACATTTGTGTTTTCTGAGATAATTAAGTTACAGCACAATCCTAAGAACATAAGACCAGCATACTGGATCAGCGCTCTTGGGGGGGGGGGGGGTCTCCTCATCTCCTTTTTCTGCACCATAAATATTTTATATACCTATTCATGCCTACTCCAAAGTAATGACCTATGCAGATGGGCGGCTCTGAGCTGCCACTGCTAGCAGCAGATTGGGGCTGCAGCAACTGCATGCCGCAGCCCCGATCCTCCCTTTTGCCACTCCTAAAAGGTTTAAGAGCCAACGCCGTGGCTCTTCCATGCCCTTTTGGTGCAGCGTGTCTGTACGCTGCACCAGGAGGATGTTCTGATGCTGTGCAGCACATGTATGGGTGTGTAGCATCAGGACAACGTCAAGCTGGTGTTGGAGCAGCCCTAAGTTAGACTGTGCTTAGTGGAAATATTACTAGGTAAGTGATACAGGAGTCCAAACATTAGCGTGTGTGGGGGGGGGGGGGAGAGAGAGAGAGACAGAGAACATGTGAGTGCATGCAGATGTATGGATGCATGCATGTGTGTGTTCAGGTAGTGTGTGTGTTGGAGGAGTACAGTGCATTTCCTAATTTTAGCACGGAGAGTTCTGCAAGAATCTATTATCCACAATATTTGAAGTACTGTCTGTATATAGGTCACTGGACCTCTGCTCTCTGGTAAGAAGATGTGAGGAGAATTTTACTGGCCTTCAGAGAGTTCCCATAAAGACAGATACTCTTTGAGGACGGTAGGGTAATTTTATAGGGTCACTGGGTGGTTTGTTCCCATTATTTTTAAGTTAGAGAAAGAAAGAAAAACACTGTCCTCAGCAGAATCTGCCAGTTGCTTATAGAATATTTGAGGAAATGGCACTGGGAATATCATGGCATAGTGCAAAACTGTATAGCAAGAACAGAAGATGGCTAATGAATGTTATTGGTAATTTGGAAATTTTTCCAAATTTCTCTTGAGTCAAACTGAAATAATCTTGTCCAATCATTCTTACAAAAAATGAACTGAGATAAAATTCTTCCCCATCCCTAAAGAGTAGACTTTTCTTGCAAATAAATTTCCCTCATATAGGAGGCCGCCTGACTCACCGGGCTGGCCTGGTTGCCCTGTGGTGGGAGCCAGGAGCCAGCGTGCCTGTTCCTGGCTGGCCATGCCCCAGCAGCCAACCCACTGGGGGGGCTGGGGCTCCCATTGGCTGACCGGGTGGATGGGGGGGCACTTCTGGCCTTGACACCAGGACTACGATTCCCTACGATGCTCTGGGGCTGGAGGTGCTGCCTCATTGGTGGACTGTGGGAAACAGGGAGCCAGTGGATTGGCTAGGAGGCCAAAAGGGGCAGCCCCTGGCAATCCAATTGGCTGAGGGGGCCTATATAAGGCCATGTGGTGCCGGATATCAGCACCATTTTGAGCGGTTGTGCTTGTGCTGTCACAACTTTACAGGGGCAATGGCATAGGTCTTGAATCTGGTGGTGTTGGTTTATGGTGCTGCAGATCATTGTAGCGGGACTTCATCAGGGACCCGGGTGTGCTGAGTGCATGTGTTGTTGTCATTGTAGGTGCAACGCCGGAACAGCGTCCCCCAGTGACAATGGATAGAGGTGCTAACTAGGGATAGACTGGTTTCCTGAGTTGGGAATGGATGAGTAACTGGTTACCCCCTTTGTCACCCTGAGGCTTGGCCATGACCAAGCATAATCGGTCATCGATCAAGTCAAGGATTGATCAATGCCACATCCAGACCTTATGTGCTTTCGAGCCAACCCTACCTGTAAGCTGTTATAATAAAGTTGTGGCCTTTCTTCCAGTTGAATGTGTGGTGTCTTCACTCTGAGTGCCCCTCCTCCAAGGCAAACATCCCCCCCCATTAATTGGACACAATCCTCTCAGTATAGCATAGTAGTTCCACATGTGGCCCTATGCTAGACTGAGCCATATACTGGCTTCCTCACATTTACTGTACATCCTCAGGAACCTCCCTTCAACTATTCAATGTCTCATGGAAAGTGGACAGAATTGGAGAAGCATCTAGCTAAATCTCTGTAGTCAGACATGCAGTGATTACATTAGCACTGAGATCCAGCAGAATCCTCCAAAGTAAAAAATCTTTTTTGGAAAATTTCAAGCATCACTTTGCTTGCATGGGGGGAAAAAACACTGATTCCCTGGTTTCTGCAATCCCCCATCTCTCTGTTTCTTGGGGACTGGAATGTATATTGAGTGTTTCCAATATGTGGGCCACTGTTTGGTTTTCCATATTTGTTGCTGACATAATTGTATGCATCTGAGGAAGTAGACTGAAGTCTATGAAAACTCATGCTGCTAACTTTTTTCTTTCAGTTAGTCTCAAAGGTGCTACAATATCCCTTTACATACAAACAGAAGAGTTCCAGGTGATTTTGAAAATGATTTTCAGTGTCTCTGCAGCAGTAGTAATTTGAGGAATCAAGAAAAAAAAAGTTGGAGTCAGAATTCTTCTTTGGGGCAGTGCTCTCATTTTGCTTCCCTCCCTGTACCTTACACCTCCTCCTGGATGCAAAAAAATACAATTGCTGGAATAACCTGAAGTGCAATGCTGCAACAGAATGCTTTCCATAATGTTTTTGGTGTACAACCAGCAGAATCCCTCTGCAATATAGTCGATGGCCCTTCTTGGATATATTGTCCAAAACCATCACTATTCCAAGCTCTGCTTATACCACTTAAGGTTCACATACAACAATTGTTTGTGTCTGTCCTAAGATACCTAGACCTTCATATATCAGAATGGTCTGAAAATGAATCCTTGTTATGGAGGATGTGACTAAAATGTCACACAACCCCAGAATTCAAGAGCGTAGAACTACTCCTCAAATGGAGCGTGGTTTGGATGAATAATGCTCTATTGATGCAGCTTAGCTTCTGTTTGTTCCCCATAACAAATGGTTGCACTGGTGGGGAAGAGCAGCATTTTCCAAAGGTAGAGTGAAGAATTTCAATCTTGGTATTTGCTGTCAGTATTGTTACCTTGTAGGAAAATCTCATTGGGTTCATGTTGCTGTGACATCATCCTCATGTCCACTACTTGATCTCTACTTTGCTTGGACCAGCCATTAAACTTAAACTTCCTGAACTTTGGTCCAACAGATGATTTGGATTTAGCTCCCATAATTCCTGATGGTTGGTCAAATTGAGTTAGGTTTTTGGGAGCTGTAGTCCAAAACAAATGGAGGACGAAGGTTGGGAACCAGTGAATTAAACTATTTCAAGGAAGAAAACCTGAAATATATAGCACTAAAATATGAAAAGAACCAACAGCAAACAAGGATGAGCAAATGTGTTTTTAAATTTGCCCCCACCCGCCCCCTGGCTCTAAAACTAAAACAGTGTCTACCTAACCAGTGTATATCAGTTTTTATACATAATGCACTGAAGTCAGTTTTCACAACTGATACTCTTTGGAATTTTTCTATTTTTTTAAAGGCCAAGTTGATACGTTTGATTCAGATCTTTTGTTAATTTTCTTTTTTTTATCATATCTTTATTAAGTTTTAAAATAAATTAAAAGAAAGAAAGAAAGAAGTTGCCTTATATACATTCTTATCACCTACATCTGTGTAATATAGATGTCATAGATTCTTAATACAATCAATTTACATTTTGTTATTTACTTCTCCATCTTTACTCTTTCAATCTCTTTCACATTTTCTCTCATTTCTTATTCTCCTACACTTTCTAACATCAGTCACAATAAGCTAATTCCTTCCTATCTTTCTGTTTGATCTTGCTTCATCATTTGTTTTTCATTTGTTTGATCTTTAAGGTCATATACCCAGCCTTACTGTAAACAATGTCCATTCTAGGAAACATTATTAAGGATCTAATAAATCTTGCTGTTTGGTTATTAACCAGTTTTCTCCTGTGACTTGTCTTAAATTTCGTCTTTCTTTTCTTAATTTTTATCTTATTTCTCATAGGGCCTTTGCAGACTGCTAGAAATAGTGCAAATTGAGTCTACTTTAAGGGTTAGGGTTAGGGTATCATGGGAACTGTATTTTATTGTGGCACCAGAGCTCTCTGACAGAGAAGGCTCAATGTCTCAGAAAAAAAACAATTCCCATGATTCCCTAGCACTAACCCTAACCCTTAAAGTGGACTCAATTTGCACTATTTCTGGCAGTCTGCAAGGGCCCATAGTTTAGCTATCTCTTTCCATTCTTCCTCATATTTTTCTATGCAATTATTTTCTAATTGATTTTTTATCTTGTCCATTATTGCCATTTCCATTAATTTTAAAATCCATTCTTCAGTAGTCAGGGTCTTTTGTTATTTCCATTTTTTTTCATATAATATTTGCATGGTTGTTACCATATAGAGTAATATTTTTCCATACTTCTTTTCCGTTTGCATCTCAGTCTCTGTTAGCATGTTTAGTAGATATAGTTTAGGTGAAGTTTTATCTTGATTTTCAATGTTTCATTTATTTTCGTATTTATTTCTTTCCAAAATCTTTTCAGTTTTGAGCACTGCCACCACATGTGGTAAAAGGTTCCCTTTTCTTTTTTACATTTCCAGCAGATGTCACATGAGCCTCCTTTAAATTTTGCTATTTTAGATGGTGTTAGATGCCACCTATAAAATAATTTGTAGAAGTTCTCTTTTGTGTTGTTACATTTGGTAAATTTCAAATTTGACTTCCAAACTCTTTACTATTATTCTACCGATATCTCTTCTCCTATATTTTGGGCCCATAGTACTATGTTGGTTTTTACTGACTCTTCTTCTGTTTCAAATTCCATTAATAAGTTGTATAGTTTAGATACCTTCTTTTTGCTGTCTGTGAGTGTATTAATTTATCAAATTTTGTTTCTAATATTTCTATTCTTCCTGTATTGATGTCTCTTTTAAAGTTTTAGGTGATTTGGTAGTGACGATGCCAATGGTAATTTATACCTTCTTGGGCAAGCTCTTCTCTTGATTTTAAATAGTATTTCCCACTGATCTTTTTAGAAGTGTTTTATTGTCAACCATGTTCCTTTTTGGAATTTTTCTCTTCTGTAGAAAGCGTCATGGATTGAAGTCTAGGTTGGAATCCATATTCTCAGCAGTTAGACATTTCTTGTACCTACTCCATGTTCTCAGCAGTGACTTTTTCACATAGTGATTATTGAACTCCTTGTTGCTTTTTATTTTGTCATAACAGAGAAAAGTGTGCCAACCAAAGTGTGTACCCTCTCCTTCCAATTTCAGAAATCTTTTTCTCTCTAGCAGGGTCCAACCTCTGATCCAGCTCAAGAAGCAAGCATGGTAGTAAAATTTTAAATTGGGGAGTGCTAAGCCTCCTCTGTCCTTTCTGTCTTGCAGCACTTCCTTTTTGGTCCTTGGCTTCTTCCCTACCCAGATTAATTTAGAAATTTCTTTCTCCCATTGTATAAATGGTTTATCATTTGTTATGATTGGTAATGATTGAAACAAAAAGATCAATTTTGTCAAAATATTCATCTGGACTGAGGCTATCCTTCCTAAAAATGATATATTCAGTTTCACCCACTTTTTAAGATTTGTTCTAATTTGATTTGAAGCCTTTTAATAATTGTTTTTGAACAATTCAGATCTTTTGTTAATTTTCCATGGGATCTAACCTAGACCGTTTCTTGATGTTCTGGGGGTAAAAAAAATACTTTGTATGATATATTACTTATTTTAATCAAATACATTTTTTTCTAATTGTCACAGCTATGGCAAACTCACAGGGGATGGTCTGACTTGTGTACATTTCTGACAGCGAAATCGGTAACAACAGCTGCTTTGTGCCAGCTATCTCATGTACCATACCTCTCAAGTCTTGTCATTCACATCTCCCCTAATTACCAAACATCTGCTTTCCATTCCCATTAACACTCCACTACCAGCTTGTCTAGTTTAATATCAATGACTCCTGACCTCCCCCAAGGAAGACACTTTATGTCAAAATCCCCCCTCCCAAATGGAGCCTGTTTCTGTACTCCACATTTGTGCATTTAAAATGTGATCACTTCCTAAAACAATCCTTTTAAAAATAGACATTAGAAGTCAGTTTTAAAGGCAGACCATAGGCAAAAAGATGCAGTCACTTTTCCATTGCCAAGAAAGAGAAGAGAAAGGGGGAAAAAGATTAAAAGCCTTAAAAAGCATTAGTATTAAGTGTTACATATAAAGCAGTGGGATGCATGACAGGTTAGAAAAGGCAGCATACGGGTTAGGGTGAGTGTCTATCTGGCAAATATAGAACTATTATCTGAAATGATATCTGTCGACTTAAATAGAGACCATAATGGAAGGTCCCAACAGCCTTTATTATTTGTTTAATTATAGGTTATTATAACAGTGTTAATGTTCACTGGTTAATACAAGAATCTAACATTCAAAAGAATTATGGCTCTATAACTTAGAGCCTTACCCCACCCCCTCTTTTATTCCAGGTTGCGATCTCATAAAAAATTGTTCCTATTTGGAAATCAGATGGTGCTTAAAATATTTAATAGCTTCTTTGTGTTTTCAAGTTGCATTATTCTACTTTTACAAAGTACAAGAAAGAGGGGAAATGGGTTGAAAGGGTCTGAATGGTGTAAATGTCTTTTACTATGAAATTACTTCAAGACTGACTAATTATCCCACATGCTCCCCCTTCCCAACTGACTGATCAGGGACTGGCTATCAAATTGAAATAAATAAGTTAAAAATCCTTTTTTTGAGGTTGCTGTGGTTTTTGTTTTTGTTTTTTGTTGTTTTGTTTTTTAAGTTTTGAGAATATCCTTAAAGGGTATGATGCAAATGGCAACTACAGGCTCAGTCTCCCTTATCCAAAATGCTTGAGACCAGAAGTGTTTTGGATTTTGGATTTTTTTCAGATTTTGGAGAATTTGCATATATACAATGAGATTTCCTGCCAAATGAGACCCAAGTCTAAACAAGAAATTCATTTATGTTTCATATACATCTTATACACATAGCAAGAAGGTAATTTTATACATTTGCTTTTAAATAATGTTGTGCATGAAACAGGGTGTCACTATCTCAGCCACTTGTGAATATATATATATATATATATATATATATATATATATATTACTTTTGGCATATTTTGGATTTTGTATAAGGAAGACTCAATCTGTACTGCTAAAGTTTTTAATTTAAACAACAAATGGGATGTGTACAGAAATACACAGTAGGGATGGATGAATTTATGAGTTTCACTTTTTCCACATCAAGATTGTGTGTGTGTGTGTGTGTGTTTAAAAAAAATCATTTTTTCCTGATTTATGAGGAAAGTTTCAATTTATGGAAAATTCTCATGAAGTGGATTAAATGAAATTTTCAACCATACCCAAATTCTATAGGTATAGCTGTTTCCAACATAGTGGACACCATTTTTAACTGCTTGTTCTTCCTTGTTATTTAAGGTTCAAAACACACTGCAAAAATAATACAGTTTGAGACTGCTTTAACTGCTATGACTCAATGCTATGGAATGTGTAGTTTTGTGAAACATTTGGCCTTCTCTATCCAGGAGCTCTGGTGCCAAGATAAACTACAATTCCCAGGATTCCTTAGCACTGAGCCAGGGCAGTTAAAGAAGTCTTAAAACTGGATTATTTCTGCTGTGTGTTTTGGACCTATTTCATAGATAAGGATCTTCTCTGTCCTAATGCAATACTATGCAGACAGTTGAATACACAGGGATGGATTACAAGCCAGTCTCAAAGCCCACTGCTTGGAAGAACATGTCTATCAGTTTTGCTTTCTCACACATTTATTTATTCAGCATATTTATACCCCAAATTTCAGCCAAAATGCCCCCTCAGGCTTACAACCTAAATATGCCATGAAACATATGGAAAAGGGAATGGCAATAGGGAGGAGATTATGAGGGGATGCAGATGGGCAGCCATGGGCCACCCTAGGAAGCAGAGGATTGGGGCCGAGGCTGCCCCATGCCTCGGCCCCAATCCTCCCTTCTGCCAGCCCTGAAAGGAGTGCTAAAATGCCGGTCCTTTTGGAGCCAGCAGAAGGGACGCATCAAGAGCCATGCGGCTCTTCTGCACCCCTTCCGGTGCAGTGTGTTAAGACGCTATGCCGTGATGATGTCCTGATGACACGCGCCATGCGTAACAGCGTGCACCATGATGACGTCGTCGGTGTGGGGTTGGGGTGCCTGATGTGTGTCTGCCCCTCCCCTTCCCTGCCTCCAAGACAGCGCAGAGGCAGATGTTGCCTCTTCTCTCCTCCTAAGGTCAGAGAACCAGAGGATGGATCTTTGAATGGAAGTCAGGGGTGAAGACCTCCCAAGTCTAGCGTGAGGGAGGTTGAACCCCCTCATCCCAACATTATTAAAGACTGGGCTACCAGTTTTGTCAGGGATTGCAAAAATATGGCCCATGGGTCACATATACCTCCCAACCACCTTCTTGTTTGCCTTTCATCAAGTGATTCCCCAATTCCTTCAAAGTCCCTGGACCTATTTGGGACAAAATGGCCTGCATGTTTCCCCGAAATGGCATTAAGTAGACTTAAGTCTATGAAAGCTCATGCTGCAAACTTCTTTCTTTCAGTATGTAGAGAGATCTTGCAGCACCTTTGACACTAAGGGGAGTTGCAGACTGCCAGAAATAGTGCAAATTGAGTCCGCTTTTAGAGTTAGGGTTAGGGAATCATGGGAACTGTATTTTATTGTGGCACCAGAGCTCTCTGACAGAGAAGGCTCAATGTCTCAGAAAAAAAAATTCCCATGATTCCCTAGCACTAACCCTAACCCTAAAAGTGAACTCAATTTGCACTATTTCTGGCAGTCTGCAACCCCCCTAACTGAAAGAAAGAAATTGGCAGCATGAGCTTTCGTAGACTTCAGTCTACTTCCTCAGATGCATTTTCTTTCTTTCAGTTAGTCTCAAAGGTGCTTTGAGATCTCTACATGCTAGCATTAGATAAATTCATAGCAACGTTTGGCTGCCATGTCATCAGGGTGGTGACTTCACTCTGGTCTAAATCTGAAATTTGATGGACCTAGCTATGGTAATGAATCTATTCTAAGGATGGGGTTCGTCACTTTGGATAACTCTTTTGAGGTGTGGACTAAAACACGGTGCAGGCATACACACAGAGAAACACACAGAAACCACCAGTTACAATTTACTAGTACACCAGAACTAGAAAGACTTTCTAGTTCCCCAAGCTTGGTCTGAATCCAAACTGGAAACCTTTTATGACCCTTCCTTTCTAGGGCTGCATCCACACTGCAGAAATTGTACAATTTTACAGTACTTTAACTGTCATGGCTAAGTGTTATGGAATCCTAGGATTTGTGGCTTGCTGTGGCACAAGAGCTCTCTGACAGAGAAGGCTGAATGTCTCACAAAAGCACAGTTCCCAGAATTCCATAGCATTGTGCCATAGCAGTTAAAGTTGTGTCAGACTGGATTATTTCTGCAGTGCGGATGCAGCCTAGGACAATACAGTGATCAGTTTGGATGGCTGCAGCTGAATATATACTGAAGGTGTATCATTACCAAGACAGTTCCATCTTGAGAACTTACATGTGGCAGTTGTACACACTCCCAAAAAATTCTCAATTTTATTGGGAATTTAATATTTCCAAACATAGGTTTCCATAGCTGTGTAGAAAAGATACAAGGAGTTGAAAATTGCTAGAAATTAATTGTTCATCCACAGATTCATCTTTCTTTGCAACAATGTCTCCAGTGCTGATGTTTATTCATTAAGTTAAAAGCTTCACTGATTCCTTGGGAGTTCTTGTTCAACTACAGTTCAGCCTGTTGTACTGGTGTGTGTGTGTGCTTAAATAGTGTGAACAACAAAGTCAGAATGTGTAAATGAGATTATTTGGATAGTCGTGCTAAAAACATCTGAATAACCTTTTCATTAAAACAAGGTTCTTCCAAAGCTGACTAAGGGCCTAAGCAGACTGCCAGAAATAGTGCACATTAAATTGAGGCACTGCCCTGGCTCAGTGCTAGGGAATCATGGGAACTGTAATTTATTGTGGCACCAGAGCTCTCTGACAGAGAAGGCTCAATGTCCCAGAAAAAAAATACAGTTCCCATGATTCCCTAGCACTGAGCCAGGGCAGTGCCTCAATTTAATGTGCACTATTTCTGGCAGTCTGCTTAGGCCTTTCATCAAAATATTTGTTAAGATTTATTGGCAATTCTGATTTAGAGGGATACTGAGACATAAACAGTATGTCTTTGATGATGGGCAGTTGTAGCTTCCAATTGCAATGAATCAGAATGGGAGATCTCATGGCAGACTGTTGGACAATGATCCATTGTTCTTGTTACTCCTCTGTAAGAATATTGGAATTGTTTGGTGCCATGGGACCTGGAAAAATGTAGCTTTGGGTACTTATTTGAAAAATGCTGGATTTTCAAGTCCTTCTGTGTCTGCCACTGTGTATTCCATCCCTTTCATTTTTCTGTGACTTTGGAGACAAATGAGCAGAAAACAAATAAAAAATGACAGGATGCCATCGTAATATATTTTGATCTCAGTTTTGTGATCTGCACCAATCTTACTTTTGGCAATCATAGTGCCCTCATAAGGGGTTACTATGGCTGTAAATCTCATTCTCTTCTGACAGACAAGGGAGGGGGAATATAGACATTTGTTGATTTGTAGTTATAGGTAGGGGGAAACACAAGGATTTGTATTTATGAACAGTGATTTGGGTTTGGACCCAAGTCATATTGGTAAACCTCTAAACTCATCTAAGCCAAATCTGGCTGCTTTCTGGGCTGCTGAATCAGGTCCTAAATTAAATCCTGTAGTGGTGCACACCATATTAAAAACAATAAAGAAAATATGGGGGGAATTCCAGTGCACATCTCCAAGAAGCATGCATGTCTGAAGCCAAAAGGAAACTTCCATTACTAAATACTTTGAAGGGTAAAATACATTGAAATATCAGAAGAAGATAAAGGCCCTTATTTCCAGCTGTATTGAATTTTGATTGGTCTGATTGAAGCTGAAATCTGATTATGCCTTTCCACCAGAAAATTGGCCAGAAATGTGGAAGTAAAGTTACCAGATCTCAAGGCCTGGTCTCCAGTTTATATGTGTCATCTCCAAGTGGGTGTATATTCTCCACTTTTGGTGGACTCAGCTCCAGGCAAGAGGAAAAAGCTGTGTGGAAATCTCCAGTTCAGCTAGTGGAGCAGCAGCTTGCTTAAATTTGCAAGGCTTAATTTGAAAAGAACTTTAAACTTGCTGGAACTTGAAAAGAATTTCCATTGTGTCCATGTATTTATTTAGCTTCCTCCTTCCCTTCCAGTCATTGCAGCACCAGGGCTCACCCTCAAATTTGCTCTGCATCCAACTTCTGCCTAGTAGCAACCAGTCTACAGTAAACATTCCTTATCCCATTTTGCAAAATGAGAAGGAATAATCCCCTCATTTTAACACGGTCCAGGAACAGCCTCTTTAGCTAAAAATGCACTAATTCTCAAACAGAAAAATATTGTGTGTGTATTTAAATTGCAAGCTGAGAATAACTGATACTTAATGCATAACACTTAAAAACATCACTGAGGCCTGCCCCTAGGTCTCAGTTTTGGGCCCAGAAACTTCAGGGCCTGGGACAATCCTGAGCTGACAAATCTAGATGGATTCAATACTGCTGCCTCCAGCAACATCCTCTCCCCACATATCCTCAAAATCCCCAATAGAGGCTTGAGGAGGAAATACATTGGTGAAGTAAAATTGGTTACACAAGCATTCCCCCTCGAACCTCCAGAGTAGATTTCACCGCTTCTTCTCATTCACTTCTGATGGATTCATCAAGAGTGTGCATAATAAACTTAAGTGAATGTCTACTAAAAAATGACCCTAACAAGAAATACAATTCTAAAGAGATATTTAAAGACAATAAGGGGTTCCTACATTGCTGTAGAAGGAACATTCAAGGAACTAAAAATTCTAGTAGTTGGAATTTATGCACCGATGGAAAAAAGAGACATATTTTTCGAGACACTATCAAAAGAAAAACAAGAAGTAGACCATAATAATGTAATAATTATGGGTGATTTCAAAGCAGTAATCGAACCACAGCAAGACAGAGCATCGAATCCAAAAAAAGAAATAAGGAAAAACCAAGGTAAACTACCTAAATCCTTTTTTAAAATGATGAATGAATTTGAAATGATGGATGTTTGGAGTAAGAAATATGGACAGTCCAAAGGATTTACATATTTCTCAGAAGTACATGATTCAATGTCAAGAATCAATATGTTTATAACTACAAGGTCATTACTTCCTAAAATACAAAAATTGGATATTTCACCCAAACTTATATCAGATCACCATCGAATTAAACTGGAAATAAAAGAGAAAAGGATTGAATATACATGGAGATTAAAAGAATACTTAATGAAAAAGGAAAACATAGTCAACAAGCTTAAAGAAGAACTTAAATTTTATTATAGAGAGCATACAATGGGAGAGACTCAATATAAAACTATTTGGGATGCCTGGAAGGTGGTAGCCAGAGGTCTATTGATAAAATACAATATAGAGGAAAGAAAGAAGGAGAAGGAGGAAGAAGAAGATATATTGAAAGAAATAAAAGACAAGGAATTAAAATTGGAGAAAAGAGGAAACAGTGAAATAAAAGGTGAAATTCAAATATTAGAAAACCAACTGAAAAGAATAATGATGAAAGAATTAGAGAAGAAACTGCAATATGCAAAACAAAAACATTTCAAATCAGGAAACAAGCCAAGCAAAATGTTAGCTAACAAATTAAGGAAAGAAAAAAGCAAGAAAATAATAATCTAAATAAAAGAAGTAGAGAAATTATTCACAAACCAAAAAACAATTTAAAAATGTATTTAAAAAGTACTTTGAAAGATTATACAAAAATACGAATAAAGAAGATGGGGGAAAAGAAAAAAAACCAAAAATATCTGGAAAAACAGAAGATAACTCAACTGACATATGAGCAGAGAAAAATCTTAAATAAAAGTATCATAGAGGAAGAAATGTTAAAGGTAATTAAAAAAAAATGAGAGTTGAAAAAGCACCAGGGCCGGATGGCTTCCCAATCTTATTTTATTAAAAAATGGAAGAGATCATAATGCAACTCCTAAAAAATACCTTAAATGACATACAAAGAAATGGTATTCCAGAATCTTGGAAGGATACTTATATCACATTAATTCCCAAAGAAGGCAGAGACAAACAAACAGACCCATTTCCCTAATAAACATGGACTACAAAATATTTACCACTATTATCACAGATAGATTAAAGAAAGTCTTAAACGAAAATATACAAAAAGACCAAAATGGGTTTCTACCCAAAAGATATATTAGAAATAATATAAGAGAAGTCTTAAATGTCTTAGAATCTTCAGAGAAACACAATGAGAAACAGATAGCAATAGTCTTTATAGATGCTGAAAAGGCTTTTGACAAAGTAGACTGGTCCTTCATTCAAGAAGTCATCAAATTTATGAATATGGGAGAGAAATTCAAAAAATGAATAAATATGATTAATAAAGAACAAAAAGCAAAAATCATAATTAATGAAGAAAAGATGGAAAATTTCAATATAGAGAAAAGAACTCGACAGGGATGCCTGCTATCCCCACTATTATTTATAATGATACTGGAGACATTGATAATAAAGATTAAGGACGATGAAGAAATTCAAGGAATAAGAACTAAAGGGCACACCCACAAAATCAAGGCATTTGCAGATGATGTGGTTTGCTTTCTGGAAAATCCTTTAAGAAGTATGGATAAATTGTTAATTACATTAAGTGAATATGGAAAGTTAGCAGGATTTAAAGTGAACCAGGAAAAACAGCCATATTAACAAGAACATGAATAAAGAAGAAGAGGAAAAACTAAGAGTTAAGAGCAATTTTAAGATCAAGAAAAAGTTAAAATATTTAGGGATTAACATAAAGAGAAATACACATCTTTTTGAAAACAACTATATCAAGGTTTGGAAAGAAATCTAAAAATATCTGATAGAATGGTCTAAACTTCAAACCTCACTGATAGGAATAGTTTCCATAATAAAAATGAACATACTACCAAAATTTATGTATCTGTTCCAAAATATACCCATCACACATAATGAAAAATGTTTCGATATCTGGAGGAAAGAACTGAATAAATTTGTGTGGCAAGGCAAGAAACCAAGAATAAAGTTCTATCCAGAAAATGGATCACATCGAGTGTATTTACCTGACCATGAAAGCTAGGGACAGTCTGGGGATTCTGTTGGTATACCGTCTACCCCATTGCTTAACAGACTCCCTGGCCGAGCTGACACAGCTGGTCTCGGAGCTGGTGCTGAGTCCCCCAAGCTCCTTGTTCTGGGGGACCTCAATATTCCCTTTGAGTCCAGCTTAGTAGATCTGAAAGGCGCAGCTTGGGAGTTCATGACTTCCATGACAGCCATGGGCCTGTCCCAATTAGTTCAGGGTCCTACACATTGTGCTGGTAATGCACTCGATGTAGTCTTTTGTACGGATCAGGAACATCCATGGGCAGAAGTGACTCAGATTTCTGCCCTGCCATGGACGGACCATTTTCTGGTCAAAGCAGGACTCGAGGTCACTACCCATACCCCCCTCAGGGGTGGAGGACCTATTAAAATGGTCTGCCCTTGAAGGCTGATGGAACCCAAAAGGTTCCAGGAAGCCTTAGAGGGTTTTATGGTTGGGAATGACGGCGATCCTGTCGAAGCTCTGGTTGATACCCGGAACAACGATCTTACCAAAGCTGTAGACATTATCGCTCCCGAGCATCCTTGCCAACCCTCTTCGAATCAAAAACCATGGTACACGGAATATCTTCGGCAAATGAAGCGGGTTGTTCAATGACTGGAGCGCCGCTGGCAGAAACATCGACGTTTATCTGACAAGACACTCCTAAGAAACCATTTGGACTCTTATGGGGTGGCAATAGATGCAGCAAAGAAACTTTTCTATGCTGCACGTATTGCATCTGTAAAGTCCCATCCAGCAGAGCTGTTCAGGGTGGTAAAAGAATTAACACAATTGCCTCCCACCCTGAACTTACTATTGGAACCAACTAAAGCCTGCTGTGATGCTTTTAATGACTTTTTTATAGATAAAATCTCTCAGATAAGGGTCGATCTAGATGCCAGCATTATAACAGAACCAATAAGAGAACTGTCCAAGGACTCTGTGGACTGTATTAAACTGGATCGATTTGAGTTTGTAAATACTGATGAAATGGACAAGCTTCTTGGAAGTGTTAGGAAGATGACGTGTCCTCTCAATCCTTGCCCATCATGGCTGACCGCCCAGGGAGGAGATGCAGTAAAATCATTGCTGCAGTGCATAATTAATACATCTCTCAGGGAGAGCAAATTTCGACCAAGCTTAAAACAAGCGGTAGTTAAACCACTCCTGAAAAAGCCCTCCCTTGACCCCCTGGTAAGAACCGACTATAGATTGGTCTCTTTATTACCATTTCTGGGCAAGGTGATCGAGAGGGCAGTCACCTTCCGACTCCAGGCTTGGATGAAGCTGATTATCTGGACCCATTTCAAACCAGCTTCAGGGTGGGATAGGGAGTTGAGACTGCCATGGTCGCCTTAGTTGATGTCCTCCGTCTGGGTATCGACAGGGGAAGTGTGACCCTGTTGGTGCTCTTGGACATCTCAGCAGAATTCAATACCATAGACCATGATATCCTTCTGTGACGCCTCAGGGAGTTAGGTATTGGGGGCACTGCGCTCCAGAGGCTCCAGTCCTACCTCTTGGGCAGATCCCAGATGGTGAAGCTGTGGGACATTTGCTCCTCTAAAAGGGAGCTGACATCTGGCATCCCACAGGGCGCCATACTGTCCCCCATGCTGTTTAACATTTACATGAAGCTGCTGAGAGAGATCATCCGGAGATATGGGGCATGGGGTTATCAATATGGTGATGACATCCAACTCTATTTCTCTATGTCTCCAACTGCTACAGTGACTAAGGATGGTGTCTCTCCTCTGGATGCCTGCCTTGGGTCGGTAATGGACTGGAGGAGGGAAAACAAACTCAAGCTGAATCCAGAGAAAACAGAGGTACTAGTGATAGGTACCCCCGGTCTGGGAAGGGAGTTTTGTCATCCAGTCCTGGATGGAGTCACACTTCCCCTAAAGGACAAAGTATGCAGTTTGGGAGTACTCCTGGACTCATCCCTGTAACTGTCATCTCAAGTAGATGCGATGGCCAGGAGTGCTTGGAACCAGCTTCGGCTGATTCGCCAACTGTGCCCCTACCTGGACCGAAGGGACCTTGAAGCAGTAGTACTTGCCCTGGTAATCTCTCGTTTGCACTTCTGTAATGCACTCTACCTTTGTACCAAGTTCGGAAGCTTCAACTGGTCCAAAATGCAGCAGCCAGACAGGTCGCCGGAACATCTAGAGCAGACACATTACACCAGTATTAAAAGCTCTTCAATGGCTGCTGATTAGCTTCTGGGTGCAATACAAAGTGTTAGTCATCACCTATAAAGCCCTACATGGCTTGGGTCCAAGTTACTTGAAGGAATGACTCTCCCCACACAATTCGTCCCACACCCTCAGAACATCAGGGAAGAATTTACTAAATTACTGTAAAACTAAACTAATATCTACTTCCCAAAGATCATTCATGACTGCGGCCCCCAAGTTATGGAATGGCCTGCCGGAGGAGATTCGTCTTATTTCCATACTAGAGGCCTTTAAGAAGGCACTTAAGATGGAGCTCTTCTGGTGGGCCTATCCACCTGACCTTCCTAACTGAACATAAGATTAGACATGACCATCTTATAAGGACCTCCCGGGTGAAAAAGATTATATCACTCGTGGCATAGACCTGTATTGTAATTTTATTATTGTTTTAATTATAGCTGTTATTTTATTGTTTTTACTGTTGGGTTTATTATTTATTATTGTTCTTTTTATTACTGTTGTGGTTTTATTGTTATGTTTTCCTTTTTTTATTGATTGTATTACTGTACATTTTGTACATTTTATCTTTGTACTCCTACCTCGATCCGTAGGGAGAGGCAGGAAATATAAATAAATATTATTATTATTATTATTATTATTATTATTATTGTGGTTAAGCATGGTAGAAAGAAAGAAAAAGGAGGATTTTCACTACCAGATCTCAAACTATATTATTACACCTGTTATATGAGCTGGATAGAAGAATGGGTAAAACTTGAGGATGATAAATTACTAAGCATAGAGAGTGATAACATCAGATTTGGCTGGCATGCCTTTATGTGCTACAATAAATTGAAAGCAAATAAAGATTTTACCTACCACCACATTAGAAGATCGCTACTCAAAGTATGACTAAAAATTAAAAAGAGCTTCTATAGAAAACTACCATCTTGGACCTCCCCTCAAGAAGCCCTGCTATATAGGAGTAAAAATAAAAACAAAAAAATGGATAAAGTATCAAGACATATTGGAACAAAAAGTAACAAGGAAGGAAATATGAAATATGAAATAAAATCTAAAGAACAACTTGAAAAAGAAGAACAGTCAATAATTGGTTTCTCTATATACAGCTAAAGGAAAGATTTAAAGGAGACAATATGACAGAAGGGATAGAAGAAAGCAAGACCGATATAGATAAAGCTATCATGGATGAAGAGGGACACCACATAGCAAAATATTACAAAATACTCAACAAAAGAAATTTGAAACAAGAGACAATCAAATACATAATGACCAAATGGGCACAAGACATAGGAAGGAACATCGATCTAGATCAGGGGTAGGCAACCTTTCCCCTTTAAGGGCCGAGGGACTTCAGCTCCCAGAATCCAAGGAGCTATTGGCCAACATGGGACTATTGGCCAACATGGCTGAGGCTTCTGGGAGCTGAAGTCCCTCGGCCCTTAAAGGGGAAAGGTTGCCTACCCCTGATCTAGATAGATGGGAAAAAACATGTTTATATACAAACAAATTCACCCTCTGTCAAGACTGGAAAGAGAACTTTTTTAAAATAATGCACCGGTGGTATCTTTCACCCATAAGGTTAAATGCTATCTATAAAACAGCCAATAAACAATGCTGGAAATGCTGAGAACATCAGGGAACATTTTACCACATGTGGTGGAGTTGCGAGTTAGCAACAAAATATTGGAAGGAAATACACAAGAAAATAACAACAATGTTTCAAAAACAATTCCCATTCGAACCAGAACTCTTCTTATTAAACATGACGGATAAGATAGATAAAGAAGTAGAGAAAAAATATAGAAGAATTCTCTTGTATATAATCTCCTCAACCAGAATTATATACGGCAAGTATTGGAGAAAAGCAGAAATACTGAAGGTAGAAGAATGGTTTGTAAAAATATCAGAAATATCAGAAAAATATCAGAAAAGTGTGATGATGATGATAACCGGTTCGCTGGATAGGGTATTGGTTTTAGCAGAGGGATTATGGGGTTTTATGTGGGGGGGGGGATATTGCTGTTTTGGTTTTTATATATCTTATGTTTTGTATTTTTATATCAACTGTTATCCCGCTTCGATCCGTAGGGAGAGGCGGGAAATATAAATAAAAATTATTATTATTATTATTATTATTATTAATTAAATGAAGAATATGGACATTCTTACTGCTTCGATTCAAAATAAATCAATAGAAAAGGTAGAAGAGGAATGTTCTATGATTTAAAAAGTATGGCATAATGAACAGTAAGTGATAAGTGTACAAATTAAAGAAGAAGATAGTATACGTAGATAAGATCAATAAACAAAACATAAGACAAAAATAAAATTAATGATAACAAGAGAAAGAAAGAGCAAAACCAAACGGAATATTCTGATTATATAGTGAACACATTAATAGAAGAGTGGGAAATTAAGGAAAGAATAAAAAGAATGGAAAAAGAAGAATAAATCAAAGAAAAAGAAAAAGAAAAACAAAAATAAAAAGTATTGAAGATATAGTAGACTGCAAAGAGCTAATGGTACAGAAAGAGTAAATGAAGAATACAGAAATGATAAGGTGACTCAACCAGGAAGTATATTTCAGATTAAGTATAAAAAATATAAGCACAAAGATTTGTTTTAAAATATTATTTAAATATTTGAAGGGATGTCATATTGAGGAGGGAACAAGCTTGTTTTCTGCTGCTCCAGAGGCTAGGACCCGAAACAATGGATGTAAGCTCCAGGAAAAGAGATTCCACCTCAACATTAGGGGGAACTTCCTGACAGTAAGGGCAGTTTGACAGTGGAACACACTCCCTTGGAGAGTAGTGGAGTCTCCTTCCTTGGAGGTCTTTAAGCAGAGGTTGGATGGCCATCTGTCGGGGATGCTTTGATTGGGAGTTCCTACATGGCAGGGGGGTTGGCCTGGATGGCCCTTGTGGTCTCTTCCAACTCTTTGATTCTATGATTCTATGATTCTAAGATGAGATAGAGAGAAGATTATTGTATATGAGAGTATGTAGGATAATTTGGATGGGGAAAAAAAAACTAAAATGTAAAAAGCAAAAGGAAGCAAAATGCTGCGGAATGAATGTATTATGTGTTTTATGTTTTATGTATATATGTAATTAGAGTATGATTTGTATGTTTGAATGTTTTTTAAAAATGAATAAAATAAATAAATAAAAAATGATCCTAGCTGAGTTCTGCCTTCTGTGATGAGGTCTTATTTAATGTGTATGTACAGTCAGGCCTCCCTATGAATGGATTCTGCATCTGTTAATTTAATCATCTACAGCTTGAAAATAATTTTTGTTAATCCAAAAAGCAAAGCTTGATTTTTGCCTTTATATATAAGAGACACAATTTTACAACACTATTCTATATAATGGGACTTTGATTTTGATATCCACGGGTGGTGCTGGAACCAAATCCCAGTGGATACCAAAATCCCACTGTAATAATCAGGCAAGGGCAATACCTAATATGTGTGTGTGTCTATGCCTTCAGGTTGCCTGTCAATTTCCGGTGACCTCATTAATTTCTTAGGGTTTTCTTAGCCAAAGAATACTCAGGAGTTTAACACACAGTGGAAAGTTGGAATTAACCAGAGTGATTAACCTGTGATTAACCCAAAATTGTGTGAATGATTTTCACACAATGTCAGCGTACAAAGTGCTGTTATGCCATGCAGAATCTGTGATTAATCTGCACTTGCACACAATTGCGCAAATGGTTTTCACACAACATTGAGATGAAATGTGATTAAAGTGCCATTATCCCATGAATAACCAGGCAAGAAACGACAGTAACTCATTCATGGAATTTCCCCGTGAATGACTTTTTGCTGTTTCTTACCTGGTTATTCCCTGGTTCTTCACGGGATAATGGCACTTGTGTTAATGTCATTTGATGCATGTTTTAATGTCAATTGCATGATTTTCACAGGTTAATCATTGTTTAAACTCACAATTTCCCCCATGTGGTAAACTCCTAAGAGGTGGTTTTGTAAGTTCCTTCCTCTGATACATAGCCCACAGCACCTGGTATTCATTGTCAATCTCCCATCCAAGTACTAACCAGGGCTGACCCTGCTTTGCTTCCAAGATCAGATATGATCTGGTGCCTTTATGTGTGTGTGTGTGTGTCTTCAAGTTGCCTGTCAACTTCTGGCAACTTAATGAATTTCAAAGCTTTTTATAAGGCAAGGAATGCTCAGAGATGGTTTTGCCAATTACTTCCTTTGAAATGAGGTACACTGGCAGAAATCAAGTCTCTGCCAACTTACTTATGCAGTCAGCCAAGAAAGCCATTTCCCCTTCTTACTTACTTCTCTGCCATGTGTCAGTTGCATCTGGGGCTTGCCCCACTGCTCAGTTGCAAGGGTTCACCTGGACTTGGGGATGTGGGATGGAAATGATGATGCCCAGCGGGGAGTGGCCATATTTCTGGCACACACAGAGAAATATGCAAGAGGAGCTTGTGGGGGCATTGGCCAGCTGGTTCTTCCTCCTGTCATCCCAATGGTCCAGCAGTTGACCAGAATGGCAGGCTCACTGATCAACACCAGGTTGGTCTATACCTGGATCTGGATCCATGCTTATGCCCACCCTATTCACAGCTGTAATCAATAGATGTTGTAACCATTTTTCTGCACAAATGTAAAAAGTGTAAGGTGTTCTGGTGTTTTTCCTTGTGTAGCAAAACTCACCCTTGGACACACAACGTATATACTGGCATAATGGAAAGTTACACTTGCATATATCAGCAAGAGGATTCTAATTATAATGTTACATTGGAGCAGGGGTAGGCAACCTTTCCTCTTTAAGGGCTGAGGGACTTCAGCTCCCAGAATCCCAGGAGCTATTGGCCAACATGGGAGTATTGGCCAACATGGCTGAGGCTTCTGGGAGCTGAAGTCCTTTGGCCCTTAAAGGGGAAAGGTTGCCTACCCCTGCATTGGAGGAAAAGGACACTAACCCCTATTTCAGGGGTAGGCAACCTGTCCCCTTTAAGGGCCGAGGGACTTTAGCTCCCAGAATCCCAGGAGCTATTGGCCAACATGGGACTATTGGCCAACATGGCTGAGGCTTCTGGGAGCTGAAGTCCCTCAGCCCTTAAAGGGGACAGGTTGCCTACCCCTGCCCTACTTGGTGCCAGGAGATGCCCTGGTGGACCATGGAAGCAAAGAATGAGCAAATATTTAAAGTTAAAGAGGTTGTACAAGAAAAGATGGTGTGTATGTGTGCATGCTTGCATGATTATAAATCACAAAAGTGAGAATTATCAGCATGCAGCATCTTCCCTGTTTTCAACCTCCCTAAAGAAACTGATCATAGAAAAACAGTTTAACATGGGGAGGGAGGGAGATGATATTTTAATCTCAACAATGAAAGCATTTGAGCCTTTGTATCTGCAGACTTTTTTTTAAAAAAAAAAGTCCTCCTGAACAACAAAGGATGGAGCAGTAATTACATAAATCTCTCCATTCTTGATGAAGACACAATGGAGTATAAGGAAATCAATAGTGTTTCTGCTGTAATTCTTGTTTTTATTATGAGCTGAAAGCAAACTTGTTAAAATTGGATTCTGCTCTGTCTGTGTGTGCACGTAAGGGAAATTAACATCCACTGAACGGCAAAGCAAGACAACACAGGCTTTAAATGCTTAGAAATAACTCTTTATCACTAGTCCTTTTTTAAAAAAAATAATTCCTATGATGTTGTGAAATCTGACTTCAGGAAATGGGTATCAGGCGAGCAATTTCATTTTTAAAAAACATAAAACTTAAAAAGCTAATAGAATAATAAAAACAATGATTCAATGACTGCTCAACAGAGAGCCCAGATGCCTAAAGGTTTCTGACAAAAATGAAACCTGTGTATTAAATAAACTAAATGTACTCCAAAGTCAAATGTTTCCACATTATTTACAAGAAATTGGCTGTAATAGTTTTATCCCACAACATCCCTTTACAACATTTCCTGCATGGGAATGAGTAATTGTGTATGTGTGTATATATTTGTGTGTGTGTGCACAGTGAAGAAAAAAGGTGGAAATGATTGCATTTAAAAATAATTAAGAGATGGGACCCACATACCTTTGAATTAAATTAAAAGAAAAAATATTTCTTTTTTGTGGAGATGATGGCATTCATATTCTGTTTTTGTGTGAAAAGTAGATTCCAAAAAGCTTTTAACTAATTTGTTCAATTTGTTTCAAAGCCAACATGAATAGGCTTGGTGCAAATTCAGATTCATTAAAACTTAATTAATATGCATCATTATGCAAATGAGGTTGCAGTTAATGAGTTCTTAAAAGAAGCTTTCTTTAATTAGTTCAGTTTTAATGGCATCATCATTTATCTGACTTGTTTTTAAAGCCACATGACATACAAAAAGTGACCATCCTCTACAATGTTGCCGCTTTTTGTTTGCTAATTGTGTTTCATCTCACTCCTTTAATGCTGCAAACTTTGGGGGAAAAGTGTAACGTTTTGATGTTCAGTTCTGCTTACTGATGCTTCAACTAAAATCCAATGCCTTGTTTACTAGAGAGGGTTTTTTAAAAAGTTCTTTAGTTATGTCTCTGATTTTTACTTAGCTGCTAAAAATTGTGTTATTCCCCCCCCCCCCCCCAACACACAGAGAGAAGGAAAGATAGGTCAATGTTTTTACATCCAAATCCTGCAGTGATTTACAATCTACCTCATTTATTCTCTTACCACATTTATACCCTGTAAGGCAACAATATGTTCCTATTATAATGTTTTTTGAAAAACGAACAACTTAGACAAAAAAAAAAAAATCTTCCAGGAGATGGTAAGCAATAAAAGGAAATAACTTGGAATAATGGCAAAAGGATAAGAAATGAGAGGAACAAAGAAGAATGCATAAGTATCCAGCAGCATCTTTTCTACATGTGGAAGTCTCAGGAATGCTGTAAGTTTTTGGAATTTACTTGTTTTCTTTGTTTGTTTATTTGTTTTTAAAAAAGGCATGTTCCATTTGGTAAATATGATCTGTTTGTTTTGATACATGGTACTATGCTGCATCAAGCATTGGCCTACATGGAGCATAGAAAGCTTTTCAAGTAGCCCATTGTTCAGAGATGGAGCTCATGCTTTTTGTTTAGAAGGTTCCTCCTAGGTTCAATTCTGCACCTTTTATATATGAAGAAAGATGAAGAGGAGGAGAAAACAGCAGTGCTTAAGTAACTAGGAAGGACCACTGTTCAAGCATAAACAAAGCATGTGGATGAGAGAACGGAGGTTGTAGGGATATGTATTAATCTCCACTCCTTTTTCATCCTCCATTCATAAAGGCAATGGTCTGCAACAGAGGGAAACAGGGGTGCTAAAGTATAGAGAGTGCCTCCATGAATAGAGGCTATAGCAATCCTTTTCTACAGGGTGACATAGGAATGTAGCAGGCTTGCCTTATATAGTCAGACTATATAGATATTTCTAGGCTAGTATTGTCAACACTGTCAGGATCCCTGTCTGCACTGGCATGGGGCAGCCTGGAGTACTCTGCCTCTGGAGTTGCTCTGACACTCCTTCAGTGCAAAGCCCTCTGTTCTGATGCTGGGCAGCTGACCACACATGTGTACTGCTAAGCCACCCAGCATATCCATGGCTGCTGTGTGTTGCTTCGCTCTGACCTCAGAGTGAGCAACTGATGGCAGTGGCAGCTCAGTGGGAAACATTTCAAAGAACAGAGGACTCTGGATCTTCCCAAAAGATGTGGAGCAACTGGTGAGTTTTTAAAATCCAGGGTAAAAGAGGTTAACCCCGGTTCTGGTATTGAGCATGCAAGTTATTGTCCAGTCTGCTCACACCAAAACGAGGCTTTACGTCATGCATTGTCCCACCAAGGGAATGTGAGGAGGACTTTGTATTTTGCCTGTGCAGACAGGGTCAGGGTTTCTGGTCTTCATCCAAGTACTAGCCACACCCACCCTGCTTCACTTCCAAAATGAGATATGATCAAGTCTGTTCAGGATATGAATATGTGAAGTATGTAAGGGAGACAAAGTAAGGTGAACTTACTCCCACGCCTTCTGTGTAGAGCCACAGAACAAGACTTGACAAAAGTCTTCTGAATCTGACTATTCAGGAGATTATTTTATAAACCAGTCCCTTCCCCCTGAGTTTCTGGCCATGTGAAAAAATGATATCTTAAAATAGAGAGCCTCTTCTACCTTTGAAATTTCTTTGCTCTGTTTGGAACTCTAATTCTCCAGGATTCCAGAATGTCATAAAGTGTCTTTATGTATGTTTACTGTCTTCCAAATTTTTGGATGTTTTTGTTTATCATCAAGATTTGTGACTGGCCCATTTGGTCAGTAACAATACCTTCATACGCTGCAACATTTGACAAAAACCGGGGCATGTGTGGCCAAACACCATCAGATCACAGTCAAGATGACAAAAGTTATTAATGAGGGAGAGCACACATCAAGAAAGGCTGCAGCAGTTTGCTTCTGACTGAGACTATTGGGAAGAGCAAAATTCTGACCCCCTCCTGTCCTCTCTCCCTGCAGAGTCAATTAAGTGCAAACTACTTTTGCATTTTGAACTTCATTTGTAGCAATGAAAGTGAGCTGAGGACAAAGAGAAAAGTGGGAGGCAGAGAGAAACTAGGACACTTTAAAAGCAGCTGAAAATGTAGGATAACCAAGGATTAATCAGGACTTCCCTTGACGAATCAGGACAGTAGGAGGATATTGTTTTCTGCATTCAAATTTGCTTTGCCCTTACTTGTCAATAACCCATTGTCAACTGTAGTAATAATCTCACTAGGAAGCAGCAAAAGAATCATTAGTGTGAATGCATTGTCAGCCCTACAGTGTCATGGAAACTAAGGGCCTCGGCAGACGACTAATAAAGTCATCTCCGAGGCAAGGAAGAGGAGGGGCAGCCACACAAGCAGTACCCCTTCCTCCTCCCGAGGTTGCCCTCGGAGCTGCCGGCCCTCCGCATGGCCGGCACTCCGGGGGCAACCTCCCGCCGCAGCGTCCTCACACGCTGCGGTGGAAAAGCCAGGGAAAGTGCGCCCGATGCATTTAGGGTGCACTTTCCCTGACTTCTGAAAGGAGCGCCAATTTAGCGCTCCTTTCAGGGACGCCGCCGGTGCACCGTGGTGCGGCTGCCGTGGTCCCACGGCGCACCGTCCCAGGGCGTCCCAGACGCCCTGGTCTGCTTCCCCCCTAAGGGCCTTTGCAAACTGCTAGAAATAGTGCAAATTGAGTCCACTTTAACTGCCCTGGCTCAGTGCTAGGGAATCATGGGAATTGTGTTTTTTTCTGAGACATTGAGCCTTCTCTGTCAGAGAGCTCTGGTGCAACAATAAACTACAGTTCCCATGATTCCCTAACACTGAGTCAGGGCAGTTAAAGTGGACTCAATTTGCACTATTTCTGGCAGTCTGCAAAGGCCCTAACAGTCTGATCCCATGTATTTGTACTCATTTAAGGAATATACAAAACATTGTTAATAACAGAAACATCAGAAAATTCAGGAAGTGACTGTGAAAGAAAAAGAAGGAAAGAACACTTTTTTTCTTTCAGCACTGGGCTTCTAGCCAATGAATGGCCTGGAGCAATTGCATGAATTAAAGCACTGATAATCTGTCCCTACATATATACTCTCATTGTCAAATGCCATAAGGAACAATGACATAGGGAGATGAAAGAAAGATCTCACAGGTGCTTAGATATTGGATAAGCTGGATTGTGCTGATACAGGCTGAGGAGCCTCTTGCTTCAGGACAAGACTGAGACACTAAGCATTATTTAGTCATATTGCCTGAATTTTTCTGCCCAGAACTAGTGCACATACAGGCAGAGAGAAAGAAAGAGAGAGACCAAGTGCAAAAGAAACACTGACTGATCACAAAGACATGACACATCTAAAGACATAACTGATTGCTAGTTTATGAAACAGAGCAAAATATTATTGAGCTTTTCAATTTTGCACATATTCCAGAAATGCATCTCAAAAATGCCCCAAAGCTTTCTGAGGCCAACCAGAAAAACAAAGGCAACATCTTGAAGCAGGGAATTTTTTAAAATATTATTTAGAGTGTTCTATTTATCACACAAGGATAAACCAAGTCAGGATTTTCATCTGTACTGTAACATAGATGACAGAATAAAGGGCATGCTTATCAAATCTGAAGATGACAACAAATTAAGAGAAATAGCTAATACCCCAGAGGACAGGATCAGAATTCAAAATAACCTTAACAGATTAGAAAGCTGGGCCAAAATTAGAAAAATGAATTCCAACAGGGAAAAATGTAAGGTACTACACTTAGGCAGAAAAAAAAATGTAAGCACAGATATAGGATGGGTGACACCTGGCTTGACAACAGTACATGCAAAAGGAATCTAAGAGTCTTAGTAGACCACAAGCTAAACATGAGTCAACAGTGTGATGCAGTAGCTTAAAAAGCCAATACGATCCTAGGCTGCATCAATAGGATTGTGGTGTAGTGATCGAGGGAAGTAATAGTACCACTCTATTCTGCTTCAGTCAGACTTCGCCTGGAACACTGTGTATAGTTCAGGGTACCACAATGCAAGAGTGATATTGACAAGCTGGAGTTTGTCCAAAGGAGGATGACCAAAGTGATGAAAGCTCTAGAAACCATGCCCTGTGAGGAGCAGTTTAGGGAGCTGAGTTTGTTTAGTCTGGGGAAGAGAAAGTTAAGAGGTGATATGATAGCCATGTTTAAATATCTGAAGGGATGCCATATGGAAGAAGAAGCAAATTTGTTTTCTGCTGCTTTAGAGATTAGGACATGAAGCAATGGATTTAAGGTACAAGAAAAGAGATTCCACCTCAACATTAGGAAGAACTTCCTGAAAGAGCTGTTTGACAGTGGAACACACTGCCTTGGCAAATGGTGGAGTCTCCTTCTTTAGAGGTTTTTAAACAGAGGCTGGATGGCCATCTGTTGAGAGTGCTTTGACTGTGTCTTCCTGCATAGCAGGGACTTAGACTGGATGGCACTTGTGGTCACTTCTATCTATGAATACATTTTAGCAGAAACCAAATGGAGAGAACCCCTCCACTATGAACTATGAAGGTAAATAACAAGATTTGAAAGGGATAGGTAGAACTGACTAGGAAAAGTTGCAGTATTCTAGCCAGTGAATCAAGAAATGTAATGGAAAACCAGTAAAACCCCATATTGTTTCAAGTAGTCCACTCTAGAGTAAATAGTGTTTTAATAGCTATACTTCATAGCATCAGTTGTCAAATACATGTTTTAAGTGGAAAATATTTAAACCTGAATACATTCACACTCTCTACAGTACTTTCTCCCCTGGAATAAATATTCTGATAATTAGTTTCATTTTTAACAAGTGGAACCAGGCTTTCCCCAGCCCACCCACCAATTTGTCCCACAGTTCAAAGCTCAGGTTAACATACATAAAATGTTGTGCAATCATCCTTTAATTGATTCATTCTTCCTAAATTCAGGACAAGAGAAAGCCTTCAATTACAAAGAGAATAAGTGATGTTTCCATCCTGTCTTCAACTGAAGAAGAAAGAAAAAAACACCAATTAAACAACAGTTGTACTGAGTATGTTATATACTCAACATATGATAGAACTTTTGGGGTTGGGAAATTCATTATATGTATGATGCCCCAGAATATTTGTATTGTGAATCAAAAGTGTGTGTGTGAGAGAGAGTGTGCGTTGGGGGGGGGGGGGAGAGAGAAAGAACAGTGTATGATAGCTACTGAAAGCAAATATTATTTAAATTGGGTTCAGAATTTCTGCTGATTCTGGATAGAGAGAAGATAATAGGAAGACTGTTCTTATGTTAGCATTTCCCTCTATCTAAATAGTTTCTATGTTCCTGTCATTCTACTTCTAGCAAGTTTTCACAATTACAGTGACATAATAAAGCTCTTGTTCCATTTCTTGAACAAGAGAATTAAATAAACCATCGGTACGTAATACTCCACAAAACACAGGATATTTATGCATTGAAAATCTGAGAAAGGAAAGAAACCTATTAAATTTTTCCTTATTGTCAATTTTGCTCAAAGGACTACAAGTCATGTCTCAATAACCTTGTATCTAGAATGCATACCACATATCAGAAAAGGAACCACAAGGTGCAAGGGGGTCACCAGCATGGTTGTCCAGTAGTGTCTTAGTTGCTACTAGAGAAAAAGAGGGTTCCTTGAGGAAATGGAACTCTTGCTCCAACTTGGAAATTGCTTGCCTACAAGACTGTGGACATCACACATGGTCTAGATAGCCTAGTAGATAGTGCTGAGGTAGAGCATGGAGGCTTGACACCAATATCCAACAAGCAATTCATCATGCAGCCTATACACAACCATCACAAACCAGATACCTGTTTCAATGATTGATTGCCCACTACTAAGATCTGCACCCTTGCTTATATGTTTGTGGGATTTCAAATCAGGGTTGCTGACTGAAAAATCTCAGAGGGTAGGTCTACAACAGTCAGAATAGTCTGGGCTTCTCCTGGAGTTTTCTGGTTTCAAAGTGGCCCTGAATCCCCCCAATTATCTCTGAACTCTGGAGCAACAACAGGCATCTGTTTACACCAGGGGTAGGCAACCTTTCCCCTTTAAGGGCCGAGGGACTTCAGCTCCCAGAAGCCTCAGCCATGTTGGCCAATAGTCCCATGTTGGCCAATAGCTCCTGGGATTCTGGGAGCTGAAGTCCCTTGGTCCTTAAAGGGGAAAGGTTGCCTACCCCTGGTTTACACATTGTCCCGATGTGCAGCTTGGTGCTGGCATTGATGGCATGAGTCTCTCTCTCTCTGAGTTCAATAATAATAATAATAATAATAATAATAATAATAATAATAAATTTATTTCTAGCCCGCCCCTCTGCTAGGCAACCGGGGCAGGGTACAACATGACTGGGCACCTCATTGTGACCTCAGAGGGAGTAAACCCACACAAGTGATGTTGGGTAGCACAGTGGGACACTATGTAAATAGTTGTCTGTTGTCACTTCAGAGTGCTCTGGATTTTCCTAGAAGATATAGAACAAAAGATAAGTCTTTTTAAAGCAGGAATGACCCAAATTTGATTTGGAACTGGACTGACATTATGAAGACAGTCCATAATTGAATAGGGGCTTTGGTCCTGCCTTGTGAAGATGGGTCTCCATGAAGGCGGGGTGAAACTGGTTCATTTAGCCCATGTAGACTTGCCCTGAGTCACTGGGCAGGAAGACAATTCTCAGGGTAAGGAGCACTGAAGGAGGAGAAAAAAATAATTGTGATTTTTTTAAATGTGAGGTGGCTTTCTTGCAGGAGGAAAGCAATTTCTATATTTACTTGTTGCCTCCTTTGAGAAAAAAAATAGTTGGAAAGGGCTGCTGTACAAACCAACTACATGTGAATTTTGAACAGAATAAATCCCTAGCTGTGAAGATTCTCCTCAGTTCAAAACTCTTCTCCTCAGAGTTTCTCAACAATTTTTCAAATAGTTTTTTGTGGGTTTTCTGGGCTGTGTGGCCATGTTCTAGAAGAGTTTCTTTCTGACGTTTCGCCAGCATCTGTGGCTGGCATCTTCAGAGAATACTGGAATGGCAGAGGGTGGGTCTATATATACTGTGAGACCCTAGGTAGGGAGGAGTGATTTCCATGTAAACTGTTTATTGTTCTGTGTTGAATAGGTATTGTTCTGTTGTTAATAGCATGGCTTCAGGGTAGGAGGATATGCAATCAAGGATATTGTCTGCTATTCCCATGTAAACTGTGTATTGTTCTGTGTTGAATATGTATTGTTCTGTTGTTAATGGCATGGCTTCAGGGTAGGAGGATATGCAATCAAGGATATTTTCTGCTATTTCCATGTAAACTGTGTATTGTTCTGTGTTGAATAGGTATTGTTCTTTTGTTAATGGCATGGCTTCAGGGTAGGAGGATATGCAATCAAGGATATTGTCTGCTATTCCCATGTAAACTGTAAACTGACAGCCTCACCTACAGGAAAATGGAAAAAGAGATGGCAGACCACACAGAAAGACAAAAACAGAAGTTCAACAAATGCCAAAAGCACCAGCTGAAACCCTCATTGGATACATCACGGATGATCATCAATCTCACACAACAGCAACTTTCAGAAGAGGAGACATCCATCCTGGCCAAAGGAGGCAATTTTGCAGTAACCACCACCAGAATCCCTGTTGAAGGCATCATTGCCCAGGTAGAATCTGCACTCCACTATCTCCCAGAAGAGGAAGCGGAAGAGATAAGAGGAGAAACAGCAAGGATTCTGCACAAGGCAAAACTACCTCCTAGCAACATAACCAGAAAAGAAAGAAAAGAAATCAAGGATCTCAATTCAGAACCAGAAATCATCATTCTCCCAGCAGACAAAGGCAATGGCACACTAATCATAGAAACAGAACAATACAAACAAAAAATCAGGGAACTCCTGGATCCTACAATATACAAAAAGCTGAAACAAGACCCAACCAACAAAATCACCAGGAAAACAAACACCCTGATCAAAAACTCCTCAATTCAGCCAACCACAAGACAAAGTTTGTGCAAATCTGAGGCTCTCCCGCCAAGACTGTATGGACTTCCCAAGATTCACAAGCATTCCATTGCACTCTGACCCATAGTGAGTGCCATTGGATCCCCCACATATGATTTGGCCAAGTTTCTGGCCACACAATTACAAACCCATATAGGGCAAACCCCCCCCCCCCATTACATCAAGGACTCAACTCACTTCAAAAGAAAAATCAATAACCTTGAACTTAAACCCAGAGACATACTAATCAGCTTCGATGTGGTCTCCCTGTTCACCAAAGTCCCCATAATGGACACCATGACACTCATCCAACACATTTTTCCAGAGGACATCACAACCTTGTTTGAACATTGCCTCACCACAAGTTATTTCCAGTGGGACAGTGGATTCCATGAACAGAGAGATGGGATAGCAATGAGAAGCCCTCTAAGCCCGGTGATAGCAAACTTTTACATGGAACACTTTGAAAAACAAGCCCTGGAAACAGCACCGAAAAAGCCCACAATTTGGTTCTGATACGTGGATGACACTCACCATTTGGAGCCATGGAGAAGAAGATCTGGCTGGGTTCCTGAATCACCTGAACAACATCCACCCTAACATCCAATTCACTATGGAAAAAGAAAAGGAAGGAACACTGCCATTCCTGGATGTCGCAGGGGGGAAGCAGACGAGAGCTTCCCAGACGCCCTGGGCTGGCACGCTGCAGGGCCGCAGCCTCCGCACCTCGGCGCACCGGTGGCATCCCAGGAAGGAGCGCTAAATCAGCGCTCCTTCCTCAAGACAGGGAAAGTGCGCCCTAAAAGCGTCGGGTGCACTTTCTCTGTCTTTTCCGCCGCAACGCGTCTGGTCACTGCGGCGGGAGGTTGCCCCGGAAGCGCCGGCTGTGCGGAGGGCCGGCAGCTCCCAGGGCGACCTCAGGAAGAGGAAGGAGCGCTGCTCGTGCGGTGGCTCCTCCTCTTCCGGGTCTCCAGGACGACCTTTTTGGTCATCTGCCGAGCCAGTGAGTCATCCGCAAACCAAACCAACATCTGGATCACACAGTATACAGAAAACCTGCACATACAGGCAGATACCTGCACAAGAACTCCAACCATCACCCAGGACAGAAAAGAAGCACAATAAAAACACTGGTAGACCAGGCAAAACGCATCTGTGAACCGCACTTCTTGGAAAAGGAATTAAAGCACCTAGACCAGGATCGACAGGCAAATGGTTACTCCAGCTCAGACATCAGAAGAGCTGCTGAACCCAGGAAAACCCAGAAGAGTGAAGACGAGCAGCCACCCAAAGGGAAGGTATTTTTACCATATATCAAAGGAGTCACAGACAGAATAGGGAAAGTGGTGAGGAAGCACAACCTCCAAATGGTTTACAAACCTACCAAGAAAATCCAACAAATGCTGCGCTCAGCGAAGGACAGGAGAGACCCTCTCACAGCCGCAGGAGTTTACCGCATACCATGCAGCTGCGGACAAGTCTACATAGGGACCAGCAAACGCAGTGTCCAAACACGAGTCAAGGAACATGAGAGACACTGCAGACTGGGCCAGCCAGAAAAATCAGCAGTAGCAGAACACATTATAAACCACCCTGGGCATAAAATGCTGTTTGAAAACACTGAAATTCTGGACCATGTCAACAACTATCAGGTCAGAATGCACAGGGAAGCCATCGAAATCCACAAACACTTGGATAACTTCAACAGGAAAGAAGAAACCCTTAAAGTAAACAAGGTTTGGCTACCAGTCCTACAAAATAGGAAAATCAGCACTCAGCAAATACAAATGCAAATGGGAAACCAACCAGGGTCAGGGGCTTTCCCAGTAGACAATAGCAGACAATGTCTTTGATTGCATATCCTCCCACCCTGAAGCCATAGCATTAACAACAGAACAATACCTATTCAACACAGAACAATACACAGTTTACATGGGAATAGCAGACAATATCCTTGCTTGCATATCCTCCTACCCTGAAGCCATGCCATTAACAACAGAACAATACCTATTTAACACAGAACAATACACTGTTTACATGGAAATCACTCCTTCCTACCCAGGGTCTCACAGTATATATAGACCCACCCTCTGCCATTCCAGTATGCTCTGAAGATGCCAGCCACAGATGCTTGTGAAACATCAGAAAGAAACTCTTCTAGAACATGGCCACACAGCCCGGAAAACCCACAAAAAACTATGGATGCCGGCCATTAAAGCCTACAATTTTTCAAATATTTTCTAAAAATTTTTTATCCTTAGTGGAGAGTTTCACCTTTAAGGTATTTTAATGTGAAATTACTAGCAAGTAAAAACAAAAACTAGCATGAAGGTAGAAAGGTTTCATTTATTGTTGAGTGAATTGTTATACTCCTGACTCATATTTTTTTAAAAACAGATAACAGGTCAAATGTTATTGATTTGGACAAAAGGCCTCCATTGTTACATTTTTTTCAAGGGACATACTCAACCTGCATAGTTATCATACTAGGGCTGCATCCACACTGTAGAAATAATCCAGTTTCAAATCACTTTAACCGCCATGGCTCAATGCTATGGAATTCTGGGCATTGTAGTTTTGTGAGGCATTTAGCCTTCTCTGTCAAAGAGCTCTGGTGCCACAACAGAATTTGATAGCATTGAGCCATGGCCGTCAAAGTGGTGGCCATGCTGGATTGTTTCTGCAGTGTGGATGCAGCCCAAGATGCCACTTTAACTGCTCCAGTTCTAGTCTAGGGAATCCTGAGAGTTACATTTGGGGGAATTACTTCTAATTATTAAATCTTGTTTGTTTGTTTTTTTTCACTACAGTATTAGAGCACACTGGCAGGGAATTAAAGTACCTCATGAAACTTTAAAACCCAGAGATCCATAGGATGAAACCATGGTTGTTATAGTGGAATCAAAGTGTAATAACTGTATACTGTGGATACACCCAAGACTTTTATATATTTTTATGTATCTGTGCCACAACAAATGCATCATGGGGAAAGGTGTGGTTAATAATGGGGTACTTTTCTGCCTTGTGCAAAGCAACATACTTTGTGATGCATTCCCGCTGGGACTGGCTGTGATCTCATGAGCTTTGTATACAAAAATCAACAACTGCACATATGCAAAGATGGCAGAGTTTGGATGCTTAGTCAGGCAGAATAGACATCTGCAGAAAATATATGTTAGTTCATTATCAGTTTTGTTACACTGGGACTCACTATATGAACTCAGTAGACTCAACACACATGCTAACTAACAAGAGTTTCAGCACCATCACAAGATTTGTCTCCATCTTCTGCTTTCTTTTCTAGTTCTCTGCTTGCTGAATTTGTCTTACACAGAGAAAGATGCAAAACAATGATCCCACAATGGCTGGCTGAAGTGAGATAATCTCTTTTACTACTTCAATTGTCCACCGCTTCATCTTGGGACAGTAGGTAGACCAAGGCATCATTCTATTTTGCACCGGCGAATGAATGAATGTAGATGATAGGACCACCTCATTTGCTGAGCTATATTATATTCCAAAACCAACGGGCTTGACTTGCATGGGCTTGCTGAGAAACACTGTAAGGGGTAAGCGATAAATAGGAAAATAGGAAAGAGCACATAAAACTGATGAGTACTTACCCTCTATTCCCTACTGATGTTTCTACTTGGCCCTGCTTAGCATTTCAATCTATATAAAGTCAATGGGCCATATAACCTTCTTCTACATACACTAACCAATTAACATTATTCTTTAATAGGATGAAGTTTCAGGGATGTGTTGTCTTCCTCTTTTATTCAATGTAACATTGTTTACTAAACCACAACAATGATGACTGCTTTAAGGGCAGGATTTGTTTTTATGATGCATGCAAAGGGTGATAAGGGGAGGGGAGAAAGACAAGAAAAATTATCTGAATTTATTCTTTTTTATTCTGAAAGACTTTTGAGAATAGGTTGTGAAGAAAGGAATTTGAGGTGGGTGCTGTACTATTTTTATTCTTTTAAATATACTGTCCTTTTAAAACTGTTTTTTATCATTCAAAGTCATACCTGTCTTAGTCTGGAAAATCAAAATGCAAAGACATACCACCTTTGAGACTAACTAAAAGAAGCTTGTAGCATGAGCTTTCATATGTTTGAGTCTACATGCATCGGAGGAAGTAGGCTCAAGTCTAGGAAAGCTCATGCTACCAAACTCTTTATTTCAGATGGGCTGTGTCTGCATTGCAGAAATAATCCAGTTTGACACCACTTTAACTGTCATGGCTCAATGCTATGGGATTCTGAGAAATCTAGTTTTGTGAGACATTTAGTCTTCTCTGTCAGAGGGTTCTGGTGCCACTGCAAACTACAATTCCCAGAATTCCACTGCATTGAACCATGGCAGTTAAAACGGTGACAATCTGGATTATTTCTGCAGTGCAGATGCAGCCATGGTCTCAAAGGTGCTACACTATCCCTTTGCATACTGCTTTTTATCATGTTTAACAGTGCATTTTATATATATATATATATATATATATATATATATATATATATTGGTAGTTCAATTCCATTTTAATGTTATTCTTTTGTATGTCATGAGTCTCAGTTTTGGGAGAAAGTTGGGGTGCTAATGATTTTTTATTATTATCATCAATATTTAATATTGATATTTATTTACTTTACTTTATCTACTTAGCAGAACTGGTGGCTCTGGTATCAATGGGGCAATGAATCTGCTGTGGGCTGGACACATCATGCTTCAGTACCCTGCTTACCAGCAACACAGAAGTTCATACCTCCATAAAGCTCTCTGCATTTTAAGGTGGGCTTGGAGGAATTTGAAGTTGCGGCAATGGTACCACAATTGTATATGGGAATACCAAACAGTTACAGGATCATAAGCCTAATTTATGGCATTATAACTGCCTAACAGAGTGCCAGACTACAAATGTAACTAAAAGTTACAGTTGCACTGCAAAGGACTGGAGTTACCCCTTCCCATCAAGATACAATCATAATGTAATGCAGCTATATCTTAGTTATTGGGGAAATAATTAATTGCAGTTAATTGTGTGCCTTCGAGTCACCTGTCAACTATGGCAACCCCATGAATTTCTTAGGCAAGGAATCCTGAGGCTGCATCTACACTGCAGAAATAATGCAGTTTGACACCGCTTTAACAGCCATGCCTCAATGCTATAGAATCCTGGGATTTGCCATTTGCTGTGGCACTAGAGTTTCCTGAGAGAGAAGGCTAAATATCTCACAAAACTACAAATCCCATAGCATTGAGTCACAGCAGTAAAAGCAGTGGCTGACTTCATTATTTCCACAGTGCAGATGCAGCCTCAGAGGTGGTTTTGCCAGTTCTTTCCTCTGAAATATAGCCTGTAGAACCTGGTATTTGTTGGCAGTCTCCCATCCAAGTGCTAACCAGGGCTGACCTTGCTTAGTTCCAACATCAGAGTGAATCTGGTGCCTTTAGGGTATAGTTACTAGTTATTTGTAATTAGTTACTACAACACTTTGAAAGGGTATCCCAAAACTGATTACCTGATCATGCCTGCTATGGTATTTTCTGCACAGATTTGCTCAGATACATCCACCTATTTCAGAGGAAAGGAAATATGCCATGCTGCCCATGCATTAACTCAGTTGAAGCATAAGGTTAAACCACACATATTATAAGAATGTGGTGGAGATTTTCACTTGCCATTCCCACTCTGAGAAGAAGGTTTATTTGTAAAAAGAGAAAGGAGTACACAAGCTGAAGGTTCATTTACAAGGCTGTCATGGAAACAGCATTTTAAAATAACTACAACTACATAAAATGATAATCATCAAGCCAAACAAACTAAATGCCAAAATACTTTGAAGCCTAAAAATAAGAACTAGGTTTAAATTACCCTAATTTCTATGGGGTTTTTACTACATTTCAGCAGGTAAATCACATTTTGGGAGCACTCTCTTTGTTTTCCATTCTTGAAGAGCAGTGAAGTGGTTTGTGAATCAGGCTTTTAAAAGACATTTGGCTGTAGCAAAATTGTAATAAAAATGCATAATATGTACTTAAGAAGGAAAGTAACACCTCTGCCACAAATTGGTTCTTTGAAATATTTAAATTAAAAAGCTTAAACCATACTATGCTTGAATAGAACAGAATTAAACAGCATGTAACAAAGATATGGGGCTTCTCATACAGATACATTTAAAATTGGGAATACTTGAAGACAGGTGGGGTAATCTTTATTAATGATTACATTGCTGGTGGTTGTTTTCTCCTATTCAGGTTCCCTGACCATCATCCATACACCTTTGAACATTAGGGGAATTCTCATGCAGAGATTTCTATACTGGGGCAATCCCGCTTGAAGAGTCAGAATGCTTCAGTGATGGCATCTCTGACACATCCAAACTCCTTGTTGGCAGGAGTAAAGTGGAGACAGTTTTCTCCATCCTCCTTCCATTTCAGGTGATGGCAAGGAGGACGTTCCATTGAACCACCTCCCATGGCATGCAAGGGAAGGAAATTCTTTTCAACTTTTCCAGGTTTGGGATGAAAAATATTTTCAGATGTTGTGGGTGTAGTTGAAACTTGGAGGGCTTTGGATCTAGAGTCCAATCTTCCCATGTCATGATGCACCCAATTGTTAAAATAAAAGCTCTCCAAACAGGTCTGACAGCAGGGAGCTCAAGGCAGCTGACATTTCCACACGGACAGGGGAAGGGACCCAAGAACAGACCTAAGAGGATGAATTTCCTTTCCCACCCTCTCACAAAGGAGGGAAATCCACTCTATCTTAGGACAGTGGCCATAGACATTATACCATTAAAGATGGCTGCATTCAAGGCTGTTTTCGCTCGAGACCAAGATTGCTGATATGTGGTTTTAGTGTTGGTTTGTGACTCTCGAGACCAGGGTTCAATTCTTAGCTCAACCATGAAAGCCACTGGGTGGCCTTAGGCAAGTCACACACTCTCAGCCTCAGGGGAAGGCAATGGTAAACCTCCTCTAAATAAATCTTGCCAAGAAAGCTCCATAATAGGTTTGCCTTAGACCACCAAAAGTAGAAAACAACTCGAAGGCACATACACACACACACAAAATACAATTCAGTAAGTCTTGCCTGTAAGCAGTGCACAGGTCTTCCCTGCTGATGTCTGAGGCTACAAATGCACACCAACAAGCCTCACTGAATGAAGGATACAGAAGAATAATATTTGACCTGTGTTTTTAGGTCAAATGACCTAATTAGAACTTCTTGTGCCAATATTGAGATCAGCTATTTGTAAAATTGCACACTCCTCTGAGCTTTGCAGTACAATTGTCAGTTTTTCTCTTATTCTATCCTCCCCCCAGGTCAAACTGTGCATTTTAGTTCAAGGCAAGTTTTCTTGTAGAATCCATGACAAACATGGGCCTATCCCAACTGGTTGTCGGGCCCACTCATTGTGCGAGTCATACACTCGATGTGGTCTTTAGTACGGAACAGGAATATCTTTGTAATGGCATCCTGACTGTGAAATTCCTTCCCAAGAAGTGAAGTTAGCTCCATCCCTCTTGAACTTCCAGTGGACATCCAATACTGTTTTATTTAAGGAGTAGCATTTAGAATAATCATCCAGAATTCTGTTACCTCACCAAATTACAAACTCTAGGATTTTATAGGATATTGCCATGGCACTTAAAGTGGAATTATAGTGCTATGATTATGTAGTGTAAAAGGACCCTAAGAGCTGGATTTAGCCTTTGTACTAGAATTCCAGAATCTCTCAACCATCTCTCAAACAGCACAACCAGAAGGATTTTGCTGAGCTGTAGCCTTAAAAAGTAATTTTTCCCATTTATGGTACTTGGCATAACATAACAGTCCCCAGTAGCCTCTCCTTTCTTGTCTCTCATCCCCTGTTTCCCATTTTCCCCGCTGATCCTTCAAGTCAGGGCACCATCTGTTTTCTGGTCTTATAATACACCTTTGTGGAATAGGAATGGCTATTTGTCTAAATAAATGATCCAGGGACATTAAAATAAACAGCAAAAGTGATTTAAAAATATTCACTCATTGTCTATACAGGAGTTGAGGAGGGAGAAATGTTGGTACAGAAATGCCAAAGAAAAAGTAACCCCCAAAATTCCCACTCACACATGTGCACACATCTCTTTTATCTTAAATAGTTTGTCTGTTCCATTCAGTGCCTTTATGGAGCTCCCCTGCAAGTTTTGCTTGGAATTCTTCCGTATTAGTCTCAGTTTAGCCTCTTGGAACCTGTGGTTATTAGTACATTACCAAGGGAAGTCCTCATCTGAAATGAGAACCACCTCTATGGGCTATGAATCAAACATAATTAGCTTCTCAAGTCAAGTTCTAGCAAAACATACCAGGGATCCTACATTCTGGGGCTGAGGAAAGGAGAGATAAGTTTAGAGCATAGCGCAGAGCAACAGAAAGCTAGACATATACATCAATATAACAATATAGTAACAATGTGAATTCTAAAAGAAAGATAGAATCATAGAATCATAGAATTAGAGTTGGAAGAGACCACAAAGGCCATCCAGTCCAACCCCCTGCCATGCAGGAACTCCCAATTAAAGCATCTCCGACAGATGGCCATCCAGCCTCTGCTTAAAGACCTCCAAGGAAGAAGACTCCACCACACTCCGAGGGAGTATGTTCCACTGTTGAACAGCCCTTACTGTCAGGAAGTTCTGCCTAATGTTGAGGTGGAATCTCTTTTCCTGGAGCTTACATCCATTGTTTCGGGTCCTAGTCTCTGGAGCAGCAGAAAACAAGCTTGTTCCCTCCTCAATACGACATCCCTTCAAATATTTAAACACGGCTATCATATCACCTCTCAGCCTTCTCTTCTCCAGGCTAAACATCCCCAGCTCCCTAAGTTGTTCCTCATAGGGCTTGGTTTCCAGACCCTTCACCATTTTAGTTGCCCTCCTTTGGACACACTCCAGTTTCTCCACATCCTTTTTGAATTGTTGTGCCCAGAACTGGACACAGTATTCCACGTGAGACCTGACCAACGCAGAATAGAGTGGCACTATTACTTCTCTTGATCTAGACACTATACTTCTTCTGATGCAGCCTAAAATTGCATTGGCCTTTTTGCTGCTGCATCGCGCTGTTGACTCATGTTCAACTTGTGGTCCACCTGGATTCCTAGATCCCTTTCACACGTAGTTTCATTCAGCCCCACATCGTATATCTGTGCTTTTCGTTTTTCCGCCCAAAGTGCTGTATCTTACATTTCTCCGTGTTGAATTTCATTTTGTTAGCTTTGGCCCAGCTTTCAAGTCTGTTCAAGTCATTTTGAATTTTGATCCTATCTTCTGGGGTATTAGCTACTCCTCCTAATTTGGTGTCATCTGCAAATTTGATAACTATGCCCCCAATACCGTCATCCAAGTCATTAATAAAGATATTGAATAGCACTGGGTCCAGGACAGAGCCCTGTGGCACCCCATTGGTCACTTCTTTCCAGGTTGAAAAGGAGCCATTGTTGAGCACCCTTTGGGTTCGGCCAGTCAACCAATTACAAATCCATGTAACAGTTACTTTGTCTAGCCCACATTTTACTAGCTTATTTGCAAGAATGTCATGGGGAACCTTGTCAAAGGTCTTACTGAAATCAAGATATACTATATCCACAGCATTCCCTTCATCTACCAAGCTGGTAATTTTATCAAAAAAAGAGATCAGATTTGTCTGGCATGACCTGTTTCTCTGAAACCCATGTTGACTTTTTGTGATTATGAAATTACCTTCCAGATGATCATAGACTCTCTGTTTAATAATCTGCTCCAGAATGTTTCCTGGTATTGATGTCAGACTAACTGGACGATAATTGTTGGGATCCTCTTTTTTTCCCCTTTTTGAAGATGGGGACAACATTTGCCCTCCTCCAGTCCGCTGGGACTTCTCCTGTTTTCCAGGAGTTCTCAAAGATTATTGCCAATGGTTCCGATATTATGTTTGCCAGTTCTTTTAATACCCTTGGATGTAATTCATCTGGTCCTGGAGACTTAGGGCCTAAGCAGACTGCCAGAAATAGTGCACATTAAATTGAGGCACTGCCCTGGCTCAGTGCTAGGGAATCATGGGAACTGTAATTTATTGTGGCACCAGAGCTCTCTGACAGAGAAGGTTCAGTGTCTCAGAAAAAAATACAATTTCCATGATTCCCTAGCACTGAGCCAAGTCAGTGCCTCAATTTAATGTGCACTATTTCTGGCAGTCTGCTTAGGCCCTTATATTCATTTAGATTAACTAGGTATTCCTGTACTATCTTTTTACTTATTCTGTGCTGAAATTCTCCTATTCTGTCCTCTGCTCCATTATCCTCAAGTTGAGCACCCTTTGCCTTTTCTGAGAAGACTGGAGCAAAGAAGGTGTTAAGTAATTCTGCCTTTTCTCTGTCCCCTGTTAACTTTTTGCCATCTTCTCCACACAGTGGTCCTACCATTTCCTTCTTTTTCCTTTTCCTGCTGACATACCCAAAAAAACCCCTTTTATTGTTCTTAACATCTCTAGCAAGCCTGAGTTCATTCTGCGGTTTAGCTTTTCTGACTTTACCCCTACACAGGCTAGCTATTTGTTTGAATTTCTCTTTGGTGATTTCCCCATTTTTCCATTTCTTATGCATGTTCCATTTAAAACTTAGTTCAGTTGCAAGTTCCTTAGTCATCCATCCTAGTTTCTTGAGGCACCTCCCATTTTTCCTCCTCGTTGGCATGGTTTGAAATTGTGCCTTCAGTATCTCCCTTTTGAGAAACTCCCATCCGTCTTGAACTCCCTTCTCTTTTAGTATTCCTGTCCATGGGATCACCCCCAGTATTTCTCTAAGTTTAGTAAAATCAGCTTTCCTAAAGTCTAGAATGCGTGTCTGACTATGCCTGGCTTCTCCTTTCCACTGTATAATAAACTCTTGGAGGACATGATCACTCCCGCCTAAGGATCCAACCACTTGCACCCCATTAACTAGGTCTTCCCTGTTAGTTAGGATCAGATCCAAAATAGCTGACCCCCTTGTTGCCTCTTCCACCTTTTGGACAATGAAATTGTCTTCGAGGCCAGTGAGGAATTTGCTAGACCTTGAGGATTTCCAGCAAATATCAGGATAGTTGAAGTCACCCATCACTACTATATTTCTCCTTTCTGAGTGTGTGGTCATCTGTTCTAGAAAGGCATCATCCAATTCTTCTGCCTGAGTTGGGGGTCTGTAGTAGACTCCCACACTAACATCCCTGTTGTTTCCCTCCCCTTTAATTTTTATCCAGATGCTCTTCACCTGGCTTCCAGGATTCATGTCCTGGATTTCTTCACTGGTGTAAATATCCCTGACATATAATGCTATTCCTCCTCCTTTCCTGTTTGGCCTGTTTCTCTTGAAAAGGTTATACCCCTGTATTTCTACATTCCAGTCATGAGACTCATCCCACCAGGTTTCAGTGATGCCTATTATATCATATTTGCTCCATGCAAAGATGTCCATGTTTATCTCAATATAGCATACAGTCGGCCCTCCGTATCCATAGATTCTGTATCCATGGATTCAACCATCCATGGCTTGAAAATATTCCCACAAAATTCAAAAAAGCAAATCTTGATTTCACCATTTTATATAAGGGACACCTCTTCTGTATACAATGGGACTTAAGCATCCATGAATTTTGGTATCCATGCGGGTCCTGAAACTAAACTAAACAGTGCCTCTATTACACTGAATGGTACTTAGAGGATTGCAGTCTAACCACCACTGTCTAAACATTTACTCAGAATTAAGCAGGATCTCTCCCTGTCTTGAAAAAAGGGAATTTTTTTGAAGGGGAAGCAGTGGTGATGAGGCTGAGTGCCGGGCTTGGGCAGGGGACCTCCATCCACCTCACCCAGCCCTCCACCAGTGACACCTGGAGCAGCGGCAGTGGCGGCGAGGTTGGGAGCTGGTGTCATGCCCTGCCTGGATGAGGACTCAGAGGATGAAGAGGATGAGTCAGAACGTCCTCCAGGTCCTGAGTCTGCAGAGGAGGAACCCCAGCCTGGTCCTAGCAGCTCTGCTTTCCCAGCTCCAACAGTAGAGCCTCCAGCAGAGGCTGTGACTTTGCCAGAGGCTCCACAACCAAGCCTCCCGACAACAGGGCCATTGGACATGGAGGAGGATCAGGGGACTGTGCCTACCTTCAGTCAGTGTAGAGACAAAAGGGCGGGCCTCTGGCACTCGAGGAGGCTTTATGAAAAACGCTGAGGTCATCAAGATGATCAGCCCTAGCTGAGCTCTGGCAGCTCAGGGATTTAAGCAAGTAGGGAAGCACTGCTTCAGTGCCAGAGGTTATCTGAGCTCCCCGGCAAACGCCCCTGTCTCTGGCTCTCCTTGCTTTGAACCCTGGACTCATGCTTATCTTGGATTCCCGGTATCCTTGACCTTCGGACTGCTGACTACGTTTGGACCTCTGAATCCCTGGACCTTGGACTGCTTTGTTTCTCTGCCTCTCTGGAACCCTTGACTTACAGACCATGTTTGACTCTTCTCTTGCTGCTTCCTCAGATTGGTAACCAGGCCTTTGTTTGGGACTCTCCCTCGCTTTGGCTATCAGCCCCACTGCCAGCTTTCCAGGACTCCCTCCTTCCTCCAGCAGTGGCGGCAGTGGCGGCAAGGCCGAGTGCCAGGCTTGGGCAGGCAACCTCCATATACCCCACCCAGCTCTCCACCAGTGACACCTGGAGCGGCGCCAGCAGTGGTGAGGCCAGGAGCTGGGCCAGGGGTTATTTAACTCACCCACTCCCTTCTTACTCAAGCAGCTGCTGCGGCATCAGATAACCCAACCTTTCTTTTTACCATGTGGGGCACGTGCAGCAGCAATATGGTTGGGAGGGTTGTTTGGCTCCTTCTACTCTTTTCCCAGCAAAGGCCGGAAATGTTCTAGGAGCAGAAATCGAGGTTGTGTGAGGGAAAGGGAAGTATTGTGGGAACAGAGTAAACAGATGTTACAAAAGAAGGCGGGATTGCTGTTTGAAAGCTATCCCGCCTTCAGTTCACTCTGTTTCCAGGAATGGATTGGAGAGCGTACCAACCATTCCACTGAACCTTACCCTGCTCCTTTGCAATGCCAGGTCAGTCAAAAATAAGACCCATATTATATATGATCTCTTCCTAGATGAGGATGCCGACCTGGCTTGCTTTACAGAAACCTGGCTGGGAGAGGATAGTGCCATAACCTGGATGCAGCCCCTCCCAGCTGGGTATTCTGTCAGTGAGCAGGTAAGGGGAAGTGGGCGGGGGGGGGGGGGAATGGCCCTGGTCTATAAGAACAACTTGACCTTGACCAGGATACCTGTCTGGAACACTTTGAGTGCATGTACCTGAGCCTGAGGAGCAAGGATAGCTTGGGGATTCTGCTAGTCTACCGACCACCCCGTTGTCTAGCAGACTCCCTAACCGAGCTGACTCAGCTGGTCTCAGGGTTGCTGTTGGAGTCGCTCAGACTTCTAGTTCTGGGTGACTTCAACATTTCACTCAAGACCAGCTTGTCAAATCTAACAGGTGTGGCTTGGGAGTTCATGGAATCCATGAGAAACATAGGCCTATCCCAATTGGCCATCGGGCCCACACATTGTGCGGGTCATACCCTCGATGCAGTCTTTGGTACGGAACAGGAATATCTGTGGGTGGAGGTTATTAAAACCATTGCATTGTCATCTGCCCCACTGCCCTCCATCAGTGCCACGGGCGCAGAGAGTGGAGGATGGCTGCGAAGGCTCTGGGGGCTTGGGACATCTGCCTCACTGCCCTCCATCAGTGCCGCAAGCGCGGAGAGCGGAGGATGGCTGTGGAGGCTTTGGGGGCTTGTGACATCTGCCCCACCGCCCTCCATCAGTGCCGAGGGTGTGGAGAGCGGAGGACGGCTGCGGAGGCTCTGGGGGCTTGGGACATCTGCCCCACTGCCCTCCATCAGTGCTGTGGGAGAGCCTGGAAAGAGTTAACTGAAGCTTGATCATTAGTACCAGCTGTGATCTTGGCAAGGACTTGGAGTCCAGTGGAAAGTGCTCCAGCCTGCCCCCTCCTCCCTCAGAACACCTGGCTCTTGGCAGTGTGGCCACGATCTGCGGGGAGGTTACTTCCAGCTTAGTAGCTGGGAAGAATTTAGCAGCAAGGTGGTGGAGACAGCAGCAAGGCCGATTGGAGGACGTGCAGAGACTTTGAATTAGAACATCTTACCCCCTTCCAAGCGGGCTGAAGCGGCTGCACCTGCGGCAAGGCTGCTGGACTCGGGCAGGCATACCCTGCCCAGGAACCATCTCCTTAGTAGTGGGGTGGCGGAAGCAGCAGCAAGGCAGCTTGGAGGATGCTTGGAGGACGAGTGGAGGCCTTGACGCCAGGAGCATCTCTCCCCCCTCCGAACGAAAAATAGAGTGTGGGACAAGAGCTTAGAGCTGGCCAGTAGAGCTGCCATTGGGACTTGATTATGATAATGCAGGGCATAATCCCAGTTGGATCTCCTGTCTCTTTTATTGTGTTGTGGGGCCAGGAATGATCTGGGAGAAGGGATTGAGGTTGTGCAGGGGAATGGAATGTATGGTGGCAACAGAGTGAAGCAATGTTACAAAAGAAGACAGGATCGATGCTTAATATCTATCCCACCTTCAGTTCACTCTGTTTCCTGAAATGATTTGGAGACCGCACTCCACAATCCCTTACTCTGCTCCTTTGCAATGCCAGGTCTGTCAAAAACAAGACCCATATCATCCATGAGCTCTTGTTGGATGAGGCGGCCAACCTGGCTTGCTTTACTGAGACCTGGCTGGGAAAGGCCAGTGCTGTGACTTGGGTGCAGGCACTCCCAGCTGGGTACTCAGTCAGTGAGCAGGTAAGGTAGAGTGTGCGGGGGGGGGGGAGGGGAGTGGCTCTGGTTCATAAAAACAACCTAACCTTGACCAGGAAGCCTATCCGGAACACAGTTCACATCAAGTATATGTACCTTAGCCTGAAAAACAAGCGTGCCCACTGCCATTCCCCCCCCAGGCCCGGCAGAAGACCCCAGGACCAGCGGACCAGCCCCAGGTGAGTAAATCTTGCCAACCCCTGCTCTACTGGGTTCACCACATAGCAGCAAACAGTAGACACATACTTATGAGTACTGAATAGCTAGCACTTGGAGCAGGGGTAGGCAACCTTTCCCATTTAAGGGATGAGGGACTTCAGCTCCCAGAAGCCTCAGCCATGTTGGCCAATAGTCCCATGTTGGCCAATAGCTGCTGGGATTCTGGGAGCTGAAGTCCCTTGGCCTTCAAAGGGGAAAGGTTGCCTACCCCTGACTTGGAGCTTCCATTTTAACTCCTTATGTAGTACTTCAGCCCATTACTGTACGAACCTGTTGGGTGCTGCTTCTCAGAAGTCCAGTGGTGGCTACCATTTTCTTTTCCTATAATGCCCAGGTGTAGCACTATAATAAATTAATAAATAATAAATTTTTATTTGTAGCCCGCCCCTCTGCTAGGCAATCGGGGCGGGGGACAGCAATAGTTAAAACAGAACAACGTTAAAACATTCCCTCTCCCCATAACCCCTACCTCCCCCCTCCCCATCCCCTTAAAATAGAATTAAACCGAAGAATAATTAAAATACAATATTGGTTAAATCAATAAATTAAAAACAAGATTTTCCGAGGAGACAGACAAATGGGGACCCCTTTAAGGGCCGACCGTTATTCCGGGAAGGCCTGCCGAAAGAGATCCGTCTTTACTGCTTTCTTGAAAGCAGCAAGAGTGGTAGTAAGACGGATCTCATCCGGCAGGCCATTCCAAAGTCTGGGAACGGTTGCGGAGAAGGCCCTCTGGGAGGTCTGGGACAGCCTAGTTTTTATTGGCTGTAACAGATTCCTCCCAGAGGACCGCAGGGTGCGGGGGGGGGTCATATGGGGAGAGGCGGTCCCTAAGATAAGATGGGCCCAAGCCATGTAGGGCTTTAAAGGTCAAAACCAACACCTTGTACTGCGCCCGGAAACTAATTGGCAGCCAGTGGAGGGATTTAAGCACAGGTGTTATGTGCTCCCTCCTCGATGTTCCCGTAATTAGCCTGGCTGCCATATTCTGTACCAGTTGAAGTTTCCGGGTTAGGCACAAGGGTAGCCCCATGTAGAGTGCATTGCAGAAATCCAGACGTGAGGTTACCAGGGCGTGTACCACAGCTTCCAGATCCTTACTATCCAGATAAGGGCGCAGCTGGCGTATCAGCCGAAGCTGATAACAGGCGCTCCTGACCACCGCATTCACCTGACTAGTCATGTGAAGCGATGGGTCAAGGAGAACCCTCAGACTGCGAACACAGTCCTTTACGGAGAGTGTGACCCCGTCCAGGACTGGAGACTGTATTCCCAGATCTGGTTTCGGGCCCGTGACTGCAAGTACCTCCGTTTTGTTTGGATTCAACTTCAATCTGTTTTTCCTCATCCAACCCATTACCGCTCTAAGACAGTCATCAAGAGGAGAGGCGCCATCTGAAGTCTGAGTCGATGATCTGGTCATGGAGAGATATATCTGGGTGTCATCAGCGTACTGAAGACACCGAGCTCCATGCCTCCGAATGATCTCACCAAGCGGCTTCATGTAAATATTAAATAGCATTGGGGACAGGATGGCACCCTGAGGGACGCCACAATTAAGCTCAATTTTGGATGAGCAACTGTCCCCAAGCCTCACCCTCTGAGATCTGTCCGAGAGGAAGGAACGGAACCAGTGCAGAGCAGTGCCTCCAATTCCTAACTCCCTCAGGCGATCTAAGAGGATGGCATGGTCTATGGTGTCAAAGGCCGCTGAGAGATCCAAGAGCACCAACAAGGTCACACTACCCCTGTCGATACTCAGGCGGAGGTCATCGGTCAGAGCAACCATGGCAGTCTCCACTCCATATCCTGTCCTAAAGCCGGTTTGAAATGGGTCGAGATAATCGGTTTCATCCAAGACTGCTTGAAGTTGGGAAGCAACTGCCCTCTCGATCACCTTGCTCAAGAAAGGGAGCAAGGAGACTGGTCTATAGTTGTTTCTATCCAGGGGATCCAGGGAAGGCTTTTTCAGGAGTGGCTTAACCGCCGCCTCCTTTAAGCAAGATGGTACCTTGCCTTCCCTGAATGACGCGTTGATTGTGTCCCGGAGGAATACCCTCAACGCGTCCCCCCCCCCCCCCGGACGACCAGCCATGATGGACAAGGATCGAGGGGGCAGGTTGTCTTCCTCACACTTCCAAGCAGCTTGTCCACGTCATCGGTACTCACAGATTGTAATTGATCCAGTAAAGTGCCATCAACGGAGTTCCTGGATACCTCATCTACGGATTCTGCCAAAACAATGGCGTCCAAGTCGGCTCTTATCCGAGAGATTTTGTCTGCAAAGTGAATATTAAAGGCCTCACAGCAGGCTGTCGTTGGGTTAAGTAGGGGGTTTGGCGCAGGAGATACCTTTGTCAACTCCCCCACCACCCTAAACAGCTCTGCCGGGCGAGACTCTGCAGACGCAATGCGTGCAGAACAGAAAGATTTCTGCGCTGCACGCAAAGCCTCCCTATAGGAATCAAGATATTTCCTAAGGCGAGTTCTGTCGGATAGGAGACGAGTCTTCCGCCATTCGCACTCTAGTCGTTGTCCAACACGCTTCATCTTCCTAAGCTCCTCAGTATACCAGGGCTTACGATTCGAAGCGGGCTGGAAAGGACGCTTGGGAGCGATTGTGTCAATAGCCCTGGTGAGATCGATGTTCCACGTGTCCACCAGGGCTTCAACAGAATCACCGGTGTTGCCAACCATTAAACCCTCTAAGGCTTTCTGGAAACCAATTGGTTCCATTAGTCTTCGAGGGCGGACCATTCTAATGGGTCCGCCACCCCCGAGGGGGTGAGTAATAGCCTTTAGTTCTGCCCTGATCAGAAAATGATCCATCCATGACAGGGCGGAGATATTTTTGATCTCCGCCCACGGATGCTCCTGCTCCGTACTAAAGACCACATCGAGTGTATGACCAGCACAATGTGTGGGCCCGTCAACCAATTGGGATAGGCCCATGTTAGTCATGGTATCCATGAACTCCCGAGCCGCGCCAGTTAGATCTTGCAAACTGGTTTCGAGTGGGATGTTGAAATCGCCCAGAACCAAAAGTCTGGGCGATTCCAACAGCAGCTCAGAAACCAGGGCCGTCAGCTCGGTCAGGGAGTCTGTTAAGCAACGGGGTGGCCGGTACACCAACAGGATCCCCAAACTATCCCTGGTCTTCAGGCTAAGGTACATACACTCGATATGTGTCGTTTTCCGGATAGGTTTCCTGATCAAGGTCAAGGTGTTCCTATGGACCAAGGCTATACCACCCCCCCGCCCACTTTCCCTCACCTGCTCAATAACTGAGTACCCAGCTGGGAGAGCCTGCGCCCAGGTCGCGGAGCTGGCATCCCCCAGCCAGGTCTCAGTGAGGCATGCCAGGTCGGCTGCCTCATCCACCAAGAGATCGTGGATGATGTGTGTTTTGTTCTTGACCGACCTGGCATTGCAAAGGAGCAGATTGAGGGTCAGTGGAATGGCAGGCACGTTCCCCAAGTTATCCTGGGAAGCAGAGCCAACAGAAGGGGGGATAGATATCAAGCATCGATCCCTCCTTCTTTTGTAACATCTGTTGGCTCTGCTGCCGCCATACCTCCCCCTCCCCCACACCACCTGAATACCCGCTCCCAGACTATGGTCAGCTCCAGTGTGTAAAAAGGAAGGTGGACACCCGGCCGACTCCAGTCTTTAATTTCCCCCACAGCTGCATGGAAACCCACACAGCTATCCGTGAAAGGCAGTTTCTCAAGGCCATCTAATGGCTAGAGCAAGGCCAGCAGCAATTAAGATCAAGGACAAGCCCAGGTGGCAAGTCTGATGGTCCCGCCCTCCTCCTCCTCCTCGCTCCACTCACAAGCCCAGGCCTGGAGGTCCAGGGAAGTTGGGGCCAAGCGGGGCCCAGATGGCAAGTCCCTCTGCTGCTGGGGAGGGAAAGGAAGGCTCGCTGGGGCCTTTTCACCGGCCCTGATGGTCCCGCCCTCCTCCTCCTCCTCGCTCCACTCACAAGCCCAGGCCTGGAGGTCCAGGGAAGTTGGGGCCAAGCGGGGCCCAGATGGCAAGTCCCTCTGCTGCTGGGGAGGGAAAGGAAGCACTAATCCAGGGGCACTGTAGAAAATGTAAATGGCATATTTGAGATCCAGTTTCTCAGTTTGTAAGGGCAAAGAAGCCCCAAGAAAAATGACATGCCCTCAAACATTTCAAAGATAAAAACTAGAACACATTTGGGCAAGTGATGTCAGAGTATGGTCAAGATGAGAAAAGTTACTAAACTGGAAAAAATACAGAAGCTAAAAGAGACTGCAGCAGTTTGCTTTTTCATGAATCTGCAGGGAAGGTACTCCTCTGTTAGTCTCTCTCTTCTGAGTTAATTGAGTGCAACTATTTTTGTGCTTTGATCAGTTTTCAGCAATTAAAGAAAGCTCAGCATAAAGGGGGGAGGTGAGAGCATGAGTGAGAAATTAGGGCATTTTAAAATCACCTGAAAAATGGAGTGGCAGAGAATTAATTGGGACTGTTTCAGGGCAGTTGGGATGAGAAAATTGTGATGAAAATAATCCTGGACTGATGGGAATCTTTGGCACAAAATCTGTGCATTCTTTTTATGTAGAAATCAGCATTTTCTCTGCAAGAAAGAGTAGTTTCTGCATAGAAAATAATATTTCAATGCAGAAATGTTAATTCCTACACATAAAATGCTGTTTTCTGCACAGTAAATTCTGCTTTTTATGCAAATCAGCCATGTGTGAATTTTACTCAGAATAAATCCCAAATTACAGTATTTTCTATGCAAAAATCCCAAAAAACAAAACAGAATAGTCTGTACAGGAAAGAATATTCCTGCACTGAAATGTTATTTCCCATGAAGAAAAGGCTTTTTCTGCACAAAACAACCATGTGGGATTTTTTTTCACAGAATAAGCTACTAATTGCAAATAATTTTTGAAAAATGTGGCCAACCAACTCATCAGGATGGCCGAGTTGCTGGGGTGGGGAGCCAGCAACAGTTTAGGTGCCTCCTTGGCCCACTTGGGAAGCCAGCCAGAGCTCACTGGGAGCAGCTCGGTGGCCCAGATTGGCTGAAAGGGCCAATCAGGGGGCGTGACCTCCGGTGGGCAAGGGGGGAACTATGAGTCCCAGTGGCCTGTGCAGCCGAAGGTCCTGCCCCATCCAGTGAGTTGGCTTCCCTGATTGGTGGGGAGGCTGAGGAGGGATGGGACTTCTGCCCGGCACTGGCCCCATTGGTTAGAAGGCCTATAAAAGGCCAAATGGTCACGGTGGCCGGCACTATTGCATACCAGAGCCCACACAGGCAGGAGCTCCAGCAGAGAGCTCTCCCTGCCATCCCACTCTTGATGGGGTCAAGGTTGCCATGGGATGTTGTCACAATTTTCGGGGGAGGTAGCATGGGCCATGGATCTGGTGGGCATGGTTTCCTCAGCTGCGGACCACAGGATCAGGAGTCCCTAGGGGACCCAGGGCTGCTGGGAGTGGTGAGGTGTTGCCATTGTGGGGGCAACTCCTGTACAGTATCCCCCAGTGACAAAGGGGCAGAGAGGTGGATTTGCGACCAGTTGGTCACCCCTTCTGTCATCCCAAAGCCCAGCTGTGACTGAGCCTTTGGGTTCATCAAACAACAGGACAGTTGGACAATGACAGACCCAGGACCATGCATCCAGGCCCTACCTGTCCACTGTATTCAATAAAGTTGTGGCCTTTTTTCTGCCAATTGGGTATCCTGATATTCATTCTGCAATGGCTTCCCCTTCCCATGCAACTGTGTGGTTTTCAAAGACTTCCTCATAGTGGGAAGTAAAATGCTGAAATACTTGCTACCTTCACGTCCTCGAAAAACATGTCCAGAAAAGAGATGGGACTGAGAGAAAACCTTCTCTTGCATCTCTTAAAGCTTGCACTGGCTTGTAGAAGGAAATACAGTATTTCAGATAATCTGGATGCAAGCTGTACAGAGCCTAAAAAGTCAAAAACAGCATTTTGAATTCTGCCTGGAAATGGACTGGTGGCCAGTTGAGTTGTTTCAATAGGGGAGTTGTATGATCCCTGCAACCAACCCTGATTAACAGCCTGGCTGCAGTATTTTGGACCCACTGAAGTTTCCAAACAGTTTCCAAAGGCAGCCCTACACAGTATGACCATTATCCAAATGGGATGTAATCAAGGCATATATCACTGTGGCCAGATCCAACTTTTCAACTATCTTGCCTCACCTGGGGTTTAAGCTTGCCTTCATTCACCACCAGCCAAACATAGACAGAGGGGCTAAACAGACTAGCAAGAAATGCCGGCATCAGGGTGGAGTGGGGACATGGTGACCACACACCGCACACCCTGACTCTGTCCCAATGCCAGTGTTATGCCACCCGCCCAACCAGATGGTGGGCAGTGAAAGGGCAATTCTGCTGTGCAGCAACCGCATGCCACAAAAATGGGAGGAAAGTGGTGGCAAAGGCACACTTTTCCACTACCAAAAGGAGTGGCATTTTGCTGCTTCTTTTTGGGCCATAAAAATGCTGGATCGAGACCGTAGCACACGGTTGCCACAGCCCCAATCTGGCACTCAAAGTGGCAGCACAGAGCCGTTCCTTTGTGGCAGTGTGCTTTGCTCCAAAGGTACTTTTGTTTAGTGGCAGACACATTCTGAGGCTGGATAACTCCCATAAAAATAAATTCAAACTGACAGAGTCATGCTTCGGGTGGCTAGATTATGAGTCTTCCAGTGCTTTCAAATGAACTTTATTTAAAATAAGAGTGGGTAACTGCAAAGGGGACAGTGACCATTAAGCTACACACACACACCATACCCTCAAAGTACGCCATCCCTCCCAGAATGACCAGAAATGAGGTTATATACTTCCATTTTCTAATTCAGGAATTTTGGCTATCTTCACCCATTTTATGGGTTTATTGTTGATTGATTGATTTGATTTATATCCTGCCTTTCTCCCTATGTAGCCTTTAGTGGGTTTGGGGTTGTGAAGGGTAGTAGGGGGCAAAGGACCCCAAACCACCATGTTTTATGGTATTTGGGGTGCTTGTTGGATGTACTTTGGTTGAAAATTCAACTGTTGTTTTGTTGTTGTTTTTAAATGGGGGTCTTGGGGTTTCTGGGGTTTTGGAAACTGCAGAATAGGTCCAGGGGCTGTGTGTAATTTGAAGAGGTCATACTTTTCCCACCCCTTATTAGAAATAAGGCTGTGTTGGAGAAAGCAAGCCAGATCCATAGGGCCTAGCCTGAACAAGAAGAAGGGCCCACTCCATCCACCATCATCGAGGGAGAGAAGGCAGGCCAGCTTCATCAGGCCTAGCCTGAACAAGAAGAGCCCTCCCTCTATCCACCATCATTGAGGGAGAGAAGACAGACCAGCACCATCAGGCCTAGCTACAGTAAGAAGAAGAGCCCTCCCTCCAGTCCATCTGCCTTGGTCCAGACTTTAGAAGGAGAGAAGATCTGCTGAATTTATTCCCCTTCTCCACCACCATTCCCTTCTCCTTTTGTATCTTGTCTTTTTAGATTGTAAGCCTCTCTGATAGCCTTTTGGCTGAAAAGCAGGGTATAAATACTTCATCATCATCAATGCTGTTGTCTCTACATATCTGGGTATGTTGTTTGAGGCACTTCTGGAAAGGTGTTTGGGAGATTTGTTTCATCACAGCTGTGCTCTCAAAGGTCTGCATTTGAACTGGTGTTTGAATCCTTATGTAGTCAACTGTTTGTGGTTAGGGTTGTCATATTTCTTTTCTGGCAAACTCTTCATCTTTAACATCCATGCATCAAGCATGCAGAATGTGATCCTCTCCCTGTTGGGAATGGCTGCACAAATTAAATACAGCCAGTGCATACAAGGATGAATATACAAGGATTCAATGGAATGGAGGGAAATTTTGTTCGTGTTTTAATAAAAATATGCAAAATTCTAAAATTCCTTTATAAATAAGATCAAAAGAAGATACGAGTTTAAAAAATTCAAATGTGGAAAGAAATGAAGTGGACAGACAATTTGTCCATTCCTAAGAGTGCTTGTGGAAAGCACTCAGAGTTACTCATGGCCGAGGGCCATGTTGCCTGGGGGATTCTGGTGACTGTAGTCCTAAAAAGTAACTTTTCTAAAACTCTGGTTATTATGTCCTGTTTCAGGTTTCACATTACATTGGCTGAGAAAGGTCATAAGACTTTATTACATTTCTGAGAGCCAAAGTGGAGTAATGGCTTGAGTAATGGACTAGAATTTTGGAGACCATAGTTCAAATCCCCACTCAGCTATGGAAGCTCACTCAGTTTCTCTCTCAGTCTTAGTGGAAGGTAGTAGCAAACTTCCTCTGAACAAATCTTGCCAAGAAAACCCTGTGATAGGTTTTCCAATCGAAAATGACTTGAAGGCACACAACAACAAATCACATTTCTATCTTACCTTTGTGCCAAAGATATACAAATGTCATCTAATCTTACTCTTGTAACAACTCTGGTAGCTTTTCTTGAGAGCTAAGTACTTGCTCTTGTAGTCAAAAGTCTAATATGGGGACTTTTATTTAGCTCAAATCGAAAGGGGACCCTGTGAAGACCCTGCAAGACCATCTCCCACATGTATACCAGTGGATCAAAGAATTGAGGCAGAGACAGAATTCTCCAATTAAAGTATTATTTATTAAAGGGGAAAATCACACAGCAATTCAAATACACGCATGCACCTATGCAAGGCTCAGGAAATCAGGGTTAGCTTGGAAAAGGTATTGAGGCAGAACTACGGGTGATACTTACTACAGATGAAGCTTTCTCCAGGATCCAATTGAGTGAAGTGGAATGAGGCATAACCATTCCAAGAGCATGGGTTGAATGGAGGTGCTGGTAACCAGATTAGAGAACAAAGTGATGCAGGGCCCCCATCAACTTCAACTAGCAACACTGAGGGGAGAAATCCAGGGATTCTTAAACTAGCTGCAAGGCAAAGGTGTGAGATTGCTTGCATGAAGTAATCCGGTCTGGCAATATTCAAGGGAAATGGGAGAGGATTAAGTCATTAGCTGGCCCATCAGGTGAGACATCTAGGCCATTATGGCTACTCCTTCTGATTATGGAAGAGATGATAGTCCATTAGCAACTCCCACACTATCTGCCTGGCTATGGCGATTTGGGGATTTTCCAGACTTCTAAGTGACCTAGGCATGAGCTGCCTGCCTTGCCTTGGTGGCACTTGGGGTTCACTGCAGAGTGCATCTGGGGCCATGTGGAATTCATATACACACCAAAATTCAGAAAAATGTATTGTTGCTAACACTCTTCACATGGTCAAACAGTGATTTGAACCTCTATCTCCCAAGAATAACATAGTACACTAAATAACACTGCCTCACTACACCCAAACGATCTTTAAAAAATAAAATGCTATTAGAAGACTTATTAATGGCTTTCACCCTTAACACTTTAGGTTCATAATATCAATATTATTGCTGGCAATAGTATTATTGCTGGATTCTTGCTTGACCTAGAAGTCAATTTACTCTGTGTGTGCATATGTGCATGATCATTGCTTGGTCTTTTACGAAGAGGACAATATTTATTAACTATCCAATTAACAGGATTTTATTATATAGTTGCTGTTCATGACACTGTACCACAGGGTCTTTCAGCACCACCACTAATAAACTCTTGCTTCCAAAGGTTTATATGCAGCATATTAAATCTGCTCTTTGTATTATAAGGCTTCAGAGGAGGGACAAATTGATTTCTAGATAATGAGGTTGTTTTTTCATGGCAGTACCTTATTCTTCCTTGAAAAACAAGGTTAGGGGACTGTCATCAAAGTTAGTGGGTGGAGAAGATCCCTCTTCCAAAAACCCTACATGTCCTTGTCATCATTTGGTCCCTCAGCAGTGTCAGGTGGATCTTCCCCCCCTCCTCTTTCTTCCCTGCATGAGAAAAGGAATAGAGGAGTAAAGGGCTGTCAACCTGCAGTTGAAGACACTGGCAGAGAATATGGCTGCTTTTGTTCCTCCTCCTACTTCCAGTAAAAGGAAGTGGGAGGACAAATGAAGCTCTGACAGCTAGAACTTGGAAACTTTGACTTTGTGTACACTCCTGCATATACTGTGCTGACAGCCAGCAGAGCAGAGTAGCAAGGATCTGAACACTGATTTTTGGAGGAGCAGTACAAAACTGTAACATGGACCCACTTCCCACATTGATACCACAGTCCCTCATGCAAACACTCTCCTGAGCCATGAAAGCAGATTGATTGATTTTGAAATTACTGTTACATAGCCTACATTTTTTTAAAACACCAGCATTTGTTACTTGTGTTTAAGAATAATACCCAGTGTACAGGCAGCATGCAGAGGCTGGATGGCCATCTGTCAGGGATGCTTTGATTGGGAGTTCCTGCATAGCAGGGGGTTGGACTGGATGGCCCTTGTGGTCTCTTCCAACTCTATGATTCTATGATTCTATGATTCTAAATGAAACAAACAAATCAATTGCTATCCCACCCCAGATTTTCTGTTATGCATCTGGGAAGGCTAGAGGAGCTAGACAGGGGAAGATCTAACAAAAGAGTAAAGCCTGCATCATTTAAGTATCTAAGGAGCATACATTATTACAGGGGTGGGCAACCTGAGGCCCGGGGGGGGGGGCGGATGCGGCCACTGAGGCCTTTGGACCGGCCCCAGGCCGGTCCTGCCACCACCGCTTGCCATGATGATATTGATTATTGTTATTATTACTTGTTCTTGGGTTTTTCTTGGCAAGATCTCCACAGGGGTTTTGCCATGGCTTTTCTGGGGCTGAGAGAGTATGCATGCATATTTTTAATTTTTTTTTAAATTCCCTATTTTTATTTATTTATTTATTTATTTATTCATTTTTGGTGCTTCGACCCCCCAATTGTCTGAGGGACAGCAACCCGGCCCTGGCTTAAAAAGGTTGGGTACCCCTACATTATTATTTCTAAGAAGACCTTTAGACCCATAAACTCAATACCACTGGAGTTTTGGGCCTTGGTAAACTGTGTTTGGGATTCACTGGGATTGCATGCTCTCTATCATGGAAGACTTGAAAGACACACCAGTGTGGAAGCTAAATGAGAACATTATTGTCCTCCCAAAAACAGAAGAGGAACATGAAACTCATTGCATTCAAATATAATGTCAAATTTCACCTTGTGGTTTATTAAAAGTAACTCAGCATAGTTAACATTGAGGAATCTGGGAGCTGTACTCCCACAGAACCTGGAAATGCTGATGCAGGTTGCTTAGCTTCAAGGTTGTTGATTTGAGCAAGAATGCTGTAACTGAACAACCTTTCAAAGAACAAACAACAAACCAAATATAGCATACATATAAACTATAGAAATAATGCAGTTTGACACCACTTTAACTGCCATTTCTCATCCTACAGAATTTGTAGTTTTGTGCAGCACCAGCACTCTTTGGCAGAGGAGGCTAAAAACCTTGTAAAACTACAAATCCCAGGATTCCATAGAATAAAGCCACAGCACTTACAATGATGTCAAACTGTATTATTTCTACAGTGTAGATGCAGAAATCCCACAAAGGTGAGAAAAGAAGTGAAAATTCTCCCAATCCACCACATAAGCATCCCAAAACCACATACTGCTGCCAGATAATTCAGCTTTCCCCTACAAAATCAATGTCTCTTCCTTTTACCACTTTTAGCGAGGCTTCAAAGATAAATTGAGTTTTTGGGATTGCTATGCATGTGGGTAAAATGAGCATTTGGCTCCCATGTAGTTTCCCACCCCTGCTCTAGATCAGGGGTAGGCAACCTTTCCCCTTTAAGGGCTGAGGGACTTCAGCTCCCAGAATCCCAGGAGCTATTGGCCAACATGGGACTATTGGCCAACATGGCTGAGGCTTCTGGGAGCTGAAGTCCCTCGGCCCTTAAAGGGGAAAGGTTGCCTACCCCTGCTCTAGATCAAAGATGGACAAAATTGTGGCCCTTCAAATGTTGTCCTGCAGTTTCCCTCAACCCTGGTCAGCATAGCCAATGGTGGAGTATAATAGGAACTGTACTCTAGCAACATCTCCAACTGTCCTAATTAGACAGAGACAATCCTGATTAATCCTCTGTCATCCCATTTTTCCAGATGTTTTTAAAACATCCCAGTTTCTCTGTCTTCCACTATTTTCTCATCTTGTCCTCATCTCATTTTACTTTAATTACTACAAACTGAGATTAAAATGAAGAAGTCGTTTACGCTCAATGAGCTGAGCAAATGGTGGGGAGGGGGAAAATCTTCCCCTTCCTAGTAAGCTTAGACAAAATCAAACTGCTGTAGCCTCTCCTAGTTTGTGTGTTTGTCCTCATTACGTTGTCATCTTGCCCACAGTCATATGTTGCTTGATCACAAGTGCCCCAGTTTTCATATATGAAATTTTGGAGGATAGGCTGGAGGCTCCCAATTTGTCCACACCAGGTTTAGATGCAGATCTGCTTAGCTTCAAGCAAAGGTGCTCATTCATATAACTTCAAGCCATACTCTGGGTCAAATCAAGAGGAAATTATCTGAGATTGGAACCCAAAACAAGGACTATTCCTGCTAAACAGTGAAGGCTGGTAAATGGCAAAGCCTTATCCCTTTGCCACATGGCACGTTCACTATGTTGGCATGCCATGAGCCTGTCTAAGCCATGCCAGCTACCCAAACTGCATGAGCAAGGTGCCAGGAATTTCAGAAAATAAATTATGCTCCTCCTCAGTTCAAATATGTTTAAAATAAATACATGGGTTTGGTGGGAAGAGAAGAAATACAGCCACACATGTGGATGTTTCAAATTGACTTGCTGTATTAACTTCCACACTACTGAAAGATGGGCTCACCAAGGATTTTTCTGTGCTGCTGAGACAAGCTGGCCCCCAGCTGTTTGTGCGAGTGCCCAGGGAGAACGTGTTTTCCATGTAGCGCGCCACCTTGAACCACTTTATTTCTCAAAATCCAAAGGATTTGTTACATCAGGGTTTTCAAAACATTTTTTTGCCAGAAGTGTTAATGTGTGTCATTAAAGCTGCCAAATCGTGCATGGCACACTGAGGCCTTCGCCGGAGTTTATAGAATTTGACATAAGAATGTTAAAGAAAACAGAGCTGAGATATGGAGAGTGACAGCTGATTATTTATTTTTACATATTTTTCAAAGTATCAATAAATCCATTTGAGACTTCATGACTTGAGAGGTTGTAAGAGCAGCAGAGAATGTGAATTACAATTAAGCCCCATTCGCTTTCAAGACACGCACACAAAGAAATTGAAACAGAAGATGTTCACAGAATGAACTTTGAGCTATCAAATGAAGTTCATTTACCTGGAAGGAAAGAAAACTATTGTGATTGGGAAGATGAAATTTAGTCCTTTCTCTAGATCTGTGCCACATGTCCAGGCTGCAAAGGACTAGAGCTGCTTTGCCTGCTCCACAGAAGAAGATAATGTGGTTGCCAAATTTCAGGGCCTGGCCCAGAGTCTCCAGTTTACATGGGTCATCTCCCTATGAACAGGGTGATCAGATGTCCATCTTTTCCAGGACATGTCCTACATTCAACCTTCTGTGCAAGAGGAATTTCAAAATGTCCTCCATTTTGAGCATGACTAAGGGGGGGGGGGGTTGCAGACTGCCAGAAATAGTGCAAATTGAGTCCACTTTTAGGGTTAGGGTTAGGGAATCATGGGAACTGTATTTTATTGTGGCACCAGAGCTCTCTGACAGAGAAGGCTCAATGTTCCAGAAAAAAACAATTCCCATGATTCCCTAGCACTAACCCTAACCCTAAAAGTGGACTCAATTTGCATTGCACTATTTCTGGCAGTCTGCAACCCCCAATGAAGCATGAATTTATTTTTATATTAGTGTTTTTAACTTTTATTTGGTAATGTCCTGAATTTTTCTTGAATGCCCTACATTTTGTGATATCTTTGTCCTCCTTTGTAGTTGGGGCAGCTGGTCACCCTGCCCATGAAAGCCAAAAGTGTAAATTCTCCTGTTTTGCTGGAGTGGGCTCAGCTTTGGAAAACAGGATTGTGAGGAAATCTTGAACTCAGCTAGTATGAGCAGCACCATACTACAATTTCCAAGAATTCATCGACTGGTTGTTGCAACTTGCAAAGACTCTTGGGTGGGGATGTAAATATTTATTTAGCTTCCTCTTACCTCCTAGTCATTGTGACTCTAGCCTCTACTATGCTCTGCATCCATTTTGTGGCTAGAAACAAGTAGGCTAGATCAAAGATTCCTTATGCTATCTCCCTAAGGGCATTACCACATAAGCCCTGCTATTGCAGAAATTGAAAACCTTTTTAAAAAATGCAAGCATATCACTTTCAGAGCTCGCAGCACCCCACAACTTCTCAATTGTGTGACTGGGGCTGCTGCTCCCATTGCACTCTCTTCCTGACTCCCTTAACCTTGCCTCCCTGTCTTATGCCCTAACCAGCATGCCTTTCAGTTATTATATTTTAATTCATTTTTTTCATGCAATTCCTGAGCTCTGCAACTATGAGTTAAGTTTAAAAAGAAAGAAAAGAAACAGAAACGTAAATAAATAAAGGGAATCAGCTTGGTTTGGAATAGAAGGGGGATGGAGGAGAAGGCGAGGAGGTAGACTTCCAGTGTTGCAACTGCTCCAGCACCTGCCCTGACACCAATATCGCAATGTCCTGACATTTTGCACCTGAGGACTTTCATGATTGGGAAGTCATTGATGGGTTTCCCCGTCAATGAAAAGGAATGCAGTAGCTACAGATCAGAGATCAGGCAGCCATGGGTCTTAGGTGTCATTGTGTGACAAGTTTCACCAAAGCTGCTTCCCCCGCCCCATCTAATTGTGTTTTAAAAGTTGTTTGTAGTTATTTCTTCTAACTAACAAGAAATTACCTCCACTTTGACCTGATAACAACCCCTTAGCTAAGATTTCCATCTTAATTTCCAAACAAGAAAATATGAAGTCCACAAGTGTGTTACTGAATAGCAATCTGGTAGCAACTGTGGTTGGTACTTAATGCAGAATGCTTAATAACATCACCAGAGACCATCCTTAGGTCTCTGTTTTTTTGCCTTGGAAAGCTCGGGGCATAGGACAATCCTGAACTGGCATCTAAATGTAGAAAGGAGTCTATACTTGTTTTCTCCAAATTGGTGGTCCTGTTTGTCCTCTTTTTTGGTGATGCATGAGAATTCACCTGAAATCTGGATAGCTGAGTTTATAGTTGTTCTTTATTCTATACTTGTTCTACTCTCAAGTGCATCCTTGAACTTCACACATACATCTGGCATGTTCACTAGAACATGCAGCAGAACCCATACAGTATCAAAACAGTGGGTCAGATTGTTCCCCTGTGTAAATACAGGAGATACTGATATAGACAAGTTGGAGGAGGTTCAGAGAAGGGCAACAATGATGATAAGAGGCATGAAGCACAAAATATATGAGAAGAGGTTGGGGAACTGGGCATGTTCAGCTTGGTGAAGAGAAGACTGAGGGATGACATGATCATACTCTTTAAAAACATCAAGAGCTACCACAAAGAGAAGGATGCAGGCTTATTCCCTGCTGACTCAGAGGGTAGAACTAGAGATTTTATCCCACAGTGGAATTTCAACAGAGTAAAAGCATCTTTGACTAGTACTTATCAGACAACATTGTGTCCATGCTGATGCTGCCCTGTTACTATAGTGTACCTTTTCACTGATGGGCAAAACCCATCAATGATCTCTAATGTGGATATTACAGTCAGCCCTCCTTATCCATGGATTGTTCATCCATGAATGCAACCATCCACAGCTTGTGTGTGTGTGCATGTGTGTATTCCAGAAAGCAAGCCTTTTTTTGCCATTTTATATTTGTTGTTGTTGTTAACTGCCCTCAAGTTGATCTCGACTCATGGAGACCCTATGGATGAGAAATCTCCAAGACCCTCTGTCCTCCACTGCTCTGCTTAATTCCTGCAACCCCATACCCATGACCTCCTTAATAGAGTCCATTGTCATGGCCTGCCTGGGGGAAGACTCGGAGGATGAGCCAGAACCTCCTCTGGGTCCTAAGCCTGAAGTAGGGGAGCCTCAGCCCGGCTCCAGCAGGTCTGCTTTGCCAGCTCCAGCAAAGCCTCCAGCAGAGCCTCAGCCAAGTGCCCCGGCAGCAGAACTCAGCGCTCGAGGAGGCTTTATGAAAAATGCCAAGGTAATCAGTCCCAGCTAAGTTCCTGTAGCTCAGGGATTTAAGCAGCTGTGGAAATGCCGCCTCAGTGCCAGAAGTTATCTGAGCTTACTTGGTCTCTGGCTCTCCTTGTTCCTTGGCCTGAACCCTTGACCTTGGATTGCTGTCTTATCTTGCTGGAACCCTTGACCCTCAGACCGTTGACTCATCTTGGACTACTGGAACCCTTGACCTTTGGACTGCCTTGCCACTCTGCTTCTCTGGAACTCTAGACCTTCAGACTGCTTGATCCTTTCACTGGTTGACCCCTCAGAGTGGCAACTCGGACCTTGCTTTGGGCTTCCCTTTGCCTCTGTTATCAGCCTTCCTGTCAGCTTTCCAGGACAGCCATCCATCTATCATGTGGCCTTCCTCTCTTCCTACTTCCTACTTTCCTCCACCTTCCCCAACATTATTGTTTTTTCCAAAGAGTCCTCTCTTCTCATGATGTGTCCAAAGTATGACAGCCTCAGTTTGGTCATCTTGGCTTCCAGGGAGGTTTCCGATTTGATCTGCTCTAGGACCCATTTGTTTGTCTTTTGGCTGTCTCTGGGATCCTCAGCACTCTTCTCCAGCACCACATCTCGAATGAATTGATTTTCTTCCTATCATCTTTCTTAACTGTCCAGCTCTCACATCCATACATGGTAATGATTGTATGATTCTAACTTTTGTGCTGAGTTGTATAGCTGCATTTTAGAATCTTTTCTAGTTCTTTCATAGCCATTCTCCCTATTCTTAATCTTCTTCTGATTTCCTCACTGCGGTCCCCATTTGTATCAATGTTTGATCCCATGTATGAGAATTCTTTTACTATTTCTATTTCTTCATTGTCTAGGCTGAACCTATGAAGGTCCTTGGTGGTCACTATTTTTGTTTTCTTTATGTTCAGCATTAAGCCTGCCTTTGCACTTTCTTTTTTGATCTTCCTTATTAGGTGTCCAGGTCTGTGAAAGTTTTCTGCTAGTATTATGGTGTCATCTGCATATCTTTGTTGATATAGGAGAGTAGATTTAAACTGAACATTAGGAGGAATTTATTGAGAGTGAGAGCATTTTGACAATGGAGCTAATTAACTAGAGGTGGTGGGTATCCTTCTCTGGATTTCTTCAGAAAGAGGCTGGACAGCTATCTGCTAGAATGCTCTTGCTAAAGATCCTGCACTAAGCAGTATATTGAACACTATGGCCTTCAGCTCTATGATTCTACAATAATATGCCCTTTACTAAATGTAAAACCCCTGAAATCTCTATTTATGCCAGATGAAAGTCCTTTCTTGTTTCTTTTTAAAAGTTCATTTACCACTGTTCCTTTTAAATCCTGCTCACTTAAATATAATTTTCTCCTTCTCTTGTTTTCTGCAATCAGCCTCATTGCAATTACTTAATAAATGATAAATCAATTTTATATATCTATATATAGAGAGGGACAGGTAGACAGTGCACTGCAAACACAATTTGACAATCAAACTTTTGGATGCACCAATTTTTTCCAAGAACGCTGATAAAGAGGTCGCAAGTTCAAATCAATATCATCTTTTAAAATATGTTGCTGTCTTAATGGTTAAATATTATGGTTAGCCTCCTTTGCCCACTCCACCCCCCACCATGCTTTGCTCACAATTAATAACTTGTTTTGGAGGCACCTATTGCCAGCATTTAATTTCTGTTTAGCGCATTTCACAGGAAAATATGGCCATGTGTCATCGTATAGTTCCTGCTTGATGTTGCATATAATTCTTATAATATTCTGAATGGCATGTGCTAATTATTTAGTACAATAGCTCATCTTATGGAGCTGTAAGACTAAGGAAAGAAGGGTAGTAATTACCTGGAATGAGGATGTCTTTTTTGTTGTTGTTGAGATGAAAGTGTGTGGGGGGGAATTTCAAAGTCAAAAGAGCGTTCTGTTCAAAATCATTCAAGCAATGCTGAAAGAGTTAAAAGTTTTTGACAAGTGTATGACTTGGAAGTCTGGAATCTCTGACTACTAAGGGAGTGGTTTTGTGAAATGTGCAACCATCATGAAACAATGTATGTGCTTTCCCATTTTCTAAACCATACTTTCTAGGATCCATTTTGGCAGACCATTCTTTTAGTCTTAAATTTAACGTTTGTCTGCATGTTCCAGAGCTTTCTAATTTAGTTTTGACTCCTATGGCTTGACCTGCAGCAGAGGGTGAGGGGAGGCAACAATGGGAGTAGTGAGAAGATCAAAATAAAATAAAAAAAGTGCTTGAAGAAGCACAAAGAGAAACTCATTTACATCAGAATAGCTGCTTTTATTGCCTTGTCAAAACTCAAGAAGGTATGACCTTGACAAAATACTTTGGGAAAAGATTTTTTTATCCGGAGACGATGTTTAGCAAAAGAGAAACAAAAGAGTAAGAGGTAGAATCCAAAAATATCTGGCTAGAAAGTAATGGTTAGCCCAGATGAAGTCCTCAAAATGAGGTCTATGTCAAAGCCACTGATGTTCTGCCTTCTGATTAGGCAAAATGGCAAGACTTCTTTTCTATTTCTATAGCAACATCAATGTACATACATAGATTGCAATGTTTTGTACATTGTAATGCCAATTTTTATATGGATCTGTCTTGTTGTTTATTGTTGTTGCTGTTGTTGTATGCCTTCATTTTTGACTTCTGGTGACCCTAAGGTGAAATTCCATGGGATTTTCTTGGTAAGCTTTCTCCCGAAATTTGCTTTTGCCTCCCTTTGAGGTTAAGAGAATGTGACTTGCCCAAGGCAACCCAGTAGGTTTCCATGGCCAAACAAGGATTCAAGCCCTGGTCTCCAGAGGTGTAGCCAAATGCTGAAATCACTACACTATGCTGGATCTGATCTGAAAGGATTTAATTGTAGGCTTTAATAATTATCTTTCAATAATAATCTTTTGAATGGTTTTATTTATTTTTTATAACGTTTTTTCATTGTATTTGTTTTAATATTTATAAAATTAATTATTGGGGAAAGGACGGGATAGAAATTAATTATTATAAGTATTTATTGTTTATTAAAAGAAGGCGGATCTCTGCCTCAAAGGGCTTATACTTATAACCCGTGACAAGGGTTTTAATTGTTTTTTAGACAATTGCTTTAATCTGATGCTTTTAATTCTAATTGTATCTTTAAGATCATCCTCAGTTTAGTTTTGTTTTAATATTTTAATGTTTTGTGTTTTTATTTACATCTACATTTTATTCTTCTTGTAAGTCACCTTGAGTCCCTGTTTCCCAGCCTAGGAATTTGCATTTCCTACATGCTGGCACACTGCCATAGCAGAATTCTATGTATTGGGGATGAAAAGAAAAGATAGGAGTGAGACCTCCTCTCCACCTGATGCTGCCGCCACAGTAGCCTCAACAGCACAAGGTAAAAGGCTGGAAGGAGGAGGGAAGGAGAAAGGAATTCTGCAATCTATGCTACAGAAGATTTCAGAGCCCGTATTTCTCACCTTTATAATAAAAGGAAGAATTCCCATATGCAGGGTTTGTATTTAAGCTTAAAATGTACAAACTGCGATAAAATCACTCTAAGAAACCACATAAGCACACCTAATTGAATCCACCAGAATGACAAAAAGTCTAGTATATGGACTAAATGTTCCCCGGAGCAGCTTGTCCTGAGGATATGTGAAAAATTCATACAACTCCACTAGTTATACTACTCCTAATTTTGTACTCACACCTGGATGAAACATGGAATTGATGCCATTTATAGTGGGAAAGCTGCATATTTCCAAGTATGCAACATGGAAATTCTTTGTGAAAAAATTCTTTGTGAAACAACAAAAAAGTTCATTTGACAACATGCACTTTGAAAAATTCACCAAAACAGTGCAGGCATTTATCAAATATGCAGAGACACATTTTAGACAATGGGGCTATGCATTGACTGACTAATCCACTTGAAAAAAATGCTACAAAATATATACAGTTTTGATTAAAAAAACATTTTAGAGTCTGCATAGAATGGACCTAGATGCAGAAGAAATGGAAAGCCCACTGGAGTGGGAAAACCTCAGAACAGCTGGAGAAGAAGGGGAATATATCAAAACCTGGGAGTTGTCACCTCATAAGGCTTGTCTTCTTTTCTGTCCAATGAAAAGTTTACCATTTCCCAGTTTTGAAACTGATTTTTTAAAGATGACTTTCATAGCTTAATGGAATTGAGCATTCCCTTTTGATCACATCTACACAATGAAAAAGGCAAAGACAGAAAAAAAATATGCCAATATATTTGAGGGAAAATGATATTTAAAATGTTTTCTGCATCATATTCAGAGTGGGTTCTCCTCCCTCCCTTTAAGAAAACATGCACAACCCAAACTATCTAATTCTAAACAACCAGGCTCAGTTCCAAGTTGCCGTACTATTTATATGAATGCCAAAGTAGTGTCGACATCATTCTCTTTTTAAGGAAGAAAGTCTGTGGAAGAAAAAAAATTAAATCATTGAGGCATATAACAAGTCTTCTAATCACACACACACACACACACAAAATATTTATTTGGGCATCTTCAGAACACATATCGGCACTTTCCATAATTACAAAATGAGGTTAAGTGTTAACCAGTTTTAAATCTGTCAAAATATTTTAAGGGGAACTGGAGATATACTTTATGGTTTGTGAATTATCTGTTCAGCTTATTAGCTTAATGATAAACTCACCTTTCACTTGCAACAAATCATAAATAATAGTTCAAAATTGGCAGAAATCAAATAAATTGTTGCATGAGATGTTTTCTTTAGGAATCTCACAATGTCTATTAAATTCAATTTTCTTTAGTAAAAGCCCTTTGTATAAGAAAAAAACAAAACCCTGAAAATCAGAACTGGCACTGGAGTTGCACATGCCTTCCCCACCACCAAAGCTATTCTGGAGGACTTTGAGACTTTCAGACTCCCCATACCTATGACATCACTTTTTGCCCTCCCTGCACTGTTTGGTATTTAAACATCCCAATTTTTCATAACAGAGTGAAAGTCTGGTCTCTTCTAGATTTTTTCCACCATGTGGGTGGGGGTGGGGCTTTTAGCTATCCATGTAGAAAGTTATTCTCTCCTCGAAACCCACTGTGGTTGCTCATTTTCTGCTGTTTTCCTTATAAATTGAATATCTTTCCTCTGACTACTTTAATCTTAATTATTTGCATACCTTCCAACATCAGTGGGAGGTCAAGATGAGAAAGATTATTAATGAGGAAGAACACGCAAACTAGGAGAAGCTACAGTAGTTTGCTTTTCCCTAAGACTACTGAGAAGGACAACATTCTGCCACTCTTCTCTCTTCTAAGTTAATTGAATGGTAGCAGAGGATTAGTCAGTACTGTGCTGACCAAATTGGGACAGTTGGAGGGTATGTGTTTACTTGTTAGGGAAAGGTATGATAATGGTGAAGAAGTGTGTATATGTGCCTTCAAGTCTCCTGCCTACTTACAGTGTCCCCATGAATTTGAAAAAGTTTTCTTAGGCAAGCAATATTCAGCATTGTTTGTTTGTTTGTTTGTTTTTTGCCAGTTCCTTCCTCTAAAATATAGCCTACCACACCTGGTGTTCATTAGCAGTCTTCCAACCAACTACTAGCCAGGCCATTCTTTGACTAGCTTCCAAGATGTAAATGGAATAGGTTTCCTCCAAATGTTATATTAACCAACAACATAGGCAACTTTAAAAGGGATTTCTTTATTTATTTTAAAAAGGTAAAGGTATTCCCCATTGACAAGGTTGTCAAGTCATGTCTGACCATAGGGAGCAGTGGTCATCTCCGTTACTAAGCCCAAGAGCCAGCATTGTCAGAGACTACTCTGTGATCATGTGGCCAGCATGATTGCACAGAATGCTGTTTACCTTCCCACCAAAGTGCTACCTATTTATCTACTTGCATTTCTGTGATTTTGAACTGCTAGGCTGGCAGAAGCTGGGATTAGTGATAGGAGCTCACCCCATCATGCAGCACCCAGGCCCCGAACTGCCAACCTGCCAATCTTGCAATCAACAGTCAGCATCTTAGCACTTTATTTCTGACCCACCCTATACCAATTAGTAGCAAGTTAGGCTACAGTCCAATTATTATTGCTGCTGCTGCTGTTGTTGTTATGCTGCATTTCTTTAAAACTTACATATCCCTTTATAAGGAGTTATTCCTTAAAGTCAGCCTAGAAATGATGGAAAATCAATCAAAGAGATAAAATATTTATCACCATAAAATCAAGATTCGAGAAAAGAAATCAAAATTGACCTGCAGTCAATAAGACCCCAAAGATGGGGAAATAGCCAAGCCTTAACTTAACACCAAAATGAGACCAGTCTGTGAAATAAAAACCAAGTGAGGGGGCCAAGTGATGAAAGGACACGGTTTCCCTCAGCTTTGGCAACCTGATTTTGGAAAGCTCTCAAACAGGGCATTTGCAAAAATGTATTAGGAGGGTTGCAAGAGAGTCTGGAAGCTGCCTGAGATTTTTTTAGGGGGGGGAAGTATTTAGCAGGATTATGCAACATCCAAAGGGCAGGATTTCTATGGTGGCAGTAAATACAGGTGGCGGGCCACTCGTGCCTGATTGTGGCCTTTCCATAGGAAACTGGTTGACCACTGTGGGTGAAGATGGTTGGTCTGATCTATTATGCCCCTTCTTATTTTCTAATGTTCACTTCAGGGTAGATTTATACACCTTTCTTTATACTGGCTTACTTCTCAATCCCCCCGTCTTTCAATCACATCCAATAGAGTTTTGGCCTTGGATCAGGAAGGCCTGAGTAATCCAAGTTGGTTAGATAGTTGGAGGTCTTTAAACAGAGGTTGGATGGAGATCTTTCAGGGATGGTGTAGTTGTATATTCCTGCATGACGGGGGGTTGGATTAGTTGCCCTTCCAACTCTAAGATTCTATGGTCCTCTGATTCTCAACAGAGCATCTGAAAGGGCAGCAGACTTGGTGTTCCCCATTCTCAATTTCCCTCTAGAGAATACATGAAATGGGGAAAAGCATTGCATGATTCCCCCCCCCCCCACACACACACACACACTTTTCCCTTCCTCATCATCTGCAAACAGTAAATCTCAATATACACAAATGAACTGAATGTGATACAAGAACCTGTTGACTTTGTTGTTTCCTTGCATGACGGCCTGCCTCCTAGGCCTTTCAACTTCCTAAAGGCGTAGCCATAGAACAATTTAATACATGCTATGATTTTCAAATGTGACAGCAAAAACAGCACTCTTCAGAGTGGTTGTGTTTTTTCTCCTCAACATTAGACATTGTATAGAGTTGAAATGCTAATGTGAAGCTTAAAAAAAAAAAAAAAAAGAGTGACTAACCCCCATAATGTCCATAAAGCAGCCTTATGCCAGGACTAAGCAATAATCATTGACCCTCACAGCTAAATCTTTGCATGAAGTGATACTCACATGATCAAGGGGCAATAGGCTATGCAATCATGCCAGGGGTAGAGTGAATTCAATCTCGGTTTTATTCCAAACTCTTTGAAAAGAGCTATCCAAGATGTTCCTTTAAAGGCTGCAGTGCCTTCAATACTCCTTTAAAGTCTGGGAGAAAACTCAGAGCAGACTGACCACAGCCCAACCATGGAAGATGTCTGGGTATAACTGGGAGAAATAAATCAATGGGAGACAAGGACATGCATGACCATTTCCCTACAGTTTCTTTAACCACCTCACCCTTGCATGTAGCTTCCCTGAAACCTTGCATCCTGGATCCTCTCCAAAAATGCTCCCATGCCATCCAGAAGCAATGATCCCAGCCCATAGTGTGACTGGAGCAGAAATATATCCTACCCCTACCTTCAAAAGTAACTAATTACACAACAGACGTTTGGCCGAGATCCTAGTCTATAGTGTACAGAGCATAATAGTTAATTCAGCTTGGCTTGCATTGCCTTTGGCATTACTTCATGCAAACAGATTTAAGAGTCCACAGACTATTCTAAAAGTATATTCAGAGAGATGTAAATTCATGGATTAAAGGAAGTCAGCTTTCTATCAAATGCTTCTTTTTTTAAAAAAAATCCACATTTTCTTTATCTCCATGTTCCCTGAGTTACACTGTTGTGGCTTGTACAAATTGTTAAAATGGTCTCTTGGTTATCAGAGCTATTTGGTAAGTCCCCCCCCCTTAAAACAGTAAAACCTGTTCAGGATGGATTCCCTCCGCCTTTCCTTTTAAAGACATCTTAATTAGTCTAATCCTGACTGGTCGTTTTCCAATGTTCCTGTTGGCACAGTTGGATTTCAATTAACATTCTGCTTTAGTGCTGCAAATGCCCCTGCTCAGATTAAAAAAACAAAAAAACTGTGCAATTTGGATGTTATTTCTTTCCTTTCTCTTTTTTTCCCCCTTCAAAAATTGTTCAGTTTTTTTAATGGCTTTGTGAGTGGAAGCTGTTACAAAAATGGTGTCAATTTGTGTATTTAAGATTCATAAACAGCATTTTTCCAAGGGGCTTTCTCTTACACAGAGGCATTTGATATGATATGTGGGAGCCTCCCAGCTGCAGGGTTCCTCAATGAGACAGATTATCTAGATCAGGGGTAGGCAACCTTTCCCCTTTAAGGGCCGAGGGACTTCAGCTCCCAGAATCCCTGGAGCTATTGGCCAACAGGGGACTATTGGCCAACATGGCTGAGGCTTCTGGGAGCTGAAGTCCCTCGGCCCTTAAAGGGGAAAGGTTGCCTACCCCTGATCTAGATCAATTTCAATCTGGTTTCAGGCCTGGCCATGGAACAGCGGCAATTTGAATTGCCTTGGTGGATCATAGAATCATAGAGTTGGAAGAGATCACAAGGGTCATCCAGTCCTTGCTATGCAGAAACACAAAATCAAAGCATCCCGACAGATGGTCACCCAGCCTCTGTTTAAAGACCTCCAAAGAAGGAGACTCCACCACCCTCTGAGGGAATGTGTTCCACTCTTGAACAGCTCTCACTGTCAGGAACTTTCTCCTAATGTTGAGATGGAATCTCTTTTCCTGTAGCTTGCATCCATTGTTCTGAGTCCTATTCTCTGGAGCAGCAGAAAACAAGTTTGTTCTCCCCTCAACATGACATCCCTTCAAATAGTTAAAGAGGGCTATCATATCCCCTCTTAACCATCTCTTCTCCAGGCTAAACATACCCAGTTCCCTAAGTCATTCCTCATAGGGCATGGTTTCCAGACGCTTCTTCATTTTAGTTGCCCTCCTCTGGACACACCCAAGTTTTTCAACATCCTTTTTGAATTGTGGTGCCCAGAACTGGACACAGTATTCTGGGTGGGGCCTAACAAAAGCAGAATACAGTGACACTATTACTTCCCTTGATCTAGATACTATACGTCTATTAATGCAGCCTAAAATTGCATTGGCCTTTTCAGCTGTGGCATCACACTGTTGACTCATGTTCAGCTCTTGGTCTACCTGGGCTCCTAGATCCCTCTCACATGTAGTCTCGTTAAGCCAGGTGTCTATGCATTTCATTTTTTTATTATTTTTTATTTTTTATTTTTTATCCTAAGTGTAGTACATTACATTTCTCTGTGTTGAAATTCATCTTGTTAGCTTTGGCCCAGCTTTCTAATCTATTAAGGTCATTTGAATTTTCATCCTGTCCTCTGGGGTATTAGCTATTCCTCCTAATTTGGTGTCATCTGCAAATTTGAGAAGCATGCCTCCTATTCCTTGATCCAAATCATTGATAAAGATATTGAATAGCACTGGGCCCAGGACAGAACCCTGTGGCACCTCACCTGTCACTTCTCTCCAGGATGAAGAGGAGCCATTGCTGAGCACCCTTTGGGTTCGGTCAGTTAACCAATTACTAATCCACCTAACAGTTGTATTGTCTAGCCCACATTTTATTATCTTGTTTGCAAGAATATCATGGGGACCTTGTCAAAAGCTTTACTGAAATCAAGATATGCTAAGTCTACCTCATTCCCTTCATCTACCAAGATGGTAATTTTATCAAAAAAGAGAGATCAGATTAGTCTGGCATGACTTGTTTTTGAGAAACCCACATTGACTTTTAGTGATTATGGCATTCCCTTCTAAGTGTTCACAGACTCTCTGTTTAATGAACTGTTTCCCGGTATTGATGCCAGACTAACTGGGCAATAGTTGTTGGGATCCTCTTTTTTTCGCCTTTTTGAATATGGGGACAATGTTTGCCCTTCTCTAGTCTGCTGGGACTTCTCCTGTTCTCCAAGAGTTTTCAAAGATTATTGCCAGTGGCTCTGAGATTACGTTTGCCAGTTCTTTTAATATCCTTGGATGTAGTTCCTCTGGTCCTGGAGATTTAAATTCATTTAGGTTAACCAGGTATTCCTGTACTTCCTCTTTACATATTCTGTGCTGCATTTCTTCTCTTGTGTCCTCTGCTCCATATTCCTCAAGTTGAACACCCTTTTCCTTTTGTGAGAAGACTGAGGAAAGGATGGTGTTCAGTAGTTCTGCCTTTTCTCTATCCCCTGTTAGAATTTCTCCATCCTCTCTATGCAGTGGTCGTGCCATTTACTTCTTTCTTTTGCTATGGACATACCCAAAAAAGACCTTTTTATTGTCCTTAACCCCTCTAGCAAGCCTGAGCTCATTCTACACCTTGGCTTTCCTGACTTTACCCCTACATGTGCTAGTTATTTGTTTGAATTCCTCTTTAGTAAATTTGCCCCCTTCCTATTTCTTATATATCTCCCATTTAAAACTTTGTTCAGTTGAAAGTTCTTTTGTCATCCAACCTGGTTTCTTGAGACACCTCCCATTTTTCCTTCTCATTGGAACAGTTTCAGATTGTGCCTTCAGTATCTCCCTTTTGAGAAGCTCCCATCCATCCTGAACTCCCTTCTCCTTTAGTATTCCTGTCCATGGAATCACTCCCAGTGTTTCCTAAGTTTGTTAAAATCAGCTCTCCTAAAGTCTAGAATGAGTGTTTGACTATGCCTAGCTTCTCCTTTCCATTGTATAAGAAACTCCAGGAGAACATGATCACTCCCACCTAAGGATCCCACCACTTGCACCTCACTGACCAGGTCATCCCTGTTGGTTAGGATCAGATCTAAAATAGCTGACTCCCTTGTTGCCTCTTCCACCTTTTGGACAATGAAATTGTCTTCGAGGCAAGTGAGGAATTTGCTAGACCTTGAGGATTTTGCTAAGTTTGACTTCCAGCAAATATCAGGATAGTTGAAGTCACCCATCACTACTACATCTCTCCTTTCTGAGTGTGTGGTCATCTGTTCTAGAAAGGCATCATCCAATTCCTTAGTCTGACTTGGGGTCTGTAGTAGACTCCCACTATAACATCCCTGTTGTTTCCTTCCCCTTTAATTTTTATGCAGATGCTTTCCACCTGATTTCAAGGATTTAAGCCCTGGATCTTTTCACATCCCTGACATATAATGCTATTTCTCCTCCTTTCCTGTTTGGCCTATTTCTCTTAAAAATATTATACCCCTCTATTCCTACATTCCAATTGTGAGACTCATCCCACCAGGTTTCAGTGATGCCTATTATATCGTGTTTGCTTTGTTGTGCTAGTAGTTCAAGTTCATCTTGTTTATTTCCCATGCTCTGTGCATTACTGTAGAGACATCTAAGAGCATGGATCCTCTGCACTTCCTGCCTGTGTGAGGTTTTTTTTCCTTCCACTGTTGGGCCCTTTCATCATTTGCCTTGTTCCCTCTATAACACTTTGACTGTTATCTCCAACCCATGATGTACTCTTGACTTCCAAGATAACTTCCAAGATACTGTCTCCCTCCCCAAAATGACTCAGTTTTAAGCCCTCCAGATCAAATGTTCGAGACTATTGGAAAAAATGTTTCTGTCAACTGGTGTGAGATGCAGCCCATCTCTTGATAGAAGTCCACCCTCATGGAACCGAAGCCCATGATCCAAGAATCCAAATCATTCTTGGTGGCACCATCTACAGAGCCAGTTATTTATGTCTGCTATCTTTCTCTCCCTTCCTGGACCATGCCCTTTAACTGAGAGAAGAGATGACATAACAACCTGTGCATCCAGCTCTTTCAGCTTCCTACCCAAAGTCTCATAATCCCTTCTGATATTCTGAAGATTATGCCTTGCAGTATCATTGGTTCCCACATGGACCAAGAGGAAGGGGTAATGGTCAGTAGGCTTGACAAGTCTTGTCAGCGTCATTGTCACATCATGGATTTTTGCCTCAGGAAGACAACACACCTCCCAGGACATCTTGTCTGCCCCCACCACCACCACACGCCTCCTCTGAGGTTTAGCAGTGGCTGTTCCTTGCGGTGGTACGCTTAGGGTCCCCTGCACTGTCCCTGAGGACAGTTCCTGCTGCTCTTCCTCTTCATTCTTGATAAGAGAGAGAGTTTCAAATCGATTCTGGAGCTGCAAGCTCCCAGAATGATCCCTGGTTTCCCTACTTCTGTGTGTGATGTTCCTCCAGCTGTCTACCTCCTGTGTGCATGAAGTGACCTCCTCCTCAACAACTTCCTCTGTGTGGTCCCCGTCCAAGACTATTCATTTCACTCTATCCAGGAAAACCTCTTGCTCCCTAATATGCTGAAGTGTAGCTACCCAGGCCTCCAGCTGCTGTACTTTCTCTTCCAGGAGGGCTACCAACTTGCACTTGGTGCAGGTGAAGTTCCCCACATCTCTTGGCAAGAAGACAAACATCCCACAAGTGTTGCAGGTGACTGCAGCAACTCCCCCAGTGTCCATATTGAAAAATCTTAAGTAAGCACTGAAATAGGACTGTGAGCTTCTCCCTCAAAAAGTTCCCTGGTAAAGCTCCACATAAAGGGCCTCTGTTCTCTTGGCCTTTTCACTAGGCTCTGTCAGTGAACTCAATCAACTGGGTTTCTAACTTTACAGATAGCTCCTGAATGCTACCTTATTCTGGAAGTCTCTGATTATATTTCTCTGAGCAAAATTTAAGAAAAACCCTGAAAGCCTTTTAAGTTATTATTATTATTATTATTATTATTAGGGAAACTGTAAAAAGAAAGGTCTAAGCTCCCATTCTATCTGTGCTGGGCTTTCCCTTGTCCTATGAAAAATTCATGCACCGTTAGGCAAGCGCCTCTGGGAGGATTTGTATAGCTAGGTGACTAGCTCCACCCCCTATTGTCTCACAGTTGTGACTTACTAAAGCCCCACCTGCTCAGCAACAAGGTTTTTTTTTTTTAAGTGATCTACTCTGGGAAACAGACAGGGGGAATATGGATCTGGATATGTCAGTGGTTGTTTAAACCCTCAACCATGGTATCCTTCTGAGCTGTTTTGCTGGGATGGGACTTGAAGGCCTTGTTTTCCAGTGTCCCTGTTTTTTCCTGGATGGATAAACCCAGAAGTTGGTGTGTAAAGTTATCTTGTAGCATCCTTGAGAGTAACTGAAAGAGAGAAATTGGTATCATGAGCTTTAGTAGACTTAAGTCTCCTTCCTCAGATGGATGAGGAGGAGTGTAAACACAAGGGACAGACCTATATAAACAGCTTGTGTGAGAGAATGCCTATAGGAATGCAAAACTTTGTGGATGTAGAGATATGGTGACAACTTCAGTTGTACTAACGAACACTGGAGAACAAAGCAGAAGGAAGGGATGCAGACCGGCATTTTAGGCCAGCCTGGGGGTGCAGTTGGGGTGGGGCAACCACACACCAGCCACCCCGAGTCCACCCCAACTCTGCCCCAACCCCACCCAATGCCACACGCCCATCCGCATGGCACATGACATCAGGATGTCCTCTTGGCACAGCATGCATACACCCTGCACCAAAGGGGTGCAAAAGAGCTGCCACGGCAGCTTAAAAGAGCCACTGTGGCAGCTCAAAGCGTGGCTTTTTGCCATCCCCAAAAGGAGCGGCATTTGGCCACTCTTTGGGGGATGGAAAAAAGGAGGATTGGGGCCATGGCATGTGGTTGCCACAGCCCCGATCCACCATTCCCATGGGTGGCTCAGAGCCACCCCTTATGGACCATGTGCATCAGCCCTAAATAACTATATTAATGAATATTGGGATGTAGTGTGGGAACCAAAAAGAAGATGATATTAACTGGTTAAGAGAGCACCCATGAAGGTCATGTTGGGGTACTTATTTTCAAGCACTTGGCTGTTGGCCTGAGGAGTGCCTCAGGACTCAGTTCTCCCCCCCCCCCCCCAATACTATTTGGTATATACATCAGACCACTGGGAGAGGAATTCTAGATTCTGATGCCATCAGTCTGTGGATGACACTCAACTCCACTATTCCTTTCTACTGCAATCCAAACAAGCTGTTTCAGGTCTAAACTGGTGCCTGTCATCAGCAATGGACTGGATAAGGATGAACAAATCAAAGTTTAAACCAGCAAAGACAGAGTTGCTTCTAGTCAATCAAAAGGCAGATTAATGAACTGAGAGTCTGGATCTGGTTACAGTCACCTTCAAGAAACAGCTTGCGTGTGCTCTTAGAAGCAACATTGAACCTGGAAGTTCAGATTTCTGTGGTGGCCAAGACTGCATTTATATAGTTAAAGCTAGTGTGCTACTGTACTTGTTTTGACCATGCTGACCATGCTGTTCAGTTACATCCTGTTTGGAATACTGTAACATGCTGTACACGGAGCTGTCATTGAAGAGTGTTCAAAAACATGGTCCAAAGAGCTCAACCAGGCTGATAACTAATGCTGGCACCAGGGAGCATATAACACCTTGTTACAGTAACTCAACTGGCTGCCTTTGACATCTGTTTTAGCTTTTGTAAACTGCCCTGAGCCCAAGGATTGGGGAATAGGTGGGATAAACATTTGAAATTGATAAAATAAGCACATCTCTAGGAAGGTTCGTCACTATGAAATAGATCCAAAGTTGTGAAGTGTCCAAGGTTATATTTTCCACAGGTAGAAAATGTATTATTCCCTGTTACCTATTCTTTTCCTACAAATTTTGTTCTAATTAATGTGGAAGTTACATATATGCATTATTATAGATATTTTCTAGTTAATATGGAAGTGCCTCAAAATTATGCTGTCTTTAGAGACAATGTTCCAAATGAGATGTTTACCCACTCTACATGTGGAATATGCCAATCCATATGCAGCTCTATATTTTAAGAAGAAATTAAATTAATGGTTCTAGCAGGTAGGGGTGGAGCACGTAGCTGATAATGGTAAGGAAAAAGACATGAGTGGGATCTTCCTTTGAGTGTAATTCGTCAGAACATTAAATGTGATTAACAAAAGAGAAATTAAACACAGTGCTATGCCATGGTACTGTGACGTACATGTCATCTGAGAATTTCAACTACAATTATAAGAGTCTTCTAATAGGGTAGTAAACAAGGCTCCAGGGCAAACATATGTGGCTAGAAATGCCTAACAGCTTTGTTTAAAAAGGCAGTCATATCTAACTGCCCCATGGATCATATTGTGGTAAGGTCAAAGTGATGGAAAGGTTAAGAGCAGTTAATATCTCCCCAACCCATCATCTTTCCCAATCTTTTCCATATTCATACGAAATTGTCATCCATATTCATGAAACACACCTTTGACATTCAAAGGAAATTTTACTACTATAAACTCCTATTCCATGCTGCAATGCCTTCTTTTTCAGGCATAGTGAAGGACATTATATTATGGTCTCAATTACAATAGGTCTCCAGAGGAATAGGGAGGTAACCATTGTAACACCAATATTTTAAAAGGAATCAAGGGGGGTTCTGGGAATTTAGATTCATCATCCTAGATGCTGTCCCAGTTAAACTAGTAGAATGCAGTATTAAAGCTAAAACTGTTAAATCTATACATTCTATCACTAGGAGGACAAGCTTTGTTGAGTAGAGATCAACTTAGCTTCTACAAAAAGAGGCCTTACCTCGTCATTTTTTGAAAATGCTTTGAATCATCAAAAAAGATGCAGATAGGGGACATCTAATAGACTTGACTTCCAAAGAGCTTTTCAAAACATTTAACATTACTAAAGTCTCCGAGTTTGGAAAAGTTGCTTGTTTGGACTGGTACTCCCAGAATCAGTCAGCCAGAATAGCCATGTATTGTTTAAATAGTAATCTTTCCAAGCTGTGAGAAGGTTTCTAGCAAGCTAAAAATATATAGACTTTAAGAAGCTTGTTAACTGGTTAAGAATCCTAGTCTATAGTGGAGCCAAATACTGGAATAAGTAGTTTTCAGTGCTGATGGGGCAAAAATGAAATCTTCCTAGGATCTGTATCAAGCCTATGCTATTTAACTCACTCATAAATTATATATGTCAAGGTAAGCAAAGAGATAGCCAAAGCTGGAGAGAACATCACACATTTCTGGACAAGGAAATATTAAGCAGACCATGGGGAAATCCAGATCTTCCAACTATGTGAAATGCACATAGGAATGCTGAAGGAGTTTAGTGCAAATGGATGTACTTGAGGCAGGAACCCTGGAACTGCTTTTGAGATTGGGAAGTCAGCATTGACAGACAGGTTGTTAATACAGTAGGCCCTACATATCTGTGGACTTGTCATCTGCATATTCCAGCATTAAACGATGGCAAGCCCATTGGGGGGGCAGTGGAAGAGGAAGAGGAGAGGGGGAGGAAGAAGTGATGGCCACAGGGAAGAGGAGGAGGAGGAGGAGGAGGAGGAGGAGGAGGAGGAGGAGACAGGAGGAAGAGGAAGATGGAGGAAGGAGGGGCATCAGTGGAGGTGCCAATGGGGGAAAGGAGGAGGAAGAGGATGGAGGCAGATGAGACTTTGGGCAAGTCACACTCTCCCAGCCTCAGAGGAAGGCAATGGTAACCCCCTCTAAACAAATCTTGCAAAGAAAACCCCACAATGGGTTCACTGCCTTAGGGTCACTGTAAGTCAGGAAAGACTTGAAGCACCCAACAACAGCAAGAACAAATTGTGTGGCTTTGGCTCCCAGGCATTTCTTCCCTCCATGGCTGGCTTCTTCTTCTTCTTCTCCTCCTCCTCCTCTCCAGGTGATGCTAAAGAAGATGGGTGGGCGCTGGTGGCGGATTCACTCCCTTCACCTCCCTGCCTCCTTCCCTCTCTTTCTCTTTCTCTCTCTCTAGCCCAGGGGTAGGCAACCTTTCCCCTTTAAGGGCCGAGGGACTTCAGCTCCCAGAATCCCAGGAGCTATTGGCCAACACGGGACTATTGGCCAACATGGCTGAGGCTTCTGGGAGCTGAAGTCCCTCGGCCCTTAAAGGGGAAAGGTTGCCTACCCCTGCTCTAGCCATTCACCACCTCCCCCCCCACACACACACACATACACCTTCTTTGAGCAATGGCTGCTCTTTCCTCTGGCCAAGGCATGCAGTGGTAAGGTACATATGTGTAAACTGAGCTTAAAGAATGGCAAGCCCATGGAGGGATGTGACAGAGGAAGAGGAGGAAGGAGGAGGAGAAAGTGGCAGCAGTGGTGGTGGTGAGGAGGAGGAGGAGGTAGCCTCCTGCCACCCGCTGCTGAGAAATGGTGAGTTAGGATTCAGGTGGCTGGGAGAGGGGAATTCCATTGCCCCCAATGAGGGCATGGCTACATGGCTGTGCCACCATTCAGTTCAATGGGACTTGAGCATCCATGGATTTTGGCATCCATGGAGGGATCTAGAACCAATCCCCCATGGATACCGAGGGCCCACTGTAATGTTGAGTAATTACTGATTTATTTATTTTTTACAAAACAATGAAGCCACAATACGTTGTAGTAAAACAAACATGATAATGACCATCCAACTGAAGGTGGTATGAATATGAATACTATGAAAGCAATAGCAAAATAATGATTCGTTCACTTCTGATTGATAGTACTTTACTGATAGTGTTACGAGAACTGGTTCCAAAATGGCTATGATTTTGCCATGATTTTTGGGGTGTGTATGTTTCTTCTTGGATGAACTTAAATGGACTGGATTAGCAGCCATGAACACAGGATCAAGCACTACCACCATGGACCTTTAGCAGAGACCCCACATCCCACAAATGGCTTTCACTCATGAGATAGAAAACTCTCTAAATTCACACCCCTAAATTACTTTTCTTGGCGAAAATAATTCGAGAACTTATTTCCACCATGTATTACTTTGACATAGATGGTTCTCGAGGAGGGGAATATGTTACGAGAACTCTCAACTACATGGGAATCTTGGTGGTCTAATTTTCTCTTATTTCAAAGTGTCTCCCCACCCTGCCTGATGCCAGGGGCCAAGCATTAAGGAAACAAACCATTGATAGAAGCTGAAATTGCTCTACACATGAAAACAATTTCATGATGATGGCATTCAAGCAAAGTGTTGGTTGTGTTCAATAAGATTCTTATGCTGTAGGCTCTTGTGCTCTTTTTAGTCCTTTTCCCTAAATTCTTTAAGAAAGAAGTTTAAATCTTGCAGATGATCAATTAAGGTAAACAGCAAAGATGTTCAAGAAAGGAAAGCAGTTCTGCATAATTAAAATTCTCCTCATTTTTTTCTCAAGTTCTTCTCATGTCTCATTTGTTCTTTTGCCAATTTCAAATATTAGGCATGTTCTGTCTTCTATATCAACAATCTCCATCCTTTTGTAATTTATTGCCAGTTTCTTTGTGATATGAGAAGCAAGGAGAAACTTACTGTCCAGGCTGATACTGGCTACCAGAACAAGGGAGCTCAGCATTTTTATGTATCCTTACTGTTTTAATGTTACATGCCTTGGAGAGGATTTCATCAAAAGGCTGACCATCAATCCTACAATAAGTAAATAATCCACCAGACTATTTAAAATCTGATTGTACAACTAACAACAAGCTTTCCACCTTTCTCCAGATTTCCTCTGAAGGACTGCTGAATTCTCAGGAGCAAATTTTCAGAGGGCTTTGGGCCAGTGTCATCACTAGGGGGTTGCAGACTGCACCAAGTGACACCCTAAATGAGGGTGACACCACTGCTCCTCAAACACCTACCTTTTGGCAGAAATTGGTTGTGGCATTCATCTGCTTCCCCTTAAAATGCTTTAAGAGATGGTATGAGTGGGGTGAAGCTCAGTGGGAGGAGAGAGGAGAGGCCTCCGAATTTTTTAAAATTAAAATTTCAAAATGTTTAAATTAAAAAAATTATTTTTTGATATTTTTTTTAAAAAAATTCTTTTTAAATTTTCTTTAAAAATCCCATTTTAACCAAATCTTTACTATGTAAATGCAAATATATTTAGGTTGTGTGTATGATATTGTAATTTGAAGGTATAATTTTAATTTTTGTAGTTGTTTATGTCACAACTATTAGCATTACATTCAATGGTATATGGGGATTACAATTTATGAGTTACATTAGTGCCATTAGTGTGAGAACAGGGGAGCTCAGAACCTGTGTGCAATCAATTTGTCTTGTACGGAACTGCCCCCATAGCACAAACAGTATATTATAACATCTCAAATCCACAACTCCATACATCCCAAGGTGGCATGAACCTCCTATTCCCATGAGCTAATCCACCCTCCAGACCACCTCCTTCCTCACCCAAAAGCTACCAAGCTATTCCAGCAACCCCCACATTCCAAACCACTAAGCTTTGCTAGTGACGCCTGTTAGCATGGTTACACAGCGCATGAAGATCCGCATTAGCATGCAGCACCAGGAACATGACCTTCTCTGATGCAGGCAGTAGCGTGTCAGCTGGAGAAGCACCTCTCCCCTTCCAGACAGAGTAAAGAGACTCCACAGACAGACATCTCTCGGATGAGGCTTTAATCTTAGTTCCTCTATGTACAAGGCTATTTACAGCAATAACAATGACCATCCAACACAATCCACAATCCACCAACAACTGCAACCCCCAGCAACCCACATGTGTGTCCAGAGGCTTCTGCTCCACATGGCCTTCTGGCCCTGCCTCTTCCTGCTGGACACCTGTCAGTCACATAAGTGACTCTGCAGTTTTGCAGCAGTTCTCTGTGCTTTCCAGCACCAGGTGACCATCTCCATGATGTCACTTCCCATGTCAGAGCATGAGTCAGCATGACTCAGCTGCAATCAAATGATGTGTCATCATGGCTGCTGCTATTCCCCACATTGTACATTTTACCCCTGGGACTCCTTCCTAACAAAGCCATGCACCCAGCTCTCCAAGGTTACATCACTGTGATAACAAGCCACCTGCATCTATTGTCTCTAGTAAAAGCAAATATGCCAAATAATGACAGAAACATAAAGTACATCACCATCCTCCAATGAAAGAAACATAAAGTACATTACCACCCTCCAATGAGAGAAACATAAAGCATGAATACCAAGAACCATACCTGGCAGAAACTAACTAACATGTAGAACAAGAGTATTACTAAGGATTTTGTATGATGTGAAATGAGAGGAGGTCAATAGTGAGAGGGTGACACCATGAGTGACACTAACACTAGTGACGCCACTGCTCTGGGCTACACAAAGGATGACAGAAAGAGAAAGTCCCATCACATAAGTGGACTTCACTCACCCAAAATTGGATTTCCCCCTCATTGTTGCTTGAGTATGTGAAGGAGCAATAAGTGAACCAAACACATTAAAATATTGTTATATTTATTTTGTATTTATACCAAGCTATTCAGGGGTGCTCATGATCCAGAGCTCCACTATGAGGTTACTTGAGACAACTCTCAAGGAAATCTCTGGGAAGACAGATACAGCTCTGTTCTACTTGTTGATCTCAAATGACCCAAATTCCTAGAATGTAAAGCTGCTAGTGATTGAAATGTTTTGTTCAGAGGGAGTATTCTTCTGAATTCAAAAAGGGAGAAATATCATCATTTCCTGTTTCTACTAATCCAAGAGGCATCTGCCTGGCTACTGTTAGAAATAAAATTGTGGAGCAGATGTACTATTGGTCTGATATAGCAAGGCTCTTCTTATTTTCATCCTGACTTTGATGAAATATATTTTGACACAATAATGTGAAATATATTTAGAAATTTTTGGCACTGCAAAACAGGCTGAGATCCTACATCAAACTTGCAGAGCATGAAGTTCTGCCAGTGATAGTTAAATTTCATTCCCTCTCCTCATATGCCTGACATACCCATCTATAGGCTGGGCATGCCTCCCCATAACCATGTAGTGGCTGGGGAAGACAAGGACAACCAGACAGCTCTTATCCTGCAGCCACTGCAGAAAGATGATATATGGCCTCGACAGACAGCTTATTGAGCCGTCTCCGAGGCAAGGAAGAGGAGCGGCAGCCGCATGCGTGGCGCCCCTTCCTCTTCCCGAGGTCGTCCTCGGAGCCGCCGGCCCTCCGCACGTCCAGCGCTCCGGGGACAACCTCCCGCCGCAGCGACCGCACGCGCTGTGGCGGAAAAGTCAGTGAAAGTGCGCCCGACGCTTTTAGGGCGCACTTTCACTGACTTCTGAAAGGAGCGCTATTTTTGCACTCCTTTCAGAGGCACCGATGGTGCGCCGCGGTGCGACTGCTCCAGTCCCGCGGCGCACCGTCGCAGGGCGTCTTGGATGCCCTCGTCTGCTTCCCCCCCCCAATCTTCTTGGACCTCTGGAGCACTTACTGGAATTTCAGGAAGATTCTCTTTTCTCCCTGTGAGTGGCTGACTGATTGTTCCTCAGGCTCCTCCCATCCTTTCCTGGCCACTAAATGGACATTGATAAGGGTGCCTAACCAGAAAATAGGGGTAAACAACTGATATATGTGTACCAGATTGAGGTGCTGCGTTCCTCCAGCAATCTTAACTTTAAAAAGGTACATACGCAGGTATAACAATCAGTTATACATGCATGTCACTAACAGGATGTCAGCCATAGTGTATGATCCATAATTTGACCCTGCAGATATTTCTGGTGCAGCCTAGCACTTCTGCAGGTAGAATAGGGAAGAAGAGTTCTCAGTCCCTGGTGACCCACCAACAATCTACTCTAAATATCAGTTTGGCATGTAGGAACTGGGACACACATGGGACAGGAATTTCAAAAAAGTATAATCATCCTGCCACCAACCAAAGTATCCCACTGGTAGGAGCAAACCCTGAATCTAACACACAGTGGTTCTTAAACATTGCACAGAAGTTATGCTGACACTGTAGGAAGATAGACCAGTGTAGGACCCAACTACTTTATACCAGTGCACTGCCTCACAGCAATTGCATGCTAAGACAGCAGGTACAGCAGTAATATACGATCTTATCAGATTTTGCAGTACACAAATAGTAGTGTTATGCAGAATGTTTTGAAAAGGTTTCAAAGTAGATATACAGCTAGGCTGAAAGAGGCAGTCACCACCATATCCAACAGTGGAAGATGGAGATGTGTGTGCCAGGTGGTTTACACTGCATCCCTTAATCTGGCCTGCTAAATGTAGGTAAGAGAGAAGATACTGTCTTTTCACCAACTTTAGAGTGTACATTGAACAAGGAGATACCATCAAGTATCATTCATTTCTGGCAAAATGTCTTCGGGTGGCCTTGGTTTAAGAGGAGGTTTCTGAGAGAGCAAGGCAACAAATCAGATGGACCGATGGATACTATAGATGACCAGGATGCAAGGAGACAATGTTCTAATCTAGAACATGGCCACACAGCCCAAAAAACCCACAAAAAACTATAGATAATGTTTTCTCCACATGTCTCCAGATGCTATTTCTCTTAGTGTGCCACCATCCCCCAATGGATTTCTACAGAAATTATAGCTCATTTTTTCTATTCACTACAATGTAGTGACTACATTAACAGTTATTACTAGCATAAGGGTGTCAAGAAAATAAAGGATGCTAGAAAGAGAACAAAAAATGGCATTCTAATGTTATTATTAATTACTGATTTATACAGCACTTTATAAGCATCAAACACTCCTTACAGAATTAATAAGTATGGGTACAAGCCTTCAAGGCCTATCAAAATAAATCTAACTGATTCTACTAGGGTTATTTGGCAATAACAGTAATAATTATGCTTCAAATAATCTTTTCCACAGTGTTTCAGCTTGTACCTCTACAAGCACTAAATGGAGTCACTCATCATCTTTTGTGAACAGGATGAATAAAACGTAGGTTGTCTGAATTATTCTCTGTTTCTGCTAATATAGAGACCAACATGGTTCTCTTTATTTCTGCTGTCAGCCTCTTCACAAACCTTTATGTACTCAGACAAGAGAAGAGACAGAACAAAGTTACACCAACCTTATGACCAAGTTCCAACGTCATATGGGGTAGAGCATAATGCTCCTCTTCCAGAGTTCTGCCCCACAACTGCTTCCTGAGCATACAAACCCACTTTTAAAAGCAAGCATGCACTCCCTTAGCCATTTAGTAGTGACAGAGGGTGTGGGGAGCCCAGGAAGCATCTGGCTAAACTTTTGAAGACTGGAACAAAATGTTTTCCTCCCAAAATTCCAGCAATTATGGCAGAGAGACAGGAGAGGGATGGCTCCTATTTTCTCCCAGCTGCAATGGGGGAGGAGGAGGAGGAAGAGGGAGTTTATATAGGCCAGCCTTTTCCAGTAAGCTTGTGGGGCAGTGGGAGCCTTTGTGGAAAGAGCTACTAGATAGAGTCTAGTGCAACAAATTTGTGTATTTTCCAATGATTTTTCACACTTTGTGGATTTTTTTTCCTGCAAAAATAATTTTATATGAATCTTTGGATCTTTTTATTTTAACCCCCCACCCATCCACCCACACTTTTTTCACATAAATCAATGTATTTGGCACAAACTATCCTGCTTTCTGTAAAACAATTGCTGAACAACCACCAAAAAAATCCAAAAATGTGAAAAATTTCACTGCCACTGGACATTGTGTCAGTGTATTGAGAAGAGTTATGAATATTCTTTACATCTCTATGTAAGAACAAAGGGCAGAGCTTCAATATAGCAGGTCAACTATGAACTGAAAATTAAAAGAGAGACGGGTACATAGCAGAACATAAAGTGAATTGTAGTTATAAGTATGTACTGGTGAAATGTGCTATAAAGTGTCTAAACTGCTGAAAGATTCAGCACTCAAATCTCAATATAGCCTTGTATACAATGTACGATATTATGGGCAATGACTTATTTCTTGGTTCAACATTCAAGAGATGCTTCATTGACCTTCAGTAGCCTATCATCAGTGGACACAGAGAATTCACAAGAAAGATTATTTCCCCTACAACATTATATTTCTCAGAAAGTAAGGTTGCCAGTTTCCAATTACAGGCTGAGTCACCCTTATCCAGAATACTTGGGACAAGACGTGTTTTGGATTTTTTCAGATTCTGGAATATTTGCATATGCCTAATGAAATATCTTGAAGATGGGATCTATGTTGAAACATGAAATTCATTTATGTTTTATATATACCTTGTAAACAGTCTGAAGGTAATATTATCCATAAGATTTTTAATAATTCTGTGCATGAAACAAAATTTGCACATGCTGAAAGCAAAGGTGTCACTATATTAGCCACCCATGTGGACAATGTTGGATTTTGGAGTATTTCAGATTTCAGAATTCTAGGAAAAGGAGACTCAGCCTGTAATGCAAAGTGACCTGGGGTCCTCTCAAACTACACAATTATAGTACTATGATTCTTTAATTTTAACTGTCATGGCAATGTCCTGTGGAATCCTGGGTTTTGCAGTATAGTGAGGAGTACTTAGAGTAACCTACAAGAGAGTTCTAATGCCTCACCAAACAACAAAACCCAGGATTTCATAGAATGCTTTTGTGGCATTTAAAGGAGAATCATAGTGCTATAACTGTGGTTTGAAATGGCCTCATGATTCACTGAACCACATAGTCTGATGAATAATCTAGATTGGGGATGAGATTCATGAAGCCTATGAGTCTGTAGTTGTTGATAACCCAGTGACCCTACCCTTGTAAGGGGAATATATATATATATCCCAAAATATGTGGAGTTTTTTTACTAAAAACACCTCAGTCCTAGGCCATAAAGGCTGTCCCAGTGTGTCTGTGAAACAACTTGCTTGAAAATTAATCAAACTGGGGGGTGGGTGGGTGGGAGGTGGCTGCCTTCCAGCTCCCACACTATAATGGCCATGTGGGACTCAGAAGGCTGATGGGGTGGGAGGTGGCTGTCTTCTGGGTCATGCACGGCAATGGCCACACAAGACTAGGAAGGCTGGGAGGGGCTGCTGAGAGGGCCGAGTGCACCCACATCTCACTGCCACAGCACTATTCTATGTGCCACAGCAGTGAGGTGGGGAATTGCCCTTTTGGCCTCACCCTGGAAGCCCCACCTCCTTGCACCAGATGACACCCCAGGCAGTGATGCCACTGAATCATAGGGGATTATCACACAGGGGAAAGGACATCTTTTTTCTGTCCTTATTACATGATCGTGCGACGATTATCATATGATGTCGCACTTATTCCATTAATGAAATAGAATTGTCCGCAGTCATGTAAATGACTATCATACAATGTCATACTTATCCTGTAATTATCCTGTCAGCAAAGTGAAATTGTCCTGTCATTTTTCATTAACGGAAGTCTCTGTTATTCAAAAGTGACAGGACAATTCCACTTCATTGACAGGATAATGATGGGGTAAGCACAACGTTTGTGATACTCTTTTGCACAATAATGTGATAAGGACAGGTCCTCCTCCCCTCCCCCCCCCCCGGTCTGATAATCTCCAAAGTGACTTCCAATCACTTCTAGGAACAGAGCTAAGACTAGTCAAAGCACTGGTAGTGCTGAAATTGACCCACCAACCTTCAGTGGTTGCCCATCCTTGTGCTAAAATTACCATATTACTTTTACATACTCTCCTCTCCACTGAACACCACCAGGTTTGTCATTTTAGGAATTCATTTTCTTTAAAAAAAAAAATACACCCATGTATATGCTGATGACATCAGCAGCCTTTATTTGAGGCATCAGAGCAAGGAGGGTGGTATAGAAATTATTATTATTATTATTATTATTATTATTGAGAGTTGGTCCCTGTACAATGAAGGACTATTCATGAACTTTGACACAGAATTTGGTGAATCATTCCAACAAAGTAGGTTTGGCCAGAATTGACTACAAAATCTGTTCCTGACTTAAAGAATTTCCCAACATTTTATGCAAAAGCTAGTAGTCCAGTTGCTCACCTTCCTTATTCCATGTTTTTCTTTTTGCTTTTTATAAACTGTAGAAAAAGTATAGGACTGCAATCCTATACACTCTTGGATGGCAATAAATCCCACTGAATTAAATGTACGGTATAGAAATGCATAGGAGTCCACTTTCAAAACCTACAAGAAGAGTTTTGAATCATAGTTTCTCCCTCTCCACCTTTGCCTGCACCAGGAGTAGGAGCCATTTCACACTACTTCCTCCTCTTCATCACCATCACCATCATTTCTATCCCCCTTTGTCCCATTGCAGTACTCAAGGTGGCTTACTACTGTCAAACATATTTAAAACTGACAGCATGCACATTTAAAAAAAAACAATTAAAATTATCACAAAGTTAAAATGAAAACCAGTTAAAACAAAAACTATTAAAATGTTAAATAAAAATCGAGCATATTATACAATGTCTGTTTTCCCTAAAAATAATCATATCTCAAATACCTGCTAGAATAAAAAGGTATTCAACTGAGTGTGGAAAGATAGTAAGGCAAGATGTTTCAGAGCCTGGGGGCAGCCACAAAGATGGCCCTCCCAGGTTCTCATAATATGTAATTGTGAGAGCGGTGGGACTGAGAGAAGAACTTCTTCAGAAGGTCTCAAAAACAGCACTATGGTTCCATTTTAATTGCTGTGGCAACATTGCTCCCTAGATCTTCAGCTCCCATAACTGAATTTCTGGTTAAACACTGGTGGGAAGAACTCTCGCTGTTATACTGAATGTCTGCTTAACTATTTGTAGGAGTTTAGTCAAATAATAACTCACTTTCAGATGCTAAGAACCACCCTCAAGGAGATTTAAACATTATATGTTCTGCCTCTTTGTCAAACAATTGGACTGCATGAATGAGATGCCACAGATGAGTTGCTGTTTCTGCATTTCCAGAAAGAATGAAAAAAAGTGGCACTTTGAACTAACCACCTTCCTGCTATTGCAAGACCCAATTTTCTCTGTCTTAACTTGGGGGTGGTGCTATTGAGGTGATGGGTTTTTTGATAAGGAGGAAGATAGGCAACACATATGCTCATGATTATATTAAGATTGGCCTCCAAGATGCTGAAGATGTGGCTTCAGGTGCAACTTCTTGGGACCACAGCTGAAGTTCATATGGTATTTGGGTTTGTATTTGGAGTGTGGTTGTTTCTACCATAGCTCATACCAAACGAGAGATTAGAGATCAGAGATTAGGTGCTAGATTATCGTGCATGCTGTGATAACAGAATGGATTTTCACATACTGCTGCTTCTTTTGTTTACAGTTGAAAAGGAGTCTTCCTCTTTTTTTCCATAGCAAACCCTTTCAGAGTACAGTGGATCCCTTGTTATCTGCTGGCATTTTCTTCCAGGACTGCCTATGGATACCAAAATCCATGGATGCTCAAATTCCATTAAATATAATATAGTAAAATGATGTTCCTTATATAAAATGACAAAATTAAGGTTTGCTTTTTGGAATGTATGCATTTTAAAAAATATATTTTCAAGCCGTGGATGCTTGAATCCATGAATAAGGAATCCATGGATATGGAGAGCTGACCATATATTTTTAGGTTGTGAAATTTTTACCTAAAGCCTAGATCATGGGAGCCCTGACAGTGATATTCCAGGTAACCATGGGTTTCAAAATAATTAGAAAGTGACTTTAAACTTCACCAAGTACTTACATGTCCAAGGCCAGCCAAAGGTAGTCCTCCTGTCCAGCAACTGTTTTTTGTGAATAGCAGGATATGGGTTGAAAAATTCATGAATTTTCAGAGAATAGAACTTCTAAGGGCCTAAGCAGACTGCCAGAAATAGTGCACATTAAATTGAGGCACTGCCCTGGCTCAGTGCTAGGGAATCATGGGAACTGTAATTTATTGTGGCACCAGAGCTCTCTGACAGAGAAGGCTCAATGTCCCAGAAAAAAATACAATTCCCATGACTCCCTAGCACTGAGCCAGGGCAGTGCCTCAATTTAATGTGCACTATTTCTGCCAGTCTGCTTAGGCCCTCAGATGCCACAACATTTTGCTTTTTTCTTTTCTTTTTGCTACAAGAGACTAACAGTACTACCAATCTTGAAATCTTTACTTTTTTGTTATCCCCAAGTAACTAACACTGGCACTTTTAGTTACTTTAAAATAAAATTGGAAGGTCACAAGTCATTGATCTGCTATACAAAACACATTCATCTCCTCCCCATCTCCTTATGGATTGCAGCGTGATTATTTTTCATATGTTGCACAGCTATGCATTATGTGGTGCAGGTCCCCAGTCCAAAAAAAATTTCCCAAAATACATAAAAATTGATATTTTAGGTCAGCAAATATATAAATGTATACTTTGAACTAATGCATATTTACAGTATACACTGTATACCGTAAATATGCATGTGTATATTTACACATGTAAATATACACATGCATTCTCCATACATATGGAGAATACACATCCAGAAATATCTATTTCAGAATAAATTTTGTGTCAATTATATTCACTGATAAATGAACTGATTCATTACACATCTAGGCCACACAGTAATTATAGTTCTTTGGTATCGAATTCTGTGATGTGTAATTTTGTGAGATATTTAGCCTTCTCTGTCAGTGAGCTCTGGTGCCACAACAAACTAGAAATCCCAGGATTCTATAGGAAAGAGCCATGACTGTTAAAGTAGTATCAAACTGCATTAACTCTGCAGTATGGCAGCAGCCTAATTAGTGTTATTTAGAAGCTTAAGATATAAGTTTCTAAAGGTCAATTTCTAAAGAAAAAAATGGAAAATGTTCAAGACTCCTGAAGCTGAATTAAAACTTTGAAATTTTTCACAGTTTTGAGTACAATGCTGATTTCAGCTCTTGTTTTCCACAGAAACGGTCTGATTATTATGATATAGGGAGAGATTGTCAGAAAAATGTTTGTTTTGCATTCTCCTGTTCCTCTTTAGTTAGGCAGGACTTCACCCCTCCCCCTCTTTCATTCTAAGTGTCAATCATAAATGGCAGTTTAACTGACTCTCTGAACATTCAAACTGCCAGTAACTGCAGCCGGTTGTCTGTCACAGTCCTCTCTGAGGGAAGTTAACATCTCTCTTCCTGCTTTCTGAATTCCAGTTAGATTAGGTTTTAGTTTGTTGTGTAAATATTTATTAAAGCCATTATTGTTTGTTTTTAAACCACAAACTACATGTTTGTCTTTTTGAATTAGTCTTTATTCTTTAGGAAGAAAGATTTAACGTAATAGCCTGACCCACATTTTTGCTGCTCTGCTGACGAAAGTGGACTCTAACAAGTTTAACTTCCATACCTACATATTTTAGGGCCTTTACAGACTGCCAGAAATAGTGGAACTTGAAGCCACTTTAACTGTCCTGGCTCAGGGCTAAGGAATCATGGGAAATGTAGTTTATTGTGGCACCAGAGCTCTCTGACAGAGAAAGCTCAATGTCCCAGAAAAAAATACAATTCCCATGATTCCCTAGCGCTGAGCCAGGACACTTAAAGTGGCCTCAAGCTGCACTATTTCTGCAGTTTGTAAAGGTCCTTAGTTTACCTTTAAAAGGGATAACACCCTGGCTTTGCAGAGCCGCCCTTGGGAGTGATGGATTGGGGCTGCGGCAACCACATGCCGCAACCCCAATTCTCCCTTTTGCTGCCCCCAAAAGAGTGGCAAAATGCTGCTCCTTTTAGAGGCAGCAAACGGCCGCCCTTTCAGATGCAGCAGCGGCTTTTTTGCACCCTTTTGGTGCAACGTGTGTGCACGCTACGCCAAGAAGGTATACTGACACCGTGCGCCGTGCGAATGGGTGCGTGGTGTCAGGACAGGGTTAGAGTGGAATCAGGGCGGCCAGTGTGCAGCTGCCCCATCCCAACTCCACTTCCAGACTGGCCCTTTAGGTCGATCTGCAAAGCCCCTAAAACTACACCCTACAGAAATGCATTTATCAGTCTGGTTCGGTGCATTGCTGAAACTTTAAACCTGTCAATATGGCAGAAATATCTTTCAGCTGTGCATAGAAGTAATAATAATCGGAATAACATGAAATTTAGAAACAAACAGTTTTTTCTTTAAGTGCCACTGTGCTGAGCTTTGCCCTCCTTGTAAGATTTATCTGACACCTTAAAAGTAATAATAGGGGGTTAAATCTGATTATCAGCACCCAAAGGTGAACTTCATTGGCTTCATGCTGGCATTTTCCAAGCAACCCATTTGTAAAACACAATTTCCAACTTTTGTCGCCTTCATTAAGAAGAATGTTGATTAAGTGGAATCAGCATGCAAGAAAATATTTAGCAGCTGTTCCCTTATTGCAAAGCCGAAAATATATGGAAAAATAATCACGCAGATATTTTGTGCCAATTAGAACTTTCTTTTTTAATTAAAAGCAATGCTAATGTTATAGCATGATCTTAATATCCCTAAATCTTAAATAAACACAGTCTTTTTAAACTGAAAAAACTTCTAATATTTTGGAATCTGTTAGGAAAGTCACTGTTACTGACTTCTTATTTTATATTTTTGTGACCTAATATAAAAGTGGCTATCTCTATAATATACTGTTAAAATAATCAGAATCCATGGCTTTATTCTAAATTACAAGACATGTCTGTGTTCCTCATGTAAAACAAATGAGAAGGAAAAGATATGCAGGAAATTATCTCTATTCTGGTTTTGTGACTAAAATGTCCATCAGAAGAATTTGCATTTATAGGGAGGATAAGTACAAATGAAATGCATTAGTTTTGCTGATGTTACCAAATGTTAATGTAGAACAGTCAATATTTGTCAATGTTTTGGTTGTGTTTGGTGCTGGTGCTGTTTTGGTTATTAACATTAACATCATGTATACAAAGAGCTCTTGTAGCATCTTGCCTAAGCAGACGGTGCAAAGCACCGTCTTCAGGGCAAGGAAGGGGAGGGGCAGCCACATGCTGGGTGCCCCAACCCCTACCCGAAAACGTCGTTAGAACGCTGACCCTCCGCACGTCTGGCGCTCCGAGGATGCCTATCCACCGCAGCATCCACACACGTTGCGGCGGAAAAGACGCCGAAGGTGCAGCGGCAGCCTTTTGCAGCGCACCTTCGGCGATTTGTGGAAAGAGTACTATTTTAGATCTCCTTCCTGGGGCGGCGAAGCTATGCCGCGGGGGCCAAGGAATGCGGATGCCTCGGCCCCGATCCGCAGCTTCCTGGGGTGGCCCCGTGCCGCCCGTCTGCTTCCCCCTTAACTAGCCTTTACAGACTGCCAGAAATAATGCAACTTCAGTCCACTTTAACTGTCCTGGCTCAGTGCTAGGGAATCATGGGAATTGTAGTTTTTTCTGAGACATTGAGCCTTCTCTGTCAGAGAGCTGGTGCCACAATAAACTACAGTTCCCATGATTCTCTAGCACTGAGCCAGGGCAATTAAAGTGGACTGAAGTTGCATTATTTCTGGCAGTCTGTAAAGGCCCTAAAAGACCTTTGTAGTATAAGTTTTCATAGGCTGCATCTACACTGTAGAAATAATGCAGTTTGACACTACTTTAACCACCATAGCTCCATCCTATAGAATCCTGGGACTTGTAATTTTGTGAGGCACCATCACTCTTTGGCAGAGAGGGCTAAAGACCTTTCAAAACTATAAAACTCAGGATTCCATAGGATTGCACCACAGCACTTAAAGTGGTGTCAAACTGCATTATTTCAGCAGTGTAGATGCACCCTCAATCTACTGTGTACTGCTGCTGATGTAGATTAAGGGGGGTTGTAGACTGCCAGAAATAGTACAAATTGAGTCCACTTTTAGGGTTAGGGTTAGGGTTAGGGAATCATGGGAACTGTATTTTATTGTGGCACCAGAGCTCTCTGACAGAGAAGGCTCAATGTCTCAGAAAAAAAAAATCCCATGACTCCCTAGCACTAACCCTAACCCTTAAAGTGGACTCAATTTGCACTATTTCTAGCAGTCTGCAACCCCCTAAGTCTTCAAAAGCTTATGCTACAATTGTCTTTCAGTTATACTGATAAAAACTAACACAGCTCTTTCTTTGAATATGATTGCATTTAATCAATCTATGGTTGGACTGAGAGAGCAAAGTTTTCTCTCTCTCTCAAGATGAAAAATAATTCAAAAAGTAGTATTTCCAGAAAATCGTCTTGTGAGCTTGGTGCTACATTTAATATTACCATAAGCTCATATGCAGAGGGGGGAATGGTGCTAGAAAATGCAAAAGTAATTGGCCAGCTTTACTGACAACAGATTTAGTGTAGCACCTACTTTTATCTTGACTTTTTCTCCTTCATTCGCACACTTCTTTCACCCCTAATTCTTAGCTGACAATTCTCCATCCCTCCCCATCTTCTCAGACACAATGAAAAGTTAATTGAATGTTTTATGCTTTAGTAATATCAAAGAAATGAAAAGAACGTAGGTTTCAACTGTATTTCAATAATAAGTGCATTAATTTTTACCTTTTAACTGACACTTGTACTAATTTCCTTAAATGCTCTTTTTTCTTTTTTCTTCTCCCCCCCCCCCACCCCTTACACTTTTTTGATCTGTCTGGTTTTGTCGGGTCTGATGATGAGGGCTTACTTCAAATGCAAAAAGATTAGCTCTCTTTCCTTTAATAGCACAATTATAGAGTGTGTGATGTCTAAATCATGAAAGATATCAGGGACAGACTTCTAAAGTTGCACCAGTTTATTACAAAAGTGACAGTAATCATTTAGATATCAAAATTACTTTAATTTCTAAGTAATGTTTAGAATTCGTTGCAAAATGGTAAGGGGAGGTGGCAGAGGGGCAAGAAACACCCAGTCTGATAGCCTTTTGCTCTTAGGATGATTGAAGCAATTGTTTTAAATAACACAGTGAAATCAACATGACTTTTCATTTCAGCTTTCAGTTTCATGGAGAGACAGACAGAGAATGGAAATAACAAGTAGGAACATCAACGCTTGCCTTACATGTTGCAAGCTGACAAGATTTTAAACTGGTTCTACAGTTGGAGATTGCAAGTCTTATCATAAAACCTGAGCATAGCCTTATAATGGAACCAGTTCTTCTCCCAGATCTGACATGGGCCACAGCTTCCCAGGCCAAGCCAAAATACCCGTTTTTCTCTGCAATTCTCAAAATGGTAGAATTCAAAGATATAAGCATGTTCATCTGTAGAATCAGTATGTAAAGAGATCATGTAGCACCTTTGAGACTAACTGAAAGAAAGAAGTTAGCAGCATTAGTGTCTGAAGACTTCAGTCTATTTCCTCAGATGCTTTTGGTGGAGTGGAAGCCAGTTCTCAAAATGGTGATTGGAAGTGACACCATTTCCTGCCACTATTTTGAAAGGGACTACAGAGGAAGATAAAAAAATACGTGGGGGGAGTACAGTGTTTGAGACACTTGTGAGTGTGGGGGTGGAGGTGTTTTCTCCTTTTTAAAATTACTTTTATTCACAGTGATATTGATAATAACAAGATTAATAACAAATTTAGGGGGGGTTATACACATATGTACATAAAATAAATGTAAACTAAGAAAGAGAAAAACAAGCACATAAAAAAGACCTCATAATAAGAACTCATTCATGGCTTTAAAATACCCAATAAGTGCATTATAACCATTCAGTCACTTGCATTCTCTTATGAATACAGTGGGACCATACCATCCACAGGCTCACCATCCATAGATTCAAGGCCATGTGGATGGCAAGCCCTGGTAAAATGAATGGGGCATGCACCCATGATGCACACACTGCCACATGCAGGAGCATGCACCTATTTAAACAAACAGGACTTGAGGCCCCACGTTTTTTGCTTTATGTTGGGGGGGGGGGGTCTGAAATGGATCCCCTGCATATAGGAAAGGTGGACTGTATTGAATATTAACTTATTGACCTCCTTCCATCCCTTCCTATAAGTTGAATCTTTCTGGTATCTAGCAAAATTCTAATATCCTACTTCTCATTAATATTCCATTTAGTACCTGAATTTTATTATGATATATCAATTTATATTCCTATTATCTCAATAAGCATCTTATCTATCTATTGGTCCAATTCTCTATACCAGTCTATATCTCTCATGTTTTCATGTACTGAGGGAGATTTCTGCATAACCTGGGGACAAAAAGTGTGAGGAAATGGTTCTGATATACATGCAACCTGATCTTCACAATATGCCCACCCCTGCTTTAACATGTGATAAAGGAAAATTCAAAGAGTATTGCTGCATGAAGGGATACTAGTCATGATAGCCATATAGATACTGGGCCTTTGCAGACTAACAAAAATAGTGCACATTAAATTGAGGCACTGCCCTGGCTCAGTGCTAGGGAGTCATGGGAATTTTATTTTTTTTCTGGGACATTGAGCCTTCTCTGTCAGAGAGCTCTGGTGCCACAATAAATTACAGTTCCCATGATTCCCTAGCACTGAGCCAAGGCAGTGCCTCAATTTAATGTGCACTATTTCTGGCAATCTGCAAAGGCCCACTGTCTCTAATATTGGACAAGGTATGCCTATCAACACCAACTGCCAGGAAACACAAGTGAGGGAAAGCTGTTGTATTTATGTCCTAGTGATGGGCTCCTATGGCCACCTCATTGGTTCCTGAAGGAACTCAATGATGTACTAGATAAGGTTGTGTTCTGATCCAATAGGACTTTTCTTGTGTTCTTTAGGGCTCACTTCTACTTACATTTAAACTGGTTTGTGATTTGCTTTTGCTCCAAGTCAGTGAATGGATTCCAGACGATGCATCATTCCCACTATGGAAATTGATTTTTTCTTTATTCACTTCTTTTTTGGCAAGATTGTTGTTTCCACTAGTTTGTGCTGCTTCAAAATGTCTGTCAATCATCTACGCATCATCAGTGGTGCAACTGGCAATGCATTCAAGAAAACACAGGGGGAAGTCATGGGTACCGTGGCCAGAATTCTTCCCTGTGATGCATGGATCCATGGGTGTCATGGAGGACTGGGATACATGCAATTTAAAAAAAAAATGGTCAGAATATGTGCTCCATTGTTTTTGCAATTACCTGTCTCACTGAGCCGCAGTCAGTCTGCTCACCCAGCTCACTGGCTACAAATAATGGCAAGTGATTGCAAATACATTGGAGCATATCTTGCACCCATAGGTCACACCACAAAGCACAAAGGCAGCGCTGAGAGGAAGGAAAATGGCATATTTCCCCAAAAACGGGTCAGGGATGGGACACCCTGTGCCAACCCTCTGCCACATTAATCCCTCCCTTTCAGTTTGATGTGACTCAGGTCCGTTGTTCCCACTTGCTGAATATGCTTGATAATTGGTTCTTTTCAAAAGGGCCAGCAAAAAACTAGTTTCTGAAAACAGCAATTTTTTTTGCATTGGTCTTGCTTCAAAGCAAGTCCAAAAAATCGCAGTTGCATCTGAAACCATTTCAAATGGGGATGAAGCACATTTAAAGCAATCAGCAAATCAATGTAAATCATAGTGGAAATGAGGCCTATGATTGTGATGTATACTGAAGAAGAATGCCTCAGGAGTAAAGTCAGAGCTTGGAAAAATGAATCTTCTGAGCATCACTCCCAGAATCCACCAGCCAGCATTTAGTACATACTTTGCATATAGATGTTGCAGGTCAAGTTACTGGAGACTTCAACTTAAAGGGGTCTTACCTAAAGAACAACTTGAATGACTTGAACGGCTATAAACCAGGTGTGTGTTATCACACACCTCCATGCCCAGTCAGGAGGCATTGCATACCCAATCTTTGCCATCTCTTACCCAATCTGTACTTCTTCCATACTTTGCTAAAAATGAGTAACTCTCATTCTAAGTGAAGTACAGGAGAAGTATGAATTGGGTACAGGATGGCCAAGAGCAGGTAAGTGATGCCTCTGGACTGGGCATGGAGGTGTGTGATAACCCCTGTCTTTAAACAAAATTCAAATGTTTCAGCCCCCTCTAAGGCTGGGCAGAAAGGCAATGTGATAATCTCGTAGATAACACTGGGCCAAATGGACCAATATTCAACTGTCTGTGGGGGCTTCGGAGAACACACAATGGGATGCCACTGATTGTGTCTTGCTTGGTATGATTCTTTCCACAAGTAGGTCCATTTTGTTCTCTCATAATGGAGATATTTCCTTACTATCTGAATGCTTGCATGCCGATTTGGCTTTCATCTCATCTGGGGGAATGAGATGAAATTTCTACCCCCTCCCCCAGCCCACATTTTGACTTGGACAGAACTGATTGAGGGATTTTTCCCTAATACTTTTCCATCTGTTTCTAGTCAGATTTCCTGAAATTTGCTATTTTGATCACCTGGGCTCCCAGGGCTACAAAAATCAGTCTTATCCAGGATGTCATATCCCCCCTTAAGTATCCTCCTTAAGCATACATAACTTCCTTAAGTATCTCTTAAGCATTTGATTTGAATTCCCCAGTCAAGAAATGGGACTTGTGGGATTTATAGTACAAAAAAGGAACTTTCCCAAGCTCTGTTTTAAATTCTGAAGAAATATCCTAATGTATTGGGAGGTAGTGAAGAAAACCCTTACAGTCTAAAGTCCCATTGCTTTATTAGCAAATGGGCAAAGGAGGTTAAAGAGAATGCATTTTCCAACAATAATAATGCTTTGGAAAGTGGAAGGAAGTAGGAAAATTAGCATACAATATTACAGATGGATTGATTAAAGAAAGGAAGCTACAGCCCTGAACAAGGCTATTGATGTCTAGGGTTTTTGGAGGTCTTTCATTCATAGGGTCATAACGCTGATTTAAAGGAAAACATTGCACTTCCCAATTTACCAGGGATTTGTAGGCCTATGGTAAAGTAGAGCACTGAGGAGCTGGTTTCTGATATGCCAGCTTGGGCTTCTCCTTTCCAGAAGCCCAAACAATTTGAAATAGCAAGAAATACCAAACAATCAGCTGTGGATCCTAGGCACATGGACAGTCCCAGGGAAGGCAGGGATGAAGGCTTCACTACAGCCAGGGGTATGGATGAAGGCTCCTGATTGCCACAGGCTCATTCAGCTTTGCAACTTCATTTCCCGCCTCCTTCATCAATAGGGAATTTATATGCTGGCAGATGCTCGATTAATGATTTCATCCCAACTTGTTGGGGTAGTTTGGGCAGGGGATCCAGATCCAGGAAGAAGGTGACAGGGCTGGTACTACCCAGCAGAATGATATCAGGGGTCCCAATATAGGATTCTGGGAGTATGAGCAAAAGGTCACATCCAGCGTGTGAATTTTTTTGGCCTTGCCACACTCCTAGGTAACAGGGAAGCACACAGTGGCATCCAGTCATGTGGAATCCCACCCCTGTAATTCCAGAATAATGTTATTTGAGAAGGCTGTGCATCTCAGCTCATCAGCTGGCAGGTACAACAGTTGATGCTTGAATTTGGGTCTGTGGGGTTCCAAACCAATTCACAGCTGTAATCCATAAAGTTGTTGCCTAATTTATCCAACAAAATGGGTTACATGTGTTCTTTATAAGCAGAGAAGGATAGGCATGCAAATGATTACAATAACCAAAACATCACTACCGAAGTTCAGTTATTTTGGTCTATGGCAGTAAATTAATGATGATGATGAAGTTCAGAAGAAGATGCAGAATCACTTGCTATCTCTCAGCTAAATGTATTTCATAGGGCGGTGGCTGTAATAGCAAAATGTAAGGAGAAAGTGCCATTTACATTGTTTGAAGCTCCTTTAAGTGAAGGCAGGATATAAATATAAGCAGATAACTTTATTTCCTGCTCCCATATTGCAGAGTAGGGAATAGGATGATTGGAGGAATAGAATTCTTTTTCTGTGCCACAAGTGGTAGAAGTAAGAGATAAGTGGATGAAAGGGAACATATCCAGGAGGGGGGGGGGGGAAATCCATCGTATAGTATAATAGTACTCTTCTGGACTGTGGTTTTACCATTAAAACGACCACTGATCTGAGATTAATCATATTGAACTACTCTGAAGAATTGTGAATGATCACTCTGCCCAGCAAAGCAGAGTAATGCATTTCAGCAGTAGTAATGCATTTCTGAAAGTTTTTTAAAAAATAAAACACATTTTAAAAATGGAGACCAAAACAGTTATATAATTCCCTCTGGTAATCGAAACAGATGACTTCATTAAACAGTTTGCAGAGATTAAATATTTTAAAAGGTTGAAATAAAAAAAAATCAATGATAGTGTATCCACAGTTCTCCCATTTTATCTAGGTATTTCAGGGGTCTGCAAGAGAGATGCTAGCTAGTTACGAATATATTCTGACTCCAGGAACAGTTACACAATAGATCAATCTGGGAAGAAACTTTGGCACATTTTTGGTTCAGAATAGATAAACAGGAGCAGCTTGACCTGTTGTCAGTCTATTTTAAGATGGAACATTTGGTAATTTCTAATAGGGAAAAAAAGGTAGCACAGCATTTAAACTTTGGCAGAATGACACCTTTTTTTTTAATGCCTGGAATAAAACTGTATGAGATGTACTTTCAGGAATAAACATGTTTTGTAATGTTACACAGAAGGTTGATCAGAATCAGGTTTTTCATCTGAACCTAGCCTCAAATGGAAAACTGTATTCAGTCTTTTTTCAAACTGGAAAAATGTTTTGAAGCACTATTTCAAAGTCTGTTGATGTGTGCCATCAAGTTGTTTACAACTTGTACTGACCCTAAGGTGAATCTATCACAGTGTTTTCTTGGCAAGATTTCTTCAGAGGGGATTTGCCATTGCCTTCCTCTGAGGCTGAGAGAATGTGACTTGCCTGAGGTCACCAAGAGGTTTTGATAGCTAAGTGGGGATTTGAACCTGGGTCTCACAGTGTGCTAATCCATCACTCAAGCAAATACATCACACTGGCTGACTTCTAAAGACTGTGTAGTACACTAGTGGAGCAGATAACCAAAAGCTACTATTCAAGAGTTCATTTCAAAGAGTATGATTTTTAGAATGGCAGGGCTTTAGTAAGGGGTAGTGCTTTCTACTTCTGCTAGTACTATTGAAGCAGAGCTTGCAAAAGTTACATTTCTGGACTAGAATTTCCAGAATGCACAAGCTAATAGTATACAAAGCTGTATAAGCAAAGGCTGGAGTTCCCCCACCTACCCCACCCCGCAAGCTCTACACTCATAAAACATAAGAGGGTACAATTCCTAATTTAGTTTAGAATCTTCAATGTTGAATTAGGCTCCTTGAGTATAACCCGCACCCCTACAAAAAAGGGAGTCGGTTAGCAATGGCTGGCCTGTATGTTTGTTCGCTGTCCAGGCACTAACTGTTGATAGTTGACTTCAAGGCAGTGGCATCACTACAGCTGTACAGGGGGTACAAAATGCACTGGGTGACACCCCAAAGGGGGTGTCCTTTTTTTGTGCAGGAGGAGGGCCTGGCTGGTATGGGGCATCAATCAGGAAGCTTCCTCCCTGCCAGTTGTTCCTCTCCTCCTGCCTCCCTTCTCCTCCCCAGCTGCTGCCTTGCCCTGCCACCCATCAAGAATGGCCAGGTCTGCTGCTCCATCATGGGGCTTATGGGGAGGAAGCAGCTGTGAAGGGCATGTGCTCATCCCTCTTGTTGCTCCATCACAGGGCTTTCTCCCTGGAGCTCCACAACAGAGCAAGGAGGAAGCCCTGTGTTGAGCAGCACAGGGGGAGTGTATGTGCCCTTCCTGGTTGCTCTGACATAGAGCATTCTTCCTGGTGAGAAAGATGTGTGTGTTTTCCCCTGAAGAACATAATAGGAGGCTCCAATGCTGGGCAATGTAGTGGCTGGGGAGGGAGGGAAGACAAAGGAAGTGGAGCAGCTGGTGGAGAGGGGGGCCAGCCAAAGGAAGGGGGGCTGGTGGCCTGAGAGGCAGTTAGTGGGAGGGAGGGATGTCGGGTAGCCCTCCACCACCACCCCACTGGCAGCCAACTGCCCCTACCAGGAGCCTGCTGCCCGCACCAGCAACCCTCTGTCCCCCCCCCCCTCCACTGGCAGCCCTCTGCCCTACCCCCACCTGCAGCCCTCCACTCTGAGAATGCTCAGTGGGTATAGAGCACTGAATGTCAATGGTGGGCTGGTGAAAACATTAAGGCAGTGATGGAATAGAGCATATGGGAAAGGGACATGGCTGAATGTCAAGAGTTGAATCTTCCACTTGCCTGACATGGTTTGGGGTGCTGAGCTAAATGGGCATAGTTTCACTTGCTTGTCATTCACTGGCTTATAATGTGTTAGATGATATTGTTGTACTGCTGTTAAGTGATGGGATAGCAGCTTCATTTTTATATACCGCTTCATATCACGCTATGGGATGTCTAAGCGGTTTACAACTGTGAGCTGATTGCCCCCCAACAAGCTGGGTACTCATTTTAGCAACCTCGGAAGGATGCAGGCCTGAGTCGAGCCTCAGCCCTGGCTGGTATTGAACTCACAACCTTATGGATATGTAGTAGTATGTCAACTGCTAAAAATGTTGACCATATTCATTTGTGTTCAAGGAGCAGATGGGAAGGGAGTTGAGGTTGTGCTGAGAAGAATCAAGGTCAGTCTCTTGAGAATGGCTGGAGGAAGAGAAGGAGGGAAGCTCCAGTTGGAAAGAGGAAGGAAAATAATGTTTTATTTTTGCATCAAATTGGAAGATTTGAAATTTTGAATGCTTTAACTATGTCGTGGTTGCTGGTTACTTCTGACAACAAATAGTATTTTGAACCAGAAGTGTTTGGTATTTGGCTTTTTTTAAAAAAAAGAAAATCAGAACATCTGTATTTGTGTATACATACATAATGAGATATCTTGGCTATGGGACCTAAGTCTAAACACAAAATTTGTTTATGTTTCATATACATCTTATACACATAAGGTATATAATCTGAAGGTAATTTTATACAATATTTTTAATAACTGTGTATGAAGCAAAGTTTGTGTGCATTGATCCATCAGAAAGCAAAGGTGTCAGCATCTTAGCCATCAATGAAAGAAGTTTTGGATTTTGAAATATTTCGGATATTGAAATTCCGGATAAGGGAGACCCAACCTGTACTAATCAGTACTGACTGATTAGCCAGTACTGTGTAAAGAAGCACTCCATGCGGCAACACATTTGTGAGTCCCACTTGATCTTTTATATTTTCTTTATAACACCAACAAGTACAATAAGTCTAGTACTGTATTATGAATATGGGCAACTGATTACTTAGTTTCCCTTTATGAAAGAGACTTGACAGCACCAGATTATTAATAAATGTGTGGCTTGTTTAATAAAAAAGACATGTCTGGAAATATGCCTATTTGCATCTCGTTTTATATTCACAAAGGTATTAAATTTTGTATTTCCCACCATTTAAAAAGAGATGTGATTTAAAAAAAAACTTCCTTTATTGGCTTGACACAACAATCATAAAATTTTCAACAAAGCCTTTCTTTTTCTCCTTTCAATGTACATTTTAATTTTAAAATTCTTTATCATAGATGGAAAACCAGCACTGAGTTTTATTAAGCAACCAACTGAGCTATATTTAGCCAACTTGTTAGTGGCAAAGATGTGTCAATTTAGCTGAATCTTTACACAAAGAACTTTGATGGAGTCTCCTTAATCTAGATTGGGAAAATCCTAACCTTCTTTAAAAACAGACTGTCAGGTAGTTTGAACATTTTAATCCAAAAAGTGATTTTGTACACTGTCATTTAGGCCTCCATTTTAGAAGTTCAAACCAATTGCTACCATTCTATATTGCTGTATTGGCATGATGCTAATCCTGCATTCGGTCTGATCTGCTCTCAGACTCAGAGATCTGTATGTGTCTGTGTGTGTGTGTGTGTGTGTGTGTGTGTGTGCATGTGTTGTCAGTGCATGGTGTCCATAAAACCCTCCTCCAGAACCACATTTCTGTTTTCTTTCTGTTGAATTTCTTCCTGTTGGATTTCTTCACTGTTCAGCTTTCACAATCATGAACAGAAACAGGAAATACTACATTCTGATTTTGATATTTAAAGATATATCTTTGCATTAAGAATCTTTTCTAGACCAAATCAGGCCTCAACTCTCTCTGGAAGCCAAAATGATTAAACTGAGGCTGTCGTACTTTGGACATATCATAAGATAAGGACTTATTCAAAAAGGTGGTAATTCTGGGGAAATGGAAAATAGTAGGATCAGAGGAAGACTGCATACAGGTGGATTGACTCAGCCAAGGAAGCCACAACCTGAATTTGCAAGGCCTAAGCATAGTAGCTGATGAATGGGGTTGGTTGTAAGTATCCATAGGTCTCCATAAATTGAAGTTGACTTGTCAACAAATAACAACAAGAATCCTGAATATAGGTGAGGGAAATAGTTTAAGTTTCTCCCATATTCACATTATTAAACCTCAAGTTTTTTCTGCCCTGACTATAAAGAAATAACAATTTATTCTTTCTCCACCTTCTCTTTTTCTCTCATTTATTTTATATAGAGCCAACAAATGTACCTTTTTGCTAAATTCATCAAGGGTTAATTGAAATTACATTATTTCCTACTGGCCAAATTGGCCCATGGTCCAAGTGAAGAAAAGGAACTCATCCTATATCAATAAAATGACTCCACTCCCCTCTCCCCCATTCAGACCATGATCTACTAGTGCTGGTAATGCATATGTGATTCTTTCTGGGTTCTATGGGGCCAGCAATATTGAATATTGCAAACACAATTATACTTCAAATTTCAACATATATTTTTGACAACAAGTCAACAAATTATGCAATGTCCCCAAAGTTCCATGCATCCAATGAGGTGCCAGTGCAGGACTAGACTGTAAGGCTCTTCTGTGTGTGCTGTTTAGTTGTACTGCAACATTTGGTGCAACCTTAAAGACCTAAATTTAAAAAAAAATGTGAAATAGAAGCAAATGTAATATAGAAATTGCACTGTAAAGAATTTGGCCTTTTGTTTCCTCCTAAATTCACACCAGAAAATTCCACTGCCTTATTCAAAGTGAAAAGGGCCTCACCTTTAGCCTTGGCAACTGCAGGTCCTTTCCAACTCTCCTACTCCTTCTGAATTCAACCAGCCAGTACAACCCCTTTCTTCAGAGTTCCCTCACCCACTGGCCAAACCACTGCTCATAGGGGTTGCATATATACATGTGATATCATAAAGTACAGTTTTTCTCAACTTGCCTCTAGTATATAATGTGGAGTGAAGACACAGAAAAGTAGAGCTGCATGAAGTCAACAACATAGATTATGGTGGCTGCAAGTTATGAGTAGTAATAGATGAATCTATTTTCTTTTTTATGGCATTTGCATTTTTAAAGACTTATGTCCTGCTTCCACATCAGTTCATGAGGATTCTTTTTAAAAAAATCAAATGAGAAGGCATCTGCATTTTTAATTTCCCCTAATGTATGCCTTTCTAGCAGCCATTTCACTGAATATATTCCTTTTTGTGGAACATTTTCCCTAATGTACACATTTTTTTTAATGTATGTTTTGATCAATGAATTTCTTACCCACTAGAAAGAAAGACATAAGATATAGTTTAGATAAACAAATTCCATGTTTCACAAACTATTTTATTATTGTATATATGCATTTATAAGTCTAGGAATTTTAGACAAAAAATTGACTCCAAAAACCTGAGTGGACCTATCTACAGGTAAATGAATTTGCACTATTTCTAGCAGTCTGCAAAGGCCCATAGGTACTATACCTCAATTCTTATTTTTTTCAAAAGAACCATCTCTTTCTTTGAGTAGAGTGGCAAAAGGTGAGGACTTAGTCCATCCTGGGACAACCTAAAAGAAACACCAAGACCCTCTACTCTCTCCATCGTGGCACCACTTCTGATGTTTTTGAATGCTTGTGTGGAAAAATGATGGCAGTGGCAATTCTTTGGTGCTTCCCCTCAAAGGAGTGCTGAGAAGATTCTGCCTTTGAAAGATGTGAATAAGACATTTGTGCATGTTTATCAGCTTTTCTGGATTAAAATCAGGCAAAGTTATCACATTGAATTTAAAGGCTACAATGACTGCTAAGGTAGGCTGATCAAATGTACCGTTTCAAATGGGACAGTACTTTTATAAATATTTTCCAACCATCCCATTGTTTAAACATAAATGACAATTTTGTCCTGTTTTTAATAAAGCCCAGCCAGGTCAAGCTTCCTGATAGGGGCATGCTGCCCAACCACCACCACCAGCAGCTCCTTCCAGGTTTTGAAGAGCTACTGGTCAGCAGGAAAGGGAGATGGTAGTGGTGGTGGTGGCACCAATGGTGGCCACACACTCCTCCCTTCCCCAGAAGGAAAAGACTCTGTGAATGTGCTGGCCCCCACTGCCTTGCTTTCCCATTCAGCCAAACCCAGAATTAGTGGTGGGGCAGTGGCAGCAGCAGCATCCCCTTGTCCATTTCTCTGGTTCCTTCCATTCTGAATTTGATGCTAAAATCTTCTCCAGTTCTTCTGAATCTGATGTTAAAACCTTCTCCAGTTCTTCCCATTCTGAATCTGATGTTTGCTCTGTACAGTTATTTCATTAGAGAAATACTCATGGAACCATCATGGTGAAATACAGTCCCCATGTACATCTACCTAAATTTCTGTATCAGTTGTGTCACTGAAGAATAATGGTTAGTTCAATATGTTTGCATGCTGAGCAAAGAGGGCATACTGATGCCATGCAGACGGGTGCACAGCATCAGGACAGCATTGGGGTGAAGTTGGGGTGGCCGGTATATGGCTGTCTCATCCCAACTCCACCCTTTGTGCCAGTCTGCATCTCCCCGTAGTCACCATTTATTTTTTTGGCTTTGCTTTTTCATCTTTTTTTGACACGTATGTTTTCTTAGCCTTTCCTGTGCTTGGTCACCTCTCCTTTCTGATTAAAATCCAGCCACAATTTATTGTTGTTCCCTCCTCATCCATCCAGTCTTTAGGGTGAGCACCAACTGTTATGCCTCCCAGAACTTTGTAAATTCTTTGACATAGTTTTCCTTTGCTTAATCCATTACATCCTTTGTTACATGCCCCTCAGTTTTACCCTTGACTTTTCCACGGGTCCTATCAAAAGCCATAATTTTGGCCCCAAAACCTGCCCCTCAACTTAATGAGATTGACTTATAGTCAATTATATACAGTAACTATTTGCAGTGATCTACAGTGGGACTCCAACAGCTGATGCTGAAGCCTAGAATCACCCAGCCATCATGACCAGTGACTTTGAAATGCTACCTGTAGCTTGGGCCTGAGACACAGTAGCTCAACTGAAAATATGATCAAAACTCTTATTTCTATCCAGAATTTGAGATCCTCAGCAAAGGTCATGTTACATGCATGTCCCACCAACTCAGGAGACCAAGTTGATGAGTATACAACAAAGGATATTCTCCACAGAGGCACCTCAGTTGTTGAACTCCTTTGAAAGGCAAAAAATCCACATTATTTCATATGGTGTTTGATTCGTATAGCAAGCATTGGCCATTGGTACTTTTAATTCCCTAAAACTAATTTTTAAAGCTGTGTTGTTGTCTTACCCAAAATAAATGTTTTGGTTTATTCATTTACTGTCTTTTTTTAAAAAAAATTCAGCAACCCAAAATATATTATACAAAATGCATTTTTAAAAAAAACTAGATTCAATATGAAAAAAGATTTATTTCACACATGCCTGTGTAATAGGAATAGACACCTGATGCCATAATTCTTTTCTCTCCAGATCATGGTTCTGACTTTTTTTTCTTGGACCTCGGGCTCTTCAGTTCCTTTTCATTTACTGATTTGCATACACCAAGGTTTGCCCGATTCAGTAACAGTAAACTATGGTTTGATCAACCTAGGAAGGCAGAGATAGAACAGAATATGTGAAAAACAGGTGATGGTATTTTGGTTTCAGTGATAGGGTGGTTCCAGTGGTAATGACAGTATAACTGGTAGTCCTTCACAGAGCTTGTAAGTCGATTGCTGCAGAATGGCTGAATTGAGCTTCGTTACAACTTGTAAAGAAGACAAAATTTCACTCTTGGGAAAAGGCACTCAGGGGGGCTCAGTGAAGACCTCGTACCAGTACCTAATGCTTGACAGGAGAGAGAAGAAGATCACATTGTGTGTGGAGCTGGGCATGGATGGTTCTGAAGGAGATTGAGGAGCAACCCACAGCTGATCCACAGTCACAGCTAATTCCATAGCTGATCTCAGCAGAAGTGCCAGCACCACTTTTTAAAGACAAGGACTGAAATAATAATACAAATTAGAATACTTTTTTCAGAATAAAATAAATTTCCTGAATTGAAAACCTGAGCTTGAAAAACCTTTAAATTTCACCCCAAACAGAAGGCAAGCATTATGACCTCAAATTTGTTCCCTTTTAGCTCTGATTAAAATCCAGAAAAGTATTCAACTTTTCTGTTTTCCTTTCATCTACTAACAAATGACAGCACTGGAGCTTCTGTTTGCTGATCTGTAGAGTTCCACATGAAGAGGAAGTGTCAGGAAGTAACCCTAAGACCTAAGTGAGAGAGAGACATGTTGAAGAAAACAGTTTGCTTAGAAATGGAAAAAGTTGTAAGTTCCTAGCAATTAAACATGTACAAAACATTCTGAACCATGTTCTGAAACATCTTGACATATTCTGCTGATATGGTAATATCTAAAACTTCAAAATAAAGTACAGAAAACAAGTGTGATGTACATCATTGCAAGTTGAATTTGCTTTATACAGATGACTTTGTATGTATGTCAGCACCTTTTGTTGCTCAACTGCCACATAATAATAATAATAATAATAATAATAATAATAATAATAATAATAATAATTGTGTGTCTTGTATACCTTCAAGTTGTTTCCAACTTATGGTAATCGTAAAAAAGAGGTTTGCTCATGCCCCTGAGACTGGGAGAGTGTAACTTGTGCAAGGTAACCCAATTGGTTTCATGGCTGAACTGGGAATCAAATCCTGGTCTCCAGAGTCATATTCCAATGCTCAAACCACAGGGGAAAGTTATAGGGGATAGGAGTAGGACAGTCAGCTGCAGGGGCAAAACAAATAGGGTTTGGGGGAGCTGTGAATGATTGAATAGTTCAGAGTTAATATGTAATCTAGTTGTGCATTAATAAACTTCTACTTGTTTATTCTTTTTTTATTCTTTTTTTAAATGGTATCTGGCTTATTCCTGTTAAGTTTTGATTGAGAGTCTGATCATCCTTACTACAGTGAATCCCCTAAACAACACATCCTCTAGAGTCCATATAGGAAATCAGGCAAGGTAAGTGGCAGAAGCCCAAGAGTATGGAACTGTAGGGCCAACCAAGAGAGGGGATCTGTCACATATATATCTGTCCCATAATTCTCCTCACCAGGACTCTGTCTGCACAGGCCAAATAAAACATCCTCCTCTCTCCTCTTGATGGGGAGACTGGGCAACTCATGGCACAAACACTGGTTCTGGTGTGAACAGACTGGATGATGGCCAGCCTGTTCAGCACCAGAAGCAGAGTATACTCCCCAGTTGCTCTGGATCTTCTGACACTGGGTGTCTGTTTGGAACACACCCTGCTCTGCTGCCCAGAGCATCTGCCGCTGCTAATGCCACTGCCACCAGTCACTCTGCTCTGAAGTCCAAACAAGATGTATAGCCATGTGATCAAGGTTGGGACCCTTGTTTTGACCTAGAGTGAAGTCACTTGCAGCAACAATCAATGCACTGGGCAGCTCAGTGGGAGCATCACAACAAAAAGTCTTTGCAATGAGGAAGGTTTGGGGAAACTCTGGGGCCAGGATACTCTGGGCTGCCCCATGCCAGTGCAGACAGGACTCAAGTTTTCTGGCACTTGAAAAATAAGTCCCATCCCCATTATCCAAATATTTTTGAATATTCTTCCACCTCCCCCAGTTGGGACTATAATTCTTAGTGGTCATGCTAGCTGTAGGAGATGAGAGCCATATTCTAAGACTTCTGCAGGCAGCCAGTGTCTGGGCAGTTGTTCCCCAGGGACCTCTACTTAGGGTGTTCACAGAACTTGCTATTTTATCTTCTTCAAGGAGATTGTCAAAGATTAGATCTAGAGCACCACATGCATGGTACCTCTTCTACAGAGAGATTGAAAAGCTCTCAGAATTTCAGCTCCCAGAATTCCTCAAGCAGCAAACATGGCCAGGGGGTCTGGAACTTGTAGTCCAAATAAGTAACTGTTCCAGACTACGCTTCCTGATAGTAAGAGTTGTTTGATAGTGGGTCACACTCCCTCACAGTGTGGTGGAGTCTCCTTCTTTGGAAGTTTTTAAACAGAGGCTGGATGGCCATCTGTTGGGGGTGCTTGTCTATTCCTACATGGCAGGGGTTGGAGTTGATGGCCCTTGAGGTCTCTTCCAACTCTATGATTCTATGATTGATTCGACATATCACCACAACACAGTTTGGGAGCAAAAGGAAATGGGACATAGAAGTATGGGACATTATTATATAAGACTGAGGTGGAGGGATCAACCTAATATATAAACTATATGAAAATGTGGTTTATTCTTTAAAGGCACATTGATCTTTTTCATGGTGAAGCTAAAGTAGATGCTTTCAGGGCTGAGCTGACCTCCCCCATCCCATTTTATATATTGACATGTATGCTCCAGGGAGTGTGATAATGCAGCCTTAATTGTGTCTTGTTGAACTTGGCCATTTATATGACTAACCCTTTGCTGCCTTGGTTCCCTTTTATATATTAATAACTGTTCCAAGTGATGTCTTTTCCTATTAGAGTGTCATTCTGTCAGCAGTATAGGCCTGGGTTTTTAAAAAAATGCCACAAGGCAGTAAGGCAAAGCACTCTTGGCAAAATGGGAAGCATGTGACACTCTAAAAGAGCAGTGATTAATTCATTATAAAGATCTTTGAAGGTTTTTCATTATTTTTTTTAAAAAAATTCAATATAAAAGCTTTAAAAAAAGAAGAAAAAGAAAGAAATCTCTTTTCTACCCCAGACAGAGACAATGGAAAGCTTCTGAATAAAATGACATGACATTAGCACAAAGGACTGTCGGAGGAGTATTCAGTCACTGGAGCAGTCAAAGTGGCTGAGCAGTGGTGGTAGCTACACAATACCTATATGCAGAGGGCTCTGTGTTTATGGAAATAAAAGTATGTGTGCAATTTGAAAAGCCAGACATGGAAAAGTTACACTTTGGACGACCTCCCTCAGAATCCCTCAGCCAGCATGACCGCTGGGAATTCTGGAAGTTCGGGCTCAAAAAGTAGCCTTTCCAGACCACCTATAATGAAATTGGGAAACCATGGCCCACCACCAGATATTTTAGGTTCTAAACTCAAATCAGCCAGTGTAGGGTGAAAGGGTGACATCCTGAGAAGTTTCCTGGAATGAAGGAAATTGTCTAGTTTCAGTGCAAAGAAACACAGGAGAGTCTCAAAAAAGTTACTTTCATGTTATTCTTGATGGTTCATGCCATTTCAATTCAATATATTAGTGGTAGCTACTGTATGGTCTACAGTTATTTTTCGTTCTTTTTTATTATTATATTTGGTACCTATATGGTTTTCCCCTAGTTAGGGATAGTTTCAGTACAAGTCAGAATATTGGGATGCGATGACCTGGATTTAAGAAGGATTGGCGGCATCTGAGTGGTAGATTTGAATTATAAATATGGAATGGAAATGAAGACAAATATTCATTTCATTTCATTTCTATGCCATCTTTCTCCCAGAAAGGGGTCCAAGGTAGGTCACAGACAATGGGGCAAAAGGATTGTACAAGAAAAAAAATTAAACAATTAAAATAATGGGCTAAAAACAGTCTAAAATGACATAAAAATATACAAAATTTAAAAAACATATCTAGATCACACACCTCATATAAAATAAGGAAAGGGCATCATTCTCACTGTTCTTAGTCTACAGTTTCCATTCTCAGGCTTTGATCTTGAGAGTTAAAGGCTTGGGAATGCTTTCTAGAAGTTACAATTTGAATTCTCATACTCACCAGCTTATAACATTTGGATTATAGGGCCGATGCAGACCAGCCAAAATGGCCAGCCTGGGGGTGGAGCTGGGGCGGGGTGACCACACACCGGCTGCCCTGACTCCACTCCAATCCCGCCGTCACAGTGCACATCCAACTGCATGGTGTGTAGCATCAGGGTGCCCTGTTGGTGCAGTGGGTATACATGCTGTGCAAAAGGGGCACAAAAGAGCTGTGGCAATGGTGCTAAGGGTGGCTTTTTGCTGCCCCCAAAAGGAGTAGCATTTGCCAGCTCTTTTTGGAGTAGCAAAAAGCCGGATCAGGGCTGCAGCGTGTGGTTGTCGCGGCCCCGATCTGGCGCTCCCAGGGGCGGCACAGAGCTGCCCCTTAGGGGCAGTCTATATGGCCCCTTAGTGTTGGAGCCATAGTATTTTAAAACAGTATTGCTTTTAAAAGACATGCAGTGTTGTAGAACAGAAAATATGACTCTTCCTTCACTCCCCATTTTATCCACTTATCATTCCAGTTTCTCCAGTTGAAAAATGTGGAAGGAAGGGAACCATCCAAGAAGAGAGAGTTAAATATGCTCTCCTGCCCCCTGCATTCTTCAGGTTTTCTTGACCATCACATTTCTACTTATATTTTCCTTTGCTTAAGTACATTAAAACTGTACTTAATCTCATACCTCCTGCTTTGCTTTTCTTTGCTTTCTCCCCACTCCTTGCTCCTGTAGGCCTTAGTGCCCTTGCCTGGACACTTTTAAACTGCACACTCCCCATTTCCCCTTCACTCAGTGAGCATACCTACATCCCTCTCAAACTTTCCCATCTACCTCATTGTCTCCACTGCTTCAGAATTTGGCCTTCAGCATCCTATTCATGTCTGTTCCTCTTCTCCTCACCATCCCATTTCACTCTCCCTCACACAGAGATAGACACACAGAGGGCAACCTATGTGTTGAGAGGCATTTGTGAATCCAACAAATTTTAACAACTGCTTTGGGTAAATTGGTGGAACCAGCTGAATAACACCACTGCTTAACAGTATGTAGCCCTGTGACATCCACCCTATGACATTCCAACCTAGGACTCTGTGGGTGTCATGTTTGGTGTTTCTGGAACCCTCGGAACCTTAATTCAGAGGTAGCTGGCTGGGTGCTGGAAGCAGACATTGTAGTTGTTATTGTTGTGTGCCTTCAAGTTGACTCTGATGTACGGTGGTCCTGTCATAGAGCTTTCCTAGTTCTACTCAGAGGAAGTTTGTCATTGCCACTAAAGCTGAGAGAATTTTTCTTGCCCAAGGTCACCCAGAGCTTTCCATTGCTAAGCATGGATTTGAACCTGGATTTCTAGCCTAATACCTTGTGTATTTGTTATTGTTGTGTGTCTTCAAATCATTTACAACTTATGGCAACCCTAATGCAGGGGTTATTTTTTGACAGGATTTGTTCAGAGGGGTTTGCCTGAAAGCAAAAGGAGAGAGACTGGAACTTGCCTATATTCACCCAGTGGCTTCCATAGCTGATTCAACCCTTGTCTCCTGAGTTCATAGAATCATAAAATTATAGAATCATAGAGTTGGAAGAGACCAGAAGGGCTATCCAGTCTAACCCCCTGCCATGCAGGAACTCACAATCAAAGCACACACACCCCACAGATGGCCATCCAGTCTCTGTTTAAAGACCTCCAAGGAAGGAAACTCCTCCACACTCAGATTAAGTGTGGGCCTAAGCAGACGGCTTAATAGGCTGTCCTCGGCGCAGGGAAGGGGAGGGGCAGCCGCACGCTCGGCACCCCCTCCCCCTCCCGAGGTCGTCCTCGGAGCTGCTGGCCCTCCGCACGGCCGGCGCTCCAAGGAGGACCTCCCGCCGCAGTGTCTGGACACGCTGCGGTGGAAGGGTCACCGAAAGTGCGCCGCAACGTTTTGCGGTGCACTTTCGGTGACATATGAAAGGAGCACTATTTTAGCACTCCTTTCCAGGGGCGCCGACAGTGCACCGCTGGATCGAGGCATGGGGATGCCTCGGTCCCACGGCGCACCTTCCCAGGGCGGCCCACGGCTACCTGTCTGCTTAGGCCCTTCGTTCCACTGTTGAACAGCTTTTACTGTCAGGAAATTCCTCCTAATATTGAGGTGGAATCTCTTTTCCTGTAGCTTGCATCCATTGTTCCAAGTCCTATTCTCTGGAGCAGCAAGCTTGCTCCATCATCAATATGACACCCCTTAAAGAGGGCTTAATACTTAAAACAGTTGTAGTACAACAATAAAACCAATACACCACACTGGTTCTCTACCTTGTGTGATACATTGAGGTAATTCATGTGCTCAAATCTATTTGTTATATTGATTTATCAGCTACATTTGTATCCTGCCTTTTCTCCAATGATTTCAAAGTGGCATGTGTATCTTTCCTGCTTCCCATTTTATCATTCCAACAACAACACTATGGGCAAAGTGTAGCTACAGGAAGGCAAAATGGGAACATTGCCCTCTATGAGAATTCTGCCCCTCAATGAAATTTTCTTTCAGTCTCCAGATTTTTAGGACTGCAGTTACTTAAAACTTCAGTTGAGCATTTAGGAATACACTTTCAGCATCCAAAGAAAAGGGGCAGGCACAATTACCAAGAGAATGCAAACACAGCAAATACAAGCATTCTAGGTGTGTGCCATTTTCAGGGCTTTATCACACCGGAGCCTTTTGTGCTGCAATCACAGTAAAAATATAAAATGGCAACCTACAGCTATTATTGCAGCCATGATTGCACCGATTGTCTGTTGTGTGACTGGGGATGCTGCCCCCATCACGCTCTCTTCCCATCCTGTCCCTTAAATCCTCCCTCCTGCCTCCTTCCCTCCCTGTCTTTGGTTTTGTTTTGTTTTTTTCAATTTTTGTTGCACAATTTAGGAGCTCTGCAGCCCCAATTTAATGTTTAAAAAAAAACCTTTGCTGCTGCAGAGCTTGGGAACTGCACAAAAACCATAGGATTTTTTTAAAAAGGGAGGGGAAAGGAGTGAGATGAGGGGACAATGACACCATGTGACTGTCAATAATAATAATAATAATAATAATAATAATAATAATAATAATAATAATAATTTATACCCCGCCACTCTGCATTGCAATTGTGCAAATGCAAAGCAAAGCAGCTTATTTATATACCGCTTCATATCACGCTATGGGATGTCTAAGCGGTTTACAACTGTGAGCTGATTGCCCCCCAACAAGCTGGGTACTCATTTTAGTGACCTCGGAAGGATGCAGGCCTGAGTCGAGCCTCAGCCCTGGCTGGTATTGAACTCGCAACCTTGTGGTTTTATGAGTGAGTGGCTGCAGTACAGGCATTTAACCACTGCGCCACCAGGGCTGCCAGGAATGACTTTCTGCACCCAGGGCATTGAGCAGTTGGCAGCTCATTCATGGGTTTCCCCCATGAATGAGAGGGGACGGCTAGGGGATGGGACAGATATGGGAGGGAAGTGGCGTCATGTGTTCACTGTCACCAATGCCACTTCCCTCCCAGTGAAATCACAGTTTAAAAGCTGTGTGTGATAAAGCCCTCAGTGTCTCACTCTCTGCAATTGCTCAGTGGAGCCTAGAGCTTTGATCCACAGCCAGTGATTCCCAAATTTTGGTTCTCCAGTTTTGGAGTTCAGCTCCCAGAATTCCTGGTAGTTGCCAAAATTGGCTGAAGCTTCTGGAAGTTGTACTTCAGAACACCTGGAGGACCACCGTTTGGGAACCACTGCCCCAGGCTGTAGTCCATTGGGAAGGAAGGCATTGTCATCTCAGTACACACATATAAAGAGTAGACAAAACAGCTAAACAGATTCACAACCCTGTACTGGCCACATCGATGGTCTATGACAGGGGTAGGCAACCTTTCCCCTTTAAGGGCTGAGGGACTTCAGCTCCCAGAATCCCAGGAGCTATTGGCCAACATGGGACTATTGGCCAACATGGCTGAGGCTTCTGGGAGCTGAAGTCCCTCGGCCCTTAAAGGGGAAAGGTTGCCTACCCCTGGTCTATGACAACTAGAAGCCATTGCAGGGGGTTTCTTTCCCACTCTAAGTGACACCAATAAAGAGTTTGTTTGTTTGTTTGTTTGTTTGTTTGTTTGTTTGTTTTTAAAAAGGAAATTCCCTAGATCCAAAAGACAGACATGTTTTATTGCTGTACCCCTAAACTGTGAGTTACTTCTAGGCTACTTGGCATGCTTATTTTCTACTGAGGGCATTGGTTTAGTGCCAATTCAAAGGAAAGAGTGCCACCTACTGAAGCACTAAACAATTGAGGCTGCATCCACACTGCAGTAATAATGCAGTTTAACACCACTTTGACTGCCGCGGCTCCTTGACTGCCATGTAGTTTGTTATGGCACCAGAGCTCTCTGTCAGAGAAAGCTAAATGTCTCACAAAACTATAGTTCCCAGAATTCCATGGCATTGAGTAAAATGGGAATCAAATTGGATAATTTCTGCAATATAATTGCAGCCTGAGTTTGCCTGGGGGATAGCATGATCCAAGTATGAGGCACCCCAAAGTGCCAAAAGGAAACAGAAGAAACTGCTGCTCGACAGAAAATGAAACAAAATATATACATAAAGATATCTTATTAAAAGCTGGGAAAGTGTTAGCTAGATCATGGACCAGGGGCTGCAATTTAGTTTGAAGGAGCATAATGCACTGTTATGTCTGTTTGTGAGATAGTACATGTGACAGGATTACTGACAGTGATTCTACATGATGTGCCAGTGGTGCATAGTGTATTGTTACAGCCAAGAGGAAAAGAATGGACATGGATAATAATAATAATAATAATAATTTTTATTTATATCCCGCCCCTCTGCCAGGCAATCGGGGCAGCGTACAACATTACAAAACATCAAAGCAATAAATCAAAATGAAATCCCATCCCTCTTTCACCCACCCACCCATCCCCCCAAACATACAAACAAATTAAATAACAGTAGCTAAAAATACAATTTAAAAGATGCATAATTTTTCTTGTCTTATGGTCCTCTGAGAGGTGTAAGATGGCAAAACAGTCCTCTGTGGCCATAACGTGGTGCCGGCGAGGGTGTTCTCAGGCGGCGTTATATAGGGGTGGCGGAGGTAGGGCGGCTCAAGCTGCTCAGCTGGTCTCCCGGGGCTGGTCTCCCGGGGCTGATAAGCAGTCCTCCGCGGCCTTGAGGATGCTGCTGCTCACTGCGCAGTGCCATGAATCCCAAATGTGAACCCAGAAAGACAGTCAAAGCTTGCTGTTTTCCAACCGAGGGGCAGAGGAAAAGATACTGAATATGAAACCCTTTCTCCATTGACTACCACAATGTAAAGATAAATTTACACAAACCTTATATCGGATCCCATACTGGGAACACCTTGGGTCCTGTATTGAGTGAAAAATAAAAATAATATAATAAAATAAAATGAATAAATGGGAAAGGAAGGTGACACTAAAGCAGGTGTGTGTGTTGTTTACCTTCAAATCATTTCCAACTTATGACAAACCTATCACAGGGGTTTCGTGGCAAGTTTCTTCATTAGGGGTTTGGAATTGCCATTCTCTGAGATTAAGAGTCCCAACAGATGGGCAAAAAAAAGCCCGCTTCTGGGTATCATCGGTGCACAACATTTAGACACTGCAGATTCCAATGATGGCCAGAAGCCAGCCTGATGCCACCTGGCTGCCAAGATGTGGGTGGCTTCATGATGATCCGGTGGCACGGTGATTATACACTGCATGCTGCTGGAGCATCTTAAAGCTGGCTTCAAGCCACAGCAGAGTGGGAAAAACCAGCTTTTCACTGGCCAAAAAAGGAGTGGATCTTATCTGCTCCTTTTTCAGCTGGCTTCAAGGTGGATTGGGGCCACAGTATCTGTTTGCTGCAGCCCCAGTCCGTCTTCTAAAGGGGCGGTTTCAAGCCATCCCTTCCTGCCTGTCTGTTTTCCCTCTGAGAGATTGTGACTTGCCTGAAGTCTCCTAGTGGGTTTTCATGACTGATTAGGGATTTGAACCCTGCTCTCCAGAGTCATAGTTCAATGCACAGTTCATTACACCATGCTGGCTCCCAATGCAGGGGTGGTCAAAGTGAAGTTCTGAGAGCCAAGGAATTTTTCCTTTTGTAGCTCCTGACTCCCAAACAGCCTGAAATATCTTTTTATGCATCCCCATGAATTGCATCATGCATCATCCATCATGTATCATGCAATACACCCTTTAAAAGATTTCATGCCTCGTCCCACATGTTTAATATTTTTAAATGTTATTTTTAAAAACCCAGAAATCAACTTTTGGCCACTCCTGGTTTTTGTTGTTGTTGCTGGTTTGGTTTGGTTTGGTTTGGTTTGGTTTGAATTTTTGAAAATCTGTGCAACGCCCCTTTGCACACACACACACACACACACACACAAGAGTCCTGGGAACAGAGTTCTTGGGAGCCATCACAGTTAACTATCCCTTCCCTAAGGTACCAATCAGTGCTGTATGCCCTTTGGGAACATCAATCCTTTGTGTAAGTCCCTTGTGTAATTCTCCATACATCTAATACCTTTTCAAAGAGGGTAGATGCTTTCTAGATACAAAAAATCCAACATACGTTATACCAGCCGAAGACAATTTGCCACCCGAGACAGAGCAAAAAACTGGTTAACACTTTCCTGAAATCCAGATACCAGGTCATAAAAAAAAAATTGGCATCTGAAGGAGGTAATTCAACAAGAGTCTCTCCTTCCAATGCTACTTTGGGAGTAAAAGTGCAGCAATAAGAAATTGCAGTTGGCATCCTGTTAGTGACATATAATGACATAGGTATAATATACACCATCATCAGTCTTTTTTTTTTTTTTTTTGCAGGAGTCAGAATTTTCTTCCTCCTTTGTGTAATGACCAATCCTCCTCCATACCCTTTATTTCTGCACACACAAACCCAACATGGCCATTTACTAACCATTGGAGAGCATGGAGCGGGTGGCAAAGAAAAGCATCCAGCTATATGCCTGTAGCTGGATATAGAGTGATCATGTGAACTTCCAAGAATTCTCAGGGGTTTTCTGCATCCAGCTGCAGGCTCATCGCTGGATTCTCTGCCACCACACTGCCCACACACCACTGTCTTGTAAATGGACACAATGGTGTGAATGCAGGAATGAAAAGGATGGTTTATGGGGGGGGGGGGGGGGGGGAATAAGAGAGTATACAAGATCCAACACATTCCATTGGATAGGACAAAAAGTACCCCATGTTGTGTTGTTGTTGTTGCTGCTGCTGTTGTGTTAAAATATAATTGTACATGGCAGGTGACTAAGACTCAGGGACATTGTTCAGAACTGTTCAGGGGACAGAGCCATAAGGTATCTGTTTGGTAGGTCTATTTCTGTGTGAATTCTGGGAGAGGAAACTTCATGACTCAGTTGTTAAGATATTCTATACAACTGAGGGCTATGTTGCAGGAACTAAGCAGAGCAGTGGAGGACAGAGAGTCTGGGAGATGTCTCATCCACAGGGTCACCATGAGTCGAGATTGACTCAAAGGTAGTTAACAACAACAAGAAGACAGCAGCCTGTAATTCAGTATTTCTGGCCTATCTAGTTGTTTTATAATTTTTGTCCAGCTTTTTGTTGTTGTTAACTGCCCTTGAGTCGATCTCAACTCATGGCGACCCTATGGATGAGACATCTCCAAGACCCTCTGTCCTCCACTTCTCTGCTTAAATCCTGCAGCCTCATACCCATTACTTTCTTAATAGACTCCATCTATCTAATATGTGCCCTTCCTCTCTTCCTACTTCCTTCCATCTTCTCCAGCATTATTGTTTTTTCCAAAGAGTCCTCTCTTCTAATGATGTGTCTGAAGTACGACAATCTCAGTTTGGTCATCTTGGCTTCCAGGGAGGTTTCCCGCTTGATCTGCTCTAGGACCTACTTGTTTGCCTTTTGGCTGTCCAGGGGATCCTCAGCACTCTTCTCCAGCACCACATTTCAAAGGAGTTGATTTTCTCCCTATCATCTTTCTTAACTGTCCAGGTTGTTGATATTCCTTCCTCCTATTTTCACTCCTTCTTCTGTGTCCCAGCCTGTTTTTCTTATAATATGTACTTCATACAAGTTGAACAGATAGGGTGAAAGGATGCAGCTTTGTCTGACTCCTTTGCCAGTTGGGAACCATTCTGTTTCTCTGTGTTCTGTTCTGACAGTAGATTCTTTTTCTAAGTACAGATTCTTCATCAGGACTTTCAGATGTGTTGGCACTCCCATGTCTTTAAGGGCATTCCATAGCCTTTCATGCTCTATGCAGTCAAAGGTTTTGCTATAGTCTATAAAGCACAAGCTGATTTTCTTTTGGAATTCCCCAGTGTGCTCCATTAGCCACTGTATGTTTGCAATGTGATCCCTAGTGCCTCTTGGACTTCTGGGATCTATCTTTCCATGTATTGTTGGAGTCTATGTTGCAGAATTTTGAGCATGATTTTGCTTGTGTAGGAGACCAGTGCTATGGTCCTATAGTTGCTGCAGTCTCTTGTGTCTCCCTTTTTGTAGATGGGGATGAATATTGATTGTTTCCCATCTGTTGGCCATCATTTTGTTTTCCATATCTGTTGACATATGTTGGTTAACATTAGAGTTGACTCTGTCAATGTGGATTGCAGCAGTTCAATTGGAATATCATCTGTTCCTGGGGATTGGTTTTTCGCTATTTCTCTTATTGCAGTTTTCACTTCACTTTTTAGGATTTGGAATTCATCCTCATATGGCTTTTCATTCCATGTGTCCTCCATTTTTTCATCTCTTTTGTATAATTCTTCTGTGTATTGCATCCAATGTCTTTTTATTCCTTCCTGGTCTTGAATTATCTTATTTTTATTGTCATAGATTGTCCCAGTCCTTGGTTTGAATTTTCCTTTGATTTCCCAGATCTTGTGAAATAGATCTCTTGTTCTTCACTTTTTGTTTTCTTCTATTTCTCTGCATTGGTCATTGTAGTAATTTTCTTTATCTTTCTACACAAGCTATTGTAGTGTTGCATTCATAATTCTTAGTTTGTTCCTATCTCCCTTTTGTTTTTCTTCTCTTCTCTTCTTTATTGTTTGTAGTGTTTCTTCTGTCATCCATGTTTTTTCCCTTTCTTTTTGTTTACTGAAAGTGTTTTGTTTCTTGAAAGTGCCTACAGTGATATTAATTTTGGCATCTCAATATATTTAACTTGCTACATCTGTTAGGTTAAGAAAAAACAATGGAGGCATTCAGTTTATTATTATCTACTAAAATTATTTATCCACATATGTGTGCACTCTCCCATACATACTCTATTATACAATGCAATTTTAACTCAAAAATGTGCTGGGAGTAGGAAGTTAGAAATATCTGTTAGGATTAGGCAGAAGTGTTGGCAAGAGTTCCTCTCTCCCTGGCAAAGGTCTCTTCATCTTGTTTATCTCAAGAGATCTTGACAGAGCTATTGTTGGCAGAACTTCTCTAGTGGCTAACCTCTGTCAACAGATGGGAAGTAGGTGGGAAAGGGTTGAGGTGATAGAGGAATCAAGTTATTCAAACCTCCTCAAGCCCAGGTATACAGTCATAATTCCAGCAGCAATTTAGACTACAGAGAGGATTTGTTATTGTCATTATTTGCCACTGCATTTGCTTTGACTTATGAAAATCTATGAATGTGAGACCTACAAGAGCCCAAGTCATCAGCATCCCTGCTCAGGTCTTCCAGTGTCAAGGGCATCACTTCCTTGATTGAGTTAATCCATCTGTAACATGGTCAGTAAAGTCAACATCCTTACACTTTACAGAACATCATCATCATTTCCAACAAGTCATGATATGACACATCTCGTGATGTGTCCAAAATACAGTAGTACCTGCTGGGGTTTGGTTCAAGGACCGCCTGTAGATACCACAAATTCATGGATGCTGAAGTCCTATTATGTACATTGGCATAGTAAAATAGTGTCCCTTACATAAAATTGCAAAATCAAGGATTGCTTTTTGGGATTTTTTGTTTGTGAATATTTTCAAGCTATGGATGGTTGAATCCATGGATGCAGAATCAGTGGATATGGAGGGCTAACTGTATGATAGCCTAATATTAGCTCCAAGTGAAAGTTCAGGGTTCATTTGCCCTTAGACCCATTTTTTTTTCTTTTTGGTGTTCCATGAAAACTCTCCTCTAGCACCACATTTCAAATGCATTGATTTTTTTTCTCACCAACTTCCTATGAATGAGAATAATCCTTAAGGAATTTCCAGCATTCCTAGGATGGAAGAGGACTGGATTCTGCACAGCTTCACCTGGCCTTGTACTTATTGGCTCAGATGACTCTTGGTCATCTCAGACAGTTAGGATGATGTTCAAATACAGCAAGCTACTGAAGGTCCCAGATTTTTGTGGCACACAATAAAATTCATTGACAGTGGTTTCATGTCATCAGTGACTTACCCTCTTGAGTCAGAAGTCAGTTCCTAATTGACACTAGAATCATAAGAATATATTCTCTGGAATAAGTCCAGCTGTGTTAAATGGAACTTATTCCAATGTGCTTAAGATAAAAGGAGCCAGCCTAGTGTAAATATTTGAGTGTTGGCATAGGACATTGAGAGACCAGGGTCAACACTCTGTTTGACCATAAAAATCCACTGGGTGACCTTGACAAGTCACACTTTCTCTGCCTTAGAGAGCCAATACTAAATGTCCTCATAACAAATCTTGTCAAGAAAATACCATGATAGATTTGCTTTAGGGCTATTGTAAATTGGAAATGGCAAACAACAACAACAAAATCAAAGCCACATTGGTCTTGGGCTACTCACACACTATTATCCTACTGTACTTGCAGAATTGTTTGTAAAGATGAAATGTATGCCAATCTGAACTCCTTGGGAGGAACATAATAAGTAAATTATAGAATACAGAAGCAAATTAAAAATAAATTAATGCAGGTATATTTATGTTAATTTGTTGGTTTCATTGTTGATTTACTTTCTGTTCTTGATTTCTACCTCTGATTAATTGCATATATCATCTGAGATATATGTGGAAACAGAAGAGCCTTTTAATACATTTTAGAAAACAAACCATGCCCTTTCCCAGTATATAGACTGAGGCCCTCTTCCCAAACCAAGATTAATGTTCACTGATCATTTTTGAAAGACTGTGGAAAACAACAGCTCTTTTACCAAGTGTTTCGAATCCCCGTTTTTGTTTTTTTTAAATGCATGAAAATTGGGGAAGAAATGGTTAAACATTTTTTATTATTCATGCCACATTCAAAGTAAATTGTGTAATAGTTTTCATGTCTTAATTACTTAAATTTTATATTGAGCTATAGCGATATTATCTCTCTTTTTGTCTCCACACAATTGTATTTTATAATAGCTTTTATTAGGGCCTACATGAATGGAATTTCAAATGAACACATCATTTCAGTTACTTGGGCAGTTGAGAAAAAGAGAGCACTTTTTCTGATATTTGGCATGAAAAGCACTTCCCTTTGTGTTTTATGACATATAGAGAGTTGTATTAGGAAAGGATATATTTTGAACAGAACAGGATACAAGGGAGAATAGAGAATAGTGGTGTTGCTTTGAGGAAGTTCCTGTGAACATGGAGAAGAAAGGAAGCTGAGATATATTGAATTCAAGGGCAGTGGAGGGTGGCTAGATACAAAAAAAGAGGACTGAATACCTGCCCCTTTCCCAGTTGGGAATAAAAGTGAATTTCAGCAGGGGCTTCTTGTGCTGAAAACTACAGTGGCTTAAATACCTCTCCTGGACAACTCTTAAAGGGGCAGAAACCCTGTCCTTTTTCACACTGATGCCCCCTTAAGACTGGCATCTTGATTGTTTGCTTGATTGAAATTATTGATTGACCAGATGAATTACATCCAAGGGTATTAAAAGAACTGGCAAACGTAATATTGGAACCATTGGCAATAATCTTTGAGAACTCCTGGAGAACAGGAGAAGTCCCAGCGGACTGGAGGAGGGCAAACGTTGTCCCCATCTTCAAAAAGGGGAAAAAAGAGGATCCCCAACAATTATCGTCCAGTTAGTCTGACATCAATACCAGGAAAGATTCTGGAGCATATCATTAAACAGAGAGTCTGTGAACATCTGGAAGATAATTTCATAATCACAAAAAGTCAACATGGGTTTCAGAGAAACAGGTCATGCCAGACAAATCTGATGTCTTTTTTTTTTTTTTTTTTTTTTGATAAAATTACCAGCTTGGTAGATGAAGGGAATGCTGTGGACAAGGTTCCCCATGACATTCTTGCAAACAAGCTGGTAAAATGTGGGCTAGACAAAGTAACTGTTACATGGATTTGTAATTGGTTGACTGGCCGAACTCAAAGGGTGATCAACAATGGCTCCTTTTCAACCTGAAAAGAAGTGACCAGTGGGGTGCCACAGGGCTCTGTCCTGGGCCTAGTGCTATTCAATATCTTTATTAATGACTTGGATGACGGTACTGGGGGCATAGTTATCAAATTTGCAGATGACACCAAATTAGGAGGAGTAGCTAATTCCCCAGAGCACAGGATCAAAATTCAAAATGACTTGAACAGACTAGAAAGCTGGACCAAAGCTAACAAAATGAAATTCAACACAGAGAAATGTAAGGTACCGCACTTAGAACGGAAAAATGAAAAGCACAGATATACGATGGGGGACACCTGGCTGAATGAGACTACATGTGAAAGGGATCTAGGAATCCAGGTGGACCACAAGTTGAACATGAGTCAACAGAGTGATGCAGCAGCTAAAAAGGCCAATGTAATTTTAGGCTGCATCAGTAGAAGTTTAGTGTCTAGATCAGGGGCCAGCAACCTACGGCCCCTAGGCCGGTTCCGGGCCAGGTCGCCGGACTTACCGGCCCAAGTCAACCCCTGCTGCCACTGCCGCTGCCGCCGCCGCCACCACCGCCACCACGCGTTTTTGCCTCTGTGCAGCCACACACGCTGCAGCCACCATTCTGATTTCCAAAAGTACTGCGCATTTCCAGGAGTACTGCGCATGCGCAAACGCGTTGCCGCCACCATTTTGGAAATCAAAATGGTGGCCACGACATATGCAGTGAGTTCGGCGGCCGCGCATGTGGTGGCGGCGGCTGCGCACGGGGGGGCGCTGCGGGGGGCGCCCGCACGCGTGAGCGCACGCGCTGCCATTCCCCCCCACTTGGCCTGGCAGAGAGGAGGACTTCGGGGGACCGGCCCAGGACTCAAAAAGGTTGCCTACTCCTGGTCTAGATCAAGAGAAGTAATAGTGCCACTCTATTCTGCTTTGGTCAGGCCTCACCTGGAATACTGTGTCCAGTTCTGGGCACCACAATTCAAAAAGGGTGTGGAGAAACTGGAGCGTGTCCAAAGGAGGGCAACTAAAATGGTGAACTGTCTGGAAACCAAGCCCTATGAGGAACGACTTAGGGAGCTGGGGATATTTAGCCTGGAGAAGAGAAGGCTGAGAGGTGATATGATAGCCGTGTTTAAATATTTGAAGGGATATCGTATTGAGGAGGGAACAAGCTTGTTTTCTGCTGCTCCAGAGACTAGGACCCGAAACAATGGATGAAAGCTCAAGGAAAAGAGATTCCACCTCAACATTAGGGGGAACTTCCTGACAGTAAGGGCGGTTTGACAGTAGAACACACTCCCTCGGAGAGTAGTGGAGTCTCCTTCCTTGGAGGTCTTTAAACTGAGGCTGGATGGCCATCTGCCGGGGATGCTTTGATTGGGAGTTCCTGCATGGCAGGGGGTTGGACTGGATGGCCCTTGTGGTCTCTTCCAACTTTCTGATTCTATGATTCTGTGATTGATTCTCAGTCCACTAATGTTCCCTACTGAACAACAGATAAAAACATTTAAAACATGAGATACACTGGCTACCAATATGCTTCTGAATTCAAGGTGCTGGTTGTTGTTGTTACCTGCTGTCAAGTCAGCTGTGGCTTATGATGAAACTATGAATGAGAGAAACCCTTCCTTGACTGTGTCTATCCCCCTGCAAGGCAGTCTTCCTCTTTTCCTGTTGCCTTCCACCTTGCCAGGCATTATTGTCTTTCGTAGTGTTTAGTCATCTTGGCCTCTAGAGACAGTTCAAGCTTTACTAGCTCTAGAACCCATTTATTTGTCTTTTTAGCAGTCCTCTGTATCCACAGAACTCCTCTCCACCACCAGAATTCACATCAGTTGATTTTCTTCCTATCAGCTTTCTTCACTGTCCAGGTTTCACAACTATACATAGAAATGGAAAATATGATAGCATGGATGATTCAAACTTTAGTATTGAATTATATAACTTGACACTTAAGGTTCTTGTTTAGTTCCTTTATAGCTGTCCTTCCAAGGCTACCAAGCCCTATTCTTCTTCTGATTTCTTGGGTGCAGTTTCCATTCTGTTTAATAACTCAGCCAAGGTATGGAAAATCTTGAACTATTTCAATGTCTTCATTGTCTACTTTAAAGTTATGCAAATAATCCATGGTTGTTATTTTTTGTTGTCTTAATGTTCAGCTGTAAACCTGCCTTTGCACTTCCTTCCTTGACTTGCTTTAGTAATCATTCCAAGCCTTTGCTATTTTCAGCTAGAGGTATGGTGTTATCTGCATATCTAATCGTTCTTTAGATATAATCTGTTCATCATACAAATTCAATAAATAAAATGTAACCTTGTCTAACCTTGCCAAATGAAAACCATTTCATTTCTCTATATTCTGTCTTGATAGAAGCATCTTGACCTAAATACAGGCTAGACAGCAAGAGAACCAAATGTTGTGACACACACTCATTTCTTTAAGTGATCCATACCCTCTTTGCAGACGGCGCTTTGTGCCGTCTTGGAGGTAAGGAAGGGGAGGGGCAGCCTCACTCTGGGCACCCCAACCCCTTCCTGAACATGTCATCGGAGCGGCTGTCGCTCCAATGACAGGCGCTCTGATGACGTCCTTCTGCCGCAGCGTCCGGACACGCTGCGACAGAAGAGACGCCAAAGAGGCACCCAACACCTTTTGTGGTGCACCTTCCGCGCCTTGCGGAAGGAGCGCTATTTTAGCACTCCTTCCAGGGCCCTAAAAGAAGTGGATCAGGGCCGAGGAGTGCGGCTACCTCGGTCCCAATCCGCGGCTTCTCAGGGCGGCCCACTGCCACCCGTCTGCTTAGGGCCATGGTTTCTCATGATTTACACAATCAAAAGCTTTGCTATAATCTATAAAGCACAGGTTGATTTTTTTCTGAAATTCTTTGGTGTGCTCCATTATCCAACATAAGTTCACAATATAATCCCTGTTACGAGTACTGGAAATCTTCTAATTTTGTGGTGTGTGTGTACCCCTTATGACCCTAAATGTACCCAATATAGCAGCCATATGTCTCAAAGTATCAGGTCATGTAGCCCTGAGCCTCAGAAATCAGATCATGTAGGCAGTTTGGGAGTTGTGATAAGGAGGCAATTAACACTTCCAGGTCAGGAAGGCTAGGCAATTGATCAACAAGATGTTTGGCACCCCAAGCCGGAGGATGTTCACAATTCCCACTTCAAAGGCCTCTATCTCGAGTGACCATTTTCATGCAGATTCGTACCTTTGTTGTAGGACACCTGGCCTTTGCCCCAGGCTAGTTTTGCTCTATATAAGACCCTAAAAATCCTTTGTTCCCTGGGCTAGTTTGGATTTCAGTCTGACTCCATGCCACTCTGAATTCTGCTACTTCCAACTCACTGCCATCTCTGAGTGCTCCCAAATATCCGAGTCTCATGCCCAACTATCCAATTGGACCATCAGGAGTGACCACATCTTTGGCAATTATTAGCATTAGTGGAGCCTTTGAATCTATTTCAACACTCACCTCTTTATTTTCTAGCTCTTGTGCAAGTGTGTGTGTGTATATGCATTGGTGTGTGTTACCCCTTTAATAAAATACAGTTCATGAAGAGAATTCTGCCTCTGCCTCTGTAATCATTGTCTCTATATCTTGATATACAGGTGGAAAGATCCCAGGTCTGCTTGTAACATAGGGCCTCGGCAGACGGCTAATTGAGCCGTCTTCCGGGCCCGGAAGAGGAGAGGCAGCCACACGAGCGGCGCCCCTTCCTCTTCCTGAGGTCGCCCTCGGAGTCGCCGGCCCTCCACATGGCCGGCGCTCCGGGGATGACCTCACGCCGTGGCAACCGGACGCGCCGCGGCGTTTGAGTCAGGGAAAGTGCACCCGCCACTTTGGAGCTCCTTTTGGAGCTCCTTTTAGAGTCGCCAATTTGGAGCTCCTTTTAGAGTCGCCGGAGGAGCGGCGCAGTGCGGAGGTCAGTCCACTAATTGAGCTAATGTTAAAAAATTCTCCTAGAGGTTCTTAGAGCCTTTACAGACTGCCAGAAATAATGCAGCTTGAGGCCACTTTAATTATACTGGCTCAGTGCTAGGGAATCATGGGAACTGTATTTTTTTTCTGGGACATTAAGCCTTCTCTGTCAGAGAGTTCTGGTGCCACAATAAACTACAGTTCCCATGAATCCTTAGCACTGAGTCAGGACACTTAAACTGGCCTCAAGTTGCATTATTTCTGGCAGTCTGTAAAGGCCCTTAGTTACATCCCTAATGCCTTTTCCTTTCCTGAATTGAGCTTGAACATCTAGCATTTCTCACTCCATATATGGCAAAAGTCTTTGTTGTAGAATTTTGAGATTTCAAAGTGCTGGTAATAACATTTAAAGTCCTAAGTGGGGACCTTGATATTTGATGGAGCACTCTTTTTGTATATGCTTGCGTGAGAATTGCAATCTATTGGAGGGACTGTCCTCAGTTGTTCCACTAGTAGAGAAAGCATATTGTGGGAGAACATGGCAATTTGGTTACCCACCTGTCTGGCATAGCCTGCAATGTGGAAGCACATTTACCAGCCTATGGGGAGATGAGGACTGGAGATTATGAAGCTTATTGCATTCTTAAATAATTACCTGATCTGGTTTAAAATTTAAATCAAGTGGCATCCTGATATTATCAAAAGGATTTAGCCACTGAATTCACTGCCCAGGTCCAGCCCCACTCACTCTGGTGGCCATTTTCTGAAGCCGGAAACTCCTGGCTTTGAAAAGAGGCACACTGAGTGTCCCTGGGAATGGGAATGGACCTGGGATGGACCCGGGTGGGGATTTTGGTTGCTAAATCCTTCTGATAATTTCAGAATGCCACCTGATTTAAATTTTAAACCAGATCAGACAAGCCGTATTATTTAAGAGTGTGGTAAGCTTCTACATCAGAATATGCAGCCCTGAGAGACAGAGCCAAGGGTTTGTTTTTTTTAAAGACTTTGACACTCCTCTTCCGCTTTGCCTTTGAACTGACCGATCCTCCCACCTCTACCACAGTGTGAATTTTGCTGATCTCTACAGGACCAAGTAGGAATTTTTGTCCCTTTACATGGTTTTGATTTGGTTTGGTTTTGCCTACTCCACACTATTGTTGGAGACAATTAACAATTGAACTAGGGTGGTGTCTTAAATAGGCAGTCACTTGGTAGTTACTGGGTAGAGATGTAGAATTTTGGTGAACACCTATGGTACCCCTTTTTGGTGAAGGAGAAGATATGGGTCTGCCTCTTTAGGTCCTGTGACTAGAGGATAGGGAAAGATTCTATCTTTGGGGTTGGACTGAGGGATAAATCCTCACTTTAATTCCTGTGACTTGAGAAAAGAATCTGAGATTGATGTTTCAGATGCAGGCCATCCAGGGGCAACCCACTTAGTTCTCCTTGGGGTTCAAATGTTTCACCCAGAGGAAGATGTGGAAAAGGTCTAGGGAAGACAAATCACCTCTGCTGCCCTCACACTAGATTGTTTCCCTTTTGCAGATCTCAAGAAGAAAACAATCCACAGGAAAGATTTAAATAAAGTTTAAATGTTACAGCCCATCTTGTTGCATCTGTCTTATTATTTTCCAAGTTGTTGGGCAAAGGGCTATCATTGCAATGGCTCTCCATTTGTGGCATGTCCTCCATTTGGTATTGTTTGTTGTCACACACAGTCTGGAAGCATCACATACCCAATGTGAACTTCTCCAGCACTTTTTGAAAGAACAGGAGTTCCATTTTGCATCAGAATTTTTTTTTACAACTCTTTCTGCAAGGGAAATTTTGCATATGTAGAAACCGACAGGATTCCGCCAGTATCTTGCGTACCTGCCTGGTTAATTGGACATTATTATGTAGCTGCAAATTGGCATAAAAGAGATCGCTTTCTACTACTATAGTTAGCCCACACTGTTTAACCAAGCAGAGCATTCTAGGAGATAAGAACATGCTTTGCTTTGAGAAATTTAGAATCCACCAATCCTCATGTTCAAAATAGACTTACATAGGTGAAGTAGTTGCCTGGCTTTTCTGTTGACTAACCTAGAAGAAGGAGAGAAGCTTTTATCTGTACAGTAGAGATTCCTTCATTTAGACCTTTCCTGTATAAGCTTTTTGTCTGTGGCCACACTTTGGTCTCACACTGATGCTTGTGGCATGAAAAACTGTGCTGGTCCTGGATTAATTGGCTAAATATGTGCATTGCTGTAAATACTGGCTGCATGTATTAATCATCAATAAATCCAATTTTACATCGATGGATTAGATGCAACCTGTTAACCTTTTGATTTGCTTCAGAGTGGTGGGCGTGCTTAGGCCCTAATCCATTAGCTGTTCCTGTTCTTGCACCATTTCACCTGCTGTTCTTTCACACTGTACAAATATAGCATTAGGATTCCAGTTTAACTGCCATGGCAACATCCTATGGAATCCTGCAGTTTGCAATTTGGTGAGGTACTAGAATTGTCACTGAGAATCCTATATATCCCTCCCTAAACTGCAAATCCTAGGATTTCATAGAATAGAACCATGAGAGTTAAAACAGAATCATGACGCTATAATTATGGGGTGTGAAAGGGCTCTAGTCATTTATAAAACTTTGTTTAAAAGAACTAGTTCTCCTTTCTTTCTCCCTCCTTACCTCCTCCCTCCAAATTCATTTTTCTTTTGTGGTCTGTTTGTTGTTGTTGTTGTTATTGTAAGTCTGAATACAGGGACTCTGCTGGTTGATCATTGCAAGCTGCTTGGTGGAGCCTTTTTTGTTTTTTGTTTTTTATTTTTATTTTTTTGCTCAGTAAAAATGCTTTATACAAATGCCTGGTTTGGCCTCACAGACACAAAATAAGATGCTCCAAGACAAGGAGATAAATGTGGGAGCACACTCCATTCTTGCACCTGTGCAATATCCATGGTAGCAGTGCTACAAATACTCCAAGTCTCCTTCCTGTCCTCACCCACTGTAGCCCTTTTGTACAAATGGTAGGAGTTGCCTAATGTTTCAGCAGAGTCCCTCCATCTGTTTTGCTAAATGTCACACCTTCTGCATTGATCTCCTAGAACAGTCATTCATTTTGAGCATTTTTTATTATTATTCCAAGGAACAGGTTGGCTTTTCTTGCTTCTTCTCAAACTCTCTCCTTCACACCCACGCACCCACCCGCCATCCCTATCTTCCCCCCCCTCACTTTTATTAACATGTCCACACTGTTACTAAACATAAAGGGTTTCTCAAGGAACCAATTTTACTACATTTGTTTGGAAGTTATATGGATCTTCAGAATGGAATTGAGACTACAAAAATAGATTTGGTTGATTTATGAGACATCTCTGTTTTCAATTCACCATCAGTATGTGCAGACACGATGCAGTCAAGAAATGAAGCATCTGGCTCCTCCACGTTTCATTTATGAACTTTAGCACCAGATGTAAATCATTCATAAAAATCCCAAAGTGTTGGAAAGGCCTCTTCTTTCATTTTAACAAACACAGACTGCGAGTACTGTACCTAAGACTTCACATCATTTGTTATAAATGATAGGATCTGAATTTTAAAAGACTTGCAGAAATAAATTTCCAAGGGAATGGGAGGAGAGTAGGGAGGAGGAGGGGAAAGTGAAGGGGATGCAGGTGATTCTTGCAATCTTTGTGACTGTCAGCGAATTTTCTTTGGAAACAAAAGCTGTCACTTGAGTTTATTCAAAGCAAACTTAACAAGCAAGGCAGGGTTTTTCACAGGAGAACAAACCTACTTGGCTTTTGTCTTCCTCAGATCCTTTCCGTTAAACTAATATCCACATCAGTAAATAGTAAGCAGTGCTTCGACCTCACATCTTCTCTCCTTCAACTCACATACTCATTTTCCTTCCCATCCATCCATCATCTTTTTCGCCCCCTCACAATCCTTCTTTGAAACTTCCTTTTTCATGCCATCCCACCTACCTCTTCTCATCCTTCATAATCCTGTGTTTCCTCTTGTTTTGGATGGATTGCCCCTTGTCTCACTTAGCCTAAGTGGTTAAGGATGATGAAGCTCTGGATCAAAGCATTAGGTTATAATCTCTATGGGATAAGGAAAAATAGCTCCTCCTTCCATTTCAAAAGCACCTTGTGTAATACCGCGTCACATTACCTTATGAATAAGAAAAGGAATTTCTCTTGATTGCAAGTGTGATATTTCCTGTTTAGCCAAGAATGTTAGAATACAAACTACCAAATAGATTTCCATAGCATTAGCCAAGCTTATTTATTTATTTTAAAAACATGTCAGTCTCATTGTTTATCATGGGATCTCAAGCTGGTGTACAATATAATTTAAACAAGGTGAAAATCTACAACACTTTAAAGCCATTTACATGTATGCTGTATATACTCATGTATAAGTCTAGAAATTTTAGTCATAACATTTACCCCAAAAATCTGGGTTGACTCATTCATGTAAATACAGTATTTTAACTCTTACTTTTAAAAAGGAGCCATCCCCTTCTCTGAGTAGAATGTTGAAGGCCAAGAGTTTAGTCTATCCTATGGGCATCTAAAAGAAGTTCCACTCCTCCTCCCAGGGGTCCCCACAGTTTTGTTCTGGGGGCCTGTTCGCTTCGGGGGGGGCGGAGGCACGCGCATATGTGCATGCGTGCACATGCATGTGCATGACTAGGGTGCCATTTTGTCTTCCAAAATGGCACACAGAGTCATGAACATGCGCCCGGCATCGCGTGCGCATGTGCACGACTCCGGGTGCCATTTTGGAAGACAAAACGGCACCAGAGTCATTTGCATACGCACTCAATGCCGGGCTCATGTGCATTATTCCGGACGCCATTTTGGAATGCACACTACTCCAGCACCGTTTTGTCTTCCAAGACAAAATGGAAGACAAAATGGCGCCTGGCGGCACGCGCTGACAACACCAGCAGGTCTGGCCGCAGGCCAGTAAGAAGGCCTCGATGGGCCGGGGCCGGCCCACAGGCCATAGTTTGGGGACCCCTGCTCTACACTATGCTGTGGCACTGCTTCAGATTTTTTTTTAATGCCTGGGTGGGAAAATGGTGGTGGTGGCAGCTTTTTGGCACTTCATCAGGCCTTGATCAGGCAAAGTTATCACATTAAGCTTAAAGGGTATATTCACTGCTAATGTAGTCATCATTCTCTTTGCTTTGCCTTTTCATCCTTTTTGACATGTATGGACTTTCTTAGCCCCACACATGCCTGGTTGCTTCCCCCACACTTCACACACAGCCATGATTTACCATAGTTCCCTCCTCATCAATCAAGCCTTTAGGGTGAGCACACACAGTTTTGCCTGCCACAATTTTGCAGGTTCTTGGGCATCATTTTCCTTGCTTTGTCCTTTGCATGTTCTCTTATAAGCCCCTAGGTTTTAATCTTGAGTTATCCATTAGTCAGATCAAAATCCATAGTTTGGGCCCCCAAAACAGCCCTCCACTTACACATGAGGTCACCTTATTGTTGGGTGTATGAGGTATTTTTTTTAAAAAAAATGGTCCAAAGACTTTAACAACAACAACAAAAAAAAGCCATGTCTTTGCTGGGCAAACAAACAAACAAACAAATGTTGGTGCCAGTCAGACCTCCGAGGGGAAGGCATCCCATAACCAAGGTGCCATGACCAAAGTTGCCCTATAGGGTCCTGCCACAACTGTTTGTCACACTGTCACTGGTGGGAAGGGGCTGATCACAATCGTAAATACAAATATGAAAATTTACAAGGAGGTAAATCTATTTGCAACATCTTAAATACTGAATAGGATGACAGCCACTGTTCTAAAAGATATTTTCAAAGAGAAGCCTTGAGTGTTTTAACTCATTTTTAGATATTTATTTGGTATTTTAAAACTGGGTTGTTGTTGCTGTTGTTGTTGTTACCTGTTATGTATTCTTTCAGGGGCTATGAAACAGTAGTTTTGCCCTTGAATGTTGCAAAAGAAGCAGAAAGAAGCTAGTGCAATGAGCTTGCTCTGGAATTAAAACAAGAAATAGAAGAACATTTTTTAACATCAAGCATCTTGTGCAGTGTCTACTTAATTTTGGATTAAAGTAACTCTGTGAAAAGAAACTAAAGAAAAGGGACAGAGAAAGCAACCTATGTTAACATGATGACCCTAGGAATATGGCATTTTCCTTGCATTTAGTACCCTTATGCCTAACTATATTTGCAGTTTTAGTTTCCAGGGTGTTAACCCTTTTAAAAGTAAACTAAAATATGCAAGTATGAAAGTTAGAGTTGTTAGAGTTCACTTTCATCAGCAGAACAGCAAAAACATGGGTCAGACTATTACTTTAAATCTGTCTTCCTAAAGAATAAAGATTACTCAGAAAAGAAGCAACAAACATGCAGTTTGTAGTTTAAAAAAATAAACAATAATGGCTTTAATAAATATTTACACAACAAACTAAAACCTAATCTAACTGGAGTTTATAAAGCAGGAAGAGAGATGTTAACTTCCCTCAGAGAGGACTGTGACAGACAGCTGGCTGCAGTTACTGACTGCAGTTACTAGCAGTTTGAATGTTCAGAGAGTCAGTTAAACTGCCACTTAAGATTGACAGTTAGAATGAGAGAGAGGGAGGGGTGAAGTTCTGCCTAACTAAAGAGGAACAGGAGAATGCAAAACATACATTTTTCCAACACTAACAATCTGATTTTATAAACTGACACTTATTAATGGATGAAAATTTTCTTTCCTCTTTCTTGAAGTTACATATGATAAGTCTACTGATAAATGTGCAACTCTGCCATCCATTTTGTACCATATCACTCATCACAAAATATTCTCTCCATGCAAGATTTTGAAATGTTACTAAAATATCTTGTTTTCTTTACCTTTTTTCTATACTACTTTGGAATTCATACAGTAGACTGAATCAGTAATTATACTGCCCAATTCTCCTCCCACTATTCATAGAATTAAATCATCTAGTTCAGATAAAACTGCCCTTCAGCTTTTTCTTTAATTCTTATAAACTTAATTTGATTCCTTCTGCTTCTTTTATCCATTTATTCTTAACTGTCTATAATTGTCAATATTCATTAGATTAGCTCCCAAATTAGCTGCAGCCATCATCATTTTAGTCTGCAGATTACTAACTTCATATTTCATTTTATTTGTTCATTATTAACTGATTGAGAGTCTGTAAATCACTCACTAACTGAACCATATAACTATCTACTATCAATCTCTTTTTCAATTTTCTCTTTTTGCCCATTTAATCCTTGTCGCTGTGACACAAAGTATCAAAAGTTTTAGCCTTTGTTCCATTTCTTAGACCAAATAAAGAAGACCCATTGAATTAACAGAATGTACATAACTGTTGACTGCTCAAGACGTATGGTCCCTCCCAACTATATAAATCTATAAAGTATCAACTGGATACTTTAGCATGGAACAGTACATTCAGCTACATGATAGCTTCAGCTGTATGGATGTGTTCTGCCTATTGCAGGGAGCAAGTAAAGCTGTCCAGATCGAACATAGTGGTGAATTCTGAACTTATGCCAGCACTCTATTGACATTTTTCCAACTGTTAAGGGAGTGCATTTGAATAGATGCAATTTCCTAGTGTTTTATGTTAAACTAGAAGGTTTATTAATTTGGAAGATTTAGGTTGTTTTAAATATCTGTGATTTTATGTGCTTGCTGCCTTGTTTTTCTCCGCTCAGAAAGAAACACTGGCTGTACAGTTTAAAATAATAAACAACAGTACATAGTAGTGACATAGTACCACAACCCGCCTAATTTTATATTCCTGCATGGTGGGGGATTGGATTGGGTGGCCCTTGTGGTCTCTTCCACCTCTATGATTCTATGAACCTACCTATGATACATTATGATAGTTTGAGTGTTATCTCATGTATTATCTCAGCAATCATTTTAACAGCCCTTCAAGGTAGATCATGAAATCTCCACATGGTACACTAGAGTGTGAAGCTGAAAGATAATGGCTTTTTCATGGCTGAGGAGTATTTGAACTGTTGACCTCATAGTTCACTCTCTTTCAGGGCAATCTTGCACATGACTGGCTTGGGTCCAGGATATTTGAAAGAAGATACGGTATCTCCCCTTATGCACCCATTAGGGCTCTAGATCCATCCACCCTCTCAAGCTTATTTGGGGGGAACAAGGGAGAGGGCCTTCTTAGTGGCTTGTACTGGTCATTTACCATAATGAATTTCATTCATTCATTCTCTCAGTGGCTGCTCCCAGACTCTGAAACTCACTCCCTAGAGAGGCCCCATTTTTGCTCTCCTTTCGGTGGCAGGTAAAAATATTTTTGTGCCATTAGGCTTTTTCAAACTGATGAGACCTGGGCTTTTAAATGCTGTACAATTCAGATGTCAAGGTCTGTATATAGTTTTTAATCCTTTTTAATATTTTAATGTGTACAATTGTTTAATTGTATTTTGAACTTTATACTTCTAATGCTTTAGTATGTTTGAGCCGCCCCACCTCCGCCCCACCTATATAACGCCGCCTGAGAACACCCTCGCTGGCCAGCGAGCGGCGGCGTCCTCGAGGCTGTGGAGGACGGAGGACTGCTTACCAGCCCCGGGAGACCAGCCCTGGGAGACCAGCTGAGCGGCCTGAGCCGCCCCACCTCTGCCCCACCTATATAACGCCGCCTGAGAACACCCTCGCTGGCCGGCAAGCGGCGGCGTCCTCAAGGCTGTGGAGGATGGAGGACTGCTTACCAGCCCCGGGAGACCAGCCCCGGGAGACCAGTTGAACGACCTGAGCCGCCCCACCTCCGCCCCACCTATATAACGCCGCCTGAGAACACCCTCGCTGGCCGGCGAGCGGCGGCGTCGAGGCTGTGGAGGGCGGAGGACTGCTTACCAGCCCCGGGAGACCAGCCCCGGGAGACCAGCTGAGCGGCCTGAGCCGCCCCACCTCCGCCCCACCTATATAACGCTGCCTGAGAACACCCTCGCTGGCCGGCGAGCGGCAGCGTCCTCGAGGCTGTGGAGGGCTGAGGGCTGCTTACCAGCCCCGGGAGACCAGCCCCAGGAGACCAGCTGAGCGGCCTGAGCCGCCCCACCTATATAACGCTGCCTGAGAACACCCTCGCTGGCCGGCGAGCGGCGGCGTCCTCGAGGCTGTGGAGGATGGAGGACTGCTTACCAGCCCCGGGAGACCAGCCCTGGGAGATCAGCTGAGCGGCCTGAGCCGCCCCCACCTCCGCCCCATCTCCTCGGGTGCCAGAAGAGCGCCGGCAGCTACACAATGCCGCCTGAGAACACCCTCGCCAGCACCACACTATGGCCACAGAGGACTGTTTTGCCATCTTGCAGTTCTCGAAGGACTATAAGACTAGAAATTATGTATTTTTAAATTGTATTATTGGCTACTGTTATTCAATTTGTTTGTATGTTCAGGGGGATGGGGGGGGTGAAGGAGGGATGGGATTTTAATTTGATTTATTCCTTGTAGTTTTGTAATGTTGTGTGCTGCCCCAATTGCCTGGCAGAGGGGCGGGATATAAATAAAAAATATTATTATTATTATTATTATTATTATTATTAATAATAATAATAATAATAATTTGTACTGTTTTAAATTGGTTATAACCACCTTGAGTCGCTATATTGGGAGAAAGGTTGGATATTCATATTCATATTATTATTATTATTAATCATGATGATGTAATAATAACTCACTATAACAAAACTACTGATCCCATTAGTATTTATTTGCACATAGGTAAGTACAGGATTGCAGTATTAGACACTGCTTTAGATGAATGCTAACCCATGTACACATGTGCAGAAGAGAAGCTGGTGTATACAGTCTTTTCTTTCACATTTTCCAAAATGAATATAATTTTGAAAGATACTTGTCACTGTTTAGCATGGGGCCATAAACTCAGTGGCAGAAGGTAAGCCTTGCATACCACTGTAGGTTCCAGACTCAATATTTGGTATTTCAAGGTAAATTTGGGGAAAGCTTTGTCTGAAACCTCAGAAACCCACTGCCAGTCAGTGTAGATCAGGGGTAGGCAACCTTTTTGAGCCGGGGGCCGGGTTGCTGTCCCTCAGACAATTGGGGGGGCCGAACCACCAAAAATCAATTAATTAATTAATTAAAATTAAAATTAAAAAAAATATGCATGCACACTCTCTCAGCCCCAGAAAAGCCATGGCAAAACCCCTGTGAAGATTTTGCCAAGAAAACCCCACAAACAAGTAATAACAACAATAATCAATATCATCATGGCGGGCGGGGGCGGGGGCGGCAGGACCGGCCTGGGGCCGGTCCAAAGGCCTCAGGGGGGCGCATCTGGCCCCCGGGACTTAGGTTGCCTACCCCTGGTGTAGGTAGTTCTAAAGGAGAGATAAAGATTGTTGTTAACTGCTGCCAAGTATACTTTAATTTAGGGTGACCTGTGAATAAGAGACCTCCAAATTACCTAAAGATTACTCACTAATTTATTTGTCCTTAATGAGAAACAGTGTATTTGGGACACAAGACATACCATCAAGAAATCAGTGAATTATTCTAGGCTTTTGCATCTTGAGACTTTTTTGCAAAAATAATAATATTCCACAAACGATTTTCACCCTAGAAGTCCCAAAGTGTGAAAAATGGTCAAAGAATGCAAGAAGACTCTCATAATCTAATGTCATATGGTTAAAAAAAATGGAAAAGTATTTGTTCTTGCGTGCAAGAATGAAATAAGTGAAGATGTATATCCCTAGTGCTGAGCTAAATAAACAAAGTGCCTCCTCCAATTATGTAAATGTATCAAAGGTTTGTTGTATTTGTTCATTTAGCAGTTTTTGGGATGGGGGTGGGGACAGTAAATATCCAAACAATTCAGAGACTTATAGTTGCATGGAGTCCATACATGGAGTGTCTTCAGCAAACCACATACTTGTTGTTACCAAAACAGCACCTAAAAATGTTTCCTAATACAAAAACATGCAGGCTTCTTTAGAAATTCAATGCTCTCTGCCTGACAAAGGGGTTTGCAGCTTCACAAAGGATGGAGGCAACTTATCTCAAGAGGAGCACCTCTTTTTTATCTTGCTAATGGAAATATATATGGTCGCCCCTCTGTTTTTGCAGACTTAAAGTCCGCATCCCTTGGCTGTTCGCAGGCAGCAAACGAAAGGGGACAAAATGAAGTATGCCCCTGCAGCGCACACTGTCATTCAAGCCTATGGGGCTTGAATATTTGTGGTTTTCCATTATGGGGGGGGGGGGTCTGGAACGGATCCCCCATGAAAACGGAGGGGCGACTGTATGTGTGTGTATATACACATGGAGAAGGGGCCTGCCTGCATGAATGTCCCTCTAATACCACCTGAACTCAGAAGAGCTGCATCTTGACAAAATGCAGGCTTAGGCTAACATCATCTAAGTTTTTTTCCCCTCCTGTATGGTTTTTAACATATTTGCCTGATGATGGAGCCAAGCTTCGAAAGCTCACAACATGTATTTTGTGCATTTTGATCGGTCCAATAAAGGCATCTGTTGTATTGTCAGAACTGAAGTGAAGAGGCTTTCTGCATGATAATAGATGTTCTATAATAGCAAGATTGAGAACTCATTGACAGGTTTTGCTCATCAATGAAAAAGCACACTACAGCAACAAGGTAGCAGCAGGACAGAATGATGCCAAATGATAAGTACTAACCAAAGACACTTTATCCTGTTTAAATTCCACTTTTTAGCCTGGTGCATTAAAGTCCCTCATCTACAATCCTGTGCTTCTCATGCTTAACTATTATTGTCAATAGGTTAAGGACATGTAAGTGGACACCAGGGTCCACTCTGCAGTTTTAACGGGTACACAGATCTCACACCTTCAGATCTGCCTGAAAATATCAACACACTTCCAATGAACTTCCAAGGATCACTGAGAAGACGTGTCACTGAATTTTACTCTCTTTATCTTAATTTTCACTGACAACTCATGCAATATAGAGAGATGTAAAGGAAAGGTATAAAAAATTATCCCAGTGTAGGGCTTGGGAAAGTGATGGATGTTGGACCTGCCATTTGAGGAACACAGCCAATCACTTGATTCCTCTTTCGACCATGTTATAAGCTGCAAACAGTTCTACTACAAGATCTGTAAGCTTTACTGAAATATTCAGTCACTGCCCCACAGCACTTATGTGGTTCTTCACAACATCACATAGGCTGCTTACTCTATGATCCATAACACAACCACCAACTTATATCATCTGTCCACACAGACACCTGAATTAGGGTTTGTTTGTTTTTCCTTTTCAGTTTAAAAAAGTCCCACCTAACTCCCCTATGATCCATTCCATTCCCTGGGCAAAATGTTTGCCAACTCCTTTCCTCTTGCAGATATTTCTATTTGGCTTGCATTAACAATTGATGAATGGGTTATGACGCACTATTTACCTCAATCTGCAACTCGAGGGAGCTCACCTTCTCACATCTGCCACCCACATGGATTCCCACTAAATAAATCATAATCAGAGGGCAGGGGGGAAAAAGGCTGGAAGTGAGAGGAAGAAAGATACTCGGGAATTGGATTGATCCAATGAATGTATTGGCTGATGACTTCCCCCTTCAATAAACTGAACAATGATTGCACGTGTTTACCATTGTCAACCTTACCAACTTGGTGCCCTTAGAATGGATGTTGGATTACACTTTCCATCACCCTTGCCAGAATAACCAATCTCTAAAACAGGAGTGGGCAGCTGTGAAAGGGAAGAGTGCTGCATTAGCTCCCCAGAAGACTTTGGTAGTCCACATTACCTGCCACACCTTAGTCATGTTACTCTAGAAAATCAGTATGTAAAGGTATCTTATATCATCTTTGAGACTAACTGAAAGAGAGGAGTTGATATTGTGTACTCTCATAGACTTAAGTCTACTTCCTCAGATGTATCGGGATATTGCTTTTTCTAAGGGGTGTAACTATCCATCCTGACTACGGGCCTTTGCAGACTGCCAGAAATAGTGCACATTAAATTGAGGCACTGCCCTGGCTCAGTGCTAGGGAATCATGGGAACTGTAATTTATTGTGGCACCAGAGCTCTCTGACAGAGAAGGCTCAATGTCCCAGAAAAAAATACAATTCCCATGACTCCCTAGCACTGAGCCAGGGCAGTGCCTCAATTTAATGTGCACTATTTCTGGCAGTCTGCAAAGGCCCTACGATCCCACTCTATTTAGGCTATAAAGGATCCCCACCACCACCACCAATGGAAGTGAATACATGTTCATTTCTAGTTCTGAAAACAGGTCCTCTCTACCTGCTGCCACACTGCAGAAACAAAGCAGTTTGACACCACTTTAACTTCCATAGCTCAATGCTATGGAATTATGGGATTTGTAACAGGGTGTGACACCAGTGTTCTCTGACAGGGAAGGCTAAATATCTCTCAAAGCTAAATATGCCAGAATTCCATAGCATTGAACCATGATAGATAAAGTGGTGTCAAACTGCTTTATTTCTGCAGCGTGGCAGAAGCCTCAGTCTAATTTACCAGCTTATCCTTCTCCCTGGGCACGCTGTTTTTCTGGGGATAGTTTTGTTAGCGTGGTTACGCAGCGCGTGATGATCCACGTCAATGTGTAGCACCAGTGTCACCACCTTCTCAGATGCAGGCAGTAGCTTGTTGAGCTGAAGGAGCACCTCTCCCATTCCAGAAAGAGTAAAGAGACTCTACAGACAGATGTAGATGAGGCTTTAATATTGGTTCCTCTATGTACAAGGCTATTTACAGCAACGACAACAAAATCCATCAACCACCGTCAACCCACTCTATCAACCCACACATTTGTCCTGAGGCAACTCCCTTATATATCCACGGTTCCATGTGGTCTTCTGGCCCTGACTCTTCCTCTGGACATCTGTCACTCAACCATGGTGACTAGGCAGTTTTTCAGTCTTTTCTGTGCTTTCCAGCACCTTGTGACCATCAGCCAATGTCACTTCCTATGACACAGCACCTGGTGGAAAGTGCTATGTCATTATGGCTGCCAGTGACCCTTTCATTCCTGGTCACTTGTGTATAAACCCACATTGGACATTTTCCTTGAGACACTGTCTCCACAAGTTTTATATGTAGAAGAGCATCCAAATGTACCTGAATTGATTTTGCCCAGGGAAAAATAACAACAGTACAATCTTGTACTTTTTTTTAAGTCAAGCATAAATCTCATAGGACGTTATCACATGGGGGAAATCTGCTGGTTAATCTACACAAATCCCAAACAGAAACTGGATTTGTGCCTCACGATTTCACACGACGTCACACAGAAACTGGACAGAAACTGGTGTTATCCGAGATCTTTTGAAATTTGGTAGTTTTGAGGAAATGCATTTGCGAAATTACAGTAATTTCGCATTTACCATAATGTGAAAAGCAAATGCGCATTTGGGAGCATTTCCCTGCTTTTCCCATGGTTCCACGGCGAGCATTCCTCTATCTGCACATGTGCAAGAAGATCATTTCTAGTACATTTACGGGCTTTTCTCACTTGTGTGTGAATGTTAAATGCGCTTACTGTAATTTCGCAATTAAGGTAATTACATGTGAAAGCCATTTGTGGAATCAAGGTTTATTTTCGGTTTATTTTCGGAATGCCTCATTTCCACTTTATTATCGCTTTCTGGCCCACGTGTGATAACGTCCATAGAGTCCAATGGAGTTTACTCCTAGATAAGTGAGTAATTGGAAGCCAGCAATGTACAGGGATTTGAGTATTGGACTAGGACTTTGGGAGACCAGTGTCTGAATCTCTTCTCAGCCATGGAAAGTAAACTGAATGATCTTGGCCAAGTCACCTCCTCTTAGACTTACGAGGAGGCAATGGCCAAGAAAATTGTATGATATGTTCTCCTTAGGGTCATCAGGTCAGAAATTACTTGAAATCAAACAACAACACAACAAGTGAGTACATATTGAATTCTTAATCTCTAAATTGTGTTGTCTTCCACCAGATTCAAAGTGAGTGTTTGTACATATTGAATTCTTAAACTCTAAATTGTGTTGTCTCCCACCAGAACCAAATAAGTGTTATCAACTCCCATCAGCTCTGTGTCACCTGTGCATTTGTTTTGATTAATATTGTTTTCTGCATCACAAGATATCACTTTTGAAAGCAAAAAGAATGTAAAGAAATATGAGATTCCATGCCAATGCAGCAGTGGTTCGCATGGCACAAAACTTTCTAATAAATGAGATTTATTAAGGATAAAAGCACAGTAATTGTCTTTTTAGGGGAAAGGTCATTTCTACTTGGAAAAAAGGTTAATAGAACAATATTAATAGCTTTGCATTGGGAAAAAGGAAGGGATGTGGGTTTTGTACGAATAAAAAGCAAGAATGAAGATCCTGTCCATTACCAAAAGTTAGGTCAAGATTCAAAAAGGTCATCTTCATCCCTGTTGTGCCCAGAAATGACAAATTAGAAAGAATATGAAGTGTTATCAAGGTTTTTCATTCAATTACTTTAACTGAAAATGGCACAGGAAGGGAGCAAGCAAAAATCTGACAGTCATAGTTTTGTGGAGGGGAGGAGGTTGTGTGAAGAGAAAAAGTTGGCATGACACACTGCCAGCAGGCTTTAACCCAGAAGGAACATCAACTGTTTTGCATCCTTGAGGTTTTGTTTTAATATTAGCAAAATGCCAGTTGCAGAGAACCCTAATCCAAGTTTAGAAAGTTTTTAAAAGTAATTCACTATACCAATGGTACATAATTACTTTTAGCTTTATAATTTCTTAAAATTAACTCTTTCCGTTTTTTCAAAAAAGTAACTAGATGGCTAATTTCAAGTTTCTGACAGCTTGCAGGACAAAACACATAACCCTGTAACTAAAAAAAAAACAACAACTAGTAAACAAAGATTGCTTGCAAAAACTGTCCGAAAAACACCAGTCAACAATGCAGAATTGTATCATTGTGCTTCAAAGCATTGTATCACCTGCCAATAGCTTAAGCAAACTGTCATTTTTAGGAGCACAGTGACCGGTAGGATAGGCTGTATTAAACTACACATCATCTGCTGGACCTGTAATCGCATTTATAGGATTGAATGTAGGCATGCAGGATTTCATCTGCCGTACCTGGGCAAAACAAACACAGACCTGAGTACATGCTTTAGGAACCATAAATTCTAACCAGGAAGCTAGAACAACCAGTGGCCAGACATTTCAGCTTGGAACATCACAGCCTCTCTGATTTGTCCATGTTTGCTTTGTTTGTTTGTTTATTATTGCATTTATAGCCCATCTTTCTCCCAAAATAGGATCCAAGGTGGGTTACAATAATATTGAAAAGGTCCAACTTGTACTAGTAAATAACAACATTGTAAATTTTCTAGAGACCACTAGAACACTTCTTCCAAAATGCATCCAGGGATGATTTTTCACCAGCCTCTATTTTTCTTATAATTTAGATTTTTGGTGGCCCAACATATAAGTCTATGCTTTTAAAATCATGCTTGGGGATCCAGTATCAGGCTTGCCTTTGTTTTGCTGTTCACATGTGTTTAATAAAGGATTTTGAAGCAAATGCTGTTTACTTTGCCTTTTACAGGCAAGTACACACAGCTGCAGTAGGATCAGCTAGAGTAGAATACCACTCTTTCCCAGCTCACATTTTATTACATTGTTTCCTACAGGTGTGCTGCTGCAACGAAGCACCAAAAGTATGTGTTTCTCCAGCCCTCTTTCACCATCTTCCCAATGCTAACCTTGTTATTAAAATTTCCAGTTGGATAGAAAACAAGGAGAAAAAGGAGAACGGGAAGGCATAATAATAATAATAATAATAATAATATAAAATTTATTTATATCCCGCCTCTCTGTAAAATACAACCAAGGCGGCTTACAAGATAAAACAAACAATCCTATCCCCCAATAGCCCACCCCCCTTAAAATACAATTAAACAGACAGAATATAAAAACATATTTTAACATTACAAAAACAAATAATTTAAAATAGCTACATCAAAAATCAAGGACAGGCATAACTATTTTCGGTGGCTAGTTGCCTACTCAGGAAAGGCCTGCCGGAAGAGATCCATCTTAACAGCTTTTAAAAAGGTGGTCAAGTGACGGATCTCATCCAGCAGGCCATTCCAAAGTCTGAGAGCAATAGCCGAAAAGGTTCTCTGGGCAGTTACAGATAATCTAATTTTTATAGGTTACAGTAAATTTTTCCCAGAGGACCTAAGTGCGCAGGGTGGATTATACGGAAGGAGCTGGTCCCGAAGATAGGTTGCACCCAAGCCATTTAGGGCTTTAAAGGTAATAATCAACACCTTGTACTGCTCCTGGAAACTGATAGGCAGCCAATGAAGTGATTTTAAAATAGGTGTTATATGGTCTCTTCTGTTTTACCTGAGACCAGCCTGGCTGCCATATTCTGTACCAGTTGAAGTTTCTGAACTAGGCACAAGGGTAGCCCCATGTAGAGTGCATTGCAGAAATCAAGACGAGAGGTTACCAGCGCATGTACCACAGTTTCGAGATCCCTGACCTCCAGGAAAGGGTGCAGTTGGTATATCAGCCAAAGCTGATAGCAGATGCTCCTGACCACCACATTCACCTGATTTGTCATCTGAAGTGATGGCTCTAGGAGCACCCCCAGACTGCGAACATAAAAAACTTTCTTAAAGGATCTTCTTTGTCAAAGACTTTTTTAACCAAGGTATGCCCGTATATGACAATGAGACCAACATAAAAAGGTCAGGGCCACATGTGCCTCACAGCATCACTTTCCCTGTACTTGCCTTGAGGAGGACCACTTAGGTGCTTAAGACTTCAAGAAATGTTTGTACTGAACAAATTTTAAAGGTTGTTGGGCGGGCAGCTGATTGCAACACTTACATGTGAAGATGAGGGGCTGAGTTAAGTTAATTCAGTAGATCTTTTTTCTTTATTATTGCTCCTGGACTACTTGATAAGACTTTTAAAAGCCTTATCAGGTGTCCAAGTAAACCACACATTTGAATTAAAGGTGAATCTTTGAACATTGATATTTCTTTTACCCAAATATTTGCTTATCCATTTGTGGAAATTATTCAGGTCAATCAAATAAAAACAGAATGGGGAAAACTGATAAGAAACATTTCATCAGCTGGCAATTTTAAGTTTGTTCATCAGGAAAATACATTTTAGGCATCTTAACTATGCAAACTTTGTACCCAGATGCTTTGGGGAATGTTGCAATATTACATATTAGAAGTGAAATATATTTTTAATTGTAAAGTGTTTGTAGGTGACACTATTCAGGTTTGATTATATTGTTGAAGAAAACAACTTACATAAATCTTCTTCAGATTGTCAGTCTATAGCAGGGGTAGGCAACCTTTCCCCTTTAAGGGCCGAGGGACTTCAGCTCCCAGAATCCCAGGAGCTATTGGCCAACATGGCTGAGGCTTCTGGGAGCTGAAGTCCCTTGGCCCTTAAAGGGGAAAGGTTGCCTACCCCTGGTCTATAGGTTTAAATCATATTCACTCTTTGGTCCCCAAATGTTTTGAACTTTGGACCCCAGAATCCCTGACCATTGGTCAAGCTTACTGGGTTTCCAAAACACCTGGAGGACCAAAAGTTGAGAAGCTTTGGTTTAAATTACCATATTCAAGTTGGTTCATCCTGATTCACCCATAACATGAACTGAACTTTCTGAAGTCAAAGACTTTCTCGATGAGTATCTTTGCATCAAAATGGTGAAGTTGAGGCTGGAATGTTGTCAGTTTTCATAGAATATGAATTGCTTAAGTGTGCACCAGTATACCTGAATGTATCATAAGAAACAAAGCACACATCCTTATAGGAGAGTACCTGCTATGTGTCTCTATGATTTGCCTCTGTCCTAGTGGTTCCTGGCTTCTTTGCTCATGTGGTCTTCTTGGAGAAAAATGGTGACTTTGCATGGAGGCAGCCATTAATTCTTCTTAGACTGGTGCTACCTCAGAGCCATTCTAGGTAGACAGAAGCGAGGATACCAACCAAACATATAACTAAAGAAAGGGGCTGAGCAGATGGGCACAGGGTGAGTGCTCACCTGGGTCAGTCCCCAGGTCAAACTGGGGATGGGTGGGTGTTTATATGCACTGGCCCAGAACCCACCACCTACTTAATAGCCCCCCCCATCACCACAGATGATAAAGAAACAGGTTGCCTGGCTCCACCCATGTGGCCTGGCAACCCATTTCCATGTAAGACATTGTTAACAGGGGGCTTCTCAGTAGCAGTGATGGCATGGCAAGGTAAGGAGTGTGGGGTGTGTATGAACAGATGAGGTTTGCCACGGAGATTCCAAGAAATTCCATGGAAAACCAGAAGTCAAATTGATCCAGGGTAAAGGCTGTTTAGAGCCATGAGGCATGGCGGTTTGAATGTTGAACTACAACTTTGGAGATCAGGATTCAATTCTCAACTTGACTATGAAACCCACTGGGTGATCTTGGGCAAATCACATGCTCTCAGCTTCAGGGGAAGGTAATGGTATACCTCCTCTGAACAAATCTTGCCAAGAAAATTCCATGATAGAGTCGCCTTAGGGTCACCCTAATTTGGAAATGACTTGAAGGAACACAGTAAAAACAGACTGCTTACTCCAGGATCAGCCAAATCCACTGGATCGATATCCAGTCTGCTAGGATCAGGCCCAATCCTGTTCCCAGGGTTTTGGCCTGCATTGTTTAAACTGGACATGAGACTGGGTGGGGGACCTGGGCCTTTTGGTCCGTGCAGACTACTGCAAAGAAGAGAAACTGCTATCACTAGTAAGTCGTTTTTGAACATATTTTAAAAAACATCAATCCTGATGTGTAATGAACTGACCCCTGAACTTGCTTCCTAGTCTCCTACAACATTCATTTTGTGCTTGGCTTCTAGGCTTCCAATGCTTATTACATTGCAGACCATCTTAGGAAATGGTTATTATTCAGGGTTACACATTTTGATGCTAAAAAAAAGGTTCTTCCAAATCCTAGGAAGATGGGACAGAATGGAGTGGAGGGGATGCCTAATCCAGGAACTTGGCATCATGCCTAGGAAAAAATCATTAGATCAAGATGGAGCTATGTGTGGAGGAATGATCAGCCTCTGTTTTCTTCTTCAGACTCTTGTCAAAATAGTGAGAGAAGGTGAAAGAAAATGCAAGGGGAAATGGGGGCATTTGGGCTTGCTATGCCTGCATGTAAACTGGGGGGGGGTGTCTAGAGGGTAATTGCCCACCTTGCCCACAGGCAGTTGCCCATTCCTGATTTGTTGGCTAACCCTTGGTGCAGTTGTAAATTTCATTGCTTAATGATAGTGGGTTAGCCAGTCAGCACCCACATACTTACACAATGCTTATGAAGTTGTCCGCTGCATCCATCACATTGTTGTTGTTGTGTTCCTTCAAGTTGTTTCTGACTTACAGTGACCCTAAGGTGAACTTATCACAGGGTTCTGTTTTGTTTTGAAGAATTTGTTCAGAGGGGATTTTCCTTTGCCTTTCTCTGATGCTGAAAGAGTGTGACTTCCCCAACATCAACCATGCCAAGAGGGAATTCGAACCTAGGCCATGCCAGCTCTCACACTCAACACTAGCTTTCCTATGTTTCTGATTATGGATAGACATTTCTTCCCCAGTCTGTAATTACTCCACATCAGTTCCTACAAGCACGCTGCTGCTGTGTATAAGACTGGCTGGTTAAACAACCCCATTATTATCTAAAGCAAAACTCTTAATAGAGAAAGGTGCCAGAAGAAGCACATTCCAAATCATTTAAGCTGATCACTCTGTTTTTCAGAATTGGGAAAGATTAGAAGAGCTGTGTGCAACTCTGAGCACTTCTACATTGTCAAAAAAGATTTGCAATGTTACCAACGCAGGTTTTGAAAATGAGCAAATTTCATCAAGGGGTTTAGCTTGACAAAGGTGTTTCTCTCACACACACCCTCCTTTCCATATATAAATATACTGAAGTATTTAAATTGCTTGTAAATGTAAAGCTACCCATGCACTGACACTTCAAAAGTATAATGTGCAATCAGACATCATTTTTTCCTCTGATAGGATTTTTCATGTTGTCTTATAATGTAGTAAATTGAGATGCTCAGAAGCAGAACTGGTAGTGGATTTGTAATTTTAACCTTTTTAATATATATATATATATATATATATATATATATATATATATATTCTTTAATTCCCAGAATGTAATTCTGCCCCCAGCTGGTTAAAATATCGCTGACATGGGAGACAGAAAGTAAGAGAATGGTGAACCTATGAACTCTCCCATCTCCTAAGATGATGACTCCGATTTGCATCTAAAGTGTTGGCAATTCTGGGGCTCAGTGCAGGTGCTGCAAACAGATTTGAAAGTTTTTTTTTATGGGTATACAGACTGCTCCCTCTTTACTAGAGTGCTCATAGCAAGTGGTAGAAGCTTTTTAAAAAATGCTTCATACTGATTATGGCTATAGTACTTTATAAGTAATGTGCCACTGATGACTAGGCTGCCAGAATTATTACACCTGTATTCCATTCATACTAAGTAGGAAATTAATGAAGAGTCCAAAGACTCAAATATGTCCCAGAGTTGTAATCCAAAAATAAGAGGGTTGTGTGCTCTTGTAAGACTAATGCTACTCTTGTTCTCAGCTTCTTGATCATTCTTTTAAAATCTGGATTTAGTTTTTCTGGCCAAGTTTTATCCATTTGGTCAGATTTATTGTTCTCTTCCATTCAAAAAAGAAATGGGGAAGGAGACAGAAAATTTCTGTATTTTTAAAGAAAAACTGTGTTGGAGTTTCTTCTTACTTTCTAAAAAGGTGAAATCATTGTTCACTATTTTAAGACAGGCTTAGGAAACTACATGAGGGTCAGGGTCCAACTGCTCCATTCTGCCTTCTCTCACAGGCTGAAACCCACAACAATGCTCCCAAATAACTCTATCTTCATTGCAGTGGCATCCCTACGGTTGGTGGCACCCGGTGCGATAGCTCATGGTGTCACCCCCTCATTGACCTCTTCCTCCAATTTCACACCATACAGAATTCTTCATTATTGTTGTTTGTTTGTTTTGTGCACTAATGTTACTCATAAATCATAAATCCAATACATTACTGAATGTAATTCTAGTAGTTGTGACATAAACACCTAGCAAAATTAAAATTATACCTTCAAATTACAATATCATACACCTAACTTGAATGTATTTACATACAAATAGTGAAGACTTGGTTAAAATGCAATGTATGTTTAAAAAAATTAAAAAGAATATTTTTTAAAAAAAAACTCAAAATTTTAATTTTTAAAAAACAAGCCTCTGGGTGGAGTTGTATAGAGTTCACAGAAGCTCCGTTCTTTCCAGTGAAACTCCTCTCACAGATGTGACTCACAGAAGCCCCATCCCCTCAGCAACAAACACCCTCCCAAGTGTTTTTTTTAAAGAAAATTAAACACTCACCCACACAAAATGGCTGCCCAGAAACTGCTTTCCTTCTTCTTCCTGGCAGGAACTGGCCTCCAAAGCCTTTGGGAGGAATTGTACAGAGCCCTTTTGCTCCACTCTAATATGGAAATTGCACATTATCACATCAATGTATAAACAGCACGACTCAAATGCAGAAATGCAGGAAGGCCCAGGTGACTTTCAGAAGTGGTCTAAAACATACGGCCTGGGCCCAATGAGATGCAGCCACCACTGCCATTGCTCACCATACAGTGTTTTTCTTTCATCAAGCTTACAGGTGCATGAGTGGCCAAATGCACCATCAACCCATCACACCAGCAAGCTGACACACACCCCATGAAGTAACATTACAGAAAAGAAGGCAGGTAACCAATGATGAAATGGATATAATAAAAACATACGCGAACTGGCCAGTCCAGCAGGGGGGCATGGGATGAAGGGGGGAAAGAGGTCATGTATGGGGAGGCCTTTATTATTGTGCTTTGCCAACGTGTCACTGAGTGCACCAATGCACTGTAAGGGCAGTATATTGCTCATGCGACTGTGCGGCTGATCACAGACCTGAGCAGGGCTGTTGAGGTATCTCATAGGGTCATCTTAAGTTGAAGTCAACATGATGGCAGTTAAAAACAAAGCCAAGCCCCCTTGAATGGAATTTGGTGTGAATATGCATATGACTGCTCTTTCAAGTGTTTAAAGATGAATTACTGTATATCTCATGCATAAGTCTAGAAATTTTAGTAAAAAATTGGCCCCATAAAACTGAGTCGACTTAGCTACAGGTCAATGTAAGTACTATATTTTAACTCTTCCTCTTCTCTGGGTAGAATGGTGAAATGTAAGTGTTTAGTTCATCCTCGGAGCATCCAAAAAAAGCGACAAACCCCTCTATTCTTTCCACCATGATGCCTTTTTGATTGCTTGGGTGGGAAAATGGCAGTGGTGGCATCTCTTTGGTGCTTCTCCTCAAAGGAGTACCAAGAGGAATCAGGCTTAGAAGGATCTGAATAAGACATTTTTGTATGAAAACAGTAAAGTTTATCCTTTACACCCTTTGTTACATGCCCCTAAGTTTTATCATCGACTTATCCACGAGTCATATCAAAATCCATTAATTTTGGCTCCAAAACTTGCACTCAACTTATACATGAGGTTGACTTATAATCAAGTATATACGGTATTCCCAAACTCTTTAATTTGTAATACCAAATTATGTTTCCCTCCAATAACGGTTCAGATTTTCTCAAATGTAGTCAAAAACTGAATCTTATGCAGAAGAGAGAAAGATGAAGAGATTGAGAGTAACTTTGAAGTTTTCAGTGGTAGAAAGGATTTGCAGGGGGCACCTTACAGGAAGACCTACTCTCAACAGCTGAATAATACCTCTTTGACACAGAAATCTAACAAAATGACAATCTGGAATACTTATGTAAAGAATACTCACAATTATTTGTCCCAGGCAAAAAAGAAGTAATGGTTTCCTGGCAGCTGGGAAATCCTATTGGGGAAAGTAATGGAACAGCGAGGATCCTGCACAATTGTCTTCTGCAGTTCAGTGTCGCAAAGCACTCCACAAGGATTATTCCGTGCAGAATAATTTGCCGACAGAGACATATAAAGCTGTTTTCTTCACAGAAAATGAATTTCCTGTGCTGGGAACCTGTTTTCTGCACAAAAACACAGGTACTTTGTGCAAGAAAGCATGTTTTATTTCTAAAAATGAATATTCAGTATTCTCCTCATATTTGTTTTTTTATTAATATTTTTATTCCACAAATGCTTACATATAGTACACAAAAAACATAAACCACAAAACAAAGACTATAACGAATCTACAAAACTAACTACTAACTTCCATATCTTACATACATACCTGACCATAACAATAGCATTCATCTTGATATCTAAAAAAAAACAGGTAACTGATATAACCTATGCCTTTGCACAGCTAACAGTTGTACACCAACTGCACTCATTCCTGGAGAAATCAGATCTGGCCACAGAAATACATGCCTTGGTTATATCCTGTTTGGATTACTGTAATGCGCTCTACATGGGGCTGCCTTTGAAATGTGCTCAGAAACTTCAGCTGGTCCAAAAAGCTGCAGTCAGGTTGTTGCAACAGCTCCATTGGATGCCAGTCCATTTCTGGACACAATTCAAAGTGCTGGTTTTGACCTATAAAACCCTATACAGCTTGGGTCCAGGCTATTTGAAGGACTGTATCTCACTGTATGAGCCCCCCAGAGTATTGAGGTCATTGGGAGAGGCCCTTATCTCTGTCCCACTACCTTCTCAGGTGTGTTTGGTGGGAACAAGAGAAAAGGCCTTCTCAATGGCTGCTCCCAAGCTCTGGAACTCCCTCCCTAGAGAGGCTAAGATGACTCCATCCCTGCTGTTCTTCCGGTGGCAGGTAAAGATGTTTTTATGTTGTCAGGCCCTCACATGACATGGATGCTGTTTTGTTTTTGTTTTAAAGAGTTTAAACTGTAAAATTTTAATAATGTAATGGTTTTAATTGTTTTAATTTTTTAAAACTTTGTATTTTTAATGTCTTCTACTGTTTTAACTTGGACTGTTTTAGATTTATTAGCTGCCTTGAGTCCCTGTATTGACAGGAAGGCAGGATATAAATAAACAAGAAGAAGAAGAACAACAACAATAACCCACCTTCCAGTTACATAATTTGTGTTTTTAAGGAACTTTCTCAAAAGCATTTCATAAATAAATATTCTTCTTTAACTTACATTTCTTTTGTCTAATCCACTCCTTGTTAGATCTGTATTCCAGTGTTTTCTAGGACTATACATCTTCAAAGTAAATCTTATTTAACCTATTAGATCTTATATTTTTGTATTGTATTAATATTGCATCCCAGATTCTTTTATTTTCTTTTGTCTTCATTGAGTTTAAATATCTAAGTATTCTGAGTCTTTCTATAAGATAATTTCTAACTTTATTTTCATTTCTGTATCAAAGCAGCTTCCATTTTTTAAAAAGGGCTGGCTGAGCATGGCTGGGACCCAGGCTGCAGTCGCCCAGTAATTTTGCAGTAACTTACTGTGCGATAATTCCCACCCCCATCCAGCATCCTGACTGCATCCCAGGAGGATTTTTCTGCTTTAAAAGGCAATGTGATAAGCTTCTAAATATGTTTAGTTGACCATTTTTTCTCACAAAACCTAAAAGCTATCTTTTGATAATATGGTCATTGAATTCCTTATTCACTGCTGCTTTATTGTACCATAAATATCTGTGCCATCCGTATCTGATATTAAAACCTTCAAGTTTTAACATCTTTTCATCTTTTAGTGTAATCCATTTTTGAATCCAGTCCATGGCACATTAATAGTAGTATACTTTAAAGTCAGGAATTCCTAGTTCTCCTCATTCCTTGGTGTCTTTCATGAAACCCTCTGGGTTTCAAATTTTCTTCCTAGCTTAGCACCAACTATTCACTGACAGCCACACATCCCATATCTAATGTGTCCCAAGCCTAAAAGACTTTTCTCAATGTTGGTAGCATTTTTAATATACTTCTTTCTTTAGCTTGTTTTTGTAATTGTTTCTCTATATCTTTATATATGTTTCCTTACAGACTAGGGGGTTAAACAGATGGCCACTAAGGGGTGGTGTTCCACAGCCCCTTTCCTTGCCAGATCAGGGCCATGCCAACCACATGCCATGGCCCCAATCCAGCACTTTGCCGCTCCAAAAAGAGCTGGCAAATGCTGCTCTTTTTTAGAGTGGCAAAAAGCTGCCCTTGCTGCTGTAGCAGTGGCTTTTCTGCACTCCTTTGGGACACTGTGTCTGAATGTTCTGCCAAGGGAGTGCCCTGACGCCACCCACTGTGCGGTGAGGCACACGGCATGACAGTGGCATCAGGGCAGAATCAGGGCAACCAGTATGTGGTCACCACACCCTGAGTCCACCCCCAGGCCAGCCTTTTGGCCAGTCTGTACAGGGCCTAAGTTCTCACAGAAACTTTATTAAATCTTTGTATCTTATAACCTCCTGGTTACCTGTGATTCCACTAGTGTCTCCCAAAGGACGCTACAACAATATAATTAAGGACACTCTTTGTCCCTTTCTTGGGTACCTGAAACCATTTCTAACTGCCCCCACAACAGCCTATCCTAAACTCAATGGGTCTTCACCCCTCAGGGCACACAAAACATCAACAACCTTTTCAAACCTGCTCTTCCCTTTTATATACTCACTCCTGGGAGCAGCCCCCACCTTTTCCTGGCTTTCCTCCCATTAACTACTGCCAAGATTCTAATCTGCCTGTTGCCTCCACAGAGGCCCTGTCACATCTCATAGTTATAATATTAAGATTCCACATTAATTGCCATGGCAACATGATTTGGAATCCTGGTGTTTGAAGTCTAGGGGAAAGTACTTAGAATTCTTAACCAGAGTGCTCTAGTACCTCCCTAAACTACAAACATCACAGGAAGTTGCCATGGATTTAAATACAGAATTCCAATGCCCATCTAGTGTGAAAGGTCCCAAGGAAATGGGAGGAAGCGATGGCTAAAATGTGTCAGCAGAATATTCTCATTGTTTGAATAGATCATGTCAAAGACCACACTGTGAAGCTATGGAAAAGAATGGAGCAGGGCATATGAAGAAATCATTGATTCCTACAGCTGGTTTGTGCTCCCTTCAGATACTGATTGTGCTGTGGAAAAAAGAGCACAGAGGATTGGCAAGGATGTCATCAGAGCTTGATCCAGGAAGACTGTCCCTCCACTGCAGATAGTCATCTGTCATCAGTTGTCCTATGGGAACACAATAACAATCAACACAGGCAATGACTCAGACATTTGTTCTCCTTCTAGGTGGACCATCTTCTTCACAGTTCCCCACAAGATTATCTATCATCACCACTATTGATCCTGATGTTTTACTATTTGTTAATATTGTTTGTTATGGAGTGTTCTAATTGGTGTATTCTGTTGTGAATTGTAGCTGTTTTGGAAGGATTACTATCCTGAACAAACAAAGTAATCAATGGTTTCAGTGGAGCTGGGATTGGCTTCCATTCTTCCTCATTAGTTATGAGATTTCTGGGAGTTGAAACCCAAAGCATCTGGAGGCCCCTGCTTTATTACCTTCAGTATATGTTGGTTGTGCTAGATATTGTGTGCTTGACTGGAGAGAGAATCATTATCCATTGATGCAGCATGTCACAGACACACACACACCATTAAGAGGTCTGGGGCTCACAGCAGGAGCACGCTGCCATTGAAATCAATAGAACTTGAGATCCTGCAGTATTTCCCTTACACCGGGGGGGGGGGGTCCAGAATGGATCCCCCACATAAAACAAGGGTCCACTGTACAGTGGACCTTTCTTATATCGGGGGTTCCATTCCAGATCCCACCACAGATGACAAAAATCATGGGACCTCAAGTAAGGAGCCCTGCTGGTACAGTGGTTAAATGCCTGTACTGCAGCCACTAACTCATAAACCACAAGGTTGCAAGTTCAATACTAGCCAGGGCTCAGGCTAGACTCAGGCCTGCATCCTTCCGAGGTTGCTAAAATGAGTACCCAACTGTTGGGGGGCAATGAGCTTACAGTTGTAAACCGCTTAGACATCCTATAGCGCGATATGAAGTGGTATACAAATGAAGCTGCTTTGGTTTAATGGTGGCATGCATGCAACCACTCTCAGAGGGCCATCTGCATGTGCAGCCATTGAAATCAACAGGGTTTCCCATCCACGGATGCTTAAATCCACAGATGGTAAAACCCGCAGTTGGGGTGGGCATGCTGTATTCTTCCCATCTTGAATTCACTGTGCCACTGACAGTGGAGCCACATTCTGGCACTGTACCTAAGATGTGCATGCTTGTGCCAAATGAATGGACACCTTCACAGCTGGATGACTCTCTCAGACTTCCATGGATCTTCCTTTGCCCCAAAATAGATTGCTCTCCTGAGATGACAGACATGTACTTTCACCACAGCTTATTACCAAAATCCTGCCACTAGGCCTGAGCCCAAATCCAGAATTATATTTTTTGTGAGCAGAAAAGAAAGACAGACTCTCCATCTTGTTGTCTTGAAGGTCCTATAGTTTCAAAACAACAAAAATGCCTTTGTTCACACAACTGAAGTATGCACCAAGAATCAAAGAAGCAAGAAAAAAAGGGGGAATGTTCCAAGCTATTACTGTAACAATCCAATTACAATGCCTATCAAACTTAACTTCACAGGTTATAGCTCCTAATTGCCTGACAAAAATTGACACTTCAGTCGCAACAGCATAATATAATCAGAGTCCAAATTAAATTTGATCGTGGGCAGAAAACGATGCTATCATTCGGCGGCATGGAAACAGGAGATCAACTAGCATGATATCAAGGATCAGAAATGAAAATTATTCATTAATGGCAGTGGTTTTCTGATAATGGAAATGACACAGTTCAGACGGCTTCGTAAAAACACTATTAATTAAAAAGATGATAGACCTAACAAGGCATAGAAACTAGTAGAACCTTTTTTTTCCTGTGCTTGTTAAGGTGAAGGATGACAATGTTTAAGAACAGAAGTTTATGCACTTTTGTTAAAAGTATTCCACTGATTCTGTAGCAAGTTTACTGGGTTCTTGCTTAGTGAAGCATCTTTCTCTAGGGTGCAATGTTTGAGGAATATAAAAAGTGTTGAAGCCATAATATGGCATTGTAATAAGCAAGAATAGTTTTGGCTATAAAAAAGAAGGGTCCAATTCATAAAAGAAATACACAGGGGATTTTTGCATACTCCAAAGGAGGAAAAGGAGGAAAGAGTGTGAGGAAGGGGGGGGGGAAGCCTTTTATTTTATCATGCAAGCAGCTGTCCTTTCATTTTACACTGGAGAAATATAAAAGCAAGAGTGTGCTAAAGTAACAGCCAGCCAGCTTTACTTGCAAAAACACTGAAACTTGGCTTGATCATGAGACAGGGAGACATGTATTAAAAAAAAATAGCCATAGAATCATTTATTGGTCACATTCATACCCCAGACTGAGAAGCTGCTGAGTAGTGATTCAGACAACTGGGGCTGCCTCCACACTCCAGAAATAATCCAGTTTGACATCACTTTAACTGCCATGGCTCAACGCAATGGAATTTTGGGAACTGTAGTTTGTTGTGGCAACAGAGCTTGGCTCTACAAAATTTCTGTTAATTTTCACACAACTAGCATTAAAATACAAACATATTTTTTTTCATAATCAAGGTCTCCACTCTCACTCTTAATTACTTTCCACCCTCTCTCTCATTTCACACATTGCTTCCTAAGGTCCAAAACACACTGCAGAAATAATCCAATTTGAGGCCCCTTTAACTGTCTGGCTCAGTACTAGGGAATCCTGGGAATTGTAATTTATTGTGGCACCAGAGCTCTCTGACAGAGAAGACTATGGGGGGTTGCAGACTGCCAGAAATAGTGCAAATTGAGTCCACTTTTAGGGTTAGGGAATCATGGGAACTGTATTTTATTGTGGCACCAGAGCTCTCTGACAGAGAAGGCTCAGTGTCTCAGAAAAAAAAAAAACAATTCCCATGATTCCCTAGCACTAACCCTAACCCTAAAAGTGGACTCAATTTGCACTATTTCTGGCAGTCTGCAACCCCCCTAAATGTCCTGGTTCACCAAACACCTACAGAGGCTGGCTGGGAGGGAACTACAAACTGATAATGCAGGCAGAGACAGCAAACTACCAGCAGCTAGAAAGTGTCCTTGCCTGTGGGAGTCCATTATGAAAAAGTCATTGGTCAAGTAGTCCGAGTCCAAGGGAGGCAACAGGAATCAAGGTCAACACAGTCCAAAGGTCAAAGAAGCCAGGAAGTCCAAAGTAGAAAATGCAGGAGTCTGGGAAAAGATAACAGGAATGCTGGCCAGGAAACAGACAAGTTGCTTCCAGCACTCGCCTCAGGCAAACTCAGCTCTTAAATAGCCAGACACCAGCAGGTTGTAATCAGAGCTTGCTTGCTTTCTTCTTAGCCTGCAGCCTGGCTGAGCATCTTAATTCTATCTTTTGTTGGATCCTTTTGTCCCTCCTCCTTGATTGAGGACTTAAGACATCAGTGTACTCTTCCTCATCAGCAGGCAAGTCTTGCTCCTGTCCTGCTGGCTGAGGCTGCACTTCCACAGGATGAGCTGGCTGAGGCTCTTCAGCAGATGATGGTATGATGATTAATATCCAGCCCCTTTGCAGAGCAGATAGAGCTGGCTGGGGCTGCTCTGCAACAGGGAGAGCAGTGGGCTGTCCCCTGTCTGGAAGACCTGCCTGGGTCCATTCCTCGGCCTCCTCATCAGACTCTTCCTCCAGGTCCCAGTTCTGCAGCTCCTGGCCCATGATACTAAATGTCTCACAAAACTACAGTTCACAGAATTCCTTGGCATTGAGCCAGGGAAGCTGAAGCAATCTCAAACTGGATTATTTCTGCAGTGTGTTTTGGACCTTACACTACTGGATACCCTTTCATGTGTGAGACTGCATACTTGCCTTCCCTTTCAATAGGGAAGGCAAGTATGCAGTCTCACACATGTACAAACTAGAACTGGCAAACACCATATACTGTATTTGGATCAGTCACACTTTATATCTGGTAGGAACATGAGAGGGGAAGCTTCTTGGTAGCTGCCCCCGGCTTTGGAACTTCCTTCCTAGACTGGGTCTTTCCTTGTCCTTCTGGGGACAGTTTTTTACGCTTTGTTTGTTTGTTTGTTTGTTTGTTTCAACAGGCCTCATGCAATTAACCAATTATGGAAAATGGAGTTTTTAATGGTTTACTGTACCATGCTCTCCAACATTTCACAGATGAAAAATGGTACTTGTGTGGTGAAGCAACATCAAGAGTGTGGTCAAGGTGACAAAAGTGATTAAAGAGGAAGAACAGACAAGCTAGGAGAGGCTGCAGCAATTTGCTTTTGCCTGGGTCTTCAAGAAAGGGCAAGATTCTGCCCCTTCCTCTACTCTACCCCTGCTTTTGTACTCTGAAACTCATTTTGCAGCAATAAAAGCAAGCTGAAGACAAAAAGGGGAAGTGAGATGAGGAGGGGAAAATGGGACATTTTAAAAGCAGGTGGAAAAAAATGGGACAACAGAGGATTAACTGTCCCTGACAAATTGGGACTGCCGTATGTTATGCTGCACTGTCTATATTTGTTGCTACTTAGTGCATATGTTTTTACATGGGTTTTACATCTATTGATAGTTTAATTACAATTTAATTTTGTATGATTTTAACAATGTGAGGGTTTTTTTTAACTGTTTTAATTTTTTATAAACTGGCTTGAATCCCAGGATTTGGGGTTGGGTGGGAATGTAGCAATATAAATATATATAACAACATAACTAGATATCCATTCAAAACATTTTCAGATCCACACAAACATTTTAAAGTATGAAAAAAGGTGCCAAAGTCTCCCCCTTTCTTCCCCCTCTTTGAAACACAAACCTTGCAAAATATTTAAGGAGTCCATCCAAAGCTGTTGGGAGAAGTTAGGCCACAAGTTTAAATAAATAAATCCTTGATTCAACTTGCACCCTTAGCCCTCTTCTGTAAAGAAATATTTGTCACAAAGCTTTTCCTTGCGGTGAGAGACCAACACTTGAATTGCGGGAACAAGCTCATTGCCTGGTCCACCACTGAGTCTAAAACTGTAAACAGCTGTGGATCTTTGTAGTCATTAACAGACTCCTATTGAGTGGTGCAGAAGCCTGAATGCACCAAGGGAATGGGCTTGGCACAAAGCCTAATTGTGAGACTTGCAAGTTTTAAAATAGGGGATCTGACGGTGGGCCAGGAACCCTGTTAAGCCGAGGTTTGTTATTTGTTTTCTCACTAATGCCCTGTATTTCCTGACCTAGAGCATATTGCTGGGAAGTGAAGACTCCTCAGATCGACACTGTGTGCATTGTGGGAAGGGAAATGCACTGAAATTGTAGAAATGTTCAACACTATGTTACTCAGCAAAGAAAGGGGGGGGGAACGTAGTACAAATGGAAATGCATTTAGTTCCATTTCAGTGGTTTGGGTTATCGGTACAACCAGGACATTGAAATGGAGCTTTTGTTTTTGTGTGCCTTCAAGTAATTTCCAACTTAAGGCAACCTGAGGTGAACCTATCATAGGTTTTCTTGGCATGTTTCTTCAGAAGAGATTTGCCATTTCCATTCTCTGAGGCTGAGAGTGTGTGATTTGCCCAGGAAAACCCACTGGGTTTCATGGCTGAGTGGGGATTCGAACCATGGTCTCCAGAGTCACAATCTAATGTTCACACCACTACACCATTCTGGTTTTCTGAAATGGAGCTACTATATATATATATATATATATTCATTTCTCACAACTCTGATGTTTCTAGTCAAGGTGCACTCAGTTCTCTTCACACATACCACCACCACCACAGGGAAGCCGAAACCCCACATAATATGGATGCTAGGTTATCATCCCAGTAAGCAAGCCTGACAAATCCAAATTAAGGTTCTGTTTCTTCTCAGATACCAGCTTTTCACTCTCAATAGACCAGACATCAGTATGTTCTTACCTAAGAATAGTTGTTCATCACAAACTCCTTGCTTTCAGGGACACTTGTATCAGGTTTTCTTTGGGTATATCAGCACTGAGAGGTGACAAAGGAGGAAGGGAAGCTGGGACAAATTACAGGGAACTGGTGGTCTGAAAGGGGGCCCTGAATGGACCATACTGTATGTTTTTTGTTCTTCTTGATTATATTATTTGCCCATTGTTTTTGACATCCACTTCAAAAATAATGATTTACAAACATCTATGTTACAAAATACTGAAGATTTTAAGCCAGTCTATCCTTGCTATAAGAGTGAGCATAAATAGGGTCCAAGTGAGGGAAAGAAGCCATGGCTGAACAAAGGGGCACTGCAGCGTCAGCAAGGGAGAAAGTTGGGTGGGTGGCATTGGTAGATGCCACAAGTAAAATGCAAAACCTCTAATGTGGATAGCTGGAAACAGAAACACAGAGGCAATCACTGAGACCTCAGGGGTGTAGAGGAAGAGAAAGAGGAACAGTCCTTCCAAGATCACAGCCCAGGAGAGCAGATCTTTAAATTCTTCACCAACTTCTCTGTGTGCATATACACAATGAAAATAATGCAGTTTGACACCGCTTTAATTGTCATGGCTCCATCTTACAGAATCCTGGGATTTGTACCTTTGTGAAGCACCAACACTCATTAGCAGAGGAGGCTAAGCATCTTGTAAAATGACAAATCCATTGGTTGGAGCTACATCACCTAAAATGGTAACAAGCTGTATACAGTGTATATGCACCCTCTACCTCTGAGAGCAGCTCCCTAACATTTCTTGGCTGGCTGAGATTGATCATTGAGAGACACATGATGTAGGAAGAGCAGGCTCTGAGTGTGGGTCAAAGAGAGAAGTAGGGCAGGTGGCTCATATAGTGTGCTAGTTATGGGTGGCAATGACTGTGTGTCTCCCCTCAACAAAGACTTGAGGGACATTGGGGAAGAAACAACATCCAAGGCCTGGAAGGGGATCACTGGACCCTGTAGCCACTCTCAACAGCCCTACCCGTACTACACATTTGCACTTTCTTAAACAACAAATTCCAAGATTCTATAGGTTGGGAAGCCACCATTTTCAAATTGGTATCATACCACTATAAAAGTGTAGCTACACCCTTTGTCTTTGCTCCAAGAACACATCAGTTACAAACTTATTTAATAAGTCTGCCATACCTGTATTCTTAATAAACCATCAAAGGGAGCAGTACCCTAATAAGCTTTTAAGGGAAGATTGAACAATTTGGGTCCTACTAGATGTTTTTGGATCTCTCATAATCTCTCACCACTGGCTGTACTAGCTATGTTGTTGTTGCCTTCAAGTCATTTTTGACTTGCAGAGACCCTAAGGTGAACCTATTATGGGCTTTTCTTGGCAAGTTTCTTCAGATGGGGGTTGCCATTGCCATCTTCTGTGGCTGAGACTTGCCCATGCTCACCTAGTGAGTTGCCATGGACAAGCTGGGATTTGAACCCTGGTCTCCAGAGTCATAGTCCAATGCTCAACTCAGTACACTACACTGGCTCTCTTCTATGTAAGGCTGGTGGAATAACAGTCCAGCAGCATCCAGAGAGCCAAAGTTGCCCACTCTTTCTTTGAGGTAATAATACATCACCCTATGGAATATGCATAAGCCTTTTGTGACATTACTGTACTAATGTGAGTTATGATATTATCAGAGGACACCGTACATAATAGAAAGATTCATTATAAAGGTATTATGGTGGTATTATTACTAAAACTAGATTTTTCTGTGCTAAATGAGATTTTCTACACTTCCACAGTTATCCCATTTCACCTGTCTCCAGACAACCATTAAAAAGGACTGAATTAAATTTTCTGTTTTTGATTCAAAATATACATTTTCAGTGGTGGGGGTCTGTGGAACACACTTCATTTGGTGAAATTCTGGAAAACTGGGCTGCACACTCAAGGAACAAAATTTGACAATGGCCAGCAGGTAATAAAAAAAATTGAATTTCTATTTATTTATTTTTACAAAACATGTACATGTAAAGTTTAAAATGGAGAGCCCAGTAGACTGCTGCAGTAAACAGAAGATTTGAATCTGCTGCTGGGAAACAACAAATATAATTTTTCTTCTCAGGGATATAGTACATAAAAAAGAAATGTCTGCTTCTAGGCAGCTATTCTTTTTTCTGTGTATAATGTTCCTGGAATCAGAAGTAAAGTTTCTCATTGGTGAATCTGAGGTTCTCAAGCTTTTGAAACCCACTTGCCTATTTATATTGGTTTTGTTTTTTAATGAAGATATTTCACCTGCACCAGCTTAGCCACCCAGTATCATAGTGGAAATTACAGCTTGGGAAAGGTAGTTCTCTGGACTATGACTCCCAGAATCCCCCCAGCCAACATGCCCTCTGGGAGCTATAGTCCAAAAAAGTAATTTTCCTAGGCTTACAATGGGATTTTGCACATACTTGAAAGGAATTTCATACACACCCTGTTTATTTTAAATACAATACTGAGAGGGGGTTAGTATTGATAATAAGTGAATGAGAGTACAGCTGAGGAAATTGACTAGGAACCAGATTAATCTTCGGTGGAAAAATGACTACGACTGATTAGGAAAGAAATTCAAATAGATTTATTTGGGATGATATATAAAAGAGTTGCAAATTAACTGGACAATTTATTTAAAGATAGATGACCTAAAAATAAATGACCCAAACATTCATAAAAATGAATCATATAATCCAATTTTTAAAAGGTTTCTTTTTTCTCTTCCTTCCTTCCTTCCTTTTTTTTTTTTTTTTTTTATTGTGACATTCCCTGCACCAGATTTGTTTCACAGAGGAATATTTCATTCATTATTTAAGGCAAGCAATTTCAACCCTTTCAGACCTGATATTTCCCAGAACCACCATACCAAATGCCAAGAGATTACCACAATCCTGGAAACATTAGAGACAGAGGCCTGCAATGGTGTCAGTAGCCAGTAGCTTCAATAATTTACAAATTAGCTATAAATTAAAGTTTAAAAAAATTACATCAAATAAATGAAACTTCCAATGCATTTGCCAAAAAGGGATTCTGGCACAAAGGGACAGGATATATTAATCTGAGTTACACAGCAAAGCATCTTGCTCATTGGGAGTATATATATATATATTTTCTTAATCCCAAGCAATTCAAGCAGTATTTGGCTTTTTTTCTGTTTGCCCTACTCCCATGTTGTCAGCTTGAATATAGGACAGGGCCCCTATACCTTTAGGCTTTAAGCCTTAAACTTTAACAGATCCTGGAAAAGGAAACAGAGCTATGTCACATCTTCTCCCCAATCCTCTCACAAAATTCTTTCAGCTCCTGCATCCCACCCAACACAGCCATTTACTGCTTGACCCAGAACAGACTGGTTGACTAACTGACAAACATCCAGCTATGATCTTATTATGATTCCTAAAAACTAAGAGAGCTTTTGCACCTTTATTGGTTGCATGGAAGAAGGAACTTCAGCAGCTGCTGCTTGTCACACATCCAGGTAACAAGCAACACCTGCTGAAGTTCCCTCTCCTACACAATCATTAAAGGTACAGGAACTCTCTCCAGTTTTCAACCCAGCAACCCTAGTTCCTATGACTGGACACCCAGTACTAATATCCTTCAGTGATGTACTGTATGTATTTCCAGCTACAGAATTATTCCTGGATGCTTCTCACTACCAACCTCTGAACTCTCCAGTGGCTAGTAAATGGCTGGGGTGACCATCTTGCAACAGCTGAAGGGTGGGTTTGGGACCTGAGGGAGAAAAGGTCATGTAGCTCTACCTGGCAGAAATTAATGCTATGTCTTCCTTCTACAGAATTTATTAACTATTAACAGTACAAGAGTCCTGTGTACAGGAGTCCTGTTGGCGATGTTTATTTTTAGATTTGTATGAATTTTAATTCTTGTAAGCTGCCCCGATTGCTCGTTGCTTGACAGAGGGGCGGAGAAAAAATAGATCTTATTATTATTATTATTCATCACAGTAACTTTTATCCTATGTATCCATGTCTCAAAATCATGAGTTGACCTTATAGTACAGGGGTAGGCAACCTTTCCCCTTTAAGGGCCGAGGGACTTCAGCTCCCAGAAGCCTCAGCCATATTGGCCAATAGTCCCATGTTGGCCAATAGCTCCTGGGATTCTGGGAGCTGAAGTCCCTCGGCCCTTAAAGGGGAAAGGTTGCCTACCCCTGTTATAGTACATCCCTTAATCCATCTCCAGCTTTTAACTATCAGAAGTATTTACAACATGAAACATACGTTTCATGTGTGGTCATACAGAACTAAGATTTAGATTGGGAACTACCTATTTTGCAGCACATTTCTTAGCCACTAGGATTACATCCACACAGCAGAAATGATCCAGGGTGACACCACTTGAACTGCCATGGCTCAATGCTATGGAATTTTGGGAACTATAATGTTGTGAGACATGCATCTTTCTCTGTCAACTCTGGTGCCACACCAAACAAGTTGTATACAAAATATAAATGAAAGTCATGATTAGACGTAGATCCCATCTCCAAGATATCTCATTATTTATATGCAAATAGACCAAAATTAAAAAACAAACAAATCCAAAGCACTTCTGGTCCCGACCTGTATATCTGTGTACAGAAGTTGGCACATAATTACTACTCAAAACTCAGGAAGGCTGAGAATGACAAAATGTACCTACCAATCTTTTGCATGTTCTTCTCATTGCAAATTAACTGAAGAACTGTAAAAGCTTATGAATAGATAAATGTCATTTACTGAGTATTCAGGACTAATCTAGTCCACACTGAGTCAAAAGGTGTGTATCCCCCAGCTGGGTGCCCCTCCAGATGTACTGGATCACAACTCCCTTCATCCTCATTCCAGCTTGCTAGGCAGGGATGATGGAGTTGTAGACTGAAACATCTGGAATGCAACATCAGTTTGAATGAGGCTACAGTAGCCCAAAATTAACCAGTCTTCTTCCAGCAATATAAGCAACCCCATTGTAATAAACCAGACTATAATCTACTATTAAGTTTTCAACCCTGGTTTTCCTCAGAAGTGTCTCAATCATGGTTTGATGGAAAGATCAGTGATGAAAGATATATTTTTCTGAATCATAGTAAAACTCAGCAGTGACTTTTCCATATCTCAGGCTGAGTCCTAAGGTAACTCATCTGCTATTACTGATGTCCCTCAGCAACACAGATCCCTGGTGGGATCCTGGAGCACACAAGATCTGAAAGGCAGTCACCAAGAACCCCCTACAGTGCCACAGATATGCCAGATGTGTAACAATTTCTCAGTAGTCATATCAATATGGAAATTGTTCCCTAAGGGTAAGAAATCTAAAAACTATTGATCTCATATATACAATGTTGGCTAAAGATCCATCAGCTACCTGGGAGGCCTGTCATATACAGCACTGTCTCAGTACTACTTCAGACATTTCAGAGAAGTATGAGCAGAAAATGTATGAATGATACATTCATCTTCTATTCACACTGATTATCTCCTTAAGAAAAATTATATGCATAAATTAAAATATCTCTGCATCCAGGAGTCCCATGTAGAAAATAAGCACAAAGCTTGGAAATAGTTTGTTCAAAATGTGTTGCCCTTGAATTTAACTGTTTTAATAAAAGTGATTTTGATCATCAGTATTTAAATTGTGAAACAATGATATTAATGGGTTGAGTAATGAATTTGTTATATTGTTGTTGTGTGCCATCAAATTAGCTTTGTTACACCCTCAAACATCTTCTTATCATTTGCAATTATTTGCTGTCAAGTTAGCATTTACTATTGCTGACCCTATGAATGAAAGGCTTCCAAGAGACCTTGTTTGGGTCTTGCAAACTCAGGGTTGTGGCTTCCTTGAATAAACCAATCCACCTGTAATGTGGCTTCTTCCTTTTTTCTTACTGCCTTCAAATTTACCAAGCACTATCATTTTTTTCCAGTGAGTTATGTCCTCTTGTGAAATCTTCAGAGTAAGATAACCTCACTTGAGTCATTTTAGCTTCTAGTGAGAGCTCAGTTTTGATTTGCTGTCAACTACATTTTATTTGTCTTTTCAGCAGTCCATAGTACCTACAGAATCACATTTCAAATCAAGGATATTATTTTAATTCTTTTCAGGTGGGGGAGATTTGGAGATATATTTAGTAATGTTAATTTTTTTATTTAAAATTAATATGTTACCAACACATTATTAACCATTAATGTAACAAATTATTTAATGAATTAGAGTTGACACTGACATTTCTAAGTGGAATGGCTTCCTCCCAAATCAAAATTTCTCTCAGAATGTCACATATCAATTTTTAACATATAAGTGAAATTTGCAGTGAAATTTTCATCACTACAAGGAGAAAGAGCCAGCATGCTGCAGTGATTTGAGCATTGGACTATGACTCTGGAGATTAAGATTCAGTTCCCCACTTGAGCATAAAAACCAATTGGGTGGACCTGAGCAAGTCACACTCTCTCAGCCTCAGAGGATGGCAATGGCAAACTCCCTCTGAAGAAATTGCCAGGAATACCCTATGATAGGGTTGCCTTAGGGTCACCATAAGTAAAAAATTACTTGGAGGCACATAATAACAAGGAAAAAAAACTTTATTTCTGTTCCTTATACATAAGAGAATCTAGATGCTTACTACTATTAATCTGCTATTCATCTTTGAGAGGAAACAACTGCTGAATGGTAGGGCACATGTAGAAAGTCTTGGTACCATCTCTGTCACATCCACTTCTAAAGAATCAGGGAACAGCTGATGGGAAAGACATCTGCCAAATAATCGCTGCCAGATAGTACAATAGATGGACAAACAATCTGTCCTTAAATAAGGTAGCTGCCAATGTTCTTAATTTTCTCCAGTGGTGTCTAGATACAGGATATGTGCTCTGGGCAGAAGTACCATCACTACTGTTAACCACTGGATAACCCTCATCTCCTTAGTTCCTGGCCCATATAAGAGTTAGTGCATGAAACATAAATGGCTCTGTGTGACTAGGGTTAGCTGAACCAATTAATGCTGTATTCTGGAAATGAGCTTTGAGGTTATTTCAATTAAACCTGCTATCAGGAAAGATCTGATGTAACACGTATTTGGAAGAATTTTTAAGAGGTTGTCCTCTTTACTGCTCCTTGGAGGAAAACTAAATGCTGCATTGAATTTTATCATCCCATCTTGGTTATTGCAGCCTCATGTTCACTAACATCACTGTTGCCCTCTTTTCATCTATCCCAGTTCTAACTCAATACATGTGACAACTCAAAGCAGAAAAGGGGGCAGATGAGTCCCTCACATTTTTAACTTCTTTGTGCATGTCTCTCTTATCCATAGAGGAAATTCACACATCTAGCCTTCAAGGATTCCCACATGCGCCGGGAATGTGTTAAGTTTGCACTCCCAAATGGGAGATGTGTGAATTTTTGTTTTGGACAAGACAACATGGTGGCAAAAAGAGGAAGCACATGTCATTTCCACATCTGCTTTTCTAACACATGCAATCCACTCTCTCTCACCTCTCTTCTTCTCAGCCATTGCTCCTGTCCAGAAATGTCTATTTCATACAGGCTCTATTTCTCTTCAAAACAGGTCTCAAGGCACCTCTTTTTATTCTGGTTTTTTCATATTAAGTTCTTCCTTTGCATATTGAATTCTAGAAGTGGGTTAATCAGTCTATTTCCATCCCAAACTTATACATGTATTAACCCACCAGTTATTTGTGCACTGATTTCCCTTTTTAAAAAATCTGCATGAAAATGTGTAGTGACATACACTTTAAATGGATGTATTCAAACATATTACCTCTCCAAATATACATTTGTAATATATTTTCTCTCAAGAATACATGTCTAAATGTATTTTCTCTCAAAGTATACAAGTTTAAATGCAGTCTAATGTGTTCAAGCTGCTAAGAACTTCACTGCATCATTCAGAGAAGTGCAAGATCTGGTGAAGAATTAGATTTAGGTCAACATCATTGCGCTGGTGTTTATAGAATCACAGAGTTGAAAGATACCACAAAGGGCATCCAGTCCAACTCCCTTCCATGCAGGAACTCACAATTAAAGCCCCTCTCCCAGAGAAGTAGCTATCCAGGCTCTGTTTAAAGACTTCCAAAGAAGGAGACTCCACCACACTCCAAGGAAGTGTGTTCCACTGTCAAACAACTCTTACTGTCAAGAAGTTCCTCCTAATTTTAGGTGGAATCTCTTTTCCTGTAGCTTACATCCATTGTGCTGTGTTCTAATCTCTGGAGAAGCTGAAAACAAGCTTGCACCATCTTCAATGTGACATCTCTTCAAATACTTAAACAGGGCTATCATATCACCTCTTAACCATTTCTTCTCCAGGTGAAACATACCCAGCTCCCTAAGTCTCTAAGGGGGAATGCAGACGGGCAGCCATGGGCCCCCCTGAGAAGTGGCAGATTGGAGCCGAGGCTGTCCCATGCCTCAGCCCTGATCCTCTCTTTCACTGCCTGGGAAAGGAGCACTAAAATAGCGCTCCTTCCACAAGCCGCGAAAGGGGCACCCAAAGAGCCACCATACGTCTCTTTTCCATCTCTTCTGGCTCAGTGTGTCCGGACGCTGAGCCAGAAGGATGTCATCGGAGCACCCGTCCTGTGAAAGGCCGGCGCTCCGATGACGTCCTCAGGAAGCAGTTGGGGCGCCCAGCGTCCAGCTGCCCCTCCCCTTCCTTGGTTTGAAGATGGTACAAAGCACCATTTGCAAAGCCCCTAAGTTTCCTGATGATGATTGTGGAAGATCTCTTCCAAAACAAATGGTATCTATGCAACTAAAGTGTGGAAGATTTCAATGATTGTTAAATGTAACTCAATCAAGGTGAGAAAAAAATCCTCTTGCTTTTATTTATTTATTGCTATAGTGATAATGAGCTGGTTTTGATAATGGACTGGATCCAGACCACATTAGGTGAGCTTATTTCCTGCTGAAATCAATGGGATAGAGGTCATGCAAAGGAGGTGCACTGCTCTTTGATCTGCCACTGCTGTTACCTATAGTGGCAGTCTTTTAATAGAAAGAGGGAAAACCACATTTACCAATAACTATTTATTTGTATTACATTACAGTGTTTATAGACTACTGCCTCTTCAAAATAGCCCTAAGACCTTTTTCAATAAAAAGAAATCTAAGCAATGCACAATGAAAGCAACACTGAAAATATCAAGAATAGGGCCTTGTGGCTTCATAAATACTAACAGATTTACTGCAGCATAAGCTTTCTTAGACTAGAAGCCACTTTGTTACATACACTCAGTGGAACAGAATCCAGTTCACAAACTTTACAGCTATAATACACCTTTTCATCTTTAAGGTGTTGTAAGACACTTTTGTGGCTTTAAGTGCAACAGGGTGACATTGCATTACCTAAAGAAGTTGCTTCCAGTGGTAACAAATGGAATCTAATAAGTCTGAAAACTAATAGGCAAAACGCATAACTGAATAGCAGCAACAGTAGGATAGTTCAATTGTTTATTTCAAATTGTTATAAACCCACTTTGCAGGGACTCAAAAGTGGTGAACTGATCATCATTTTTAATAATCATAAAATACATATATTGATGAATGAAATCTAGCCAGGGAACAAAAGAAAATCAAGTAGGCACATCAAAAGAGGTGAGACAGTGGCTAATAGAACTGTAAATCTTTGCATGTTTCATCCGCACTTGTGAAGAATTATTTTTTGAAAAATATTCCTGCTATGATTATGTTTTCCTTTTATAGCTCACCTTTCTCTCAGTAATAAGATTCAAAGATTTTAACAACATATTTTTAAAATATACATTTTTATACAAAAGCTTTAATTAAAATATAAATAATTTAAAAACTATTTTAAAATAAAGTTAAAACATTGAAAACATTAAACATTAAAAACATTTAAAATTCATTAAAAGACAACATAGAAGCCTTAAAACAGTACCACATTAGAATTAAAAGCCCATCCCAGTCAATTTCTAAAAGCATGACAGCATAAAAATATCTTAATATTCTGATGGAAGGACAATAAGGATGGAGCCATTCTGGCTTCCCCAGAAAGTATGTTCCAAAGTCTGGGGACAAGCACTGAGAAGGCCCTCTCCTGTGTTCCCACCAAATGAGTCTGAGAAAGTGGTGGGACAGAAAGATGAACCTCTCCATAGGGTCCTAGAGGTCTAAAGGGCTCATAAAGGAAAATCAAATATTCTGGTCCCAAGCCATATAGGGCTTTATTGGTCATCACCAGCACTTTAAATTATACCCAAAAAAGAGATCAGCGATCAGTGGACCAATTGCACAGGGAGTTGTGTGTTCCCTGTAGCCAGTCCCTGGCCTCATTTCCACTTATATTTAAACCGGTTTGCAATTTGGCTTCGCTCCGTGTCAGTGAATTGGTTCCAAAAGGCCCATCGTTCCCACTATGAAAGTGGATCTTTTCATTATTCCCTTGTAATCACTTCTTTTTTGGCACAATTGTAGTTCAGACTAGTTTACTTTCCTCCAAAATGCATGTCAATCATCTGTGCATCATCAGTGACACAAGCGGCAATGACAGGGCCATTACTCTTTTTTGTAATCCATCAGCTTTGGGGAAAGTTGTGGGAAAAGGAGGAAAATCAGAAGGCTGTGTCCTCTTTTTTGCAAGCCATTAGCCTTGGGGAAAGTGGAGAAGGGAGGAAAATCAGGGGTCTGTGTCCTTTTTGTAAGCCATCAGCCTTGGGGAAGGTGGAGAAGGGAGGAAAACTAGGGGTCTGTGTCCTTTTTGCAAGCCATCAGCCTTGGGGAAAGTTGTGGGGAAGGGAGGAAAATCACCCATATGTCACACCGCAAAGCAAAGGCAGAGCTGGGGGGGGGGGGGATGGCTGATTTCCCAAGAACTGAGTTGGGATAATAAACACCCCTCTGTCATTAGTCCCTCCTCTCCAGAATGATGTGATTCATATCTGTTATTCCCAGTTGTTGAACACACTTCTGAATCGGTTCTTTTCAAAAGAACTGCCATGAAACTGCTGTCAGAAAAGAGTGGGGTTTTTGCATTTGCCCCACTTCATTATGATTGAAACCGAGCTCAATATTGAAACTAGTTTCAAGTGGGGACAAGGCGCATATAACCCGATCAGCAATTCAAGTTAAATCATATGGGAATGAGGCCCCAGTTAACAATTTGGCTGTAGCTCTTTGAGCCAACTGTTTCTGAGCACTTTTCAGAGTCACCTCTTGTACATGATAGTACAGTATTACAGTAATCCAGATGGGATGTAACCAAGGCATGTGTTACTGTGACCAGTTTGATATTTTGTGCATGTTTGATTTGTTTTTGGTTTTGTTTTTCATTTTAGGACTTTTTTGTGAAAAGTTCATTTCCACATCAAAAATAACTTTTTCAAAAGGGGAACACATTTTCTTGCAAAAGAACCAGTGTATTTTGCACAAATACCATTATCTGTATAAATAAACATTAGTTTGTTCACAAAAAACAATAGCCAAGATTCTGCAGTGGGAAACATAATGTAAAATTTCACCCAGGTATAACTTCAATATGACTCCCCTCCAACATGACTCACCTTCCTCTTTCACTGCCCCTCTCCATAGCAATGTAGTGGCCAGTAGAGACTATCATCCAGAATATCCAGAAGGTCCCAGAAACCTCCAGAAGATGTCTTTGTGGTATAGGAACATAGCTTCTCTAACACACCACACTCTCCAATGTCCACTACATAGCCATAGAGGAAAGAGTCCTGCTGGGATTTTACTAATTCCTTCCTCAGCAATAACCCAAAAGTTCAATACGGATGCATAAATTTCAGTTACACTTCCACCTGTCACTCACAGGATGCCAGCCAAAATTTTGCACAAAAAAGTTATTTGTTAGAAAATATACTTTTCTGGCAAAACATTGTTTCTTGTGCAAAAGCAAATGTTGTTAGGGTAACTGGAGCTGTGAATTTTTATGGTTGTCATCTTAGAGCAAAGAGTCTTAGAGCAAATCAACTCTCATAGAAACTGAGGCCCTTTGCAGACTGCCAGAAATAGTGCAAATTGAGTCCACTTTAAGGGTTAGGGTTAGTGCTAGGGAATCATGGGAACTGTTTTTTTTCTGAGACATTGAGCCTTCTCTGTCAGAGAGCTCTGGTGCCACAATAAAATACAGTTCCCATGATTCCCTAACCCTAACCCTAACCCTTAAAGTGGACTCAATTTGCACTATTTCTGGCAGTCTGCAAAGGCTCAGAGACACTTTAAGTGATGCTGCTGTACTGTGGACATACATCAAAAACATCACAAACATCATCAACAAAAGATGATAATGCTTCTAAAGTGGAAAAGCAGTAGAAAAGAGGGAAACTGCACTACAGGTGGATTGATTCAACCAAGAACGTCACAGATCTGCAAGACTTGAATAGGCTGTGATGACCAGGGAGGATCTTGAAGGTCTCTCATCGGGTCACCATTAGTCAAAGCCAATTTGATGTCAAACAATAACAACATCCCTTGAAGTCTTTGCAAGATGTGTTGGCCTTGGTAGGAGCCATAAAAATGTGTTGGCTGTCCATTCCTCACCTCTGATCTAACTGTTGAAGCTACAGCGTGTAATGTTTTCACATATATATGAAGAGAGTTTGTACTGGCCAAATTTCCAATGGGGGTAAATTCCAAAGAAGAAGGGACACCATACAAAAGGCTTTGCTCCTTGACAATGATACCTTGAGAAGAGTTTCACTAGTAAATCTTAAGGGGCTAGATATGTATAAAAAAGAAAGGAGATCTGAATTTTGCCCATCCAGGGAGACATTTATGTCTAGTTTGCTCCATCCTCTGCTGGCAAAAATATTTTTACAGGATTTTATTTTATTGCTCCAATACTGTGACCTCTCAAGGTAATGACTGAAAGGGGGAAAAATGCACATGTATTCATCAAGCAAACATGAAATATTCTATTTAGATCATGGCAGACAATATCCTTCATTATGTACAGTACTTTAAATATATCCCTGATTGTCAGGTTTCTGTTAAAAGAAGAGGCGGGTTAGAAGTGGAAATCTGATTGACAAGTCCACCAAAGGCTCATTAATTAATGTAGTGGCAGCAGTCAAGAAAGTGCTGGCAGACAGCCAGACAGACTTTTTTGTCTGTTTGCTTTTGGTGCAGGTGTAAAGCGATTAACAATAGATTTTCGATAGGGTTGGGTGTTCCTTTCAGTCTTCTAAAAGGCCATCAAAAAGGGGATAAACCAAACGCTTTATCACAAAACATGAGAGAGCAGCCAAAATTAGTCAGAAAGCATTTTTCTTCAAAGTTAACTCATTTTCTTTTTCTTTTTCTTATCTCCATCTCTCAAAATCAGAAGGACACATTGAAAATTTTCCTCTGAATCCTCTACCATTTGTGCTCTCTTCCAAATCTGTGATTCTGTGATTCATTTTCTTTGGTCCCACTCCTCCCCTTAGGGCATCGTGAAGAATGCAAAATGGTGGACAGGCAGCCAGCACTTCTCCTATTGCTGTCATTGACGGTGGTAAAGCCGAAGGAGGATGACACCAACAATGGATGACACCATAAAGAAGGAAAGAAGCCCTGGCACTGTTACTGCTAATGGTGAATCTTGCCCTTTGGAAGTTGTTGAACTTCTCTTTCCCTTGGAAAATTCATTGAAAAGATCTCCCAAATTTCTCTGTCCCCAAATCAGGTGAAGGATGATGAGAGGTTATTTGTATACTAAATATGAAAGAATATTCTAAACTATTTGGAAAATGGCCCAAAAACATGTTTCTCAAATGTCAGGAAATCTTGATGAGGAAAATCCTATAATAATCATAACTTTGGTAGTTCCTGTGCAAAAGTCACATATGGGTTGGGGGGGGGGGGGTTTGTTGGTGTGTGTGTCTGTGTGTGTGTGTGTGTTGCATGGATTAAAATATTTACTGCACAAGAGACAATATTTTCTGTACAGACATTATTTCTGTAAAATATAATTTTTTATGTAGGGAATCCTGTTATCTGTGCAACAAAAAAACACATGTAATTTTTTCATAGAATAACTTCCAAACCAATGATAGTCTTTGAAAACTGCACAGATTTGGAAACCTTTCTCACACCAGAAAGAAAATTGCTAAAATTACTCATTGCTGCCCCTGGGAATGAAATTTGTAGAGAATCATAATGCTATGGAATTCTGGGATTTGTAGTTTTGTGAGATATTTAGCGTTCGCTATTAGAGACTTCTGGCGCCATAACAAACTACAAATCCCAGGATACCATAAAATGGAGCCATGGCAGTTAAAGCAGTGTTATACTGCATTATTTGTATAGTGTAGATTATACATAAATTCACTAACCACTGGATTTTCCATTGATCTGATGCAGTTCTTAGTAGATTAATCATATCAAAACATGCAGATTGAAACAAAACACACATTTAAATCCACACATGCAAAAAATATCTTTCTTTTTTTCAAAAAAAAAATGCAGACTGCTGTGGAAAAAATAGGTATAAAATAGTAATAGCCAGTAATACACACATCTCTTTCCTCCCACTTTTTTGCATTTCAGTTTAAAATACCCCTAAATCATTGACTGCCATTCCAATTCAACTTCTTTTTTCTGCTTAGTGTTCTTCTTTTACCTTGAGATATAAGCTCAGTGATGTGGAGATATTGCGTCTTAAGGAAAGATAACACTAATGAATTCAATATCAACCTTTTCAGCCATGTGATAGAAAAAGATTTTCAGTCATTTTAAGCTGGGTTCTTCCTGTATGTGGGGTCATTTTTATGCTCTTTGAGGGTTCAAGCCACTGCCTTGCCCTTACAGGAAGGCACAAAAGTGAAATTAAACCTTGAAATGCCATTTATCTGATCCCCAATTAAAACATAATCTTTTTAGTGCTGTCAATAGCTACTGACTGAAATCAAAAGAAGGAAAGATTATGATTGATAGTTCCCCAGTGATTCTCAGTCAGAAAGGAAATAAATTGCTGTTGTCAGGTCAGCAGGAAGAAAGAGGAAAGGAATGGACACAAGGCCAGATCACTTGAGAACCAAATCTCATACACCCTATGATCATTCTAGCATGTATATTTTGTATAAGAAAGTAGAAGAGAAATACCATAAAATGTCAGGGTCTTGCTTAGTGCTCTTACAGTACAATTCTATGAATCTATACTCACACGTTTCATTGCGTTTAATGGGGCTTCCTTCCAAGTGAGCATATCTAAGATTGCAATCTTAGAGTATACAAGCAGGGGTCTTTAGGAGGTTTTTTAAAAAGATTTTTGAAATAAGGTTTTCTCTCCCGCTCTTCTCTCTCTGATCTTCCTATATATGCTGAAGTTAATGAGCTAGTCTCCTAAGAGTGGAGGACTTAGTTCCCTTTTCATTTGCATTTAAGAAATATAAGCTTACACTTATTTAAGCAGATCCTGGATATTCTTCATCTTCGCTTCAGGAGTTAAAGTTTTAACTATCTAAATCTAATGTTTGACATACACACAAGTATGTAAGCTTAGGGTAATAGGACTAAACTACTTTTATTTGCCTTGACCTACATTATGATCTCATATTTCTGGGCCAGCTTAAGAAGTGCATGTTGAAATTCAATTTCCCAGCATGTGGAGGTAACAGGAGCACTTTCAAACATAATCTTCCTCTCCCCCCCCCCCCCCAGTTTCCCAAATGTTCCAGCTTGCCAAAAGTGTCAGGGAAACGTGTTTGTCAAAAAATATAAACAGCTTCATTTTACAAAGGCCAAAGCAACTTATTTGACTCAGTAGTGGCATGTCAAGCTCCCAGAAAGCACAAAAACAAAGGACAGAGGTGTTGTGGCAGGAGATGGCACAGGGACACAGCTGGACAAGGGTGGAGAAACCTTCCCATGTCTGTGGGGTAGTGAATCTACTCTGATGTTTGGATAGCTTTAAAGGTGCTGAACATATAAGTTTATCGCACAGCACTTGCAGGAACAGAATGGAAAGGAACAGAATGGGGTGAGAACGCAAGTTACCACACAGGAGAATACTGCTGATGCCGCCAGGAATTACCCAAGCCATTCTCCAGCTGTGAAGTTGTAGGCTTTCATGGCCGGCATCCATAGTTTTTTGTGGGTTTTTCGGGCTGTGTGGCCATGTTCTAAAAGAGTTTCTTTCTGACGTTTCACCAGCATCTGTGGCTGGCATCTTCAGAGAAAAAGAGAAAAATCTTTTTCTCTGAAGATGCCAGCCACAGATGCTGGCAAAATGTCAGAAAGAAACTCTTCTAGAACATGGCCACACAGCCCGAAAAACCCACAAAAAACCATTCTCCAGCTGTTCCTGGCACCCGATTTTGAAGAATGGTTCAAAATTGTTCTTCAAAATTGGCTGCCATAGCACGGATGGGGAACGGCTTGGGGAGTCCCAGAAGCATCGGTGGTGTTCTCCTGTGCAGTAACTTGCGTTCTCGCCCCGTTCCATGCCATTCTGTTCTGTTCAGTTCCCATTCCTGCAAGTGCTGTGCGATAAATTACATAGTTTGTGGGTAGTGTCCAGCATCTTCAAAGCCTGGATTTAAACCTGGAATGTATTTATTACATCACAAACATGGAAATCACCAGTTGGATATGAGACTAAGGGTTGGCTCCATGAGTTGGGAATCTCCTTCCCACTCGTGCAAGCCAAGATGGCAAAGAGAAATATTCCTTGATGAAGCAAGACTGGGAAATAAAATGTTCCATTATAATACAACCATTCTACTCTAGACAAACATAAGCATAAACATGTATATTGCTGCTGTTGTTGTGTGCCTTCAACCCATTTCCAACTCATTGAGACCCTAAGGTAAAACCATCATGGAGTTTTCTTGGCAAGATTTGTTCAGAGAGGGTTTGCTTCTGCCTTGGTCCAGGGCCAAGAGGTGATTCAAATCCTGGTCTCCAAAGTCACAATCCAGTGCTGAAACCCTTACACCATGCTAGCTGTTACATATACATTAGTAAATGTTTAAAAGCAAAACTATTAACATGCAAAAACTTTCTCACACTTGGTTAACATTGCAATGCCTTCATTACAGGATGGGAAAAATATATTTGTCATTTATCTCACATCTGACAAAAGAGTCTCCTGTTGCTCAGGGAACTCTACAGGGAGGAATATAGGCAACCACACAGCTGGTGCAAGAAACTTGCATTTCAAGATATGTTTGTCTGCAGAAAAATATGTGTATTTTTTTTCCCTATGCAGAAGCAACAACTGTTTTTGTTGTTGTTGTTGTTGACTGCCACTGGGTTTGTTCAAAGGAGAAAAATGCAGGAGATGCTGCTACAGGCAAAGTAACCCTCTTGTAACAATAGATCAGTGGACATCAGTGGATAGTCTTAGCATCCTGCATAAGCTCACGTGAGCTTGGCTCTCTAAGACCCTTTCACACTCCACAATTATAGCCATATGATTCTACTTGAGCAGCCATGACTGAATCCTATTGGTTTCTGGGTTTTGTAGTTTGATGACCTACTTTATTTATTTGTTTGTTTAATATCCTGCTTTTCTCTCATATAGAACCCAAATAAGCTTTGGGTCTAAAACTCTCTGGCTGAGAATTCTAAATTACCTTCCTTAAAATGACAGTCCCAGGTTTCTCTAGGATGTTGCCATGGCAATTGAAGTGGAATGATAGTGTTATAATTGTGGAATGTGAAAGGGCCCTTGATCTTGAAGAATTCAAATCATCTCTCCTTTGCCTCAGTCCATCCTCAAAATTATAGAAAGCGGCTCTGAAAGCAAAAGTTAGCATCATTGTTTAGTACGAGCCACATAGAAGTAATTAAAAACTATTATTCTCTCATAATCAAAGTCCTACACACACACACCCATGAGTGGGAGCACTGCAGAGGCAAAACATTTTAGAAACCAAAACCGCACCAGGTCAAAAAATTAAGTGTATTCAATCTGCATTTTAAAGCAGACTTTGTCAAGACAGCCTCTCTCTTATTATTACTTCTTGAATGATAAGCACTGGGATTGACCTTCAAAAGAGATTTAAATGGGCCTTATCCAAAAAACAGTCTGCAAACATCTATAAACTACTACTCTGCCTCTTTACACCTTCCTTTCTGAGGTGCAAAAAAAAAGGCAGCACATCAAAGTCAGCAAGGAACTTACAATAATGGATTTCAAAGTCAAAAATCTAATGCAAATCTCACTGTTTGCTTACAGATGCTTTGAAGTCCTGACAGATTAAGTTTAGAAGTATTTTCATATATGATATCTATGTAATCTAACTTAGATGATTTCAGGAATGGAGTCAATGTTTCCAGAGGATACTTCATCTGTGCAACACCAGACCCTACCAATATGAAACACATCTCTTGTATGCATGTATGTATGTATGTATTTATTTATTTATTTATTTATCTATCTATCTATTTATTTATCAATTGCATTTGCTGTTTAATTTTTTTAAAAGATGTTGTGCAATTTATAGCACAACACCAAGGGGTTATAAATAATATTCTGCCTCTGTGGAAAGGTCTTTATCTCTGTAGGGGGAAAAATGGCAGATGTGCAGGATAAAGGAGCTCCATCTCTGTTAAGCTTATATAAGGTAATTGACTTTGTTAAAGGACATTTAGGTGTTGTTTGATTTACATCTAGTGTCGGCTTAATGCATCAACCACGTTAAGGTTCCACTTGTTTAAATATTTCATTTTAAAAGGTGCAGTAAGCTCATAACTTCATCAGCACCCACCCTTCCCTGACTGAAATGGATTCTCTAGTTTAATCTATTACACCCATGACTTGAAGTAAATGAAGTCTTCACCCCTTTTCTTTGACAAAGGAACAGAAGCTGTCATATTGCTTATTCCCATCAAAGTTGCACAGAGGACTAGGCAAAACTCCCCAACGTCACTATGTGTGTGTAATTTCTTTTTCATTATTTTTTCTTTAAGAATAAACCTGTTAAAAACAAGAATTAAAAATACATACACAGGTGAAAGGGTAGCTCGGTGTATTTGAAACATTATTGTTTCATGCTTTCCCTCTTCTTCTTATCAGCATTCCTCTTTTAAGAAAGTTTTTTTTTTGTTCTCATTCTACACCCAATCTGATTTATATTTATTTTATTTTTTACTGTTTATTGATTTAAAAATCATAATTACATACATACATACACATATATAACAATACAATCATACAGTCATACGATATACAATACAATCATACCCACATACTCATTCAACTATTTACTCCGATTTACCATATATCCTCCCACCCTTCATGCAAACAAAACTCCCTAAACACCAAACCAAGTCATATTCCATTTATTTAAATTATCTACCTCACTTCTGATTTCATTACTGAGAGTATAACTGCAGCTTTAATTTTAATTACATCTTACTTTACACACTTTAGCATGTATCGTCATATCTCCTATCCATAGGACTATTCTTTCTTTTTTCTATGTTTTACTATTTCTCATTGATATAATTATATAAAGGTTTCCAAATTTCCTCATTTTCATCCCAGTCCTGTCCTCTTAATACTGCCGTAGCCTTATCCAATTGTATTACACTTAACACTTTATCTAACCACTCTTTTTTATTTGGGAGGCTGTCACTCTTCCATTTCCTTGCAAGAACGGTCCTAGCACACACAATCATATAGAACATTAGCTTACCATGCTTAATTTCATGTTCTTTATCTTCACATATATTAAGCAAGAATAATTTTGGGTCCATGTCTATATAAGATTCTAAAATTTCGCTCATGCTTTTCTGAATACAAAGCCAATATTTTTTCACTTTTTTGCAACTCCACCAACTATGGTAGAATGTTCCAACCTCATGCTTACATTTCCAGCATTTTTATGACATTTTTTTTGCAAAATTTAACTAATTTAGTTGGTATCATGTACCACCTGTATATCATTTTATAAAGATTTTCTCTCAGGTCGTAACAGGTAGTGTATTTTATTGTTTTATTCCAGATCTTTATATTTATTTTTTTGAAAGTAGCATAGGTCAAGGCATTGTGTGGATTTCTTATATCTTGAGAAGAAGCAGAGTTTGGGAAAATTACTTTTTTTTTGGAATATAATTCCCAGAATCCCCAAGCCAACCTGAGTAGCTGATAGCAAGTAGGGGATGGTGGAGAAGCATCCATCTATGTGACTATAGGCAGATGCTCACCCACAAAAAACTATGGATGCCGGCCATGAAAGCCTACAACTTCACATTTAATTTCTTCTGTTTCTGCTTTCAAGCTTAGTGATTCCAGCCTTTTTGCTGTTTCAAGAATTGACTCAGTAATGTAGGAATGCTTCCTTTTCATCCCATGTGGTACAGAACACAGATTTCCTAGGCAACTGTAGGCCTAAGCAGACTGCCAGAAATAGTGCACATTAAATTGAGTCACTGCCCTGGCTCAGTGCTAGGGAATCATGGGAACTGTATTTTTTTCTGGGAACTTGAGCCTTCTCTGTCAGAGAGCTCTGGTGCCACAATAAATTACAGTTCCCATGATTCCCTAGCACTGAGCCAGGGCAGTGCCTCAATTTAATGTGCACTATTTCTGGCAGTCTGCTTAGGCCCTAAGTAATACTCTTTTTTTTTCTGACACTATGCAACATTTAGCTGTAAAGCAAATGCCTGTGGCACACCCTTCTGATTAATCCTGTCATCCCACTTTTCCAGTTGTTTTTAAAATGTTCCAGTTTCTCTCTCCTCCTCCTGTTTTGCCCATTAGTCCCTTATTTCAGTTGGTGCAAACTCAGTTCAAAGTGCAAAAGTAGCTTCAATTAACCAGCAGACAGGAGAGGAGAAGAGAAGGCAGGGCAGATTCTTGCCCTTCTCAGGAGGCCCAGACAAAAGCATACTGCTTCAGCCTCTCTTCTCTTGTGTGTCCTTCCTCATTAATAACTTTGGCCAACTTGATCACACTCATGTTGTTTGACCGCATGTGTCCCAGTTTTCATCTATTCAAAGATATGCTGACACAACTGTTCCATGTCACAGGGGAGAGGGGGATAAAGTAAATAGATGGAGATATTGAGGTCAGTCAACATCCTGTAACTTCATGCCCAGATTTTCTACTGGTTGATACTTTGGTTCAACCCAACCATGAATTTTTCAGTTCCTTATTATTCCTTGGTTAATATGTTTGCATAACAATGGTGCAGGTCACAATGGCAAGAACATGGAATATTCTTGATAGGCTGTGGCTTGGTATACGAGGAGGTATCGTAAAGTAATAATTATCACCTGGAAGTTATTATGGTATATTGATGAAATTCTGTCAGTGTCATCATCATCAAGTGGATTTTTTCTTTTCCTAAAAAAGAAAACTCCATTGCAGGGTTGACAATTTGACAACACAGATGATGTCATTCAAGTAGTGGAAGAGTGGTTTAAGGTGCAATCTGCAATTTCTACAATAACGGTATTTAGAGGGTCAAGAAATGCTGGGAAAATGTGTAAATCTGGATGGTGACTATGTAGAAATCAGTTAACAACTACAAATCAAAACAAACTCTGTCAAATTTTTTAAAAGGTGATAATTAAAACTTTATGATACCTCCTCGTATATAAAAAATATTGTTGTTTTAGTAGCTGTGTGATTAATAAATTCCTATAAATGATAAATAAGCCCCATCAGGGCTTTCAATTTCACTCTAACTTGTGTTTTGTTTACCCTCAATTTGCCATTAAAGAAATGTTTATGCAACAATATGAGGCAATGCATATTTATCATGGACTGCAGGTTAATGTGAGATATTGAGAAACAGCAGTGAGGTGGGGCAGAACATGACCTGACTTCTAAGTAGATGCAGCAGAAGTGTGTTTGCTGGATTCAGTTTAGTATCTTTACTATTGTTGGCTTTTTGTTTTTGTTTGTGTGTTTTTTAAAAAAAAATCCTAACTTTTTAGGGCACCAATTCCATGGATCCCTCATAGCTTCCTGTTTTGCTTTCAGCTCATTTTTCTTCAACTTTTTTTGGCTCTTGTGCTATTGTTTGTTTCTGAGTCAATGGGTGGATTAATACAGTGATTGTGCATCACATACTCTCATTATTGTGCTATATAAACTCATGTTAAGTCACCCTTACTATTCACACTTTTGTTCAATTTGTACAAAAATCGTTATCCTTGTTTCCACCTTCTCTAACTAAAGTGATTCTTTTCATGGTGGGGCTGGTTAGGGGCAATCTAGAAGCAACTGAGGTGGCCCAATCTTACTGCATTCCTGCTTTTTTCACTATTCTTTTTTATTCCTCCTTCACACACACATACCCATGATGTCATAGTACGTTGCAAACATGAAGCAATAGCACCTTTTCATCATCAGATGGTGTACCACATTGCCAGATGCTCCAGCAGCATTAGGTGAAATATGATTTGTTCTCCATGACTGAATACCTGGACACTGATTCCATGGATCACAATGATTGTGACAGACAGACACACACACACACACACACACCAAGGTTTGCCATTTGTTGCAAAGACAGGATATGTCCTCCTTTATTTAGAGTTGTATAGTTTGTTAATGGACCACATTGCCAGTCTTATAGAATAACAAAGGAGTGTCTGTGGAGATTATCAGATGGAGGGAGAAAGACGGGAGCAAAGCAGATTGCTCCCATCCCATTCGCACAATCAGGGCCAAGATTATCACACACAGCATGATTCTCCCATCCTTCTTGCATCAGTGAAGTGTAATGACTCCATCATTTGGAGTTCCCATTGGTACCAAATCACAGGGCCATTACACTTCACTGACATGAGAAGGATGGAGAATCGTGCTGTGTGAGATAATCTTTGCCCCAATCACACGAATCGGTTGGGAGCAATCTGCTTTGTTCCCATCCTTCTCCCTCCATCTGATAATCTCCTGTGTCTGTATGCACTTTGTGAAGTAGCAGATGATCTGCCAATTACGGAATCTGGAATTATAACCCACTCTAGTTTCAGCCCCTTTCAGCATGACAAAAAGTTGGGTGGAAAGGGACAGAAAGAAGGAAAGAATGACTTGACACTCACACCATCAGGATTTCTCAGTTGGGGCATGAGGGGGGGAATCAGTGCATGTTCATAATAGACTGAAACACATGTAAACAAGAAAATGACTACAGTTGCATTGATCTTCAATTTGTGCCTTTATCATGAAATGGATGTGCTGGTGATGCCAGGAATGGGTCTTGCTTTCTTGGGAGGGGTAGATGCATCATGTGAATAGTACATAAGAAGGTGGGGATGTAAGAAGGTGGGAACCAGCCACTAAGGAATAATATTCACTTTGTGTAAATCTGCCCTGAATTTGATTTTTTAATCTCGCTTTTTACCTCTTTGTCTCCTTTAAACAACTTCTAAATTAAATAAAATGCTGTTTTAGTTGGTGTCCCACAGAGAAACTGGAAGACCCACATATACACTGTCCAAAATGCAACTAGGAGTGCCATAACTTCATTTCTGGTCACCCCAAATGCAATCACAACAGGGCATAACAGAAGCATTCCAAAGACTTGGTGGGTGCAGCTCTGGAGCATGCCCACACCTTAGATGCATTTTCATCTTGTTGAGGTTAGCAACATTTGCATGCCTATACTCACTGGGAGTTAGATTGCATGTCACTGTTTAGGAGTTTAAGAACAGCATGTTTATAGCAACTTCCTGTTTATTTGTCTTGTGTGTTTGCTCACACCCACTCTCTATCTGCATCAGGTATTCTTCCTTTGTTCTCTGGGGTCTCATCTACCCTCAACTCTCTTTTTCTCCCAGTCTGTCCTTCACAAATCATGTGTAATAAGACCCTGTCCAGGTGTGAAGCTCCAGCTTTCCTAATAACATGTAGTGCCTTTTCTTTTCTTGCCTTTCTTCAAGATGCAACTGTGATGATTACACACAGGTATGGGGGGAGGACCCAACTTACAAAGAAGACAAAGTTTAATTTCTTTCTCTACTAGACCTTGGGGGTGGGATGGAGAGGGCTCATGAACTATCCAACGTATGCCTAGCATATTAATTTCTCTGCTTGAGAGATCCACTACTCTCACACATATTTTTTCCTAACATATCTGATGAAGAGGGCCCCTCCTTTCAGAAGATGATAGTATGAAGCTTAAAACCAAAAATTAGCCCTTCTGGTGCTGGCAACTGACTGCTCCCATGATTCTTCACTGTTGACCAGGTTGCCTAAGATTGATGCACACTAGTGTCCAAGAATATCTACAAGGGTACTGAATTCAGAGACATAGCCATATTAATCAGAAATATCAGTATGCAAAGGGATCTTGTAGCTCCTTTAAGATTAACAGAGCAGAAGACAGTGGTATAAGCTCGACTTGCAACTGAAGAAGTAGTCTACAAAAGCTTATGCAACAACTTCACACAGTTAGTATCAAAGGTGTTCTTTGTATAGAGGGGTACTGGTTTGCCGACCCTGTTCTCGTGTCACAAGCACAGCTCTTGAAGACTGGGATACTAACACCAGGAAAATACAGTGCAGGGGATTCGTAAAGCCTGAAAACATTTTAATAGATATGCTTTTTCATTCTACTGCTTTGAAAAATTTCTGTATAAACTTTATATGTCTGCTTTACTATTTATATGCACAAAAGGAACACTAAAGTGACCTTTTTTTAAAAAAAAAGTTTTATACATGTAGCTGGGATTGAAAGGTCACATTTTACAACCTGTTTTCTCCAAGCTGACTTTTAATGGGAAGCATAATTGTGCCATTCATGCCATTCGAAGCACAAACAAGAAAACAATGTCCTGTTTAGAGGTTGGTCTCTGCTCACACCATGCTTACTGGTTAAGCAAAACCCAGCTTTTAAACACTCACATGCTCCCAGCAGGCTTGTAACCAGGAGCTCAATTTGGATTGTTCTTGATAAGCTATGATCTTAAGCACCCATGTGACCATTCATAATGGCTTGCATGCTGCACATCAAAAGAAGGCCTGACACAATGGGTGCAGTCTTTCACTTTGCAACCCCCCTAAGCAGTCTGTAAGCTAAGAACAGATTATGTCATGAAGGTAGCCAGTAATGCTTGCACATTAAAAATAATAACAACAAAATGCAAGAATATATTTGGAAAAATAGTGAGTGAATCACTGCCAGAGATACAGTGTTGGCTTCAGTTATTGTGACAGGAAATGGCATTCATGAGCAATTTGTATATTGATGGCACTATATAGGTACTTAAATCAGTAATAACATTATGACCTCTCCAGTTGATTAAAGAACCAATGATTTAGTTTATCAACTGGGGTTTACAACACCAAATTTGCATGAGAAATTATCTGCCCCAGTCTTTACAATCTGAAGCATAGACTTTGCTTCTGTGGCCTGGTCTTTTCTGTTGTGGTGCCCTCTATGTGGAATGATCCCTCTCTTGAAACCAGGCAGGATCTCATTGGGGTGATGTCTCAGCTCCAAGGACTACTGATTATGATGGATTGTCTAGATCCATTTCATTCTGGTTTCAGGGGTGATTGTAGAATTGAAACAGTTTTCCTTACCTTGATGGATGATCTAGTCTAGGGGAGAGGGATGGACAAAAGGATTTTCTCTGTTGCTTTCATTGGCTCTCTGTGACATCCCTATTATCTGCCCCTCTGGAATGGTACTCAGAGGTACTGTTATTCAATGGCTTCAGGCCTTCTTGTTTGTCCAAGTTCACAAGGTGGTACAGGGGGACTTCTGTTTTACATCATAGCTGTTGATCTATGAGGTCCCTTGGGGTTGTGTCTTTTCTTCCATGTTATACAGTGACCCCTTGGTATCCACTGGGGTTTGGTTCCAGGACCCCGTGTGGATACAAAAATCTGTGGATGCTCAAATCCTATTAAATACAATGGCATAGTAAAATGGTGTCCTTTATATAAAATGGCAAAATCAAGGTTTGCATCTTAGAATTTATATTTTTAGAAAATATTTTGAAGCAGTGGGTGCTTGAATCCATGGATAAAATGTCCATGGATAAGGAGGGCTGACTGTTTAACATAACTGTATAACCACTGGGAGAAGTTTCCAGAGTTTAAAAGGTCTATTCTATTTCTACTTGCCATCTAAATCCAAGAAAGCAGTTTTAGTTCTAAAACAGTATCTGATATCACTACCAGACTGAACAAAGCCAAATAAATGGAAACTTCTTCCAGACAACACAGAGGTGATCCAGGTCAGTGAAAAGGCAGATCAGAAAACAGAGGTTCAGCCTTTTGCTGTTTTGCAATTTGGACCTACATGCAATTTGAATGTTCTCCTGAACCTAGATGCCTAGGGTTTTTTTGTTTTGGTTTGGGGGGGGAGGGGGTTGGGGGGGAGCAGGGTTGTGGAGTGTCTTTGAAAAATGTTCAGAAATTTCAGCCGATGCAGTACATTGGCCAGGGAGCCATAATGGTTTGAGAATGTTTTTTCTAGAAACAATTCAAAATGATAATTTTGACTAATTATGTCCTACCTGGTTTGTACCCAGGCTGTCTGGAGAAGAGTATTCTTTCATACATGTCTATATGCCCCCCCTTGTTTCTGAGGAAGGTCTGTCTCTAATAATAATAATAATAATAATAATAATAATAATAATAATTTTTTTAATTTATAACCGGCCCCTCTGCTCGGCAATCAGGGCGGCGTACAACATTGTTAAAACAAGAACAGTTAAAACATTCCTAGATCCCACACCCTAACCCTCCCACCCCTTAAAACTGAATTAAACTCAAATAGAATTAAAATGAATCTAAACACAATACAAATAAAACAGATTGAACTTACATTCAATGGCAGCTTGAGGTCATGTTAAAGTTAAGATTAAAGGTTAAAGGGGATAAGCCTCCATTTTGTTGCCAGGAAGTTATTCTGGGAAGGCCTGCCAGAAGAGGTCCGTCTTTACTGCTTTCTTAAAAGCAGCAAGGGTGGTGATAAGACGGATCTTGTCCGGCAGGCCATTCCATAGTCTGGGAGCGGTCGCAGAAAATGCCCTCTGGGAGGTCTGCGAAAGCCTGGTCTTCATGGGCTGTAGCAGGTTCCTCCCAGAGGGCATGTGGGGAGTGATATGGGGAGAGGCGGTCCCTGAGATAAGATGGACACAAGCCATGTAGGGCTTTAAAGGTTAACACCAACACCTTGTACTGTGCCCGGAAACTAATCAGCAGCCAGTGGAGGGATTTAAGCACAGGACTTATGTGCTCTCTCCTAGATGTTCCCGTAATTAACCTGGCTGCCATGTTTTGAACCAGTTGCAGTTTCCGGGTTAGGCACAAGGGTAGCCCCATGTAGAGTGCATTGCAGTAATCCAAACATGAGGTTACCAGAGCATGTACTACAGCTTCCAGATCCCTCATATCCAGATAAGGGCACAGTTGGTGTATCAGCCGAAGCTGATAACAGGTACTCCTGACCGCTGCATTCACCTGACAAGTCATGTGAAGCGACGAATCAAGGAGCACCCCCAAACTGCGAACACAGTCCTTGGAGGAGAGTGTGACTCCATCCAGGACTGGAGACTGTATTCCCAGATCTGGTTTTGGGCCTGTGACTGTCAGTACCTCCATTTTGTCTGGATTTAGTTTCAATTTGTTTTTCCTCTTCCAATCCATTACTGCCCTGAGACAGTCATTAAGAGGAGAGACGCCATCCAAAGTCTGAGCCGATTATCTGGTCATGGAGAAATATATCTGGGTGTCATCAGCGTACTGAAGACACTGCGCTCCATGCTGCGAATGATCTCACCCAGTGGCTTCATATAGATGTTGAATAGCATCGGGGACAGGATGGCGCCCTGAGAGACACCACAATTAAGCTCTATTTTGGACGAGCAACTGTCCCCGAGCCTCACCCTCTGGGATCTACCCGAGAGAAAGGAATGGAACCACTGCAAAGCAGTGCCTCCAATTCCTAACTCTCTCAGGCGATCCAAGAGGATGGAATGATCTATAGTATCAAAAGCTGCTGAGAGATCCAAGAGCACCAACAGGGTCACACTACCCCTGTTGATGCCCAGGCGGAGGTCATCGGTCAGAGTGACCATGGCAGTCTCAACTCCATATCCTGTCCTGAAGCCAGTTTGAAATGGATCGAGATAATCGGTTTCATCCAAGACTGCTTGGAGTTGGGAAGCAACTGCAGTCTCGATCACCTTGCTAAGAAAAGGGAGCAAGGAGACTGGTCTATAGTTGTTTCTATCCATGGGGTCCAGGGAAAGTTTTTTCAGAAGAGGCCTAACCGCCACCTCCTTCAGACAAGATGGTATAATACCTTCCCTGAAGGACACATTGACAGTATCCCGAAGGAACACCCTCAATACGCCCCCCCCCGGACAACCAGCCAAGATGGACATGGATCGAGGGGGCAAGTCCTCTTCCTCATTTTTCCAAGGAGCTAGTCCATGTCATCGGCACTCACAGGTTGAAAGTGATCCAGTAAATTGCCATCAATGGAGTTGCTGGATACCTCATCTATGGGTTCTACCACAACACTGGCGTCCAAGTTGGCTCTTATCTGAGAGATTTTATCTGCAAAGTGGATATTAAACACCTCGCAGCAGGCCGTCGTTGGGTTGAGTAGGGGAGTTGGCGCTGGAGGAACCTTCGTCAACTCCCCCACCACCCTAAACAGCTCTGCCGGACAAGACTCTGCAGACGCAATACGTGCAGAACAGAAGGATTTCTTCACTGCGCATAAAGGCTCCCGATAGGAACCAAGATGCTTCCTATGGCGAGTTCTGTCAGATAAGAGCCGAGTCTTCCGCCATTTGCACTCTTGATTTCATCATTCTCCTAGCCATGCTTGGTGGGCAGGCAAGAGAGGGCCTTCTTGATGGTTGCTTCCAGGGTCTGGAACTACCTTTAAGGAACACTGAGCCTGGCCATCCCCATCCTTGTTTTCTTTCAACCAGCAGGCAAATACCTCTTGGTCCTTGTTGGGTTTTGGAAACTGATTGGATGCTAAGGAAAGGGTTTTTAATGGATTGGTTCTATACATTTTTATTGACCTGTTTTAAATTTCCTTTTAATTTAATAGCACTTTAATATTATAATTTGTATTTTCTTCTTGTTGTTAACTGCCCTCAAGTTGTTCTCGACTCATGGTGACCCTATGGATGAGACATCTCCAAAACCCTCTGACCTCCACTGCTCTGCTTAAATCCTGCAACCCGTGACCTCCTTAATAGAGTCCATCCATCTGGCATGTGGCCTTCCTCACTTCCTACTTCCCACCTTTCCCAGCATTATTGTTTTTTCTAAAGAGTCCTCCCTTCTCATGATGTGTCCAAAGTACAACAGCCTCAGTTTGGTCATCTTGGCTTCCAGGGAGGTTTCCGGCTTGATCTGCTCTAGGACCCATTTGTGTGTCCTTTTGGTTCTCACCATTCTTAGTCTTCTTCTGATTTCCTGACTGCACTCCCTATTTCTATCAATGTTTGACCCCAGGTATGGGAATTCTTTTACTATTTCTATTTCTTCATTGTCTAGGTTGAACTTGTGAAGGTCCTTGGTGGCATAATGACCTTTTAAGATGATAGCCTTTTGTATGACTTTATGCGTTTATGTTTTATATTATATAATCTTGTATAAACTATATTTCTCACCTGGGTCAGTGATTTGTAGACATTTGAAGCCAGCCCAATTATATACTTAGAGATTTCAAACACCTCCCCTCACACACACACACATACACACAGAAAAACACACAGAACAATACTGAAAAAAGAAGAAAGCACACAAAGAAACCAAGAGTTGAATGAATGAACCAAAAAGAAAGCTATGCAGTTTTAACAGAGTACCAACAAAAATATACTTCTTTATTGGATTTGACTTACCTTAAGTTTTAAATCAAACTCAAGCAATCAAATTTTCAAAGTCTGATCAGCTGAGAAATAAGGATATTAAATATGATTAAATGTGATTGCATTTGAGTGTGAGGACTATTCTTCCATTACTGCTTTGATTAAAAAAAGTAATCTGAGCTCTGAGGTAGAAAAGTTAAATGCGGCAGGAAGAAAAAAGAAGACAAAGTTTGCTTCCTTTTCTTAAGAAAGGAGGAAAACATGATCTCTTTGAAAAGTAGAATGACTTCCATTTTCTCTACAAAACAGAAAGTAATTGTGGATGAAGTTTTGGTAACATAAAACTAGAGCTTAGAATGTCACACATTACCTGTAATTTGTGACTTTCAGTGGTAAGGGCTGACAAATTCTATTCTTTCCCCTTCCAGTTGATAGAACAAGCATCCTGATGTTCATCCTTCCATGAGAACAGGGGTTTTAGATATAAAACCTGTGGTGGGGGGGGGGGAGGGTGCCAAAATTCCACCCAGTGAAAAATGACCTCTACTACTTTCTATTCTTCTTTACAGCAGCAGTCAGCTGGAGGCAGCCTATTTTGGGATTCCAGGAGGAATCCTTGAGAGACTCTCTGTGGCTTCCCAAATATGGAGAAACTATTAATGTTAACACAATGCGAAACACAAGATACATTATTCAGAATTCTATATCAGCTATTTAGTTAAGGATCAGTTGGACTGGATGACCTTGGTGGTCTCTTCCAACTCTATGATTCTATGATAAGTAACATCTTCTGGCCCTGCTACAGTCCACCTTAAGAGCCAGCCACTGGATCAAATGAAGGAGGTGCATTCAGATGGCAATCAGAATTCAAGGAGGATATTTCCATCATCACCACCTCACAGCAGTGAGGCTGACACAAGGGCTTGCAATGGAGGTCCAGTTTCTAATGGCCACAGGCTCCCTTGCAGGTAAAAACAACATCCTCTTTGCACCTCGATCACTAGTTGAACAGATATCCTTCTACTGATCCAAAAACTAGCTTTTAAAGTGGGCCAGTGGGAGGTTAAAGAGGGCTCCAAATGTGTAAGATTAATAAATACAGAGCAATTACAGATCTGTTACTCTAGTTACAAACCCACAGCTGCAGTAATGAGTATCATTCACTATTGGCCCTAGCAATGATACTAGTGATGACTTGAGCATTGACACAAAATGACTTGCAATAAATTGATTTGGGAGGTAGGTGTTCCAAGACTTGCTTCCATGTTTTTCTTTCAACTTTTGGAAATGGAAGAGGGGATTAAAAGACAGTGGTTTTTGTTTTGTTTTTGTTTTTTAATACAAACATAAGAGAAACATATCAGGAGGAAGATCTCCCGGGAAATAGAGTAAGCAACCTACAACAATCCAGAAATGCAGAGAAGAAATTGAAAGACTAAACTTCATTCACCAGGGAAAAGCTACTGGGATGGGAGGGGGGTAAACTGAGGGCATTGCCCCCAAATAATTATTCTGCTCCCTAATGACCTTTTTCTTTAGTCTCCAAATTTCTAGCATTGCAGAGAGTGAGCCACCAAAATTATTCAAACTGAAAACCTTTGCCATATTCCTATTCCCTTGGTAAGTTTGTCTGACCATTTTCTTTGGATGCCCAGACACTATTTCTAAATGCTCAATTGAAGCTTTAAGTTACTCCAATGCTGGAAGTCCAAATAAAAGGGGGCAGGTAAAATTACCAAGGGAATGTGAACAAGGCATATAGAAGATTTAGGTGTGGACAATTTTCAGTGCCTCACTTTCTGAAATGTTAGAAATTTGGAGAATGAAGGAAAATTTCACTGTGTGGGCAGATTTCTTATGGGGGGAAATGCTTTCATTTTCCCTTCCTGTAGTTACATCCCTGAGTATGAGACAGCCATCTCAAATATTTTAAACATGTTGACAATTTATTGGCTCTCACTGTCTATCATTTTCCTTGTGCTTTTTTTTTTTTTCATTTTTGCTAGTCTACTTAAAAATTCAGTCACCTAAAAAATTCCAAACAAATGCCAGAATGACAAGTCGTATTTGCAAATAAGAAGAGACCTATCCATAATCAAACCTACAATCTTTAATTTTAGAGGACTGTTGTGTTAAGTCTTTAAAACCTTTTTTCTTTGCTTGTGTGTTTGTGTGTGTTTGTGAAGTGGAGAGGGGATGAGATAGAAAAGAAAATGAAGAAAGTATACCCTTAGAAATGAGATAAATGGCAAAGAAGTGGCAGAGATCAGTCATGTTCAATTCCTAATTGAAAATTTGGCTGCTGATCAAGCACAGGCAATGGCCAGCTGAAACCCCCAGGATGCTGTTACATACTTTAGCCGGGTCTCTCCAGCTCAAAAAAGGTCAATCACAAATTAACATATTCGTGAAAGCAAAGATTTTTGTTCAAAATATATCTAGCCAATGGGGAATGTCATAGGTGTATGAATGGAATCTATTCTGTTGTTGTTGTTTTTTTTAAAAGAAAATAGCCTTCGATAAGATTGTAAAAAACAGAACATGAAGCATGACTGGTGGGTTACTACATTTCTGGATGTTTTGCAGTGTAATATCTAGCCTGCATTTACATAAAGCCTTTCTGACAAGGAATAATTATTACCAATTTTAATTATTTATTAAAATGTTTTTATCATTTTTTATCATCAGATCTCAGTGGTGTCAAACAGATAAAATAACAGAAACAGTTTTGTTGTTGCTATTAACTGCTGCCAAGTTGGTTTTGACTTATCTTATGAATAAGAGATCTCCAAGTCACTATTATCAATAGCTCTGCTCAGGTCATTTGCATAAAGCCTAAAAGAGTTTTAAAACCATGTGCATTTGAACATATATAGTTATGCAGCATTCCCACAATGCCTAAAAAAGACTTTAAAGACCATGTACATTTGCACATACATAAAAAGATGAAACATTTGCAGAAAGTCTAAAGCCATTTAAAACCTGTGAACACTTACCCATACATAGAACTAAGAAACATTTACATAAAGCCTAAAAGAGCTTTAAACCTCCATTTGCACATGCATAGAACTACTAAACATTTGCAGAAAACCCATGTAATGCATTTCGGGGGGGGGGGGTTGTTTTCCAAGCACTCGAATGCTACTGTCCCATCCCTCCCAGCTTCCTGGACTGATGCCCACTTCAGTGATCTAAAAACACTTACTATAGAAATATTGTCTAAAGGACATTAAGGCTGTGACACAAGCTGTGAGAAAATAACACCTTAAGTTACCCACTAGCCAGAGTCACTCAGCACTTTTAACCTACTTGGATAAATGAAGGTTCAGGAAGCCACAGGAGGGCATAATTAATCTCAGCTCTCCTTGCTCTGTCCCTCCTTTCATTTTAAAAATATTAAGCACAAGCCATTGAGCAGACTAATTCAGAAACATCAGAGAAATTCCTTCAGACAGGATGAAGTCAATATACAGGCCTTTCTCCTTTGTTGTTGTTGTTGATCACCTTTGAGTCAGCCTCAACCCATGGCTACCCTGCTTGTGAGAAACCTCCAAGTCACACTATCCTCATCCATCCTGCTCATCTTCTGCAAATTCATGCCCATGGCTTCTCTGATTGAGTCTATCCATCTGGTATGCAGTCTTCCTCTTTTCCTATTGATCATCACTTTCCCAAGTCTTTTCGCTTTTTCACATGATGTGGCCAAAATACTACAGCCTCTTATTCTATTCAGCAATTTCTCCAGCTAACCGAATACTTTGTTTGTTTTAAGATTTTTACCTCCAATCTTCAGCTGAAAAAGTCTCCTGAGGTGGTTTCAATGCAAACAATAAAAACAAGCCCATTCCTACCTATAGGTTAACTATGTCATAACAAAGAGATGGAAAGTTAAGATTTAAAACAAACAAACAGGCATCAATGCTTAAATTTCAATAGTAGTTCTTCTCATAATGACTGTCTGGAAACATTCCAAGTAAAGGAGGAGCTGATCTTCCAAAACAGTGTTGAAAGAACAGTCCTGTGTCTCATCAGAACCTGCTCAAATGGCTGAGCTGACAGTAGTGGCAGCTGGTAGATTCCTAGTCATTTAGATGGTTAAAGACCTTATCCCAAAAGCATGTTCAGCATGTTGGATAGCAGCTCCTTCAGAGTTCAGTTCAAGATCTGGAGCAAATTCATTGCTCCACTGACATTAACACTGACACTGACATTGGAACCATTCCTTATGCGGGGAACTGGTCAGGGGGAGTGCCTATTAGTTCTAGTGGACCACTCAGTGGTTTCCGATACCAGGGTCTGGAAACCATGCTTTATGAGGAGAGATTTAGGGAGCTGGGTATCTTTAGCCTAGAAAAGAGGAGGTTAAGAGGTGGTATGATAGCCCTGTTTAAATATTTTAAGTATTTGAAGGGATGTCACATTGAGCATGGAGCAAACTTGTTTTCTGCTGCTCCAGAGAATAGGATACAGAACAATGGATGGAAGCAACAGGAAAAGAGATTCCACCTCAACATTAGGAGGAACTTCCTGCCAATAAGAGCTGTTCAATAGTGGAACACTCTCCCTCAGAGGTAGGTGGTAGAATCTCCTTCTTAGAAGGTTTTTAAACAGCGGCTGGATGGCCATCTGTTGGGGGTGCTTTGATTGTATATTCCTGCATGGTAAGGTGTTGGACTGGATGGCCCTTGTGGTTTCTTCCAACTCTATGATTTTATGACTATGCTATTCGTCTGGGCTGCCTCTCTGGGATGGGACTTTGAGGTACTGTTTTACAGTGGCTCCATTACTTCCTGGAGGGGCAAACCCAGAAGGTGGTGCTGGTGGACTCCTAGTTGACCCCCTGGATGTTGGCCTGTGTGGTCCCTCAGGGTTCTTTTTTGTTCCCTGTGCAATTCATCAAATACATGAAACAACAGAGAGAGGTCGTCTAGAGTTTTAGGGTGTTGTGCCATCAATATTCAGATGACATCCAACTCTACTACTCTTTTCCACCCCAATCCAAGAAAGCTGTCCTGGGCCTAAACCAGTGTGTGTCATCAGTAATAGATTGGATGAGGGCAAACAAACTAAAACTTAATCCAGACAACTGGAAAGCAAATCAGGGAATAGGGATTCAGCCTGTGTTTGATGGAGTTATATTGTTTATGTTTTAACTATTTGTTATTTAATGCTGTTTCAAGGGGGGGTTGGCCCGGGATATGCTGTATGGATTTTATTGTGAGCCGCTTAGATTGCTGTCAAGAAGCGGGATATAAATAAATATTATTATTATTATTATTATTACCCCTGAAGAGGCAGATTTGTAGTTTGAGCATACTCCTGGACTCAGCTTTGAACCTTGGAGGCCCAGGTTTCTGCAGTGGTTTCTTCTTTAGGAGTGCTTTTGCACATCTAAAGCTTGTGTCCCAACTGTGCCCATTCCTTGAGACACTGGGTTTGGCCACAGTAGTATATGCCTTAGTTACATCCCTTTGGACTACTGTAATGCTGCCTTTGAAGAATGTTCAGAAACATCAGTTAACTGGGCCATGTTACAGGAACCACACAATGCCTCTGTTGAAACAGCTCCACTGGCTGCCAGTTTGTTTCTGGGCATAATTCAAAGTGCTGGTTATGACCTATAAATCCTTATATGGCTCAGCTTCAGGCTATTTAGCAGACCATATCTCCCTGTATGAGCCAGCCTGGGCTCTGAAATTGTCTCAGTCCCACCATCATCACAAGCATGGTTTGTGGGGACACAAGAGACAACCTTCTCAGTGGCTGCCCTTAGACTCTGGAACTCTCTTTCCAGGGAGGCCAGAATGGCCCTCTCCTTGTTGTCCTTCCATCAGCAGGCTAAGAAATTTTTATTCAGACATACTTTTAAAACAGAAAGTCATTAAAGAATGGGCTACGATGTTGTACTGTCTTAACTGTACTGTTTTTAAGCACTTTTATCCTTTTCTTAAACTGCATTTTATTCTTTTAATGAGTGAAGTGTTTTAATACTGTAATAGTTTAAGTCTATTTTAATGCTTCCTGTTGCATTGTTCTTTTAAATTGTAAACTGTTTTTAATCCCAATTTTAGAGGAAAAGTGGGATATAAATAAATATAATAAATAAATAAATAAATACTACCAACTCATTGACAGAGAAGCTTGATGGTGCTGGATTCTGAGGCAATATTTTGAAATTACTGTTTTCCATATCCCTCTCCAACAGTATGGTGCAATTATTTTTCCAGCAGAGAAATTAAAACATTTCCGGTGAGATTTCCAAATATCCTTGATGGAAGTATCAGCAGAAAAATGCTTTGCAGCTGACACATTTGACAAAAGTCTCAATTGTCCATGGATGGCCCTGTCAGAAGAGTGTTGTGTGAAGAATTTGAATCCAAGGGTTGACAGACTTGTCTTAATATATACTTGCTAGATAGTTCACACAGCAGCCACAACTTGTGTTCTAGAATCCTCATATTTATGGATAGCTGTGGATGCAAAAAAAATGTGCACTAAAAAGAGTGATTAGAGAAATATGCACATTTTAAATGTGGGCAAATACTGCTTAAACATAGTCTGAGAGCCTGCATCAAAAATATGTAACTTTATATTCACAGACCTACTGCCTCAATTGTGCTACACCAACTCACTACAGAACAATGCTGTTGCATCAACTAATGTGCAAGGCATTGGGCAATGTGCAAGCCGTGCAACTATTGCACAATGATGTACAATGATGCTCAAGGTGCACCATGCAGTGATGTGAAATGACACCACACTGATAATACCACATTTGTAACCTTCCGTTGAATATGGATATTATCCATCAGCCAAAAAAGTACAATTACATGCATAGGGCATCAACAGAATGCCAGCCCTGCTTTAGACGGGAAGAGGTTCAAGCAATAAGCAATACAAAACATATTCACATTTGATTTTTTTTTAAAACAAACACCAAAGATAGTAACAGATCTTATTTCATTTTTTTACAAAAAATAACAGAATAAGGAAAACCTACTGCTCAAAGAGTTACTGTATTTCTTTCATTTTTATAATCAGGATGACAAAAACTTCAAACTTCTCTGCTTTTGAAGTGAATCCCTCTTTTCTAAAACATGCCTTTGATAAATCATTCTGTTCCTGTTTTATTTTTGGAAAGATTTGGGAGTATGTTTTTAAACTGTTACTAGCAAGCCTAAGTGGCTATCTGGTTAGTCAATACTGCTAAATATGTTGACAAAACTAGTCTGTTACTATAAACTAAATCTATCGTGAGATTAAACACTCTATTAAACATTCTTAAATGTTCCAAATGAGAAAATCATGATGGTCAGTTTATTATTATTCACTGCTTCAGAAGCCAGCAAAGGCTGTCTGTTCCACAGTATATAAAGGATAAAGATAGAAATTCTACATAGAGTAAAAGAAGGTTGAGCCCAAATTCCCTTCCAAGAAACAAAATGTCTTGGCATGCAGAGAATGTATATGTATGCACATAGGAGGATTCATCCCAACCTGTGTATATATACTTGTGTGCACAGGTTGTAGTTGTCTGAGGATTGGTCTACATGACTAAACTGAGGCTGTTGTCCTTGGTATGAGGGGGTATCATACCATTTTAATTATCACCTTTAAAAAAATTGACAGAAAGTTTGTTTTGATTTGTAGTTGTTGACTTATCTCTATATAGTCACCATCCAGACTTACACATTTTCCAGCATTTCTTGATCTTCCGAATACCTGACATTGTAGAAGTCTGCAGAGTGCACCTTACGAGGGAGTATCGTAAAGTAATAATTATCACCTGGAAATTATTATGGTATATTGATGAAATTTTGTCAGTGTCATCATTGGTCCCTCAGTGCATGATGTTGTGAAAATGAGCTCATTGTGTCCTTTATTTTTGGGACAGGTTATGTCAGAAGTGACTAAAGTGTAAAATCCTCATAAGGCGCAATCTGCAGACTTTTACAATAACGGTATTCGGAGGGTCAAAAAACACTGGGAAAATGTGTAAATCTGGATGGTGACTACATAGAGTTAAGTTAACAACTACAAATCAAAACAAACTTTTTGTCAAATTTTTTTAAAGGTGATAATTAAAACTTTACCATACCCCCTCGTACATATCATGACACAATGTGACTCATTGAAAAAGATGATAATACAGAAAAAGAGGCAGACCACACTACAGGTGGATTGGCTCACTCAAAGAAGATACAGCATTGAGGATGCAAGGCCTAAGCAGGGCACCTGATTATAAGGAGTCTTAGAGGTCTTCATTCACCATAGATAGGATCATCATAAGTCTCAGTCAACATGATGGCAACATAATAACAAACACAGGCTGTGCCACATATTTGAATGAAAGTATGGAGAACAGTAGGGTCAGTAGGTGATAATTTAGGGATAAATTCACCTGTTTCACTTGCATATCATGACACAGTTTTTCAACCAAAAGTTCATGCCATTCCCTCCCCACATCAGTTTGCAACTTTTAGAATTAAAACTAGTCTACAGAAAAAAAAAATCCACATATGTGTAGACATTTTCCCCAATTTACCCATTATTTTCAACCAATTTATCCTAGTACATGCTGTTTGTACATTATTTTCCTTAACGTGTGCATTTCTGAATCATTTTCTTCTGCTGTATGTATTTTTATATACTTCCTTTGATTAGAAGATTGTATTGCAAAATTTGCAGAAAAGCAAAAACTAGTAAGACAAAGGTTAGGGCCTTTTATATATTGGTCCCTGAAAGGAAATTCTAGACTACTCAATATCCTTGCCTGACACTTTTCACATAAAATTGCATGGCTCTGCTCTGTCTTGGAATGCTAGAATTGATACACATCCAAAGAATGTAACTACTTGTCCAGTGATAATGGATACTTTTTACTTTGTACATCCCAAAGCTGTAGACAGGATTTGTGGACAGTAAGAGCCACCACAGAGAGCCAGTGTGGCATAGTGGTTTGAGTGGAGACCAGGGTTCAATTCCCCACTCCACCATGAAACCCACTGGGAGATGTGGACAAGTCACGTCCTCTTAACCTCAGGGGAAGGCAATGGCAAACCTCCTCTGAACAAATCTTGCCATGAAAACCCTATGATAGGTTCACCTTAGGGGCACCATAAGTCAGAAATTACTTGAAAGCACACAACAAAAAACAAAGAACAAGAGCCACTACTTGTGTATTAGACCCTTGCTGCTCTTGGGGGTGAAGGAGATGGGGCAAAGGGAGCAGCCAATCCACAGCAACCAGAGGCCACAGTCCTGAATGGGCCACAAAAAGGAGCAGTAAGAAATTGCTTCTTTTGCAGTCAGTTTTGGCCCATGTTAGGTGGCCCTGGCATGGCGTCCATGCAGCCTCGGCATGATCTGGGGTCATGAGTCATGTGCATGCACCACCCCACTCCTGGATCGATCCAATGACGGCCCTTTTGGGCCATCTGAGGCCTTGGTTTATTGCAAAAGTCAGGGGAGTATTGGTTGAATTATGTAGAGGGAATCCTCACATGGTCAATGCACCCAAGTTCATATACTAGTTCAGAAATTATCATTTATGAATTATGTTGTTTGTATTAGAAATGTGAACCAAACAATTCCTTCCACATCATATATGTCTCCCTTCTCTCCACATACTTATTCTGCAAAGAGCAATGTATGATCAGAGCTTCACCTTCATCCTAAAACATTGCCACATCATGGAAAGAGAAAGACCTCCTGCAGTTTGGAATAACGGGAAGGGATGTAATGGGTCAGCAGAAATGTAAGTAAAGGTAAAGGTATTCCCTGTTAAGAATACAGTTGGGAATATAGAATAAGGGATGCAGTGGGTCAAATGGTTAAGACGCTGATTCTGTTGGTTGCAAGATCTTCAGGTTGGCAGTTCAAGGACTAGGTACCTCATGATGGGGTGAGCTCATGTCACTAGTCCCAGCTTCTGCCAACCTAGCAGTTCGAAAGCATGCAAATGCAAGTAGATTAATAGGTACCACTTCGATGGGAAGGTAAACAGCATTCTGTGCAATTATGCTGGCCACAGTCTCTGACAATTCTGGCTCTTTGGCTTAGTAACGGAGATGAGCACCACCCCCTATGGTCGGATATGACTTGACAACTTTGTCAATGGGGAATACCTTTACCTTTACTTTATTCCCCATTGACAAGTTTGTCAAGTTCCCTGCCAATCTTGCAACCAACAGACTCAGCATCTTAACTACTTGAGCATCAGAAATTTAGTACATGAATAATGTTGTAATAAATATCCCTATTCCTCTATTTTCTTTAGTGGAATGTTGGATGGAGCACCGGAGGGAGGCGGGACCATCTTGGCCTTAAAAGTGGCCCCTTCAGAGCCTCTCCTCGGCGGCGGCGGCGCAGAGGGGGCGAGGACTTTCACCTGGGCTGTTAGGGCCGAAATAGCCCCAAAATCACCGGCCTTGATGCCGCAGAGCACCGGAGGGAGGCGGAACCATCTTGGCCTTAAAAGTGGCCCCTTCAGAGTCTCTCCTCGGCGGCGGCGGCGCAGAGGGGGCGAGGACTTTCACCTGGCCTGTTAGGGCCGAAATAGCCCTAAAATCACCGGCCTTGATGCCGCGGAGCACCGGAGGGAGGCGGGACCATCTTGGCCTTAAAAGCGGCCCCTTCAGAGCCTCTCCTTGGCGGCGGCGGCGCAGAGGGGGCGAGGACTTTCACCTGGCCTGTTAGGGCTAAAATAGCCCCCAAATCACCAGCCTTGACGCTGCGGAGCACCGGAGGGAGGCGGGACCATCTTGGCCTTAAAAGCGGCCCCTTCAGAGCCTCTCCCGGCGGCGGCGATGCAGAGGGAGCGAGGACTTTCACCTGGCCTGTAAGGGCCGAAATAGCCCAAACATCAGCCTCTTGGCGGTTTCTTTAGCCTATAATTCCCGCTTGTGGTATTAGCGGAGGTGGGACGTAGATCTGCTAAAGAAATACTTTTTTAGTTTAACATCGTGGCCCGGAAGGAGGGGAGGGAACTGGAGGTTATAGTCATCTGGAGCTGGAAGATGGGGGGGGCAGCGATTGGAGTGGTGCAGGGGAATGGGAGGTATGGCTGGAACAGAAGTAACATATGTTACAAAAGAAGGCAGGATCGCTGTTTAATAGCTATTCCAACTTCAGTTTCTTCTGTTTCCAAGGATGGTTTGGAGAGCAGACCAACCACTCCACAGAACCTCGCTCTGCTCCTTTGCAATGCCAGGTCGGTGAAGAATAAGACTCATATCATCCAGGATCTTCTCCTGGATGAGGACACCGACCTGGCTTGCTTTACAGAGACCTGGTTGGGGGAGGACAGTGCCGCTATATGGGCGCAGGCTCTCCCAGCCGGGTACTCTGTCAGTGAGCAGGTGAGGGAAAGTGGGTGAGGGGGTGGAGTGGCCCTGATTTATAAAAATACCTTGACCTTGACCAGGATACCTATTCGACACACAACCCACATCGAGTGTATGTACCTCAGCCTGAAGGCCAGGGATAGTTTGGGGATTCTGCTAGTCTACCGGCCACCCCGTTGTCTAGCACACTCCCTGACCGAGCTGACACAACTGGTCTCTGAGCTGCTGCTGGAGTCTCCCAGGCTTCTTGTCCTGGGGGACTTCAACATCCCGCTCGAGACCAGCTTAACAGGTGCGGCTCGGGAGTTCATGGATACCATGACAAACATGGGCCTATCCCAGTTGGTCAACGGGCCGACGCATTGTGCAGGTCATACACTTGATGCGGTGCCTTGTACCGAACAGGCATATCCGTGGGCTGAGGTGGTTGATACCTCAGCACTGTCATGGACGGATCATTTCCTGGTCAAGATGGAAGTCAGAGCCAATATCTGCCCCCCCCGGGGGTGGCGGACCTATTCGAATGGTCCGCCCTCGAAGGCTAATGGAGCCTGCGGGATTCCGGAAAGTCTTGGAGGGTTTAATGGTTGGGAATGCCAGTGATCCTGTCGAAGTCCTGGTTAATACATGGAATAGTGATCTTACCAGGGCTATAGATACGATCGCTCCCAAGCGTCCTTGCCATTTCGCTTCAAACCATAAGCCATGGTACACCTCTGAGCTTAGGAAAATGAAGCGATTTGGACAACGACTAGAGCGCAGGTGGCGGAAAACTCGACTCCGATTGGAACGAACCCGCCATAGGAACTTTCTTTGGTCCTATCGGGAGGCAATACGTGCAGCGCAGAGAGCCTTCTCCTCTGCATGTATTGCGTCTGCAGAGTCCCGTCTGGCAGAGCTGTTTAAGGTGGTGAGGGAGATGACGCAGGTACCCCCTGCTCCAAATCCCTTGCTTTACCCGACAACGGCCTGCTGTGACGCGTTTAACAACTTCTTTGCAGATAAAATCTCTCAGATCAGAGCCGACTTAGACGCCACCATTAGTTCAGAGTCTATAGGCGAGGCGTCCATCAACTCTGCTGATGTCGTTATACTGGATCAATGGCAATCTGTGAGTACCGAGGATGTGGACAAGCTGCTTGGTAAGATGAGGAAGACAACCTGCCCTCTCGACCCTTGCCCATCATGGCTGGCCGTCCAGGGGGGGATGCATTAATGAGATTCCTTAGGGATATCATCAATGTGTCCTTCAGGGAAGGACATGTTCCATCATGTTTAAAGGAAGCGGCGGTTAAGCCGCTTCTGAAAAAGCCTTCCCTGGACCCCCTGGATATGAAGAACTATAGGCCTGTATCCTTATTGCCATTTTTGAGCAAGGTGATCGAGAGGGCGGTTGCTCTTCAGCTCCAAGCTGTCTTGGATGAAACCGATTATCTAGACCCATTTCAAACCGGCTTTAGGACAGGCTTTGGGGTTGAGACTGCCATGGTTGCCTTGACCAACAATCTGCGTCTGAGCATCGACAGGGATAGCGTGACCCTGTTGGTGCTCCTAGACCTCTCAGCGGCTTTTGACACAATAGATCATGGCATCCTCTTGGGCCGCCTGAGGGGGCTTGGTATCGGGGGCACTGCTTTGCAGTGGCTCCGGTCCTTCCTCTCGGGTCGGTCCCAGAGGATGCTGCTCGGGGACTGTAGCTCCGGTAAGAGGAACCTCACTTGTGGGGTCCCTCATGGAGCTATTTTGTCCCCGATGTTGTTTAACATCTATATGAAGCTGCTGGGTGAGATAATACGGAGTTATGGTGCTGGGTGTTATCAGTACGCCGATGACACCCAAATCTATTTCTCCGTGTCTCGTTCGTCAGCCTCGAATTCCAATGGCATCTCTTCTCTCAATGAATGTCTTCAAGCGGTAATGGGCTGGATGAGGAAAAACAGATTGAAATTGAATCCAGACAAGACGGAGGTGCTCACGGTACAGGCTCCGAAACCAAGAATTGGGTTGCAACCTCCAATCCTGGATGGGGTCACGCTCTCCTCCAGTGACTGTGTTCGCAGTCTGGGGGTGCTCCTTGATCCATCGCTTCTGATGACAAATCAGGTTAACGCGACGGTCAAGAGCGCCTGTTATCAGCTTCGGCTGATACGCCAGCTGCGCCCTTTTCTGGAAGTAGGAGATCTTGAGACTGTTGTGCACGCGTTGGTAACCTCATGCCTTGACTTCTGTAATGCGCTCTACATGGGGCTACCCTTGTGCTTGATTCGGAAACTGCAACTGGTTCAAAATATGGCGGCCAGATTAATATCCGGAACATCTAGGGGGGACCATATTACCCCTGTATTGAGGTCCCTCCACTGGCTGCCTATTAGTTTCTGAACCCAGTACAAGGTGTTGGTAATTACCTTTAAGGCCCTAAATGGCTTGGGTCCAAACTATCTTAAGGACCGCCTCCTCCCGTATAATCCTTCCCGCGCCCTCCAGTCCTCTGAGAGGAATTTGTTACAGCCTCAACAAATGAGGCTGGTGACGACCTCCCAGAGGGCATTTTCTGCAGTTTCCCCCAAACTGTGGAATGGCCTGCCGGAGGAGATCCGCCAATTGTCATCACTTGACAGCTTCAAGAAAGCTGTCAAGACGGATCTCTTCTGGCAGGCCTTCCCGGATTAATTCACTAGTTTGGTTCCAGAATTTTCTTCCCTCCGAGATGCTCCCCTCTTCTGTGATTGGGTTCCTTTTTGGGCCAGCATTTGATATCTGCCGGCACTTTTTCCTTTTATGTACTGTTTGTTGTTGTTGTTTTTTGTTGTTGTTTTTTTTGTTTTTGTTGTTGTTTTTTAATGGAGGAATTTACCTCCTTATACTGTGTTTTTTAAATTGTATTGGGTTTAATAACTTTTTAAGGTGGGGAGGGGGAGGTAATTGTTCTTAACTGTTGATGACAATTTTATTATGTAAGCCGCCCCGATTGCGCTCAGAGGGGCAGGGTATTAAATAAAAATTATTATTATTAATTATTATTATTATTATTATTATTATTATGGTAAGAGATTAATTTTTCCATCAATTAAAAACACCACCTGTTCTTTAGGACACAGCCTTAACTTGAACAAAAATCAAGAAGCAATCCAAGAAGAAATCACGGTGACATAAACTTCATTGCCATTCCATCTTAAGATCATCCTGCTTTCTGTGGTATGTATTCCAATTCTATCATTATTCTACAGGTATTGTTTTTTTATTTTAATGTTCACACTTTTTAGGAGTGAAAAATCCAAAAATTTAATGGATAGCTCTTCAATGCATGTTCATTATCTAAGAGACCAGAGAGAATCCTGTGGTTAAATACATATTTATAAATCTTTTTCAAATGTATATTATTTACCTAATAGACAAAAAAAAAAAAAAAAACAGCTCTGGAGTAGCTTTTCTTCTCTAATCAGGTAAATACAAATTTGCAATTTTTCATTTAATCATTATTTTTTCAAGTGGCTGGAGGGGTTTCTTTTCTGCAGAGCTCTGTTGTGAGTTTCCAAAGTATGAACTTGATTTTACACTCTTTGCCCCAGGAAAATGCCAAGTTTGATAAGTATGGTTTTCTAATTCTTCTTTCCTTTGTCAGCATCTCTATATTTTGAAGCAGGTACTACAGCAGCTGGAGAATGGCACAGCCCTTCAGAATATACTATACTGCAACATCCAGTATTCCTTACTATTGATGGTGCTGATTAGGGATGCTGGGAGTTGCAATTCTGCAACATCTGAAGAGTGACACCATTCCCACCCCACCCCCCATCAAACAATATACAGGTTCGGGCCTGAGTTTCATTTGGCCATTGAGATATCTGCTCATGATAGGATGCTTCTGCTAGAAGAAGTGGGAGGAGGAACTTCTGCCCATTCCGTCTTTCCATTGGAGTCCTTTGCAGCCCTGAAAATCTGTTTCAATGTGCAAGTAACCCTTCCAGAATAATGTTGGGGGGTAGAGAGGTAGCTTACTGGGGAGCAAAATGAGGACACTGTCCCCAATGACAATTCTAGTCCCTACATGAAATTTTTCCTTATATTCCTACATTTGTTGCACTTCAGTATGGTAAAAGTTCAGTTAAGCATTTATAAACACAGTTAAGACATCTAAAGAAAAGGGGAAGGCAAAATTAACAAAAGAATGCAAAAATATTGAATATAAATGTGATGTGTAAACAATTTTCATTGTCTCACTGTCTGCAATGCTAGAAATTTGGGGACTGAAGGAAATTTTCAAGGGGGAGAGAATTCTTAGGTGAGGGCCTCATAGTGCCCTCCCCCATTGCTACATAATATGTATACTTTCAGGAAACTATTGGCATATTATTATACATATTATAATACCCGTTAACACCCTAGCCTTATGAAGATACCTTTGGCCAGTTTATCATATCTCCTTCTGGTTCCCAGCCCACACTCCCCATATTCCAAAATTCCCTCCACTAATCATATGGTCATCCACCCACTCTGGCCTTAAGCAATATCTTTCCTCCTGCCTTTATCCCTCAACATTCATAGTTAAAACTGAACTTGTCACCTCATCACGATACCCAGAAGTTTGAGGTTTCTATAGCTATTCATACAGTCTGATTATATTGCTGCGCAGTAGTTCACTCCATGAAACTGAGGTAGTAGTCAAAGTCTACAAAAACATATACTACTATGTCTTTTGCTCAATTAGTCTCAAAGGTGCTACAAGATCCCTCTGTATACTGATATTCCAGACTAACAGGTCTATGTCTCTGATTGTGGTTGAAAAGCCATGTGACCTCTGTGGACAAAATTTCTTGGAAGAATCTAGGCTTCCATCTGTGTGTATGTGTTGTGTACCTTCACTTTCTGACTTATGGTGACCCTAAAGTGAACTTATCATGGGTTCTTGGCAAGATTTGTTCAGAGGAAGTTTGCCATTGCCTTCCCCTGAGGCTGAAAGCATGTTGCTTGCCCAATATCAACCAGTGGGCTTCATGGCCAAGCTGAGAATTGAACCTTGGTCTCTAGAGTCATAATCCAACACTCAAATCACTACACAATACTTCCATACTGGGGATGAAAAAGTTCAACTATATATATATATATATATATTTACAGTTAAACATCTTACAATAAAGTAAAAGATAAACAAAAGTGAATTATTAATTGTCTTCTCATTTCACAACCTAAAAGATTTATACTTCCAGAAGTTCGTTGACAATAAATACTTATTATTTGTATTCACAGATCTAAGTCTTTCTATATCTCATAAAGATGTTTGTCTCTCTTGCTCTCAAAGTAAAAATCAGGTCCTCGTTCTTGTTCAATAATCTCTCTATAATATGATTCCATACATTTATATCATGTTTAATTTGCTATTTTAACACCATCTTAATTTCGCATAATCTTCAATTGAGGGCCAATCCCTGTCTACTTTCTCTATTTCTTTTTGATTTAATAAGGTAGTTAATTTGTCCATCTCTTTCATCTCTATTAATTTCATCAGCCAATCATCCAAAGTTGGTAGTTCTTGATTTTTCCATTTCTGGGCTATGAGCAACCTTGCTGATGTAATCATGTATAAAAGGATCCTCCAATATTTCCTTTCTATAACTGGATCTAATTTGTTTCACATGTTCAATAGATAAGTTTCCAGTCTTAATTCATATCTAATCTTCAAAATTTCTTGTATCGAATTATGTGTTTTTTTCCAGTAATTTTTAATTTTTTGACATCTCCACCAGATATGAAACCATGACCCAATATTTTGTTTACATTACATTTCTTTGATTTAGTGTTATAGATTCTTGCAATCTTTGCAGGAGTCAAATGCCATTTCTGTTCCATCTTCCAAAAGTTTTCTTTCAGATCCTGAGACTTGATAAATTTCCCTGTCTTTTTTCTAGCATACTCCCAACTCTCCAGATCAATTGTTCTTCCTATATCTGTTGCCCATTTGATCATATTTTCCGAGATCACTTCTCCTTCTTGTTTTTTGTCCATAAGCATCTTGTAAAGTCTGCTTGTTCTCTTTTTTTCTGGTTTTGTCAAAATTTTATAAAATTCTAAAGATTCATCTTCAAACTCTTCTAATTTCAAGTCCATTTTGAATCTTTCTTTCAGTTGGGTGTATAACAACTAATGTACTTTAGGATCTAGTTGCTCTAGTTCTTCCATTGTTTTTAACTGCCATTTGTTTCCTTCAGATTTTTTCAATATATTGTTATAACTCTTTTTTTATTTATTTATTTTCTGCATATTAAAACAACATATAATATCAACAAATACAAACATAGATCTAATTACAAACATAACATTAACTAACAATAACACTAATATCTAACTGAAACTTACATAAAATGACTTCCCTCCTTTACTTGGAATATTTATCCTTTGTACAATCAACTCTTAGATTTTCCACTTTATCATCTTTTAGTTGTTCTGTTACAATATTAATGTCTGTTGTTCTGTTACAATATTAATTTATATCATATATTTATTTGTTATATAATTTATCAGTTTTAATTTTCGATACTCATCCTAGTACATGTTTTGTATACCTGTTTCTACTGACCAGAGCTAATACATGTATTTAATATAATATATTAATTAACTGTCATAACCTGTCATACAACATTTATTCATTCTTTCAAAGCAATCACACTGTTTTCACCCCATATTGTTTTCAGATAGTTTGTAATCGGGGCCCAATCTCTTTCAAATTCATTTTTCGTATGACCTTTCAGGAGACATGTTAATTTATCTAATTCCATTATATCATATAATTTGTACTGCCATTCTCGCAAAGTGGGGGGTTCTTTACTTTTCCATTTTTTAGCGAGTATATTTCTTGCTGCGTATAACATATAGAATATAATTTTCCCAAATCTTCTTTCCAAATTTTCATCTAATTTTTGGAAAGAAGATTTCCTCAAGGCGGCATCCTCGAGGCTGCGGAGGATGGAGGACTGCTTACCAGCCCCGGGAGACCAGCCCCGGGAGACCAGCTGAGCGGCCTGAGCCGCCCCACCTCCGCCCCACCTATATAACGCCGCCTGAAAACACCCTCACTGGCCAGTGAGCGGCGGCGTCCTCGAGGCTGCAGAGGACAGAGGACTGCTTACTAGCCCTGGGAGACCAGCCCCGGGAGACCAGCTGAGCGGCCTGAGCCGCCCCACCTCCGCCCCACCTATATAACGCTGCCTGAGAACACCCTCGCTGGCCAGCGAGCGGCGGCATCCTCGAGGCTGCGGAGGATGGAGGACTGCTTACCAGCCCCGGGAGACCAGCCCCGGGAGACCTGGTCTGGTGGTGCAGTGGTTAAATGCCTGTACTGCAGCCACTCACTCATAAACCACAAGGTTGCGAGTTCAATACCAGCCAGGGCTGAGGCTCAACTCAGGCCTGCATCCTTCCGAGGTCACTAAAATGAGTACCCAGATTGTTGGGGGGCAATCAGCTCACAGTTGTAAACCACTTAGACATCCCATGTGCGATATGAAGTGGTATATAAATGAAGCTGCTTTGCTTTGCTTTGCTTTGAGAACACCCTCGCTGGCCGGCGAGCGGCGGCGTCCTCGAGGCTGCGGAGGATGGAGGACTGCTTACCAGCCCCGGGAGACCAGCCCTGGGAGACCAGCTGAGCGGCCTGAGCCGCCCCACCTCCACCCCACCTATATAATGCCACCTGAGAACACCCTCGCTGGCTGGCAAGCGGCGGCATCCTCGAGGCTGTGGAGGACGGAGGACTGCTTACCAGCCCCGGGAGACCAGCTGAGCGGCCTGAGCCGCCCCAACTCCGCCCCACCTATATAACGCCACCTGAGAACACCCTCGCTGGCCAGCGAGCGGCGGCATCCTTGAGGCTGTGGAGGACGGAGGACTGCTTACCAGCCCCGGGAGACCAGCCCCAGGAGACCAGCTGAGCGGCCTGAGCAGCCCCACCTCCGCCCCATCTCCTTGGGTGCCAGAAGAGCGCCGGCAGCTACACAACGCCACCTGAGAACACCCTCGCCGGCACCACACTATGGCCACGGAGGACTGTTTTGCCATCTTGCAGTTCTCGAAGGACCATAAGACTAGAAATTATGTATTTTTAAAATTGTATTATTGGCTACTGTTATTTAATTTGTTTGTATGTTCGGGGGGATGGGGGGGTGAAGGAGGGATGGGATTTTAATTTGATTTATTCTTTGTAGTTTTGTAAAGTTGTGCGCCGCCCCGATTGCCTGGCAGAGGGGCGGGATATAAATAAAAATTATTATTATTATTATTATTATTATTCCCAATAAAAAAGTCGTCGGTTGTTTATTCATTGTAATACTTAAGATTTTTTCTAATTCTTCTTGTATTTGAGACCAGAATTTCTCAGCTCTCTCGCATTCCCACCATATGTTTTTTGTAAGTAACTTTAGGCTTAGTGCATATCCAACAGTCACTGTTACTTTTTTGATAAATCTTTGATATTTTTTCTGGCGTTAAATACCATCTATATTGGAATAAATTTCTTCCGTGGCTAAAGAGGAGAGTTGGTTCCGCAGATTTTGAATACTAATTTTCAATTTATCTATCTCTTTTCTCTTTAATTTATTTTGAGTTTTTAATTTGTCTTCTTGTAGTTTTAACTCTTGTTCTAATTCCTTTCTCTTTTTTTCTTTGTCTTTTTTCACTTCGATGCTTTTCTTTATGAGGAAGCCTCTTATATAGGCCTTTGATGCATCCCATACCATATTTATTTTTGTATCCTGATTCAAATTATTTTGGAAAAATAATTTTAACTGTTCATGTAGTTCTTTTAATATCTTTTCATTTTTTAGTAAATTATCATTTAATCTCCATCTATATTCCATCTGTCCAATATTCATTTTCATCAATAAAGGGTTGTGGTCCGACCATATTGCTGGTAAGATTTCTACATTTGTCACCCGGTTACATAATTGGGGGGAGACTAAAAACATATCTATCTGAGACCATGAGGAATGTACATGTGAAAAATAAGTGTAATCTTTAGCATTTGAATATAATATTCTCCATACATCCCTCAGAGTTAATATTTCTTGAAAATTAAAGAAGCTTTTTGGTAGTTTCCCTCGGTCTTTTTTTGTTAGATTAGTCGGTGATCTATCTAAATTGGGGTCAATTACCCTATTCCAGTCTCCCAAAGCTATAATTGCATCATTCTTAACAGCCAATACTTCTTCTAGAATTTGTTTTAAAAAATCTTTCTTGTTTGATAAAGGAGCATATATTCCCAAGACTGTTATTTTCTGTCCTTTTACATTTATTTCAATTATAACATAATGGCCATTTGGGTCTGATTTAAGAAGCTTAGAGTCATATTTGTCATTGACATAAATTACAACCCCCTTTTTTTTATAAGGGGTAGCTGCCACATAGTCTTTACCTAACTTTTTGTTTTTTAAGAATTTTGCCTCTCTAGCCCGGATATGGGTTTCTTGAAGGCAGACAACGTCTGCCTTCGTTTTACTTATTTGATGATATATTTTCCTCCTTTTTTGGGGGGGTATTTAGGCCCCTCACGTTCCAACTTAGTAGTTTAAGGGTCTCCATCTATGATATAAGAAAGAATAGGGATCATAACTTACTTGTTATTTTTCTGTTATTTCTCCATCTGAGCCTTCCCCGTCTTTACTTAAATCTTTTTCCTCTAAATCCATTAGAAGTTCATCTTCTGACTCGCCGGATCTTTCCTCCTCTTTTCTGTTTATATCACTTTCACCTCTATGGTAGCTCTGTTTCTGTATTTGTTTTGGTTCCCTTCCTGCACTATCATTGGGAATATTTATTGGGGTTTCCTGATTTGGTTCTCCTCTCTGTTTATCCTTATTTCTTTTCTTTTTTCCTTCTTCCTGATCCCAAAATCTCTGCGCTTCCTTTAAATTCTTAAGTACAATTCTTCTTTTGTCCCACCAAAATATTATGCTATCTGGCGACCCCCATCTATACGGGACTCCTTGCTGTCTTAAATGGGCAGTTAGAAAAGCGTACTCTTTCCTTCTACGGAGTATCCTAGCTGGGATATCTTTTAGAATTTGAATTTGATGACCTTCCAAGGTCAATGGAGAGTCATTATGAGCCTTAAGAATCAAATCACGCGTTTGTCTCCTGACTAGGTAAACCACTACATCTCTCGGCAGTTTTTTCTTTTTAGCCGTCAAGGAGTTCAAACGAAAAGCTCGGTCCACCTCAAATTGAAAAATTTCTGGATCTTTGTTAAGAAATGATGCCAATTTAGGAATTAAGTATTCTAACAGATTTTCTTGTTTACTTTCCGGCAAACCGCGAATTTTAAAACATTTTTCCCGAAGTTTTAAATCCAAGTTTGCTTTCTCATCTAGGTCTTTTCCCCTCAGATTTCTTACTTCTTCTAGTTCTTCAGAAAATCTGTCTCCCTTAAATTCTAGGGATCCTACTCTATGATTAATCGATGAAAGTTCACTAGTAATTTTATCAACTGAAAGGCCAATCTCATGCAGTTCAGTTCTTATTTCCTGCCGTATCTCAGATTTAAAATCAAACAATTCTTGCTTTATGCATTTTCTAATCTCATCTAACAGTGAAGCATCTGGATTTTTAGTTTGATCAATCGAAGTTCTTCTCATATACTGATTTGAATTTGGGGCTTGTACTTTAGCAGCCTGGTTTCTGGATAACATACTTAAAGATGGTTGAGACTATTCTATATTTATAGTAGTGAAAAAGGAAGGAGAGAAAACAAACAAACAAATAACAAAAACAAATGATAGTAAGAGTCCTTTCAAAACCTTATATACATATATATATCTAAACACACACACACACACATATATATATATATATATATGTATGTATACATACAAAAAGCCTATTTTTATAGTAATTACAATTTCCACCAAAATTGTTCTTTTTTCTACCTAAGACCACCAGACTGCTTGAGATCAAAATTTAAGTAAATTCTCTAACAATTAATTTATATGATTTTACACTTTTATATAATTTATGTGATAAGCAATTAATTTATATTATTCCTTAAAACAAGAATTTAAAGGGCTTATATATTTCTTTCTCACAGCAAACTACTAATAACTTCCCAAGACCAATACTTTGTCACTTTTGTTTGTTTTGTTTGTTAAAGGTAGGATTTTCCCCAAATTAATATTACTGTTCCCAGATTATCATTTGCTAAAGAAGGATTTAAAACCAAACTTAGTGACAGTTTACAATATATCAATGTTAGATACTTAATGCGACAGCTCATTTACCCCCAGTCCTATTATAAGGTGATAAGAAGAAGTAATAAGGATTTCCTTGTATTTGTTTCTCTTTCTTCCACGCGTCTTCTAAATCTTCCTCGCTCTCCACCACTCTGTTGCTTCAGTTTAGCAGCTCCTACTGCTTCTTCCGCCTGGCCACTCTATCTTCCTGTATCGATGGTAGCTTAAGGCGGTCCTCTTCTTTCCTCTTTTTAAGTAGATGAAATAAGATAAGTGTCCCCTTAAAAGAAGGATTGAAGGACTGAGGCCTCGCCAGGGTCCAAAAAAAGGAGAGGAGTTGCCGCTTTGTTTACTCTGAAGAACCAGCTAAGATAAGTATTCAAAGACAAAGCTTTCTTTCTATCCCTCTCTTCAAGTCTCCATTTGCCTTTAGTCAGCCTGGTTTGTTTTTATTACAGCCTCTTTATATATATTAATAGAAGATTTTTACAAACCCAGGATTAATTCCCTAAGGTAAACCACCAAAGGAAAGAGATTCAAGGTGTATAAGTCCAGATTATTAGTGGTAGAGACTCCCCATTCATATAGAAGATATTTCCGATTGGATCAGAACCTTTTCTTAGCGATTCCTTAGGAGTTTAAGATACTGGTTTTTAGTTCCTCCTTTTATTTTTCAAAGCTCACCACAATATTTGTTATAGTACTTGCGATTTTTAAAGTCAATATGTTTTATATCTTCTCTGAATGACCATAAATGAAGAAGTTTAGTGCCCAAGACAATCCCAAGTTACAGTACTCACATCTAGTTTTTAAGATTGTAAGAGTAAAAGAATAAAGTTGGCCGCGTCCTTAGTCCTCCAAAATAGAGGATCACAAGAAAGTGGTCGCATCCTCCCAGGATCTAGGTCGCTCCCGATCTCTCTTACACACCGGAGACAATCGTCTTCCATCCACTGTAAGGAGACCTCCAGCGTCCCAGTATATGTCCCAATGGGGTCGTCTGGATTCCCCCTACCAGGGGAATACTTCTCGATCCAAAAATAAGAGCTGTAAACGGATCGAAAACCACGATCTTGGAGAAGTCCACCAGAGGCAGCCTGGAGGACTTCTCGACGGGGTGCCGTTCCAACCCGGAGTGCATTGGCTTCATGATATAGTTCCAAATCTGGTACACCTCTTCCTCCATCATTCTTGTGTCTCGTCATCGTTATCCAATTAGTTCTTGATCTTCCTGTTTTCCAAATGAATTCTCTCAAATCTCTGTGCCAGTTTTTAAACGGTTTTGTATTATGAATAATTGGAAAACACTGAAATAAAAAGTTCATTCTGGGGAGTACCATCATTTTTATGGCTTCTACTCTTCCGGTTAATGTAAGATTGAGTTTGCCCCATTTTAATAAGTCACTCTTAATTTCTTTCCATTTTGTTTTATAATTATTGTCAAATAGATCCGTGTTTCTTTTCATAAGCCATATCCCTAGATATTTAACTTTATTTTGGACTGTACACTTAATAATTTCTTACAAATAATTGTCTTTTTTTCTAGTCATGTTTTTTGCCATTATAACTGTTTTCTCTCAATTAATTTTGAAACCCGCCATCCTTCTGTATTCTTCTATTATTTGGAAGACATCCATGATTTGCCCTTTAGGATCTTCTAAAATGAGGACCAAATCGTCCACAAAAGCTTGTAATTTGTACTCCAGTCCTTTGATCTTCATTCCTTTTGCACTGTCATCTCCTCTTATTTTATTCAGAAGCACTTCCAAAACTATTATGAATAGCAGAGGAGTTATAGGACAGCCTTGTCTCATTCCTTTAAAGACTTTAAATTCTTCTGAACAATTCCCATTAATTATTAATTTTGCTGATTGTTCCTTATAGATCTCTTTGATCCATCCACAAAATTTGGCACCCATTCCTATTTTTTCAAGTACTTGCATCATAAAATTCCAGTTTACATTATCGAAGACCTTTTCAGCACCTGCAAATATTAGTGCCAATTTCCTTTCATTATTTTTCTCATAATATTCAATAGTATCTATGATCAGTCTAATATTATTTTTAATTTGTCTTTCTGGTAAAAATCCTGCCTGATCTTCATGCATCGTATTGGATCAGATTTGTTTTAATCTGTCAACTAATATTAATGTCATTATTTTATAATCTGTGTTCAACAAAGATATGGGTCTATAATTCCCAACTTCCTTGTCATCTTTCCCTTCTTTCGGTATCAATGTAATATTTGCCTTCTCCCATGATTCTGGGATCCCATCCTTAGTAATGTTATTAAAAGTTTTTAGCAAAGGAACTTTTAATTCATCTGCAAATGTTTTACAGTATATCATGGTGAATCCATCCAGTCCAGGTGCTTCATCCTTTTTCAACTTCCCTATTGCTTGAATTATTTCACTTTCTGTAAAGTCGGCATTCAATATTCTTTGTTGTTCCTGTGTTATCTTCCTAATCTTTTGTTTTTCTAAATAATCTGTTATCTCTTTTCCATCAACAGTATCAGCCTTGTACAAATCAGTGAAATATCTTTTGAATGCCTCCTGAATTTCCTCTTGTATATGGAGCATTTTTTCCTCCTTCTTTTATTTTTGTAATCACCCTTCTTTCTTTCTCCTTCCATAGTCTATATGCCAGCCATTTCCCGGATTTGTTTGCAAATTCAAAATGCCTTTGTTTAATAAATTTCATTTTCCTTGCTATTTCATCAGTTAATAATTTGTTAGCTTGTTTCCTTAACCATTGCAAACGGTTATTCTTCTTGTCACTGGTAGGATCCTTCGACAATTCTAATTCAGCTGTTTGTATATCATTTTCCAGTTTATTCATAGTCATGGCATGTTGTTCAACTATTCTGTCCACACATGCAAAGACAAATAATTTCCATAGTGTTCTCCCTACTTCAGTAAAAACTAAATATTTCTTGCAGCATTTTTTTCTTTATTTGTCCACCTAGAAGAGTTTGAGGGAATTATTTTGTAGAAAACACACAGTTTTTCTTTTTTTTAAAAATATACAGAAAATATGCTTTGGGGACAAAAAAACCCCACATGTATTTCTGTACAAAATCATTTTCCAGAATACTACAGGATGTGTGACTACCAGGAGAAAATTACATACAAGTTCCACTGTTTTATTCTTCCCAGTAGGTTTTTTTCAAGTCTTGGGAAAACTTTTCCTCAGCTGTGAAACAAATAACGAATATCCTTTGTATTTGTTGAAGTCATTTCCAATTTATGATAATTCTAAGACAAACCTATCATAGGGGTTTCTTGGCAAGATTTGTTCAGAGGAAGTTTGAGTGTATGACTTTCCCAAGGTAATGCAGTGGGTTTCCATGGCTAAATGGAGATTCAGACCCCAGTCTCCCATAGTCCTAGTCTGACTATCAAGTCAGTATATCACACTGGTTGTTGTATTCTTGCCATCCCTATCCCTTATTCAGTTCGTCATATATTTGTTTATTTATAGTATTTCTGTATTGCCTCCCAGCCAACAAAGGTTCCCAAGGCAATGAACAAATAAAAACAATTAAAACAATACAGAGATTAATTTAAACACACACACACACACACACACACACATTAAAATGCTCTTTTAAAAGTCCAGAATACAGTATTCAAATCCAATTTTAAAACAGTTAAAACAGAGCATTTTCAAACATTAAATTCCACATGGAACAGCACTGTTTTGGCTGCCTGTTGGAAACTGAAAAAGGATGGGGTCAACTTCACTTCCTTGAGTAGGGATGCTTTTTATCTTAATTGGATCAGGTAAACATTTCTGGCAACTGTCCTACCTGTACTTAAGTTTGCACTCAGATCTCAGCCTTTTTACACTACACAGTTATGGTTCAATGAATCCACTTTAACTGTCATGGTTCCATCTTAAGTATCCTGAGGCTGGCAGTTTAGGGAGAAATATTCAGAATTCTCAGCCAAAGAGTTCTAGTGACTCACCAAATTCCAAACCCTGGAATTCCATAGGATGGAGCCAGGGCTGATAAAATGAAATCTTGGGAGATGATCACATGAGGGATGGGATGTCATTGTCCCATCCCTGTCCCATACTTCCCATCCAATCGCAGGAAGGACTTTCACACATGACACTCAGCATTGACCCAGCAGTGAAGCATGAGGGAAAGTGATTGCGTGAATCACTTTCACATGAATGCGGGTTAAAAAGCACTTTCAGACGTCAGCTAAAAGTGCTTTCTCCTGCCATTTGCAGTCTTTTGTATTAACAGAAGAACCCATCAATACCGTGATGTCTGAAAGTGCTTTCAGCTGATAGCTAAAAGTGCTTTTCAGCCTGCTTTCATGTGAAAGTGATTCATGTGATCACTTTTACTCAGGTCACAAATGAGCTAAGGATAGGGAAGTGATCCCATCCCTCATGTGATAATCTCCATAGTGCTGTAACTGTGTAGTGTAAAAGGATGTAGCAATGGATCTCTACATGACTCTCCATCTTTAGGATTATGACGATTCCCAGTCCAGAGTCCATTTGGGGCCATGGAAGAGAATCACACCACAAAACCGGAAGATTTCAGTGAGGGTAACAAGGACCACAGGCGATCTTGATTCATTATGAACAGGGGACATCTGCTTTGAAGAATGGGATCCTATAACAAAAACTAACAGTTAAACTGGAAAACACACACACATATACACACATTAGCCAACTAATGGTTGCAAAGGGGCTACAAAGCAACAATCCCTTGCTATGATTTTGCCTTTAGTCTTCACAAGGCAGGCAGGAGCATTGTTTTTTCATCTCCCTACTGCATTCAAGATAATAGATTTTCTAAGCTGATTGGTACAGACAATTTTTTTAAAAAAAACGCCATTGCTTGCACCATTTGTGACACCAGCGTCTATTAGAATCTATACCACTGCCTGCCAAAGCAAGCAAACAAGGACAAAACCCTTCCAAGTTCAGCAACCTTATAGGCTGCCAGAACACAAAGCTGTGTCAGGGTTAATGCATGTCAGAAGTGAAAGTAGCAGCTGCTGTCCTGTGGATAGTGAGCTATGACACCTTGCAGAACCTTAAGCCTTCAGGACTGTAATGCATTTGGATCTTCTTTGAATCTTCCAAGCTTAGGTCTTTCTCTCTGTCTCCCTCTCTCTCTCTTTCCCTCTCCCTCAATCCTTCTCTCGAGTGAGGTATAAAGAGATTAGTAGCAAACATCATCTCATACTTTCTCCTATCCAACCTTGTAAATCTGATGCTGCCCTTGGTTAAAAGCACTGGTGTTAAATACTAACACTGCTTCTCTCCTTGTGTCTTTCTGACTCTTTGCTTTTCTTTGCAGATTTCAAGGTGATGACAAAAGAGAGAACAGTCTTAGCATTTGTTAATACCCACTTGACCCACAAAAGAAATTCACCAGCATTTGCAGTTTCTAATTTAAAAACCATTAGACCGTTCCACTTGGCGGACCAGATCTAAATATTCTTAAAGGGGTGGTTTAATTTAATCATTACCTTAACAAGCCCCCTTTTAAAATGATGATCCGCCAAATTCAGGGGATTTGTTTTGGAATCTGATCCAATAACTGGCTTTGTACAAAGAGAAGCATAGCTGCATCTGATTTGGTTCAGAACGGGGTGATAATCATGAAAATTACTTTGCATATTTAATCACTGTGAAAACATGAGTACAAACTACTTTCTAGAGATTACCTTAAAAAAAATTTAAAAGCTTCAGGCTTTGCAGCAAGCATGCCAAGTACTTTGATTTACAGAGAATTATTTGGATTTTATAGAAAGCTCAGTGTTTCAAAGACTTCAAGCTAGTCAGCCACTGGCAAAGAAACAGTTTTCATAGTGAAAGCAAAAGCAAAAAAATAAAATAAAAAATAAAGGTTGGTGGAGACCCTTGTGACTTCTTTAAAAATAATATTCAGACCAATTGCTTCAGCATCTGTAGTTTAAGGTGGTTGTTTAAGAGCTGGTGTATAAAAATAATCTCAACTCACCATTGGTATGGTTTTACCACTGGCCAAAGGGTCCAAGAGGTTTCATCTATTTAAATTTCTGCCAGCATGCTTCTGAAGGCCTATATCTTTTTTATTTAAAAAAGTGAAAAGAGTGATTGAAACACACTACAATTTAAAATATATGAATAAGCTGGAGTTGAGTCTAAAATACTTGCAGCTTTCCACAAACATTTTCAACACTCCAAAAACACTTTTGAAGCATGTTTCAGCATTCTTGGTGAAAATGTTTGGGGTTTGCATTTTCATATTTACATTGCCTTTCTTTATCCTCACTTTATCATCACTTGCTATTGCTCATCCTAGTCCTTCTGATTTCATCATGTAGACTCCATATCTATGTAACATCATATTGTGTGCTCTCTGATTGCATGGAAGTAATCCATGAAGGAGGAAATAACATCAGAAGCCATAAAGAGGAGGGAAAGGAGGCTAAAGTTGCAAACAGAACAAACAATTAACAGAACAGTTAAACAAAAGGTATTTCTACAATCCAGGTATTTTTGAGGAAGGAAGTCTACACCACTCAAATTTTTGAAAATTCCACTGAAAATGGAAATGGAAGGATATTATCATAGCTATAATTTATACAATGTATGTGGCAAGAAATCAGACCCCTTCCTATTTGTAGGAACTACACTGACCAGTAGCAATTTAGCAATTTAGCAACGATTTAGCAATTTGAAATGGATTATTTCCTTTTCATTGCTGACCAGTAGCAATTTAGCAATTTAGCAATGATTTAGCAATTTGAAATGGATTATTTCCTTTTTAAAAAAAACTGTTTCACCAATTAATGGGTGAATAAATGTATATTTTCTCATGCCATCAACACAGAGACCTCTAGGGTTCCTTGGAAACAGTGAAGTATGAAAACTTACAGTATAATAAACACAAACTATTGTAATACTTTAATTTATTAGAAGAAGAAAACTGTTCTTCAGCATTTTATTTCATTATTGCAATGATACATGAAAAATAAAAATAGCATTTAAAAATGTGTTGAGTAACTATACTCTGGGAACTAAAGCATGATCCATAAAGATTAATCATTTGACATTTTTTTTACTCAAACTACTCTATTAAAACAAGTAATTATATTAAAAATACTCATTTGAAAGCCATTTTGCAACTACTATGAAGAGAGATTCCTGACACTATCTCCCATTTTACTGAATGAAGAAATGCTGAGTGATATATCGATATGAAAAAGCTCACCTATTTGAAATATTAAATGAGAGACATTCTTTTGACTTCTGAGAACTGGAGTGTACCAGAACAATGGGTACAATGCTACATACAATGAAGCTATTTAAATTCCATTGATTGGTTGACAATGATTGGTTGCAATATCTTCTTAAAATATTCATTATTTGTACACATTTTTTGCTGATTGTTATGTTTTTATATGCATTTTTGAGAAAGGAATTGCATTGCGAAACTCAGAGAAACTCAAAGAAACGCACAACATGAAGATAACTGTCTCCTGATTTGCATATTTAATGTGCATATTTAATATTTATCATCTAATAAGTACAAACTAGCCCAATTTCCCATCTCTACTGAGAAGCAAGTCTGCCTTCAAACTAACTGTCCATGTGATTTTAGCCTACCTGTGTTATTCTATTCAAAGACATAAGGGCCTGAACAGACTGCCAGAAATAATCCAGCTTGAGGCCACTTTCACTGCCCTGGCTCAGTGCTAAGGAATCATGGGAACTGTAGTTTATTGTGTCACCAGACCTCTGACAGAGAAAGTTCAATGTCTCAGAAAAAAACTATAATTCCCATGATTCCCTAGCATTGAGCCAGGGCAGTTAAAGTGGTCTCAAACTGGATTATTTCTGGCAGTCTGTTCAGACCCATAGTCATGTTAGTCTGGAATATCAGTATGCAAATAGATCCTGTAGCACCTCTGAGATTGAGAGAAAGAGATTGTAGCATTAAATTTTGTAGACTTGGTCTACTCCCTCGGATGCATGGAGTGGACTAGTATCTAGGAACAGAGCTTTATAAGCAAACTGTATGAATAGCCACTGTCAGAACAGAATAGCTGCTGTCTGAACAGAACATGGAGAAACAGAATGGTCCCCAATTGTCAAAATGGTCAGACAAGGCTGCATCTTATCACCCTACTTGTTCAACCTATATGCAAAACATATTGTAAGAAAAGCAGGCTTGGACACAGAAGAAGGAGTGAAAATAGGAGGAAGGAATGTCAACAATCCAAGATATGCAGACGACACTATAATACTAGCAGAAAACTTCAAAGACCTGGAACAACTACTAAGAAAGATCAAGGAAGAAAGTGCAAAAGCAGGCTTACTGTTGAACATAAAAAAAAATGACTAAGGAGAATTTACACAAATTCAACCTAGACAATGTGGAAATAAAACAAGTAAAAAAAATCTCATATCTGGGATCAAACATTGATAGAAATGGGGACTGCAGTCAGGAAATCAGAAGAAGATTAAGAATGGGGAGAGCGGCTATGAAAGAACTAGAAAAGATCCTAAAATGCAAAAATATACAATTGACCACAAAAGTTAGAATCATACAAACCACTGTATTCCCTGTTACCATGTATGGATGTGAGAGCTGGACAATTAAGAAAGAAGATAGGAAGAAAATCAATTCATTTGAAATGTGTTGCAAGAGAAGAGTCCAAAGGATTCTATGGAGAGCCAAAAAGACAAACAAGTGGGTCCCAGAGCAGATCAATTCAGAAATCTCCCTAGAAGCCAAGATGACAAAACTTAGGCTGTTGTACTTCAGACACATCATGACAAGGCATGACTCATTAGAAAAAACAATAAAGCTAGGAAAGGTAGAGGGAAGCAGAAAGAGAGGAATTGTGAAATTGTTTAAGAGCACTAAATCAGGACTCTTTCTGCTTGGCTCAAAAGAGAAAGAATTTTTTCTAAGAGCAATAAATCACCCAGGACTCTTTCTGCTTGGGTCAAAAGATGGGTGCTAGATGGATGGACTCTCAGGAGTTCACATGTATAAGCTTGAGTTTGCAGGAACTAAGCAGAGCAGTGGAGGACAGGGAAATCTCTCATACACAAGGTTGCCATGGGTCGAGATTGACTTGAGGGAAATTAACAACACATGAATAGCCATAGAATATGCAAAACTTTTGGGTACGGTGATGAGGTGACAAGTTCAGTTTTAACAGTGGCTGGGGGGTGGACAAAGACAGGAGGAAAGATGTTGCTTAAGATCAGGGAGGGTGGATGACCATATGAATGGTGAAGGAAGTTTTGGAATGTAGTGTGATGGTGGCTGGGAACCATAAAGGAACCATAAATGTGATCCCTTATCAAGAACAAAGAGGAAGAGCAGCAGGGACAGTCCTCACGGACAGTGCAGGGAACAGCCACTGTTAAGCCTCAGAGGAAGCATGTGATGGGGAGGGGGGACTCCTTGTTGAGGGGTACAGAAGTGGTGGTTTGTGAGCTTGACAAGATGTCCTGGGAGGTGTGTTGTGTCCCTGGGACAAAAATCTGTGATTTGACAGTCAGGCTGACAAGACTTGTCAAGCCTACTGACCATTACCCTTTGGGAGCCAATGATACTACAAGGCATAGCTTTCAGAATATCAGAAGGGATTATGAGGCTTTAGGTAGGAAGCTGAAAGAGCTGGATGCAAAGGTTGCTATCTCATCTCTTCTCCCAGTTGAAGGGCATGATCCAAGAAGGGAGAGAACAATAGAAGATGTGAATAACTGCTCCATAGATGAAGCCACCAAGAACGATTTGGATTCTTGGATCATGGGCTATGGTTCCATGAGGGTGGACTTTTGGCAAGAGATGGGCTGCATCTCACACCAGTTGGCAGAAACATTTTTGCCAATAGTCTCAAACATTTAATCAGGAGGGCTTTAAACTGAGTCATGTTGGGGAGGGAGACAGTATCTTGGAAGGTATCCTGGAAGGCAGGAGTACATCATGGAAATAATAGTCAAAGTTTATAGAGGGAACAAGACAAATGATGCAAGGGTGCAACAGTGGGAGGGGAAAAACCTCACACAGGCAGCAAGTGGGGAAGACACATGCTCTTAGATGTTTCTACACTAATGCACAGAGTATGGGAAATAAACAAGATGAACTGGAACTCATAGCACAACAAAGCAAATATGATATAATAGGTATCACTGAAACCTGGTGGGATGAGCATCATGATTGGAATGTAGGAATAGAGGGTTATAACCTTTTCAGAGAAATAGGCCAAACAGAAAAGGAGGAGGAATAGCATTATATGTCAGGGATGTTTACACCTGTGAAGAGATCCAGGACTTAAATCCTGGAAATCAGGTAGAAAGCATCTGAATAAAAATTAAAGGGGAAGGAAACAACAGGGATGTTAATGTGGGAATCTACTACAGACCCCCAAGTCTGAACGGAGGAACTGGATGATGCCTTTCTAGAACAGATGACCACACGCTCAGAAAGGAGAGATGTAATACTGATGGGTGACTTCAACTATCCTGATATTTGCTGGAAGTCAAACTCAATACTTCAAGGTCTAACAAATTCCTCACTTGCCTAGAAGACAATTTCATTGTCCAAAAGGTGGAAGAGGCAACAAAGGGATCAGCTATTTTAGATCTGAATCTAACCAACAGGGATGACCTGATAAATGGGATGCAAGTGGTGGGATCTTTAGGTGGGAGTGATCATGTTCTCCTGGAGTTTCTTATACAGTGGAAAGGAGAAGCTAGGCATAGTCAGACACTCATTCTAGACTTTAGGACAGCTGATTTCAATAAACTTAGGGAAACACTGGGAGTGATCCCCTGGTTAGGAATAGTTTTTTTTTTTTATTTTAAAGTTTATTAATTAAAATAATACATAAAAAAGTACATCATTTCTCTTTCACATCATCAACATCTAATTTCATATTAGCAAAATAAATATTAATCAGGAAAGTTATATAAAATCTTATACACATAGCCTTTAACAAACCAAAAGAATCTTTTTTCTTCCCATAAATCCCATTATCATATTTCATTTTGTCTTAATTCTTTATTTTGCATTGAATTACCTACAAATTGTTATCACTAGCACCTAACAGCCTATCCTATTCTCTTCTTCCTCTTTATATCTTCCATTCCTAACCATCATTCTTCTTCCATTCCTTTCACCCCTCTACATATACTCCTTGTATTCCCTTCAACTACTTCTCTATTCTCTCTATCTACCAATCCTGGTCTTTTGTCATATCCAATTTTCCTTTCAACTTCTTCTTTCTCATCCCTCTTTCCATTCAGAACAGTCTACTTATCTACTCATACCCTATTCTTTTCTCATATCTTCTTAAATCACCTGTTCACACCTTCATCACATTCTTCTCTTTCTCTCTCATTCTACCTTCCTTCCCACCTATCAACAGTTTAGTATTTAGTTTTCTTGACTTTCTGCAGCTGTTTTTTTTTGAGACTTGTCCTTTCTCTTCTGCTAATTTTTGATCTTCCCATTGCATTCCACTCTAGCTTGCTCTATTCATTATTTGCTACTATTTTTCCTGCTTTTTCTACTTTTGTTGTCTTTAGATTTTCCACATTTTCTACATTTCCTCTTCTTGAACAAACCCGTTTCCATACACGTAGTATTTATATCTTACTTCACCAAACATAAAGACAAATTTAATTATAGTATTTACAAAGACAGACCTATCTTCACTGTATCACCCCATTTTTCTTCTAAGTACATCAATACATCAATTCCTTCCTTTATTTCTTCTATGCTAATTTTTTCGTTTTATAGTAGAGATTCTCCCTAATAATGATAAATTTAGTTTGTTTCAATTGGTCAAGTCTTTTTTTATTTCCTTCCAAATTTTAGTGTAGTTTTTTTCATACAAGTCTATTCTTGGAGATATTTATTCCTAGATATTTTACATTGTTTTGTATCTTAATTCCCATTGTTTTGTTCAATTCCTGTTCTTTTTTTTGTTGTCATATTTTTTGTAAGGATGGCTGATTTTTCTTTATTAATTTTACATCCTGTTGTGTTTCCAAATTCCTCCAAAACATCTATTACTTCTTTTGCGCTCTCGCATGGATCATTCAGGACAATCATCAAGTCATCAACAAATGCCTTGATCTTATATTGATATTTTTTCTTAGTTATTCCCTGGATTTTTCCATTTTCTTTAATTTTTATTATCAATCATTCAATTACTAATAGAAATAGAAGTGGTGATAGAGGACAGCCCTGTCTTGTTCCCCTTTTTATTTGTTTCCCCCCTCCCCCATTTATTATCACTCTAGCTGTCTGTGTTTTATAAATTTATTTGACCCATTTTATATAATTTTCTCCTAACTTCATTTTATCTAGGATTTCAAATAACATTTGCCAATGTACAGAATCATAATATTCTAATATATCCAAAATATATCTCGTGTTTTCCCTCATTTCCCTTTTGGGTAAGAAACTTCTTTGATCTTTGTCAATCCATTCCTTCATACATTTTTTTAATCTTTTAGCCAAAATAGAAGTAAATATTTTATAATCTAAGTTTAACAGGGAAATAGGTCTGTAATTCTTCGGATGTGTATTATCTTTCTCTTCTTTGGGGATAACTGTAATATCTGCTTCCCTGCATGATTCAGGGATTCCATTCACCAAAATATCATTTATTATGTGTTTTAATAGTATTATCAAATCTTCTTGGAAGGTTTTATAATATAACTCCGTAAATCCATCAGGTCCTGGAGATTTCCCTACTTTACATTTCTTAATTCCTTCCTTTATTTCTTCTATGCTAATTTTTTCGTTTAGTTTCTGGTATTCTTCTTCTTTAAGTTTTGGAAATTTCTCTTCATCTATATATTTTCTTATTTTTTCATCTTCTACCTTTTGTTTTTTATATAAATTGGAATAAAATTTGTAGAAGGTTTCTTTGATATTATTATGATCTGAATGGGATTTCAATAAACTCAGGGAAATACTGGGAATGATACGGTGGTCAGGAATACTAAAGGAGAAGGGAGTTCAGGATGGATGGGAGTTTCTCAAAAGGGAGATACTGAAGGTACAATCTCAAACTGTTCCAATGAGAAGAAAGAATGGGAGATGTCTCAAGAAACTAGGTTGGATGACAAAAGAACTTTCAACTGAACTAAGTTTTAAATGGGAGATGTATAAGAAATGGAAGAGGGGCAAAATCACTAAAGAGGAATTCAAACAAATAGCTAGCACATGTAGGGGTAAAGTCAGGAAAGCCAAAGCACAGAATGAGCTCAGGCTTGCTAGAAGGATTAAAGACAATAAAAAGGGCTTTTGGGGGTAAGTTTATAGCAAAAGAAAGAACAGGGAAATGGTAGGACCACTGCACAGAGAAGATGGACAAATTCTAACAAGGGACAGAGAAAAGGAAGAATTACTCAACACTTTCTTTGCCTCAGTCTTCTCACAAAAGGAATAGGGTGCTCAACCTGAGGAAAATAGAGCAGAGGACACAATAGAGGAAATGCAGCACAGAATAAGTAGAGAGGTAGTACAGGAATACCTGGTTGATCTAAATGAATTTAAGTCTCCAGGACCAGATGAGTTACATCCAAGGATATTAAAGGAACTAGCAAATGTAATCTCAGAGCCACTGGCAATAATCTTTGAAAACTCCTGAAGAACAGGAGAAGTCCCAGCAGACTGAAGGAGGGCAAACATTGTCCCCATCTTCAAAAAGGGGGAAAAAGAGGATCCCAACAACTATTGCCCAGTTAGTGTGACATCAATACTGAGAAAGATACTAGAGCAGATCATGAAATAGAGAGTCTGTGAACATTTAGAAAGGAATGCCATAATCACAGAAAGTCAACATGTGTTTCTCAAAACAAGTCATGCCAGACTAATCTGATCTCTTTTTTACCAGCTTGGTAGATGAAGGGAATGTGGTAGACATAGCATATCTTGATTTCAGTGAGGCTTTTGACATGGTCCCTCATGATATTCTTGCAAACAAGATAATAAAATGTGGGCTAGACAATACAACTGTTAGGTGGATTAGTAATTGGTTAACTGACCGAACCCAAAGGGTGCTCAGCAATGGCTCCTCTTCATCCTGGAGAGAAGTGACCAGTGGGGTGCCACAGGGTTCTGTCCTGGGGCCAACATCTTTATCAATGACTTGGATGAAAGAATAGTGGGCATGCTTACCAAATTTGCAGATGACACCAAATTAGCAGGAAAAGCTAATGCCCCAAAAGACAGGTTGAAAATTCAAAATGACCTTAATAGATTAGAAAGGTGGGCCAAAGCTAACAAAATGAATTTCAACATGGAGAAATGTAAGGTCCTGCACTTAGGGCAAAAAAAAAAATGAAATGCATAGATATAAGATGGGGGTGACCTGGCTGAATGAGACTATGTGTGAAAGGAATCTAGGAATCCTAGTACACCACAAGTTGAACATGAGTCAACAGTGTGATACGGCAGCTAAAAAGGCCAATGTGATTTTAAGCTGCATCAATAGAAGTATAGTATCTAGATCAAGAGAAGTAAAAGTGCCATTGTATTCTGCTTTGGTCAGGCCCCACCTGGAATACTGTGTCCAGTTCTGGGCACCACAATTCAAAAAGGATGTTAAAAAACTGGAGTGTGTCCAGAGAAGGGTGACTAAAATGGTGAAGGATCTGGAAACCATGCCCTATGAGGAACAACTTAGGGAACTGGGTATGTTTAGCCTGCAGAAGAGACAGCTAAGAGGGGATATGATAGCCCTGTTTAAATATTTGAAGGGATGTCATATTGAGGAGGAAGCTAGCTTGTTTTCTGCTGCTCCAGAGAACAGGACCCGGAACAATGGATGCAAGCTACAGGAAAAGAGATTCCACCTCAACATTAGGAGGAACTTTCTGACAGTGAGAGCTGTTTGACAGTGGAACACACTCCATCAGAGTGTGGTGGAGTCTCCTTCTTTGAAGGTCTTTAAACAGAGGCTTGATGGCCAGCTGTCAGCGATGCTTTGATTTTGAGTTTCTGCATGGCAGGGGGTTGGACTGGATGACCCTTGTGGTGCCTTCCAACTCTGTGATTCTATGATTGTATGATAAACTGGCCAAGAGCATCCTCGTGAGGCTGGGGTATTAACTAGTGTTATATATAATGTACCAAGAAACCACCATCTCTCTTCAATTCACTGTTGATGGACGGGTTTACTGATAAATTCAAATTCAGTTGTATCTCTTTCCAATCTTCCTTTGTAATTTCTTTGTTCAAGGGCAACTGTTCTGAGGTCAGAAATGGAATGTCCAGGAAGATTAAAATGTTCTGCATTTGGGGTTCATCTTCATAGTGGTAGTTATTTTTTTCTGTGACAGTTAGCTAAATAACGCATCCATCCAGTCAATATATTAAATCTAAAGAGGGGTCATCTTTGAAGAGTCATTCTCTCCTGTGTGACAATAATTACCACATTAGTTTTTTGTACATACAGTCGGCCCTCGGTATTTGTGCAGGATTCATTTCAGGCCTACCCACTCTTGAGGATACCAAAATCTGCAGATGTTTAAGTTCCATTGATCCCAATGGTGGTGTGTGCACTCAGCAGCGACACCATTAAGGACACTGGGACTTCAATGGCAGTGCATGCACATGGCCATGCCATTAGGGACAGCCCTCATTGTCCCCAGTGGTGATGCAGCAACATGCACATGCCACTACTGGGGACAATGGGGCCTGTCCCTAATGGTGGCATGGCCACATGCATTCACTGCCATTGGGGACAATGCGGGCTTGCCATCCATGGATGCTCAAATCTGTGGATGGCAAGTCCATGCATACCGGGGATGAACTGTACTTGTACTTTTCTTTAATGCCATTTAAAAGTCTTTTGTTCATTTAATTGTGGACTTAACTGCTTCATCTATTCAAAGATGCAGCTCTATTTATTAGCAGTGAATTTATCTTCTGCATCCAAATGTAATTTGCATACCTGATAAATCTTTGCGGGGGGGGGGATTCATATGGTACATTCCTCTGTCTAAAGAAAAATTAAAAGGCTGCCCCACCCTCTGAAACAGAAAAAAAGTGTCTATGGCCCCAAAAGGTTACCAAGAGTTGCTATGTGAGGGCAATTTGTGGGACCAAAACACACAAAAGATACTTAGAGTAGGGTTACCCTATTCTACTACCTCAAATCCAGGCAGCAAATTTGCATATCATGCAATTAGTGAGCTAATGGATATTATTAAATGATATTAAATTTGTATTCTAATTATGCAAACTTAACACTTTATTGTATTTTCTTTACCACTTTGTTTCACTCTTTTTACCCTTTTATAGTAGGTACTTTTCCGAGAAAATAGAGTAACATTTAAAGTGTTGGACTTTGAACAGAGACACTCAAGTTCAAATGCCTGTTTGGTTACAGAATTTACAGTGGGACTTTGGACCATTGCTATCTCTCATCAGTCTAACTTTCATGGTTATGGTGGGGATCAACAGCAAGACAGGAACTACCATATATACTTGCCTATAAGTTGAAAAAATTATGCCCCAAAATTGACCCCTAAATGCCAGGTCAACCTAGTTATGGGTCAGTATGGTAATGTGATAGCAGCTCTTTTAGATTTCCCCATGCAGTGGAGAGAAAGCTTTCCTTCTCTTTTGACCAAAGCAGAAAGAGTCCTGGGTTATTTATTGCTCTTAGAAAAGCTTCTTTCTCTTTTGAGCCAGACAGAAAGAGTCCTGATTTATTGCTCTTAAACAAACAAACAGCAGAGTGAAGGCTGAAATGAAAGTTGAAAGCAAAAAGCCTCAGTTAGTCTCTCTTGTCATACACACACACAGCACATGTACACACACTGAAGTTTGACTTGAAGCCTCCAAATTTTACCCTTGACTTATTCATGGTTCATGTCAAAATCCATAATTTTGGCCCCCAAGCCTGCCCTTGACTTATACATGAGGTCGACTTATAGTCAAGTATATATGGTATGTAAAGTTGTGATATATGTTCTTGGTGTGGTAAATCATCTTCATTACTCTGTTCTAGACATAATGTCTGTATTTCTAGAAATGGCCTTGAACACCAACTTTCCATAGTCACACTCACCAAATTCTCTAGTTGTATAAGACTAGGTGAGAGAGATGCCAGAAAAGGTCACAAAAAGTCAGGAACAATCTTCTTGTACTGATTCAAGCCAAACCTCTGTATTCTAGGAAATGGACCAAAATGCAAACTTTTCTGGGAACCATGCCCACCATATGTATCAGTCTCATGGCATGAGGGGAAAAAAGGAGAAACTGAGTGGAGAGTAGTGACCTTCTCTGTTTCTCACTTCATGAAGTTGTTGTACATCAGTCTTCTTCCTGTGGGAGAAAGTTGTAAAAGTGCATCTTTTTTTAGCTGGAAAAATCAATTTGGCAAAAGGCACACTTTTACAACCTTCTCCCACAGGAAGAGAACTGAAGTGCTACAGCATCATGCATTAAGGCACAGAGAAAGCCACTACTCTCCAGCACTGTTTCCGCTTTGTTTTCTCATGTGATAAGGCTCTCAGCAACCTGTGATAAGTTAAGGGAAAAAATCACAAAAGGAATGATAAAGAAACGGTAACAACTCCCTGAAAAACCCAGAAGTCTCTGATTCAGGAGAGAAAAACTTTCAGGGAAACTGGAATCCACATTCCAGCAGAGTCTTCCTTTTAATCTTACAACATCACCCACTGTTTTGATGCACATATAACTGTACAAACAGAAACAAAATGACAGATTTCCTCCAGTTTGTTACAGAAAGAGCTAAAAGGTATACCTGTCTGTGTACAAAGAGACCAAAAGAGAAATGTGCAATAATGCCATGCTCTTGCCTTTTTTGTCGATTCTTCAGCACAGAGCTGAGTACATTCCTTGAAGCTGTGCATGCATCACAGATCTGGCAGTCTAGAGGTTAATGAACAAAGCTTCTCTCACATATGCAGAGAACAGATAATTTTCTTTACTGCTCACGATAAGTTGAAGGAGCTTTTGAGTGACAGACCAATTTGTCAATCAAATACAAAGTATGGAGGGAGACTCCTCTGCATAATTCTACACTACAGATCAAATATAACCTCTGATTGTACACCAGGTAGAAATGGACAGCTAAGGTTACCAAGTCCAAAAGGAGTCATAGAAATCCTCCACAATGTCTGAGTGTGATGCCTTAGTGGGGTTATCTCTGCCTAAGAATAATCATTGCTAAGAGAAAAAAGGTGGGGGGATGTGTGTTTGCAGGGTAAAGGAATGAGAGGGGAGATGAAAGTCTTTTCCTAGGAGTTGGATACTAAGAAGAGCCTGTGTAGAAATTTGTTATTGAGTCATTACATCTATGTTTTTATTTTGTACCTGGAATTAAGTTTTTAGGTCTCACACCAGCCCCTTGTAAACTGATGTCTCATGCAGGGTTTCTCCCCCCAGTTCCACCCTTCTTGAAAGCTGTGTTTGAACAGCGGTTCCCTTCATTTAATGTTAGCCACTTCAGTTGATTTCTTTGCTAAAACCTGAATTATGAAAATCGCTTGTCAATTACCCCCAGATACCTGTGTAAAAGAATTACAGCACATTCACAGCAAAACTTTATTTTCACCACTTTCCAGTAAAAGCTAATTCAGAATAACTCCATTTAACAGTTATTTTATGCTGAAATACCGAATACCTTGGGGAGTCTTTTAGGGATTTTAAAGTCTCATTATTTATAAATGATTCATGCTGCATTTTCAGAAAAACCTACAATTAGTGTGGGTAGTACATAGACTCCTTTGGGAAAGGGGGGGGGGGAGTAAAAAGCACAACAAAATATACATGCATTATATTCAGCCTTTTTAACTTTATTGTTTTGCAGTGGACTATAAAAAGACAAGAATTGAGAGAGAGGTTCTTTCTCTAGCCTTCTAACACAACATCTCAGCTGATAGGGTTTTGTGAAGTAACATTCCTTGGACAATTTTTCAACCCACGATAATCTTCCAATGTGGGTTTAATTCTGATTGTACTACTCAGCCTCAGATGCAGATATGCAGGCTCGCTACCCCAAGAAATGTTTGATGAAAACCCAACCAACAAATTTTTACGGTGGTCTCAGATTCCTGTCAGCATGTTAACCTTTTGTTTTGTTTTGTTTTGAATGGCTTGCTACTGCCACAGGAGGGCTGGAAAGAGCTCCCAAAGAGTTGAATTGGGCTCCACAAAGTTATGCAGCTTGGAAATTTTCATCATCCCTCAGAATTGTGAAACTAATAAAAAATGGAAATTCTTAATATGCTGATGCTTACTATGTTGTGGCCCTCTAGACATGGTTGGACTGCAGTTCTCAGCATCCCTAACTAGTTTAACCAGTGATAAGGAATGCTTAGAACTGCAGTTCAATGACATCTGGAGAGTGGTACAATTCTCACTCTAGTGCTGGTAGTTTTCAGGCATTAGTTTGGATTCAGGATCTGCATTTTATCAATGAAAGAGCTTTGCTCACAGAAGGTTTGCTCAGTTTGGGGAAAGACTCTCCTACTGCACACAACACCATACCACAGCAGACTTCACTTCATTCAGCAGGGTACTCCCAACTTCTGCATAATATTTTGAGAAGACTGGAAGAGATGCTATGGGGAGAGGAAGACCGAGTGATTTACTTCCACCACCCCAGGTCTACCTGCCTAGATCCAGCTGGGGTTTCTGTTTCAGCCCCTGGTGCCCTGGATGTATTATACTTAATGATATCTCCATGGCTGTCCCTTGTAAACATCCTTATAACATACCCAGGGCCAATCTCTTATGGCGTCACAAGAAGTCATCTGTAGGTCTCAGGTTTTGGCTTTCAAATCTCAGGGCCTGGGTTGGTCCTGAGCTGGCAACTCCAGGACTCCATCTCATTGGCCTGCACTGAACAAGTTTAGAAGGGATGTGGTGTTTTTCATTTAATGGAAACATCATTTATTATCTCTGGTTCATATTGCTGAAGTTCACTGTGGATGCTTTCCGATATTGTTCCCTGAAGCAACTGTTGCACAAAACAGCATGAGGAAAACATGCAAACAAAATAAGAAGTACTTTGTTGCTGTTGTGTGCTTTCAAGTTGTTTCTGACTGGTAATCCTAAGGTGAATCTATCAAGGGATTTTCTTTCTAGTATGAAACTATGCATATGAAGGTCTGTGGAGGTTTTGTCAGTGGGAATAGATTCCTCTAGCTCCCTGACCATAGTTAAGTTTAGATCTGTCATTTGGACTAGTATGAATTATAAAACCATATGGTTTGCAAATCCTTCTCTGACCCGAACCCATGTATGTCTGACATCTAAGAAATTCTGGAAGGAACCTGGAATGAATTGAAATGTCCCCTGTGAGGCCCCTTTATCACTGTAACCCCATAAAAGTAGACATTATAGACCTTCAAGTAATGTCTAACATGTGTGAAACAGGCATCATAGTGAGGGGAAAACCTTCTGTTTTCCCCCCTTAAACTCAAACACAACAGTTTTCAGCAGAGAGGGTTCACACATTTGACTGAGAGTCATCAAGTTTTAACACACCAGGTGATGACATGCATGTGTGACTTAACCCATGCCAAAAGGTTGCCCACCCTATCCATTTAACACCTTTAATGAAAGGCTTTTCTACTCAGAGTTCCAGAAAACGGTGGTAAAATTTTAGAACTGACTTTGATTTGTGGCCAATATGGGGGTAAGGAGGGAATGAGTGAAAAATGAGAAAATGGGAATGAAGAGACATGAAATGATATAAATTTAGCACAGTCTCTGTGTTTGCACACATAGGCACATGCACAAAGCTATGGCATGATGAAAATTGTTATAGCAGCAATTTACAGGGCCACCCAACTAAATTAAATGAAATTTGCTCCAAGGGAAGCAGATATAGAATCTGAACCTTAATTTAATAATGCATTTATTTCCTTAAGAATACCAATATTTCAGACACCAAATCAACCACACCAAATGGCTGTTCTGAGTAGAAATGTTACTGCTCAGATAACAACTGCCAGAACCCTTTAGTCAGTAATCCCGATGGGCAGCCTAGGAGCAAATGGCAAGAGAATCTTCTGGAAATCTGAGAGAACTGAGGACAGGGTGACAGATGTCCTAACCTCCAAGGATTTCCAGGCACTGCAAAATGGAGGACATTCAAGAAAAATGCCCTGGTGGTTAAATGACGGTACTGCAGCTACCCATTCACAAACCACAAGGTTGTGAGTACAATCCCATTCAGGGATTACCAAAGAAAAGCTAAAAACACTCATATAAATTAAATTCATGCTTCTTAATCATGTTCAAAATGGAAGACATTTTGGAATTCCTCCTGGACAGAAGGTTGAAGGTAGATCCAGGAAATGGAGGACATCTGGTCAACCTGTTTGCAGTTCAAAAAAGGAAGTTTCCTCAGTTCTGAGCTCAAATTAAATTAGCTTTGGGAATACAAAAGAGGGACATAACAGTCAGTTCATGTTGGGGTTGACTGTCTGTCTATCTAGCAAAGTATTGACCATTCTGAATCATGCCAGCCTCCAGAGTCTGAGTATTTAACATCACCAGCTAGCTAATCTCTCTCTTTTTTTAAACCTAGAGATGTCAAGGATTGAATTTAGAACCTCTTGAATACAAAGCAAGTGTGCTGCATTTGTGCTATGGTCATGAAGTATGGCTGGCACCCTACAACTCACTTTTTGGATTGTTGCAGAGGGCAGGATTCACTATTGACCATGTGATAACCAAAATTCGTCTTCCCCCCCCCTCCCCATATTACTCAACCGTGCCCTACTGAACCCAGCCATTTGCTGTTTTGTTAGAGGAAGCAGCAGACTAGGATCCAGCTATTATCCTATACCTGCATGAGGAATAGGGATGGAAAGAATATTCAAAAATATTTGCCAAATGATTGAAAAGGCATGGGTTTTTGTTTGTTTGTTTGTTTGGTTTTTAAATGCTGAGAAATTCTGTTGAGAAGAATCCTCAACTGAAGAGAATCTTCTCAGTTCAGGATTTTTTCTGTGCAAAATTTGCACATGGATGTTTCACACAGAAAACAGCATTTTCTGTGTAGAAAATCTTTCAACACAAAAACATTAATTCCTGTAGAAAAATGTTGTTTTCTACACAGAAAAAGTGATAATTGGGTATTTATTCTGCATCAATATTGCACATGATTGATTTGCACAGAAATCAGCATTTTCTGTGGAGGAATTAATATTTTTGTATTGAAATATTATTTCCATGCAGGAAATACTGTTTTCTCAGCAGAAAATACTGTAGTTGTGGATTTATTCTGTGTAAAATTTGCACATGGTTGATTTGTGCAGAAAACAGCACTTTCTGCGGAGGAATTAATATTTCTGCTTTGAATTTTTTTACATGCAAAAATGCTGTTTTGTGCACCAAAAAAACCTGTAATTGGGGGTTTATTCTATGTAAAATTCATGCATTAATGATTTGCTTAGAAAACAGACTTTTCCATACAGGAATTAAAATTTCTGTTTTAATATTTTGAAATATCATTTTCCATGCAGAAATGCTGTTTTTTTCCTGCATAAAATGTGCTTTTTCAGTGTGCTTTTCAAATACTTTCTCACAATAGGAAAAATATTGCTGTAATTACTCTTTCTTTTCACCGGCAGGCAAAACCATTCTTATTTAAGCAAGCTTTTTAATACTTAAGAAGGGAACATTTTTAATTTTAGCCATCTGGAGCTCTGGCCTGGAAGAAAGGAAGCTTATAAATAAAGTAAATACTCATTTCAATCTTTTAGAAGAAATGTAATGAAGAATTACATCCCTAATGCAGAACAATGACATACAGCAATAGCAATATAGCAATAGCAAGTACATTTCTATACAGCTTATCAGTGAACTAGCACTTCCTAAGCAGTTTACAATGTGTAAGCTAATTGCCGCCAACAAGGTGGGTACTCATTTTACTGACCTATGAAAGATTTGAAGGCTGAGTGGACCTTGGAGCCCTGTCTGGAATCAAACTCACAACCTTGTGGCTGCAGTACTGGCATTTAACCACTGTAGCACCAGGACATCATCTGCAGGATCTCTACAAGACTCCTGTACATCCCTATGCATGTCTGTCTGCCTTTGCAGACTGCCAGAAATAGTGCAAATTGAGTCCACTTTAAGGGTTAGGTTAGTGCTAGGGAATCATGGGAATTGTTGTTGTTTTTTCTGAGACATTGAGCCTTCTCTGTCAGAGAGCTCTGGTGCCACAATAAAATGCAGTTCCCATGATTCCCTAACCCTAACCCTTAAAATGGACTCAATTTGCACTCTTTCTGGCAGTCTGCAAAGGCCCTGTATCTCCATTGGTAGCAGGCCTGCACAACATACAGCCCACGGGCTGCTTGTAGTTTGCCAAATGCCTTCAAGCAGCCCACAAGGATGTGGAGCACCTTCAAGGCTCCTCCACTGGTCAGGCTTCTCCAGAGAAGAGGGATGGGCAGAGGAGGAGGAAGACAGGCAAATGCTCATCTCAGAATACTCCTCTGCCATTCAACCATCTCAGAAGGAGAGGGCTGGGTGGTGGTGGAGGATGGGGAACTCTCACCCTGGAAGCAGTGGAGTCACTAGGGGGTGCGGGGTGTATTGACCACACCAGGAGACACCCTAAAGGGGGGGGACACACCACTGCTCCTCAAACACCTACCTTTTGGCAGAAATGAACTGTGACATTCATCTGCTTCCTTTTAAAATGTTTTAAGAGATCATGGGAGTGGAGTGAAGCTCAGTGGGAGGAGAAAGGAGAGCCCCCCCCCAAAAAAATTAAATTTTAAATTTTAAATTTCACAATTGTAAAATTTTTAAAAAATGAAATTTTTACTTTTTTATTCTTTTTCAATTTTCTTCAAAAACATCACATTTTAACCAAATCATCACTATGTATATGTAAAATAAATTTAGGTTGTGCTTATGATATCATAATTTGAAGGTATAATTTTAATTTTGCTCGTTGTTTATGTCACAACTCTTAGCATGACATTCAGTGGTATATGGGAATGACAATTGATGAGGAACATTAGTGCAAAAAAAAATGACTAAGGATTCTGTATTGTGTGAAATGGGAGGAGGTCAATGGGGGGTGACACCATGAGTTCCCACAACAGGTGACACCAACCTTAGAGATGCCACTGCCTGCAAGTCTCCTCCACTGCTTGGCTTTCTCCTGAGGAGAGGTTCAGGTAGAAGAGGAGGAAGGGGGCAAACATTCACCCCTCAAGGATCCTTCCCCCTCTCAGCTTTCTCCCAAAGAGAGGGCCGGGCAGAGGAGGAAAATAGAATTAATATTAATAATATTAATTATTAATAATACATATTAATTAATTAGTTAATTAGTTAATTAAAACCTATTTGTATCTGAAATACCATAAGTTTAGCCTATTTTAATTTTGGCCCCTAACAGGTCTGATCTATAGAAAATAACTGGATGCTTGTCCGCTGCTCCTCCCACTCTTAAATGACCAGGAAACGGCTGGATTAGGGAGAGGGCTGCAGCTGAGAAAAGGCGGATTTTGTTGAGTGGGTTGGATGGGAGATTGTCACAGCTATGTCTTGTAGCTATGCCATCCAATGCAAGATTGTAGCTGTCAGTGCAGCAAATGAGGATTTATGGTCCTCTTACATAGTGGACCACTTAGCTCATATAAAAATTTAATAATGACAAAAGTTAAAAGCTGGGATGTTTCTTTGTATGTATCTATTGAACAGGGGTTGAGGCATAAATACAGGTGTTGATCATAACTCAGAATGAATTGGAATTTCCTGAACTTAATAGTTTTCAAATGCCTCCCAATGTATCCACTCTTGAACAGAAAGCCAAACTCTTAATTTCCAGATAAGGGGTAATTATTAAATGGCCTCAAACAATCATGTACCATACTGCTGACTGTAAAGCACACACCCTGTGTGCTTTGGCATTGTCACAGTTGCTTAGATACCAATAAGCAGGAATCAAGAAGGAAGCTCTTGCATAAGTAGAAACAAGAGCAGGAAGAAAGGCATCACTTAGCAATGAAATAAATGAAAATTAGGGGCATAGTCATATAGCCTTTGTCTTAAAGGTTTAACTTGATTATTCTGTTCTCAAACTGTTGGATAATCCTACACCCCAGCACTAGGAGGTACACAATGTTCCGCTTGTTCAACTTGGCTTTCAGCATAACATCAGAACAGGAACATTTGTACATTTGCATCTGGCTTCATATTTTCAGCAAAAAGAGAAACCTCACCCACTCAACCCCCCCCCTTTTTTTTTAAAGCCAGTGACATGAACAAATTATTGCCTGGGTTAAATCTGTGTTTTATTCCTCTGTATCATCAGATAAATAAATCTGAACTCTGTGTCTCTAGTTTTTACCAGAGTTACAGTTGAATCCTCAAAGAGGGAAGAAATCTTGTAATTGGAATTACTATAAAGCAGACTTTTGGTTCTTATCTTCATATGAGGAGGCATGGTTTCCTTATTACTAATGAAAATGAACTTTTTTCTTACACACTTTTTTCTTATATACTCCAGAAGCCAAGTTTCATTGCACATAGGGATGGGTGAGAATTTTATTTGGCTTGTGTTTTGTTACACTTTCCAGAATTCACAAAGTTTGTCATATCATTGATGGAAGAACCTGAAATTTATTGAAATAATGAAATGTATAGAAATTGAAACTAACAGATTCCCCCAGCCATGATTTTGACTACTCATCTCTTAAAATCTGGCTTTGAATCCTTGAATGTTCAACCATGTTTGAGGTGAGAATTGTCACCTCTTCCTTTGTGTCGCCTTTAACAGCTACCGAACAGTCAGATATAACATAATTGATAGAAAGATCCTAGAGGCTTATCTAAAAAAAAGACCCATGAATGTGACAGAAAGCAAAGTTAGTAGCTATGTCTATACCTACTTGCACTATCCTGCTTCTGCCATAAGTCTCCCACAATAATTTTGATCCTCCTACACTTAAGACTAAAAGCCACAATTATAATCACTTCACAACTGCTGGACCAGTGTGTGTTTCTAGCATATGCATCAGTATGCACAAAAAGAAATCTCTGTTAGATTTGAAAGGGAGATTCATGTCTGTAAGAAAGCAGTAGACATTATTTCTGCATACCCTACACCTGTCCCACCTTGACAGAGACATCCCAATTAATTCTCTAATGCTTTCAAAATGTTCCAGTTTTTCTATCCTCCTCCTCTTTGTCCTCAGCTTACTTCTACTGCTGCAAATTGAGTGCAGAGTGCAAATACAGTTTGCACTCAACTCAGTAGAGAGGAAAATACAAGAGGGGTGGAATCTTGTCTTTCCTTGTAGACTCAGGCAAAAACAAACTGCTGCAGCTTCTCATAGCTTACATTTTTTCTCATTAGTAACTTTGACCATTTTACCACATGCTACTGTTCTTTGAGTGATTGATCAAACATTGATCGGAACGGGGACTGCAGCCAGGAAATTAGAAGATTAAGAATGGGGAGGGTGGCTATGAAAGAACTAGAAAAGATCCTAAAATGCAAAGACATACAACTCAGCACAAAAGTCAGAATCATTCAAGCCATTGTATTCCCTATTACCATGTATGGATGTGAGAGCTGGACAGTCAAGAAAGAAGATAGGAGGAAAATCAATACATTTGAGATGTGGTGCTGGAGAAGAGTGCTGAGGATCCCATGGACAGTCAAAAGGACAAACAAATGGGCCCTAGAACAGATCAAGCCAGAGAGATCCCTAGAAGCCAAGATGACAAGACTTAGACTGTCATACTTTGGACACATCATGAAAAGGCATGAATCATTGGAAAAGACAATAATGTGAGGAAAGGTGGAGGGAAATAGAAAGAGAGGAAAGCCACATGCTAGATGGATGGACTTTATTAAAGAGACCACAAATATGAGTTTTCAGGAGCTGGGCAGAGCAGTAGAGGACAGGGGGGTCTGAAGATGTCTCATCCATAGGGTCACCATGGATCGAGACCGACGCAAAGGCAGTTAACAACAACAAATGTTCTTTGGCTACACACATCCCAGTTTTCATCTGTGAAATTTTGGAGGTATTGTTTCTAGGGCCACAGTCAATGACAGCACACAAATGCATCCTCGTGTACACTGAGGGAGGATCTATAGGAAAGCATGACCTGAAAACTACACATAGACCTCAAGGCCACATTGAGCCCCACAGGCCCCTCCCCAACCCACCCAAATAGGGGAGGATTTTTTTTTTTTGCAGTTTTATCCTAGCTTATTTCAAAGATTTCTTTTCTTTTTGAAAAGTGGATTTACTAGCTCCAAAATGGAGTTTATGCTCCATCTAGCTCAAGAATATGTGTTTTATGCAGTTATACAAAGCCACTAATTAATAAGAAAAATTCACAATAGGTGTTTTCTAGCTGAAACCATAGCAGAAAATAGATAAGAGTCATGCATAGGCCTAACAACATTGAGGGAGTTCAGTATGTTCAGTCTGATGAACAGAAGACCAAGGTGACAAGATTGCACTCTAAATATTGATAGGGCTGTCACAGAGAGGAGAGTGAAGGTTTCACAAATGGGTCCTTGAACAGATCAAACCAGAACTCCCATAAGAAGTCAAGATGATGAAATTGAGGCTATCATACTTTGGCCACATCATGAAAAGGAATGATTCACTCAAAAAGACATTAATGCTTGGAATGGTGGGGGGCAGTAAAAAGAGAGGAAGACCCCATACCAGGTGGCTAGACATATTAATGGAGGTCATGGGCCTGATTCTACAAGGATTAAGCAAAGCTCCACAAAGCTGGTGGAGGATAGGGGGCTTGGAGACATCTCATCCACAAGGTTACCATGAGCCAGGGCCAAGTCAGGGGCAGTCAACAACAATAATAAAGCTAGCTGTTGGGGATGCTCTAGCTGGAGTTTCTGTATTGAGCAGGGGATTGGGTTCGATGGCCCATGAAATCCCTTCCAACTCCAGATTCTTGTGGTGGTTCTGCTATACTAGCAAGCATCTGTCAGAGGATGCATCATAATGAATTGTGACATGAAGTAACTACTGGGCTGACCCCCTCAATGCAAAATCAAACACAAAATTATGCAGTCTGGCCAAGCCTGTCAGAAATTTAGAAAAAATCATCCTTCTCACCTATTTATTCATGAAGCATATTCTGTCATAGATCCAGTTAAAGGACTCCAGCTAATGGGCCTACATTATTATCATCATCTCTCATTTATGCAGTGCTTCTAGGATATATAATGTAGTATACTGTAAAATAATTCAGTTTCACCATATTCTATTTCAGGTAATTCTCATTACTGTATTGCATAGGGAGAAAACTGTTGCCAAGATAGAGGACAATTTTGCCAAGGCCACTTGGTGAATCTGTTGGAGTGCAAGGAAAAGAATAAATGCTTCCTAGATCTATACCCAACATTGCAACTAAACATGGGCAAATTTTATAATCTCAGTAGGACCTGAGCATCATTTTTGGGTGGGACAGCAAAAACGTGCCATATAGTGTCCTTTTCTACACTGAAACCGCATTTCCTCATCCTATATATATATATATTCATGAAAAAAGGTTTTTTAATACTGAAATTTCTTTCAGAATGGTTGTTACATAGTCTACATTTCTGAAAAATGCCTATTTAATAATGCTCAGTCTGGGAGACATCGTTTGGTAACTATTTGGTAATAATCTTATAATTAATAAAGTGATATCTGTCCTTGTCTTCATTTTTTTAAAAAAATCCTAATGCAACTACATGACTGCAAACATTAGCCGAATTAGTGTTTAAGCTTTATTTTCTTTATTTTCATTGCACACATGCAGAGAGAGAGAGAGAGAGAGAGAGAGAGTAAATTTCTCATGCAAGTTCACACTCAAAAGAAAGCTAGGTAGCTTAACTGTTCTTGCTCCATTGTACAAAACATGTATTTTATTTATTTATTTATTTATTTATTTATTTATTTATTTATTTAATACTCTATCCTTCCACCAAACAGGCTCCCAGATTAATAATAATAATGCAAATCATTAATGTGACAGTTCCTTGTCCTCAGGCTTACAATCTAAGTAAGACATGATACATAAGAAAAGGAATGGCAGTTGGGGAGAAGATGAAGTCCATCCAAAATTCCACCTAATGAAAAGAAGAGCTTCCAGACCTTAATAGCTGTTTGACAGTGGGATACACTGCCTCAGAGAATAGTGAAGACTCCTTCTTTGAAGGTTTTTTAAACAGAGGCTGGATGGCCATCTCTTGGGGATGCTTTGTTTGTGTGTTCTTGCATGGCAGCTGGTTGGACTGAATGGCCCTTGGGGAATCTTCCTATTCTATGCTTCTATCCTGACAGCTTGTCTCTCCCTCAGAGGCCACAGGAACAACAGCTGGAATGGAAAGGGCTAAGGCACAATAGAGGCACATCGTCTTTGATTAGTATTAGCCAATTTGGTGTAGTGTTTTGAGTATTTGATTAGGGCAGGGGTAGGCAACCTTTCCCCTTTAAGGGCCGAGGGACTTCAGCTCCCAGAATCCCAAGAGCTATTGGCCAACATGGGACTATTGGCCAACATGGCTGAGGCTTCTGGGAGCTGAAGTCCCTCTGCCCCTGAAGGGGAAAGGTTGCCTACCCCTGGATTGGGGGCTGCATCTACACAGCAGAATTAATGCACTGACACCACTTTAACTGCCATACCTCAATGCTATGGAATTCTGGGATTTGTAGTTTTGTGAGATATTTAGCCTTCTGTGTCAGAGTTCTAGTGCCACAACTACAAATCCCAGAATTCCATAGGGCAGGGGTAGGCAACCTTTCCCCTTTAAGGGCCAAGGGACTTCAGCTCCCAGAAGCCTCAGCCATGTTGGCCAATAGTCCCATGTTGGCCAATAGCTCCTGGGATTCTGGGAGCTGAAGTCCCTTGGCCCTTAAAGGGGAAAGGTTGCCTACCCCTGCCATAGGGTAATGCTATGGCAGCTAATGCTGTGTCAAACCACATTAATAGTGTGCCTGTAATGTGTACCTTTAAAGCCTGTAGTGTTCCAGCAGTCTAGGACACCAGGACACCAAAATTGAAATCCCTGTTCAGCCATGGAAACCCATAGGATGGCAGCCTTGAGCATGTTACACTCTCTCACCCTCAGAGAAAGGTAATGACAAACCTCCTCTGAACAAATCTTGACTGCCCTGGCTCAGTGCTAGGGAATCATGGGAATTGTATTTTTTTCTGAGACATTGAGCTTTCTCTGTCAGAGAGCTCTGGTGCCACAATAAATTACAGTTCCCATGATTCCCTAGCACTGAGCCAGGGCAGTGCCTCAATTTAAAGTGGACTCAATTTGCACTATTTCTGGCAGTCTGCAAAGGCCCTGAGTCTCAAGTCCTTGCAAGATAGGGCCTCAGCAGACGACTAAAAGAGTCGTCTGCGAGACCTGGAAGAGGAGGAGCCACCGCACGAGCGGCGCTCCTTCCTCTTCCTGAGGTCGCCCTGGGAGCTGCCGGCCCTCTGCACGGCCGGCGCTTCCAGGGCAACCTCCTGCCGCAGCGACCGCATGCGCTGCGGCGGAAAAGGCAGGGAAAGTGTGCCCTACGCGTTTAGTGTGCACTTTCCCTGTCTTGTGGAGGGAGCGCTAATTTTGCGCTCCTTCCAGGGACGCCGCAGGAGCGCCGCGGTCCGGCTGCCGAGGTCCTGCGGCGCTCCGGACCAGGTCGTCCCCGACGCCCTGGTCTGCATCCCCCCATACTTTCAAGTCAAGTCTCAAGTTTGGGAGCTAACTTTAACAGAAAAGAAAAGAAAGAGGTGGTTGTGGGGTGTTGGGGAGTTTCAAAAATCAAGATGAAGGCATGCACAAAGTTCAGTTTAAAAAGTTAAGTTTTAAAAAAAACATTAAGCACATTAGACAAAGGCAGAAAGATCCTTCTAAAGCTTGCACAGCCTTACATGTTTGCTGTTTCTAGATGAAGTTGGGCCAGCACATCAGTCACTCAAAGTGTACAAGTCACAAGTTGAGTCAAGTCAGTGTATCATTTATTGCTGAGTCAAGTGCAAGTCGAGTCATTGAAGTGACTTGAGTCTGAGTCAATCAACTCACACCTTCATCACTGGTAAATGGCCACAACAGCAGCCCCCCGGGGGGGGGGGGGAGGAGGAGGGATATGGAGCTTTGGAATGAAATGGGAATTCATCAATTTCCTAACTGGGGGTTGACTGTAGAGTTACCAACCCCTCGGGTTGTGCATGATGAGGTCAGAAAAACAGCATGTTTAAAGTTCCTGCAAGTTGAAAGAACTTTTCATTTTTGTTGTTCCTCCCACAACAGAAAGTAAAACTGCTCAGCTTTCTAAGGGGGAAAAGACCCACCCACCTACATTTTCATTTCATTTTATTTTTTTGCTATGTCCTTGGGAAAAGCATACAAAATGCAAAATTAAACTGCATGCTATATACCTATACAAACAATGGGTAAAGGGTTTAACTTCATGGCTGCAGCCTTTGCCAGTTCAGCCCAAATGCTACACAGCTGGAAAAGAAACTTGGGCTGACTGAAGCTGCAACCCTTGCTGGTCGAATGTAGCACAATTTCCTTTCCATGATGAAACTATGCAAATTTCACTTTCCATGCCAAAGGTTGCACACACATATATGAATACAAAAATATATATTATATTTGACACATGCACATTGTCCCATAGGTTCAATTCATGCAATGAGGTGCCAGTGAAGGCCTCGCATGCTTTCTTATGCCTGTGCTTCATTACTGCTACATTTGGATGCAACCTGGAAGCCCCCTCCCCCCAAAAAACAAACAAAAGTATACCTATATTAGTCAAGTAGGTGTGTTCCTCAATATTACTTCTTTAATAGAAAATGTGGTACCAAAAATAACATGAAAAGAACAGGGAGAGGTTCCTATGTCACAAAACAGTAGAGTAGTTCAACATGTTTTAATGAACTTTTTATTCAAAACTAATAATGCATACATGTATTCAGACGTAGCTGTGCTGGCCATACAGCTAGATAATATAAAATCCACAAAAGAGTGATACCTTCCTATTTTGGCCAACCAAAATACACAAAACACTTCATGCAAGCTTCTTCATCAGGCAAATGATGTTTAAAAATCATACAGGAGAAGAAAAGTAATGGTATTGAAGTCATTTTGTATCAGATGGTATTTCTGTTGTAGTTCAGTTCCAAACCAGCTGACCTACAACAGAGTCAAGTCAACTTTGAATTCTAGTGACCCTATGAATGGGAAACCTCCAAGTCAGCCTGCTCAGATTTTGATTCTACCGCTTATAATGTGGTCTTCCTCTTTTCTTACTGCCTTGCACTTTAGCAAGTATTAGTGTCTTTTCTACTGAGTCCTGTCTTCTCATGATATGTCCAAAATATAACATTCTCAGTTTAGCCACCTTGGCTTCTAGGGAAATTACAAGTCTGATTTGCTCTAATGGCCATTTTGTACTAGCTGTAATTTTACAAAGGTTAAAAAAAAATCAGATATAAAGGTAATTAGCATTGTGTGAAATACATAATTTTGTCTGTTCCCTACCAACTACTAATCTGTTTCCATAGGGTAAAATTAACTTCTAAAGCCACAAGAGAGAGTGAGAAATGTTTCCTTTCTGTTCTTTTGAACAGAATTCATAATTCAATAGATCTTTGTCATGGATCCCTCCCAGACATCTTTTTCCTAAATAAACACCACAGATGCACAGAGATGCACACACTGTTCCGTAGTTTGATCATTCTTAAGCTCAAACTACTCTTGGTTAATGAGTAAGCTATCATGCAGTTTTCTTGGAGAGATTTGTTCAAATGAGGGTTGGCCTTTGCCTTCCCCTGAGGCTGAGATAGTATGACTTGCCCAAGATTCCCCAGTGGGTTGCCATGGCCAAGCAGGGATTCAAACCCTGGTCAATGCTCAGACTACGAATACTATAAATAAAATAGTGGTTTTATTTAAAAACGAGTCCCTTTCCTTGATATAAATGCTCACTTTGTTTATATTCATGCCAGCCCACACCTCCTGCAAAACAACAAAAAGCCTTGTAAGATTGCAAACAAAATCTGATAGCACCTTCATCTTTAATCTGATGGATGCATCACTGCATGCAAGGATTGTGTGTTGGAGGATATATTGTTTAAGAGCTCAGTTGCCAGAAATCCTGGGTACAGGGACTTAACAAAAGTTTTTAAATGCATAAATGCTAACTCAATAAATGCAGATCAGAACGGAATATGCAATAGATACAAACCTAAAAAATCGAGGCTAAGACAGGCTTATTGATGTCAGATTTCTGTACCATGGCACTACGATCTTGTTCATTTTACACCTTTAAAAAAAAATAAAGATGAAGTAAGGGGGGGGGGGCTCAAAGTTCTCTGTATTCCTGATTCAAAGGCATCCTTTGCCAGAGAAAAGCTTTGCCTTTATTCTCATTCAGAATCAGGCTATCTACCTAGCAATAATTTCATGATACAAAAAAAAAAGTGGATGCTCTCTACCTGAGCATCCTTACCAGCAAATAAGTATTCTATATGGAAAACTATGGCTCTTAGGTGAGAATTCCATATGATGTGCTCCTGGATGGAATTTAAACAAAGTATCCATCTGCTAAGATTAGTTTTCTTATTAGAATGCCATAAGAATGCAGAATCCAATATGCTGCCCAAATGTAAACTCTGATAGGGGTGTGGGGGAAGGGAGAGTTCAGGACTGAGAAGGAGAGCAGGAAAGGGGATGAACCATGCCACGGCATTCATGCTCAACTGATAAAAAAACTTTGCTGAAGCCTAACCACCACTACTCCTTCCTTTTTTATTTATTTATTTATTTATTGTAATTCCAAATCCCCAACACTCCACAACAATGTCACATTTTAATGTAATATCGCCTCCTCCGATGCATATTCATGAAATAAAAATCTTGGCAGTGGCACAAGAAAAAGGGGATGAAGTGTGTTTGGCAGAGTGCGTCACGTTTCCAGACCAGCGGATTTTTTGATTAAAGTCCCTTATCCGTTTTATCATGCATATCCACTCTCTGATTAAAGTGATCTGGAGCTGACACTCACAATGTCAGTATGCACTGAGACCCTTCACATAAAACATGGTTGGAATTTATATCCTTAAAGGAAGAAGGAGAAGAGGAGGAGGAGGAGGAAAGAAAGAAAGAAAGAGAGAGAGAGAAAGAAAGAAAGAAAGAAAGAAAGAAAGATAGATCAGGAGCTGCACATACCTGCACAGTGATTTTAAGCATATAGGTATATAAATCTGTACAGAAAGGAATATATTAATCAATCACTGAGCCTTATGCTCTTTTGTCCCAGTGTACAGTGGAAAATAGAATATTTGATAAAGCCAAAACAATAACTGATGGCATGGAGACAGCAGTTGGGTGGCCACATGAAAAAAAGAGAGTTTCAGCAGGTATAGCAGGACTACCAAAGAATCATCCAGGCTGTCGTATTTCTGGTTTCTGTGTATAGGTCTCAAATGCAGACAGTGAAAAATGCTAGCAGGAGGAAAATCAACTCATTTGAAATGTTGTGTTGGATAAGAGTTCTATGGATACTGCAGACTACCAAAAAGACAAATGAATGGGTCTTAGAGCCAACCCAGTCTAAACTTCCATTAGAATCTAAGGGCCTTTGCAAACTGCCAGAAATAGTGCACATTAAATTGAGGCACTGCCCTGGCTCAGTGCTAGGGAGGGCCTCAGCAGACGGAAGGCCGTGGGCCGCCCTGGGAAGGTGCGCCGCGGGACCGAGGCATCCTCATGCCTCAATCCTGCGGCGCACCGTCGGCGCCCCAAGAAAGGAGCACTAAAATAGCGCTCCTTTCATATGTTGCCGTGCCGGCGGCTCTGAGGACGACCTCGGGAGGAGGAAGGGGCGCCGAGCGTGAGGCTGCCCCTCCCCTTCCTTGCGCCGAGGACGGCTCTATTAGCCGTCTGCCGAGGCCCGGAGTCATGGGAACTGTATTTTTTTCTGGGACATTGAGCCTTCTCTGTCAGAGAGCTCTGGTGCCATAATAAATTACAGTTCCCATGATTCCCTAGCACTGAGCCAGGGCAGTGCCTCAATTTAATGTGCACTATTTCTGGCAGTCTGCAAAGGCCCCTAAAGGGGATGGAGACGGGCTAATAGGGTTGTTTTCGGGTTGACCTGAGGGCAGAGCCTTTACATGATGCACGCCTAAAAAGCGCCCCCTACTTGACCTTTCCAGTGAAAGTGCACTTTAAAAAGGAGCCACTTTTTTCCACTCCTTCCCGAAACATGTGCACTTTCAATGGGACGTCGAGATGCTGCGACAGAGGTTCGGCGGAAATAAAGGCACCCGTCGCCAGTGTGAATGCACGGGTGCAGGTGTGCCACATTTAGAGCTGCCCTTGGGGAGCATGCGCTCATTGAAACAAGCCTCAAATTAAAGCGTCTTCAAGGGTTCAGGTGTGGGCGGGCCACCGCAGGTGCGGCTGTTTCAGAACCCTAGCGCTAGCCCTAATTTTCACAGTGTGCATGCGCCCGAGTGGGAAGGTGAAACTGTTGCTATCGGATGTTACATTGTGTCAAAGAGATAAAGGGGAAAGTTTCACTTTTAAGCTGGACCCCCACACACATTCCTGCACCATTTTCCCAGGGCAACTTTGCCAGCTGCAGACCTCCACAGCTCTCCATTTCCGGGCTTCCTTTGTCCACAGCGGGAACAATGGCACAGCCATCCACAAGCGGAGAGCCAAAAAAAGGGGGAGGGACTTGGTGGACCCACGCGGAGACAGCCAACCTCATAGCTCTGTGGTCGCAGCCACACATTTTGGAGAAACTGAGAAGTTCCTTCTTGAATGCAGAATGGGCCATTAGGAAAGCTGACTGTTGGGTATTTGGCAAAATTGTCAGAGGTTTCAGTTGGTGGTTTGTGCACTGTATCTTTCTATTGCCAGGAAATCTGGCACCAGGTGACCCCTCCATGCCCTTTTGTGTGTGTGTCTGTGTGTGACTCCCTTAGGCTCATGTTCAAGGATAACTACATGAAAGCAGGATTGCCATCCATACGCAGAGTGGGGATCATAGGATCTCATCATGGCATGGTGCAGTGGTGTCCCACAGAAATGCAAGCCATACACAGAGCGAGGATACCAGACATATTTATTGGGGTGGTTAGGCTCATGGCATACTACAGTGGTGTCCTACATGAATGCAGGCCACAGACAGAGTGGGGATGATAGGCAATGTGGTGTTGAGGTGCTTAGGCTCATGGCATAATGCAGTGCTAACCTTGGGTTACAGTTAGAGAAGGGGGATGATTTTAGATCCTCCTGGTGTCAAAGAACTCTGCCAGGGCCTCCCTCACAGCCTCCCCTTTTCTCTGTTTCATGAAGTCATTGTCCTCCATGGGTGCCCCCAGGGTGGGCAGCACGAAGCACCGCCTGTAGCGCCTTCCCTCATCCAGGACCCTTCCCTTGGTCTCGCAGATGTTGTGGAGGATGACACAGGAGGCGATGATGGGGACGATATTCTCCTCTGCCACAAGGCGAACTCGTTCCTCCTCCCCAAGGGTGGCATGATCAGACAGTGGCACCCATCTATGACACCCACTACTTGGGGAGAGCCGAGCTCACCGAACCCTTGCATGATCTGTCGGTGACAAGAAGGGGGAGAAGGGGAGGATTAATGATAAACAGTCACGGCATTTGCCAAACTGATGACGTTTTCCCCATCCCTGCGCACGTTCATCGGCCCCTGCTCCCAAGTAGACAGGAGGACATTCACTGTATGCGGAGCCATGACCCACTAGGCATCCCTGTGCACCGTCATCAGCACAAGCTGCCAAGTGTAGTTACTATTGAAATTTTAGGTGTCCCTGCGCAGGTTCATTAGCCTAAGCAGCCGACTCTGAACAGTGACAGCCACACTGTATGCCATGTCATGACATGTTACGCTCAGAAGGGGAAAATGACAAGTGCAGCACTGACCATGGCGGAGGCTGCTGTGGCTGTGCATTGCAGGCTGAGTAGCAGCGCGGAGCACTCGGTTGCCAAGGCAGCCATGATTTGTCTGCAGCACATAATGCGCAGGTCCTGAGCACTGCCAACATTTCTGTTAAAGGGGCTGTGTCGTCTCTATGCACGTGCGCATGCGCCGCAGAGAACAAAAAAAAAATTAAAGCCGCCGCTGCCGCCCGTGTGGTGACTGCATTCTTATTTGGGGCAACTTCGGGGCCGGCAGTGCAGTTGCTGAGGCTTTAATAGAGCCTCAGAAAAGCTGCATTAACTGGCCCCAATGCGGTTGCTGTGTCCCCACTTAGTGCACCCTCAGGGCACGTAATGCGGTTGCTGCGGTTTTGGGAAAAGGCAAATTCAGGTCACCCTTTTTTTCCTGTCTGCTTAGGCCCTGAGATGACTAAACTGTCACACCTTGGACATCTCATGAGAAGATGTGACTCACTGGAAAAGGTGGTAATGTTTGGTAAAGTGGAAGTAATAGGAAAAGAAGAAGACCACACTATGGGTGGATCGATTCAATCAAGGAAGCCCCAGCCCTGCATTTGCAAGACCTGAGTGAGGCAGTTGATGACTGGGGATCTTGAAGGTCTCTCATTTGTAAGGTTGCCATAAATCAAAGTCTTGATAGCAAACACCAACAAACTACAGTTGCTGAAGTCCCCTTTTCTACACTACACTACTAAAAGTGAGGAACCTCGACCTACTTTTCATGTGGTCACCCTAGCAGGATTAGCTTGCCAAATGTTCACAACTTTGGGCCTCGGCAGACGACTCAATTGAGCCGTCTCCGAGGCCAGGAAGAGGAGGGGCCACCGCACGCGCGGCGGCCCTTCCTCTTCCTGAGGTCGCCCTGAACGCTTCCGGGTCACCGCACGCCGGACGCGTTCAGGGCGACCTCCCTCCACAGCGTCCGGACGCGCTGTGGAGGATAAGTCGCAAAAAGGGCGCCCGCCGCTTTTAGGGCGCTCTTTTTGCGACTTATGAAAGGAGTGCCTTTTTGGCGCTCCTTTCAGGGTCGCCGGGGAGGCGCCGCGGTGAGGCTGCCATAGCCCCGCGGCGCTCCGGACCAGGGCGCTCCAAACGCCCTGGTCTGCATCCCCCCTTTGTTGTTGTTATTGTTCAGGAAAATGTTCTTCCTGTGAATTTTCTGCAACATTCTTCTTTTCCCTATGTTGCATCTATTCCAAGCCAGTTATTGGCTTCCATGGCATTGTGGTGGTGCATTGCCACGGGATTAGGCTTCAGCATTGAATCCTGGAATCAATTCATTGTCCTACTTGACACAGAAGGCATCAGTCACTATGACTTTGCTCTCATGGTTCTTTGTCAGGAGTGCTCTGATTGTGTATTACTGCATGGAAGAGGGTTGGACTGGATGACCCTTGTGGTCTCTTCCAACCCTATGATTCTATAAATTCAGTGGAATTTACCTCTGATGAAATGTATACTGCATTAGGATACAATTTCTAAAAGAGATTCTTAAAAAGAAAGGTATCTGATAATAAAAGCCCCCATGCCGTTTCAACAAGGATGGGAATCATGTGGCCCTGCAAATGTTATGTAGCTGCAATATCCAGGTTTCCACACCATCAGCTATGGTGGTTGGGGCTGCTGGGCTTTGCAGCCCAACAACATCTGGAGGGCTAGATGATTCCCGCCCCTGTTGCAGCCAGATGCAAAAGTAGACAAATCAATGTCTATGGTTCTAATAGCTTTTAACAGCAGAAATCTCTGCAGGAGCAAAAAAAAAATCTCAAAGATAGGGTAGATCTGAAAAACCTGGTACATCTGCAAATGGGAATAGCAAAATCTCCTTCTGTTAAGATACTCTCAATATAACATTCCTTGCAGAATTGTTGTAACAATAAAATTGAGAGGATGGTAGGTTCCTTAAAGGAAAAAAGGTAGGATCACAGAATCATGGGCCCACAGGACCATGTAGACCAGTCCCATAACCTGCAGAAATACACAACTAAAATATTCCCAAGCATTAGCTATCCAACCTTTGTTTAAAGACATCCAACCACTACCATCTAAGGCAGTGCATTCCACTGTCAAACAGTTCTTATCATCAACAAATTCTTCCTAATGTTTAGATCAATTCTTCTTTCTTGCAGTTTGAATCCATTGATTCATGCCATAGGGGCTAAGCAGATGGCTAATTGGGCCATCTTGGGAGCAGGGAAGGGGAGGGGCAGCCACACGATCGGCACCCCAACCCCTTCCCCAGGTCATCCTCGGAGCAGCCGGCCCTCCGCACAGCCGGCACTCCGAGGAGGACCTCCCGCCACAGCATTTGCACGCGCTGCGGCGGAAGAGTCACCGAAGGTGCGCCGCAGCCTTTTGCGGCGCACCTTCGGCGACTTGTGAAAGGAGCGCCAATTTAGCTCTCCTTTCATGGGCGGCAAAGCCGCGCCACGGGACCGAGGCGTGGGGATGCCTCGGTCCCACAGCGCAGCTTCCTGGGGCGGTCCAAGGCCGCCCGTCTGCTTCCCCCCTTAGTCTCTGGAGCAGTGAAAAACAAGCTTGCTCTACCTTCTACATGACATCCCTTCAAACAATTGAAGATGGCTATCATATCACCTCTCTATCTTCTCCACACCAGGCTAAACATATCCAGCTCCGTAAACTGTTTCTCATGGGGTTTAATTTCCAAATCTTTTACCATTTGGGGTACATCTACACTATAGGAACAATACAATTTGATACCACTAATGGCCATGGCTCCATCCTACAGTATCCTGGGACTTGTAGTTTTGTGAGGCGCCAACACTATTTGACAGAGAAGGCTAAAGACCTTGTAAAGTTAGAAATCCCAAAATTCCATAGGATGGAGCTAAAGCACATAAACTGGTGTCAAACTGCGTATTTCTGTACTCACCCTCCTATAGACACATTCTAGCTTGTCTGGATACATTCCACATTTCTGTTTCAATATCATTCCCAGGACAGTATTATCAGATGAGGTCTGAGCAAAGCAGACTAGAGTGGGATCCCTGTACTCTTGTTAATGCAGTTTAGAATTGCATTGGGGTTTTTTGGTCACACTACACTGTTGACCCACGCTACAAGGACCCTAGGTCTTGTTCATGTCTACCAATGCCAAGCAGTTACCACTCAACCTATATTAGTGCATTTCAGATTCCCAGCCTAAATGTATATTATATGCTTGACTATAAATTGACCTCATGTATATGTCAAGAACACATTTTGGGCCCAAAATGATGGATTTTGATATGACCCATGGATAACTCGAGGGTAAAATTTAGAGGCATGTAACAACAGATCTAAAAGATGAAGCAAAGGAAAACAATGCCAAAGAACTTACAAAATTCCAACAGGCATAAATTGATTTGGGAAACTTGGGGGCAAAACAGACTGCCCCAAAAGGCCAGCTCTGCACTTCCCCTTTGAGCACTGGATCAGGGCCATGGCAACTGCACACCGCATGCCCAATCCAGTGTTTTTCTAGCCCAAAAAGAAGCAGCAAAATGGCACTTCTTTTGGGGGGTGCAAAAAGATGCCTTTGCTACCACAGCGGTAGTTTTTCAGCGTTTCAGCAGCGTGCGGTGTCTAAATGCCATACCACCGAAACACTGCAATGCCACCGCCATGTGGTTGCTCAGGGCAGCTTCACTGTGTTTTCCTGGTGTCTTGGGGATGTGCATCGTGCATACGCCATGCTCCAAAGCCACTGAGAAAACACTGCATTTTGCCGGTTTGTTTTCCCCCTTGGTTTGATGTTCATACTAAAAGCTGGATAGATGAGAGAATAGAGGGGGATGTCAGCACTTCCAGAATAGATTATGATCTTGCCTTCCACCAGTGAATGGTTCATTTTTTTAAAAAAAGAGTGAAAGTACAGTACTTAAATTGACCCACATGGATATATCAACTCAGATTTTGGAGATCAATTTTTTTCTAGATTTATACATGAGTATATACTGTCGTGCTTTACATTTATCCTTGAAACACACCTTGTTTCTTTTGAACACATCATTGTTTTTACATTACATCAAATTTGTGTTACTCAAATGGTAATAGTGAGACACTGTGAGATACTGAAAGATTTGAGCTGGGAACAGTGCAGCATTGCCAATGTTGGTGTTACCATTTCTGTCTCCTCTATATGTGAGGTATACAGCAATTGCCTCCAGCACCTGCTCCTTTAAAAGGCCTATATTGATCAAGAGACAGATAATTATCACCTCACTCTAAACAATGGTAGAGCTGAACCTACTGACAGGTAAGACTCATAACAAGCCCTTAGATTGTGTTGGTTTATCTACAAGATTGCCTTAGCCACATCTCAGAATTAGGTTAAGGTTACTTGAAAAATGTAGGAGCAGCAAGCATACACCAGTACAGCAAAATGATCCTACAGTGTACCTAAAATTTAAATGTCTTAATAGAATGCTTTTTCTCATTCTTATGCATGCATGTGTCTTGCTGACCTCAGATTTAAAGGCATATGTGCGTAAGTTGGTCTGTTTTAGTTGTTGACCTGCAAAGAAGTTTGCATGTGGTCATTTTAATGCATTATTTTGTGCTTATCATGCATTTCCATATAATGAATGTGTTCCCAATAACCTTAACCTAAATCTGGAGGGAAATCTTGTTGTAGAAATGGAAAATCGTATGTATGTAGACAGAGACTTGATGAGAAAAATCTATGAACACTGCTCCCAGGGGGTTTCTTGTATATTTGTTTTAAGCAACAGATTTGGGAGTTCCAAATCTGCAACTCTTCACCATCACCTCAAGCCATTTTTGATTATTGAAATCTTTTATAAAGAATGGTGTATAAGATGTTAATATTATTTTGTGTCATTCGGGTTTGTTGTTGTTGTTGTTGTTCTTGAGCTATATGATTTGTTGCACAGGAAGATGCTGCAAGGAACTGATTTCTGGTTTACAGCCAAGAAAGGTGTTCCACTGGGACTTGAGTAGACATTCATACCTGGGCGTCATATGCTTGGTGAAGAAAAAAAAATCTTCAGATGAGTAGATAAAGTTTGGCTTGACCCACTTCACTCTGGATCTGGCCTATGCCCTTATGCTGTTAAATAGGGATTGGATAATTGGCACAGGGTGGAGTCTTAAATAGGTGGTCATTTCATAGGTAGTAGGGGGAGAAAGGAGAACACTATTAGCATGGTTACGCAGTGCGTGAAGACCACGTAGACGTGCAGCACCAGAATCTGGACTTTCTCTGATGAAGCAGGCAGCTTGTCAGCTGGAGAAGCACCTCTCCCCTTCCAGACAGAGCAAGGAGACTCCACAGACAGACGTCTCTCAAAGGAGGCTTTAATCTTTGTTGCTGTATGTACAAGGCTATGTACAGTAATCTTCCAACATGACTCACAGCAATACATACGACCACGATCAAACCCACTACCACGACTACACCACACATCCACTACACTACATGTGTGTCCAGAGGCTTGTGCCTTATATAGCCATGCCTCCACATGGCAATCTGGCCCTGCCTCTTCCTCTTGGACACCTGTCACTCACCTGAGTGACACTGCAGTTTTGCAGCAGTTTCGCAGCAGCTTGCCAGCACCAGATGACTACCCTCATGTTGTCATATCCTGTGACTCAGCATGGGACTGCATGACTCAGCAGTGGCCAAATGCTGACTCATCATGGCTGCTGCTTTCTACCACATTGGACATTTTCCCCCAGGGACTCCATCCTAACAAACACTTACAGCACCCATTTGGTGAAGGATAGACCTCTTAAGCTGTCCCTACAGACTGGCCTTAGAATTGGCCCAAGGATTTTGCTCTCACTCTCAGTCATGCAATGTTATGAGGATCCTCAGGTTCCAGTAACTGGCTGGGAGAGAAAAACCAAAATCTTGGGATCTCCTTGGGGATTAGTTGTTTTGCCCAGGGGAATTTGTGGAGGAGGTCTAGGGGAGGCCACCTGCCTCAGCTGCTCCCACACTGGGTCTTCCCCCCAAACATTTCAACCCAAGCTTTGTTGTGTTCTTGTTATTTCATGGTTTGGTCAGCAAAGCAACAAGCCCCACAGTTTCTCCTGGGTAAAATACCAGCAAGACCCACTGAAGTTGCACTTTCTGAACTAATATTCAGATTAGAACATTATTCTTTGGACTGTGTCCTTCTGCAAAATTTGCAATGCTGTGATCAGTTGAAAATATATATATATATACCAAAATGTGTTAATCAAAAAATTCTGTATATCAGGGTTTTTTACCAGAATGTGTTTGTTGGGAAAGGTTACCCTTAAAATATATTGCTTATGTTTTTTCTTCATTTCATTTAAAGAAAAGTAAATGCAAACTGTGGAAACTGGGCAGATTTGACTTGTGAATGAATACACACAAAAGTGACAGATTGTTATGGAGCCTCCTTGCAGGAAGTCAAAACTCTGAAACCTCTAGAGAAAAATCCCTTCAAAAACTTTTGTAGATATCCCAGAATAATGTTGAAGGAGCCACAATTGTAAACCTCATCTCTGTTCTCACAGCAATAAATGAACATTATGTTGAATACATCAGAAGAGAATGGATTTATTCTGTTTTCTCAATAAGATAATGCTCTTCAGAATGATATGTTAAGACAGAAGTCAGCTACAGACAGGGAAGAAACTTCCATGAAAATATATCCATCGTGAAAGAGCAACATTTCAAAAAGAAAGGAAAAACTAGGAGTGGTTAACATAATTATGAAAGAAATAGGTGACAATGAGAAGGAAAAGTCTCATTAAGAAAGCAACTTTGGAACAGGTGTGATTTATAAGATTATATACATTAGTACAGGTGTACCTCAGTTAGTGTTTAGATAGGAGACTGCCAAAAAATACCAGGTGCGGAAGGCTATATTTCAGAGGAAGAAATTGGCAAAACCACCTCTGAACATTCCTTGTCTAAGAAAATACTATGAAAGTCCCCAAAACTTTCACCCTAGCAAAAGGACAAGGAGAGAAACTTGTTCTGCAAGGATGGAATCTCATGCATGTTCCAATAAGGACTGAGGATGCTGAGTGAGGCAACATGGTATAGTGGTCTGATTGTTGGACTAGGCCTTTAAGAAATCAAAGTTCAATCCCCACTCACCCTCCTGGGTGACCTTAGGCAAGTCACACTCAGCCTTGGAGGAAGGCAATGGCAAACCTCTTTGTAACAATTCTCGCCAAGAAAACCCCATGGTGGGATGACTATGGGCCTTTACAGACTGCCAGAAATAGTGCAACTTGAGGCCACTTTAACTGTCCTGGCTCAGTGCTAAGGAATCATGGGAACTGTAGTTTTTTTCTGAGACATTGAGCCTTCTCTGGCAGAAAGCTCTGGTGCCACAATAAACTACACTTCCCATGATTCCTTAGCACTGAGCCAGGACAGTTAAAGTGGCCTCAAACTGCATTATTTCTGGCAGTCTGTAAAGGCCTTATATGTCAGAAACAACTTGAAGGCACACAACTACTATGTTCAGTGAGCAAGAAATGTCACAGGTTCTATTTCTCAGGAGCAGTAAATAAGCCCATCAGATTCGTGTTTGATGAGTAGAAAAAAGTATAAAGGAGCAAACAAACTCTTCCAAGTAAAGAACATCACAGCATATAAGAGACTTTACCAATGCAGATTCCTACCTTTAATGTATTAGTTTGTCTCCCTTTAATGATTTGTTTTCCTTTTGTTTTTTACAGGTGGTCTTCCTAATTGTGTGCCTTATCATTTGTACCCAAATGGAGACATCTTCTTCCAATTTAAGCACAGGTAGCTTTCATGGCCCATATTGCTGTTAATTAAGACTGAAAGCATTTATCAATTAATCAGTTCAATTGATCCACTAATTCATTAATTACAGCATTTTAATTGAACCTGTCTCCTGCAAAAAGGTGTTTGGCACTGATGGCAGTATTATGAACAGTCTACTTAATGCCTCTTAAATGCACAGTCCAGATTATTCAGTAAAACTGGGCATGGAGGAAGTTCCGAGGAAAAAAGCTTTACCCGATTAATTTCTCTGTGTCAGAATGCTCTTAAAGCATGAAAGTAAAACCAGTTTTTTTAAAAAGAAAGAAAAAGCTGGTCCTCCAGCTTCATGAACTGAAAGGGATGGTAACTTTAGGGGGGTTGCAGACTGCCAGAAATAGTGCAAATTGAGTCCACTTTTAGGGTTAGGGTTAGAGTTAAGGAATCATGGGAACTGTATTTTATTGTGGCACCAGAGCTCTCTGACAGAGAAGGCTCAATGTCGCAGAAAAAAAACAATTCCTATGATTCCCTAGCACTAACCCTAACCCTAAAAGTTACCTTTTAGTTGCCCCCTTGCTGGGCAAAGGAGAGATCTGGAGTCACACTTTTGCCCTGCACAGAACCACCAACAGCATCCATTTTCTAGAGATGAACCATCTTTCTTCTTTCTTGCTTCTTTGCTTGTCTAGGTCAAAGTTGGGAAAAGTATAGCCTGAAGGCCACATGTAGCCTAAACACCAATTCAACAGCTGTCCAAGTCTTGCTGGTGATCCCCAAAGCTTCCCAACTCCTCAAAACAATTTAAAATTTGTACAGATTTGGGGGAAATTTTGTTTTCCCCAAGATATGCCTAAACACCTCCAAACTGCATGTAAATGTAGTGGCATGAATTACTCACACACAACTCACATTCCATTCCATGATAAAAGGCAGAAAACCCCCCACAATGACACCTGCAAGTGACATCCCAACACTCCAGTAAATCCAAAAGAGATGGTGCAGTCAAGCCTGAACTTTCCCTGGAGGCCAGGATGATTAAATTGAGGCTGTCATACTTTGATCACATCATGAGAAGCTACAACACATTAGAAAATACAGTGATGCTGGGAAAGGTGGAGGGTAATAGAGAGGAAGACTGCATTCCAGATAGATAGAGTCAATTAAGGAGACCACAGGCCTGAGCCTACAGTACCTGAGTAGAGAGGTGAAGGATAGGGGTCTTGGAGATGTCTCATTCACAGGGTCACCATGAGTCGAGGTCAACTCGAAGGCAGCTAACAACAAACAGTGATAGCCATGTCTAACTTCCATGTCTAACCTCCGCCACCTCCAGAGGGATTTTTTTAATAGTCCTCAGACTATCTTTACATCTATCTGACAGAAGCTGTTATTATGTTACAGTTGCTTTATAACCAACGCAGAGCCTTCTGGTATCTTAAAGGCTAACGAGTTTTATTCAGCACAGGCTTTCTTGGACTCCAGCCCATTTTGTCCAACGTATTAATTACAACTATTTCATTTTATTTCTAGTCACAGTTATAGGTTTATTAAAATATACTGGTGTATATAATAGCAATAATAGAAATATACAAATAATAGCATTCAGGAATATTTGTTTAACCCAAGGCCATAATCCTAAATGCATTGATTGGAGGTATGTTCTTTCACATTCAATATGGCTTCCTTTAAAGTAAATGCCACTTCAAATTGTAGTATAAAGCTCTCTTTCTCATTTCCAGCTGATTTTCAGCAGAGGGTTGATGGAGAAAGAGTGAAGCTAAGTTATAAATCCTGTTTTACTGTTTTGCTATTTATGCAAATTTCCAAATAGAAAGGCATATGGTGGGAAAGTAGCACTAACTATCTGTTTTTCACCAGATCTCGCACTGCTGCATTACAAGGAAAATGACTGGGGGGAAGTGTATTGAATATCTAAATGTAGTGTCAGATTTGGATTTTCTCTCTTATGCTCTCCTGCTTGTTTGTTTTTCCAACCCCTACCCTGATTTCTGCTTGGCTCCTGTTTCTCTTGCATGAAGTTTCTTAATTATCTTCACTGCATTTTCCTCTGTGATAGAATTATAGAATCGTAGAGTTGGAAGAGACCACAAGGGCCATCCAGTCAAACCCCCTGCCATGCAGGAACACACAATCAAATCACCCCAGATAGACGGCCATACAGCCTCTGTTTAAAAACCTCCAAAGAAGGAGAATCCTCCACACTCCAAGACAGCATATTTCACTATCATGCAGCTCTTACTGTCAAGAAGTTCTTCCTAATGTTTAGATGGAATATCTTTTCCTGTAGTTTGTTATCTATTGCTCCATGTCCTAGGAGATCATTACATGGGAACAGGATAGGGATGGGCTCACACACACCCCATCCTTATCCTGTCGATGACCTGAGTGAAAGTGATCACACTAAACACTTTCACATGGAAGCATGCTGAACCTGTCATTCAGCCATCAGTGAAGTGTAATTGCATTAACGGGGGCTTCCATTAATACAAAATGACAGCAAATGACAGGAGAATGACACTTCACTGATGGCTGAAAGTGCTTTTCAGTGAGTGTTTAGTGTGATCACTTTCACTAGCACTTCCGGGGCGGCTGAATGACAGGTTCAGCATGTGAAAGTGATTTGCACAATCACTTTCACTAGCACTTCCCAGACGGGTCAATTACAGGTCATGTGTGAAAGTCCTTCCTTCGACTAGGCAGGAAGGATGGGACAGGGACAGGACAATGACGTCCTATCCCTCATGTGATAAACTCTGGAGCAACAGAAAACAGGCTTGCTGCATCCTCAGTATGACATCCCTTCAAATATTTAAACATGGCTATCATGTCACCCCTTAAGCTTCTCTTTTCAAGGGTAAGCATATCCAGCTCCCGAAGCCATTCCTCACAGGGTGTGGTTTCAAACCTTTAACCATTTTGGTTACCTTGCTTTGGACACATTCCAGCTTGTCAATATCCCTCTTGAATTGTGGTGCCCAGAACTAGATGCAATATTCCAGGTGAGGTCTGACCAAAGCAAAATACAGTGATACTATTAGCTCCCCTGATCTAGACACTACACTCCTGTTGATGCAGCCTAGGATCATGTTGGCTTTTTTAGCTGCTGCATTACACTGTTGACTCATGTTCAGTTTGTGTTCTACTAAGACTACTAGATCCATTTTGTATGTATTGTTATCAATCCAGGTGATCTTGAATCAGTACATTTCACTTTTACTACCCAAGTGTAGTATCCTACATTTCTCCCTGCTGAAATTCATTTTGTTATTTTTGACCCAGCTCTCTAGTCTATTAAGTTAATTTTGAATTTTGAATCTGTCCTCTAGGGTATTGGCTACCCCTCCTAATTTGGTGTCATTTACAAATTTGATCAGCATGCCCTCTATTCCATCATCATTGATAAAGAGGTTCAATAGCACTAGGCCCTGGACAGAACCTTGTGGCACCCTTCTGTTCACTGCTTTCAGGATGAAGAGGAGACATTGGTGAGCATTGGTCCCTTCTGACAAAACTCACTATCTAGAACAAACTATTTAATGAGGCCCTGTGATAAAGTTATTGCTCCAGATATCATAAATGCAACATATCACTCACGTGCAACTCCTTACTACAGGTCAGCTACCATACACACCTGCTCGACCTCTTTGTGCATGTCTCTCTGTGAGCTATAGTACCAAGACATGGCATGGACTAGTCTGCAAAAGACAAAGGACACATACAGCTTTGGGAATAGGAAGAATTGTCCTTCAAAATGCAATTGAAAGAATGCACTATGCAGAAACTGGAACAATCCAGTTATTTGCCTTCCTTTTTGGAACAATGTGTTGTTTTTTCTCTTTCCTCTTCTTCTTTTCTGCCATTAACATGATCCTGGTTGTTGTTGTTTGTTTGGCTTTGTTTTTAAACTTTGTTTTCTCACCATCCTCACTACCCAGAATATCAAGGGAAATTTTACTGAACTTACAAGCAAAATTTGCTGAATGAAATATTTGAAAGGTATAAAATAAGAATTTGTATTAGGTCAGAATGGGGAGAGCAAGCATGGTGTAGTGGTTTGAATGTTGGACCAGAATGTTCAAACCAGGATTTGAATTCCCACTCAGCTATGGAAATCTACTGGGTGTCCATGGGCAAGTTACGCTTTCTCAACCTCAGAAGAAGACAAAGGCAAACCCCTGTTGAACAGATCTTGCTGAGAAAACTCCATGATAAGTTTGCCTTAGGGTTGCCATAAGTCGGAAATGGCTTGAAGGCACACAACACAGACACAAACGATAGGCTGGGAAGAGAGAAAATGTTGAAGTAGGGGACACCCCTGCAGAAAGCAAAACAACAAATAACCCCTCAAAACACAAAACAAGCCATACTGTGTGGGTTTTCATGTATCTGTGCATTCTGCCTCATAATGTACCACGGCCATCGCACTATTTCAAAGCAGCGGGGTTATTTTCCCCCTTTTAATTGATGAACAGCTGTGCAGTAATAGACTACAAAGCAAAGCTTCACTGATCTCTCCTCAGGCCACCCGAGAAACTGAAGGCTCCCCAGGGAATCAGGGAAAGAATGAAAGTCTCTCCCCTCTTCCATTGTTATTTTATTTTAAAATAAATAAATACATGTATACATTAAATGTCTTCTCTCTCTCTCTCTCTCTTCCTCCCTTTTTCTTTTTTCTCCCCTGCCCCCCCAACACTGTAGTGCTTTGTAACACCAATAATTAACTCCAATTTCTCAGAGGGAAAACAGCTGCACTGGTTCATCCCACCATATTGCTCCATCATGCTTTGCACCAGTCAAATTTTAGTGGGATGATTTTGGTATCTATGAGAGAAAAATTCTGGTGTGTTCATCCATAGCCAGCTAGTGTATTTCAGTTTGTTGGGAGGAATAGATGGCCTTTTGCAAAGCTGTAGGGAACAGAAGGTCAGGGATCAGTGAGAAAGCTTAAGACTCCAGAACAACATCATATTGCTTCATCTGCATGTTACTGAAGTAATGTGAGATCTAGGAATTTATCACACCAGCCCTATAAGTGGAACTGTATACATACTGGTTTGGAAACATTCCTTCTCACACGTCTTCACAATAGCACAACTGGAGCAACTTTTTCACACTCCTCCCTAACCCCATTTCCCTGCCCTATGCTACACCTAGCGTACCTTTCAGGTTTTCTTAAAATGTATATATTATTTATTTATTTTACACAATTCCATGCTAGTGCTAATATGTTAATATAATTTTTTTTCAAGTGAAAAGAAAATAAAACAATTAAAAAATTAAAAAAGAAAAAAACCTGCTTGGGACTAGCGAGGTGGGGAGACACTGACATCACATGACTGCCCAATACTGGAGCTTTCACAAGAGGGACCTAAAGCACCTCAGGACTAATAGGACAGCAGTGTGTTTGGAGTGTGTTTTCCCATCAATGACAAGATGTGCTCTAACCATGCTTGGAGGGCAAGGCAGCTACAAGATGGGGATGGCATCGTATAACGCCAAAGGCTCTATCTTCAATCTTTAATGAAGCTGCTTCTTAGTGATGGGGAGGAAATGGATGAAGAATATAGAGCAGGAAAATGAGGCTGCTCTTGGCTCATAGGGGGAAAGAAATGGGAGTGCATTCTGAGATAGAGAGTAATACTCTTTTCTTCCCCTTGGAAAAAAGTCCAGCCATTTCTTCCTCCTCTGAATTGCTTTCCCCTCCCTCCTTTCATCACCAGTAAAGTGGAGCAGCAAACTCCTGGGGTTTGACAGGTATGGAGAGGAGGTTTTGGACAGGACACAAAGGGCAAGAGAACAGCCCCCTGCACCCTATCTAAAAGAAGCATACCTGCATGCAAGCCATAATTATGCATGTGTGAGCCACTAACTGGAATCTGCCCTGCGTGTGAATTGCAGCACTAAAAGAAACTGGCAGTGGAGGAAGTGAATATGGATGGTGGAGGGATGATCTTGTTGTAAGGAAATAAGCACAACAATAGCACAATTATAATTTCCCACTTTAGTACTGTACCTTGAGTAAAATAATTAAAGAACATTCAGGTACTGCAGAAGAAACATTAGGAGATGGTGTCAGGATTGCAATTACCTGGAAGCATCCACGAGATTTCAGGTGTCTGGACAACCCCCATCTAATAACATAACCCAAAACATACTGAAGATACCCACAAATGAACAGAAATGTTTCCATCTGAGGTTTTTTCTTTTCTTTTAAAGTCAGTGTTTGAATGGTTATACAAAAAAAAAGGCATCAAGAAGCAACATTAAATTCCACAAATCATGAGTCTGTATGCTGCAAATGGAGTGGAGTTATTCTTTATTAAGGTACAATTGTAATGAAACTTAGGGGTGAAACAGATGGTCAAAATAAGGTTTCCAGACGGCTTCGAGACAAGGCATTTAGATGATGCACGCCTTGAAGCCAGCTGGAAAGCACACCCAAGCCATGCTACAGGTAGGAAAGTCAGACTAAAAAGGAGCTGGATTTTTCCGCTTCTTCCCAGAAAGTGAGCATCTTTGCATGTACGTATAAATACACCACCACCAGAGCAGCTCTAAAGGGGTGCTCTTTCCAAATCCTAACTTTAATTGTGCATGTAAACACCCCATCGCGGGAGTGCATTTAAAAGGGATGGAGCTGTCATACCCAAGCAGTGAGGGTGGCAATGCCCAAAAGAGAAACTGTGACACCTCTCATGGAGATGACCACAATACACACAAAACAGAGTCAAAGGGCCTTTACAGACTGCCAGAAATAATGCAGCTTGAGATCAGTGCTAGGGAATCATGGGAATTGTTGTTGTTTTCTGAGAGATTGAGCCTTCTCTGTCAGAAAGCTCTGGTGCCACAATAAACTACAGTTCCCATGATTCCCCAGCACTGAGCCAGGACAATTAAAGTGGTCTCAAGCTGCATTATTTCTGGCAGTCTGTAAAGGCCCATAGAAGGGCATAGGATGAAGGGGGTGAAGGGGAGCATGATTGCACCTTGCCAGCATCCGCATGAGCACACCTCTGCTCCAATGCCCTGCCCAAGTGAAGCGCTGCACATGCAAATGTGTGTAGGTTCACAGGGACAGCCATGCAATGGGATGGCACTTGGTGAGCAGGGATGGTGGAACAGTTTTAAAAAAAGTACCTAGCAGTGCTGCTTGAAGCCATACCATGTGGTCATGACATACACACTCTATCCGTCTTGGGAGTGGGTGGTGCGGTTGGTAGGGTTTCAATGTGGTTTCGGAAAAGGCAGCTTCAAGACGCTTTTTCCAGCCCATCTGTTTCTTTTCAGAAGTATGCTCCACTGAGTTCAATGTAACTTACTTCATGGTAAATATTATTGGATTTCAGCTCAGTTTTCAGGTGAGCAATGTGACATGTCTCAGAAACTGAAATGAATGGAAAGATACTGATGTGAAGAAGAGCTGTAGTAAGGAAAATCTCCATTTTGAGTGATGAACTGATCAAGACGTACTGGAATTATCTGCTTCAGTTACCAGCATCAAAAGCCATGCTACTACTATTTTACTGAACAAGAAATGAATGCATGGGAACAGGTAGGACTATTTTCCCATCTGGCTCACTACCACCAGTCAAAAGAAATATTTATGGTTCAGGGCCTATACTTCCATGTGGCCAGTCTTCCAGAGCTGAATGGCAAAGAGGTGGCATCACTATGTGGGGTGTGGTGGTGCGAATCACACTGGGTGACACCCATGCCACGGCCATGTGGGACTCAGAAGGCCAGGGGCGAAGTGGCTACCTTCCAGGTCCCACACGGCCATGGCCACCTGAGTCTTGGAAGGCCTGGAGGCAGCTGAGAAGGCCCAGTGCGCCCATGTTGTGCCACAGCAGTGAGGTGGAGGGAGTGCCCTTTTGGCCCCAGCCCCAGAAGCCTCACCCTCTGGAAGCCCTGCCCTCCTGCACTGGGTGATGCCCCAGGCAGATCCGCCACTGGCTCCCACTACACAGTTATAACACTTTGATGGAACATTTAACTACTATGGCTACATCTTGTGGAATCTTGGAGCTTGTAGTCTGATGAAGCACTAAAAGAGTTCTTTGAGGTTTAATCTGCACTCCAGAAATAATTTTCTGCACGTCAGAAAAATAGTAATTTTCTACACTGCAGTTTGACACCACTTTATCAGCCATCACTCAATGCTATGGAATTCTGATATTTGTAGTTTTGTGAGATATTTGGCCTTCTGTGTCAGAGAACTCTGGTTTCACAACAAACTACAAACCACAGAATTCCATAGCATTGAGCCATGGCAGTTAAAACTGTGGAGATTATTGCACCGCTCAAATAACCTGGTTTACATCTTCCAAACTGAAGTCTAATTAGGGTGGCAGCCAGGTCCTATCACAAGGATTTTGCCACCAAAATCCAGCCCATCTGCAGCCTAGATCCCCAGAGTGCTTCGGCAGTCATTTTTTCAAGTCAGAAAGCTCCCAGTTTTGAACTAAGGCTGCTGAAGTGTGCTGGGGACCCGGGCTGCAGCTGGGCTGGACTCACCCACTGGCTTCGGTGGCAAAACCCATGTGATAGGACCCAGTGCCTCCCGAATTCAACTTCAATTCAGAAGAGGTAAGCCAGGTTATTTGAGTGGAGCTATAAGATCCCGTGTCAAACGTCATTGTTTCTGCAGGTCTAATTAGACCTGAGAATTCTGAATATCTCTTCCTAAACTGCAAATCCCAAGATTCCATAAGGTGCAGCCTCAACAGTTAAAGTGTAATCATAATGTTATAACTGTGAAATGTGAAAGTGTCCCAGGTAGCCAAAATGGGCAGGACCACATATTTTGCTGTGTCTGGCTTACTGATTGACTCTCTCTCTCTCTCTCTCTCTCATATACTTAAACTTACATATTCACAAAGGCACTCAGTCACACACTTTTACTGCTGAGCATACACACATAACACATATAACACACACATATACACACATCCTCAGAAGAGATTCCTGAAGAAGGAATTCCACACTCCACTAAATACAAGCAAAGATCAACCTCTTCAAAAAGAAGTAAATGTCATGAGAATGTAGCATTCTGCTATAAATGACCATTCATATCAAAAAGTAAACATTGTAAGAATTTTACATAGTTATAATAATTATTGCTCTCCCACATTATCCCTAGTAGATGATTAAAAGCATGCTGGATTTCATCTGAGGAATAACTATAGTCGAATCCTCCCCCCAAATATACTCCTGGGGGTGTTTAATAGATTATCTGCTGCCACATATATATAGATTCTGGTTCTAGGAGCGATCCATATCTATTACAATCAAAGGAAAGTTTGCCATGGGCTCAGCTGAACTGCAGGCATCATTCCTGTATTTTTCACATGTCTTTTTGTTTTATATAATGAGTTTGAGAAGGGGTTTGAAAACCTAAAAACTCCTGTCCAGTTCTGTGCAGCTAACCAAAGAGGCCTACTTCATCCTATATCACCCATGACAGGAGCCTGTAATAGATTCCTGTTAGAAATGGAGTGTGTGGATGAAACCTGTCTCTGGGACTCAGAACTGAGAGTTAGATAAGAACCTAGTCAGCTAGGTCAAGCACAGATAAGGGTCTGGAGTGGAGTTGACGGTGACAGATTGGAACTGATTTGGCCAAGCGATAGAAGTGATGAGACCAAAGCTGGCAGCTGTGCAAAGAAGATTAACAGAAAAGGTCACAATGGAATATAGTTCTCAAGCTGAGGTTGCTTCTATTTTACTGTGAAAGTGTAGAACCAGATTTGAGGCCATGGAAGGCTATTCCAAAATGGTATGCCATGTGGTGGTGGAGAATCCTGTTTTACAGCCCACACTATTCCATGTTAGATTGTATGGTCAGAGTTTTGATTCCCTCAGGTTTGTGCCACAAAAAAAAAAAGAACTAAGGTCCTAAACTTCCAAACAGCAGAAACTGATGTGTAAAGTGACCCAAGATGGCTTCGATTCTAAGCATGAATGTGTTTAGAAAACATTATATCTTGGGTCCCTTGTGGGAGAAAGGTGGCATACAAATTAAATAAATAAATAAAAATAAACATCTAATATCATAGTGGGCCTCAATGGCAATCTGCTTGTAGCCCAAATAGTAAGCTGCAAGTCCAAGGTAGTGCAGCAACTGAAAGATTGCTGTAGATGGAAAAACTCTATCCTGCAAGAATTGTAGTAATACTTGAAATTTGGGCACATTACTTTGAACTCAGATCAGTTTACATACAGAGCTGTCTGCTGTCATGATGATGTAGACAGCATCAGAATGGGTGTAGCAATAGAAGGAGACCATTTCCAGCCCACAAACCCACAGTGGGCCACAACACTCCATTTTGGGTCAAAATAGCAATAGAAATAGCAAGTACATTTCTATACCACTTATCAGTGAACTAAGCACTCCCTAAGTGGTTTACAGTGTGCTAGCCAATTGCCCCCAACAAGCTGGGTACTCATTTTACTGACCTATGGAAGGATGCAAAGCTGAGTGGACCTTGGAGCTCCTGAGATCAAACTCATGACCTTGTAGCTTACAATACAGGAATTTAACCAATATGTCACCAGGGCTCCCTACCAGAACAGAACTGGGATTCCCATTTTTCAGTGGTTTTGAGGAATGAGAGGTTAGCAAATTGATCACTCCTAAAGGACATGTTGGTGACTGGAGTAGGGTTTTATTTCACCCAAAAAGGTGATATAAGGGCTTTGTGGAATTAGAGGCTTTCAGATACAAAATAGGAGTCAGGGGTCAGGTGGTTTATAGCAGTGGTTCTGAATTTTTCTTTATCAGGGACCCCTTTTAAATATCTTTTGTTGTCACGGATCCCCAAAACCTAACTCAAGATTTAAAACAACAACAACACCTGGACACTGAGCTGTTGACAATTACACCATCTATTAAACCTTCCTCCGGAGGTGTTGGTGAAGGGAGAAGACTTGTTTTATTTATTTTATTTTTATTTCAAAGATTTATATCCCACCTTTCTCCCACAATCAGATTCACTGGATCTTTAGCAAAGAAAACAGCAAAGACTGTTTAAAATATCTATAGCCAATGTCTATTAGAATATGGGTCTATATGGTGGCCTATATTTTACAACTAAATAGCCCCTGGTATTTTCCCTTCTGTCCCTTCTTACGGCTATGTATTTTTATCTTTTGCTTCCTTCCAACCTGTTTGGGTCACTTTTTCCTTCTTCAAAGAAGATAATCCTTACCCCCCCCCCCTTTGTCAGAGAAGGGGGCAGCTTGTGGGGTCCCATCCCCTGTGATAGCTGTCTTCCTACCAGGGACTTCCAGGGACTCTCTTCATGCACAGGAGTTTGTTTTAGGGAGACTTGTAACTATGTATAATATAATTCCTTGTCTATCCTTAGATAGATTTCTTGAGACAATTAAAGTAAGTATTTCCCCTTTTAAAAACTCATCTACAAGTATCAAGAGCAATTACTCCTCTTTTACCACAGGTTCACATTGCACTAATCTATTGCCCATTTCTAGAATAAATACCAGATATACTCACAATAAGTGATTTGCCCAATGCCCCTCTTCAAGGCTGAGCAGAGATACATTTGTATGTATATATTATTTCACACTTCCTACTCTGTGTAGATGTATAACAAAGAGAACATTCCTTTGCATGTTGTTCTCCACATGAAATTCACCACACCAACCAGTAAATCCAGGGTGAAGCCAGGTGAGAAAAGAAAAAAGAGAGTCCAGACCCCAGGAACACTATGCTGTCATGTTCCTTCATTGCTACACCCAATATTTTGACAGCACCAAAGTCATTAAACTTGGTAGAGCACCAGGCTCATCCTGGTATCGCCACATTTCTGCTGTGACCACTATGAGACCCTCTTTTGTAAACAGGAAAGAATGGATTCTAAGTGGGGAAATTACTGGAGCTGGTGAGAAGCTTTAAAGGCAACCTTTGTATCCTGCAATTTTGCACATTAAAACATTTTTTTTAAAAAAAAGCCGCTACAGTGCTTATTGTATAAGGCTAAGCTTTCCACTCTTCAAACTATTAATAAGGGCTTCCCATTGAGAAGACAAATACATGCTTGATGCATTTTTAATCCTGTGCCAATACATTTGACTAAAGCTGTTTGCTGTTTCAATGACAGGATTTAACTTACCCTTCTGTATTCAATGTTTCTGATTATTAATGGCATTTTGAAAACACTGACAGGGACCATCAAGTTGTACACTGGTCATTTTCACCATCCGCCACCCCACATTCAGCTCTTAAGAACAACAGCTGGGCTTACTTTATTAGAAATGTTGCTCTTAAATGCAGACCTGCCTCAATATCTCCATTTTTAAGAAAGTTAATTAAATGGTATCAAGAAGAAAAAACTCCAGCAAAGAACAACTAAATACAAACAAACCCTATCAATCACTGAAGCTCTTATCAGAGTTAATGATGAATGAACTCTGCCCACTTCAATTTCAGATGGGTTTAATTAAACTGAACTATTTGGAAACAATTCTGGGAAATTCTAAAAATTATTCGTTATAAAGCAGTTTCCATTTTGAATTGGGCCCCATTGCACACCTGACAATGCTGCCTAAAGGACACTGAACAACAGAAAGCTATAGGCAACACAATATAGCAGAATACCAATAACTTATAAGGCCATATACAAGCAAATGACGACAATATAATAATGTATAACACTTGAAAGAATGTATATATAAAACAAGGGAGGATTCAGTATTGATAAACAATTCAACATGCTGTGTACTATTGAAGAGCTAGAATTAAGAGCTACTCCCAGTAACATGAAGCCAAATTTTCAAATTAGTATTTTTTAAAAAATAACCTTAATTTTTCTTTTTCTTTTTTTCATTTTCTTAAAAAAGATCACATTTCCCCAAATTTTCAGTTTAACCACATGAAACTATATACATGTTAATATATTTAGGCTGTATATATGATATTGTAATTTAAAAGTATAATTTTAATTTTGCTAGTTATGTCACAACTAATTCATTGATATATGGAAATAACAATTTATAGTAACATTAGCACAAAAAACATTACTAAGGATTCTGTATTGGTTTGGTATGGGAGGAGATCAATGAGGGCATTGACATCATGAGTGACCCCACTGTTGTGCATCAAACAAAGTGTATACTGAACCATCAGAAAACAAAGGAGTCATTATCTCAGCCACCTATGTGGTCAATTTTGGATTTTGGAAAAGTTCAGATTTCAGAATTCCAGATAACATGTAACACTTTCCAGAGACACAAATGGCCAGTGCACCCTTAGAAAAGATAGCAGCCCTCATAAGCCTTCAATGTATGTCTATAGCCACAGATGGTAACAAAAGCTGTTAGTTATAGAGCTTGGAAAATGTACTTTTTTTCAACTATAGTTCCAAAATCCCACTGACCTTGATCTGGGGGATTCTGGGGGCTGAGTCCAAAAAAGTAACTTTCTGAAGCTCTGGCATGTTGATAACACAGTGCTCATAGAAGCATGGGAAATGAGTCATGCCTTGTTCAAGGACATAGGGGACTGATTGGGACTTAGGCCAAAGTACAGCAGCTGTCATTTAATTAATCCATTTATGTCAGGTTATTTCAGCAGTGGATTTTGAAGCAAGTTCATCCATCCTTCTTGATGAAATTCCAGCTTTATAGCATGAGCATCCCATCCAACAGTAATTCCAACAGCAAATCAGGGTGGGTGGGTAGTGGGAAAAGGGAGGGGGAAATGTCCACATGAATAAACTTGGCCGTCTTCAACATCCAAATATAAAAAGCATGTTATTTAGCTCTGAAATGCTTTGCTGTTAATATTTTATTACAATTCAAACTACACTATGCATATGATGTAAAATGATATAGAGACAAGATGACAGAATGGACTACAGTCTACTCCAGGAGTGGGCATAATGTTGCTGTTGGCTCACATGTGACTCTTAGACCCAGCTTTTTGATCCCCAAAGCCCCCCAACAGTCCCTTTAACTCCATCAACCCCCCTTTTTTAATTGGTCAATTTTTGATCATTTTTGCCCCCAAATCATGCAGAAACTCCCCTCCAAAATGTGTGACTGCACAGGAAAATGCCTCATCTCCATCTCTTCAAGTGTCACATTGTTGTTGTGCTCCTTCAAGTTGTTTCTGACTTATGACAACCTATCACAAGATTTTCTTGTCAAGGTTTGCTGAGAGGAGGTTTGTCTTTGCCTCTCTCTGAGGCTGTGTGTGATCTGCCCAGTGGGTGTCCATGGCCAAACAGGGATTTAAATCCTGGTCCCCAGAGTCATAGCCCAACACTCAAACCACTATACTATACTGACCCTTTCAAGTATCACTGCACCTTGTAATATCCCTACAACTAAATAGGGATTTGAACCCTGGTCCCTCTCCAAATGGCAACAGGAAAAAATGCTGTTTTGGTCAAAAGAGGAGCTGTGCACAGATAGCATCCTCCTCCTAGAATCACTGAATCATAGAGTTGGAAAAACCTCAAGGGTGATCCAGTCCAACCCTCTGTCATGCAAGAAAACACAATCAAAACACTCCTGACAGATATACATGCAATCTCTGTTTTTAAAAATCTTCAAAGAAGGAGACTCCACCACACTCTGAGGGAGCCTGATGGAAAGCCTTGTGCAAGGAAATACTGCATACCTTCTTGCACAACAACTGAACAAATATGCACAAAAATGAACCTTGGATATGCCAGTGTGATATGCCAGTGTTAAGTCCCCAAGAGTATTCTGGCCTGAGCTGGCAGATTTGGGATGACAAAACACAAGACAGGCTGGCCTATGGAACACAACCCAGCCAGGATCTAACATTCCTTTCAATGAAATTGTTGCAAGAAAACTCCTTTGTAAATTGTGCCTCAAAAGAACTAAAATGTTTACATTTCTCTCCTTTCTTTTGCAGGTATTTTAGCAACGGTTCCCAGTCAACCTTTTGTTTCTCCTAAGATTCTCCTCTCAACAAACAGGTGAATTTATCTAATGTGATGTAATCTATTAATTTGTTTAGTTTATATAGTTATGAGTTTAGTTATATAAAGTTATGAAAGCATTTTGTTTCATACTAAGGTATGGATATTTAATAACAGAAAATCTTGATTTAAGGTTGAGGATAAACATTGAATATTGGTTTCACCCCTTTACATTATTTAAAGTAATTGGGAGAACAAATAATAGTTAACATCTGTCTCAATCAGGGCTAATAAAAGAGAAGAATTTGGGTTGGATCAACGTTCAGGAAGTATACTTGTTATTGTTTGTAGATGTATGTATGGTTTGTATAGGGGATGGGGGGCTGGAGGTTTGGGGAAAGCTACTGGATGTATGGATTGTATTTAGTGTGTATGTTCTATTTCTGTTTTTGTTATAATGTTTCTATTTGTGGTTTTTTATAACAATAAAGTATTTTTAAAAAAGGAACTAGAATGTTTGCATTGTCTTTTGGGTTGTTTGTCCAAAATATAACAGCCCTGGACATTGCTTATTTCATTGAGCTTGAGGTTTGAGAGGAAATAGTATCTTTCTGGAGGACAGGCAGAAAGAAAGAGGAAAGAGAGGGGAGGGACAGGTAAAAAAATACAAGCATTTCCTCTAGGCAGGAAGAAAGGAGAACAAAAAGGAAGGAAAAAGCAACAAAGGGATTACATTGAGTTAAGTTTTAACACAAAAGGAGAACAGAGAAAACCTCCCTTCTTCAGCCCCCCCCCCCCCCCGCCCGATTATTATTTTGTTATTTCAGTGATAATATGAACCTAAGGTTAAGGAGAAATTACATGTGCTGATAATCTCCTAGTGGCCTCCATTGTAATATTCCATTATAGTGTATGTTAATCACAGCATTAAGCAAAATGTATGTACTTGTGGTACTGTCAAATACCAATGGAAGTCAAAAGACACAGGAGGTGACTTACAATTGTTTTAACCATTAAAGGCTCTTAAGAAACACAATATGACAGCCAGAGGGGGGGAAAGTGGGGAGGGAGAAAGAAAGAAAAAAGAAAGAAGTTTTGTAAAGGTATGCAAAGCAGGGCTGATAAGTGTTGTTTGGTGGAACCTCCCTAAGGCCCTTTCTTTAACACAACATCCACAGAATGCATTTCAAGACTGGTGCTTTTGAAAGGAAAATCTGAAGTAGCAGATTACACGGCACCATTACCAAATTTCAGTTAATTTTACACTTTGTGATCATACGGGAGAAAATTCCCTTTGGATACAATGAACATTTTCCCCACCATTTCCCTCCCTTTTTCTCTCTCTCACCCTTTTTTTCTCTCCCACCTCACTCTAGCCCTCACATGTTTTGGCAAACCCTATCACTGTGTGTGAGTTTTTTTCCCCTAAAAAAAAGGAAGAAAAAGAAGTGATGAGATTTTAATAGCTAATAATAGGAGGCAACATAAAAGCACAAATCCAATTTAAGTGAAAGGGTTCCTATGTAAGCATTACTTGTCAGTCTTTGGTCGTACTGTATAGGGACCAGCTAGAGAGCAGTGGCAGCAATGAAATATAAAGTCCAGATTTAATTCTGATACAGAGAAATACAATTTCAAAACTGGACGTCTTATCATAGTCATGTCCCATTGGAGAACTCATTTCCCTAGCAAAAGCCTGTCACCGCCATTATGTTGTACAAGGAACCAATTTACTACTACAGCTAAACAGGGTTACCAGTGCTGTTGGAACTTAAGCATTTGAAGTTATCGCTAGGAGAGAGAGAAAAAAACAGCATTTCAAATGTCAGTGAAATAGGAAGGTATAATTGAAAAGTATCAATCAGAGAAGCAAGAGGGTTTAGAAGGCTAAGACGGCAGTTTTAGTAGAAGCCTCTATTGCTCCCTCTTCTGTTCCTCTTTCTTTCTTTCTTTCTTTCTTTTTCTTTCTTTCTTTTTCTTTCTTTCTCTCACTCTTTCACTCTTACTCTCCTTTCTTCCCTCCTTCCTTGCTTCTTCCCTCTCTTCCTTCCCTCCTTCCCCCTTTCTACATTTCTCCCTTCATTTGCAAGTAGGAGATTTGGCTTAGTAAAATAAAAGATTTCTGCCAGTTTTTTGTTCAAGTGTCAAGACATGAAATAAATTCTGATGCTTTCCTCTACATGCTCCAGTGACTCTAATTTCATTACACAAAGTTACTTGCCCCACCCAAATCTAAACCTGCCAATCTATAGCATTTTTAACAGAAACAAACAAAAGCAGATTTGGCCTTGTTGTTTCCCACAACTCTTATTAATCTAGCCATTTATTTGAACATCTTGTCATTTTGCCTTACCTCTAACCTTATCCTTCGACCTGGTTTCCCAAATCCTTCAAGGATATTGCAGTGAAGAAAGACATAGTCCCAAGGTAACCTTATGCTCTAGAATAAGAAAGGAGTGAATGAATATAGTTTGCAAATAGAATGAGTGTTATCACAAGCAACATTAAGAAAACCTTTCAGTCTATAAAGAGTCACTTGTGAACACCGTTGCTGATGCAAAATTGAAAGCAGAAGAGAATTTGAAAAGAAAATGCACAGCATAATCAGTGTAGGTTTGTACTCACTGTATTATAGATTCTGAAAATGGAAAAAGGAAGGAAGGATTTCATTAATGTAAAATTAAGAAAGCATTACAGATTGAGTCTTCCTTATCCAAAATGCTTGGAACCAGAAGTGTTTTAGATTTCTGATTTTGGAATATTTGCATATACCAGAGTCCTAATCCAACACTTAGACCATTGGGTCTTCCATAAAACCTTTCTTTTTCTAAATATCCAATTTTTCCAAATAACCTATTTAAACCTCTTTCAAATTATTCTAAATAACCTTTGAATTGGTAATGCTTCAGTCTTAAAAAAAGAAGATCAGGTCATAAGAATCAGAATTAAACTCTGTATTATAAACCCAGTTTATTATTTACTTGTTTATTAAAATATTTCTATTCCACCATGTATCCAAGGATCACAGGCTAATGTAAAATAAAATCAATTTATGCTGTTGTTTATAACAATATAAAGCAGTATGAATATAGGACAATTAAGACAATTTAAAACCAGGAATATTTTTAGATTTGGACAAAATCAATTAGGCTTCCAAGGCTTTAGTAAAAAGTCACATTTTTCTTGGCTTTTGACATCAGTATTGGTTCCGATCATGCCTCTAAACTGGAGGGTATTTCACAACTGGGGTGTCACAGCAAGGAAGGCCCTTGGGTATGCAAACAGCAAATCTGTAACCTATTCCCTTCCCCTCTGCAACAACTGACCTCACACCCAGGTGCTGTGCTTACTTCATTTCTTGCTACAGACATGGAAGAGAAATATAAAGAGTCATGATATAGACTAAGCTGTACTTGACATTGTACAAGGGGAGGAGAAAATGTCTAATGTGGCTGCCATTTTCAATGGCAGCTTTGTGCTTCTCCACATTCTTTGCAATGTGTAATTCCAGGCTTAGCTGACCTTCATAAAAGACTGTATTTTCTCACTGTGAAAATCATTTGCAAGGAGTCCAAAGGCTGCAATATGCTCACATAAACCATTTGAATAACAAACAACTGAAAATGTTTGGTCGCTTCACAGACGTTTGTGCAAAGAACGGAGGCGAAAAGAGTAACTTAGACGACCGTCTCATTAGAAATAAATGTCTTCAATGCAGCAGGCAAACATTTTGGAAAAATCAAAACCATCTTCCACAGGGGAAAAAAATGGATGCAAATATTATCTACCACTGAAAGTGAGGGAAGGCAACTGGACTGTGATCAATCAGACTGAAATTAGGATTGTTTAATGTAAATCCCTGCTTATGGAATTACATATTAATTGTGCTAGACCATCCTTGTGTCAAATGGCAACATAACACAACTAAAACAAGTCATCAAATGGGCAACTAAATGCACAGCCAAATGAGAGTGTGCACCTTGGCCATGAAACCCACTGACTGACTTTGGGCAAGTCACATACTTTCAACCTCAGGGGAAGGCAATGGCAAACCTCCTCTGAACAAATCTTGATATGAAAACCCATGGTGGGTCACTATAAGTTGGAAATGACTTGAAGGCACACAACAACAACAGCAACAACAGCAACAAACCCATAAACAAATACAGCCATTTGCAGTACACACCCATCCACAAGGCTGCAACCTTGAACTGAACAACAACCTCAATTTAAGATCTTGGTCATATTGTATTGTAAGATCACTGACAAAAATTATGTGGACTGGTATCAACAATAAGGTTCAACAGTAGCACAGGCAGATAATGTTGACAAATATTCAGGCAATATGCAGGGACAGAAACAGCACTAAGAGGAACATCAACAAAACAATGTGAATGTCTTTGCATGACACTCAAACAGCTGTCTATGTGTGTGTGTATTGGAAGCTCTAACAAAAAATATATGTTTATGCATACATTTTGCTCCATATCTCCTAATGGCGATCTCACCTCTTCAAGTGTTAGTCGTTACATACCCTAAATGGTATCATCCAGCACAAGAGGAACCTAAATCCCTTGAAGGCACCAGATTTCATCTGGTCTTGGAAATAAAACAGGATCAGGCCTGATTACTATTTGGACAGTGTCTCACCAAGGACAACAGGTGTTGTAATCTGTATTCCAGAGGAAGGCGATGACAAACCACCACTGAGTTTGCCTTGCTTAAGAAAACCCTACAAAATTTATGATATTGCTATAATTTGACAGGCAACTGCCATGTACACATATACACAAGAGCAAGACCCAACAGGTCTCAGCCAATCCCAGTAAAAATACAAAGAATATTTAGTACAAAGTATAAAGAATATTTAAGAACAGGAAATACTAAAGTAATGTAGAACCAAAGCAGCCTGGTGAGCACACAAAATGAGGAGAAATAACTTCTGCTTTAATATAAAAGCTTGCCCAACTCTTAAGATCTTTGGAGAAAAGTTTTCTCTCTGTCCAACCACCATTACAAGTTCATTTGGTGAGAACAAGAGAACCTTCCCAGTGGCTGCTCCCAAGTTGTGGAATTCCCTTCCATGGGAAGCTCAGTTGGCACCCTCTCTAGTCTGTTTCCACCAACAGGCACAGTTGTTGTTCTTTTAAGGCAAGCCTTTGGCTCTTAAGTTACTGAAACAAAAACATCTTTTTAATTGGGTGTGGTATGCTTTTATCCTTTTACTATATTTTCATGTGTTTGCAATGGATATTATCAACAGCTATAAAACAATTACAGTGGTCTCTCCACATTTGCTGGGGTAGGGGTTAAGGACCCCTGTGAATGTGGAAAAACAGCAAATAAAACAAACTATTCTTTTTACCTGAGATAACACCTCTCTAGGAATCTCGAGGTCCTCCAGTGCAACTCTATGGTCAACGTCTGCCAGACATTGATCATATAATCATGCTGGAGGATCTACAAATGCCTAGAAAAGATTTTCTCTAGGAACTTCTAGGTTCTCCAGCACAGCTTTATGGTCAGCTTCTGGCTGAGTTGCACTGGAGGACCTAGAGATGCCTAAAGAGAACATAATACTCAAAGTCACAAATAATCAAATCCTCAAAAGTCAAAGCTGCAAATGTGTAGGGCCAACTGTACATAGAGATAACAAAACTCAATTCACATGAAACATTAACATAAATAATAAACATAGCAAAACTATACATTTCAAAACTTGACTTCCCACCTCTCTGTTAGTTGTTATAATCACTATTTGTTTCAGTTTCTCATTCTTAATATTTTCTCAGATCTTCTAGTTTACATATATTTACTCTTCAAAATCCAGTACTGCAGGTTTCCCCCATAATTGCCTTAGGAGATTATTGTATATGATTTATCCCATCTTTCCCCCAATGGGATACGCACGAATTTAGCTGTCAATGACATGTCTTATCACATTCGTCCATGGCTGGGCATATGCGGCCAGTACGTAACTCGTGCTTTTCCTGTGGCTTTTCAAAGATGGGATTTTCCCATCCTTTAAATGCCATGTGATAAGCCCAGGTTGCATATACATTGCATACACCCGGCTGCATACACTCGGCCACAGGAGAATGCGATAAGACTCATCATTGACAGTTAACTGTGCATGTATCCCATTGGGAAAAGGACAGGATAAATCATGTGCAATAATCTCCTTAGATGCACTATCAATATGTTCCAGTCCTTCTTGAAATTCTGCAAGGATCCCTCCTTCATCAATATTGTTTTCGTAGAATCATAGTTGGAAGAGACCACAAGGGTCATCCAGTCCAGCCCTCTGCCATGCAGGAAATCACAAATTATCCCTGACAGATGGCCATCCAGCCTCTGTTTAAAGACCTCCAAGGAAACCGAAACAGACTCCACCACACTCCAAGGGAGTGTGTTGCACTGTTGAACAGCTCATGTGTTTTAAACAGTTGCAGTTCAGTATTTTTAACAGAACTGGTTATTGAATTGATTTTTAAAACTTTTATCAAATAGATTGTACAATACTTTATTTTTAATTGATGTGAACCGCCTTAGGTCCCATGCCAGGGGGAAAGGAGGTATACCATATAGACTCGACTGCAAGTTTTTGCCCAAAAAGTGACCAAAAAAACCTGGATCGACTTATATATGGAGCAATACAGTAATAGGCTTACCTCTCAAGCTTCTTCCGCAATCTGGCTGGGGAAAGTTTTCCTGAAGGGACAGCCAGGCTGGGGAAAGTTTGCTTCCCTCCCTTTCCCCATAACTGTGGCCTCCAGAGGATAGAGGATGCCAGGATCAGGGAAAGTCCTGGGGGCAAATCCTTACTTCCCTCCTTTTCACTGGTCCCTGTGTCCTCCAGAGGCTGTAGGATGCTGGGATCGGGGACAGTCCTGGGGCAAATGTTTGACTCCCTCCTTTTCCCCAGTCCCTGTGTCCTCCAGAGGCTGGAGGACACCAGGATCAGGGAAAGGTGGGGGAAAATGCTTGCCTCTTCCTCTTGCCCAGTCTGGGGGCGTTATCACACATGGTCTAAAGCAGCCCCATCCCTGCATCATCCCCGTCCCATTCCGGATCCTTTGCCCCTGTGATCAGACAACGTCGCAGCAAACCCCGCCCATCCCTGCATCATCCCTGGCGCATTGCTGCATCATCCCAGTTCTTTGCAATTCTTTCAAAGAGGAATTACAGCTGCCGCGACCAGAATCAATCCAGAACCATTCCGGTATGATGCTGCTTTCTTGTCTGATTATATGGGGTCCATTCCGGTATGGTTCTGGATTGATTCCATGCCGCTTTTCTTGCCGCTTGAGACCCCTGGTGTGATAACATCCTGGGTATCCTCCAAAGGGACAACCAAGCAGCAGATGAGGAGGAAGAGCGAGTGCTAGCCTCTGAAGCTTCCTCCCCAGCTTGGCTGTCTCCCAAAGGGACAGCTGGGCTACGGAGGGGAAGGGAGGGTACTGAGACCCACATTTTATCCTCGACTTATCCCTGATTTTGGCCCCAAAACCTGCCCTATACTTATACATGGCATCAACTTATACACAAATATATATGGTTTAAAATAAATAAGTAAATAAATATTAGTGTACCAATAGCAAATGGACATACAGGGATAAGATTGCAAACAGTTTTAATGCTCAAATATATTAACTCTTGGATGCCTGTGTGTTCTCACTCAGATGCCTAGTTAAAGAGATATAATTCCTCAACAGATCAGATGGTATTCTTAATGTACAAATAGCTAAGCTATATTGTTTCAGATGGTAACACTCCTCTATTTGTTAACTATAGCAAAACCATTTAAAGAGATGCAGAGACATAGAGGTTCAGTCCCTAAGAATGTGTACCATCTTACTTGTTATATCCTTCAACATAATGGAAAATTGAATGTATTGTAAACAATGTGCTCAGACGTTCATATGTCTATGTTTTTCCCTTAGGGACACGTTTGAGTAGGTATCTATGATTGCATATAATAAATAGCCTAAAAAGATTCTCAAAGAACTTGCTCATATTCCCACATAATTTATCCTCTGCCTATTTACACCACCATCACAAGCTGGATGCCTAGTTGGCCAGAAGGTGATAATGGAACCCTAGATAGGATCCAAATTAGATGACAAATGGCAAAGGATCTTCAATCCTTGTCTGTTTAGAGTAGACAGTGGGGAATCATGCCTGTTTCATCCTAAACCCATGTAAATATGAACTAATGTCATATGAATACAAATTAAAATAATATATAGATACAAATATTGCACACAAACACACAAATATGCACACACACACACACACACAGGGAGGGAGGGAGGGAGGGAGGGAATTATTAATCCTCAAACCTTACAAGTACCTTTTGCAACTTTTGGATATTGCCAGACATGAATTTCGTATTACCAGTCCCTGGATTACCAAGGGTGTGACAATTGCCTAAGAAGAGCTTGTAAACTTTCTTGGGGCCAAAGGATTAAATCCGGCCTCACCATGCTGTGTTTGTGGCACAGCAGGGTTCGTCAGGAAGGCCTATTTTTTGCTCATGATGAGGCAACTTCCCTGGCAGATAGTGTCTGCAACAGACTGTAGGGATGCTGCCAACATTCAAAAGCTCTGATGATGCGAGCCAACCTTAGACTAATAATTTTATATCTCAATATAAAGTGGAAGAAATTACATAAAAATAGACAATTTTAACAGTATGGTATTCTGTTATGAGAGAAGGCTAAATAACATGGTTGCCATATGAACATCTTTCTCCCATCTACAGCACCTAACTTTAGCACAGTCCATATGTCTGTTTGTCTGAGAGCTGAACTTAATAGAGAGAACATTAAATGGAGAGGGAGCTCAACACTTAGTGCCTTCGGGGAGGGGGGACGCTTTGAGGTGAAACACCTATCAATTGAGTATACCTTTTGCTTCAACCTTTTTTTAAAAAAGAAAAAGAGGGGGAATCAAATTAGCACTTACATTGGAATGGTGCCCCTGACAAACTGTGATGCCCAAACAAGGCATAAATGCATATAATACCCACCAAGCCATTTGCAATCAACTCTGGTTGGAAAGACAAGCCTCAGTTCCTTCAAAAAGTACAAGATGGCTTGAAAGAGGAATCACTGCATAGGAGTCAATGATTTGCTCCGCTTTCAACCCTGGGAAAGAGTTTTAGCAGTTTGTTGTTGTTGTTGTTGTTTTAAAAACCTGCACAGCTTGTTTGATCAGAGGTGATAATAGGAGAAAACAAAAGGTGTGTGTGTGTGCACCATCTGAAGTGATGGTTCACATAAAATATGGTTATAGGCTACATCCACACTGCAGAAATAATCTGGTTTGACATCGCTTTAACTGGCCTGGCTCCATTCTATGGAATTCTGGGAATTGTAGTTTGTGGTGGCCCCAGAGCAGAGCAATAACAATAGCAAATAATAAATTGTGACAGCCTAACCCCCCCCAAAAAAAAAAACTTTAGATGGTTTTGTTATTGTCTGCACTGTTTGTCACAGACCTTTAAGCAACAGGCTTACCCAGCCCTGGAGATGCCAAGGATTGAAGATGAGACTTTCTGCAGGCAAAGTACACGCTCTGCCACTAAGATTTGTCCCTGCTAGCAACAATCCTCTTCCTTCCTTTTTCTAGAGTCTCTTGTGTGGAAGAAAGATGGCCCCTCTAATGGCCCACCTGAATATCACCACCTCCCCACCCTAAAGATTTCATTTCAGGTGGACAGGCTTTATGATGTTATAAACCCACTGGGGCCTTTTTTTGTTCAAAATGGGTGGCCACTTCCAGTTTTGAAAAAGTGCAGCAAAAAAAACTAAAGGAGGCTGAGTGAGCTAAAACCTGATGAAATTGCCCTCCTTGGCCCCTAAAAGGCTTGTGAAAATGGAGGATCATTCAGGGGCACACACTCCAAGATTTCAGAGATAAGGTGTTATTCAGATGATGAAAATAATCCTGGTCGAATGTGGGTTGAATCTTTGCTGTTCACATGCATTTCAAATACACCTGAATAAGGTTTTTGGGGCAAAAAACCCAACTTAACCCAGGATAATTGATTTCTGGTGTTGTTGTCATTTTCCCATTTTCCTAAAAGATTTGCATTGTCAGCTGTTTGAATAACCAATACAAGTAGACCTGGGACAAACGGGTCATAAAACTCTGCATGCCTTGAATGTGTTTTAGGATACATGGGAAATTTGGGAAATATGGCCAATATGGCCAAGAAAATGATAGCATATGGTCACTGTTAAGTCACATTTCACTTGAAAAGCACATAACAACAACAGGTACTATGTAGTCTCCTCCTTGCTGGAAATACATGATGATGATGGTGATGTTTTTGATGTTGTTGTTGTGTGCCTCTGAGATGTTTCTGATTTCTGAATGTGACTTGCCCAAAGTCACCAAATGGATTTCAATGGTCAAATGAGGATTGGAACCTTGGTCTTCTGGACAACATCTACAATGAAAATGTGATGCAGTTTGACACATCTTTAACTGCCATGGCACAATGTTATGGAAATCTGAGATCTGTAGTTTTTTAAAAATCTTTAACCATTGCTGTCAGAGAACTCTGGTGCCACAACAAACTACAAATCTCAGGATTCTATAGGATGGAACCATGACAATTAAAGTGGTGTCAAATTGCATTAATTCTACAGTGTGGCAGCAGACCTTGAGTTCTAGTCCAGCACTCAAACCACCACATCACAATGGCTCTCACAAATACCTGTCTCTGCCAAACGTGGCTGGTGGACATGGGGGAGAATATTATTTTGTTTGTTTTTTGAAGACTAATATCTAAATTCACAAAGTTCATATTTAAGAGGGGCAAAAAACAACAACAATCTAGTCTTTGAACTTTTAGAAAGAATCAAAAGCACATGAAAGTGCACTGAAACAGGGAGATTTTCCCATCCATATCTATAACAATACCTCTTTAACCTTGCATGTTGGAAGGTTTGTTCTTCTGAGTGCTGCATGAGCAAGACTCTTTTACACATCTTTAGTGCTGGCAAAAAGAGTTGAAATATTGGCTTAAAATTCCTTAACAGATTCCACTCTATCATCCTTTTTAATTAAATGTAAAAGAAAGAAAAAAGCTCAAAGCCTCCGCACCAACTATTATGCTAATGCAACATTAATGTTAAGACTTTTCATTGGATACATGTCAAGAAATTCAAGAGCTATTGTTCCCACAGCAACCATATTTTATCAATCTGCTGCCAGCATGTCGTAGGCTAGGTTTGGCTGTGAAGCTGGCGGTTGTCAACTTTCCATACATCCATGTTCCTTTTCCTTAAGGTCAAGAAGTTGCCACCTGAAAGAAAGCAGTATTCATTCTCAAGACTGCCACCTCTCATGGCAAGCAGGAAGGAACTCCTTCTCTCTCCTATATGCCAGTTTGATAAAGGGCCTCTCCATGTAGGATATGGAAGATTTGCAACTGGAACTCCCAGCCTTCGATGGGAGGGGAAATTACTTTGAACCCAACCAAATGAAACAGAAGTAATCATTTCACACTTCCTGTGAATCACTGCCACATAAAGCACACCTTGCCTCCAGAATCTTTATTTTGTATAGAGTACATAAAACCATGCATATATTTTTAAAATGCTCGCTGCCCAAAATGCAAACAATTAAAAAATATATGCATGAGCATGCTTGGGGGAAATTGTGTGGAAAATGGATTAAAATACATACAAAAGTATGTACATTAAAAAAAAAAAGTGGAGGCGTGGAATACACATGTTCCCTTGCAAGAATTAAAAATAAAGGATGAGATCCTGGATCAGGGCATATAGATGTGGTATGTCTGCCATCACTCCAGAATACCCTCCAAGTTTACAGATTTGGCAAGGACATTCTTGATTAATCCTATTTTCAGCTACTTTTAATATGTTCCAGTTTCATTCTCTTCTTACCACTTTCTCCCTTTGTCCTTAGCTTATTTTCATTGCTGCAAACTGAGGCAATGCCCAAAAGCAGTTTACACTCAACTCAGTGGAGGGAGGGGAGAGGGGAGGGCAAAGATTTTGCTGTCCTGACCACACTTTGCTGTTGCAAACAAGTCAATATTTCAACTCTTTTTGCTCAGGTGGATCACACTGGGTTCAAGGATAGGAGAAAGCATGTGGATGCTGTATACTGTAGATTACTCAAATGGCCACACATGTTCAGGGTCTCATGTGTGACAGTTTCTTGGAGATTCCCATATATTTGCCTTTCTTATCACTGACTGGTGATGCAACTTTTGCAATGAGGCAATCTTTGTATTATTAGCCAAAGAACTAGTTATAGGCATCATCATGGGGAGGGGGGATAAATAGACCTGTCTCTTACATATAGGAGGCACTTTGTTGTTGTGTGACTCCGAGTCATTTTTTACATATGGTGACCCTAAGGTAAACCTATCATAAGGTTTTCCTGGCAAATTTATTCAGAGGGGATTTGCCATTGTCATCCTTTGAGACTGGTCACCCATCGGATTTTTATGCTTGAGCAGGGAATCAAACCCTAATCTCCAGAGTCATAATCCAGTGCTCAAATCATCACACCATGCTGGCTTTCACAGGAGCTATATATTCTGCTGCAATTACTAATGACCTCCAGCCCAGTCATGAGATGCCCACCATAAGTCTTGTACATTTGCTCAGCTGAATCAGGCTGGGTTCAAATCCAGATGAGAGACCTCATGTGGATGCTGCCTACTATAGATCGCTCACATGGCCACATGTCCTGGTTCTACAAAATGCTGGATAGTATTCTGCACCCCCAACCCACACACAACACATACACATATGGCCATTTCCTGGCTAGTGGAGAGTGTATGGGACATCAGAGGCATCCAGATATTTTCCTAAAGCTAGATATATAGTGGCAGATATCCCCTGGGACCCCTTTGACATCTTCCACAGGTCCTGCAGATGGTGTCATTGCTGTGCCTCCAACTACAGCAATCTTGAGGAAGATAGCTCAATATTTGATTGCTGCAGCCCAGCTACCCCTCCACCAGCCAAGAAATGGATGGTGGGAATGAGGAGAAGGTGTCAGGGGGCCACAGCTGAGAAAAAGTAAGTTATGGGGGTTGGTCATCGCATGGTTAGTGGAGGATTCCAACCTCCATGATGACCCAAAAAGTGTGTTTTGGTGTTAAATCCAATGTACGCCATCACAACTTACTAACAGGTTTCCAGTTCAAGTGTCATAGTGCCATATGAACCAACAATGGAACAAGAATATTGTAGGGCTAAGATGAAACAGAACAAAATTGAGAGTGAAAAGTTTTTGCATCCCTACTCCTTGAATTAGAACAGCAGCTGTGCTGGAGAATTTTTTTTCCTGAGCTCCACACATCCACACAAATCATTTTCTGGATTTAAAATGCCCCACCTCCTAATGAAAGCTGCTATTAACCCTTCTGGATTGTGCTTCTATAGAGTTGGTCTGTTTGCCAGAACACAGGTTTCTAGTTGAATGGTTCTCAAAGGATAGCATTCTTTTTGAAGTTGTCCTCTGTTTGAAGGGATGTCTTGTCCAAGGTTGGTTTCAAGATAAAGTACCAATAATGGGGAGATCAGGGTACAGAAAGTTGCACAGCGACAATTAAAGACTCAGCAGGTATGCAGATCACCTGGACATTGTCTTACCCATACTGGTAAAATGTATGGCAGTTGTGTTGAATTTTTTTTTCTGATATAGCAACTCTACCTCTAAATTACAAAATGCAGCTTTATGCAAAATGGCATATTTTTTGTCACTTCTTGTTGTGTGCCTTCAAGTTGTTTCCAGCCTATGGCAACCCTAAGGTGAACCTATCACAGGGTTTTCTTGGCAAGATTTATTCAGAGGGAGCTTACCTTTGCCTTCCTCTAAGGCTGAGAGAGTATGGACGTTATCACACGTGGGCCAGAAAGCAAAAATAAAAGTGGAAATGAGGCATTATGAAAATAAACCGAAAATAAACTTGTTTCCGCAAACGTCATTACCTTAATTGCAAATTTACAGCAAGTACAAAGAACGTCCACACACAAGCGAAAATATCCCATAAATGTAGTATAAATGAGCCTCTTGCACATGCGCAGATAGAGGAATGCTCGCGGGAACCATGGGTAATGACGGGGAAATGCTCCCCAATACGTATTTGGCGATCACATTTGCGGTAAATGCGGAATCACCCTCATCGCGCAATTGCATTTCCTGAAGAAACCAAAATTCAAAAGATCTTGGATCTTTCCACTTTCTGTCGGGGTTCTGTCGGGGTTCTTTGCGAAGTTGTGTGAAAACACGGGCCAATAATCCGGTATCGTTCAGGATTTCGTGTGGATTTTGTTTGGATTGGGCCCCATGTGATAACGTCCTATGACTTGCCTAAAGTCACGAAGTTGATTTCCATGGCTGAGCAAGGATTCACACTTTGGTCTCTAGAGTCCCAGTCCAATGCCCAAACCACTACACCACACTGGCTCTTCCTTTTTGTGTGTGTGATGCATGTCTTTTTTGTCTTTATTCCTTTTTATGGGGGGGGGGGGTTTGAGGGTGGCTATAAATGGCTACTCTGCTTAGGAGGGGAGAATTTACATCAGGAAAAATAGCATAACGAAGGTTTAAAATTAACACTGGATCCCTGAGTTATTGCATTTTGCAATAAGTTTTTAATAATAATAAGTTTTATTTATAACCCGCCCCTCTGCTCGGCAATCGGGGCGGCGTACATCAATTTAAAAATACAATAGGTAAAACAATTCCTGCCCCCCCACCTCCCACCCACCCACCCACCCCTTAAAACAAAATTAAACCATTAACAAGTTAAAAATAAAGCCGAGATAAAATACAAACAATTAAATCTATCCAGCCAGGTAGCTAGTTGGATAGTGATGTTTGAGGATCACCTGCTAAAAAGATTCCAACTGACAACAGTTTCAGCATTAAGTCTTCACCGAGCCGGGCAGTTATTCCAGGAAGGCCTGCCGAAAGAGATCCGTCTTTACTGCCTTTTTAAAGGCAGTAAGAGTAGTAATAAGACGGATCTCGTCCGGCAGGCCATTCCAAAGCCTGGGAGCGGTCGCGGAGAAGGCCCTCTGGGAGGTCTGTGAAAGCCTGGTCTTTATCGGCTGCAACAGGTTCCTCCCAGAGGACCGCAGGGCGCAGGAGGGATTGTACGGGCAGAGGCAGTCCCTAAGATAAGATGGACCCAAGCCATGTAGGGCTTTAAAGGTTAAAACCAACACCTTGTGCCCGGAAACTAATTGGCAGCCAGTGGAGGGATTTTAGCACAGGTGTTATATGCTCCCTCCTCGATGTTCCAGTAATCAACCTGGCTGCCATATTTTGGACTAATTGCAGTTTCCGAGTTAAGCACAAGGGTAGCCCCATGTAGAGTGCGTTACAGAAATCTAGACGTGAGGTTACCAGAGCATGTACCACGGTTTCCAAGTCCCTTCTATCCAGATAAGGGCGCAGTTGGCGTATCAGCCAAAGCTGATAACAGGCGCTCCTGACCACCGCATTCACCTGACTAGTCATGTGAAGCGATGAATCTAGGAGCACCCCCAGACTGCGAACACAGTCCTTGGAGGAGAGTGTGACTCCATCCGGGACTGGAGACTGTATTCCCAAATCAGGTTTCGGGCCCGTCACTGTCAGTACCTCTGTTTTGTCTGGATTCAGTTTCAGTCTATTTTTCCTCATCCAATCCATTACCGCTCTGAGACAGGCGTTAAGAGGAGAGACGCCATCTGAAGTCTGAGCTGATGATCTGGTCATGGAGAGATATATCTGGGTGTCATCAGCGTACTGATGGCACTGAGCTCCATGCCTCCGAATGATCTCCCCCAGCGGCTTCATATAGATATTAAACAGCATCGGGGACAGGATGGCGCCCTGAGGGACGCCACAATTAAACTCAATTTTGGATGAGCAACTGTCCCCGAGCCTTACCCTCTGGGATCTGCCCGAGAGGAAGGAACGGAACCACTGCAATGCAGTGCCTCCAATTCCCAACTCTCTCAGGCGATCCAAGAGGATGGCATGATCAATAGTATCAAAGGCCGCTGAGAGATCCAAGAGCACTAACAGGGTCACACTACCCCTGTCAATACTCAAGCGGAGGTCATCAGTCAGAGCAACCATGGCAGTCTCCACTCCATAACCTGTCCTGAAGCCGGTTTGAAATGGATCAAGATAATCAGTATCATCCAAGACCTCTTGGAGTTGGGAAACAACTGCCCTCTCGATCACTTTGCTTAAAAAAGGAAGCGAAGAGACTGGTCTGTAATTATTTCTATCCAGGGGGTCCAGGGAAGGCTTCTTCAGGAGTGGCTTAACGGCCGCTTCCTTCAGACAAGATGGTACCATACCTTCCCTGAAGGATGCATTGATTGTATCCCGAAGGAAAACTCTCAATGCGTCCCCCCCCTGGACGACCAGCCAAGATGGACAGGGATCGAGAGGGCAAGTCGTCTTCCTTATCTTACCAAGAAGCTTGTCCACGTCATCAGTACTCACAGACTGAAAATGATCCAGTAAATTTCCATCAACAGAGTTGCTGGACACCTCGTCTACTGTTTCTGACAAAACAATGGCATCCATGTCGGCTCTTATCCGAGAGATTTTATCTGCAAAGTAGGTATTAAATGCGTCACAGCAGGCTATCGTAGGGTTAAGCAGGGGACCTGATGCCGGAGGAACCTTTGTCAACTCCCCCACCACCCTAAACAGCTCTGTCGGACGGGACTCTGCAGACGCAATGCGTGCAGAACAGAAGGATTTCCGCGCTGCACGCAAAGCCTCCCTGTAGGAGTCAAGATGCTTCCTAAGGCGAGTTCTGTCGGATGGGAGACGAGACTTCCGCCATTCGCACTCTAGTCGTTGTCCAGCTCGCTTCATCCTCCTAAGCTCCTCGGTATACCAGGGCTTACGATTCGAAGCGGGCTGGAAAGGACGCTTGGGAGCGATTGTGTCAATAGCCCTGGTCAGATCGATGTTCCAAGTATTCACCAGGGCTTCGACAGAATCACTGCCGTTACCAACCATTAAACCCTCCAAGGCCTTCTGGAAACCAATTGGTTCCATGTGCCTTCGAGGGCGGACCATTCTCAAGGGTCCACCACCCCCGGGGGGGACTATAGTGGCCTTTAGCTCAATCTTGACCAGAAAGTGATCCGTCCATGACAATGCGGAGGCTGTTGTGACCTCCGCCCATGGATACTCCTGATCAGTACTAAAGACCCCATCGAGTGTATGGCCAGCACAATGTGTGGGCCCGTCCACCAATTGGGATAGGCCCATGCTTGTCATGGTTTCCATGAACTCCCGAGCTGTGCCTGTTAGACTAGATTTTGCACCCATCATTATACTTTTACATGGTCCAGGGGCCCTTCCACAATACAAAATTGTAGCACTGTGATTCTACTTTGCCATGGAAATATCTTGTGGAATCCTGGGATTTGCAGTATAAGGAGCAGAATTTAGACATCTCAGATAAAGAGTTCTAGTGCCCCACCAAACTACACATGTGTGGATTCCATAGGATGGAGCTATGGAGATTAAAGTGGAATCATAGGGCTATAATTGTGTAGCATGAAAGGTCCCCTAGTTCCTAAGGTAGAAACTTTAAGCCTGCTTAGAAAGGATTAAATCCCATAAAGCTCAGTGTGATTTAACTTCAGAATAAATATAGTTAGGATGTGACAGACAGGACCTTCTTCTTGGTTCAACCAATGAAAGCCAATTGAATGTTGAGAAGCTGGGCTGGAAATAAAGGGGAGAAAGCAGGGGCAAGGTCTGTTTAAAATGAAGCAGTCTAGATAGACGTTTGGGGCCATCTGGGAGGAGGTTGTTAGCACCCTGAGCTGAGAAAGTTCAGGGAAAGGTTATGGTGTGATAGAAACGTATCTGAGAGAACTGTGAAATACACCCTCCCTGGAAATGTTATGTGTCTGGAAGAGTTCTTGTAATAAAATGCCTGTTTCTTTTCTGTGTTAACCCACTGACTCAAATTCCTCTGTACTTAGTAGGTATCAACCATGCATATACAGAGAAACAGAGACTATACAAAGCAGGACTACTTGTCATAGTCTCTGGCTTAAATTTGCTCTCAGGACCTGGACAGGCTTGGATTCACCCTTATATAGGATGATGCTATAGCAGTGGAGGACAGGGGGTCTTGGAGATGTCTCATCAGCAGGGTTGCCATGGGTTGAGATCAACGCAAAGACAGTTAACAACAACAACAACAAAGGACAGGCTCACCAACCTTATTTGATTTGGGAAGGTAAGCAGGATTAGGCTTGAATGGGAGACTATCTGGTAATGTTTTGACCTATAATTCATATCAATCCCAGCCAGAAAGGCCAATGGTTGGCAATAATGGGGTTTATAGTCCATAACACTTTGAAAGGTGCACCTTTAAAAGACTGTACTCATAAATTGCAAATCAGCACTATTACATGTTGTCATCTAGTGGATCTTACCCCAGGCAAGAGATTTGGATAGTACTAAAGATATTTGTAATTTTACCACCATGTGTAATGAAGGAACCAAAACTAAAAAATTCTTACCTCTTTTAGCATTCTCCACACATATTCTTTGCAATATGTTATTTTTTTTTCTTTGTTTATTCTGGTATCTCCCACAAGAAAAAATATAATAAAAAATAAGTGAAATGCAAGCCATCATTTTTGTAGCACAGACATCCTTCTCCCACAAAAAAACAGGGAATTCAGAAGTTGTGATGTATTAACAAAGGTTCTAATTATAGTATAGATGGGATAGAAAAATCCAAAACCATATGCCTTCATTCTCTCAAAAATGGTGCTCCGGTGGGGTTCTCAATCTCAGGTTTCCATATACCTAAAGGGTAGAGTCTCCCAAACCTGGAGACTCTGGCTTAAATTTACTCTCAGGACCTGAACAGGCTTGGATTCATCTGTCTCTCCCTCTCTCTCCATCCCTCCTCCTGCTTCCCAGATTTCTTTTTTATCAGTTTTAATTAAAAACCCAGAGATAAGAAACAAGTTGTATGGGCGCTTGCAATATCGCTTTTTTCAAACTGCCAAGAGGAGGTCATCTTTTAGTGCTACTAGGTCTATCTCCAAGCTGTGCTCTGGTCTGAAGCCCAAATGTAAGGCATCCAGGGAGTTGACAGATGTCACATGTTGAGAGAGCTTGGTTGTCACTACTCTCAATGTTTTTGGCAAAAAAAACAGGAGGATGGAGAGGCTCTCTCTGTCAAGTGTTGGCATCCTGTGGATCAGTCAGATTATAACAGCGGCTGGCAGGGGATGCTCGTCATCCCTGTTTGGAATGGAATTTTTTTCAACATACAAGGGTTGTATTGCTGCAGAAATGTATTGCTGAGATGTCTTGGAGCACATGTGATGCTTTGGAAACAATTGAATGCAGCCCAACTTGAGCTGCTTGGGGTCTTGGATCCAAACCTGAAAGCTAACTGTCCATTACAACTTTCATTTGCGTTCCTGTGTTAGCCGTTTTTCATTTATATATGTGCATATATGGGGGCGGGGGGGGGGAATGTGTGTATGTGGTGGCTACTGAACACAAATGAAAAAGTCTATACCTGACTGGCTCATCTATGTTTGCTGAAACATCAGAGCTATTGTTATTATGTCTTTACTGTGTACACATCAACATGGATAAAATATCCCATCTGGAATTGAGAGATCCATCTTTATTTTCCTTCTATTACTGCTGTTCTCTATGAAGCAACTATGGAAGCTAAGATAAGTTACTAATAAGGATGTGACTGACTAGCATGGAATCCATGTTCTTCTCTTTCTTCATGGCTCTCATGGCTCCCACCTCATAGTTGTTTTGCTGGAGTTTGCTGGACCCTACATCGTACCCCATCAAGATAACTAGCAAGCAAGACCTTCCATTCTATTTATTGTCTGGATCCTATTGATTAATCCCAATTAGACTAGGCCTACTGAATTAGTAAAAAGGAAAAGGTATTCCCCATTGACAAAATTGTCAAGTCGTGTCTGACTGTAGAGGGTGGTACTCATCTCCATTACTAAGCTGAAGAGCCAGCATTGTCAGAGACTACTCTGTGATCATGTGGCCAGCATGATTGCACAGAATGCTGTTTACCTTCCCACTGAAGTGGTACCTATTTATCCATTTGCATTTGCATGCTTTAGAACTGCGAAATTGGCAGAAGCTGGGACTAGTGGCAGGAATTCACCCCATCATGCAGCACCTGGGCCTCGAATTACCAATCTGCCGATTTTGCAATCAACAGAGTCAGCATCTCAAATGCTTGAGCCACTGCATCCCTCTACTGAATTAGTAGTTGTTTAATAAGTAAACAGTTTGATTCAATGGTTTTGCTTCTCTCCATGTGGAAGTTCACCATGTCAGGAACTCTGAAGATTCATCAAAGGAAGCCTCCTTTACTTCTGATTATCACTCCCTTAAGGATTAAAAAAGACATGGCATGAGGTTACCAAGATCCATTCAACATGAGTTCATTTAAAATAGATTATAAAATGCCTGCATAGGCCTAATGCTTCTTTTAAAAGAAGAGTTTACCTTTGTGGAGGGAAGATTTGAGGAGGGGATGAGATGCCAGAAGCTTCCTAGAAAATTCAGTACCTTTTTCCATCTCTATAAGGATCCATCTCTCTTCAGCTTTCCTGTCAATGCTGGTCAAGGACAGCTATGTGTCCAGCTTTTCAGAAAACACATAGGATCACTAAAGGGTTGACAAGGCCAAATCCACTTTAAAGAGAAAGAACAAGGAGAAGAAGAAAAAGGAGAGCATTGAGAAGCCTTGAAGTTGACCATCAACAGTCAACACCTAGACATCTGGTAAAGCAAGCACAGTCTTCCCTACTAATGAGATGCATTGTATTTCTTCTAATTTATAGTAATTATTTCCATATTCACATTTGTGCATATTCATTAACACATTATGTAATCCTGTTCCCTCTTTTCCCCCTCCAATTTCTTTTCTTTCTTTTTTCTTTCTTTCTTTCTCTCTTTCCTTCTTTTGATTATGCATTTCATCTCTTTTTGGCAATACATAGGCATCCTAGCAGGGTTAGAACCAGGAAAGGCCTAGCCAGAACAGATACCCTATAGAATCATCACAACAAATAGTGCAAATTGAGTCCACTTTAACTGCCCTGGCTCAGTGCTAGGGAATCATGGGAATTGTATTTTTTCTGAGACATTGAGCCTTCTCTGTCAGAGTGCTGTGGTCCCACAATAAACTACAGTTCCCATGATTCCCTAGCACTGAGTCAGGGCAGTTAAAGTGGACTCAATTTGCACTATTTCTGGCAGTCTGCTGAGTACTTTGTTACTAGCACTAGAGAGCTAACACAGTGTAGTAGTCAGAGCACCAAAAGTATTGGATTCAACTCCACACTGGACTTTGAAACTTAATGGGTAGAATCTTAAGATGCTATTGGGCTGTGTAACCTGTGCATCCATAATGACTATGGCTGGTATTCATTGTTGCTGTTACAGATTTGATATCTAGAGTTGCAGATGCATAACTGCCTGGCATTCAGTAAAACTACATAGTCTTACTATAAAACTCCTTAAATGTCACCTACGCCCACTTTAAGAGCCGGCAGCTGGCAGGTGAAGGTGATCCATTCAGCTTCTGAATGAAGGATTATGTTTCCAACCACCCAAGAAGGATTATGTTTCCAACCACCCTTCCCTCCACCAAAGCAAGACTGTGAGTATCAGAAGCAAGACTCCTGTCGCAAGTCCTTGTCGCAGGCTCACTTGCTGGTGGGAGGGGATGGAAACATCATAGGAAATTGAATCGACTCTTTGCTTCATCCATCTGCTGGCTTTTTAAGATGAGCTGGGTGATGGGTGGGACCAAGAGACTTTTCTTAATGATACATACATGAACTAAGTACCAGGTGAAGAATATCAGCATATCTCATTCATATTTGTTCTACTATGTCTATTCTATATGTCCTTTGCATCTGTTGTTGCTGTTAACTACCTTTCAGTACCATCCCTAGTGGGGTGCAGGCCGCACTGGGTGACACCACTGAAGAGGGGTAACACCCAGTGAGCACTCCCCCCACCTCCCTGTCACATACCATGGTGCGCAGCAGGGAAATGGAGGGCCCAGCATCCCCAGTCCCTGCCCTCTCAGGCTTGACTTCCAAGCCTTGGGAGACAGGGAGGGAAAGGATCCGGCTCCCTCTGTCCATGCCCTCCAAGGCTTCATTTCCAAGCCTTTGGGGGCAGGGAGGCAGAGGACCTGGCTCCCCCAGTCCCTGCCTCACGCAGCTTTACTTTAGACTAAAGCCACTCAGAGCAGGGATGGGGGTGCATGGGCAGGGGAGGGGAGGGGCCTCTTTTAGCTCTGTCCCAAGCCCCACCCCTGAGCCCTCCCCACCTCCTGCACCAGGTGACACCCCAGTGTGGAACGCCACCACCGCCTTTGAGTCGATCCTAACCCATGGCGACCCTGTGTTTGAGACATCTCCAAGACTTCCTTTCCTCCACTGTTCTGCTTAGGTTCCGTAAATACATACTCATGGCCTTCCCTAATAGAGTCTAGCCATCTGGTGTGTGGTCTTCCTCTCTTTCTACAGGGCTTATCACATTCAAAAATAAAGCGACTTACCCCTGCCAGGGTACAGTCGCTTACAGGATGCACTCAAGAATTATCACATTAAAAATGCCGCTGATGCCACCGGGCGACTGCATCCCAGCTCCCAGCTGCTCTTAGCCCACCACATTTCAAAAATAGGAGCTTCCCGTGTTTGCAAATCAGTCGGCTGGGTGTGGCTGGGAGCTGGGATGCAGCCAGGATGCAGTCACCTGGTGGCATTGATGGTTTTTTAATGTGATAATTCCTGAGTGCATCCCATAAGCGACTGTATCCTGGCAGGGGTAAGTCGCTTTATTTTTGAATGCGATAAGCCCGTACATCCCTCCACCTTTCCTTCCTTAATTGTCTTTTCTAATGAATCATGCCTTCTCATGATGTGGCCAAAGTATGACAGCCTCAACGTGATCATCTTATCTTCATTTTCGAAGTTTTCTGTAATGTTTTCTATGCATTTTTCAACAATGTAAACAGTTTTGTGTGCATATTTTCTAATGTATATTTGTTTTTGTTGTTGTTTCCATTTTTTTTGTGTTCAAAGATTTGCATCGCAAAACTCTGCAAAGTGTGAGTAACAAAGCATATCTGTGTTCCCATTCCCTTCTTTATTCAGGAACAATGTATTTAGTAAGCTCATATCAAAATGCAAACTAAATCAAGTCCTCCCCCTCCCACTCTTTATATATATAATTTTCAACAACCCTAGACTTCACCTCAAAAGAATCACTAAAATGAGCTAAACAACAATGAAAACATGCCCAAAGCAATGTCAAGGGTTTGTGTGAGAGGTTTTTTTAAAAATCTTTTTATCTTTGTGGTGTCTGTCTGGAATGATTAAGGTGACAAATGAAGTCCTAAGTACTAATTAAGCTGAAAATAGCAGACACAAGCAACACTGCCATCGTCACACTGATTTTCTCGCAGAACTACCAACATGAATCTTGCATGGCTGTTATTTCTCAGTTAGCTGAAGAACAACACTGTTCGGCTATGAAACTTGCAAAAGCTTAAAATATCTGTGCACTTTTGAGAGGTTTCTGCACACCCTGCTGTTTGAGTCAGGACACTGGTCAAAGTTAATGAGTTTATTTAATCATTTAAGAGTCATGTGTAGGGTAGATGTGTTAAGATCCAGTATGGTGTAATGATTTGAATGCTGGATGAAGACTCTGGGAGAAGAGTGTACAAATCCCTATTTGGCCTTGGAAACCTTAGGTAAGTCACACTCTATCAGCCTCTGAGGAAGGCAAGGGCAAACCCTCTCTGAATAAATCATGCCAAGAAAACCCTGTGGTAAGTTTGCCATGACCTTAAGGCAGAAATAACTTGAAGACACAAAACAACAACAAATGCAGAGGTGTGCATGTGGGGCAACTGGCAATCAGGCCAGGGCTTGGAAAAGTTACACTTTATGACAATACCTCCCAAAATCTATATTGCCATGCATTTCTTTGTAGGTGACATTCACTGTTTGAAATGCCTCAAAGAAGGAAATTGGAAACTTTAAGGCCAAGGTGCTTCATGGGAAAGTTAGCCATCATGATATTACCATGATCCGTTTCCTGTTCACCTTAAAAGCAAGGCATTCACACCAACCAAAGGAGTTTTACAGCACAGGCAAGTGAGGTGCTGAAGAATGATGTGTCCAGCTTAGAGTTGCCATAATTCTCTTCCACAAACCCAGGGCAAAATGTAGGACAAGATATAGGACATTCAAGAAAAATGGAGGACATGACCAACAAAATTCCAAAAACAGGCAGGCAGGGCCTTCCCACATATCGCCCACACACACACATACAACTTCCCAAGTTACACACACACATACACAAAGTTAGACACACACACCATATACATCTCCCCCCCATACACTCCTCTTGCATGGTGAGGGCAGCGGCAGCAGCAGTGGCAGATGGCTGAGTGAGAGAGGGAAAGAGGTGCCCCTGAGCATGGGTAGAGCCCCACCCTGACCCCCCTCCACCCTCCTTCAGCCCTTGCCAAGGCTGGGTTCACCATCTGCACCATGGTGACAGGACTGCCATCTCCTCCAGAGCCACCATCTTGGTCACACTCCCACCTCTGCCACTCTTCCACCCGTGGAGCATGCCGGGAAGGAGGGGTCTCATCAATCAGCCCCTCACTGCACCTGTGCGCCTCCCTGGAGAGACTGCAATTCCCATTGGGCCACGGGCTGAGAGCAAAGCGCAAACAAAAATGAAGAGTCCCCATGCTGCTCGGATAGGGAATTTCTGGGATCCTTTTGGAGGCAAAAGAGCCCCAAAAAGGAAGCCAAGATAATAATAATAATAATAATAATAATAATAATAATAATTTTTTTATTTATAACCTGCCCCTCTGCTCAGCAATCGGGGCGGCATACAACAATTAAAAAGGCAACAGTTAAAACATTCCTTAACTCGCACCCCAACCCTCCAACCCCTTAACACTGAATTAAACTGCAATAGAATTAAAAACAGAATGATACAAATAAAATGTGGCAGCATGCATTGATGGCCAAAGGGTAGTATGAGATCACCTCTAGTTTGCCGGGCAGTTATTCCAGGATGGCCTGCTGGAAGAGATCTGTCTTTATCGTCTTTTTAAAGGCAGCAAGAGTGGTAATAAGAAGGATCTCGTCCAGCAGGCCATTCCATAGTCTGGGAGAGGACACAGAAAAGGCTCTCTGGGAGGTCTGCGAAAGCCTGGTCTTCATGGGCTGCAGCAGGTTCCTCCCAGAAGACTGAAGTGCACAGGGGGGATCATACGGGAAGAGACGGTCCCTGAGATAAAATGGGCCCAAGCCATGTAGGGCTTTAAAGGTTAAAACCAGGGGTAGGCAACCTTTCCCCTTTAAGGGCTGAGGGGCTTCAGCTCCCAGAATCCCAGGAGCTATTGGCCAACATGGGACTATTGGCCAACATGGCTGAGGCTTTTGGAAGCTGAAGTCCCTCGGCCCTTAAAGGGGAAAGGTTGCCTACCCCTGGTTAAAACCAACACCTTGTACTGGATTTGAGCACTGGTGTTATATGCTCCCTCCTAGATGTTCCAGTAATTAACCTGGCTGCCATGTTTTGTACCAATTGAAGTTTCCGGGTTAGGCACAAGGGTAGCCCCATGTAGAGTGCATTGCAGTAATCCAGACATGAGGTTACCAGAGCATGTACCACAGTTTCCAGATCCCTCATGTCCAGATAAGGACATGCTCCTTGTAAAGCTGTTATCAGGCACTCCTGACCACCGCATTCACCTGACAAGTCATGTGAAGCGACAAGTCTAGGAGCACCCTCAAGCTGCGAACACAGTCTTTAGAAGAGAGTGTGACTCCGTCCAGGACTGGAGACTGTATTCCCAGATCTGGTTTCAGGCCCGTGACTGTCGTACCTCTGTTTTGCCTGGATTTAGTTTCAATCTGTTTTTCCTCATCCAATCCATTACCGCTCTGGGACAGTCATTGAGAGGAGAGATGCCATCTGAAGTCTGAGCCAATGATCTGGTCATGGAGAAGTATATCTGGGTGTCATCAGCGTACTGAAGACACCGCGCTCCATGCCTCCGAATGATCTCACCCAGCGGCTTCATATAAATGTTAAATAGCATCTGGGACAGGATGGCGCCCTGAGGGATGCCACAATTAAGCTCAATTTTGGAAGAGCAACTGTCCCCGAGCCTCAGCCTTTGGGATCTGCCCGAGAGAAAGGAACGGAACCACTGCAAAGCAGTGCCTCCAATTCCTAACTCTCTTAGGTGATCCAAGAGGACGGAATGATCTACTGTGTCAAAAGCCGCTGAGAGATCCAAGAGCACCAGCAGGGTCACACTACCCCTGTTGATGCCCAGGTGGAGGTCATCGGTCAGAGCAACCATGGCAGTCTCCACTCCATATCCTGTCCTGAAGCCAGTTTGAAATGGATCAAGATAATCGGGTTCATCCAAGACAGCTTGGATCTGGGAAGCAACTGCCCTCTCGATCACCTTGCTTACAAAAGGTAGCAAGAGACTGGTCTATAACTATTTCTATCCAGGGGGTCCAGGGAAGGTTTCTTCAGTAGTGGCCTAACAGCCACCTCCTTCAAACACGATGGTACAGTACCTTCCCTGAAGGACACATTGATTGTATCCCGTAGGAATACTCTCAGCGCGCCCCCCCCAGACAACCAGCCAAGATGGACATGGATCGAGAGGTCAAGTTGTCTTCCTCATTTTTACAAGGAGCTTGTCCACGTCATCGGTACTCACAGATTGGAACTGATCCAATAAATTGCCAACAATGGAGTTGCTGGACGCCTCATCTACGGATTCTGTTGGAACAACAGGTGTCCAGGTCGGCTCTTATCCAAGAGATTTTATCTGCAAAGTAGATGTTAAACGCGTTGCAGCAGGCTGTCGTTAGGTTAAGTAGGGGGTTTGGCGCTGGAGGAACCTTCGTCAATTCCCCCACCACCCTAAACAGCTCTGCTGGACGGGACTCTGCAGATGCAATACATGCAGAACAGAAGGATCTCTGCGCTGCATGTAATGCCTCCCGATAGGAATCAATATTCTTCCTATGGAGAGTTCTGTCGGACAGGAGTCGAGTCTTCCGCCATTTGCACTCTAGGCATTGTGTCCTACTAGTCCCACAATGCCCTTCTTCAGCATCATAGCTGGGACAGGCAGCTGCAACCAGCCAGAACATTTCCTCAAACCTCAAAACCAGGACTGTCCCACTTATTTGGGACAAATGGTAACCCTAGTCCAACTCCCTCCCACCACAGTATGACAAGCAGTGGCAGGAACCCCTGTAGGGTCCTGTCACAACTGCTTATTACACTGTGGCTTGTTGGCAGGAAGGGACTGGACACATCACCTTGTTCACCAGCACCACAGAACACTTTCAGTTGGTGGATCTGCCAGGCATTTAAGGTGGGTTTTAGGGGGCATTTGCAACTGTGACGATGACACCATGATCATAAATGTGCATAGTAAAAATTTGTAAGGTCATAAGTCTAGCTTATGATATTGCAAACACTGAAAAGGATACCAGCCTAAGAGTTAAAGCCTTTTTGTTTATTTGACATAGGCTGCATCTGCACTGCAGAAATAATACAGTTTGACATTGCTTTAATTATCATGGCTCAATGCTAAGGAATCCTGTAGTTTGTAGTTTGTTGTGGTACCAGAACTCTCTGACAGAAAAGGCTAAATATCTCACAAAATTACAAATTCCAGGATTCCATATCACTGAGCCATGGCAGTTAAAGCTGTGTCATAGCATATTATTTCTGCAGTGCAGATGCAGCTTTAAGCAAACCAAGTACAAATGTTTGCCACTTTTCCCCTGGGTTCCTCCTCATTCCTGCTCCACCTGTAACTGAACATTAAATATTATTATATTTAAAAAGAGCCCTTGTGGTGCAGTAGTTAAATGCCAGTACTGCAGCCACAAGGTTATGAGTTCGATCCTAGGGCTCCAATGTTGACTCAGCCTTCCATCCTTTCATAGGTCAGTAAAATTAGTATGCAGCTTGTTGGGGGAAATTGGCTTACAAGTTGTAAACCACTTAGAGAGTGCTGAGTTCACTGATAAGCGGTATAGAAAGGAAAATGCTATTGCTATTGTTATATTCTGAGGGCTTTGTTTTCACAGGAATCACATTGTAAGAGAACCAGAGCAGCACCATTATGCAAGGAAAGGAATAGTATGTGGCCTTGAAAGGTAAACCATGCATAGCAATGGAAGATACTGAAGAAAGATAGAGAAGCGAAACTTAAGGGGAGAAGAAACTTAAATAGTGCTGAGATATATAAAAGGACTGTACCCCGACTGCCAGGCGCGCAGTTTGGTGGATTCATCCCCCTGTGCCGATTGCATGCAAATAAAAGCCAACTGCTGAACCGAACCTGGGCCTGAGACTCCGTTATTGACCTTAACAACATCAGGAAAAATAATACAGAAATACACTACATTCAGAGCCCCAATATTGCACATCTTCAAAATCATGCAACTGAGGCTGCTGCTGCCATCTGCTGCTCTCTGCCTGCGTCTCCTTTAACCCTGCCTTATCCCCTATTCAGCATCCCTTTTTATGTTTTTATTTGCATTTATTTTTCTTCTGACACAATTCTGCATCTCTGCTTTTTTTTTACCGTCAGTAAAAGAGTTAAAAGAAAGCAAGAAAAGAAATGGGGGGAAGGTAATTGGTCTGCTTCGGAATAGCAAGGGGAAGGGGAACCTGACCACTTGCGCTATTGACAACTCATCAATGGGTTTTCCCTTTCAATGAAAAGTGATGCCCTGAACGTGGTTGGAGGACACTGCAATTACAGATTGGAGGTGGGGTCATGCAATAAGTATCACCAAAGCCACTTTTTTCCAGTGTCATCACAGTTTCAAAGCTGCATGTAGTAAACTCCTATGCCTGGAATGTCAGTATTATACCAGTGAAGGTTCTCGTGGCATCAAGAAAGGCCATAGGTACAATGGCTGTGGAGAAAGTCAGGCATTGGGAGGAAAAGTGCATTCAGAACTGGTAGATTTTGTCCTCCTTACCTTGTTGTAACTCCTTTCGTTTGCCCTCACTGTGTGATCCTAGAAAAGTGAAAACGTTTAGCATAATACATAGGCTAGATTCTAGCCCATGGTTGCATACTGTAATTTCATAAGAATTGTTTTCTAAAGGATCTACATTTGCACCCAAATTTTACTCAAACATCTGCCTCAAACATTTTGTTACATACACTCTTACATCTAATCTGCACTGGAGAATTAATTCAATTTGACATCACTTTAACTACCATAGCTCAATGCTATGGAATTCTTGAAACTGTAATTTGTTGTGGTACCAGAGTTTTCTGACAGAGGAGGCTAAATGTCTCATAAAACTACAATTCCCAGAATTCTATAGCATTGAGCCATGGCAATTAAAATGGTGTCAAACTGGATTATTTCTGCAGTGCAGATGCAGCCCTAGAGAATTTTTATAAAAAACTGCATATGTGGAAACTAGAATTTGTTCACTTCAAGTTTTTTGAACATGTCCAGTAAAACTTTCAGCACCAATGGTGGCAGAAATTGTTTAAAAGATTATACTTTCTGACTGATTAAATTGCTGAAAAGCTTGTATGTACTAAGTGTGCTACACCCACACAAAAAAGAAGCTAAAAGTTTAAGGACAGTTAGAAGCAGAGGGGGGAAAAATCTTTACACCAGTCATCACTGCTGAGTCACTCTCAATTTTTCGGCTTGCATGCTTCCTTCATTTAAGATGGTAAAACAGATGGTACAAGCCCAGAGTTTAAAGAAAGAGGAAATTGCATAATTATTCAGGGTGATGGGATGTTGAAACAAGGCTTGCATTTGAATGTATGCCATCCTAACAGGTATGTGCCAAAAAAAAAAAAAAGACAATGGAAAGACTGGGAAAAGGCTACTTCTCTCTAGCTTAGCAGTGGTCTAACATCCAATTCACATTTGTTTTCTTAATATATGATTGGGTCATGTGAAGGAAGGGCCATAACAGCATCCATTGGTCCATACATTGCAAATTCTCATCTCTACTATTGTGGTGGGTATTTGAATCAGGAAAATGACCTGCTAGCCATAATTTAACCCATTTGCAAATGGAAGTTGCTCACAGCCTAGCAAACATGAGACCAATGACTTTATCACATGTGGGTTTTAAACCACTATAAAAGTTCAGTAGTGGCACCTTTGGCAAAACCTCATATGACACTGTCTCCCTCTTGTCACTGCTTTGTCTTTCAAACATTGTTAGCCCACACCTTGCCATTGACGGGGAACACCCATCAATAAGCTCCCAATCATGCTAGTTATCAGATGTAGCAAATCACACTGTTGCAGTTCTGGGATTGTATGGTCATGTAGTACAGTGTCTCCATCTCTTCTGCACCCCCTCTTTGCTATTCCAAAACATCCATTTTTGTTTGTTTGTTTTTACTTTTATTTTATATAACCATGAAGTTTAAAACTATGGAGTTAGTATAACTCCAGAATTGTGTTAAGGAAAACACATCCACACACAAATAAAAATGAAAGGTGCACTGGGTAGGGCATAGGGAAGGGAGGTGGGGTTAAGGACAAGGGCAAAAGAGAGTGCAAGGGACCAGCTGTGCTAATGGATGTGCATATCGTAGGGAGTGCTCCCAAGCTGGTATGTACCCTTTGTATCCACTGGGGTTTGGTTCCAGGACCCCCATGGATACCAAAATCCATGGATGCTCAAGGTCCATTAAATGCAACAGATAGTAAATTGGTATCCCTTGTATAAAATGGCAAAATCAAGGTTTGTTTTTGGAATTCATATATTTTTGAATATGTTCAAGCGATGGAAGCTTGAATCCATGGATAAAACAAATCTGTGGATACAGAGGACTAACTGTATGTACTTCCCATGATTAACATGATCAAGCAAAAACAAGAATAGTGTAATAAAGTCCCAAGAAAAGCAACTCATGTTGAAACCCTGCAGATGTGAAATTCTGTCCTTTTCATTCTTCCCAGTTTCACGTGCATATTCTTGAGTGTTGCTGTGCAATCTTTCCCCAAAAAGTTCATGCATTGGGGGGGTATGCATTTTCAGCTCATTTTTGCATTCACTAAAGCATGATTGTGCATACTTTTCAAATGGTTTGGTATGCATATTTTCATCCACGTGCTTTGCGATCATTGCAGATGTATAGTTAGCTCAGGTAATATGTGTGTTCTGTTCCATTGGCAGTCTCCATAGACACAAAATTGCTACTTCTATACAGAAATGAGAAAACAACACATTTCTACCCCATCACTGCAGCATCCAACACAATTCCTTGAGTGTGGTGGCAAAATACCAGGGGCCTTTTCACACTATTCATGGTCTTGATTATCTTTTCCATGTTTGACCAACAAAACCACTTCCTGGCCAGCAAGAGAACAGATCCCCATTGATGGCAGTGGCTACTGACTGGTAAGTGGGGATTGGGGGACTTTCACTAAATGAGGAGATATGTAGGATCATGAGTAGGTCATGAATATGTAACTTTCAGCAGCTGCCCAGATCAGGATGCTTTGACTGTTCTCCAACTTGATTCCAACCTGTACTTTTCAGTTAGTTCTAGCTACGGTAGACACATTCCATCAATTGTTGAATGATGAGTTAACATGTAAATAAATCCAGCTAATTCAGTGGGTCTACTCCACTTGGGAGTAACAACAAGATTCAGACCTTAGACAAGGAGTGACCAAAGTGCAGCCCATATGCTGTTTTTGTGTCCCCTGAGGGCTCTCTAGCATTCAAAAAATGCCCCCAAATGCCCTGCCCATTAGAGGGGATTGGGACATTTTCCCCGTTTTTTGTTCCCCTAGGGCCTAGATCAATTTAAGCCTAGCACAGGCCTTTTTGTGAAACAGGAAGTGAACAGAAGGTAGAGTGAGTCCTTGTTATCTGCTGGGGTTTGGTTCCAGGTTCCTCCATGGATAACAAAATCTGTGGATGCTCAAGTCCCAATAAACACAATGGCATAGTAAAATGATGTTCCTTATATAAAATGGAAAATCAAAGCATATCATTTGGAATTTATACTTTTTTTGAATATTTTCAAGCTATGGATGCTTGAATCCATGGATAAAAAAATCTGCAGATAAGGAGGGCTGACTGTAACTTCCACTCACTATCTTTTGTTCAAAAGAGATCTCCTTGGCCAAAATGACAAAAATGCCCACTATGTCCCACAGAGGAGAAGATGATTCCTTTAGTAGGGAGGGTCCAGTTGGGGAGGCATACCCCTCCAAAGTTTCCTGGTGGGCTAATGAGCCCCCCCTAGCCGTTTTCAGTTGCTCACCATAGCCTTAGGCTGACAACCAGAAATTTCTAAGTAGTGCACAAAACATTTAAAACATCATAACTGGAACCTGTTTATTAATCCCTACTAGAATAAACTAATAATTGTTGAATGGTAAGTCAACTTGTAGGCAAATCCAATTGATTCAATGGGTCTACCTTGGTCAGGACTGACAATAGCATATAGGTTCACATCCAAACAATAAACCATAACTAGAGACAGCACATGATCAAATAAAGAATAAAACCAGCAAAAGAGAGTTCCAAAAAACCCACAAAGCTGGATCATATAAAAACAAAGTAGAAACAGTTGTAAAAGCTAGAAGAATGCAAGACATAGGAGCACTGGAAAGAGTTCTCAAAATGTGTTCTCATTATTAAATGGTCTCCACATGGTGACAAAAAGGCTATACCATAGTACCAAGTCAATCTTTCTGTGTTTGGCATTCCATGAAAAAGCCCTCCCTTCTCTTGTCATCCATCTCACTTTATTTGGCCAGGGCAACCTGGTAGAAAATGCCAGATGATGTCCTCAGGGACCAGAAAAGTAGTAATTATGGAAAGAGACTCTCCTTCAAAAATCCAACTCTAAGCCACTGAAATTAAAATTTGACTGAAGCTGGAAATAGACTGGCAGCCAGTGCACATAGTAAAATGTTGGGATAAAACCATCATATCGGCCAGTTTGGTAAGGAATCATGGAGTTTTTGTGTGCCTTCAAGATGTTTCCAAATTATGATAATCCTAAGGCCAACCTATTATAGAGTTTTCTTCATAAGATTTGTTCAATGGACATTTATCCTTGCCATCAGGCTGAGAGGGTCTGATTTACTTGAGGTCACCCAGTGGATTTCCATGGCCAAGTAGAGGATTTCAACCTTGGTGTCCCAGATTCCTAGTCTAACATTCAGAATAGTACACCATGCTGATTCTCTTGGAAATCATGTGGCCAACTAGAACCTACTGCAGCTTCCAGCCTTCTTCATCACTGGCTATGCTGACTAGACCTGCTGGAACTGGCATGCAACAACATTTGGCAGGCCACTTCGTTCCCACCCCTGGCATTTCCCAAACTTACATGTGGTGATGATTCCACTGTCTCCACTTGCAAAAGTAAAATCCATGCATCCAAACAGATAATGCACAGGCATTTGGGTTGGAGAACAGTCAAAGCATCCTGACCTGGCCAGCTGCTAAAATCTAAAATATTCCAACCTTCTCAGTATATTTCCAAACCAATTTACCTGCATCAGAATGTACTCAGCCCTTTATTTGCCCAATTTCAAGGTTATACTGAAAGCTCGTTGAAAGATAAAAGCTTTAAATAATGTACGTTCTCCTCATTGTCCTTTTCATGGAGATCACAGGTGCATGACCTTGTCCCCCAGCGACAAAAAGGTGTTGTCATGGAAACTCCTTGGGATGCCGACTTGACAACAAGTGACATTCAAACCAAGAGAGACACCTCTCTCTTGCTTCTCGCCCATCACAAGAGCAGCCCTGACTGAGGGCCAGCAAAGCTGAGTTCATGGCATTTTACGGGCAAGAAGAACTACAGGGGCTGGAATGGAGCCTATGGTTAAATACTGCCTATAACGTATGGAGCCTGTGGTGGTGGTGGGGATCAATAGACATTAGATAGAATGGAGCAAAGCTAACAAGAACATTCTAGTTTGATATTGTAATAAATACAAGGGACAGAGAGAGAACTGGAACACCAGGATTTTTCAATTATTCAGGCTGATGCAGACTGAGGATTCCATAAATAACACATAGGCCTTGTCTGCATGAGAGCCAGTGTGGCATAGTGGTTTGAGTGTCGGACCAGAGTCTGATTCCCAGCTCGGCCATGAAACCCACTGGGTGACCTTGGGCAAGTCACACTCTCTCAGCCTCAGGAGAAGGCAATGGTAAACCTCCTCTGAAGAAATCTTTCCAAGAAAACTCCATGATAGGGTCACCTTAGGATCACCATAAGTCAGAAATGGCTTGAAGGCACACAACAACAACAACAACAACAACAACCCTGTCTGCACAGGCCAAATAAAATGGCCCCCAGTGCTCTCTGACAGGGAAGGCTAAATGTCTCACAAAACAACAAATCCCAGAATTCCATAACATTGAGCCATGGCAATTAAAGTGATGTGAAACTGCATTAAGGCTTTTAGAAATGAAGTTTTTTAAAGCAAGGGCTTTGGAGGTGTATTCTGAAGTGCAGATGCAACTTAGGACTCAACTTTAATTACCCTGGTTGCATTCCATGGAATCCTGGGTCTTGTACTTTGGAGAGTCACTAGAGTTTTTGGCTGAGAATTCAAAGCACTCTTTTCTAAACTGCAAATCCCAGGCATGGCAGTCAAACTATAATCATAGTGCTATAATCATGTAGTGTAAAAAGTTCCTGTATCTTATTGAGTTTTTGAGATTTTTCAAATTTAAAAACAAATCTTTCCACCCCTACAACAGAGTAACCTTGGACATTCCATAGGCAACAAAATGGCTTTAAATTATATGCCAACAGACATCTGTTGTGAGTACAGCTGATACTTGTTCTTCCTTCTTTCAGTTTTATAGATCCAGGCAACTGCGATGAGTAAATTGTCAGGCCGGCTTATATAAAGCCCTCTTCAAATCTCCAAAGCAGGGGGGGGGGCTTGTCACCAGAAGTCTCAGCGCCAATGTGATCTCCAATCTGTGGCAGCCTGGCATTTTTAGAAGAAGTCATCCTTTCGTGAGACTTAAGACAGGCTTCGTATATGCCTTCCTCACATGTCCTAACTAGTCTTGAGCTGTCCTGGAAACAGCAAGAGCTGCCTTGCATTGCCCATTGAAAAGCCTACCAACCCTAGCTGGAGGGACCTGAACCCACTCTCAGTGGACCTAGGGGGTTGCAGACTGCCAGAAATAGTGCAAATTGAGTCCACTTTAAGGGTTAGGGTTAGTGCTAGGGAATCATGGGAATTGTTTTTGTTCTGAGACATTGAGCCTTCTCTGTCAGAGAGCTCTGGTGCCACAATAAAATACAGTTCCTATGATTCCCTAACCCTAACCCTAAAAGTGGACTCAATTTGCACTATTTCTGGCAGTCTGCAACCCCTACTAGATAAGAAATGCTGAGAAATGCAATTCAACAATATCTTTGTCCACACTTTGTCCACCTGATTTAAAGTTTGGGTCCTCTCAGAGGGGGGGTTATACCGCAACTGGAGTGAGGTGATGCGGGACAGCATTTTTCTTCCTACCTCAAGTAGTGAGAGATCTTGGGCTCCCTGTGGCTCCCACAGTCTTGAGCCATAATAGGGTCTCCTGAAACAGCTGACCTATCCATAAAGTGGAGTGGGAGGGGGGGGAGACTGACGTTTCCCCAGCTCAAAAGACACAACACAGAAAAAACAAAAGTAGAAATAAAATAAAGACACATCATCACAAGGATCCCCTTGGATATCTGAGGCTGGGTCTGCATGGGCCAGAATACTCTGGAAAGACACCAGGAGTATTCTGGGGCCCTGTTACCTTGGACACTCTGTTGTGACAGCGGACAGCTGCTGGCATGCACATCCCATTGTGCCACCTGGTGCCACCACCGCCACTGTAGCTAACTCGCTCTGAGGAGGTCATGACATATTGTAAATGCCCAGTGTTGTTCCACAGGGTTCCAGAAGAACCAGAGTATTGGGTGCATTTTTTAAAATTGGTGTAAGGAGGGTATATGGCCGTTTTGTTGTCAAACTAGTCAAATGCTGTCTGGACAGTTTGCACCAGAACCAGGTATGGGACCTGCATCATCAGGACGACCCACCATAAGAAAGGGGTGGGGGAAACCCGTGCTATTTGTCCATGTGGACATGGCCTTCGCCATCCACAAAAATAGCATTATTCAAATCTACAGGGTTTTGTTTTTTAAAAAATAAAATAAAATGAATGGGCAGGAGGTGACAAGGAAGAGGAGACTCAAATACCTACCATGGCATTTGCTTTTGTGTGGGCTTGTGTGTATTTTCTTGTTGGAATGCTGTCTTGTGATCTCTACATAACCTTTCAAACACAAGTGCATATTTCACCCTTCTAGACTAGCACTACTTTTTTTCTCTTTTTTTGTCATTCCAATTTCATTTCCAGTGCTATGTGGACTGCGGGCTCAGCAGTCACTGGAGTCTGAAGTGACTCTTGGGACCTCCTCACTGTTCTATATGCAAATGGCCCTGCACCTGGGCAGCCGAGCGGGCTTGCCGACAGTTTAGTTATGCAAATCTGATTGATCGAGAGCATATTGCAGAAGAACACACGCCGGCCTGAGACACTGGCAGCTATATTTCACTGGCTAAATTCCCAAAGAAGAGGAGAGGGGGGGAGCGAATTAAATGCCAAGCGTTTTGATGCATATTCCTTTCAACCCCTGAAGTGCAATAGGGTTTTATTTCAGTATGTTTTGCAACACTTTGGTTAAATGTTGCTAATGCAGTTGATTGTGGTGTTTGCGGACTTAACAGAAGGCCTGCTTTTCTTCTATTTAAAACCAGAAAGGGAGAAGGAGACTATCCAAAACTCATGCCACAGTACAATAGGACCGTCAGGTATTTGGTATAATTCTCTAGGAAAACAGAGTGAACGCAGTGTTAAAATATCATCACATTCCGTGGTACACAGTAATGCATGGATCAACTGACATATAAGCATAAGTTGCTCAGGATTGATTCTTTGTGTTAACAAAAGGTAACAATAAACTGGAGATGCAAATTGTATGTTGACACTACACATGGAGAGAGCTGGGTAAGGAATTTATTATTATTATTATTATTATTATTATTATTTACACATGTACAATCCAACAAATGTAAACACCTTCCCCTCTTAGCCATGTACATGTTTACACAGCAGTATCACTAAGCTGGGCTTTCAGAACCAAATGTGAAGCCCTTGGGCTGCAAAGCTGGCATCACCTGGATGCTTCCAGACTCTGCCTAGCTACCCCAACACATACACAAGGAAGTCCTATAGAGCAAACGGGGAGACCAACATAATTTTTAAATAATGGGCTGGGGTGCTTTATCATTTTAAAGTGTTTTAAACAGTTTTATTTTTCTTTAAAACTGTATTTTATTCTTTTAACAAGCAATGTATTTTAACATTGTAATACTTTAGTTCTGTTTTAGTGTACCACTTTTCTTTGTTTTTAATTGTACCATTCGTTTAATGTTGTCATGAAGATAGTCCTCACGTAAGTTGGGGATTTGGCCCTGTATCATGAAAATAGGTCACCATGAGGATGGGGTGCAACCATTTTATTTGGCTCATGTGGATGAGCCCTTAAAGCAAGCAAAAGCCACAACAGAGTAATAATTTTACAAGAATCAGCTGCAACATTGTACCGTATAGTACCGTATATACTCGACTATAAGTTGACCTCATGTATGAGAGGGCAGTTTGGGAGGGTCCAAAATCATGGATTTTGATATGATCCATGGGTAAGTCAAGGGTAAAAGTTAGGGGCATGGGACAAAAGATGTAAACAGTGAAGCAAAGGAAAACAATGCCAAAGAAAATATAAATTGGAACAGGCATAACTTTTTGTGCTCACCCTAAAGGCTGGATGGATGACAGAGCATTGAGGGTTGATACTTTTAAGTGCTGCCAAGATGTACTAAGCTCTTGCATTTTGCCAGAGTTAAAGGGGGGTTGCAGACTGCCAGAAATAGTGTGAATTCAGTCCACTTTTAGGGTTAGGGTTAGTGCTAGGGAATCATGGGAACTGTTATTTTTCTGAGACATTGAGCCTTCTCTGTCAGACAACTCTGATGCCACAATAAAATACAGTTCCCATGGTTCCCTAACTCTAACCCTAACCCTAAAAGTGGACTGAATTCACACTATTTCTGGCAGTCTGCAACCCCCCAAAGTATAGTACTTACATTGACCCATGGATAAGTCAACCCAGTTTTTGGGGTCAATTTTTTGACTAAAATTTCTAGACTTACCCAAGACAATATACAGTAAGCAAGCTTTGGTATTCTCCAAAATTCTTCTTTAAACTGGCAGAAAAGATGTTCTAGAAAATTCAGAAGCTTGCAATTGGTCCCAATAAAGACCTACTGTAGCTCTTTGATATTTTCTCATTGACTAGCTTGACTAGGTACATTTTGTGTGTGCATGATTTAATAATAACAATGTCTTTCATTTCTACTACATAATGTATGTCCAGGTTATAAATCATCTTGGAATGCAGCTTAGTAAATGAGGAACTCTGTTCATGTCATTTTGTAAAAAAAAAAAAAAAAATGCATTGCCCTTTGCCTATTATTGTTTTTCAAAGGTAATTTACCCTAAAATTCCTACCTTACAAAAGAGAAAACTAATAAAGCAAACAGGCATTTTATAGCTGTGGCTCATCTGTTCTGTTTAAAAGCAAAGGACTGTTGTTGTTTTTAAAAAAGAGGATTTTTTATATAAGAGAGAAAGGGAGAAAGTGCTTTTGTCATTCCCTAACCTACGCTTTTGCTTTTCTCCCCTTAAAAATGGACATCTGATGAGCAAAACCTAGCCAGAGGGTCAAAAATGAAGATCCTGGGAAAGGTCAAGTTTAATCTCTACCCACGATGCCCTAGTGCATCCCTCACAACAGCTGACTAACAAAAGGGGCTCAGCACTGTGACTGACAGAATTCTTAATTGTATCCACTCATTCATGACAATTTGATTAAAATATTACGCCAAAGTCTCACCCCCTGTTTGCTTCGATCCTCCAAATCTAATTTTGAATTTTCAGAAAGGAGATTACCTCCACAAGCATGACTGGGATGCTATTAACTTCTACTTAATCTTTATTACTGATGTGAATTTAACATATGTATGGCTTCGTCTCGCTCCTGTTGTTTTTCTCTCTAAAGTAACGTCTAGGCAATATACAAGTGGCGGACATTAATTTTCACTTTGATATCCTGTCATTCCAAAGCTCATACTTTCATATGAAAACTTAAAAAGATGCACTGTCTTAATACCATAGCCCAATTAGAAAGCCTTGCGTGCACACGGAAAACTTGTTGAACAGGCTTTGGGTTCATAATATTAGAACTTTAACATTGTGTCTGGCTGCACACTGTTTGATATGCCATGTTTCAGCAAGGGTCAATAAATGCTATCAGAAAGTTGTTCAAACAAGTATCTAAGAAATGCCATTTGATGGGTGATTATTCCCAAAATGATAAAACTGGCTTTTGAATATGGACATCAATATACAGCTTTACTTTCCCAAGGACATATTGCAGTGGAAAATATGAAAGGCATCAAAGCTCTTGTTGTTGTTGTTGTTGTTGTTGTTGTTGTATGCCTTCAAGTCAGTTCTGACTTATGGTGACAGTATGAGGAACCTATTATGAAGAAAATGAGGAGTTTTCTTGCAAGATCTGTGCAGATTTGCTGTCCACGGAGAATGAAAAAGTGTGATTTGCCCAAAGTCATCCAGTGGGTTTTGAACCCTGGTCTCCACAGTCATAGTCCAGTGCTCAAACTACTATACCACACTGCCTTTCCATTGAAGCTGTAGCATCCATTAAATCAGGGTTGGGCAATTAAAGAGGGTTTGGGGGATCATACTTGCCCCATTTTCCATAGAATCTAGGGGATCCCATCACCCTCATTTTTCCCACATTAAACTATACTGTTCCAATAATTTTATCCTTCCAGAGGAGGATAAAATCAGTTCTGAATCAGAGCAAAATCAGTTTGGCATCCTGTTTCCCACCATTATCAACTTGGTTCACTTTGAAACATGAAGGTCACAGATTTTTATTGTTTGTTTGCCCCCAACATCTGGTATTCAAAGATATACTGCTATTATGCATGGAACTTCTAATGAGTACTCCATCTCAGAGAAAGAGAAAGGATAGCCATCATAGCTTGTAGCTGGACCCCAATGGAAGTTCATCCCAGATCATCCTTATTAAATGAGTACAGCCCCAGGTCATCACATTTCAAAATTTACTTATTAACTTGCAAGCTCCACACACTTGACTTATATAGGTCTGTCCTTGCTTTTTCACTCCACCAAATGCATCTGAGGAAGTAGACCGGAGTCAACAAAATCTCATGCTGCCAACTTCTTTCTTTCAGTTAGTCTCAAAGGTGCTACAAGATCCATACTCACACTCTTGTGAAATTAACAGCACTGTGCCTGAAAACATTTTTTCTACATTAGAGAGCAGCTATAAAGTATCTTACACCCAGGATGTGTATATCATTCTAAGGGTACAGGCCTGCTCAAAGTCATTGATTTCTAAAGGTGACTGGGCAGTCCCAGGCTGCATCTGCATTGCAGAAATAACCCAAGTTGACACCACTTTAGCTGCCATGGCTCAGTGCTATGGAATTCTGAGAACTGTAGCTTTGTGAGACATGTCAGAGAGGACTGGTGTCACAACAAACTACAATTCCCAGAATTCCATAGCATTGAACCATGCCAGTTTAAGTGGTGTCAACCTGGATTATTTCTGCAGTGTAGATGCAGCCCAGGTCACCAAGACACCAAAATCTATCAAGATGTTGTTCAAGATAGATAGATAGATAGATAGATATAGATATTATTTTCCCCTACTCTTGAAGTAACTGGAAACTGCACAAGATCACTCCTGTTCCTCATGGTCTGGGAGAATTAAAATTGCCAACCTTTTATTTTCTGGGAGGATTCTCTTGCATTTAACAATGATAGGACAAACAGACATTCTAGTGGTGAAGCATTTTCTGTTATGGACTGTATGCAGAACAGAATAGAGGAAATACCGTGGCTTAATTTCTGACTGTCATACAAATGCTAAAAAGGGAAGTGGCTTTTTCATAGATTTTTTTTTCAGCTAGAGAGTTCTAATGCTGTAGTTAAAGAAAATGCATTACACAGTTCTAAGTATTCCATGAAACTATAAATCCCAGGATTCTATCCACAGAATGGAGCTATGGCAATTAAGTTAATATGAAAATGGCACAATTATGTAGTAACAGTATATCCCCAATCTCTCAGCACAGAGACTAAAGTGACTTTCCCAAGTTCTGTTTTGAACCTATGCCTTCCATATCATGGTGTAGTGGTTTGAGTGTCAGACTATGACTCTGGGGACCAGGGTTCAAATCTCAAGTCGGACATGGTTGAACAGAGGGAGCAACCCACTGGTTGACCTTGGGCAAGTCTCATTCTCTCAGCCTCAGAGAAGGGCAATGACAAACCCTCTCTGAACAAATATTGCCAAGAGAATCCCATGATAGGTTCACCTTAGAGTCACCGTATATAGCTTGCCTCCTTCCTGGATGTTACAGAGTCACAGGTGAACCCCGATTCATTACAAGTCATAAGCCTAGTGTTCAGGAACCAAGTGTGACTACACTCTTTCACTCATCTGGTTACCTTGCTACCCACGTTTGCAGTTCACGTCCATTTTTACAAAGATTGATAGCCCCCCTAACTATCAATGACATAACCCTAAGTCACAAACATGTTTTTCTGTTACAACTGACAAGATAATTATGATATGTTTCAGTGTTGGATACAGAGAACAGAAACTAATTTTTTGCCTTAAAACAAAGCCAGAAGCTGTTTAGACGTGAAGCCAGTGCTTGGATAATCCTGCTTTATGCATGCCAAATGGTTTGCTGTTATTTGGAGAACCAATGTGGTATAGTGGTTTGAACACTGGACTGTAAGGGGGGAAGCAGACGGGAGCTTCCCGTGCGCCGCAGGACGGAGCGCCGCTGGACCGCGGCAGCCGCACCGCAGCGCACCGTCGGCGACTCTAAAAGGAGCACCAAATTGGCGCTCCTTTTAGATTTCAGGGAAAGGGCGCCCTAAAAGCGGCGGGCGCACTTTCCCTGACTCAAACGCCGCGGCGCGTGCGGTCGCCGTGGCGTGAGGTCATCCTCGGAGCGCCGGCCGTGCGGAGGGCCGGTGACTCCGAGGGCGACCTCAGGAAGAGGAAGGGGCGCCGCTCGTGCGGCTGCCCCTCCTCTTCCCTGCCCGGAAGACGACTCTATTAGTCATCTGCCGAGGCCCTAAGTCTGGAGACCAGGGTTCAATTCCTGCTCAGCCACAGAAACCACTGGGTGACCGTGGGCAAGTCACACACTTTCAGCCCCAGATAGGTTTCATCATGATAGGTTCACTTTAGGGTCACTATAAGTTGGAAACAACTTGGGCACACCACAACAACAACAACTAGGTGCGCTTAAAGAAGTGTCACAAGCACACAGACACACACACATATATATACATATACATAGACACATCCAGTCCAAGAGTTAATATATTATCATACATCTATTCTCAATACAACAGCCAACAACCATTTAATGTAGCAGGCTACTAACAGCATGCTACTCCTATTCAGAAACAGAGAAATTGATCTATCTATCTATCTTTCTATCTGTCTATCATTTATCTTTGTACCATATAGGAAAGTAAAATTCTCTGCTGAATATCCTATAATCAACTTTTATCTCAAACCAAACTTTCATATGATAAGCAAAAAATTGAGCTTTCGATTCCAGTACCCAAACTGGTATATCTCAGTTAACAAAGCCTTTGAACCTCTGGCCTTTGCAGACTGCCAGAAATAGTGCAAATTGAGTCCACTTTAACTGCCCTGACTCAGTGCTAGGGAATCATGGGAACTGTAGTTTATTGTGGCACCAGAGCTCCCTGACAGAGCTCAATGTCTCAAAAAAAATACACTTCCCATGATTCCCTAGCATTGAGCCAGGGCAGTTAAAATGGATTCAATTTGCACTATTTCTAGCAGTCTGCAAAGGCCCAAAGAAGCTCTTTTATAAAATCTTTTTATGCCTGCTCAGCTCCCCTTTTCCTCCTTGCCTTCTGTCTAGTTAGAAGGTTTTTAGCAGCATTTGGCATTGGGAAGATGGTAAAGGAGTGCTGGACTTTGGGGTTGGTTTGCAGCAGCATGCATGCAGTGAACAATGCAACAAACCCTGAGCTGGGAAAAATGGGATCCTACTCTAGCCAATCCTATTATAGGAGTATGTGCCTGCCTGCAACAGGCAAGGTAATCAGCAGCTGCCTCCAGAATTCCTCATTCAGCATGCGTGAATGGCAAAACAGAGAGAAAAGGAGAAACCAGATAAGCCTCCTTTTACCAGCTACACCAACAAGTTAAAAGAACATAAAACTATATGTTTGAACACTAAAATGGAAATCAGAAGAAAAGTGGAGGCTGGTGAAATTTAAAAAAAGTCATTCTTGGATTCATTATGGAAGAAATTTTTGAGTGGTTTCTTGAAGGGCCAAGAAACATATGGAAGGCTTAATCTCCTGTTAGTTTTAAAACAAAAGGTTTGCTGAAATATGTTGAAGTCTTGTCTTCTTTGCACTGTAGGAACCTATCCCTCTCCCTATTCCTATCTCAATCCCTATCTGCTCCAGGAAACAAAAGTCTGTGCTGCAGGTGAATGGGGTGCTTCAGATGTCATGGCTAGCCACCTCCCAACCTTGAGCTAAGTAACTGAAAGATAGGAAGGACTAGATGCATGATCCCAAAATATCCCATACCATAAACCCAAACTTTGCTCTTCCAGATATTTGGAACTTCAGCTCCCAGAATGCCTGACTGTTGGCCAAGCTGACTAGGGACTTCTGTGAACTGAAATCCCAAACATCTAGAGCAGGAGTCAGCAACCTTTTTTGCCAGCGGGCCGGGAGGGGGGGAAATGGCGCTGGGGACTACCACCGTTGTGCGCATGTGTGTGCGCGTGGGGGCACCATTTTGGAAACCAAAATGGTGCCCTGTGTCGCGCGCGCATGTGCACAATGGTGGAGCGCCATTTTGGCAGCCGTGAGGGTCCCCCAGGAGGGCTTCCTCGACCGCACCAGGCCTCGGAGAGACCCAGCCCGGCCGCGGGGCCCCCCAGGAGGGCTACCTCAACCACGCCGGGGGTCCTCCGGGGTGCCATTTTGTATTCCAAAATGGTGCCCAGAGTCTCGCACGACCTTTCCCGTCGCGGGGCAGGACAGGAAAGGTCATGCGAAACTCCGGGCGCCATTTTGAAACAGAAAATGGCGCCCCAGAGGACCCCCACGGCTGCGAAAGGTGGCGGCGGTGGCAGGACCAGGCAGGGGCCAGTCGGAAGGCCTCAGCGGGCTGGGTGCAGCCCACGAGACGTAGGTTACCAACTCCTGATCTAGAGGGTCAAAGTTTGGGAACCACTGCCATAGAACTTCATTGTTCAGAGCAGATCCTTCAAGGTTAAGATGGGTTCCTGGAGGTATTTATGATCCTAACAATAGCACCATGATTGTAAATATGGAGCATATCTAAATATAAAGCAAAATACAACAAAATCCATAATCCACAAAATAGTGATAACTTTACTGGGCCAACTAAAAATTACAAAATACACCATGCAAGCTTTCGAAGCTTCCCTGGATTCTTCAGGTGCATCTGTGCTATAGAAATGATACAGTTTGGCACCACTTTAAGTGCATCCTATGGCATCTTGGGATTTGTCATTTTACAAGGGCTTTTGCCTTCTCTGCCAAAAATTACTGATGCCTCACAAAACTACAAATCCCAGGATTCTGTAGGATGGAACCATGGCAGTTAAAGTGGTGTCAAGCTACAGGGTAGATGCATCCTTTGTCAGGGAAAGATGTTAAAATCATGTAGAATAAAAGTGATAATGTTAGAAACACAGGCTTACATTTTGTTTCAGATGTTACTTTTGTTGTCAGTTAAGATGGCTTGGAGGGATATGAATGCAGGCAGAGGCCGTTCTCCTTCTTGGTCATGGGTGGGGGGAAAGAATTTCAATGGTCTCTGACTACGAAAGAGGCAGTTAGCTTTGCACGGGATAGAGATAGCTTAGATCTCAGTGGAAGTTACTTTGCTGCTGCTGCTAAATAGATTTGAAATTATATTACCTTTGTTTAACTGCCCATCATCCCCAGTCCCTACATGACCAAGAACAGGAGTGCCCTCTGCCTGCACTGATATCCCTTTGTGTATGTTGTGTGCCTTCAAGTTGCTTCCGACTTATGGTGAGCCTATCATGGGGTTTTCTTTTCAAGATTTGTTCAGAAGAATGACTTTTTTGCTTGGCGTTTTAAAATAACTCAAGCCTCCTGGGCTTCAGCCAGAAGGCGGAATGGAGGCAGGGATTATTGCAAGCTAAATCGCCACTGAATTGCTGGCCATCATCAGCCCGAATCCAAGCCAGGCTTAGCCGCTGCTTTTTAAAAGCTGGGACACTATCACTTTTCTTGTCCTGTGTGATTTTTAGCATCTTTGCCTCATGAAGAATTCAGTGTAGCTTTGAAAGCTTGCAAGGTGTATTTTGTGCTCTTCAGTTGGCCTAATAAAAGGTATCATTGTTTTGTGGATTTTGGATTGTGTTGTATTTTGCTGCTCGGCTAACACAGCTACCCCTGAATATGTTTCCTGAATACAGAGCAGTTACAGACCCATACCTCTGAGGTGCAAAACACACTGCAGAAATAATCCAGTTTGAGACTGCTTTAACTGCCCTGACTCAGTCTAGGGATTTCTTGGAACTGTAGTTTTGTGAGACATTTAGCCTTCTTTGTCCAAGTCCACTTGAAAGAGAGAAACATAAGAAAAGGAAGCAGAGGACTTGAAATTGTCACTTAACAATTGGCACCTTGACTGCAGTCTGAGCAAGTACATGGGTCACCCAGTTGTAGTCTTCCTGACTATGGGGAGATGTCTTGTTTTTCTATTTAAATCATAGTAATTAATTCTAAATGATAATTCTAAATTATAGTAATTATTTCTAAATCTAGGCATAAAATTAGCATATGCAATTTTTCTGCTAATCAGTGCTCTCTCTCTCTCTCTCTCTTTGTCCTCTTTTTTGTTGATATATTTCCTCACTTTTGGCACTTCATGAGATACCTCTCCTAAATCCTGGCCTGTCCTCACTCCTAGTACAGCCACCAGTTCTCCCTAATTTTTCTTGAGCTGAGTATTTTATTATTCTGATTTGCAGCCTGCTGCACTTCTCCTCTGTCTTTCATATGCCCATTGGTGTTTTATGATTTTAATTCCCTTATTAGCAAGCTTAGAAAGGAATTGTACTATATGCATCTTGCAAAAATATAATAGTAGGAAAAATATTGGTGAATATTCTAGATCAGCTATTTAATTCAGTATATTTAACTAGTAGTGCCTCCTGGCCCAAATGCTCCCCTCTATCCTGACTTACTGGGCAAAGCTGCTGTGAGTGACAAGGATCTGGTTGCCTGTTGATCAGGATGCAGAAGATAAAGGTGTCCACCCCTCTTCCACCAGTGATCTCTGGTGCAACGGTCACGTTTTCACACGGGGCTTTAGGAGGATGCATTCCTACCTCCGTCCGGCCCCACTCCGGCTCCATTTCCAGGTCGTTCACACGCGTGCAGCGGCAAACCCCGCCCCTTCCGGTGCCATCTCTGTGTCAGTCTGGCTTGTTGCTCCATGTGTTCAAACACACGGAGCCCTGAGTCCGGCCTCACTCCGGCAGAAAGGCCTCTAATTCCGGCTTCAGCGGCGGAAAGGTAATTCCGGGTGGCAAAAGGAATTAGCCTGCCGCCACCGGAGCCATTCCGGAATCAACGGCACGAGCCGTTCCGGAATGGCTCCAGCCGGCTTTAGGGACCCCTGTGTGAAAACCTCCTCAGAAGAAGAATCCCTGTTGCAATTCTTCCTTGTACTGAAGGTCCCTAGTGAGAGAGGGGTGGAAACATGAGTCTGCTGCATCTCAATTAATAGGAGAGCATACCACTGTCACCCCCTAATGCAGTCAAGAGCTAATGCAGTCAAGAGCAGAGCTAATGCAGTCAAGAGTTCTGTTCACACAGTCATAAAGCAAAAATCTCGTAGCAAGGGTACAACCAGATGACATCCAGGGTTCCAGAAAGAGATGAGTTGTGTAGGCAATCCAAGGTCAAGGAGTCCAGAGAGACAAGGCAAACCAGCAATCTGAACAGCAAGGTTTCCAGCCGAGAAGACAAAGAGAGTCAGGATCAAACGTGCTTTTACTAGGAAGCTCAGATAATCTCTGACAACTATTCTGGTGTCCGGCACCTGTTTATATTACCAGACTGCAGGTGCTTAGCTGTTGTTGATTGCTCGGCATTTTTCATAAAGCCTCCTCAAGTGCCAGAGGCTGTCCCTTTCCGTTCTTCATTGGTTGAAGGTAGTTACAGTCCCTTCTCCCTCCTCCATGCCTGAAGGCTCTGCTGCCAGGAGGTTTGGCTGCTAGGCCTCCTTGGGGGCCACAGACTCTGCTGGATCTGGCAGGGCAGAACTAGGGCCTGACTCAGCTTCAGGCTCAGGTCCAAGTTGAGGCCAGCTCAGATTCTTCATCCTCAGAGTCCTCAGCCAAGCTGGGCATGACACCGGGCATGATAGTGAGTCAGCATTGGAAGAACTTTTATGAAGCTTACATATTCCCTGAGCCAGCATGGCATAGTGGTTTGAGTGCTGGACTATGGCTCTGGAGACCATGGTTCAATGCCCAGCTTGGCCATGAAACCCACTGGGGCAAGTTGCATGCTTTCAGCCCCAGGGGAAGGCAATGGCAAACTTCCTCTAAAAAAAATCTTGCCAAGAAACCCCCATGATAGGATTGCCTTAGGGTTGCCATAAGTTGGAAATGGGAAGGCACACCACCACCACCACAACAACAACAACAAATTGAATACATAGAAATCATGAATATGGATCAGTTACAAGTTACAAAACTTGTTACAAAAATGGATGATAGAAAAGACACTACAAGTAATAAAGAAAAGAAGAGAAGAAAAAGCAAAAGGCAGATAGGAGCAAACTAAGAATTATGAATGCAACAGTACAACGGCTTGTGCAGCAAGATAAAGAAAATTACTACAACGACCAATGCAGAGAAATAGAATACATAATAAAAGAGACATAATAAAAGAACAATGCAGACAGACACTTTCAATAAACAAAAAGAAAGAGAAAAAGCCATGGATGACAGAAAAAACACTACAAACAATAAAAAAAAGAAGAGAAGAAAAACAAAAGGAAGATAGGAACAAAGTAAGAATTATGAATGCAACAGTACAGCACCTTGTGCAGAAAGATAAAGAAAACTACTACAACGACCAATGCAGAGAAATAGAAGACAACAAAAAGGGAAGAACAAGTGATCTATTTCACAAGATCTGGGAAATCAAAGGAAAATTCAAACCAAGGACTGTGAGGCTCTATGACAATAAAAACATATTTCAAGACCAGGAAGGAATAAAAAGATGCTGGATGCAATATACAGAATAATTATACAAAAGAGATGACAAAATGAAGGACATATGGAATGAAGAGCCATATGAACATGAACCCCAAATTCTAAAAAGTGAGGTGGAAACTGCAATAAGAGAAATAGTGAAAAACAAATCACTAGGAACAAATGATATTCCAACTGAACTGCTGCAATCCACATTGACAGAGTCAACTCTAGTGCTAACCAACATATGTCAACAGATATGCAAAACAAAATGATGCCCAACAGATGGGAAGCAATCAATATACATCCCCATCAACAAAAAGGGGGACACAAGAGACTGCAGCAACTATAGGACCATAGCACTGATCTCCCACATAAGCAAGATCATGCTCAAAATTCTGCAACATACACTCCAACCATACATGGAAAGAGAGATCCCAGAGGTCCAAGCAGGGTTCAGGAAAGGAAGAGGCACTAGGGATCACACTGCAAACATACGGTGGCTAATGGAGCACACCAGGGAATTCCAAAAGAAAATCAGAATGTGCTTTATAGACTATAGCAAAGTCTTTGACTGCATAGACCATGAAAGTCTATGGAACGCCCTTCAAAACATGAGAGTACCAGCACATCTGATAGTCCTGATGAGGAATCTGTACTCAGGACAAGAGGCTACTGTCAGAATAGAATATGGAGAAACAGAATGGTTTCCAGTTGACAAAGGGGTCGGACAAGGCTGTATCCTTTCATCCTATCTGTTCAACTTGTATGCACAACATATTATAAGAAAAGCAGGATTGGACACAGAAGAAGGAGAGAAAATAGGAGGAAGGAATATCAATAATCTGAGATATCTGTAATCTGCAATGACACCATAATACTAGCAGAAAACCTCACAGACCTGGGGAGTGGCAAAAAGGAGGATCGGTGCCGCAGTGTGTGGTTACTGAGGCCCCAATCTGCCTCTCCCAGAGGTGGCTCTGTGCCATCCCTTTCGGGCTGTCTGCATCGGCCTAGAGAGAGAAGAAGTTAATAAACAAAGGCAGGTTTTGTTTTGTAGAACTTTGAATGAGGATTGCATGAGGGGAAAGGGACAAAAACAAAGAGAAGAAAGAGAAGAAAAAAGGGTTGTAAGTATGAAATATCCAATTTTCTGCACAGTATAAGTACATTCTCCAGTTCGGATGGCTTAACTTATGGGATGGGGAGCAGGATCCTGAAATAGGGGTAGAGACAAGAATGTTGGGGGGCAGAGAAATAATTCAGGGTCTGGTCTGGCACCTGGTTTTTCACACTGTCTATCTCCCTCCAAAATGAGCAAATGAATAAATATACCACAATCTAAATAGGTCTACTGAGAAGCAAAATTCATTGGGTTTGCTAAGACTAGCTACAGAGGATGGCAATGGTACACACACACCCCAAGAAATTTAAAAGCTAAAATCATTAAGGCTTAATCCACATTGCAGAAACTATCCAGTTTGACACCATTTTAATTGCCATCACTCCATGCTGTGAATTCTGGGAAATGTTGTTTGTTTTGACACCATAGTAGAGTTCTGACAATTGAGCCGTGGCGATTAAAATGGTATCAAATTCTGTAGTTCAAATGCAGCCTTAGTGTTTGCAGCTTTTATTTTGGAGTGTACTCTGTTTGGGGGGAATGTTCTCCATTTGGCATTGCCTTGTCCTCCTTTCTCTTGCAATTTAAATAATATCAATATAGACATAAATATACATTTATTTCATATGGTTTATTTACAGCTATATGACATACACTGAATTTTATTATACACTCAATCGCATTTTTCTGATGAATTTAACTTTGTTAAAATGCCTTGTTGGCTTGCAATATACTTGTAAAACTCTGAATAAGAGAAAGGCTTAGAAATGTACATTACTAGCCACCAACCCTTGACTGAATCTTTGTTGATGCTGTTGTTGTTGTTGTTGTTGTTGTTGTGTGCCTTGAAGTTGTTTCCAATTTACACACACCTTAAAGAGAACCTAGCATGGGGTTTTCTTGTCAAGATTTGTTTTCCAGTGCCTTCCTCTGAGACCGCAAGAGTGTGACTTTACCCAGTGGGTGTCCATGGCCAAGTAGGGATTCGAACCCTGGTCTCCAGCATCATAGTCCACCATTCAGACCACACCGCCCCATGCACATAAATCTAGGACCCATTAAAATAATCCAACATAAAATATCTAATTTTAAAATGCATACATTTCAACCTTCGGTCCGGGAAGAATGTCAAAATCTCCTCCATTTTGAGCATGACTGAGAAGGATGAATTTATATTATTATTTTTATTTTATTAATGTTTTTGGCTTTTAGTTGGTCGTGCCCTCCATTTTTCTTGAATGTCCTAAATTTGTTCTTATATTTTTCCTACATTTTTCCTACATTTTGTCCTGGTTTTGTGGAAGAGAATTATGGCAACCCCAACTATAAACCTATGTAAAGGCCTACTTAAGAGCCAGCCTACTTAAGAGCCAGCCTACAGACCTGGCAAAGGAAGTCCATTCAACCCCTGAATGAAGCACAAGGAGAATTGTGTTTTCACCCCCTCCTGTCAGTGAGCGAGGCTGCATCAGTCGGAAGCAAGACCTCTGTTGCAAGTCCTTGTAGCATCCTTGGTCACTGCAGGGAAGGGATTGAAATTTGAAAACATCAACCTTCTTTCTCCCTGATCGGAATCTGAATATATTTCCTTTGCTGGGTGTGGCAGCTGGTTCTTAAGATGGGGCAGGGGCAGGCCAGAAGATATTACTTATGTAGCTCATCCAGGATACCAATGGACATCACCATTCTCATCGTTATTTGACGCAACCAGGAGCAGAGTTTAATCTGGATATGTTTTATGTCACCACAGTCCATGTAAAACTTTTACTTGTTTGCTTGCTTGCTTTCCATTCCTTTCCTTTGGCAATACATTCTTCTTCATTTCTGACTCCCCAGTATGACAAATCTGCCTCACATTGTCCTTTCCCTCTTCCTCATTGCACCTCTTTCCCAAGTGTCCAGAGAGGAATATTCAATTGTATATGCATTTTCCCCTCTGTAGAGACTCCATGCTATTGTGTTGCTTCTTCACAGGCAAACAGCAACATAACAATAGTCATATTGAAGGGCGATTAACTGCAGGGACAGTGGGCCCCAGCGCAAACAATGAAAGATCTTGAGCACTGAGAACAGCATTGATTCTAAGAATGAAACAAAAGTTTGACACCATTGGAGAAAGGAGGAGTGGAAGGTAGGGGAGGAAAAAAAGGTTGTGACACCTCTGGCATATGAACAATTTACATGCCATTAATGTACGTGGCTTGCATGCTACAATTAGGACAGCATTTAAATAAGTGTTAGCCTTGGCAGTCTGCGTATTATCACGCTGAATTTATGTCACCTCCAAGGTAAAGAGCAACTTCGCATTGTAACACACACAGGTAGTATAATGTGTCAAGTACATTTTCAGCAGCACATTCAGGCGGTGGGAAGGGGAAGAGAGTGATGTTTTGCACAAAGCCTGGTTTGCTTTCTTTCATCATCTCCTTTCCCACCCTCTTCTGCCCATTCTGATATGTTCCTCAAGACCCGTTATCCCCAGCCCTTTGCCTGGAAGGCAGTGTTCATTTTATTTTATTTTTATTTTTACACCTTTCTTCTTGCACAATCTTTCTTGTTTTTTAAACATAAAGAGTTTCCTTCAAAACAAAGGAAGAAGTGTGGTACAGGGAGAACGTGCATGAAAGAAAAAAGGAAATAAAAGTATATGGAACTGTACATGTATATCTAAAACACATAAATCCCACTTTACCTTTAAAAAATCCAAGGTTGCTAACAAAATATGAATCCCACATGGCAACATCAAGGCGATGACTTGCATTGACAGCAATGCCTGCCCTGCAAACTCCTTTTTCAGAAAAAAGTAAATTGGTGTTTACTCAGATGTGACTCTCCCTGTGTTCATTGTGTGTAAGACTGTAGTCTACGCATTGTAACCATAGGGTCAGGATTTTAGTTCAGAGGACACTGGAGTTGGAAGAGATACAGCTGGTAAATGTTACTTTTTAGGACCACAATTACTGAGACATTCTGCAAGATGTAGTCCCAGATAATGCTACACTATTATAACCACTCTCTGGTCTGTTGAGATAGTAAAATTTTATTTCATAATGTATTGCTGTTGTTTATTCCACTGTCTGTCTCCCCAGTATAGGCAGCATGTTGTAGTGGTTTGAGTGTCAGACTACTTAGATTTCTCTGCCAGAGAGCTCTAATGCTGTAGTTGAAGAAAATGCATTACATATAACCCTGCAGGCTTTCATGGTAGAGGGAAGGTGAATCAACACTGGGTCTTAGCCTTAATGTTAAAGTAGCTGTCCAAAGTGCTAAAATTTATTGGGGGATAAGCAGCTGGACATCTGGGAAGAGGAGCCGTATGGAAATGCAATGTATCCACATTACACAATAACCTTTTTAGTGCCATGGATCCATGCTACTTAGATTTCTCTGCCAGAGAGCTCTAATGCTGTAGTTGAAGAAAATGCATTACAGAGTTATAAGTACTCTGTGAAACTATAAATCCCAGGATTCAATCCATAGAGTACCATTTGTTGGGGGCAATTGGCTTACACATTCTAAACTGGTTAGAGAGGGCTAGTTCACTGATAAGCAGTATAGAAATGTAGTTGCTATTGTTATTGCTATAGAATAGAGCTGTGGCAGTTATGATGGCACAATTATGTAGTAAGGGTATACCCCCAATCTCTTAGCACAGGGACTAAAGTAACTTTTCCAGGTTCTGATTTGAACATATGCCTTCCAAGTTGTGCTGTAGTGGTTTGAGCATTGCACTATGACTCTGGAGACCAGGGTTTGATTCCAAGCTTAGTCATGAAACCTACTGGGTGACCTTGGCCAAGTCACATGATCTCAGCCTCAAGAGAAGGCAAAGGCAAACCTCCTTTGAATACAAAAGTCAGAAATAAGTCAGAAATGACTTGAAAGTACACAAAAACAACAAAAATCCCCCCATGCCCTCCAACATTTCACAAATAAAAATCAGGAGATGTGTAGCCAAGCAACATCAAAGTGTGGTCCAGATGGTAAAAGTTGATGAGGAAGAACAAACTAGGAGTGGTTGCATCAGTTTGCTTTTCCCTGAGCCTACTGGGAAGGGCAAGTGTCAACTCCCACCCCTCAAGTACCTTTGTTCTTTTAACTCTATTTGCACCAATGGAAGAAAGCTCAAAAAAGGAGGAAGTGGGAGGGGAAGAGAGATACTGAGACATTTTAAAAGCAGCTGGAAAAGTGGAATGACAGAGGAGTAACTGGGTTCGAATCCCAGCTCAGCCATGTAAACCCAATGGGTGACCTTGGGTAAGTCATACTCTCTCAGCTGTAGAGGATGGCAATGGCTAACCCTCTCTGAAGAAACTTGCCAGGAAAACCCCATGATAGGGTCGCTGTGAAGACACACCCAACTAAAGGTGGTGGCAAATATGGGTGTGCAATGCCAGTACCCTGGTGAGATCAAACTCTTTTACTCAAAAAGGTTCCAATGCTGAATGTAAAGTCCAAAAGAGGGACATTTATTTTGAAGAACAAAAGAAAAAGGTTTCTCCTCCCCAGCTCTAACAGGCTTAAAATAAAAGGTACTTTACAGTTTAGGTTTCAGCAATCTTCAGGGTTGTCATCTCTCTGGGTTTGATCTTGGTTTGAACTCCTCCTCAATGAAGCTGGTGCAGGGTCTTTCAGCTTCAGGTTCTCTTGACTTCTTTGTTGTTGATATTTAATATAATTAACTGCATTTGGTAACTAATCTGGCTAAATGGTAACTAAATTGGCTAAGTGGTAACTAAATTAGCTAACTGGTAACTAAATTAGCTAATGGTGTAAGAAATGCCCTTTCCGTCTGTCTGTACCGGTTTGCCACCAAACAGATAAAGCCAAGCCTGCCTAAGAAAAACTAAAAATCCCAAGATGAAGCAGAGCTTGCTGGGGCAAACCAAAAACTAGAAAAATGCAGGGGATTCCTACAGCTCCTCCCACAAACTAATACAATGGAACATTCCTATGCTCAAACATACTAAGGATTAAACTAAAATGAAAGAAAATGCAGGGGAGGATTTAAACAGTCCAGGCTGGACATCACAGTCACCATAAGTCAGAAATGACTTGAAGGCATGCAACAACAACTGTCTCTCCAGAGCCCTAAGGGACCTTTCACACTACACAGAGAGTGCGGCTTTAGTGGCTACTTGCTATGGCTACATCCTATGGAATTCTGGGATTAGTAGTTTATTGTTGTTAGCTGCCTTTGAGTTGACTTCCAGTCATGGCAACCCCGTGAGTGAGATACCTCCAAAAACTCCCTGTCCTCAACAGCTCTGCTCAGGTCTTGCAGTCCCAAACTTGTGACTTCCCTAATTGAATGTTTCCATCTGGCATGTGATCTTCCTCTCTTTCTACTGCTCTCCATCCTCCTTAGCATTATTGTTTTTTCTAGTGAGTCCTGATTTCTCATGATGTGCCTGAAGTACAGCAGCCTCAATTTTGCTCTTCCTTCTTGCCAAAACATCAACAAGTATTAATTTTTATTGCATGAATTTTATTATTGTAGATTGATGGTTGTTTGTTCTCAAATCAACCTGATTGTTATTACTTCAGAAATTTAATTAAAAATAAATGGGGGGAGGGTGGAGAAAAGTCAATGCCATTCCAGTCCACTTCTGTATATGGAAGGGAGGACAGGGCACCATCTTGATCTTGTTCTCACTAAAAGCCAAACATCTTGGGATGGCTTTTAACCTGAGATCTGTCTTTAACTGAAAAAGCCAGTTATTAAACCTGAGATCTTGTAAAAGAAAAATGCACACTATATTAGTAAATTATAAGATTTTCCATGGCATTCAAGAAATTAGCCTGATTTGCAAGTTTATCACACGGGAGGGATCCCATGCAAAAACAGGATTTAAAACAGGAAAAACCCGCAAATGCAGGTTGATTTTCACATGACGTTGAATGTTAACCCAGACAAAAAGTGGACAGAAAGTGGGGAAAATCCACAAAAGCAGATTGATTTTCACACAACGTCAGGGTTAATGAGCATTAACATGACATTAACCTGGACAGAAAGTCAACCAAATGCAATTCTTTTTATTTTCAGAAAATCCCAAAAGTAAAAAGAAACATGTTCTGTCGACTTTCTGTCCAGGTTAATTGCTCATTAATCCTGATGTGTGTGAAAATCAATCCGCATTTGCGGGTTGGGGGGGGTTAAATCCCATTTCTGCACAGGATTTGGGCACTTTGCCCGGTGTGATAAACTCCACTTTTTACATACCAAGCATTTCACTGAGGAACTCCATGGTTCCCAAGAGCATGAAAGACAATTCTTTAAATCATGTAGTTGATTTCCAGTAGCAGTTGGTGGTTTCCATAGTGAGGCAATAAATCTGCCCTGAGTTTTAGAATAAAATAGCTATAAAGATAGGATCCAGAGTTCTGAATCTTTTGGAAAGTTTGGGCTAAGGAGGTTGGCTAGTACCTGGAGGGGATTTACTGCCCCACAGAAGATCCCAAGTATCTTGGTGGATTTCTCTACCATTATATTAGGGTGCTTGTCTTCTGCTGCTCTGGCATAATATGAGGGATATTCTGGGATTTACTCTGTGGCTACCGCTTACATTTTCTTCCTTTCAGCAATTAAAGATTCTTACTGGCCCTCATGCAATGGCACTATTGTCTATGTCATCTCCTGCTGATCTTTGCTTTCCACACAGTCCCAACCTAAGATCGTCCAAGCTGGCAGGTAATATTGGTCACCAGAGGAGCTTCCAGCAGCTGGCTATTTTGTAACAATGACACTGAATCAACACCAGGTACATGACCTTTATGGATTCTGGCTGTTGCAGGAAATTTGGGAAGCATGCACAATGAAAAGCAAGGACACTGGGGTATTCAGTCTGAACAGCAGACAATTAATATGAAAGCCAAACACCAACTTACAATAAATATTTGCATTTTTCATATGGAAAATGTTAAGAAACAGCTCTTAAATCAAATATTTTTCTTGCTGTAATCATATACTGCAAGGTCCTTCCATAATTCTTCTTCAGAGCATCATCCAAACAGGTTTTTCTATTCTGAATACAAAGCAACACAGTTGGGCAAATTCTTATCAAAACAAGGAAAAATACTTTTTTTTCACCCAACCCTACTCTGGGTTAGCTACAAACATTTCAGGATCAAGTTTCCTTGCCTTCAGAGTTAGCCAGAGCTTGAAAAACTACAGCTCTCAGGATCTCCCAGTGAATATGGTGACCAACTATGCTAGCTAGGAGACTCTGGCTGACATCCTGTTTGTGATGTACACATGCACAAGTGCAGCTTACGTTCATGCAAACCCCTTTTCAGATGGGGCACAGCAAACTCTTCTCTTGTCCTTGCTCTCTGTCCAATATCTTTCCACACCCATCAGCTGTCAAGTCCCAAAAGGAATCCCTGCTGCTCTCACCTACCAGTAGAGAAGTATGCGGCGGGGGGGAGGGGGACACCATGTTAGACTTGTGGCAACAAAGGACACTGAGACTAACTGGAGGGTGCAAGGTATGATAGATTTATTATAGCAGGGAGCCAGAGGAGGGGAACTTTTATTAACCCTACATATACCCTGAGCCAGTGTGGCATAGTGGTTTGAGTGTTGGACTACGACTCTGGAAACTATGGTTCAATTCCCCACTTGGCCATGAAACCCACTTGATGACTTTGGTCAAGTCATATGCTCTCAGCCCCAGGGGAAAGCAATGGCCAGCCTCCTTTGCCAAGAAAACTGCATGATAGATTCACCTTAGGGTTGCCATAAGTTGGAAATGACTTGAAAACACACAACAACAACACCAATAACAACAACAACAGCATTTATTAGAGATGATAAATAAAGCAAAGTCTCCAACTAAAGTAAGCGCTCACCCCAGAGCAACTCATATCGTCTGTCAGTTTTTGGGAGGCATAAAAGCAACAGCAGAGATAATAAAAAATGATGGCTTGTGACACCTTACAAGTTCTTCAACTCTGCACTGAGCTCTGATTAACAAAAAGTGTTGTCTCAAATTTCTCTAGCTTAAAAATATTCATGGCCTTCCAAATTAAATCATCATAGGATATCTGTCTTATGCTTGTTTCAAAACTAACATATGAGAATTCTGTTTCTGGAGTGGTGCGAGCAGTCCAATATATTCTATGTGTTTTTATCCCATTCACTGAAAACCCATCAGGAGTGAACATTCTAGCACCAATGACAGAACCTGGTATCAGTGCATCGATTCCACTCAAATGAATGACATTATTTGTCAAAGGTGTTAAAGGAGAAGGTGATTCAGACCATGAAGATCCAGTTGCTTAGAGCACCTGGGGGAAGGAAAATGCTAGTACCCCATTTCTGAGCACACTCATTTCTCCCTCTGCCCCCATCCAACTGAGCTGAGACCATCTCTTCTCCGTGGTCTGAATTGCCTCCCTTCTCTCTTCCCTCTGCACTAGTAACTAACAAGAACAAATGCCTCTCCCAGAGCTTGACACCTGCCGCCAATGAGAAGATGCAGAACTCTGCACACATGTAGGATCTCATACTCTGGGTATTACAGTTACAGTCCAAAAAAATAAGCTTTTCAAGCTTTGGAAATGGGCCTTTAGCTTTTAGCTACCTAAACCTGCCTCCTTCTCCTCTTCTACCATTCCAGACCTGGGTGTTCCTACTTGCTGCCTGCTTGCATTTTTATTCTCCATTCTTCTCGGACACCAGCTTGCAATTCAAACATAAGATGTTGCTTTTAACAGCCTATAATCTGTCTAAAGACTGGTGTCTTTCTCAGCGCCTGTCGCCTGAAACTCATTTTTAAACTGGGGGGAAAGCAAGGATTAAACTTGGAACCTTCTGCATTCCAAGGATGTACTCTGTCACTGAGCTGTGGTCTCTCTCCAAAGTTGGCATTCCTACCTATCTTATTTGTAGTACAAATAATAATACATAATAATAATAAAATTTATTTTTATCCCGCCCCTCTGCATAATGCAACTGGGGCAGCTTACAACTTTAAAATATACAATCATATCCCACAATCCCACCCACCCCCTTAAAATACAATTAAATAATAATAACAATTTAAAACACATTTAAATAATAACACAAAAACAAATAAATAATAACAATAGCTACAGCTACAGCTAATCAGGGATGAGCAGGATGGCTGTCTTTTGATGGCCAGCATATCTATTCAGGAAAGGCCTGTCGGAAGAGATCTGTCTTAATAACCTTTTTAAAGCTGTCTAAGGTGGTAATATGACAGATCTCATCCAGGAGGCCATTCCATAATCTGCGAGCAGTAGCCGAAAACATCCTCTGGGCAGTTGCAGACAGTCTAGTTTTTATTGGCTGCAACAAATTCCTCCCAGAGGACCTAAGTGTGCGGGGTGGATTATGCGGAAAGAGGTGGTCCCAAAGCTAGGTTGGACCCAAGCCATTTAGGGCTTTAATTAACCAACACCTTGTACTGGGCCCAGAAACTAATGGACAGCCAGTGGAGTGATTTTAGGATCGATGTTATATGGTTTCTTCTCATTATTTCTGAGACCAACCTGGCTGCTATATTCTGTACTAGTTGAAGTTTCTGGACCATGTACAAGGGTAGCCCCATGTAGAGTGCATTACAGAAATTAAGATGAGAGGTTACCAGAGCATGCAACCACAGTTTCAAGGTCCCTAACTTCCAGAAAGGGTGCAGCTGGCGTATCAGCCAGAGCTGATAGCAGGCACTCCTGACCGTCGCATTTACCTGATCTATCATCTGAAGCGACGGATCCAGGAGCACCCCCAGACTGTGAACACAGTCCTTAGAGGAGAGTGTGACCCCCATCCAGGACTGGAGGTTGCAGCCCAACACATGTGACTCACATGGTCAACTTGGACTGGCATCAGCTATTCATGGTCGTGTTCAGCAATGCTCCTGAGGTCCTATACAGTCCAGATGATAAAATTTTGGTATGGAAAGCTTGTGCTCTGCTACTGAGCTATAGTGCATAATTTGAAACATGGTTGAGTCAGAGTGATCTTCCTACAGGCCTGGCCTCTAATACCAAGAACCATTTCACAGACTATGATTCCACTTTAACTGCCATGGTTCCATCTTACGGACCCTAGGATTTTCAGTTTGGAGATAGGTATTTAGAATTCTCAAAGAACTCTAGTGGTTCATCTAGGGGCTCATTCCCACTTTTAAACTGGTTTGCGAGTCAAATTGACACTGGGTCGCAGATTCAATTGAAGCCGATACATAGTTCCCACTATGGAAGCAAATTATTTCCTTATTCCATGCATTCGTGTCTTTTTTGACATGATTGTCATTCCCACTAGATTTGCACCACTACTGAGAGCCTGCTCAGTATCGATTGCGATTGATCCGTCCCGCTTTTTTAAAAAAAGTCAATCATATGATGCACATCCTCGTGTCATCAATGATGCAACCATGCATCATCCTGGTGACACAACCACTCTTAGGTGTGGCCGCACACATCTTCTGTTGCTATTTCTTTTCACTTAGCCATATGGTCTCCCAGCAAGGGTCATGGCTCTTGTCTCCAAAGTTGCTCTGCAAGCAATGTTTACATACTTGCAATCCACTCTCATCATCTGCCTCTAGATGAGGAATACCTTTCTGCACAAAAATGAAGCTTTGTGGGCAGCCTTGGATGAGGATGTGGATGATGAGAGTGATTAGAATAATGAGAGGTTGAGAAGAAGCTGATGTGGCTGCAACAATGAGATGATGCTGTGCACATTTTCTTGTCCCTATGTTGGTCAGGCCACCAGTTTTAACAGTGCTATGCAGTGCTTCTATGAGCCTATTACAAGGAGGTGATGGGTTTACCCCAAAGCAAAGAAATATGGGCTGTTTTTGTCACTATTGTGTGGTCCAATGAGATGTGGAAGCAGGAGCATTGCATGTTGCAAAGAGTCTTCCATATGATCATGGAAGAACTGAGCCCACATCTTCCAAGTAGGACCACTATTGTTGGCTGATGCTGCCTATCCCATTATGCCATAGGTCATGACACCGTTCAAGGGTGTCCTGTGTCCTCGCCAGGCAGTGTACAACAAGCACCTAAATAGGGTGCAGAATGTGGTTGAGAGGGCATTTGGCCACCTTAAGGCACAGTGAAGATGCCCGACAGCCCCCTTGGAAGCGGCAAAGGAAAATGTGAACTGTCATTGCTTCATATGTGATATTGCACAATATAGTTGAGTCTGAAGGTGAGGTACTAACATGCCTCCCTCCTCAACCTGCAGTCTACACAGTGTCTTCCTTAGTGACATTCAGGAAACAAAGGAGGGCGATTCTACAAGAGAATCATTTATTAATTTCTTCTGCCACCAGCAGCATCGATAAGCCCCAGTTCCCTATACCTTTCCATTTCCCTGAACATAATAAACAGATTGTAAACAATAATTGATACTCTGTGCATATTTTCCCCCGTGGATGCTTTGGAGTGTGGGTGGGTGCTATGATGGTAACATTGGCATCAACATATTAACCTGTCTCCATGTGTTTTTGCAATTGTGAAGGTCATTTGTGCTGCAGGATATAGCATCTGCATGAGAGGTCATACTCTCTCAGCCTCAGTGGAAGTAAAGAGTGCAGTCATCAGCCGCTGCATAGGCCCAATGTTGGCTTGCCCCCGCAAAAAAAAAATTAGTTTTAAATTAAGACATTCTGCAAGAACCTAAATTTCCCACTCACCCACCCACTGATAAGGTGTGATGACCTTTGCATATATACACTTATATTACTATGCACACAGACACAGACGCACACATTTATACAGACAGAGATAGAGAGAGCCAGGTAGAGAGAATACGAAACGAAAATATACCGACATTTCCCTGTACATTCATGTCCCCAAACTTTGAAAATGTTTGCAGTGTATCAAAAAATCTGTATTTTTAACATGTTCTAAGGGTGCACAGCTCAAATAAAAATGCTTTTTAAAAAAAATGGTTTCAACTTTGCCAGCCTCTCTTGGAGACAAAAAAGAGAAGTCCACATGCGATCCATTGACACAGCCACCATACTCCTCCTTCCTGACCAATGAAAATAATCCAAAAATTCGCCATACATACATGCTGCCAAGCCTTGAAACATTTTACACTGTATCAAGATAGCTGCCTGTTACAGTGTATTGGTCAAAATTATTTTTTTTTAAGCAGTTTCGATCAGTAATGGATCAGTAATAAATAACTGCGACTCAATTAATACTTTGTCAGTTGGAAATCATGGTGGGGCAAAGAGTCATAGAATCATAGAATTGGAAGAGACCCCAGTGTCATACAAAATTGAATACTGGCGCTCTCATGAAACAATCCTCTTTTTGGATAGCACCGCCTAGCAGTGTGGTGCTGCAAAAAGGCTGATGAGGTCCTCAAACCGAAGGCACATAAATTTATACCAGGTTGCCTCCCATGACCTGGGTCTGAAGGGTTTTGCTCGGTCAGCTGAACAGTGCTGCACAAAGTTTAAAAACCTCAAAGGCACATTCTTTCATGCCATGGATACTTTTGAGGGCAACCTGCCACCCACCAAACAGCCTCCCATCTTCAGAAGATTAAAAAAACTGTTGACAGCAGCAGGGAGGCCCTCATGGAGAAGCGGAGACTTGTAGGCAAGTGACAACTTTTTCCTTTCCGATTTACCAGGCAGGGGCCCCAAAGGTCCCCAAGGTGTTGATTTTCTGAGAAGCTTTCCTCCTTTTGATTTTGGATTTCAAGATGCAAGGTGCAGGAGGAGAGAGGAGGAATCTTCTTTGTCCTCCTCCTCCAATGATAGAGGCAGAACTCCAGAAGCATCCCTACAAGGACGCCCTGCATCTCCTCAGCATGGTAAGCTGGACATCCTCTTCCCAACACACAAGAGATGTGCACTCTCTCTCTTTCTTTCTCTCTCTTCCCCTTTCCCTCTCTTTCTCTATATATAACCATACATTTATAATGATATATATGTAATGATATGTATATATATATACACACACACACATATATAATATAGTTAATTATTATAATTATATATAACTATGAATAATTATAAATAACCTGCGTGTGTGTTTGTATGCGACAACTCACACATGTGTAACCTTATGCATACACACACACACACACACACACACACTGATAGATTTGAGTTTTCCTTATGTGTGTATATATGTATGTATAACTATATATACATATAACCATATGTATGTAACAATATATGTCTATATCTGTATCTAGATGGCTATATATATTGTATACCTATGTATTGTGCGTTTGTATGTGACAACAGCTTACACACATATGCAACCAATTATATATGATTACTTTATTCATATAGATAGTTTTTTTCCGTGTGTGTGTGTGTGTGTGTGTACATAGATATAATCATGTTTGTTGGTGTGTGATTGAGTTTATGTATTTGTGAGTGGAAGGACCTGTACACACAAAGAGCCAAACTCAAGGAGACACACACACACATTTTTCCTATATATATGTTTATATGTGTATATATATGTATGTGTATGTTTTATATATATATATATATATATATATATATATCACATACAAATACAAACACATAAACAAAGTTATATATGTGTGTGTGTGTATTCACACACACATTTGTGTGTGTGTGTGTGTGTGTATATATATATATATATATATATGCATGTGTGTATGTATGTGTGTAGAGAGAGAGAGAGAGTCAGGTACATATACACACACACACACTTCCGATCCACGGTCTTGAACTTCTGCAGACAGGATGCCAGGAGGGAAATAATGGTGCATGCGCCCAAGGCAGAGAGCCACACACCCATTCAAGCCAATGGGCTTGAATATTTGCGTTTCTTCATTTTTGCGGGGGGGGGGGTCTGGAATGGATCCCCCATGAAAATGGAGGGACAACTCTGTGTGTGTGTGTGTGTGTATTCATGTACATGCACCTGGGTAAGTATGCATGTATGTACATACATCTATACATACCTACACACACTCAGGCACATATAAGGACATTAAAAAGGTATATATTCCCCCCACACTACCAGGTGGGAACCAGGAGGAACAACCTGGATCTTCTGAAGTACAGGTCCCATGGATACAGGCCCCACAGAACCCAGAGGCTCCACCTCCAAAAATATACTATAGGAACACAAGAGAAATTGCTCTCTGAGGAGTGGAACACCTACTCCAACACTGGTAATAATATTTAATAATATATCTCTTTTTTTTTCTGTGCTGCAGCTCGAGTTTCTGGAGAGGCTTGAAAGGTTGGAGTGCAGCCTGACATCAGCTCCCCAGGCCACCCCCAACCCTGATGCTCCACCTCCAAGGTTCTGTAAGTGTGTAGTAAATACCACAAATAAAATTGTTTTGTGGAACAGATGAAATGTCTCCATTTTCTGTCATACTTTTAATGATTTGTCTTTATGTTTTCTGTGTTGCAGGGAACAATGTTCTGAACCACCTGGAGTGGCTGGAGTAGTGGAGGGCATCCTGGAGGGGACCAGCCAGAGCAGTGGAGGGTGACCAGCCCCAGGAACATGGCCTTTGATTCTGATTACCGTTGTTGTTTTTAATACATAAAAGAGATAAGTTTTGCATTTTCTACTCATGTCTTTATTTTATTTTTGTCAAAAGAACTATGATGTAAATATGTTTCAAAAATTTAAAAGTATTGTACTTTTTAAAAAAAAAAAACTGTACTATCTAACTAAGCTGTTGCAGGCTAATTTTTTTCCCACACCCCCTCCACACCCCCTAAGGTCAGGTAGCCAATACAATTCATCATCATTTCATGGGAGCAGTGGAACAGGCTTCTTGATCTTCCATACAGGTCTGGTTAAGGAATTCCCATCAGAATAAGAGAGCTGCAGCTGTGCTGCCACTGCAACATGAGTTGCTTTAGGAGGAGCAAGCCCAAGAGATGAAGTGGTGGATTGAGCCACAGAGGTTTAAGAAGGACTTGAACCAGGGAAATTACTAAAGTCCAAGTCTTCAATGGGATCTTTTATCCTATGTTTATGGAGGTAGTTAGGGAATAGACTGCTAGAGACAAAGCTTTCCAATGAACTGTTATTTATTTGGAGATTCAAACATACAAAGACATGCTAACATTCACACATACACACAAGAACTCAGGAAAAAAGTAGTTAGCCTGAAGAGGAAACAGAAGACTTTCTAATGGTGATAATTACCTGAAGGAGGCTGCTCTAACAATGAATGAAGATGGATATACAATAGTGATGAGTTGCTATTGTATATCAAAAGATTCCAGATTACTACTCTTTGACGTAAACAATTTCCAAGGAGAGGAAGTGGGATGTTAATATTATCTCATCTTCAGCCAGATATGTTATGAAAAGGAAAGGATAATGGAAAGAGCTGGGACCCAAGTCAGAGTTCACAGCGGTGCATTGTCACCATGAAATCTAACCAGACCCAATGTGCTTGAGATTTGGGGGATCTTTTATACCCTTAAACCTAGCCTGAGGCAAAGAGTTGCTATTGTATATCAAAGAATTCCAGATTATTACTCTTTGAAGTAAACAATTTCCAAGGAGAAGAGATGGGATGTTAATGTTATCTCATCTTCAGCCAGATACATTCTGACTGGTACTCATAAATCTCCTAGATGCGAATGTCCTGCTTTGCAGCTCCTACGCCTGGCCCTTAATCTGCAAATTGTTATAGATGCAGACGTGACCTTTCAGGTGCCTACGTGATGTGCTCACCTTGGATCCATGGCAGTTGGACTTCTTCAATCTAGGGCCGTGGCAGCGACCCACCAAAGGTTTTTTAAAAAAAATATTAAATCAATCATGGTAACAGCGGCAACAGTCAAGGCTGCTGCTGGGGGGGGGGGGCAAGCAAAGAAAGCAGTGGTAGAGGGGAATTGCTGCTGTGAGACCTTTGAGAAGCATTAGTGGAGGCTGCATCATTGAGGGTGGGCTGGGCAGTTACTTTTCTCCTCTATCTGTTACATTATTTGCCATCACAAAACTGGTGAGGTCCCTCATGATATGTGTTTGCTCCTTTAAAACATTGAGTAGCTCATCAAATTCCCTTTTTGTTTCCACCAGAAACATCTCTCTATTTTGGTGTCTTTTTCCCTGTCCTTTTCTCTACTTTGCCTGTCCATTTCTCTACTTTCCCTCTCTTTTTCTTTACTCTGGAAATCTCTCGCCCTGAATTGTTGATCCCAATCCTCCCTTGCCTCGTTCTCTTAGCTTGCTCCTTCATATGATCAAGTAGAAGGTTCAGCTGACAGGAGGAATGCTTCATGAGTTTATCAGTGGTCTTTTCTGCTGTGCTTCGATCTTGCTTTTTTCTGATCATGGCAAGTCACTCTTCTGGGGTTAGTGTAGCCCTTTGTCTGGCCATGATGTTCACTGAGGAAGAGAATGTAGAATAGAAAAATCATGATTAGAGCATGACATGGAAGAGCCAAATTTTCATGCTTCTCGGGAAATCTGAGTAAGACACATTAGACACATACCACCCATCCGAAAATCCCTGTAGAAGAAACAACAAGGATATGTACTGACCATTTGGTCCTGTGGCCAGGGATGTTCCAGGTTCTTGTGGTTTCTCATCACTGGGGCCAGCAACAGGTTCCTCCATCTGTGGCACTCCCTCCTGAGGCTCTTCCATCTGGGTAGTGTCGTTATCTTCTTCCACAGGGCTAATTGTTAGCTGAATTTATTCCTCTCCCTCTCCTGGGAATCTGCAGAAAAGAGGAGTGGTAAATGTGGGTCAAGAACCATTTTGTTGCCCCACCAAAATAAAGCATCCCCATGTTGACATTGTGTTGGAGATCATAGTCTAAGAAGCCTTATTTTGAGTAGATGCAGAAAGATTCAATATTCTTTATTGTAATAGAAGTAAATAAATTTGCAGCACTTTACATTTCCAAGCAGCAGCAAGCAAAGAACACTCCATCACAGTACATGGGTACCTTTAAAAACAAGCATCGCACTGGCGGCCTCATCTTTATCTCTGTTCAAAAACTAAACATATATTAGATATATTAGAACATATATTAGAAAAATAACCCACCCACCCCATGCACCATGCTTTTATCCAACCAATCAATCAATTTATAACAGAATATTTTTAAAATTTTACCTTGTGAGAACAGCTCTTCAGAGCCCTCCGCAGGCTGCTGATGTTGATGTGGTGCCATGCGGGAGTCCTGCTGAGTAGTCCCTCCCAAGACTATCACTAATTCCATTGCAGATTATACCCTTTTGGCCTCATCTCCCGCAAAAATCTCCTTCAGCTCTTGAAAAAATAACATGGTTATAGCTCCACTCCCACTTCTGGAAGCAAGCTGGTTACCAATCTTAAATTTATGCTTCATAGCCTTGGTTTTGGTCCTACACTCTGAGCCAGTCCTATCATGACCTCTCTCCCTCATCTTGATAGTGATATTCTCATAAATATCTATATTGCAGTGGCTATGATTCAGCTGCATCTGGACCATCTCATGGCCCCAAATAGCTATCAAATCAATCATCTCCCCCCTTTTCCAAGAAATACCTCTCCCACCTTTTTTCGAGAAATCTGCCATGGCTAATCGAAGGTGGAGGAAAAAAATGGCCAGCAGATTTAAAAGGGGTCTGCAAAGCTATGGAGCTGTTCAGTGCTGCAATCGTGTATGGGGCTTTTAAAAAATGGTGCTGTGCTAAGGGATTTAGGAGTGGGCACAAAAGTGCACAAAGGTGGGAGGGCACAGGTGGGCACCATAAACCCTTGACCAGCTGGGGGAATGCCCTCCCTTCCTGTATGACTCATGCCAGGGATGAGGAAACTATGGAACTGCCCATCCATGTCCCCCCCCCCCCATATGGATGTGACCATAATCCTACCACAGAGACCAGAGCAGCCATGGCAGGGAATTCCTGCCATGGATGCAATAGCTTGTTCCTATTTTGTTGTTGTTAACTGCCCTCGAGTCAATCTCAACCCATGGTGACCCTATGGATAAGACATCTCTAAGAACCCCTGCCTTCCACTGCTCTGCTTAAATCCTGCAAACCCATACCCATGACCTCCTTCATAGAGTACATCCATCTGGCATGTAGCCTTCCTCTCTTCCTACTTCCCTCCACCTTTCCCAGCATTATTGTTTTTCCCAAAGAGTCCTCCCTTCTCATGATGTGACCGAAGTACGACAATCTCAGTTTAGTGCTTCCAGGGAGGTTTCCAGTTTGATCTGCTCTAGGACCCACTTGTTTGTCCTTTTGGCTGTCCATGGGATCCTCAGCACTCTTCTCCAGCACCAAATCTCAAAGAAGTTGATTTTCTCCCTGTCATCTATCTTAACTGTCCAGCTCTCACATCCATCCATGGTAATAGGGAATATAATAGCTTGTATGATCCTAACTTTTGTGCTGAGTTGTATATCTTTGCATTTTAGAATCTTTTCTAGTTCTTTCATAGCCACCCTCCCCATTCTTAATCTTTTTCTGATTGCCTGACTGCAGTCCCCATTTCTATCAATGTTTGATCCCAGGTATGGGAATTCTTTTACTATTTCTATTTCTTCATTGTCTAGGTTGAACTTGTGACAGTCCTCTGTGATCATTATTTTTGTTTTCTTTATGTTCAATATTAAGCCTGCCTTAGCACTTTCTTCTTTGTTCTTCCTTAGTATGTGTTCCAGGTCTGTGAGGTTTTCTGCTAGTATTATGGTGTCACCTGTATATCTTAGATCAGGGGTCGGCAGCCCCTGGCCCACGGGCCGGGTGCGGCCCGCTGAGGCCTTGGGACCAGCCCATGGTCAGTCCTGCCACTGTCGCCACCACATGCGAGTGCGGGCACCATGTTGGCATCCAAAATGGTACCCACACCATTTTGGAATGCCCAATGGTGCCGTGCGCATGGGCACGGCGCCATTGGGCCTTCCCAAATGGCGCTCTGCATTGTGCGTGCATGTACGCGTGACATGGGGCACTATTTTGAAATGCCCAACGGCGGCGTGCCCATGCACACAGAACAGTTAGGCGATCCAAAATGGCGCCCCCACGCGTACACGCATATGCACAATGTGGGCGTTGTGCGCATGCGGGGGCAAACACGCACACACACACCCAGCCCCAGCACTATTCCCCTCCCCTCCTGGCCCCCCAGCAACAAAAGTTGATAACCCCTGTCTCAGATTGTTGATATTCCTTCTTATTTTCACTCCTCTTTCTTCCGTGTCCAAGCCTGCTTTCCTTACAATACATTCTACATATAAGTTGAATAGGTAGGGTGATAGGATACAGCCCTGTCTGACTCCTTTGCCAATTGGGAACCATTCTGTTTCTCCATGTTCTGTTCTGACAGTAACCTCTTGTCCTAAAGCCTTGCAAATACAATACAGCACATATAATATCATTTAAAAAAAAATAAACTGTATCAGGTGTCCATAGGTTACACCCGCCCTCCCGACATTTGTGGAGGGCACCCATGGTCCAATGCACACTACAGCAGTGAGGAATTCCCATCCGGAGACCCATTACTCACTTTAGAGGTCCTACAGAATTGCAAGGGATTGCAGATTCTGTCAATTATTTTTTTAAAAAAACAACCAAAATAAACCCCCTCCCCAAGGAATGCACCTCCCAAAAGTTGTCTTACATCATCAAAATATCTCATGAAAACAGGGAAAATGCATAATCAACTTGATCATGACTGCTGATTCACAATAAAGCCACCATGGTAGTCACTTGCAGTGCAGAGGGGGGGAAATGGTGGATTTAACAAAAAATGGGGTGGGCTGTGTTACACCCTCTCTCTGCCTTCTGCCATTAGTCCCTTCCCTCCAGTACGATGCAAATCAGATCCAAACATTGTTCACACTTGTTGGACACACTTGCAAAGCAAATATTTTTGAAAGAACCAGCAAATGACCCGTCTTCGAAAAAGAGCAATTTTTTTACATTTGCCTCACTTCACCGCAATTGAGACCAAATGCAGTCAGGTCTGAAACCACTTCCAGTGTGAATGAGGCACATATAAACTGACCAACAAATTGGGTTAAATCATAGTGGGAACAAGCCCTAAGATGCCATAAGATGTTGCCATAGCAGGTAAAGTGGAATCATATTGCCACTATTGTAGTGTGGTGTGAAAGGACCACAGCTGATCAAAGTCTTGCACAAACTTACACATAAACTTCCCTTGTGCTTTCCTGCTTAGACCTCACACTGAGGCATAATTGCTCTAAAAAATAAATGACCTTTATGTTCAAGAAATACCAGTGGAACAAATTCACAGGACAGACCGCAAACATTACAAGAAGCTAATTTCTGATGCTCCTCTCTGACAAGCAAGCGAAGTTCCAAAATGCAAATATAAAGTCCACACTGACTATAATGCAGTCTGATTGAAAATATCCCTTGGGGGAGATTTTAATGATGGTTAAAAAGGCTTGACAGCTTCACGTCATAGTATGTCCATGTTACAAAGCCATAAAGTGACGGTGTTGATTTCGGGGGGGGGGGGGGGGTTAAAGAATTAATGCAGAGGAGAAAGCTGTAATGGACAAAACCAAGGACAAAGAGGACAATGGCAAAGTTCATATATAGACATCACTATCTTTTTCTAGATTGAGCTACATCTATGGATAACTATCATTACTGTCCAGTTCAGGAAACTGAAAACATCATGAAAATTACCCAGCCAAATATGAAAGCTCTTTTCCAGTCTGAGAATGATGTAATGAGTTACAGGTAATATAGGCCTGAATTCTATTGATAGTCCCATATAGGGTAAAGCCATTGAATCAATTACTGAATGGTGGTTCCACACTTTAGCAAATCCCATAGTTTCAATAGATCTGGTATAGTTGGGATATCAATAGCAGTAGCATTGTCAGCTCCTAAGAACTCTGGAGGGTTGCACATTGTCATTACAGCTGCCATTTTGGATAATCAGAAGTGACAATGCATAGCTCCTGGTTCCTGCTCAGGTGAGGGGGATTTCCATGTAATAGCCCTGAAAAGGGGGTTTTACTATTGTAAATGCATTGTTGTTATTGTTGGGAAAATGTTTTGGGACTGAAATTTGGTGGGGGGGGAGGTGCAAGAATATTTTTTGGAGGGGGGGGTCCAACAAGTTGTACTGAAAGGGCATCATGAAGCCCACACCCCTGAGTGACAGAATTCATGTTACAGTTGGCTGTGATGAGCTACTTGGGTTTTTGTTTTAGTCAGTAATAGGGTGCAATGAAGTCACATTTCAAAAATAACACAATGGCTGGCATGCTGTTAGTGATATATGTAGGCATAAGTCCAACATGTGCCAGTGTATGTCTTGTCTTTAGTCATTGCAGAGCTCAGAATTCTCTATTTTCCCTGAAATGACCAAAAATCAACTGAAAACCCATATTTCTAATGCTATCTTCCCCATTCCCCATCCCCAAATAACTATGTGTTGTCCAGTGGAGAAGAAAGGACAGTTGAGAATAATGTGGCTATATACCTATATATGCACACCAATGAAGACATCCTCCAGAACCTCTCAGGAGGCCTTCAAGCATCCTGGAAGATAATGTTGTGCATCTGGCTATAGATGCCACCCTTTGTGCTCCCTCAGTCTTTACATGGCCATGGAGGAAGGGCACAGGAGGAAAGTGAGTCCTATGAGATAGAAGAGGGGAGACATATTGTAATTCTACCATGGTGGAAATTGATAATACATCTCCCTGATACAGGATCTCAGCCATAGAATGGGAACTGTGTTATGAGTAATGTTTTCTAATTACATTGAGCCATTTTGTCTTAATGCAGAGTAGAGCTACAAAACTCTCATTTTTATGGGTATACATACTGTACAGAGCCAACGTTGTGTAGAAGTTTGATCATTTGACTATGACTCTAGAGGTCAGGGTTCAAATCCTGGCTCTGCCATGTAAATCCACTGGGTGAGCTTGGACAAGTCACTTCCTCTCAGCCGCAGAGGATGGCAATCAAAGAAACTTGTCAAGAAAATCCCATGATAATAATAATAATAATAATAATAAGTTTTATTTCTAACCCGCCCCTCTGCGTCGCAATCGGGGCGGCTTACAACAGTTAAAATACAATAGTTAAAACAATCCCACATCCCAATCCCTCCACTCGCATCCCTCCCACCCCCCTTAAAACAGAATTAAACATAAGAATATATTAAAACAAAGCGCTATAACAATATAAAATACTATAATATAAAATACAACAGAACAACAGACAGAACAACAAAACAAAAAAGCTAACAGAGGAGAGGGTTCGATATTCATCCTCAGAGGAGTTATTCTTCTGGGAAGGGTTATTCCGGGAAGGCCTGCCGGAAGAGATCCGTCTTAACAGCTTTCTTAAAAGCAGTAAGTGTTGTAATAAGACGGATCTCATCCGGCAGGCCATTCCATAATTTAGGGGCGATGGCAGAAAATGCCCTCTGCGAGGTCTGTGCAGACTTCGACTTTGGCTGTTGCAGTAGGTTCTTTCCCGCTGACCGAAGAGCATGAGGGGGCTCATATGGGGAGAGGCGGTCCCTAAGATAAGTTGGACCCAGGCCATGTAGGGCTTTAAAGGTCAAAACCAACACCTTGTACTGCGCCCGGAAACTAATTGGCAGCCAGTGAAGGGATTTAAGCACAGGTGTAATATGCTCCCTTCTAGATGTTCCGGTAATTAATCTGGCTGCCATGTTTTGCACCAACTGAAGTTTCCGAGTTAGGCACAAGGGTAGCCCCATGTAGAGTGCATTGCAGTAATCTAGACATGAGGTTACCAGGGCGTGCACAACGGTTTCCAGGTCTTTCTTATCCAGGAATGGGCGCAGCTGGCGTATCAGCCGAAGCTGATAACAGGCACTCCTGACTGTCGCATTCACTTGGTTGGTCATGTGAAGCGACGAGTCAAGGAGTACCCCCAGACTGCGCACACAGTCCTTGGAGGAGAGTGTGACCCCATCCAGGACAGGGGGCTGTAATCCCGGACCTGGCTTCGGACCGGTAACCGTGAGCACCTCCGTTTTGTCTGGATTCAACTTCAATCTATTTTTCCTCATCCAATCCATTACCGCTCCAAGGCAGTCATTGAGAGGAGAGATGCCATCAGAAGTCTGAGACGATGATTTGGTCATGGAGAAATAAATTTGGGTGTCATCAGCGTACTGAAGACACCGCCCTCCATGCCTCCGAATGATCTCTCCCAGCGGCTTCATATAAATGTTAAATAACATCGGGGACAGGATGGCGCCCTGAGGGACGCCACAATTAAGCTCTATTTTGGAGGAGCAACTGTCCCCGAGCCTCACTCTCTGGGATCTGCCAAAGAGGAAGGAACGGAACCACCGCAAAGCAGTGCCTCCGATTCCCACCTCTCTCAGCCGATCCAAGAGAATGGCATGATCTATAGTGTCAAAGGCCGCTGAGAGGTCCAAGAGCACCAGCAGGGTCACACTTCCCCTGTCGATGCTCAAGCGGAGGTCATCGGTCAGAGCAACCAAAGCAGTCTCAACCCCAAATCCTGTCCTGAAGCCGGTTTGAAATGGATCGAGATAATCGGTTTCATCCAAGATAGCTTGGAGCTGGAAGGCAACTGCCCTCTCGATCACCTTGCTCAAAAAAGGGAGCAAGGAGACTGGTCTATAGTTGTTTTTGTCCAGGGGATCCAGGGAAGGCTTTTTTAAGAGTGGCCTAACTGCCGCCTCTTTTAAACAAGATGGTATACTGCCCTCCCTGAGGGACGCATTGATTGTGTCTCGGAGAAACACCCTCAATGCATCCCCACCCTGGACGACCAGCCATGATGGACAAGGATCGAGAGGGCAAGTCGTCTTCTTCATCCTTCCAAGCAACTTGTCCACGTCCTCGGTACTCACAGATTGGAATTGATCCAGTAAAATGCCATCAACGGAGTTGCTGGATGCCTCGTCCACAGATCCTGCCAAAAGGTTGGTGTCCAAGTCAGCTCTTATGATAGGTTTGCTTAAAGGTCACAATTTGGAGTAATGGAAAAAAGAGTTTATGTGACATGGGATTTTTTTTTTTAACAACAACAACTCCTACTTAATTCTTCTAAATCACTAGTGGCCATGCTCTATATCCCACTACCCTCACCAGTACATCTAGTAGGAACACAAGAGGGAGTTCTTAGTGGCTCATCTCATTCTTTGGTACTCCTTGCTAGAGAGGTTAGACTGGCACCCTGCTTGCTATCCTTCTATAGGAAGATGATTTTTTTTTCCCCCAGTAGGTCTACTGATTGCTCCTGGGAAAGGGCCTTAAATAACGAGCTGTGTTTATTTAAATGGATCTCCTTTTCCATTGCTTTAAATTCTAATAATAGTTTAATATATTGCAACTATCTGTTGTAATTTCTCTAGGCTGCTGTGAGTCTCAGGAGCTGGGGGGAAAGAGGGAGAGAGGGAGGGCAGCCAGGCTGTTCTCGGGAACAATGAGAAGAGACCACATAACACCGATCTTAAGATCACTTCACTAGCTGTCCATTAGTTTCCGAGCCCAGTACAAGTTGTTGGTTATCACTTTAAAGCCCTAAATGGCTTGGGTCCAACCTATCTTCAGGACCACCTCCTCCCGTATAATCCACCCCGGCACTCAGGTCCTCTGGGAGGAATCTGCTGCAGCCTATAAAAACTAGACTGTCTGCAACTGCCCAGAGGACCTTTTCGGCAACCGCTCCCAGATTATGGAATGGTATGTTTAGCCTGGAGAAGAGAAAGCTAAGAGTCTATATGATATCCCTCTTTAAATATTTGAAGGGATGTCATGTTGAGGAGGGTGTTAGCTTGTTTTCTGCTGCTCCAGAGAATAGGACTCGGAACAGTGGATGCAAGCTACAGGAAAAGAGATTCCACCTCAACATTAGGAGGAACCTCCTAACAGTAAGGGCTGTTTGACACACTCCCTCAGAGTGTGGTGGAGTCTCCTTCTTTGGAGGTCTTTAAACAGAGGCTGGATGGCCATCTGTTGGGGATGGTTTGATTTTGAGTTCCTGTATGGCAGGGGGTTGGGTTGGATGGCCCTTATGGTCTCTTCCAGCTCTATGATTCTATGATTCTATGAACTACACCCAGTACAAAATCACATAAAATATACAAAAGTTAAAAACAAAAATCCAGAGCAAAAGGTGAGTTTTGAAATCCAATTTAGCCAGGGGGTAGGGGGGATTTCCATGGAGAACTGGGTTTCCCTCATGAAGGTAGTCTGCACTTGAATCAGGGCTTTGGCCTTGAATCATGTCAACAGATTGCAATGATGGTGGGGGGAAACTGGTGTAATTGCTCTGAGTAGACATGCCCTGAGTCTATTGTTCTTTGGATATACAATAAGACAATGTGAGTCATTGGAAAACACAGTAATGCTTAATAAAATTAAAGGTAATAGGAAAAGAGGAAGACCACACTACAAGTAGATTGATACCCATAAAGAAAGACACAACTCTGAGTTTGCAAGACAGAGCAGTGCTGTTGATGCCCAGAGATCTTGGAAGTCTCTCATTCACAAGGTTGCCATAAGTTTCTCATTCACAAAGTTGCCATAATTTAAAGTCAACTTGATGCCAAATAATGACAAAAAGGAAAAAAAAAAAAAACCACATCATTCAAACCTTAGTCAGCCACAATCCACATTGACTGAGTCAACTCTAGTGCTAACCAACATATGTCAACAGATATGCAAAACAAGACAATGGCCAACAGACTAGAAACAACCAATAGACATTCCCATCTACAAAAAAGGAGACACAAAAGACTGCAGCAACTATAGGACCATAGCATTAATATCCCACATAAGCAAAATTATGCTCAAAATTCTGCAACATAGACTCCAATAATACATGGAGAGAAAAATCCCAGAGATCCAAGTGGGGTGCAGGAAAGGAAAATGTACTAGGAACCACATTGTAAAAATATGATGCCTAATGGAGCACACCAAGAAATTCCAAAAGAAAATCAGCATGTACTTTATAGACTACAGCAAATCTTTTGACTGCATAGATCTTGAAAGGCTATGGAACACCCTTAAAGACATGGGAATGCTAACACATCTGATAGTCTTGATGAGAAATCTGTACTTAGGACAAGAGGCCACTTCAGAACAGAACAAAGAGAAACAGAATGGTTCCCAATTGGCAAAGGGATCAGATAAGGCTGTATCCTTTCACCCTATCTGTTCAACTTGTATGCAGAACATATTGTAAGAAAAACAGGCTTAGGACGTTATCACACTTGCAGCAAGAGAGCGGCGAGAAAGCTGGTCGGAATCATTTGGGAACCATTTTGGGCTCATGCCGGAATGTGCCCGGCAAGCGGAAAACATTACCACACTAGAATGGAATCAGTGAGGAATGTGAGATGCCGGAATGGTTCCGCTCCGGGGGCCCGTATCTCCTGTTCACACACAAGTTGAAAGATCCCTACCTCGATCCGGCAAGGATGTTCATGCACATGCGCAGAAGCAGGAATGCTTGCCGAGTCGGTCGGATGAGATTTTCGTCACTTCCCCCTTCTCGTCATGTCGTCATTTCCGTCAGATCGCCATTTCTTCTTCCGTGTGTGCCGCCGCTCTGACCATGGAGGGGTCTGGTGCAGTGATGCTTTCTGTGTTGCATGCGGAGCTGGAGAAGTTGGATCGGCAACAGGAGCGGAGGTGCAGGGCTGTGCTGGCTGGCGTCCGTCACTTTATGAGGCGGCGTGGCATCACTGGCTTCACAGCCCATGCCTTGTTATGGAGGTTTTTTGGTCACCGCCACTGCGTTGGCCAGGGTTTCCATGCCGCCAGTGTTCCCCGGCCACGCCGTTGGTGGGTCAGGCCACAGGTTGTGAGGAACTGGTGGGCAGAGGAGGTGATCCCTCTTTGGGATGAAGACATGTGGATCCGGAACTTCCGGATGTCCAGGGCTACACTGTACGAGATAGCTGAGGCTCTGCGCCCTCACATCCAGGCCAGGGACACCTTGCTGAGGAGGGCCATCTCCGTGGAAGAGAGGGTGGCAATCACCATATGGTGGCTTTCTGCCCCCCTCAATTACAGGAGAGTGGCACGGCACTTCCAGATTGGGGTGTCCACAGCAGCAAAAATCTGTACTGAGGTGATCCAGGCTATTGTGGATGTACTTCTCCCAAGAACAGTCTGCCTAGGAAACTATCGCCAGGTAGGTTCCTCTCTTGTGTTCTTGGCCTCTGCTTCATTTAAATTAATCTATGCTGTCAAATAATACTGTACAGTATTAGTTTGGAAAAAGTACTCCTGCTGTGCCACATAACAAGGGGGGGTCATGGCTTCGGGCTTCCTTTTGGACAATTCCTTAATTTGCTATTACCTCCCTTGACTACGTGACATTACCTCTTGTATGTGCGATTTGCAGAAATGCATGCCTACATATATAAGCAAATTACTGAAGGGGCTGGTGTGAGGGGTGCATTAATTTTGAAAGGGAGCTACAAGGAGAGCGGAAATGAGGGCTTCTTCTGTAGCAGTATATATGTGTGTATGTAGCTATGGATCGAGAAAACCATCTACAATTATGAGAACTTACCAGACACCTAAGCATTGTGTTGCTCTTACCCTGCTCTTCAAGGCTTTTTCTCTTTTTTCCTTTTTCTTACCTTGCAGGTCATGGATGGATTTGAAGAGCTGGGCTTCCCCCACTGTGTCGGCGCGCTGGATGGATCACACATCCCTATACACCCTCCAAGAGCCAATGCCGAGGACTACTATAACAGGAAATATGGGTACTCAATAGTACTGCAGGCCTTGAGCTCGGCAAACGGTGTATTCCTTGACATCGAGGCTGGCTTCTCCGGCCGTAACCACGACGCATTCATCTTCCGGCATTCATCCCTGTGCCAGGCGATGGATGAGGGTGCTTTTGTCCCCGGAAATCCCACGGTCACTATCAGGGGGGTGCAGGTGCCTCCCTTGATAATTGCAGATGGGGAGTACCCCTTGCGGCGATGGCTAATGAAGCCTTACATTGGAGCTCTGCAGCCCAATCAATTGGCGTTTAACATTGCGCTTAGCAGGGCTCACTGTGTTGTGGAGCGAGCTTTCGGCCGCTTAAAGGGAAGATGGGGGTGCCTAGGAGCTAGGCTAACTGTTGGGGAGGAGCACTTTGCAACTGTTGTCTCTGCATGTGTGGTCCTTCACAATATCTGTGAAACAAGGGGTCATGCATTGCATTTTGTGGAGTGCTCAGGTGAACTGCATCTCCCGCCGATGACGCAGGATTGCCAATCGGCGAGAGAAAACCGTAGAAGGCAAGCTGAGGGGGAGCGGGTCCGTGGAGCTATAGCGGCCATGATTGCAGAGCGACAGTAAGGACTGTGTGCTATATTTACCTTTGCTGTTTTCAACTACATATGTGCTGTTAAAAAATAAACTACTTCTTTACTGTTATATTGGTTGCCTTTCTTAATATCCTGTTCAACTGTATTGTGACATTTGCTAGCTTTGCTTTTCTGTTCTACAGATGCATCCACGTATGTATATGTACATATGGATGGAGATAGTTAGAGAAAGACATGCACACACACGTACACGCACACACGTATGTATATATATATATAAATATGTTAATATATATATATATATATATATATACACATATGTTTACATATATAAATGTATCAGCACATATTTGTGGGTTTTAAGTTATATTTAATATCTACATTTATCTATATAAATCTATATGTACATATATATGTATATATATATATATATACATATATATATATCTTTATAGATTTAGATCGATAGATATCGATTTAGATGTAACTTCTAAGGAGATATATTTATACTGCTGGTGGTAAAGAGATGAATCTACTGATGAAAACACACTAATGTCTTGATAAATAGATTTATTTACAATTAACAATATAAAAACAAACAGTGTATTGGTTTTTGTATATGTACTTGTGCATAGGTATGTGTGCAGGCACAGAAGAGACATGAACTTATACACATGTACATACACAAACTCCAACATATGAACCCTTATTAGTTTGTCTTACTGCAATAATAAATAAAAAAGGAAACACTGAACAGTATAAACATAACATCTAAACTAAGTAACCATATTTTAGAGGAAAAAAACCTCAGGAAGGAGAGTAAAATATTTTCTTCTTGATCTGCCTTTTGCCAGCGACCCTTTGGCTGGCTTCAAGAGGTGGTTGGGTAGGCTCCGTGGAAGGCACCAGGCAAGATGGGCCCTCATCACCAGAGTCCTCAAAGAGGATTTGTGTCCCCCCGAGGACCTCCCGGGCTTCTGTTGCTGCCCTGCTGGATGCAAGCATCTGGATGGCCTCGGCCACAGAACGGACTGCCTCTGTTCTTTCCCGGGACACATTGATTATTTCGTCCATGTACCGGTATATGCGTTGCCGGTGACGTGCACCTGCCGTTAGGTCACGGCGGTAGGAGCGCGCAAGGCTCTCCAGTGCGGCAGAATCTCTCCTGGAGTTCCTTAGGAGAGACGAATGCTGGCGCCTTGCAAGCGTACGGTTCAGACGCCCCTCCCGTCTGGAGTCCTCTATCAGAGTCCTCGCAATTAGTTCCCCCCTCATGGCTCTCCTATCCAGTATTTCCTGTGCGGACCTGCGGCGGCGGCGCACGATGTGACGTGCTGGTGCTGCAGAAAAACAAAAAAAAATAATAATTTGCAACCATCAAAACTTTGCATGCGTGATGGTTAGTTCTAGTTGTACAGTAGATCTTACGTTGTTAAGCTCTAGAGATTGCTTTTTATACCAGCAAATGTACGCTCCCTTTGAAATTCTATTTGTGTGTATTTGTGTGTGTGTGTACATGTCTATACATAGAACCATATCATTATCTATATATCCGCTTTTGTATGTATGTATGTATGTATGTGTCTACATGTGCATGTTCACACACTCGCACATACCTACCCATGCATGTTTAGTGTGCTATGTACAGATGCCTATCTTCTGGTGCAAAAACATACACACACACACTTACAATGTTATTTTTAATTGCTTGGCAAATGTTGAATGTACGATGGGTGTACCTGTCCTCGATGGTTCTTCTTCTATGGATCCAGGAGGGAACGTGGCCTGAGTCTCCTCCACAGGCATCCGTGTGGACTCCATCACGGGCCTTTCTTGACTTATAGTGGTATCTGGAGCCAAAACAAAAATGTTGCAAAGACACAGGGTTAGCAGTAATGTATGGGCTACTTCAGAGCTTATGCACTGCAGCATTCCCCTTCCCATGCTTTCAACCAGCAGAGAACATCCTACCGTCACTGCCCGCAGGGGATGCCGGAAGATCTTGCTGCTCCATGCTCTCCTGCTGTTCCACTGGCCGCTCAGGTGGGTTTTCAACTGCCACCAGGTTGAGGACCACATCACCCTCCTCCTCTAGGACTTCTGGAGGAACTACGGGAACACAAAAAAAAAAAGGAAAAAAGGTTGCGGCTACAGATCTCTCAAGATTGGTGATCACAGGCATTCAATTAAAACAATCTTTATATCTAACTATCTATCAATAATTATACACACACTTGTGGAGGGTAACCTTCGTACATGTACTGTGACTAACAAGACACTGAGAAGAATGCATACATGTGAAATAATCCATGTTAAGATCTCTAGATCTATCTCACTACGGATATCTATGTGTATAGCAATATTTCTCCTCTCTCTCTCTCTCTCTCTCTCTCTATATATATATATATATGTATATATATATACATGTATATATATGTATATATATATATATATATATATATATATATACATGTATATATATGTATATATATATATATATATTACATACATATATACATATATATATATATATATATATATATACATGCATACATACATATATGTGTATATATACACATATATATATGTATATATATATACACATATATATAAACATATATACCTCTCTAGATGTTTCCCCATGGCTAGCTCCAAGAAACAAGGCAGGAGTGCACAGGGCTTTCTCAGGGGTGCACATATAACCCTAACCCCCCACCCCCTAAACTCTACAGCCATTAAAAAAAATTACCCAGAATTCCATAGTAAAGATTTCAAATTTCCTTTTGGGGGGGTTATACCGTGCAACAGCACACTATACATATGGATTAAATGCAACCCAGGGAAAAATATTAATCCCTCCCTTCTAACCAAACATCCCCCCCCAAAAAAACTCAAACACATGGTTTAAAAAATACCTACCTTGAACGTTACCCATGCCCAACGTTCCTTCCCCTGGTGATTCTGGGGCTGCCTGCATGGAGGGCCCCTCCTGTGGTTCTTCCGCAAGAGCTCTCCTCACAACCTTAGTGCTTTTGCATAATTTTTTTGGAAAAATATCCCTGTCATTTCCTAAAAATCTCACCATTTCCTCATAAAAAGGACAGGAAACTGGGGGATTTCCACTTATGTTGTTGTGGTTAGATACTTTCCTGAAGTCTGCCCGAAGTAGTTTGCATTTATTTCTTACTTCATCCAGTGTTCGGTTGATCCCCTTTTCTTGTAACTTTTGAGAAATGTCCAAATAAATTTCAGCATTGCGATGCTTAAGGAGTAAGCCCCTCTGGACTTTCTCCTCACCCCACAGAGGAATGAGCTCTGCGAGCTCCCTGTGGGACCAAGCGACCCCCCCTTCCTGGCTTTTTCTGGGATCCGCCAGCATTTCCAGAGGAAGCCATTTCCATCTGTTTCTAAACAGAAGTAAATGAAAAAGCCAGCTGAAAAAGCGGCAACCGCAATGATGATGATGGCGCCAAGGTATGTATCCAGCCAAGCTGCTACAAACAAACTGAGCGCCACGTGCAGCGGGCAATGGAGAATAACCAGGCGTCGGGGTGTCTACGCATGCGCGAAAATGCTGCTTCCGTCATGGCGACACCTGTTGGTCCAGGAAGCACATTGCCCATAGAGATAGCCATGGAGATGGCAAGCAGGTGGCGAATGTGGCTGCCAGAGGAAGTTGAGGCCCTTCTGGACCTCATGGATGCTAGTCGCAACCTCCCCCTGCTGATTGGGTCAAGCACACACCCAAATCACTCCATCTACAGGTGGCTGGCCAGACGACTGGCAAGAAGAGGATTCGAGCGAACCATTGGCCAAGTCAGGTCAAAAGTAAAAGTGTTAAGAAACGCTTTTTACAAATCTAGAAATTTGTTCCACGGGGACCCTCCTCCAGAAGCAAGGCCCCCCTTCTATAGGCGGCTTCGGCAGTTGTGGGAAAAGGCAGGATGCCCCGACGGCAGGCTTGCAAGGAGACCACAAAGTAAGTAATTCCCTCCACTGCAGCCCAACATGTATTAGCACCTATGGCGGGGGGGTATATCTGTACATTACTATTTCTGTTAATGTTAACCTATACTTACCTAATCTTTGCATTTATGTTTACATGTACTAACTTTAGTTATGGCAAAAAAACCAGCTCTGCAATGTTAATGCCCATAAGTCAGCCGTAATTAATCTACACTGTTCTATAATGTCTTTTTTTCCAGGACAAGTCGAGGCAAGAGCAGACGAGCCCCCGGAGCAAGCGCCACATAGGCCGGAGGGCAGAACACCCCCCCCCCCACAAAGAGGAGGACGAGGAAGAGGGAGTAGGGAGACCCAGTCCCCCCCCCCGGTGGAAGGCCAGGAAGACCCTGCCGAGGGGCAGGCTGTGGAGCAGCAGGCTGTTCCACAGCCAGCCGATGATGAGGATCACCCACCCGAGCCACCAGACGTTGCTGATGAACGTCCAGGTTTTCATGTGACATTCTAAAAAGAAAATAATACCACATGCGAACACATCAATTTAGCAAACAAACAATAATGTATTCTTTCTTCTTGTTTCCCCCTACACTCCAGTCCGAGAACTCCTTGCCAGTCTGGAAAACACTGTGGGGGAACTGGAATTGGAGAACTGGAAAGAAAGGTGGACCAGCTGGACATGTGGTTCGACCATTTCCGTGTGCATCAGTCTCCACCTCAGGAGTGACTTTTATTTGATTTTTCCATCCCACCCCCCTCTGCCGTGTGCGAGAACAGTCAGAGGTTTTTTAATTTTTATTAATTTCTCCATCCCTCTCTCCCCATTGTTTCTTTTAAAAATCATTAGTAATGAATGTGTATAAATAAAAACAACAGGAATCATATTGTTAAAATAAATACTATATTTTTTGTCAAAAATACTGCATGGCATCTTTCTTTAATTATCTGAGGTGGGATGTTGGGAAAACATAGACTCTTCAACGCGCCCTTTTCAATCCTTTGCACCAGCATCTCGATATCTAGGACGCAGTGTATCTGAAAGAGAAAGCAGGGAAATCACTAGAACTAGAAGGGAATGGACCACGAGAATAGATTAACAATAGTGTCTCTCTTCTCTTACACACTGTAAGATATTAGAAGACAGAGCATTCCCTGGCGGGCCAAAAAGAAAGGGAGCTGAGGAAAAGTTCAATTGATCAGAGGAAAAGGTGAAACGATTACCATTTTTCAAATCGGCGAAGGGCACTACCTGATATGTCTCGCTTATTAGCCGAGGGCCAAGAGCTGTGAAATGCATGCAAAAGAAAAAACCGCCCAAACAAACATTGTTAAAACTTCCCCTCACAACCGGGCGCCCAAGCAGGGAAACATGTGCTATGCCATTTGTGGAGCCATCTCCGCTGAAATGCACATCGAAGCACAGTCGGAAAGGGCCCCTTGGGGTGGTGCATAGAAATGGCATTCCTGCATGGCAGGAGGCAGAAGTGGATGGACGTACTGCTTTTCCCCCACCGTACAAAAGAAGAGCCCATTTCGGGGGTGCTTTGATAAGTCACCCATGCACGTCAGGTGTAATATGTAGATATATATTGAATGTAAATGTAAATATATAGTAAAAGTAGATAGATACATGGAAAAATGTGCATGTAACAAATATATATATATATATATATATATATATATATATATATGCGTGTATTTATATATATATATATATATATATATATATACATGTATGTATATATATATATATATATATATATATATATATATATATATATTATATATATGCACACCTTTCCATCCCTCTATCCCTGTATGTACCTATCTATCTATGTATCTATCTATCCATCTATCTATCTTTCTATTTCTAATTTGTTTGTAAACCATGTCTGGTTTAAAAAATTTTATGGGGGGAGGTGGTAATCGCTCTTAGTTGTTATTGATCATGTTATGATGTAAGCCGTCCCGATTGCTGTGCAGAGGGGCGAGTTATAAATAAAAATAACAATAACAACAATAACAACAATAACAGCAAGTATTACTGTTATTATTATTGTTTCTGTTGTTGTTATTATCACTATTATGTCCATCTACCCATCACCCACAGTATTCTCCCAACCAAATTACCACCTCCACTGCCCCCCCCCCACTATATATACCAGGGGTAGGCAACCTTTCCCCTTTAAGGGCCGAGGGACTTCAGCTCCCAGAACCCCAAGAGCTACTGGCCAACATGGGGCTATTGGCCAACATGGCTGAGGCTTCTGGGAGCTGAAGTCTCTCGGCCCTTAAAGGGGAAAGGTTGCCTACCCCGATATATACAAACTGGGCGCCCAAGGAATAGATGTAACACATTTATTCAAGATAACACTACTCACACACGACCAGGTACCACAGCCTCTGAGATGCTGGCAGCCAGGTATCCACACCTGAGGAAAGAGAAACATCAGAAAAGAAAGATAATTATTATTATTATTGTTATTATTATTGTTGTTGTTATTATTATTGTTGTTGTTGTTGTTGTTGTTGATATTATCACTATTATATCCATGTACCCATCACCCACGGGGAATTCTTCCAACCAAATTACCGCCTCCACTGCCCCCCCCAACTATATATACAGATATCCCCCCCCCCCGAATTCTGGGCTACAAAGCCATCCATAATAATGATTCCCCCCCCCAAGCCCTGGTCGCGCGGCGGCACAAATCCCAATAGAAAGCTCTAGATTGCCTTAAAATAATAGAAGAGAGGACCATTGTTTACCCGTCCCGTTTGTTGCCCGCTCCAAACAGGAAGTACACGTCATAAGATGCTTCCTCAAATCCTTGGGGAATACCGCGAGGAACCATGGGCCATAAAAAGAGGAAATGCGGCATGACAAGGATCTCGTGTTCATACCTATGCCGAGATCAGCATCATTCCGGCATAGTGCCGACCGCTCGAGTGTATTCCTTAAAACTCTCGGAATTCAAAAGGACTGAAATGAGGCTGAAATGACGCTGAAATGAGGTAGGGAAGGGCGGGGTTTGCTGCGACGTCGTGTGAACACACAGAAAAAAAGTCTGAAATGAGGCTGAAACGAGGCTGAAATGAGGCTGAAATGACGCTGCTTTAGGGCCAGTGTGGTAACGTCCTTAGACACAGAAGAAGGAGGAGTGAAAATAGGCAGAAGGAATATTGACAGTCTAAGATATGCAGACAACGCCATAATACTAGCAGAAAACCTCAGAGACCTGGAACAACTACTAAGGAAAATCAAGGAAGAAAGTGCAAAGGTAAGCTTAATGTTGAACATAAAGAAAACAATTATAATGATCACAAAGAATCTAGACAAATTCAACCTAGACCATGAAGAAATAGAAATAGTAAAAGAGTTCTCACGCCTGGGATCAAACATTGATAGGAATGGGAACTGCAGCCAGGAAATCAGAAGAAGATTAAGAATGGGGAGGGTAGCTATGAAAGAACTGGCAAAGTTCCTAAAATGCAAAGATATACAACTCAGCACAAAAGTTAGGATCATACAAGCTATTCCCTATTACCATGTATGGATGTATGAACTGGACAGTGAAGGAAGAAAATCAGTTCATTCAAGATGTGGAAAAGAGTGCTGAGGATGCCATGCACAGCCAAGAAGACAAACAGATGGTCCTAGAGCAGATCAAGCCAGGAATCTCCCTGGAAGCCAAGATGACAAAACTGAGGCTGTTGTACTTTGGGTGCATCATGAGAAGGGAGGACTCTTTGGAAAAAAACCAATAATGCTAGGAAAGGTGTAGGGAAGCAGAAAAAGAGAAAGGCCACATGCTGGATGGACTCTATTAATGAGATCACGGTATGAGCTTACAGGAACTAAGCAGATCAGTGGAAGACAGGGAGTCTTGGAGATGTCTGATCCATGGGTTGAGATCAATTCAAGGGCAGTTAACAATAACAGCAGCTACAACCAGTTCAAACGTTCTTCCACAGCAACCCACCTTGATTGTCAAAGGTACAGCTCACTGAGGAGATCTCTGCCTGCCTTCTCACTTTTACCTCCAAGAAGAAACATTCAGCATGTATGAGAATGTCTTCTCATACAATTGAATGCCCATCATAGAAGACCACCTTATGGAGTATGCTACCTACAAAGCAGTTGCAATTTTGCTGACCTCAGTATAACTCTCCGATAATTCATGGTGCACCTAAATTGTAGAAATAATGCAATTTGATATCACTAACTGCCTTGGCTCCATCCTATAGAATCATGGGATTTGTTGTTTTGTGACGCACCAGCACTGTTTGACAGAGAATGCTAAAGACAAGTTCAAATCCCCATATTCCATGGAATGGAGCTGCAGTGCTTAAATGGGTGTCAAACTGCATTATTTCTACAGTGTAGATGCACCTTTAGTAGACCTATGGTAAAGCACAATACAAGCATCATGAGACATAGCCATATAACAATCTCAATTTGTGGTGGGTTACTCTTAAGCACAACAGTGTTTGCTGTAGGCATTACCAAGATGTAACATGGAGGTAGAGAGGGGAATTTGCATGCATCCCAGTTTAGACAAATTGAAAGTCTTCACAGGAAAGCTGCAAGAGAGATATAAAGCACAGGAGACAAATCATATCAGAAGCTAAAGGGATTACATTTCCCTTTTATCCTATAAAAAATATTCAGAAGACTTTTATCATTTTAATGGCAGTTTCTCAACACTTGGTTAGTTCAGAAAAGGTTAGTGATACCAAAATGTTGGCAAATACATGTTCAGAAGATTTGGACCTGAATCTTATTGTCAATCCCAATTAGAGTAAACTCACTGAATCAATGGATTTACATAAGCATTGACATACCATCTAGTAACTGATTCAATGGATTTATTTTAGTTGTGACAAGCAATATCTGGCTATCATGTTTAGTTTTGGAAGTGCAAGATCTTCAGAAATTGCCACCTTATAAAATTCCTGGATTTGGAAAGTCTTCTGGTAATCTACATTATCCTAGAATGTTAATAAAATGTTAGCAAATGCTTCCTATCTTTGAATAGTTATCTGAGCAACATAATACACTGGCCCATTATGCTGAAGATGGAACAGTAACTTTATAAATTCATGATCCTTACAAAGCTGCCCTATGCCTATAGCAAATGCCCAAAGAGACAGGTAATTGTGGAGGAAACAGCTACAGATAAGCCAATCCAAGTCATATACTAGTAACCCAGAAAGTTCTCAGAACATGAAGGAGTTACAGGGGCAAGCTCTCAGGATTCATTACACAGAGCCAGTTGTCCAAATAACCAAACTGGAAAAGGGGAAGAGAAAGAAATATTAAACTCAACCAGTCCAGAGGTCATGAATCCCAAGAAAAGCATGAGCAACAAGGACAGTGAAAGTCAAGGAGACTGAATGGTTGCAAGCAATGAGGACTCCCAACAGCTCTATATCTATAGAGATCTATAGGTGGCTCACTCTGGACACCAGGTGCTTGATTATTCAGAATTACTAATTTTACAGAGAATGTTCCTTCTTTCTTTGCCAGATATCAAAGGATAGGGCATCTCTTCAGCATACTTCAAGTCCACCTGAGTAGAGAGTCCATCAACTGATTTGGACCACAGCTTTTCATATTCAAGAAAGGAACTGTCATCATGAGCCTCACAATCCAATTCCTCCATGTTGGATACCTTTTTCCAGAGGGTGAGGTATGGGGAAATCAATCCTAGATGAAGTAAGCCAACAATGATTCTTACCATGATTAAGTGGAGATGGACTACAACTCCCATAAGCTGCCTGTGACCTAATGTGAGTTGTCGTCCAGCCATCTGGAGGACACCATGTTGGATCAGGTAGGTGTGCAGGACTGAAGTCTCTATTGTATAAATATTTAAATACTTAAGCAGAAACTTGCATCTTTGTTAGCATCAAGAAAGAGATTTGCCTGGTGTACACAAAGGTGATCAACAACACAGTGTTCAGTAGTACTATATATATTTTGAAATGGGGGCACTGAATTCATTCATAGTAACAATGATGCAAAGTATTTATGAGTCAATCAATTCTGAATGGTAGGAACTGAAAAGGTGTTTATCTGCCTCTTTTAATTGTCTCCCTAGTGTTTAAATCAAGAGGTATTCTCAGACAGTGTCAATGAAGAGTTTCCATCCACTGCCAACTTGAGCTTTCAGTTCAGAATGGGATCTCAACAGCTTTTTCTTGCCATTAAGGGATTAGGGCATACTCTTATAAACATATTTATGAAGTAAGAGCAAGAGACTTCATCTTGGCAGCTTGGAATCTCACACCATTCTGTATTTATATTATTTTCAGCATTAGAAGCCATTGATTTCTAAAATTGTGCTCTGGAGCATAAGTGGCAACAGCTGTAGCTCTCTACTCAGTGTCTTTCCACATGGGTTACTTTCTGTTCAAGATATGCATGGGCAGCAGTGGGGGGCAGAGACAGAGGCACCAAAAATGGGGTGCTATTTTACAGATAGGGGTTTGGCAAGAAGAAAAAGAAGGGGTGGGGTTAAATTATAAAAGTAAAACAAAGGCTGAAATCCACTGTCCATAAAATAAGCCACTTGTATGTGCTAATAAAAGAGTGTCTTAGTACAAGTGGTTCCATACTTCCCGTTTTGGTGTAAACCATTCTTATTGCGTGCACAAACTAATAAAATGCCTCTTCTTATTATGGGGGGTTGCAGACTGCCAGAAATAGTGTGAATTCAGTCCACTTTTAGGGTTAGGGTTAGTGCTAGGGAATCATGGGAACTGTTATTTTTCTGAGACATTGAGCCTTCTCTGTCAGACGACTCTGATGCCACAATAAAATACAGTTCCCATGGTTCCCTAACTCTAACCCTAACCCTAAAAGTGGACTGAATTCACACTATTTCTGGCAGTCTGCAACCCCCCTATGTCACTACTGTACATGAAACATTTCATGCATAAAATATTATCATAATCTTACGTGCTGGTCTTTTGAGGGACTACCTGCACTGGCTGGGGAAAAAAAAAGACAGAGGGATGATTTCTAAGCCAAACATCAGAGATGATATGCCCACAATCCTCAGTGTTTTTCAAAATAAAAGTAAGAACTTGCTAAGAAATGCTTTAGTACATGAGGTCAAGCATAAATTGATTCTATGAATTCCTTTCAAGGCATTCCACTGAGTCCTTTATCCTATTCTCTTCAGCAGTTAGGGAAAGTGGACATATTTGGGGCAAGTCCATTTTGGATAAGGCAAACTTCTTCTGGACAATTCAAAACCAGTCAGAAAAAATCAAGGTGAGTCTCCCTAAGACAGAAACAGAGGCCTTGGGTAATTCCTACTGGGTCAGGCTAGCTAAATCATAAAAAAATGTTGCCTCAGCAATATCAGTTGAAGCCATCTGAAGCCTTACAGATTAGACCCCATCACTATGAAGAAGTCAACTATATTCCTTGCATCCCCACTACCACCATGTGGGGCTTTGGCTTCTGAGAACACGGAGGAGCTGCTAGGGACCAATCTTCTGAGAGTAATAGTAGTAGATGGGCCACATCCTCTGTTTGGGAGGGCACAGGATAAGATACTATAGGTTATTCCCCAGGGAAAGTAGTCTGACCCTCAACCTTCATTAGTCTCTCTGTCACAGTACTATGGGACCCCAAGTTCAGGTGCCATGACACCATTTTACTTTCTAAGTATTTACCCAGTTCTCACACATCATTTCTTTTGCTGCATCTCCTGCTGCTGATTCAATGTCTTTTGCCCACTAGTATTTAAATTGATTATCCTTCTCCTCCTCACCTACATTTTCCCCAATCTCAGAATGCATTTACACTGTAGAAATAATGGAGTCTGACACATGGAGCTGTGTAGATCCAACCTATGGAATCCTGGGATTTGTAGGTTTACAAGATCTTTAGCCTTCTCTGCCTAAGAGTGCTGGAGCCTCACAAAACTGCAAATCCTGGGATTCTGTAGGACAGAGCCATGGTAGGTAATGTGGTGTCAAACTGCATTATTTAACGGATGTACCCTGAGATTCAAGGTGGCTTGTAAGAGTTAAACAAATGCAGATAAAACATTACATCATATAGAAGTTAAACTATAATTAAACTACTCATAATGTTAAAAGACATTAAAAACAAACCAGTAAAAAAGAATAACAGATAAAAGCAACACAGCAGAGGAAAGGCTCTTTCACTCTGAACAGTTAACCCTCAAAGACCTGCTAGAACACAAAGGTCTTTACCTGCCTGCAGAAGGATAGCATGGAAGGTGTCAGCCTAACCTCTCTGGGAACAGAGTTCCAGAGAATGGGAACAGCTATGGAGAAGGTCATCTCCCATGTTCTCACCAGATGTACCTGTCAGGGTGGTGGAATAGGAGATTACTGCACAGCTTTAAAAAGCAACTTACCTCTCCCGAATTGAAGTCTCATTCAGGCTGCAGCTGGTTTCTATGGCATGGATTTTGCTGCCGAATCTGCCAGCCAAGTGCAGCCAGGCTGCAGCCCAGGTCCCAGGAGCGCTCAGCAAGCCACTTTTCAAAGTTGGAAGCTTTTTCACTTTGCAAAACAGCTTGCTGAGAGCACTGGGGACCTGGACTGCAGCCTAGTTGCACTCGGCCAGCGGATCCGATGGCAAAACCCATGCCATAGAACCCAGATGCAGCCTGAATGAGACTTCAACTCAGCTTAAAAAAGCGACTTACCTCTCCTGTGTGATAATCTCCCTACAGTGATCTCAATCAAGTTGGGATCCTATAATGAATATGACATTGCCATACTAGTAGCTAATCAGGTTTCACCAGATGTTGAAGTTACTGTTCTCCTGGTTACTGCAAGAAACTGGAAATGAAGCACTTTCTGAAGGGGAGAAGTGACTTCCAAATTAATGAGTGATTCCTAAATTAATGAGTATTTTTGCCTCTTTTTGCCAACAAAAATTACCAAATAAAGAAGAATGGATTTAGACACAGATACAAATGTTTATGAAAATTGTGCATCCTTTTCACCTAGCCCTAGTGTTCAATGCATGGACCTTTGTAATTCAATAATAATAATAATAATAATAAATTTATTTTTATCCCGCCCCTCTGCATAGTAATCGGGGCGGCTCACAGCAGTTAAAATACAATAATTAAAATACATTCAGGTATCCCAATCCCTCCACCCATCCCTCCCCCCCTTAAGACAAAATTAAACTAGAAAGATTTAAAACAAGAATCAATAAAAGAATAAAACTATAAAATAATGGTGGCAAGACAACAGAGAGCCTGGGGGAGATTCAGTATTCGTTCCTCAAAAGGGGATCAGTCTGGGAAGGCCTGCCGGAAGAGATCCGTCTTAACTGCTTTCTTAAAAGCCGTGAGTGTTGTAATGAGACGGATCTCATCCGGCAGGCCATTCCATAGTTTAGGGGCAATGATGGAAAATGCCCTCTGCGAGGTCTGTTTAGATTTGGATTTCGGTTGTTGGAGTAGGTTCTTCCCGGCTGACCGAAGGGCACGGGGGGGGGGGCTCATATGGGGAGAGGCGGTCCCTAAGATAAGTTGGACCCAAGCCATGTAGGGCTTTAAAGGTCAAAACCAACACCTTGTACTGCGCCCGGAAACTAATTGGCAGCCAATGGAGGGATTTAAGCACAGGTGTAATGTGCTCCCTCCTAGTTCACAGTAGATACAATATGTCTGTCTATTAAAACAGATAGCTCCTGCCCTACAGACATTATCACACAAGGCTCAGTCTCACCGCAATTGAATTAGTAAAAGAAAATGTAAATATACCAGTTTGAGAGCATTCAATTATTGCATGTCTCTACAACAATGTAAAGTGCTTTTTTTGCCATTAACGGTCCCTTGCACTCTTTTCCACACTCCTCCTTAACCCCGCCTTCTGAGCTATGTCCTTTCAAGTTTTTTAATTTTTATTTTTAATGCAATTCCAGAATTATGCTAATGCAATTTAATTTTTTTAAAGAAAAGAAAAAACAGTGGGAGGAAAGCAGACTATTTGGGAATAATGAATAGGAGGGTAGGATAGGGGGACAGGGAGAGAGGAGGGGACACTGACATCATGTGACTGCCAACATTGGAACTTCCATGGAAGTGACATATCACACCTGTGGAGTAATAAATGAGCAGCGTGATTGGCAGCTCATTGATGGGCTGTCCCTGTCAATGCAAAGCTCTAACAATGCTTAATAAAATTAATCAGTCTAATTGCTGAGTATGCTAATTTCTCCGGGTTATGTGATATCCAAATCAGAGCTGAGGAAATATTTTTGGACTACAAACCCCGGAATCCTTCAGTCAGTAGTAACCTTTCCAAGTTCTGGTCTAAATGCTGGCATGTCCACAATATGACAATGTAGTAATGCATTCTCAATCATTTAATCTACCAGTTAATTTCTTTCCCATCTATCAAATGCTTTGAAGGGTCTAAAGAGCAGAAATATTGGTTTTGGCCACATTATGTGAAGTCTGCATGGTGACTTTGGCAACACTGACTCACCAGACATATGCTGAAAATAAATTCCTACAGGGGTAGGCAACCTTTTTGAGCCGGGGGCCGGGTTGCTGTCCCTCAGACAATTTGGGGGGGGGGGGGGGGCGAAGCACCAAAAATAAATAATAAATAAAATTAAAAATTAAAAAAAATTAAAATTAAAAAAATGCATGCACACTCTCTCAGCCCCAGAAAAGCCATGGCAAACTCCCTGTGGAGATTTTGCCAAGAAAACCCCAAGAACAAGTAATAACAACAATAATCAATATCATCATGGCAGGCAGTGGCGGCGGTGGCAGGACCAGCCTGGGGCCGGTCCAAAGGCCTTGGGGGGCCACATCCAGCCCCCGGGCCTTAGGTTGCCTAACTCTGAGCTAAAGCATCCATAGCTATGCCTGTGTAAAAACAGCCACTTACACATGAGATTTCTTCTGTGTTTAGGTAAGGACAATGTCCAATTACAGGCTTTTCTTGGGAAATAAATTAGAACTTCAATGGGGTATCAACTAATTATCTCCTAAGGAAAAAAAGCCCTTTAATTTTATGTTAATAGAGCTAAAGGAATATTTAGCTGTATCACTTATGTATGAAATGATTCTATAAGCCTCACAACATCAAAGTGCTAAAAGGGTTTAAACTGGGATCTGTAGCCCACACAGTGACCTTTCCACCTTTTCCCAGGTGGAAAGATGTATGAGAAATTGGTAGTACCATAACACAAGATTAATTAAGCTTCATCATGAAATTCTAAAAGCCATAGTAACCAGACAAACCACACAAGTACAGCTCTCTTATAAAAAATTAATCAGATATTGGGCAAGACCCTGTATATTAGTAGATCTGGCAAAACTGGCAAAGGCTGTTCTTGTCATTCTGGAAGAATTAGACTAGAGCAGGGGTCTCTGGACATTTTGATCTAGGGGCCGGTTCGCTGGCCCCCAGATCTTCCAAGGGGACGGATGCACACGTGCATGCACGCACGCATGATCCCGGATGCCAATTTGTCTTCCAAAATGGCACCCGGAGTCGTGCGCATGCACGCGCAATGCCAGCCACATGTGCACGACTCCGGACGCCATTTTGGAAGCCCAAATGTCGTCTGGCGGCAGCGGCGGCAGCAGGGAGGCACACGGGGCGGTAGGAAGGCTTCGGCGGGCCGTGGCCGGCCCGTGGGCCGTAGTTTAGGAACCCCTGGACTAGAGATAGGCAATAATTAAAGGGGTTTAGATAAGTAATGCTTAGTGCCATAGTCAGTTATGCTGTAGTCTACTGTGTAGTCTAGTTCTTAAATTTTTGTTCAATGTTTGGTTTTTCCTTGCATGTGTTTTTTTTTTATATACAAAAAAATTAGTGCATATTTGGGCTTTTACAGACTGCCAGAAATAGTGCAGCTTGAGTCCACTTTAACTGCCCTGGCTCAGTGCTAGGGAATCATGGGAATGGTAGTTTTTTCTGAGACATTGAGCCTTCTCTGTCAGAGAGCTCTGGTGCCACAATAAACTACAGTTCCCATGATTCCCTAGCACTGAACCAGGGCAGCTAAAGTGGACTCAAGCTGCACTATTTCTGGCAGTCTGCAAAGGCCCTTAGTATGTTTGATTGTTTCAATAAAAATATTTCACCAAAAAAAAAAATAGAAGTAAGCAACATTCAGTGTGCTGTAGTGCTTTGAGCATTGAGCTATGCATGACTCTAGAAATCAGCCATATATCCATCATAGGAACCCACTGGTTGACCTTGAGTGAATCACACTCAGCCCTAGAAAACCCCATGATAGAGTCTCCTTAGGTTCACCATAAGTCAGAAACCACTTGAAGTCACACAACAACACAAGGCAAGATCAGCCCATAGGACCCGCTGCTGAAATTGGTGCCATGTGACTGAAATTTATCTGTGGGAGTACTTCAAAGCTCCATTTTTTATTTTAAACATGTCCCACAGAGGGTGCCAACCCTGTTTTTCTTATAGTTTACAATCCCTGCATGCCTATACTTGTATATTACTTGCCTCCATGCTTACAAACTTCCTGTTTGTCTGCTTATCTCACTCATTTTCTTCCTGCATCACTCTTCTCCCTCCTCTTTCCTCCATTAGACCATGTATTGACTATGGACAAATATTAGTAAGTAAAGCTACTTTATATGTTTTACAAAGATGATGATGCTAGTTTCTTTCTCTGCTAGACCTTAAGTGTGGGTTGATGGGCTGATTGTTGTTCACCTTCTGCCTTGCCAATTTGATTAGACTGAGAGATCCAGTACCATCTCTCACACTTTCCAGCAGCCTTAAAGCAAAATAGTGCTTTTGAAAGTATGCTTCCCCCTTTAAAACAACAGCAAGGCTTTTATTAAACAAATGAAAGTCGGCTTTCTTTTATTTCCCATTATAGAATTTTGACAATGAACAAAGCAGGGAGACAGACAGCCTATAGTGAGTCATAGTACATGGAGCTTATTCTGTCAAATTAGCCTATTCCAATGTAGGAGATGAAGTTATTTCCCTCCATTTTGGATTGTAAAACTCCATAGGACAGGAGGCTGTCTTAATGTTCTTCATAATGTACTATGTACATTTATATAATGCCCATGCTAAATGTAAAGGTCTTTAACTGCCTGCAAAATGATAGCATGGAAGGTGTCAGCCTAACCTCTTTGAGAACAGAGTTCCAGAGAATGCGAACAACTATGGAGAAAGCAATCTCCCATGTTCTCACCAGATGTACCTGTCAGGATGGTGGGATAGGGTGGTGGGCTTCCATGTCACTCCTAGGAGATGCAGCCTTGACTGACCACTTTGCAAATTGGGAACCATTCTGTTTCTTCGTGTTCTGTTCTGACAGTAGCCTCTTGTCCTGAATACAGATTCCTCATCAGGACTATCACTCCCATGTCTTTAAGGGTGTTCCATAGCTTTTTATGGTCTATGCCAGAGGTAGGCAACCTTTCCCCTTTAAGGGCCGAGGGACTTCAGCTCCCAGAAGCCTCAGCCATGTTGGCCAATAGCTCCTGGGATTCTGGGAGCTGAGGTCCCTCAGCCCTTAAAGGGGAAAGGTTGCCTACCCCTGGTCTATGCAGTCAAAGGCTTTGCTATACTCTATAACAGGGGTAGGCAACCTTTCCCCTTTAAGGGCCGAGGGACTTCAGCTCCCAGAATCCCAGGAGCTATTGGCCAACATGGGACTATTGGCCAACATGGCTGAGGCTTCTGGGAGCTGAAGTCCCTCGGCCCTTAAAGGGGAAAGGTTGCCTACCCCTGCTCTATAAAGTACATGCTGATTTTCTTTTGGAATTCCCTGGTGCATTCCATAAGCCATCATAATGTTTGCAATGTAATCCCTAGTGCCTCCTCCTTTCCTGAACCCTGCTTGGACCTCTGGGATCTCTCCTTCCATGTATGCTTGGAGTGTATGTTGCAGAATTTTGAGCATGATTTTGCTTGCGTGGGAGATCAGTGCTATGGTCTTATAGTTGCTTCAGTCTCTTGTGTTCCCCTTTTTGTGGATGGGGATGTATATTGATTGCTTCCAATCAGTTGACCATTGTTTTGTTTTCCATATCTGTTGACATATGTTGGTTAGCACTATAGTTGACTCTGTCAATGTGGATTGCAGCAATTCAATTGGAACATCGTCTGTTCCTGGTGATTTGTTTTTCACTATTTCTCTTATTGCAGTTTTCACCTCACTTTTTTGAATTTGGAGTTCATCTTCATATGGCTCTTCATTCCATGTGTCCTTCATTTTGTCATCTCTTTTTTATAATTCTTCTGCGTATTGCATCCAATTTCTTTTTATTCCTTCCAGGTCTTCAATTATGTCATTTTTATTGTCATAGATTGCCCCATTCCTTGGTTTCCTTTGATTTCCCAGATCTTGTGAAATAGATCACTTATTCTTCCCTTTTTTGTTGTCTTCTATTTCTATGCATTGGTCGTTGTAGTAGTTTTCTTTATCTTTCCGCATAAGGTGTTATACTGTTGCATTCATAATTCTTAGTTTGTTCCTATCTCCCTTTTATTTTTCTTCTCTTATCTTCTTTATTGTTTGTAGTGTTCTGTCATCCATGGCTTTATCTCTTTTTGTTTATTGAAAGTGTCTGTCTATATTCTTCTTTTATTATGTCCCTGGCTTCAGACCATAGTTCCTCTGGCTCTCAATCTATTATGCTTAGTAGTGCAAATCTGTTTCTTATGTTATCAGTAAATTCTATTGAGATATTATTTACATCATATTTTGGTATAATCACTGGTTTTGCTTTCTTCTTGAGTCTCACTCTTATTTTTGTTATGAGTAATTCATGATCTGTACCACAGTCAGTTCCTGGTCTAGTCTCGGCCATCAGTATAGAGTTTGTCAGGGCCAGCCAGGCGAAGGACATGGAGGACTCAGAGGATGAGGATGCTGAGCCAGGTTCTAGCTTGGCTCTACCAGCTCCAGTGGACTTAGCTGAACCTGGACCTAGCTCTGTGGGACCCACTGAACCACAGCCCCTGTCTCAGCAGCCTAGCCTTCCCCCAGCAGAAAGCCTCCTCCAAGCAGAGGTTCCAGGCCTGGGAGATATAGAGGAGCAGGACACAGAGATACCTACCTTTAGGCAGAGAAGGACAGAAAGGGCGTGCCTCCAGCGTTCTCTCAGGTTATATGAGAAACGCACAGCTAAGTCCAAACAGCTGTGAGTGGAAGCTGAGCCATATAAACAGCTGGGAGAAGCCGAACTCTTTGTTAGAGTTTATCTCAGTTTGCTGGTGGAAGCTTTGGACTCTTGACTCCCTGACTGACTTAGAATTCATGACCTTTGGACTGGATTGGATGACCTGCTTTCTGGAACCCTGGACCTCAGACTGTATTCATTGATTTGCTTTGTGGACTCTCGAATCCCTGTTTTGGCTTCTTGGAACATCTGAACTGGTACTGTACTTTGCAACTGCTTTTGTGCTCGAGCCTGACATTGTTCTTATCAGCTGCTCTGTTGGCTGCTTTCCCAGATAGAGTTCCACCATCTTTTACTTCCGATTATATAATCTATTTTATTTTTGTGTTGACCGTCTGGTGATGTCCATGTGTGTAGCCTTCTTTCTGGCTATATGAAAAATTTGTTTGCAATGAATAGGTTGTTGGCTTCACAAAAATCTATTAGATGCTCACCTGCTTTGTTTCTTTTGCTTAATCCAAATCTGCTTACTGTTTTTTATTCTTCTTTGCTTCCAACATTTGCATTCCAATCTCCAATGATCAGGTTGACATCCTGTGTTGGTGTACTGTCAATTTCTTCCTGTATTTCTCCATAGAATCTATCAATTTCTTCCTGTTCTGCCTCTGTAGTTGGTACATATATATGAATTTTGGTGATATTCATAGGTTTACTATGAAGCTTTACTGAAATGATTTGGTCTGATTTTGCATTGTATCCTCTGACTGCTTTTGCCACATCTTTTCTTAGTATGAAAGCTACCCAATTTCTTTTTGTCTTTCCATTGCCTGAGTAGAACACTGTGTGGTTGTTTGATTCAAAGTGGCATGTTCCTGTCCATTTTAACTCACTCACCCCCAGTATTGCTATGTTAATGCATTCCATTTCCATTTTTACTATGTTTAGCTTCCCTTGGTTCATGCTCCTCACATTCCACATCCCTATTTTATGTGTAATGCTGCTTTGGATGCCATTTGCCTTCCTAAGAGTATCTGCTATTTGTCTTGGCATCTTTCTTGTGCCCTTGGCTAATCTTGCAAATGTGATATCCCTTTATCTCCCCCTCTTTCCTTTTCTGTTAATGCTGTGATCCTGCCTGTGTCTCACTTGGGGTTTACTAGGTGATGGGATTACACATGGAGGGCCACCTACATCTTCTTGTGTGCAGTGCCAACCAATGTAAACTATGATATCACTACAATTCACTCCTGTCAGTGAAACCCACCACTACTGCTGCTGCCCAGTAGCTCTTTGTCTTCCTATATTATTCTTCCCATTGTTTGTTTACTTTCCTACCCATCCCTTTATGCCTCCCTGGGTTTCGCCCCTCCCCTTCCCTTGTGTCCTCCCTGCCTTTAGTCCATCCTCACCCCCACCCTCCTTTAGTTTCTTTATTTCTTTCTCCATGGTTGGGGGAGGGCAAAGATGGCTGGTCGACTTCTTCCTTCTTCCACTCACCTGTCTAGGCCTGTGGTGGCACTCCAGCTCAGCTGGGGGCAGAGAATGGGCTGAGTGGTGCTTTGTGCCTCTCGTCCCTGCCTCTCCAATTATCCTCTTTGTTCTCCTGCTCATCTGGGGGGCTATACTATATGCAAGCCTTCTTCCCACCTCTTAATTGTTTCCCAGTGCTCCTTCAGGAATGGTGAGGGCTGGGATAATTCAAGCCTTCCTCCCCACCTCTCAGTTGTTTCCTGATGCTCCTTCAGGAATGGGGAGGGCTGTGATAACTCAAGCCTTCTTCCTTACTTCTCAGTTGTTTCCCGGTGTTACAATAGTTATCAATAGTGTTACAATAGTCAAAGAATGGTCCACAGATTGGAAACACTCAATATACATTCAATCCCCAAGAAAAGGAACACCAGGGAGTGCAGTAATCACAGAGACTCTTGCATCACTTTCCCATGAAAGCAAAGTGATGCACAAACTTCTCTACAATAAAGACTTTTAACATACATAGATTAAGAAATGCCAGATGTGTTCAGGAAAGGAAGAGGCACTAGGAATCATATTGCAAACAAGCATTAGATAATGGATCTCAACAAGGAATTTGAAAAGAAAATCAGCTTATGCTCTATAGTTCAAAGCAAAGCTTTTTATGGTATAGATATGATTTGCTACAGATCACTGTTAAAGATATGGGTGTGCCACAACATTTGATTGTTGACTTCATGACCTTTACTCAGGATAAGAGGCTACTGTTAGGACAGAATGCAGATAAACAAAATGGTTTCCAGTTGGCATAGGGATCAGGCAAGGCTGCATTTTACCACCCTATCTGTTTAACTTGTATGTGGGACATATCGGATGTTCAATATGATTAGTCTTGAAGGTAGGAAGCATGAAAAGTGGATGAAAGAACATCAGCAATTAAGATATGCAGATAACATCGTACTACTAACAGAAAATAGTATAGACTTGGCATGATTAATGAAGAAAGTCAAGGAACAAAGTGCAAAAGCAAGTTTACAGCTGAACATTAATTAAGAGAACAAAAATTATGACCTCAGATGACTTACATACCTTTAAAATAGACAATGAAATAGTTTAAGATTTTCCATACATAGGCTTATTAATAAGAATGGAAACTGCAGTCAAGAAATCAGAAGAAGACTAGGACCTGCAAGGGCAGCTATGAAGGAGCTAGACAAGAAGGAAATGGACAGAAGTGTCAAGATATATCATTAAATACCAAAGTCAGAATTCTATGTGCCATTACATTTCCAATTTCTATGTATGGCTGTGAAAGCTGGACATTGAAGAAAGCTGATAAGAAGAGAATCAACTCATTTGAAATGTGGTGCTGGAGAGGAGTTCTACAGTTAGTGTGGATTACTAAAAAGACAAATAAATGGGTCCTAGAGCAAATCAAACCTGAAATCTCCCTAGAAGCCAAAATGACTTAACTGAAAGTTGTATTTAGTGACCATATCATGAAAGTAGTAAAGACAATGCTTGGTAACGTAGCAGGCAGTAGGAAAAGAAGAAGACCACATTCCAGGTGGATAGATTCAATCAAGGAAGCTATGGCCCTGAATCTGTAAGACTTGAGCAGAGCTGTTGATGATAGGGTAACTAGAGGTCTCTTGGGGTCACCATAAGTCAAAGCCGACTTGACAGCACTTAACAACAAAGGGCAATCCTATTCTGGAGTATTGGCAAGATTTATTCAGAGGAGGTTTGCCATTCTCTACATCTAAGGCTGAAAGAGTGTCAGAGCAAGGATTCCAACCCTGGTCTCCCAAGTCCTGGTCCAACAGTCAAACTACAGCATCATGCTGATTCTCCTTTATTTATTATGGTTTCCTGTCACACTACACATATTAGGACACTAGTTAACGTATATACTCATCTATAAATCTAAATGTTTATGCCCAAAAAATGACCCCAAAATCCCAGGTCAACTTACTTATGGGTCAGTATGGTAATGTGATAGCAGCTCTTTCAGATTTCCCCATGTGGTGGAAGAGAGTTTCTTTCTCTCTTGAGCCAATCTGGATGATTTCTTGCTGTTGAACAAAGTGAGACCCTCTCCCACCTGTCCTGCCCACTGGCTGCCACTGTATGGGGAGTGAAGGCTGAAATGAAAGCTGAAATGCTGAAGCAAAAAGCCACAATAGAGTACCTTTTGCCAGGTGCACACATACACAAATTGAAGGAGCCTCCAAGATTTACTCTCAACCTATCCATGGGTCATGGCAAAATCCATAATTTTGGCCCCAAAACCTGCTCTCCACATGCATGAGGTTGACTAATTGTTGAGTATATGTGGTAATACTCCAGCCTCATGCAGGCTGTCTTTTATCACATCTCCTTTTAGGTTCCCAGCCAGCAACGTACTATATTACAAGAACTCCCTCCACCCACTCCATTTAATAGAACCAGTGTGGTGCAGTGGTTTGACTGTTGGATTAGGACTTTGGAGACCAGGGACCTAATCCCCACTGAGTCATGTAACCTACTGGACTTGGGCAAGTCACACTCTCTCAGCCTCAGAGAATGGCAACAGCAAACCCCCTCTGAAGAAACTTGCCAAGAAAACCTCATGACAGGGTCACCTTAGGGTTGTCATAAGTCAGAAATGACTTGAAGGTAAAACAACAACAAGAAGAAATATTTTCAACCTGTTATTCCTCCCGTTAACTCAAGTCTCTTCTCTTCCACACTTGATCCTTCAACAAACCCATAAGGTAGGTTAGGCTGGTCCTAATGTCACCTAACATAACTAGCCTAATGTCACCAACTGAGTTTTATAGCTGAGTGGGGACTCAGTTGTGTAAATTTGCAACACTTCCTGTTTGGGAGGCAGACTTCCCACTTTTTAGGAGGCAAACACATCTATCACACTAATCCTCTTTTTTTGTTTCATTTTTTTAAAATATTGGGAACCATTTGGCATGAAGAATGCAGCAACACACCCAGTTCTTACATTGGGGCAAAAAGGTCCCTAGCCCTTTGCCTATGGTAGATATTTCAGGGAGATAGGATTTCTTATTGTTTACCTTACTCTTTATGGTGTAAATTTGCCCCCATTTATTATTATTATTATTATTATTATTATTATTATTATTATTATTATTATTATTTGTGTTCAGGTGTCTCAGAGGCCCTTTTTCATTTTGCAATGGAGTTTCATTTAATAAATGTCCCCCTATTAATCCCAGTGCTCCATCAGGAGAATTTAAGCTTGTTCCACTTCTTTGATTGCTTTTTAAGGATTATAGGAAACTTCATTGTCCTCCACTGTAGTGTGAATAAGTACATTTAAATGATAGGTAGGTACCAGCAAGAAATCTATCGATAGCCCTTAGATAGATATTCAGAGTATATATGCATTTATATAGCTTACAAAAGAGAGAGAGAGAGAGAGAGACTTCTCTATGCCATATGAGGGGAGGGGAGGAGAAGAAATCAAATCAAGGCACGGAGAAACTGAAAAATACTACATGTATCATTCACCTGATTTCAATTGTGGCTCCCTTTGAACCTCGGCCAAATCATTTTGTACATTAAAAATTGGTCAGGGATGATAAGATTCCATTTTCATGGTTGGTAATGCAGAACCAGTGAAAGAATACAATTACAGACCCCTGAGTAAACTCTGCGAATGTCAACTTGATGTAAATGATCAAGTGTCGACAAAAGGGCTGGCTGGTAGAATGGGAGGGGGTGACAGTCTGAAGCTAGGCTGGGGGGGGCAGGGAAGGCAAGGAGAGACAAGGGAGAATCTGCTTCCTCCTCACAGGCCTCCAGTGTACTGGGGTAAGTACTTACCTCTGGGTTCTGGACCAGTGGTTTGGAACCTGACACAGGCAAGGAGCCAACCATTCCTTGCCACTCCTAAACATTGTGCTGATATTTTGACTAAGGAACAATACTGTCTTGCTTTAATGGTTGTTGTCCCGTCTCTGTCTGTCAATCAACGGGCAATATAGATATGGGGCAGGGGAGAGCTTGGAAAAATTATTTTTGTGGATTACAGCTCCCAGCATCTCCCGCCCTGCAGCTGGCTGCTGGATGGATTCTAAGAGTTGTAATCCAAAAAGTAACTTTTTCAAGCCCTGTGCAAAAAGCAACCCCCAAAAAAGCACAAAAGATATTTTGCCCATTTCTCTTTTGCCTTTTGAGGAAACTATATATATATATATATGAATTAGGTGCACAATTTATACATTGCAGTTTCAATGTATCATGTATGTAGTATCTAAACCACACTGATCTTCCTTCTTTGACCTGCCCACCCCAGCACTACCTATCCAGTTAGTAAGGACTGCTGAATGTAACAGACTTGTTTTTCTTGTATTGTTTTACAGTGATTGTGAAGTTCTATATTTGTTATGCTGAGGCAGTTTATTTATTTGTTTATTTATTTATTTAAAAAAACTCATTGCTCACCAGTGTGGCCTAGTGGTTTGAGTGTTTGACTTTGACTCTGGAGACCAGGGTTCAATTCCCCGCTCAGCCATGTAAATTCCACTGGGTGACCTTGGGCAAATCACACACTCTCAGCCTCTGTGGAAAGCAATAGCAACAAATTTGAGCAAATCTTGCAAAGGAAAGCCTATGACAGGGACACCTTAGGGTCACCATAAATCAGAAACAACTTGAATGTACACAGCGGCAACAACAATAACAATTAAAAACGTAACAATTAAAGGCATCTTTCTTTACCACTGAAAACCAGCTCCACATAACATTAAAATGTTAAACCTACAGTGAAAGATAAAACTGCAATGGACAGAATGTCAACAGCAGCTTTGTGGTCTTGAAAACTGAGTAAGAAAGAAAATTAAAAATAGAAAATATGTTTGAATTACAGATAATCTGTAAGTACCTCAGGATCCATAGGTATGGTTAAACACTTATTGCTGTTGTAGCTGCTTCTACTCTGACATTGTTTTGGAAACAACAAGGAAAGGACAGAAAGAACTGAACCAAAAGCAGACTCATCATGTCTAGTCCCAAAGCCAAAGCATTTTGCTGTTTGAAGCAGCTGTGATTTCATAGAGTCATAGAACCATAGAATTGGAAGGTACCACAAAGGCCATCTATTCCAGCCCCTTGCCTGCAGGAATATACAACAAAAGCATCCCTAAAAGATAGTCATCCAGGCTCTGTTTAAAGATCTCCCAAGACAGAGAGACCACTACCGTATGATGCAGTCTATTCCCCTGTCAAAACAGTTCTTACAGTACAGATGTTCTTCCTAATGTTTAGGTGAAATCTATTTTCTTGTAATTTTAATTCACTGGTTTGCATTCTGATCTCTGCAGCAGCAGAAAACAAGCTCACTCCATCTTCTACAGCAATGCTTCTGAGGCTATCTGAAGGGCTGGGGGAACAGCACCGGGGCGGGGGGAAGCAGTTATTGTTTTCCAATGTGACAGAAATTAGCACTGATATTTTGCCCACTAAGGGCCTTTGCAGACTGCCAGAAATAGTGCACATTAAATTGAGGCACTGCCCTGGCTCAGTGCTAGGGAATCATGGGAACTGTAATTTATTGTGGCACCAGAGCTCTCTGACAGAAAAGGCTCAATGTCCCAGAAAAAGATACAATTCCCATGACTCCCTAGCACTGAGCCAGGGCAGTGCCTCAATTTAATGTGCACTATTTCTGGCAGTCTGCAAAGGCCCTAAGTACAATTGTTTCTTTCTTTCCTGAAAACATGCCAGCAGCTGATGGCTCAGAGACCAGCACTGGTCCAGGGTCTGCCACTTTGAGAAGCAGGAAACCCTACATGGCATCCCTTCAGGTATTTAAATATAGGTATCACATCAGCCTTGGCTACACTAACACAAATAATCTAGGTACAAATCAGATTATATTGTCCTGGAGCTGCCCAAAATCCAATCCATTAGTGCCATATGTAAAGTGATCCAGTGCCATTTTCCTGTCCACGCCTTACCCCAAGAAAAAGCCAAATCATCACCACTATGCCATCCTCTTCTCCCCAGGGCTGTCACTGCTGTCATCCCAGCCAAGCACCTCTCTAGTTCCCTGCTACTGGCATATCCCTTGTCCTGGCATCAGATTGATCACTCTCTCCTCATCACTAATCACATGGCAGGATGCCTTGTTCTGATGTTAAGCAAGCAATGTGTCCACGATGGGACTCTGCTGGGGGCAGGTGCTTGTCCAAGAAGGTGGAAGCAGTGGAGGGCCCAAGGAGAAAGGGATTTTATTTTGTTTCTTACAACTTAGAACAGGTGGCAAGTAACACCAGGCCTTTTTTTAAAAAAAAAAATGGTGATGCTTGCCACCCACACAAATTCAGCCCAATCCAGATGTCCATACACCAAAAATTCAAGCTTTTCCAGGGAAATCCAGAACAACCTGTGACCTTAATAAATCTGGTTTAAAGCCCAAAAGCAATGTTTTGACTCTGAAAAGAGTTGTACATCATGTGGTCAGACTGAGGTGGCAGATTGGCTAGGATGACAGCAGCAGCAGCCCTGGGGAGAAGAGGATGGTGTAGCAATGCTGATTTGGCTTTGGCCTGAGATGGCAACAGAGTAGGTCCAGGGGTTTTGGCCAGTGCAGCCAAACAGGTGATCTCTAAGTCTTCTCTTCTCCAGAGTAAACCTACTGAGCTCCCTAAGTTGTTCCTGACAACTTAAGTTGTTTCTGACAGGGCTCAGTTGCAGACCTTTTACCATCTTGGTTCGCCTCCTCTGAACACATTCCAGAGTGTTTTCAATAGACCTTTTCTCTAAGGTCCCTTGCAAAACCTGAGGTTGGAGCAGGGAAGGTGCCTGTGGAGTTCTCACTCCATGTTACCTAAAGTGAAGTACACTCATCCCTCCAAATTCACTGGGTTAGGGGCACAGGACCCCTGTGAATGTAGAAAAACCACAAATAACAAGAACATTATGTTTTTACCTGAGAGAACACCTTTCTAGGAATCTCTAGGTCCACCAGTGCAACTCTGTGGCCAACATCTGCCAGACATTGACCATAGAATCGTGCTGGAGGAGTTACAAATGTCTAGTGGAGTGTTCTCTTTAGGAATCTCCAGGTCCTTCAGTGCAACTTTTGGTTAAAGTTGAAAACAGAGTTGTTCTGGAAGACCTACATATCCTTAGAGAGAACATATTAATAATATTCATGAATAATCAAGTCCACAAAAGTCAAAGCCACAAATGTGAATGGATGAGTGTAGTTGAGATTTACAGTCAGCTTCCATATCCACAGATTCTTTATCCACGATTCAACCATCCACAGCTTGAAATTATTCAAAAATATATAAAACCTTTTGAAAATATTACAAAATATTTTAAAATCTTGCTTTTTCCATTTTGTATAGGAGACACTATTTCACTACACTATTGTATATAATGAGACTTGAGGATCCATGGATTTTGGTATCCATGGGTGATCTTGGAACCAAACTCCAGGGGATACCAGGAGCCCACTGTATACAACTATGCAAGGGAAGAGACTTTCCTTTTGCATGCTGCAATTTAATCATGTATCCTAATGGCTGTATGTCAAATACTGCTAATACTAATAAGAAGGCAGAAGAGAAGAGAGAAAATAAGAAGAAAGAGGAGAAACAGATGGAAGGATGGCAACTCAATATCACAGCACTTGCTTTGCATTGCAGAAGGTCCCAGCATCAGTCCCTGGCAAATCCAAGCAGGATAGGAAAAAATTCTGTATGAAACCCCAGGCTAGATGGAATAATGGCCTGATTGGAAACAGCTTCTGAGAAGAAAAGGAGGTAAATACATCTTTAATTATGAGACACTGATAGTTTTGTTGTACTGACATTTGACCTATTAAATGTTGCTTTTGAAATCACATTTCTATGTTTTACCTTGTTTTCAAACTTTTCTTTTTAAAAAAAAAATGTTTATTCAAAGCTGCCCAGAGAATTTCATGCTATGCAGTGGCAAGTTTTCAGGATAGAGTGATTGCAGCTCTCTGCATTTTTTTCCTGACCTAAAATTCTGGCAAGATCTAGAAGAGGTTTAGGAATCATGCTACACATCGGTTATTGTTGGATTGAAACTAGGGATGTAATTCTTCACTAATTTTGTTCTCAAATGAAATAATGGGTACTTTGAGTAATTTTCTTCCTGCTATGAGAAAGCCTTTGAAACCTGTATAGTTTTAAAATATTATGTGCAGCAAATTGTGTTTAACATGCAGCTTTAAAATTATATTTATTGTTTATTTTTATTGTTTATTTTTGCAAAATAATTTCCCAAGTGTGATGATTCTCATCAGTTCAGAATTTTTCTCAAAAAGGTTTCCCAAAACTTGGGAAATATATTTTTCAAACATTTTTGAATATTTTTTGGGGGGGGGATCCATAATTAATTGTCACAGTAGGACTGTTGGGACTTTCAGTTCAACCAGTGGCATCATTAGAGATGGCATCATCTAATGCAGTAATTCATGGTGTTTTTACCTCTCCACTGATCTCTTTCTATACCATATCATACAGAATCCTTAGGAACGTTTTTTGTACTAATGTTACCCATAATGCATAATTCCCATATATCACTGAATGTAATGGCAATACGGTCACCCCTCAATTTTTTCAGGGGATCCATTCCGGACCCCTCCTGCAAAAATGGAAAACTGCCAATATTCAAGTCCCATTGGCTTGAATGGCGGTATGCACCCATGGGCACCTACCCCATTTTTCCCTCTCCGTTTGCCACCCACAAAGGGGCAAGGGACGTGGACTCCAAGTCCACAAAAGCAGGGGGCAATTGTAGTTGTGACATAAACAACTAGCAAAATTATAATTATATCTTTAAATTACAATATCATATGCACTGCCTAAATGTATTTACATGTACATAGTTTCAGGTGGTTAAAGTGAAAATTTTGCAAGATGTGATATTTTTAAAGAAAATTTAAAAATAAAAAATGAATTTTTTAAAAAAAATATGTTTAATTAAAAAAAATCAATTTAATGTTTAAAAAAAACCTTGGGCCTCTCTTTTGTCTTCCTACTGAGCCTCAGCCCACTCACACCATCTCTTCAGTGTTTTAAAGGCAGGCAAATGTAACAGCCCATTTCTTTGAGGAGCAGTGGTGTCACTGCATTTAGGGTGTCACCTAGTGCAGGCCACACACCCCACACCCCCTAATGACATCCCTGAATCTAACACTACCTGGAGGGATGCATGATTCCCACCCCTGTTCTAGAAGGTGCTGATGAGATAGCTGTTGAAAATTCTCTAGAAAATAATACACAAATACACACATGCACAATTGTTAGCCTCAGTAAAATTTCTCAGGTTGTTTTTTGCACCATCTCACGGAGAGTGCAGGGCTCTGGAGAACACATATTATCTATACAAAATGTTCCAGGTTCAACCCTTCACATTTGAGTTAGTAGGACTAAAGCCATGACAAACCCATTATATTTTGCCACCTGAGTTTGAACAGCAAATAACACCCATTATCCATTTGTCAAGGTACTCAAAGTTATTTTGGTACAAGAGGAAGAAAGTCTCACAAACCGCTCTCCCTCTAACCCTAGCTACAAAGGCTGTATCTGCACTGCAGAAATAATGCCGTTTGACAGAATTTTAACTGCCATGGCTCAATGATATGAAATCCTGGGATTTCTAGTTCATTGTGGCATCAAAGCTCTCTGACAGAGCAGGAAAAATAATCTGCAAAACCACAAATCCCCAAATTCCATAGCACTGAGCCATGGCAGTTAAAGTGTTGTCAAATGGCATTAGGGTATTTCTTCAGTGCAGATGCAGCCCTTGTGGCAATAAAAAACAACTTCCATAACTAATAGTTTCCTGTCCTTTTCTGACAACCAAAATCTCCTATGTGAGGAAGAAACTGCATAATGCCAAACAGCAGGGCCAGCAATGGGACTGGGAAAGACCTTTGCTTGTGGTCTTGACATCTGAGTGAATCAAGCATATCATTTTTGGACAGAATATCCAAGCATTCAGACAGAGAGACAAACCCCTTTGCAAAGCCCATTAGATGTAATTCTGTCAGAATATACCCAAAGGCAGCAGAAATTTGATGTGTGGTCAAGTAAACAAGACAACGTGACAGCCACACCTGTCTTTGTATGCTTTCAGGAGGGTGCTGAGGACTGTGAGGATTTCTAGATTCTCCCAAGGCTGCCATCCAGGTGAAGGCTATGTTGTTGTTGTTGTTGTTGTTACCTTTAATTTCTTTCATGATCATTCTCATTTAACACCATAAAAGAAGGAAAATCTGTGAACCCCATCCATATGGAGGCTGTCCCTGCAAGTAGAAATGCTGTGAAATTTCAGGGTTCTGCACTGTAAAGAAGTGAACGTGTGGGAACCAGTGTTCATGCTGGCTGGGGATTTGTAGAGTTGCCATTCAGGAAAATAACATATCCAAGCTCTGAGCCAGACAGTAGTTTAAGATAATTAATTGGTTTGTTTGTTAGGCTACTTATGTCTTGCTTTTTTATTAATACATCTGGCAAATTTAAAAATTAAAAATGGAGGTATAATTAACAAACCAACATCAGTATAATATAGAGAGAGTAAGAAGCAGCCTAGAATACAATAATAGAGCAGATCTGGAAGTGGTTTTCTTCTCCTGATATCTACTTCTTTGGACATACTGTTGCCTCTGATCAAATAGGTTTTGCAGGTTTTCAAAAATGATATAAAAAATCCTGCACAACATATTTGCCAGAAATGAAAATGGGATGAAAAGAAATCTCTCTATAGCAGTGACCCTTCTTGTAAACCATCTTTGGCTCTGAACAATTATAACAATGCACTAAGCAAAATCTCCCCTCCTCCAGCAGAAATCAAAGATGTGGCTCCTCTCCCCACCTTAAATCACTGGAAAACACTGCCTCCTAGTGGCAAACTTCATGCTAGAAGCGTTTAAATACCTTTTTGTTCCCTCCTTCCCCACCAAGCGACCCCCTTTCCCCACACAAAAATCAGAGGGATATTTATTAACCTTCTTGGGTCAAGGAATTGAAGTGAACTTAGGGAACAGAGTCAAAGGAGAGTTCAGAATGGAAATGATTTCCCTCATTTATTTTAAGAATTACCCACCAAACTAAATAAAGAGGTTATCAACTTCAGTGGTTCTTTACATGCATTTCCCCCCATTTCCCAACATGTTTCATGTGTTCGTGCCACATAAATTATTGAAACATAATTGTATATATCTATCCCCTTGAGATAAGGAGAGAGTTTGTTTTCATACATTACTCTCCAGACACACATACACAACACTCCCCCACCTTGAAAGCAACATCTTTCTCTTTATCAGGTTTATTTGTCTTTGGAATTTTCTCCTGCCTCATTTTTTAAGTTAAGGAAAAACAAGAAGTCATTCTCACTTGCAGGAGAATAAAAAGGGCATCGTGGGCTGATAAAGATAGGGTGGCAAATTACAACGTTCCTCCAAAATCTACTGCTGGAAGCTAGGAAACAATAGGCTTAAAAAAAACTTTATTTAAAAAGACAGGGTGGCAATCTAAGACAATAGATCCCTGATCATTCCCTTCCCAATTTTAACAGGAATATATTACTATTTGTTTATGCAGCTTCCTCCTGGATGGCTGTAGAGAACATACTGCTGTGCAGGGAAAAGGAAGAAAAACCCTGTAACCCACAGTGCTAATATATCTAGGGACTAGTTTATCTCTTACATAAAAATACACCATAAGCAGACTGCCTGCTTCTTGTTTAGTGTTCTGTTCTTTTCACCCACTCATAAAAGCATCAATCCTTGAAGTAGAGCATCATTGAAAAATCAGACACTTTTAAAGCATGGTTTCCATACTCCAGGGGTATACCTATGGGTGGGACAAAAAGAGAGCATTGCCCTCACACACACATAGGTATATGCCCTCCCGCATGAATTTTTCTTCCAGACCATGACTCTGGAGACCAGGGATCAATTCCCAGCTTGGTCATGAAAACCACTGGGTGGCAAACCTTCATGGACTTTTCTTGGCAAGACTGGTCCCCATAAGTCGGAAATGGCTTAAAGGCACACAGCAACAACAAACCCCAAACATCTAGCATTCGAGTAAGTTGAAATTTAAGTTGTGCAAAGAACAGTCACAGGAGGCAGTTTCGGCCTTTGCAGACTGCTAGAAATAGTGCAAATTGAATCCACTTTAACTGCCCTGTCTCAGTACTAGGGAATCATGGGAATTGTATATTTTTTCTGAGACATTGAGCCTTCTCTGTCAGAGAACTCTGGTGCCACAATAAACTACAGTTCCCATGATTCCCTAGCACTGAGTCAGGGCAGTTAAAGTGGACTCAATTTGCACTATTTCTAGCAGTCTGCAAAGGCCCAAACTTACCAAGGGAGTGCAAACACAGCAAATGGTAGCATTCCAGGTGTTAACAATGCCCAATGTCTCACTCTCAGCGATGCTAGAAAATTTGGAGATTGAAGGAAAAATTCATCTGAGGGCAGAATTTGAGGGGCAATGCCTTCATTCCCCACTCCATAGTTACACTCCTGATGTGTTCTGAATAGAAATGGGGAGGGAACACAGAGAGGACGAGAATTCCCCTAATCCTTTGAGTGGACAGATTGGTCCCCTTTCCCACACTAAAGATCAGGCTATTAGTAGTAGTAGCAGTTGCAGCAGTAGTAGTAAAACCCTATGATAGGTTCACCTTAGGGTTGCCATAACTCGGAAAGTATTTGAAGGCATATAAAAGTAGTAGTAGTAGTAGTACTAATTCAATGGTATTTTATTAGTAGTTCACTAAACACTCACTTGTACACTATTCACTATACTGTTCAATACATCTGTTATTCAATCTATTATGGAATTTCTTGTTCTATGAGTGAATTACCATTTTTACTTTAAGCAGTTGCTAAAGAATCCAGGCTTGTGGCACTATGATGCAGCTATGAAATAAGTAAGTATAAAAAATAAACCTTCCTGAAAAGCAGGCAACGTGTCCCAACCAACTTGAACCATCATAAAAATGCCTTCCATTTGGCAGGCAGGTTTTACTTTGGCCTAATTTTTTCCATTCAGGTAGTGATCCAGTAGTCAATGGCAGTTGCTGGGTTTCATGTCAGTCAGGTCTTCTCTGGGTGTTTTAATGTTGATTTTAAGGTGCTATCAAGGTGCTCAGTCAAACTCCTTTACAGTTCCAATGAGAACATAGTAAATTTTCAATCCCACTGACAGTAAAGCCACCAGTTGACAGTGGTTTGAACTATTTCTGCAAGATGCAAGTACTTAATTCCTTTTCTCCCTGTTATTTTGGGGATTGAGTTAAATGATAGTGTTTACAATTCAGACAAAAACCCAGAATGGATTCACTGCCTGAACTGATATGGAAAACTCCAGGTACTATTGCTGCATGCCTTCAGATCATTTCCAACTTCTGTGAACCCTCAGGTGAACCTATCACAGGAGTTTCTTGCCACAATTTGTTCAGAAGGAATTTGCCTTTACTTTCCTCTGAGGCTGAGAGAATGTGAATTGCCCAAGATCACCCAGTAGCTTTCCATGGAGGAGCAAGAATTTGAACCCTGGTCTCCCAGAGTCCTAGTCCAACATTCAAACTACTGCACCATGCTAATTCCAAGTGCTACTGGTTTCTAATTCATACTGGACTCAAAAATAGGGTGTTGAGATAGTGAGCATGGAGAAGTATACACACACTACAAGCCACGGTCCCCAGCAGAATTGGAAAAGTTCCTTTTTAGACAACAATCCCTGGAATCTTACAGCCAGTATGCATATTATGGATAAGTATACACATGCCTGAAGTAAACAACTATTGTGGGACTCACCCATAATTCCCTACAAGCTTGGGTCTCTCAGGCCTAGACCTCTCCTTGGTTTGCTGCTTCAGCTTGTAGGCCTCCAAAGGTTCAATTCAAGACATGCCAAACTTAGGAGATGTCCTTCATCTTTAAAACACTAGTGAACATTGCAGCATGGCTATTCCAGGGGGTCATGGTCATGAAGTGTTCTATAGTAGAACTTGGAAAAGATACTTGGAAAAGGAACTGTAAGGCCCAGAGGTCCACAACCAGATGGCCACTGGCCAAAATTAACTTTTACACACTATACTAAAGATACCTGGTCTACTCACTTTCTTTTCACAATGTTATCAGTTGTATAATACCTCTCAAATAGTCACACTTTTTCTGGTGTCACCTACAAAACTGGAATGTGATGTGGTCAAATCAGGTAAACTCTGAAGCAAGCCAATAAAATCTGTGACATACACAGGACAGTGGTTCTTAGCCTTGATTTTTCAGATGTTTTGGACTGCATTTTCCACAGTTCCTGACAACTGACCATGCTAGTTGAGACTTCTGGGAATCCAAAACAGCTTGCACTGGGGTGTTCTTCCATTGTGCAAATTGGCTACAGGTCTATTATATAAACCAGGCTTCTCCAATCCAGCAGCCTTTCCTGGCATGACTTGTTCAGTTGTGTTAGACTACAACTCCCCTCATAGCTTTGACCATGTTGGCTGTGGATGATGGTTGCTGTAGTCCAAACTATCAGTTGGCTGTAGGTTGAACAAGGTCACTTTGACTAGAATCACTTCTGTGGCATGCAGACTGCCAGTTCACAACTGCCACCACTGTATTTTGTGACTATGACTGAAATATGTTACATGTGGTTATGCCATGTTAATCCAGAACTATCAAGGCATGTGTTTAAACCACCCTGCTTTAGGTTGAGTTCTGTGGGTTCACTGAATTCACTCTTAACATAAAATAGACTTGTCTTGTGCTCTCTGGTGTTTGGTTGTGGTTTATTAGTATCAGATCTCTGATAGAAAGCTGTGCAGTTCAGCTGTATCCCTCAATAAAAGCAAGCAACCATGCAATTGATGTGCATGTGCGGGCGTATATTTTGTTTTATATGTCTTATTTCTTTTTTGGTAAGAATGCTCAATTTTTTAAAGAGTGGCACAATGCACAGAAATCAGATGATAAAAAAAATGCAACATAATTGCCTAATTACGGTATTTGCATCATGCTACACAGATTGGCTGGGTTATTTCTGATGGTTTTCAAGTCAAAGTGGTAGGGGGCCTGCAGTCTTCCTAAAGTGTTTGACACATGTGCAGTTGCATTAATGAAAGATGGCAAATATTACCCTGCAATTGTGCTTGCTTTATTCTCAGCTAAGTGCTGCATTAAAAGCATCTAATTATCAAATGTACCCCAAACACTTTAAAATACCAAACTAAGCTTTCACCATCACCACCCAACCACTGCCCCCACCCCAGCTCTCATCTACAAATTAAGTCCCTAAAGATTTTTTTAAAAATCATTAACTACATTGAAGTAATAAATATTTTCTTTTTTCTTCCTCAACCATTTGGGATGAGAAGGAAGCCCACGGTAGAGTTTAGCAGTTAATTTACACAGTATTGCCTTTTGCATAAGCAGATAATACAAACACTGATTTCATTCCATTGAAAGCTACTTTCCCTGATGCTGAGACAGATAAGTGGACACACATACATACATACACACACACACACACACACACACACAAATCATGGCAACACAAATTGGGCATCAGAGATGTAGGCTGGACTTCTTTGCTATCATCTCTGATTGCCCTGTGGGTTAAGAAGTGGCCAATTTAAAGCATGAATATAGTCTTGGGATGCATGAATCATGAATCACATTTGATATATGGAAAGGAACAATCATTTGAAAAGGGTGAAAATTCAATCATCTGATTTTTAATGTCGAAAGGGAAGGCTGCATAGACAACATGATGGAAAAATACCTGGAAATTTTATACATACATGCATATATATATATATATATATATATTAGTGGTTTTGCTTCTAGCTTTCCTTTTTGTTGTTTTTTTAATTGGGCTGGAAGGGGTTACTTCATTATGCAGCAAATTAGAAAATTCATAATTTATCATTGCACCCAGTCGAAATGCCACCCAACTGAGTCGCACCCCTGTGAAAACCATCACATAGTAACAAACTGTCAAAGTCTGCTGCAGCCGACGGGCAAAATTAATATGCAAATGTATGCAAGAAATTAAAAAGCAGAATTACCCAGGCAAATGAGGTAGCTATACTTGAATTGTTAGAATTATGAATAATTACTGCGAATTTTCTGCTCCTAATATAACTTGTTTTTTGATAAACAAAGACTTAATTATCGAGATGCGCTGGAGAATTTCCGTGGCGCTCATTAATCTTGCAAAAAAAAAGAAGAAGAAGAAGGAAAAAAACAAGTCCCTGGTGCCCAAACTGTAATGAAGAGCGCGTGCCCTGAATCTTCAGAAAGATCAGAGGCACCAGGATGCCAGGGCTAGAGGAAAAAAAATGACAGTGGCAGTGTCCCCTCCTGTACCCTGGAGTGTCATAACATCTTCCACTAACTATCAAAGGGACTTATTTATGCCAGCAGCTGAGCTATAAGTCCAATTTATGATGCCTTAAGCAGTGGTGAAATGATCTGTTGACATGCTATGGAAATGCCATCTTGTGGTGGTTCTGTTTGGTCCCAGGAATACCATCTTGACAAAGGGGAGCCCTCCACTCCATGGCTAATGGATGCTGTGTGACAGACCATAATACCCAAGAGGGACAATCTTTTAGGGCCAGTCTCAATGGTCCTCCATTAATCTTGGTTCTGCAGTGCTCTGGTGTCCATGGGAACAAGGGTATTATCATAAACACTGATTTTAAATTTCCCCATTAGGGACTGCAACACAGACAAGAGATGCTTGGAGTGGTGATGCTGCAGAGAAGGTGGGGGCACAAGGAAAAGGCCATGATTAGCTTGCATTTAAAGATGTATGAGAGACTGGTTCACCCCAGAATGGGTAGTAGAGAGATTTTTTTTTCTCCCCCTTTCTCCCCTTGCCCAAGTATCATATAGAAAAACAATAAAAGAACAAATCTCTCTTGCAGGTACCATGGAGTGCCTGACTGTTCATTTCCTGTTTTGCAAAGGTGGGGAGGGGTGGTCTGGCCCTGGTGGGTTGAGATATTTACCATAAGAAAGCAAAAGGGAAAATAACCCCAGGTACTCTCACGACAGACCAAATCGAACCTGCTGTGAGCTTATTATTACTTAAAAACTGGCATCTAAGTGGAAATGACGGACTCCCTGTCATTATCCCTATTTACCACAGTGATAAACCCGAGCAGATGAGAAGGGAAAATTACAAAACATCAGTTCTGGTGCTCAGAGGCTACTTCAAGGAGCTCAAGGCAAGCCTATGTTTTCTAAAGCATCCTCTCTGAATTCAAGTCCCCAAATTTCCTGATGCCTTGACAAGACCATTTGGCTGCATAGACAAATTGTCACCCTTTAAGCCACAAAATTAGTCTTTCCCTCCCTCCTTCCTCCCCCTTTTTGAAAACATGAGACTCCACCACTCTCTCCCTAATCCACCAATTTCTCTACATGCATAGAAAGGCGACAGCAACATAATATGGGAATCGTTATTCCTCCTGCCATATGAAAATGTGAAACTACAGAGTTTGGGGGAGTGGGGGGGGGTGACTTTGCCTTTTGATCAAAATTATATCTCTTCAGATTTGCCTTTGATTTTAGCACAAAAACCACATAGGGAAGCTTTGGTTTTCCTTCTCACTCAACTCAGTTCTGAATAGGTTTACTCAGAAGTAAGTTCCACTGTGTCCAATGGAACTTACTACCAACTAAGCACTCATCAGATTGTACAGTCTGCATTTTCCTTTCCGAATAATTAATTCATGGCAAGGCAATTGCATGATGTGCAGAAACAAATACATTTCATGAAACTCTTAAGAATTATTTGGGAAGCTCATCTCAGGCTTTTATTTTAATTTTGATAGTGTTAGGAGGACTCTGAAAGAGCAGCCAAGTTGCCATTTTTGTTTTGAAGGGATAAGAAACATGAAGACAAATTTCCCAACTAAAAGACTGACTTGCTTTATAAATGGAGAGATGTGGGCCTCCTTCAAAATCCATTCATCCATTGTGTTAGTTAAATAAATAATAAGGATGAAATTATTTTTTATTTTATTTATTGGCATATTTATCTCAGGTGCCAACATCCAGAAGGATTCCCAGCACAACTATGGGGCTATGCAGACGGGCAAAAAGAGGTGCTTTGAGGGTGACTTGTAGGCATGGCCTTTAGACGATGCATGGCTAAAAGTCTCCAGGAAAGTGCCCTCTAGCCGTCGTATGCCGAGAAAAGCCACTCCAAAAAGGAGCTGCTTTTTTTTTTTTTTTGGTCCTTCGGTGAAGATGCACACCTTTGCTTGTGTGTATGTGTGCAGCAACACTGATGCACCAGAAAATGGCCGTATAAATGCACTGTTGCACATGTGGCAGAAATTGACTCAGTGATCTAGAGCAGGGGTTGGCAACTTCTTCTTACCTGGGGCCCGTCTGCTGGTCTCCAGGTCTTCCGCGGGCTGAGGGGGGGATGGCGCCACATGCGCTCATGCATGCGTGCATGTGCAGTACGGCAGAAGTATTGCACATGCATGCATATGCTCACTCGCACATGCACAGTACTTTTGGCGTACTGCACATGCACGAGTGAGTTGTGGCCGCAATTTTGTTTTCCAAAATGGCAGCCACAACTCATTCGCGCATGCGCCGGAGTATTGAGCATGTGCAAACGAGTCACAGCCGCCATTTTGGAAAACAAAATGGCGGTGGGGGGCGGTGGCGGCAGCAGGACTGGCCTGGGGCTGGTCCAAAGGCCTCGGGGGGCCGGATGCGGCCCCCGGACCGTAGGTTGACGACCCCTGATCTAGAGCATGCACCCTATGATGCAAGCTTTAATTTAAAGCACCCTATGCTACCAGGAGTGGATGCACTGGCGCAGGTGTGCTTGAATATTAGAACCCTAAACCTAACCCTAATTGTAACCCTACTCATGCGACCTAGCAACTGTCCTCTGTGATGACAATAAATGCATTCTGTTGAATGTACGCTTGCTGTCAGCTTGCACAGCAGTTTGCATGAAAGAGGCTTTTGTGAACTCTTCTGTGCAGGTGTGCATAAGTGTGCATATCACTTCCTGGCATGATGGGGGGGAGCACCTGGAGTAACATTTGTCCATGTGTCCTGTTGACCATGTCCCTTGCATGACCACCAGTTGCATGTATCAAGTCTGTCCACACAAACCTCCCTTGCATGTACCTCTCCCCTCCCCCCTGATCTGTGTGGGACATGTTTTGTGGAGGATGATGGAGTGTCTTTTCAGGTGACAAACCCATTCCTTCACCCCAAGGGTGGAACAATTAGACAGTGGCACCTGTCTACTGCCCACTCCTTGGAGGGAAGCAGAGGTCAACGAATCTTTGCATGAAATGTGGGTGTATGACAGATCCAATGCAGGTGCACAGGGATGCCGAACTTTAGGGCCTCGGCAGACGACTAATAGAGTCGTCTTCCGGGCAGGGAAGAGGAGGGGCAGCCACACGAGCGGCGCCCCTTCCTCTTCCTGAGGTCGCCCTCAGAGTCGCCGACCCTCCGCACGGCCGGCGCTCCGGGGATGACCTCACGCCACAGCGACCACACGCGCCGCAGCGTTTGAGTCAGGGAAAGTGCGCCCGCCACTTTTAGGGCACCCTTTCCCTGAAATCTAAAAGGAGCGCCAATTTGGTGCTCCTTTTAGAGTCGCCGACGGTGCGCCGCGATGCAGCTGCCGCGCTCCAGCGGCGCTCCGTCCTGCGGCACACGGGAAGCTCCAGTCAGCTTCCCCCCTTAGTCACCTTTGTACACAGAGAGTGACAGACTGTATACTAGCCTATGACAGGTCATGTGTAGATGCGAAGGGATGTGCAGGTGTGGAGAGATGTTCCTGTGCACGTGTGCATGCATTTGAAAAAAAAAAAATTAAAGCAGCCACTGCCTGCCCATGTAGTTGCTCCGTCTCCCTTTACAGCGTCCCTTGGGGCTGGCAGTGCGGTTGCTGGGGCTTCAATACAGCCTCGGAAACCTCCCAGTGCAGTTGCTCTGTCCCCATTTAGGGCAACCTCAGGACAGGCAGTGTGGTTGCTGCAGCTTAAGGAAAACGCAAGTTCAGGTCACCTTTTCCTGCCCATCTGTATATCTCCTAAGTGTCAAAGACAATCACATAAAACAGCCAAGCATAAAGAATAATCTTAAGGACTTCCTATGTCCCAAAGCCAACTCTATCATGGGGTTTTCTTGTAAGATTTGTTCAGAGGAGGTTTGCCATTGCCTTCCCCTGAGGCTGAGAGCATGTGACTTGCCCAAGGCCACCCAATGGGTTTCCATGGCTGAGCGGGGAATCAGACTCAGGATAGTAGTCCAATACTCAAACCATTGCACCATGCTGACTCTGTTAAGAAATAGCTCTCTCACTATTCCACAACAGGCTTTCTTTCTTTCTTTCTTTTTTTCTTTCTTTCTAGTTTGTTTTATGTTCTTTCTTCTTTTTTAAAAAAAATGTGTTAGTATACCTCTGGAATTGCATTAATCCTCTTTTTAAAAAAAAAAAAAAAACACCCTCCCAAAAGCATGATGGGTATAGCATAGGGCAGGAAGGCATGGTTAGGGAGGAGGGTGGAAGATAGCACAAGAACCCAGTCACTTTACTGAAGAGATATGCAACACAGCCCCCCAAAGTGATCTGTATCCAGTTCCTTTTACTACCACGATCACATTGAGAAATAAGGCCAAGGTGACCTGGAGGTCCTCTTTTTCCTGGACATTTCCTACATTTCACCCTTGTGTCCAGTGGTTTGGGAGGAATACCAAAATGTCCTCTATTTTGAGCCATAAAACCTGTCTTTTTATCATCCCATGCCTCAACAGCAAGCAAGATAGATCAATAGATTTATTACTGCTACTGCTGCTGCAAAAAGCTTGTTAGTTTTTGGCAAGCAATAAACATGATCAAAATATTTAGCCTTGCAACAATATACCCTAATGACTCAGGAAAACTGTTGACTGCATTGGAGAGTCAAAGGAAAAGAGGAAGAGTCAGTAAGTTTACAGGTTGTGCGGACAGTAACTTGAGCCCAGGAAAGGGATGAGAAAATTGTTGCTGACCATGTGGTGGTTTTGTTTATATTGTGTGTGTTTTTTCTGACAGAGGTGTGGAAAGGAGGCACCAAGGGGAGAGGGCAATCTACAAATGAAATAAATGTAGATTCGGTCTAGGGTTTGTTGCTAGTGAAGTACAATTTTAAGCATTAATTTTTCTCAGAGTTCTACATGTATATTACAAGCCAACAAGACATTTTAACAAAGTTCATCAGAAATAATACTGTTGAGTACGTAATAAAATACAGTATATATAATATAGCTGTACATAAACCATATGACCTGCATTTTTATTTATATTAGTGTTTTTAGCTTTTATTTGGTAATGTCCTACATTTTTTAATGTCCTAAGTTTTACAGTGTCTTGATCTCATTTGCAGCCAAGACATCTGGTCATCCTAAATGGTGCTCATGTGATAAACTCCTAGTATGCTGACAGCATTTAAGATCTTTGTAAATTTTTTGCTCTAGAATGCAAATAGACTATATAATGCAATTTTAACCAAACTTTTCCAGGTTAAAGTTGATTATTTTGCTTCTGAAACAAAATCAGTAGAATTTACTCTCCTTATAAATTGTTTCACACTAAATTCCTTACAAAATGGACCCATAACCAGCCATTTTCCAGAAACAGTCAACATTTGTTGATTGGCCCTAAACGCTCACAAAAATGTTTAGGATGGCAACCTAAAAGTAAATATCAAAGTTGGTGAAAATCAGTTGATTTGCACACTATAGCTAAATAAATAAATAAATAAATAAAGAGAAATCTGAAGTTTTATTTGGGAGATACCCAAGTTTTGACTGATCAAGTCCAAAAAAAATCTGCAGGCTTAATTTAGGTCTCATTCAATAATACACCAGGTTTGGTATCTGAGGGTTCAAACATATCATCTAGGAGTCATCCATCCATCAAGAACAAGGGAACTTCACTAACTGCTGAAGGGCCAGGAACAGTGTTGCTCTCAACAATGAGCTGGTGTTTTTGTCTGTCTTTTATAGGCAGAGATACCTGGCCATTGCTCAGATCCCTAGCTATACAATGGGTCCTTGATATCCACTGAGGTTTGGTTCCAAGATCCCCAGTGGATACCAACATCTGTGAGTGCTGAAGTCCGATTAAATACAGTGGGGTAGAAAAAGGGTGTCCCTTATAAAAATGGCAAAATCAAAGTTTGCTTTTTTGGAATTTATATATTTTTAAAATATTTTAAAGCCGTGGATGGTTGAATACATGGATAAGGAATCCATGGATACCAAGGGCTGACTGCTTTAATGACAGTATCCTTCAGCTGTGTTATATGATTCTTCCCAAGACCATGATTGCAACCTCATACTGGATCTGATGAGAAAAGTCTGGTCTGCTTCAGTACCTACCTTCCCCTAGGACGGGGGGGGGGGGGAGGTTCCTCTCCTCCTCCTGTGATCCCAAACTGACCTGTTGAATCTTGGTTTGTCTTTGGGAATCTTCTGAGTCTCCTCCATTTGTAAGCCTTATTCTCTTTCTCTTCAGAAGACCTCTCAAGGTGGACGGAAACATGACAATAACATTACTGATGAGCAGACAGTGCTAATTTTAGTATGCACGTATATGTGTAAGTCAAGAAGCACATGCTTCCCTTCTCCCATTACAAAGGATTCTGGTGATTACTTATATTTTTAATGCCATCTGGCATCCTGTTGGTGTTCTGTGCAAATATAAGTTCCCTTACACATGTGCTTGTATTTTCATAGCCATGGTATAATGTCCATATTCAGTTCTCCGTTACATAAGTAAAGTTCTGCAGGTATAACTGTTGCACATGCAATTGTGCATTCTTAGGTATGTACATCTCCATTGTAGCACTTGATTTACTTGTATGGTGGAAAAAGCAAGCACATTTTAGCTATTGAATTGGTTGCACAATACTGGTATTCATTAGAAGGACAGTGTAGTAAGAGCAACCACCATTTAACTGAATGAAAATTTACCCTACACTAGCATGAAGTAAGATCTTGGCTGATATTTTCAGACTGTTTCTGAAGGACAAATTTAGGTATGTTTTATCTGAGACAGATACCAAAATAACAGCAGCTATCTTTGGTTAATAGGGACAGTTGGAGAAAGCAACCATAGCAAGATTAGCATTGTTACATATTATCATTCAATAAAGGAAGTAGTGAAATATCCTACCAGCACCTGTCAGATGTTCAAATTGTCATCCTCTTGCTTGTTTTCATCTTGACTTATTGTGCCATACCACTCTGTTAACTAGGAATGCCTCCACTGCGTCTCCTGTCTTTGTTTCATGTATAATCACTATTTACAATATCTGCTTCATACAAAGAGAACGTCAGCTGCTAGGAGAGTGGCTGCCAGTGGTTCAAGCTTTCCTTTTTTAAAACAAAAAGCACTCCTTGGAAAAGTTGCTGGTATTTTTACTTGTGAAGATCTCTTTAGAGACAAGTGTTCCCTTTACCCATCCACCTTTCCGGGGTAGCAGTGAACATACATTCTAACTGTCCCAGTTTTGCAGGGACAATCCTTTGTCATCCCACTTTTCCAGCTGCTTTTATAATGTCCCAGTATTTCTCTCCCTCTCCTACTTTCCCCACTTTCCTCAACTTACTTCCATTGGTACAAATAGAGTTCACAGTACAAAGGTACTTGAGGGGAAGAAGTAGAATCGTGCCCTTCTCAGTAGGCTCAAGGAAAACCAAACTGATGCAACTGCTCCTAGCTTGTTCTTCCTCATCAATAACTTTTACCATCTGGACTACACTTTGATGTTGCCTGGCCACAGAAGTCCTGCTTTTTATCTGTGAAATGTTGGAAAACATGGGAGGGGAAGATGTTTGTTGTTGTTCATAGAATCATAGAATCATAGAGTTGGAAGAGACCACAAGGGCCATCCAGTCCAACCCCCTGCCAATCAAAGCATCCCCGACAGATGGCCATCCAGCCTCTGCTTAAAGACCTCCAAGGAAGGAGACTCCATGACTCTCCAAGGGAGTGTGTGTTCAACTGTCGAACAGCCCTTACTGTCAGGAAGTTCCTTCTAATATTGAGATGGAATCTCTTTTCCTGGAGCTTGCACCCATTGTTCCAGGTCCTAGTTTCTGGAGCAGCAGAAAACAAGCTTGTTCCCTCCTCAATATGACATCCCTTCAAATATTTAAACAAGGCTATCATATCACCTCTCAACCTTCTCTTCTCCAGGCTAAACATTCCCAGCTCCCTAAGTCGTTCCTCATAGGGCTTGGTTTCCAGCCCTTCACCATTTTAGTTGCCCTCCTTTGGACACGCTCCAGTTTCTCCACATCCTTTTTGAATTGTGGTGCCCAGAACTGGACACAGTATTCCAGCTGAGGCCTGACCAAAGCAGAAATGTGGTCAGCAGAAACTGTTGTGTACCTTCAAGTCATTTCTGACTTATGGTGACCCTATTGTGGAGTTTTCTTGGCAAGATTAGTTCAGAGGTGGTTTGCCATTGCCTTCCCCTGAGGCTGAGAGCATGTGACTTGCCCAAGGTCACCCAGTGAGTTTCAGAGCAAAGTTAGGAATTGAACCCTAGTCTCTAGAGTCATAATCCAGCATTCAAACCACTACACTACACACGCACATTAAAAGTCAAACCAGCAGACCATTGTGCAAAATCATGATACATTCATTTGCTTTAGTGTTATACAGAGCTCAAGTAATTCTTGATGTTTGCATACATTTTACAAGTAAAGATCATAAATATTTGTGAATGGAACAAACTTCTTTGGATGGAAATTACCATAATGGGGCATTTTAAAACCCTGAGAAGGCTTTGAGCCTGCCATATTTTCCTTGTCAAGCTTTGAGGTCAAATTCTGGAATGAATACTTCTAAACCTAGGGAGGAAAAAAGCTCTCATTCTCAGTTTCATTGTTTTTTAAAATTCTGTCTGCATCACCTGTCTTTATTTTGTATCAAGTTGGACAGGGAGATAGGGAAAGTTTTTGCATGGAAATTCACACATATTTTGGAACAAAGCTATACCTGATGTATGCACATCTTATGCTTTTTTCTTCTTTATGTACACAAGTTTATACCTATTTTCCCCATTGATTCAAGCATTTCCCTTTTTCTCACTTCTTTTCCAGATGCCTAACAGGAATTGTGGTATTTGCAGGAACAATTCTGTTTCCCCTAGCCAATAGGAAGAACATTCCAACTGCAGTTATCTGCTTGCATACTTTCCAACTGTCCCAATTTGTCAGGGATCAACCCAGTTAATCCTCTGCCTTTCCACTTCTTCAGCTGCTTTTAAAATGTCCCAGTTTCTCTTTCCTCTTCCCACTTTCCCTCTTCCTCCTGGCTTATTTCCAGTGGTGCAAACTAAGTTCAAAGTGCAAAGATATTTATACTTGATTAACTCAGCAGGAGTAAAGGACAGGGGGTGACAGAATCCTTCTCTTTTCTGTAAAAGGTAAAAGTAAAGTAGTCCCTTAACATGATGTCTAGTTGTAACAGACTGTAGGGGGTGGTGCTGATCTCCGTTACTAAGCCAAAGAGACAGCACTGTCCAAAGACTACTCTGGTGGTCATGTGGCCAGCATGACTGCACCAAACACTGTTACCTCCCCACCAAAGTGGTACCTATTTATCTACTTGCATTTGCATGCTTTCCAACTGCCAGGAGCTCACCACATCATGCAGCACTCTGGCCTTGAACTGTCAACCTTCCAATCTTCCAATTGTCAGAATTGGCATCTTAACCACTAAGCCACTGCATCTGTATCCTGCAGACCCTGGCAAAAGCAAACTGCTACCATCTCTCCTAGCTTATCTATTCTTCCTCATTAATAATTTTTGCCATCTTGACCACACATATGTCTCAGTTTTCATCTTGTGAAATGTTGAGGAATATTTCATGCTAATATACAGCTGGCCGTCCATAGCCACAGATTCTTTATCAATGGATTCAGCCATCCACAGCTTAAAAATATTTTAAATATATATAAATTTCAAAAAGGAACCCTTGATTTTGCCATTTTATATAAGGGACATCATTTTACTATGCCATTGTATCTAATGGGATTTGATCATCCATGGATTTTGGTATCCATGAAGAGTCCTGGAATCAAACCCCAGCAGATAACAAGGTCCCACTGTAGTAGCATATGCTCAGCCACACTTTTATGTTCTGAACTCATCCAGTTCATAATCTCACAAACATTTTTTGTTCTCACTGACCAAATACATATTTGGTTGGGCATTCAGATGTGCAACTTTGCTGTGCAACACAACACATCAGTGCATATCTCCATGCATGAAGGTTTATGCCTCATACCTTAGATGTAAGATCTCTCTCTGCCCATGTATGTGTATGTTGCCAGGAGAATTGTAGCCTTTTCTTTATACAACCTGGAAAAGATAATGACAAAAAATATTTTGTTACTTGCAGTTTCTTCTCAATGACAAGAAGCCTAAATAATAAATAATAATAATAAAATTTATTTGTATCCCACCTCTCTGACAAGCAATCAGGGCAGCTAACAACAGTTAAAATTCAGTACAATATATTAATACAATCCAAAACCCCAGAACCCACCCACTCCTAAAATATAGCATGTAAAGAATATTCACAAATGTTTTCCTCCATGAGAAGGGGAGTCTCAAAACAATGAAAGTGGAGGTGCAACATTTCTGGAAATTTTGAAGCCAAGATTAGAATCAGAGTTTGGAGGAGTGGGCTGGGGGCGGGGGGAAGGCTTGCATATTATGCTACTTAGTAATGTAACTACTTTAGTTCAGCAATTCAGAACCTTTGGTCCTATAGATATTTTGGACTTCACCTCCCATAATTCCTGACTATTGGCCAATTTGGCTGTGGGATCTCGGATCTAAAATCCAAACCAAATGGAAGACCAAAGGCTGGGAACCACTAAATTGTCAAGACCATGTGACACCCTGGTCTAGAAAATAACAGGGATGTGGCCACTGAAAGGAACTGGAGCAATAGTAACAGGGTTACTACAGTTCAAGTGGCAGGTGCATGAGTCAGCATTTGGTGGGCTGTGCATCATGGGAGACCAGGTTGCAACATGGTTGCAACATGCACAAAGAATGAGACAAGCCAGGTATGCATCATGGGAGGTCTGATGCAACAGTCCTGATGCAACAGGCACTGGGATGAAACCAGCAAGGTTTCATTAGTGCATGGCTTACATGTTCTCAAGAAGACCATCTATATATGGGAGAGAATCAGAATCTCTGTTGTTGGTTAGTTGTGGTTGGTGGTTGGCGAAACACTTTGTTACTCTGTACAGCTGTGGGTATTCAAGACGGATGTCTGATACTCTGTGTATATATTTGTAAATATTTGCAACAAAGATTAAAGCCCTCTCTGAGAGAAGCCTCATTGTGAAGCTGTTCCTTTCTCCAAGCTGAAAGCAACAGCTGCATGTGGGAGGTTTTTTCCTGTGCCGTCTGGAGCAGACTCTTTACAGAAAACCAGCTTCTGGGCTTTCTGCCTACGTGCATCTACTTTGCATGTGTGTATGCTAGATCACGCTGTCTGCATACCCCAACATGGGTTATGGGCCCAGTGTAAGCGTAGACAATGCCTGAATAGTTGTGAGAGTTCCAGAAGTGCCAGTGGTACTGCTGAATCTACAGAAGGCAAAGACAAAATCCTGGAGCTGAGTGGGTTAAGTGTGTTTTCTCACCGTCAGTGGTTATCAGTGTACCGCAGAAGGCGTATCTAGCTTCCATGTGAGTTGGCTGCTTGCCCGGGCTATTGGCAGGTTGCCCAGAAGTCCATCTGCGTCTGCTGTTATTGACTCAGAGCAAAATTAACATGGAAACAGCCATTAGATTTCAGAGGCTGAATGATTCAAACTATGCCTCTTGGAAAATCTACATACAAGCTTTACTGATAAAACAAGATTTGTGGGACATTGTGCAAAACCAACCAGACCCTACAGATGTCCGTCAGATTGAAGATAATTGAAAGGCAAGGCAATGATCATTCTAGCCATAGACGAAACCCAGCTGAATCACATCAAGGAGAAGCAGACAGCTTTTGATATATGGTGTGCCTTGGAGTGAGTTCATCAGCCCAACGGAGCCTTATCTAAGATGCTTTGTTGTAGAAAACTGTATGGCTGTAAATTGCAGGAGAATGCTTCTGTAGTTACTCATCTGGAAAGAATGCAAGGCTTGTTTGCAGAATGCAGCAGCAGAGGCATCCAGATGGAGGAGTCTCAGAAAGTCTTCATTCTCCTGAGCAGTTTGACCAATTAGTGGGACTTTTTGATGTATGGCCTACAGGGAGTCACCGAGGCAAATCTGAGACTGAGCTTGTTGCTTCAAGGATCCTGGAGGACATCCAGAGACATGACTTCGAGGAGAGATCCAAGGAAGCTGGGAAAGCAAACTGGAGACAACCAACCATGTCCCAGGAGGAGAGTGCTGCCATCTGCAGAACTAAGCAGTGCTTTTCCTGTGGAGAGACTGGACATTTCAGGAAGGACTGTCCAAGAGTCTCTGCAGCACAGAAGGGATGGTCTTCACAGAAGAAAAAGCCCCAGGAAGGGAGGGGGTTTGTTTCTGCTTTGGAAGGTGTTGTGAGTGGGAATAAGGGAGACCCTGTCTAGTTTTTTGGATAGTGGTTGTTCTCACCACATGGTGCCAGACAAGGGGAGACTACCGAACTCAAAACCAGCATCAGTAGATACTGTGGTGTTTGCTGGTGGTGAATCTAGTAGAGTGGAATTTAAGGGTCTGTATTCATCCTAGGGCTGGGGAAAACATTTGATAATGTTTTCTATGCACCTAAACTGCAAAATTCACTTGTGAGCATGGCATCCCTGACCAATGATGGGTTTGAAGTCCATTTTAAGGGGGATGAGGGAGTAATTTCCAAGGAGGGGACAGTGTGTGGTAAATCTATAAAGAAAAATCAGGTATACCAAATGGTGGCACAGGTGGAGTGTAGTAGTGTTGCAAACAAACCTTTACATGAAAATTGTGTACACTATTTTCATAGAGTAATGGGGCACACAAGTTTTAAAAGTTTGAGAAACCTAGAGAAGGTTTGCCCAGAGTTCAAGGTAGAGAATTGCAACAACTACCTTGACTATGCAGTGTGCAAAAGGGTGAAAGTCAAAGCTTACCTGGTTCCCAAGGTAAGCAAGTGCACCACCCAGAGGCCTTTTCAGGCAGTGCATGCAGACTTGTCAGGACCACATTAAGTTAAGAGAATGGGGGAAAACAGGTTTACTCTGCTCATAGTGGACCAACACACCTGGTATTCTTATGGGGCCTTGTTAAAAACCAAAGGTGAAGCTGCTGACCAGGTCAAAAAGTGGATAAATGCCATTGAGAGGGAATTTCCCTACAAGGTGGGCACTTTTGTGATCAACAGGGGTGGGGAGTTTCTTGTTCAGGGTCTGCAGTAGTGGTTTAGGCAGAAGGGAATATAGCACAAAACCACCAATCCAGCTTGCCCAGCCAATGATGGTTTGGCTGAGAGGAGAATTGGCATGATCAATCAAATGAGGGATTGCATACTGGAAGATGCTGAGGCACCACCAGATTTGTGGGCAGAAGCCACAAAGGCTGCATGCCATATCATCAACAGGATGTGGAGCAGCACAATCCAGCAAACACCATACTTCCTGTTGCATGGTAGAGCACCCAATATGAAGTACTTGAGGGTTTTTGGCCAGTTTGCCTCAGTACGGATTCCTCCACAGTTCCACAGAAAGAACGAACCAAAGAGCCAGAGGTTAAGGTTCGTGGGCTACGAGGGGAATTGCTACAGATTCCTATTGGGTAGTGACAGGGTCCTGTACTCAAGGAATGCAAGGTTTGAAACACATGTTGGATGGGAGAAGATCCACACCAACCATAATGTTTTTGTAAAGTTGGGGAACACTGGTACAAACATCAGAAATGGAGGGGTGGAGCAGACTCTTCACAGAAAACCAGCTTCTGGATGTTCCTGCCTACTTGCATTTTCTCTGCATGTGTGTATGCTAGATCACACTGTCTGCATACCCCAACATAAATAGCATCTCCTGGCCCAACACCACAATTCTGATTTACTTGGTAGCAGCCACTGTGAGTGATGGGGAGGTCTGTTGTCTTGTTGATAGGGATGGAGTAGACTATGGGCCTCGGCAGACAGCTAATAGAGCCGTCCTGGAGGCAGGGAAGAGGAGGGGCAGCCGCACGCTCGGTGCCCCTTCCTCCTCCCGAGGTTGCCCTCGGAGCCACCGGCCCTCCGCACGGCCGGTGCTCCGAGGGCAACCTCCCGCCACAGCGTCTGGACACGCTGCAGTGGAAAAGTCAGCGAAAGTGCGCCGCAAGCTTTTGCAGCGCACTTTCGCTGACTTGTGAAAGGAGCACTATTTTAGTGCTCCTTTCAGGGACGACGAAGGTGCGCCACAGGATCGAGGCGTGGGGATGCCTCGGTCCCGCAACGCACCTTCCCACGGCGGCCCTATTATTCCCACCTCCCTCCCATGAGCAGTCTTTGGTACAAGGAGGAAATGTGACAGGGATTCTGTTTCTGGCTGTCACACCAGAGATCACTGGCAGAAGGAGGTGAGAATGTTGGTCTGCTGCATCCCAGTCAACAGGAGAACAGACACATACACCCCATCACTTACAGTGGCTGCTGCCTCGTAAGATCAGGAGGTCATGGGCCTGAGCCTGCATGACTTGAGCAGAGCTTTTGAGGACAGAGGAGCTTAGGGGTCTCATTCATGGGGTCATCATAAGTCGAAGTCAGCTTGAAGACAGTTAACAATAACGACAGCAAACTCTAGGTTGCAGCTTGGTAACTGCAATTGTGAATTCCAACCTGAATTTTCAGAAAAATTGGGGGGAAAAAGTGATATTAGTACCCTTTGAAGGTCACTTTGTTAATTTAATGAAATAAAATTTATTATGTACAACTTGATTAGGCATAACATTATCATGTTTGGTGTAATAAAAGCTATTTATTCAGAGAATAACTATCTCTTTTCAAATTTGAGGTTTTGTTACAAATGGAGGTACAAGATTTTAAATCTCTTTCGTTCTGCTAGTTTATTCAAAGAATGCAAAAAAAAAAAACCCACCAAAAATGAGAAACTATTAAAATTAGTAAAGCAGAGTAAAATATTTTCTTTCTACTAAAACTCCACAGTGTCAAGCAGACATTGTACATTGTCTCACATAACATCTCTCTGCTACAAAGTTTTTAAAATAATATTTGGGGAGCAAATATATGGAGACCTTTTCTTAAACATTTTATTCATAATTCTAAAAGAAAATATTCCATAATCAATTTTAAAAAATCATTTTTCCAGTTCTTCCAGGAAAAAAATACTTTGGAAAAATGAATTAAAACAGGTTGAATGAATGCAAATTAAATACATTTTTATTCAGATCCCATTTACTTGAATTTTCATTTGCATTTGTATTAAAAATGAATGCCTACCTTACAATTCACTGTGCTCCTAAAAGAAATCATATGTAGTTGGAAAAGTTGTGCCCTTAAGCATATTACTATTAAGCTGAGAAATTTGACAGGAGCCCAAGGAAATAAATAGGAAGCAGTAGCAAGTAGCAAAAGAACCAGTGTGGTGTAGTGGTTTGAGTGTTGCACTATGAATTGGAGAGACCAGGGTTCAAGTCTCCACTCAACCCTAGAAACCCACTGACTGGCTTTATGCAAGTCACATACTCTCAGCCTCAGAGTAAGGCCATGGCAAACTCCCTCTGAACAAATATTGCCAAGAAAACGATGTGACAGGTAATCAGAAATGAGTTGAAGGCACACAGCAACAACAACAAGAAGAACAATACTGCAGTGAATCCACTCTGAGTTTTAATCCTGACTTTCAATGCTATTTGCCATCCTGCTCACATGGAAGCCACCTGCTGTTACAGATTGGTAGGGATTCACAGTTGTAGTTCATCAGTGCTGTACTTCAGGACAGGCTAGTGCTCTCTTAGCAGAAAATTCTAAGTAACCCATCAAACTACAAGTCATAAGATTCCATAGGATGGAGCCATGACAGTTAAATGGGTATCACACTGCTATAGGTACAGGTACATTTCAAGTCTGAGTTAAAGGTAAAGAGCCATAAGGAGGGGCATTGGGGATGCTGAAGTTGTCTGTCCATACTTACCACTTGGACAGCAGACCCAGCAAACACACAGGCTACCTGGTTATGATGTTCTCCACTTAAGTAAAATGTGCTATAATTTTGTTTGCACTACAAAAATCATTCCTAATTTTGTGTCTATACAGGTGTGTTTTTACTCACAGTTGTATCCAAATCAATCTCCTTTTTGGTGAAGCATGCCCTCTGATATGGTGATGTCTACATGTCCACCCAGTTGGCCACTATGGAAATAGCATATGGGTAGGTTTTTGGGTTAATCCAACAGGACTCTTTGCATGTCCTTTTGTTCTGTGAGTTAAACACCAGCACCTGATTACCTCTCTCATACTGACATCAAAGGTATTTAAAAGTATTTAACTGGATCCTTCCAACCATGGTTACACACAGTACATGTGTGGAGACTGGCAGGGGAGGAGGCAGACCTCAAAAGTGGCTTTTTTGTTGTCACATTCCTTCATTGCATCAAGCACTATATTATTCTGTTGGCAGAGCCTGAAAACTGTGTTTTTGAAGCACTTGTGTGCGTACCTTGTTCTTACATCTGAAATGGCATTACCTTGTCACACACATACATTGATCTAACTTGACTGTCATCCTCCCCTTCCATTATTTAGGGTTATTACTTTTTTGTTATTATTTTTCACTGAACTCCATAATTACTCTTAACTTTCAAGTTTATTTTGATCTCTTTGTTCACGGATTTAGGCTCCGGTGTTTTTCTTCTCTTTTTGTTTGACGAAGGCATGTGGCTGTTTCTAACACAGCCATAATCATGCTTAATATTGTTCAATTAACAGTCACTCATATACGACTATTAGTTTGGTTTTCAACTGAGCCTCTTAATGCATGTAGATGTAACAAAATATTGCCTGTCTTTTCTGTTATTGGAGTTGGGAGTCCAGCAACCTTCAACTTTAGTAGTATCTCCACAAAGATGTTTGCTACTTTGATGTTGTTGTTGTTGTTGTTGTTGTTGTGTGCCTTCAAATAGTTTCTGACTTATGGTGTCCCTATCATGGGGTTTTCTTGGCAAAAACTGATACTTATCTGTTAGAAAATAATCCTTTGCCCAGGTGGGGGGGAAGGAACCAAATAGGAAAGGACATACAGAAAGTGACTGAGGAGCTTATTGCACACTTTAAAAAGCTGGCTTACCTTTTCCTGCTTCAATCTTCATCTGGGATACACCTGGACATTATTGCATGGGCCAGCTTGTTAAATCACTGCCGAAGCCACCACCCAAATCCAGACCAGATAAACCACATTACTCAGCCAGCCGATTTTCAAAGTGGGAAGCTTCAGACTTCAAAAATCAGCCAGCTGAATGTGGCTTCAACCCGCGGTTTACCTAGTCTGGAATCAGGGGGTGGCTTCGGCAGCAATTTAAGGAGCTGGCCCATGCGATAATGTCTGGGTGTATCCCGGATGGACATTGAAGCCATAAAAAGTAAGCCAGATCTTTAAAGCGTGCAATAAGCTCCTGAGAGAGCCTGTCAAGTTGAGGAAAAAGTCTCTGAAACTCACAGGTTTTGTTCCTGGACAGACCAATTTTGTTTTGGAGATCCACATGATATTTTCCTCATCTCAAAGTATTTCCTTGGCTCTCCTACTGCTCATTCATATTTCCCAGGTCATTTAAAATTAACCCAGTGTTTTCCAAAATGAAATGTATCTCTAATTGGCTATCTGTTTTATTCCTGAACTAGCTAAGAGGGCCGCCACCAGTAAATACAGCTGTTGTTTCCAGGATACTGGCTTTGTCTACAAAGGTTATTTACTCTGAATTGCCCCAGGCTTGCTGCTTCCTATTTACAGGATGCAGGGCCAAAACCCCAAATTAGCAAAGCAGCTTCATTTATATACCGCTTCATATCGCGCTATGGGATGTCTAAGCGGTTTACAACTGTAAGCTCATTGTCCCCAACAGTTGGGTACTCATTTTAGCAACCTCAGAAGGATGCAGGCCTGAGTCTAGCCTGAACCCTGGCTAGTATTGAACTCGCAACCTTGTGGTCTATGAGTGAGTGGCTGCAGTACAGGCATTTAACCACTGCGCCACCAGGGTGTGGCAGTCTTCACAATGCCTCTCCTTAACCCAAATTTAATAACCTTACCTTTTGCTCTGGATTTGATCTCTCTCTGCAGTGAAACACAGTGGCTCAGTGGTTAAGACGCTGACTCTATTGATTGCAAGATTGGCAGGTCAACAGTTCGAGGCCCAAGCACTGTGTGACAGAGTGAGCTCTCAACACTAGTGCCAGCTTCTGCCAACCTAGCAGTTCGAAAGCATGCAAATACAAGTAGATAAGTTGGTACCACTTCAGTGGGAAGGTAACAGTGTTCTGTGCAATCATGCTGACCACATGATCACTGAGTGGTCTTTGACAACACTGGCTCTTCGGCTTATTAATGAAGATGAGCACCACCCCCTCCTACAGTCGGACACGACTTCACAACCTTGTCAAAGGGGAAACATTTATCTTTTACCTTTTCTGCAGTGATGGGTGGCTGCCTTCCATGCAGTCCCTGTGAGTTACCCCACACCTCTGCTAAGGGCACAAGTCACTCTGAGGTCAGATGGAGATGTCCAGAATCAATAACATGGCTGGGTACCACACTATGATCTGAGTGATAGCAGTGGGCAACAAACAGGGATTGTTTAGGAAGGCTACCACCAAATAGAAGTAGAAAGGCCAAGGTGCCTGGATTGGACAGAGCTACTCACCATGTACTGTGTATGTGGTAGCAAACAGACATTTATACTGTGTGAAACAAAGTAAAGTGGGGAAATTAAAAACTTAAATTCTAACCAGATGAGGTAATGCTTTGCTGAGTTGCTTGAATTTCCAGAATTCAGAGAGGCTCTGTTTTGTTTTTTGTGTTTCTGGAAGCGATACTCAACATACGCCAACTGTACAAGCAAATGAAAGGGTAACATAAAAATGTACCAGACAGCAAGAGCAAAACATGATCCCCTTGGTGCCATAGCTAGAGGCTTAATGAAAATATATCTGCAAGATACGAAACCACTTTAAAATAATTTTGCACCAATAATCACCTCTTTAATTCCAAGTCTTATCTTATTAATTCCAGTCTAACTAAATGGAACTGCAAAGGTTTCCAGAGATTTCTTTTGTTACGTGCAGGTTGGAAAATCATTATGTACAATTTCATCTTCTACCTCCTACTTTGTATCATGGATTCTTTTCTCCTCAGCTCTTTTGAATATCACGGGCATGTAGGGCTTTTCCAGTAGTGTGTCTCCCGATCATTTTTTTAAAAAAGTCAATAGTACATTTTCAAAAGTATTGAAAGCACCAATTAAATATTATGTATAGCTTTAATTTGTTTCTTATTCCAGTTCTATATGCCGAGATCTGCCTTGGCTATCATTATCATATTGTTTTATTACAGTTCTTAAAATTAAAATCCATTCTTGTCTTTAAATGTTTTATTGTACTTGTCGCTCTTGTTTTGCATTGTGGAGCCCATGATTAATTCTGTCCGCCAAGTGTATATGGCCTGCCTGGCTATCATCCATTATCTTCATCGCTGTTGCTTCAAAATGAGTACTTTATTATTACTTTCTTTTTCATCTTTTCAATTACCAGATGTGCTTTCAAATGTCTATATTTCTTAATCAATTCCTAGACTTAATTCCTGAGATGAGCAGAAAACTCCCAATATAAGTTAGTAAGGTCAAAAGACCAATTCATCCTAAGTATAGACAAAATGAGTGGGGGTACTATTCCAAGTAGGAATGCACATATTCTCTTCTTTTGTTCTGATATTGCAAAAACAAGTAATCATGGAATTATATAGAAGCACAGAGTTGGAAGATAATAAGGGCCATCCAGTCCAACCCTCTGCCATGCAGGAAGACCCATCCAAAGCACTTCTGACAGATGGCCATCTAGCCTCTTGATAAAAACCTCCAAAGAAGGAGGTTTCAACAGTTTTATCTCCTTTATACCAGAATACTGTTTTTGATGACTATTTGCCAGAGTATCCATGAAAATCTGAGTGAAAGCCAGTGTGCTGTAGGGGTTTGAGAACTGGACTACAACTCTGGAGACTGGGATTCGAATCCCCACTCAGCCATGGAAACCCACTGGGTGACCTTGGGCAAGTAACAAATCTCTTAGCCTCAGAGGGAGGCAAAGGCAAACCCCATGATAGATTCACCATAAGTTGCAAACAACTTGAAGGCACACAACAACAACAAAATCTGAACTACCCTAAACATAATAAAAAATAGAATTTGGAAATGTTACTTTTTAGAAATTTAGAGTATCGCTCTCATATGCCCATACCAACTAGGATATTCTGTAAATTGCTATCCAGAAAGTAACTTTTCGAAGATGTGATAAAAACAGGAAGCAATTACAGTTGGCCCTCCATTTTCACAGAGGATCTATTCCAGACCCTGCTACAAAAACAGAGACTTCCCAATATTCAAGCCCCATAGGCTTAAAATTAAAATTAAAGGAGGTCGCCCCTCGGGGAATATTTGAGTCCACGGATCTCAAGTCCACGAGAACAGAGGGGTGACTGTATAACAAAACACAAGAACCAATTGAGCAAACTGAAACATCCAAAGTGACAGAACAAAAAATCCTCAAAAGTGTCTGGACAGCTAAGTGCTCATCCAGACTGACCAAAAGCCTCAGGATTTGGTGGGAGTTGTACCTGTACAACTCCTGTATGATGTACCACCTGTCCAAGACTTTCCAGGACTATGACTTTTTAAATCCAGGGCAAGAAGTGGATTTTTTTCCTGTCCTAAGAATTTCCAATACAAGACTTTACCCTGAGTGTTCAGTCTACCTGGGCTCAATTAACATTGCAGGAGACAAACCACTGTATCCTACAAAATACGGTACCTGATAGCATGCTTGTTTCACATATTTAAATGCAAGATACATGGTGTCCAACATTTTCTTTCTACTTGGAAACAAACCCTAAATCCAGACTTTGTGAAGCTGCCTTCTCTTCTGTCCTGCTGGGTTATGATGATGCACAATGGCACTGTGGACTTAAATGGCTAAATCTATCCTGACATTGTTATATTCCATCTCTGTCAGACAGAAGTGACTACCTATGAAGTGGACATCTCTTCACCCACTTTATCCTTCCTGTTGTCGACCTCTACTTCTCTCTCTCTCTCACACACACACACACAGAGAGAGAGAGAGAGAGAGAAATCAGTACTGAAAAAGCAAAATAAGTCCTACTATCAACAAAGACTTAATGGCAAAAACATTAGATTAGAAAAGTGTAGAAAAGGAGGATAAGGGGGAAAGTGAAAACTCAGGAGGGGGAGGTATAGAGAAAAAAAGAAGAGGAGAGAAAATCTGTTTGAATTAAGGAAAAGGAGGAATATAAGGAGTATGAGACATCTGAATTTAAGGGCTAGTCTACACCTAAGTACCTAAGTGTATCATGCATATTGTTGTGGATTTTTACACATTCACATTGACGGTTAATTGTTTTCACTTTTGTACAAATTCAGATTTATTCATCCTCTGCCAAAAATGCACAACTATCTCAATGTATGCAAAGCCGATGGACAGACAGCTACATGTACAATAATGTGTATTTCTGAAGATTTTCACAGATACTCCAGTAAAAACCACGAAGCCTTTCTCCGCAGAGTACCCTCCACCCCACCCCACCCGCCTTGCAAATCACATGTGGCCAGATAGCATTGTGTTTGACTGGAATGAGGAGTATTTTAATTATGTAGAGTAGCCCTTAAAAGGCTGTGTCCAAATAAATAAATAAATTACAGAGGAGGAAGAAAATGAAAGGGAAGAAAGTTACCAAGATAACTGTGTTGGAGAAAAGATATGCTTTTGGTAATAAAACGAAAGCTTTTGGTTTAAAAAATGAGACAGAGATCCTTGTTAAATCATCTGCAAATAAATAAATAAATAAATAAATAAATAAATAAATGTTACTGCAATCTCAATTCATGGAGGATAAGGGATAAGGCTACCAGCCCTGAGGTCTATAAATTGCCTATGGCTAGACTCAGTCGAAGCATCCATACAGTCGAGTATCCTCCTTGCTTACCCATACCTATGTCCATGCTGGTCAGAGACCTCTGAGAAGTCACGAAGAAGCCCATGAAGTCAAAAGCAATGTTTGCCCTGCAGCAAGTGTTATTTAAAGGACTATCAGAGCTTCCATTTAACTACCATATCCAGTTGCTGTAACAAAACTACCCACCATGGATTTGTCTTTAATCTCCTTCTCAATAATGGCAGCCACTTATACATTGCTGAAAAAAGGACAAAGAAGGAAAAAAGTTTGCCTAAGCCTTGCATATTTTGGATATAGGTACCAATTTGAAAATACAGTCATTACTATAACTGAAACTGACATTTTGACTACTGTTCAGGCCAGGATCTGGTATGTGCCATATGCCAGCATAACCCCCCCATTAAGCTGGTGTACATATTTCAGTGAAAAGGTATCATATCATATACCTCCTTCCACTACAAAAAGGTATCATATACCTCCTTCCACTACAAAAAAAATTGTTGCAGCTTCATCCTCTGGTCACTGCTTGCTTGCAAAGATGCTCGTAGGTATGTTATAGCCCCCCTGTCCCCTGGACAACCAGAATATGCTGGGGCATTTCAGCAGCTAAGCACTGGACAGGGAGTGGAAATGTGGCCAGATAGTTCCAGGTAGGATGTGTGGATAAAGGAGTGGCTTCCATTCCCCTCACCAACAATGAAATCATTCATATACTGGGCAGAGGCGTGTGCTCCACCAGCACATTTACTGGACACAGGCCTTAGTCTGCCATCTGGGTGCTAACTCTTTTGATGAGCAGCTTCAAGTCTCCTGCTGCTCTTCTTGCTAATGGTTCTTGATCTTTAAATCAGACTTGCCAGCTGGTCAAACAGAAAAGGCCTTCAGATATAGATATGTGTCCATGACTAGGTGACTCATTCTGACCTTGGAATGAAGTAACCCACAGTGGCAGTGGATGCACTGGGTTCTTCAGCAGGACACATGTGTGAACAGCCACCCAGTGTCGGAATGGAGGGTTCTTGTAATGGGGTAGGGTTGGACCAGCTCCAGGGCCAGGATACTCTAAGCTGCCTCTGGAGTATCCTGGCCAGTATAGATAGGACCATAATTTCAGGCACAGTGAAGGCCAATAATATTCAGCTATTAGTTTGGTCCACCTCGGGCAGCAAAATGGCCTGGGCTAACCTTGACACCTACAGCCACCCTATTCTAAATCCTGCAGCCATCACCCACTTGGGTGGCGTGAATTGCATAAATAGCATTCCATAAATACACTACATATCTGGCAGGGGTTACTACAATGGGTCCTCACATTCACTGTAGTTAGAGGTACTGAATCCTCATAAAATTGGAAAAAAACACAAATTAAAAAAAACACTTTTTTATCTAAGAGAACACCTCTCTAGGAATTTCTAGGTTCTCCAGTGCAACCATAGTCAACATGCACTGGACCTTCACCAAAGAATCATGCTGGATGACCTACAAATGCTTAGAGAAGTGTTTTTTCTAGGAATCGCTGTGTCCTCCATCACAACTCTATGGTCAACCTCTGGCAGAGGCATGCTGGAGAACCAGGTGACCTCCAAGTTCTGGAATTATGAAGGGAGAATTAAAACTGTTCTCTCTCTACCATTCTGACACCCTAGAGAGAACATTACTGAAATCTGTGAATAATCAAATCCACAAAAGTCAAAGCCGCAAATGTGGAGAGCTGATGTACATCCTTTTGTCCATCCTGAATCTACTAGTGATTAATTTCACTGGGTGACCTCCAAGTTCTGGAATAATGAAGAAAGGAATAAAACTGTTCTCTCTCTACCATTCCCACACCCTGCATACATTTCTCTCTCCACCACTGCCACACCTTGCATACCTCCATCATATCCCCAGAATGGAAATGCTACTGTTTGGATCCCCAGCTACCCTAAAGGTCAGGGAATGTAGATTGTTGCAGGCCAAAAGGAACTTTTGCAGCCTCTCTAAATCATTTATTCCATTTATACTAACCAATTTTTTAGCTTTTCCTCAGATAGAAGCTATCTTGGTCATTTTTGTTGCCCTTTCTCTGTATCTTTTCCCAGTTCTACAGAATCCTTTTAGAGATGGGATGGCCCAAACTGCACATTGTATTTAAAATGCACCCACACCATAAATTTATATAAAGACTTTAGCATATTGGCAGTTTTCTTTAACTTGCCATTTGTGACAGGGCAACTCAATTTTTCCCCCTTTGCTGCATACGGATATACATAGAGATATATGCATACAAATACAAGAGACCTCTGTAAGGAAAATTATTGATTTTGGCTGTTTTATTTTTACAGCACCATTAAGAAACATTAAAATGTAAGACTGCTGGAGGACCATTTCATGCCATGAACTGCCTCTTTTATGAGACAGATTTTTCAAAGTAATCATAAATTCTTGTTAATTTAGTTCTTTCTTTACGCCTTCCCCCAAAAGAATTGAAATAAATGTTAAGGAAGAGTCATACTCCTCCATTCAATCCTTCCATGGAAGAGTTTGTAGCCAGAGGCATCCACTCCACTTTGTGAAAAGATTTGGATTTATAGATTTGAAACATATACATTTGCCATTCTTCAGACAAAGTTCTCAGAACAGCTTCAATATATATATATATATATATATATATATATATAACAATAAAACATCAAAATCAGAGTTAGGAAGACAATAAAACCATAAATAAATCACACTTCAATAACATACAGCAGTACAGAATAATAGAACTACACATTTTCTGTCAGGGATGATGGGAGTTGTAGCTCTTCACCTCTGGCTCTAACTCACCACCTTGTTATGCAGCAGAGCTGACCAGCTTTGATCAGTGGTTGATGCTTCTTTCCCAAGCAGCAGAGTTTCAGAGAATAGGCTGAAGACCCTGACAAACTCTCCAAGCCTTCTCTCTCTTCTTCCTGAGATGTCTCCAAACTTCTCCAGGATTCTTCTGGTTCTTGTATCTTCCCTCAAGACACCAGACAACTCAGTAGTCTTATATAAAAGATCTACTTTATTCTACTATATACATAAATACTATATGCCCTACAAATCACAATCTCTACACTTCACAATATCTCCAAAACCACACCACAATATGCATTGGCAAACATTGCACTTATAGCTATTGTTAGTCACCACCCACTAGTCAGTTCCCACCCAGTGGGTGTGTACATTCATTTTGATTGGTTTACATGGATCATCCCATACTTAAGACCAACCCAAGTATTTCATCATTTTACCTTGACTACTTAATGAATCTCAGGTGTTTGCAATCTACAACAGGTGTTTTCAATATACACTCTATAACTTTGTCCTTGTCTCTCAAGGCTTCCAAATTATATTATCCTTTTCACCTGTGTAGCTTCATGATTGCTCCTGCTTAATCACTGTGACTTTCACATACACATTTTATTTCTATTACTGTAAGTCCCATGTTGCATTTTCCTTAACAATCCCCTCCGAAATAAAATATTGTATGTGTCTTATAATGTCATTCCAACCATCTGTGTCAGTCTTTCATGTTTTTCCACCGTCAATGCTTTTGTGAACAAATCTGCTATGTTGTGTTGTGTTTCTATATATCTCAGTTCTATTTCACCCTTCTGAACCATGTCTTGCACATTTTGATATCTTACTCCAACATATTTTGTTCTGTTCTTCAAATTTTCAGCTTCAGCCATTGCTATGCATGACTGTGAATCTTCCAGAATTTCTACTGGTATCGTGTAACTTTCATTTAAATCATTCAACAATTGCTCAACCCACTGTACCTCATTCACTATCTCATTTAAAGCTGCGAATTCTGCTTCAGTTGTACTTAATGCTACATTAGTTTGTTTTCTACTTCTCCAGACTATTGGACTTTCACTGTACTTAATTATCATTCCTGTAACTGACTTCTTGTCTCCTAATTCTGATGCAAAAGAACTATCCACATAACAATCTAAATCTGAATTACTGTTTCTAATTACCAATTTCTTATCTAAAGTTCCTTTCAAATATCTTAATAAGTGTTTTACTGCTGTCCAGTCTTCAATTTTTGGATCATTAACTCTTCTGGACAATACATTTACAGCATATGAAATGTCTGGTCTGGTGTGGCAAGATATGAATTGTAAAGATCCTATTATGCTCCTGAATAAAGTCTTGTCTTCAAAATCTCTAGTTGTTTTTTCAGATACAAAACCAATTGTCATTGGAGTTCTTACTATTTTAGCATTTTGTCATCCACACTTTTCAATCAAATTTTCAATTTTCTTTCTCTGGCTTAACAAACAATGTCCTTCTTCTGTCCATTCAACACCAATACCTAAATAAGACTTCAATAAACCTAGATCTTTTAAGACAAACTTTTCAGACAATTCTCTTTTTACTGATTCAATTTCCTGTTTTGATTTTGCTGCCAAGCATAAATCGTCTACATAAATCACTAACACTATGTCTCCTTTTGTATAGACACAAGCATCTGCAATGCTCCTTTTGTATCCTAGTTTAGCTAACTCTTCATTAATGCACAAATTCCATGCTCTGGCACTTTGTTTTAATCCATACAATGCTTTTTTCAATTTATAAACTTTCTGACTACTATTTTCTTCAAAACCTTGTGGCTGCTCCATAAAGATCTCTTCATCTAAACTAGCATTCAAGTAGGCTGTTTTAAAGTCAAAATGCTCTACAACTAAACTTCTTTTTGCTGCTACAGCCAGAACCATTCTCAGACTTTCTGGCTTTGCAGTTGGAGAATATGTCTTATCATAGTTCTCATACTGCTGTTGTGCAAAACCCTTAGCTACTAACCTTGCTTTATACTTAATACTTCCATCTGGCATTTCTTTCTTTTTGTACACCCACTTACAACCAATTACTTTCTTGTCCTTGGGTCTATCAACTATTTCAAAAACATCTTTATTTACCAGACAACCAAACTCATCATCCATTGCATCAATCCATCTTTCCTGTTCTTCTCTAGACAAACTTTCCAACTCTTCAAAACTTTCAGGCTCTTCCACTGCTAAACAAGCTCTTGCATTTGTCACAACAAACCTATCTGGAGGCTTTCTAACTCTGTGACTACGTCTGGGAATAAACTCTGCTGATCTTCCTCTTTCATCCTCACTTTCTGTACTGGAAGTTGTAGTTCTATGACTAAATCTCTTGTCTTCAGTCATTCTAGTAGTAATGGGTCTAGATTGTGTCTCATTATCAGAAGAACTATCACTGCTGCTAGTGGAAGCTTCTGGCTTAACTGAAACTCCTCCGTTTCCTGGAGTCAGTTCAGTTTGTGTTTCTGGCTCATTTGAATTTCCTAACCTCAAGAAAACTTCTTTATTTGCATGCAGTTTGTCCCAACCGACATGTCTCTCGAAATTTGCAGACCTAGAATACTGCACTTCTTTTCCACCTAAATGAAACTTGTAGCTATTTCCAGAATAACCCAAAAACCTAAGCCTTTTACTTTTGGGTTCTCCTTTCTTCCTGAAACAAGCTGGTATGTAAACATAAGCAAACTGTCCAAAGACCCTCAAATACTTGTAATTTGGCACTCTCCCATACAATACCCTGTAGGGAATGTCTTCAATTTCTGAATGATACAGTCTGTTACTAATATGTACTACTGTCAAAGTTGCTTCCGCCCAGAAACTATCTTTTACCTCTGCATCTGCCATCAAACAAGCAGTTATCCTTTTTATATCTTGTATTTTTTTCTCCGCTAAACCATCTTCGTTAGGACAAGCGGGATTAGTAGTTTCATGCCTTATTCCCACCTTTTGAAACCAATTAAACAATTGATTACTTAGAAATTCTCCTCCTCGGTCAGTAACAATGGTGCCTACTCTAATATCAAATTGTCTTTCCACCATTCTCACCCATGCTTTTAAACTTTGCCCAGCGTCAGATTTGTTTTTCAATATTCTTACAAAAGCAAACCTTGTAAACCTATCAACAATTACTAGGAAATATTTGCTTCCCCCTAAAGATAAACAATTAGCTTGGGCCACGTCTGCATGTACAAACTGAAATGGTCTTTGAGCAATTCTTTTGGTTTTCTTGGCTACTGGAAAAGCTCAGACCTTTACCTGATTACATACAGTACAATCTAAGTGATTTTTGCACTCAGCAACTTTTAAATCTGGATACATACTGATTAACTTCTTTAAACATTTGAAACTAGCATGACCAAATTTTCTATGAAGTTCATGTATACAGTCTTTGTGTATTGGACTATTGTCTATGTTATTAGCATTTTCAACACTGTAGCTATCAATATTGTCTTCCAAATAGTAAAGTTTATCCTTTTTCAAGCCTATGCCTCGCAATTCCCCATTCAGTTTTATCTTACACATGTTCTTTTCAAAAATGACTGTGTAGTCTCTGTCTGTTAATCTGCTCACTGATAACAAATTATTTTCTAACTCCTTTACATGTAACACATCATTAAAGTTTTCCTTTAGCCCTGGAATGAAAACTGTACCCATTTGATTTACAGTGCTGAGCTCTTTCCCATCAGCTAAAACTACAGCATTTACATTAGCTGATTTTCTATTACTTATCAAATTAATATTGTTACACATTGAAGATGATGCTCCTGAGTCAATCAACCATTTACAATTAGTATTTTGTTTTTTCTTAATCATGGTTGCAAACCCCTTTTTGTTACCACTGTCCTTCAAAAATGGAGGTTTGGACTGCTTTTGATACTGCCGCGGCTGCCATCTGCTCTCCTTTTGCTTGCTTCTCTCAGCAGCGAATTGTTTACATTGTCTCTGTAGATGACCAATCTTTTTACAATAAAAACACCTCCGTTGCTCCCTTGTAGAAGCTGCTTCTTCCTGCATTCGTAGATCAGGCGTTGTTTGTTGCTTTGGCACAGTCCTTAAACTTGCTGAGTCACCCTGCTCAGACTTTCTTCTCAAGTTTTCTTCCAATATTCTGGCAACAATTAAGTCTCTGTTCAGCTCAGCTTCTGGCAAATTTTGCAAGCTATTTGTAATGTTGTCCCAAGAAGGATCTAGCGATTCCAGCAAAATATAACACTGCTGCTCTTTGCTAATTTCCACTCCTCTCAGTTCAGCTTGCACAAATAAATCTTGCATTGTTTTTAAGTGTTCTATCACACACTGTCCTTTCGTCATCTTTTGTCTGTAAATTCTTTTAGACCAAAGCATTTTTGCAAACGCAGTTGAAGGTGTGTGTAATCTCTGCAAAGTATCCCACACATCCTTGGCAGACACTTTATCTCTTACATCGTTAATCAAGTCTTCTTCTAGCATGAGATAAAGACATGCTTTTGCTTTAGCGTTTCTTTCTCGAGTGGCTGCATTAGCATCAGCTGCCAGCCCTGTTTCAACTGTCGACCACAGAGACTCCTTTATGAGTAGAGATTGGGCATATATTTTCCAGGTAGAGTAGTTATTTCTATTTAATTTACTAAACTTTAGGATCTCCATCTTAATTTGTGCAGTGACTCAATTTGACACAGTCCTTCTGAGTATGCACAGCAGATAAAATGCAAAAAGATTTACTCACAAAGCTCCACAAAACTTTCTTCCACACTCTGGAATTTTCAGCTTCTGTGGATGCTGGTTGCTCTAGTATCTGGGCCCATAACCCATGTCAGGGATGATGGGAGTTGTAGCTCTTCACCTCTGGCTCTAACTCACCACCTTGTTATGCAGCAGAGCTGACCAGCTTTGATCAGTGGTTGATGCTTCTTTCCCAAGCAGCAGAGTTTCAGAGAATAGGCTGAAGACCCTGACAAACTCTCCAAGCCTTCTCACTCTTCCTCCTGAGATGTCTCCAAACTTCTCCAGGATTCTTCTGGCTCTTGTATCTTCCCTCAAGACACCAGACAACTCAGTAGTCTTATATAAAAGATCTACTTTATTCTACTATATACATAAATACTATATGCCCTACAAATCACAATCTCTACACTTCACAATATCTCCAAAACCACACCACACCACAATATGCATTGGCAAACATTGCACTTATAGCCATTGTTAGTCACCACCCACTAGTCGGTTCCCACCCAGTGGGTGTGTACATTCATTTTGATTGGTTTACATGGATCATCCCATACTTAAGACCAACTCAAGTATTTCATCATTTTACCTTGACTACTTAATGAATCTCAGGTGTTTGCAATCTACAACAGGTGTTTTCAATATACACTCTATAACTTTGTCCTTGTCTCTCAAGGCTTCCAAATTATATTATCCTTTTCACCTGTGTAGCTTCATGATTGCTCCTGCTTAATCACTGTGACTTTCACATACACATTTTATTTCTATTACTGTAAGTCCCATGTTGCATTTTCCTTAACATTTTCTAGGCAAATTAAAAGATCTCAGAAAGGAAACCAAGAAAATAATAGCTATACCTCCTGCTGAGAGAATTTTTAAAAATGCACCACCGTACAGAAGGCCCTGTGTCATTTTGCCACTTGTCTCATTTCAGAAGGCTTTTGTCTCTCTTCCACCATCATCACAGGTGCATTTGGTGAGGATGAGAGAGGCAGCCTTCTTAAGTCCTGTCTGAACTAGCCAGGATACTCCATTGGGCAGCCCAGAGTATCCTGGCCCCAGAGCTGCCTCTCCTCTAGCTGAAGCATGTCCAGAGGAGAGCAACCAAAATGGTAAAGGATCTGGAAACCATGCCCTATGAGGAGCAAGGGAGCTGGGGATGTTTAGCCTGGAGAAGAGACGGTTAAGAGGTGATATGATAGCCATGTTTAAATATTTGAAGGAGTGTCATATTGAGGCTGGAGCAAGGCTTGATTTCTGCTGCTCCAGAGAATAGGACTTCGAGCAATGGGTTTAAACTTCAAGAAAAGAAATTCCACCTCAACATTAGGAAGAACTTTCTGATATAAATTTGACAGTAGAACATGCACCCTTGGAGGTTTTTAAACAAAGGCCGGATGGCATCTATCAGGGGTGCTTTGATTGTGTGTTCCTGCATGGCAGAAGGTTGGACTTGATGGCCCTTGTGGTCTGATTCAACTCTATGATTACTCAGGCCCTTTTTCAATACTGAGTGAATGTTCACATGAAGCGGGCTGGACAACGACTAAAGCGCACCTGGCGGAAGACTCAACTCTTATCTGACAGGACTCGTCATAGGAATTTCCTTGATTCCTATCAAGAGCCAATAAGTGCAGCGCAGAAATCTTTCTCCTCTGTACGTATTGCGTCTGCAGAGTCTCATCCAGCAGAGCTGTTTAGGGTGGTGGGGGAAGTGACGCAGGTTTCTCCTGCTCAGAACCCTCTACTTAACCCAACAACAGCCTGCTGTGACACATTTAATAACCACTTTGCAGATAAAATCTCTCGGATAAGAGCCGACTTAGATGCCAGTATTACAACAGAATCTATAGACGAGGTGTCCATAAACTCCGTTGATGTAATTTTACTAGATCAGCTTCAACCTGTGAGTACCAATGAGATGGACAAGCTCCTTGGGAGAGTGAGGAAGACATGTCCATCGTGGCTGGCCATCCAGGGGGATGACGCATTGAGAGTATTTCTTAGAAATATTATCAATGTGTCCTTTAGGGAAGGCTTTGTTCCACCTTGCTTAAAGGAAGCGGCAGTGAAACCGCTCCTGAAAAAACCTTTCCTGGACCCCCTGGATAGGAACAACTATAGGCCAGTTTCCTAGCTGCCTTTTTAAGCAAGGTGATCGGGAGGGCAGTTGCCTCTCAACTCCAAGCTGTCTTGGATGAAACCAATTATCTAGATCCATTTCAAACTGGCTTTAGGACAGGATATGGAGTTGAGACTGCCATGGTTGTGCTGGCCGACAACCTCCGCTTGGGTATCGACAGGGGTAGTGTACCCTGCTGGTGTTCTTGGACATCTCAGCGGCCTTTGATACAATAGATCATTCCATCCTCTTGGATCGCCTGAGAGAGTTAGGAATTGGAGGCTCTGCTCTGCAGTGGTTCCATTCCTTCCTCTAGGGCAGATCCCAGAGGGTGAGGCTCGGGGACAGCTGTTCTTCTAGAATAGAGCTTAACTGTGGTTTCCCTCAGGGTGCCATCCTGTCCCAGATGCTATTCAATATCTATATGAAGCCGCTGGGAGAGATCATTCAGAGGCATGGAGCGTGGTGTCATCAGTATGCTGATGACACTCAGATATACTTCTCAATGACCCGGTCATTGGTGTTGACTTCAGATGGCATCTCTTCTCTCAATGATTGTCTTAAAGCAGTAATGGACTGGATGAGAAAAAACAGACTGAAACTGAATCCAGACAAAACGGAGGTATTAACAGTTACAGGCCTGAAACCAGGTCTGGGAATACAACTTCCAGTCCTGGATGGAATCTCACTCTCTTCCAAGGACTGTGTTTGCAGTCTGGAGGTACTCCTAGATTCGTTGCTTCACATGACAAATCAGGTGAATGCGACGGTCAGGAGTGCCTGTTATCAGCTTCAGCTGACATGCCAGCTGCGCCCTTTCCTGGAAACTAGGGATCTTGAAACTGTGGTAAATGCTCTGGTAACCTCCTGTCTTGATTTCTGTAATGCACTCTACATGGGGCTACCCTTGTGCTTAACCCGGAAACTTCAACTAGTTCAGAACATGGCAGCCAGGCTGGTTACTGGTATTTCTAGAGAGAGCACATAACACCTGTGCTTAAATCTCTCCACTGGCTGCCTACTAGTTTCCAAGAACAGTACAAGGTGTTGGTTATGACCTTTAAAGCCCTACATGACTTGGGTCCAACTTATCTCCAGGACCGTCTCCTTCCATATGATCCTCCCCATGCACTTCAGTCCTCTGGGAGGAACCTGCTACAGCCTATGAAAACTAGGCTGTTGGCGACCTCCCAGAGGGCCTTCTCTACTGTCGCTCCCAGATTATGGAATGGTCTGCAGGATGAGATCCATTTTATTACCACTCTAGACAGCTTCAAAAAAGCCATCAAGACAGATCTCTTTCAGCAGGCCTTCCCTGACTAGCTTCCCCAGCCCTAGGATTCGGCTACCAGCCCTGGGAGATGCCATTGTACCACTTAACCCACTGAGTTCTAATTTTCCTTGTTGTTTTGGTTTTTATTGTATTTGTGTTTTTAAAATTGTTTAGTTTAATACTTTTTTAAAGGAAGGGTGGGTTAGGGTATTTTTGTATTATGGATGTTTTTAATGCTGTAAGCTACCCTGATTGCATTGCAGAAGGGCAGGATAAAAATTATTGTTGTTATTATTATTATTATTATTATTATTATTATTATTTCCCACTTTGCTGCCTGGCACAGCCACTGTGGAAGCATGTCACTCACTCTGAGGTCAGAAGAAGGCATGTTGTTCACATGCCTTAGTTTCTCATTCTTATCTCAGCAATGATCGCATTGCAGCAGCTGCACTGAGCGGCATAGCAGAATGCATCTTAAATAGCTATCTCACATCAGAATGGTCTCCCAGGAGGATCCAGAGCAAATAGGGACTGTTTTACTCGCCTATAATAGGGGTATTAGATTCCAGCATGGTGTAGTGGTTTGAGCATTGGACTATGACTCTGGAGACCAGGGTTTGAACCTTGGCTCAGCCATGCAAACCCACTGGGTGATCCTGGGAAGGTCACATTCTCTCAGTCTCAGAGGATGACAATGGCAACCCTCCCCCCGATGAAGCCTGCCAAGAAAACCCCATGATAGGTTCACCTTATGGTTGCCATTAGTCAGAAAGGACTTGAAGGCACACAATAACCACAAGAGAGGTATACCTTGGGTTTGGCATTGAATGGGCCAAACATCATCCAGTCTGTTCATGCCAGAGTCAGGGACTGGGCCTTGAGTCATCCGGACTCTGCACCAAGAGGATGGGGAGGATGGTTTATTTGGCCTGTGTAGACAAGGCCTTAGTGGCTGCTCCCAAGTTGTGGAATTCACTCACCTCCCTGTTTGTTCTCTTTCCAGTGGCAGACAAAGAAAATTTTATTTAGACAACTCTTTGGCTCTGATGTTACTGAGGCAGAAGGATTAATAGCCATGTAGAGCCCAGTACACAACTGAAAGCCCTGCTGGCTGCTGCACCGACCAGGATCCACTTGGGTAGGAGAAAGTGCTTAGAGGAGCCACATCAGTGGCTACCCTCTACCCAGACTTCCTTGGAACAGAGAACATGGGGAAGAAGAAGGCTCAGCATCCTTTCCCTGCCGTCTTATATATTTGTAGTGGGGCATGAGAACCAGTGGTTTCCCAGCAGCAGCAACAGACTAACCAGGGTGGTGAGGGGATGGAAGACACTCACTGTGGGCTATGGGAACTTCATCCTACTCTGATGTCAACAGAGAATGCATGCAGCTCCAACACTGGCCAAAGCTCAAGAGCTGTGCTTCTCAAGATATCTAACATGGGGACTGTGGGGATTCTGCCAATCCCTTTGCTTCCACCAACTGGGAAGGCTTCTACCTATTCCTCTGTTGTCACCAAAAGTATGAGCTTTCCATTAGCTCCATTTCTGCCACCAAGGTAAGGGCCTCCACTTTGGCCACCAACTGTGAGGACCTCCTAGATCCCCTTGTGATTCCTCTAATTTTAGCTATCTTCTATTCCCCACCAGGTACCACCACTCTTTATTATCTGCTGCCACCACAGACACCATGTCTGAGTTCAGCTTTCCAATATGTAGTGTACCTGGAGGCAAAAGTGTATAATATAAAAATCTTGCCTTATTTTTAAAAAAATTGGAACATAACATCATAGATTAATTATTCAATACATCTTAATCACCTCCCTCAGAGCCTTATCACATTACAAACAAACCCAGCAGGTAACGTAAGAGAAGTGGATTTTTTTCTGTTTCTGTCTCCGCATGATGTCAAAGCACATTCATTCTCTTCTAATTGTAAAAGCTTGGGAGAGGGTTGTAAAAGCATCTCTTTTGCCAAACAGATTTTTCCAATTTGGCAAAAGGGATGCTTATATGACCCCCTCCCATGCTTTTACAACCAGAAGAGAATGAAAGTGATTTTATGTTGTCCTGAGGCAGAAACAGAGATTTTTTAAATTTTATTTTTATTTTTTTGCTGCCTGCTCAGTTTGTTTGTAATGCGATAAGACCTTCATTCTCTCACACACTTATCTCCTAGCTAACACTAATCTCCACTGCACAAGTGCAGGGCAGCCCAAAGTACCCTGCCTCCACAGTTGCCCCAATCCTCACCTGTTGCAAAGCCCACTATTCTGATGGCAGGTGGCTGACCACAGGTCCCACTGAACTGCCTGGTGCATCAGCCACCATTGTAGATTGCTTGGCTCTGAGGTCAGAACAAGGCACCCAGTGATGGTCACATGGCTGCGTACCTCAATCTGACCTCAGAGGAAGTGACTGGTGGCAGAGGTGGAAGGGCCAAGCAGATCAGCAGAACTTATTTCAAAGAGCTGTCTGGCATGGGAACAGAGGGCTCCAGATCTTCCTGGAAAATCCAGGATAAGTTTTGTTTTGATAAGTGAGTTTTAAAACTCCAGGATAAGAGGGGTTACTCCTGCATCTGGTGCTGAGCAGGCTGGCCATTGTCCAGTCTGCTTGCACCAGAACCAAGCTTTGGACCATACATCATCCAACTTGTAACTCCCCTAGAGTACATCTACACTGTAGAAATAATGCCATTTGACACCACTTTAAATGCTGTATTTCCATCCTATAGAATCCTGAGATTTGTAGTCTATAAGGTCTTTAGCCTTCTCTGCCAAAGAGTGCTGGTGCCACACAAATAATAAAGTTCGACACTATTTTCACTCTCATGGCTCCATCCTACAGAATCCTGGGATTTGTAGTTTTGTATGGCACAAACACTCTTCTGTTTCTTTTCAGCCCTTTTTACTTAAACAAACTTTTAAAGTAAAGTTTGTTTACTTTTGTTGCAGTTCTTGTTGTATTTATTTTCATTGTTATGTTTTAAATGTTTTTAATTGGTTTGAAAGTAACATTGTTCTTCAAAGTATTGTTAAAGATTTTTCAACTGGGTTTTTTTTTTAGACAATTATAATTGGGTTTTGTTTTTGTTGTAGTTTGTTTTAATCTATGCTATGAGCCCCCTTCCTTCCCAAACTGGGAGAAAGGTAGGATATAAATTAACAAATATATAAGAGTTAAAATGCCTCATCCCTGTTCCATGTGGAAAGAGGATATACTTAACAGAGGTAACCACATCACTACTAGTTTGATCTTAAATTTTTGGTGTTCCCTAAAATTTTTGCTTGCTGACATATGAAACCCATTAACATTTCTCTTGAAACACCCCTAACTTTTTAAAATAATTTTAATCCAAAGAAGTATGGATTCGAAACACTGGCATATTTTGCTGAAAGATTTTTTTTACAGGCACAAAATGAAGGTGCTGTGTGCCTTTGAGTTTTTAAAATGGAGTAATGCTAAATGATAAAGTGCACCTTTAACTTAATGACAGTAATTCAGTTTCAGATGGCGAGTTCCATTATCCCCCCCTCCTTAAGACTAGAACCAGTCATAATTTAAAGAACAATTATGATAATCCATATGTAATGAAGACTATTCTGAAACAAAAAAAAAAAACCCAAAAAACACGTCCCTTTTTGTTAGATGCATGTGTGTGCATATTTTCCGCATTACATAAATATAATAATACAATTTTTCTAAAAGTGAATATATGAATACTTCTCTTTCCTAAGCTGCTGTTTGCCTTTCAGGTTCAGGAACAAGCAATGATTCATCTTCCCTTAAGTTTCATTTGTATTTATGCATACAAGCCACCATCCTAAGGTACATACTATTAACTTCCCATCCAGTTCAGCATCACCTCAATCCCACAATAGAGCATTACAAACAGGACAAGCCAGCACTGGAACCACATGATATTCTTCCTCTACCACCATTCAGTAAGGCCACACCTTGTGACTATAAAAGTAACTAAAAAGTTGGAAGTACACTGGAAAAGGAGTGCAGTTGTCTTGAATTAATCAAAATATAATGATGTGTTTGTTTTTGGGGGGGATGATTAGTTACAGGGAAATTAATGGTAAACAGTAACTACTATATGTACTCATGAATAAGTCTAGAAATTTTAGTCAAAAAATTGACCCCAAAAAACCCTGAGTCGGTTTATCCACTGATCAATGTTAAGTACTATACATTATCTCTTATTTTAAAAGGAACCATCTCTAAGAACGTAATCTGTCCTGAAAGAACTGTCCCCACTCTACTCTCTCATCCATCCAGCCTTTAGGGTAAGCACAAACAGTTAAGCCTGCTGGAATCTTGTAAGTTCTTTGGCATTGTTTCCCTTTGCTTCCTCTTTTAGATCCTTTGTTACATGCCCACAAGTTTTACTCTCAACTTATCTATTGGCCATATCAAAATCCATAATTTTGCCCCCCAAATCTTCCTTTGACTTATACATGAGGTAGACTTATAGTTGAGTATATAAAGTAATTACAGCAAACAGAGCCAGTGTGGTGTAGTGGTTTGAGTGTTGGATTATGACTCTGGAGGTCACGGTTCAAACCCCAGCTCGGCCATAGAAACCCACTGGGTGACCTTGGGCAAGTCACAATCTCTCAACCTCAGAGGATGGCAATGGCAAACCGCCTCTGAAGAAACTCAAGAGTGACTTGAAGGCACACAGCAACAACAATTGTAACAACCAAACTCTGAACTTGGAAGTAACTCATTATTTCTTAACAGGTATTTCTGTGCTGTGGGTTCACTTGCTAACAAATAAACAAAACACAAAAATACTACGTGTAATATGATATTTTCTATATAGAGATTTTTTTTCTATACTGCAAACCTGGTGCATACCTTTGTTTGTGAAATATGGTCGGAGCATATATTTTGCTAGGAGCACATGGATGAAGTAACTGTATAGGTGCCTTTTTTTCATGGTCCATCCATGTATACTACTTGAAAAAGCAGATTAACAATTGGTTATTTCTTCTTAAGACCTGACCTAGATCTAATCATTTGCCATTCAACAGAGGCAAAACTTAGATCTTGGCAGGAAGCTGTTACCATTCACTGTGAATGGTGGTTTGAGGGGACTGCCGTATGTAGTCAAATACATTGACACAGTGGGGAGATGTGATCTTTTCTAAGGCTGTTATTCTAATCATTTCATCTAGTCCCTTGTCCCAATATAATATTCACTGGCACAAAGTTAATTTAATACTCTTTTCTAAAATATATATATATATATATATATATATACCATAAGATCCCAACGATAGTACAAAAACCCTATTATAAAGCAGAATACATTGAATGAGGGGCTTCTGGGAAGCCCTTCATCTCCTGTTAATTGTACACTGCATTTGTGTGAGAAAGGCCTCTGTGGCAATGTACTGTTGCCTCTTTCCTTCTTCTACTGCAATATTTAAAAACAGTTGGAGAGCCACCAGAGATGGCTGGCACTCTCCATATATAAGCTGCAAGTAATTGCAGTTATAAATACACACACACACACACACACACATGCTGATATTATTATGTTAGGCAATCTCTCTTTCATTTTCAGTCTTTCTCTCTCTCTCTTGTTCTCTTGTTCTCTCTCTCTCACACACACACACACACACACTTTTTATCTTATCATCTCCCCTTTATTGAATGCCAGCCTGGCATTGTGATTTGAGTGCTGACTAAGCTTTGATTCCCAGCTCAGCCATGAAACCCACTGGGTGCCCTTGAGCAAGTCACACACTCTCAGCCTCAGAGGATGGCAACAGCAAACCTCCTCTGAACAAATCCTGCCAAGAACCCCCCATAATAGGTTCCTCTTAGTTGCCATAAGTCGGAAACAACTTGAAGGCACACAACACACATGGCAAGATTCCTATCATTATAATAGGAAATGCATATGTAGACTGAGGACCTCTTTACTGTAGGAACCCAGTGGCTCATATTCTATAAATTAGTCCCAATGTGAGTAGATCCACTCAATCAGTTGCTGAGTGGTGGTTTACACACAGATAAATTTCACTGATTCAGTGGGTCTTCTCAACAGAATTCAGGCCAATACATGTTGACTGGAGGAGTTGCATCTTTGCCCATTCTACACTAGGAATCAGCAAGTGTAACCTTCTGTATCTTGGACTGCAGCTCCCATCAGCCCTGACCATATTAACCAATGATGAGACATTGTGAGAGATACAGTTCAAGCATCTTGAAGGGCATAGTTGCCTACACAGAGACCAGCCTCACTTCCTGGTTGTTATTGTTGTTTTAAAAAAGGCCTTTCCTCAGCCTAAAATGACTCAGGGGGCAAAAAGTGAAGAGAATGCCCCCCATGCACATTAGAAGCCATGAGTGAAAATTTGAAGTCCTGGGGGCAAAGGCTGTGCTTAGCCTACCCTTGATCTAAGGTCATCCACCATTGTCCTTTAACAGTTCCATCCTTTGAAATCCTAGAACTAGAGCTCCCTGGCTCAGAATTATAAATGCCCCCCCCCCCCACATTTCAAATCCTAGGATTCCTTGGAATGGAACCATGGCAGTTAAAGTGTAATAATAGTGCCATAATTGTATAGTGTGAATGGATCCCTGGTGCCAGGAAGAAGACAATGTTGGCACCAGTCAGGGAGAGTGTTTCCCAACCAAGGTATCAAGTCAGAGAAGGTCATCTCTGCAGTCTTCTGACAATGTATTGCTTCCACTAGTTGGGCACAGATTCCCATTTGGCCATGAGAGTTGCTGGGTGACCTTGGGCAGGTCACAGTCTCCCAGCCTCAGGGGAAGGCAATGGCCAACCTCATCTAAAGAAATCTTGCCAAGAAAACCCCATGATAGGTTCACCTTAGGGTCACCATAGGTCCGAACCAACTTGAAGGCACACATCATATTAAAATAACTTTTTAAGGGAACTACATTTTATTGATGTATGTTATATTTTACTATTGTTAGCCGCCCCAATTGATCTCAAAGGGGCGGGATATAAATAAACATTATTATTATTATTATTATTATTATTATTATTATTACACACAATAGAGCACTGAGGAAGTATGTACAGTATCTCTAAAAAGAGAGGGCTGTTCAGCTGTGGAGATTATTATTATTATTATTATTATTATTATTTAATAGTAATAAAATGTATTTATACCTTGCCCCTCTGAGAACAATTGGGGCGGCTAACAATATTAAAATACAAAATACAATCAACCCCCCATACCCCCCTTAAAAAGGTATTAAATCAATTAAAGATTAAAATCATACAAATTAAAACTGACATTAACGACAACAACACAGACATACACACAACACAACATTAATTGGCAGTGTGTTAATGGAATGCGGTGGTGTCTTATTGAGGGTGTTAAAGAGAGTTCCTGGAGGACACTCCTAAAAAAGGGGGGGTTCCCAAGGCTGGGTATCTATCCTGGAAAGGCCTGCCAGAAGAGATCCATCTTAACAGCCTTTTTGAAGCTGTCTAAAGATGTAAGCAGACGGATCCCATCCGGCAGGCCGTTCCATAATCTGGGGCGACCATAGAGAATGCCCTCTGGGACGTAGCCGAAAGCCTACATTTTTTTGGCTGAAGCAGGCTCTTCCCAGAGGACCTGAGTGTGCAGGGAGGATTGTAGGGGAGAAGGAGGTCCTGAAGATAGTTTGGACACAAGCCATTTAGGGCTTTAAAGGTAATAACCAAAACCTTATACTGGGCCCGGAAACTAATAGGTAGCCAGTGGAGGGACTTTAATACCGGGGTAATATGGTCCCTCCTAGATGTTCCAGAAACTACCCTGGCTGCCATGTTCTGAATTAATTGCAGTTTCTGGACCAAGCATAAGGGTAGCCCCATGTAGAGTGCATTGCAGAAATCTAGACGTGAGGTTACCAGTGCATGCACAACGGTCTTGAGATCCCTTACTCCCAGAAACGAGCGCAGCTGGCGTATCAGCCAAAGCTGATAACAGGCACTTCTGTCTGTCACATTTACCTGATTCGTCATTAGGAGCGACGAGTCAAGGAGCACCCCCAGACTGTGAACGCAGTCCTTTATGGAGAGTGTGACCCAGTCCAGGACCAGAGGTTGCAACCCAATTCTTGGTTTCGGGGCCGCTACCATATGCACCTCCATTTTGTCTGGATTCAGTCTCAATCTGTTTTTCCTCATCCAGCCCATTATTGCCCAAAGACATTCATTGAGAGAGGAGACGCCATCGGAATTCAAGGCCAATGAACGAGACATGGAGAAATAGATCTGGGTGTCGTCAGCGTACTGATAACACCCAGCTCCATAACTCCGAATAATCTCACCCAGCGGCTTCATATAGATGTTAAATAGCATCAGGGACAGGATAGCACCTTGTGGAACACCACAGGTGAGCTCCCTTTTACTAGAGCTGCTGTCCCCGATCAGCATGCTCTGAGATCTGCCCAAGAGGAAGGACTGGAACCACTGGAGCGCAGTGCCTCCAATTCCCAACCCCCTCAGGCGATCTAAGAGGATGCCATGATCTATCATATCAAAAGCCGCTGAGAGGTCTAGGAGCACCAACAGGGTCACACTACCCCTGTTGATGCTCAGACGCAGATCATCAGTCAATGCAACCATGGCAGTCTCAACCCCAAAGCCTGTCCTGAAGCCAGTTTGAAATGGTCTAGAACAGTTTCATCCAAGACAGCTTGGAGTTGTGGGTTGTGAATCCCATTCTGGGAGAAAGATGGGATATAAATCCCATAAAGAAAGAAAGGAAGGAAGGAAGGAAGGAAGGAAGGAAGGAAAGAAAAGAAAAGAAAAGAAAAGAAAAGAAAAGAAAAGAAAAGAAAAGAAAAGAAAAGAAAAGAAAAGAAAAGAAAGCTGTCCCTAAGAGTAGCCATCTGGCATCATTGTTGCATTTTTTATTGTAACTTTATTATTCACTCAAATATTTCAAATTATTTTGTGTATTTTCCTTAAAAAAAAAGTTCCTCCTTCTAATAACACTTGTATCTGCCAGTTGTTTTGAAGTATATTTACTGATGATTTTATTTTTGGAAGCCATCCTGAAACTGATGATAAAAGGCATTATGTAAAATTTACAGAATAGTTTAAAATAAAATTAAATAACAAAATAGGATCTCCATTAATGCAAACCAAGCCATTCAGTGCCAAAAGAGATAGGGAAGTCATACCCCAAAGCAGTATTGTTCTAAAATGCAGCATTGCTGGTGAAGTCATTGGCTATCAATCAACAACCCTTTGGGGATATGGGACAGATGGGGGCATGGAACAAGACAAGACTTTGCGGCAGAACTCCAGGGCCCATATCAGGAGAGTGAGAATGCTGAGCTGTCCAATGCAGCAGGACTAATTTCATACAATTTAAAGTGTAGTAATACGCATTACCATCTAAAGAGGAATACACATGAATAGCTCTAGTAAGACTACTGACTACAGCTGGGGGGGGGGGGGATTGCAGAGGTGGTGGGGTACAATTTACCCCTATGTACCCCCCCCCCCCAACGAGTCACATTGACACATTTCAGGTGCACCCGAGGTGAAAGAACATCACTTCTGGCTGACATTTTGCGAAGATTTGGGGCTTATTTATTTATTTATTGCTCTTTTTTTTTCCTGGGTTTTGGAAGGGTGGGGACTCTGAGAGTTTGGAGGAAGCAAACAAACACATTTGTGAGGGGTTTGAGGTGAATTTGGTTGGTTTTCAAGTGAAAAATTCCCTGAAATTTGCCCTCATCATTTCTTTTTTTAAAAAAAATGGGGGGTTTGAGGACTTGGGGGGGAATCAGGAGCTGTATTTAGGGGTCACACTTTGTCCACATCTGAAGTGCAGTGTCTAAAATTATTTCCTGCAGCACTATCCACTGGACATCCCATAGGTGGTAGGGGTAGAAGGTAGGGAGAAGCAATGAAAGACTTGAGTCCCAGGCCAATTCATGACTGGAATGTGGTAACTGTGATAGCTACCAAATTTCAGCCACCACAACCAAATTTTAATAATGGATCTTGTGGAATGTAATTGCAGTAAGGGGGCTTTGGAAGGTTCAGGAGCTGCCAAATAGGGTCTCTGGGGGTCACTTGCATCCCACAGGCCACATTTTCCCTTCTCCTCCAAATTTTATTTAGTTTTGAGAGCTGCATCCTTATCTGAATTATTCCTATTGCTTATTCCCTTTTCTCCTCCTTATAAGGTGAATTTTTGTCAGCAAATACTTTCCCCCCACATTTTCATAATGTCTTGTTAGGTAGATTATTTTTAGCATTTTTTAAAATCTCTACATCACCAGACTACTTATATTTATAATTGTTTGTGTAGTTGTTGTGCACCTTCAAGGCATTCCTGACTTATGACGACCCTAAGCCCAACCTATCATGGGGTTTTCTTGGCAGGATTTGTTCAGAGGAGGCCTTTGCCTTCCCCTGAGGCTGAGAGCCAGTGTCTTGCCCAAGGTGACCCAGTGAGTTTTGTGGCTGAGCTGAGAATTGAATCCTGGTCTCAAGAGTTATAGTCCAACACCCAAACCACCATGCCATGCTGGCTCTGTTTGTGTAGAGCTAGGATTTCAGAGAGGACAGCTGGAATCCTGTATGGCAGTTACGAATGCATAACCTGGAGTTGCACACTTGTGATTGTATCATATTTATGATCCCTACATGACCCTACATAGTCCCTAATGTAGGGGCTACATAGGGAGCATGACAGTCCCTCAATCTGCACTTATCAGGAATCAGCCACTGTAATCAATGGGGATCTGTTCCCTTGTTGCTTGGGAAGCATTTGGCATTTCTGATCTTCAACTCAAGGAGGGGATTGCAACAGGGGCTCTTCTTCTTCCTGTTGCACTGGAAATCACTCATGGGATGGGATAGAAATGACAGCCAGCTGCTTCTCAAGCAACAAGGGAACAGACCCTCATGTATCAAAGTGTCTGTTTCCTGGTAAGTGGGTATGTATGTGTGTGTCGTGTCCTGTCACAATTTTGAAAGAGAAACAGGATAACAAGGTATTTGACAGAAGGTAGAGTATTCTGAGGGTGGGGTTCAAGGGTTTGAGAGGGGATTTTGCATGTTTTTAAGCATTTGGAAATACTTTGTGTGTGAATTTTAGGTGATTTCTTCCAGAAACTATTCCCCAAAGAAGTTTCTTTAAAATGAGCTGAGTGACCTCAGAGGGCATGTAAGTGATGTCCAGAAATCACATGTAGTCTATGGGCTCCACTTTCCCCAGCCCTAATTTAAAATGTATTATTAACAAAAAGAATCGATACCTTTTTGGCTTTTATTTCACCAGGAAAGAAGTTATTATAGAGTAAATTAATACGCCATACAGCGATCCATAATTTGGTGGGAAGGGCAATTTAGAAGTAGTGAATTTTGGCACGTCCCTATTTTCATTTTGTAGCATAGGATATAAAGACATTGGTTGAGATTGTATATTGCATTTGTAACTATGAATGACCTAAGGAACTGACCCCTGTAACCCACTTTAAACTCAAGGGAAAGCGCCAGCCACATCATCCAATTCCTGAAGCACCCAGCCTCCTGGCGCTGCAAACCTCGATCCCTTGGAGCAGCTCCCTTGAGTTTAAAGTGGGTTCTGGGGGGTATTTACAAACATGGCAATAGTGCCATGATCATGAATCATAGCTTACAAATCTAGAACTGCAATGCAAGCTGTCAGTCAGTATTTCCATGCTTTTGATGATTAAATTCAAATTTATCCTATACTTCCTTGTACTTCTCACAAACATTAAGCCATTGGTAACATGCAATGTTATTGAAATATAATTGATGAAAATATTGATTCACCTCTTCCAAGGCAGGCAGTTATTATATACTGGAGGGAGATTTCTTTGACAGTCCTAGCAACTGTACTTTGGAACTTTTCATCCACTTTAATTTACCTCCTCCTCCTTGTTCTAAAATATTACACTCTCATATAACCCCTGTATATGTACAGCAGAAAGCTGTTTCTAAAGAAAATAACAACATGTGTCATTTCTGCCCTCCACAGAAGGAGTTGTGATGGCATTTGATCAGAAAGATTCCCTTGTCACCTCAGTTATATTTGGTTCCATGTAAGATTTTTTTTTTTACTTGAAATCAGCAGCCAGGTAAACACTGCATTCTGCTGAACCCAGTGTTGTTTAACAGGGTAATATGATAGCTTTCAAAATAATTAGCTGAACGGTAACGAGGATTTAATGGAGTTTGGGGCACCGCTGAAGGACGGACACAAATACTTTGTTTTTTAACCTACCTTGTGGCTAATGACCTCAGGTGGGAATATGAGAGTACTGCATTTAAAAAGCAGGAAACACAAAGCATGAAACAGAACCTGAAGGCTTGCTGTGGAGTTTCAGAAAACTCCTTGTTGGAGAAAAGTAGAGGAGGGACATATCTTAACCAAAAAGAAATATTTGATCTTCACCAGATTTAAGAATGTTTCTTTTTAAAAACACAGGAAAGATAAGACCCTCCTGAATTAGAGGAAAAATCAAGATTTAAATGCTTTCACAGGCTATTATGAATCAAATATTTTGCTTTAAAATGAATTCACAAAAGCAGTGTCTGAACATTAAAATCTGAAGATTGGGAGCAGGTCTATAAAAGGCCCCAGCACTGTTTATGGGTGCTATTTTGCTTCTGCTTCCTAACATAGTATGTGGATAAATGGGGTCCTCGTATCACTCAGAACTCAGGTCCTGGCAAGGGGTAGACCTAAATATCCTGGCACCAGAGCTGCCCCAACCCTCCCCTGTTGCAAAGGCCCTCTGTTCCACCACTGAATGGCTGTTCGCAAGTGCATCCTGCAGATCCGCCCAGCGCATCCGCTACTGCCGCAAGTCACTTTGTTCTGAGGTCAGGAACAGGCAACTTGATCACATGGCTGGGCACCTCATTCTGATCTTAGAGCTAGTGACTGGCAGCAGTGGCAGACATACCAGGTGGCTAAATGGGTTGTCTTTTAAACAGTCACTCCCAGAGGGTTCCAGATTTTCCCAGAAGATCTAGAGTAAAAAATAAGTTTAGAAATGTATTTTAAAGGGGAGTCTAGCCTATTTTGGGTGCTGAATGGACTGGACATCATCTGGTCTATTCATACCAGAACCCGTTTTGGGTCATGCATCATCTGGGGTCCCCAGTGAGAGAACAGAGGGTGGCTGTTTTATTTGGCCTGGGCAGAGAATGAGAAAAAATGAGAAGTAGATTATAATCTACAGTTGTTGTATGCTTTCAGGTCATTTCCAGTTTATGGCAACCACAGGGTTTTCATAGCAAATTTCTTCAGAGGGGTATTGCCATTGTCATCTTCTGAGACTGAGAGAGCGTGACTTGCTCACCCAGTGGGTTTTCATGACTGAGCCAGGATTCGAACCCTGGTCTCCAGAGTCCAATATTCAAACTACTACACCATGCTGGCTCTTGGTAGATTTTAATTCTACTATTGTCATGCTTGAGCAGCTTTCTTGCAGCTAAGAATGAATATGAATATTAATTCCCAGGTATCTTAAGTAGCTCTCTAGAGCTACTTGATCTTTTGATGTGTTTTGGGAAGGGGCTGGTCAATTGAAACAGTGTTGAGCAAATCCAGCTTGTACTCCAAATTTTGAAAGTGTTATGCAATATACCCACCAACATTTCACAGATAAAAACTGGAACACATGTGGCTGAAAAGACTGTAGTTAAAATAGCAAAAGTTATTAATGAGGAAGAACAGACAAGTTAGGAGAGGCCGCAACAGTTAGGCTTTGCTTGTACATACTAGGAAGGGCAAGATTCTGTCCCCACCTCTCCTTTTCTCCCTGCAAAGCAGCTGAAGTAAACTGAGGAGAAAGGAAGAATGTAGGAGAAGATAGAAACTAGGACATTTTTAAAGAAGTCATGTAGTGGTATGAACAATGGACTACAATCCTGGAGACCAGGGTTCGAATCCTCACTCAGCCATAGAAACCCACTGGGTGACCTTGGGCAAGTCACAGATTCTCTGCTTTACAGGAAGGAAAAGGCAAATCTCCTGTGAACAAAGCTTGTCAAGAAATCTCTGTGATGTATTCATATTGGGGTCTGCATAAACTGAAAATGACTTGAAGGCACACAACAATAATGAAGAAGTGAGATGACAGAGGATCAGTTGAAATTGTTTCCGCCAAATTGGGACAGTTGGAGGGTGTGATCCAAGTTCCTAGACCTGTTTGGGAGACAGGAGTCATAACTTTGGATAGTTATTTTATAGTTCAAGGAAAACCCCAAAATACTTCACCACAAAGCCATCAGATACTACTACATGTGGCTACTGTGGATGCCACCTTACAATGCCGTGGTCTCAGCCTCAAACAATAACCAAGGCTTGAAGATGGAGGAGAATGGGTTGGTCAAAAAACTCTAGGCTGATACAACCAGTTTCCTGATACAGGACCTTCGGCTGATGTTCATGAACCTGCATACCTGAACCAGGAGCTTCACTACTTACTTCACACAAGGAAGTCAAGCACCCACAATTCCACTGTAAATATTTTTTATACAACAAAGACAGCACACAAGACAAGAAAACACTGAGAAATGGAAATATGCATGTCTCCAATTCAGGGTTTTGTCCCTTCAAGAGTGTATTTGAGAGGAGTGAGCGTTCAGGTAGAAATTCCATATATGCATGCATTTGAGAGTACACATTTTCAAGCAATTTGGTTACAATTTTGGGTGCAAATTTTCAGGCAATTTGTGCCTGCAGGAGAATTGTGATTCAACAGCACTCTACAGTGTGTGCTTGGGAGTACTAGTATCAATGACCCTTTTTCTGGGCTTTGAAAGTGGTCAAAGTTAGATACACAATAGTTAACTACACAATTGAACACCCACGTAGTTCTGGATCTTACCAATACCTACATCACAAGAGTAAGATCCAAGTTCCTCCTAGTATTCTTGGAATACACCTTTGGAGAAAGCAATAAAATCTATCCACATCACATTTTTTTTCATTTTTATACACTTAGGACTCTCCAATTTATTTAAAAGTAAATGAGGCTCCCGTTGGACTTAAAAGGTTTACAATGGATTGAGATTATAATGATGATACATTTCATGGCGGATTAACTTTGCCGCAAAGAGGCATCTCAGAAAGTCAATACACATAAATTGATGAGCTTGTCAATGAAAGCAATTATTTTTTTAAAAAAATCCTGCCACCTGATTCAGTGTAATTTCTGGTCCTCATAAGGTTGTAGCTTCATAAGGTGGCAGCCAGAAGGGCAAAGAAACAAGTAGGAAATGTTAGGAAGTGGCTGCCACCCATATAAGCAGCAGTTATGAAGGAACATCCATTACTCAATATCCATGGAGCTGCTCAGGGATGACTATAGCCTCTTGTTGCCTCCAGAACTGGCTAACATTTCCTGCAGGTGGGCATTACTATAGCATGGAAATTTTGTTTATTTGGACTACAGCTTCCAGAATTTTTCATGCTGTCCAGCCTGACTGGAAAATTCTGGAGGCTGTAGTCTGAAAAATAATGTTTCCAAACTTTAGCTTTGACAGCAGTAACACATTTGGAAGTGGAAATGCAGGTACTAATCCGAGTATTACCCCCAAAAAGCTCAAAAATGCAGGTGCCTATGCTGATCCATACTAACAAATGAGTTCTAGGTTTGTTTGTTTTCCTCCTTCACAAACAGGCTCTTAATTTCTAATTCAAGACCAAACCACCACAAAATATTATTGCATTACAGCAGGCATGGGTGATGCCAATGTATTGTTGCTGGTCAACTTTTTTTCCTCTGACCAATAGTGATGATTGCACTTATGTTCCGAGGGAAGAGGGAAGGTTGAGAGGGGGGAAGAAGATGTCAGTCATCCCATCTCATCAAAAAAAGTGAGGTGATCTAACCTTGCTACCTCTCCCTCCACTACACCAGCGGTCACCACATGGTGGCCTTGGGTAGTAGAGGTGCCAGGTAAAAAAAGACGACAGGCTCCTGTACTTTTAATAGTTGCGTAGAACAAATTGCAGCAGATATTGCTTATCACACAAGCACCACTTGCTGAAATCCTCCCCCTTTCTTTGTACAACTATTAAAGGTACTGGAGCCCTGTCCCTATTTCACCTGACAACCCTACTGGGCAGTCCTGGCTTCTTCAGACAGGACGGCACAAAGTGTGGCCCTCAATTACTCCATACTCCCTAGACTGCTCTTTTTCTGGATTATTTTTTTCCTGATTGGATTTTTTCTGAATTGCTTCTGCTGGAAGTTTCCAGGAGTAGCAATTCACCTTTTGAGCAGTTTTTCCTTCCCATGCCATACTGTTTAAATAAAAATGCAACACTAATTAATTAATTATTTTTAAAAGGAGTTCCCTTTCATAAGCACCGCCAATCAGTTGCCTAAGCCACCCCACATCCCTTCTTAGTAGGGCTAGCCTTAACTTGCTAGGTCTCGATATAATATAGTGAAACTGCTGTTCTGCCATACACACACCCTCAAAAGTGTTGTTGTTGTTGTTTTTATTTTAAAGGATTGATTTCAACTGGATTCCACCTGTTGAAATTTCATTGGGATTGCTTGGGTTTTTTGTTTTTTTCTTCCATTTAAATTGCTCGGCTATTTTGTTGTTTGTATTGCTGCAACGTGAAATCAAGCTGCAAGATTAAATGGCTCCTTGGAGAGAGGCACTAAGGGCTCTGTTTTCCACCTTGATCTTTTGGGCCATGCCCTTAATGGGAACTAGTGTCCCATTAATGATTTGGTCTGCTGGGATCGCCATGATCATTTCAGTGCTGCAGTTGTCTGCCTAATGGATTCCTAAAAAACACCAATCCCTGGTCAACTTGTCCCTCAGGGTCTCCACCCCCATTAAATATACAGTGATCTTCAATTAACAAATGTTTATGAAACATTGTGGCGAGAGAAAAATAGGGTTTAAGGGCTAGTTCTTTAGAGAGGTCCCTTGCTTAAAGGGATATGAGGTAATTATCCCATTATTCAAGTAGTTCCCAATGTAAAGACCAGCTTGTGTCTCATGCTAATAGGGTGGGAAATGGTTGTACCACTGTGACCAGAAGGCAGAGATCTTTATGCCACTTGAGGATTGGCAGCATGGCATTAGCACACTAGTAATTGACCCTGGCTGCAGGCCACTTCAAGTTGATGATGACCAATCCCATTGGGGCCATGAGGGATAGTGGTATTAGCAAAACTAGGCAAAGATTCTTGTCGCTTAGTGATGTGAGTGTTGGACTACAACTCTGGAGATCAGGGTTAGATTTCTGCTCAACCATAAAACCTATTGGGTAATCTTTGGCAAGTAACATGCTCTCAGCTTTGAGAGAAGCCAATGGCAAACCTCCTCTAAGCAAATCTTGCCAAGAAAACCCCATGATAGTTTTGGTTTAGGTTCGCTATAAGTTGAAAATGACTTGAAGGCACCCAACACACACACACACACACACACAATGTGGCATGAGGTTTCATGGTCTACAGTCCTTTTGATCCAATGAAGAGATTGGAAAAGTTCCCAGGGTGAGGGGGGGTAGTGGCTACAGTACAATGCATAGAATCACCCAGCCAGCATATCCAAGGTCTGTGCTAGCAAGGGGATTCTGGGAGCTATTGTCCAAAAAAGTAAGTTTTGGATGGTCACTTTAGTGGGCAGGTATATTCACTCTGAATGGACAAAGAAGTAACAGCCATACCTGAATGCAGTGGAATGTTCAAACTAAACTATATATGACATTTAATATTTAATTGACCCGTGTGTGATTATTTGGAGGTTGGAACTGCTCAGAAATTTAATTTTCCCACTTCACACATGCTGCTGTTTCAATCCAGAGAGTTTTGGATGATGGAATAAGCTTGTGATGGAATAAGCTTGCTAATTACAGGAAAAGAGATTCCACCTCAACATTAAGAAGACCTTCCTGACAGTAAGAGCTGTTCAGCTGTGGAATATGCTGTTTTCAGAGTGTGGTGGAGTCCAGAGGTTTTTAAACAGAGGCTGGATGGCCATCTGTTGGGGCTGCTGTGATTGTGAATTCCTGCATGGCAGGGGGTTGGATTGGATGGCCCTTGTGGTCTCTTCCATTTCTATGGTTCTGTGATTCTATGGCCTTGGTGTAAAAACACTGATAGAAATTTACCAGTGGCACCACCTTCAAATAGGATCTCTGTTTTTATCTGCTGTCCTGTATATTACAAGTCAACCTATAGCTCAGGAATAGAGCACATGTTTTGAATCCAAAGGGTGCCAGATCCAACCCCTGACATCTCCAGATGGGTCTGGAAAACCTCTCACCTGAAACCCAGGAGCCAAACTGTGCCAACAGTAGCTAAATAGATGGACCAGCAATGCAAAATAGCTTCCCCAGTTCCTATATTATTGAGATGTGCTCACTGAAAAATATTTCCCCAAATCTGTACAGCCAAATGTGAATGATTTTTGCCTGCATGCTGCAGTTGAATTATCTTTGAGTTGAAGCTCTCTTGGAAAAGAGAAATATGTTGACTGAGGATATTGGACAGAAGGCTCTGTAAAAATACATTATCAAATGGAGAAAAAATATAATTTTCTTAGCAAACAAGATGTCATTGCAATAGTACAAATGTCATATTTAAATTCATTCTATTAAGATGTATGGCATTTAATGGTGGGCTCTGAAAATGATTTTATAAACAGAACATCATTTTCCTATAAAAGGGATGGTATATTTTTAAATCAAGCCTGTAAAAACTCAGTCATCAGTGGTTTATGAAACTTGAGTACACTGATGCTTGAGTACTCAATTAATGTCAGGCAATATGGATTTCAATCTGGCCTGAATATATTTAAACAAATGAACTAGAGACAAATGTTAGCTCTTTGGCCAGCGAGAGCTGAAAAATCCATTTTCTAGCCCATTTATAATAAGAACTAATTTGAATGTAATTCATCTAAAGAACAATATGTTTCCTAATTCTTGTTTGCACAGCCATTACTTACTGTTTAAGTAATAGTTCTATCCATGGATCTTGGGGCACTTAAGTGAAATTTCATGGAACTAAACTGCATTGCACTATCCCTCAAAAATAAAAGCATTATCCCAAAGAGTAATTGAATGTGGAACATATCGGGGGGAGGGAGTGTGCAACAACATTATGCTGGAAGTTAAGATAAAGAGAAGGATCAGAAGCAAGTCTTTTAAAACACATATCTCAATGCCATCATTATCCACATTCATGTTATGCTAGAAATGTATTTAGATGCTATTTAGCCCCTCTTTGCATCAGTTCACATTACTAGAGTCCCTTCCTTATTGCCACGTTTAAGATGAAAGCCAAGAAGAGTGGCATGGGAAGGGTGACAATGGAATCACATCACCTTGATTTTAATCCTAAATAACGAGTTACTTAAAAGATCACTTTACCTCCCATATGCACACACTTGGACTATCAGACTCTGTTCAGAGTATAGTCTCCTGGGACCTTTTCATGCCACATCACACCACACCACTATAATGCTATGTCCCACTTTAACTGCCATGGCAACATCGTGGGATCTGTAGTTTGGAAATGTAGAATTCACTGAGAGCTCAAGCGCTTTACCAAATGACAAACCCCAGGATTCCACATAGGTGGTGTCACCACTGATCTTCAAACATCTGCGTTTTGACAGAAACAGGCTGTGACATTCGCATGCGTCCCATTAAAATGTTGAAAAGCTGGTATGAGTGGAGTGAAGCTCAATGAGAGGAGAAAAGAGAGGCCCAGGTTTTGTTTTGTTTTAATTAAATAAAAATTCAAATTTCAAAAAATAATTAATATTATTAAAAAATATTTTATTTTTTTTAAAAATCGCATTTTACCAAATGTAAAAACACATGAAACTATGCACATGTAAATACATTTAGGCTGTGTGTATGATATTGTAGTTTAAAAATATAATTTTAATTGTGCTAGTTGTTTATGTCACAACTATTACCACTACAGCGATATATGGGAATTACAATGGGACAACTGTGTTTGCCATTTAGCAAATTTAAACAAAAATCCATCAGTCATACCTTTATGGGCCAACCAAAACACACAATATACTTGTTGAAAGCTTTCAAAGTTCCACGGGCTTCTTCATCAGTCAAGATGTTACAAACCAAACAGGAGAAAAACAATTGGAGATGTTAGTCAGATGCCTACATGTTGTTTCAGACTTTAGTGAAGATGGTATATGGTGGGAGGATATCTTTTATAGGCAGGCTCCTCTTCCTCCTGGCCCTGTGGTTATAGGGAGATTTTCAAAGTCCAGGAAATGGAAAATCCATTTGCATTTCAACAGGGACCCCTCTTTTGCAATCTAATATGTGTCCATTCCAGTGAGGCCACAGGCCTCTTTGTGGCAGAGAACAATGGCTTCCTCAAGAAGTCTCCATGTATTTGCATCAGAAATATTTTGGTGGATGTAGAGGTAAAACATGTGAATTCAGTCCAAATTTAAGAAGAAGAAGAAATTGTTTTACCTTGATTGAACATCTTGCCTGATGAAACCCATGGAGCTTCGAAAAACCAATGGAATTTCGAAAGCTTGAAACAAGTATATTGTGCATTTTGGTTGGCCAATAAAGGTATAAGTGATGGCTTTTTGTTTGAATTAGTCCAAAAAACATTACTAAGGATTCTGTATGGCATGGTATAGGATGAGGACAATGTGACATGATGACTTACTGCTCCGGGAGACACCAACCCTAGTGACGCCACTGGTGGCAGTTAAAGTGGAATATAATACTATAATAGTGTAGTGTGACAAGGTCCCAAGTTCACCAACCAAGTAAGAGGCAGGAGATAGTTACCACAGGCATTGTCTTTTTAGTGGTGGTACCCTGATGGTGGAAAGCTCTCTTGGTGCCTCATCTATGGCCCTTTCCCTGGCAGATGAAGATCTTTTCATTTTCACAAACTGTCAAGATTTTAAAATTACAATCTGTTTAAAATGTTTTCCTTATATGGCTGCCGAGTTTTTGCTCTACCAAAATTCTTTGCTGATGGAGTTTCTATGATGCCCCACATTTTAAATTGCTTGTAGTTCTATTTTAATATTTGTATTATTTTATTATATTTGTATTAATATTTGTATTGCTTCTGTAAGACATCAAGAGAATTTTGGCATATAAATATTGTTAATTGCTTGTTTAGTTAGACCAGGGGTAGGCAACCTTTCCCCTTTAAGGGCCGAGGGACTTCAGCTCCCAGAATTCCAGGAGCTATTGGCCAACATGGCTGAGGCTTCTGAGAGCTGAAGTCCCTCGGCCCTTAAAGGGGAAAGGTTGCCTACCCCTGAGTTAGACATAGCACAATCACAAGACCAGGGGTAGGCAACCTTTCCCCTTTAAGGGCCGAGGGACTTCAGCTCCCAGAAGCCTCAGCCATGTTGGCCAATAGTCCCATGTTGGCCAATAGCTCCTGGGATTTTGGGAGCTGAAGTCCCTCGGCCCTTAAAGGGGAAAGGTTGCCTACCCCTGCACAAGACGATCACAAGATTCACACGTACCTAGGGATATTCTGATTAAAGAAACAGCATACTGAATGGCTTAATTCTGACACCACACCAAATCATGGTTACAATTTGGCATATCTGAATTATGAAACAGGTGGTTGGACTGAATGACATTTGTGGTCTCTTCCAATTCTATGATTCTAGGAAACCATGCTTTTTAGTCAGCCTCACAAACAAGGAAGAGAAACTAGGGTTTGGAGAGTGATTTACAAACCATCATTTGTACAAACCATAGTATGCCATAATGTTAGAGTTCATACATCATAGTTATAGCCATTGCTCACTCTTCAGTATTACTACACCATGAAATAAGTCATATATTTACAAAACTGCTTTTAATTTTTAGGACAGCAACATTTATATTGATGTGTGTGTGTGTGTGTGTGTGTGTGTGTGTGTGTCTTCTCAGATAAATTCCACTGAGTTCAATGAGAAAGTGAATGTATTTATAGTACACAGTTATAGCAATCTGATACTAGTTCAACTGAAGGAATTCAGTTGAAGGATTTAAGCCAGTCCAAGAAGTCTGCAACTTGGTCCAATTTCATACTACACATCCATGTGTGGATGTTGTTCAAGGCAAGATAAAAATACTTAAATAAATATTAATTAAAAAGTATTGATGTAAAATCAAAACCGATGCAAATTATAATTATACCAGGTTAAAATAAAGAGGTGCTGTTTTTGTTTCCTTTCCAGTAACGAGTGACTGCTGTCTTAGTAAAAATGCTAGAGCAGTGAATCCACTCCAGGTTTTAGTCCAAACTATAATGGAGCAATCCAAAGTGCCAAAGCCTGTCTTCAAAGTAGACTCAGCACCTTGAATAGCTCTTTTAAAGTTTGAACTAAAATGAGGAGCAGATTCATCACCCGTCCAACATGGAAAGCATTAGCGATCACTTCTTGGTAGGCAAGTGTGCCATTCACTCTCTGTATCCTGTGATCTGTTTCATTCACAGAGGCTGTACAGACCAGCATAAAGACCCAGCCTGGGGGCAGAGTGGGGGGGGCATGACAACTGCATGCCGACTGCCCCAAATCTGCCCCCAGGTCAGTATCACACCACCCAAGCAACCGCACTGCAGGCAGCAAAAGGGCACAGCGTTTACACACACTGTGCTGAAGAAGTGGGGAAAAGTCGCTGCCACTGCAGGTAGGGTGCCCTTTCTGCGTCACAAAAAGGAGCCACTTTTTGCAGCTTCTTTTTGCACCTCAGAAAGCCCAGATTGGGATGCGGCAAGGAAAGGGGCAGCATTCTGCTGCCACTTAGGGGCCATCTGTACAGCCCCATAGTTCCTCAGTAACAATATTTGTGGATGAACTTCAAAAAGAGATCACCTGGATTGGTTCCACAATGGAAGGACTTCTTTTCATTAAACAATGGGGAATAGAAATAACACCATCATTAAACAATAGGAGACAGAAATTATACATTCCCTTAAAAATACTGCTTTTTTCCACACTTGCCAGTTTGGAGGACTGATGCCCTATTAATACATGGCAGACTTCTGTCATTATTATTTTTTAAATCACAGGTCCCCTTCATTTCCCTCCACCCCTAAAACCTTCTAACACAGTGGGACTTCAGTTTTGTGTATATCATACAATGTAAATAAGGGGTTATTCAATCTGTTTCCAGAAGCAGTTTTCTAAATGTACAAAAGAGATCTCCCTTCTTTCCATGTCCCTTAGAGCAGATTCACAACTCTCTGAAGTAGACTGTGGAAAGCAAAGGCTTCAAGGAGGGGGAAATTAATTTTGCAACTAGATGTTATCAAATGCAAGCCATGTCATTAAAGCAAGTCCAATGGAGATCTTTGGCTGATGGCTCAAGGTTGCAGTTACATGGCTTAAAATTGACTCCATCTTATGGCAACCGCTATCATAGGGTTTTCTTGGCAAGAATTGTTTAGAGGAGGTTTTTCATTGCCTTTATCATTGGTTGAGAGAATGTGGCTTGCCCAAGTGATCCAGTGGGTTTCCAGACTTGAAAAGGGATTCATACCCTGGTATCCTAGAGTCCTAGTCCAACACTCACACCATTACCCTATGTTGACTTAAGGAGGGGCAAATAATTTGTGATATTTGATAAAATAATTTGCATTTGAGAGCCAAGAATGGCAGAAATGAAAGGTCAGTATTAAAATCATTGTTTACATGGAATCCAGGGTACATTTGTTTTGTTGTTGTTGTTGTTTTTACAAAAGCAAACAATGTTTCCTTCATATTAAGATATGCCATTGCCAAATACTTTTTTAAAAAAGAAATCCACTTAATATCTTTTTTTAACCTGCAAAACTAGAGGCAACTAGAGGGTATTCAGCATATAGAACAACACATTTGACAGCTGAACAGGAGCTCTTGTTACCTTTAATCTTGAACTTCGACTTGACCCAAACCAGTATCAAGTGATACCAGTTTACCAGCTGTCCTTGGTCAGCCTGATGGAGGACTTCAAAGGGTAGATTTAATAGCATATAGCTTGGCCTTGGTGCAGAGGCCATATCTGTTCTTACTTACAGAACAATAAAACCCTGTATTTAGTTTCCCATCAGCAGATGGTGAGCCAGTTCCCCATTTCATTTTGTTGTCCCATCTGGATGCCTTAGTACTAACAGAAAATGGAAGGTGAGGCCACCAAAATGCCCTGGTCATATCAAGAGACTGAGGATGGGAACAGAAAAGAGACTGAGGCATAGTCTGGGTCATGGCAAATTAAATACATTCCAAGCAGCCCTGAACAACTAGAAAGGATGAAATCAATATTAAATCCTGGGGTAATGGAAGTGAAATCAGATGATGCATTGATGGGGATGCCATGAAAGCATTTTGATACATTGTAGGTATATTATTGTTTTCGCCTTTGGAACTGGATGAGACTTCTCTGTTGTTAACTGATATACCAGCATTTCACAAAATTCGGAATTCAAATCTGTCTTTTTTCTAAACCTACTCTATTTTCTTGGACCCACAGCAGGGACATCACTAGGGGGGCATGAAGGACACCAGGTAACACCCTAAGGGAGGGTGACACCACTGTTCCCCAAATATCTGCCTTTTGGCAGAAATGGATTGTGGAGTTCACCTGCATCCTTTTAAAATACTGAAGAGATGGTGTGAGTACTTTTTAAATATATTATTTTTATTTTTTCTTAAAAACATCCAGCCTTACCAATTTTCACTTCAACCACATGAAACTATGAACATATAAATACATTAAGGGTGCGTGTATGATATTGTAATTTAAAACTATGATTTTAATTTTGCTAGTTGTTTTATGTCACAACTATTACCAGTGTAATAGAGCCCTGGTGACGCAGTGGTTAAATGCCTGTACTGCAGCCACTTGATACCAGTCAGGGGCTCAGGGTCGACTCAGCCTGGTATCCTTTTGTAGGTTGCTAAAATTAGTATCCAGCTTGTTGGGGGCAATTAGTTTACACATTTAAACTGCTTAAGGAATGCTTAAGTACACTGATAAGTGGTATAGGAATGTACTTGCTATTGCTACTTGCTATTGTATTCAGTGATATATGGGAGTTAGGATTTATGAGTAACAGTAGTACAAACAACATGACTAAGGGTTCTGTATGGTGTGGTATGGGAGGAGGTCAAGGGGGGGAATGACACCATGAGTTACTGCATCAAGTGATGCCAGCCCTAGTGATGCCACTGCCCCACAGTTGACTGCATCTAACTAACATCATGTGGTGAAGATTTCCTCCTTTAATGGCATAAAGAGGGGATTATGCAATTCTATGAAAGTTTAATCTATTAACTGGTGATGTAGAATAGTCCTGTTTCCAAAGCAATATGCCATTATAGAGTTCAGAAAAGTTTCCTCTTAGGGCTGCTGGCATGCTGCCTGGGATCCATCTGTTGTTCTTTTGTGTTTTCAAGTCATTTCTGACTTATGACGACCCTAAGGCAAACTATCAGGGGGGGTTTCTTGGCAAGATTTGTTCAGAGTGGGTTTGCCTTTGCCTCCCTTTGAGGTTGAGAAAGTGTGACTTGCCCAAGGTCACTCAGTGGTTTTCCATGGCCAAGCAGGGATTCTAACTCTGGTATCGAGAGTCATGTTCCAGCACTCAAACCACTATACCATACTGGCTCTGGGAACCATGGGAGTCATTATAAAGCAAAAGAACAAGAACTCTTTTTCATGCTCTGCCTTTGGTTATGCATTTCTGGGGCATGAATGAGGAGAAGGGCATTTGCTTTAAGTGCTTTTTGATGGGTTCTGGTTGCCATCATTTGGAAAAAAATATGATCCAGCACATAGATTTTATGTAGTACTTGTTATCCCATGTGGCCATTCAGCTCTGGTCCTCCCATAGTTCAGTGAAGCTATAGCCCAACAATAGTTGGAGACCTACACATTCGACATCTTTGCCTTGTCCTGTGGCTAATGTCTGTTTGGTCCTTCAGTGCATCTCTGCACAGTGATGGGTTTCGTCCAGCTCTTGTCAGCATAGTCAATGGTGAAGAATGTAGAGCTGAAGTATAATGTACATTGGGGTGCTCTGTACAGTGTCATACTTCTGTTGGAATATATCTTAATAGAATATGCTGAGTTAGTTGGACTTGCAGAAAAATTAACCAGCTGTTTTCATTCATAATAACATATGGTAGGGTATATGATAATAATGGTAATAACAACTTTGTAGCAACCTGGTACACATGTTAAGTTATTTTTAAGAACTGATTGTTGATCTCCAACAGGATGGATGGATGGATGGATGGATGGATGGATGGATGAGAGTGAGGCACTGAAAATCCTTCACACTTAGAACTCCTAAATCTGCTGTGTTCACATTCCCTTGGTGACTTTGTCTGCCCCCATTTTTTGCTGCCTAAATTGTATTTCTAAATATTCTAAATTTTAAGTTATTGTAATGTTAGAAATATGGAGACTAAAAGAAAATTTCATATAGGGATACAGAATTCTTATTGAGAGGGCAAAGCCCTAGATAGATAGATAGATAGATAGATATGGCTGGGTGGTAGGGATTCGCTTGATATTGTTTCATTCTAATAATAATATTTTTTTAAAAAAAACAGTGACAATTACCAACCCACCAACCCCCAATTGGTTCCATTCTGTGGAGGAGGACCTATGGATATTAAATATTATTTGAGCATGAATACATTTATATCATACCATGCATCTGTCACAATTTGGCAGGGACAGTCTTGATTAATCCTCTGTCATCCCACTTTTTCAACTGCTCTTAAAATGTTCCAGTTTCTCTCTCCTTTTCCCACTTTCTCCCTTCATCCTGGATTACTTCAGTTGCTGCTGAGTTCAAAGTACAAAAATAGTTTACACTCAAGTACCTCAGCAGGAGGGAGAGGAGAGGAGGAGGCAGAATCTTGCCCTTCCTTGTAGATTCAGGCAAAAGCAAACTGCTGCAGCATCTTCTGGCTTGTTTGTTCTTCCTCAGTTCATTCATTCATTCATTCATTTCCTTTGTATGCCACCTTTCTCCCTGAGGGAGACCCAATATGGCTCAGAAAAGAAATCAATTAAAACCAAACAATACAATAATAGTAATAACTTGCCATCTTGAATACACTCTGATGTTGCTTGTCCACAGTTGTTCCAGTTTTCATCTGTGAAATGCAGTTGGCATAGTGGTTTGAGCGTTGGACTATGACTCTGGAGTCCAGGGTTCGAATCCCTGCTTGGCTTTTTAAACCCATTGGGTGACCCTGGGCAAGTCTTTCAGAGGATGGCAGTGGCCAACCTCTTCTGAACAAACTTGCCAAGAAAACCCTGTGATAGGTTTTAGGGTTGCCATAAGTCAAAAATTACTTGAGGCAACAGCAACAAACAAATGTTATGCTCATATATTTATCCACTCCCATCTACACTTTTAAGCTCTGATTCCATCTAGCTAGTAACCTCACAACTGCTTTTTGGTCTCACTGAGGTTTCTGGATGCTTTTTAAGGCCTGCCTTAAACCAGGCACATTACCGTTCTCTCATGTTTGTACAGGCCTTGTGCCATGGTTCTCTTGAACTATGTGGACCAAAAAAGGGTGATCAAAGTCCTCCAGCGGTTCTTGGACTGTAAGTCCCAGCAATGCTTACCATTTTCTATGCTTGCAAAGGCTGCTGGGAGCTTCAGTCCAATGACATCTCAAGCACCATACAATTCCTACCTCTGGTTTAGATGGAGCCAGTTTGGAACAATACACAGTATTGGAACAATGCACAATAATGCTTGCTTCTGCAACAAAACGACAGGATGTTTTGGTCTAAAACAATGTTTAAGATTAAGAAAAAAATCACAATAATAAAACACAGGCCAATGACAACAAGGTCGACTTTATTATCCTCTCCTGCAGAAAGCAATGGAAAGGTAAAAATGGAACACTTTGCCATGCATAGCAATTATTTGGCTTGATTACCTCCTGCCCACCAGCATGGAATGTACACTTGCAGAGGTTACGTTCAACGTTGATAGATCTGGAAACACTGGATATTGCCGTTTCCTTTCCTAACAATGCCGCTACATCTATTGGAAGCTATTTGCCAGCAATCTAATTTTTTCCCTGCAATTTGAGGAAATGTAGCATAATATTTATTTTTGCTTCCTCTCTAAAAGAAAAGAGGGAAAGGAGAAAAAAAGGAGTACAGCTATTTTATTAGCATCACAAACAAAGCACCTGCTATTTGAAACCTAACTTGTATAAACAGCTGAAAACCGTTAGGCTTTTATATGCTGTTATGCTCAATATTATTGATTATGCCTTTTTTTGTCACATATCAAGTAGCTTGCTGATATTTTGTTTTATTCTACTTTCCCCATGAATGTCTTACAGATAGAATTATATCTGGAGAGAATTCCAAAACAGTTGAAGGAGCACAGCAACTGCATTTTGTCTATCCGAGTATATAAGTATATTAGAATGTTTGCTTCCATTTAAAGCAGGGGTTTACTTGAACTACAACCTCCATCATCCCCAGAAATTAGCCAGGTTTGCTGGGAGGTGGCGTTCAAGAACATCTTCAGTATTTCCATGCTACACAATTACAGCAGTTTGATACCACTTTAACTGCTATTGCTCCAAATGCTGAAATCCCAGGATCTGTTGTTTCATAAGCAAAGCAGCTTCATTTATATACCGCTTCATACCACACTATGGGGTGTCTAAGAGGTTTACAGCTGTGAGCTGATTGCCCCCCAACAAGCTGGGTACTCATTTTAGCGACCTCGGAAGGATGCAGGCCTGAGTCTAGCCTGAGCCCTGGCTAGTATTGAACTCGCAACCTTGTGGTTTATGAGTGAGTGGCTGCGGTACAGGCATTTAACCACTGCGCCACCAGGGCTGTTTAAGTTACTTCTCTTCCAGAAAGTTACTTCTAGTTAGTACTTCTCTTCCAGAAAGTTACTTCTCTTCAAGAAAGCAGTAACACTGTAGTTCAAGGAAGTAGACTGGAGAATTCTAAGTGCTCCACATGACTATAAATTCCAGGATTCCACACAATGCAGCCATGGCAGTTATAGTGCTACCAAACTGCTATAATTCTGCAGTGTCACAAACCCCTGGAAAGGCATTGATTCTCCACTCCTGTTGGGAGATACCTGTTGGGAGATACTTGTGTAATTATTACCCACTCAGTTGCATGGACACAGGACAGATTATAGTAGTATATGACCCAACTGTCCCCCCTTAGGACGTTATCACACGGGGATCCGCCGCCGAAAACTGAAAATAAACCGGACGAGCGGAAGACTTTAATTTAAGGGATTTGTCCCATTCCGCCTCGTCTGATAATTAAATTCGAATTTAAAAGGGGGTTAATTTGAACAAAAACCTGATCTTTTCAAATCCCCAAAAATCCCGAAAATGAAAAGATCAGGTTTTTGTTCGAATTAACCCCCTTTTAAATTTGAATTTAGTTATCAGACGAGGCGGAACGGGACAAGTCCCGTAAATTAAAGACTTCCACTCGTGCCCGTTTATTTCCACTTTCTCCCTGCGACTCCCCATGTGATAACATCCTTAGTGGTGTTAATCTTTCTTTTATGGTTCCTAATCTTCTTAGTCATAGCTCTTATTCTGAACTTTAACTGTTATCTCAGTGGGGAGATGTGTGGTCCAAACCCTGAGTATGGCACTAAAAGACCAGGCTGTTCTGCACAAAACCTGGGGTTTACTCCAGAGCCCTCCATTCTGATGCCAAGTAGCTGTCTGAAATGCATCCCACTTTGCTGCCTGGCATGGCCGCCACTGGCATGAGGACAGAACAAGGCACCCAGCCATGTGATTGAGGCTGGATGCCTTCTTCTGATCCCAAGAGCAAATGACTCACCGATGCGGTGGCCACACCAGGTGGCACAGTGGGATGTCTGTGCAAACAGCCATCTGTTTGCCCAAGGTATCCTGGACAGTGCAGACAGGACCATGGACACTGCCTTGAGCTCACTGAAGGATAAAAATGCAAGTAACAAACAGTATCTTCTATCCTTCTGGAATATTGCCCAAGGGCATCTTTATGACCTATGCTAATTTGAGAGATCAGAAATGTTATTTTGAACTACAAATCTGAGTCCCTAGCTGAATTTCTCTGGGCTGAGAAATTCTGGGGGTTCTATTCCAACAAAGTCATTTTTCAAACTTGGGCTTATTGCATAGAAGCTCCCCTAAAACTATAGGCAGAGAGAGGGTGGTGGTGGTGAATCTTTTGAGCTAGTACCATCCATTGGAAGAAGAGGCTTGGATAACCTGTCAGGGTTATCTCCCTTAGGGCTCCCAACTTCCTTGCAGACATATGGAAATTCACAACTAAACTAAAACTTTAACTCAAATGAGAGAGCCCTGGAGTTTTCAGATGCATATACTGGAGGCCCAGGGAATTACTCTTACTCACTTTCTCTCTCTTAGTACTGTACATCACACTTCAAGCCAATTGTGGAGTTTAAAGCTTGATTGCAGAGTTTAAAACGAACTGGAATAGACATTCCCAAGTGAGTCCTGGCACTTTACAATCGGTGACACAAGGAGTAACAAAGCGCTGCACTAACATCAGGCCAGAAGACATACTGCTTCAAATGCCACTCCAGACTTCCCAGCAGCAGCAAGCTGGAAGTGCTATGGAAATGTAGTTAATTGCTGCTTTTTGTCATTTGCCAGTCCCCTTTTAGCCCGCAATGGTTTCATTTCAGTAATTGACTTCCATGTACTGCTACTTATAATGCATACTTTTTTTTTTCCTTTTGCAGGTGGAATCGCAGAGTGATTGAACGCATGACTGCAGGTTGGCTGCCTAGAAAGTTAGGAGGAAACTGCCAGCATTTCAGAATTAGAGCATTATTATTAATCCAAAGAAATGGATAACATTGAAAAGAAAAGGAGGGCTGCAGCCAGATTGTTTTACAGTAGCGATGAGTGCTTCATCCTTGCATGTGAAGCACAAATAATTTGTGGAGATTAATCTCTGCTGCAAGATAAAACTATCATTTTGGCACACTACTCTCCAGGGTGTTCTTCTGCTCTGATGTTTTCCAGGGGATATTCTGTGCAAAAATGTTTGTGGTTTTCCTGTGCAAAAAAAATATGGGGCAGCGGTCTGCATCAGCTACTTAGTGGTTATTCAGAAAGAAAAAAGAAAAAAGAAAGTCCCTGGATGTAGTGAGACTTTTCAGTTCTTTTTGTTTTGATTTTATCTGCATATTCATGGTTTTCTTGAAATACCCCAGGTTTGCCTCACCCTTGTATTCTTCCTCCTCCCACTCCCATAGATGACATGTCACATCTACACTCAAACAACTTTTCAGAAATTCTACAGTGCAGATGCAGCCTTTATTAAATAACAGAAGAGAAAGAGAAAGTGAAGGCTGAAGTGAGAAATGAGAGAGTGAAGGGAAGGATTTTTGGTGTTTAAGGTCAGCTAGGACTGTTAGGCTCAGTTAGGATTGTGAAGAGATGGGACACAGTTAATGTTAGTCAGGATTTAGATGAGTTAAACAAGTAAAAGGAATACCTTTGAAATGTCATAGCCATAGACTTCTATATACCAAATAATCCTTACCTGTATTTTGACTTTCTGTTTAATAAATTTTCTTGTAATATACAAGTGCCTCTAGGAAAGCTACAGTAATACCATCAAAATGCTTGAAGTCAGTTACACAGCAATCTGTTGGCTGCAGCGGTTCAAGTGTGGTCTCACCTTTGGTGCCATTTATTAACTGCCATCAAGTCATCCCTGTCTCATGGTAACCCTATGAGACATCTCCAAGCCCCCCATCCTCCACTGCTCTGCTTAAGTGTTATAGATTCATGCCCATGACCTCCCTGAGTCTATCCATCTAACGTAGGGTTTTCCTCTCTTTCTACTGCCCTCCACCTTGCCCAGCATTATTATCTTTTCGAGTGAGTCATGCCTTCTCGTGATGTGACCAAAGCACAACAGCCTCAGCTTCATTATCTTAGCTTCCAGGGAGAGTTCTGGTTTGACCTGTTCAAGGACTCATGTGTTTATCTTTTTGGCTGCCCTTGGTATCCTCAGCACTCTTCTCCAATGCCACATCTCAACTGAACTGATCTTTTCCCTTATCCGCTTTTTTTTTTTTTAACTTTCCAGCTCTCATGTCCATACATGTTGATGGGGAATACTATGGCTTGGACAATTCTGGCTTTAGTGCTCAGTTGTATGTCTTTACTCTTTAGGATCTTATCTAGTTCTTTCATGGCTGCCCTTCCCATTCCTAGCCTTTATTATTATTATCTCTTGGCTGCAGTCACCATTCTGATCAATGTCTGATCCTAGGTATGGGAACTCTTTAACTATTTCAATTTCTTCATTGTCTAGGTTGAATTTATGTATTTCTTCCATGATTATTATTTTTATGTTCAACATAAAGTGCCATAATAGTGAGATAAGAGGTGGTCCCCATACTCTCATCTTCCATCTGGTCATTCACTATTCAGTCTGTAGTTAGGTAGGTTGCTTAGGGAGATCTGGATCTGGATTCCAACCCTATGAGTCTCTGAGTCTCTATCTTGGGCATGTATAGGATTCCCACTCTGCTCAGTGGGTTTTAATCCCCTGTAGCTTTGCACAGCATTGTAGCTTCAGATTTGTAAGTCTTTGTGTGCTTCTCTCTCAGCAGAAGGTGGAACAGGGCCCTTCCAAAAATTCCATTGAAGGCTGGCATTGCTACTGCTGCAAACATAATCACTAACTGCCATGTATTGGCTTTTAGCTTTAATAGCCTTTTAACCAACTTTCTTAATGGACTGAATACAATTTAGATATGGAACTTGGCTAAAACGTAGCTTCAATTGGCTATTAAAATTTAAGAGCCAACTAAGATAGCTAATTACAAAAAAATAAGAGGGAAGGGAGAGAAAGAAAAGAAAAAGAGCTTGGGTGATAATGCTAAGCAGAATTAGTAATCGCAAATGACAGTCTGTCTAGTCCTATTCCCAAAGGGAAACAAAACTCTTAACTGAGAAGTCAACCAGACAATGCACACACAAAGCCAGCCAAACCAAAAACAACTCCCCTTATATTATAGGTGGTTTCAAGTCCCAAACCTGACAGCTCATGGGACAAAGTGCTCAGAAAACTGCTTTAACATGCTGTCAGGAGGAAACTGCAAAAGCTACTCAAATTTGGGATGCGTACTCACATAGACACAAATGCATACATGTACGTTTGTGGCATGCTTAAGTTTCCCTAAAGTAGTGGTTGGACAGTTTTGTCCAAATCAGAACATCCACATTCAGTTCAAGGTTGTGGAAGCAGAGCTGCACATGCAGTCCCATTGTGCATGAATGCACAATGATCATGCACAATGCCTAAGCACTTGTATGTGCAATGTGGATGGCTCATGGACTGCTATATAAATTTTATTGTGTATTTGGTTGCACATTGATTGTCTTTCTTTACCCAGCTCTATATCTCCTTCCCATATGACCCAAAGAAGCTATCTCTGTACTGAACCAGCGTCTGTTATCAGTAATAAGGCAAACAAATTGAAATTTAATCCAGTCAAGACAGAGATGCTCCTGGTCAGTGGTAAGGTAGATCAGGGAACAGGATGCATCCTGTGTTGGATGTGGTTATACTCCTCCTAAAATCTCAAGTTTGCAGCTGGGTGTGCTCCTGGATTTTGATCTGAGCCTGGATGCCTAGGTTTCGGCTGTGGCCAGGAGCGCATTTGCACAGTTAAAATAGTGCGCCAGTGTTCTCGTTCCTTGAAGTCAGGTCTGGCTAAGGTGACACATGCCTTGGTTACATCCTGTCTGGACTATTGTAATGTGCTTTACATCAGGCTGCCCTTGGAAACTTTTTGGAAACTTCAGTGAGTACAAAATGCTGTAGCCAGGCTGTTTACAATGATCATGTCACTCACCTGCTGAAACTGCTGCACTGACTACCAGTCCATTTCTGGGCAGAATTCAAAGTGCTGGTTTTGACCTTTAAACCCTAAATCGATTGGATCCAACCTATCTGAAGGATTGTATCTCCCTATACAAGCTAGTCCAAGTGCTAAGATTGGCTGGGAAGGGCTTTCTCTCAGTCCCACCACCTTTACATGGTTGGTGACAACACAGGAGAGAGCCTTCTCTATGGCTGTTCCCAGATTGTGGAAATCCTTTCCATGGGAAGTTAGGTCAGCCTCCTCTCTGCTCTCTTTTCGCCGGCAGCTGAAGACATTTTTATTTAGGTAAGCTTTTGGTGGATAAATTTTACTTGTGGTGTGGTGTGCTGTCTTAATGCTTTAATGTCTTTTACTGGTTTTAACGATGCTGTTTTTAACTTGTGTTTTAATATTAGTATTCCTTATTTTATTTTTTTACCTTTTGTTTTAGTCCTTTTTAAATTATTGTAAGCCACTTTGAATCCCATTTTGGGAGAAAAGCAGAAGATAAAGCCCTTAAATTAAATTATTTATTTATTTGGATTTGTATCCCATCTTTCTCCTAAAATGGGATTCATTGTGGGTATATCTGTGTGGGGTGTGTATGGTGCAGCTGCACGAGATGACATTGAACATAAGCATCATGTTGTCCAACCCTATCTAGGATCTCAATCATTACATAAATCTTTATATATATATACATTATTCAAAAAACAAAAATGAAATAAAATATGCCCACATATATTTTTATGTACCCTACAATTATGCATACATATGGTTATACATATACATGTCCTAAAGCTATGTAAATTCATGTGTATATATTTTGTTGCAAGTACTGTACCTACATGCATACATATATATGTGTGGGGTGTGTCTATCTGTAGGCTTACAGACCCCATACACATGTCCCTTTAAAATTATAATGGGAGCTGGGGAGAGAAGAGAAAATAAAACCACTAAGCCGTAAGAAGTTTTTTGTGGTGTTGTTTTTATAAAAAGAAGAAAGGAAGAAAGTAAACTCCTTATGTCTATAATTAAATTGGATTCTCCCTCCAGATATTTTAGATTACATGGAGTGCGGTAGGGGGGAGTAAACAAGGGTCTGTCTGCTGAATGTTTGTCACTAAAAGAAGTGTTGTATGATTCATTATCAATATCCTCATTACACCATCAGTTGAAGTAAGTACGAGTTCTCCTGTGAAGATTTATCATATATGATGGCCACTTTGAAAGAGGGATAGGGGAGGGGAGGGTTTTGTGTTTTTTAAACTACGTAGGTATTGGAGTCTTTAACATTCCCACTCAAGTTGTCTCCCTGCTGTGCCTGTAAATGTCAGTCCAGTTTTTTCACGGCTGTGTGCACAGATTAGAAACAGCAGGAGAGCTGGGGAGTATGACTACAATACTGGTAAGGACTCTTGTCTTCATGGCACTGCTCAAGTGATTCTTGGAATGCAGGTCCCTGCTGTTTTCTAATATTTACACACAACTGGAGTCATCAAGAGCAGTAAATGCAGTCTATAAGGAAGCTGCCTTCCTTTGTGTAAGGGACTTTACATTCAAATGAGGACTCCCCAAGAGTTGAGCCACCACCACCACCACCCCTTTCTTTTCCTTTCCACCCCTCTGAAGATATGGCATATATTTCTAATGATGTCCTCACAGACACCTTTCTATCCTCTCCTTACTTCATTAAGAAACTCCATTCCTTGACCTTGCAGGCGTTCCTTGAGTGGACAAGTATCTTGTTCATTCCTTCAAAATCCTCCATTACCATAACCCACTCTCCTTCTTTGGCTCTTCCATCTTGACCCATCCCCTCCTCTGACCTTGAAGCTCTACCACCCAAAATTCTTGTGGTCCCCAGAACAGCCCGTGCTCTCCCCTGTGCCTGCCCCCTGCCTATTTCCTCAAATCTCATCCTTCCAACAAAAACCCCTTTGGAACAACCAATTTATAGCTAAGGCTGCTGCCACACTGCAGAATTAATGGAGTTTAACACTGCTTTAGCTGCCATGGCTCCATCCTATGGAATCCTGGGAACTGTAGTTTGTTATGGCACTAGGGTTCTCTGACAGAGGCGGCTAAATAGCTCACAAAACTAAAAATCTGATGGTCCTATAGATAGCACTGAGCCACAGCAGTTAAAAGCCAGCAGAAGGAAAATTAACTCATTTGAGATGTGATGCTGGAGAAGAGTGCTGAAGATACCCTGGACAACCAAGATGACAAACAAATGGGTCTTAGACCAGATCAAGCCAGAAATCTCCCTGGAAGCCAGGATGACTAAACAGAGACTGTTGTACTTTGGCCACATCATGAAAGCATGAATTACTAGAAAAGAGAATGATATTGGGAAAGATAGAGGGCAGTAGAAAGAGATGAAGACCACACACTAGACAGACAGCATCAGGGAGACCACTGACTTGAGCCTACAGGACCTGAGCAGGGCAGTAGAGGACAGGGAATCTTGGAAATGTCTCACCCACAGGGTTGCCATGAGTCAAGGATGACTTGAGGGCAGGTATCAACATCAACAAAGTTAAAGCAGTGCCAAACTATGTTAATTCTGCACTGCAGGTTCACCCATCACCAAAGCAGATGAAATTTAAATAAACACATATAACCCTTATTTTTACCTGTGTCCCATACAAATCTACAATCTGGTTTTACATATGATTAATTTAAATTATATTGCAGTAAAAAATCCAATGAGAGGTTGAGGTGGGAAAAAGCAGAATTCTGTACCAACCAATCCCACTGTGGTGTGTTCCTGCCTACAACAGGATAGGCAAACAGTAGTTGCCTCCAGAATCCTTTAAAGAACGTGTGGACAGCAAAACAAAGAGAACATGGGAGAGTGTGTTAATAAAAATAGATATGTATGTTTGGTCATCAAAATGGAAATCATAAAAATGTGGAGTCTGATGAAAGAAAGTCATCTTTGGATGCATGTTGGAAGAGACATTCAATATTTAAAAGGTTCAAAATGTTTTTATTATGCAAGGCAGACCTGACCTGGTTGCTTCATTTCATATGTGTATCAAACTACAGGAAACATTTCACTTCAACATCAAGAACTTCCTGACAGTAAGAGCTATTCAATAGTGGAACACACTACCTTAGAGTGTGGTGGAGTCTCCTCCTTTGGAGGTTTTTAAACAGAGGCTGGGTGGCCATCTGTCAGGGGTGCTTTGATGGTGTCTCCCTGCATGGCAGGGGGTTGGATTGGATGGCTCTTACGGTATCTTCCAACTTTGCGATTCTGTGATTCTATGTTGTTAGTGTTGAATAAAAGATTTGCTGGAAAATGTTGAAGTGGTCTCCTTTTTAGTGGTGTAGGAACCTCTCTATTCTTTCAATGTTATTTCTGCTACCAAATTACCAGTTAAAAAAGTAATGCCCAGGAACAATTTAATCTTGTTGCCCTGGTGGCGCAGTGGTTAAATGCCTGTACTGCAGCCACTCACTCATAGACCACAAGGTTGCGAGTTCAATACCAGCCAGGGCTGAGGCTCGACTCAGGCCTGCATCCTTCCGAGGTCACTAAAATGAGTACCCAGCTTGTTGGGGGGCAATCAGCTCACAGTTGTAAACCGCTTAGACATCCCATAGCGCAATATGAAGCGGTATATAAATGAAGCTGCTTTGCTTTTAATCTTGATACATCTGTACACAAATAAGTGTCTGTTATGCAAAACCAACAAACCAAATTGGAGACAGTATCAAAAGTGCCTCCTTTGTGAGGGTCTTCCATAGATGGGGTGGCATTACCAAGGTCTTCTCTTTTGTAAATGTCTAGAAAACTTCACTCAGCACCTCAGCCTGGATAAGGGAAACTTCTGAGGATCTTAATGTTGCAGCAGGAAGGTAAGGGAGAATGAACTATTTCCATATCTAAACCAATAGTCTATTCTGCCTGGCAGAATAGGATCTCAGACAGAAGTGTTACACATTTCTGCCATTTTTAACTATAGGTTCTAGAGATTAAGTTTGGGGTATGATTACCATTGAGCTATATATATGTTTTAACCAGTTATTCTTGGGAGGAGGACTTACCAAATAAACCTTAGAACCATCTTTCTTCTTTTCCCTAGTATGTAGTGAAGATACTGCACACCTAGACTATCCTCAGATGTGGAAGACCTTCTGCTTTTGAGATAACTAGGGTTGCTGCCACTGCAGAAATAAAAGTTTCACGCCACTTTTGCAATCTACAACCAAAATTCCCAGATGAAGACACAGTGGAATTTTACTTTCCACTAAATTTTGGACATCTCCAAAATATTGCAATGCTGTTCTTGGCTCAATAAAAAATATAGAGCAATTAAAAAATCAAAATGTTTTAGAATGTGTACTTTGAAAAGAAATTTATATTCAAAAATATATATTTAAATGTGAATTTTCATACAGCACAGGTTGAGTATACTCCCTTATCCTGAAATCTTTCAAATCAGAACTTTTTTCATGGCTTTCTGAGATAGTGACACTTTTGCTTTTTGACTGTTCAATGTATACATGTTTCATACACATAATTATTAAAAATACTGTAAAAAATTACCTTCAGGTGTCATGTATAAGGTGTATACAAAAGATAAATGAATTTTGTGTTTAGATCTGGGTCCCACCTCCAAGGTACCTCATTATGTACATATATGTAAATACAGCTATTCCAAAATTCCCCTCCCCCCCAAAAAAAAGGGGGGGGAAAGAAGCCCAAAACACGTCAGGTCATAAGCATTTTGGGTAAGTGCTACTCAACCTATATTTATTTTTTGAATGAATTTTGTGTTTAGATCTGGGTCCCACCTCCAATATCTCATTATGCACATACATGTAAATACAGCTATTTCAAAATTCCCCCCCCCAAAAAAATAAAGAGCATATTAAAAGGAGTACACTTCTCAATAGGAGCTGCTAAGAAACATGGGAGTGCTACTGAAATCATGCCTTGCCAAGGGCTTGAAAAGTACGGTACCCGTTTGGCCACTATGCCAGCAGAGGTGGTGGATGAAGTGAGCCTCTGCTTCAATCCAGCTCAGCTGTTTTTACATTAAAAAGCTAAAAGTACCCTATGATATAAACCAGCCATATTCAACCCGGTGTACTGGATTACAATGCACATCATTCCCAACCACTAGTCATATTGGTTGGGGATGATGGGATTGTAGCCAAATCCTTCTAAATCATACTGTCCCTATCTTCCCATGCTTTGTTAGCAGCCAGAGCATGCATTCTTCTAAACAGCTAATTTTATGTAATTTCAATAAATGTTTGTATCACAACTAATAACAATGATAACCTGTCATTCATGTATATATTCATTTAAGCTGCATGGTCAGCTGGAAACATTTTATTAGGTTGCAAGAGAAGCCTCTGATGGCTTCTCTTCTCTACCTATTAAAAAAAGAATATTCTTGTTCATTTGTTGATACTTTTATCAAAGCACTGCTAGAGAATTGCATCCCTATTAAACTGAGGGTGATAAGTACTTGAGCAAAATAAAGAATGTAAGTACAAATTAAAAACCCATCTTGGGAAAAGCATAGAGATCAGACTGAAGTGTTTGAACTTTTTTCAATTCTTCTCTCATAAATTAAAGTTTATTAAAAGGAAATACGATGGCTTGGATCCTACATTTTTCACACAGTGGATAGAGCTTCTTTTCACTGGATACCTTCCGATACCTTCATTTTGTTGCCTGAAATGAGAAGTTAACTTGGTTCCATTTTGTTTTTGATCTCATATTGTTTTTAGTTATCTCATGATATATTTTTTTAAAACTGTTAGTTGCCTTGAGCAATCCCAGTACTGAACCAGAAGGCAGGATAAATTTTTAAAGTTACAACATGTACATTTATCAGTAGTGAACAACAGATAGACTGAGATCTACTGGTAGATCTCTGCAATGATTTCTAGTAGAACTGACTTTGAGTCTTTACTGTTTAACAACCTGTATCTTAAAGTATCCCCACAAAAGCTCGGGGATAAAATTAAGTGGACAATGCACACTCATCTGCTAGAGACCTTCTTCCCAAACATAAAGCACCATCAGGATTCTAGGCTCAGCTACCTAATGCACACACGTTCTTACCTCCTCCAGCTTGCTTAGTTTCTTCTTTTCAATGGGCTTTCAAACTCCACAGCATCCAGGAGGACTGTTCTGCCCCCAAAACCAGTATATTCCCAGAGCCAATCTGAACCCTGTAATTGGTTTCAGAATGGAGCAGCACAGCACACTCACGGCCATTCAGTGTCAGTCCTTTTCAAACTGGTTTTCTTTCTTTGGGTCTCCTTCTGACTCAGAAGAGGCCAGTCTCATTCCTGAGAATGGAGGGAAGCAGGATGCAGCATATGTCTAAATTTTTTAGGAGCTCTGGTGGCGCGGTACTTAAATGCCAGTACTTCAGCCACAATGTTGTACGTTCGATCCTAGAGAGGGCTCCAAGGTTCACCCAGCCTTCATCCTTTCGTAGGTTGGTAAAATGAGTACCCAGCTTGTTGGGGGCAATTGGCTTACACAGTGTAAACCACTTAGGGGGTGCCAGTTCACTGATAAAGCAGTATAGAAATGTACTTGCTATTGCTTTTTTTTTTTTTTTTGCTAATTCTGATGAGGCTGGAAGCCTTTGATTATTTTTAAACTGCTTAACTTTTTAAAAAATGAGGCCAAGGTAATTGCAGAGGTACTATCCCAGACCCTACTTCAAACCCTTGCTAATTTCTTCCCTATTTTTTAATGTCCTCAGCATTTCCTGCTGGGAGCTTCCCAGTGATATCTGACTGACCACTGCTGAAGAGTGAGCCTAGGTCCACATTAACCCTTTACCTTTCTATTTATGGGCTGATTCATGCATGTATATTGGTGCAGTCTTTTTTGAAATATTTGCATAACATATCACTGCAGTTGGAAGACTGAGAGGTCTATCTGTAGAAATTGATTTCAGGGCTCTGCCCCGGGGGGGGGGGGGCATGACCATAAAACAGCAGGTTCAAGAAACATAAAGCCCATGGCCTTATGAAATACCATCAGTACCCTCAGCAAATTGACTATTCTTGCTTTTAGTTTTCTGCTGGACATCTTAGAAATTAAGTGTTCTTAGAATCCAGGAATGAAAATAAAACTTAACTCACCCTCAAGCCAATACACAATTTTTGAACATAATTTCACCAAATTATACCTTAATCATACCCACCTAACATTGAAGTAATTTACATGGATTTCAAAAGAACTTGCATGTAAACATATTTCATTTGCAGCCTCAGATGATTTTATAAACACTAAAATTAAGACTTTATTTTTATTCAAGTTTGATTTTTTTTAAAAAAAAATCCTACTGAATAGTTACACAAGAGTGTGGAAAAACAGCCATTTAAGAATTTTGGAAACATCTGCATTCCTACTGAACTATACACTCTCTACAAAAGACTTACAAATTTATTCTTCCAGTCCTGGTACACAAAGCAGCACTATTGCAACAGTTTGTAGATTAAATACAGACGCAAAAAGGTGAAAAAGCAAACTACTATTGCAAAGAAAACAACTCCAAGAAAAGGTAGCAAGCACATATTATTCTGGCTCTTCTACTTCTGGACTCTCTTCCTGGGTTTCAAGGTTGTCTTGACTTTGGGAGAGGTCTTCGGTAATCTGGGTTTCATAACTCCCTTCTCTACAGTTACAGGAACAAAGATAATTTAAAAATTAGAACGAGCACAGAAAGATGGCAAGAATACAATCAAAACATCTGACATTAACACCTTATATATTTGATAGTAACACAAAATCTATCAATGATTTACACCCCCATATAAAAACCTACTCACACCAGCTTTAGGACACTCTTGAGTCTCACAAAATTCATTTACAGTAATAATATTCATAGATACAGTTTATAGTATTCAAAGCTATATAAATGAATTTGACAGGGACAGTGGATTGGCAGCCCACAGGTAGTCAGTAGCCCTATATGTGATTTTATCTACCCACCGTGGCTCCTCTATCAACCTGTATGAGCTCTGATTCAAGGACAGGAATTGTGCAGCCCTTTATATATTGCTGGATCACAACTTCCCGCATACCTCACCACTGGCTATCCTGGCTAGGGCTTCTGGAAGCTGCACATGGAAAGCCACACATTCCTTCCCCATTGCTTTAATCTGAGGTGAATTGTTTCCATACATGCTGAACAAACATCCCCTCTACTATGACCCTCCCAGTGACATCACAGCTGGGGTTAACCTGGTCTCTGGGTGCTTTAGCTATGGAGGATCCAGTCCCTACAGTTAATGGCCACCCTTAATGTATGTCAAATTTTTAATGGTAAGCAGCTGCAGACCTTGTCAGAGACCAGTATCCTGGAATCTACATGCACATACACAGGTACAGAGATTTCTACTACATCCCCACCCTGTAAGTGACGTTTCCTGCCTTCAAGACTATCCCAAAAGCATATTTAGAAATCTGAATGAATGACAGGGCAGGGACAGAAGAGATGCTGATGAAAAAAATTCAATAGCTTTACATATTATAAAGTTCCACTCTGCTAGATTTAAAGTAGAGAAAAACCTCTGGTTTAAAGTAAGGTCTGATTCAGACAGTACATTTGCAGGTATAGCATGAGTGTAAATGACTCCTAGATTTATTCATAATATCCTAATGGCTAACTCATACAAATCTCTCTCACCTTGCCTGCTGTAAGATGTGATCTGTGTCTTCCAAGAGACTTCAGGATATAAAGGTCACCCTGTGTGTGAGTTCTTTGTGCAAGTAACAGGGAGGAGGGTGCAGACATTTTGCTTACATTTGCCAAGAAGTCCTCTCATCCTCATATTTAATTTTGCTCTACAACGGACAAATTGCCTTCACATCAAATACTTAAAATAACACCAGCAGGATTAATTGTGGCCCTTTCCTAATTTCCAAAGGAACCACAAAAAGAAAAGGCTCTGAAACGTTCTCACCTGCTCTCAATACAAAAACAAGGTCAGGGAAGCATTCAGGTCTGCAGGCTGTACTAACTAGGAAGCCTTGAAGAAGCCACTAAGAATGTTAGATTGCATGCTACCACTAGATGTTTGTGATGAGGGGTGAGAATAAGAGAAAGGCCTCTTGTAATGATTTCAGAGACCAAGCAGGGTTTTATGGGACAATATGATCCTTTTGATAGACTGCAGCTGAGCAAGGTAGAATTTTATAGGTCATAACTAGCACTAGCCAGCAGAGGTGCTGTAACAAGGGAGCCATGTCCTTCCTGTAACCAGCCCGATTTTGGCTCCAGCATTTTGTATCACCCTTCAAAGTCAGGCCCATGTAAAGAGCCCATGTAGAGAGCACTGTTGTAATCCCAATGGGAGGCAAGATATGTGTCATTTTAGCCAGCTCCGATACCAGGTTCAGATGGTACACTAGTTTTAATTGTGCAAATGCATACCTGGGCATGCACCAAACCAGAAGACTACCAAACAATAAACCTACAACTTCAAGGGAGTGTAACCAAAACCTATGCTGGTTGAATCCCTGTTCTCTGATCTTTCCTGGATTAAGTTTTGTCTTCATTCAATCCAATATTGATGTGGGGGAGTGTTGATCTTTCTGGATCTAACAGCATTTTTGACACCATTGATCATGGTACCACACAGGAACAATTGCAGCCTTTCAAGATATTCAAATTATTTTATTACTTTAAACTGGTATTGATTAAATTGTTTATATGTTTTATTTGTATATTGACCTGAGATCCCATGATAAAGAGCAGGAGGTAAGGACAGGTTCTTTACCTTTAACCATATTTCTTCGAGTGGTCATCTGCAAATTCACACAAATGGGTTATATCTGTGCCTGTGCAGCTAGCTCGGAAAGTTCTAGTATCTTAGATTGTACCTTTTTGACAGTAGCTCCACCTATCCGTATAAAGCCTTTGGCATTCCCTCTCTTTCCTCAGTTCCAAAATCGTACACTGCATAGCAGCGACAAGAAAATCTTTGTCTCGAGCAGAACACGACTGAAGGAAGGATGGGAGGGATTAGTGTGAATTCGCAGATGACCACTCAAAGAAATACAGATAAGCAGCCTATCTTCCTTCTTCGTGGTCTCTGCGAATCACACAAATGGGTTAGACTGACAAGCTTCGGTCAGTGGAAAAGGGAGTATTCTGACACCAGTCTTGTAAGTTGAAACAAGCTGTAACAAACTATAAACTTTAAGTGCATTTTTGGTGTCATTTGGTGTCAAGCATGCAATACAACAGTGTAATCAATATTCAATGCAAACCAGAAAGCAACACTGCCCTTCCAAAGGATGCTTCTCGCTTGACCCTTGTGTCCAACCTATAATGCTTAATGAAAGTCAATGGTTGGGACCAGACAGCAGCCTTGCAAACATTCTCTAGTGGCACCCCAGTCAAAAATGCAGAGGATGTAGCTACCGCCCTAGTTGAGTGTGCTTGCACCCGGCCTGGAAAGGTTTTACCTGCCAGTTCATAGCACAAGTGGATGGCAGCCATCACCCACTTAGAAAATCTCTGAGTAGTCACAGGCAGTCCCTTTTCGGCCTCTGAGTAGCACACAAAAAGTCTCTCAGAGTGCCTCGAGCCCAAGGTCCTGTTGAGGTAGAAGGCTAAAGCCCTCCGAACGTCCAGAGTGTGCATCCAACGTTTGGTATCGGTGGGCAGACTCGGGGCCAGGGTGGGTAGCACAATGTCCTGGTTGATATGGAAAGCTGACACACCTTAGGCAGGAACGTGATGTCTGTACGGAGGACCACAGAGTTCTCCCGCCCGGTGGGCAGAAGTGATAGCCACTAAGAAAGCTGTTTTCCAGGTCAGCAATCTTAAGTCCGTGGTGAGCTCAAAAGATTTGGCAGAGAGGCGAGAAAGCACCAGGTCCAGGCTTCATGCTGGGGTCAGTACCGAGGGTAGAGGTTGTTGAGTCCCTTAAGGAATCTCTTCACCGAAGGGTCCGTAAAGAAAAAGGGTCTGCTTTCAAGCTGGTAATGTGAACATATGGCAGGCAAGTAGCACTTGATGGAAGTAAGGCACAGTCGAGTCAGCTGAGACATTAGGAACTCCAAGACGGTTGGGACCAAAGCACAGGATGGAGATAAATCCTTGGTCGATAAAAAGTCCAGGAACTTGTTCCACTTAAACATGTATGACTTCCTAGTGGAAGGCTTCTGAAAGGCTCAAATTATAGTCTGTATCAAGATAGGCAGTGTCTTTATGGATGGATTCTCCATGCTCCATGCTGATTTTAGTAAACTTAGGGGAACACTGGGAGTGATCCCATGGTCAGGAATAATAAAGGAGAAGAGGGTTCAGGATGGATGGGAGTTTCTCAAAAAGGGAGATACTGAAGGTACAATCTCAAACTGTTCCAATGAGAAGGAAAAATGGGAGATGTCTCAAGAAACTGGGTTGGATGACAAAAGAACTTTCAACTGAACTAAGTTTTAAATGAGAGATGTATAAGAAATGGAAAAGAGGCGAAATCACTAAAGAGGAATTCAAACAAATACCTAGCACAGGAAAGCCAAAGTGCAGAATGAGCTCAGGCTTGCTAGAGGTGTTAAGGACAATAAAAAGGGCTTTTTTGGGTATGTACATAGCAAAAGAAAGAAGAAAGAAATGGTAGGGCCACTGAGCAGAGAAGATGGAGAAATTCTAACAGGACAGAGAAAAGGCAGAACTACTCAACACCTTCTCTGCCTCAGTCTTCTCACAAAAGGAAAAGGGTGTTCAACCTGAGGAAAATGGAACAGAGGACACAATAGGGAAAATGCAGCACAGAATAAGTAAAGTACAAGGATACCTGGTTAACCTAAATGAATTTAAGTCTCCAGGACCAGATGAACTACATCCAAGGATATTAAAAGAACTGGCAAATGTAATCTCAGAGCCACTGGCAATAATCTTTGAAAACTCCTGGAGAAGAGGAGAAGTCCCAGCAGACTGGAGGAGGGCAAACATTTTCCCCATCTTCAAAAAGAGGGAAAAAAGAGGATCCCAACAACTATTGCCCAGTTAGTCTGACATCAATACCAGGAAAGATTCTAAAACAGTTCATTATACAGAGAATCTGTGAACATTAAGAAGGGAATGCCATAATCACTAAAAGTCAACATGGGTTTTTCAAAAACAAGTCATGCCAGACTAATCTGATCTCTCTTTTTTTTTTTTGATAAAATTACCAACTTGCTAGATGAAGGGAATACGGTAGACATAGCATATCTTGATTTCAGTAAGGCTTTTGACAAGGTCCCCCACAAGATAGTAAAATGTGGGCTAGACAATACAACTGTTAGGTGGATTAGTAATTGGTTGACCGACCGAACCCAAAGGGTGCTCAGCAATGGCTCCTCTTCATCCTGGAGAGAAGTAACCAGTGGGATGCCACAGGGTTCTGTCCTGGGCCCAGTGCTCTTCAATATCTTTATCAATGATTTGGATGAATGAATAGGGGGCATGCTTCTCAAATTTGCAGATGACACCAAATTAGGAGGAATAGCAAATACCCCAGAAGACAAGATGAAAATTCAAAATGACCGTAATAGATTAGAACGCTGGGCCAAAGCTAACAAAATGAATTTCAACACAGAGAAATCTAAGGTACTGCACTTAGGGCAAAAAAAATGAAATGCATAGATATAAGATGGGGGACACCTGGCTTAATGAGACTATGTGTGAAAGGAATCTAGGAGTCCTAGTAGACTACAAGTTGAACATGAGTCAACAGTGTGATGCCGCAGCTAAAAAGGCCAATGCAATTTTAGGCTGCATTAATAGAAGTATCGTATCTAGATCAAGGGAAGTAATACTGCCACTGTATTCTGCATTGGTCAGGCCCCACCTAGAATACTGTGTCCAGTTCTGGGCACCACAATTCAAAAAGGATGTTGAAAAACTGGAGCGTGTCCAGAAAAGGGCGACTAAAATGGTGAAGGGTCTGGAAACCATGCCCTACGAGGAACGACTTAGGGAACTGGGTATGTTTAGCCTAGAGAAGAGACAGTTAAGAGAGGATATGATAGCCCTCTTTAAATATTTGAAGGAATGTCATGCTAGCTTGTTTTCAGCTCCTCCAGAGAATAGGACTCAGAACAACGGATGCAAACTCCAGGAAAAGAGATTCCAACTCAACATTAGGAGGAACTTCCTGACAGTAAGGGCTGTTCGACAGTGGAACACACTCACTCGGAGTGTGGTGGAGTCTCCTTCCTTGGAGGTCTTCAAGCAGAGGCTGGATGGCCATCTGTTGGGGGTGCTTTGATGTTGAGTTCCTGCATGGCAGGGGGTTGGACTGGATGGCCTTTGTGGTCTCTTCCAACTCTATGATTCTATGATCTCCTTCCAAAGAGGACAGGCCTTAGGATTATGGGCTTCGCCACATTTGGTGCAGCACTTGAAAGACGCCATTTTGTCTACGATGAAGACAAAGTCAGCAAGCCAAAAACAAAGTCAAAAACAGTCCGACGTTGATTGATTTGCAACAATCACCAGTCCAGAATCCAAAAGAGTACTCAGAAGTCAGAAAAATGGTCAAAATTAGCCGTTAGGTCAATACTGAAAGTAAAACAAGCGACTCTCACAAGCAAAGTTCTTTGCTAGCTGCTAACGTGGTGGATAAAAGGAACTGAGGAAAGAGCAGGAACCCCAGGGGCTTTATAAGGATGGGCAGAGCTACCGCCAAAAAGTTGCAATCTAAGATTTGCCCAATGATACTAGAACTTTCCAAAGTAGCTGTGCAGGCGCAGATATAACCCATTTGTGTGATTCACAGAGACTACAAAGAAGAACTATTTTAATAAATGAACAAATAAACTGGCTTCCCTGGTACCTCTGAATCCCAAACCATCATAGATGAATATGTTAAATAGCATGAAGAACAAAATGGGACCTTGTGAGGTTCGAGCCAAAGAACAGAAAAAGAATTCCCCCAGCACTACTATTTAAATTTGTCTTCCATGAAGGAACGAAGGCACCATGAACTGGTTGTTCAAAAGCATATCCCAGGAAGGCAGCTCAAAAGGATACCATGGTCAATGGTATGAAAAGTTACTGAGTGATACTGCAGAACCAATATGGACACACTCACCTTGTCCAGTTCCTGGCAAAAATAATTAACTAAGGGCCAGAACAGACTGCCAGAAATAATCTAGCTTGAGACCACTTTAACTGCCTTGGCTGAGTGCTAGGGAATCATGGGAACTGTAGTTTATTGTGACACCAGAGCTCTCTGACAGAGAAGGCTCAATGTCCCAGAAAAAAACTACAATTCCCATGATTCCCTAGCATTGAGCCAGGACAGTTAAAGTGGTCTCAAGCTGGATTATTTTTGGCAGTCTGTTAAGGCCCTAAGATATCCAAAGCTGTCTTCAGCCCATAACCAAGCCTAAAAATAGAATGAAATGGATCAAGCCAATCCTTTTCATCCAGAACTCCTGGAGCTGCACCATATCAAAAAAAACTAGCGCCACATCCAAAAACCAAAATATTAGACATTGGCCAATTTTCCAAGCTCCTCTCTATCCCTCACTGCTTTAATGAAGACTGAATATGCTTAAAAGCAGAATGATTTGTTCGTAGACTTTTATACCAAACAAGGGTCTGAAGAACAGTTTACAAAAAAAAAAAAAAAAAAAAAACTCAACTTAAACTGGAATGTTTTAGTACTTCTAAAGAATGCTATTTTAGACGCTACTCACTTTCTACTGAAATCATTCCTTTAAAGCCATGGTAAACAACTGTAAAGAATTATTTCCTACCTGTGGGAAACAAGACTGCAATAGCTCAGATATATACACTGAAATCACTCTGAAGGCCACTTTTACATTTTACTAAGTCAAGAGGGCCATATCTCTCTGTTAACTATAGAAACACATTTTTATTTATATTGTAATAGTTAACCCTTTATTTTCTTGGCAAACTGTAAGTCTTCATTCTCCTTTCCCTGCACCAATACAAAAACCTTTTAAATCTCTCTCTGCTAATGTACTGTCCTTCACTCTCTCTAACGCACAACCCATCTCTCACACCTCATCTCTCAGCTTCTACTCCACCTCAACTCTCTTTCATCTTATTTCAGTCACCACCTTCTTCCTCTTCTACAGTTTGTAAAATTCCAATGCAAAAGCACTACAGTGGTCCCTCCACATTCACTGGGGTTAGGGATGAAGGACCCTCCATGAATGTGGAAAAACCGCAAATAAAAGAAAACACTTCTTTTTACCTAAGAGAACACCTCTCTAGGAATCTCCAGATCCTCCAATGCAACACTATGGTCAACATCTGCCAGACGTTTATCATAAAATCATGCTGGGGGACTTACAAATACCCAGAGATGTTTTTTCTCTAGGAACTTCCAGAACTCTAGGTTCTCCAGCACAACTGTATGGTCAACTTCTTGCAGAGTTGTGCTGGAGGACCTAGAGATTCCTAGAGAGAACATATCAATCAAAACCACAAATAATGAAATCTGCAAAAGTCAAAGCTGCAAATGTGGAGGGCCAACTGTGTCTTCTAGCAACTGAAACACTGAAGGAGTTTTCAGAACCAAACTAAATATTATGGTTGCACATGTGTAATGCTAATTTCCATAAACCAGGAGCAGACAGCACAGTCATTTAAAACACAGCACAGAAAGGGAGAGCAGGCATGCCGAACCCTTCCATATTTTTGCCCCTTAAGATGGTTTCCCTCTGTCCATTTTTCTCCAGTGGATATCCAAGAGTGGAGAAGAAACATAAGACATGGATGCGGGAGAGAGGGAAGAAAGATAATTATTTTTGTATAGAAGAATTCAGTGGATGCTTTGATTTTGAGTTCTTGCATGGCAGTGGGTTGGACTGGATGGCCCACGTGGTCTCTTCCAACTCTATGATTCTATAATCTGTTCCCAACTCCACTGAATTTTCTAAAAAAGTGCACCATGCTTCTGTAACATCAAGTTGCTATCAGACAGAAGTGAGCCATGTAGTGTGGTTAACATGGGACTAGCAACTCGCTTTCTCCCTCGAGGAAATCTGTCCTACATCATGTAATTAAGCTTAGGGAAAAGTTTCCACTGGCAGCAATGGAAGGTGTTTTAAAAAATAGGTGGAGCTACATGCAGAGAGGGGAAAACTGACCTTTCCCTCCACAATAGACAGAAATGTAGAGTTCAAAGGGACACCAAGGCAATGTAGCCCAATCTTTGCTGATACAAGAAATCAATAACTAAAGCACCCTAGGCAGATGGCCAGTCAAACTCTTTTTATAAACCTGCAACTAAGGAGAGTCCACCAGTGCAGAAGTTCAAGGCAGTTGGCTGCACAGTTGAACAGCTCATACTGTTTTCCTAGGTTTAGCCAAAAAGTTGTGCAGCTCTTCAATGCCTGGTTATTTAAGAGAGACAGGGTTATTGAATGCTTTCTACGTTCTACACTCCTTTACCAGTTGGTCATACCAATATGTTAAGACAGCTATGATCTTCCGCTGTTTGGAAGAAATGGTTTCCCCAAAGTTGCCATGTCATTTGCGAGTAGGAAAAAAATGAGATCTGCCGTGTGGCAGGTTAAGAACCTGCCTCCACCTTCTCGTTCAGAAAGCCCTGGATGTGTTGTGCTGAGATGGAGAGGATATTCTCCCCTGCCCTGGAGAGGAGCTGATGAGCTGATCCTCCCTGCTTTTTCAGGTATAATTCTGCAATCTCATTGCTGGTACCGACTAGAACGTGTTCCTCTGACATGATTTTGAAAGTGAAGGAGTGCTAAACAGAGTGCAAAAGTCTAACCATTTGATACTTTGTTCAGTTGAGGTCCATACCACCTGGACTCAGGCCCATGGACTGGGCTCCACAACCCTGGATAATGTTACCTGTGGTGAAACTATTCTTGGAGGGTCTTGTAAAGGAACTCCTAGAGAAAGGTCCACTGTAGATAAAATCTGACTTCCCAGATTAGGCGGACCCTAGTGTGCTGGTGTTTGGCTATGAGTGTCTGAATAGGTCAGAGAAGCCATTGCGAGAGATGATAATGAAACTCTGCTCAAGTGCAGAGGTGAATGCAGAAACTTCATCAGTCCTAACTGGTATACAAGTTATATTAGGTCTATTGTTTTTGCTCTTGTGAAGAAAAGAGCCTCCTCCTTGATTTTTAATAATTCTGTCTGGAAAGTGGGCAACACAACCCTTTCTAGTATCTATTAAGGCATCCAGGTGAACAAGTCTTGAGTTGGGAGGAGATGACTTTTCTGTCATGAAGCTGTAGTTTTGGAGAACAGACAAGGTAGTCAGTAGGGCTTGCTGGGCTCCTAAGAGTGAAGGGGATTTCAGAGTGATATCATCCAGGTAAGGGAAAATGTGCACAGCCTGCAGTCTCAGGTGGGTCACAGGGGCTATCATCACTTTGGTAAGGACCTGAGTAGTCATGGCTAACTCAAAAGATAGGGCTTTGAATTGATATTAGGCATTCTCTTAACAAAAACAAAGGTACATGTGTAATGAAGTATGAATAAAGATATGAAAATAAATTTCCAAATGATCTATAGAGGGGAGATAGTCCCCTGGGAAAGTATTCTCTTGGATTATCTGGAGGCTTTACATTCAGAAACATCTGTATTTTACCTACTTCTTTACAAATTTGAAGGCCAGAACTGAGCAAATACTGTCTCCTTTTTTGAACACTGTGAAGAGGATTGAATATACTCCCATGAATTTTTCATTCACAAGGACCGATTCTATGCCCCCAGGTCTAACAGGCAAGTGATAGCTTGAGGCATTACTAGTAGTATCTTTGAGAGGTTTTCAGAAACATTGGTTTTTCATTGAATTCAATAGTATAACCTTCAATTATTGATCCACTGATCTGAAGTGGAGAGGGAGCATGCTTGTGTGAAATAATAAAGTCTTCCTTCTATCTTGGGAGGAGAATAGTCACAAGGTTGATTACTTCTAGGGAGTTGGGTCTCTTGGTCCTGTTTGGACCTTCTTGGGGTTCAAAGGGAAACTGGGACCTGGACCAGACAGGTTTAAAAATCACTAGGGCAGAAGAAAAAGAGAAAAGAATGAAACGGCCTGTCCTTTTGTACCTCCCCCCTCCTTCTTGTATAGAAGGTATGTCCTTCTTCTTACCCCCTTTTCCAGTGAAGATGACCTTAAGGGTCTCCTCTCCAGAAATAAGGTTCCATGTAAAAGAGACTGCGGTAAGACTGGATCTGGACTGTGTATCTGCATTCCAATGTTTTACCCAAATGGATCTTCTGCTACAGTGGCAGCAAAAATGGAGTGAGCCAAAAATATCAGAGAATGTTGGCTGGCATCAGCCACAAAAGCTAAAGATTTATAAATTTTAAGTAAGGCCTGGTGTGTAGGGACCCCTTCCCCCATCCCTATACATAGACATTACAAATATAAAGACATAAATGGACATCCCCACAACCCCACATACATACATAAATACATATACATATTCTTTACTAAAATTCTAATTGCGTTAACAAGTAGATAACAAAAAACATAGCAAAACAAAGCAAACAAATAAAAACTTCCAGATAGGTTGTCTTTCCCTATACTTAAATAATATTCCAGACTTTCTCTTTTTCTCATATTATTCTTGAGGTTTCTGCATATTTCTTATTTTATTTACACCATTTTATCTAGTATTTACTTATTCACCTAAATTTTAGTCATCCTTGTTAATCTTAGGGGCTATGCAGATGGGCGGCTCTGAGCCACCCCTGCTAGTCACAGATCGGAGTCGCAGCAACTGCATGCCGTGGCCCCAATCCTTCCTTTTGGTGTCCCTAAAAGAGCAGCAAAATGCCACTCCTTTTAGGGGTGGCAAAAGGCCACCCTGAGAGCCGACGCCGCGACTCTTCCACACCCTTTCAGTGCAGCATGCAGGGCGTCCTGACACCATGAGCTGTGCGTATAGGCACACAGCATCAGGACGGCATCAGGCTGGGGTTGGAGCAACCGGCGTGCAGCTGCTCTGCCCCAACTCCACCCCCAGGCCAGCCCTTTGGGCCGGTCTGCAACACCCCTTAGTTCCATTTTTTTAAATAACCAAGAATGATGTCTTTGCATTTTCCCATATTTTATCTTTATTCTTCTATATTTACTAAGCATGTCCATTTTTTAACCCAATACTCTCTTACAAGCCACCACTCCTTCTTCACCATTTCTATTGGTTTATCTTAGCTGTAAACATATATCCATGTTCATCATTTCCTTTAGCTTAATTAACCATTCTTCTATAGGTTTTTTTTTCTTTCTTCCAGTATCTAGCATAACTGATTCTATCAGTTGATAACATATATAGTATCGCTCTCCTATATTTTGATTCTACCTTGCTGTTCAACATAAAGGTCAGGGGTAGGCAACCTTTCCCCTTTAAGGGCCGAGGGACTTCAGCTCCCAGAATCCCAGGAGCTATTGGCCAACATGGGACTATTAGCCAACATGGCTGAGGCTTCTGGGAGCTGAAGTCCCTCGGCCCTTAAAGGGGAAAGGTTGCCTACCCCTGATAAAGGTCATGTTTAACAAGAACAATTCTGGTTCAAAAGACAAAATCACTTGTAAGATTTCTGACATAGCATGGATATTTTTCCAATATTTTCTTGCGATCATACATTTCTTGCGATCATTACATTTTCACATGTGAAAAAAGGAATTGTTTGCCTTGTGGCATTTCCAACAACTTGCAGAGCCATGTTTTATAAAGCCATGTTTTATAAATGGAATTTTATAAATTCCATGTTTTATACATGGAATTTAATCTAGATGGAAACAGGTACCATCTATGCATTATTTTCAGAGAATTTTCTTTTATGTGAAGTCGTAGGCTTTCATGGCCGGCATCCATAGTTTTTTTGTGGGGTTTTTTTCGGGCTGTGTGGCCATGTTCTGAAAGAGTTTCTTTCTGACGTTTCGCCAGCATCTGTGGCTAGCATCTTCAGAGAAAACTGAAATGGAAAAGCCTGGTTGTATATATACTGTGAGACCCTGGGTAGGGAGGGGTGGTTCCCAGGTGAACTGTGTGTTGTTCTGTGTTGAATGGGTATTGTTCTGTGTTGATGGCATCGCTTCAGGCTATGCAATCCAGGATATGTCTGCTGTTCCCATGTAAACTGTATATTGTTCTGTGTTGAGTAGGTGTTGTTCTGGTGTTAATGGCATGGCTTCCAGGTGAGGAATGCAATCAAGGAGATTGTCTGCTGTTGTCTGCTGACCCTGGTTGGTCTTCCCTTTGCATTTGCTGAGTGCAGATTTTCTTATTTTGTAGGACTGGTAGCCATATCTTGTTTACTTTAAGAGTTTCTTCTTTCCTGTTGAAATTGTCTAAGTGTTTATGGATTTCAATGGCTTCCCTGTGCATTCTGACCTGATGGTTGTTGGCATGGTCCAGAATTTCAGTGTTTTCAAACAGCATTTTATGCCCAGGATGGTTTATAATGTGTTCTGCTACTGCTGATTTTCTTTTAGATTTTTCTAATTTTCTAATTTTAATTTTAATCTAATTTTAATCTAATTTTCTTTTAGATTTTGGCATAGTGTGAATTTACTTGTATCTTTCCATGCCTTTTCCCAACGTTCATTTCTATGTTTCTACCTAAATCCTGGGCTCATTTAACTTGCTTAAATGTTTTTTTCTAGTTCCCTATCATTCATAATTTTATAAAATTTCGCCACATGGTGTTTCTCTTCTTCCAAGAAAATAATATCTATTTCTGTTTTCTGCTGTTCAAATCCTTCAATTTTTTGTCCATATTAAATCTCTCCTTTAGCTGCTTAGATGAGAACCAATTATTTATTCTACTTTCTTTCTCTAGTTGTTCTCTTGATTTCATTTCATAATCGTTGTTCTCTCCTTTTATTAGCGTGTCCCCATATCTAAACCAGGGTTCCTTATTACATCTTCTCCTGTGGAAAAAAAGCTTCCTGGGAGGAAACCCATAATGGTATTTTTCTAGAGAGTATTTTCTTTATTTTAGTTCACAATTTCAATAATGCTTTCCTTACATAATTCTTTTCAAAGTCTTTCTTCTCTTTTACTTTGTTGTACCACATGTAACCAGGCAGCCCATATCTTAAGTTGTTACTCTCAATGGCTAATATTTTCTCATTAATTTAACCCATTCTCTCAGCCATGTTGCACAAGCATAATAGTAAATTTTAATATTAGGGAGCGCACATCCCCACTCTTTCCTTTGGCTGTTAATATGCTCCACTGACTTCAGAGAAACTCATCCCATAGCAATAGCACTGGCCAGCTCACAGGGATTGTAAGTGAAAATAAAGCCTCCACCTCTCTTGCTGTGAAGAAAGCTGAAAATCCATAGCAAAAGTTGAGTTATTTAAACGTGGGTTAGCGGAAGGAAGACACAAATTGGGTTGGGCATCATGAAAATAGTTCGATTTGGGGTTTTGGCCCTGCATCATGTAAAAAGGATGCAATGAGACCAGGGTAAGTCACTCATCTAGATAAGCCTTCTGATGACATTTTGATGTCTCTCTCTGACTAGGTCTTTCTGTTCCCTTGAATATGATCAAGCCTCCTTCCTCTATTTCAGAGAAGTCCTTGAGAGAAGATGATGAAGGGAGACTACATCAACATCTCTAGAGGAGGACTGAAGAGAAAGGAGGATAGGAACCCCTAGCTCTGGTAAGGAAGCTAGTTCCTCTTCAGAGTTGCAGTTGTTTCTATACTGGATTGAGCAGTTGTAAACCCAGCCCTAGCTTCCTTGGAAGGACTGGAAGAACAGGAGTAAAAAGGGAAGTGGGGGCAGGAGAGTGACTTTTAGCTTGTTTAAATGCAGTGCAGCTGCAGGTATATGTGCAAGGCTGTCTCAACCCCTTAAACTCGTTAGCCACTATGAAGGAAATTCACTGCAGCCATGAATCATGATCAAAAGATGGCATAGGCAAAGACACAGGAATTGAAAAAGGCATTGTAAGTACTTGGCTTCTTTGTTCAAATAGCTAGTTTCTGCTTGGCTCTCAAAACAGCCATCCCGTTGGAAGCGGACACGTGGATACAAATTCTGAAATTTCTGCTTGAGTTTTGCAGCTGTTTGAGATGGCTGCTGGTGCTTCGCACCTGTCTTGATGACCTCCACTTGGGAGCCCTTTGGGAGAATTAGTAAATCTTAACTGATTGAGGAGAGGCAGCTAGAAAATTTAAAACAGCCTCCTTCTCTAACTTCATACTCCTTTGAATTGTTCATTAACACTAGCTCGGGCTGAAGTACATTCAGGCTCTGTTAACTGGGGTCTTCAGGCAAGCACAGTAGTCTCAGCCTCCCTTTTTCTAAATCAACTGCCTGACTTTCAGAGGTGGCTCCAGAGGACGCAGCTGCAGCAACAGGGATTGCTGGTGTGTACATGTATTTACAGTTCCCATGGAAGGCAGATAACAGCACTCATTTTTTTTTTAATAATTTGGACACGTTTGGAGGCCAAGGGATTCCAAGCAATGGAGCTGCCTTTGGATTTAGTTTTAACTTTCTCCATCCCCATCTCCACTCCAAAAAGCACACAGCATGAAGAAAGGAGGGTTGTGAGGAAGGATGAGATTAAAGATGAAGGGCCTGAGAAACAGGAATTTATTACTACCCAAAAGAGCTAAAGTCAGAACGTGTTTGTTTGTTTTTTGTTTTATTTTAAAAGGAAGCAAAGAAACTATGACTTGCCCAATCCAGTGGCTTTTCACAGCTAAATGGAGATTTGAATCTTCATCTCCCAAAGTCCAAGTCCAACACTCAGACCATTACAGGACACTGATTAAGCTTTTGACAATATCCTTCTAGTCTCCCATTTAACAGGATATGGATTTTATCATAGAAAAGACAGCAGGTGGATTTAAATCAGGTCCTGTAAATTTCACCTACGTCTTACATCTCACTTGGAACAAAAACCACCTACTCTGCTACACTACTCACACAATGATAGCTTGTGGCTCAATGGCACCAACAGTATAGTTCCAAACTCTAATCCAAGGATGGGAACACTCAAGGTACAAATTCTCTGTTTGTTTGTGGGGGGTTTTCCCAGATAACCACACCCCTTTCTCATGACACCACTGTTTGACAGTTTCCCAGTTTTTAAACATTTTTTCTTCCTTCTATTCTAAAAAAAATGCCTCTCTCAAGGCTTAATTACAAGAAGTAAGAACTGTCAGATAAACTATGCTGATATTTTTTGCTTTTGGGTCTCAGGAACAAGGGCTGACAAGTCTTGCTTTCAATAGTCCTACTGACATGCAATTGTGGGTCATAAGGTACCACCATTATTCTAAAATAGCATCAAGATTATTATTATTTTTCTTCTGAATAGCTTCCCCTTTCTTATCTCCACTCACTGTTGTAAATGGTGGCTGGTGCTACTAGCCTCTGGCTGCAACCTGCTATGATGAGTTGGTCTTGGGGAGGCCGTACATCCTGACAGTGAATTGGACAAGATAGGGAGGATAAAAATGAGAACAGAAGGAAAAAATAAATGGTGGGAAAGGGGACAGAAAATCACCACTACTACCCCCTTTCATCAACTGTCACCAGTTTTATATGATGAGCAGCAAGTATACTCCACATTTGCTGCCAACCAACCAACAGCTAACAATCTTGGTTTCTTCATTTACCCAATAAAATATTTTCATTTATTACAGAACTTAAGCTTCTTCCATCCACCCCCCCCCCCATGTCTGATCAATGAACATTTGTCTTACTAGGTGATGCACGTTTTCTTTTTTTGAGATCTTTCATATCTGTTTCTGCATCATCTTCATCAGTGGTGGCTGGCCCTGATGCAGCAGCCAGTTTTCTTTTAGTCTACCACAAAAAAGAAAAGGAAAAAAATAAGTTTTATACCAAACAGGAAAAAATACATCCAGCCAAGTTAAACCACAAAATGACCAACACACTGTAGTAAATTCTGAGCTCCCCACCTTTGTACGTAAACAACTTCAAAAGCTTCTACCGGTCACCCCAGCTCTCTTTGAGATGGCAATTTCAGGACCCAACAAACAGGCAAAAGGGATGGGTTTTCTTGATCAGGAAGCAGAAGGGTGCCTCAGAAAGAGGGGCCCTTTTTTCTTGCAAAGCTGGTATTTTTATACAGTAAATGTTTGGTTATAATAATGAATGCATAACTCAGACTTTTGATTGGTTACAAGCTACAATTTCAACTCCTCCTATATTGATTATATATTATATATCTACTTGACATGTGCAATCTACTTTGGTACCTCTAATGGGCAACTGTTTAGGTCAACTTGACATCTTCTTCATATCTTTATCCTATCTTCACAACCTCCTTGCCTTATACTTGGTCCAACATATCAATTTCTACAACTGTCACCCATCAAATGCTTCCCTTTCTATCTTTCTGGCTTAAACTAGTCTCTTGGTCAAGCTGACTCTATATTCCATCCCAAAACTCAGACATGTCCTATTTTTCTACTTTGAAGCTAGCAAGCTCAGCAATTTATCTCTTGTTCAGGCCTTGTCTCTGAAGTTTCTGGCAGTTATCTAGTTCCAAGAATTCAAGGTTCCTGTGTTAGCTATTTTGAACTAAGCTGTTTGAGAAAGAGTCACCAAGATCCAGGCACTATTGGCCATAGAAAATAGCCTATTCCAACTCCATTTTAAGTATCCCCTCTCACATACCAGAAAAATATATTTTATCGTAATTAACATACCACAATTTTCAACATTTCTTTCTGAAACCTTTTTTTAAAACCCATTTTAGCTTGTTCAGCAACAAGCCCAGCCCAGCCATGTCCCAGCTCAACCATGTAAATCCACTGGGTGACCTTGGGCAAATCACATTCTCTCAGCCTCAGATGATTGTTGGAAGATAACAATGGCAAACCACTTCTGAAGAAACTTGTCAAGGGTCGCCATGAACTGAAAACAACAGGCACACAACAACAACATCTATACATTGGATACGGATTGAGTCTCCCTACATGTACAGTGGGCCCTTGGTACCCGTTGATGTTTGGTTCCAGGACCTGATAGGGATACCAAAATCCATGGATGCTCAAGCCTCATTAAATACAATGGCACTGCAAAATGATGCCCCTTATATAAAACAGAAAATCAAGGTTTGCTTTTTGGAATTTATATTTTTTTAAATACTTTCAAGTTGTTGATGGTTGAATCCATGGATATGGAGGGCCAACTGTATTGTAAAATGTCCTTCTGTGGTATCACAGCTTTTACAAGAGCTTTTTTTTTTTTTTGCCTCATTTTAACATTTTTGCCTCATTTTAACATTTCCAATCTCCATAAATGCAGAAAAACATAACTTTTACTGTGTCAGTTTCAACTTGGGATAAGAAATTCTATCTTTGCAACTCCAATATACAGTTGGCCCTTCATATATGAAGCGGTTCCGTTCCAGACCCCCTAGTAGACAACAAAAAACACACAACCTCAAGTCCCATAATGGCAGCGTGGCCACATAGAATCATAGAGTTGGAAGAGACCACAAGGGCCATCCAGTCCAACCCCCTGACATTCAGGAACTCAAAATCAAAGCATCCCCAACAGATGGCCATCCAGCCTCTGTTTAAAGACCTCCAAAGAACATGCTCATGCTGCCATTGGAGAGAATCAGGCAGGGCCAACTGAAGATGCTCCAATCCGTAGGTGGAAAGCCAAGGTTGGCGAGGGCCAACTGTAAAATGACTTCAGCTGTACCTCTTCGATGAAGAACCATATTGGAATTTGCCTATGCACTATAGTTCATGCTTCTAACAATACCATGATGCAATATTTTTGTATTTTGAGAGTCAACGTACATTCACATTCTATTCTGAGATGATTTCAAGTGTAAATTAAGAAAGTGGAATGGAATTATGAGTAAAAACATGTGCAAGTCATATGAAATGGAAACAAATTGATTTCTTCAAAATGTTAGCTGAAATAACAGAAATCAAGGAAAGCATGACACCTGAGCCCTGAAACATTGCCACTGCAACCTTTCACCAAAATGTTCCAAATTTACTATGAAGTCAATTCTCACAAACTCAATTATTCATATTTAAATAGCATACACATAAGGCAGAAACCATTAATGTTCAGTACTGAATACATTCAATTCCAATCAATCAGGAAGATTAATTACCAAAATTATCATTATTAGAAAGTATTTTTGTTTATTTAGTTTATTTTTGAAGGTTCAACTGAGGAAAACTCTAGAGCTTACAACTTTGCTGGACAGGCTAATTTTGCAACTATGAGCACACATTTCTCCTCTCCCCTGACCTCATGGGAAGAACTGCTTCTGAGCCAAAAATTCACCAGGTTACACCTATTCTAAAAACACCAAAATAGACAGTGACATTTAAAATAAACAGGAAGCCCGCTCCCATTTTTTTTAAAACAAAATTGTCAAACTTGTACATTTTGCTAGACATCTCCGACCCACCCTTACCCCCACCCGTAAGCATAAAAATAACTGCTAAAGTTTCAACTTTTTTTCCTTTCCTTTTTTTTCTTTTTGGTAACTTTGACAAATGTGTAGCTTTACTGAAATAGCTGCTGAAGTGGTTACAACCGCACATGGCTGACGAGAGAAGAGGAGAGTGCATTACATCTTTCCAAAGTGTTGCTTCATGATTACCATCTAAACCCTGCTGGGCTGAACAGATTGGTTCGATAATTACATACAATAACTGCAGTGGGCAGGTAACCCTCAGCTGGCACAGGGCAGCTCCCCTGTGAGAACTTCCATATGCAAACTGCACTGATGGAGTGCATTAGGTACATCTTTCCTGCCGGTGCACAGGCCTGATTAACGCCAACCAAGACTCCAAGGTTAGCATGTCAGCAGATTTGTGATGCATTAGGCAGGAATAAACACAGACACTTTTGTTCATTCTGACCAAAGTTAAGGAGGATTATTTCATCACTGTATTGCTTTTATATAAAGAAAATAAATGCATTCCTCCTGGTTGCACTGAAGAGAGATTTTTAAAAGGCTCATTGCAAAAGCTGGTATCAAATACTTTCCATTCAAAAAGCAAAAGGAGATTTATCTTGTCTCCAAGCTTATTCAATAAAAAGCCGTTTCTTAATCTTGATGCAGGTGACTTACATGGCAAGAGAAGTCAGGCATCATTCTCTGACAGAGACAACACCCATTGCTGATGCAAAATGCAAGGCAAACTATGAATCACTAATTCATATTTATTTCACTCCAAATATTTCCTAGCAGTTATCGAGTGCCATCAATGGACTCATCATTGAGCATAAGACATACCCCATGCCTTGAGTGGTTTATAGCAGCAATAATGGATGCTTTCAATGCAATGCAATGAGGATAACTTTTCTTTCAGCAGGAGCTAACTGAACCCATGCAAATATGAGAGTAACATCATCCATTACATATGAAGGTGAATTAGATACGCGCCAAGTTGGGAACAATGTCTCATTAATAAATCTTAGAACTAGAACTGCTTTAAATTTATAGCAGAGAAAGCATAGATCTCCTAGTGAGAAAGAATTTCAATTAAGATGGGCAGCAGCTGTTGCTCCTATTTCATAATACTGGCCATTTGGATATGCCATATACACAGTAGTACAAGCTCGATTCAGCTTGGTCAAGAGTTCAAGCCAATACTTGAATATATAATATAACTTGAGAAGCTTACCATGAAATCCTCTGCATATTTATTCAGAAGTACATGATCAATATAGCTTACCCATTAATAAATGTGTATAGAATTGCAGCCTTATACAAATTATGAGACAGAAGTGAGTTTCTATGTGGATTTATTTTTCAGAAAGGAAGGGTGAGTTATCTTAAAGTCATCATGACTATAAAGGGATGCCTATTCTCTTAACCAAGATTAAGATTTGGGTGTGTTCAATTACTTTCTTCTTTGGATCCAAACATGATTCCAAACCCAGATTGGTTATGGCTAACAAAAATGCTGGCACATAAAAAGGACTTCACCAGGGAAGGCAAGAGAAATTTATGTAGCACAGAAAGAAGAAACAGGTGAAGGAGAATGCAAACAAGGTAGCAGAAAAGCAAAAGAGAGGTAGAACAGAGCCAAATCTTCACTGGATCTGAACAGGTTGAAACAGTAAAGGGTAAATTCAATGTTAGGTTCCACCATAATTGACTGACTGAAATGAATGGGGCTTGTTAATTATAACAAAAGCTCAATTTATTTCAATGGATCTGCTCTGGATGGAACTAGACATAAGATTTTCATAAATTTTGAAGCCATGGGGGGGGGGGAGGTTTTCTGTTGTTGTTTTCAAAAAGAGATGGAAATTTTCACAAGGAAAAAATAAACTTGTACAGTCACTTTTTCACTTGAGAAATAAAAAAATCATTATACATAACCTGGTTTGGTATAAAATTATAAAGTTTGATATAGTAAAAGATAATGTTGTTGTTGTTGTTGTTACAATAGTTGTGTGCCTTCAAGTGGTTTCTGATTTAGGGTGACCTGGGATTCAAGTTCATGGGATTTTCTTAGCAAATTTCTTCAGAGGGGGTTTGCCATCTTCTAAGGCTGAGAGTGTGACTTGTCCATGGTCACCCAGTGGGTTTCATGGCTGAGCGGGAATCTGAACCCTGTTCTCCAGAGTCATAGTCTAGCACTCAAACCACTACACCACACTGGTTCTCTAGATATATTTAAAAAACCAAGAGTAGGGATGTTCTACAATCAGAAGAGGAACATAATACACAACCACAGTGAAATAAAAAATGATGGAAACAATAAACAGAAGAACTATATAAAAATGTCAAACAATGAATCAGTATGAATGAAACAATGAGTAAAAATAAGAAACTTATGAAGATAAATCCCAAATTTTGGAAAGTGAAATAAAGCAGCACTCAAATAAATTAGGAAAAATAAATCATGAGGAACAGATAACAAACCAGTACAAATCTACTAGTAAAATCTGCCAACAAATACAGAAAACAAAGCAGTGGCCTACAGATTGAAAGTGATCAATATACATTCATCCACACAGAAAAGGAGACACAAATGACTGCAGTAATTACAGGACATTGCACTAATTTTCCACACAAGCAAAGTCATGTTCAAGTCCAAAGAACAAACTGAACTTGCTTACATATGTGTCTGTGTGTGTGTGTGTGTGCATTTTAGTTACAAGTTCCTGGACTGTATGGAACACCTGAACTATAACAAATGCCTTTGGTTCTGAAATTTGAGGAGATGGGCAAAAAAATGAAAAATATTAAAAATGGAAGATCAGAGAAAACCACCAACATTAATATAACAGAGAAAATTATCTTGTCACCAATAGTTATGTCACCTACTTCAGTGTGTTTAAGCAAGAGGGAAACTATGAGTCATAGTGATTGCTCATTTTAAAATAATACCATTACTGTTATCAATTCTTTCTTCCTTCGTTCCCTTTTAACAGACTGGCTCTTTTGAAAATAAATATTAACTCTAAGTGAGCTGTTCAACAGTGGAACACACTGGCTCAGAGTGGTGGAGTTTCCTTCTTTGGAGGTTTTTAAACAGAGGCTGGATCTGATGGAAGTGCTTTGATTGTGTACTCCTGCATGGCATGGGGTTGGACTGGAGGTCCTTATAGTCTCTTCCAACTCCAGGATTCTGTGATTCTATTATTTTTCTCCCCTGTTGCTGTTGAAACTGATAAAGTTTCACATGTAAGGGATTCACAATAATTTCCTTATATTAACTGTTTTAATTTTTTTAAAGTGAAAAATATGACAGAATGCTTCAACCCTAGTCTTTTTACTTATTCTAGGAACTCTAGCTTGTAAAGTAAATAGAGATCTACATAATTAAATTAACAAGGCAGAAGTGGAAACATGAACACTAACTGTATCCTAATTCCAAGTCCTGTTTTATCAAGATGGTTTTTGGTATTCAGTCATGCCAGCTACTAACTACTGAAAGCCTCCTTCATTTACTGTCTTTTAGAAGCATTATTTCACATGCCAGTCAGAAAAAAAACTAACGAGACAATATGAAGTGTGATGGACCACAAATCTGACAAGTTCTATAGCACTCTCAAAGAACATTTACATGACCAACAGGCTTGTTCACAATTCACAACTTCATCTGGGAGGGGAAAACATCTAGCTTTTTTGAGGCATAGCTGAATTTTAAAGATTTGGATAATATAAATCCCAGATTTTCAACATAAGCAAGGGAAGAAATAAAAGACAAATCCACTTCATTTTATATAAAATAACTCATCAATTATTCATAATAACACACTCAGCAATCACAAGTGAAACTTTTCTGATTCATAAAGATAAAGACATGTTGTGGATTAACTTTCTGGAAACCAACTGCATTTCTAAGTACTACATCCTGTTAATTCTTCTGGATTTCTTAAAGGGCTTTGGTACCAGTAACCATTATATCTGTCTAGATATGCTATTTAGGTTGGGTATTGGTCATTGCATTCTTCGATTGCCTGTCTTGAAAGGTACTGGTTCTTTGGTTGTCTCATTCTTACACAAACAGTCTCAAAAGGCGGTGATCATGGATTACTGCTCAGTTTCCTAGCATATAAAGTAGAGGAATTCATCATCTTCCCCCATGACTTTTTATGTCTACATATCTTAGCCACCTTGAATTCCATTTTGGGATAAAGGCAGGATACGAACCCGACAGATAAATAAATAAATTCTATATAACCTAAAGAGGATGTTAGCAATATGTACCCACATTTCTCTGTTGCGTTCAAGTCCTTTCCAACTTATGATGACCCTAAGGTGAACCTATCACGGGGTTTTCTTGGCAAGTTTCTTCAGAGGGGGTTTGCCACTGCCATCCTTTGAGGCTGAGAAAATGTGACATGCCCAGAGTCACCTAGTGGGTTTGCATGGCTGAGCTAGAATTCAAACCCTGGTCTCCAGAGTCATAGTCCAATGCTTAAACCATTACACCATGCTGACTCATTTCCCTGTCTCAACCCATTCAAGTAAGGCAAAGATGTTGCTACACCACTGTTTGGGTGCAGAAAGGGTTACAAAACTGAAAATTAATCAAAACCAAGACTGTCTTTTGTGCAGATAGTACAAAAGGTCTGTGCTAAGACTGCACCGCTGCCGTTTGCCCCAGGACTGTGGCAGTCACACGTACCCGGCCTTGATTTGACTGCCGCCACGGTCCTGAACCAGGAGCCAAAAAGGAGTGGAATTTTACTGCTCCTTTTTGAGCCAATTCCTTGGGAAAGAGCTGCGCCCAAGGCAACTTCCAGCCATGTTCAGGGCATGCATCATCCGAACACCCCCGCCCCCAATGCAGCCCGATGTTGGCCCTTTGGGGCCATCAGTTTGAGGCCACGGTGACACTCACTATGTCCTAAACTAAAGGTAGAATTCAAAGATATAGCCATGTCAGTCTATAGAATTAGTATGTAGAGAGATCTTGTAGCACCTTTGAGACTAATTGAAAGAAAGAAGTTGGCAGCATGAGCTTTCGTAGATTTCAGTCTACTTCCTCAGATGCTTTTGTCTAAACTAATGGTTGGAACTGCCTTCTCACTGAAGGAGCATACTCAGTCTTGGGATGCTCCATGATCTGCACTTATGTGCTCTTAGTTGTAACTGTACCTGGAAATAATTGGCTTCCTCTAGGTGATCCATATCCTGGTGAATTCTCAAGTCAAACCACAGGAATGTTCTACACATTGAGAGGTTTTTGATTTGAAAGCTGCAATGAGTGCAAAACATGGCTGCCAAGTCAGGACATTAAATCTGTGTTATGCCAACTGCTTTGGCTCCCAGTTTGTGTCCAAACTCAATTCAAAGTACTGCTTTAAAGTCTTTTAAAGATATTCATGCTTTGGGGCTTCTGTGCACACCCTCATCTTCTGAGGTACAGCGGAAAGGGCCTATTTGATGGTGGCATCCCATGTGCAGAATGCACTCTCCAGGAAAGCTAGCTTGGCACCACTTGCAATGCTGTTCTTGCTGCCCAGTGAATGCCTTTTTTTGTAATTTTCATAGGTCCCCTTGATCTTCTACAAACTACATGATGCTTTGTACCGGCTTTCTTTTAATTTCTGTTGACTGCTCGTTTTTATTGCACTGTTTTTCCTGTTCTTGGTTTAATTTAACTACTGTATATTGGAATCTGGAGCATAAATTTCCAACAAATAAATTTGTAACATCAGACGGATAACCTAATTCTTTACCAAGAACTGCTGTGAACCAAAATCATTTACTCCAAGGATTTTAAAAAATTAAATTTATATTCCTCCACTCTCATTCTCTTCAAGGAGCTTGAGGCAGCATATGTGACTTCCCCCTTTCCAATAATTTTATTCACAAACAACAACCTTGTGAGATAGGTTAGCCTTAAATACAATGACTACCCCAAAGTTACATAGTGAGCTTTACAACCAAATGGAGATCTGAATTTGTGTCCCCAACAAACACTTTACAATAAACCACCACAAATAGATTTCAACTCCATTATTTGTACCTTCCCCCCCTCCCCCCTCCCCATTTTTGGATAAGTTATCATAGCAAACAAGTGCATGCTGATTGGATACAGGATTCCCACCAATTTAAATGCCAAGACAACCCAAGTGAAAAAAATTCTAGAGAGAATAGAGCTGAATGCATTAATAGATTAATTGGTTCAATTAACTAAAGTGTGGATTTTAACTGGATTGTCAATCAGAGCACTTCTCTTTGAAAGATGCTCAGTGATAAGAATATCATTTCAGTCCATGTACATTTTCTTGATTCAGGCAATTTGGAGATCATTTTCCAGGATGCAATTTCACTATTTAGCTAGTGAAAAAAACAGGCCAGCACATGACCATCACCTGCATTTTAAGTCACTCAGAGGGAAAGATTAACATCCTGATCCCAACTTTTATTTACTAAGAAGCAAAGCCAATTATGCAGTGCAACTTATAGGTTCAACTAATTATTCATTGGCTGATCATCTAAATCATTACGAAACAAAACAAACTGAATAGGGAAGGGAGATGGAGTCACCAGCTATGATTAATTTTGTTATATGTATATTTTTGGCAAATAAAGCCTAATTCGACAGAAGATGAAACCTATCAAGTTACACTGGTAGATATTCAAAGTAAGGGGCACCAGATATTTATTTAAGCAGATACTTCACCTTTCTACTAAAGTCACAATGTTCTGAGTGGCTAACAACACATTTGGTAAATTCTATAGAAAACAGGTAAGATTAGACAAAAAGGATTTGCAGCAGTACAATGTCACAGGTCATGCCACATTGTTACAAGCAGCATAAGGCACATCTGCCATACAGTCACTCAGGCTAATGGTGATATCTGTTTTCAACCTTTCAGTACATTTCATAGAGATGTTAAGTATATAATAAATCCCACTACTACTTGACTTGGGCAACAACAGTCAGCTGAACCTGTGCTTAGCCATTTCCCCATATGTTCCTAGAATCCACATATGAATCAAAAGGCAAGACAGCAGTTATCCCAGATGCTCTCTCCATTTTACACCAAAGTAAATTCAACATTTTCTTAAAACATCTAGCTTTCACAAAGGGTACAACAGTCAACAGTTCAGGGCCAGTCCATGAATTTTAAGTATGGTAGTAAATACCATGGATCAAGGTTCACAGTGTGTGTGTGTGTTGTGTTGTGCCTTTAAGCTACCTGTTGACTTATGGTGGCCACATGAATTTCATGGGATTTTCTTAAGACAAGGAACATTTGGACGTGGTTTGGTCAGTGCCTTCGTCTGAAATATAGTCTACAACTAACCATTATATCTTTAATCCCACTAGTGGGAGCATCTGGGATAGGGGCTTCTCCACTGTGGAGCCCTAGGGGTGAAGCAGATAGGCAGCCCAGCCACAATTGGACCCCGATTCAGCCTAGGACTGTGGCGACCAGATGGCCCACTCCAAAGTAGGGTGCCATGACGGTCCCCAATGACCCATCATGAGGAGCAAGTTTTTGACACTTCTTTTGCTGGTAGCTTCAGGCCACCTTAGGCGACCTTGGAGCGGGTTCCGGCCACTTTGGGGTGTGTGCATCACCTGCATGCCATGCCCCTGAAGGAGCCGGAAGCCGCTCTATTTGGCCCATCTGTTTCGGGCTCTAGTTGTAGAATTCCCTCCCTTCAGAGGCCCAAATGGCACCACTGCTAGCTTCTTTTCAGTGGCTTTTTATCAAACATGGCTTTTTATAAAAGATTTTGGGATCTAACAATTTTGCCCAAACCTGTGCAGGTTTTAAACTGTTTTAATTGTCAAATCAACAATGTTTTAGTTGTTAAATTGTTTTAAGATTTTTTGGATGGTTAAAACTATTCCTCACTGTTTTAAATTTAAATTGTTCTACACTGATGTTAGTGGTATGGCACCTTGAAATCCTAAGATGCAAAGCATGATAGAAATATTTTTATAGATAAATAAAAATAATCTATGATTATTTCCTCCATGTATGCAGTAGCACTTATGTCACTTCAACCTTCAAATAAATCTTAAACCTGAATTACAAATAATGCCACTAAATGACATCTGTGGCAGTAAATATATTCAGTGTATCTCTGAGACAGCCAAATGTAGTTTTTGCACAAAATTGGACTAGCTACTAGCATCCTCTCCTCTCACTCACACATTTGTAGATGGAGATTCACTCTGAACTACAATCATTAAAATCAGCATTTATATTGCAGTAATACCAAAAATATTGAACTATATGGATTTTATTCATGAAATATGACTATCCCACAGAAGAATTTACCACCATAAGAATGCTTAAAATTTAGAAAAGCTAAAATCCTAGGAATGCTCACTACTGTTCATGAGGAGCATCATTCTTTTGTTTAATAGTAGGACTCTCATTCTAAAGCCTTCCCTTTTTCAATTACTATTAATAAAATTATGTTAACTAAATTATTGGATATTACATACATGTAATTCAAATGTTTGTTTTTCTTGCCATTACTGCACAGCATGGTTAATTTGGAGTTTTAATCACAGACTCACTTTATTGTGCTGTCATGCTACCTGCACAACTGCATATGTTATGCTGAGACAGACTTCACAAAAATGTTCATAGCTAGTATCCAAAGAACCTAAAACACTTAGCTTTTATATTTGTCCAAGAGCAATTTGGGCTCATGTTCCTTCCACCTCAGCCCCTTTATCCTGAATGGAATATTTCAAAAGTAGTCTGTGATATGTCATTTAGTTCTCTACCTAAGTTTTTTAAAAAATCTCTCTTGGGGTACATACATGGTCCTGGACATGCCTGAGGTAGCTCTTTGGATTCAGGCCAGTGACAATAAGACTGAACAAGGCTTTTGCTCACAAAATATGGCCAAGTCTCAAGTGTACATTTGTCCCCCTTGCAGTGTTGATTTCACCTATGTGACATCTATTTACAAAAGCCACAACTCCATGCAGATGAAAACTAAGGTTCAAAACAGACAGGCCAAATAAAGTGCCCTCTGGGCACGTTGGAGGTATGGCATTCAAATGATGCACACTCACAAACCGCCCAAAAGCTGCTCTGAAGCCACCAAAGGTGGCCCAAACCTAGCCATTCCTGCCAGTGGCCTGTTTGGGACTGTGGCAGTGGCTGGCTTTGGGACCATGGCATCTGGTCCCTGCGGTCCCGCAGCTTCTTTTGCCCTATCAACTTGATCCCAAAGAAATATTAAACAGTGATCTGCATTCAGAAATAAACACCTTAAGTGCAGGCTTTGCTGGAACATCTCCATTTTCTGAAACTTCTAAGTCCAGTATACCATCATCCTTCTCACCAATGGTTTTGAGACCCTGAAGGAAAATTTCTCGCAATTCCTGGTATGGTGGTTTTTCAGTATAGGTCAAAGCCATCACCTTTTCCATATACCTGGCTAGTTCACCTGATGGAAATAATTAAAGATTTATATAAGTGTGATGGCATACATTGTAAATCTATAGTAACAGATCTAGAAACAGATACAAAACACATATGCAAGCATGCATTTACAGCTTTTTTCATGACCAGAATATGGTCATGAGAAAACCTTTCCAAAATTTGTTCAAAAAATATTACAAACAAAAATGGAAGACATTTTCAAATGAATGGTCTCGAAAGCTAGCTTGAGCAACGGTGCTTCTGGAGGACATCACAAAATGCACCAGTCATGCTTGGGAGTACTCTTCAACTGTTTCAACAGATTGGATTCAGACAAAGTACAGCAGAAGAAGATGGATGGAAGATGATTATCCCTGCCTTCTCCTATTCCCAGAAGGATGATGGTAAAGTGCTCTCCCAGCTTCTGGCAGGCTGGCTGAACAGGGTGGGTTGTTTTCTGCTGGCGTTTGTCTGGATCCAACTCAGCCTATATAGACCTGAGCATGTCACTTACAGTTTCTAGGCTCAATTCACTGAGGATTTTTTTAAAAAAAAATCAAGGAATTGCAGTGTTTTCAAGTATTTTATTCATAAAATGTTTTTATGTGACAAATCCACACTCTTAAGAATCTCTTAAGCAACAGAAACTTCTTGACCTGAAAAGTTGGATATATGTTTCTCTTGGCTTTTAAAGAGCAGAGAATCTGGGTATAATTCTGATCTTGCTGAAACCAATTATTTACAACTAAATGACTGTGGATTACCATATTTTCTGGCGTATAAGATGACTGGACGTATAAGACGACCCCCAACCTTTCCAATTAAAATATAGAGTTTGGGATATACTTGCTGTATAAGATGACCCCTCTTCCAATGCACACCAAATAAAAATTTAAAAAACATCAGATTTGATTTCAATATGGTAATTTTAATTCAAATGCTTAGGACATGCAAGTACTTAACAGGAAAACTGTCACTTATAAACACAACAAACTATAGCTCTCATGTTCCCTAGCATTTATTTCTGCCATGTGTGTTGGACCTTACTTTTTAAAAAATAGTCGAGATTTAAATGCTGCTTTAAAAATTATTTCCATCTCTCAGCTATGAGATGGTTGGATGAAATGAGAAAGTATTGGGGGGAAGGACTGCCAATATACTAGGTGATGCATTCTGGGGTATGTACAATTTGCAGCCAAGTAAGTGACCCTGGGCATGTCACACACCCTCAGCCTCAGAGGATGGTAATGGCAACCCCATTTGAAGAAACATGCCAAGAAAACCCCATGATAAGGTTGCCTTAGGGTCGCCATAAGTCGGAAAGGACTTGAAGACACACAAGAACAACACAAAAGTCTGCAATTGTTTCACAGGTAGTACATGGGAATATGAGCCAGCATGGTGTAGTGCAGGGGTCGGCAACCTATGGCCCGCAGGCTGCACCCGGCCCACCGAGGCCTGCCGACCGGCCCCTGCCCGGTCCTGCCGCCTCCGCCACCGCCTTCTGCAGCCGCAGGGGTCCTCCGGGGTGCCATTTTGTGTTCCAAAATGGCGCCCGGAGTCTCACGCGACTTTTTCCATCCTGCAACAGGAAAGGTCCCACAAGACTCCGGGCGCCATTTTGGAACACAAAATGGCATCCCAGAGGACCCCCACGGCCGCGCTGGGCCTCTCTGGGGCCCGGAGCGGTCGGGGAGGCCCTCCTAGGACCGCACCACCGCGGCCCGGGGGGCATCGGGGGACAGGGGGACCGGCTGCCGACCCCTGGTGTAGTGGTTTGAGTGTTGGACTACCACTCTGGATACCTGGGTTTGATTCCCCTCTGCCATGAAACCCAGTGGGTGAACTTGGACAAGTCACATTCTCTCAGCCTCAGGGGAAGGCAATGGCATCTTCCTGCCTCGCCACCCCCGTTCTCCTTGTCCTCCACATGCTCTTGCCTGGCTTCTTCCCTCCTTTCTCCTGGCTTCTTCCTGCCACACCACCCCCATCCTCCTTGTCCTCCACGTGCTCTTACCTGGCTTCTTCCTGCCTCGCCACCCCCGTTTTCCTTGTCCTCCACGTGCTCTTGCCTGGCTTCTCCCTTCTTTCTCCTGGCTTCTTCCTGCCTCGCCACCCCCATTTTCCTTGTCCTCCACATGCTCTTGCCGGGCTTCTTCCCTCTTCTCTCCTGGCTTCTTCCTGCCTCGCCACCTCTGTCCTCCTTGTCCTCCACGTGCTCATGCCTGGCTTCTTCCCTCCTTTCGCCTGGCTCCTTCCTGCCTCAACACCCTTGTCCTCCACGTGCTCTTGCCTCACTTCTTCCCTCTTCTCTCCTGGCTTCTTCCTGCCTCGCCACCTCCATCCTCCTTGTCCTCCACGCGCTCTTACCTAGATTCTTCCCTCCTTTCTCTTGGCTTCTTCCCTCTTCTCTCCTGGCTTCTTCCTGCCTCGTCACCCCTGTCCTCCTCGTCATTCCCGTCCTCCTCCTCTCGCCTCTGTCCTCCTCGTCTTTATACCTGGCATATAAGGCGACCCCCGACTTTAACCCAGATTTTCCTGGGTTTAAAAGTCGTCGTATACACCAGAAAATACGGTATGTGTCATATTTTTTTCTTTATCAAGTACAGTGGGAAAAACATTGCAAACCAATGTTCTTCCTCCCAAAGTTTTATGAAGACCTTTATTATGCTGCATAGAAAAAAACACTAATGAATGCACAAAGTGAAATTCAAATGTTCATTGACCAGTAGCATAAACAATGCTGGAAGTGGATTTTTTTTTCTTTCCTTCCATGCTCCCAAACTCTGCTCAAGTGGGTCAAACAACCCTCCAGGAAGATTTGAGCAGTGCAGGATAGGTATAAAGAATGACCAGCAATAATAACATACAGCTGAAAGTTTGGTCATGCAATGTTTGCTACCCAATAATATTAGGCAAGTTATTCAAAAATCAGTTTAAACTGCTTGGAAAAAACACATCAGTTATCTCTTCCGATCATTTTATTCAAAGCTTCCAAATTTACAAACTTTCAGCCAGTTTTGTTTTCAGAACTACTCTTAGAGTGCATCTGCACTGTAGAAATAATACAGATGGACACCACTTTTAACTGCCATGGTTCTATCCTACAGAATCCTGAGATTTAGTTTTGTGAGGCATCAGCATTCTTCGGTAGAGAAGGCTAAAGACCTAGCAAATCTACAATCCCAGAATTCCATGGTGAAGCTGCACAACCTAAAGTGGTGTTACACTGCATTATTTCTACAGTGTGGATGGATGCTTAGTGTATACATATGCTTGTATTTATTTTAAAAATAAATGAATGTTTTGTAACACACTGATATTTAATCTGAATATCCTACCTGGTTTATCTTTTCCAGGGAAACATTCAGCCATTAATTCATTAATATTATCTGTATACCTGACAGAAGAAGAAAATAAGTTAACAAAATAGCTTTTTTATTTTCTTTTTTTGCTGTATTTTCATTCCTTTCATGTGTGTACCCAGTGTGTATGAACAAGTGATCACAGCAAAAATGAGAGCAATCTCTTATATTTTAAAATGTTTTATCAAAATGAAACAAATATATAGTAATTTATAATAAAATAACAACAAATATAAAATAGAGATTTTGTCTGTGTGTGGATGATTTTCTCATACACACACACACACACACACACAGAGTGGGATCCTGTTATCTGCTGGGATTTGGTTCCAGAACCCATGCACCTACCCCTGGAAACAAAACCTGTAAGTGCTCGTCCCATTATAAACTATGGCATAGTGAAATGGTGTCCCTTATATAAAATGGCAAAATTAAGCTTTACTTGTTGGAATATTTTGGAAATTCATTCAAGCCATGAATATTTGAATCCATTAATGCAGAAGCCATGGCTATGGAGGACTCTGTGTGTGTTAAAAAAAAACCCTCATTCAGGGGGTTCAAAACAGTAAAAACAACCAACATCTTAAATGAATGGAAATATGATTGCATGTCTGATGAATATCATAAGACTCCAGGAAAACCACGTACATTATGAAGAGATAACATCATTGTATTTACTTGTATTGATATATAAAGTAGAATAAAATATTCAAGCAGAAATTAGAGGCAAAATAAAATTACACAAATATAGTGCTCCATAATACATATGGAAGGAGAAGCTGCTTAATAGTTTTGGGGCCTATACAGATGGGCAGGATACCATGGGCCAACCCTGTCATATCCTGCCTGCGGTTCCAATCCAGTTCCGCCCCTAGATGATGTGGCAACACCCACAGGAAACTGTATAGTAGTCACCACCATCATGCACCCCTTACCTGCTACCATTTCTACACTGAAGCCTGTAAGGGTGGAAACAGGGCTCCTGGCTACACATACCGTATTTTTCGGCATATAAGACGCACATTTTCTTCCTCAAAATGGCGGTGGGGAAGTTCGTGCGTCTTATATGCCGAATGTACGCTCCCTCCGAGGCCGCCGCGCGTCCTCGGTGGTTCAATGGGCTGCTCCTGGGATCGGAGGCCGAGCAGCCCATTGAACCACTGAGGACGCAGGGGGAAGGAGCGTCGCTTTCCCTGGGACCATGCTTTCCCTGGGACCAGCATCTCCCCAAGGAAAGCAACGTTTTTTTCCTTGGGGCAATACTGGGGTCGGAGGATGCCTCCGACCCCAGCACTGCCCCAAGGAAAAAAACGTTGCTTTCCTTGGGCAGATGCTTGGGTCGGAGGACGCCTCCGACCCAGGCATCCGCCCAAGGAAAGCAACCAGGCTTTCCTTGGAGGGATCCTGGGGTCCGAGCCGTCCTCCGTGCTTCGGAGGACGCCTCAGACCCCAGGGTCACTCCAAGGAAAGCCCGGTGGCTTTCCTTGGAGGGATCCTGGGGTCTGAGGCGTCCTCCGTGCGTCGGAGGACGCCTCGGACCCCAGGGTCCCTCCAAGGAAAGCCCGGTGGCTTTCCTTGCAGGGATCCTGGGGTCCGAGCTGTCCTCCGTGCGTCGGAGGACGCCTCGGACCCCAGGGTCCCTCCAAGGAAAGCCCGGTGGCTTTCCTTGCAGGGATCCTGGGGTCCGAGCCGTCCTCCGTGCGTCGGAGGACGCCTCGGACCCCAGGGTCCCTCCAAGGAAAGCCCGGTGGCTTTCCTTGCAGGGATCCTGGGGTCCGAGCCGTCCTCCGTGCTTCGGAGGACGCCTCGGACCCCAGGTTCCCTCCAAGGAAAGCCCAGTGGCTTTCCTTGCAGGGATCCTGGGGTCCGAGGTGTCCTCCGTGGGTCGGACGCCTCAGACCCCAGGGTCCCTCCAAGGAAAGCCCGGTTGCTTTCCTTGCAGGGATCCTAGGGTCTGAGGTGTCCTCCGTGGGTCGGAGGACGCCTCAGACCCCAGGGTCCCTCCAAGGAAAGCCCGGTTGCTTTCCTTGCAGGGATCCTAGGGTCCGAGGTGTCCTCCGTGGGTCGGAGGACGCCTCAGACCCCAGGGTCCCTCCAAGGAAAGCCCGGTTGCTTTCCTTGCAGGGATCCTAGGGTCCGAGGTGTCCTCCGTGGGTCGGAGGACACCTCAGACCCCAGGGTCCCTCCAAGGAAAGCCCGGTTGCTTTCCTTGCAGGGATCCTAGGGTCCGAGGTGTCCTCTGTGGGTCGGAGGACGCCTCAGACCCCAGGGTCCCTCCAAGGAAAGCCCGGTTGCTTTCCTTGCAGGGATCCTAGGGTCCGAGCCGTCCACCGTGCGTCGGAGGACGCCTCAGACCCCAGGGTCCCTCCAAGGAAAGCCCGGTTGCTTTCCTTGCAGGGATCCTAGGGTCCGAGCCGTCCTCCATGCGTCGGAGGACGCCTCAGACCCTAGGGTCCCTCCAAGGAAAGCCCGGTTGCTTTCCTTGCAGGGATCCTAGGGTCCGAGGTGTCCTCCATGGGTCGGAGGACGCCTCAGACCCAGCGTCCCTCCAAGGAAAGCCCGGTTGCTTTCCTTGGGCGGATGCCTGGGTCGGAGGTGTCCTCCGACTGTATTTTATTAAGAATCTTTTTTTTCCTAGATTTTCCTCCTTTAAAATTGGGTGCGTCTTATATGCCGGAGCGTCTTATATGCCGAAAAATACGGGTACATGTCACAGGCTGCAATGGGGGCCTTCAAAGTGGACGTGATGGTGGCAGCAGGTAAGGAGCACACAGGGTTTTGCAGTCTGCTGGCTGTCTCACTGGAGTTTCCTGGAAACTCTGCCACAAACCGCTGGTCTTTTTAGACTGGGACAATGGCCTTTTGGGCCATGGTTGGTCTGAACTGCTGGATCGATGTCCAGACTGGGCAATGCTGGCCCAAGACTGTTGGCCTATATAGTCCGTACAGGACAACACCAGGCTGGGAGGAACATGGGCCTTTTGGCCAGTGCATTCAGACCCTTATAAAGCTAGGACTGCAGTTAGGAATCAATAATGTCATTACACTGACAGAAGCAGCACCCTCAGTAAACCTAGGAGGGAATGAGGTAGTGCAAGAAAGAACCATCCCTATATACCCTAAAGTTCAGTTTTGAAGGACCAGGAAGCAGTTTTTCAGCTGTTATGGACAGCTGTAGAATGGAAGAAAAAGAACACCCCACAAAGATGGTGAAGTACACTAACACATTGGATCCTGGCCCATGTTTGTATTATATGTTTTGAGCAGTGAGAAACATGAAATAGTGATTATTTGGTGTCTGAATTACTTCACCACAGCTTATTTCACAAAATATCTCAGCATAATATAAGTATGACAGTTCTGGTCATGCTCGGATTCTGTTGCAAGTTCATGGAAGAAAAAACAGCAAGGGAAAGTGAATTGGCAAAATGTTCAACCTTTAAATTTTTTGTAAGTTGTATGTTCAATTTGTTTATTACTTTTCTAGTCCGCAAAATAAGGAATACAGTTGTCCCTCCATATTTGCGGTCTTGGGAATCGTGAATTTGATTGTTCACAATTTCACCATGAGCCCTACCCACCCACCAACCCCCGTGCTTGGGAAAGCTGGCAACAACTATCCCAGGGAGGGCGAAAGTGGGCAAAGCCGGAGCTCAGTTGCCTTGACCCCTTCTCTCCTCCTTGGGCCAGCTGGCAGCAGCTATCCCAAAGAGGGAGAAGGTGGGCAAAGTCGGCACTTGGTTGCCTTGGCCCCTTCTCTCCTCCTTGGGATAGCTGCTGCCAGCTATCCCAAGGAGGGAGAAGGTGGGCAGAGCCGGAGCATGGCTGCCTTGGCCCATTCTCTCCTCTTGGGATAGCTGCTGCAAGCTATCCCAGGGAGAGAGAAAGTGGGTAGGGCCGGCGCTATTTGAGAATTTTCTGTATTCAAGGGGGTCGTGTTCCCCTAACCCCCGCGAATACAGAAGGAAGACTGTATTCACCCCTTCTTGTAATATTTTTGCACCCAATATTATATCTATTCACATGTTTGAAATATGAGTTCCATATCGGCTGAAAAGTGGTATATACATTAAATAAATAAATAAATTCAATGAGATAAGTCTTGGAAAATACCATATATCCTCGACCTCATGTATAAGTCGAGGACAGATTTTTGAGGCCAAAATTATGGGTTTTGATATGACCCATAGCAAGGGTAGACAAGCATAAAACTTAGGGGCATGTAACAAAGGATGTGAAGAATGGGAAATGATGCCAATGAACTTACGAAATTCAAGCAGACATCACTGTGCTCGCACTAAAGGCTGGGTGGATGAGAGAATAAAGCAGGCAATGCTTCCAGGACAGATTAGGTTTTTTGTTTGGGGGTTTTTGGGGTGTGTGTGTGCGTTTGGTAACAATTAAGAGTATAGTACTTACATTGACCTGTGCATAAGTCAACTCAGGTTTTTGGGGTCAATTTTTTGACTAAAATTTCTAGACTTATACATGAGTATATACAGCAATTGCTTTTGAATTGTACATTATTGTGGTTTTACAAAAGGACTTGCCTTACCTAAGCATATTTACATGAAAGATAGATGTTTTTAAACATGCCAAGCTTTTGTTTTTTAAAAATGAAACACATCAATTTACCTAATTTTTGAGTCTCTGACATAATTTGGGTCTTTCAGGTTGTCTTGCCATGGTAGTTTGCCACTAAGCCAACAGATCATACAATAACCCAGAATTTCCAAGTCGCCACGTCTTGAAGGAGCTACAAACAAAATATTAAAAATCACAATAAAGATTAATCTTGACAGCAATAAATTATTCCCTTAAATTTATAAGACAAACTCTTAATGCTACACTGCAGTGACTTTAAAAACTGATAAACCTTCTTAGTGATAAGACCTTCTCGGTGGCCATGGAACATCACCAAGGAACATGCAAAGCATCTTACATGATATTATTGTTCACAGGATTATGAATGCTGAGTAGTCAGGGTCTCTTAAGAGTAGACTGCCCTGGTGTCAAGGAGGGATGTGTAGGATGGAGTTCCCAGCTGCTTTTATGCTGGCTGGAGATTAAGTGGTACAGGGAGAAGGAGGATATAATTAGGCTTCTAAGTGGGGTCAGACATCACCATGGCTGTGATCCAAAAATCTACTTTCAATGCATGCAAGAATTTGCACATGACCAGTGAGATTCTTCTCTCTCTTCAGAACAGCAAGTCCCATGGCAGATCACAAATTGCAAAACAAGGGAGGGGAGTTGCTGTTTAGCTAAAGCTTCTATGAATTCAATTCACTGCAGCATTCTCAGCATCCTAATCTGAAATTTAAGAATTAGGCACAATTACAGATATTTTGAGGTATAGTGGACCATGCTATATGTTTTAATGAGATTTTTTTCCTAATTTTTCACCATTAGTCTCTCATTTTTACTTGGATGCTATTAAATTACTCATATATTTGACTATAAGCCAACCTCATGTATAGGTTGAGAGCAGGTTTGCAGTCAAATTTATAGATTTTGATATGACCTGTGGCTAAGCTGAGAGTAAAACGTAGGGGCATGTAATGAAGAATGTAAAGGACAAAACAAAAGAAAACTATGCCAAAGAACTTACAAAATTCTGGCACATATAACTGTGCTCACCCTAAAGGTTGGATGGATTAACTACAATAAATGGTGGCTGTGTGATTTGTGTGAGAGGCAACCAGCCATAGGCAGGGCTAAGAAAACACACACACGTCAAAAAGGATGAAAAGGCAAAACAAATAAAATAGTGCCTACATTAGCAATGATGTGATAACTTTAATGTGATAAGTTAGTCTGATTTTCAATTTAGAAAAGATGGCATACACAAATGTCTTATTCAAATCCTTCAAAGCGTGATTCCTCTCACCACTTTTGAGGGGAAGCATCAAAGAGCTGCCACTGACACCACTACCACCCAGACATTGAAAAAGGTCAAAAGTGGTGCCGTGATGGAGAGAATAGAGGGGGTCAATGCCGCTTTTAGGTCAGTGGTTCCCAACATTTGGCCCTTCATTTATTTTGGACTTCAACTCTCAGAATTGTTTAATTTGTTATATTGTTTAATACTTTCTTAAGGGGGGGAGGGATTATAATGTTTAATGTTATATTTTAATCTTGTCATATTTTATTGTTGTCAACCGCCCAGATTGGTTCGCCACAGGGCGGTATACAAATTATTATTATTATTATTATTATTATTATTATTATTATTATTATTAGAAGCCCCAGCCAATCTGGCCAACAGTCAAGAATTATAGGAGTTGAAACCCAAATCATCTGGAGGACTAAACATTGGGAATCACTGTTGTAGGTGCTCCTGCAACAGACTAAGCTCTCATCTTTCGCCATTCTACTCTGAGAAGGGGATGATCCTTTTTTGGCTAAAAGTTAAATACAGTATGTACACTGACTCATGGATAAGTCGACTCAGGTTTTTGAGTCAAATTTTTACTAAAATTTCTAGACTTATACACGAGGATATACAGTAATAGTACAAACATAAACATTCAGCTATGCCTCAACCCTTTTGAAGAACGACTGTTTTACCATTCCTCATCTAATGTCACAATCTGAGTTGCAACACTTATTATTTAAAATTAACCCAGAAATTATTCAGAGCTTTGTCCCCAGTCTAGGATTTCTGAGATGCAAGCAATCTATTTTAGACTAATATTTCAACATGCTGAGGTTTATTACCTGGTATTCCTATAAATAACTTGAAGGAATGTTATACAAGAAACACAACAATATTACTTACCCACCCCTTTGTGTGCATCAATACTAGTAAATTCAAGCGTTCCATCATGACAGCGTTTGGGATTTTCTTTGTAATCCTTGTGATTGCCATCTGGACAGTATCGAAATGCAAGGCCATAATCCACCAAGTACACCTGTTAAGATTCCAAATGCATCGAAACTAGTTTCATCAAAGAATTAAGGAGCCACAATCAGATACCATTTTTGATCTTTAAAGAGTTTTTAAAAAGAGTTTTAAAGGGAACTTAAAGAGTTCCTATTACACATCTCTCTTCACAAATTAACATGTAGTCTTCAAATATAACCTAAGTATATATTCTCATATGTATTAACAAATTAATTATTCCTTTCAATTTTCAGCCAGCATCAGTATGCTCAGGTACTCCAGAAATGGGAATATATCTCTTCTAGTCCCTATTTCAATTGAATATGGGTCACTTTTTACTGCTTTTTGGGGTTTGAGAGAGGGATGGAGCTTCTGAGGAAGGAAACTAAACCACTGCATTTGCAGAAGATTTGAGTGCAGTAAGGCTTTCTTGGGCAAAAAATTATCACAAATGTTAGCAAAAAACAAACACCTGGGTGAAAATGAGGTTCAGGGCTGCATGCAGACCACAGGCTCAATTTTTCCATCACTTGTTTGATAGAACAGCACAGCAAAATATTATGAAGTCTTAACACCTAGCACTACTACTACAATTACTACTACTACTACTACGATGCAGGCCAATAGCCCCAGGCTGAGATTGACCAGTCCAGGTGCAGATCCAGTGGTTCCACCCCAGCCTAAAGATCCCTTAACAAAGTCTTAAAAGACCTGTTCCTTGCAGCAGAGTTTCCTGAAAGCTCTGCTGTGACAGCCAGCAGACTGCACAGTTCCACATGCTCCTTACCTGTTGCTGCCATCACAACTGCTCTGAAGGCCCCTGCCACAGCCTGTGATGTTGGAAGGGGGCACCTGGTCACATGAGTGTAGCCAGTCACCTTGTTTCCATCCTTACAGGCCAGAGTGGGAGCCTTCACAGCAGACACGATGGTGGTGGCAGGTAAGGGACATGTAGCAACTCGATGGCATGGAAGTGGGCAGATGTGTGAACACCTGTCTGTCACTGCACCAGCCCAGACATGGAACTGGGTCAGAACTACATGTAGGATACCACGCATTACCCCAGGGTATTCTGCTTGTCTGTATAGGTCCTAAGAGAAGGGCCTCCTCAGCAGATCTCAAAGCACAGGCAGGTTCATAAGGGAGAATATGGTCCATCAAATAACCTGGTCCTAAGCCATATTCATTTTCATTCACCTTGTTGTATATATCAAGAAAGAAACATGCTAGTGAATGTGTGGTGAGCCCAGGTGTCTACCATGCATGCTGTCATCAGCACAAGCCTGATCAATCATTTTTAAAAATTTCCATCTGCAATGCCAAGAATAAAATGAAGAGTTGCTGGCTTGTTTTATAAAGTTACTACTCATCTACATAAAACTGAGGCTTGCCACAATGACCCAGAGCCAGCATCTGCATTATCTACTTCCCTCTCATGCTCCAAAAGGTGGATAACTGAGAATAGGTGTGAAGTGAAATGCAAAGGATTATTTGTGAATCACTACCATTTTCTCTCCACCAAAAGACACTTACAGGCTATTTTAACATGAAAGCTGCTTTTGTATGCAGTCTAGTCCCAGGCTGTCCTTGGTTTCCCTCTTCTTCGATAAGTGTGGGTAGCTGAGTATTATTCGTTGACAAACACGCACTGTGCACATGCTCAGAGGCTCTGCAGAGCCCTAACAAGTCTACCTGAATTAGAAATTGTGTGTGTGTGTGTGTGTGTGTGTGTAATCTTCAGTACCTTCTACAAATGGTCGTGAAATGCAAATGTGTTGTTTTGGACAATGGGAGCTTCGCCTTTGAAACTGCTTTTTTTGAGAGAAAAAATCCTCTTACTATCACATCAGTAGGGAAATTCTGTCCTCCTTTTCTCCTAGCACCCAATATTTAGTCCCCTTTGGTTTACATTACACAAAACATAGAATGTGAAGCTGCAGGATTAACTGCTTTTATTTAAAAAAAAAACTACTGTTCTGCTTTTGAGACAATCGCTGCCTTCCAGAGCAACTCATATAAACACTTGTTTACACTGCTGGTAGGAGGCAGTGTGAATAGATGGATAAGAGAAAGAGAAACCTTGACCTCAGCCTTACAAAATAAAAGAAGATAACCAAAGGAATGCATAAAGACATTTCCAACAAACAAAAGGAAAGTGAAGAAACCATAGATGACAGATAAAACGCTACAAGCAATAAAGGAAAAAAGAGAAACAAAACAAAAGGAGATAGGAATAAACTAAGAACCATGAATGCAACAGTACAATGGCTAGTGTGCAAAGATAAGGAAAATTATTACACCGACAAATGTAGAGAAATAGAAAGAAATAACAAAAAGGGAAGAACAAGAGACCTATTCCACAAGATTCGAGAAATCAAGGGAAAGTTCAAACCAAGGACCGGGACGCTCTATGACAATAAAAATAACATAATTCAAGATCAGGAAGGAATAAAAAGACAATGGCTGCAATATACAAAAGAGCTATATAAAAGCGATGACAACATGGAACGAAGAGCCATATGAAGAGGAACCCCAATTCTAAAAACTGAGGTGGGAGCTGCAAAAAAGGAAATGGCAAAAACAAGACTCCAAGAACAGATGATATTCGAATAGAACTGTGGCAATCCACATTGACAGAGTCAACTCTAGTGCCAACATAACCAACTTAAGTAACAGATATGGAAAACAAAAAAATGACCAACAGATTGGAAGTGATCACTATACATCCCCATCCACAGAAAAGGAGACACAAGAGACTGGAGCAACTATAGAATCATAGCACTAATCTCCCATGCAAGCAAAATCATGCTCAAAATTCTGCAACATAGGCTTCAACCGCACATGGAGAGAGAAATCCCAGAGGTCCAAGCAGGGTTCAAAAAAGGAAGAGGCACCAGGAATCACACCGTAAATATAGAATGGCTAATGGAGCACAGCAGGGAGTTCCAAAAGAAAATCAGCAGTGCTGTATAGGCTACGGCAAAGCCTTTGATTGCATAGATCATGAAAAGCTATGGAATGTCCTTAAAGACATGGGAGTGCCAACACATCTGATAGTCCTGATGAGGAATCTGTACTCAGGACAAGAGACTACTGTCAGAACAGAACACGGAGAAACAGAATGGTTCCCAATTGGCAAAGGAGTCAGACAAGGCTGCATCCTATCACACTACCTATTCAACTTCTATGCAGAACATACTGTAAGGAAAGCAGGCTTGGACATGGAAGAGGGAGGAGTGGAAATAGGAGGAAGAAATAGCAAAAATCTGAGGTATGCTGACGACACCATAATACTAGTAGAAAACTTCACAGACCTGGAACAATTACTAAGGAAGATCAAAGAAGAAAGTGCTAAGGCAGGCTTAATGTTGAACATAAAGAAAACAAAAATAATGACCACAGAGAACTTACACACATTCAAACAAGACAATGAGGAAATAGAAATAGTAAAAGAGCTCTCATATCTGGGATCAAACATTGATTGGAATGGGGACTGCAGCCAGGAAATCAGGAGAAGATTAAGAATGGGGAGGGCGGCTATGAAAGAACTAGAAGAGATCCTAAAATGCAAAGACATACAACTCAGCACAAAAGCTAGAATCATACAAGCCATTGTATTCCCTATTACCATATATGGATGTGAGAGCGGGACAGTCAAGAAAGAAGGTAAGAAGAAAATCAACTCATTTGAGATATGGTGCTGGAGAAGAGTGCTGAGGATTCCATGGACAGTCAATAGGACAAACAAATGGGTCCGAGAGAGGATCAAGCCAGAAATATCCCTAGAAGCCAAGACCTAGACTGTCGTACTTTGGACACATCATGAGAAGGCATGAATCATTGGAAGAGACAATAATGTTAAGAAAGGTGGAGGGAAGTAGAAAAAGAGGAAAGACACATGCTAGATGGATGGACTTTATTAGAGACCACGAATATGAGTTTGCAGGAGCTGGGCAGAGCAGTAGAGGACAGGACGCCTGGAGATGTCTCATCCATAGGGTCACCATGGGTCGAGATTGACACGAAGGCAATTAACAACAATAACCACCAAAAGAAGGAGAGAAGAGTGGAAATGTAGAAAAGGTGGATCAGTGTGACAATGCCAAAACACAACAGTGAACAAACAGGAATTTTTATCCAAATGAAGGCAGGGGCTGGTTTCTCTTGCTGATGACCCACTTTGGATATGCCATCACCCTTTCTCTGAAGTTTAAAAGGGATCCAAATATATCCATCTTTTATTTATAAATGCTCCTCCCTCCACTTCTCCTAAAGTTTTCCACCACTTTTGCCATCTTTTCTCTTAACACAGAAAATGTATCATAGAGGCTGAGATGGAAAAGCTGCATAATGTTTTCTGATTGCCAGTGCTGGAAGGCAGCCATTTGTCTGGAATTGCTCCTAGACATCTGACCACTGAGAGAGATCAGAGTAACCTCCCCATTCCTTCTGCAGTATGTTAAGCCCACACATATCTAAGCAGCAGTGAAACATTTCCAGACTAGTAGGTCCTGTGGAATTCACTTGCAAGGCTAGTTGGGCTACTTCAAAAGTACTAGCTTTTATTCACTTCATAATAAGCACTTGAACAAGAGAAAATTACTGACTTCCTATGTGCATTTGCCAAACTCTAAAGACATAAAATAATAATAATAATAAAATTAGACAGCTACAGATATTTCTGTAAACCAATTGATTTGAATAATCAACATGTTAAAAACTCAGGCTTTCCAAGTAACAGAACACTTATGCTTGATGGATTCTTCAAACAAAGGAAATAAAAAATTGACAAAGCAGACAAGCAAACGTAATTCACCGGTGTACTATATAATTTTAAACTTCCACCGCCAAATAGCTATTTGAAATTCATTTTGTATCGCAAGCATTCTCCTGAATATTATTCAGGGCAGAATAGCCAATTTGATCAACTGCCAGCAAAGTGAATAAAAAATGTACAACATTAACTAGATATAAATGTCAAGCAGAAATATTAATGTTGTACACATTCATAAAGGCAAGATTTCTGCTGGGGTTCACAGCAGCTCTATTTTCTTTAAAACAATAGGTTAAACACTTTTAAAAGAACAGACTGGAAGTTACCTGATGAGGAGTCTTGTAGCCCAGGAGAAGATTTGAGGCCTTGATGTCTGCATGTACATATTCATGTTCATGAACATATTCTAACACATCCAGCTATCAAAAAGCATAACACAGAACAATGTTAGCAAAAAGAAAAAAGGCCCAACCCCACATAGCAGAGGGGCTCTATCTATTACAAGCTGACTTTGAAAAAGTTGAATAAGCTAGCATTTAAAATACTGATTTTAAAACTTACTATTCTCAAGCCCAACTGTAATACTGTTTTGCGTGTAAAGTGCTTTCCTCTCTCTTCAAAGATCTTCTGAAGATCTTTCCCAAATCTGTCCATCACCATAAATCTATAGCTGATTTTAAAAAGAAAAGGTCATGGTCTTTAAGAAGAATCACACATACTCAAATTATTACATTTTAAAAGTTCTAAGTTGCAGTTTGTCAAAAAACTTAAAAATAATGTACAAAGGCTCTCACAACAAAATAGTAAAAAAAAAACTCCAACTATGCCCTCCAACTTGTACATCTTATGCATGTGTTTAAACCAGGGGTCGGCAACCTGCGGGCCGGGGCCAGCCCCCCGAGGCCTTTGGACCGGCCCCCACCGACCCCCACCCCACCACTGCACGTGTCGCAGCTGCCATTTTGTTTTCCAAAATGGCGGCCACGACTCATTTGCACATGCACAGTACTCCTGTGCATGCGTGAACGAGCCACAGCGCCATTTTGGAAAACAAAATGGCAGCCGCAACTCGTTTGTGCATGCACCGAGTACTGCACATGCGCAAACGAGTCGCAGCTGCCATTTTGTTTTCCAAAATGGCGGCTGCGACTCGCTTGCGCATGTGCAGTACTTCCAGTGTACTGTGCATGCACAAGCGCGTGAGTGCGTGAGCCGCCATTTCCCCACCACCACCATCAGCACGCGGAAGACCAGGAGATCCCCGGACCGGCCCCAGGTAAGGGGAACTTGCCGACCCCTGGAACAATTTAATCAGGAGAATGATTCAACTACAGTCAGCCCTCCACATTTGCAGCTTTGACTTTTGTGAATTTGATTATTTGAGGATTTGATTAATATATTCTCTCAAAGAATTTCTAGGTCCTCCAGAAGTTGATCAGAGCTGTGCTGGAGGACCTAGAGATTACTAGAGAAAATACTTCTCTAGGCATTTGTAGGTCCTCCAGTGTGATTCTATGGTCAATATCTGCAGATATTGACTACAGGGTAGCACTGGAGGGTCTAGAAGTTCCTAGAGAGGTGTTCGCTCGGGGGGGGGGGGGGGGAAATAGTGATTTGTAGTTTTTTCATTTTCACAGAGGTCCTGTGACCCTGACCCCAGTAAATGTGGAGGGACCACTGTAATACTAAAGACGCTTCAGAATAAAAAGAAAAACTGTCACTAACCTTCTACAAACAAATGGAGGACCTACAAATGCCTAGAGAAATATTTTCTCTAGTAATCTCTAGGTCCCCCAGCACAACTCTGGGTACTCTCTCATATATCCATCAGCCATACTTTAGATGGCAGTGGGACAAAGAGCAAGTTACTGAAATTATTGTGAGGCAGGCAAGATCACATGGTGAAAGCTTGTGCTCAAATGACAGGATAAAAAAATATATATATGAAAACCTAGTTTTTGTCAAGCTTATATTGCCTAAATTCAGTAAGCCTCTATCTTTATATAATAGCCAAGACTACCAAGACTATCTACCAAGACTAGACCAGGTGCTGATTGTGGCATAGATCACAAACTACTCATTTCAAAAATAAAAGTAAAACTGAAGAAGAGAACAAAACCAGTCATCATGCCAAAATACGATTTAAACAATATTTCCACAGAATTCATTGACAATATAAGGAACAGATTTGCAGTACTAAATATAATAAATTGTGAACCGGAACAGCCTTGGTCTGAAGCCAGGGACATAATAAAAGAAAAGTGCATAAAGACACTTCCAACACACAAAAGGAAAGTGAAGAAACCATGGATGACAGATAAATGGTGAACCGGAAGAGCTTTGGTTTCAAGCCAGGGTCATAATAAAAGAAGAATGCATACAGACACTTCCAACACACAAAAAGAAAGTGAAGAAACCATGGATGACAGATAAAATGCTACAAGCAATAAAGGAAAGAAGAGAAATGAAACAAAAAGGAGATAGGAATAAACTAAGAACCATGAACACAACAGTACAACGGCAGTGTGCAAAGATAAGGAAAATTACTACAATGACAAATGTAGAGAAATAGAAGGCAACAACTGAAAGGAAAGAACGAGAAACCTATTCCACAAGGTTTGAGAAATCAAGAGAAAGTTCAAACTAAGGACCAGGACACTCTACGACAATAAAAATAACGTAATTCAAGACCAGGAAGGAATAAAAAGACGTTGGATGCAATACACAGAAGAACTATACCAAAGAGATGACAAACTGAAGGACGCATGGAGAGAAGTGCCATACGAAGATGAGCCCCAAATTCTAAAAACTGAGGTGGAAGCTGCAATAAAAGAAATGGCAAAAAACAAGACTCCAAGAACAGATAATATTCCAATAGAACTGCTGCAATCCACACTGACAGAGTCAACTCTAGTGCTAACCAACATATGTCAACAGATATGGAAAACAAAACAATAACCAACAGATTGGAAGCAATCAATATACATTCCCATCCACAAAAAAGGAGACACAAGAGACTGCAGCAGCTATAGGACTATAGCACTAATCTCCCATGCAAGCAAAATTATGCTCAAAATACTGCAACATAGGGGGGAAGCAGATGGCGCAAAGCGCCGTTTTCGGGGCAAGGAAGGGGAGGGGCAGCCACACGGTGGGCGCCCCAACCCCTTCCCCAAAACAAGCTCAGAGCAGCCAGCCCTCTGCATGGCTGGCGCTCCAAGGATGACCTCCCGCTGCAGCAGCCGTACACGCTGCAGCGGAAGAGTCGCCGAAGGTGCGCCGGCAGCCTTTTGCGGCGCACCTTCGGCAATTTGTGGAAAGAGCGCTATTTTAGTGCTCCTTCCAGGGGCGGCGAAGCTGCGCCACGGGGCCAAGGTGTGCGGATACCTCGGTCCCGCGGCGCAGCTTCCTGGGGCGGCCCTGTGCTGCCCGTCTGCTTCCCCCTATAGACTCCTACCACACATGGAGAGAGAAATTCCAGAGGTCCAAGCAGGGTTCAGGAAAGGAAGAGGCACCAGTAATCACATTGCAAATATACGATGGCTAATGGAGCATAGCAGGGAGTTCCAAAAGAAAATCAGCATGTGCTTTATAGACTATAGCAAAGCCTTTGACTGCATGGATCATGAAAAGCTATGGAATGTCCTTAAAGACATGGGAGTGCCAACACATCTGATAGTCCTGATGAGGAATCTGTACTCAGGACAAGAGACTACTGTCAGAACAGAACACGGAGAAACAGAATGGTTCCCAATTGGCAAAGGAGTCAGACAAGGCTGCATCCTATCACACTACCTATTCAACTTCTATGCAGAACATACTGTAAGGAAAGCAGGCTTGGACATGGAAGAGGGAGGAGTGGAAATAGGAGGAAGAAATAGCAAAAATCTGAGGTATGCTGACGACACCATAATACTAGTAGAAAACTTCACAGACCTGGAACAACTACTAAGGAAGATCAAAGAAGAAAGTGCTAAGGCAGGCTTAATGTTGAACATAAAGAAAACAGAAATAATGACCACAGAGAACTTACACACATTCAAACTAGACAATGAGGAAATAGAAATAGTAAAAAAGTTCTCATATCTGGGATCAAACATTGATTGGAATGGGGACTGCAGCCAGGAAATCAGGAGAAGATTAAGAATGGGGAGGGCGGCTATGAAAGAACTAGAACAGATCCTAAAATGCAAAGACTCGGCACAAAAGTCAGAATTATGCAAGCCATCGTATTCCCTATTACCATGTATGGATGTGAGAGCTGGACAGTCAAGAAAGAAGATAGGAGGAAAATCAACTTGTTTGAGCTGTGGTGCTGGAGAAGATTGCTGAGGATTCCATGGACAACCAAAAGGACAAACAAATGGGCCCTAGAACAGATCAACCCAGAGATATCCCTAGAAGCCAAGATGACAAGACTTAGACTGTCGTACTTTGGACACATCATGAGAAGGCATGAATCGTTTGAAAAGACAATAATGTTAGGAAAGATGGAGGGAAGTAGAAAGAGAGGAAGTCCACATGCTAGATGGATAGACTTTATTAAGGAGACCACGAATAGGAGGTTGCAGGAGCTGGGCAGAGCAATAGAGAACAGGGGGGCCTGGAGATTTCTCACCCATAGGGTCAGCATGGGTCGAGACCGATGCGAAGGGAGTTATCTTTACATACAAGTGGCTACATGCAGAAATGTTCTAATTCTCTGAGGAACATCAGCAATTTATCAATTTCCATCTGTCATGCCATTAGAGAATACTTTTTAAAACACTGGTGTTTTTTTAAAGCAGACTGGGCCCTTTCCAAAACTGATGTAGCCTAATAAAAGAGTCCTGCCACAGGATCCATCACAGGGGTGGGATTTTGAAGAACTTCCACTCCCATCATTCCTTACTATTGGCAATGTTATCTATTGCTTCTGGGAGCTGCAGATGATCAACATCTGTAGGGCTACACAATTTTCACTCCTGATCTACTGTGTTTCTTTGGTGCATTGCCATTTAAAAAAAACACTGATACTTCTTATAGATTTTCATTTTCATTACTTTCCATCAGCTGAATAAATCTTCAATATTTTATTTTAAATTATATGCAAACTTTGGAACCCACCCACATGTCCCCATCTCATCAACCATATTGTACGAATAACTGACAAGTTATTCTTAAAACCTGGCAGACATTCAAGCAATAATACCAACAGAAAAAATTGGTTCCAACATCATTCAGTGGTGTTGTTTCAGCTATCGTAAATGGCATATAAATTGATTATATAAGTAATAAATAAAATAAGCACAAGAGCTGTGGGTCAGAATTCAGAAAAAGAATGAGGAAAGTGTGGTATATATGTAGGAAGGCTTTCATAACACACCAACATCTCTGAATCATCATAGGAGTAGAAATTGCATATTTGTGCATTATGAATTTCTTCCAAATTATAAACAAAAACTTACATAATTAATATGTTGCAGTTAAAATAAACTAATAGCACCTTAAACATTAATACATTTACTAACTTGTAAGTAGATCCAAAAATATATAAAACAGTGCTACAATTCCTAAGATACCTCAATTACTTTTACATGCATGTAGTCCTTATTTTCCTGCGTATAAGACTACTTTTTTACCTGCAAAATCTGTGGCTAAAGGGGGGGGCGTCTTATACGCCGGATATAAGGACAATGAGGATAGAGGTGCTAAAACTCTATATTTTGACTGGAAAAATGGGTGGGTCGTCTTATATGTGGGTCGTCTTATACGCCGGAAAATACGGTATATATGCAATACACCAATACCATTTACTTGAAGATTATTACAGATTTAGCTTTACATTTTTGTTAGGATTGGCAATAGACAATCCCCAGTTTTTTTCACAAGTTTGTGAGTATGAATGTCAATACCATATCAAAAGCCAAAAATTAATCATACTTGCTCTGAATACCTTTAAGAACCCAGCATAGTTTTTGTGCAACTGCTATTTCTAGAATAGCCATTTTTAAAAAAATCCCTATACATAATAAATATGATATGGTTTATACCTTTTGCCATTCTTTTGATGCAATCCAGAACCCCAGTACTTTGGTACACCTAAGTATTTCAGTTTGTGAGATGAAATCCATTTCTTAACTGAAAATATAAAATAAATTTCCAAATATGCACAATTAACAGTTTTCTGCAAAGCAACCATTGCTGTATTTATACATGAATTTAAAAAATACGGAAAACTGATTAATAGCTCTGAACAGTAATTAAACATTTACTACTAAGGACACAAGCTTTGCCCACATTCAGCACACGCGAATTCAACATCTGCAAGTCTATCCCACTGAATCAGGAATTTAAAGTGCTTACTTTGACTGAGACCTACCTACTGAATTATCTACACATTTTATTTGCATACCTCTTTCCAGATTCTAGCAATTTTTAAATCAAGAAAAACTGCATAGGCAAGGTTAAGACTTCTTGACTATTGTATTAAATTCAAGCATGCTATTTAAAAATATTCCTTGTATTTTTCCCCCCTTCAAACAGATACCATTTATTACGACAATTCCATTTTCCCCTTGGAAATCAGTAGCTGCTGCCTCAATGGGCTGTGACTTACTGGTTTAAAAGAGAACATGATCAAGTGTTCCAGTTCAGTAGGTCCTGTTTATAAACAATTAACTTTACTAAATATACAATGATGTACCACAATGAAGAAATACCTCGCTATAATTAAGAATGTCCAAAAGTACTCATTTAACGGCCTTTGTAAATGATGATTCCAGATGCCAATGAATCTTTAAACAGTATATTACTGTACTTCTCACCCTGTTCAATATTACACTATTCAAAAAGAACTGAACAAATTATTTTGTTAAATCAAAACTCAGAATATATTACTTACTTATCTCTGGTTTAGCAGCTCGCATATAGAAACTTAATTCTGTAAAGAGTGGTCCATTGTCACTAGGTTCCTATAGAAATAATTTTAAAATAAACATAACCTTTCATATACAATCTTGGTCCGTTTCTCCCTAGCGTGGTTTTTGATATTAGGTAAAGCCTTCTTCTTAGTGTCCTGTACTCTAGCAACTAAAACATTTAATTTTTCTCTCTTTCAGTTCACATTCTCAATGGTTACTATAGAATAGGGGGAATTCTTTCTTTGAAAAGAAAAGAAAATGTTCTATAAATTTTAGTATGATGGGGTTTTCATTTTAATATGGTGAATGAAAAATCTAAGTAAATTCCTATTCAGCCATTTTGAATACAGTTAAAGCAAAGGTGGGGGAAGGACAGTTGCATACACGCAGAGTCTCCCTTATCCAAAATGCTTGGGAGCAGAAGTGTTTTCAATTTCAGAGTTTTTTGAATTTGGGAATATTTGCATACACATGATGAGATATCTCGGAGATGGGATCCAAGTCTAAACATGAAAGTCATGTATGTTTTGTATGCACCTTATACACATAGCCTGAAAGTGATTTTATACTCAGTATTTTCAATAATTGTGCATGTGAAACGAAGTTGGTGTACAACGAATCATCAGAAAGCAACCACCCACGTGGACAATTTTGAATTGTGGAATATTTACGAATTCTTAATAAGTGAGATTCAGCCTGTACTAGCTTCACTCTTTCTGCCATTACCATTTTCATCACATACACAAAGCATCTCCTGGAAGGGGAAAGCCTCTTCTATCTGTCAAGGCTCTTCCTGCAATTAGGAAGCCATTACACAAGAGACTGTTCTCTTCAGAAAGGCCCCATCCACATGTAGAGGGCAATAAAAACTGAGACAGAGGGCCAGAGTGAGTATGCTTATTCCCGCTCCTCATGTTTTAACTCTAACTCTATTTAGAATGCCTGAACAGAGATTAATATTCAAAATATCAGTGTGTGTAGCATTTACTGTCACAATGAATTACAAGCATTTAAACTTCTGGCTGGCCTCTCTGAAATTTATTCTTGGAGCATGTGCCTCCTGTGGATGTAAATCTCCAAATATAAAAGTACCTTATACCAGATCAGACCTTTGGTCTATATAGCCCAATATTATCTATGCTGACTGGCAGCAGCACTCCATGATCGCTGGCAAAGAGGCATTTCCCCATGATCTGGCTCTTTTAAACTGGAGATGCTAGAGACTGACTTTGGCCCTTATGCATCAAAAACATGGAGTCCTTCACTGAAATGTCTCCTATGCTTTGTATTAACTCAGCTCCTACTAAAATGAAGGTTCTAGCTGTGAAAAGCACAGACCATGTTCTATTAATGCCAACATACAAGCTTGTTTGCATAGCAACCTTATCTTTCAGAAGGCTGAGCAATGTGAATGATCTTTGCTCAGAGGGCTTGTGCAGTCTGTATTTTTGATCATCTCCTATTGAAATGGCCACCCATTTTTAAGCAAGCCTGAACATTAACACTTTAGCCACTCTGTGCCAAGAAGCCTGTCTCAATATTCTTCTTTTTTCTATGAAGCAGTACCTACTTTCCACATGTGTTACAAATAGTATGCCCTAGTTATTTTGTTCTTGTAAGCCTGATTTAGTATAATAAGCAATTCAATCCTGACTCAGGATGAACTCAAATGTACATAAGGATTTCAATGTATCTATATCTAGTGTCATATGTCCCAATTTCAATGAGATGTTTATGTTTTCGAGCTGTCTATTCTGTGTAGTCAGAGGCATTCGTTTATTAATACAATTCATCTCCATTATGGTTGTACACTAAAGTAGACCACAAAGTCCTGATGTTCTATATAAATGTTTATATCAGCATCCTCTTAAAACCACACATACATCACCTACATGAACTATGCATTAAAGCTTTTCAATACATTCAGTAGTCAAAGACATGATGTATAGACTATTTTTACAAATGTAAACTTAATCGATTCATAGTGTCTATAACTCTATAAATAAAAGGCAGCCAGAAACAGGCAAATCCATATGACACTATGTTACTGCTACCAGGCAATAATAGTTGCAGCCAGGCTAAATTGCATTTGATATATCTACACTTTATTTTAATCAACAGGGTTCTCTTATATTGTCTAAATCAGGTTTTTCTCAACCAAAGTTCCTTGGAACCATAGTATTCTGTGAGAGGTTATAAGGGATTCCATTTGTTTTGAGCTGTAGATATAATATTTTTTATGCAGGGGTTCCTTGTGACCTCAAAGCTATTTCAAAGGTTCCTCCAGGGTAAAACGAAAAAGACTGATCAAAATGTTCAATATATCACAGTGCAGGGACTGGGAAATTATTGTTGTGTGCCTTCAAGACATTTGCAACGTATGGTGATAGGTGAATCTGCCATGGGGTTTCTTGGCAAGATTTGTTCGGGAGGGTTGCTTTTGCCTTCCTCTGAGGCTGAGAGAATGTGACTTGCCCAAAGAGACCCAGTGGGTTTCCACAGCTGAGCAGGGATTCGGGCCCTGGTATTCTAGTGTCGTAGCCAAACATTCAAACTACTATACCACACTGGCTCTGCAAATGGGAAACAGAACCAGAATTTAGCAAATTATAACCAGATTTGAATCATCAGAGGGTGCCAACTGACCCACTTTTCATGGCTATCATGGCTCAAAGAAAACTGAAGCATACCCCAAAGTCCACTGTATCCTCCAATATGAATTATAATTTTATATATGGCAGCTAACTCTTTTGAAACCAGCACATAAGTGTGAAGGACTCTGAGGCAAATGCCCAACCCAGATTATTCTATTCCTGAAGTTCATTAAGAAGGGAACTGGTAAATTATTCAGCCAGATAGCAGCCAAGGACCCAGCTAGAAAATGGGTCTAGTACTCTAGCACATTTCCACTGTGCCAAGTCACTAACACCCAAATTAGTTTCCAGTTTCAGATCATTTACCTATATACCTCTGATATATATACTTCTGTATTTCCATAGAGAAATACACAAAAAGCAGCAAGCCAATATTCTAACTTTAATCTATCCCAGAATTAGTAACTGGTCATTTCTCATAAATATCTCAGAGAATCTGAATGCATTCTATGACAGATGTATGCTGCTCTACAATGTGAGACTATGCAGTTTATCACACAGGAGGCACGGCATCCTCCTCCTGTCATTAAATCAAATTTAAATCATCATAATTGCGCGATTGGGTTCACACCCATGCGCTTTTCTCCCATCCTTCTCCTGTGTTTAAATCGTAATGGAGCCATTTCCACACGCCTGTCCCATCAGAAAAGCGTAATGGAGCTATCATTTGGTAATGATTTAAATTCAATTTAATGAAGGAAGGAGGATGCTGTGCCTCCTATGTGATAAACTCCTGTAACTAAGCAGTCACATAAATTTAGGGATAGCTATTTGAGGAAGAAGTCAATTGTGTCTGTTATTTAATAAGAGCAGAAAATTTTACAAGTTTTAGATGTAATTGAATGACATAACAGATTTACACTGAAACCAACCTGTAATTCATGGGACAAAAGGTCTCTGTGGATTTTATCATTCTCAAATTCCACTGAATTTCCACAAGAGAAAATCATGACAGCCTTCCAGGCCATTTAAACATTCAAATTCTAGTCTAAGTATCCCACTATTTCATTTCATTATTCAATCTAATTTTAAAAAGATACAACTTACCACTTTTATAACATAGGGTGCATCACTGGTAACAGATTTTGAAGAATTAACATCAGCTGTTTAAACACAATTTTTTTTATCAGTAGGAGGATAGAAGCAGGTTCTTAATAAATTTTACAAAAAAAAACAGGAAGAAATATTCTGTAGCTTGATAATAAATAACAATTTTAAGAATTTATCTGGAAACCTTTGCACTAGAGACAGTTCTAAAAACAGAAAATAATACTATGTATCTGTTTTCACACATTACCTAGGTTCCTTGGCAATCCGAGATCCTTAGTGAGCATAGCTGTATGATACATGTAGTAATAATTGTGAGTACAGTTGCCCCTCCGTTTTCACCGACTTCGGATCTGCGTTCCTTGCTTATGTGCAAGGGACAAACAGAGGGGCATACTATAGGCAAACCCCCACGGCGCATACCCCCATGTCCCCATTCAAGTTTCTGTTTTTGCAGAGGGGTCCAGAACAGATCCCCTGCAAAAACGGAGGACTAACTGTATACTGCACTTAGCATTTCATTTCATACTTAAAGTATAAACAATTTTGTATGCACACATTAAATTACAGTGTGCAGTGTCTCTCAGGGAGTTGTCTGCAGCTTCCAAACACCACAGAGCTTTGAAAGTGATTGACATGGTGACATTAGCCTGCCTAACTTCACAAGTCAGGAAGGGAGCCTGCCCATTCCATTCCAGAGCAAGACTGGTACAAACCACACTGTAACAGAGTGACCAAACAGTTCTTAGACTGGACAGTATGTAGTGACTCCTGTTGCTTATCTTGTATTACCACTCTGGTCACTGGAGAAGCAAGATAACATATGGAAGAGGTCTTACACTACAGAAAAACCACTATTTACTTTTTGTATTAATTTGTCAAATAACACAAAGCTAGTATTTTCCAACTCAGAAATCAACCACTTTCCCAAAAGGAATCCTGTGGCTGAGATTTTTTTATCAGCACTTTAGAGATACCAAAGCTATATAAGATTCAGAAGGTAACAGCCTTGGACTAACACCAAATGTTTGAAAAGTACAGATCTTCCCCTCAGTGGCCATGTTTTCCATCTTTTTAGCTACTATTGTAGCCAAATCCGAATGATGTTGATTAGACTTCCCAATGGCTAGGAGGGTATAAGAAACCTTCAAGTCATAGGGACAGCCTCCTTTTTACTTCATATAAGGCAATCATGCTACATCATCCTGTAACACTAGCAGGTATCCAGCTGAGTGTAGCAGCTTGACTTTGTTTAAATTGAAAGAGGAGAAGGAGATGGTTACTTGGCCATCTTGCAAAAAGTAAGATTCTTTGTGAAGTCGTAGGCTTTCATGGCCGGCATCCATAGTTTTTTGTGGGTTTTTCGGGTTGTGTGGCCATGTTCTAGAAGAGTTTCTTTCTGACGTTTCGCCAGCATCTGTGTCAGAAAGAAACTCTTCTAGAACATGGCCACACAGCCCAAAAAACCCACAAAAAACTACAGTAAGATTCTTTCTTCCCAGAGAAGTGTTGCAACCTTCAGAAGAAGTCTGCAAGACCATAAAGGTTCTCTGGCCACCTTCCTTAGGGGATGAAGGTCCAGTAATATGGGAAAACAGGTTGGGAGCAGCATAATAGTGATGTATAAAGCAGGACATGGAACTAAACTGTAAAGGGGGTGAGCAAAGCAAATATACAAGGCTCAAAATAACACTTTTTTGATCAATCTTACCAAGATACAGGCAGCCAAAACCACCTTTTCCTATAACTGAACCAAGCTTCCAATCTTTCTTTAACAGGTCAGTAAAAACTTCTCCTGGAGGGAATTCTTCTGCAAGTTTCCGCTTTGGAGGACCTCTTTTTCCAGCAGCCTTCTTTACATTAGGCATATTTGCTAAATATATTTAAAAGAAAAACACCTGTAAGAGGTCAAGTTTATTCCACAATATCACTTGTTTTTAGTTATTTGATACGCCTATGCCAGTTCCCCTTCAATACATCCTGCCGCAACAAAGTCTTGAGTAGTAAAATAAACACCATGTAAATTTTAGTTCAAGAACGTTGATGTTCTAAGTGCTTATTGTTCTTTTTCTGGGATAAAATTGCCACCTCCTAAATGAATCTTGAACGAAGCCATCTTTTCCACATTAAAAAATTCTTCACTTTGCAAAGCACATATCTGTCTCCAACCAAGAGACAGATCTCAAACTGCTATTGTGACCATTCAGATAACAGAATCACTTCATATACAGGTTATACAACCATTACCCCACGTTACTGTTCACTGCATTACCAGAGAGGTAAATAGCCACTTTTGTGATGGGTTACGGTGCCTGTTCTTCCATGGTCTACTCTAAGAACATGTTAACCTTCCCAGTATTTACTACACACAAACAAAACCTACACAATGCCCTAGAATTTTTCCAGGGTTGAGACAGAATATTACTTTCCAAGGTGGTTTAGAAACAACTTGTACTTTGCCTGCTAAGTTCTTGTCTCCTGCCTTTACATTGTGTACAAGGATTCAATCAGAATGGAAACAAGCCTGCATGGCTTTATAATTTTTTAAAATATTTACTGTGTAGAACATGCGCATCAACAAAGGTTATGTAAGGCTGTTAAGAATGGCAGAAATACAGCATTTTAACCTTATTCATATGCTTTCAAGAGACTTTCCTTGCTCTTTCCAATTTGGTTAAGTGCCTTCTCTCATCCCTGGTTCCCTTTACCCTCCTTGAGCTGAGTCTTCTCAGCTGACCAGGAATAATAAGGATTTATTATTACTATTCTTGTCATCATCATCATCATCTAACATTAGTTCTGCCATATATGAGGCTGTTAAAGCATGTACCACTAACTCTAGAATGAAGATAGGCTTTGTTTTTGAAAGGTCATAATTTTCCTGGCTAGGAATGATGCTAGCTGTAATCCAACAATCTGGAATGCACCATGTTGAGGAAGAATGTTTAAGTACCTATGAAGGCTGTGTCTGGATCACAACAACAACAAAAAATCCACTGTGGTGTAATGAGCATACAAATAGAATAAATGAAGCCCAGATAAATAAAGTTGAGATATACCTATTTACCTGATAATCATCAAATATAAGCTAACTATAGCAACATTCTTACAATTTTAGTATTGTTATCAAAACAACCATACAAATAGAATTATAGAGCTTGTTTTGTTTTGTTCTTAGTTTCACCTATATGCTACTTTTTTTTTAAAAAAAATACAAATTAATCTAACTTTTCAGCATATGTGAAAAGGGATGGCAACACTAAACAAAGGCTTCTGGACAAAGAGTGGGAGAAGTCTCTAGCCCAATAAAAAACTACTATAATTTCACTTAGATTCCATACCAATTCTCTACTGTATATGGGGTAAAGAAATAACCTAGAAATCAATATGGCAGTCCCACTACAGTGCATTATTAGCACACTTAAGATAAATTAACTATGGTCCAAAACATACTGCAGAAATAATCCCGTATGAGACTGCTTTAACTACCCTGGCTCAAATCTAGGGAATTCTGGGAACTGTAGTTTTGTGAAGCATTTAGCCTTCTCTATCAGAGCTCTGGTGCCACAATAAACTACAATTCCCAGGATTCCCTAGCAATGAGCCGGGGCAGTTAAGGTGGTCTGAAACTGGATTATTTCTGCAGTGTGTTTTGGACCTATGTTTCACATACATGACCCTTTAAATGATGAAAAAAATCAGAATTTCCAAAAATACTCCGTTTCACCATTATACTATTACAAAGGCCCCATTTCCTATGCCCACGTCATCCTATTTAGGGTGTTAGTGTGCCTACCTGAAAGGTAGCAAAGCTATTACTATAGCATTACTGCCAACCAATGAATCTGAACAGGTAAATTATTCACTTCCAGACAACCTGCTCCATGTGGAAATGCCAAAATCTTTCAACATGCTTATTATAACCACATAGAATCATAGAACATTACTGGTTGGAAGTGACCTCAACAGTCAACTCTGAGGCAGAAAATTCACAACCAAATAATCAGTGACAGATGGGCATCCAGCCTCTGCTTAACACCCTCCAACGATGTGTCACCTTCTGAGGCAGTCTTTCCCACTGTCAAACATCTCCTCCCTTCCAGATGTTTTTCCTAAAGATCTCAGATTCTACCCCTCTGGCCTGCAATGCCAGGTCTAGATTAGATTATCTAACTAAACCATTTTATGCCATCTCCATGTTTTCATTTGATCTCACTTTGCAAAAGAGAGATTCAAGATTTAAATATGTGAATTTCACTATAAGTGATTAAAAAAATAATACATAAACACGACTTGGTGCAGTGTGAAACTACAATTTCAAGACAGCATATTGGTAATAATGAAGAGCAGATTTTCAGCCAACACAAATAACAGCAATATGTGTGAAAATATTTTTTCAAATGGCCGAAGTATCATGTTATTTAGGGATGTTTCCTTATATCACCTCACACTGTCTTTACATCAAGCCTAGCGCAGGCAACTCTGACTCAGAATCACAGAACAGCAGAGTTGAAAGGAACACTCAAAGTCATTTAAGCCAGTTCAGCAAGCTAGTTAAAAATATCCCTGAAAAATGAAATAACTTTCCAGGGTTGGAGACAAAGGTCTCTCTCATCCCTGATCACTCCATTCTTTTAATTAAGTGTGCCACAAATGTGAATCTGGGAAATTCTGTATGTTAAATCATGTGCTGTACTTTTGAATATGAGTCCTCACACAAATTCTGAACTAAAATGTATAGCACTGGTGTGGGCAGCATACAGGTTATATGTATCCCCCAGAAGCCAATTTCCTATTGAAAGAATTTTTTAACTTATAGAAAGGGAGAATTACACTCCAGGAAGAATGATTCTCCCGTAAAACAAGCATGAAAGACCTGCATACCTTATTTTTGCACTAAGATACCTTTTTAAAATGAAACTAGAAGATGTCTTCCTGGTCACTTCAACTTTTTTTTTTTTTTTTTTTTTTGGAGAGTAATGTTGGATTGAAAAAATGCCCCTGAGGCCAAACAAACCTACACCCACACCTGGTGCAGCACATACAGTTTGATATTTTCTGGTCAAGCAACATATATATGACAGATCAAGTCATACATTATATTGCTATTACTGGCCTGAAAGCAGAAGTCAGACTGATGTTACCACAGACACAGGGAGAACTTGACTCACAGGTGACTGGTGGTGCTTGTTCCAATAGGATAATCAACTACTGTACCCACATGTGTGATGTTATACACTCCTTTTTATGTTTTTATCTTGTTGTTCGCTTCCTTCGAGTCAACCTCAATGCATGGAGACCCTGTGAATGAGACTATCCAATCCTCCACTCTTCTGCTCAGGTTCTGTAGGCTCAGGTCTATGGTCTCCCTGACTGAGTCCATCCATCTGGCATGTGGTCTTCCTCTCTTCCTACTGCCCTCCACCTTCCCCAGCATCATTGTCTTTTCTAATGAGTCATGCCTTCTCATGATGAGGCCAAATTATGTCAGCCTCAGTTTAATCACCTTGGCTTCCAAGAAGAGTTCACGCTTGATCTGTTCTAGGACCCATTTGTTTAAACTACTGGGCTGGGCAGCAGCAGTAGTGGTGGGTGACACTGATGGAGAAGCTCACAGCAAGAATAGCAGTAACAACATAGCTAACGTATGTTAGCACTACACCAGGGGTCGGCAACCTACGGCCCGGGGGCCAGATGCAGCCCCCCTGAGGCCTTTGGACCGGCCACAGGCCGGTCCTGCTGCTGCCGCTGCCAACCCCCACTGCCACCGCTGCACGTGTTGTGGCCGCCATTTTGTTTTCCAAAATGGTGGCCGCAACTCTTTTGCGCATGCACAGTACTCTGGCGCATGCGCAAACGAATCACAGCCGTCATTTTGGAAAACAAAATGGCGGCCATGACTCACTCGTGCATGCGCAGTACGCTGGAAGTACTGCACATGCGCAAGCGAGCGTGCAGATGCGCAGTACTTCTGGCGTACTGCGCATGCGCAGTACTTCTGGTGCACTACGCATGCATGCGTGCATGAGTGTGCACGGCGCCATTCCCCCCCTCGGCCCACGGAAGACCTGGAGACCAGTGGACCGGCTCCAGGTAAGAAGTTGCCAACCCCTGCACTACACAAAGGCAAGAATGAACCTCCTTACAGGAACTTCTCAAGAAGAAACCCAATGTTTTTATTAACACCCTGCAATCTGTTTATGTCTCTAGTTATAAATATTTAATCTCTATAAACAAGGATATTTCCCTTTTGTTTTAAATTGACTTCCACTTCATAACTACAGTCTTCGTTTCTAGAAAACCAAAAGAGAAACGTGGAAAGTCACATGGGCTGCAATGAGATTAAAGCTTTGAATAGTTAACCATTTTAGCTCTATACGGTGGTATTGTCCATGTGCAGATGGTACACATGAAGGACAGTGCCTGGAAGCTTCCAGAGCCCCATAGTACTTAAACTAAAGAAGGTTCACTATGAAAGCCTGGGAACTACAACTCTAATTACTTTTTTTAAATATCTACCTTTCTATAAAACTTTCAGGACACCTAACACAGACACACTCAAGACCCATAAGAACACAAAGCCAATCAGGGCAGCCAAAAATAAGTTCTATGGATAATTCTAAATCATCCCAAAGTCTTTGCTGAAATGTCATGTTGTCTACTCCCTGAAAGTTCAACAACTCATTTGGAAAAAGCAGAGCTCTTCATCAAGAGGGGTTCAGAATCTAGGTGCCACCATTAACAAGGACCATTTATGAGACCCTAGCTACTACACTTCAGAAAGTAGGTGCTGCTGGCATTGCCCCAATGTACTCCATTGAACCACTAAGACCTTAAATGGCTCTTCATTGTTGAACAAAGAACACAGAAAAGTTCATACTGAAGCTTAAAAAAAACCTGGCAGCGTGGGACTAGGGGTAAAATTGAACTGACATCAGAGGCACACTGGAAACCAGAAGAGCTAAAAAGGTGTGAAGTTGAAGGCTTTCATGGCCAGCATCCATAGTTTTTTGTGGGTTTTTCAGTTATGAGGCCATGTTCTAGGAGAATTTATTCCGGGCGTCAGGAATAAATTCTTCTAGAACATGGCCTCATAGCCCCAAAAACCCACAAAAAAAACTAGAGCTAGAACAACATTGGATGGTACAAAATGAACCTGAACTAATCTAGGGCTCAGAGAAATAGCAACAGCAATAGCAACTACATTTTTATATCGCTTATCAGTGCATGTAAGCACTTCCTAAGCGGTTTACAATGTGTAAGCTAATTGCCCCCAACAAGCTGGGTACTCATTTAAGTGACTTACGGAAGAATGCAAGGTTGAGTCGACCTCGAACCCCTGGCTGGTATTGAACTCACAACCTTGTAGTTTGTGAATGAGTGGCTGCAGTACAATGCAGTGCAATGAAACACTGGAAGTGCAGAGTAGCATCTTTTTTTTTTTTTTTTTTTACATTTTTAGGAACAACTTCCAGAGTGTAAGAGCTGTTTTAACAATGAGACAGATTGCTTTAGATGAAAGATGCTACTTTCTCAATTTTTGACCTCTGACGCTGGACACGGCCCTTCTAGGTCCCTTCTAACATTTTATGATGTGTTTGGAATACCTTCTAACAGACAATAGTCTAGCTGCTCTATTCTGATTTACAAAGAGACAATGTGCATCACAATATAATAGCCCCTCCTAATTCGCAGGAGATCTGTTCCGGGCCCTCTCGCAAAAATGGCAACTCGCACATATTTGAGTCCCACAGGAAATAATGCGGTGCGCACCCATGGCGGGTGTGCGCAGTGGCGTACAGGCGTGTGCTGCCATTATAACAAATAGCCGCTTGTCCTTCCCATGAAGAGCAAGACCGCGGATTCCAAGTCTGCGAAAAGGGAGAGACAATCTGTAATCTAACCTGAACAGAACCAGGGCTGACTAGCTCTTTGCTGTCATTGTTTTTGGTATTTTCTTCCTTCTTTCTAAGCAGCCATTTCATACTACAGTGGGCACTCAACTGTCATGAGTTTTACTTCCACGAATTTGACTATTTGCGAGTTTGTATCTGCTTCTGCCACTGGTCTCCAGGCCTTCTCCTCTCTGCCTCCAAGACAATGATACTGCAGCAGAAATCTCTTTTATGTCATCCTCGTCTCAAGAAGGAGGACAACACTAAAGGAGATTTTTTTTGTAGCAGCCACCATAGGCCTGAGCTGGTGATGGAGGCAGCAGCTTGCCTTCATCACCATTCTCTTCATTTCCATCTCTTTTCCTGACAACAACCCCCTCCAGCCCACAATGAATGCAGTCTGCAACCAAGGTGGATTCTACTCCACCTGCTCTCCTTCCCTCTCACTGGCTTGTTTGCTTGGTTTGCCTTGTTCAGCCAGCATGCTGTTCCAGTAGCCTCTCTATCCCCCATCACTCACTGAGTTAATCCACCCTTTACCATCTCTGCCCTCTCAGGCCTCTGACAACAATGTTAAGCAAGACCAGGTAGAGTTAGAGTTGAGCAAGGAAGTAGGAGGTGTTTACAGAAGCAGCAGCAACAAGTGATCCTTCCCTCCCCCTTTCCCCCCAGCCCCTCTTACTCTAGCTGGCCTCAGATTAACATCATTGTGGAAGGAGGTGGAGGGTGGAAGCCTTAGTGATCAGGAGCAGAGGCGACCTGGGAGTGAAGTGGAGATTTTTGATGCATCAGTTTGTAGCATGCATAGGGGGGGGGGTTAAATATTTGCATTTTTTCCACTTCCGCAGGGATCCTGTGCCCCTAACCACCATGGAAGTTGAGAACCAACTGTACATGCTTTTACACTGAGTAGACGTGTTACGTGGCGAGCACTCCTGCCACCATTCATCTTTAGCATTGACTTTTTGGATGGCAGTCCTGTGGGAACTTGTTATCCCACCCCTGCCTCCAATTTATGTGTAAACAACCCAACTATTCTTTGTATGATGTCCCACACCAAACTTTAAAATGTCAGTAGCGTGGTTTGTTTTTAAAAATATAGGCCAAGTCATGTTTAAATAAGAACAAGAGTTTATTTTAAAACAGCATGGAATAACTATAACTTGTATTAAAGCTTATTACTGTAGGCTTGCTTGATTACATATAATGTTTTTTCCCAATAACAATATCCCTCAGAAGAGAACACTACAGCAACTCCCTTCTTTAGACTCTACTTTGTTAGTCCCTCTAGACCAGGGGTAGGCAACCTTTCCCCTTTAAGGGCTGAGGGACTTCAGCTCCCAGAATCCCAGGAGCTATTGGCCAACATGGGACTATTGGCCAAAATGGCTGAGGCTTCTGGGAGCTGAAGTCCATTGGCCCTTAAAGGGGAAAGGTTGCTACCCCTGCTCTAGACTCTAACTAACAAAATAACAGTTCCCTCAGGAACTCCCCAAAACACAGCCCTCTCTCTGGCTTCACTCCCTGACCACTCTCTTCGACTGTCTAATTCCCAACTCTTCACTCCAACTGTCAAATGGGAATTTTCAAGTGCTCCCAGCTTGAATTCTATTGGTTGGCCCTCAGCTTCCTCCTGATTGGCCAGCTGGACATTCTATTCACTACAACCGAAAATGAACATGCCTCTAATTTATTTTGAATACAAGGCTTCTGCTAAGTGGAAACACAGAATGACTCAACAGCTCATATCCTTCCTCATTTGGTAGTGCTCTAATGCACCACAAACTGTTGTTTATTTAAGCAAGGCTGCTACCTTTTCACAAGTCATCAAGAACTATGAGCAATGCATGCCTGAAGTTTCCCTAAGCAACTCAGTGCAAAAGGGATATAAAGGTCTATCTCATTTAACAAAGTGCATTGTTGGGCATTATTTAACAGAAAAGTTGATACCAGAGTCAGAAATATCATGGAAAGATTAGGGAAAGTTTCCTACAGCACAAAAATGGAGAACACTCCAACACGTTTCAGGAAACTTTTTATTCAGAATTTATAATATACACATGGAAAATGAAACAACCATGTTAGGGAAGCCTTGCATAAGTAAAGAAAAACATGTTGAGTCTTCATACCAGTTGAAGGCTGCTTCCAAAATGCAACAAGAGATAGTTTTTCTTTTTTTCACCCACCTCCACTTGTCTTACGATTTCCATTTTGGTAGTCAAACTTATATCTATATCTATGCTTTTTTAACAATATGGGGAAACTAGTGAAGTAGGCTCATCTGCTTTCCCCTTTTCATTCCTTTGCTGTTCATGCATGCTGTGTACCTTGCCTTTTGTAGGCAGGCACACACAGTAGAATCAGAAAGTGCTTCATTGCATTGTTTACTGCAGACACACTGTGGCAACCCATCAAAAGAAATTCCTCCAGCCATCCTTCACCATCATCATATTGATACTGCTTTAAAAAACACGTAACTTCCAGCTAGACAGGAGATAGGGAGGAAATGCAGGCTGGTGGAAGTAAAAACATTGCAAAAAGGAGAATCTTCATCAGAAGCTTTATTAACTGAAGTATATCTGTGCTACTTTTCCATCCCAAAGCAACCGCAAACAGCTGTTCTTACAGCTTTAGCCATCTTAGAACTACCCAGAGGTTTTGAACTAGGGTTGACAACATGACCATTGACCATACACTAAATAATTAAAGAAATAAACATTGTATGAAACCAACAGGGGCTGTGTTCAAGAACTTCTTGATGTTGGAGAAGTCTATTGATTTATAGGGAGTTACAGGGAGCATGTAATTCCCTTGTTGAAACAGCTTCTGTCTACCAGTTCGTTTCTGGGGACAACCCAAAGTGCTGGTCATTACCTATAAACGGCTTAGGTCCAGACCATTTGAAAGGCTGTATCTCCCCGTATGAACCTACCAGAGCTTTAAGATTATCAAGGGAAGGCTTTGTCTTGGTCCTGTCACCATCATAGGCTTGGTGAGGACATGAGAGAAAGAGCCTTCTTGGTGGCTGCTCCCACCCTTTGGAACTCCCTTCTGTGGGAGGCTAAGCTGGCCCCTTCCCTGCTTTCCTTTCCCCAGCAAGCAAAAACATTTTTAGTTAAGCAATTTAAACTATTTGATGCTTAAAGTATTTAATGCTTGAGCAGGGAAGATTCTTAATGTAGGGCCTAAGCAGACTGCCAGAAATAGTGCACATTAAATTGAGGCACTGCCCTTGCTCAGTGCTAGGGAATCATGGGAACTGTAATTTATTGTGGCACCAGAGCTCTCTGACAGAGAAGGCTCAATGTCCCAGAAAAAAAATACAGTTCCCATGATTCCCTAACACTGAGCAAGGGCAGTGCCTCAATTTAATGTGCACTATTTCTGGCAGTCTGCTTAGGCCTGTAGATGTATGTTTTATCTGTTTTTAACTTTTGTATGATTTTAATCAGTTTTATAGTGTTTTGACATGGTGTTTTTAAATTGGATTTAAAACTTTTGTAAACATTTTAAATTGGTTGTTATGGAAGCTGCCTTGCATCCAAGCCTAGGAGAAAGGCAGAATATAAATAAAATAAATAAAAAATAAAATAAATAAAGTTTACAATTTTAATTACAGATGGTTCCAAGCAGCATTGCACTAGATGTTTCTGGATTACAAGGTCCCAATCTTCCTGACTATTGACTGTGGAATATGGGATTGATGGGAGCTGTAGTAGTACAGAACATGTGTGGAAGGCTGAACACTCATCACTCCACATTCGCTGGAGTTAGGGGCACAGGGCCCCCATGAATGTGGAAAAACTGCAAATAACAAAAACACTATGATTTTTTTTAATTGAGAGAACACCTTTCTAGGAATCTCTAGGTCCTCCAGTGCAACTCTGTGGTCAACATCTGCCAGACTTTGACCATAGAATTGCACTGGAGGAGCTACAAATTCCTAATGGAGTGTTCGCTCTATGAATCTGCAGGTCCTTCAGTGCAATTTTTGGTTAAAGTTGACCATAGAGTTGCACTGGATTACCTAGATGCTCCTAGAGAGAACATATTATTAAAATCCGTGAATAATCAAGTCCGCAAATGTGGAGGGATGAGTGTATATTATCATCTTCACTTTTTTTTAAAAAGATTAATCACCCATCATTCATATTTATGGAAGAAAGTTGGAACCAAAGAAACCAAAGGCTTTCCACTCTCTTCTCTTCAGCACTATCTGATAGAAAAGCTGCTCCAAAATAGAACTTGAATCTAAACTTCACTGCAGAAATAATGCACTTTGACATTGCTTTAACTGTCATTCCTCACAGGTATGAAATTCTGGGATTTGTAGTTCTGTGAGATATTTGGCCTTCTCTTTGAGCACTCTGGTATCACAACAAACTACAAATCCCAGGATTCCACAGCACTGAGCCATGACAGTCAAAGTGCCAAACTACATTATTTTCACACGGCAGATCAGACTGTAGTGATGTGGGTCATGCAAGCCTGAGGATTCTAGGCATTGCAGTCTTAAAATGGTAAGCTTCCTTATTATTTATTTATATATTTATTATTTCCCAGAGTAGAACCAAAAGCAGGTTGAAGGGATATCATACTGAAGATGAAGCAAGTTTGTTTTCTGCTGCTCAAGAGAATAGGACCCAGAGCAATGGAGTCAAATTAAAGAGAAAGATTTCATCTAAACCAGGGGTAGGCAACCTTTTTGAACCGGAGGCCGGTCCCCCGAAGTCGCCTCTTCCTCTGGACTGAGGGGGGGAGGAATGGCGGTGCGCACGCACTCCCCACCACCACGCTCGACCCCCGCGCGCGCCGCCGCCGCAGCACACACTGCCACAGCCGCCTCCACGCATGTTGCGGCCGCCATTTTGGAGAACAAAATGGCGACCGCCACTCGCGACCGCCATTCTGTTTTCCAAAATGGCGACCACGACTCGTTTGCGCATGCACAGTACTCCTGCACATGCGCAAATGCGTCGCGGCTGCCATTTTGGAAATCAAAATGGTGTTTGTGGCGCACGCAGCCGCATGGCGGCCGAAATGTGCGGCGGCGGCAGCAGCGGCAGGGGTCTGCCTGGGCCAGTAAGTACAGGGACCTGGGCCGGAACCGGCCTGTGGGCCGTAGGTTGCTGGCCCCTGATCTAAACATTAGGAAGAACTTCCTGATGGTGAGAACTGTTTGACAGTGGAACATGATCCCTTGAAGAGTGGTGGGGTCTCCTTCTTTGGAGGTTTTTAAAGAGAAGCTGGATGGCCATCTGTTGGGAGCACTTAGATTATGAATTCCTGCATGGCAGGGTGTCAGACTGAATAACCCTTGTGGTATCTTCCAACTCCATGATTCTATGATTCTAAACACTTACATGCTATATCATGCATTTCTGCACATGTCTAAGTCCATTTGAGTTCAGTGTTGCTTGTTTGATAAAAGTCAATGGTACATAGTGGCTTTCACATCAGTTAGGCGGTCTGGGCTATAGTCCAAACCTCATGGTGAAAGGCCTGGAAACCATGGCCTATGAGGAACATTTTAGGGAGCTGATGTCACTCTGAGGATGGAGCAGCCTTGTTTTCTGCAGCTCCAGAGATTAGGACCCAGAGCAATGGATGGAAGCTACAGGAAAAGAGATTCCACCTCCATATTAGGAGGAACTTCCTGACAGTAAGAGCTGTTTCACAGTGAAACACACTCCCTGGGAGAGTGGTGAAGTCTCTTTCTTTAAACAGAGACTGTTTAAACTGTCTTTAAACAGAGGCTGGATGGTCATCTGTCGCAGGACTGCTTAGATTGTGTCTTCCTGCATGGCAGGGGGTTGGACTGGATGCCCCTTGTGGTCTCTTCCAACTCTTATAATTCTCTGATTCAGAGAATTAAAATCCTTAAAACCATTTTTAAAAAAATTAAAAATTCCCATATTAAACCATATAAACCCATTCAAAGGCCATTCGAAAAGGTTTTCTAAGTATTATTTTATTATTATTATTTATATCATTTTTATGCAACTTTCTCCCGGAAAGGGACCCAAGACAGCTCACAAACAAAAAACTTTTACAATAAAAGTTTTAAAACAATTAAACACACTGAAATAAAAACAGTATAAAATTATGTAGTTGTGTCCTTTCTGACTTATGGCAACCCTAAGGCATAGTGGTTTGAGTGCTAGACTGAGACTCTGGAGACCAGGTAGAAATCAAAGATATAGCCGTGTTAGTCTGTAGAATCAGTATGTAGAGAAATCTTGTAGCACCTTTGAGACTAACTGAGAGAAAGAAATAGTCTCAAAGGTGCTACAAGATCTCTGGAGACTGGGCTCAATTCCCCAACTTGGATATGTAAACCCACTGGGTGACCTTGGCCAAGTCACACTCTCTCAGCCTCAGAAGAAGGCAATGGCAAGCCTCTGCTGAACAAATCTTGCCAAGAAAACCCCACTGACAGGCTTTAAGGTCGCCTTAAGGCGGAAACGACTTGAAGGCATACAAGAAGATGCACCTTGGGCGAGTCACACTCTCTCAGCCTCAGGGGAAGGCAACGGCAAACCCCTTCTGAACAAATCTTGCCATGAAAACCCCATGATAGGTTTGCCTTAGGGTGGCCATAAGTCGGAAATGACTTGAAGACACACAACAAGTTTCCAAACAAGAGGCCTGGGATGGCGAGCTGAGGGGAAAGGAAAGGCCAGAAACGGGGAGGATGAGCAACAGAGAGGGCGGCGGGGCATGCTTTCCGGACCAGAATTTGCCTCCTCCAGAACTAAAACCGCCCGAGGAGGAGGAGGAGGAGGCCAAGGGGAAGGGAAGCGGGAGGGCTGCCGGGTTCATACCTCAAGGAGCCGCCAGAAGCAGGACAGAGCTGGGCAAGAAAGCGACTCTCTCAGCCTCCACCTCAGAATGACTGCGCGCCGGAAACGGCCGGACGGAAGTTCAGAGTTGCCGCGCGCAGGGAACTTCCGGTTTCGTAGGCATCGGAGGAGGAGGAGGAGGAGTTGTGGTGAGTGGTGGCGTCCTTGCGGTGGGCGGAGCTACGCTGAGCGTTTGACGGTTGGTGGACGGTTTGAGCGGGAGAGCCTGGCTTTCCTATAGGTCGCCTCTTCTTCTATGGGGGTTAATAGGAGCCCGCGTGGCGTAGTGGTTTAAGCGCTGGACTGCGGCTCTGGGGGGGTCAGGGTTCGATCCCCGGCTGCGACGAGGAAAAACCCGTTGGGCGATTTTAAGCGAGGTGCACTCTTTCAACCTCAGAGGGTGCAGGGTGACCAGGTGTGCAAGGTGCTATAAAATTGGGATATTCAAGTCAAACCCACTGGGTGGCCTGAGGCGGGTCACACTCTCTCAGCTTCAGAGGGCGCAGGGTGAACAGGTGCAAGGGTTGAATGTGGCCTGAAGTGAGTCACACTCTCTCAGCTTCAGAGGGAGGCACAAGGCACTGCAAAATGTGGGCTGTCCAAGCCAAAACCCACTGGGTGGCTTGAGGTGGGTCACACTCTCTCAGCCTCAAGGGCAGGGTGAATAGGTGCAAGGATTGAATTTAGTTGAATTGGTGGCCTGAGGTGAGTCACTCTCTCAGCTTCAGAGGGGACAGGGTGACCAGGTGCAAGGTGCTACAAAATGTGGGACATTCCAGCCAAACCCACTGAGTGACCTGAGGTGAGTTATACTCTCTCAGCCTCAAAGGGTGACAATGGCAAACCGCTTCTGAAGAAACTTGACAAGAAACCCAAGGATAGGTTCACCCCAACAGTGATTTGAAGCATTCTGGGCTCTTTCTGATTGTTTATTTCGGGTTAGATACCATTTATGCGTCATCTTAAACAGCTGTTCTTTTAAATTAGTGCACAAAGTAATCTTTATACCTGTGGGCCCCATATTTTCCCCATACATCCGCATGGAGGTTATGCTCAAAATTTTGGGCCCACTTTATCAAGTACTCTTTTACAAGTTCATTCTGTCTCTGGTTTCAGAAGCCATTTCTACACTTTTTAAATTACATGGCCATTGTGTTTACACAGCTCTAAATAAAACTCAATTTCTCTAACCTCTATGGCTGCACTTCTCTTGTCTTGATCAAGTCCTTAAGTTTCATGTAAACAAACCAATTAAAATCTTCGTCCTCCCGGAGAATCATCTTTCTTCATTTAAACTTTCTTGTTAAAAATAAAAAAGATCATAATAGCGCAGTCATCTCCAGTTTTTAACCTCTTCTTTCCTTAAAAATGGCTTCCTGTGGGGTGGTAGCTAATACTATCTTAGAAGAAGCAGTACCTAACATTTCTATGCATAGAGGAGTGCCATTTTTGGCAGAAAATGACATATACATTTAATACAATGAAATATTTTTTTATGCATTTTATATGTAACTACAACTGACCTGTAATTACAGCATAGCCTTAATACTTTTTTCTTAAAATGCACTTTTTCAGGTAGTGGGACACAAGGTAAAATAAGTTTTACAAAGTTGACAGTTATCATCAAATCTAAGCATTCGGGTATGGAGTTTAATAGGTGAAGCCATCCAGCTGTTTGGTCTGTCATCTCGACTTGAAGAGATAAATAATAATTTTTGCAGTGGAAAAAAGCACAGGGAAAAAGTGTTAAGACATTTTGTTCTTATTAAATGTGTCCTTGGCTGCATCCGTACTGCAGAAATAATCCAGTTTGATACCACTAACTGCCGTGGCTCAACACTATGTAATTCTTGGATTTGTATTTTGTGGCGCTGACAGAACGCTCTGACAGAGAAGGCTAAATGTCTCACAAAACTACAAATCCCACTTTTAGGGTTAGGGTCCACTTTTAGGGTTAGGGAATCATGGGAACTGTATTTTATTGTAGCACCAGAGCTCTCTGACAGAGAAGGCTCTATGTCTCAGAAAAAAAAATACAGTTCCCATGATTCCCTAGCACTAACCCTAACCCTAAAAGTGGACTCAATTTGCACTATTTCTGGCAGTCTGCAACTCCCCTTTGTCTTCTTCAGATTTCCTGGCTGCAGTCCCCATTTCTATCAATGTTTGATCCCAGGTATGGTATTTCTATTTCTTCATTGTCTAGGTTGAACTTGTAAAGGTCCTCAATGGTCATTATTTTACCTAGAATTATTTTATTTTACCTGAATTATCATTATTTTATCTGAATACCTTGTAAAACTATACGTCCCAGGATTGTATAGAAGGCAGCTCTGGCAGTGAAAGTGGTATAAAAGTGCTCTAATTGTACGGAGTGGGGGGAAATGCAAATGAAAACGTAGCATAAACTAATAGGTATTCAGTACGTAGAGAGATCTTGTAGCACCTTTGAGATTAAATGAAGGAAAGAAAATGGCAGCATGAGCTTTTGTAGACTTCAGTCTACTTCCTCAGTATTCAGTGAGCTTTCTAGTACTCTCTCAGGCTGGCTGTTGTATTAATAGCAAAAAGAAAGAAAGTGAGTGGGGGAAAGATGATGGAGGTGTGTTGTTTTTTAAGCCATGGCTGCAGTGGTGTTTCTAACAGAGGGACGGGGTAAAAATTATTATTATTATTATTATTATTATTATTATTATTATTATTATTATTTCAGAAATGCAGAAAATGGTAGCTTCAGAATTGCAAAAGAAACTTCCCTTTTAAAATAGATAAATAAGATTAGGGGCCTATGCAAACTGCTAGAAATAGTGCAAATTGAGTCCACTTTTAGGGTTAGGGTTTGGGAATCATGGGAACTGTAGTTTATTGTGGCACCAGAGCTCTATGACAGAGAAGGCTCAATGTCTCAGAAATAAAATAAAAAATCCCATGATTCCCTAGCACTAACCCTAACCCTTAAAGTGGACTCAATTTGCACTATTTCTGGCAGTCTGCAAAGGCCCTAGGTTGTGGTGTGTGTGCAGAAAGGGACTGCTTGTTACTGTCTGGACAAGGCCCTTGCGCTCGAGTCCTGTGGAAGTGGGGCTGGAGAACCCAGGTTTTAAATTTTGGTAGAAGTGACAACATAAACAACATTTGTCACATGTTGCAGAATTGCCACAGGAGGGGTACAAGAGCAGGCCCACAATGGGAGATTCTTGACTTCATTGAATTTACACCTAGTGACAAAATTACATGATGATACTATCCACCCACAAGATAATAATGATGCCTGTCTGAAAAATCCTTTAAACGTAGCATACAAATTAAGACACAACAAGCATTGAGACCCTCAAAAAATGCAAAAAGCAGTTCATAAAAGTCAGAGTGGTTGATTTAAACACAAACGCTATGTGTCGTCTGTTGGAGCAATAAGATTTTTAAAGATGCCTCAAAACCAAATATATCTGGTGGATTGCTACAGAAAAGACATTCCACACGTTGGCACTCTCTCATCTAACCTCCTGTATTGACATACATGCCTGTCTAATTTTATTTATGAGTTATAACGCTCTGCGTTTATAACCCTGTCTGACTAGTTTTCTTTTTTCTGAACTGTAGTGCCGATCTCGGTGTGAATAACATTTCAGCGGTAAGCAGAACCTGCGAGGTTATATAAATTGTATTATAGTTTGTGTATTTTTATTGGAGTATAATGTGGATAGTGTTTGGGTGAAAGAGTGAGAGAAGGGAGGTGCTGAGGTGGGACTAATCTTGTTCAGCTGTCCGTACTGCACAATTTTAGCATTTTGATACCACTTTAACTGCCATGGCACTGTCCTATGGACTCCTAGGTTTTATGATTTGGTGAAGTATCTAGAATTCTCTAGTTCAGGAGTATGAATCATGCAACCCTCTGTATGTTAGACTGCAACTCCTAGCAGCCTTAGGGCCTTTGCAGACTGCCAGAAATAGTGCAAATTGAGTCCACTTTAACTGCCCTGGCTCAGTGCTAGGGAATCATGGGAACTGTAGTTTATTGTGGCACCAGAGCTCTCTGACAGAGAAGGCTCAGTGTCTCAGAAAAAAATACAGTTCCCATGATTCCCTAGCACTGAGCCAGGACAGTTAAAGTGGACTCAATTTGCACTATTTCTGGCAGTCTGCAAAGGCCCTAAGGCTGTGTCGCTAATAGTGAGGAATGCTGGGAATTGCAACATACCACTTGGAGGACCACATAAGTACCATTGCTGCTCTGCTGCATTCCTTTGAAAGACAGCATTAGTGTTTTCCCACAGATAATTCAAAATACCGTACTTCATGAAACTAGAAGTCCCAGGATTTCATAGGGTGCGCTGTGGCAGTTAAAGTCCTATCATAGTGCTATGGTCGTGTGCTGTGGCTACAACCCTGGTGTGTGATAAATGGGAGTCCCTCCATTTATCAGAGCTTTCTTCCCTGATAACAAAGGGTTAAATGTTGGAAGAGGTACATTTTAATGAGGGTTACATCACAGGTGATGAGAGGACTCCCATTTATCACACCTGGTCACTTGGAGAGCAAAAATGAGACATGAGCATGGATAGCCTTTAACACCCAGAAGTAAGTTTGTAAGCCGCCCCGATTGCTCTGCGGAGGGGCGGGATATAAATAAAAATTATTATTATTATTAAGTTAGATCTTCACAGTGATACAGGAATTTTCAAACATGGAGGTTCTGGAAACAGATTTAGTTGATCATGATTAGAAATCCCTATTCAAAACTTTTCTCTCACATGTGAAGGTATCATAGATGTCTGGGAACATACGCCACCATGCCTCTCCAGTTTTTAAGAATACAGTTGTGGAAATAGGGACTGAATTCTTTGGAAAGTAGGGGGTGGGGAGAAAGATTCTGTGGAAAGGTTGTGTTCATGTGGCAAAAATTTAGGGGGGTTGCAGACTGCCAGAAATAGTGCAAATTGAGTCCACTTTAACTGCCCTGACTCAGTGCTAGGGAATCATGGGAACTGTATTATGGCACCAGAGCTCTCTGACAGAGAAGGCTCAATGTCTCAGAAAAAAAAAAAGCCCAATTCCCATGATTCCCTAGCACTAACCCTAACCCTAAAAGTGGACTCAATTTGCACTATTTCTGGCAGTCTGCACCCCCCCCCCTTAGACTGGTTATTTTGTACTAAGTATACAAGGTACAGGTTGAGCCTCCCTTAACCAGAATTGTGAAATCCGAAATACTCCAAAATTCTCCACATCAGTGGCTGAAATACGAACACCTTTGTTTTCTGATGGATCCATGTACACAAACTTTGTTTTGTGCATGAAATTTTTAAAAATATTGTATATAAAATTAGCTTCAGGGTAGGTGTATAATGTGTATACAAAATAATTAATGAATTTCATATTTAGACTTGGGTCCCATCTCCAAGGCATTTCATTATGTATATGCAAAAATACCAAAATCCAAAAAAGTCTGGACTCAATTTGCACTATTTCTGGCAGTCTGCAACCCCCCTCAGTAACCATATATGTTAGTGTACAGTAGCTGTCTGTGATACGGAATGCAAAGGGATCTTGTAGCACCTTTGCAACTAACGGAAAGAAAGAAGCTGGCTTTAAGTTAATCTCAAAGGTGCTACAAGATCCCTTTGCATACTGAATCTCCAAACTAACACAGCTATATCTTCTATACCAGGGGTAGGCAACATAAGTCCGGGGGGGCCGGATGCGGCTCCATGAGTCCTTTGAACCGGCCCCAGGCCGGTCTTGCTGCTGCTGCCCCTCTCCCCGCCGCCTCCCGCCATGATGATATTGATTATTGTTGTTATTACTTGTTCTTGGGGTTCTCTTGGCAAAATCTCCACAGGGGTTTTGCCATGGCTTTTCTGGGGCTGAGAGAGTGTGCATGCATATATATTTGGTGCTTTGGCCCCCCAATTGTATGAGGGACAGCAACCCAGCCCCCGGCTCAAAAAGGTTGCCTACCCCTGTTCTATACCAACTATATTTCTTATTCATCATACCCTCACCAGCCTCATCAATAGTGCCAGAGGTATAGTGAAGTAGTACACCAAAGCCTAGAATAATAGCTACCATATTTTCCAACATCTCAAAAGTCAGAGGTTGTCATACGCCAGGTAGAGGAAGAGGAGGATGAGAACGGAGGGGAGAGAAGAAGGGACCCAAGACAGAGGAGGAGGAGGGGGAGAACGGGGGGGGGGGGGGGGAGAGAAGAAGAAGAAGGAACCCACTTCTAAGATTGTTGTTGTTGTATGCCTTTGAGTCATTTCCAACTTACAGCAACCCTAAGGTGTTTACTTGGCAAGGTTTCTTCAGAGGGGAGTTTGCCATTGCCTTCTCCTGAGACTGAGAGAGTGTGACTTGCCCAAGGTCACCCAGTGGGTTTCATGTCCAAGCAGGGACTCGAACCCTGGCCTCCAGAATCATACTCCGATACTCAGATAGGGTGATCAAATGTTTTAAATGCAAAGGAGGACAATTCACTACAAAAAATGTAGGACATACAAGAAAAAAATGTAGAGAAAGCTAAAAATGTAAATCCATGCTTCTTAGCCATGCTCAAAATGGACGAAGTTTTGGAATTCCTCCTGGAGAGAGGGTTGACATGGAGGGCATGTCCTGGAAAAGAGAAGGCTAAGTAGCCCATTGAACTACAAATCCAAGAGCTCTCATAATATGGAGCCATGGCATTTAAAGCGGAGTCAAACTGCATCAGTTCTGCAGTATGGATGCAGCCTGAATCTGCACTGCAGAAATAATGCAGTTTGACACCGCTTTAACTGCCATGGCTCCATCCTATGGACTCCTAGGAACTGCAGTTTGCTTTGTGGTACCAGAGCTCTCTGACAGGAAAGGCTAAATATCTCACAAAACTAGAAATCCCAGAATTCCATAGCCTTGAGCCAGGGTAAAATGGTGTCAAACTGCTTTAATACATTTCTGCAATGGAGACGCAGCCAAAGTTGATGTGTTGCTTGGGCATGGCTTCTTTAACAAATAATTCTGCACAATGAGAGAGAAAGTGTGTGTGTGTGTACCCTTGAAGATTTATCTAAAGGAGAACCAAGTTCCTTAACTTAGAGGTTATATGTGTATGTTGTGTGACTTCAAATTGTTCCTGACTTATAGTGATCATGGGGTTTTCTTGGCAAGATTCGCTCAGAGGAGGTTTGCCATTGCCTTCCCCTGAGGCTGAGAGTGTGTGACTTGTCCAAGTTCACTCAGTGGGTTTCATGGCAGAGTGGGGAATCAAACCCAGGTCTCCAGAGTGGTAGTCCAACACTCAAACCACTACAGTACCATGCTGGCTCCTATTCCCATGTACTACCTATGAAACAATTGCAGACTTTTGTTGTTGTTCTTGTGTGTCTTCAAGTCCTTTCCGACTTATGGAAACCCTAAGGCAACCTTATCATGGGGTTTTCTGGGAATGTTTCTTCAAATGGGGGTTGCCATTACCATCCTCTGAGGTTGAGAGTGTGTGACATGCCCACGGTCACTTACTTGGCCGCAAATTGTACATACCCCACAATGCATCACCTAGTATATTGGCAGTCCTTCCCCCCAACACTTTCTCATAGCTGGGAGATGGAAATAATTTTTAAAGCAGCATTTAAATCTGGACTGTTTTTTAAAAAGTAAGGTCCAAAACACACTGCAGAAATAAATGCTAGGGAACATGGGAGCTGTAGTTTGTTGTGTTTATCAGTGACAGTTTTCCTGCTAAGTACCTGCATGTCATAAGCATTTGAATTAAAATTACCATATTGAAATCAAATCTGATTTTTTAAATTTTTTATTTGGTGTGCGTTGGAAGAGGGGTTGTCTTATACGGCAAGTATATCCCAAACTCTATATTTTAACTGGAAAAGTTGGGGTCGTCTTATATGCCCAATCGTCTTACACGGTATTATGTATACAGTTGGCCCTCCATTTTTGCGGGGGATCCGTTCCAGACAGCACCACCCCCGGCCAAAACAGAGACTCGCCAATATTCAAGCCCCATAGGCTTGAATGGGGCACGCTCCCATGGGCGCACACCCTATTGATTTGAACAGAGGTCGCCCCTTCGTGAATATGCAGAAACGCAGACTTCAAGTCTGTGAGAACGGAGGGGCGACTGTACTAATGGAAGGCAAGGGAATTGAGTCAAGGTCTTTTTTGGGGTGGTGGTGGATATTTTCAAGCCATGGATGGTTGAATCAGTGAATACGGAGGGACGGCGGTACTAGAGTTTGGAAAAAGTTGGGTGGGGGATTACAACTTCCATATTCTGGGATTCGTTTTACAAAAATAGTAATTTGTCCCAGCTCTGATTGTAATTTTGTAATTTTTTATTGTAATTTAAAAATTCAATTATATTAATTATCACTGTTGTTTTTAGTGCTTTTATCACTTTTTATTATGCTGTGGTTTTATTGTTATGTTTTAGCCTTGCTGTATTTTTCTTTTTATTTTATCTTTGTGCTCCTGCCTCGATTCACAGGGAGAGGCGGGAAATATAAATATATTATTATTATTTTATTATTATTATTATTATTATTATTATTATTGGTGGGGGGGAGAAATTGTGAGAAGAGTTTTGTTTACCATGCTCTGAGGCAAGGAAACGTCTATAAGGTGATCTCTTATAGGAATCACTACAACATCTCACAAAGGTTTCTTAGCCAGAGAGGAAACCAGACTAATGGGGGTTGCAGACTGCCAGAAATAGTGTGAATTCAGTCCACTTTTAGGGTTAGGGTTAGAGTTAGGGAACCATGGGAACTGTATTTTATTGTGGCATCAGAGTTGTCTGACAGAGAAGGCTCAATGTCTCAGAAAAATAACAGTTCCCATGATTCCCTAGCACTAACCCTAACCCTAAAAGTGGACTGAATTCACACTATTTCTGGCAGTCTGCAACCCCCCAAAGTCTACATGGGCAGAGGTCTGTGTCTTCATGACATTCAAAAATTATTACATCAATCCTCTCTCAGTTCTGAGACCGTTTTACATTATTACAAACCCCAGCAGCATTAACAAGCAGCTGCTCTGCATTCCCTGCTACAAAATCAAGCTTGGCTATCACACAAATGGCCTTCAGTCAGCCAGAATTAAAGGCTGTAGCTTTGACTAGCACTGCCAAGTCCTGGCACTGCCATCCCTGCCACTCAAGGAGTTGCATGCCCTGTACCACTGACATCCCTAGGAAGGTTTGACACCCACATCCCCACTCCATTAATTGTAATAGTTAGAAAATGCTAATTAGTATACTTAGCATGAGACAAAAGTACCAGAAAATAAATATCCGCACTTAGAGGGGGGGGGGGCAGAGAAAGGGGCAAGCAATGCCATGTTTGGCAGAAATGGAATAGTATGATTCAAAATGAATCTGATACGAAGTGTCAAACAGCAGCATCCGGCCCCCGGGCCTTAGGTTGCCTACCCCTGGTATAGCTGTGTTAGTTTGGAGATTCAGTATGCAAAGGGATCTTGTAGCACCTTTGAGATCAACTTAAAGCCAGCTTTTTTCTTTCCGTTAGTCGCAAAGGTGCTACAAGATCCCTTTGCATTCCGTATCACAGACAGCTACACTAACATATATGGTTACTGAGTCTCCCTTATCCAACATGGCTGGGACCAGAAGTGTTTTGGATTTCAGAATTTTTTGGATTTTGGTATTTTTGCATATACATAATGAAATGCCTTGGAGATGGGACCCAAGTCTAAATATGAAATTCATTAATTATTTTGTATACACATTATACACCTACCCTGAAGCTAATTTTATATACAATATTTTTAATAATTTCATGCACAAAACAAAGTTTGTGTACATGGATCCATCAGAAAACAAAAGTGTCCCTATCTCAGCCACTGATGTGGAGAATTTTGGAGTATTTCGGATTTCACAATTCTGGTTAAGGGAGGCTCAACCTGTACCTTGTATACTTAGTACAAAACAACCAGTCTAAAGGGGGGGGGGGTTTGCAGACTGCCAGAAATAGTGCAAATTGAGTCCACTTTTAGGGTTAGGGTTAGTGCTAGGGAATCATGGGAATTGTTGTTTGTTTGTTTTTCTGAGGCATTGAGCCTTCTCTGTCAGAGAGCTCTGGTGCCATAATAAAATACAGTTCCCATGATACATCGTGTTCTTCACCATGTTACTCTACTGGTATCTGCTAGGGTTTTGTTCCATGATCCCCCAAGGATACCAGAATCTGTGGATACTCAAATCCCATTATATGCAATAGCATAGTAAAATGGTGTCCCTTATATAAAATAGAAAAATCAAAGTTTGCTTTGTGGATTTTGGGGGGTGGTGGTGGATATTATCAAGCCATGGATGGTTGAATCAGTGAATACGGAGGGCCGGCGGTACTAGAGTTTGGAAAAAGTTGGGTGGGGGATTACAACTTCCACATTCTGTGATTCGTATTACAAAAAAAGTAATTTGTCCCAGCTCTGATTGTAAACACATGTGAAAAAAGGAACAGGGATGAGTTAACTACCTTTACCTACCAATACATGCTGCTGGTTTGGTCAACCTCCAAGTATAGAAGATGACTTTTTGAAAGTGAGAGCTGTCATCTGTAGAGGCTTTCTGTTAATCTAGAATCACATTCTAATGGGGGGGGCATTGATTGAGGAGGTTCTTGCCTTCAAAAAGTATCTTGCAACATGGAAGATGACAACAATGGTGTTGTGAGGAGATGGAGCTAGCATAATTGTGTTGGGAGGAGATGGAGCTAGCTACCATCTTCATCAGGGATAGGACTGTAACTCTCATCAGCCCTGGCCAGGATAAACAATGACGAAGGATGTTGGGAGTTGCAGTCTAGCATATGGAGGACCACAAATAACCAAGCCCAACCTGATGTTGAACAGGGCCATTGTCTGCACACACAACTAAATGGGGTTTGAAAAGTAAAGGAATGGCTGGGGAGTCCAGGATGAACAATAAGAGCTGGGACAAGCCCACTAATTTGATAAAAGTGTTCCCATCCATAAGCAGTACCAACTCCAGATTTGAGGGGATCCTTGGAAGGATCCTTCTTCTGATGTCCTCCATGGACCATTGCTCCTTTCCTCATATTTAGTTCCAGTGGTGTTCAGGCAATTTCAGTAGTAGTTGGCACCCATTGGAGTACCACCAGAAAAGGAAGCCCATGGCAGCTGGTGTTAGGAGAGGTGACCCTTCAGAAGCAGCCCATAAGTGTTTCCTTCCGAGTACGTGTTTGCCCCTTGGTTATGCTTCATTACATATCCCAACTTGCTTGTTCCAGTACAGACTTTTTAACTACAATAGCTCTCATGTGGCTGCAAGATGTTACATTGGACTCCCCTCCCGCAGCAAACTGATGATTCCACTCTTGCAGGGAGGGATGAATTTTATTTATCGGTTGCATCAAACATAACAAAGAATTGGCTGCTTTTGCAGCCTGCAGCCCACTTCATCAGCGGCAAGTTCAACTGACTGTTCTATTGAAGCTCAGAAAGTTCAAACAAAAGGTCTCTTAAAGATGGGCAAGCTTTGCACATGTTAGGTCAACAAAATCATTCCAAATTAAAGGGTATAGGGAGCAAGGGGAGACTTTCAAAGCTGTTCATGTCTCCTCTTAGTTAAACTCCTAAATTTGTGTTGATGATGGTCCTTTTTATCCTCTTACCTGTCCCACTGTTTGGCCTTGCTTTTCATCACTTCTTGAAGAAAGCACATATCCTACTGCCCCATAATATATCGTATACAGGCCCTCACAAGCAGTACAGTCTTGCTATAGTGGTACAAAGGACTTCTGTTTATCATCAAACATTTCATGAATCCCATTATGTGTGAAAGAATTATTATCTATCCCACTGCAGCAAAAACACTTTTCCCTATAATGGAATTTTTACTCTGGAAATTTATTTTAGTATTAAAAGGTTCCACTTTATACTGTCTACAGTTCAATCAGTGATCTAAAAGGCACTTACATGCTTTGAACAAGATACATAAAAAGCTTTTATTGCAAATGCTTTGCTGTATCTACCAATTTTGCCATTGATCTGTTTCCATGTAAGGCAGTCCTGGAAGCTGCCCATGCTGTATAAAATCACATGGTGGTTTTTGATCTCCAACCGGTGATTAAACCACATTATGGAGGTTTGGGGGGGGGGGGAATTCTTGTGGCCATTAGCATACCTCTAAACATCACTGTATTAAATGCTCGTGGTGTTCTTAATACATGCTATTTAGAAAATATGAACCCCAGAATCTATAAACTTATTATTTACTACTCTTTAGAGCTAAGAGGATGTAAATCTCTTGAATGAAGTGATTTTGGCCTTTAGTGATAAAGCTTTACTGATCAAAGAGTGACGTCTTGAAGTAATTAGGACCATGCACAATGCACTGAGATGGGAGAGGTTGGGGTTTTTTTTAATTCTCCTTTGCTCCTAATATAGGCATGACCTCAACCACTGAGAGGCCTAAGTGTTCGAGTGAGTTCCTATCCTTTGCGTTGTGCTGCAGAGTTTGTGACCCATGAAGCCAAGTGTAGCCCACCAGTCATGTATGGTGGTCAGTTTGAAGTTTCTAAGATATTCAGTTTTTTCCTGCATCCAAAAATGCGTATGTGGGGAGGTATACGTTAATCACAGTATATGGCTACATGCAACTTAGCCCATCCCAAACTGGTCACGAAGGTGCACCATACAGCAAGCTATCTATGGGACTGAAGAATCACATTCATTGGATATTCATCAGAAAAGTGTGGACAGACAGCAGTCACAGATGCTTTGCATCACCCATCTCCAAACGGCTCATCCAGCCTTCAGAGTACAACTCGCATCATCCCCAGCCAGGGAGTTGTAATTTAACACAGTGGAGATGGCAACAAGCTGGAGGAGGTTGCTTTTCATGCTGAGGAACCACATCTGGAGTGGTAAGCCTGTGGCTCTCCAGATATTGTTAGACTCCAGAGAGGCAGCTGAAGATTATAGAAGTTGTGGTCCAACAACACCTGGAAGGCTTCCGATTTGTCTGAAGGTTGGGACAGCTTTTTGTGTTCATGTCCCAAACTGAAAGTCATTTAATTGCAAGTAAATTTCTGTTAACATCAAGGAAACTTACCTTGAACCAACTGTGCATCTCATTAAAATAAGAAAAAAAGATTATCCCCTCCCATAAGGAACAAGCAAAATGTTTTGTGCATTTAACATTGTTCATATTATTTTTAGCATGCTATGTCTGGAAGGAAATATTTCATCTGCTCTAGGTTTCCATACATCTGGGGAAGAGCTGTCGCTGGATTGAAGAAATCCAGATTCGCTGGAGTTTTAGGCTAGCAATCAATAATTAATTAACTTAAATTTGCATAAATTTGTGTATAAATAATCCAGTCATTATGAAAAAATGTCACACTAAGAAGTCATATTTTATTTTTAGATATGTGTATGCGTGTGTCAGTCAAATGCCACCTCAGATTGGAATATTTTTATGTGAGAGAGAAGGGACGATGCGTTCTGAAAGGTTTGCTTCTTATTTTTCAAAAGCTCTTACATTAAAAATGTGTGTGTGTGTGTAGTCCTTTATGTCATCCTGAAATTTTAAGTTATTATTAGAATGCTAGAAATTCTTGAGCTGAAGGAAATTTTCCAGAGGAGACAAGATTCTTATTGGGAGGGCAATTCCTTCATTTTGCCCTGTGCATTATACCATCGGTATAATAAAAAATGGTCTATTAAGGGTCAGGCAAATCCAGTGGGTCTGCTCTTGGCACACTCCAGGTGCCACATAGACTGCCAAAACAAAAACCTGGATGTGCCCAGAAGCCTAATTATGGTTGTGATATTTTATATTTAACATTAAAGTTGGGTAAAACGGGGCTTGTTAACTGCCATCAAATTGGCCTTGACTTTGTTGGCCCTGCGAACGAGACACCTCTGTAATGAGTGGTCCAGCAAAGAGGTCTTAATAGTTCAGGACCATGATCTTGATTTGAGTATATCCACCTATATAACACAGTCTTTTCCTACTGCCTCCTACCTTGCCAAGCATTAGTATCACAACATTTCGTGATATGGCCATAATATAGTAGCCAGTTTCATCATTTTGGCTTCTCGTTCAAATTGAGGCTTGAGTCTAAGACCTATTTGTTTGTATTTGTCATTGTCCATGGTATCTGTAGTACTTTCTTAGTTCACGACACTTCAAATGGGTTGATACTCACAAAGATTTATAAGGGTAGGAATAGCAAAGCAAAGCAAAGCAGCTTCGGGGGTAAGGATATTGGGTCATTTTACCACATGTGGTGGAGATGTAAAAAACTAGAGAAATTCTGGATTATGGTAAAATCGAAAATGCAGATTAATTTACAGAGGAACATTAATCTACACCCAGAATTTTTTCTACTAGGACTATTCCACTTTAACAAACATGCAGAGAACGCAATTGGTAGGCTCAGCTGGCACATGGTAACAGCAGCAAGAATCCTTTTGGCTAAATATTGAAGGTTGTCCATCACACCAACAGAAGAAGAATGGATAGGGAAGTTAGTAGATATAGTGCAAATGGATAAGCTAACATATATATCCTTGAAGGAAAAGTTAATTGTAAATTTACCAGAGATTGGGGAAAGTTTTATGTATATTTACAATGTTAGTTTGATAATTTGATCACTTCTGGATTTGATGATAGTTGAACAGTTTAATTTGTGTTCACAGAAGATAGGACTATACAGTAGATAATTTTTTTAAAAGATTGAGATATTTTGAAGTATTAAAAGGGAAATGATACGATTGTATAATCAATTCTCTTTTTATGTTTGTACTGTACTAAGAAAGTCTACTTAACTATTATAATAGCACAGACCAATCTCGCATTATTTGGGAAGTCTCTTTTTATCATATTAATTTGTAATTATTTTCTCTCTCTCTCTCTCTGTGTATTTTTATGTGATAAAGTGTGCTTCATGTATAGTAGTTATTGTTACATGTGGATTTTTAGTTGTATGTTTTATGTGTGTGATAAATCAATAAAGATATGGGCGGGGAATACTATGACATGGACAAGGGTGCTATAGTATATTTAAAAGCTGGATTGCCACAGTGGGGCAGAAGAAGCCTGAAGGGTTTATGGCCGGAGGGGGGCAGCCCTTGAGTCTGCATTATGGTTGTGATGTGCCTTCAAGTCATTTTTGATCTTAGTAACTCTATTTTAAGGTTTTCTTGGCACAATTTGTTCAGAGTGGGTTTGTCTTTGCCTTCCTCTGAGGCTGAGAGTGTGACTTGCCCAAAGTCACCCAGTGGGTTTCCATGGCCATGCAGGAATTTGAACCCTGGTCTCCAGAGTCATATTCCAACATTCAAACCACTACACCATGCTGACTTGAAACAGTTCCATCCTATTGCAATCATCATTGAATGAACTGAACTCCTAAAAGGTAAGATACACTAGTAACATTTTGGGTTAACACTTTTGGACTAATAGGAATATCAGTTCATCCTCATAAGAATATAAGGAAAGATCTGCTTGATCAGAACAGAATGGCTACCATTCTCTTCCCTCAGCACAACAGCACCCTACCACTCGGGTACAACTACATTTCTGTCCATGGACAAGAGTGTAGACAGGTTTCTTGTTTGGAATCCAGCTTCTACAATGTTAACAGCTCACTAGCCAGGGGCCATGTTGGCTAGATGGATCAGGGAGCTGCGGTCCAGAATTTACATCACACGTAAATAAAATATGTAGCTTACTTCCAGACTTCCTCTGAAATACTGTGTCCAGTTCTGGTCACTACAGTTCAAGAAGGATCTTTACAACCCGGAGCATGTCCAGAAGAGGGTGACCAAAATGGTGAAAGGTCTGGAAACCATGCCTTATGAGGAGCAACTTAGGGAACTGGGTGTGTTTAGCCTGGAGAAGAGAAAGTTACTTTGTTTAAAAATTTGAAGGGATGTCATATTGAGGATGCAGCAAGTTTGTTTTCTGCTGCTCCAACGACTAGGACATGGAGCAATGGATTCAAGCTACAGGAAAAGAGATTCTACCTAAATATTACGAAGAACTCCCTGGTGGTAAGAGCTGTTCGACAGTGGAACATACTCCCTCAGAGAGTGGTGGAGTCTCCTTCTTTGGAGGTATTTAAACAGAGGCTCGATAGCCATTTGTCGGGGATGCTTTGATTGTGAGTTCCTGCATGGCAGGGAGGGTTGGACTGGGTGGCTCTTGTGGTCTCTTCCAACTCTATGATTCTATACTTAATGCTCAATTCACTGGTTTTCATATTGCTAGTTACAGTCTCTTTTCCTGCCTTTTTAAAGATAAACAAAAGAGATATCACTTTAGAATAACAGGACATCATTAGATGATCTTTTGGTTCTTTTGCAGTTTGTTTCAGTTTGTAAACTCTAAACATCAATGCACTAAGAGTTAATAAAACACAACTAATCTCCACTGACGTCCCCTCATTTGTTATGCAAGCACACCAAGAGTTTAATCATATGCGTTACTGTAATCAACCTGCCAATCACATGTTGAAGTATTGCAATTTTTGACAGAATTACAATCAAATGCCTCCACCCCCAGCCCAGCCCATCTAAAACGTGGAGACGGCAAGACTGGTATTGTGCTACCAAAAGAGAGGGAGAAAGGGAAGTCGCAACAAAAAAAAGGGGGGGGGAAAGAGAGGCGAAGAAAAAATAACAAAACATTGTCGATATGCAGACATTTTAAAAGAATGGAATCTGCTAACACTTTTTGCTCTATAAATTGGTTGTATAGTTTCTTAACCTTAGATTAACTTAAAGTTGTCTTATCTCAAGTCATCATTGGTTGCAATCACTCAGTACTTTTTGCAAAGACTGTCAGTAAGTACCACATGGTTTCAGACCATGGCTGGCGCTGCCATTGGAATTTTTAATTGTTTATTAGCTGCATCCACAGTGTAGAAATAATCCAGTTTTACACCACTTTAACTGTCATGCCTCAATGTTATGTTTCCTGGGAATTGTTTTTTTGACATCAGATCTCTCTGACAGACAAGGCTAAATGTTTCACAAAACTACAATTCCAGCATTCCATAGCATTCGGCCATAGCAAAAGGGTGTCAAACTGGATTATTTCTGCAGTGCAGATGCAGCCACTGTATTTTTGAAAGAGCCTGGAGAGATAAATCTGCAGAAATAAATCAGTTTGACACCACTTTAACTGCTGTGGTTCAGTGCTATAGAGTTCTGGGAACTCTAATGTTGTGAGACATAGCCTTCTCTCTCAGACACCTCTCATGCCACAACAAACTACAATTCCCAGGAGTACCTAGCACCTAGCCATGGAAAGTGGAGTCAAACTGGAGTATTTCTGCAGTATCTTGTCAAAAGTAGCAACAATTAATTAATTAATTTCAGCAATTTTCTTCCCACTGCAAGAAAGTCTTTGAAAAGCATACAGTTTTCAAAAGCTATTCACAATTTGGAACTTAATCTGCACAAAATTTGCATGTGGCTGTTTTGCACAGAAAACAGCATTTTCTGCATGGAAAATAATATTTCAGCACAGAAATATTAGTTTCTATGCAGAAAATGCTATTTTCTATGCAGAAAATGCAGGTTTCAATGCAAGTTAACCACATGTGTGAATTTTATGCAGAATAAATCCCCCTTACAGCATTTTCCGTGCAAGAGTTGATATTTCTGCACTGAAATATTTTTCCCCATGGAAAATGCTGTTCCATTTCTCAACATTCAAAATATATGTTTTTCTACCATTTTTGGAATATTTTTGAATATTCTTGCCATCCCTATTGCAGCCCTTTCACAAATCCAACTGCCTTATTTTGGATTCAGTGTCATGCAGGCAGCATTAGGGTTTCTTTAAAATTATCATCATCACCAACAACATCATCCTCTGCTCTCTGCTATTTTTCTGTAATCAGAGCCTAGGAAAGTTACTTTTCTGGGCTACAAACCCCCAAATCCCATACTGGCTAGGAGATTCTGGGAGCAGTAGACAAAAATTTGCATTTCCAATCTCTGACTTCACTTTCTTGAGTTAATCTTTAACAGCTTCAACACTGTTTTGGCTAGACTTGTTTGTGCCTGAGAGCATGAGGGTAACACAACAGAAATATCAGAAGCATTATAGCAAAATATTTTGGCTTACACCTTCTTCAGCTACTCTGAAATGAATTAAAATTTGGACCCATACACACTATACTATTATATTCCACTTTACGTTCCATGGCATCCTCCAATAGACTCCTGAGCTTTATAGTTGGGGAAGGCACTAGAGCTCCCTGTCTGAGAATTTAAAACAAACAAAGAAACAAACAGCCTTCTCTAAACTGCATTCAGATATTCCATAGGATGGAACCATGCCAGTTAAAGTGGAATATAATGCTATATTTCTGTAGCATAGGAGGGCCCTATGTTGTATCAGATAATAATTGATAATTATGGAACAGAACAGATTGAAAATTCCAAACTGTGGTGTTTGCAATGAATGAAAAGTGTCAGGTATAGACCATTCAGGGGTAGCTGTGTTGGCCATTTAACAAACTGAAACAAAAATCAGCGATACCTTTTTTGGCCAACCAAAATGCACAATATATTGGATTTTTGTTTGAAGGTATAGACCACGAAGAGGTTACATTTCCCAAAATGCAAACCCACCCATTCCCAAAAGTAACCTTTTTAACCTTAGATGAGTTATCTTCTAGGTTGAAGCACTGTTGTGAAGTGAGGGGGCAAAACCAGAGGATCCAGGGACCATTTTTGCATTTCACTGGAATCATAATAGGCTGCTTACCTCCTCCAACACCCCTCTTCCTCCCATCACCTCCAAAATATCCTTTAGACCCACCAAAAGATAAACTGCACCCTTCAGAGACATGGGGGGGGGGGTTGGATTTGCCCTCTAAGTATCGGGGGGGCCCCCAGACCTTTACCTCTACAAAATGCCTTTTGGGACAATTTAAGAGAGAGCTCAAAGTTATATTTTGAAGCCAAAATGTATGGATCAGGTTCCTGGAGATGCAATTTGGCCCTTTTAGGCCTGAATTTTCAGGTTGTTGGATCACATAGCAGTCTGTACAGATTGGGGTGCAATTTACCCAACCAACATTAATATCCATCAGTTCTCTCTTTTTTCCAACATTCTTGAATCAGATGGCATTTCTATTCCAAACTACACTCTTCTGGGATCCAGAACAACTTGACTGAAGGGCTCTTTGATGCTTCAAAATCCAATATATGATGATTTGATTTTCATTCTCAACAGAGATCTTTCCTTTTAAGCATAACTATGGAAGCATAAATACAACCCACTTATTTATTAACAAATGTAGGAAAGACATCAAACACTTCATACAAAGCTAAGTAAACACTTCAAACATGATTTTTTAAAGTTGTTTTAATTTCTAGTGATGTTCTCTAGATGACCAAGAAGACATTGAATATGTAGTTAGAATGTGTATATGGGTCGGCAATGACCCTGTGCTTCAGACCACATATAATTTTTCAAGCACAGTTGTGTCTTACATTACAAGTGCAATTGGTGTCAAACAATTCCTCTTAAACTATATCGGTGTTATTTTTTTTTTTTTTACCAAAGTGACCTTGCAAGGCTTTTGAACTTAACTTTGGCTTTTGCCCTTCCAAGAGAAATGTTAGTACTTTTATTTTTAAAAGCATTATTACTTTTACAATTAAAAATGCTTTATACATAAATGCATTTATAAAGAAGTGACATATCTGTTAGTGTGTATATATTGGGGGTATGCATAGTTATGGGCCATTTCCGACGTTGTCACTTGCTTTATTTTACTGTTCTTTGCTTGCTTTTAAAATCAGATGTCTTTTAAAAGTTGATTACGTATTTTTAGTAACAGAGAAATTGCTTTTTCTGTTAGAAAGAGGGAGGGAAATAATTTTGCAATGACAATTTTTGTAGAAGACAGAATTTCCGCCCTCCCTTCTTTAACAGGACAGTGGGTCACATCAAAACCAAGCCATTAATGGGAAGGAGTTATTACTATCTGATGACCATTTTGGTGGTCTCTGGGAAATAATTTAGTCATCTGACTTCAGATTTCTCTGTAGACAGATGTCCCTTCTCACACCAACAACTGTTACAATTGGCACTGGTGTACTTGTTGGCAACACCACCGTTTCCCACAAAGCAGGCAGGGTACTGAACAGACCAAAGAGTGAATTATATATCCCACTTTTCTTTCATGACAATAGGTTATTTGTCCTGCCAGAAATCAAGGCAATACCTAGAGGGAACAGGCAAGGGGCTGCCCTAGACTCCCCTGGAATGTTCCCAGACCCTTTCCTAAATGTTCACCTTTTTTCATTTTCATTTTCTTTTAAATGCAAATCTCTAGCCTATTTAGTTACAAAACTGAAAGAGGAAACACAAAATAAATAATATGCCCAGTTATTGTCCATGAGCTTGAGGAAGTTCTTTTGACAAACTCTCCAACATTTCATACAGGAAAAACCAAGATCCATTTGCCAAGTAACATCAGAGTCTGGTGAAGGTAGCAAAAGGTTTTTTCTGGGTTTTCCGGGCTGTGTGGCCATGTTCTAGAAGAGTTATTTTCTGACGTTTCGCCAGCATCTGTGGCTGGCATCTTCAGAGAGTACTGAAATGGAAGAAAGTGGGTCTATATATACTGTGAGACCCTGGGTAGGGAGGAGTGATTCCCATGTAAACTGTGTATTGTTCTGTGTTTCATAGGTATTGTTCTGTTGTTGATGGCATGGCTTCAGGGTGGGAGGATATGCAAACATATCCTCTCTGAAGATGCCAGCCACAGATGCTGGCGAAACGTCAGAAAGAAACTCTTCTAGAACATGGCCACACAACCCGGAAAACCCACAAAAAACTATGGATGCCGGCCATGAAAGCCTACGACTTCACGTAGCAAAAGATGTTCACGAGAAAGAACAGACAAGCTAGGAAAGGCTGCAACAGTTTGCTTTTGCCTGAATCTACAATGGGCAAGATCCCAGCCTCTCCTCGTTTTTCCTCTCCCTCCTTCTGAATTTAATGCAAACTACTTTTGCACCTTGAATTCAGTTGGCAGCAATTGAAGTAAGCTGTGGATGAAGAGACAAATTTGGAGGAAGAGATAAAATTTGGGGCATTTTAAAAGCAGCTGAAAAAAAATGGGACGGCAGAGGATTAAACTGGACTGTCCCTGACAAACTGGGACAGGTGGAGTGTATGCATAATTTCTAGCATTTAGCCACAATTTTTAAGCTTTGCCCAAAAGAATACAAGGTTCTAGAATCAGTGGCAGATGACGACTTATATAATTGTTCCTATTCTTTAATTGTATTAAAATATAATAAGAGAAGAGTCCTTCTGAACTGTAACCCCAAGTTATGTCCCATTTGTTTCAGTCCATGTGTGATAAGCATGACAAAAGTGGGATTACAATATATATATATATATATATATATATATATATATATATATTATTCCAAACATTTATTTATTCACATTTATCTCAAACTCAGTATTGTACCAAATCAGACCTCTTCTTGCCTCTAACGATACGACTGTGAGTGTAACTGGGCATGCATCTACACCAGGGGTCGGCAACCTACGGCCCCCCACACGCCATTTTTGCGTCCAAAATGGCGCCCGTGCTTGCACACGCATGCGCACGGTGGCGGGCGTCATTTTGGAATCAAAAATGGCATCCTCGCTCATGGGCGCATGCGCTCGCAAGGGTGGGCGCCATTTTGGAAGGCCCCATGGCGACTGCGCTGTGCGAATTCGCATGGCGCAGCCGCCGTGGGGTCTTCCCTGGGCCTTGGGAAGGCCCCCCGCCTGTGCGCTGTGCAAATTCGTTCGACGCACGGGTGGGGTGGCGTTCCCAAGGCCCAAGGAAGGCCCCCCCGCACGTGCGCCGTGCGAATTCTCACGGCGCACGTGCAGGGGGGCGTTCCAAAATGGCATCCCCATGTGCGCGCATGCGCATGACGGCGGAGCGTCGTGTGTATGCATGTGCGGGGGGGAAGCACCCATCCGGCCCCCCACCATTCCCCCCCTCCCAAGCCCCCCCTGCAAGAAAGGTTGCCGACCCCTGATCTACACTGTAAAAATAATGCAGTTTGACACCACTTTAACTTCCATAGTTCTACATCAGGGGTAGGCAACCTGTCCCCTTTAAGGGCCGAGGGACTTCAGCTCCCAGAATCCCAGGAGCTATTGGCCAACATGGGACTATTGGCCAACATGGCTGAGGCTTCTGGGAGCTGAAGTCCCTCGGCCCTTAAAAGGGAAAGGTTGCCTACCCCTGATCTACATATTCTCCAAAATTCTGGGAAGTGTAGTTTTGTGAGGCAGCAGCGCTCTTTGGCAGAGAAGGCTAAAGACCTTGTAAAACTATGAATGCCAGAATTCCATAGGATGGCGCTATGGCACTTAAAGTGGTGTCAAACTTTATTATTTCTACAGTGTAGTAGACACCCCCCCAGTTACACACAATTGTATTGTTAGGGGCAAGGAGGGGTCTAGTTTTGTACAATACTGAGTTTGGAATAAACCGTGCTATTTCCCAGATTTAGGGAGGGGAAAACATTGGTGTCTCAACCCAACTCTTACTGAAGGAATATCACCCCATTTCTCTTGCTTATTGAAGGAATATCACCCAATTCTATCCTTCCTACCCCAAATCTACGGATAGAAAGAAATGAGAAGGGAAGACAATGTCAAACCTCCTCTGAACAAATCTTGCCAAGAAGAACCCATGCTAAGTTTGCCTTAGGGTTGCAATAAGTCAGAAAACTTAAAGACACACAACAACAAGGACCTTTGGATAGATTGTTAGTGACATTTAGAGAATGAAGGGCAGCTGGTGCAACCCTTCAAATGGGTCATGTATGGGGAACCAAGTGTTGCTATGCTCTCCAACTCCCATTATCGCCATCCCACATAACCATTGATTAAGGATGATGAGAATTGTAGTTCGCCACTATCTGACCAGGTGTGCTTGTAATAATAAGGCATTTTAGAGATGGCTTGCCCTGCAGTGACAGAAATGCTATACATTAAGTGGCTTGTCATGCTGGATCTAATCTTCTTGTAAAGGATTGGGGAACATGCCTGCTGCATTTTTTAAAAATAATAATAATAACAATTCCTACTTGACATGGGATAAATAAACAGAACTGGCAGTATTACCAAAACCGACCCCTAAACATTTTTTCATCCCCCATGTAATATCAACACATGCTGAAATTTAAATATCACTTCCATCTGTGCTCTCTTCTCTGCTAATAATCAAATTGCAGCCATCAACTCTTCATTTGGAGGGAGGAAAAATGCAGGGAAGGAGGACTCACTTAACTTGCTCTGAAAAGTAAGCACAGCCATTTGAAACCATTTTGGAGTGGTCTTGGAATGGAATTTCAATTCTTAAAAGTGTTGAATTTGTATCCCTGGCACCTCGTAAACATATAATGTATATTGGCCTAGTTTAGCAAACCGCAAAAAAATAATAATAATGTACTTTTTAAAAGAGTGTGAAATGCTTCTTCTGCAATATAAAACAGCGAAGATGAAGTAATATGTGAATACGGCACTTCACTCCTGATTTAATGAAGGCTCCTGAATGCTACTACATCACCCAAACTGAACCGCGGAATTGGCAATACTGTGCGGAGTGTAAGGAAGACCGGATTTCTTCTATCTTAGCACACCCAATGTCTACCACTTTGCATCTGAGCTGATGCAGTAAGCCCACTTTCCATTATGATCATACACAGAAGCCCTAATCCAGGCTCTCTAGTCATAGTCAACTGGACATTTATAGTGTCTGGTTGTGCCAGAATGTGGATGGGAGTTGGAGATGGCAAGTCAGCATCATCCCATTCCCGGAGATTCTCAGAAGAAAGCTTCATGATGTTGTAAGGGTGGTAGGCAATGGACGTTGTCTGGAAACCTGGGGAAACATAGGATTTAACCTCTACCACTAAGGTAAGCGAGAGCCAATGTGGTATAGCAAAGCAGCTTCATTTATATAAAAGCAGCTTCATTTATATACCGCTTCATATTGTGCTATGGGATGTCTAAGCGGTTTACAACTGTAAGTTCATTTCCCCCAAACAGTTGGGTATTCATTTTAGCGACCTCGGAAGGATGCAGGCCTGAGTCGAGCCTGAGCCCTGGCTAGTATTGAACTCGCAACCTTGTGGTTTATGAGTGAGTGGCTGCAGGACAGGCATTTAATCACTGCGCCACCAGGGCTCTTTTGGGTTTTGAGCATTGGAAAACAGGGTTCAAATCCTGGCTCAGCCATGGGAACCCACTGGGTAACCTTAGGCAAGTCACACACTCTCAGCCTCAGAGGAAGACAAAGGCAAACCTCCCCTGAATAGATCTTGGGTAAAGACTTTTCAAAACAAGGAAGAGGGGTGAAAGGAAAATGTAGCACTTGTATGTGTGAACCCATTGACAGAGATTTTCATGCTCAGTGGATCCGGTATATCTAGTTCCTCACTATATAATCACATTTTTGCAATTACATTGTTTTGCAGTCATGGCCTTTGCAGACTGCCAGAAATAGTGCAAATTGGGATCACTTTAACTGCCCTGACTCAGTGCTAGAAAATCATGGGAACTGTAGTTTATTGTGGCAGAGCTTTCTGACAGAGAAGGCTCAATGTCTCAGAAAAAAATACAGTTCCCATGATTCCTTAACACTGAGCCAGGATAGTTAAGGTGGACTCAATTTGCACCATTTCTGACAGTCTGCAAAGGCCCATGTGTGCTCTTTACTGCTGCCCTTTTGTGTCATTTGGGTAGTTCTATTTGTTGCATCCTTAAGATTCTCAAGAAACCTCATCTAGGCTGCATCCGCAGTGCAAAGTGATCTGGCTTGATACTACTTTACCTGCCATGGCTCAATGCTATGGAATTCTGGGAACTGTGGTTTGTTGCAGCACCAGAGCACAAGCTAAAATCCCCAGAATTCCACAGCACTGTGCCACAGCAGTTCAAGTGATGTCAAACCAGATTATCTCTGCAGTGCAGATGCAGCCCTAGAGAGCCCCAAACATTGGGCTACAGAAACAATGGTCCAGGAAGGGAGAAATGGCCATGGCCATGCTGACTAAAGGATTCTGGGAGTTCTAGTCCAAAGAAGAACTTTCCCAAGCTCTGGAAATGGTACAAAGGAGCAGGAAATGTCCGTGTGTATCCTGTTATGTTTGTGTTGAAGGAAAGCAAACTCTTCCAGCAAGAACAGCAAGGTACTTGCCTCGGGTAGCAGATACAAGCAGCCAGGAATTGGAGGGCGAGGATGCCCTCAAGCAATCCTATTGATTGGGAACAGTTAAAGATGTCCCAGCTGAGTACTGAGGAAGGAATGGTTGAGATGAGGACCATCTTGTCCTTTCCCTCAGGCAGCAAAATTACTTGGACCAGCCCTGTGTTGCAGACTGTTGAAACACAAAAAAACAAAACAAAATGAAAACGTTTCCCCGGCTGGCACTTCTGATGCGATCAGCAGTGGCAAACACCTGCATTTTTGCGAGACAGTTTCAAATGGTTTAATGAGAGGGTTTATGGTAATTGTTAGTATAGTTAATAGAATATCCTTCACAGATTTCCATATAACAAAATGCAAAATAGCTCACTTTGGATTTTCTGAGTTTTGGGTTGTTGTTTTCTTCACCTAGCATGACAATTGAAAAGTATAATAGAATCCTCATCAGAGCTTAGGAAAGTTTCTTTTATGGACTAAAACACCCAGAATCATCCAGCCATCACAGATTTCTGGATGTCACTTTCTAATGCCTGGGTCATGATTCATGGGTCCAAACCAGAAGGCATAAGATTATTACTTTTAAATCAATGTTCATATAACTCCAGCATTGTACATCGTCATGGATGGACACTGTTGTACCAATTTTATACGTGTGATGTGAGGCAGTGCCAAAAGTTTTTTCAGGGGTTATATGAAATCATACTGCAGGAGTAGTATGACTTTCTCAGATGACATTTTGAGTTTGGTTTTGGCGGAAAAGATTTTGCCACTGATGGGTTGATACATACAGCTGCAAGGTCCACCATTCCCCTCATATTTTTTTTTACCATACTCTGCAAAAGATCCAAGTTTCCTTCCCCCCCCCCCCGATTTTCAAATCTTGGATGAAATATATCATCCAAAAAGTGTAAATTTCTGTTCCTGCAGTAAGATTTCATATTACCCCTCCAACCCAACTCCTTAAAAATCAGGAAGCTAAAACTAGAAGTGACTTCTAGTTAACTGCCTTGAGTTGACCACAATTCATGCCAACTCTATGGACTTTATCACACAGGGAAAATCCCGTGCAAACGGGATTTAAAAGGTGGGGGAAACCTGCAAAAGTGGGTAGATTTTCACACACATTGATGTTAAAGTGTGCTTAACCCAAATGGAAAGTAGTCAAAAGCCGCTTCTTTTTACTTTCGGGATTTTCCAAAAATAAAAAGAAGCGGCTTTTGACTACTTTCCATTCGGGTTAAGCACACTTTAACATCGACATGTGAAAATCTACCTGCTTTTGCGGCTTTTTTTTCTTTTTAAAACCCCGTTTTTGCACTGGATTTCTCCCGTGTGATAAAGTCCAATGAATGAGACATCTCCAAGACTCCCTCTCCTCAATTGCTCTGCTCAGGTCCTGTAAATTCAGGCCTTTGACCTCCTTAATTGAGTCTATCCATCTAGTGTAGGGTCTCCCTCTCTTTCTACTACTTTTCCAGGGAGGGTTCAGGCTTGATCTGTTCTAGGACCCATTTGTTTGTCTTCTTGGCTGTCCACAGTATCCTCAGCACTCTTCTCCAGCATCACATCTCAAATGAGTTGCTTTTCCTCCGATGGTGCCACAACAGACTACAGTTCCCAGAATTCCATAGCATTCAGCCATGACGGTTAAAGTGGTGTCAAACTGGATTATTTCTGCAGTGCAGCTGCAGACTAGGTTGGCCCCTTCTCTGTTGCCATCTAGCTGAGTGAAGAGAGCTATTGATTCTTTATGACAATCTGTTTTTATGTTTTAACTCTAACCTGTTACAGATCTGTCTAATATTTTGGTTATATTTGAGTTGATTTAATGTGAATTCTATTATTGTTAGCTGCCTGATGTTCCCTTTTGGCACAAATGTGGGATATAAATTTAATTAAGACATAGATGAATAATTGCAAGTGGGAAAGTTGTTTACCATCTCAACAGGAGCAAGCTTTGACATGTCACTTATCCAACTCTGATAAAAGGAAGAGATTTCTGCACATTGCTGGCTATTTATTGTTTTGTGTCATCAAGTTGTTTCTAACGGCAACCTTGAGGTGAATCTTCTTGGCAAGATTTGTTCAGAAGAGGTTTGCCTTTGCCTTGAAGCTGAGAGAGTGTGGTTGTCCAAGGTCACCAGGTGAGTTTCCTTGTTATACCTTCCTCTTATTCACATGGATGGTTCTTCTGGCTGCCTAAAGTCAGACACTCTCTTATGAATGCTGGAGACAGAGAGCAATGATTTTGAAGAAAATTTAAGCTGTGCTCTGGTGCTACAACAAATGACAGTTCCCAGAATGCCATAGCATTGAGCCATGGCAATTAAAGCAGTGTCAGACTGGATTATCTCTGCAGTATGGATGCAGTTTTTGTCATCAAAAGCTTAGACTTAAATGCACACTCTCAAATGCATGTTTTCTTTCAAAATATATTTTTAAATAGACATTATTGATGTTTAAACTGCCAAGAACTGCATTGTAACATATGAGGAAGTGTGACGTGTGTTGCAGAAATATTGAACATTAATTTCAGTCCTTCCTTCCTTTCTTTCTTGTGAGAATCATCTTTCTTTTGGCAGAGGAACAAAAAGGGATAACAGATTGGGGGACACTGTAGAAGAGTCACAGTAGTACAAACACTCAAGAGGGAACCCTGAGCTTTTGCTTTGTTGTAGATTTGGAGAACTTTCAGCTCTTCAGATGCACTGGGATGTTTTGGTTGAGAATTATAAATGCCCCTTCTTAAACTATCCTAGGATTCAATAGGATGGAGCCATGACAAAGTGCAACTTTTTGGAGCTAGGATCCCATTCATACTACAGAATTATAGAACTACTATTCCAGTTAAAGTGGAATAATAGTTCTATAATTCTATAGTATGAATGGGATCCTAGGTGTAAAAAGTTGCATTTGGACCCACAAAAGCACTCTCACAGAACCAAAATAAAAGGAGCAATATCTGGATTCCCCCCCCCCCCCCCACAAAAAAAGTGGTCAATGCACTGATAGGTCAGGCCAAATCCCAAGCATTTACCGAGTTTGGATGAGCCCATAGACAATTTAATAGAAAACCTACATTGATCTGCTGCTATTGTAAGCATATATAGTAGGCCCTTGGTATCCCTTGGATTTTGGTTCCAGGACCCCCATAGATACCAAAATCCATGGATGATGAAGTCCCATTAAATACAAAAATAAAATGGTGTTCCTTATACAAAATGGAAAAAAAATATCAAGGTTTGCTATTTGGAATTTATTCCTTTTTAAAATATTTTCAAGACATGGATGCTTGAATCCATGGATAAAGAATCCATGAATACCTAAGATCATGTGTGAAGGGACTCACGCATATTGGGAAAAAACTAGTGAGCAATTTTACCAGTAGGCAAAATTGGATGAATAAGAGGAATCATGCAGAATCAGGCTAAAGGAGTGAGTCTCATTCTTTGGTTAAAAAAATAGTCGGTTAAGAAATAGTATTGAATCTATATGGTAACTAACATACATCTTAAGAATCAAAGAGGTTGTTACTGTGAACCTTCAAGTAATTTCCAGCTTATGACAACTCTAAGGAGCTTATTGCATTACCTTTTAAATTGAGGCCTCATTCCCACTACGTTATAACCTGGTTTGCTAATTGGTTTGAAGTGGTTTAAATGGCCCTTGTTTACACTTGAACCAAATTGCTGAAGTGGTTTGGCAAGAGGGGTCCTGCGCTAGACCCATTTAACATGCGTCTTTTTGACACTCATTTTTTTCCACATCTTTTGCAATAAATCGATTCACCGCAAGTGTGAACGGGATGTAGATCAGAATCAATGCAAATTTGCTCTTTAAATTTGCTGGCCGGCTGAAGAGGGTCCATTGTGAATCAATTCATTTGTCAATGTGGATGACAAGTGGGTTATTTTACAATAAGATCGGGGCAAATGTAGTGTGAACCACGCTCCGGTGTCGAACTGATCCATCGATTCTGATCGCAAACTGATTTTTTTGTAAGTGGGAATGAGGCCCGAAATTAGCCTCCCAGGATGTGGCATGGAGGCAGGAATTAGCACATTGTAACATTGTAAATCGCCAAGCGACTGCAGCCCAGGTCCCAGCTGCGCTCTGCTGGTGTTTCTTTCAAAATCAACAAGCTCTGGAGTTTTAAATGGCAGCTGGCTGAGCGCAGCTGGGACCCAGGCTGCAGTCACCCAGCAATTCAGTGGCAAAATACAATGCAATAATTCCTTCCTCCATGCCATGTCCTGGCTGCATCCCAGGAGGCTAATTTCAATTTAAAAGGTAATGCGATAAGCCCCCAAGGCAGGGGTAGGCAACCTTTCCCCTTTAAGGGCCGAGGGACTTCAGCTCCCAGAAGCCTCAGCCATGTTGGCCAATAGTCCCATGTTGGCCAATAGCTCCTGGGATTCTGGGAGCTGAAGTCCCTTGGCCCTTAAAGGGGAAAGGTTGCCTACCCCTGCCCTAGGTTTTACCCTCGATGTATCCACGGGTCAGATCAAAATCCGTAATTTTGGCCCCCAAACTTTCCCTTGACTTATACATGAGGTCGATTTATAGTCGAGTATATACGATAATTGTTTTAACTTTCAAAACTGTTTAATTGATTTTTAATTTTTTTATGTTTATCCAATTTAATGCTCTTTTCACTGTTTTTTAATTGTATTGCTTTAAACTTGCCGTTCACCGCCTTCTCCCTATATTGGCAGAAAGGCAGGATATAAGTAAATAAAATAAATTAATTAATAAAACTCAGAGTGAAACTGCTGCATCAGGCAGCCAATTTGGGGTGTCATAAAAAGGTAACAACTTGTCAAGTTGTTTACTTTGTTACAATTGTATTTTTTACTGCCAGGATTGATATTTTTTTAACTGTTTCCTCGATTTCATGCCTCATGTGCCAAAATAACTTGGCCGGCTCGGTACTCTCTGCACCTTGACATGAGTGGGTTTCGTCTGCTGCTCTGCCTCAAAATCCCTCAAGCAAAATGTTTTGGACTGGCCCTGATAAGGAACAGCCTTGTATAGAAAGCAAGAGGGCAACACAAGTAGAGTGGATGGATAGGCATGATTTTTTTTTCTTGGTTAAGGCCAGAAATGTCTCTCAGGGGGACTTGGTGCTCCCATTCAGCTTTGTCTTTTGCAAATCTGGGATGCAGTCAGAATGGGAATTTTTTAAAAAGTTGGGGGGAGAGAGATTGTGTTTTTGAGCATTACCACTAGAGGGCGTGCCAGGGTCACAGCTTCCAGACTTTATGGATGTAAAGATGAGAGGCAGAGGGAGGTGGATGGATGCTTGACTGTTTTTGAGAACAGGCATCTACTTACATAAATGGTGCATTTGACAATAACATGCTTTCCTCCTCCTTCTTCTGCATAAAGTCTCCCTTTCAGAGTTGAACCCTTTGCATCACCAGATTAACACCTTCTTTTGCAAGCGGCTGTCTGCTTCTGAGGTTTTCAAAAACACAAACACAAGGACTCCTGTATCTGCACACACAAACATAGGACGTTATCCCACGGGGCCAAAAGCAGCAAGAATCCACCAAGAATCCGGCGCTATAGCGCTAAATGTTTCTGACTGATCCCACGACGTCGCTAAGAATCCACCAAGAATCCAGCGCTATAGCGCTAAATCTTTCCAGCTGATCCCACGACGTCGCAAAGAAACCGCTAAGAATCCGGCGCTATAGCGCTAAATTTTTTCGACTGATCCCACGACGCTGCTAAGAATCCGCTAAGAATCCACTCGGAATGCAGCAACATTCACGTTCTTTTGAATGCCTGGTCTCACCGGGCATTGCAATTGCGCGAGCTGATTCTTAGCGCTATGAAAGCGCTAGCGCCATGGGCTGGCCATTTCCATCTCTGGGGGTTGCTATCGCTATAATAGTGGAATCATGCTTATGTTGCTTTCTTGCCACTTTCTTGCCACTTTGAGAGCAGCGTGGGATAAGGTCCATAGACACTTACCTCCGGAGTCACCCAGCAGTGGAAAAGCAATCCATCTGTTCCTCAGGGAAATGTACTCTTTTTTCCCTCCCTTTAAGGCAACATGGTGTTGTTAAACGGTGTCACAGAGCAGCAATCCATATTTGTACTTGTCAGTTTGGAGAGAAATTCTCTTTCTCCTCCTCTCCCTCTCTTTTAATTTTCAAATTGGGGAAGGCTGCAAAGAAGCTTTTAAAACTCATGGAATGAACGGCGGGCATGAAGTTGTACTTGAAATTATTTGGGGATGACAAATTGCTTACATGCTCTTATCGTGAAGCTGATGAAAATAACTAAAGCTCTACTGTGGGGTTATTTTTGGGGGGGGGGGTCTTTCTCCTACCACATCCTCCTAATAAATGAAATGAAAAAGCACCATTATTGAGCCACCTGCTTCTAATTCCTAATTGTGGCAACTTAATTCTGAAATTGTTTGTTAGCTGCATAACATTGCAGCCATTAAAAATGTGGAAAAGCCATTAAGTTCTTTAAAACACTGCGCTGGGTAAGAGGGTGCAGCTTAGCATCAGCACTTTGTTTTGATCAAATAACTTTTCTACTGGAAAAAATGTGCTAAAAATTATATTTGTCTCTACAGGAGAGGGAGGGGGGGAGAGAGTAATGTTACAGAACCAGAGTGATAAAGGAAAGTTTGTAGGTGGGGACACACAAGATGGGTAGTGTATTATTTAAACCTTTTAAAAAGTATTCCCAGCTGTTGTGGGGAATGTTGAGTTATATTTTGGCACTGAAACTATGGATTTCCCACTCTCCAAATAGAAACTTTCCCTTTAGTTTGTAGGAAACTCATATAATAACACTTTGTATTAAAAGCGCATTGATAGACAAATAGGCATCTGTCTATGAACATTACCAGTATTTATTTAGTAACACAGCATGCGATCAGTGAACAATGTATACCAATATCAAATATATCTGTATTTTATTGCTTCACATACATGTGTAAAAAAGCATCAATCCACATATGATGATTTTGGATGTTTTGGAATACAAGCAATTGTTTTCATGTGGTGAACTCTTTTCTTTCCCAGCCACATGGAAAATGTTACGCCGCCCTCAAGAAATATAGCATATTTATTCTGTATGTCTTTTGCTTGTGAAACCTAATTGCTACCGCAATGTCTTTGATTCTATATCTTGCTATGGACATCTTAGACAGTGGGGCAAAACAGCAACAGTGAATCCATTAGCTTAACTTTTTGGTCAGTTGAAATTATAATTAAGCTGATGTGCATTTTTTGAAAGAAGTTTTTTAAAATAAAAATGGAATAAATGACATGAGCTATCTTAGCAGTAGCATCACTGGGGAGTATGGGGGTGTGGGCCACACCGGATGACAACCCAGAAGGGGGGGGACACCAAGGAAGGGGGGACAGCAGGTCAGCTCCCTGCACCCCATGCATGCTTTTTCAGCCATGTGGGGCCTTTTCGGGGCCTACTAGGCATGCCTGGGGCCCTTTCAGGGCTGCCTGGGACCTTTTTTGGGTTGTGGGGGTGCCGCTCCGGCCTATGTGGGCACTCCCATGCACCCCCTATCCCGAAATCGCGCTGGAAGTCAGGGCTGGAAGTCTCGCCCCCTGGAAGCCCCACCCCCTATACCAGGTGTCACCAAAGGTAGGTAGGTATACCACTGCATCTTAGAAGAGGCTTTCAGACAACCTCAGCAAAATGCTCCCCTAGGTTTGTTTAAGAAAAGGAAAATCTTTGAAAACGCACTAGTGCAGATCCAACAGATTGCTACAAACAGCCCCCCCCCCAAAAAAAACAACAACAATGGAATAGATGGGTACAGAATTGATAACAGCCAACAAAAGCTAAGGAGCTCTGTTATTAGAACTTGCACTTGTTTAGATCAATCTAGAGGAACCATAGAGTATGCAGTTTAAGGGCCAAATCAGGCATTTTGCAAGCTGCAAAAACCAAGGAGATCTTTTCATATGGGAGGGCACATCTCTTTTCAAAGTGTTGCATGCATCACCTTGAGAATGGATCCACTAAAAGCAAAGAAATAATGCTTTATCCTTCAGAAATACTCCTTTATCACTATGTGAATATATCGCATCTACAGTGCTATCTTGGGTTTAATAGGAGTTATCCTCCCAGATCAATATGTAAGCTTGGGGATACACGTGTGGTCCTCAGTCAAATTTCAAATGACCTCTGTAAGAGATCAGTTCAGATCTCTGGAAAGAGAAATCTGTCTCTTTGGCAGCCTAGTGAGCCAGAAGAAAATGAAGACAGCAAAGAAAGAATAGGGAGTGGCAGGAAAAGAGAGCGATAAGAGCTGGTCCCAACCATTCTTTGTTCTGACCACTCCTACCTATCACGGGTTTTAGCCCTCCCCATCAGGAACATGTGGCCTCTTGTGCAAGGACAGTAAAGATTTTCCTCTCTCCCATTTCCTTCCATGCCCAATTCAAGGTGCTGTTGTTGACCTTGTTATTGTTGTTGTTGTTTGCCTTCAAGTTGATTCCGACTTTTGGTGACCCTAAGGCAAACCAACCATGGGGTTTTCTTGGCAAGATTTGTTCAGAGGAGGTTTGCCATTGCCTTCTCCTGAGGCTGAAAACATGTGAGTTGCCCAGGGTCACCCAGTTGGTTTCATGGCTGACTTGGAATCAAACCCTCGTCTCCGACTTGTAGTCCAACACTCAAACCACTAAGCCACACTGGCTCTGGTGTTGACCTACAAAGCCCTAAACAACTTGGAACCAAGATATTTGAAAGACCACCTCCTCCCATATGAACCTGCCAGAAATTTGGGATCTTCAAAGGAGGCCCTGTTGTGTGTTCCAACAACTTGTGAGGTTAGGTTGGTTGGTTGACGTAACATGGCTTTCTCTGTAGTCTCAATTGTGGAATTCCCTACTTAAGAAAGTTAGACTGGCCCCATCTCTTTTAAGCTTCTGGTGGGCAGCCAAAACAGCACTGTTCTGCATGGCATTCAGTGTCTGAAATTGCTGTTTTAACTTTGGATTCTAGGATTGTTTTGAGACTACTTTTTGGATCTTTTAAAAGTATTTTAATGGGTTTTTTTATTCTATATTTTCATATTGCTTTATTTAGTTTCTATTTGTTTATCACATCAAGAGCCCTTGTGGGTTGTAAGGTGATACAGAAATACTTAGAATGAATAAAAAATAATATAGGAAGGAAATAACATGTCACTTAATGAATAAGTTACAATCCATATAGGAGATACTCATACAGTGCACATGCCTCTGATGGCTACTTTATTTCTTGCTGTAGCTCTTAGTTTGGTTTTGTTGATAAATAACCAGGTGAATTTTGTGTTACCCTAAAACAGTAATTCTCAAACTTGGTCCTCCAGGTCTTTTGGACTGCAACTCCCAGAAGTCTCAGTCAGCTTGGCCAACATGAATTCTAGGAGCTGAAATCAAAGACTTCTAGAGGATCAAAGTTTGGGAACCACTGTTCCAGAGCATTCAGTGGCAATTGCCAGCACCAGCTACAACATTTTATTCCCAGTAAGAGGATGCGTAAACATTTTTTTTTAAAAAAAAATCATGGTATATTGTAGTCAAAAATGGGGTGGGGGGCTTGTATGGTTCAATACTGACAATTCATACTAGTTTCTTTCTCCTTGCTGGAGTGGAGCAGGGAAGCACAGAAGGTCCCTTATAGCACTTGAGATCTTTAGAATACTTTCCCTTTCATACAGGTTGACATGCACATACATGCATATACAACATTCAGAGTCAATAGTGAGTAATGGTAGTGAAGAGATCTGTATAATGATTGGCTAGAATGGCTTACAATGACATGAGATCTTGATAAAGACTAGCCAAATTGCCAATCATATTTCACTTCTAACTTCATCCATCCCCATTTTTGCTAGCTCCAAGTACAGCATCAAAAGATGCAAAGCAGAAATATGCAGCAGTCCAATGCAAGATCTCTTGCTTCTTTGCAGCAGTCTAGAAAAGGCCATAATGAAGCAATTTAGATTTCTTTCAGTGAAAAGCCCTAATATATAGGTATATGCTCCACATGGTACATTATGGCACATTCACAGTTCTCTGGCAGTGCAGAAACATAGAAATCTTCCAGACTGGTGTAAAGATGTACAGTCAGCCCTCCATATCCACTGAATTTTTATCCATGGATTCAACCAGCCACAGCTTGTAAATATTTATTTTAAAATGAATTCCAAAAAGCAAACCTTAATTTTGCCTTTTTATATTAGGGACACCTTATACTATTCCACTGTATTTGACAAGACTTGAGCATCCATGGATTTTGGTATCCCGGTTGGGGGGGGGGGTGATGGTGGTCCTGGAACCAAATCCCAGGGGATACCAAGGGCCCACTGTATGAACATTTGAAATATAAGTCTTTGGTTTTTGCTGGGTTTAGACTGTTGTTGCTGCCTCTGTGTCCAGTCATTTTGTGTCAGTGCATACTTTTCCATTCTTTGAAGAGAGCAATATGTTGCTGCTACTAAATGAATGTTTTGGCCCTTAGACTGCATACTCTAGGGCTCCTTAATAATAATAGAGATGCTCTTCCTTCCTTTTAGTCCACTGTAGAGTTACCTGGGATCCTTCTCCACACTTCTGCTGAGTATCTTTCCCATCATTTGCTTCATGACCAGTTAACTGGAGATGTCAAGGACCTGGGACTTTCTTCATACTGTATGCCATTCCCAACTGGTGATCTACCATGAAGAGTGCTTGGAAAATATACTTTTAGGAATGACAACTCTCCAAATCCCCTAACAAACATTTCCAGTGCTCATGCCACTGGGCTCATTGTGCCCAAAAAGAAAACTTCCAAGCTCTGATCATTAGTCCTAGTCCAGCATTTATGACCTTTATTCTCTTGACAGAGAAACTAATAAAAGTACCCTTTGCCATCTGGTGGAACTCATATCTCATGCAATTAAAAAAAACACTACTTTTACATATTTTTCTGCATATCTATGAAACTGAAAGTGCTATAGATTTTTCTGTAGTGGGGAGAGAAAACACTTATTAGTAAGAGGAAAACATGAGTTGAGAAAGTTATGGAAGGAAATGGTGTCAGCATAGAAGTTTGTATGGGCCACACCAGGTGACGCTCTAAGGGTGGGTGACACCTGTGCTCCCCAAACATCTGCCTTTTGGCAGAAATAGGCCGTGATGTTTGCCTGTGTCCCTTTCAAATGCTGAAGAGATAGTGTGAGTGGGGCAAGGCTCAGTGGGAAGAGAAAGGAGAGGCCCCAGTGTGTGTGTGTGTGTGAAAAATTATTATTGTTATTGTTGTTGTTATTATTATTATTATTTAAGTATTTTGTGCATGGAAAATGCTGCTTTCTGTGTGGAAAACTAGTATTTGCTTTTTTTTAAAAAAAATCCTATTTTTCTCTACAGAATAATTCCTCCACAGCACTTCGGGATGTTCAAGGGC